>OX336394.1:20009691-22825352 GCA_946902985.2 Meconema thalassinum
ATAATAATAATAATAATAATAATAATAATAATAATCTCCTCCGTGGTCTAGTGGTCAGCGTGCTTAGCTGCCATCCCGGAGGACCCGGCTCGATTCCCGGCACTGCCACGAAATTTGAAAAGTGGTATGCGGACTGGAACGGGGGTCTACTCAGCCTTGGGTGGTCCAAATGAGTAGAGGGGATTCGATTCCCACCTCGGTCATCATCGAAGTGGTTTTCCGTGGTTTCCCACTTCGTCGTCGGGCAAATACCGGGATGATACCTACCGTCAGGCCACGACCACCTCCTTCCCTCTTCCTTGTCTATCCCATCCCTCATGAGGCCGACTGTTCGCTTGGCAGGTGAGGCCACCTGGGCGAGGCGCTAGCCCCGCCTCCCCAGTTGTATCCCCAGACCCGATGTCAAGCACCAGGATACTGCCCGTACAGGCGGTAAAGGTGGGATCCCTTGCTGAGTCCGTGGGAAAAGCCTACCTGAAGGGTAAACTGACTACGAAAAAAAAAGAAAAATCTTTTGAAAAATAAATCGACAGCAGCCTGGTTTCAAGAAGTAAAGAAAGATTTAGAAAGAAACAATGTAAGAGAAGAAGATGCACTATAGAGAGGAATTTAAAAAAAAAAAAAAAAAAAAAGGGTATTGTGAATGGAAGGACTCCAAAGAAGGCAATACAAGAAAACAGGCTCAAAATGGTCGGAAGAGAGAAAGAAGACACACAGCGAAAAGTTGGAGGAGTACTGAAGGAAGAAGAAAGACCAACGAAGTACTAAACATTGAAATTGGTTCGTGGCCTAACGGAGAAAGAAAGAGGAAGAAATAAAGGGATATAGACTTTCGCCATTTCTTTCCGTCACTACAGAATTGTAGATGACCATGATGTTCTACTCCTTGAAGCAACAACAATCATTACCAACGGTAAATTCCAAGAAACATTTGATCGATTCCTACTCTCACTATGTGCTCTGAGTGCATAACCTGATTGGATAGACTTCGTGATGAGATTGATGACTCTGAATGATACCTGTGGTCAACCATTCTCCACCGACCCATTGTCACGTCAATCTTGTGCGAGTCAATGTCTATATCGTCCTGCATTCAGCGACTCTGATTAAAACTTGGCGGATCTACGAGGGCAGCATTAAGTTGCATTCAACTCGAATTAGAATCGGTGATAATTGGATCTGTGAAGGTATGTCCAGTGATTACGTTCTTTCAAGTTAGAGCAGTAGTAGAGGTATTCTGGAATTGTTCAGCTCGGCGATCAAGAAGAAGTCAGAGAGGCTTTGTGCAGGCAGTGCGAGTGGGACATTGGCCTCACAATCTCTCTGCTATAACAGGTGATATTTACACTCCCACAGATTCCCCGGGTGGCTAATTAACATGGATATGATATTGGGTTGGGTTGGAATTTGCGTCATTATTAGCCAGCACCATGGTAACCATAGCAACCAGTGTTCGTCTAGATCAAGTCAGTAGCGTAATCTATACGTTGGTATAAAGCGGCTTCGGTGGCGTAGTTGGTAGCATGCTGAGCTGCTGTTGCAAAGATAGTGGGTTCAAACCCAGCCGAAGTCGTCGGATTTTTTAAGAGCGTTAAAATCCTTTAGTACGCCTTCCTTCGGAGGGGAAGTACAGCCGGCGGTCCCATGTCATAGATAATAATAATAATAATGTTATTGGTTTTACGTCCCTTTTAACTACACTGGCTTTAAGAGACGCCGGGGTGCCGGAATTTTGCCCCGAAGGGGATCTTTAACGTACCAGTAAATCTACTGACACGGCTCCCTCGCATTTGCGCACCCTCAAATGCCAGCTGACTGAGCCAGGTTTCGAACCTCCATGTCATAGATTTATGGCATGTAAAAGATCCTTCCACCGACTGGTTGGTTGGTTCCTCAGTTTTGGGGCTGCGACAACGCGGTCTTGTAGCCTCGAGTACTTTGGGTGTGTGTGGAATCTGTCTGATAACCGGTGTTAATTGTGATGACTGTATTAGTGTGTGTTATCTGTTTTTTTTTTAAATTTAAGTAAGGACTGCATTCCTTTGAATTTTTCAAATAGTTCCTACTTTTGCTGTCAATCGCCACCATCAACGACTACTAGTTCAGAACTTAGCTACCAGACGCCACCGCAGTCGGCTCTTGGCAGCGAACGTAGGAACTTATGAGCGTTGTTTACATTCTTAACCTATACAATTTAGCTTCACACAGGTGTAATTAGTGGAAGGTTCTTTAACATGCCATAAATCTATGACATGGGACCACCGGCTTTACTTTCCCTCCGAAGGAAGGCATACTGAGGAATTTTTAACGCTCTTAATAAATCCGAATCTTCGGCCGGGGTTGAACCCGCGATCTTGAGCATAGAAGCTCAGCATGCTACCAACTACGCCACCGAAGCCGCCGTCCACAGACTAAAATTTATTTGAAGCTCAATTGTTAGGTTAGATTTTTTCGTAACGCTCTATCAAAGTTCCAACGTTCACCACTAGGTATCATTGATATCTGGTGGCGAAAGTTGGAACTACTTGAAATTGAACGGAACTTGTAGCTCACCCTTTAGGGTGTCCGCTGGAAGCAGCTACAGACTCAGGCGAGCTGAACATGTCCTCGGACACTCCCGGCACTAAAAGCCATACGATAAATAAATAAATAAACAAATAAATAAATAAATAAATAAATAAATAAATAAATAAATAATACATTGCTATGTAAGAACAAAAGCTCTTACTTACGTATTGTTTCATTACGAATGTATTTGTTTCGTATAATGTTAAGGCGTCGCCTACGTAGCGTAGTGGTCAGCATGGTTAGCTGCCGTCCCGGAGGTCCTGGGTTCGATTCCCGGCTCTGCCACGAAATTTGAAAAGTGGTACGAGGACTGGAACGGGGTCTACTCAGCCTCGGGTGGCCCAAATGAGTAGAGGGGATTCGATTCCCCCTCAGCCATCCTCGAAGTGGTTTTCCGTGGTTTCCCACTTCGTCTTCGGGCAAATGCCGGGATGGCACCTTCTTCAAGGCCACGGCCGCCTCCTTCCCTCTTCCTTGCCTATCCATCCTAACCATCCCTTACCTTCCCTCATGAGGCCCCTGTTCGCTTTGCAGGTGAGTCCGCCTGGGCGAGGTGCCAATCACACCTCACCAGTTGTATCCATTCCGATTAGATGTTCCCAGCTCTAGGACACTGCCCGTAGAGGCGGTAGTGGTGAGTTCCCTCGCTGAGTCCGTGGGTTCCACCAACCTGGAGAGTAAACGACTAAGAAAAGAAAAAGAAATAATTTTAAGGCTGAAAAGTATAAAATATATAATCACGGATGGAAACGCGCGGTGATGGAAGAGAATGAATTTGGAAACTTTATCCTCGACACACCCTTCCCCCTACAACTACCGATACGCGAAAGTAGAAAGCGTTTCAAAGAAGCTCAAAAGTCAGTGAGTCGTAAACATATCCATGGCTCTATTCTCTCCCGAGTAAAAAAAAAACATATGTGAGGGGCTTATAATCTTGATGCTTCTCCCTTTTAAACAACAATAATTAACTTAAATATTCTATTATTTAAATCAGTTTCTATGATGGTTCCGTATTGACGTACTAAATAGTTTTTAACAACAATTATACATCCGCCTTAGTCAATACATAAACGAAAGGAAATATAATTTGATTTGCTCCTGGTACATGTTTCAGGGATTAATAGCTTTTATCCCCTTCATCAGCCAAGATTAATATCTGAAGAAAGATATAAAATAGCGTAGCATTAAAAAAAATGGCTATTTGACTTAATATGGTGCACCATATAAGTAGGTCACAGAAAAATACTGAGCAAAACTAAAAAATATGAAACGGTGATGATATTCAGCTATCAAACACGAGCGAAGATAAACGTAGAGAACCAGTGGACAGTTCAATTCAAGCTTCGACCTGTGTTTTGGAGCGGATTTATGATAAAAGCTATTAATCCCTGAAACATGTACCAGGAGCAAATCTCATTATATTTCCTTTCGTTTATGTATTGACTAAGGCGGATGTATAATTGTTGTTGAAAACTACTAACTTAAATATGGGAGGTTCTTTTTTAGCCTATTTTCAATTTTGAAAAAATAGGCTTATGAGATCACCTTTTGTCCGTGTGTGTGTGCGTGTGTGTGTGTGTGTGTGTGTGTGATTCGTGTGTGTGTCCCCCCCTAATAAAATCTAAAAGGCAGGAGGGATTTCAATTAAACTCGGAAAGTTCATAGCACTATTCCCGGCGACCTCGACCGAGCCCTTCAAATTTTGTTATGACTCACCAATCCAACATGGCGGCTGTGCGAAATATTTCACCAGCATTCAATATCTCCGAAACTATTACCGATATTACCCTGACATTTTCTAATGTGATAGAGGGAACTACTATAAGTTCACTTATGTGACTTTTGAAAACCTGGTAACTACAAAACCAACATGGAGGCCAAGCGAATTTGCGACTTTTAAATAGACGTTTCTCGCGAATTGACCAACCAAACGCAATGAAACTTGGTACAGTATATGTTTATATACATTGTAATGTACCGACATCTAACTTCGTTCAATTGTTCACATAGTCACAAGATGGTGGATGTGCGAAATATTTCACCGGCATTCTATATCTCTGAAACTATTAGCGGTATCTCCCTAAAATTTGAACGGAGATAAAGGGCACTACTGGAAGTCCAACTATAAGACTTTCAAAAACCGGTTAACTACAAAACGAACATGGCGGCCAAGCGAATTTGAAAATTTTAAATAGACCTTTCTCGCGATTTAATGTTCCAAGCGCACTGAAACCTGGTACAGGAAATATTTATACACATTATAATCCACTGGTATCTAATTTAGTTCAATTGTTTACAAAACCTCAAGATGATGGCAGTGCGAATTTTAAAATTAAGTTTTTATTTCTTGTGATGCAGTCATGCGATCGAAGTGAAAGTTTGAATAATGAACCTACGCAATAATTTTCCTTTAATGGTACATGACTCTATGGCCTATACATTTAACAATCCAACATGGCGACCATCCGAAATATTTAGACGATACTGAATATCTACGAATCTATTTTAGCAATCAAACTGCATTTTTTAATGTTCATAGGGGCTATGAACTTAAGTTCACCTATAGGACTTTAAATAACCTGGTGATCACAAATCCAACATGGCGGTGACGCGAATTATAAATATTCACATGGACGTTTCTCGCAATTTAACCATCCGCATGCAGTGAAACTTGGTACAGTAAATCCTTATACGAATGTTAATCCACTGGCATCTAATTTATTTCAATTATTTCCATAACCTCAAGATGGCAGCTGTGCAAAATTTTAAAATCTCCATGTTTTTTCTTGTGTCCTAATTATGCGATTGAAATTTGAATACTACACGTTCACAATAATATGCATGTAACAGTACATAACTCTAGGACCTACATATATAAAATCCAACATGGCGACCATCCGAAATATTTAGTCGGTTCTCAATATCTTCGAATCTATTACTGCAATCAAACAGAAATTGTGTATGTTGACAGTGGCAATTAACATAAGTAGGATGTATGAAAATAGGTTGTATAGTTCTTCACGGAACTACTTGTTTTTTTACCGATGAGCTTATTTTGACGTGCTAGCATGCTGAGCTACTATGCCCGAGGTCGCAGGTTAAAACCCGGCCGAAGTCGTCGGATTTTGTAAGAGCGTTAAAAATCGCTCAGTATGCCTTCCTTCGGAGGGGAAGTAAAGCCGGTGGTCCCATGTCATAGATTTATGGCATGATAAAGAACCTTCCACTAATTACACTTGTGTGTAGCTAAATTATAGGTTAGATTTCATTAACGCACTTAGGTTCCAACGTTCCTCGCCAGGAGCCGACAGCGGTGGCATCTAGTAACCAATTTCAGAACTACTGTCGACCAAAATATTATTTTCCCTCGAGTCTTAAGGTTGTTTGTGAAGTAACCAATAGACCTACATAAAATCCAATAACATAGCTGTACAGCGTTGCCGATATGGAGCCCATCACTTCCGAGCGAGGCGCGCTATGATGCGTGTGGGCTCCATCTCGGCAACGCTGTACAGCTTTCCCCGGAGCGGCTAACTGGTGAACCATGTGTTACTTCCCCGTACAAATGCAAACCGATATAAAATAAGTGAATTAATTTACGTATTTCACAATCATACAGCATAACCTTTTGATATATAAGGATTACAACGCGACCAAGAACTACATTTTCCTACTACGCCGAGCCGAGAAAAAGTTACGTTACAAAAATGATAACAACTTTGTTTCTTGGAGACACAAAAATTTTAAATTAATAAACCAGTTACACAACATTCCAATGCATTTGTGTTAAAATTTGGATTCGATCTGATGACGGGTTTTTGAGATAATAATTCTTAAATGTGACGCATTGTTGAAACACGCTTAAGAACGTGCACGTTTTGTGATCCAACTGCGATATAAGATATTAAAATATAAATTAAAACTTCCAAACCTACATGAACTAACGTAAAATAGAACGACGAAAATGATTATGTTATTGGATTTTATGTAGGTCTATTGATTACTTCACAAACAACCTTCAAACTCGAGTGCACACAATATTTTGGTCGACAGTAGTTGGTCAATGACGGTGCGTTTGGTAGCAAAAATTGGGACTACTTGAAAATCGAATGTCTTCAGTCCTTTCCTGAATTAAATACAGATACTCACACTAATACAACCATCACAATTAACACCCGTTATCAGACAGATTCTACACACACCCAAAGTACACGGGGCTACATGACCGCATTGTCGCAGCCCCTAAACTGAGGATGCAACCAACCAACCAGCTTATTAAATACATACAAGAAAACGAGTAAGGGTATGAGTGATTCAATTTATTCCGTGATTTTTCGCTCACCGGTAAAGGTGACTTTCTTAATTTCTTCACCATTCAAGAAAAAAAACTGGAAATATCTTAGGACATGGTTGGTTGGTTCCTTAGTTTATGGGCTGCGACAACGCGGTCATATAGCCCCGTGTACTTTGGGTGTGTGTACAATCTGTCTGATAACCGGTGTTAATTGTGATGACTGTATTAGTGTGTGTTATCTGTTTTAATTCAAGTAAGGACTGCGGACTATAATTTCAAGTAGTTCCTACTTTTGCTACCAAATGCTACCGTCCACGACACTTAGCTTGTGGACTTGGCTACTAGATGGCATCACAGTCAGCACCTGGCGGCGAACGTTGGAACTAATAGAGCGTTATCAATTCTGGCCTACAAATTTTGGCTTCACACATGTGTAATTACTGGATGGTTCTTTTTCATGCCAAAATTCTATTACATGAGACCACCGGCTTTACTTCCTCTCCGAAGGAAAACATTCTGAGGGAGTTTTAATGCTCTTAAAATATCCGACGACTTCGGCCGGGTTTGAACCATGACCATGAGTATAGAAGCTCAGCCTCCTAAGCCACAGATATCTTAAGACAGTTGTTCTATTAAGTCGTTCAATAAATTAATTGTGAGTCACATCTGTTGGTTGTAGTAAAAAGCAGAAACAAGCCGGACGAGAAAACAAAACCGACAGGAAGATGCTCTGGGGAGTCGTATAGAAGCACTGGCAGCCTACGGCAAGGGAAATTAATTCGGAAGTGTTTTGTGACAACGTTGAGTTAGTGCAGCTCTGACAAACTTGTGCTCCCTCGTGAAATCTGCTAACTGTATTTCCTCGCTGACATTGTTATTCTATTCGGGTTCGTGTAGTAGCCTATCAGGTGACCAGACTGCATTTCACTTTGCGCCTTCCCAAGCATTTTACATTTGAGTTGTGGCGCTATGGACTACGAGCAATAGCAATCAATATAATTTAAAGCCATGTGTTCTGTATGCTTCTGAGTACCTTGTAATGACCAGAAATGGTCCATTCAGAAAACTGGAGTTAAAAGAGAGGAAGATCCTGAGGAGGATGTTAGGTCCAATTAGGGAGGAAGGAGGCATTTACAGAATCCGTCATAATGATGAAATGTATGAACACCAGGAGGACATCATCACGTCTATAAGGAAAAGACACCTGACCTTTTATAGACACTTGGCACCTCTGGATTCTGAAAGACTAGCCAACAGGATATTCACAATAATAGGAAGAGGCAAGACTTCTAAGAACAAATGGATTGCGTCAGTTAAGTCAGATATGGAACAACTAGATATCCCACAGGAACAAACTCGTAACCGTCTCATGTTCCATCAGGTCATCCGACAGGGCGTTTTCCCAACGTCCCCTTACAAGTAAGAAGACTACAGGAGCTAAGTGGACAGAAGAAAGAAGACTGACTCAAAATGAGGGACTATTGGAAGGAGAAGAAAGCAACAACTTTACCGAAGAGTAGATACGAGCCCCGTGGTCCTAAGTAGGCCTAAACGATAAAGAAATAAAAAGTGTTGAGCTCTTGATCGTCTGCCAGTATATCTTGAGCCCATCACTCAGTGCCTTTCTCTGATTTTCTGAAAGACGTCCCCTCGGCATTTTGGGATCAGCTCGTACCTCAAAACCCCGGTAGATTTTGATCATTTATCTAAATTCAGTCCTGTTCAGAATTTTGTCCTCCAGAATATCGACTCTAGAAAGATCTGTATCACCAAAATTACGGTATATAACATTGTCCCAATTGAATTAAAAGAATTTAAAACAAGTAGTTCCGTGAAGAACTATACAGCCTATTTTCATATATCCTACTCATATTAATTGCCTCTATCAACATACAACATTTTAGTTTGATTGTTGTGATAGATTCGTAGATATTGAGAACCGTCAAACTATTTCGGATGCTCGCCATTTTGGATTGTTATATGTATAGGCCATGTACCATTAAAAGAAAATTATTGCGTAGCTTCATTATTCAAACTTTCACTTCGATCGCATGATTACGACACAAGACATAAAAACTTAATTTTAAAATTTCGCACAGCCGCCATCTTGAGGTTATGTAAACAATTGAACTAAATTAGATGCTAGTGCATTACAATATGTATAATCATTTACTGTACCACATTTCACTGCGCTCAGAGACTTAAATCACGAGAAAAGTCTATTAAAATATTTCAAATTTGCTTAGCCGCCATATTCGTTTTGTACTTTACAGGTTTATGAAAGTTACATAGATAAACTTGTACCAGTGCCCTTTATCACCGTACACAATTCCAGGGTGATATCGGTAAAAGTTTCGGAGATACTGAATGCTGGTGAAATACTTTTCACAGCCGCCATGTTGGATTGGTGAGACACAATAAAATTTTAAGGGCACGGTGGGGGTTGGCCAAAATGGTGCTATAATCTTACCGAGTTTCATTGAAATCGCTCCAGCCGTTTAGAAGTTATTAGGGGGAACACACACACACACACACCATCACAAACACACACACACATGGACAAAAGGTGATCTCATAAATCTACTTTTAGCCTACTTTCGATTTTTGCAAAAAATGAAAGTAGACTTATGAGATCACTACAGGGCGAAAAAAAGTGTGTCTGTCTGTGTGTGTGTATGTGTGTGTGTGAGTCTGTGTGTATGTGTGTATGTGTGAGTGTGTGTACTCTGAATGTCAGTGCCATGTTTTATATCGCCGCCATCTTGACGAAAACGTAATGGCGGCCACACAAATGTACAAAGCTTAAATCAAATTACGACTAACCTAATCATCCGATCTCTACCAAATTTTGCAACAACATACATTTATGGAGGGAGCATCCTTTGACAAATCTAATAGGTCATTAGCCTAATAGTTTGCGGATGGCGGCCATCTTTGTGTCAAAATCGATTACCCCTATTAATTCGAACACGGTGAAACCGAATGGAACGAAATTTCGTACAGAGGTAGCACTAGCAAAGGGCACCCAAGTGTCATGATTTATATCGCCGCCATCTTGACGGAAACGTAATGGTGGCCACCCAAATGTTCAAAGCTTAAATCAAATTACGACTAACCTAATCATCCGATCTCTACCAAATTTTGCAACAACATACCTTTATGAAGGGAGCATCCTTTGACAAATCTAATAGGTCATTAGCCTAATAGTTTGTGGATGGCGGCCATCTTTGTGTCAAAATCGATTACCCCTATTAATTCGAACACGGTGAAACCGAATGGAATGATTTTTTTTTTACAGAGGTAGCACTAGCAAACGGCACCCCATATTCATGTTTAATATCCCTATAGCACGTTGTATTTCAACAAGCTACTACAACCAACATTCAATTATACTCCTTGAAAAGGACAAAGAGTTATAACAATACCCATGCATTTAGAAGAAAGTAAGCTATATGTTCTTTACTGAACATCTTGTTGTACAATAAAATGAAAATAGGTTACAAATCAAGATGCATATTAAATTATGGTATTTTCCAGTGTTGCCTTAGTAAACAAAAGCTTGATGATTTTCTGTCGGCCAACGCGATTGAACCCAATTGTAATGGATGGTTCCCAAATCCTGAAAAAAAAAAGATTAATAAATACACTAGGATGACCAGTTTCGATCGTCAAGCGATCATCACCAGATCCATTACACTTAGGCTATAAAATCTGTTTGAAAGTATGGGTGAAAATATTTACAATATGTACACTTATTTAGATGCAGTATTAGTTGAGATCAGAGAATTAAAAAATTCAAATATTTGGGCTCAATAATAACGGATGATAACAGAACATCAGTGGAAATGCAAGAAGGAATAAAGAGTGGAAATAGATGCTATTACGCTCTGCAAAGCATATTTAAATCCAGAAATGTTAGTTAGAAACACTAAGGTAAAAATGTACATTAAGTTGAGTATGGATCGGAACCTACAACATATTTCTTGTAGTCGTATAGCGTCCATCTTCTGAATGATCTTCTACGAAGTTCTAATTTGGTCTTCCTTCGTCTTATTGATGTAGTTTGAAGATAGCATCGTGCCATTCGTCTACATTCTATGTTTGTTAATTTTCTTCTGATCTAACCATGATCATAGCTAAAATGTTCTCCTTTGCATATTTACGGACTTATCTTAATCATCGTAGCATTTATAGATATCATCATCCCCCTCAACTATACTTCAAACTCGATATTTAATGTAGAAAAATGTTCGTTAAATAAGAAGATGGGAAAGGAAGATCTTGAGGAAAATATTCGGGCCAGTGCACAGTGGGTCAAAATCGAAATCTAGGAAGACAAATTATTTATTTTTATAATTAAAATATCAAAATGTATTACTTCTACAGCATTCTCAGATAATTGCCGCTCACTATTCTGGGATAAAAACGCATCTATTGTAAATCTGTCACCACTGTTCAAGCAGTCTGAATTGTAGGGTGAATGTAAGTGGCTGTGGTTTGGTTGTCTTTGTGGTTAGTGTGATGCTTTAAGATGGAACATGCAGCTGAAGGTATGATCTTTGTAACGGGTTTCAGTTATTAATGGGCGTAATTGTTACGTAATTTTAGCTATATTTGCATTATATAATAATAAACTATTATTTTTAAAATTATATTTTCACTTAGATTTTTAGTATGTCGCGTCACTCTGCGTCACTTACTACTTAATGTTAAAATGTAGATAAAGTCTTGTAGTTTACGCCTGTCATAAGATTTTTTGAATATTTTTGCAACTTAGTTATTTTACGTTTTAGAAGATGCCGCGCAACCAGTTCTCACACGTTTACAACTGTTTGAAGCACTGGGTTCGACTATTATGTCAAAAGTGGAACTTAGTGACTCTGTTAAAAATAAATTAGGGGTAGAAAATTGTTCTGAAGAGATAACTGAATGCTCTATCCAACTCCTAGTCATAGACAATTTCTTGCATGTGTAGACGTAGCTTAAAAAGGTCGTAACTGATGTTTATTATAAAGTAAACAAATTATATACGTTGCTTTCACTCTAAATTCATGATTAAAACGTAAAAATAATTTTATCCCCCTAGATTTCGATTTTGACCCACTATGCGGTTAGAGAGGAGGAAGGTTGGAGAATAAGGACAAATGTGGAACTACAGGAACTCTTCGGACAGGCAGATATTGTGGTGAAAATTAAGCATGGGAGGATAAGATGGGCAGGACACGTACAGAGAATGCCAGAATCGCGTAGTGTCAAAAAGGTGTTTACACAAAGACCGAATGGAAGAAGGAGAAGAGGAGACGGTGGATAGATGACGTGGAAGGCGGAGCCTGGGAATCAGGAACTATAGAAGGAAGGCGGAAGATTGAAATGAATGCGCTGGCTTAGGTCCTAAATTATAGAGACAGGTGATAAGGGAGGCCAAGGTTCTTCAGGGACTGTAACGCCGACCAATAAGTAAGTATTAGTTGAGATAATGCTGCTCGTCAATTTTTTTTTTCAGGTTTGGGGAAATAAACACTGAAACGCTGAAATGAATGTTTGAATGTACGAATGAATGGAGTGATTGAGGTGATGGAAATGCTCACATGAGAGAGTGATTGACCAGGATGAAGTTTATCGATTGCAATTGGGTACAATTTCGTTGACTGACTGAAAAGCATTAAATATCGATTTCCCCTTGGGTTTCCGAGCTTCCTTTCATTTTTTTTTTGCAGATCTTCCATGCCTCTTTACCCTTGATTATAATGCCCTTGCATCTCTTTCAGCCTTTTCGTATGGCGTAATTACGGGGGGCTGATTAGGGGGAACTTCCCCCCCCCCCCCAGTACAAATTAATAGGGTAAACTGTACAGTTATTGGCACTTTAAGGACACTAAGCAATTAAAGGAATAATTTTGAACAGAAAATATGCTGTTGTTTGCCTCATTTTCTTTGTCTCATGTTCTGTAAATTATGAATATTGCTTATAAATATTAAGAAACTAAATATAGAGCCTTAAGATATTATAAATCGGTTATGAAATATGAAGTGAGCAAACAGACAGTTCTTGGCACCTTTCTTTTATTTGTGTGCCTCCCGCTTTTTAATACAAACAGGAAGAACAATATTCTTTCCCACTTGAAACGCATTGCTCAAGACCTTAGACATGGAACAAGACTGTGCAAACCAAAATCACAGTAATTGGCACCCCCATTACACAGAATAATTATAGGTTAGAGTGCTTCATAAACACCGAACAAAAACATTAAGGTGAATTCAACATGTTTTCTCACTTACCCTTAAAATACAGTTTGTATACTGAGCTCTAAACATCGAAGTTTGGAACTAGTGACCTTAACAAAACTGTAAGATGTCAACAAAATACCAGCGGTGATTAGTAACACCAACTTGTTCCAACATTCACTCCAAAACTGTTCACCTGGTGGCAGTAAGTTGAAGTACAGAGGCCAAGGAGTAATAGAATGGAAAGATAAAGCACTCTGTGGCAATGTTATTGTTGTAAAAATACTATTATATTCAAATAAATACAAGCAGTGCCAATAACTGTCAGAGTGCCAATGAGTGTACAGTAAATATACTTTCTTCAATGAAATGTTCATTTTGTTACAACCAATCACTGGTTTGGTAACAAACGACTGGATCATGTACGTTTGTACTTAATAATTCAAGAACTCTTTACTCATTCAAACGTTTTAGTGTTAAACATACAGCAAAAAGTAAAATTCAAAACCATTAGCAGGAAACAACAAACAGAAAACAGAAAACAAAAAACAAAAACGCAAAGCAAAATCAAAAGCAAAATACAACAATTCAAAAGCAAAATTCACAAAGCAAAAAGCAGATTCCAGATTCCACGCCCCGACCTACCCTCACAAACACAACGCATCAGCACATTTGATAAGGATTGGTAAAACAAAGTGACATACTGTTGTTTGAGTATTCAGTCTTTTGACTGGTTTTATGCAGCCCTCCATGCTTCCCTGTCCTGAGCTAATCGTTTCATCTCTTCATAGCTACCACACCCTACATCCAAGGCAATCTGTTTAACAAATTCTAACCTTGGTCTACCCCTACAGTTCTAGTCCTCGACCCTTCCTTCCATAACTAAGCTTGCTATTCCTGGGTGTCTTAGTGTGTGTCCTACCAACCTATCTCGTCTCTTCATTAGCAGTAGCCAGAAACATCTCTCCTCTCCCACTCGTCTTAATACCTCTTCGTTTGTAACCCTATCTACCCATCTGATGTTCATAATTCTTCTGTAACACCACATTTCAAACGCTTCATCTCTCCTCTTTTCTGATGCTCCAACAGTCCAAGTTTCACTTCCATAGAGCACCACGCTCGAAGCAAAGGCTTTAAAAATGACTTCTTAATACCTAAATCTATACTCGATGTCAACTGATTCCATTTCTGTAGAAATGCTTTCCTTGTCTGTGCCAACCTAACCTTTATATCATCTTTGCTTCGTTCATCACTGGTTATTTTGCTTCCTAAGTAACAGAGGTCTCCTACTTCCCGAAAAGTTATACAATTGTAACCCCCAACATGAATGTACACATTATTATTGTTATGTGCGAATGCACTCAATTGGATCACGCAGTACTTTTATGATTCGCCTTTCTGATCTTCCATATGGCTCTCATTCTCTCTTCGTGGGCCATCTTCCTTTCCTCAGTCCACTTTGTCCCTGGTCTCTTTGGAGCGTCATTCTCCGGTGTTACATTCCATTCATTTACCCTACATGGGAATAGGTTCCTGTCAAAGGCTTCCACTGTTCTCGTAGGTCATGATCTTGTGTGTAAGCCTAGTCGGTGGAAGTCTTTGAACATGTCCATAAAACTTCAATCTTCGTTTTCTGATGTCCGCCGCAAGATTAGAGAATTTCCCAGTTGCTATACGAGATTTCAACCTGTATCCATCTTCTGTTCTTTCTGGGCCAAGAATTTTGCTCAAGATCTTGCGTTCTACCTTTAGGATATTTTCCAAGTCACCCTTCCTATAAGTATTAGAGTTTCACTTGCATAAAGAGCTTCCAGTTTGATCACCGTGTTGTAGTGTCTGATCTTTGTGTGTGTGTGGACATGCACTCTTTGTTGTAGATGCCGCGCGTTCTCCCATGCGCTCTGTTCAATTTCTCTTTGTGCTTCTTTTTCTAAACCTGTTGGTTCCAAGATCTCCCCTAGGTACTTGAAGTGTCAGACGCGATTGACTTTTCCAAATTTGCTGTTTAATTTCTGAATGTTGAACACATTGTGATTAACAAAATAATTTTATTTTTCACGTTGTGGGAAAAGGTAGGCCTACTGACTGTAATTAAGACACTTCAATTTGTTTCGTTAGACGTTTCTTAGATTTCTCATTGTTACCCACACACACACACACACACACACACACACACACACACACATCATATTTTAACGTTGATAAACACAAAACTTGCAATAGGCTACAATAACAAGAGTTTAAACATGCGGATTCAAACGTTCAAGTGAATAATACATGGCGATACGTCGTTGAAAACAAGTAGTTCCGTGACGAATTAAGAGCCTACTTTTCTTAAAATTATAGAGATAATATATCAACAGTTGGCAGACCTGGCGACTCTCATATATTCTTAGTTTCATCTCTGAAGTTACACAACATTTGGTTAAGGTCCAATATATAATAAGCACGTTACAAGTAATTTATATGTTGAATTTATCAGCATGCGTGAAATCAGGTTGGCGACACAGCCGTAAATGGGATGCTCAAACTATATGAGCTAATTTTGAAAGAACTTCATTTATTAGTATGGAAGTTACACGTGATTCAACATAAAACCCATCAGCACGCTTAGAATCATGTTGGCAGCACTGTCGTATATCGATCACTGAAAATTAACCTACGTTTGCAGGTACTATATGTATGTAAACTTTAGAACTGTTGGCCTGCATACTTTCTGATATATTCAGAATAGGATAAAAATGAAAAGAGTGCATTTTTCAACAGTTGGCTGCCCTGATGACACTAAAAGAATGCATATTCATATTTGCTCTGGTGCGCAAATCACATATTAAATTTGGTTAAAGTCCATTTGATAGTATGGAAGTTACATGCATTTAAAGATTGGACCTATCAGCAGGCATAGAATCATGTTGGCAACACTCTCATGTATGGGCTCCTGGAAATCAAACTGCAATATTATTATCTATACGTGTGCCAATTTTGAAATAGCTCCCATTCATACCTTCCAGGATATCCAATATGGAGCTCACATTTCAATTGCGATTTTTCAGCAGTTGGTAGCACTGACATCATTTTCAAATATGGCCGTGAGATATTCAGGTATAGATCTTTACTCCTACCAAATTTTGTTTCGATTGCTGCAGCCGTTTAGGAGTTGATAGGGGGAGACACACAGACAGACAGACAGGCACATATTTGCCCGGATCGATCTCATAAGTCTACTTTTTTCTCTGTTTTATAAAATGCGAAAATTAGGCTAAAAATCGTTTCTCGATAATGAAAAGATGAACCCTCAATAACTATTACTTTTCTAAGTACAACCATATCAAATGTGGGGTATGTGCCACCCCACGAGCTATAAAATTTGGCCCCATGTACTTACGGGTTGAATAAAGAATATTTTATCTTGTGACATGTTCCGTTCTTCTCGTTACCATAACTCTTAACGTCTGTTCTGGCCTCGGGCCACGTTTTTATTGCCCTCTGCGTAACCACACATTTACCTTCTTCTCCCTCAAATGTCCTTCTTCCGGTGTTTTATTTCTCTTGCCTCTGCCTGACATTTAATTAGGCCAGTGACTGAGCTACTTTTTCTCCACCTGGTGGCACGGCGCGGAACTAATGTCCGGGGTAATTACCTCTGCGCCGGACTTAATAAAGTCCCCTCTCTGCCGTCCGGTTTAAGTTTCGAGCTCTGCCCCCCGGGGGGCGATTTGCAAGCGCTCGCTCGCCCGCCCACCCTCGACCAGGTAAACCCATTTTAGTGTCTTCACTTAGCTTCTGCCATGACAGTAGAATCAATTCCTCTTTTGAGTCTGGTTTCAGAACAGGGTTTTGATTGTACATTTCTTTGATGTTGTTGTTTGAGTCTTCAGTCTTTTGACTGGTTTGTTGCAGTTTTCCATGCCTCCATGTACTGAGCTAATCGTTTCATCCCTAGATAACTACCACACCCTACATCCGAGGCAATCTGTTTAACATATTCTAACCATGGTCTACCCCTACAGTTCTTGTCCTCAACCCTTCCTTCCATAACTGAGCTTGCTATTCCTGGGTGTCGTAATATGTGTCATACTAACCTACCTCTTCTCTTCATTAGCAGTCGCCAGAAACATCTCTCCTCTCCCACTCGTCTTAATACCTCTTCGTTTGTAACCCCATCTACCCATCTGATATTCACCATTCTCCTGTAACACCACATTTCAAACGCTTCAATTCTCCTCTTTTCTGCTACACCAATAGTCCAAGTTTCACTTCCATAGAGCGCCACGCTCCAGGCAATGGCTTTCAAGAATGACCTAAATCTATACTCGATGTCAACAGAATCCTTTTGTGTAGAAATGCTTTCCTTGCCTGGTCCAACCGACTTTTTATATCCCCTTTGCTTCGTCCATGACTGGTTATTTTGCTTCCTAAGTAACAGAAGTCACCTACTTACATTAGCTTTTCATATGCCAATTTGATTCATACAGTTTTCTGATTTATTTCGGCTGCATTCCAGTATTTTTGTTTTACATTTATTAATTTTCATCATGAATTCTTTCCGTAAGACGGAGTCCATACCATTCAAAAACTCATTCTTATCCTCAGGCGTGTCAGCCAAGATGACGATGTCATCAGCAAATCTCAGAGCTGAAATTATTTCTGCTTGAATCTTCACTCCCACTTTAAAATTTTCTCCAATTTCCTTAATTGCTTTTTCAATGTAAAGATTGAAAAGAATGGGTGATAAGTTGCAGCCTTGCCTTACACCTTTCGGAATACCAGCTTCTCTCATGTCCTTCGGCTCGAATGACTGCTGTCTGGTTGCTGTACAGATTGTATATCACCCTCCTATCCCTGTACTTTATTCCAATATATTTCAAAATGTCAAACAATTTAGTCCAATCAACGTTATCAAAAGCCTTTTCTAAGTCTACAAATGCCATGAACGTTCTCTTATCTTTCCTTTTTCTACCTTCCAAAATCAGCCTAAGACTTAGTACAGCTTCCCTTGTTCCCACATTTCTCCCGAAACCAAACTGGTCTTCACCCAACTCCGTTTCTATCTGGCTTTCAATCCTCTTGTAAATTATTCTAGACAGGATCTTTGAAGCATGAGTAATCTAGCTGATTGTACGGTAATCTTCATATCTGTCAGCTCCCACTTTCTTTGGTATAGGGATGATAACATTCTTCTTGAAATCAGGGGGTACCTCACCTGTCTCATAAATCCTACACACCAAGTGAAATAACCTGATCAGACCTTCATCTCCTATGCAGCGTAGCAACTCAATCGGTATATCATCTATGCCTGGTGCTTTGTTCCTGCTTAAGTCTTCCAATGCTCTGTCAAATTCTGATCTCAATATTAAATCTCCTTTTGTATTCTCATCAACTTCCTCCTCCCTTTCCATTACATGATTCTCAATCTCCTTTCCCTTATACTAACACTCTATGTAAGCTTTCCATTTCTCAACCTTTTCTTCCCTATCTCTCAGAGGCTTTCCATTTGTGCCCTTAATATTACAGCAGTCTTCTTTTCCCCAAAACTATTCTTAATCCTTCGATAAGCTGTGTCTACTTTTCCTAATTTCAGACAATTTTCTATACCTGCACATTTCTCTTTCAACCATTCTTCTTCCGCTTCCTTGCACGTGTTGTTAACCTCATTTCTCAGACGTCTGTATTCTGCTTATCCCTTTTCTTCTCTTACATTCTTGTTTTTCCGCCTTTCATCCATCAATTCTAATATATCCTGAGTGATCCACGGTTTTTTATCTATTCTTTCTTTCCTACCAATGTTTTCTTCTGCGGATTTTGTTATTTCATTCTTCAAAAGTGTCCATTCGTCTGCAATTGAAGTTTTTTTTAATGGTTTTTCATTAGTCCTTCCTTTATACTCGTCTTGAATCTTTCATTTAAATCCTTCACTTTCAGTCTGTCTATTGCCCACCTTTTTGGTTTTTGACTTTTCTTCAGTTTCTTCAACTTTAGTCTGCATTTCATAACAACCAGATTGTGGTCAGAGTTTATGACAGCGCGAGGATATGTTTTACAATCCAAAATCTGGTTTCGAAACCTCTGCTTGACCATAATGATGTCGATTTGGTGACGCACTGTATCTCCAGGTCTCATCCATGTGTATATTCTTCTATTGTGGTTATTGAATAAGGTGTTAGCTATGACTAACTCATGCTCGGTGTAGAATTCCATCAGCCTGCTTCCTCGATCATTCCTTTCACCTAATCCGAAATCTCCTACTATCTTCCCTTCTCTCCCTTTTCCTACCACAGCATTCCAATCTCCCATTACTATAACATTTTCATCACCCTTGATATACCTCAGAATTTCAACTATTTCTTCGTGGACCTTTTCAACATCCTCATCATCAGCTTGACTGGTAGGCATATAGACTTGTACCACTGTGGTGCACGTAGGTTTAGTATTGATTTTTGCTACAATAATCCGTTCACTATATTGTTCATAATATTCCACCCGCTGTCCAAGTTTCCTACTCAATATGAGATCAACCCCTGCTTGGCCATTGTTTGATTTAGTGCTAATGACCCTATAGTCTCCTGACCAAAAGTCCTGTTCTTCCTTCCAGCGCATTTCACTAATCCCAACCAAATCCAACCTCAACCTATCCATTTCCCTTCCTAAGTCTTCTAACCGTCCATGGAGGTTTCTGATTTATTTAGGCTGCATTCCAATATTTTTGTTTTCCATTTATTGATTTTCATCATGTATTCTTTCCTCAAGACGGAGTCCATACCATTCACAAACTCATTCAAATCCTTGGCGTGTCGGCCAAGATGACGATGTCACCAGAAAATCTCAGAATTGAAATTATTTCTCCTTGAATCTTCACTTCCACTTTACATTTTTCTCCAATTCCCTTGATTGCTTTTTCAGTGTATAGATTGAAAAGTATGGGTGATAAGTTGCAGCCTTGCCTTACACCTTTCTGAATACCAGCTTCTCTCTCATGTCCTTCAGCTCGAATGACTGCTGTCTGGTTTCTGTATAGATTGTAGATCACCCTCCTATCCCTGCATTTTATTCCAATCGTTTTCAAAATGTAAAACAATTTAGTCCAATCAACGTTATCAAAAGCCTTTTCTAACTCTACAATTGCCATGAACGTTCTCTTATTTTTCCTTATTCTACCTTCTAAAATCAGCCTAAGACTTAATACAGCTTCCCTTGCTCCTACATTTCTCCTGAAACCAAACTGATCTTCACCCAACTCCGTTTCTATCAGTCTTTCCATCCTTGATAACAATATTGGAATGCGATGCTAATGACAAATGAAAGCGGCAGTTAAAGGTTGGGCCATCGCAGCATACACCTGCTCTGATTCTGATAGGTGGGGGAGAGCTATTAAGAACTGTTTGATGACAATATTGAAATGTGAGGCTAATGGCTGATGAGAGCAGCAATTAAGGGATGGACCCTCACACCTGCTCTGAGCTGGCAAGTGTATCACTCATCCTAGCTACAGCGTGTAACCCAGCACGACTCTGGGTCTCAGCTATCAATATGCTTGTCTTCCCGTGGCCAACAACAACCACACCATACATCATCGGCAGTGCGTACACTAGGGCACAATATGAAGTGAATCCCTGCTTAACACTCCGCCACGAGGGCCGTTCTATATTGCTTTACTCTTTATTAGCCTACTTTCGATTATTGCAAAAAATGAAAGTAGACTTATGAGATCAACACAGGGCGAAAAAAGTGTGTCTGTCTGTGTGTGTGTGTCTGTGTGTGTGAGTGTGTGTACTCTGAATGTTTGTCCCCCCCCCCCTATCAATTCGAACACGGTGAACGGGAATTGAACGAAATTTGGTACAAAGGTAGCACCAGCAAAGGACACCTCAGTGTCATGTTTTATATCGCCTCCATCTTGACGGAAACGTAATGGCGGCCACACAAATGTTCAAAGCTTAAATCAAATTACGACTAACATAATCATCCGATCTCTACCAAATTTTGCAACAACATACATTTATGGAGGGAGCATCCTTTGACCAAACTAATGGGTCATTAGCGTAATATTTTGCGGATGGAGGCCATCTTTGTGTGAAAATGGATTCCCCCTATCAATTCGAACACGGTGAAACCGAATGGAACGAAATTTGGTACAGAGGTAGAACTAGCAAAGGGCACCTCAGTGTCATTTTTATATCACCGCCATCTTGACGGAAACGTAATCGCGGCCACCCAAATGTTAAAAGCTAAAATGTAATTACGACCAACCTAATAATCTAGTCTCTACCAAATTTTGCAACAACATATCTTTATGTGGGAAGCATATTCTGACCAAACTGCAAGATCATCAGCCCAATAGTTTGCAGATGGTGGCCAAGTATGTGTGCAAATCCATTCCCCATATTAATTCAAACACGGTGAAACCGAATTGAATGTTTTTTTTACAGAGGTAGCACTAGCAAAGGGCACCTCATATTCATATTTAATATCCCTATAGCACGTTGTATTTCAACAAGCTACTACAACCAACATTCAATCATACTCCTTGAAAAGGACAAAGAGTTATAACAATACCCATGCATTTAGGAGAAAGTAGGCTATGTGTTCTTTACTGAACATCTTGTGTTTTTCTACCCAAATGCAGTACATTACACATCAGTTGTTACAATCTCCTTTTGCCATCGATGTGTCAGTCTCTCCAGACCTTCCTGAAACCAAAATGGCGACCATCCGAAATATTTAGACGATTCTCAGTTTAGGGGCTGTGACAACGCGGTCATGTAGCCCTGTGTACTTTGGGTGTGTGTACAATCTCTCTGATAACTGGGTTAATTGTGATGGCTGTATTAGTGTGTGTATCTGCTTTCAGTTCAAGTAAGGACTGCAGACATTTAATTTTTTAAGTAGTTCCTACTTTTACCGCCAATCGCCACCGTTAGCGGACTTGGTTACCAGACGAACGTCGGAACCTAAGAGCGTTTGTCAAATGTTTAACCTAACGTAATTTAGCTTCACACGGGTGTAATTAGTTGGAAAGTTCTTTAACATGCCATAAATCTATGACATGGGACCACCGGCTACTCTTCCCCTCCGAAGGAAGGCATACTGAGGGATTTTAACGCTCTTAAAAATCCGACAACTTGGGCCGGGTTTGAACCAGCGATCTTGGGCACAGAAGCTACGCCACCGAACCCGCCTATCTACGAATCTATGACAATCAAACTGAAATGTTGTACTATGTTGATAGTGGCAATTAACATAAGTAGGATATATAAAAATAGACTTTAGTTCTTCAGGGAACTACTTGTTGAGACTGTGAGCACCATTAAATATGTAGGGATTGACTGCTCACCAGGCATGCTGCAACTGCTTGCATATTTCGTGTCTAATTATTTTTACTGTACAGTAGATTAAAAATTGAAGTGATAGAAGCTTTTCAGTCGGTCAACACAAATAAGTTTTTATATTTTGTGGTTTAGGCTAGTTTTTATAAGGGTATTTGTATCAATAAATAAACACTTTCCAGGTTCATCACAGTTCAAGAGCCTCTGCGTTTTCTTTATTATTATGTGCTGTTTTGCATCCTTATTTCTCAACAAAAGTTAATGTAGAGGGGGTTGGATTATTGCAATTGTTTACCAAAGACTTTATAATAATCTGTAGAACTGGTTTTGTAATAACATTCCTTTATAGAGTTTATTAAATCTTGTTGATATTGTCGCATAATAGGCTATTTCTAATGAATTTTCTGACGGTTAGTGGCGATTTTTTTCTGTTTTTTTAGTTTGAAATTTCAACCAAGTTTCATGCCTCTCCTCGTGCATATTTTTCACAATCAGAATTCCACCAGACATGTCTGTTACAAAAAAATAAGAACCCTTCTGGCTGTCAAAAGTTGTAATAAAAACACAATTATTTTGGCTCGTGAGAGAGAATTTGAATTGGAGGGGAGCACCAGCTTGAGAACGCCTGGGTTAAAGCTTAAGAATACGGGTCCTAGTCATAACGCTCTGCATTTCATTTGTTGTAGATTTTTATCCTATAGATCAGGGGTCCCCAAACGTTTTAGCCTACGGGCCACACTTACTCCTCCAGCAAGACCCAAGGGCTCATCACACCAACACACTGTAGTTTTTAATATACCTAGATATATGAATGGCAGCCAAAGGCCATAGCAGGGCATTTTAACGGAACGCCCGTGGGCTCCCAGCAAGTTCAAGTAGTTTCTACTTTGGCTACCATATGACGCTGTCACTGACACTTAGCGGCATACTCCACCCTTATATCTAGATGATCCACCAAAATCCCAGGCTGGAAATATTAATGGATTGTAGCATCTTGAAGTCCCGGCAAAAAAAAAAAAAAAAAAAAAAACATGGTGCTACTTGGCGAAAACACTCAGAATAAGGAACAGGATTTTTCTCAAATGGAATGTGCTATAGTAACTAACTACAGAACAGTAGGGTGCTATATCTACTCAGGAAAAATGAGAATCTATGAAATCTCGAGCGTAAGGATACGCATCAGGTCTCTCGGGAACTTCCACCCTACAGCACATTCCACTACCATTTAACTACAAAGATAATGCCAATTTCCTATAAAAGATCAGGGAATCGTAACAACGTGCCTGTCGTATTTATTCACTAAACAATTACACGTTTCCTAACACTAGCATTGATTATATGCCTTAACAACTTTAAATAAGATCAAATGACCAAATGTCATTGCTTCACTTGCATAAAATACATGTTCGTTTCTTTCAGAAACCATAAAATGAAACAATCACTTTTATAAGCTTAAATTTATTTATTTATCGTGTCAGAAGTACAAAGTAAACATAGAAAAATGAAACAATAGAAATATTAAACACTGGTTGACCAATAATTTGCCACGACGAGTGCATTTGGAGTAGCTCCCATTAAGTCTTTAATGGTGCAAGTGTCTGGAGAAGAAGGACACAGTAGAAGATGATCATTGGTCTGCTCAGTACCACACTCGCAGTAAACTGATTCCACAGGAAGGCCCCATTTCTGCTGGTTAGTCTTGCATCTCGTGGTACTGGAGCGTAGCCGATTAAGAGCCTTCCATGTTGTCCACTTTTCTGAATGTCCAGGGGGAAGCTCTTCTTTTGGGACCATCCATTCTCTTAAATATTGGCATTTTCCCCGACACATTGAGTTTCTTGCTTGCTGTGATGTTCCTTTAAGAGCTCCAGTGGTTTTCAAGAAGCTCTTGCTTGATTTCAGCCTAGGATGTGCTGGCTGACAAGCATACAATGGGTGAGTTTACATAGTCATAGCCTTGCTTTTCTCATATCTAGCAGCAACCTCGCGTCGGATTTCAGGTGGTGCAATACCAGCGAGACAGTGAAGTTTATCTATGGGTGTAGGTCTTAAACAGCCCGTGATAATACGGCAGGTGTCATTTAATGCCACATCTATGTTTCTAGTATGGCTGGACTTGTGCCACACCGAGCAGTGGAGTAACACAGTGCTAGCGCGCTTGTTCTCAGAGTACATGGATGAGCTCCCCAGGTGGTGCCTCTCAGTTTCCGCACTATGTTGTTTCTGGCAGACACTTTTTGCTTCACGTTTAGACAGTGCTTCTTAAATGTAAGCGTACGATCCAGAGTTACTCCCAGATATTTTGGAGTCGGACAATGCTGAAGAGGGATTCCTTCCCAAGTGATTTGTAGGGTTTTAGCTGCTTTCTTGTTATTGAGGTGAAATACACAACTCTGAGTTTTGGCAGGATTTGGCTTCAGGTGATTGTCACTGTAGTAGCTAGTAAATTCTTTCAGGGCCTTAGTCAAAGTCTGTTCTACATTTACAAAGCAGTTGGCCTGAGCAGTGACTGCACAGTCATCAGCATAGACAAAACTCTGGGTACCTTCAGGTAAAGGCTGATCATTGGTATGGATGTTGAATAACAGTGGTCCGAGCACACTGCCTTGCGGTAACCCATTCTTCTGTGTTCTCCATCTGCTTCTTTGTCCCTGGAATTCCACAAAAAATCTACGGTTTTGGAGAATATTTCTAATGTTGCACACTAGGTGGAAGTCTTTGGTGATGTCATACAATTTTGCTAGAAGAAGCCGATGATTAATTGCGTCGTAAGCTGCAGAGAGATCAATGAAAACAGCGCCTGTAATGAGCCGCTTTTCGAATCCATCCTCAATGTACTGTGTCAAGTTTAATACCTCTGATGTGCAACTTTTCCCTTCTCGAAATCCAGCTAGCTGTGGTATAAGAAATGGCTCCACTTTTCCAATAAGTCTCTGAAGGATGAGCCTCTCTAGGACCTTGTACAGGTGACAGAGCAAGGAGATAGGCCTATAGCTTTTGGGATCCAACCAATCTTTGCCCGGTTTAGGGATAGCAATAACTCGAGCCTTTCGCCAGATTTTGGGAATTTTGCATTCTTGGACACAATTGTTCATTAATTCCAATAGCCATCGCCTCGTAACAGGACCAAAATTCTTGATCTGCTCAACTCGAATATCGTCTAGTCCAGCTGCTTTTCCCAATTTGCACTTCCTTAGTCCTAATTCCAGTTCGGCTTCAGTAAATGATGAAGATAGGATGTTGCTCTCTTGGTTGTACTGCTGTGATATTGGTTTCTTATCTAGCTTTCTAGATCGGGTTAGTTTACCATTAACTAGCAACTGGTGGGCAATTTGATCTGCCTTTATATTAGCAAATGTGCTGGCTTGAGTGTTATCATTACTGAGACGTCGTAATAGTCTCCATGCCTTTTGGCTACTCTTGCTCATGTCACAGTCTGCCATTAGTTGTATCCACTCATCCCTCTTCGCCATTGATACTGAGGAAAGAACGCTTTGTGAAATGATTGATGTTTCCTCGCTAAAAGGATCATGTTCATACATCTTATAATATTCCTCAAGCAGAGTGGCCGTTTCAGGTTTAATGCCTTTGATAAAATTTGTTCTGCAGCCTCTTGGAATTGATGCCCTTGAGGAGGTTTGGACAAAGCTTAAATAAAATCATGTATTAAATAGCAGCAAACAACTGCTGTGCCCTAGGTAACGGGAGTTTTATAACAAGAAAAATGTTATTAAGTTTTAAAAAAATTATTATCCCCCAAAATAAATGAAGTTACCACTGACGTAGATCTCCGTCATTACAAAACTATTCATTACTCTATACAATTTATCTCCTACCTCATATCACTTAAATTCTTCTTATGGAAGCGATAAAAATCTCTATAGGCTATACATTTAAATTACAAGTTAAAAATTATAATGCGCGTAAATGTAACAATAAACCTTTCTTTAAATTATTAATACAATTTATGTACAACACAAATATTAACGTTGTAGTTCAGCACTACTCAATATAAAATAAAATATGTACAATGGTCCAACCGCTTTCTCTACTGACAATATAGACTGAAATCGTCTTCTTATTTCTTTACTGCTTCTCTACTGACTTTAGAAAATAATCATTCACCATACTATGTCTTATTCGTGAAAGAGTGACAATTCGGGATTCTATAATCCATACAATTAAGTAGAGACATAGTTCAAAGACCTCCTACAACTTGTCTGTTATCATAATAAAAATACTTAATAAAAATATAAACTTCCACTGCATTGAATAATTACTGTAAATTCAATATCTAATTTAGAACCATTTAAATAAATCTCACTTTACTCTCAGTTTCAACAAAGATCCATTAAATCCTTTCAGATTCAATTTCATCAAGGATCCGCTGTCCTGTGAATTTCAAGGAGTTTCAACTCTGTGAGACTATTACAATAACTTTCAATACTAATAAACATTAATAATACTGCATCTTCATAAAACATCCTATTTCAATCTCAAAATATGCGCAAGTCTGTCACTACAGACATTCCTTCAATAATTGACCAATGGCTTCACAATTGCCCATTATCATAGAACAAATACCTCCGTCTGCTACGGGAATAATAAATCTCACTCTCAGAGATGCTTCGCAGTTCCTTTCAAAAACATATACTTCTTAACTCACTTCTCGTTAACAAATTCTCTTCATAGTTGCAACAATCTTAATAAAAATATTTAATAATAATACTGGTTCTATCAATGATTTAATTTAACAGGTAATACGATAAATACTAGTCTTCAAATAACAATCTTATTTCTTTGTATCACTCACATTTCTATAAAAGCTTTCAATTAGCTGTAATATTTCTTTAAATCTTTCTTCACATTCTTATTACTTCAAAAATACCCTGTAATTCGTATTTGTTAATTTAACATGGTATTCCCTTACATATTCTTCCTTTAATATATTTCTCAGAAACTTTAATACTTTATAATTGTTACTCACCAAATATTTATAACCAAATCTGTCTAATAAGTTATCAGATCGTGACTTTACATAGATCTCTACAAAAGATCTTTAAGAATCGCATTCTCTAAAATATATCTCTGTGTAACACTCTTGGAACAAATTTCCATTATTATTATCGTTGACAGAAAACGATATCATACAATTCAAAAATTGACAAAATGTGATCTGAACACATTTAAACTTTACCATAAAATATTCTGAACTAAACTGTAAAATCTCCCCATTCAAATTTCGAAAGTCGCAAAATTCCATAAATTCGAAATAAAATTCTAAATACTAAAATTCGACGATTGATGTAGTTATCTCTCTCTATATAAGAATGAAAGTTTGTCTGTTTTTTCTGAATTTCTACGGAAATTTGCGTTATTTACGCGTTTCAGACTGTTTTATGACGAATGCGCGCGAAAATAATTTTTTTGTCTGTCTGTCTGTATGTATGTCTGTTTGTCTGTCTGTGGACAAAGTGGTTGTTCCCTTATAACTCGAGAACGGCTGGGTGGATCAACGTAAAATTTGGTACAGATATCCTTCAGAGGTACAACACTAATCATTGATGTAACTCTTCTCCGTACCTCTCATAAAAGGGGGCCTACCCCCTTAAAATAATTGCTGAAATAGGCGTAGAAGGGCGAGACAAATCTCATTTTCAGCCCCTCAATGTGAGAAACGAAACCAACAGTTTTTGAGATATTTCCTGAAAACTAATTTCATTTAATACAATAACGAAAGAATGCAAGCCGGTTACCATGGCAACGGAATCTCACAGGTCCATCTGTTGCTGTAAGACGCAATACAATTCCATTTATTACATTACTGAGATAGTTTGCAAACGGTTAAGGTTATAACGGAACCAAATAAAGCTGTAAAATTCATCAACATCATATAATGCACTTAAGGGGGTCAAGGTGTACTCTAGATTTTTTCATGCGATTTACACGTGCGGGTGTGGTACGGAAGGTCTATTATATCCCTATCCCTATATTGTCATATTATTATTATAGTTATTATTATTATACTACGGCCTACAACGACGAGACAAAGCTTATTTTCAGCCCCTTGGTGCCAGAAACAAAACTCGGTGCCCCTAAATAGCAGTAAAGGGTCCCCGAAAAGTACATTTTAAGGCTCTAAAACCAACAGTTTCTGACATATTCCCAGAAAACTAATTTCATTTAATAAACTAATGAAGGAATGCAAGCCAGTAACCATGACAACAATATCTGAAAAGGTGACATCCAATTTTCCATCTATTTCTGCAAGAAGTAAAGCCACTCCATTTATTAAATTTCTGTGAATGTTTGCAAATGGCTATTAGGTTATTACGGAATCAACTAAAACTGTAAAATTCATCACTGCGCTTAAGGGGGTCAAGGGGTACCCTAGATTTTTTTCACACGACTTAAATGTGCGTTATGTCGTACAGAAGGTCTATTATATCTCCAAACAGAAGCATTATTTTCAAAATTTCCTGAATTTAAATACGGTAGTTTTCTTTTTCTTTTAGGAATTTGGGCCATTGGAGTCCAAAAAACCTGAATTTTCATGCACCACAAGCCTTTATAAATTATTAATGGGGACATGGATGGGGACATGACACAACAGTGAAGGTCAGTTTTATTTGACGTGTATTGCTTTTCGTCTACGAGGTTTTCATTTTTTTTTTTCACTTCCGGAAGTACACGTTAGGTAAATTTAGTTTCAGAGCATATTTTAACTAATCATTTTTCTTTGTCGAGAAACAGGTTCCAAGTCTCTAACCATTGCAACAGTAGCTCAATTGATTACGTCTGGTTATTAATACCGAAGACCGTTCGAAGAATGGGTACTTCTGCTAGTGAAAATATAACGTCGAAAATCACAATAATATTCTTAAAAAACGTAGAAAAATGGCATCAATAAACAGTTATCGGATATTCTTAAATGTTCTACAATACTCTACAAAGTGGGATATATATCGTTGGTCCGAAGACTACCTTGTGTTGCGTTAAAGATGACTAGAAGTGGGCTTTCTTCGCTATCCTTTAGAAACAGATTGTTTCCAATAGCGCGAGACTGCATGATGTAGTTCGGTCTGCTACGGTCTCCTACAGATGTTCCCATGCGGTCAGGTCCGGGATTCGAACTTTATCATCATCGTGTTGCCGTTCCTTCTGCTGGTGAATCTTCTTGTATGATATGGGAAAGCCTTTCTCTCTTGATGGTGCTGGGTCCACCCTGGCCGCCCACGTTCTGGAAATTTTCTAACTTCTTTCGCCGAAGTTCTGATATATATTGTCATTTTAGTTGTTGAAGTGACTTGTAGATGTAGAATTTTCTGCATGGGAGAGATGAGATGTTAATCTCTCCCACGAGATTGATGTTATGTCATTTCGAATATCTTGCTGCCGTCACAGTTCTGTCCCCATAACTTCTTAGTTGATCCTCATAACTCCTGTAGATTCATTTGTAAATTCCTCCCCCAACTTCAGGAAGTTCGACATGGTTAATAATGTAGATTGGTTTTAATGACCTTTATATTTCGTTGAATGTCGACTTTATATATCTGCTTGCACAAACTAAGTGCCTTCGTTCGTGAATTTCTATTTGCTTTGTTGTATTGTTGAGTAACTTGTTGAGACGTCCTTCTCTGCTGAAGTCGTAAGTATTAAGAGCCCTGATTCTTCTCTCATTTCCCCCTCATCAAATTTCCAAGTCCGCGTCCTTTTCAGACCAAGGATCTGATTGGTCGCTCACTATCGATGATCGTAATAATCCTTAATTACATAAATAATTAGTCGCAATTTTAATAAATACAGTAGTTCTTATTTATTATTTAATATCTTCCATGATATTACGATGTGTTAAAATCATCCTGGTAATTAGCTATGTTCATTACATTGCTTGCTCTTGTTTAAGTAAGGGCGCTTCTCATTGGCTGCGTGCCACGTGCCGTACCCGCGTCTTCCCCTTCCACACTCTAGACACACTTGTAGCGAGTGCAGGGGTGGCTCTCCTCGGGAATACTCGATTCTCCTCGTGCACGTTCGTCCGGTCTTTGTTTGAGCTACGCTGTCTAGCTCCAAGTTCCTCCACGTGACTGCTAATTATTTCATTGGTTGGCTCGGTTAAATCGGTTAACTGTGCGATGTATAAACCAGTTTTATGTCGACTTCCGAGTCGCTATATTTAATCATGGGACAATTTAGAAAACTTTTGAAGAGATGAATAATTTCCTAGCTCATATCCATATAAGAGCACAGTACGTAGGAACTTGATAGGGCGTTTCTAACCATAGTTTTCAATACGCGCAAGTGAGTGAGACATCAACGGTGCTGTGTGCGGGGAGATTTGTAGTGTAGCGACATTTTTAAAGAAAACGTCATCATTGCTGGAATTGAATGAGAGTCTTCCACTCACTCAGTTTGATCAGTTCTCGGTACTGCTTACTTATCTGTGTGGAAAAAATCCAAATGAACTCGTGAGCATTTTTTTATTTATTCTATCTTTTCGCGTTTGGCCTCCTGAGAGGTCTTTCTTGTCGGCGCCCGTGGGCGATCTCCTCGCTGGGATGAAGATGAATGAAACTGGGAAAGGATGTGGAAGGAAGCGGCCGTAGTCTGTCAGAAGGTACCGTCCCAGCATTTGCCTGGTGTTGAAAATGGAAAACTATGGAAAACCATTTCACGGACGGCTGTCGGTGGGGCTCGAACCCACGCGTCTACCGAGTCAGCAGAGAGCTTGGCCCCATGACCTAACGCTGAGCCTAGCCACCACTGTCGGTGGTGAGCATTTGAAGTCACTGCTGATAATTTCCAGAGTAAACTTGCTTCAAAACTGCAAACAATAATTGTCAGTGGAAAGTTACAGCTACATAGGCTACATCTTATTAATCATAGTAGTCTAATAATATATATATATCTTCTTCTTCTTTTCGTTTGGGCCTACTGAGGACCACGGGGCTCGTTTTGACTTCTTGTAAGGAATTTATGTTTCTTCTTAGCCCAGGCAGCTTTCATCTTCTGGCTGTGTGTCTGCTTTCTTTCCTGTGTCCACTTCGGTCTGGTAGTCCCTGTACTCTTCCTGCTGGTGAGAGACACTGGAAAGACACCATGTTGAATCATCTGTCGGAATTGTGATCGATCCTGTATGTTTTTTGATGAAATTACAAGTTGCTGTAGGTCTGACTTCACTGTGGTGATCCATTTGTTTTTGGACGCTTTCCCTCTTCCTGTCGTGGTGAAGATCTGGCTGGTAAGTCTATCTGGACCCATGCGTGTCAGATGTCCGTAGAAAGCTAATCGTCTCTTCCTCATGGATGTGACGATATCTTCTTGAGGATCATAGACCTCATTGTTGTGCCTGATCCTGTAAGTACCACACTCTTCTCTTATTGGTCCTACAGTAAAATCCTTCTAAGTATTTTCCGTTCCTTGAGCTCTAGTTTCCTCAGTGGGCCTTTCCGGTTCATCAGGAGACACTCAGAGGCATATAGAATGGAAGGTCTTACTACTGAGTTGTAATGTAGAAGTTTAAGGTTCTTAGAGAGGCACTTGGATGTGTAGATGCTCTTACAGGAGTGGTAGACCCTTTCCAGTTTCGTGCATCTAGTGTCTATTGCTAAGGTATCACTCTCGTTTGCTGGAATCCACTCCCCTAGGTACTTCACTGCTGTAACTTTTTGAATTGCGGTGTCTTTCACAAGAATAGTAGATGGGGCTCCCTTTATATTTGTCATGAACACTGTTTTTTGTATATTGACCTTCAAGCCAGTTTTAGCTGCTATGTTATAGAGGCTCTGTAGTTGGTGAGTAGCTTCTTCTATGTTGTTCGCTAACAAGGTAAGGTCGTCGGCAAAGGCCAGGCAAGGTACATTGAGATTGTCTTTCTTGTACCCAATTTGCAGTCCTGTTCCTGATGGTAACGTGGTAGTCCATTCCCTGATAATCTTCTCAAGTACACAATTGAAGAGAATACAAGAAATGCCATCACCTTGTCTAACTCCTGTTTGGATAGAGAAGCTGTCTGAGAGTTCACCTCTGAACTTGACTTTGGAGGTCGTAGTCTTCAGTGTAGCCTGGATTAGTCTGGTGGTCTTCGCATCCAGTCATAATTCCCATAGAGTGGAGAAGAGGGTCTGTCTGTCTATTGAATCATACGCCTTCTGGAAATCCACTCTGGAAATCCCATCGACGTCCGCCGCAATTCTTGTACCTTAAGATTGTCTTGAGGTTCTGTATTTGCTCTATGCATGATCTATTTGCAGGAAAACCGGCCTGATATTCACCTAGTTGACTAGTAACTCTGGTTAGCAAGGCTTTAGATATTAGCTTGTATGTGACAGATATTAGAGATATGCCTCTGTAGTTATCAAGGTCAATCCTACTACTTTTCTTGTGTAGAGGATGGATCACAGCTGAGGTCCATTCCTCAGGTAAGGTCTCCGTTGCCCAAATGTCCAGTATGATTTGATGGAGGTTTTGTATTGATTGTTCATCAGCATGTTTCCACATTTCTGCAACTATACCGTCTTCACCTGAGGCCTTGTTGTTTTTTAGGCTCTTGATAATCTCCCTTATTTCTTCTATGGTTGGCGGTAAGGAGTCTGGATTTCTGGAAGGAGGGTCATGGAAGGTGAGTCTCTCTTCAGGTTCCTCTGCATTGAGGAGCTTCTTGAAATACCCTGCGAGGGTACTGGTGCAATCCTTGTTGCTGTACTGAAGTTTTCCATCAGGTCCACGAAGATGAAGGGTAGGAGCTTTGTATTGTGTCGACTGTTTTCTGAGTTCTCTGTAGAAATCCCTCGAGTTATGTCTTTTGAAGTCCTCTTCTGCCTGTTTTATTAGAGCCTTATTACGGTTCCTCTTGGTTTGTCGCACTATATTGGAAGTTATTTTTCTTTGTGTAAGAAAGGCCTGGTAGTTAGCTTCATTCTTGCACTGGTTCCAAGTGACCCAGGCTCTACGCCTTTCTTCTATAGCCTTGTCACATGTAGTCGTCCACCAGGGATGCTTGGCTTTGTTGGATGAGGCAGGCATGGTTTTTTGAGCGGCATCCAGTAGAGCCTTTTGTAGGTTGGACCAACCTTGCTTCTCTGTGTTTTCCTTCAGGGTGGCTTGGAAACCACAGTCTTCATCACTCAGTTTGAGGACGTTGAACTTTGGTATTTTACCAACTTTGGAGGTATTTGGTGGTCTCCTAATTGGCTGCAGGTTGGTTTTCACCAGAGATAAGTAATGGTCTGAGTCTAAGTTAGCTGCCCTTAGCACTTTGACATTTTGTATCTCTTTGTGATACTTTCTGTTCATAGCCACATAATCCAACTGGAATTCTCCTAGCATTGGATTTGGGCTCTTCCAAGTCTTGGCCTTCCGAGGCAGGCGTTCGAAGGCAGTTGATTTTAGGACCAGGTCATACTTATCGCAAAGATCTATGAGGCGTTCTCCATTCTTATTGGTCCTCTTATGGGCTGGATAGAGGCCCACTATCCGACGATATTTTTTCTCCTTGCCAATTTGTGCGTTAAAATCACCCATGAGTATGGTGGTATGATGTTGTGGAATCTTGTCAAGGGTTTCTTCTAGAACACTCCAATATTGCTCAACTGACTGTAGGTCTTTTCTGTTTGTGTCGTTTGTGGGTGCATGAAAGTTCATTATGGTATATGCCCTATTGCGGAACCTTAAAGATATTGAAGAAGTCCTTCCATTAGGCGAAATGAACCCTATTATGTTATCAACGATACTATGATGTACAGCAAAGCCAGTGCCAAGGTGAGGGACGTTCTTCATCACTCTGATGCCTGGTTTCCCTTTGTAAATCCTGTATCCTTGAGATTCTATTGCATCTTCGTCCGTGAATCTAGTCTCTTGCAGTGCTGCTATCTTGATGTTATGCTTGTCCAGCACATCCAGGGTATGTTTCATTTTACCTACTTTTAACATGGAGTTGATGTTAATTGTAGCTAGGTAGGTGATATTTCTCTTATTTCTTGGCTGTTGCGTATACGGCGGAGCACATGAAAGTGCAGGCTCCCCAGAGTCCGATGGCCTGCATGCCCCATGAGTGGGGGTGGATTGGTTACCACCTGGGGTATTCTCTATGTTGATGTTTCCCTTCATGTTGAGTTCAACGAGTAAGTAAGTAGGGCACCCTAAAGGGCGACGGGTTGTTTACCATCAAGGTTGTTAGCCAAGAGGTTTATAATATCAGCCGCTCCTAACATGGAGAACAGACGCTGTTTGCAGCCGCTCGATTCGAGTCAGACGCTGCTCCCTCCTCCTTTCTCAATCGGGCTTAGGACCGGCTATGGCGGAGTTATATATATATATATTTTTTTTTTTTTTTGAGGGACTGTGGAAAATCTTCAAAAGACACTTGTGAAGGGTCCGCACTCCACAGCAATGTGGGATTTTTACCCACTAAAAACCACATCCCTTTTCCCACGATGAGTTCATCACCCCGGAACCGCTCTCGCATTACTTCAGGGTGATGTCGTGCTTACTTAGCCTTTCAGACTTCTTCATTTCTTCTTAAGGACGTTCGTACGCTTCCAGATCCCGCTTTTTCTGGCGAAGTACATCCTCCACATACACTGCTACATGATCCCATGATTGCTGGTTCCGTAACATCACAGAAATAATATTATCTGGAGTCAGTTCTCCCAATTCAGTTTCCACATATTCTCTCTTTATCATCCAATGGCCGCACACGAAGAAGGTGTGAAGTACATCATCGATGTCGTCACAATATATGCATGTTTCACCACTCGCTCCGCCTACTCTATGCAGGAATTTCCAGAAATATCCATGTCTTGTTGGAAGTTGTGTGTGGTAATAATTGACTTCACCATGGACTCTTTCGACCCAGGTATCCAGGCGTGGTATCAGTCGCTTGATCCATTTACCACGAGGGTCACTTTCCCATCTGAGTTGCCACCGCCTCATCCGTTGATTAAAGGCACGCTTCTTTGCACATTTCTTTCCCAGCTCTCCTTGGGTACGCCAGATTTCTTGTCGCTCCAATGCAAGCAGATCTATTGGGGCTATTGTTGCCACCGTGAGTATTGCAGGTTCAGAAACCGTGCGGTATGCACAAGCATCCAAGCATGGTATCCTTCTCCGATACCATGCAAATCTCAAGGATTCGGCCCAAACTTCAGAGTCTAATAATAATAATAATAATAATAATAATAATAGTAAGAATAATAATAGCCATTGAACAAGTAAATTACTTACATAATTGTGCAACCAAAATAGGACTCAAGATATCTTACACTAAAACCCAAATCATCTCTAATATAAAATAAGCTCCAGCTCATCTTCAAAGCACCCGCCTGATCTTAGAAGTTAAAAACTTAAAACTTCTTCGTGAGTGGATCGAACCAAATAATTCTGAAAAGTTCGCCATCTCAACACGAGTCAATCAATTGGAAACAGCCTTACGCCTCACTCACCAACTGTACAATAAAAAAGTCCATCTCTAGGAATGCAAAGTTTAGACACTATCAAACTGTGATTAGACCGGAAGCGCTGTATGCATCGGAATACCTAACAAACCGCGCAGCTGGTCCGATCGAGAGACTTGAAGCTAAGGAAGGAAAGATCATTAGGAAAATTCTTGGTCCTAAGTTCAAAGTTGGAGGTTACAAGCTCTGGAGTAATTCAGAAATATACTCCCTCACTGAAAAGATCTCAAGTGCAATCCGGAAACGGAGAATAACATTCTATGGCCACCTCCTCAGAATGCCAGTCAGAAGATTCTCCAATCGTCTGTTATCATACTTCCGAGGTTTAAAGGTGGTGCCTCTTTGGCTGGTGGAAGTGGACAAGGACTTGTTAAGTTTGAAATTTGTGATTCAGATATCTTGCTCAGAACCCCATTGAAACAAAAACTCCGTCAAGTTCATCAGAGGAAGTAAAACCCAGCAAGAGATATGTTCGAAAGGATGACGGCGTGGTGGGCTAACAAGAAGAGATCGCGCGGTCCCTAGTGGCCACAACGATAAAAGTAAAGTAATAATATTAATAATGAATAATTGAATTATGTGAATTAGGGCGTACCCATGTATTTCTCGTATGTTAAGGATACATCTCATGCCAATAATTACAGTTAATATGTTAAATTTCATTATGTATGCCAGTTATTGTATCGTGTTTCTTAATTGGACGTTAAATAAAATCATTGATTATAATTTGCATGGTTTACTTACATTGTACATTTTTACAATGTAGCCTGATCAAATTAAGCTATGGCGGGCCGGATACCGTGGGTCGTAGTTTGAAGACCCCTGATTGTGCTGTCCTCCGCGACTTACCATCTTTGCTTCGTCCATCACTGTCTGATTTGCTTCCCAAGCACCAAAATTCTCCTTAAGCATAAAGGCAGATGGCCGAGAATTTTTGCCGGTTAAAACATCAATTGCTACCACTCGTAAGAGACTTAAGGACATCAGAACTTGTTGTTGAACATGAAGCACGGTCTGAATTGTGTTATTCTCGCTGTTATTAATACCCACGTATCGATTAGGAGATGAAGTAGGCTGAGCGGGTCGTTAAGGTGCGAGCAGGTGCGAGCCTGGTAGTGTTGGCTCTGACAGCGAGGAAATTGAATCTCTGCTGTTCTCTTATTGGTTGTCACGCGAGTTGCAGGCTAATTAATTGTGTTAGCTGCATTCCAGCCTGCTTGCCGTCAATAACCCGCTCTGTGGAACACCTCGCCTTAGCCTAGCTTAGCACCACCTCACTGGGAAACATTCGCGGTGTAAAACACAAGGAAGGAAGCTGGGTGAAACCCCACACAAGACACAGCACAAACTTAGATAAATTACTGAGTTTTAATTCACTGGCCGTGAAAGCCAATATACCATCTTCTTGGAAGCCTTCATAGGGAGGTTAGGACTGCTTGAGTTTGAGTTCACGCAGTAAAGAGGCGCAGGTGCGCGTCTTAAATAGGGATGTACCGCGCAGTTCGCTACTCCTGTGGGGGTCCGGGCAGGGACACATTCACCTTAGTGTTTTATCTGTACTTAGTATAAGACAAAGTCCCCGATTCTTCGATGTCACGGGTAATCTCGAGAACCACTGGATGGATTTTGTTGCGGTTTTCACAATTCTGTAAAGGATATCTCGTGGAGGGTTTCTGTGGAAAATAATTTATTTATGATCAAAGGAAGTCAAGCAGTAACGATTTCAGTGAAAAAGTAGAAAACAAACATAGCATCCGTGCGCTTTTTAAGATTACGCTGGGCAAACCGTTTAAAATATCAATATACTATGAGTGTATGAATTGTTCAGCATGGAAAAGTTCTACAAAAAAGTCCGCGACAGCATATCTCTATCTTCAATACATAGCTCACTGTAAGTGTTTTTACGTTTTCATTTCTTCCGACAATCTCCAATCAATTACTAGCTTCGAGGCAGTTTACGAGCTATCTGGCTGGCAAGCGAGCCTATCATCCCAGACACTATAGAGCCATGTTGAGGTAAGACTTCAGAGAAGAGTGGATGTGTTTGGAGTTTCCCTGGAAATACAACTCGGCTTTTCTTTACTTCGCCTGTCAACTTTTCGTTCCGCAGAATACACAGTCAATTTAATATTGCTCGGAAAGGGGATTTGTGATTCATGCACCTCGCCATTCTTAAATTACGTCTGACAAGAATTCGCTGAACATGCATCTCTATGATAATATAATTAATAGTCTTAGACAAGTCAGATATAAACAGAATAGAAAGTGAAAATGAGTATCACACTTTAATAAAATTACTACAAAGGGAATGGAGGAAGCCAGGTAAATTAGCGAATTGTTTTAATATTATCAGGGGAATGTGGGATAGGAAAGCGACAGATGAGAAACACAACAAAGATGCACGTGAAACAAGGATACGGGTACAAGAGATGCCTTGCATTCCTTCGTTAGTTTATTACTGTAAATGAATGTATTTTTCTGGGAATATCTCAGAAACTGTTGGTTTTAGGACCTTAAAATGTGGTTTTCGGGCACCCTTCAGGAACCTCAAGTTTTGCTTCTCACATTGAGGGGCTGAAAAATATCTTTGTATCGTCCTTCTACGCCTATTTCAGCACGTATTTTTTAGTGGGTAGGCCCCCTTTTATGAGAGGTATGGAGGAGAATTATACCAACGATTGGTGTCGTTCTCGAGTTCTAAGAGAACAAATTTGTAAGCCTATACAGAGAGAGACAAAAAAAAAATTATTTTGCGCGCATCCGTCGTAAAAGAGTCAGAAACGTGCAAATAACGCAATTTTTCGTGGAAATACAGAATAAAACAGACAAACTTTCATTTCTATATAGATAGGGATCCAACATGTAAATACATAGGTCTATTCATCCTTCATTAATTAACTAATGAAATAATTCATTCATTTCTCCATTCAACCGACAGTGGTCGCTACGCTCGCTAAAGCGCAGCGTTACGCCATGGGGCCAAACTCTCTTCTGACTCGGTAGACGCGTGGGTTCGAGCCTCACCGTCGGCCGTCCTTGAAATGGTTTACTGTGGTTTCCTATTTTGAACACCAGGCAAATGCTGGGACGGTACCTTCTGACAGGCCACGGCCGCTTCCTTCCACATCCTTGCCCAGTTTCATTCATCTTCATTCATTTCATCTATCATTAATTCCTCTCATGAGGTTGGCGTCAGGAAGGGCATTCGGCCGTAAAAACCATCAGCCACAAAGACATCCATCGCATAATAAGGGGTAGACATACAATTCATTTCTTCATTCATTAATTCATTCATAGAAACTAGGGCTGTAAGTTACATATCATTCGAATATTCGATTAATTCGACTACCTCGGATAATCGCCAATATCATAAATTATTCCAACGTAGCCTACGTTGTATTGGAATATTTGAATGCTCGATGAATTGGAATGTTCTAACAATGCGTACTGGATATCGATTTATTTTAATAATTGACTGTTCGAAATAATCGAGTATTTCAAGTGTTCGAATGATTCGAACAACCGAATTCTTTGGATATCCAGTACGCATTGTTAGAACATTCCAATTGACGATTGGGTTTTATCCGATTTATTCGAGGATGATGAAAACCCAAAAATTACAGCATGTTGTATTTAGAAATATGTCCAATGGATTAGTTCTTCCAAGCAGGGGCGAGGCTAAGGGGTGGGATGGAGGTTAACCCCTTCCCCTTTCTGCCTGATAGATCATTCACAACTATAATCAACCTTTATCTCCGTCTTTCTTTCTTTCTTTCTTTCTTTCTTTCAGTCTCTCTTTCCTTCTTTCTTTCATTCTCTCTTTCTTTCTTTCATTCTCTCTTTCTTTCTTTCTTTCTTTCTTTCTTTCTTTCCTTCTTTCATTCTTTCTTTCTTTCTTTCTTTCTTTCTTTCTTTCTTTCTTTCCTTCTTTCTTTCATTCTTTCATTCTCTCATTCCTTCTTTCTTTCATTCATTCTATCTTTCTTTCTTTCTTTCTTTCTTTCTTTCTTTCTTTCTTTCTTTCTTTCTTTCATTCTCTCTTTCCTTCTTTCTTTCCTTCTTTCCTCCTTTCCTTCTTTTTTTCTTTCTTTCCTTCTTTCTTTCATTCTTTCATTCTCTCTTTCTTTCTTTCTTTCTTTCTTTCTTTCTTTCTTTCTTTCTTTCTTTCATGTATTCATTCTTTCTTTCTTTCTTTCTTTCTTTCCTTCTTTCTTTCTTTCTTTCTTTCTTTCATTCTCCCTTTCCTTCTTTCTTTCATTCTCTCTTTCCTTCTTTCTTTCCTTCTTTCACTCTTTCTTTCCTTCTTTCTTTCTTTCTTTCTTTCAATCTTTCTTTCTTTCCTTCTTTCTTTATTTTCTTTCTTTCATTCTCTCTTTCCTTCTTTCCTTCATTCTCTTTTTCCTTCATTCTCTCTTTCCTTCTTTCTTTCTTTCTTTCTTTCTTTCTTTATTTCCTTCTTTCATTCACTCTTTCCTTCTTTCTTTCTTTCTATATTTCTTTCTTTCATTCTTTCTTTCTTTCCTTCCTTCTTTCTTTCATTCTTTCTTTCTTTCATTCATTCACTCTTTCCTTCTTTCTTTCCTTCTTTCTTTCTTTCTATATTTCTTTCTTTCATTCATTCTCTCTTTCCTTCTTTCTTTCTTTCATTCTTTCTTTCATTCTTTCTTTCTTTCTTTCTTTCTTTCTTTCTTTCTTTCTTTCTTTCTTTCATTCTTTCTTTCCTTCTTTCCTTCATTCTCTCTTTCCTTCTTTCTTTCTTTCCTTCTTTTATTCTTTCTTTCCTTCTTTCTTTCTTTCTTTCTTTATTTCCTTCTTTCTTTCTTTCTTTCTTTCTTTCATTCTTTCTTTCTTTCTTTCCTTCATTCTTTCTTTCTTTCCTTCTTTCTTTCATTCTCTCTTTCCTTCTTTCTTTCTTTCTTTCTTTCCTTCTTTCATTCTTTCTTTCCTTCTTTCTTTCATTCATTCCTTCTTTCCTTTTTTCTTTCTTTCTTTCTTTCTTTATTTCCTTCTTCCTTCCTTTCTTTCTTTCTTTCTTTCTTTCTTTCATTCTCTCTTTCCTTCTTTCCTTCATTCTCTTTCCTTCTTTCTTTCATTCTTTCTTTTTTTCTTTCTTTCTTTCTTTCTTTCCTTCTTTCTTTCTTTCTTTCTTTCATTCTCTCTTTCCTTCTTTATTTATTTCTTTCTTTCATTCTCTCTTTCTTTCTTTCTTTCATTCTCTCTTTCTTTCATTCATTCTCTCTTTCTTTCTTTCTTTCTTTCTTTCTTTCATTCTCTCTTTCTTTCTTTCTTTCATTCTCTCTTTCTTTCTTTCTTTCTTTCTTTCTTTCCTTCTTTCATTCCTTCTTTCTTTCTTTCTTTCTTTCTTTCTTTCTATCCTTCTTTCTTTCATTCTTTCATTCTCTTTTTCCTTCTTTCTTTCTTTCTTTCTTTCTTTCTTTCATTCATTCTATCTATCTTTCTTTCTTTCTTTCTTTCTTTCTTTCAATCTCTCTTTCCTTCTTTCTTTCTTTCTTTCCTCCTTCTTTCTTTCTTTCTTTCTTTCCTTCTTTCATTCTTTCTTTCCTTCTTTCTTTCTTTCTTTCCTTCTTTCTTTCATTCTTTCATTCTCTCTTTCCTTCTTTCTTTCTTTCTTTCTTTCTTTCTTTCATTTATTCATTCTTTCTTTCTTTCTTTCCTTCTTTCTTTCTTTCTTTCTTTCTTTCATTCTCTCTTTCCTTCTTTCTTTCATTCTCTCTTTCCTTCTTCTTTCCTTCTTTCTTTCCCTCCTTCTTTCTTTCTTTCTTTCTTTCATTCTCTCTTTCCGTCTTTCCTTCATTCTCTCTTTCCTTCTATCTTTCTTTATTTCCTTCTTTCCTTCTTTCTTTCCTTCCTTCCTTCTTTCTTTCTTTCTTTCTTTCATTCTTTCTTTCTTTCTTTCTTTCCTTCCTTCTTTCTTTCTTTCTTTCATTCTTTCTTTCTTTCTTTCTTTCATTCTCTCTTTCCTTCTTTCTTTCTTTCCTTCTTTCTTTCATCTTTCTTTCTTTCTTTCTTTCTTTCCTTCTATCTTTCTTTCATTCTTTCTTTCCTTCTTTCTTTCATTCTCTCTTTCCTTCTTTCTTTCTTTCCTTCTTTCATTCTTTCTTTCCTTCTTTCTTTCTTTTTTTCTTTCTTTCTTTATTTCCTTCTTTCTTTCTTTCTTTCTTTCTTTATTTATTTCCTTCTTTCTTTCTTTCTTTCTTTCTTTATTTCCTTCAATCTTTCATTCTTTCTTTCCTTCTTTCTTTCTTTCCTTCTTTCATTTTTTCTTACCTTCTTTCTTTCTTTCTTTCTTTCTTTATTTATTTCCTTCTTCCTTTCTTTCTTTCTTTCTTTCTTTCATTCTTTCTTTCTTTCCTTCTTTCTTTCTTTCTTTCTTTCTTTCATTCTCTCTTTCCTTCTTTCCTTCATTCTCTTTCCTTCTTTCTTTCTTTCTTTCATTCTTTCTTTCTTTCTTTCTTTCTTTCTTTCTTTCCTTCTTTCTTTCTTTCTGACTTTCTTTCTTTCATTCATTCATTCATTCATTCTCTCTTTCCTTCTTTCTTTCTTTCTTTCTTTCTTTCCTTCTTTCTTTTCCCCTTTATGCTTTCTATTTATCTTTGTTCCTATTGAACCCTTCAGAATAGCAGTGTTTATGTGCAAGAATCTTGATCAAGGGGTCGCGCTCAGTTCATAGTGTGATGTTTACGTCCGCCAAACAACATGCTCTACTGAGGCAAGGGTCATAGGATTAAAACTATAGTTAAGAAAGTAAGGAGACAAGACGTAAAATAATAACACGATTTAATGACTAATTGTGCATAAAAAGAAAATAAACAACAATAATAAACAATATCCTCCCTGAATTTTCCCATGACAGGAACATCTATCAATGTTGAGGAGTCAGACGGATCTCCCCCTTTATAAAAATGTGGATCCATGTTCCACTACCTTGCATTTGAATTTTATGTACGCGTGATGACTAACTACGAGAAATGAGTACTTGGATGACTGTTCGTTTACAACGGGTTAACAGCCACGGTGCTCACGAACAATCATCGCGTAAATCAACGTTTATGGATATGGGCATGACGTTAATAAAAACCCTCAAAAATCTAATGCTGACACACACACTACAAATCTACTATTTACAGGAATCTCCCTGAGACCCTCATTAGTGCGATGACGCACTTAACAAACTGAGCTGCCAACCTGGCCAATTGCTCAATAAACACACAAGGAAAGACAGCATTGCACGTGACTTCACGGGTCACAGATATGGAAAATAAACATGGAATAAAACCAACAATAACAAAAGCCTGACCGGCTAAGATTACTTTATATGAACAAAACTGCATGTTAAGGTAACGCTTCGGAGATTATCGTGATTCGTAGGCAACTCCCATTTATTTAAACAATTTTTACCATTGATCAGTTCTTATTCTGTATTTCAAGTAATTACGGAGTCAATAAGCGCTCCTCACTAATGACCTCGCTTGCAACGTTCAGACCGCCTTGTGAAACATCTCCCCCTTCTCAATACTCGTCATGTCCCAACTCCAGTGTATATAAATAACTGACCAGCTGTGCCGTTATCTCAAGGAACCAACAGCAACAAAATCTCAACCACCTCAACATATGGTCAGACAATAATCAAAATATCCACAATTGCCCTCGCAAGGTTACAATATGGACACGGCACCAAGCTGACAGAAATCAGTCTACGCTGAAATTCCCGCTTGTAATAACCACAAAATACACACAATCACACACCTGGGAATGACATGACGAATTTCACACAGGTCTGCTGAATAGATGCTCACAAACTATTAAAACAAAATTTAAAACCTACGATAGAGCTGATTGCTCTTCGTCACAAATTACATTGCTCCAAAGGCAATAATCTCACTGAATCTGATCAATAATAAACCTTAAACAATTTAATTACCCGCCAATCTACTGTATCATTATATTAACTCAGTCCTACTTCTGAAACACAACATATCTCCGAGAGACGTTTTTTTAACCGCATTGCGTAACATATGCAAACACGGCCGTTCACATAGCTACGTTAGTTAAACAACAAACAAAAACAAGAACCTTCCACTAATAACATATGCGAGCTGTTTCCATGCAAAAGGTGTGTCAGACCAAAACTAAAATACTACGTTAATCAAACAAGCAAAGTATTTACAAAAATATGTCCCATAAACCATAAGTTAATTTATCAAATAATAAAGAATATTATATTGTACTCATTTCTCGTTCAGTCACCCGTCAAAGAACATCAGCTGCCATCTCCCAATTGAATACTTCTTATCTCATCTCAGCCATCTGGACGGAGTGTTGAGAATTCCAAACTTCTTCTATGGTAATCGATGTCATCTCTCGTGCTGATTCAGAAAGTTAGATTACTATACACTTGATATCTGACTACTAAATTCGCCGTTCCAGGTACTACTTTCCCCGTAACAGTTTGTTGGCGAATTATCGACGATACTGCCCCTACAAAATATAGTACTGTGACTATCTATCACTGAATTTAACACATTTACAATAACTTCTATGTCCTCATGACACGCAAAAGTATAACAGCCTTCGTCCTTAGACGCACAAAAGTAATAATCAACCTGTGTCCACGACACACAAAATGTAATACGTTCCGTCCTCAGACGAACACAAGTAAAAAGCCTACGTCCGTCGACGCACAGAGTAATAGTCATTGTCTTGGCTTTTCACGCCACTTATAAATGAACTGGCCCTAGGTCTTGATGGGGGGGAACTATATAAAAATTTCTCGAAATAATGGTGGTACAGAAATGAAATAAATATCACTGAACTCGTAACATTGCACAGGTCAAGAATATGCCCATTACTCCTAGAATCGATCGTAGAGATTTTGTATAGGCGATTTCCCGCGTGAATGCTAGTCACCGTGTACCAAAGCTGGTCTTGCCGCGCTCGTAGGCATTCATTTCTCATTGGTTCCACATTTTCTGTAATTTGGCGGTTTTTAGCAGATCTTGGCGTCGTAGGAGTGTCTATTTTCTTCATCAGCCACTCACGTTACTGCATCATATTTCTTCTAGGCGCGAATATTACAATGAACATACCAGAACCATGTCTCACTGCGCGTCGCTTCTATTTTGAGGTGGCCAACACCTGTCCTTCTGACACATCGCAAGGCTATTTCCTTTCACAGCTAAAGTATTTAGCCTTTTGTCAAACTGCTTCAGGTATGTCCCCGCTGTCTCCAACAAATGCTTGAAATTTCCTCATCTCCGTCTGGCTACTTTCATGATGCTGGTGGAAATATTTATTAATTGAAGAAATAAAACATAGAATCATTTATCCAACAGAGGATAAAGGGTTCACAACTCTCCCACTCACAAAATTTCGAACTTAGGAATAAAGTCGACAATTTTAAAAGACTTCCGTAGGCCAATTTGTTTTATTTCAGAATCACCCCTTTTCTATTACTTGGTCTAGCCGCTCTTGTCTTGAATGGCATTTACTCGTTTTCATTTCCTGCTTGTATCTCCCCTCTCAGTCTGCTTGCATGACCCGCTGATGCCTGAGGCAACACTCTGCTCGTCTCGTTAATGTTTGTCAACACCAACTCTACTTCCTCCTTCGCGTGCCGTACTCAACTGCTCCCCGTCCACTTGGTTGAAATTAGGACGTCCATATATTTAAACTGCATCATTATTTTGGCGCTCCCATGGCTCACTTCTACGATACTTTTTTAAGTTGGCAGCGTTGTTGACTGACATTGTTCCTGTACTCAATTCTTTCACTCTGTAAGCATTATTTCCAAGGTTTCTTACGATAGAATAGGGTCCTATGAACTTTTCGCAGAATTTACTGAAGATCTTCTTCTCTGGGTCCGATGTAGCGGGTCGTTTCACCAACACGAGCTGGTTGATTTCAAGATCACTGTGAAACCTCTTATTTCTTTCTCGCCGTAATCTGCGATCTGCTTGTTTTCTCATGTAGGCTCTCGTTCTCTCAATTCGCAGGTCAGGTGCTATCATGGGATCTTGTGGACAGTTAATGATGCTTTACCACGTTCTCACTGGATACTCGTTCTTGTGTAGGACCATAGGGATTTGTCCTGTTGACTCGTGCCTGGTAGAATTCATGCATGTCTCTACGTCCTTAATTTTATCCACCCATCTGTGATGTTCATTGGGAATGAAGATTCTCAAGTATTTTATTGCTCTCTCACTTGGATTAGCTTGGGCATGTCGGATACTGCTTAAAACGTGTTTTATACCCATGTCCTCCATACCTTTCTTGAATTCGGCGCTTGTGAAATAACTGCCATGATCTGACAATATAAATTCTGGTTTTCCAAGGATTGGAATAACTCTATTTCGAATACGACTGAGTACTTGCTTCGATGTAGTTTTCTGAATAGGGCATAGTACTACGAACTTAGAAAATACATCAATGCACACTAGCAAGTGACGGCAACCTCGCCTTCCTTTTGGAATTGGACCGAAACAGTTCAGGGCCAGTAGCTCGCATGGTTTCTGAGGTAGCAATGGTCTAGGATACTGCCTCATTAAATAGTTATTGGGCTTTGTCCTCTGACACGGATCACAAGTTGTAATGACGTCACATATAGTTGTTCTCATACGTGGCCATGTAAATGTCTCTCCTATTGTCGCTTCGCACTTGTCTACGCCCACGTGACCGTAACTTTCGTGCGTATGCCATGTCAGTCCTCGCTGTAATGATGCAGGTACTGATATGCGTAACTTGGTGTGGTCATTATCTACCCATTTGTGCAGCAAATTGTTGACATAAACATATCTTCCTTCTTTGGCTTTTGCTTCTCGAAATGCAGGTGTTCCTGTTGGTAGCTGCTTTTTGAAGTATCGAATTAATAGCATCATCCATGGTTCCGCTTCCTGTTCTCGCTGTATTTCACGTAACTCCTCCAAGAATTCCCGGTCCTTCGGTGTTAACTCCAAGTGTTGTACCATCGCTGTTTCTTCAACATCAGACTCTGGGTTCCTGCTGAGTGCATCCGGAATCACGTTCATCTTTCCTGGGCAATGTTCAATCTCAATGCTAAACTGCTGAATATATATAGACCAACGTGTCACACGTTCGCTTGCCATCGACGTCTTAAACAAGAATGTTAGTGCCTTGTGATCAGTCCTGACAACAATGGATTATTCGTTTCCATTGTTGAAGCGCATGAAGGATGGCCAACAATTCCAGCTCGGATACAGTATAATTGCGCTCATGCTTACGCAATTTTCGGCTGACAAATGCCAAATATGTTTTGTGTTGCAGGTTAGCTGGATCTTCTTGGTAGAGCATAGCACCTATACCAATTAGTGAAGCATCCGCTTGGATTATAAATTTGTGCTTGAAATCTGGATATCCTAATTTAATGCAGTTTTCCAGTAGCTGTTTTGTTGCTTGGAATGCCTTCTCCCACTCCGCATTCCATAACCATTTATTATTTTTCTTTAACATTTCCTGCATGGGAGCTGCAGTCTCCGTATAACCTGGACAGTTTTCTTTAAAGAATCCCGTTACGCCTAAGAAAGCCCGAATGTGCTTGACTCTCGTTGGTGTAGGGAAATTCTTTATCGCTTCGATCTTAGCTGGATTTGGCTTCACTCCCTCCTTGTCAATGACGTGACCCAAATATAAGATCTCGCTCTTGAAGAAATGCGATTTCTTCAGATTTACTTTGAAATTCGATGCATTCAGGTTGCCCAATACTTTATCTAAATTCTCCATGTGAGTTTCAATGTTGTCGGATGCCAGCAAAATGTCGTCAATGTAGCGTACCGTCATCTCCTTAACTTCCTCGGTTAGATTCCGGTCCAGGGCTCGGATTAAAGCACAGCCCGCTGTTTTGACTCCAAAGGGCATTCGGACGAAGCAAAACGTCTGGTTATCGAATAAGAAGCCAGTTAGAAGCTGTGACCTCATCCAATTCAAGATGGTGGAAACTGGACGTCAAATCGACTGATGAATAAATGCTCTTGTTTTTAAAGCCTTTTAGTACGTCTCTGATAATTGGCGCTCTGTCATATTCAGGAAAATTGAGTCTCATGTTGAGATTTCTGGCATCTAAACAAAGTCTAATAGATCCATTTGGTTTTGTGACTGCCAAAATCGCATTTAGATAAGGTGTAGGTGTCTTCCTTATCACTCCAGCTTGTAACATCTCATCTATAATGACCTTAACTTGACCACGATATTTTTCAGGAATTGGGTACAACCTGCTTTTGAAAGGTGACCAGTCCTCGACTTGCATAGAATATTTGAAATTTAATATATTCCCAGGTACTGTATCAAATACTGCTTTGTGCTTCCTTAAAATCTCTTCCAACTGTTTTCTGTGTTCACCTCCAAGTTGAATGTCATTGAGCCGCTCCTGTAGTAACTCTTCAATTTGTGCATCACTGTTATCTCCTTCTGTTAATAAAGACCATATCTCCTGGGATTCAATCTCCTCATCTAGTTCCACAACAGCTCCTTCTACGATGTTATCTTCTGCCTTTCGTATCTCCTCTTCCGTCTCTTCTGATATTGCTTCCAATGCCCAAGAATTTACATCTCTTCCGGTAGTGATTTCATCCATATGCAATCCCACATTCTTCAGCTGATCATATTCTCTAAAACTGACTGTATTCTTGTGCAAATCTATCACTGCTTGATAGTCACAAATGAAATTTGCACCAAGAATTATATTGAAATTCATCTTTGCCATGATAATGAATGTTTGCCCAAAAGTGTGTTCCAATATGTTCAGCTCTAAGTATGCCTGACGTTTACAAGTGACGGTGCGTTCAGGAATAACACCCCTCACTTTGAGCTGTGGTACAGGAATTACAGGAATATTCTGACTCCGTCCCAACTCTCGAACCAAGGCCTCCGATACCAGACTGATCTGTGACCCCGTATCCAATAAACATCTTATCTTAATTCCACCAAACCTCGCGTAAATAATGGGTAATTGCCTATTTTCATCGTTCCGTGGTTTCACCGTCTCCTCCAGGCAGTCTTCTGGCAAAGCAATCCATTCTTGTATGTTCGCTACTATCCATCCATCTTCAACTTCCGACTGTTGCGTTTGTAGACTGTCTTCTTTATCCAAATTTAGCTTTTTTAGCTCCATTGCGACTCCCCTCATCATTCTGTCGCTTATGCCCTTGATATTCCTCTTGTCTCAGTAGACTTCCAGCTTCCTCAGTATGTGTGTCTGGATTCTTCATGTTCCCAATGGCCTTTTCCCATCTTCCAAGCTCTCCACCTTGGCTAGCGTGTAACTCCTCTAGGTAATTTTGCGATTGAGCGTGCCTATCATCCCAGTCATTTCGATAATTACGTGGCTCTCCTTGATTTTGACCTCTCCTTCCTTTCCATCTTTGATTGGCACTGTAATCACCGTATCTTCCATAAGGCCTGTCATTCCTTCGATTTTCACGCCATTGCTGATATTCTCTCTGTTGATATCTATTGTTGCCTTGGTATGATCTATTGTTATAGTTATTTTCGTTACGCTGGTATGGTCTGTTTTCTCCTTCCTCCTGGTTTCGCCTAGGTATGGAGGTGCTTGTATTAGTACCCTGCGTTTTAGTGTTTGCCTGTTTTGGTTTTATGACCTCTGAGGTATTGACTAACTCCAGCTGTCTTCCTCCTCTATAATGACTATGAGATGTAGTCTCATCGATCTGACGTAATATCTGCTCTGCATGTAGGGCCGTACTAACGTTCGCTGCGACTAGTACTTGCTGCACGTTGACTGGCAATTGCCTCGCTATAGTCATCACCAGATCTGCTTCATTTAAAGGGTAATCAAGGTCGCGAAATTTTAGCATTTGCATGTTAAAGAAATCTGAGTATTTCGTTTGCTGGGTAGTTTGGTATTTTCTAGAGTAAAGCTCCATCCTTAGACTCTGTTGTATTGCTGGCGACCAGTACTTGCGCAGAAACGCTAATCTAAAATCTGACATGGTTCCAAATGTATATTTGAAGCTTAAAAACCATGTAAGGACATTTCCTGATAAAAAACTCTCCATCATCCTCAATCTACGTGCTTCAGGTACCCCAGTGTCATTGTAATGGTCTTCAATCTCTTTGATAAAAGCTTTAGGCGTCACCCCTGAATTTTCCGTGTACTTCTGCGGTTTGTAATCGTTTGAGCGAATTACTTGGATAAGTTGTGTGGGCTGATGACCGTCTTGTGGTGTTGAACTCCTTTCTATATTCTTGTGAAACCCTTCCGTGTTTGTTGTTAATGGGCTCTCCGCCTGAGACTGACTTCCTGCTAAGCTAGTACCCTCCGGGCTATTTGAGTCGTCCTGCTTGTCTTTCAATGTTCCTGTTCTAAATATCGATGATTGCTCTAATGACCTGAGTTCGGCTTTAATGATCCTGTCCGTCTGTTCTTTAAGCTTGCTCTTCATTTCTTGCTCTAATGCTTGAATACGAGTGTGATTTTCGCCTACTGTCTTAAGAATGGTGGATCTTTCCTCTTTAGAATCGATATTCATTTTTTTCCAATCTTTTCTTATCTGCTCTTTAATCGTGCTTACTTTCTCTTCAATCTGGCTTTTAGTGTCGTTTAAGGTACTCTTTAACTGCTCCTGATCCGCTTCTAGGCTTTTCCATTGTTCCGCTGATTTTATTTCGAGACGGTCCATATCTTTAATTATGCCGGATATGTTTTCATCTACTGCTGATAATTGTTGTTGAATGAACCTGCCGCTTTTCTCCATCTCCTTAAATCGTCCTTCCAACTTATCCTGAGCTATCTTGACCTCGCTTGTATTCATAGTACATGCTATTTCAATTTGCTCTTATTTAGCTAACACCGTTTCATCCAGAATGCTAAGTTTTTTTATCAAAAATACTTTCCATTTTCATAATCTGATCTAATTGCTTTTCATTATTTTTACTCACATCTAGGGCCAGTAATACCATCTGTTGATTAGTGTGATCTTTCATCTCTGCGGTTAGCGTCTCTAACTGTGAATTGATAGTGTCATTAATTTCACTTTTTAATAACCTAGCTTGTTCCGCCTGATATTCATTTTGTTCCATCCTACTGTTATTTAATTGTGTCCGCAATGATTCACTTTGTTCAGCTAGTTTAGTTTTCAGTGATTCACTCTGCTCGGATAATTTGTTTATAGACTCACTTTGTTCTAGCCTATTAGTGTTTAATTGTTCAGATAATTTCGTGTTTAGCAATTCACTTTGTTCAGCTAGTTTAGCGTTTAATGATTCACTTTGTTCTAACATACTCGTGTTTAATGATTGACTCTGTTCTGATAGTTTATTGTTTAATGATTCACTTTGTTCTGCCAATTTAGTGTCCAACAATTTCTGTGTTCTCCTAGCCGCACTCTCAATGATTTCTTGAATCTGTTCCACCGTTGCCATGTTATACAATTTATATGAGACATTAGGGAAATGGCATAAAGCAATGCCCTTTGACACATACATACAATCCAATGCACATTTAATTTCTTTACCCTACTCAGTTCATTTATTTTTACATTTAATCCCACTAGTCGATTGCATCTCTGAGTAGTTCTAATTTTACTCAATTTAATTTTAAACCCAAGCACATATTTAGTCATTAAAGTGTTATCCTGATCTGATATTAACACTGACTAATTAACAGAGTATTAATTGTCATTTTAGGCTACAGCCTCCTAATATTTTCATGAGTTTGACTTTCTAAACAAATCTAGTTTTAACTTTAATCATTGGGCGCCCGGTATCACATATATTACCTTTTACTTTAATTCAATAGACAAAAACGTGAACCGTATTTTACTTTGCAAACTCCTGATTTTAATTTATATTTCACACATTTGTCGGTATCCACTTCGCCTCAATTACTTTTAATAAAATATCACTTTCCGGTGATTAAATACTGTCATATCTGCCTGCACTTGCGGCATGTCAGTTTCACTCAAATACGCCAATATTGATATGTGTAATTTCTCCGCCCTTACACCACAGTGAATGGCCCCACGCTTGGCCGCGCCAGTTTTATCCCTATGAACCCTTCAGAATAGCAGTGTTTATGTGCAAGAATCTTGATCAAGGGGTCGCGCTCAGTTCATAGTGTGATGTTTACGTCCGCCAAACAACATGCTCTACTGAGGCAAGGGTCATAGGATTAAAACTATAATTAAGAAAGTAAGGAGACAAGACGTAAAATAATAACATGATTTAATGACTAATTGTGCATAAAAAGAAAAGAAACAACAATAATAAACAATATCCTCCCTGAATTTTCCCATGACAGGAACATCTATCAATGTTGAGGAGTCAGACGGATCTCCCCCTTTATAAAAATGTGGATCCATGTTCCACTACCTTGCATTTGAATTTTATGTACGCGTGATGACTAACTACGAGAAATGAGTACTTGGATGACTGTTCGTTTACAACGGGTTAACAGCCACGGTGCTCACGAACAATCATCGCGTAAATCAACGTTTATGGATATGGGCATGACGTTAATAAAAACCCTTAAAAATCTAATGCTGACACACACACTACAAATCTACTATTTACAGGAATCTCCCTGAGACCCCCATTAGTGCGATGACGCACTTAACAAACTGAACTGCCAACCTGGCCAATTGCTCAATAAACACACAAGGAAAGACAGCATTGCACGTGACTTCACGGGTCACAGATATGGAAAATAAACATGGAATAAAACCAACAATAACAAAAGCCTGACCGGCTAAGATTACTTTATATGAACAAAACTGCATGTTAAGGTAACGCTTCGGAGATTATCGTGATTCGTAGGCAACTCCCATTTATTTAAACAATTTTTACCATTGATCAGTTCTTATTCTGTATTTCAAGTAATTACGGAGTCAATAAGCGCTCCTCACTAATGACCTCGCTTGCAACGTTCAGACCGCCTTGTGAAACATCTCCCCCTTCTCAATACTCGTCATGTCCCAACTCCAGTGTATATAAATAACTGACCAGCTGTGCCGTTATCTCAAGGAACCAACAGCAACAAAATCTCAACCACCTCAACATATGGTCAAACAATAATCAAAATATCCACAATTGCCCTCGCAAGGTTACAATATGGACATGGCACCAAGCTGACAGAAATCAGTCTACGCTGAAATTCCCGCTTGTAATAACCACAAAATACACACAATCACACACCTGGGAATGACATGACGAATTTCACACAGGTCTGCTGAATAGATGCTCACAAACTATTAAAACAAAATTTAAAACCTACGATAGAGCTGATTGCTCTTCGTCACAAATTACATTGCTCCAAAGGCAATAATCTCACTGAATCTGATCAATAATAAACCTTAAACAATTTAATTACCCTCCAATCTACTGTATCATTATATTAACTCAGTCCTACTTCTGAAACACAACATATCTCCGAGAGACGTTTTTTTTAACCGCATTGCGTAACATATGCAAACACGGCCGTTCACATAGCTACGTTAGTTAAAACAACAAACAAAAACAAGAACCTTCCACTAATAACATATGCGAGCTGTTTCCATGCAAAAGGTGTGTCAGACCAAACTAAAATACTACGTTAATCAAACAAGCAAAGTATTTACAAAAATATGTCCCATAAACCATAAGTTAATTTATCAAATAATAAAGAATATTATATTGTACTCATCTCTCGTTCAGTCACCCGTCAAAGAACATCAGCTGCCATCTCCCAATTGAATACTTCTTATCTCATCTCAGCCATCTGGACGGAGTGTTGAGAATTCCAAACTTCTTCTATGGTAATCGATGTCATCTCTCGTGCTGATTCAGAAAGTTAGATTACTATACACTTGATATCTGACTACTAAATTCGCCGTTCTAGGTACTACTTTCCCCGTAACAGTTTGTTGGCGAATTATCGACGATACTGCCCCTACAAAATATAGTACTGTGACTATCTATCACTGAATTTAACACATTTACAATAACTTCTATGTCCTCATGACACGCAAAAGTATAACAGCCTACGTCCTTAGACGCACAAAAGTAATAATCAACCTGTGTCCACGACACACAAAATGTAATACGTTCCGTCCTCAGACGAACACAAGTAAAAAGCCTACGTCCGTCGACGCACAGAGTAATAGTCATTGTCTTGGCTTTTCACGCCACTTATAAATGAACTGGCCCTAGGTCTTGATGGGGGGGAACTATATAAAAATTTCTCGAAATAATGGTGGTACAGGAATGAAATAAATATCACTGAACTCGTAACATTGCACAGGTCAAGAATATGCCCATTACTCCTAGAATCGATCGTAGAGATTTTGTATAGGCGATTTCCCACGTGAATGCTAGTCACCGCGTACCCAAGCTGGTCTTGCCGCGCTCGTAGGCATTCATTTCTCATTGGTTCCACATTTTCTGTAATTTGGCGGTTTTTAGCAGATCTTGGCGTCGTAGGAGTGTCTATTTTCTTCATCAGCCACTCACGTTACTGCATCATATTTCTTCTAGGCGCGAATATTACAATGAACATACCAGAACCATGTCTCACTGCGCGTCGCTTCTATTTTGAGGTGGCCAACACCTGTCCTTCTGACTCATCGCTAGGCTATTTCCTTTCACAGCTAAAGTATTTAGCCTTTTGTCAAACTGCTTCAGGTATGTCCCCGCTGTCTCCAACAAATGCTTGAAATTTCCTCATCTCCGTCTGGCTACTTTCATGATGCTGGTGGAAATATTTATTAATTGAAGAAATAAAACATAGAATCATTTATCCAACAGAGGATAAAGGGTTCACTATGTTTATTATAATAATTTGAACATTTGAATAAAAATAATAATATCGTATGGCCTCGGTGGCCGGGTGCAACCTTTGTTATTTGGGCCCGGAGGGCAGCTTGCGTGTCGAATTAATTTTGTTGTTCCTTGGAGCGCTATGAAAGTCAAGGAGGTTAGATAGCAAAGCACCTTGACACTATAGCGCTTTCTAGTAGAGAAATAAGGAACTTTTTTATGTTGGCGGAAAATCCAGAGATTAATTGTGCCAATATGAACACGGCCTACTGATGGGTTCTTTAACATGCCAACATCGTATGACATGCGTGTCGTGATTTTTGCTGCCTTTAAAAATCACTTACCATGGCCAGGAGCGAACCTGCAAGCTTGGGGTTGGTAGTCCGACACGATAACCACTCACCCACCGTGAGCTATTTCACTAATGCGAATATTTCAAAATTCGAATTATTATTTATGCTCGACGATGTCGAAATGTAAATATTATATGTCAGAAAACTGTAACATAATGAGGGTCTTTATAACACTATCCTTCATTATGAAACAGTTTCTGCCACCAATCAGAGCTCAATAAACAGTTATGTGAGGATAGCATCGCACCTGCGCTCACTTCCACGGCTTCCTATTTTAAATTTCACTGCGTGGCTAGTGTCATAGTGGGGTATTTGAGGAGGCCATGGCATTCTCTGCGTCCCATGCGCTCTGTTCAGCACATAAAACTGGCGAAATCCCGACAGATATTTATGAATATTTATGTTCGAACATAAAATAGTTATAATTATCGTCGAACATAAACACTCGTATGCAACTCGCCTATAATGGTAATTAAGGCACACGTATGGAAATTATTCAACTTGCTTCGCTCGTTTTATAAACATACTCGTGTCTTAATTATTGCCACTATAGGCTCGTTGCACAAGGTCCTATTATTTATTTAATTATCCTATGGCTGTTAGTGCCGGGAGTGTCCGACCGAGGACATGTTCGGCTCGTCAGAGGCTGTAGCTGCTTCTAGCGGACACCCATAGGGTGAGCTACAACTTCCGTTCAATTTCAAGTAGTTACAACTTTCACTACCAGATGTCATTGACACCTAGTGGTGAACGTTGGAACTATAATAGAGCGTTTCAACGAATTCTAACCTGCAAATTTAGCTCCATACAAGTTTAGTTAGTGGAAGGATATTTTACATGCCATAAATCTATGACATGCGACCGCCGGCCTTACTTCCCCTCCGAAGGAAGGCATACTGAAGGATTTTAACGCTCTTAAAAAACCGACGACTTCGGTCGGGTTTGAACCCGCGATCTCTAGCAGAGCAGTTCAGCATGCTACCAACTACGCCACCGGAGCCGCAAAAACTCTCAAATGTTCAAATAGATTGGAAATTCGAATAATTCCATGTTCCAATGTGTACAGTCCTAATAGAAACAGGTAGTGTCCTACACTTCCCCTACTCCTGCATTCTTCTGTTCTTTGCGGTTGGAATGTAAAACATAAGAAAGTAAGAGTTGTAATATTCTCCTCTGTACAGTTCTTGCACAAGAAGCATTTCTATGCAAAGATGTGAGAAATAATTTCCACTTCTAGCTCACTTCCAAACTCTGTTCATTCGTTATTCAAGAGAAAGTTGGTTTCCTTTTATTTTCTCTCAGACTTGTATTTCTTTTGTAAGCAAGCAGGCAAGCAGCTCCTCCCAAAAGAGTTTTGTCTCAATTAGTGGGCTGAGAATTTAATCAGATTGCTGAGACATTGTACGGGCTAATTAAGATGTTAGACACGTTAATTCCCCCTCCCTGGTCCCTCGCTGGCTTGTATATTCATCATTAATAAAGATGCTGGGCTGCAAGTTCTCATTAAGATATTAAGCCTCCATTTGTTCTTCTATCTCGTCTCGGAATTGATTATCATTGTGCGCCGAGAAGAAAATAAAGCTAATTTACACAACTACGATTCTTTCTCGCGATTGCTTCTTCCTCCTGTACCTGTTGAATACAAGTCAATTTACTGTTTGTCATGCCCTCTGTCAAAGTCTACTTGGTCTTTAATTAGAACAGGTACTGATATATTATAATGCATGGTTAATAAGATCGTGTTAGGAGATACCTCACGAATTGTTTTGAAAATTAAGTTCTATTGCTGTGGTAATGACGTGATGGATCACTCTCCTTAACAATATCACTGCCGTATACTGTAATCTATAGCGTGAGAGGTGCCCACTGAAATAGGCTGCTCGTCCTTCGTGCCGGTAAAAATGTACTCAAAACACTTTTATTTTTCGAATCTGAGTAAATAAACTCTGAATCGGAAGTGAAAATTCGCCAGCGAGGAGTGTGGTAAAGGGTGAATATCGGCAACCTGCCATGGATACCTGTTCGCCGGGCGGGACGTGACTGCGCCTGCTACTGAAATGAAACGTGACTTTAGTGGATAGCGTGTCGGTCTACTAACCCCAAGATTGCAGGTTCGCTCCTGGCCGTGGTAAGTGTTTTTTTGAAAGGCGTCAAATATACGATATGCATGTCATGCGATGTTGGCATGTCAAAGAACGCATTTGAATTCACTAGGCCGAGTTCATAATGGCAAAATTAATCTCGGGACATTCATAGTCAAGGAACAACGAAATTCGACATGCAAGCTACCCTCTGGGTGTCAAATAACAAAGCTTGCACCCGGCCTCGAGGCCATACGATATTATTATTGCCTCACGAACATGGAACAGTAGGTTTAGTAAGTTGCTTCATAAAAGTAACTGCGTTTTAGTTCACATCGTTACTTTAAGTTACTCTAGCACAAAATAGTTAGTCTACTTAATAGCATTTTCCCCGCTACTATAATTTGCATAATCTGAACGGAACAGTGGATTCTGGTATTATGGAAGAACAAAAGAATTGTGTAAATCCCATTTAACATTATTATTATTATAAGTATTACCATTATAATTGCTATAATCACGAAGCCAATCACGCCCAGATCTGCCAAAAACCTACATTTAGTGATTACAAGACAGAGTTAATTATTGCACAGCCACAGGTCGCTCAGTAGAGTTGTTGTTGTTGATTCATTAGGGACTTTACGACATCGTGATCATTAAGTCTCGTGTAGGTCTACTTGGAGGTTTATGCATGAATAAGATAACCTGTGTTACTCTCGTCCCTGTAGTTGTGTGTGTATTAGTCTGGGACTGGGAAGGAGGCAGCCGTAGTCTTAAGTTATGAACCATTTCCCTGGAGTGGAGGTGGGGAAACCACGGAAATCCACTTCTAGGTTGGCAGAGATGGGAAAGGAACCCTCCGAAGGTGCTTGAGCCAGATAAGGTCCATATGTGATTTTATTAGCAGGATATTCGAAATTCTACAAGATTCTTAGAGTTTCTGATAGCTACTAGCCTTTAATGGCGAGACTAGAAACTGCAACTCTTGAAACGAACGATCCCGCGATGATCGCTTCAGTCGAGTAGTAAACGGCATCCGAAGCTCTTTTTGCTACTATTTCTAGGTATTTTAATAAACCTTCCTTATGACACTGCATTGATGGTCCACGTAAGTGGCTCCGCTGTATTTATCATTCGCTCTATAATTGGTGACGTTTCCGAAGTGACAGTTTCGTTTGAGAACAAGTCTCAGCTGAACGACGAGTGTGTGATCGCTATCAGCTACTTACGTGCAAAGAATGAACAAGGCCAATCACCGAGTACCGTATTGTTAAGACGCGTAGCTGTTATTCTAATTGATTATTCAAGTGGAAACATGATCACATATAATGTACCTTTATGACCATTTGGCTGCAATAAATTATTATTAATAGGAACCTTCTTCATGTTTTTGAAAGTTGACATTCATAAACCTGGTGCATATAATATCAAATAATATGAATTGTAGATTAATACACTGTATTGATAATTTCCGCTTAATGTGCACTTCCATATCTCATTTCATTTACTCACATTTTTAGCCTACTTTTCACATTTTTCAAAAATGAGGAAAAAGTAGACTTATGAGATCGATCCGGGAAAATCTATGTCTGTCTGTCCTTCTGTCTGTCTGTCTGTGTGTGTATGTCACTCCCCCCCCCCCTATCAACTCCTAGACGGCTGCAGCAATCGCAACCAAATTTAGTATGAGTGAAGATGTATCCCGGAATATCTCAAGCCCATATTTGAAAATGATGTCAGTGCTACCAACTGCTGAAAAAACGCACTAGAAATTTGAGCTCCATGTTGGATATTATGGAAGGTATGCATGGGAACTATTCCAAAATTGGCACACATGTAGATAATAGTCTACTATTTCAGTTTAATTTAAAAGAGGCCGTACATGACAGTGTTGCCAAAATAATTTTAAGCCTTCTGATAGGTCCAATTTGTAAATGCCTATAACTTCTACACTATCAATTGGATTTCAAGTAAATTTTGTATGTAATATGTGCACATAAACAGATATGACTGAGCGTATTCTTAAGAGCCACCAGGGGTGCCAACTGTTAATAATTGCTCTCTCTATTATTTTATCCAAATACCAATATATTCGAAAGTATGCAAGCCGACAGCTTTAAACTATGCACACGTATATTACCTGACATTTTAGATTAATTTGGAGTAACTTATATACGTCAGTTCTACCAACATGATTCTACGCCTTCTGAAAGGGCCAATTTTTAATTACATCTAACTTCTATACTATGAGTTGGATTTCAACCAAATTTCGTATGTGCTATGTGTAACATAACAGATATGACTATATGTATTCTTAAGAGCAATCAGGGCAGCCAACTGTTAATAAATGCTGTCTATATTTTTTTTTACCTAATATCAATATATCAGGAAGTATGCAAGCCAACAGCCCTATACTTTGCACACGTATAGCACCTGACATTCTAGATTAATTTGGAATAATTAATATAAGTCAGTGCTGCCAACATGATTCTATGCCTGCTGATAGGTCCAATTTTAAAATACATGTAACATCTATACTATCAAATGGATTTCGTCCAAAATTGGCACAACAAGATATCATAATATTTCAGATTATGCTATTTCTGACCAGCACACGCATGACATTGTTGCCAACATGCTTTTACGCGTGCTGATAGATCCAGTGTCTAACTGCATGTAACGTCCATTGGACTTCAACCAAATTTTGTATTCTGTACCTTAAGAGATGGAACTAAGAATATATTCAGTCACTAGATCTGCCAACAGTAGTGCTCTTATTAGACTACATTATACCAGGAATATTTCGAACTAATTAGACATTTCGATATTACCAACATAATTTCGTCATTATTCTAGATAGGTTCATATATTGTAGATTAATCATTGGCATGAAAAGTAGGCTCTTCAGTTCGCCACTGAACTTCTTGTTAATTATTGAAATATCACTGAAATATTTCCCAGTGATTATATTATCAACCCAAGTTTTCATTACTGCTTACATTCAAGTTAAATCCAGGACAATGTTCAGAATTTTTCCCCTTCTAGTAAAAATACAAAAAATCTTTAAACATTAAGTGGGCCTTATTTGGCACATTTACCTTAGTGTTTGTTCTGCCTCAGAAGCTTGGACGTCCCCCGTTCCAATCCACAGAACAGAATTACATTCCTTGTCCGAGCCGGGAATCGAATCTGGGCCGCAGGGATGACAGCCAATAATAGAGGTCCTCAGCAAGATGGCCGTGCAAGACGGGAAACAGTAAAAATAACAAGTAGTTCCGTGACGAACTAACGAGCCTACTTTTCTTAAAATTTAAGATTCATGCCAATGAATAACCTATATATCAGAAATGAAATGTTACATTGGATTTATCAGCGCTCGTAAAATAATGTTGGCAACGGTGTCATGTATGTGTTGCTTAGAATTAATCTGAAATATTATGATCTATTATGGTCCCAATTTTTGAAAAATTCCATTTGTTAATATAGAAGTTACAAGTACTTAAAATTGGACGTATCAGCAGGCTTAGAATCATGTTAGCAGCACTGACATGTATCAGTCACTCCAAATTAATCTAGAATGTCAGGTACTATACGTGTGCGAAATTTAGAGCTATTGGCTTGCATACTTTCTGATCTATTGGACTGAGCCCAAGGTTGCAGGTTCGAAACCTGGCGCAGTCAGCTGGCATTTGAGGGTGCGCAAATGCGAGGGAGCCGTGTCAGTAGATTTACTGGCACGTTAAAGATCCCCTTCGGGGCAAAATTCCGGCACCCCGGCGTCTCTAAAAGCCAGTGTAGTTAAAAGGGACGTAAAACCAATAACATTATTATTATTATGATCTATTGGAATTGGGTTAAAAAGTCTATAGAGAGCACTTATTAACAGTTGGCAGCCCTAATGGCCCTCAAGAATACGTGTAGTCATATCTGTTATGGTACACAAACAATATGCGAAATTTGTTTGAAAAGCCATTGTTAGTATAGAAGTTATGCATTTAAAATTGGACCTATCAGCACGCCTAGAATCAAGTTTGCAACACTGTCATAAATGGGCTCCTAACATTAGTCTGGTGTCATTATCTCGGTGGACCGATTTTGGAACAGCTCGCACTCATAACTTCTGAGATAGGCTAGCTGAATGCGTGAACGAGAGCCTAGGCACCAAGCGGAGCAATCTTGAGGCGAGCAGTAGGCCTATCTCAGCGCGTGCATGTCCGATTGTCAGTCTTAAAACATGGATCAGTGTAGTGCAGTATATTTAAAAGCAAGACCATTTTCTTCGTTGTCCTATGAAGAGAATATTTTTTGAACTGCCTAGAAAAAATATATCAAAATGATGATGATGATAATTGTTGTTTTAAGGGGCCTAGCATCTAGGTTATCGGCCCCTAATGGTTTAGGGTTACTGAAAGATGAGATGAGAATGAAAACTATAACTAATACTAACTACAGACTTACAAACTAGAAGAAGAAATGGTAAACAAATAAAGGATAAGGCAAATAAAGGACAGGAAGAAAAGAAATGCCCTCAACCCTCGAAGAATGAGGGACTTGGAAGGAAGGAGGGCCATGAAAGGCAGATAGGAAAGGGGAAAGAGGAGAGGGTCCGCCCCTAGGACAGAGGAAAAAGGGGACAAAACGGACCCAGCTCAGGAATCCCTCAGGTTCACCAACTCCCAAACTCACCAGCCAGGGTGCACCATAAGTGGTGGGGCTACACACTTCCCTGCCTCCTTGAGGGCCTCGTGCAGAAGGCAGGAGATAACATGAAAAGAAAAAGAAGGCTGACCCCTCGAAGAATGAGGGTATCGGGAAAGATGAGACAAGGGCCAATTAAGGCGGGAACGTGAAAGATTCCCTAGGCCTCGGTTACCCTAATACCATTGGGGTCGGAAAAGAACAAGAGTTGCCCAAGGGAGGTCGACAGGAAAGGAGACGGAGCGGAGCCCGGCACAAGTAAGTGGAAGCAATGCCTGACACAGCTGGGATCCCGTGGTCGCTAACCCACGGCCCACTAGATGTGAGCCCCTGGGGGGAAAATATATCAAGAAACAGTATGCCCCATTAGACAGATTATTACCTTTCAAGTGTCAGATTCTAGGCTACGCAATTTGAGTACTTTGGCTATTGAGAAGAGTTTGGTGAACAATCTTTCCAGGGATGACATTTTCAAAGAGCGCACCTTCTTCGTGTTCGGACGCCTATCCATTAATGGATGTTAGCGACCACATGATGCATCTGTTGCTTATGAACTGCGGTGGAATAATTTATCTAGGATTCTGGGTAATCCTGTCCACTGTTTTATGTTATCCACCCAGGAAATCCGTCTTCGGTCCCTTCTTCTTTGACCTTCGACCTTTCTTTACAGTATCAACTTGAGAAATCGATATTTGGTATTCCGCAAGATGTCCCAGGTATGCAGGTTTTCGTCTTTTAAAGGTGCATAATAAGTTTCGTTGTCTGTTCATTTTATGCAGTGCTTCAATATTAGTTATTTGTGCAGTCCATGGTATCTTCAGCATTCTGCGTAAATCCACATTTCTTTGTTGTTGACGCATTTATTGTCCATCCTTCAGACCCATATAGAAGTACAGATCAGGGGCGTAGTGGCTCAGCGGTCAAGCTGTATGCCTCTCACCAAGGCGGACCGGGTTCGATTCCCGGTCAATGCATGTGAGATTTTCGAAGTGAAATGCCATGTCCTGTGGTTCGGATTCCACGTAAAAAGGAGGTCCCGTGGCTCATGATCTTGAGATTGACGGTCACGTTAAACTACAAGCTTCCTTCCTTCCTTAGAAGTACAGATCAAATATAGCAGCTTACAAACTGAAGTCTAATGGTTAGATTTAAATCCGTACTTGTGAGGATTTTCTTGAATTTCACAAAAGCATTACGGGCATTCTCTATACGACTTTATATCTCCATATCTGATCTACACTCCCCACATAGCCATGTTCCAAGGTATAAGGTGCGTTCAAAAAGTAACAGGCCGGTGATGACATCGGCTAATCGTGGCGTGTGTAACAAGGTGTGGTTCCGACCAGAACGTGGAAGGTCAAAGCCCGTCGCTAGAGGGCACGCGTACATGTCACGTGACGATACAAAGCGAGCAACAGCATGCATCATTCGTCCAACGCTGCCAATCGCATTGCAAACAGTGACATGGAGGTGTCAACCAAAGAGCAAAGAGGTGTTGTTCGGTTTCTGACAGCGGAAGGAGTAGGGGGAACGGACATTCATCACCGAGTGTCACAAGTGTACTGCGAACACTGCATGTCCCTTGCAAGGGTCAAGGCGTGGCACAAGCGCTTCAGGGAAGGACGAGTGTCGTTAGCCGATGATGCCCGGTCTGGGGCACCCCCCTGCATTACGGATGACAACGTCCAGCTGGTTGATGCACTCATTACTCCTACTTCTTTCGCTGTCAGAAACCGAACAACACCTCTTTGCTCTTCGTTTGACGCCTCCACGTCACTGTTTGCAATGCGACTGGCAGCGTTGGACGATTGATGCATGCTGTTGCTCGCTTTGTATCGTCATGTGACGTGCACGCATGCCCTCTAGCGATGGGCTGTGACCTTCCACGCTCTGGTCGGAACCACACCTTGTTACACACGCCACGATCAGCCGATATCGTCACCGGTTTGCGCATTCCAGCCTCCAGCACGTTAATTTTTGAACGCACCTTATATTTGAATGTATCTACTCTTTGTAATGAGGAGCCATTAAATTGGAGATGTGCGTTTTATAAAAAGTCAGGCTACGTATGCGGATTTTTTTTGTATTGATGTTCCGACCTAGCATGTTGCTGTATTCCCCCACCACGATAACTAGATGCAGAAGATCATCTAAATTATCTGCAATCAAGACTGTATCATCTGCATAGCGAATATTGTTGATGAAGACTCCATTAACTTTTATGCCTATTGCCACATCACCAAGTGCTTCTTGAAATATACTCTCCGAGTACAAATTGAATAACAGAGGTTACAGAACGCACCCTTGTCGGACTCCTGTACAAATATTAACCAAGTCAGTGATCTCATTATCATACTTAACTTGTGCCGTCTGATTCCAATATAAATTTTATCATTTTAAATGATCTTGTCGACTTCGTCGATACGCTGGGGTCTGGCGTTACGTTACGGTGACGGGACGAAATGTACCGAGATTGCACTGAGGCGTGTGACGTCATAGTACTGCTTGAGCTTCCTCCTTTCCCCGCGCACTCTGGTGAGCATGACGTCATCCAGCCAGCTACCTCCTTTGACCTTGGTTTGCACTTGCTTTTTTTTTTGCTAACGGACTTTGGGTTCACGCAGCATTTGTAGCATTTAATAATAATAATATATTATTAAATGCTACATTATGCAACGAGCCTATAATTGGCAATAATTAAGACACGAGTATGTTAATAAAATGCGAGTTTTATAATTTCCATACGAGTGTCTTAATTACCATTATAGGCGAGTTGCATACGACTGTTTATGTTCGACGATAATTATTATAACTATTTTATGTTCGAAGATAAATATTCATAAATATCTGTCGAGATTTCGCCAGTTTTATGTACTGAACAGAGCGCATGAGACGCAGAGAATGCCTTGTATTTGACCATGGCCTCCTCGATTACCTTACTATGGCACTAGGCCAGGCAGTGAAATTTAAATTAGAAGGCCGTGGAACTCAGCGCATTTAATTATATAATTGGTCAAACAACTGTTTCTTGAGCTCTGATTGGTGGGAGAAACTGTTTCAAAATGAAAAATAGTGTTATAATGAGGCTCATTATGATACAGTTTTCTGACATATAATAGTCAGGGTCAAACATAATAGTACATTATGCAACGAGCTTATAATGGCAATAATTAAGACACGAGTATGTTTATAAAACGAGCGTAAGCGAGTTTTATAATTTCCATACGAGTGTCTTAATTACCATTATAGGCGAGTTCCATACGACTGTTTATGTTCGACGATAATTATAACTTTATTGTATGTTTTAACATAAATATTCCTAAATATATGTGGGATTGAGTTAGTGATCAGGGCGTGCTGGCTTTGCTGACTGAACAGAGCGCATGCGTGGGTCAAGGCACTCCAGACGCAGAAACCATTCACTTTGCTTGTTAACACAGAACACCTATTGTTTACAGCGGATTTTGTGCGCATGCGCGAAGGTATCCTTTCCTAATTGGTCACACAACTGTTTCTTGAGCTCTGATTGGTGGGAGAAACTGTTTCATAATGAAAAATAGTGTTATAATGAGGCTCATTATGATACAGTTTTCTGACACATAATAGTCAGGGTCGAACATAATAGTACATTATGCAACGAGCCTATAATGGCTATAATTAAGACACGAGTATTTTTTATAAAACGAGCGTATGCGAGTTTTATAATTTCCATACGAGTGTCTTAATTACCATTATAGGCGAGTTGCATACGACTGTTTATGTTCGACGATAATTATAACTTTATTATATGTTTTAACATAAATATTCATAAATATCAGTTGAGAGTCAGCTATTGGAATTTTGTGATCGCAGAGCGAGCGTTGGGTGTTAGAGGAAAGTCGCCATATATGGAATAGTCACCTAATATGGAATACCGTAATATTTCGAATTGTGTGGTTGGTAGATCTCCCTTTCCTGTCAGTGCTTGCGTGTGACGTCATTGTATTCCCGAGGTCACTGAGCGAGACGACTCTGCTGTGCTTGGTTGGTTAGTTATCTGCTGAAGTTTGAATCTTCCGTCTTTGAGATTTTGTGAGGTATGCACTCATTGCATTATTGTATGCCTTTATTATCGGGTATTATTCTTATCCTAGGAGGCAAATTATAGTGTATGTGCTACGCTATTAGCTATATGTAGTTATTAATCCTTACGTTTATTTTCTTTTCCGTTGCGCATCCTTGAAATCAACATGGCAAAGTTCCCAATATGGAATACATGGGGTCCGCAATATGGAATATTTGGCTCCTCATTCCTGTCACTTAATTTGTATGAATATTTATCAATTATTTGTACAATTTTTCTAGGTCATGTAAGGTGAAAGACTTAAGAGGAAACGGTGGAACTCGGATGCCATGAAACAAGCTATTTTTGCGGTATCTTACGAGAAAAGAAAATGGGATATAAAAAGCGGCTGAACAATTCAATGTACCTAGAACTATTTTCATCAGGCTGTATTCCATGAAGGATGTTGAACCCAAGGATGCAATACAGGCCGCACTTGGAAGACGTCCGATTCTTCCCCGTAATATAGAAAAGCAACTCGTAGAGTACCTGAAAATCATGGACGCAAGATTTTTGGTCTCTCTAGGAGTGACGTGAAACAACTTGCATTTCAACTAGCACAGGCAAACACCATACCTCATCCGTTTTCCAAGGAACGAGAAATAGCGGGCAAAAAATGGCTTAAACTCTTTTTATCTCGCCTTAGAAACGAAATATCGTTACGAACACCCACAGGAAAATCTTTTGCCTAAGTGAAAGGATTTAATAAGGAAGATGTGTTCTATTTCTTTGACCTACTGGACCGTGAGTTCGATAAACATCATTATGCTGCTGATAGGGTGTTCAGTGTAGATGAGACTGGTCTGTCGATCGTCCAGTCGAAGGTCCCTAAGTGATTGCAGCGATTTGTGTGTGATTTCTGTAAATAAGCTACTAATCACACGAACTTCATTAAGTATTCCATATTTGGAGCCGTCTTGTTTATTATGTAAAATGTAACTTTCTTACAAAAATATTTCTAATTACTTCCACATAATATATTCAGCTTAGCATTATATGACATTCTTTGTATAAGTAATTCCTAGAAATGGTACACATTTGAAAACATTTTTAATTCAATCAATTATTTCAATATCAGAAAAAATATAAATGGTATTCCATATTTGGCGACTTTCCTCTATATCTCTGCCTTTCAAGAGCTTTGAACGACCGACGCATGCGCTCTGGGTGTTTGCAATGCCATATGCAAACCATATGATTACATCTGCCGTCCCTCAGTAATATTGTCACCGGTGTCAGTTGAAGACAATGCGCTGTGTAGAAATTAGGGTTGGTGATTTTAAGGTACAGTGCTATTTCTCGTCTCATATTCGCCAGTTTATTTACGCGAACATATGGACGGTGGGTATTCCATGTCGGTAATTTATTATAGTTCGATGTTGTGTTTATGTCCGACATGTTGGATTTTGAGTGCATGCGCGAAGTTATCGTTACCTAATTGGTCAATGAACGAGCTCTGATTGGCTGGAGAAACTGTATCGTAATGGAAAACAGTGTTATAATGACCATCATTATGATACAGTTATCTGACACATAATAGTGAGGGTCGAACATAAAATGATATAAAGTCTAGTCTTTCAGACTGACTATCAGTGTTGTTTTTTTTTTCTATACAACGGATATCTTTCTGATCTATATGCAACCGTCTTATAATTTCCAGAAGTTTGCTGAGTGAAACACACGACGCCTGGAGTTGATCTACAAAACGCTATAGGCCTAAGGTATGACCTTTACAATACCCAGTCGCCACTGGTGGTTGGTCAAGTTACCCAGCCTGATATTCAATACGGTGCAGGGCTGTAACAATCACTTGAGATTGTTATCTAAACCCGTTAATTTAATCTCTTTATAACACATTTAACATGGCTAAGTTTTTACTCGCAAACGCTCACTGTGCTTCAAGCAAGATGAGAGAGATTGGCCATTTTCTTGTTCTTCCAGTTCCGCCAAGTTCCGTCTCTCTTCCCCGCCACTATCGCCCATTCTTCCCTCTCTTTCTTGGCGAGTATTTTGCGGAGAATGTCTCTGTCTCACTTCCTCACCACAATCACCTACTCTTCCCTCTCTTTCTGGGGCCGGCATTTTGCGGAAGCTCTCTCCGGATGGTGCTAAGACCCCCTCTTCTCCCTCGCACTGTGTGAAAACAAATGACGATCCAAGTTGCGCATCATCAGAGGGCCCGCCTCGGATTAGAGCCGCCATCTAAGTTAATAGTTTGTGTGGCAGAGTTCCCTTTACTGGCGGGGAACAAGCCAAGATACGATGTCGTTAAAAAAATCTTATAGGTTAGCCTCCCTCCTTTCCGTACACTTCAGATGTAGCTAACTTGAGACGGCAGAGAAAGCTTCTTCCTTTTCATTCATACGCAGCGAGCAGGCTCATTGCCACTGTTTCTGCTTGACAACTATTCCGGGATATCCCTTACGTGTCCGTTCCTTTAATTAGGCGTAAGAATTACGTAAGTGGGGTGCTCACAACAATCCAACTAAAACTTTCACTATTCTTTTACAAATGTTAAATAACGATCAAGTAGCCTATAGCAAATTCAATCTTTATTACTACCTTAAAAATATTATCATAAGATATTTGGCACCACAGTTATAACAAGTAGTCCCGCGACGAAATAAACAGCCCATTTTCATATATCCTACTCATGTTAATTATGTTCATAGCCCCTATGAACAAATAAAATTCAGTTTGGTTGCTGTAAAAGATTCGTAGAAATTGAACCGTCAAAATATTTCGGATGCTCGCCATTTTGGATTTTTATATGTATAGGCCATAGAGTTATGTACAATTAAAGGGAAATTATTGCGTAGCTTCATTATTCAAACTTTCACTTCGATCGCATGATTACGACACAAGAAATAAAAAATAATTTTAAAATTTCGCACAGCCGCCATCTTGAGGTTATGTAAACAATTGAATTAAATCGGATGCTAGTGCATTACAATGTGTATAATCATTTACTGTACCACATTTCACTGCGCTCAGATGGTTAAATTACGATAGAAGTCTATTAAAATGTTTCAAATTCGCTTGACTGCCATGTTCGTCTTGTACTTTACAGGTTTTTGAAAGTTACATAGATACACTTGTAGCAGTGCCCTTTATCACCGTACAAAATTTCAGGGTGATATCATAATTAGTTTCGGAGATATTGAATGCCAGTCAAATATTTCGCACAGACGCCATTTTGAGGTTATGTAAAAAACTGAACTAAATTAGACGCCAGTGCATTACAATGTGTATAAGCATTTGCTATACCATGTTTCATTACGTTTGGATGGTTAAATCGCGAGAAAAGTCTATTTAAAAGTCTCAAATTCGCTTGGCCGCCATGTTGGTTTTGTAGTTACCAGGTTTTTCTCATAGCTGAACTTATAGTATTTCCCTTTAACACCGTACAAAATGTCAGGGTTATATCGGTAATAGTTTCGGAGATAGCCTACTGAATGCTGGTGAAATATTTCTCACAGTCGCCATGTTGCATTGATGAGACACATAAAACATTTAAGGGCACAGTCGGGGTCGGCCAGAATGGTGCTATGATCTTACCGAGTTTCATTGAAATCGCTCCAGCCGTTTAGAAGTTATTAGGACACACACACACACACACACACACACACACACACACACACACAAGGACAAAAGGTGATCTTATAAGTCTATATTTTTTTCATAAAATGAAAATAAGCTAAAAATAAATGCCTTACTGATTTCCAATCCATAAGTCTTAATATTTTGGTTTAGTACTGCATGTAAATTTTTAAGCTCAATTATTCATTAGGCTTCTTCCAGACAATTAGTTACAAACACAAATATGTAAACTGATCCGTTCCTGCACGTCATCTAAAGAAGTATTCATTTCACACACTCCCAACACCACACAGATGCGACAGCTCAATTTGCGAAGTAGAAACCAACTAGACACTATGTGTAACGTAACTGGTTATGACGATACCCCAGCTATTGTCGGCAACAATAGACACAACTTTAAGCAATGCAAATGGCGTTCTATTCAACTCCAAGCTTATTCAAGAAGGTACTGAGTTCACTAGCACTTAGAGACAGCCCAGCGGGGCTAACGAAGCGACCCGAATACTCACGACCGCAACCGATCATACATCCCCCTTCACGATGTTTTGACGGATTTAGGCCTACTGTGGTTTTGACAAGCACCGAAACAGACCAGCGCAGCGGGGCAAACACGAAACTTCACAACCTAGACCAATCATTAGGGCTAGGATTTGTATATAAATAAATATTCCTTCCCTTTGCTTACACATAACTATGATAAATGTCCATGAATTAGAACCTTAGCTATCATCTACTGTAATTACATTTTATTGTTACATATTTTACATATTTTATCATAATGACCTTTTTTAAACATAACTTTACTTGATTTATTTAAAATTACATATTCTGTCTCTTACTGTGGAAGGAAAATAGTTATTCGCAAGTGAAATATATTTGTTCACTAGAAACTCGGGTACATGAAACGGATTTTCCAAGCAATTCATAAGCTGTTGAGAAAGGGCCAGGGAAGATATTAGTGGAGATAAGGGGATGGACACCCTGCTGGAGACTCAGATGGTGGACTTTAGTTTATTTCAGTTGTCCAGTGAGTGCCTGAGAATTAATGCACAGACCAACAAATCAAGCGATTATTCACAAAACAAATAGCCCGTCGATAAACCAAAGAAAAATGGCTGCCCAAAGATCATGTCTTATAGTTGGCTGATCGGTTATATTCGTGAGCATTCGGGTCACTTCGTTAGCCCCGCTGGGCTGTCTCTAAGCGCTAGTCTGAGTTCCTCAACAGTGTAGCCAACTTCTGTCACAAAAACTCAAGTGAATATTACACTTGGGGTATTCTCAGCACCCCTCACACCCAGTTAAAGGTTACTGTGTGGTCTTGAACAACATTATCATTGTAATAAGCATTTTCTCGTTTCGTAGTAAGTCATGGGTAAGATCCTAGTAACGCGCGGATGAACGGGATGATAACCATTACTATCATGATATTATGTTGTTAAAAAATAAAGAAAATTCATACAAATTACATTATAACAAGAGAAAATGCAGCAAGTAAATTACATTGGTTTATTCAGGAACAGTTAATAGCTCCATTCTGCAAACATTTGCTGCCAAATTAAATCTCATGAAACCCTTGCTTCTAATTTCACAACACTTCAAACAAAATGTCTATATTTTCATGACCACCAAGACATTGAACAAGCAACGAAGGAAATTATATCCAGGATAATAAAAACCGATTTATTATCCAAAATTACAAATTTAATACAAGACTTTATGGCGATGCCATTATTGGCAATAAATGAACAAATTCAGAAGATATTGTATTCTAATCATTTACCACATCTGTTGGATAGATGAATAGGAAACTTTGGTTGGTTGGTTCCTTATTTTAGGGCAGGGAAATCCAGTCAGTGCGCTCGGTCGCGCTCGGGGAGCACGGGGCAGTCAGACCAGCGCTCCTTCCCCTACCACTACTATACTGTGGTAGCAAGGTGACCAGGGCCATCCAGTCATTGCGCTCGGGGAGCACGCGACAGTCAGACCAGCGCTCCTTCCCCTACCACCACTACACTGTGGTAGCAAGGTAACCAGGGCCATCCAGTCATTGCGCTCGGGGAGCACGGGGCAAACAGACCAGCGCTCCTTCCCCTACCACAACTATACTGTGGTAGCGAGGTGACCAGGGCCATCCAGTCATTGCGCTCGGGGAGCACGGGGCAGTCAGACCAACGCTCCTTCCCCTACCACCACTAAACTGTGGTAGCGAGGAGACCAGGGCCATCCAGTCATTGCGCTCGGGGAGCACGGGGCAGTCAGACTAGCGCTCCTTCCCCTACCACAACTACACTGTGGCAGCGAGGAGACCAGGGCCATCCAGTCATTGTGCTCGGGGAGCACTGGCCAGTCAGACTAGCGCCCCTTCCCCTAACACCACTACACTGTGGCAGCGAGGAGACCAGGGCCATCCAGTCATTGCGCTCGGGGAGCACGGGGCAGTCAGACTAGTGCTCCTTCCCCTACCACCACTACACTGTGGTAGCGAGGAGACCAGGGCCATCCAGTCATTGGGCTCGGGGAGCACGGGGCAGTCAGACTAGTGCTCCTTCCCCTACCACCACTATACTGTGGTAGCGAGGAGACCAGGGCCATCCAGTCATTGCGCTCGGGGAGCACGGGGCAGTCAGACTAGTGCTCCTTCCCCTACCACCACTACACTGTGGCAGCGAGGAGACCAGGGCCATCCAGTCATTGTGCTCGGGGAGCACTGGGCAGTCAGACTAGTGCTCCTTCCCCTACCACCACTATACGGTGGTAGCGAGGAGACCAGGGCCATCCAGTCATTGGGCTCGGGGAGCACGGGGCAGTCAGACTAGTGCTCCTTCCCCTACCACCACTACACTGTGGTAGCGAGGAGACCAGGGCCATCCAGGCATTGGGCTCGGGGAGCACGGGGCAGTCAGACTAGTGCTCCTTCCCCTACCACCACTACATTGTGGTAGCGAGGAGACCAGGGCCATCCAGTCATTGGGCTCGGGGAGCACGGGGCAGTCAGACTAGTGCTCCTTCCCCAACCACCACTATACTGTGGTAGCGAGGAGACCAGGGCCATCCAGTCATTGCGCTCGGGGAGCACGGGGCAGTCAGACTAGCACTCCTTCCCCTACCACCACTACACTGTGGCAGCGAGGAGACCAGGGCAATCCAGTCATTGTGCTCGGGGAGCACTGGGCAGTCAGACTAGCGCTCCTTCCCCTACCACCACTACACTGTGGCAGCGAGGAGACCAGGGCCATCCAGTCATTGCGCTCGGGGAGCACGGGGCAGTCAGATTAGCGCTCCTTCCCCTACCACTACTACACTGTGGCAGCGAGGAGACCAGGGCCATCCAGTCATTGCGCTCCGGGAGCACGGGGCAGTCAGACTGGCGCTCCTTCCCCTACCACCACTACACAGTGGCAGCGAGGAGACCAGGTCCATCCAGTCATTGCGCTCGGGGAGCACGGGGCAGTCAGACTAGCGCTCCTTCCCCTACCTCCACTACACTGTGGCAGCGAGGAGACCAGTGCCATCGAGTCATTGCGCTCCGGGAGCACGGGGCAGTCAGACTAGCGCTCCTTCCCCTACCACCACTACACTGTGGCAGCAAGGAGACCAGGGCCATCCAGTCATTGTGCTCGGGGAGCACGGGGCAGTCAGACTAGCGCTCCTTCCCCTACCACCACTACACTGTGGCAGCGAGGAGACCAGGGCCATTCAGTCATTGCGCTCCGGGAGCACGGGGCAGTCAGACTAGCGCTCCTTCCCCTACCACCACTACACTATGGCAGCGAGGAGACAAGGTCCATCCAGTCATTGCGCTCGGGGAGCACGGGGCAGTCAGACTAGCGCTCCTTCCCCTACCACCACTATACTGTGGCAGCGAGGAGACCAGGGCCATCCAGTCATTGCGCTCGGGGAGCACGAGGCAGTCAGACTAGCGCTCCTTCCCCTACCACCACTACACTGTGGCAGCGAGGAGACCAGGACCATCCAGTCATTGCGCTCGGGGAGCACGGGGCAGTCAGAGTAGCCCTCCTTCCCCTACCACCACTACAGTGTGGCAGCGAGGAGACCAGGGCCATCCAGTCATTGTGCTCGGGAAGCACTGGGAAGTCAGACTAGCGTTCCTTCCTCTACCACCACTACACTGTGGCAGCGAGGAGACCAGGGCCATCCAGTCATTGCGCTCGGGGAGCACTGGGCAGTCAGACTAGCGCTCCTTCCCCTACCACCACTACACTGTGGCAGCGAGGAGACCAGGGCCATCCAGTCATTGCGCTCGGGGAGCACTGGGCAGTCAGACTAGCGCTCCTTCCCCTACCACCACTACACTGAGGCAGCGAGGAGACCAGGGCCATCCAGTCATTGCGCACGAGGAGCACTGGGCAGTCAGACTAGCTCTCCTTCCCCTACCACCACTACACTGTGGCAGCGAGGAGACCAGGGCCATCCAGTCATTGCGCTCGGGGAGCACTGGGCAGTCACACTAGCGCTCCTTCCCCTACCACCCCTACACTGTGGTAGCGAGGAGACCAGGGCCATCCAGTCATTGCGCTCCGGGAGCACTGGGCAATCAGACTAGCGCTCCTTCCCCTACCTCCACTGTACTGTGGCAGCGAGGAGACCAGGTCCATCCAGTCATTGCGCTCGGGGAGCACGGGGCAGTCAGACTAGCGCTCCTTCCCCTACCACCACTATACTGTGGCAGCGAGGAGACCAGGGCCATCCAGTCATTGCGCTCGGGGAGCACGGGGCAGTCAGACTAGCGCTCCTTCCCCTACCACCACTATACTGTGGCAGCGAGGAGACCAGGACCATCCAGTCATTGCGCTCGGGGAGCACGGGGCAGTTAGACTAGCGCTCCTTCCCCTACCACCACTACACTGTGGCAGCGAGGAGACCAGGACCATCCAGTCATTGCGCTCGGGGAGCACAGGGCAGTCAGACTAGCGCTCCTTCCCCTACCACCACTACACTGTGGCAGCGAGGAGACCAGGGCCATCCAGTCATTGCGCTCAGGGAGCACGGGGCAGTCAGACTAGCGCTCCTTCCCCTACCACCACTATACTGTGGCAGCGAGGAGACCAGGTCCATCCAGTCATTGCGCTCGGGGAGCACGGGGCAGTCAGACTAGCGCTCCTTCCCCTACCACCACTACACTGTGGCAGCGAGGGGACCAGGGCCATCCAGTCATTGCGCTCGGGGAGCACGGGGCAGTCAGACTAGCGCTACTGCCCCTACCACCACTACACTGTGGCAGCGAGGAGACCAGGGCCATCCAGTCATTGCGCTCGGGGAGCACGGGGCAGTCAGACTAGCGCTCCTTCCCCTACCACCACTACACTGTGGCAGCGAGGAGACCAGGGTCATCCAGTCATTGCGCTCTGGGAGCAGTGGGCAGTCAGACTAGCGCACCTTCCCCTACCACCAGTACACTCTGGCAGCGAGGAAACCACGGCCATCCAGTCATTGCGCTCGGGAAGCACTGGGCAGTCAGACTAGCGCTCTTTCCCCTTCCACCATTACCCTGTGGCAGCGAGGAGACCAGGGCCATCCACTCATTGCGCTTGGGGAGCACTGGGCAGTCAGACTAGCGCTCCTTCCCCCACCACCACTACACTCTGGCAGCGAGGAAACCACGGCCATCCAGTCATTGCGCTCGGGAAGCACAGGGCAGTCAGACTAGCGCTCCTTCCCCTACCACCACTACACTGTGGCAGCGAGGAGACCAGGGCCATCCAGTCATTGCGCTCGGGGAGCACTGGGCAGTCAGACTAGCGCCCCTTCCCCTACCACCACTACACTGTGGTAGCGAGGAGACCAGGGCCATCCATTCATTGCGCTCGGGGAGCATGGAGCAGTCAGACTAGCGCTCCTTTCCCTACCACCACTACACTGTGGCAGCGAGGAGACCAGGGCCATCCAGTCATTGCGCTCGGGGAGAACTGGGCAGTCAGACTAGCGCCCCTTCCCCTACCACCACTACACTGTGGCAGCGAGGAGACCAGGGCCATCCAGTCATTGTGCTCGGGAAGGACTGGGCAGTCAGATTAGCGCTCCTTCCCCTACCACCACTACACTGTGTCAGCGAGGAGACCATGGCCATCCAGTCATTGTGCTCGGGAAGCACTGGGCAGTCAGATTAGCGCTCCTTCCCCTACCACCACTACACTGTGTCAGCGAGGAGACCAGGGCCATCCAGTCATTGCGCTCGGGAAGCACTGGGCAGTCAGATTAGCGGTCCTTCCCCTACCACCAGTACACTCAGGCAGCGAGGAGACCAGGGCCATCCAGTCATTGTGCTCGGGGAGCACGGGGCAGTCAGACTAGCGCTCCTTCCCCTACCACCAATACACTGTGTCAGCGAGGAGACCAGGGTCATCCAGTCATTGCGCTCGGGGAACTCTGGGCAGTCAGACTAGCGCCCCTTCCCCTACCACCACTACACTGTGTCAGCGAGGAGACCAGGGCCATCCAGTCATTGCGCTCGGGAAGCACTGGGCAGTCAGAATAGCGATCCTTCCCCTACCACCAGTACACTCAGGCAGCGAGGAGACCAGGGCCATCCAGTCATTGTACTCGGGGAGCACGGGGCAGTCAGACTAGCGCTCCTTCCCCTACCACCACTACACTGTGGCAGCGAGGAGACCAGGGCCATCCAGTCATTGCGCTCGGGGAGCACGGAGCAGTCACACTAGCGCTCCTTCCCCTACCACCACTACACTGTGGCAGCGAGGAGACCAGTGTCATCCAGACATTGCGCTCGGGGAGCACTGGGCAGTGGGACTAGCGCTCCTTCCCCTACCACCACTACACTGTGGCAGCGAGGAGACCAGTGCCATCCAGTCATTGCGCTCGGGGAGCACGGGGCAGTCAGACTAGCGCTCCTTCCCCTACCACCACTACACTGTGGCAGCGAGGAGACCAGGGCCATCCAGTCATTGCGCTAGGGTAGCACTGGGCAGTCAGTCTAGCGCTCCTTCCCCTACCACCCCTACACTGTGGTAGCGAGGAGACCAGGGACATCAAGTCATTGCGCTCGGGGAGCACGGGGCAGTCAGACTAGCGCTCCTTCCCCTACCACCACTACACTGTGGCAGCGAGGAGACCAGGGCCATCCAGTCATTGCGCTCGGGTAGCACTGGGCAGTCAGACTAGCGCTCCTTCCCCTACCACACCTACACTGTGGTAGCGAGGAGACCAGGGCCATCCAGTCATTGCTCTCGGGGAGCACTGGGCAGTCAGACTAGCGCTCCTTCCCCTACCACCACTACACTGTGGCAGCGAGGGGACCAGGGCCATCCAGTCATTGCGCTCGGGTAGCACTAGGCAGTTAGACTAGCGCACCTTCCCCTACCACCCCTACACTGTGGTAGCGAGGAGACCAGGGACATCCAGTCATTGCGCTCGGGGAGCACTGGGCAGTCAGACTAGCGCTCCATCCCCTACCACCACTACACTGTGGCAGCAAGGAGACCAGGGCCATCCAGTCATTGCGCTCGGGGAGCACGGGGCAGTCAGACTAGCGCTCCTTCCCCTACCACCACTACACTGTGGCAGCGAGGAGACCAGTGTCATCCAGTCATTGCGCTCGGGGAGCACTGGGCAGTCAGGCTTGCGCTCCTTCCCCTACCACCACTATACTGTGGTAGCGAGGAGACCAGGGCCATCCAGTCATTGCGCTCGGGGAGCACGGAGCAGTCACACTATCGCTCCTTCCCCTACCACCACTACACTGTGGCAGCGAGGAGACCAGTGTCATCCAGTCATTGCGCTCGGGGAGCACTGGGCAGTCAGACTAGCGCTCCTTCCCCTACCACCACTACACTGTGGCAGCGTGGAGATCAGGGCCATCCAGTCATTGTGCTCGGGGAGCACGGAGCAGTCACACTAGCGCTCCTTCCCCTACAACCACTACACTGTGGCAGCGAGGAAACCTGGGCCATCCAGTCATTGCGCTCGGGGAGCACGGGGCACTCAGACTAGCGCTCCTTCCCCTACCACCACTACACAGTGGCAGCGAGGAGACCAGGGCCATCCAGTCATTGCGCTCGGGGAGCACGAGGCAGTCAGACTAGCGCTCCTTCCCCTACCAGCACTACAGTGTGGCAGCGAAGAGACCAGGTTCATCCAGTCATTGCGCTCGGGGAGAACGGGGCAGTCAGACTAGCGCTCCTACCCCTACCACCCCTACACTGTGGTAGCGAGGAGACCAGGGCCATCCAGTCATTGCTCTCGGGGATCACTGGGCAGTCAGACTAGCGCTCCTTCCCCTACCACCACTACACTGTGGCAGCGAGGAGACCAGGGCCATCCAGTCATTGCGCTCGGGTAGCACTGGGCAGTCAGACTAGCGCTCCTTCCCCTACCACCACTACACTGTGGCAGCGAGGAGACAAGGGCCATCCAGTCATTGCCCTCGGGGAGCACTGGGCAGTCAGACTAGCGCTCCTTCCCCTACCACCACTACACTGTGGCAGCGAGGAGACCAAGGCCATCCAGTCATTGCGCACGAGGAGCACTGGGCAGTCAGACTAGCGCTCCTTCCCCTACCACCACTACACTAAGGCAGTGAGGAGAGCACTGGGCAGTGAGACTAGCGCTCCTTCCCCTACCACCACTACACTGTGGCAGCGAGGAGACCAGGGCCTTCCAGTCTTTGCGCTCGGGGAGCACGGGGCAGTCAGACTAGCGCTCCTTCCCCTACCACCACTACACTGTGGCAGCGAGGAGACCAGGGCCATCCAGTCATTGCGCTCGAGGAGCACTGGGCAGTGAGACTAGCGCACCTTCCCCTACCACCTCTACACTGTGGCAGCGAGGAGACCAGGGCCATCCAGTCTTTGCGCTCGGGGAGCACGGCGCAGTCAGACTAGCGCTCCTTCCCCTACCACCTCTACACTGTGGCAGCGAGGAGACCAGGGCCATCCAGTCGTTGTGCTCGGGGAGCACGGGGCAGTCAGACTAGCGCTCCTTCCCCTACCACCTCTACACTGTGGCAGCGAGGAGACCAGGGCCATCCAGTTATTGCGCTCGGGGAGCACGGGGCAGTCAGACTAGCGCCCCTTCCCCTACCACCTCTACACTGTGGCAGCGAGGAGACCCGGGCCATCCAGTCATTGCGCTCGAGGAGCACGGGGCAGTCAGACCAGCGCTCCTTCCCCTACCACCACTACACTGTGGTAGCGAGGAGAGCACTGGGCAGTCAGACCAGCGCTCATTCCCCTACCACCACTACACTGTGGTAGCGAGGAGAGCACTGGGCAGTCAGACTAGCGCTCCTTCCCCTACCACCACTACACTGTGGAAGCGAGGAGACCAGGGCCATCCAGTCATTGCGCTCCGGGAGCACGGGGCAGTCAGACTAGCGCTCCTTCCCCTACCACCACTACACTGTGGCAGCGAGGAGACCAGGGCCATCCTGTCATTGCGCTCGGGGAGCACGGGGCAGTCAGACTAGTGCTCCTTCCCCTACCACCACTACACTGTGGCAGCGAGGAGACCAGTGCCATCCCGTCATTGCGCTCGAGGAGCACTGGGCAGTCAGACTAGCGCTCCTTCCCCTACCACCTCTACACTGTGGCAGCGAGGAGACGAGGGCCATCCAGTCATTGCGCTCGAGGAGCACGGGGCAGTCAGACCAGCGCTCCTTCCCCTACCACCACTACACTGTGGTAGCGAGGAGAGCACTGGGCTGACAGGCTAGGGATCCTTCCCCTACCACCTCTACACTGTGGCAGCGAGGAGACCAGGGCCATCCAGTCATTGCGCTCGGGGAGCACGGGGCAGTCAGACCAGCGCTCCTTCCCCTACCACCACTACACTGTGGTAGCGAGGAGAGCACTGGGCAGTCAGCCTAGCGCTCCTTCCCCTACCACCTCTACACTGTGGCAGCGAGGAGATCAGGGCCATCCAGTCATTGCGCTCGGGGAGCATTGGGCAGTCAGACTAGCACTCCTTCCCCTACCACCTCTACACTGTGGCAGCGAGGAGACCAGGGCCATCCAGTCATTGCGCTCGAGGAGCACGGGGCAGTCAGACTAGCGCTCCTTCCCCTACCACCACTACACTGTGGCAGCGAGGAGATCAGGGCCATCCAGTCATTGCGCTCGGGGAGCATTGGGCAGTCAGACTAGCGCTCCTTCCCCTACCACCACTACACTGTGGCAGCGAGGAGACCAGGGCCATCCAGTCATTGCGCTCGAGGAGCACGGGGCAGTCAGACTAGCGCTCCTTCCCCTACCACCACTACACTGTGGCAGCGAGGAGACCAGGGCCATCCAGTCATTGTGCTCGGGGAGCACTGGGCAGTCAGACTAGCGCTCCTTCCCCTACCACCACTACACTGTGGCAGCGAGGAGATCAGGGCCATCCAGTCATTGCGCTCGGGGAGCATTGGGCAGTCAGACTAGCGCTCCTTCCCCTACCACCACTACACTGTGGCAGCGTGGAGAGTACTGGGCAGTCAGACTAGCGCTCCTTCCCCTACCACCACTACACAGTGGTAGCGAGGAGAGCACTGGGCAGACAGACTAGCGCTCCTTCCCCTACCACCACTACACTGTGGCAGCGAGGAGACCACTGGGCAGTCAGACTAGCGCTCCTTCCCCTACCACCACTACACTGTGGTAGCGAGGAGAGCACTGGGCAGACAGACTAGCGCTCCTTCCCCTACCACCACTACACTGTGGCAGTGAGGAGAGCGCTGGGCAGTCAGACTAGCGCTCCTTCCCCTACCACCACTACACTGTGGTAGCGAGGAGAGCACTGGGCAGACAGACTAGCGCTCCTTCCCCTACCACCACTACACTGTGGCAGCGAGGAGAGCGCTGGGCAGTCAGACTAGCGCTCCTTCCCCTACCACCACTACACTGTGGTAGCGAGGAGAGCACTGGGCAGTCAGACTAGCGCTCCTTCCCCTACCACCACTACACTGTGGCAGCGAGGAGAGCGCTGGGTAGTCAGACTAGCGCTCCTTCCCCTACCACCACTACACTGTGGCAGCGAGGAGATCAGGGCCATCCAGTCATTGCGCTCGGGGAGCATTGGGCAGTCAGACTAGCGCTCCTTCCCCTACCACCACTACACTGTGGCAGCGAGGAGAGTACTGGGCAGTCAGACTAGCGCTCCTTCCCCTACCACCACTACACAGTGGTAGCGAGGAGAGCACTGGGCAGACAGACTAGCGCTCCTTCCCCTACCACCACTACACTGTGGCAGCGAGGAGACCACTGGGCAGTCAGACTAGCGCTCCTTCCCCTACCACCACTACACTGTGGTAGCGAGGAGAGCACTGGGCAGACAGACTAGCGCTCCTTCCCCTACCACCACTACACTGTGGCAGTGAGGAGAGCGCTGGGCAGTCAGACTAGCGCTCCTTCCCCTATCACCACTACACTGTGGTAGCGAGGAGAGCACTGGGCAGACAGACTAGCGCTCCTTCCCCTACCACCACTACACTGTGGCAGCGAGGAGACCAGGGCCATCCAGTCATTGCGCTCGGGGAGCACGGGGCAGTCAGACTAGCGCTCCTTCCCCTACCTCCTCTACACTGTGGCGGCGAGGAGAGCACTGGGCAGTCAGACTAGCGCTCCTTCCCCTACCACCACTACACTGTGGCAGCGAGGAGAGCGCTGGGCAGTCAGACTAGCGCTCCTTCCCCTACCACCACTACACTGTGGCAGCGAGGAGAGCACTGGGCAGATAGACTAGCGCTCCTTCCCCTACCACCACTACACTGTGGTAGCGAGGAGAGCACTGGGCAGTCAGACTAGCGCTCCTTCCCCTACCACCACTACACTGTGGCAGCGAGGAGAGCACTGGGCAGTCAGACTAGCGCTCCTTCCCCTACCACCACTACACTGTGGCAGCGAGGAGAGCGCTGGGCAGTCAGACTAGCGCTCCTTCCCCTACCACCACTACACTGTGGCAGCGAGGAGAGCGCTGGGTAGTCAGACTTGCGCTCCTTCCCCTACCAACACTACACTGTGGCAGCGAGGAGAGCACTGGGCAGTCAGACTAGCGCTCCTTCCCCTACCACCACTACACTGTGGCAGCGAGGAGAGCACTGGGCAGTCAGACTAGCGCTCCTTCCCCTACCCCCACTATACTGTGGCAGCGAGGAGAGCGCTGGGTAGTCAGACTTGCGCTCCTTCCCCTACCACCACTACACTGTGGTAGCGAGGAGAGCACTGGGCAGTCAGACTAACGCTCCTTCCCCTACCACCACTACACTGTGGCAGCGAGGAGACCAGGGCCATCCAGTCATTGCGCTCGGGGAGCACGGGGCAGTCAGACTAGCGCTCCTTCCCCTACCTCCTCTACACTGTGGCGGCGAGGAGAGCACTGGGCAGTCAGACTAGCGCTCCTTCCCCTACCTCCTCTACACTGTAGCAGCGAGGAGAGCGCTGGGTAGTCAGACTAGCGCTCCTTCCCCTACCTCCTCTACACTGTGGCTGCGAGGAGAGCACTGGGCAGTCAGACTAGCGCTCCTTCCCCTTGGTGTATTCTTTGAATACACGGTACCTGAGATATAATGTCTACTGCTCCTTGCATGTTCATTTCTTCCTTCCTCTTTGCCAAACACCAACAGTGATCTTCTGTTTTCTCCTTGATGGGCAAATCTCTTATCTTTTATAAGTATGTTTCAGATATATAACTTCTGTGACCCACCTAGCGTCATCTAGTAGCGAACCTCTGAAGCTACTCAATTCCTCATCGTGCAAGAGGACTTACATATCCATCTGGCCACCAGATCTTGTTACTATCGCCAGCTATTTTCTCCTTGAGCAAGAGGACTACGTCTACTGTTTCACTCACCATGCTGCGCTAATATCGCCTACTATCAATTCTTAGAAGACCATCCATCAAGAAGAAAATTTATTTTTGATAAGTTGGTTGTGCTGATATGTATACCTTTTGTTTCCTACCCCCACTCTCTCCCCTTCCTAGGACCTTCCGTGCTTCGTTGAGCAAGTCTCACTTCTTAGTCTGCAGTTGAAGCAATCAGTTAAGGCTCAACCAGAGCTAGCCTCCTGACCTAACGAGGCATTTTTTTAAAATTCCACGCCATGTTGGAACTCTAGGCATCAGTGAGGAACTTCACTTCGACATGCAACAAAGATAAGTACCTTCTTCAAGTTTTAACCTCATCTTCATGGTTTTAACTTCCACGTGTTTTTAATGATACTTTTATAGACAGTGTGAAAGTATTTATTTTGGGGCAATAATCATTCTTCGTGGGATTTGCCATGTCGAGCTTTCGCTTGTATAAGCCGACTTTACCATAAAGAGCTTTTATTAAGCTATTCAAATGAGAAATCCTCTCACTACGTGGGATATTATCTAATTACCCGCTGTCTATAATTCAACAAGCTAGTTCCTCCGCTGGATTTACATTAGCCCCATTTTACTGCTAAGATTGTTCTGGAACCTTCCAGATTCTGTACTCAATCTACAAGTCCTGCCGTCATGTATTTCTCACGTACTTGTGAGAATTCTATTTAAAATTGAATTATCTTATTTCTAAATTACTACATAGTGAAGTTTCGGCCACCGCGGGAATTTTCTATAGCGTATTTAATTGTAATTTACAACTTTCTCAAGAAATAGACTCTCACTTATCTAGTGAAACCAGTTATTTTCATCATTGCAATAACTTTCTTTTCCATAAACTTTGTGTCTACACAGTGAACTTTTCATATATTTCAATGAACTATAGTGAAAACCAGTGCTTGCTCAACTTTTCTACCGCGTCCCGATCGTCCGCTTATATTCAAATAAGGCCATGAACATTTTCCTTAATTCCCATTTCTTTTTCCTAAACCTCTTACTAACAATCTGCAATAAACTTTTAATCTAGGTCTGTTCCAATAAGGTGTCATTCCAAGAAGTGCCCTTCCATTTTGTTGGTTTATCATTAAGTATCTCTGTATAATTACGTGTCTAGCACACGTTTCAAACTTCCATTGTTCCTCCCTTCAAAAGCAGGGAAAACAATTCTCTCAACTCTTGAGTGAGTTATTTTTTGGTCTCGCTAAATGAAAACTGCCTCATTTAACTTGCGAGTCTTATTTAAAGTACAGGAGGTCTAGAACCTTCCTTGTGATTAACTTTTCAGGTTCACAGTAAGTGACCTGCTCTCTTTGTATAATTCTCATAAAGTAATTCTGTTTAAGTATAAGAAGTTGTAGGAACTTCCTTTTTATTCTTTAAGTTTTCTATTTTGTTATCTTCGAAGTTGTTATTCTCGTTAGAATGTTCTTTCAGAGGTTTCTTATAGTACACTGCTTGTACTCCTGTAAATGTTAAAACTTTAATTATTCCATTTTGCCTATTTATTAAATCTTACCAAGATTTTAATACAAGGTTTAAAAACCTTAAAAATTGTCATTTGCCTGGAGCAATTTCTGAACGTTGTTGGAGGTCTGCGACCCCAAATTGTTAACTACATAGAACATATTTATTTGTTAAAGTTACGCTTCTTTGAATTGTTAAATAAATTAAATATTTGTTTTTGGATTCATCATTTCTCTGATACTACAGTTAGGCAGGATCCTGGCTTTCCTAGCCCTTCCTAGGTTTATGCCCTCGTTCATGCTTAATAAAGCTTTTACTATCTGTCTGGCCAGACCATCACCCTTCCCTATAGTACTTGTATTCGTGCTTGGGAGGAAAGACACTAAAGCCTCTCTCTGGCAAACTGCCCAAGTCTTAGCTGCAGTTCCCGTCAGCTTCGACCAAGCTCGTACCCACTTTAGGTATCCGAACAAGGATCTGCGGTGGCAACCACCTTTAAATGTATTGAAAGTCAAATTCATAATTTTTGTGGAACTCTCATCCTATTTTTCTATCCTTTTTCTCCAGTCCGAAACCCATTTCCTTTTCTTAATCATCTTCCCTTGGTGGGTGGGTTATTCCCTAGCCTATAATCTACCCACCCCTACCTCCTCTATACTGTGGCGGCGAGGAGAGCACTGGGCAGTCAGACTAGCGCTCCTTCCCCTACCTCCTCTACACTGTGGCAGCGAGGAGAGCACTGGGTAGTCAGACTAGCGCTCCTTCCCCTACCACCACTACACTGTGGCAGCGAGGAGACGGACGATGTTCGGACCGCGCTCACTAGTAGCCTACAGTCGTGCGGCCGACGGCTTTCGTGGGATTGTTGACATCATATTGATAGGGCTGTTTTACCATTCAAAAAAATACCGCATATACAAATCGAATGATACTCCGATGTATGGATTGTGCAGGAAACGAACGCAAGTGTTAAATAAAGAAAATTTTCATTTATTCGAAACTGAAATGTGAACACATTAGAGAGGAAAATTCATTAACATTTTACCAATATGAACGGATAGTACAGACCTTGAGTGACTTTTGCCCCTTTATAAGCTGTACAGAAAAATTAAATTTCCCATTCTGCTTTAAAGGGTGCTGCGAGGAGTATGATGTTCAGTCATGACCACTGCGAAACTGATTTACTTACACGCTGTCAACAAATTGCATTGGACTAGACTAGCGACTGATGGATCGACTGCACACTTCAGCGCGCTCAGCCAGCCAAGCTCCTCCCACCACTTCTGAAACTACCTTCCACCGAAGCGCTCGGAGCACTGGCTTAGAGCGCGACCGGAGCGCTGTGTGGAATGCCCTGGTTTAGAGGCTGTGACAACGCGGTCATGTAGCCCCGTGTACTTTGGGTGTGTGTAGAATCTGTCTGATAACCGGTGTTATTGTGAAGGCTGTATTAGTGTGTGTATCTGTGATTCAGGTAGAAGGACTGCAGACGATCAATTTTCCAAGTAGTTCCTACTTTTGCAATCAAATGCTACCGTCCACGACACCTAGCTGCGCACTTGGTTACTAGATGCCATCGCAGCCAGCACCTGGCGGTGAACGTTGGAACTAATCCTATAGCGTTATCAAATAATCTAACCTGACCTGGGACCGCCGGCTTTACTTCCCCTCCGGAGGAAGGCATACTGAAGGATTTTGAAGGAAACTTTACCACACTGAAACTTTAAAATATATAGTAGTTGTCGTTTGCTACGCAAAATCTAAAAATCAAATAAAATCTTAATATCGTGGGTAGTATTGCCAAAATCATGTTTTCTTGTGGGATACTAACATAAATAATTGAATAATAAGTTAGTTGTTTCTGGAAGACAAAACACCTTCTCGTTGGAATTCTTAAAAAATTGCCCGCAGGGAAGCGAAGAAGACTGTTGGTGCGACATCTCCTCGGTATACAGGCCTCTACGCGAAGCTGGACACAGGCAACGGAGAGCGGGACATCTATCGCCTCGTCAAATCCAGGCACCATAAATATCAAGATATCCAACGCTTCTATGGCATCAATGACGATAAGGTCGACTGGAAGAAGGCGAGAGAACGTTGGCGAAATTACTTTGAGAAGGTCTCAACAGAGGAATTTCAGCACAACCAGATACATGTCGCTACTGCTGTCGAAGGTCCTATCAAACCTATTGATGTCTTAGAGGTTGCAGGTGCCTTGAAACAAATGAAACCAGGGGAGACAACTGGTCCAGATGACATCGCGGCGGAGCTATGGTGCTCTCAGAAGTGGGATCCAGCGGATTGGTTGGCAAGACTCCTCAACCAAATAGTCAAAGAAGGACGAACGCCACTTGAGTGGCAACATAGCATCACGATACCCATCTTCAAAATGAAGAGAAGTCCAGCCGAGTGTGCTAATTACAGACCAATTCGACTCCTCTGTCACACCATGAAGATCTTCGAGCGCATTCTTGATAAGAGGATACGTGCGATCACCCAGCTGATCAAAAACCAAGCTGGATTTGTGAAAAATTGCAGCACAACAGATGCAATCCACGCCACATGGCTTTTAGTTGAAAAGCATCGTGAAAAGAATAAGCCGTTGCACCTTGCTTTCTTAAATCTCGAAAATGCTTTTGATCGAGTGCCGCATGACTTGATCTGGTTGACTCTCCGACAACATGGCACCCCAGAGTACCTTGTCAACTGTGTACAGTTGCTCTACGCGGAGCCAGGAAGTTACGTCCAAGCCACCGCAGGAGCGTCGGAAAACTTCCATGTAACAGTTGGTGTTCATCAAGGTTCGGCCCTGTCACTATAGCTGTTCATTATGGTCATGGACACGGTTACTGCAGATCTACAACAACCGTTACCTTGGACCATTCTGTACGCTGATGACGTTATGTTGGCCGCTCAAAACAAGCTGGATCTCCAACATCAAGTCCAGGAATGGAGTGATCGGTTCAGTCAATATGGCCTGCGGCTTAACGAAGATAAAACAGAATATACGACAACGGATGCAGGAGAAATCGGAAAAATCCAAGTCGACGGCGATGATTTGCCTCGAACGACCAAATTTAAGTGTCTTGGCTCTACGATAACTGCAGAAGGTCGTCCCACCGAGGAGGTCAACGTAAGTATTAATGCTGCGTGGATGATGTGGCGAACAACGATAGGTGTCATGTGTGATCGCCTATGAAAGACCACCTAAAATCGAAGATTTACCGAACTGCCATTCGTCCCGTGGCGATTTATAGTAGGCTACCGAATGTTGGCCGACCACGAAGAAAGTAGAACGTAGAAAGTGTCATGGAGACCAAGATGCTTAGAAGGACAGCTGGCATTACTAGGTTGGATCACATCTCCAATGAAAGAATAAGGGAACGATTTGGTGTCGAGGCAATCAGTAACAAAATGCGTGAGGGTCGTCTGCGTTAATTTGGGCATGTGCTACGGTCAGGAGCGGACACCATTGCAAAACAGGGCTACACACTAGAGGTCGCCGGGAAAAGACCAAAGGGGCGACCGAGACAACGTTGGGCCGATACACTGCACAGGGATCTGAAAATCGTCAACCTTCATCCGGACATGGCCCATGACCAAGTAAAGTGGAGACAGTGGACCCTGCCACGAGGCGGGACAAACGCTAAAGCAAAAGAAGAAGAAGAAGAAGTTAGTTGTTCTGAAAATATTTTCCCCATAAAAATCTACCAAAAATATAGTCTATAGCCTATATATATTTATGGACATTAGATGCAATTGGAAGTTCTCTTATCTTGGTTTACAAACTTTCAAGAAGTACAATGAAAAACTACCAATCATGGCCATGTGGAGATGGCTATGAACCCCCTTAAGTTGACTCTCAGGGTGTCCTCAAGTGACCTCCTAGGCTATGGCGTGGCAGAGCTACTTCTTGGTGCTCTATGTAAGCTGATCGCACAACAACCCTAGGCGGTGCTCGTTAATCACATGGTGTGTCCAGTAGCAGCCTCCAGTGATAGTCTGTTGGTAGCACTGCAGCACCCACCCATTCGACATAAACATCTCCAGGGCCGCCGAGAGGGGAGGGCAAGGGCGCCTAATGCTTAGGGGCCCGGGCCTGTTAAGGGTGCATGTTACTTTCAGTTTATTGTACTGTAGGTACAACTTACAACTTACAACCGAGTTCAGTGCTGGTTTGGACTAAACGGCAGATAGTCCAAAACTTCACACTTGAATTCTTTGAAAAAGTCCATCGTAACGTTGGCACAGAGCAGTCGTGAATGATTTTCACCTTTTTCGAGAATTGAAGGTGGTGTAGTGGGTAGCATGCTGGGCTTCTATGCCCAAGATCGCGGGTTAAAACCCGGCCGAAGTCGTCGGAGCGTTAAAACTCCCTCAATATGCCTTACTTCGGAGGGGAAGTAAAGCCGGCAGTCCCATGTCATAGATTTGTGGCATATTAAAGAACCTTCCACTAATTACACCTGTGTGGAGCTAAATTATATAGGTTAAGAATGTAAACAACGCTCTTAACTTCCTACGTTCGTTGCCAGGAGCCGACTGCGGTGGCGTCTAGTAGCTAAGTTCTGAACTAGTAGTCGTTGACGGTGGCGTTTGGCGGCAAAAGTAGGAACTATTTAAAAAATTCAAAGTCTCCAGTCCTTACTTGAATTAAAATACAGATAACACACACTAACACAGTCATCACAATTAACACCGGTTATCAGACAGATTCTACACTCACCCAAAGTACACGGGGCTACATGAGCACTTTGTCGCAGATCCTAAACTGAGGAACCAACCAGCTAAGACTGTCCAGTCGTACCCACCTCAGGGGCGGCAGAATATTTTGCCGAGGGCATTGGAAAGCTGATGTAACGACACGACAAATGTTTCAATCGTTTTGGCGATCATGTTGAGACATAAGAATAAAACAAGCAAACATTTAGTAGTAAAAGCAGTTTGGTTTGTCAATCTTATTTTTATACAGTCCATTGGGACTTGAAAAATAAACATCCCTCGTAATTTCTTTTAAAAATATGATTGCATCAAATGCTTTTCTCAAAATGGCAATGTCTTTCCGGAATAGCTGGTAGTGGATAAAGTAAATGAAGATGGGAGAGGCAAGAAGAGAGCCGTGTATTAAATAAAATGGAAAATAATATCAAAGAGTAGAAGAATTCCAATATTTGGGTTCAATAATAACTGAGGATAACAGAACATCAGTTTTTATTTATTTAATTAGCGTATGATGAAAACAACCTATAAACTATTTACATATCCAGTGGAAGATAACCAGAGAGCAAATACAAATTATCATGTAAATACAAAGCAATTTACGAAGCATGAGAGAAGAAATAACAGGAATAAAACAATACATTTATACATCACTCTCTTCCTTACAACTTCGACAGTCCAAGTGTAAACATTGAGTGTGAGTGATGTACGTCTCACTAAATGTGAATGTCCAATTCCCCTACCCACTTCACTGCTTCCGGTGTTGCTGAATTGAGGTCTTCCATGGTGCCAGAGAAAGCACGGAGTGGACATTCCTGAACTACATGCTTCATTGTTTGGCGAACCTCCCCGCAATCACAATGGGGGGGGGGGGGGAAACGGACCAGCCCCATGTGTGTAAAGTAGATCCTGTTCTACCTACTCCACATCTCATGCGATTTAGTCTACTCCAGGTGCAGCGTGGCAGATCGAAGCCTGCCAGTTTTGTAGATGGATTCTTAATGTCCACTATTGCACGAGGTGGGGATAGAGACCACTCTGTTGACCACTTAGAAGTGGTAATACAAGAAAGAATAAAAAGTAGAAATAGGCTAGATGCTATTGGCAACTCCAGCTATCTGATATGACATCTAGCGGTAAAAATGAGAAACTTACCAAGTAGGGTACATTTGTCACGTGGTGACTGTTTGTATTATGGTTTCTTGTATTGGTAAGCAGATCGTGGTAAATTCTTCGTGTTTATACATAAGTGATAAGTTTTACTCGTTGATAAGAGTGCAAAATGAGTAAAATCAAAGTATATTGCTCAGTTTACGGCTGTAAGTCGATGTATAAGAGGGCTGCGGATATACGTTTTCATCACTTTCCAAAAGATGCAAATAGCAATAGCAGAAAGGTGACGATACCAAATAAATACGGGCAACAAGAGCGGGTTGGATCACCACCACTGCACTCACTGACGACAGGACGGGTTGTTCACTTACGCCGTGCCAAGCCACACCTAGACAGCCAAGCACAGTCTCGCCGAGCCAAGCCGTACCAAGACAGCCAAGCCTAGGCCTACACCAGCCGAGGACAGCCAAGCTTCAACAGTCAGGTCCTTTCCCGCTCTCAAGTTCATTTCCAATAACCCTACCAACCGTCATCACCTCGCTCTGCGATATCCCAGCCATTCCACTACGAGTCATATAGGCCTAATTTGACTTCGCAGGGTAAATACTTCCCATCCAAATCAAGCAATTCCAGTCTACCCCGAGTTTTAATACAAGTTAAACTCATCCCTTCGCCCAACCAAGCAGCAAATAATTTCTAGAGTCTATGGTACAATGAGCAAACTCAAATATAGCTTTTAAAGGTAACAGCACCATGACTCGAACTGCACAAAAACAAATACCACCAGTCAACTGATGCTTGATAATATGCAATTGACACATAAAATCCAGTGGAACACACAAATTAGATCACGTGCATTGCACAGTTATACATATATACAATTGAAAATAACACTGTCATTATTTTAGGGTCCACATTTACTGATTATAACCGAAAAATAAAAAGTGTTCCATATCAAACGCGTGTTATCGAGTATTTTTACCCTACTTATCCAGACGACCGCAGCGCCCCGAGTGTTAGTTTGAGTTGCCAATTACGCTCTGCTAAGCGTGTTTAAATCCAGAAATGTTAGTAGGAATACTAAAGTAAAAATGTACATTACTATACCAAGACCTGTGGTTATGTATGGATCGGAAGGTTGGGTTCTCAATAGAAGAGAAGAAGAAGACTGGCTGCGAAGATGGGAAAGGAAGATCTTGAGGGAAATATACGGGCCAGTGAGGGAGGAGGAAGGTTGGAGAATAAGGACAAAATGTGGAACTACAGGAACTCTTCGGACAGGCAGATACTGTGGTGAAAATTAAGCAGGGGAGGATAAGATTGGCAGGACACGTACAGAGAATGCCAGAATCGCGTAGTGTCAAAAAGGTGTCTACACAAAGACCGGATGGAAGGAGGAGAAGAGGAAGACGCAGGAGACGGTGGATAGAGGACGTGGAAGACGACCTTAGGAGTCTGGGGATCAGGAACTGAGAAGGAAGGCGGAAGATAGAGATGATTGGAGGCAGGTGATAAAGGAGGCCAAGGTTCTTCAGCGACTGTAGCGCCGACCAGTAAGTAAGGTAGTGGATAATAATAATTAAAAATATTTCATGGGGGGGGGGGGGAGAAAAACATTTCATAGGGGCTTTAAAACCTCTCGGCAGCCCTGTCTTCTTGTAATGTTCGCGCCACTGAGTAGCGGTAAGGGAAGCTAAGGGTTGGCTGTCAGGAAGAACCAAAATGGTGTCCGAGTATAGAGCGGGAATTGCTGACTGCCAAGTTTAGTCGACTCGTACCCTGGAAAGCCTCCCCTCCCCTCTCCACCCCTCCCTCCCTCCCCCTCAGGGAGGTTTCAGCGGTCGTATAAGAGGGGGCGCTACCGCTCTGTACGAGTTCTCATAATTAATGCTTACTGCTCTTAATTTTATTCCCTAACTATTATCACTGTTGCCTGGGGGGAAAGGGGATTTGTAATTTGTGAGCCAGAAAATCAGTTTGAGACCTTCCTTCTTCTACCGCACCGCACCGCACCGCCATGTTACAGCTTCTTATTTTCCTCACGCGTGTCATGGAGTTTGCATTATTCAGTCCTACGATACCACGGAGTTTACACTTGACTTACCACAAAAATGTTCCTCTTTGAACTTCGTTTCATGTTTCATGGGAACTAGACTGGCGAGCCACCTCTCGCTACTTGCTTTAATAATAATAATAATAAAAATAATAATAAGGCGTAGGGATGTGGCGACCCCATCGCCCAGTGGGAAACCACTGCAATCAGCCACCCGAGTATTGGCGGGAAAACCATAACTATTCGGGTTAGGAGGAAATGCCTGCCCACCGCCGGATAACATCTTGAGGCCCTCCAAGGCTAACAACCTTGGTTGCATTCATTATGAGCAATTTGCTCCAAGCTAAACTAAAGCTTCTTAAGCATGATGGTAAAACAAATACAGGAGATTAATACCACAGGTGGCAACTTTTCGAAGAAATCCACCGTCGCCCACGAGCGACGCATGCATCCCATTCGGACTCTGGGGGGGATGCAACGTCATGCTAAAGACGAGTCGGAGCGTCTTGGAAATCCTGAACAGTCACGAAAGCTGAAACCCAAGTCTAAGGGTTTTTTGGCAACGTTCAACATCAACTCTCTAATACAAACTGGTAAGATGAAACAGCTGACCCTTGCCCTTCACGAAAACAAAATCGCATTAATGGCCTTGCAAGAAACTCGCTTTACTGACCAAGATACGTTTGAGTCTGATGGGTATCGGTTCTTCAAGAGCAAATCCCGTAAGAGGGTAATGAAGAACACCCCTATCTTCGGTACAGCCTTTGCTGTCAACACCAGAATCCTTAGGTCAGTCTCGAATTTTGAAGCTGTTAACGATAGGTTATGCCTTCTATCTCTGCGCTGTGCAAACAAAACATACACGCTAGTCAATGTACATGCTCCAACTAATGAACAAAACAAAAAAGAGTTGGAAGACACTGATAGATTTTGGAACCTCTTGGATGCTAGATTGGCAAAAATCTCGAAACACCACGTCAAGATCCTAATGGGTGATTTCAACGCACAGGTAGGACGTGAACGGAAATACAGGAATGTCGTTGGGCTCTATCCAGCACACAATAGAACTAACAAGAATGGAGAACGCCTCATTGAACTATGTAATAACCATAACCTCCAGCTGATGTCAACACACTTTCGTCACCTACCTAGAAAACAGACTACATGGAGATGCCCGAACAAAACATTAGGAGAGTTCTAAATAGACCATGTTGCGATATCTCGAAGATCTAGTCCGGAAATCATGAACGTTACCGTAAAAAAGGGAATGAACATAGACTCAGATCACTATGTATCGGTAATAAAGTTCCGGCCCATTCCACTAAACAAAAAGAAAAACAAACCTACCATAATCCGCTTCGACACAAACATGCTCAGAGATAGGGAGAATGAATTCAAAGAACTTGCCCAACCAGTGGAAAAAGACTTCAACAGCACGAGAAAGCAGATGATAAACGCTGCAAAAGAAGTAGCAGAAACCAAGACGAGGAAGAAACACACATGGTGGAACAATAACTGCGAGAAGACCTTAAAGGATCGTCTAAATGCTTGGAAAAAGTACTACACCACCAAAGAGGAAGAAGATTGGAACATCTATAGAGACCAACGAGCACAAACAGCAAAAATAATACGCAGCGAGAAACGCAAGTATGAAAAAGAACAAATGGACAAAATTGAACAAAATTTTCACAGAAATGAGACCCGTGAATACTACAGGGATTTTAAAAAGAAGATACAAGGATACAAGGCACCTTCCCTTTGTTTTCTAAGAAAAGATGGAACTCTAGCAACATCCAACGAGGAAAACTGCGAAATTTTAGCCGGGTATTTTAACGACCTCCTAAATTGTGAAAAGCCATCCAACCCCATCAGAACTAACAAACAAATGAACCACAATTTGCCATCTTCTCCACCAAATCGCGATGAAATCAAACGCCACATAAAGATGTTGAGAAATAACAAGGCTCCTGGTGAAGACTCCATGATTGCAGAACTGTGGAAACATGCCCCAGAAGAAGCAATTGACATCCTACACCAAACCATTGTAGATATATGGGAGACAGAACAACTCCCAGAGGACTGGAAGATAGCTTTGATCCATCCTTTACACAAGAAAGGAAATATAAGAGATGTGAACAACTACCGTGGTATTTCTCTTCTGTCAGTAGCTTACAAGATCCTGTCACTTTCCATCCTTGAAAGACGGGAACAGCAAGTTGAACACAAACTTGGAGAATACCAAGGGTTTTTTAGGAAAGGCCGATCGACTGCAGAACCAATCTTTAACCTAAAAACCATAATTAGGTACTATGTGTTGAGAGGTCGAACGTATGTATCGACATTTGTAGACTTTAAGAAAGCGTACGACTGCATCGACCGTGATGTGTTGATTAACATACTTGCAGAAATGGGAGTCGATATGAAACTGCTGGCGATAATAAGGGCAACCCTAATTAATACCACATCCAAAGTCAAATTCCAAGGATGTATCTCTGAACCCTTTGAAATCAAGACAGGTGTTCGACAGGGAGATAGCCTGTCACCTCTGTTGTTCAACTGCGTGCTTGAAAAGGTAATACAGAATTGGCGACAGAAGTTAAAAGAAGGAGGCCTTTACAAACCTTTAAGGATCGGGACGAAGAAAAACGGAGTGGAAATAGATTGCTTAGCATTCGCTGATGATATAGCCCTGATGACAGAAGATTTCGAAAGTGCAACAGAACAGGTCAATATATTGCAGGAAGTAGCAGAACAAACAGGATTACAAATTTCCTTTCAAAAGACAGAAGTAATGTCGAACATCAAGGATGATACAGCACAACTAAACACCAAATATGGAACGATAAACCATGTTAATAAATTTAAATATCTTGGGGAATGGATCCAGCAAAATGGCCTTGACAAGGAAGCCATAGAAGCAAGAAGCAAGAAAATGGAAGTCGCTTTTCAAACCACCCGCAACATATATAACAAAAAGTGCTTTTCTATGAACACAAAAATTCGTCACTACAATACTGCCATCAAACCAGTACCGCTATATGCATCTGAATGCCTTATCCTATCCGAGAAATGTTTGCTCGCGAAGTTAGAGAGAAAAGAAAGAAAGAAAGATCCTACACATCATACTTGGCCCAGACTACAAAAATGGCATCTACATCAGAAAATCCAGGCAAGAAGTTTACTCGAGGATAGAGAAGATCACAGACACAATGCGAAAACGCCGAGTTTGCTTCTACGGTCATATGCGACGGATGATCGATTCCCGATGGACGAAACGTATCTTCAGTATATTCGACTCAAAACCAAAAACGACAATGCCATGGTATGTTAACGTCCAGAAAGATCTGAAAGAAATGGGGATACGAGCAGAAGATGCACAAGACCGAAATCTTTATAGAGCAGCCATCAAAACGTTTGGGACTTTCCGGGACGAAAAACGGACAACTGGTGCGAAATGGACAGAGGAACGTCGTGCTAAACACAGTGAGCTCATGAAGGCAATGTGGATCAAGAAAAAAATGAGCAAATGCCAGAATGTCAAATGAGGCTTATCGTGGTCCCTAGTTGGCCGATTAACGAAACTGAATGAATGAATGAATGAATAATAATAATAATAATAATAATGATATCATATGGCCTCGGGTGCCGAGTGCAAGCTTTGTTATTTGACGCCCAGAGGGCGTTCCTTAAAGCACTATGAAAGTCGAGGAGGTTAGATATCTAAGCCCCTTGACACTGTAGCGCTTTCTAGTAGAGAAAGGAGGAACTTTTGTGTTGGCAGAACATCCCGAGATTACTTTTGCCACTATAAACACGGCCTACGGAATTCAAATGGGTCCTTTAACATGCCAACAATGTATGCCATGTGTGTGGTGAGTTTTGTCGCCTATCAAAAAAAATATCCTTCTACGGCCAGGAGCGAATCTGCAAGTTTGGGGTTGGTAGTCTGACACGGTAACCACTCACCCTCGGTGGCAAGCTACTTCTTGCCTTAATGAGTGGCTATGCAATGCCATAGACCCAGTGGTGGCTAGTGTAGCCTAGGAAGTCAGTCGTGTGCTGTAACCCATCGCCCCCCCCCCCCCCCCCCACCTCTAAACAATAAAAATATTTAGAAACATACTGGAACATTCACTCAGAAACACTCAAGATTAAGTTGGGAGTGTTAAAGAACCTTCTGGTGGAAACAACTGATGGCGACAAGGTTCTGGGACACAAAGGGCATCATCCTCATTGACTGGTTGAAATTGGGGGTCACGATTAACAGTGCTTACGTCGTGCCATTCAAACTAAATGGCCAGGAAAGTGGGCTAAAGCTGTGCTTCTGCAACATGACAATGCCCGCCCCCACACTAGCCGAAAGACCACCAATCTCATTGATGAAATGGTATTCACGGCGCTGCCAAATCCCCCATACTACCCCGACTTGTCACCATGTGATTATCTTCTGTTCGGGAACATGAAGAAACCTCTGCGTGATCGCTGTCAAGGCATGGTTTCAGGAAGGTCTGGAGAGACTGACACATCGATGGCAAAAGTGCATAAAGTTACAAGGAGATTATGTTGAGAAGGTGGGCGTAACAACTGATGTGTGATGTACTTCATTTGGGTAGAAACAAGATGTTCAGTAAAGAACATATAGCCTACTTTCTCCTAAATGCATGGGTATTGTTATAACTCTTTGTCCTTTTCAAGGAGTATGATCGAATGTTGGTTGTAGTAACTTGTTGAAATACAACGTGCTATAGGGATATTAAACATGAATATGAGGTGCCCTTTGCTAGTGCTACCTCTGTACCAAATTTCGTTCAATTCGGTTTCACCGTGTTTGAATTGATAGGGGGAATCGATTTGCACACATACTTGGCCACCATCTGCAAACTATTGGGCTGATGTTCTTGCAGTTTGGTCTGAATATGTTTCCCACATAAAGATATGGTGTTGCAAAATTTGGTAGAGACTAGATTATTAGGTTGGTCGTAATTACATTTTAGCTTTTAACATTTGGGTGGCCGCGATTACGTTTCCGTCAAGATAGCGGTGATACAAAACATGACACTGAGGTGCCCTTTGCTAGTGCTACCTCTGTACCAAATTTCGTTCCATTCGGTTTCACCGTGTTCGAATTGATAAGGGGAATCGATTTTCACACAAAGTTGGCCGCCATCCGCAAAATATTAGGCTGATGACCTATTAGTTTGGTCAAAGGATGCTCCCTCCATAAAGGTATGTTGTTGCTAAATTTGCTAGAGATCGGATGATTAGGCTAATCGTAATTTGATTTAAGCTTTGAACATTTGTGTGGCCGCCATTGCGTTTCTGTCAATATGGCGGCGATATAAATCATGACACTGAGATGCCCTTTGCTAGTGCTATCTCTGTACCAAATTTCGTTCCATTCGGTTTCACCGTGTTTGAATTAATAGGGAGAATCTATTTTGACACAAAGATGGCCGCCATCCGCAAACTATTAGGCGAATGACCTATTAGATTGGTCAAAGGATGCTCCCTCCATAAAGGTATGTAGTTGCAAAATTTGGTAGAGATCGGATGATTAGGTTAGTCGTAATTTGATTTAAGCTTTGAACATTCGTGTGGCCGCCATTACGTTTCAGTCAAGATGGTGGCGATATAAAACATGACACTGAGGTGCCCTTTGCTAGTGATACCTCTGTACCAAATTTCGTTCCATTCGTTTCCACCGTGTTCGAATTAATAGGGGGAATCAATTTTGACATAAAGATGGCCGCCACCCGCAAACTATTAGGCTAATAACCTATTAGATTGGTCAAAGGATGCTCCCTCCATAAAGGTATGTAGTTGCAAAATTTGGTAGAGATCGGATGATTAGGTTAATCGTAATTTGATTTAAGCTTTGAACATTCGTGTGGCCGCCATTACGTTTCTGTCAAGATGGCGGCAATATAAAACATGACACTGAGGTGCCCCTTGCTAGTGCTACCTCTGTACCAAATTTCGTTCCATTTGGTTTCACCGTGTTTGAATTAATAGGGGGAATTGATTTTCACACAAAGATGGCCACCATCCGCAAACTATTAGGCTAATGACCTAGTTATTTGGTCAAAGGATGCTTCCTCTATAAAGGTATGTTGTTGCAAAATTTGGTAGAGATCGGATGATTAGGTTAATCGTAATTTGATTTAAGCTTTGAACATTTGTGTGGCCGCCATTACGTTTCCGTCAAGATGGCGGCGATATGAAACATGACACTGAGGTGCCTTTTGTTAGTACTACCTCTGTACCAAATTTCGTTCCATTCGGTTGCACCGTGTTCGAATTAATAGGGGGAATCGATTTTCACACAAAGATGGCCGCCATCCGCAAATTATTACGCTGATGACTTATTAGTTCGGTCAAAGGATGCTCCCCCCATAAAGGTATGTTGTTGCAAAATTTGGTTGAGATCGGATGATTAGGTTAGTCGTAATTTGATTTAAGCTTTGAACATTTGTGTGGCCGCCATTACGTTTCCGTCAAGATGGCGGTGATATAAAACATGACACTGAGGTGTCCTTTGCTAGTGCTACCTTTGTACCAAATTTCGTTCAATTCGCATTCACCGTGTTCGAATTGATAGGGGGGGACAGACATTCAGAGTACACACACTCACACACACACACACACACACACAGACACACACACACACAGAGACTCACACACACACATACACACACACAGACAGACACACTTTTTTCGCCCTGTGTTGATCTCATAAGTCTACTTTCATTTTTTGCAAAAATCGAAAGTAGGCTAAAAACATAAAGTGTAAACCAATATAGTACGCCCTTCGTATATAACAGTGGCGTATACTGGTCACAGTTAAAACAAAACACTATACAGGGTGTATTTGATATGATGGAAGTCCGTTACACTGGTGATAGAAGAGACTATTCTAAGCTTCCTATGTAAAAAATTTGTCACCTATCTTGAAATTGATAATTAATCATTAAAAAGTCAATGTTTTTAGTTATTTCAGAAACTAATCAGGCAGAAAGTGGTGCGGCAGGCTGGGGTAAACGAGGCGGAGCCAGGAGAGACGACGCGCGAAGGGGAAGTTGTTACGTAATCGGAGCATTGACCTTACCGGTTGACTTGAGGGGTGGTAGGCTATCAGCTGTTATGAGGATGAGCTCTACCATGGCGTTCTTAAGTTACAGGCGGGAGCGGTACCCCCACTCTGCCACCGGCGAGTGACGTCAGGGGTCTTAGCTGGCCGGTGGACAGCACGCTAGTCATATGGCAGAGAGATGCATTCATGTAATTAAATCGGTTTTGTTTATAGAAGAAATTGGGATGGACTTCCGAATTTCACCACAGTCCTTCCTTAGTGATCGATGAATTGTGTGAGACGTTTTCCGCTGTCACTACGGGCGATTAAAGCAAATGACTGCGATACAAGTCAGCCCAAAGCGGTATACAAAATGAGCATGCTGGAAACTAATGTTTGATTGCACTACAAGTAGGCGGTTTTTGTATCTTCTACAGAACACAATAATTAGTTGAATATATTTAAGTGAGAATATCATATCTGTTTATGTACTTTAACAAACGGGAAATTTCTTCTTTAACATATATTTCATCAAGTTGCAAAATTACCCACTTATCATCACACTTTTCAGCGGCTTTTTTTTTTTTTTTTTTTCAAGAAATGAACGTTTTCGTTAAAATTACTCGGAGTTACACTAAGGGAATAAGTCAATCTTTGTAAATGTTTGGAATGAGGAAGGGATGGAAATTTGTTCTGCCTTCGCGGATTGCATGTACAATATGTACAATATGTAAGAGCAAAGTATCATGTTCGAGGACCTTTTTTTGTTCTTAAATATAAGAGAGAATTGCTCGGATAAAAATTAACTTGCTGAGAAATTCCCTCTTCTCCACTATCCAATAAAGTTTCTTGAATTACATCCAGCAATTTTAAGACATTGGCCACGTAATTTTCCAAGTTGGTTTGGAATCTCTTCTCAGTAAGATACTGTAACAAACTGAACAGTGTTCTCCAACTCTTCACAGCTGTTTCAATTCCCAAACACTGAAGAAAGTTCTGTAGAAGACAATTGACAATTGTTATAGAAAGCAGAAACAAGTAAATGATTATCTACATTAATATAAAGAAACAGCCTCCGTGGCTTAGGTGGTAGCACGCCGGCCTCTCACCGCTGGGTCCGTAGTTCAAATCCCGGTCACTCCATGTGAGATCTGTGCTGGACATAACGGAGGCAGACAGGTTTTTCTCCGGGTACTCCGGTTTTCCCAGTCAAAATTTCATTCCAGCAACACTCTCCACTATCATTTCATTTCATCTGTCATTCATTTAATCATTGCCCCAGAGGAGTGCGTCAGGCCTCGGCAGCCGGCACAGTTCATATCCTCGCCGCTAGATTAGGGGTTTCATTCATTCCATTCCTTACCCGGTCGGAGACTAGAAGCAGGCTGTGGATTTTCATTTTCAATATAAAGAAACAAAAGTCATAGACTCAAAATTGATTCTATATATAACCACTCTATCGTCAAATATATTGAAATTAATAGCTGAGTCCCCTTTCACTTTAGTGCTATTATCTGCTAATCGTTTCTCAAGAGAATTGCATAAATTCTCGAAACTGATTATAACATCGTCCCATTCTGCAGCAGCAACAGCAATTTCTTGAGCACTTTCTTCCTTCCTCACTTCGATTTCTCTTTTCCTCTCTTCTGGTTGTTTCCGCTTAATTTCACTTTCCTTTGTCAAGTATTTCGGCAAACCTTCAACAATAGTAAGACAAGAACCTTTAACTAGCTTAGGATGATCGTATTTATACACTTGTTTCTGTCCATTAGAATCACAGTATTCATTCTGTAAAATAATGCAGTCCTGTTGAAAATGTTTAATACACACAACACTGTTCTCCGAAGGTGTCCAGTCCTTCCTCGGGATGCTTCTCAGCCATCTATTTCTCAAGTTTACTTCCTTGGGAAAAGAGAAACATTTCACGTAGGCGGTTTCAACTCCACGAACCAGAAAATTACTACTACATCCTGGTACATAACACCTTCGTGACATTGTATTTGCTTTTAAAATATACCACGTGGGGCACGGATATATTTAACACTTGTCACTGGACAACAGGAAAAGCAATGTATTGTGAAATGTCACCCTCGAAACATAGAAACAATGACCACATCACAGCGCTCCAACAAGACTGAGCATCTCTTTGCTGTCTGTAGTAAGACCCATGACGTCACAGCCCCGCTGGCAGTGTTCCCGCCTGTTAACTTAAGAACGCCGTGGCTCTACCGTCTCGTAAGAAAATGTGCATTGCCGTTGTTGTTGTTGTTGTTGTTGTTGTTGTTGTTGTTGTTGTTGACAACGCACGCAATGGCTTGGGACGTTAGGACCGGTAGTATTATGTAGCCTACTTTGTAAGTGTGGAATTCATTGATTGATGTTCATGTATAAAATAATTTCGATACTCAGCCCTGATGTATCATTGGCGTCCGTGTCGGACCTTCTGCTGACTAGTTTCTGAAAATACTAAAAACATTCACTTAATGAAATGCAGTGTGACAAAATTCCGACATCCCGTAGTCTGTTCAGAACTAGGCATTTAGGACGGAAGTAAAATACTTGATGTTTTGTTTGAGAGGCTTGGCGATTTTGGTCATTTAGCCCCATGTAGCTGGGTGTGGGTAGAATTTGTGAGATAACCTGTGTTTTGTGGTTTCTGTAGTAATGTGGGTATTTGTAATTCAGGTGAGGATTCGGAAGAAGGCGCCGGCCCTGTGGTGTTGGGGCAGTGCAACTGCCTCTCACCTGGAGGCCCAGGGTTCGATACTGGCTCCATCAGGGATATTAGAAACTGACGTGAGGGCTGGAACGCAGTGCACTAAGCCTCGTGGGGGCAATTGAGTAGCTGTCTGACAGTGAGGCAGTGCCCGAGTCAGGAAAATCAAGATTAATGGCCGAGGGGACCCGATGCACTGACCACGCGTCACCCTAATATCTGCAGGCCAAATGGCTGGACAGCGGTCGCTTGGTAGGCCTAGGCTCTTCATGGGCTGCACTGCCAGCGGTTATGACTATTGAGAAGAAGGCGGCCGTGGCCTTAAGTTAGGAACAATCCCGACATTTGCCTGGGGTAGAAGTGGGAACCCATGGAAAACTACTTCCAAGATTTAATACTAGTTCGGTACCACATGTTCATATTGTGAATTGTCCCATCCCATCTCCAGCCCTCGGGTGGCCATTAACTGGAGAGGGGGGGGGGGGGGGAGGGTTGATTTATTGGTCCATCAACAATGTAAATACATATGAAAATACACGAAAATGAAAATAAAATACAAATACATTGTTATAATACAGTGTTATAATAATAATAATAATAATAATAATAATAATAGTCTAATAATAATAATAATAATAATAATAATAGTCTAATAATAATAAGAGTCAGCATGTGTAGTTCTGGTGGTAGAGTGCTAACCTTCCCGAGGGTGCGATCTACGTTCAGTCATGTAGTAAATGAATGGGATCTAATACGATCATCTCCATGGATTTCATGGCACATACAAGAAATCCTACGTACATTAAAGTCTGGCAACTCGACATACCAAAAAGAAACATAAAAGAAGTTAGTGTGTCTAATAATAATGTTATTGGTTTTACGTCCCTTTTAACTACTGTGGCTTTTAGAGACGCCGGGGTGCCGGAATTTTGCCCCGAAGGGGATTTTTAACGTGCCAGTAAATGTACTGACACGGCTCCCTCGCATTTGCGCACCCTCAAATGCCAGCTGACTGCGCCAGGATACGAACCTGCAACCGAGGGCCCTGCAAGCGAGAACGTTACCGCTGAGCCACGCAGCCAGTCTGTTAGTGTGTCTAAAAGCCTATTATTACTATTATTAGTATTATTAATATGTTTATTAGAGTTGTTGCACTATCTTCACACAAAGATAGACCAACAGTTCCTTAAATTAATTTACCAAATCTTTAGGATTTCTATTTTCTATGCATAGTCCATGAAGCTGGCAAAATCCTAGACAGATCCACCATCACTAGTCATGTAGCCACTCCCCATGAAGGTGTGAATCAGCTGTTCATAGGCTCGGTTTGTGTATTTCAATGTCATTGGCAGACAAGGCGAGGAGGTCACTCAACTGCAGACTCTGGTCAACATTCCTCAGCGTAGGAGGGGAGGGTGACGGGGAGAAGTCAGCTCTGCTGCTGAGGGGAACGAAGTGAAAGCCCGTTTCCAAGACATTGACCGACGATTTTTGTGATTTAATTCCACCTACACTAATTAAGATCCGACTTAATTTCATGAAGATATTTGCTTAGAATACCATCTTCTATCACCAGTGTAAAGGACTTCCATCATATCAAATACACCCTGTATACACAAAACATGCTTTTGAAGTGCCGAGCGAAAGGAGTTCATATTTGAAAACCCTTCATTTGACCATACATTAATTTCACGACTAAATAACAAACACGGCCAGCAATACAATTTAGACAGTTTAGAACTGCCAGGTAACCTATTCCACCTAGCATATGTAGATGATGTGAAATGACGTGTATACATTGGCACACAATTGCAGTTCAGGTGTAGGCCTTGTCATATGTATAATATGAACTTTCTCACTGTATGGACGACGGCTGAAAGGAACTCTCTATTATACAGTCATTGGCATTTAAATCCCCCGCAGGTGTTTGTTCCATAATCCTCTTACAAAATAACAACTGGCACAGTTAAAACAAAACACTACATACAGATTCTTCAGCATGCACAAACTTAAATAAATCACACATCGAAAATACTACAACTTCTAAAACATATTCGCATCTATGCGTGCGATAATCTATATTTATTGTAAGCTATTTCTTGCATTAAACGCTTTTAACCTCAAAGAAACCGCTGGCTGTAGAGGCAACTCGCTCGCTATGAGCGCTGTGCCTGCACGGAACAAGGGTGGGTGCGGAGAGATGGGGAGAGCGGCGCACAGTGGGTCAAAATCGAAATCTAGGAGGACAAAATTATTTATTTTCATAATTAAAAATCAAATTTTATTACTTCTAGAGCATTCTTATATAATTGCCGTACACTATTCTGGGATATAAACGCATCTTAGTGTAAATCTGTCACCACTGTTCGAGCAGTGTGAATTGGAGGGTGAATGTAAGTGGCTGTGGTTTGGTTGTCTTTGTGGCTAGTGTGATGCTTTAAGATGGAACATGCAGCTGAAGGTATGATCTTTGTAACGTGTTTCAGTTATTAATGGGCGTAATTGTTACGTAATTTCAGCTATATTTGCATTATATAATATTTAACTATTATTTTTAAAATTATATTTTCACTTAAGAGTTTTAGTATGTCGCGTCACTCTGCGTCACTTTCTACTTAATGTTAAAATGTAGATAAAGTCTTGTAGTTTACGCCTGTTATAAGATTTTTTGCATCTTTTTGCAACTTACTTAGTTACTTTACGTTTTAGAAGATGCCGCGCAACCAGGTCTCACATGTTTACAACTGTTTGAAGCAATGGGTTCGACGATTATGTCAAAAGTGGAACTTTGTGACTTAGTTAAAGAAAATTAGGGGTAGACAATTGTTCTGAAGAGATAACTGAATGCTCTATTCAACTCCTAGTCATAGACAATTTCTTGCATGTGTAGACATAGCTTAAAAAAGGTTTATTATGAAGTAAACTAATTATATACGTTACTTTCACTCTAAATTGAGCCTCCGTGGCTTAGGCGGCAGCACGCCGGCCTCTCACCGCTGGGTCCGTGGTTCAAATCCCGGTCACTCCATGTGAGATCTGTGCTGGACAAAACGGAGGCAGACAGGTTTTTCTCCGGGTACTCCGGTTTTCCCTGTCAAAATTTCATTCCAGCAACACTCTCCACTATCATTTCATTTCATATGTCATTCATTTAATCATTGCCCCAGGGGAGTGCGACAGGCTTCGGCAGCCGGCACAGTTCATATCCTCGCCGCTAGCTAGGGGCTTCATTCATTCCATTCCTGACCCGGTCGGAGACTGGAAGCAGGCTGTGGATTTTCATTTCACTTTCACTCTAAATTCACGATTAAAACGTAAAAATAATTTTGTCTCCATAGATTTGGATTTTGACCCACTGTGCGGCGTAAGGCTGCCGCTTTCTTGGTCGGTTTCTACTACGTTGACTACCCACTAACCATTATTTCTTTCGATAAAGAAGAATGTGCATGAAAGTCACGATTGTTTGAATGCTTTGATGAAACTGTAATGAAGTGTTATTTATTTTTAATGTAATTTTCTTGGGCTACCGCCGGTAGCCCCGGTAGCCCTAAGAATACGCCCCTGGTATATAAACATTTGAACTGATGGTGGCTTTGGGGTCTGGGGGACGTGAAACGCAAATGATTGTCGACATATTCGGGAGTTGAAACATGGTGCAGGCAGCTTTCTAAGGAATTTACCTTAGCAAGAATAACTCACTCATTTACATTTCACCTCACTATAATTCCACCTGGAGGTTGGTTCATGAAGGGCATGCGGTCGCCCTTTTAGAATATTCCCGACCTCTGAGTAACGGGAATAATGCGCTAAATCCTTGTGATATCCCAGGGGAGCCAACACATGCTCGCAGCTTATTGGGAGACTGATGGTTTGTGTCCCGATGCTGCCAAGATAAATGACTTGAGATCGCAGCCTGGGGCCACCACAGTCAGGAATGATAATGTCACTATTATAATGCAATCATATTAAAATATTATTCAAATTTCTAATCATACAAATGAAATATTAAACTCGCCTTGCGGCCATGTTCCAGATATCCATCACCCCTCCCTTTCTCCTCGGGCGCCGCGGCAGGCGCATCGCGTCGCGCGTTCGGTATTTGCTATTCAAGGGGGCATGTTGTAAATGACGCGTCTACAATAAATCCTCAAATTGTCCGCTTTTCCCAGTCTTATATGCAGGGGTGTTCAAATCGTGTTGTGTTGTGTTTACCACTTAGTCAGTACACCGGAATTGATTTAATGTGCCATTCTAATCGACCATATATCAGGTAGGCCTACACAAGATCTAGATTAGTTAACATACTGAAGAAACCATGCTATTAGGAGATCTACGCTTGAAAATGCTACTTCCACCCACGCTGGCCTTCAGAGAGGTAGTCAGAGAACACATAGCAAAGAAGAAAGTTATTTGGATGGAATTTTACACCACGGATAGGCTACCATGATAACGACCGTCTGGAAAGAAGCAAATTATCTGCTCAGGCATCTTGTTACTAGATTTGCAGTGCATGGTTTTGATCACAACTTGTCCGCCTCCGTGGCTAAACGGTTAGCGCGCAAGGCTTTGGCCAAAAGGGCCCGAGGTTCGATTCCCGACTGAGCCATCAGGGATTTTAATCTCCTGGGGTTAATTCGCGTTGCTCGGGGACTGGGTGTATGTGACGTCTTCATCATCATCTCATCCTCATTACGACGCGCAGGTCGCCCACGGGGGTCAAACCTGCACTTGGCCTATCCGGAGGCCACACGGTCGTTCATTCATCACAAGTGTTGTAGAACCATACGTTTTCATGAGCCATGCGCGGACTGTGTTTGTCGTATGTGTGGGAAACTCTGTGAGAGATATCACATGGTGGATTGTAGTCTACAGATAGAATATTATCAGTCTCAATTCTGTTGTGAATCAAGTTGCTTGATTATGTATATAACTGGTCATTTGGCTGCATTATTAAATTAAATAATCGACCGGATATGGTTTAGATTCATTGACTCACACTAGTGCTCGTGGTGGTAGAAAAGACAAACTGCTAATCTGGTTAAGTTTCCGGTGATCAATGAACAGTCTACCGCGTGCCGGCACCTCGTAAGAAACATTTATTAGTGTGTCCTTCACGTTTGGAAAAGTGTAGAAAACAAACATTAATTACAAATGCACCATCAGTAAGATTCAGTGATGAACCAGGAATTCCTAGCCCATACTTTTCCTGCAATGAGGGATTTCTGAAAAAGAACTCCCTAGTTTCAATGTGTCTGTACAAAGAGGCATACACTTTTCTAGTTTGTGGTGTGTGATTCATCAACTCTCCAAGTTTTGATTTTATCAGTAGGTTTTATTTCATGTAATAGTTGCAATTTGTAGGGGCGCAACTCAAGTCTTTTACGTACAACATCATACTCAGTACCTTTAGGCACTCCTAATTGTAGACTTCTTTGGGCTCCAAACACACGGATCTGTTCAACAACATTTTCAGAAGTTCTCGGTCTACCTGCTGATTTTGCTTTTAAAACACCACCGGTTTCCTTGAAAGACTTTAGCCAATGACGGATTGTTTTTCTGTAGGTGGTTCACTACCATTCTGACGTTTAAAATTACGTTGCACTGTTATAACTGACTCAACTGTCACAAGCCAACTAGCACACTGCGCTTTCTGTTGCGGAGTACACTTTGCGCGCACGCCTGGACTGAGCTGGAACAGAGGAAACAAACAGCACTGGGGCCGTCTCAAGGTCAAGCAGGCCTGCCAACTGCAGGGGAGCCAAACTTGGAGAGTTGTTGAATCACACACCACAAACTAGAATTGTGTATGTTACTTTTGCACAGATTCTAGGACACATTAAAACTAGGGAGTTCTTTTTCAAACACCCTGTATTATCTACAATTACACATAGGTCATATTTTAGGTTGTGAATACCTAGAAGTGAAAAACTGTTTCAATCTCATTGTGTTTATGCGTTTTGTGTAATATAGTTGCAGCTAGAACTGATTGAGTTGCAATGTAACAGCGAATTAAAGCAACTATTCCTCAACGTTTCGAAAATTGAGTTCTACAAGGCCCTACCAAAATCAAGCCTCCCAAACTTGAAATCTCATGCACAGAAGATAACTGCCATGTTCGCATCTTACTATATCTGTGAACAGGTGATTTCTACAATGACGCTCCACAAAAATAGCATCGGAAATAGATTAACACACCACCATTTAGTTGCGCTACGAAGAATTAGCTCATCCCAGTTTCAACCAGATTATGAAAAGCATTTAGAAGCACAGTCACAGTTTCACTTGTCACATCCTCCTTCCTCTTGTAACAAATAATGAAGGGATGTTCATAGTGCAAATACTGGGCTAAGTTAGGAACCACGTGGTCCAAGGGACCTCAATGAACCAAGAAGGAGGTGTGTCCCTTATTCCTAAGTTTTCTACCATTGTAGTCTATAAGATTTGTTTGATTTAAAATGCAGAATTAAAAGGTTATAATCTATCAATAAATATGTCTTGTTCCTTTTTTCGGCTCGCATAGATTATTTTGTATTATATCTGGCCCTAGCCCTAAAAAGATTGCCCATTTCACCCTAAAGGAATAGTGTTCACGGAAGGCCTAGTCCATGACACAAAACAAAAACAAAAACCAAACAAAAAAAAAGAAAACCCAAAACCAAAAAAAAAACAAAAACAAAATACAAACAAAAAATCTACAACAAAAAACTGTAACAAAAAACAAAAAACTAAAAACAAGAAACAAGAAACAAGAACCAAAACACAAAAAACAAAAAATAAATAAAAAACACAAATAAAAAACAAAAACAAAAAGCAAAAACAAAAGGAATAGTGTTGATGGAAGGTCTAGTCCATGACACAAAACAAAAACAAAAACCAAACAAAAAAGAAAACCAAAAATCAAAACAAAAATAAAAACAAAACAAAAAAACAAACAAAAAACAAAAAATCTACAACAAAAAACTGTAACAAAAAACAAAAAACTAAAAACAAGAAACAAGAAACAAAATACAAAAAATACAAAAAATAAAAATAAAAAAACACAAATAAAAAACAAAAATCAAAAACAAAAGGAATAGTGTTGATGGAAGGTCTAGTCCATATTGAGTTGCTCGCCCGAAGTGATAGAGCTTGTTTACTTTTCATCTGCCAGCAGTTATCGAGTATCATTTACGTGCGGGGGAAAATCACTGATATGCTTAATGTAAGTACGCTGAAAGTTTTAAGTATTACTTCTCTTCCAGTTCCTGAGCGACATAATTCCGATAAGAGAAAACGAACATTTCATTTAAATTAGATGACGAAGATGAATTGTAATTGCCTTTTACTTGCTCCTTTATTTTGTTACATTTCTCTTCCGCCTTTATCTGGACATCTCTCGTTCCCTCTTCCTGTCCTTAATACACGATGAAGAAATAAGATTTCCAAATCTGAGTCAAATCCCCTGTGGATTCCAGCGTGCAGGTCGTAAAACTTTGTAGCAGTGGAGTGAGGGGGAGGATGGGGAGGTTTTCTTTTATACGATTCTGCGGGTGAGTTCCATTAATCTCCAGCGGTGCCTCACATCTTTGCCGAGAGTGAAATTATGTTTTCTCTTAGACTCTTCTTCTTTTATATCCGAATCTTCTACGGCCGTGTCATTTCACGTCACTGTGCCCTCAGCTCTTCGGGCTTATCTGTCCCGTCTCTTGAATCTTAAAAGCCATTTTTTGCTTCCGCTCTTTCTCTACTTCCTTTCTATTTAGAGACCTTAAGTGATGTTCCTTTTATTCATGTGTCTTCCTCTTTCTGTAAATTTACTATCGAACTGCAGCGGTGTATCATCGACCTTGCTTTATAAAGATCACTGTCGATACGGGAATCCAATAGAGACGATCTTCTATTCATCGACACTAGAGTGCATCTTTACCCTATAGGTAACGAATGTCTCGTCCCATTTAATCCAATGCTAAAAGTTGACATGTTAAGGTAGCTTACTCCCTCTAGTCAAAGTTACCACTAGAATAACTTAAGGGGGGAGGTACACTTTTCAGAGTAAAACAAGTAGTTCCGTGACCAACTAAAGAGCCTACTTTTCTTAAAATGTAAGATTCATGCCAATGATTAATCTACATAAACCTATCTAGAATAATGACGAAATTAAGTTGGTATTACTGAAATTTTTAATTAGTTCGAAATATACCTAAAATCGTGTAGTATAATAGAGCACTAAAATTGGCAGCCCTGGTAACTAAATATATTCTTAGTTTTATCTCTTAAGATACAGATTACAAAATTTGGTTGAAGACCATGGACGTTACATACCGTTTGAGACTGGATCTATCAGCGCGCGTAAAATCATGTTGGCAGCACTGACGTATGTTAGTTACTTCAAATTAATCTAGAATGGCAGGTACTATACGTGTGCAAAGTTTATAGCTGTTGGCTAGCATACTTTCTGATATATTAATATTAGGGTAAAAAAATAGAGTCAGCATATATTAACAGTTGGCAGCTCTTAAAAATACGCATAGTCATATCTGTTATGGTACACAAAGCACATACGACATTTGGTTGAAATATAATTGATAGTATAGAAGTTATATGTATCTAAATGTAGTCCTATCAGCAGGCTTAGAATCATGTTGGTAGCAGTGACGTATGTTACTTACTCCAACTTAATCTAGAATGTCAGGTACTATACGTGTGCATAGTTTAAATCTGTCGGCTTGCATACTTTCTGATGTATTGAAATGAAAATCCACAGCCTGCTTCCAGTCTCCGACCGGGTCAGGAATGGAATGAATGAAGCCCCCATCTAGCGGCGAGGATATCAACTGTGCCGGCTGCCGAGGCCTGACGCACTCCTCTGGGGCAATGATTAAATGAATGATAGATGAGATGAAATGATAGTGGAGAGTGTTGCTGGAATGAAATGTTGACAGGGAAAACCGGAGTACCCGGAGAAAAACCTGTCTGCCTCCGTTTTGTCCAGCACAGATCTCACATGGAGTGACCGGGATTTGAACCACGGACCCAGCGGTGAGAGGCTGGCAGGCTGCCGCCTAAGCCACGGAGGCTCTTTCTGATGTATTATCAATAATAATTATAATAATATCGTATGGCCTCGGGTGCCGGGTGCAAGCTTCGTTATTTGACACCCAGAGGGCAGCTTGCATATCAAATTTCGTCGTCCCTTGGAGCGCTATGAAAGTCAAGGAGGTTAGATATCGAAGCTCCTTGACACTATAGCGCTTTCTAGTAGAGAAATGAGGAACTTTGTGTTGGCGGAAAATCCCGAGATTAATTTTGCCACTATAAACACGGCCTACTGATTTCTCTAATATGCCAACAACGTATGACATTCATGTCCTGATATTTGTCGCCTTTCAATGATCCGTTACCACGGCCTGGAGCGAACCTGAAAGCTTGGGGTTGGTAGCCCGACATGTTAACCACTCACCCGCCGTGATGTGGCCGTGAATTGAGGTGTAGCCTACTTATCATGTAAACGCGGTGCAACTGTGCAAGAAACAGCTGAACGTTTGGTGGTATAATAATGCATATTATAAAATATGTTTTGTGCATAATAATGAAACTGTGTTTAATAAAGCTGCAAAGTTTTATTTCTTTGCAACATATGGTTTACATCTTGTTTAACCCACTAGAAATTGTCATGCGAAGGGTGTACTTTCTACCTTAAAAATCAAGGATGTAGATAATTACACGTTGAACAATTATTTAATTTAATAACGCATCCAGTTTTATACATAATCAATAAAGGAACTGCGCACAGTTGAGCATTACATTTTGGAGTGATCCAATAAGGAAAGTGTTCTCTTAGAGCATTCACTAAAATGGTGTCGACCACACCGTTTAGCACATAATATGCACACACACGGTATAGAAGGTTCATGAAAGCCACGCCGCACGCACAGCTTATGATGGAAGCCGTTTACAGCAAGTCTATCCAACACACTCCTCATTTCATTGTTAGGTTCAGTCCAATTTCTATTAAACATAGCATCAGTCCCATAAAATTCCAGGTCGATTTCCGCTCGCTTTCTTTGTCTCAAACTTAGGAAGTCCTGTTCTTGACTTGTAGAATGCAATTGTAGTCTCTCTCTTAAATCGTCAATAAGAAAAGTTTCACCAGGGTGACATTTTTGAGATTCCCAAAGTTCGTTTCAAGAATCTCGCCTTGACATTTTCTACAACTCTGATAGAGTTAGGAAATCCCATATCAGTTCCAACCCATAAGTTAGGGCTGGAAGAACCTTTACATAGAATAGTGTCATTGCTGTTCTTAGAGACATTTAGTGGGCTCAGTGACATCATATATGTTTCTGATAGCTGCCAAGTAACTTTTTCTGACGTGGCTTCTGAAGGAACACGTTGAACAGTACCATGGAGATTTAATAATAAAAATAAAATAAATAACTATTCAATGAATGTCATTAGAAGAAAACAGAATTGTCAGTGCTGTCACACAAGCATTTTCACTTCTACACAACGATTTGTCATAAAACTTGCCATTATTTGTGTATGGAGGGTTAGTTATGTAAGATTCATGCTTATACTCTGGGCCACAGAGAGACTTTAAGGGCCCTTAAGCAATTTCTTACTCGGACCCCTCGTGAAGTGTTTTCAGCCTATTTTCATTTATTAAAAAATATTCTTATGAGATCACCTTTGTGTGTGTGTGTGTGTGTCCCTAATGCAATCTAAACATCTGGAGCGATCTCAATGAGACTTGGTAAGGACCGACCCCGACTGTGCATTTCAAATTTTATTACGTCTCACCAATCAAAAATGACGGCTGTGCGAAGTATTCCGAAACTATTACTGATATCACCCTGAAATTTTGTACCGTGATAAAGGTCACTACTAGAAATTCATCTTCGTGACCCGCTAAGTACAAAACGAACATGGCAGCCAAGTGACGTTGAAAGGTTTAAATAGATTTTGCTAGCGATTTAACCATCCGAGCGTAGTGAAACTTGGTTCTAAAAATGTTTATACAAATTGTATTACACTGAAATCTAATTTAGTTCAATTGCATAACCTCAATATGGTGGCTGTGCGAATTTTTATTTTTTTTATTTCTTGAGTTCTTGTCATGCAATCGAAGTGAAAGTTTGAATAATGAACCTACGCAATAATCGCCATCTAATAGAACATAACTCTATGGCCTACATAGGCCTATACAAAAATCCAACATGGCGACCATCCGAAATATTTAGACGGTTCTCAATATCTATTAATCTATGACAGCAATCAAACTGAAATGTTCTAGGTGGATAAAGGCTATGAACATAAGTTCACCTATGGGACTTTTAATAACCTGGTGAGCACAACTCCAACATGGCGGAATCGCGAAATTTAAATATTGGAATGAACGTTTCTCGTGATTTAACTATTTGAGGGCAGTGAAACTTCGTACGGTAAATGCTTATACAAATTTTAATCCACTGATATCTAATTTATTTCAATTGTTTTCATAACCACAAGATGGCGGCTGTGCAAAATTTCTTGTGTCATAATCATGGGATAAGTTTGAATATTACACCTGCACAATAATATTCATGTAATAGTACATAACTTTATGGCCTAGCCTACATATATAAAATTCCAACATGGTGACCATCCGAAATATTTAGACGGTTCTCAATATCTACGAATCTATTACAGCAATCAAACTGAAATTTTGTATGTCAATAGAGGCAATTAATATAAGTAGGATATATTAAATTAGGATGAATAGTTCTTCACGGAACTACTTGTTCATTATTACTATCCACCACAAGCTATTCCGGAAACACATTACTATTTTGAGAAAAGCATTTGTTGCAAGGTCATCATTTAAAAAAATCATACGAATCTTATTTTATAGGAAATATTTCGGTATTTATGTTCTGAAATATACACTCGTGTCCAAAAGCTAAGCATAATCACTAAACGAGACCATACCACATGGTAGAAATGTCAGACGGATTGCTGAACAAACGGAAGCTGAATCACACACCATATGTCACACAACTTGTCAAAAAAACAGTGTCAGAAAGGTTCTGATAGCCAAGATACAGCTTTGACAACAACTAACAAAACTTAGCAATGTCTCCCACAACAAAATATGCTGTTAATAGGGTGTATGGTTACCCCTGACGGCCACACATGCTTCGAAGCGACGTGGCACGCGCTCTATCAGATGGTCCAAGAGCTCTTGTGGCAGTCGATCACATTCCTCCGAAAGGGCAATGCGAAGGTCTTGGAGAGTCCTTGGTGGAGGCTGACGGGATGTAATTCTCCTCCGTAATGCATCCCAGGCATGTTCTATAGCATTCAGATCCGCAGACCTCGCTGGCCATTCCATGCGATGAATATCTTCCCCCGCATGAAATACATCCACCAGAGCAGTGTGGTGCGGGTGGGCATTATTGTCCATTAAGAGGAAGTCTGGACCAATCGCATCTCTGAAGAGTCAAACATGTGGTCTCAGTACCTCATCCCTGTATCTCCGTGTATTCACAGTGTTCCTCGAACCACCCATGAAGATCTGCAGGTCCGTACGGCCATTCAACATGATGCCGCCCCACACCATGACGCCACGACCACCATTCTGGTCCGGTTCCACGATGTTCCTGAGGTTGTATCGGCTACCCGGTTCTCTCCAGATTAATGTGCGACGGGAATCGTTCTGCAAACTGAAGCGGGATTCATCTGTGAAGAGCACAAGCCTCCATTCATCCATGGTCCAGTTTCGACGTTGACGGCTCCACAGTAATCGGACCCGTCTCTGTGCTGGAGTGAGCGGGACGCACGCCGTTGGACGTCTGGCAAACAGCCCTGCTGTCTGAGCCTCCGGTACACAGTTTGCCGCGAAACGGCAACCCCTGAGACGGCTGCAAGCTCCGCTGAAAATTGTCTTGCAAGTGCACTCCGATTTCGTCGGGCGGTTAAGGCCAGATATCGGTCCTGCTGTGGGGTGGTTACTCTTGGTCGACCTGGTACCGACCTACGACTAACATAATCCTGTTTCTCGAAATCGTCTCCAAAGCCTGGAAATGACACTTTGTGACACATTCAAGGATACGGCGACTTCGGTCTGTGTCTGGCCTGCTTCCAGGTGGCCGAGTATCCTACCCTGCAAAACGGGGTCCTAATGTTGTCACGTTCACCACGAGGCTACACTCCGCACACGATTTTCCTTAATTCCACTCGGTCCTCCAAGGGACTCAAAAATGAGTTCCTCAACTCCGCTCAGGCTTTGTCAAGGGTTCGGCAAATGGGTTATCCCCAATGACGTAAAGAAATGTCATATCCCTCCTGCTCGCATACCAAGGGCCGGGTCTAACACCTTCTGCAGCGCCTGAGCGAATTATTGAATGCAGCTGATGTTTCCGTTCTGGGCTGGAAAACAGTATTTTCAGCATCCGCAGTATTTTAGGTACAAATTATACACCTATTAATAGCTAAATTTAATTTTATAATGTGTAACTAGGTTAAAAAACATACAAACATTTAATTATGCACATGTTAAAAACAATGCATAAAATTTGTAGAAAAAAATTGACTTCAGAGCGCTTGACCGATGGCGTCGTGGTGTTCGCAAGACATTGTTGTGCCATTGGTCAACCGATCTGATGTCAAGTCCGCTCATTCGTTAAAGTGTTTGGCACATTATAACTTATATGGCACAAAATAAAAGTGATTTAAAATTAATCATGATTTTCTTTTAAATAAGTCTGCCAAGTTTTCTATTTTTTTCTACACATTTTAGTTTGATAGCAGATTCAACAATACATTATAGTAGATTATTACTAACCAGTTATAACTCCTAACTTACAGTCTGGGGATAAAATAAGGTACCGTACAATAAAACTTTAGTTTAGTAATTTTCAGAATCGAGGAACTTCTTTCGCCAAATGAATGGTTTCTGCACTGTCATGTACAGTGCGCCTCTCAAGTGTTTTACTGCCTCATTTCCCTTGACAGTTAAAAGATGGTAACATGAGCTATCTTCTGCAGAGCTGTAGACAAATCTACATCGTTACTCTGCAAAGTTATAGACAGCATTTTACATAACACAATAAACTGAAACTAACGGGCCCTCATTGCTTGCATTTACCCCCTTGCCCCACCTACTTTTTTTAAAAATAGGCTATTTAGTTCTTCACGGAACTACTTGTTAATCTACCTTAGCTACGTTCTCATTTTTTTTTTTCGGTTTCTGTTTATTAGCCTACTTTCGATTTTTGCAAAAAATGAAAGTAGACTTATGAGATCAACACAGGGCGAAAAAAAGTGTGTCTGTCTGTGTGTGTGTATGTGTGTGTGTGAGTCTGTGTGTGTGTGTGTGTGTGTCTGTGTGTGTGTGTGTGTGTGTGTGTGTACTCTGAATGTCTGTCCCCCCCTATCAATTCGAACACGGTGAATGCGAATTGAACGAAATTTGGTACAAAGGTAGCACTAGCAAAGGACACCTCAGTGTCATGTTTTATATCGCCGCCATCTTGACGGGAACGTAATGGCGGCCACACAAATGTTCAAAGCTTAAATCAAATTACGACTAACGTAATCATCCGATCTCTACCAAATTTTGCAACGACATACCTTTATGGGGGGAGCATCCTTTGACCAAACCAATAGGTCATCAGCTTAATAGTTTGCGGATGGCGGCCATCTTTGTGTGAAAATCGATTCCCCCTATTAATTCGAACACGGTGCAACCGAATGGAACGAAATTTGGTACAGAGGTAGTACTAACAAAAGGCACCTCAGTGTCATGTTTTATATCGCCGCCATCTTGACGGAAACGTAATGGCGGCCACACAAATGTTCAAAGCTTAAATCAAATTACGATTAACCTAATCATCCGATCTCTACCAAATTTTGCAACATCATACCTTTATGGGGGGAGCATCCCTTGACCATACCAATAGGTCATCAGCGTAATAGTTTGCGGATGGCGGCCATCTTTGTGTGAAAATCGATTCCCCCTATTAATTCGAACACGGTGCAACCGAATGGAACGAAATTTGGTACGGAGGTAGTACTAACAAAAGGCACCTCAGTGTCATGTTTTATATCGCCGCCATCTTGACGGAAACGTAGTGGCGGCCACACAAATGTTCAAAGCTTAAATCAAATTACGATTAACCTAATCATCCGATCTCTACCAAATTTTGCAACTACATACCTTTATGGAGGGAGCATCCTTTGACCAATCTAATAGGTCATTCACCTAATAGTTTGCGGATGGAGGCCATCTTTATGTCAAAATTGATTCCCCCTATTAATTCGAACACGGTGGAACCGAATGGAACGACATTTGGTACAGTGGTAGCACTAGCAAAGGGCACCTCAGTATCATGTTTTATATCGCCGCCATCTTGACTGAAACGTAATGGCGGCCACACGAATGTTCAAAGCTTAAATCAAATTACGATTAACCTTATCATCCGATCTCTACCAAATTTTGCAACTACATACCTTTATGGAGGGAGCATCCTTTGACCAATCTAATAGGTCATTCACCTAATAGTTTGCGGATGGAGGCCATCTTTATGTCAAAATTGATTCCCCCTATTAATTCGAACACGGTGGAACCGAATGGAACGACATTTGGTACAGAGGTAGTACTAGCAAAGGGCACCTCAGTGTCATGTTTTATATCGCCGCCATCTTGACTGAAACGTAATGGCGGCCACACGAATGTTCAAAGCTTAAATCAAATTACGATTAACCTAATCATCCGATCTCTACCAAATTTTGCAACTACATACCTTTATGGAGGGAGCATCCTTTGACCAATCTAATAGGTCATTCGCCTAATAGTTTGCGGATGGCGGCCATCTTTGTGTCAGAATCGATTCCCCCTATTAATTGAAACACTCTGAAACCAAATGGAACGAAATTTGGTATAGAGGTAGCACTAGCAAAGGGCACCTCAGTGTCATGTTTTATATCACCGCTATCTTGATGGAAACGTAATCGCGGCCACCCAAATGTTAAAAGCTAAAATGTAATTACGACCAACCTAATAATCTAGTCTCTACCTAATTTTGCAACACCATATCTTTATGTGGGAAACATATTCTGACCAAACTGCAAGAACATCAGCCCAATAGTTTGCAGATGGTGGCCAAGTATGTGTGCAAATCGATTCCCCCTATCAATTCAAACACGGTGAAACCGAATTGAACGAAATTTGGTACAGAGGTAGCACTAGCAAAGGGCACCTCATATTCATGTTTAATATCCCTATAGCACGTTGTATTTCAAAAAGCTCCTACAACCAACATTCAATCATACTCCTTGAAAAGGACAAAGAGTTATAACAATACCCATGCTTTTAGGAGAAAGTAGGCTATATGTTCTTTACTGAACATCTTGTTCTCTTTTCAGTTTGTTTTTATGAGGACGTCACAGATACCCAGTCTCCAAGCCAGTGGAATTAATCACAAGGAGAATACATTCCCCATATCCCAGCGGGAAACCCACCCGGGACCCTTTGTGGCATAACCTAGCACGCTAACCTATTCGCCATGGAGGCGGACAAAATATTTTGCGGTAGTGGGATTCGAACCCGGCACCCTATCACAGGTCCGCTATCTTCTACGCACTTGTACCATTGCTCCACGGCTTCTCGTCCTCGGCGGCCCTGCCCATTGCCAGCGAAACAAGAAGTTCAGTAAAGAACATATAGCCTACTTTCTCCTAAATGTATGAGTATAGTTATAACTCGTTGTTATTATCAAAGAGTATAATAGAACTATTCTTTGTTGAAGACCTTAGAAACGATTTACCTCTACCAAACGCCACAACCTAGATAAAAACTGCTACCATCATTGAAGAAAGAAAGATAAGAAGTATATCAAGAATGTTATGGATCTGGAGACATAATCGACCGGACAGGCTGCGTGGCTCAGCGGTAACGTTCTCGCTTGCTGGGCCCTAGTTTGCAGGTTCGTATCCTGGCTCAGTCAGCTGGCATTTGAGGGTGCACAAATGCGAGGGAGCCATGTCAGTACATTTACTGGCACGTTAAAGATCCCCTTCGGGCCAAAATTCCGGCACCCCGGTGTCTCTAAAAGCAGCAGTAGTAAAAGGGATGTAAAACCAATAACATTATTATTATTATTATTATTATTATTATTATTATTATTATTATTATTATTATTACATATACGACCTGCCGTGGGCAACATCCAACTTTGAGTTGAGGCATGTCTTTACACGTCTGGATGTGCATGGCTTTCACAGCCCTAATTGAATTAACAAATCTTTCCATGACCCTACAGAGACGTGTGTATACAAACTAAGTGGATATTTTCGATTGCTATTTGCCTGAAATAAAAGTAGTAATTAATAACCTGAACTAACACCAACGGCTTGAATTCAGTTACTATGTGAAATCGTTTTGTTCTTTACTTCAAATAACACACACCCAAAGTACACGGGGCTACATGACCGCGTTGTCGCAGCCCCTAAACTAAGGAACCAACCAACCAACAAGAAATCCAGATAGTGTCCATATTTATCGTACAATTGTCCACTTTCACTAAGCTTCCAACGCTCTTTTTGCAGGTGATACCTGAGATCCAGGAAAGAGAAATGTTGATCATTGTCCATCACGAAGTGTACATATTGGCCCATTATCCACACAATGGCAGTCTGTTTAATTTGGGGGAAGGCGGTCACCGACAAACGAACCAACTTCCTGTCATCAAGGTCATCCGTGGCCACATTTAATAGTTGACATACTTTTCCCTTACACCACAGCCACGTGGAGGCAACTCGCGTGCATGATGTGAAGCGGTGTATCGCCGTATCAGTTTGACCACATATAGTACACCATGGGTAAGCTTCAAGATGGATGGTATATCGCCGTAGAGCGGTTGGGATGAGATCGTTGAGGAAGATAAAAACCTGGGAGTGTACAGCAGAAGAAATGGTCATAGCCCCAAAATTTTTCCAAACAGTGGGCCAATGGACGTAGAGGGTGGTGGCCTCTATTCGCGGTTTGGAGTGTACCACTTGCCGCAACATGTTATAGATACTTTTCGTCGTTGCAACAGTCCCTGAAGGCATTTGGCGAACAGTTTCCAGAAGGTGCTGTTGATGGTCCCTAAATATCTTCGGCAAAGCTCTATCACAACCACGGGCTGTGTTTCGAATATCTTTGTATAGCGCTTTCGTAAAAGTGTCATGTTGGGAAAGAATGGTGATATCGTTCTTGCAGAGGAGTGCACGGCATTTCATGCCATGAGCTGTTAGCCCTAGCCCGCCTTGCCGGGATGGGAGATACAACTGTTCCCGTTGTACTCGGAACAAAAATCCTTGCCATATAAACCAACCTGTATATTTTGCCAATTGGCTCTCAAACATTTTGGGAAGTGGGAAAAGTTGTGCGACATACCATATTTTAGAGAGCGCAAACACGTTGAGGACCATGACCCGTTGCACTATATTGAGGTTTATTTGACCAAATTGGATCAGGACTCCCCTAACTTTGGCAATGACCTTAGTCCAGTTTGCTTGCACTGTGTCCAGAAGCGATTGCTTCCAGGTAATGCCAAGAATTTTCACCTCATTTACTATCCGGAACCAGGGCTGTGGGGTAATCACTGAGTTAGTATTGAGCGGAAGCAAAGCAGTTTTCTGGAGGTTCGATTGTGCTCCAGAGGCGATATGGTAGAGCTGAAGGACGCTATCGATGTGGGAGATGTCTTCTTTATTGCGGATCAATATTGATATGTCATCAGCATAGGCGCACATTCCAAAAACATGTGTGGACAGTTTGTAACCCTGTAGCTTCACCTGGGTAGTCCGAATGAACGGTTCAAGGCCAATGACAAAAAGTAGCATAGAAAGGGGACATCCTTGCCTAACTGATCGTTGTATTGGAATCAGAGGGGAAAGAAAACCGTTGACGAGCACTCTAGACGTAGCATTACAATTTATCATACGAATGTAGTCAATAAGGATTTCAGGAAATTCGAAGTGTTGCAAGACCATGTACAAGTATTCATGACTGATGCAGTCGAAAGCTTTATCAAGATCTAAGGTGAGAAAACTCATTGGCTCAGCGGGGAGCATTTCGGCTTTTAGGTGTAGGTCCCGTAGTATCGCTAAGTTTGTTAACAGAGTTCTTCCAGGAATACTGCAACATTGTTCATCACCAATGATATCAGGTAGAACAGTCTTCAATCGGCATGCAAGTACTTTGGTAAGGACTTTATAGTCACTGCAGAGCAGAGTAACTGGTCGGAAGTCCCCAACTGCCATGGGAGAGGATGTTTTTGGTATTAGGACTATGGTACCCTCGTGATGTGATTGACAAAGAGCACGACGTTGGAGAATGGTACGCAGGACATGACAAAATTCTTTGCCAATGAGAGGCCAGAAGTGTTTATACATTTCATATGGCAGTCCATCAATGCCAGGTGAGCGGTTGTTTGGGAGTCGTTTAACCACAGAGTGAATCTCTTCATCCGTAATATCCGCGCTGAGCAGAATTTTGTTGTCCGGAGATAGTTGGGTACTGCAAGATGACAGCAATAGGGTCACCTGCTGTGGATCAATGGGAGCCTTAGCGTAGAACCGTTGATAAAATAATGATATTTCACGACGTATAGCGTCAGGGGAGGTGACGACACTTCCAGTACTGGTGCGGAGGCGGTGGATATATTTACGTTGCCGCTCACGTTGTCCTTTGGCGATATGGTATACACTTGCACTTTCGTCCGGGAGCACTGTACGATCTTTTAAAGCCACGTTTATATGAGCGAGCGTTCGTTGCTGTAGAGACAGGAGCTTGGTTTTAACTTCCCGGATCTGGTCATATATACGCTCCCCAGCATCAGATCTTTGCTGGAGCTGGCGAAGAACTCGATAGTAAAATTCAACTGTATCCCGTCTTTCCCGACCTCGTTGGTAAGATATGTTCTTACAGACGCGGCGGATCCCTGGTTTAACTAAAATATCCCACCAGTCTGTGCAGTCGCGAAATTTGCATTTTTGTTGGACCCATCGAGTCCAGTGTTGTCTGAAAATATCTTGGCATTCCCCCTCCAGTAACAGCGAGCAATTCAGCTTCCAATAACCTCTTCCTATGTGAAATATGGGATGGGGGTAAGAGATTGTACATACGACAGCATGATGGTTAGTGAAACTGGCCGGTATCACTTCATATCGTCTAGGCTGGATAAGTTCCTGTGAAAAGTAGATGCGGTCAAGTCGTGATGAGGAGTTGTGACTTATACAGGTGTAATGGGGCAGGGGCACCCTTAAACTATCCACAGCATCAATGAGGTGTAGGGAGGTAAGAAGGGTCCTGAGAGCCGGGTTGACACCTTGGTATGGGCTAGTGGAATCGTCTGGGCGTTGAATACAATTGAAATCCCCTGCAAGAATAAGTTTTTCCTTAACGTCGTGCAGATGAGGCAGTATACTCTGTTGAAAGAACATTTTCCGTTCCACACGTTTATTGGACCCGGATGGGGCATATACATTTATCAGGGTGGTATTGTTTATGTGTCCAGATATTATGCGTCCTGATGGATGACATAGCACACCTTCGAGTGGGATATCATGTCTTATGAGGAATCCGGTCCCTCTATTCGTAGTACCGGTATTGATGTATTGTTTGTAGAAGGCAGATATGGGCAAACAGGGTATAGCAACTTCTTGAATGAAGGCAATGTCAATGTCTGCATCTCGAAGGAATCTCTCCAACAGTTGAAATTTCAGAGGGCATTCTATTACATTGATATTCACAGTGGCCACAGTGAGAAATTGCGCCATTAAGAGAAGTATAAAAGCTGTGCTAGACATACTGGAAGGTGGACTCGAAAGAAGACACAGTTGAGAATTATCCTGGTGCACTATGTCAAATTAGGTTGAGATAGTTCCTTTTGACTGCCATTCATAGGCCGGCTGTCAGCGTTTGAGAGCGTTCGTGGGTCCCTAGATGACGTAGAATGAAGATTTTGTTTCTTTTTCACAGCTGCGGGAACGTTTGTAGAGCCAGTTTGATCCTTCTGGGCTGGTACGGCAATCGAGGCATTTGTTTTAATCTTCTTAGATACGTTCTCGGATCCCCGATCGACCTGCTTAAGTGAGTCGGTAGGTACCAGAGAAGGTGGGGGCAGTGAAGACAAAATTTCTGTGGCAGCCTGTAGCGACGGCATAATTGGTTCTAAGGCTGCGATACAGGTTGCCGATAGCACAGGGGCACTCTGTGGCTCGCAGCTCTGGTCAGGGCAAGGTACCAGTTCTGCGTCAGATGTATCCGAGGTCACTTCTGGTGTTGTCCCAGCTGACTGATCAATAAGCATGTTTTCATATGACGTTTGCTGCTTCACAACTTCCGAGTATTGGACACGTCGTTGTTGTGTAGGAGTTATACCGAGGGGAATCATTTTCTTTGGGCAGTTAATACGTAGATGTGTGGTAGCATTGCAAATTAAACAGGTCTGTTCCTGTCCATTATACGTTATATATCCAGAATGGCCACCAAAAGTCTCAGTGGAGGGGATATCTTGCTTGATTTCCATAGTGACGGCACGTATTCCATTATACACCGGGAACTGATAAGCAGAAGACAATTGTTCTTTCCTGACGTCACTCACAGTGCCATATTTCGACAGGACGGATTTGAAAATTTCAGGGGGTACTTGGAGTGGGACATTAAATATACGCACTGTGGTAAAATTGGAATCCGCTGTGGAGAGCTTAACATTTGTCATTTCTCCTGAGTCATACTGAAATTTAATAGGATCTGCAAAAGTATTTAACAATTTCTGATAAATAGATATGCTGATTACCTTGATGTACATGTTTTTTTCGTGCGCATTTAACTGGATGGCTTCTACTTGGTCGACAGTCAACCGGAGGGTATCGCCAATCCAGCGGTGAATTTCTCCTGGTGAGGGGCGAGAACTCTGCCTGTCCCATTGGCAGCGTACGGTGTTTTTTCTCTGGTATCCGGACATGATTTTCAGCGGGGTTTTCTGGGTTTCTGGTTTTGTTGTCCTATCTGGAACACTACTTGAAAAAGTATTGTCCGAATGACACACGGAAGGTCAGTACACACGTGGAACTAAGGAAGCACCGGTATTAGGAACCGTAAACTCTTCCAATGCGGTCACACAGCGCGCACACACGTACCGCACTCGGCCACGACTAGTGATCAACTACGCCCACTGAGCTAATTGTGTCAACGAATATCGTTCTATATAAAATGACTTACATAGAACTTGTTAGCAAATAATAATTTATACTAAACGATTTCATCACTGGAGTATATTATTTATATATAAAGCATTTCATACAAAGTTTATTTATTTTGTATCAGTACGCTATATTGCATGCAATACTCAAATTAATGAAATATAAGTCAGGCACAAGATATCCGCTGCCATCTTGTCTTATTACTGAATGGGCTCAGCTTTTTAAAATCACGTCTGCACTATTGTATTACAAAATAAACTTTTAATTTCGAACATGCCTCTTCCTTTAGAACAGTTAAGACGATTCTCGGCTCGATAATCGGAACTGGTGGGTCCCATGATATGGATTATAAAGTTTGCATAATTCGCACGGCCGCCATCCTGAAATGGTATGGCGGACGACCTTGTAGTTTGGTCACAAGACGCATCCTATACGAAGGTATGTTGTTACCAAATTTTGTAGAGATCGGATGATTTGGTTAGTCGTTATTTGATTTTACGTTTTGAACGTTTGAGTGGCCGCCATTACGTTTCCGTCAAGATGGCGGCGATATAAAACATGACACTGAGGTGTCCTTTGCTAGTGCTACCTTTGTACCAAATTTCGTTCAATTCGCATTCACCGTGTTCGAATTGATAGGGGGGGACAGACATTCAGAGTACACACGCTCACGCACACACAGACACACACACACACACACACACACACAGACTCACACACACACATACACACACACACACACACAGACTCACACACACACATACACACACACAGACAGACACACTTTTTTCGCCCTGTGTTGATCTCATAAGTCTACTTTCATTTTTTGCAAATATCGAAAGTAGGCTAAAAAATCATAATACAGTAGGCCTACTCGTAAATCTTCAAAGAATGAACAACAAATTATTTCTACTTCTTGCTCCCCGACGAAGATCTTCTTCCGGGCAGGATGCTGGGCACAGTCGACACAGTCATATGCTGAACAGTCTGGTCTTCTCCACAATCACATTGCCTATCATCCTGGTCAATGTAACCCCATCTTGCCATATGAACCCTTGATCTGCCTACTCTAGAGCGGTCTATTCAGGGACTTCCAAGTCGCCCATTCCTCGTCATAGCCAGGAGGTAGAGTTTCAGAAATATTTTCCCAGCCAGGGGAAAGGTTGGTCGTAGCCCTCCACATTTGCAACCTAGCTTTTTCAGCAGTGGTTCTAAGTTCCTTTGATATTCTAAGGGAACTCTTCCTCGACTTCAGTCTTTGCGGCTGCTGTTCGTGTCCATATAGAGGATGAGTTCTTTCATGCTCCACTGTCTTTCGTTCCTTGTTCGCAGCTCTTTCTCTTCGAACAGGGGGTGGTGCTATTCCTGCGAGGAGATAAAGCCATTCGACTGGAGTTGATTTCAAGCAACCTGTTATAATTCTGCAGGTATCGTTGAGAGCTACATCCACCTCTTTGGCATGTGTTGAATTTTACCAAACAGGAGAAGCAAACTCTGCTGCAGAATAGCATAGTGCCATTGCTGAAGTTCGGAACGTTCCTGGTTGACTACCCCACTGTGATCCAGCCAGTTTGCGTAGGAGATTGTTCTTTGAAGAAACCTTCGACTTGGAGTTCATGCAGTGCTTCTTGAGTTATTAGGAGTAACGTTGTATATGTTCAACATTCAAATCGTAACTAATGTTATCAATTTTTCAAAATTTGGGCCTGGCTTGGTGCTGATCTTCACCGCTTCACTCATATTTCCCATATTTATAGACATTTTTGTACTTTTCCTTCATTGAAAGGAAGGAAGCTTGTAGTTTAACGTGACCGTTAATTGTGAGATCATAAGCCACGGGACCTCCTTTTTACGTGGAATCCGAACCACAGGACATGGCATTTGGCTTCGAAAATCTCACATGCATTGACCGGGAATCGAACCCGGACCGCCTTGGTGAGAGGCATACAGCTAGACCGCTGAGCCACCACGCCCCCACTTTTCCTTTATTAAAGTGGATGTTAACCCTTCAGCTATAAAGGAATTTCACTCGATGATCTGTGGATTTAATTAGTCTTTGGATAAAACTTTCAAATTATTTATTTAAGTTTGCTCAAAATAGGAATGAAAATATAACTGTTAATTAATTAATAATATGGAAATGAGGGAGATTCATTTTGTAGCTGAAGGTTTAACATTCACTTAAAAGAAATAAAAGTCCAAACGTTCCAATAAACACGGGAGATTTGAGGGAAACGGTCAAGATCAGCACAAAGCAAGAAACCAGATTTTGAAAAATGGATAAAAATAGTTACGATTTGAATTTTGAAAAAAAAAAATAAACATTGCTTCTAATAGCAAGATGTGTGTTTCAGTTCCGCCCGTTACAACAACAATAACTAACAAGAAGTTCCGTAACGAACTAAAGAGCCTACTTTTCTTAAAATTAAGATTTATGCCAATGATTAATCTACAATATATGAACCTATCTAATAATGACGAAATTAAGTTGGTAATATCGAATTGTTTAATTAGTTACAAATATACCTGGTATAATGTAGCTTAATAGAGCACTACAGTTGGCAGCCCTGGTGACTGAATATATTCTTAGTTCCATCTCTTAAGGTACAGAACACAGAATTTGGTTGAAGTCCAATGGACGTTACATGCAGTTAGACATTGGGTCTATCAGCACTCGTAAAAGCCTGTTGGCAACATGTCATGCGTGTGCTGGTCAGAAATAATCTGAAATATTATGATATCTTGTTGTGCCAATTTTGAATTAACTCCATATGTTAGTATATAAGTTACATGTATTTTAAAATTGGACATATCAGCAGGCATAGAATCATGTTCGCAGCACTGACTTATATGAATTACTCCAAATTAAACTAAAATGTCAGTTACTATACGTGTGCATAGTTTAAAGCGGTCGGCTTGTATACTTTCTGATATATTGGTATTTGGATGAAAAATAGAAAGAGCAATTATTAACAGTTAGCAACCCTGGTGGCTCTTAAAATACGCTGAGTCATATGTGTTTATGTACACATATTACATACAAAATTTGGTTGAAATCCAATTGGTAGTGTAGAAGTTATATGCATTTTTAAAATGGACCTATCAGAAGGCTTAACATTATTTTGGCAACACTGTCATATATGGTCTCCTGGAAATTAAACTGAAATAGTATTATCTACATGTGTGCCAATTTTGGAATAGCTCCCATGCATACCTTCCAAGATATCCTACATGGAGCTCAAATTTCTAGTGCGTTTTTTCAGCAGTTGGTAGCACTGACATCATTTTCAAATATGGGCTTGAGATATTCCGGTATACATCTTTACTCATACTAAATTTGGTTCCGATTGCTGCAGCCATTTATGAGTTGATAGGGGGAGGACACACACACAGCCAGACAGACAGACATAAGGACAGACAGACAGACACACATTTTCCCGGATTGATCTCATAAGTCTACTTTTTCCTCATTTTTGCAAAATGTGAGAAGTAGGCTAACACTGTGTGTATTTCTTGGAAATGTATATAATATTGCACACGATTTATGACAGGCACAGTTATAATGATACAATCGTTATTGGTTTGGCCCTCAAGCTGTGTGCCCCCTTAAGGGAAAGATCATTTTTCACTTAGAAGCTTTCTTTCAGATGAGTAAAGTGCAGCTCTAGCGAGAGAAGCCTGAACTGGGAAACAAACATGGCGCGCATGTTACTGTCGTCAACTTGTGAAGGCAGTTAAGTGTAGCTCGAAGTTTGTCGGCCAAAGGGCATAAACCAAGTGAAATTCACAGGGACATGCGTGGCATGTATGGGGATGACTGTATGGACAGTAGCAATGTGGTGTACATTCTTCCAAGAGGGCGTGTGAACCTTAGTGATTCGCCACGCTCCAGACGGCCGGTAACAGCTGTAATGTTCGACCCAGTGAGACATCAATTGTGAAAGACCGGTGTGTGCACCTGCGAACCTTATAACCAGGGCCAGGATTCTGGTGACATGCCATCTTTTAAATTGTTCACCACTGACATAGCTAACTTACATACAAATACCGTTCATGGCCACCATATTACAAAATGCTTATTTATTAAGTCATTTTTCTAAGTATTTTGTTTTTAGGTAATTTTATCGCTTTTAGCGTCATTATTATGCCATTTTATGGAATTTATTAGAATATTATAGTCTATACGTTTTGAGTTACTTTTTCACATTTTTAATGTTTTTTGTTTCCGTAAAGTAGACTACTGGATATTAACGGAACTGAGAGTGAGGTTGAATACGAAGGCATGAGAATCTTCACAAGTTTTTTAAACGCTTATTTCTGGGAATATCGACCTTCCTGGAGACACACTAGACTGAAATAATAACCAGTATTTGTTTGCAAATAATTCGTATTTGTCAAATAAATTAAATTATATTCGGAACCAATAAAAACATTTCAACATTCAATGACTTAGTCTGTTTACATTTTGTGTGTGATGAAGTTATGTGTTTCATTCAAACTTTTAGGTCATATTTTAAACAATTTAGGTCAACAAAATCCGGGGACTGCTTATCACAGACGTTTAAGACATTGTTCATCACACGTTGAAATTCCTTAAAGTTAGTGCTCGCTGGGTGCCTAAGAACCTGTCCGACAACCACAAGGGGCAGCGAATGATGGACAAGCTTGGATCACTTAACGCGTTACGCTCCAAACGGCAGTGGCGTACTGACGGGTGGGGTTTAGGGTTTAAACCCCCCAGAGACATTTCGTTACTTGACTCTTTATAACCTATTGTCATATCTATCACTTGTTTTACGCTACCGCTAGTGTGGCGTCTTAACTCCTGTATATATTGTAAAAGTGACCACGTTTCTCACTTGGTAAATGTCCTGCACTCTGCACTCAGTGAGACTCCTCCTTCAGTGTTAGAGCGAGCCATGGATCAGTTTTACTGTTGAAGTGTGCGATCTGTAACCTTTTCACGTCACTACGGGTTGCTTTAATTGTGTGTCCGTTCGTTAAAGATAATTCAGTACTTGAGGAGTTTCTGCAATATATTCCAACTAATGATACAGATAAAGTCACCAAGAGAGTCAATAGTAATGGCGGAGGGATCACGCAGAGCAAAGCATTATTTTTCTGTCACATAATATCAATATTACAAGCAACCACATAACTATGGACATGATGATACCACTGCATCGTTTCAGTTTTAATATTTAGTAACTGTCTTGAATATTTTTTAGATTTGTTTCTCACCTTTTTTATTTTGTCGGAAAAATAATGAGGCCTAAAATAGTGTTACAGCTTCGTCGCCCCCCGCGTGACTCAGGCCGCCCCAGGCTATACTCACTGTGTGTTACCAGCGATTTGCGCAACATTGAAGACTGGCAATACAAAATAGACCGTCTCGAATATTCGTGGCCCTACTGGTGTTGGAATTCTCGAGAAGGTGTGGACCCTGGTCAACTCTGGAAACATCCATCGAGTCACCAGCCTTGCTATATAAAGCGACCTGGCCAGCGAGGGAGGAACAGTGTTCTTGAGCGAGTGCGACAGTAGTTGGTGACGTGACGTGCGAAATTACGAAACCCAAGTAAGGCTGATTCTCTTGACAGCGAAGGAGTGTGAATCATACGGATGGACGGTGTATTTGAAGAGTGTGTGTTTTCCAGTGCAACGGAAGTCATTGTGGTGAATTGCGAAACAGTGAGTGACAGACTGAGTTCAGTTATTTCCAGCCAGGCCTCGGGTCTACCTCATTAGCGAGAGGATTAACTGCAAGACCGAGTGAAAGGGTGAGTCGAGCTCCATAAAGGAGGTAGCTTCTGTAAGACAGCTAATTGTTTCTATTGGCTTATTGTACGGTGTATATTTCTGACCTGCAATAAAGCTAACATTTCTCTAAAGGAACCATTGTGTTGTGCTTCTACCCACCGTAATCTAGTTAACGAACTTGCCACTAGGGCAACACGTAACAATAGTTTTCATGCGAAGAAAACGGTTATTTAATTATAGTTTTTTATGAATATTAACGAAATATCATTTTAATTATGGGGATTGTAGTATTAAGGGGCGGAACAGTAAGGTCATCTCTCCCTTTAATAATGTACACAATTACCCTATTAGAGATTAATGAACCACATCCCCCTCCCCCCTCCCTCCCCCCTTCCCCAGAAGGAAATCGTGCGTATGCCACTTTCTGAAAGGAATCTTCTTTGGTGATGAGTCGTGGGCGTACCACTACACGCTCGAAACCAAGCAGACCTCTATGGAGTGGAAACTTGCTGGTTGCCTAGAACGAAGAAAATTCAAAGTGACTCAATGTGCTAGAAAAGTGCTTGTAACAGTGTTCTGGGATATGTGTGGTGGACTTTGCTGAACACGGGGCTACTGTAAATGCTGCAGCCTACATTAAAACTTTGCATAAGTTGGGTCGTGCCCTTCGTGACAAACGCTACAACAAAAATCCTGACGGTGCCAAACTTCTTCTTGACAATGCCCGCCCCCATGTTGCTGCTCCTGTTCGTGAGAAATTCATCCAATTTGAGTGGAAGGTGCTCCAGCATCCACCTTTTAGTCCGAACCTGGCACCGTCCGACTTTCATCTGTTTGGTCCCACGAAGAAATTCCTGGCCGGCCAACACTTTGCGACACCTCTAAAATGGCTACCCGTTTTATCCAACATCCATCGAAGAAAACTGGCTCTAGTAAGAGAATGGCAGAAGTGTCGTAGCAACCCTTAGCTGCCCTTACACCCCCCAAAACCGAAAAGAAAGTCCAGAAACCCATCATGGAAGCTAGGTGAGAAGCTCCTGGAAACACATTTTGATGTTGATAAGATCTGCATGAAGATTGGACGTCTTCAAACCCTGACCACCTGGGTTTAATCCCTCATTCTTGTAGAGCTCCTCCTGATTTCAGCTTACCGAGAAGGGAATGGACATCTTTAAACAGAATCAGGACAAATCATGGAAGGTGTAAATACTGGCTTCACAAGCGGGAAAGATCTGAAGACCCATTCTGAGACTGTGTTAATGTGCCCCAGACCATCCAGCACGTTGTTATGGACTGCCCAAAAAGAAGAATCAATGGATCTGTTTATATATAGATTTATTAAACACATTGTGTAACAGTATGGATATAGAAATACAAGTTATCTGTTTAATAAGTACTGAACCCTTGCAAAGAAGCTTATGAGACTCAGTTTCGGGGGGTGTAACAGTCCATATCGTAAGTTGTTGTTAAAGCGCTTCATTAACATGCAGGGTAACATATAACAAAATAACATGCAGGAAAAACTGAAGCCAGGGTTATAACAAATGAATTTAATAACAGATCAGCTATTTACAAAAGAATTAACAAACAAAACTCCCATAATGACTCCCACTGAATAAATTAAATTTGCCAAAACTAGGCCACATCTCAGGAGAGATTATTACTCGGACCAAGTGCCCCAAGAAAATCAACAATAATGACAATGTATGCGCGAGTGCTGTTCTACATGCTTCACGATGAGTACAATTGAATGCATGATTCGTCATCATCCGGAATAAACTTTCAGAAGACGAATCCGCATTACTTAGAGCTAGACAGACGCGGGGAACAACTATACACAACTTAAAACTAAACCGACACTTCCTATACTTAAAATAAACAATACAATAATTTCCGCATGAAATTGGAATCAAGACTGCCGTAGCAAAACATTACTGCCTAAAATTAGGACTTCTCACACAAATCAACACAAGTAAGTTAACACGTGACCAACAAAAGAAAATACACATATGACCGCCGTCATTTTTACAAGTAAAATACCACTACACCACACGGGTGCCACATACTAAATTACGTGAACTGAGTCAAAGACAAATCACTAGGCTCAAAGCCAACATTTACATTATTAACACAAAATTCCATCCATACGACATGCAATAATCCGTCACAAACATGGCGAACTCCCCAATTAATTATGGTTCAAATTAACCATCACAAAAGAACAGGTTTGCTAAATGAAAGCTTAAAGGGGCCAGTCAGACAACAGGACTGCCTAACAAAATAAGTCACCAGGCTAGACGGGCGATTCGTGGAAATCTGCATATCTGTCAAACCACGTGTCAAAAACCTCAACCTCCCAAGGCATGGGATCCAGTCTCGAAGAAGCGTGCCCCAAAGCACAATAATACGTGTGTGTGTGTCAGAACAAAATATATCTCAGCATTTCCCCTAGGAAATCCAAGAATCAGCATATGGACAAGGAACAGCGGTCTCCTCAGAGCACCCTGCCTTTCCATCAAAAATACAACAACAACAAAATATGAGGGCGGTAGGACCTCTACCCCTCTTCAAGTAGAATCAAAACACACACCTGACACAATAACACACACAGAATCACACGTATGGGTTTGACAGACCCTGAAATAAAATGACATAAATATATTCCACCAGCTGGCGCCTCCGTTCTACGCCAGTGACTATCGAACCTGAAAAGGACTCAAAAAAATCTGAAAAAATTAGAACTAAGGTGTTCTACAATTACATCTTAATTTTGTTGCGCTTGGCAACCCTAATATGAATAATAACCTGTTCAGCAAACATCTTACGGTAATTACCTCCCTTTCCTATCAACAAAATATGAACTTAAATAAAGCACCACTTATCGAATGTAACGGGTTTCGCATTCGCATGGATAAAATCACGTACACGCGCCGTGTACTTTAAATATGACTCCAAAGGAAAATAATACACAACAAACAACTTTGGCCACGCGCCAACGTACATTTAAAACATTTAGTGTCGGTACAAGAAAAACACTCTAAAACAAGAAAAAGACTAAAATGAACTATTTACAAAGTTCCCCCGCCAATCTAACTACATATTGAATAATCAATTTTTGTACATCACCGTATCAGCTTGTAGAACATATGACTTGCATCTCGGCTCATTTTCCTACGGGAAAATTAGCCTTCCATCGTTGTCTTCGTAGAAGCGTTGGACATCACTCCGGATCCTGACCACACGTCGGACATCTTGGTGTAGTCTCTTTGGAAGAAAAGTTCAATGTTATTATAATTTGACCTGGCTATAATCGCTTGTGAGTTACTAATTTCGCCCACGAATTGTCCTATGCGATTAATCAACGAAGACTTTCCCTAGCTCTCGCTTACACACGCACAATACAACACTTGAAAAAATACAGTAAAATTTTACATGAAATGTACACTTCAAACCCATCGTCACTGGCTCGACAATACAAGTTTTAAATCTGCCTGTCTCGCAGTCGTTATCTCGCTCGGTAATCTCTACTGCTCTGCGTGGACCTTCACCCGGGTTGAGCGCTAATTGGAATGTTACTCAAGTCTTGCCCCTAAGAGCTGAAAATAGTTGTCTTCAAATAATATCAGAGTACTTAAAGTCGCCACGCAAACTGGCGTGAAGTTAGCTCACCAGAGCTCAAAACGTTAGACTTCAAATAATATTAAAGCGTTAAAATCACTACACAAACTGGCGTAAAGTTAGCTCACCAGAGCTCAAAACGAATGACTTCAAATAATATTAGAGCTTTAAAAATCACTACGCAAACTGGCATGAAGTTAGCTCACCAGAGCTCCAAACAGATAGTCATCGAAACAGCGTCTCGTCGATCAATTTATTGAAAACTGACAGAGTGAGGTGGAGTGGGGTGAATTAAGAAAAAATTTCTAGAGTTTTCATCTCACACACATGGGCCTAGTGTCAATCTTCATCATTTAATTCAAACGTCTCAGCGCACTCATGTGGAGATAATTCGGATCGGCGGTTCTTTAGATAATCAATTCCGCGCGCTTTTTACCAGTGACGCCACCCATCGCGTGGTTTTGGCTTGGTCTCTCCTGATTGGGTGATTCAATCGTAGGTCGGTTGCAAGAAACTCGTGACCATCCCTTTATGATTCCAATTCTGGTGCATGTTGTTACACAATTTGGCCTTGAACTCAGCTTACCCGGCCGTTTTCAAGAATAGCTACCAAGCTCTGTTTCTGTGGCAATCATTGCAACACGCTAACTTGCCTTCCTCTTTGTCACCATCCATAAGTACTGCCTGGGCCGCAGTAATAATAGTATAAATCATGAATACTTATTTATCGCAGATTAATAAGGGTTCAGTACATAGTGCCTCTACAGAGGCAGTGGACTGGCTGAAAAGTCTGGACATTAAGTTTTGAATATTGACCTGTAAATAATAGTATATTATTTATTTATTTAATCGAATAGTACTATTACTGAGCACGTGAAATTAATACTTCAAATCTTGCCACATGTCTTATTTCTCTATGCCCACATTCGCTTCATCCTCTCTGATCTCTGCTTCTAGAGCTCTTCAATGTTCCGTGGCTGCTTTCGTTGTCTTTCTTGTTCCTCCCTGAAGATCACTTTTTGAATTTTATCCCGAAATTAATTCCTATTATTTGTATCTGTAATGTCAATGTCGGCTTCCTTAAGATCCTTCAATGACTGTGTAAACCACGCTGGTTGAACTTTAAGTTTTAAAATTTCATTAAAAATGTGTTTTGTTAGCCTGTCATTATTCATTCTATTTAAATAATATAATTGTAAGATATATGTATTTATAATGTATCCTTGTTAGTTAGTTAGTTAGTTAGTTATTGTTGTTTTGCCATTAATAAACTTTGCGACAGATGCAGAAGTGAAATCACCAGTCCGCAGATGGCTATAATCCAACCAAACGGACTTCTACGAACAGTCATATTGAAACTGGTAACACGATGGCAGAAATGGGTAGAGAAAGTTGGTGAATATGTAGAAAAGTAGGTCAAAGATGTAAGTTCATTAATTGATTTGTTTGGTTTTGTTACCTATTAAACGTTTTGGGGAAAAAATTATTCTGCGTTACTTTCCGATCTGCCCTCGTATTTAGCCTATTTTCATTTATGATACAATAGGCTTATGAGATCACGTTTTGTCAGTGTGTGTGTATGTGTGTGTGTGTCCCCTCGGTGGGGGGGGGGGGGTAATATTTTCTAAACGGCTGGAGCGATTTCAAAGAAACTCGGTAAGGTCAATGTTAAATTTTAAAATTAAGTTTTTATTTCTTTTGTTCTAATCATGCGATCGAAATCAACGTTTGAATAATGAATGCACACAATTATCCTCATCTAATAGCCTAGTACGGTCTACATATATTCAAATCCAACATGGCGACCATCCGAAATATCTAGACTGTTCTTAATATCGATTTACCATGACAGAAATCAAACTGAAATTTTGTATGTGTATGGAGGGACGTTCAATAACCTGGTGAGCACAAATCCAACATGGCGGTGACGCGAAATTTAAATATTCAAATCGACGTTTCTCGCGATTTAACCAACCGAGCGCACTTACACTTGGTACGGTAAATGCATATATACATTTTAATCGACTGGCATCTAATTCAAATAAATTATTTCCATAATCACAAGATGGTGGCTCAGCGAAATTTTAAAATCATATTTTTATATCCTGTGTCCTAATCATGCGATTGAAGTTTGAACAAAACACTTGCACAATAATCTTGATGTAATAGTACATAACTCTAAAGCCTATATACAGTGAAACCTCTATTAAGAGACCAGTGACGGTTCCAAGGAAAACTGGTCTTTTAGAGGGGTGGTCTCTAAATAGGGGTGGGCATTAAAAATAATATTATACTGCATATTAATAAAGTACAGTTGGAACACATACTTGATTACAATTTGTCTGCATTGGTTCACATTTAGTACAGATTAATCACAATTAGTTATTTTCTGAGCTCTGTCATTTAAAAAAATCACGGATTGATCTCTGTTTCAGATTAGCACATCTCTTTTTTTTTAAAACAATTTTACTTTTTAGAATATCTCTGAGTGAGTTCGAAAGTCCATTAATTTGTTCTGCGTTCGAACAATCTCCTAGGAGAGCCATTTTTTTGTATTTTTTACACGTTACATAATACTTTTTCTAATGACATTGTATGCTGATGCAGTTCTGTGCCAACAGAACCATTGTTTACATCATCACCCTCATCACCATCTACAATGGGAAGCCAGATGAGAAGTGGTCTTTTGAAAGAGGTCAGACTGAGAAAATACCTGGTCTTTGGTCGGGGAGAGGGGTGGTCCTTAACTAGAGGTAACAAATACATTGACCTTGTGAGGTTTTAAATCGGTTCCAAGAAAAATCGGTCTTTAAGAGGGGCGGTCTTTTAATAGGGGTGGTCTTTTAGAGAGTTTTCACTGTATATATAACCAACATGGCGACCATCCGAAATATTTAGACGGTTCTCAATATCTTCGAATCTATTACAGCAATCAAACTGAAATTTTGTTTGTTGATAGTGGCAATTAACATGAGTAGGATATATGAAAATAGGCTGTATAGTGCTTCACGGAACTACTTCTTATCTATTGTGATAACTCACAAGGACAAAGTGGACGGGGACGCTTAATATCAATTCAGGCTCTCCACCGCGTGACGTCATTAATCAACAATACGCCAACGCAGGGGCGTATATAGAGTTTTATTTTGGGGGTTCCCAACCGGGGGTTAGGGGTCCGGGGTTCTCCCCGGGAAACTTTTGTATAATTTGGTGCAAAATGATGAGTTTTAAGGCTATGTTGCACCTCTCTTTTAACCAATTTGTTGTGATGGTTTATGTTTGGTTAATGTCAAACACAACTAAGACCATTTTATGTTACTATTTGTTAATACAATCAACTTGCTCACTTGATAGTGTTTACATGGAGAGAATTAATGTTACTGTTTTGATTTACAACTCACACTATACTATAAAGTCAAGGTTTCTTGAAGGATTACCAAATCGGTTCATAACTTCATCATCAGTGAGATGTATGTCTCTGTGAATAGATGACAGTACTAGACCATTGAGTCTGTTTTCAGAAGTAGAATTCCTTGAGTATGTTTTCAACCAACTCAAACTCCGTTCGGCAATACCGGTAGCTACAGAGAGAGGCAAATTTGCCAAATGTTTGATAAGGGTATAAAAGTTACGGAAAGAACTTTTGTTACACGCTTCAAGGGCACTTGTTGCTGTTCTTGGTAGGTTCTTAAGAGCGAAGGTACTGGAGAGTTATGTTGTTACACATAAGATCAGAGCAAACTGATTTTCACACTGTTTACATCGCTCTACCGTCACCTTGCTTTGCAACGTTGCCATACATCGCTTAGTATAATTATAATAATAATAATAATAATATCGTATGGCCTCGAGTGCCCGGTGCAATCTTTGTTAATTGACACCCAGAGGGTAGCTTGCATGTCGAATTTCGTCGTTCCTTTGAACGCTATGAAAGTCAAGGAGGTTAGATATCTAAACTCCTTGACACTACAGCGCTTTCAAGTAGAGAATGGAGGAACTTTGTGTTGGCGGAAAATCCCGAGATTAATTTTGCCATTGAACACGGCCTACTGAATTCAAATGGGTTCTTTAACATGCCAACAACGTATGACATGAGTGTCGTGATTTTTGTCGCCTTCAAAAAAATCACTTACCATGGCCAGGAGCGAACCTGCAATCTTGGGGTTGATAGACCGACACGTTAACCACTCACCCACCGTGGCAAGCATCGCACACTATATTAGGTTTTAATGTTTTAATTCATAAACAAATATTATATGTGACAGATATTTCAAAGGGAGGGGGGGGGGGCGGGCGCCCCCCTTACATACACCCTAGCACCAACGGATTTCCAGGACGTACTCTACATGATAATAATAATATCGTATGGCCTCGGATGCCGGGTGCAAGTTTTGTTATTTGACACCCAGAGTGTAGCTTGCATGTCTGAATTTTTGTTGTTCCTTGAAGCACTATGAAAGTCAAGGAGGTTAGATACCTAAGTTCCTTGACACTATAGCGCCTTCTAGTAGAGAAATGAGAAACTTTGTACTATTGGCGGAAAATCTCGAGATTAATTTTGTCATTATGAACACGGCCTACTGAATTCAAATGGGTTATTTTAGATGTCAACATCGTATGACGTGCGTGTGGTGATTTTTGCCGCCTTTCAAAAATCACTTACCACGGCCTGCAAGCTTGGGGGGTTGGTAGTCCGACACGATAACTGCTCACCTACTGTGATGATGATGATGATGATGATAAGTGTTGTTTTAAGGGGCCTAACATCTAGGTTATCGGCCCCTAATAGTTTGGGTGATCGTGAAGATCATAATGAAATGTAAACTATAACTAAAACTAACTTAGGCTATATACTAGAAGAAGAAATGGTAAACAAAAGGAAAATAAGGCAAATAAAGGACAGGAGGAAAAGAAATGCCCTCAACCGCCGAAGAATGCGGATTGAGGGCCTTGGAAGGAAGGAGAGCCATAAAAGGCAGATAGGAAAGCGAAAGAGGAGAGGGTCCGCCCCAGAGGTAATGGATAAAAGGGGGGAAACCGGACCCAGCTCAGCAATCCCTCGGGGTCACCAACTCCCGAACTCACTAGCCGTGAGCCCCTGTGGGTGTAGCACTATCCAGGGTGCACCAGAAGTGGTGGGGCTACACACACGCTGCCTCCTTAAGGGCCTTGAGCACAATGCAGGAGGTAAAAGGAAATGAAAAAGAAGGCTGACCCCTCGCAGAAGGAGGGTATCAGAAAAGATGAGACAAATGCCAACTAAGGCGGGAGAGGAAGAGACTCCCTAGGCCTCGGATACCCTAATACCGTCGGGGTCGGAAGAGAACAAGAGTTGACCAAGTGAGGTCGACAGGAAAGAAGACGGAGATGAGTCCGGCACAAGTAAGTGGAAGCAATGCCGGACTCAGCTGGGGTCCCGTGGTCGCCATCCCACGTCCCACTAGATGTGAGCCCTTGGGAGGACCTCACCCACTGATGACTGTCCCACAAATGTAGGCCTACTTCACATCACCTGACTGAAACGTATTTCGGACTCGTCTTGAGCTCCCGTGGTCACCAATGAAGGCTACGCCTCACAAGTTGAGAGCCCCTTAAGGCTTTTAGTGTTCAAATTGCAACGCTGGTCGTGCACAATGAATGTTCAGAATATGTTTTTTATTATTATTTCAGTGAGTATATTATTTAGAATTTCATTACCCATCACTCATTGCTTGAGGCAGATGGCTACGCCTAATTAGCAAGCGTATTAAGTAATTGTCAAGAAGCGCATGTCCTGCCATCTGTCGGCCGCTCTATTACGTGTGAAACACCACTGTGAATGTCACCGTAACTAACATCTGTTATGTCGTACTTACTGCTATTCCAAATTGTCATCATTTACAATTCTCATTAATTCATGAACACTCATTAATTCATCTAGACCCTTTAATTTTCTCTTCAATCTTCTCTTTCTTTTACACGCTTCTTGTTTGAACTCATTATCGTATTATAGAACTTTTTCCCCGTCCTTGTTCTTGCTCTGTGGTGCTCCATCTCACTCTGGTCTCGGTCTCGGGGTTGTAAACCAACTTCATTTGTTTCCTAGCGGCCGCCACGCTGGTGAAATAGTGCTCCATTCGGCGCGTAGATGGCTCTCAGGAGCCTCGTCCTAGGCTGACAATCTGTTAATAGAAAATAATAGAATTAGGTAGCCATACCTCTGTCCGCTTGCTGCAGAATTTAGAGGAGCTAAACCCGGGCTTCAGTTAACTCAGTGAACTCTCCAGACATTCTGAGTGAAACCAGTTGCAGCTTGCGTACATTATGTTGAGTCGTATCGTGAAAGATACTCAGTAGGTTTCACAATAGGGGAATGCCTGCAATCTAACAAAAGTTAATTGCATATGGTCAAGTAATAATAATTTATTTACGGTATTTTATTTATCGTGTGATTAATGTATGTACATATATACAATCCCTCCCTATATTATTCTGCTAAGGTCCCATTCCAGTTTTGTACCGAAAATAAGGTCCCATTAACACCAACCTACACATATGGGGTACCTACAGTTTCAGCATAACCCAATGCGTAAGCGAAATGCACTCACATATTATTTAAATGCCTCACAATTAAATAAATACCTTAAAACATGTATATTTACAATGAAAGAATGCAACTCGGTAACCATGGTAACAGAATCTCACAGGTCCATCTATTTCTGTAAGACGCAATGCAATTCCAATTATTACATTACTGTGAAAGTTTCCAGACGGTTATAAGGTTACCACTGAACCAAATTAAGCTGTAAAATTCATCAATACATACAGTATAATGCGCTTAAGGGGGTCAAGGGGCACTCTAGAATTTTTTCACGCAATTTTCACGCGTGAGTGTGGTGCGAAAGGTATTTTTCACCCGACTATAAGGGGTCTCCGAAAACCACATTTAAAGGCCCTTAAATTAACAGTGTCTGTGATATTCCCAGAAAACTAACTTCGCTCTGATATACCTATGGAGGAATGACAAACCCCTAACCACTGCACCAGTAGCTGAATTGATAAAGTCTGATTATTCATACCAAGGATAAACCAGTCATAGCATTCATGGTTGAGATTTTGCTAAGTGTACTGTTTACAACTAGAATATTCGCGGGCGAAGCCGCGACGGGTAAGGCTAGTATATAATTTCTGGACAAATGTGCATAGTCTCAAGTTCGTACGATCTTACAACTCTAGGCCTAGTTCTTTGATCCATTCAACTGTTTCATCCGATGTAAGATGAATGTCCATTATTGTTCCTTGGGAAGATCGAAGAGGACAGTCAGCAACAATATGATGGATTGACTGTGCAGTCGCAATTTGCAGTGTTAGCCCATCCCCATTTGACAGTAGATAGCCACATCTGCCTTGTTCAGTTCGAATCCGGTTGATGATCCTCCTCTGGTGCCTGGGGAGATGGAATCCTTATATCCGGTTAGAAGGGTTGTCAACTAGATGTTTATTTACCACTGAAGATTGCTCCCATTGGATTTTCCATGAGTTGTTAACTTGGAAAAAGCATCTTTCAAGGTTGACTGCTGTACTATTATCTTATTAAAACCACCTTGTCAAACACTAAAGAAACGTTTAATTACATTACTAAACGTACATGTTTCGGTATTCATTGATACCTTCCTCAGCGTGTTAACAAAGCCAAACAGAAAAGGATATCCTTACAAAAATTGTTTTAAATAAAAAATGGAAAAGCTTGCGAATAATTAAATGCCATGTATATTAAAAAATGATAGTAAAATGATGCTATTAAAATATGCGATCTACCTTATAAACTGCCTACGTCAATACTCCAATAATTTTGATCGAAAAACTGTAGTGACAGAAGATGTCGCTGTCAGAAGAATGAAGAAGCGCAAACGATGTAGATCAAATTGTTGCATCAAACGGAACAAAAATGTTGTAATACAGTCCTCCAACCTAAAACTTCAGGCGATTCCCAACTTAATGCCCACTCTGTTGTTTTAGTTGCTTAATGCGTAACGCAATGTGCAGGCTATTTACCAAACACAGCAATCAAGCATATTATACAGTGTCGTCTTCAGGCGGAATACTGTTACGAGAAACGTAATAGTTTACAGTATTACCTTCTCCTAAACTTCGATGACTCAGTTGGTTCTTATTTGTTGGCTCTCTCTGCTATAAACATGTACGTTTAATAATGTAATTGAACGTTTCTTTAGCGTTTGACTGGGCGGTTGTAATGAGATAATACCATCAGTCAACACGGCTATTAATTATTACCATTGTCATAATGGTCAATGTTAACGCATTTTATGACTGCTATACGCCATGGTGGTTTCCTTGATTTCAAGCGTAGGTGTTCTGCTCGAGCAAGATCGTGGTGAATGGGTAGCTGTGAATTCTTCCGAATGTTTTTCCATACCTTTAGAAGAGCTTCTGACCTTCTTAGGACTGGAGGTGGAATGTTGCTGAGAACAGGCAGCCAAAGTGTGTTTGTGCTCCGAATACAACCCGTGATTATTCGCATAGCTTGACTGAGTTGCACATCTAACTTCTTAGTGTGAACGCTATTGATCCAGGTTGGACAGCAATATTCAGCAACAGAATATGATAAAGCTAAGGCAGTGGATCTTTGAACTTGAGTATTAGCTCCCCTTGATGTACCAGCAAGTTTCTGAAGTATATTATTTCTGGTTTTGATGTTTGCAGCCGTATTTAGAGATGCTGCTTGAAAGTCAGAGTCCTATCTAGTGTTATGGTATACTACAGTACGGTAACAGTTGGCCACTGAATCTGACTGCAGGTTTGTAATGTTATTGCCTGTTGCGTAGGTGGAATGCAGATACAACTGTTTTCTGAGAGTTTAGGTGGAGGCACCATTTCTTGAAGTATACATCCAAGACTTCAGGATCAGTGGATAAATTAGTTTCAGCATCAGAAAAGTCCGAGCACTGAGTCACCAAACAAATGACATCATGATGATGATAATTGTTGTTTTAAGGGGCCTAACATCTAGTTTATCGGCTCCCAAATGACATCAGCATACATGAATTTTCTTGAGGATGTTTCAAGTAAGTCGTGTAAATACAGACTGAAAAGGAGGGGAGCCAAGACAGAACCTTGAGGTAACCCATCCTTTAGTTTAAACTATACGGTAATTAAGCCGGAAAGTCTCTATGCTTCAGAATGTATGTTTTCCATTACAAAAGGCGATATAGAAGAGCTAGAGAAAAAGTAAAGAAGGATACTTAGAAAAATATTGGGACCATTAAGAACAGAAAGTGGAGAGTTCAGATACAGAAAAAATGTCGACCTCTACAAAAATAAAGAAATTGAAAATATCTACGATACGATCAGGAAAAGGAGGGTTAATTTCTTTGGACACGTAATGAGGATGACTAACACCAGACTCACAAAACAAATTTTCAGTAATGTATACAAAAGCAAGAATGGTAATCAGTGGGTACAAAGTATAAAAAGGGAGATGGAAGAGGTGGAAGTAACAATATATATTATTCAGGACAGATCACTTTTCAGAAATATGATAAAAAAAATATCAAGGGTTTCTAGGAGAATGAAAAGAAGAAGAGGGTTAACATCTGGACGGAAGAGAGAAGAAAAAAGGAAAGGAAGCTTGTAGTTTAACGTGACCGTTAATCTTGAGATCATGAGCCACGGGACCTCCTTTTTACGTGGAATCCGAACCACAGGACATGGCATTTCACTTCAAAATCTCACATGCATTGACCGAGGATCGAACCCGGACCGCCTTGGTGAGAGGCATACAGCTAGACCGCAGAGCCACCACGCCCCCCGGAAGAGAGAAGAAGGAGACAAAGTGAAGTAATGAAGAACTACTGGAAGGCAAGAAGGAAATAAGAGACAGTGAATGCAATGGGATATTTTACACGGTCCAAAAATGGACAACATCGAGGAAAGAAGAAGAAGAAGAAGAAGAAGAAGAAGAAGAAAATCTGCGGCAGAAGAAAGAATACAAAAAATGGAAAGAGCATATGGCATAGCCTAACTAGGAATAGGCTACTTACAACAAAAAGTGTCTGTCTACAGATCTTAAAATACAGCACTACAGCATCGTAGTCAAAGCGGAATGCCAGTGTGCGAGTGAATGTCTCGTGCTGAACTACAAATTCCATAAATTAGAAGTAGTAGGAAGAAGAATTATACGCAAAATACTCGGTCCTTTAAAAACTGCAGAATTTTTAAAATTAAGAAGTAATGATGAAATATATCGAAGAATAGAAAACATATCAGAAACAAGTAGTTCCGTGAAGAACTATAGGCCTACAGCCTATTTTCATATATCCTACTTATGTTAATTGCCTCTATAAAAAATACAAAATTTCAGTTTGATTGCTGTAATAGATTCGTAGATATTGAGAACCGACTAAATATTGCGGATGGTCGCCATGTTGGATTTTATATATGTAGGTCCTAGAGTTATGTATTGTTACATGAAGATTATTGTGTACGTGTAGCATTCAAACTTCAATCGCATGATTAGGACACAAGAAGTAACAAGGAGATTTTAAAATTTCGCACAGCTGCCATCTTGTGGTTATGGAAACAATTGAAATAAATTAGATGCCAGTGGATTAACATTCAAATAAGGATCTACTGTACCAAGTTTCACTGCACTCGGATGGCTAAATTGCGAGAAACGTCCATGTGAATATTTATACTTCGCGTCGCCGCCATGTTGGATTTGTTATCACCAGGTTATTTAAAGTCCTATAGGTGTACTTAAGTTTATAGCCCCTATGAACATAAAAAAAATCATTTTGATTGCTATAATAGATTCGTAGATAATCAGAGCCGTCTAAATATTTCGGATAGTCGCCATGTTGGATTGTTAAATGTATAGGCCATAGAGTCATGTACCATTAAAGGAACATTATTGCGTACGTTCATTATTCAAACTTTCACTACGATCGCATGATTACGGCACAAGAAATAAAAACTTAATGTTAAAATTCGCACAGCCGCTATTTTGAGGTTATGTAAACAATTGAAATAAATTAGATACCAGTGCATTAAAATGTGTATAAACATTTTCTGTACCAGATTTCATTGCGATTGGAACATTAAATCGCGAGAAAGGTCTATTTAAAATTTTCAAATTCGCTTGGCCGCCATGTGTTTTATAGTTACTGGTTTTTCAAAAGTCACATAGGTGAACTTCTAGTAGTTCCCTTTATCACCGTACAAAATTCCAGGGTGATATCGGGAATAGTTTCCGAGATATTGAATGCTGGTGAAATATTTCGTACAGCCGCCATGTTGGATTGGTGAGACGTAACAAAATTTGAACGGCACGGTCGAGGTCGCCCGCGATAGTGCTATGATCAATCTGAGTTTCATTGAAATCGCTCCAGCCGTTCAAAAGTTATTAGGGGACACACACACACACACACACACACACCTCACACACACACACACACACACACACGCGCGCGCACACACACGGACAAAAGGTGATCTCAAAAGCCTTTTTTTTTTTTTCAAAATTGAAAATAGGCTAAAAATACGGAAGAGGAGTTGGCTATTTTTGGACATTTGTACCGATGGATGACAGTAGGTTAACCAAGCATATCTGCACATTCCTGTGGAAGAAGGAGTCAACAACAACCTGCGTACAAGAAGTCAAAAAGGATTTGGAAAGAAACAATGTCAGAGAAGTGCTAAAAATGGAAGGATTCCAAGGGAGAACCGGCTCGAAATGGTCCGAGGAAAGGAAGAGGAAACATAGTGAGATGATGAATGAATATTTGAGGAAGAAGAAGGAACAGCAAAGGACAAAGCATTGAAATTGGCTCGTGGTCCCTAGACGACCGAAACGAAAAGAAATAAATAATAATAATAATAATATCACAGTGAAATGATCAAGGAATACTGAAAAGAAAGGATGATGAATAGAAATTGGTGTGCGTTTATTTTCTTTAGCTCATTGCTTTATTGTTTTAATTTCAATATTATAGTTTTATTTTGACACGACAAAGAAATTCAAGCAATAAAACAAATAGGTATAGAAAATAAATTCTCACCCAAAAAGATAAATCAAGTTGTAACCTACATAAGTACCTGAGAAAATACATAGATCAAAAGCTACTCGATAATGAGAACAATTTTGCGCGTTTCAATTTCGTGAACGCCAACAGGTGAAACATTTTTAATACATAAAAAAACAGAATCAAAACAGCATTCAAAACATTCAACATACGTGATAAAACACTTGCATAAGAGTAACTTAAAAGAGCAGGACCCGTTTGCCTACTCGCATTCAGGGATATAGCCTACATATTATTGTGTCAATCAAATTACGTAGCACAGACCGGTAAGAGGATAGAAACACGATATAAAGAGCACAGAAAACACTCTGCAGTATGCGAACACGTGTGGCCTACGGCAGCGTAAGTTACATAGTTTCACTAATATTGAAACAGACCTAAAATTCATTTGTTTATTTATTTATTTGTGTATATTTATTTATTATCGTGATGGAAGCCATATTTTATGGTTGCCTTAGTAATCTACACACCCGTTACAATTGGGTACAATCGTGTTGACCGGCTGAAAATAATTACTTTCAATTGTTAACCCTTTATGGGATTGTGGTCTCTATATTAACGACCTGTCATAAGGACAGTTTGTGGGATAGTGTCTCTATATTAACGACCTGTCATCAGGACAGTTTATGCTTTCAAAGATCCTGATAGTTGAATCTTTCAGCTAAATTTCTAAAAATCAAATATTATACACGTATCTACTTGACGTAATGTGTTGGATAACATTAAAAAGAAACTAAAAACAATTAAAACGTAAAATAATATATAAATATAGAAATAAAAATCATAACAATAAAATTACAATAACAAAAGGAACATAAAAATTAAAATAATAAACATAACTATAAAAGAATTATGAAAATAATTGTAAAAATCAATTCGAAATTAGTTAATTAATCAATTCAATAAAATTAACAAAATTAAATCTCTAAGAACATAAATTGAAAATTAAAAATTAATATATTAACATTAAAATGAGAGAAACAAAAAATAACATGATTTATAATTATAATAATTACAATAAATTAAAATGCAGGAACACATAAAAGTAAAAAAATAGTTTTGCCCTATCAAGGGTTAAGGCAGCACTGAAATATGTCTCCCAACACAATAAATAAATAAATAAATAAATAAATAAATATTAGGAAATAAAAAATCATCTATAGTATCGTATTAATTTTGTTGAACGTCTGTGTTAGGCCATTGCACTTGCCGGTTGTGCAGTATCAGTGTTATTGAGCAAGGTAATTCCCATTCACGCTAATGACAGCTGTATTGATGGCTGCTAAACAGACAGGCCGACAGACATAAGCACTCGATCAAGGTAATTATTCTGTAATGAATTATTGTTCGCCTGGTTTGTTATTATCTAGCTTGTACTGAGATGACCTCAGAGAATGAGGCATTGTGATAGAGACTTGTGCCTTATTCTCTAAAAAACCAGGTGTTCAGGGGCAAGCGACTGCTCTCGTAGTAGCTTAAAGGCTTCCTCACACCGGAGTGATTGCGGTGGCGGTGGTGGTCAAATACTTCCTACAGAATTAAATAGAGGCTTTCAGACAGACAGCGATCACGCAGGCAGCGTTCAGGACAGTGCAGCGTTCTACAGTGAGTCCGGGAATGTTCTCCGCAGCGTCTACATGCGTCTTTGAGAGCTAGCTACAGCAGTTACGTTGGCAGCACGGCTGCCACTTGCATCATAACAAATTATCAGTTAACTTTGTACTCACCACAGCCATTCATAACAGATGCTGGAACCGTTCACAGTACGTCACTCTTTTTCCGTAATCAGTTTGTTTTCATTCATGCACCACGGTAACTTTATAAGGGAACAACTGAAGCTTGTCTCTTACAGCTTTATGTGCTGTCGACTTAGAGATTCCTGTTTGTTGAGCTAATTTTCGTGTTGATTTATTTGGACTACGCAGCATTATATCGGAGATTTCATCAAGTTTTTTGTCCGTTAAAAGCGTAGGCCTGCCTGTTCCCGGTACATCGTGAACTGAGCCAGTCACACGAAATTTACTTACCAAATCCCGAACGGTATCACGGTTTGGACACTTTGAATTAGGAAACCGCGCCTTCGCTTTCGCGAAAAACGTATTCCACAAAAAAAAACACTCTCTCTTTAGTAGTAAACATTACCGCCTGTATACTGCTGCACTCTTCCAATAATAATCTATCTGAACGCTCGCTTACTGCAATACACACTGAAGGCATACAGGCTCGCTCGCTTATCGCAATACACACTGACAGCGCACACGCGGGAGTCCCCCTTTCAAGGACACAGTGCAGCCAACTAAACTTATGACCTAGCCACTCACAGCTGCACGTACCCACTGCGAGAAAATTCTCGGGCGCCCTGTACTACGCCGTGGCGATCAGATGCAGCTGCCCGCGTCACTGTGTGTTGGCATGACAATGAGTGCGACAACACAGCAACCATTGAAGAAGACGTGAAATTGTATTATAACATTATGCAACGAGCCTATAATGGCAAAAATTAAGACACGAGTATGTTTATAAAACGAGGGAAGCGAGTTTTATAATTTCCATACCAGTGTCTTAATTACCATTATAGGCGAGTTGCATACGACTGTTTATATTCGACGATAAAATGTATTATATGTTCTAACATAAATATTCATAAATATCTGTCGAGATTCTGTCGATTGACTTCTTCTTCTTGGAAATTGTGTGGGCTCAGCATTTGATCTCTACCCAATAACGAATCCCAGAGCTTTAAAACATTGTTTATCCTGAAGTAGCACCAACAGATAGCGCACAGGTACTGTGTTGGATCATTTTGTTATTTTGGTCAAATAACAAAAAAAAAAAAAAAAAAAAAAGCTGTTACAAACGCTTTGAAATTAAAATGCACCGTATTATCAACTAGTTATTCTTCAAATTCGATGCATATAGAATGTCAACAGAAGGCAAATCAATTTAGTCCCAAATAGAACAGTAACGGTATCTGGCGGAAAAGTTTCTCAGAAGAATTCCATTTACTAAACAGGGAGCTGAATTATAATTTCTGTGGAACAAATGACATATGCCTGCTTCCTCCATGGCGTTCTGGTGTGTTTATGTCAACAACAACATTCACTAAAATTGCCAGCAATACAGGCTTCATTGTCAACTTTCAAATCACGTAGTTCATGCCCGACATGTTGAATTTTCAGTGCATGTCAGACGCTATCCTTACCTAATTGGTCGCTACGCTCGTTTTATAAACATACTCGTGTCTTTATTATTGCCATTGTAGTCTCGTTGCATAATGTCCTACGACACCCATCATGATACAGTTTTCTGACATATAATATTTACATATCGACATCGTCGAAAATAAAACATATTAATTGATTTGTCGCATCCTGACTATAAACATATAGTCCAGTAGATCATCAAAGCATTCCATTGGCATCCAAAAGTAAATGCAGAATCGTTCTTGATGTTGTCGCAGTTGCCGATATAAAGTGTGAATTTCTTCTTGATGCTCATGAATCCATGATCTCTTACGTCCTTTTCTGAAAAATATATTATTTAATTAACACAGTTTATATTATTTGTGTGATTTGTATGATTTGTAAATACTTCTGACATTTCTTTATTGTACACATTGAAAGGAATAATTACCTTGCTCACTGTTGCTCCTCATCATCAACTACCGCTGCTAGTTGAGATAACCGATTCATCCTTGACGTTCACGATTTTACAAAGTGATCGCTACCACCGCGCGCCTGGGAGTGAAAAGACCTGACCTGATCGCCTTAAGGGACACTGGGACTGAGTTTTCTAATTCCTGTAAATATTAACGTACAATCTCGATATTTTGTTTGCTGGTAGTATGCGGTAGTATAAACATGTGTACCAAATTTGATCAATGTAGCTTCACTAGCTGCATAGAAATTATTTATTTTCCAATATTTAAATGCAAATTATTCAAATATTCAAAATGTCAAGCGCGTCAAACTAATGTAGATAGTACAATTTGTTTTTATTTTTCTAGTTCCTTATTCTTATACAAATAAAATAGTGCATCGAATTTGAGATTGTATTGTTTACTATGAAGATATAATGTTTTTCCCCAATGATTTTTTTTCGTAAAATTCATGAAATTTGAAGGTTTAAACTTTTTAGTGGCAAACCAGAACTCCAATCCGAACAGTAATGCACACGTTTGTGGATAAAATACTAAGGAACATGCGTGTTAATTTACAAGATAATTGCATTACATCTGTAACGCGTACTAGATTTTATACAACAGAAAATGTGAAACTGAGAAAACTGCATTTTTCTAAAAACACGCATATATTTTAATATTTCCACTCAACTTACCCATTAGAACTCTCCTGCAGCATAAGTAACACCTTCCTTCTTCTGTTTTGCAGCCTCCTTCATCTTTGTGACCTTGGTATTGTTAGATGTGTGTGTATCCCGTCCCCTCCCCCCTAATAACTTCACAAACACAATACATTTCGAAAAAGTACTAGCCTAGCGTCCAATAAATTGTTTATAAACAGAGGTAGACCATGCGTACACTTCTAAAGTCAACACAAATATCAAATAATGATAAATTGTGCATCTACTGTCATTCTAAAAGCGACTAGAAACTCTAATGAAATTAGAAAATGCAATATAATTGCAAAATTTCATCATGTCGACCGTTTGAGATATTTATTTATTTATTTATTTATTTTCAAACATTTGAAGTTTTTGTAAAGCTTAGGTAGTAAATAGTGCCAATATTCATCGGTAGATAATAGCACAATGCACAGCCAGTAGTACAGAGGGAATTTCAAATCCGTATTTAAACTACTCCGATAAAAAAATCCATAAATACGTGTAGATGATAATGTACCAAGAGAAAGGGGCGTTTAAATGGCAGTGCGGCCAGCATTTAAACGTCTCGCCGTGCCTCAAAAAATGGTGGGATGTGGAAAATGATACCGCTAATTGATCCGTTATGGTCAGGGGTACAATAATATGTCAGTAGGTAAGATAAGCCGAAGCTAGGACAGGGGCTAATGGGCAAGATGGCCGCCACGCGCAATCACTCTATGTTATTCTTATGGAGGGGTCAGTCAGAGCTGGGGCAGGGGCTAATGGGCAAGATGGCCGCCATGTCCTGAGACCGTGGATGATGTCACAGGGGAAGTTCGGCCGTGTAGTTGCTAAATGGAATATTTATTGTTTTTATTATTATTATTATTATTATTATTATTATTATTATTATTATTATTATTATTATTATTATTATTATTAGGTAATCTTGCATTGATCATGTACAATCAAGACCAGTCTTATATTGTCCACTTTTTGGTGTAGTGGCTAGCATTCTTGGCTGTTACTGTGGAGGCTTGGGTTCGAGCCCTGGCTCTGTCAAGAAATTTAATTCTAGGCTGAGGGTTGGAATGGGGTACACTCAACCTTGTGAGGCAAAACTGACAGGAACTGGCTTTTGATTCATACCGCAGCCATTCTGCCGAACCCAACTTCACCTAACCTAACCTAACCTTACCTAACCTAACCAGATCCCACCTTACCTAACATAACCTAACCTAACTTCAAAGTCAGAATGTACAATACATTTATTGTTTTTTATACCCTCATAAATTAGATATAGAGAATGTCCACCACGATTTAGATCATCGAGCACACTTTTCTGACATATATCATTAAAACGTGTCGAAAGGAATGTCTGAACATTTTCACTAACACATGATACACGTTCACTATACATTGTGTCCACTTTTTGAATGTTAATGATACGGAAAAGAGTATGCATTGGTAATTCAGTGAGCTTTTTTCTCTCTAATCAACAGTTCTGCCCCCCCCCCCCCATAGTATTGAGAATATTTATTGTAGTAGCCTATAAAGAAACAAAAAAATCATATCTATTACAGTTTAGCTATAAGTGCCCGGAACCACTATAACATTTTATTCTAATAAGGAGATTTCCATAATGATAAGAAAAAAAATGCTTACCATAATGATGGATTGTGTAAGTAAACGTCTTTTGCTGCTTGATGCCACTACTAAACTGATACTAATACAACAGACAAGTGAGTTCATGTTTCGCTGACGTAATCGTATGTTCCCACGCACTTCCTGTGTGTTGCACGCGCCGTAGTGGCTAAATTTGAAACTAGATGAGATGGTTTGCTGACGTAATCGTATGTTCACCTGCACGCACACGCAGGCCCCTGTGAATGGGCCCCTGTGGACGAGTCCCTGTGGACGGGACCCTGTGGACGGGTCATTGTTGACGGGTCATTGTTGACGGGTCCTTGTTGACGGGTCCTTGTTGACGGGTCCTTGTTGACGGGTCCTTGTTGACGAGCCCCCTGTGGACGGGTCCTTGTTGACGGGTCTTTTTGACTAATCCCTTTAGACCGGTCCCTTTTGGATTGGTCCCTATGGACTGGCCCATGGTCCCTAATGCTATGATGAAATTAAACGTTCTTCCATATGAAACGCATGTGAAGAGCCGATTGCTACTATGAATTAACATGTTTGTTTTTTTGTTTTTACGCATGCGCACTTGGGGTTTTTGTAAGTGGGCGGGCTTTTTAAATAATGATTTATAGATGAGTTATTTTTTAAAAAAATTACCAAAAGATCCAAAACTAATAAGTCATTAGCGTTTTTAATATCTCATGAACCAACTTGTATGAGAGGTCGTTGGGACTTGAGGTGACATTCTGTTTTTGAATGTATTATTTTTTTTTGTCAAAAGGGCCTAACTACACTTTTGTTAATATCTCGCTAACTAATAATCAGAGAGGGTCAAGTGAGGTGTCATGGGACTCAGGTTGGTCAACCCTTTTCCATGACCAACGAATTTACCCAAACGATCTAATACAGCATGGTCATTGACCTATGATTTTATAAACTAATCATCGGAGAGGGTTAAGTGAGGTGTCATAGGACTTAGAATGGTTAACTCTTTCCCATGACCAATGAATTTACCCCAAAAATCCAAAAACAGCAAGGTCATTGACCTAAGATTTTATAAACTAATAATTGAATATTAACATGTGAGGTGTCATAGGACTTAGAATGGTCAACCCTGTCCCATGGCCAATGCATTTACCAAAAATACCCAATACATTAAGGTCATTGACCTGAGATTTTATAAACTAATAATTGGATACGAACATGTGAGATGTTTACCATGTGTGATGGAACATAGCTAGGTAGAGAAAGAATTAGTGTAGGGGACTGACAAGTCTTTTACCATTGAAACTTGTTTTCAGATCAAACTGCAGTATAGAGAGAGTATAGGTTGCAGGTATGGGTTAATAAATGAGAAACGGTGTACGCAAACTCTGATTTATCAAGAATTAAGAGTAGACTATCTTTAATTGATTAGTTGAAGATGATAGCTAAAACACAAAAAATCTCAGTCGTTACCGAGACAAAATGGTCGCTACACACAACAAGCTTTAAATACTTGAGGCTAATAATCAATACACACACACTCGCTTGTTGTAAACTAAACTGTGTTGCTGTCAGTGCTCAGACAGTAGGCTGACGACGAAATGCATTGCTAACAGAAATATAATCATTTCCGGTTGTGTAATGTTACCAGCTATCCATTTTTTTTGTGTTGCAGTGGTAAGCACTTTTAGCTCTTGTACTGGTGGTCTTAACTCGATTTCCAGGTCTGAGGCCTAGAACAAGTTGAACTAAGAAACAAGGGCATGGTGGTGCAGTGGTTAAGCTGTTAGCCTTTTCACCAGAGGGTTCGATTTCAGGTTAATATGCATGTCATAAACATATTAAACAAAACAAAACAGAGATAACGTTTAAAACTGATTACATTTGTGTCTTTTCAAATTATTACTTGGATTACAAATACAAAGGTGAACTGGGTTTGATATACAGTTAATGCTGTCTATCACACACTCGACTGTAAGAAAGCCAAAAGAGCAAAAGGCTTAGGTAGAGCAGTGGTAAAATTGCTATATGTAGAGAACTACCTAGCAAAGCTATATCGCATAAACAGTGCAGGATACAATCCAGCAATCAAATTTGTATCTTGTGGAACAGAGAAATGCACTTACGTGAGAAAATGCAAGTTCATGTGTAATATGACCTAACACACAAGTGTTCACTTGTGCACGTGCACAATAAGAGCTAACAAGTCACATTCTGTTTAGTTCGTACGTAACGTTAGGTTAGGGCTAATGCACACACCCTAGTACACGAGGCACATGCCATTTGAGAGCCGGCCAAGGGATCTAACTTGGTGGATGGATGTGTTCTAACGAGTCATTTGTAGTTGAAAGAGAATAATACATGTTCTTAAGATGTTAAAACTGTGCAGATGGCACGTGTAGTAAGACGTCTTGTTATATTTCCTGTGTTATATTACAGACATGGCAGAGAGCGCGCAGATCTGTTGCTATGACTAACACTGCAGTAATTTGAAACCCCACGTGTTCATCAAGACAATGGGTGATGATCATGCAAAGTTAGTAGTTATTGGATATTACACAGGTGTTCCTTCCGGTGTCATGTTGCTGACATGGCAGAGAGCGCACACTGCTGTTGCTATGACTGACGCTGCAGTAATTTGAAACCTCAGCTGTTGATCAAGACAATGGGTGATGATTATGCAAAGTCAGTAGTAATTGGATACCACACATCAACATGGACTAAATCATAAACGTGTTGTCATAACCAGCAGAAACCTCATTTAAAGATTTTAGATTTTACATTTTAAATTTAAGATTTTTTTTTTTGATTTTTAGATTTTACTTTTTTACATTTTCCTAAAAGAGTAAACAACAAGGTCACATACCTAACCTCATTAAACCTAACTTTACCAAACCTAACTTTACCAAACCTAACTTAAGATAATCCCAAGGCTAATGCACATACCCAAAGCATATAAGGTACATGCAACTATCCTTATGCTAGTCTTACAGGTTACTGTACAACATGATCACTACCCCAAACGGATTTTTTTTCATTTTGTCGTTTACACATATGTCAATTTTCCAATTTCCCATTATCAGTTTTTTTAAAGTCAGTTTTTAGTTTTTTCAATTTCATAATATGGAAAACATGGATTTTTGCATTTTGTTGTTTACACATTTATTAATTTCACAATTTTCCATTTTCAGTTCTTAAAATGTCAGTTTAAAGTTTTTTTCAATTTCATGATATAGAAACATGGATTTTCCAATTTGTTGTTTTCACATTTATTAATTTACCAAATTCACATATGCATTTTATTTAAATTTTCAGTTTAATGTTTTTTGTTCTATTTGTTAATATGGAAACATGGATGTTTTACAATTTGTGTTTTACATGTGATGCAACTATCCTTATGCTAGTCTTATAGGTTACTGTACAACATGATCACTACCCCACTGGATTTTTTTTTCATTTTGTTGTTTACACATATGCCAATTTTCCAATTCCCCATTTTCAGTTTTTTTTAATGTCCGTTTTAAGTTTTTCAATTTCATAATATGGAAACATGGATTTTGCATTTTGATGTTTACACATTTATCAATTTCACAATTTCCCATTTACAGTTCTTAAAATGTCAGTTTAAATTTTTTCAATTTCATGATATAGAAACATGGATATTCCAATTTGTGGTTTTCACATTGGTCAATTTACCAAATTCCCATTTACAGTTTTTAAAATTTCAATGTAATGTTTTTTTTCTATTTGTCAATATGGAAACATGGATTTTTTTCAATTTGTGTTTTACATGTTCATTTTGCATTAGGAGTGGAGAAAAGTGGGTAGTAAATAAAAATGTGCAAGCAGTGTCCATTGTTGACAGGTCATTGTTGACGAGTCCTTTTCATACAACAGAAAAGTGAGTTCATATTTCGCATGCATTACCTAAAATGTAATACCATGCAAGTGTTTAACATTTTACAACTAACCTGTTAGTATGATTTGCACACTACAAAGGTTATATCTGTTCTGGTAATAGAATTATTTAGCGTTGGCTTTTATATTTAATATGTACAGTTTAAAGTGATAGAAAAGTGGTAGAAATGTGGTAGCAAAGTGGTAGACAAGTGGTAGACAATTGGTAACAAAGTGGTAGAAAAGTGGTAGAAAAGTGGCAGAAAAGTGGTAGCAAAGTGGTAGAAAAGTGGTAGCAAACTAGAAAAGTGGTAACAAAGTGGTAGCAAAGTGGTAGCAAAGTGGTAGAAAAGTGGTAGAAAAGTGGTAGAAATGTGGTTGCAAAATGGGTGCAAAAGTGGGGGCAAAAGTGGGGGCAAAAGTGGGTGCAAAAGTGGGGTGTAAAAGTGGTACCCTATTTGTAACGGCTTATTTGACAAGTTATTTTGTGGTACCCTATTTGTAATGGCTTATTTGACAAGTTATTTTTGTCAAATGTATTTAGAGGATATCTCTCTTGTTCTTGGAAAGTATCTCAGCCCTTTTTATGATAGCATAATGCTTACCGCCATGTTTGTAAGCAACAACAACACACTAAAGTTCCAAGAATCCAAACTACTCTAAGGTTCATGATTGTCTCTCAACTCCATTCCACGCCTAGTCAAAAATATTATACATTTCGAATTTTTCAAAAAAAAGGTAAATTGGGACAGTATGCTATATGTTTAAACTAAAAATCATATAAAATCATATGCTAACTCCAACACCTACGTCTATCCCACTCTCAGTCAAAAAAAATTATATTCTTTAAATTTTTCCTAAAATTTTTGGAAAGTAGGTTATATTTTGAAAACTAATCATCATAAAAAGTCATATATAGACTCAAACCAATGGCTTTTATGTCCTTAATCGTTAGAACATAACATGGAATTTTTGACATTTTTCCAAAAAATGTTCATTCTAAAAAATGGGCTATATTTTGTAAACTATGAAATTTACAAAAAAAAATGTGTTTGACATAAATGACAGGTATTTACTCCCTATACCCCAAAAATAAATTGTACGTGCCTAGGACAAAAACTGTGCAGTAGTGTGTTTGTGAGAGTTCTGGCCCCACCTCCACCTCCCCACCTCACAAGATGGCGGCCGTAGCTTAACTTAACCTAGCCTAACCTAACAAGATGGCGGCCGTAGCTTAACTTAACCTAGCCTAACCTAAAAAAATGGCGGCCGTAGCTTAACTTAACCTAGCCTAACCTAACCTAACCTAACCTACGAGGTGTGATCAAAAAGTTTCAAAAATGTGGCTGCGACTTAACCAAACCTCGCCTAGCCTAACTTAACCTAACCTACAAGGTGTGGTCAAAAAGTTTCAAAATGGCGGCCGTAGCTTTACTTAACCTAACCTAACCTAACTTAACCTAAACCTACGAGGTGCGATCAAAACATTTTCAAAATAGTCGTCATAGCTTAACTGAACCCAGCCTAACCTAACCTAACCTATACCTACGAAGTGTGATCATAAAGTTCCAAAATGGCAGTCGTAGCTTAACTCAACCTAACCTAACCCTACGAGGTGTGATCAAAAAGTTCCAAAATGGCTGCCGTAGCTTAACTGATTGATCCCTGTTGATTGACCCCTTTTGATTGATCTCTGTTGTTGTATCCCTTTGGACTTGTCCCTGTTGACTAGCCCCTTTGGACGGGTCCTTTTTGAAGGGAGTCATTTTTTTTACGGGTCCCGGAGGACGGGTCTTTGTTGAAGGGTCCCTGTGGCGGGTCCCCTTTGACATAATTTGGATAAAATGCAAGGGCCAGTCCATAGGGATCAGTCCAAAGGCCAACATCCACCCACTCGTACGTCATGGCCTACATTTTAACATAGTATGTGGATCTTACTGATCGTACGAAGAAACATTGGTCTGTAGAATTCACTCAATCTTATATTAGCCGATGACGTGGTTTCTGCTTATCACGCCATACGCTTTATACGAGTGAGAGCCGGTTAGGCCATTCTACACGAGCGAGTAAAACGCCGCGATTCACCCACTTCTGACCGCGCCATGTGACAGAACCTACATTGGTCTGTCTCCACTACCCTCGGTCGTGCCTCCACACGTGCGTTTTGCCGGTCACGGTAGGAGGTGTGCGAGACTCGTCAAGTGGTAAGGCTAGAGTGAAACAGCGCTAACTAAACTACTCGTGGCGTTTTGCAAGCAGTTTACTCGCGCCATTAGCCTCCTATTGTTTCCTGTAATTAACATCTTTGAAAAAAAAAATAGGGTTTTCGGGAAACAAAAATCATATCTCTCTCAATAGGGACAATATCAAAACCGTATAAAATAGACAATATCCCCCTAATAATTACCTAAAACGTTCGTCTGAAATAATTTTTGATAGGCTATGACCCTCCATTACGCCAAGGGATGAGTAAAATGATTTCGGAATTATAAGAAAATGCCGAGAGCCAACAGAGGTTGCCATGACAACGCTACTAAATTGATGAGGGATGAGCCATCAGAGGTTGCCATGACAACGCCACTGGATGAGATCACATTTAGTTTTCCATCTGACTCTGTGGGAAGCGGTTTTGGTGGCGTAACTGGTAGTATGCTGAATTTCAATACCCAAGGTCGCGGGTTCAATCCCAGCCGAATTCGTCGGATTCTTTAACAGCGTTAAAATCCCTCAGTATGCCTTCCTTCGGAGGGGAAGTTCCAACGTTCGTTGCCAGTTACTCGTTGCGGTGGCATCTAGTAGCCAAGCTCACAGCTAGGCGTCGTTGATGGTAGTATTTGGTAGCAAAATTAGGAACTACTCCTTGAAATTGGCCGTCTGCAATCCTTACCTGAATTACAGACTAATACAGCCAGCACAATTAACACCGGTTATCAGACAGATTCTACACGCACCCAAAGTACACGGGTCTACATAACTGCGTTGTCGCAGCCCCTAAGCTGAGGAACCAACCAACATCTCTGCGGGAGGTACAATTTTGCGTGAAGAAGTAACAGACTGTTAGATAGTTTCACATCAGTGTCGAAGGGGCAGATGACCTCGATGTTCCGCCCCTTAAAACAACAATAACTAACTAACTATCAGTGTCGAAACCTTGATAAGGAGAGTGTGACCGCAAGTATAACAAGATGTTCCCTGAAGAACTATACAGCCTACTTTTCATGCCAATGTTTATTCTACAGTATATGAACCTATCTAGAATAATGACGAAATTAAGTTGATAATATCGAAATATCTAATTAGTTCAAAATATACCTGGTATAATGTAGCCTAATAGAGCACTACAGTTGGCAGCCCTGGTGACTGAATATATTCTTAGTTCCATCTCTTATGGTACAGATTACGAAATTTGGTTGAAGTCCAATGGACGTTACTTGCAGTTAGACACTGGATCTGTCAGCACGCGTAAAGGCATGTTGCGTGTGCTGGTCAGAAATAATCTGAAATATTATGATATCTTGTTGTGCCAATTTTGGATGAAATCCATTTGTTAGTATAGATGTTACATGTATTTTAAAATTGGACATATCAGCAGGCATAGAATCACGTTGGCAGCACTGCCTTGTATTAATTACTCCAAATTAATCTAGAATGTCAGGTGCTATACGTTTGCAAACTTGCATACTTGCAGACTTTCTGATATATTGATATTAGGGTAAAAAAATATAGACAGCATTTATTAACAGTTGGCAGCCCTGATTGCTCTTAACAATACTTATAGTCATATCTGTTATGGTACACATAGCACATACGAAATTTGGTTGAAATCCAACTGATAGTATAGAAGTTACATGTATTTAAAATTGGTCGTATCAGCAGGCTTATAATCATGTTGGTAGAACTGACGTATATAAGTTACTCCAAATTAATCTAAAATGTCAGAATATACGTGAGCATAGTTTAAAGCTGTTAGCTTGCATACTTTCTGATATATAGGCATTTGGATAAAAAATAGAGAGAGCAAATATTAACAGTTGGCAGCCCTGGTGGATCTTAAGAATACGCTCAGTCATATCTGTTTATGTACAGATATTACATACATAATTTGGTTGAAATCCAATTGATAGGGTAGAAGTTATATGCATTTAATCATTGGACCTATCAGAAAGCTTAAAATTATTTGGGCAACAATGTCATGGTTGGCCTCGTGGAAATTAAACTGAAATAGTATTATCTACATGTGTGCCAATTTTGGAATGGCTCCCATGCATACCTTGCAAGATATCCAACATGGAGCTCAAATTTCTAGTGCGTTTTTTCAGCAGTTGGTAGCACTGACATCATTTTCAAATATGGACTTGAGCTATTCCGGTGCACATCTTTACTCATACTAAATTTGGTTTTGATTGCTGCAGCCGTTTAGGAGTTGATAGGGGGGGGACACACACACAGCCAGACAGACAGACAGAAGGACAGACAGACACACACACACATTTTCCCGGATCGATCTCATAAGTCTACTTTTTCCTCATTTTTGCAAAATGTGAAAAGTAGGCTAAAAATGGACCCCAAATGACGAGAAGGTTACCGTCCCCATAAAACATTAAATGTTAAAAATATGTATAAAAATACAAAAAACAAAGTTTATTAAGCTCCAATTGTAAAATACTTTCTCACAATGAGAGGTATAAAATGAGGTCTGGTCCTTCAACGAAAATCTCCATATTCTGCCTATTTTTGCCTATCCTTAGGTTGCCCGGTGAAATCTACCTCCGCCTTCCAGCGTGTCGAGAGGAATTTTTGATAGTAGGCCCTATTCGTAACTATGGTAGCTAACAATTTCTAATGTTATAGTTTGGAAGAACATGCCTATATTTGTTGTACGAACAACTGGCATAAAGTAGACCCTACAGTACATATCAACGCGTACATGTGGACAGATTGGTTTTGCCATGAAAGTAAACATCCCGGACGTAGTAGGTGTGTCTATTCGCTAATCATAGGCCACGTTTAAGCGGTCTCATGTAGATTGAATGAGTTTTTGAATGGTATGGACTCCGTTTTGAGGACAGAATTCAAGATGAAAATTAATAAATGTAAAACAAAAATATTGGAATGCAGCCGAAATAAATCAGAAACCTCTATGGACAACAAATTGGCAGGTGAAAATCTAAAGGAAGTAGGAGACTTCTGTTTAGGAAGCTAAATAACCAGTGATGGACGAAGCAAAGAGGATATAAGAAGTAGGTTGGCTCGGGGAAGGAAAGCATTTCTACAGAAAAGGAGTCTGTTGACATCGAATATAGATTTAGGTATTAGGAAGTCATCTTTGAAAACCTTTGTCTGGAGCGTGGCGCTCTATGGAAGTGAAACTTGGACTATTGGTGCAGCAGAAAAGAGGAGAATTGAAGCGTTTGAAATGTGGTGTTACAGGAGAATGATGAAGATCAGTGTGGGTAGATAGGGTTACAAACGAAGAGGTATTAAGACGAGTGGGAGAGGAGAGATGTTTATGGCGACTGCTAATGAAGAGAAGAGATAGGTTGGTAGGACACATACCAAGACACCCAGGAATAGCAAGCTTAGTTATGGAAGGAAGGGTCGAGGACAAGAACTGTAGGGGTAGAGCGAGGTTAGAATATGTTAAACAGATTGCCTCGGATGTAGGGTGTGGTAGCTATGTATAAATGAAACGATTAGCTCAGGACAGGGAGGCATGGAGGGCTGCATCAAACCAGTCAAAAGACTGAAGACTCAAACAGCAGTAGTGTGTATGTGTGTACTTTTAATTCGGGTGAGGATTGGGAAGAAGGCCGGCGTGGCCGTTATTTGCCTAGAGTAGAGGGCGGAAACCGTGGAAAACCACTTTCAGGAGGGCTGAGGTGAAAATCGAACCTCTTCTTAGTTTAGCCTCTTGAAACTGAGTGTACCCGTTCGTCTTCGGTGGCGTAGTTGATAGCATGCTGAGCTTCTATGCCAAAGATCGCGGGTTCAAACCTGCCGAAGTCGTCGGATTTTTTATGAGCGTTAAAAATCCCTCAATATGCCTTCCTTCGGAGGGGAAGTAAAGCCAGCGGGCCCACGTCATAGATTTATAGCATGTAAATGAACCTTCCAGTAACTACACTTGGTTGAAGCTAAATTATAGGTTAGATTTGACTAACGCTTTTAGGTAATAACGTTCGCCGCCAGGAGCCGACTGCGGTGGCATCTAATAACCAAGTTCAGAACTAGTAGTCGTTGACGGTGGCGTTTGGTAGCAAAAGTAGCAACTACTTGAAAATTGAATGTCTGCAGTCCTTACTTGAATTAAAAACAGATAACACACACTAATACAGCCATCACAATTAACACCGGTTATCAGACAGATTCTACACACACCCAAAGTACACGGGGCTACATGACCGCGTTGTCGCAGCCCCTAAACGGAGGAACCAACCAACCTATGTTCTAATGCTGTAAATGTTAAGTTTGATTTAAAGCATGCGTGAAAGACCTTGTGTAAGTAAGAGGTTTGAAGTGAAGGGCTGTGTGAACTTGCTGTGCTCGTTGAGGCGGGTGATGGATGACGCGAGTTCAGAGATTAAGAAGGTAAAAGTAAAAAGAGTGGATGGCAGCAGAAGGTAGCAACAGCGTGTAATTAGCCAGGATATGAGTCCAGCACCTGGATAACAAGTGAATATCATCTCAAAACTTATAATAGAGTGCCTCGTGACGGACATTTACAACAGAAACATTTGAGGAGTTTGTCACAAAACATCTACCAATATACAGGCAGAGGCGACGAGTACTCATTACCATTGCAGTGTTGCTCAAAACAAAAAATAAAAAAAATAAAAAATTACCCCTGGCACTACAGCCCGTGAGGGGCCTAGGCCTACCAAGCGACCGCTGCCCAGCCATTTGACCTGCAGATATAGGGGTGACGCGTGGTCAGCGCATCGGGTCCCCTCAGTCGTTAATCTTGGTTTTTGTGATCGGGGCGCTCCCTCACTGTCAGACAGCTACTCAATTGTCCTCACGAGGCTGAGTGTACACCGTTACAGTCCTCACGTCAGTTTCTAAAATCCCTGACGCAGCCGGGAATCGAACCCAGGCGCACTGCACCAACACCATGGGGCCGGCAAAAGAAAAAATAATAATAATACCGTAATTCTGCAGGTGATCTGTTGTTCGAGTCTTCAGTTTTTTGACTTGTTTGATGCAACTCTCCAATGCTTCCCTGCCCTGAGCTAATCGTTTCATCTCTGCATAGCTACCACACCCAACATCCGAGGCAATCTGTTTAACATATTCTAACCTTGCTCTACCCCTACAGTTCTTGTCCTCGACCCTTCCTTCCATAACTAAGCTTGCTATTCCTGGGTGTCTTAATATGAGTCCTGCAAAACCTATCTCTTCTCTTCATTAGCAGTCACCAGAAACATCTCTCCTGTCCCACTTGTCTTAATACCTCTTCGTTTGTAACCCTATCTACCCATCTGATCTTCATCATTCTCCTGTAACACCGCATTTCAAACGCTTTAATTTTTCCTCTTTTCTGCTGCACCAATAATCCAAGTTTCACTTCCATAGAGCACCACGCTCCTGACAAAGGCTTTCAAAAATGACTTCCTAATACATAAATCTATATTCGATATCAACAGATTCCTTTTCTGTAGAAATGCTTTCCTTGCCTGAGTCAACCTACACACATCAAAAAAAGTTTTGCATCACCTCGGTTCCAAGAGTTCCGGAACCGTTAAATACAAAGGGAATAGAGATCAACACAAACAACATTTCAGCTCGTTTTATTGCTCATGAGACCCACACATTGCATGTTGTACCATCATACAGCTAGACTTTCAGCATTTGTGGTCCAGATTGCAGTACACACCACTACCTCTAATACCCAGTAGCACGTCCTCTTGCATTGATGCATGCCTGTATTCGCCGTGGCATACTATCCACAAGTTCATCAAGACACTGTTGGTCCAAATTGTCCCACTCCTCAACGACAATTCGGCGTAAATCTCTCAGAGTGGTTGGTGGGTCAAGACGTCCATAAACAGCCCTTTTCAACATATCCCAGGCATGTTCGATAGGGTTCATGTCTGGCGAACATGCTGGCCACTGTAGTCGAGCGATGTCGTTATCTTGAAGGAACGCATTCACAAGATGTGCACGATGAGGTCGAGAATTGTCGTCCATGAAGACAAATGCCTCTCCAATATTCTGCCGATATGGTTGCACTATGGGTCGGAGGATGTCATTCAGGTATCGTAAAGCCGTTTCGGAGCCTTCCATGACCACCAGTGGCGTACGTCGGCCCCACATAATGCCACCCCAAAACATCAGGGAACCACCACCTTGCTGCACTCGCTGGACAGTGTGTCTAAGACGTTCAGCCTGACCAGGGTGCCTCCAAACACGTCTCCGACGATTGTCTGGTTGAAGGCATATGCGACACTCATCGGTGAAGAGAACGTGATGCCAATTCCGTGGGGTCCATTCAGCATGTTGTTGGGCCCATCTGTACCGCGCTGCATGGTGTCGGGGTTGCAAAGCTGGACCTCGCCATGGACGTCGGGAGTGAAGTTGCGCATCATGCAGCCTATTGCGCACAGTTTGAGTTGAAACACGACGTCCTGTGGCTGAACGAAACGCATTATTCAACATGGTGGCATTGCTGTCAGGGTTCCTCCGAGCGGCAATCCGTAAGTAGCGGTCATCCACTACAGTAGTAGCCCTTGGGCGGCCTGAGCGAGGCCTGTCATCGACAGTTCCTGTATCTCTGTACCTCCTCCATGTCCGAACAACATCGCTTTGGTTCACTCTGAGACGCCTGGAAACTTCCCTTGTTGAGAGCCCTTCTTGACACAAAGTAACAATGCGGACGCGATCGAACTGCGGTATTGACCTTCTAGGCATGGTAGAACTACAGACAACATGAGCAGCGTACCTTCGTCCTGGTGGAATGACTGGAACTGATCGGCTGTCGTACCCCCTCCGTCTAATAGGCCCTGCTCATGCATGGTTGTTTACATCTTTGAGCAGTTTTAGTGACATCTATGAACAGTCAAAGGGACTGTATCTTGGATACAATATACACAGTCAACGTCTATATGCCGGAGATCTGGGAACCGAGGTGATGCAAAACTTTTTTTGATGTGTGTATTTTATTTTGGTTCCTAAGTAACAGAAGTCTCCTACCTCCTTTAGCTTTTCTCCTGCCAAGTTGATGTCCATTGAGGTTTCTGATTTATTTCGGCTGCTTTCCAATATATTTAATTTACATTTATTAATTTTCATCGTGAATTCTTTCCTCAAGACGGACGCATCCTCAGGCGTGTTGGCCAAGTTGACGATGTCATCAGCAAATCTCAGAGTTTAAATTATTTCTCCTTGAATCTTCACTCACACTAGCTATTCAAATATTAGGCAAGAAGCAGTCCAGGCCCATGATAGACATTAATCAGTTTGTAATTTGGAGAAGTAATTCAGCCATCACGATTGAATCGTGAGGCAAAGAAAGAGAGAATTTTAAAATAACAGAACGCCTGTATAATCACTTGGAACAGATAGGCCTACAAAATAAACTCAATATCGCAGAACGCATAATTAAGACATTACAGCGCAGTGATCAATCCTGAATGTTTCAGAAACCTTGATCACTGGAGACAGATCTCTTATTAAAGATGTAGAGAAACAAGAAATGAAAATATTGAGGAAAATCTTTGGTCAAGTCTGCTCAGAAGGAATCTGGATGAAACACAAGTCTCATAAGTTTTATCAGCATGCTGAAGAGATCACTGGCACCTTCAGGAAAAGGCGATTGAAGTTCTACGGTCACATTCTCAGAATGAACAATAACAGGCTCACCAAGAGGATTCTAAACCTTGCTCTCTCAATGACACCTACGGTTTAGCTCAGTAGAAAAACAAATTGGAATTACAGAGGAAATTTTACGAGTTAGACTCGAGTTCAGAACATTAATCAACAATAAATAAAATTTATATAAACTTAACACAATATATGTTGTACATTAAAACCGTACCGCTTTCAGTCACATTGTGAGCTTAGGACATGTAAATGTGCAAGAAAATATGCTTAATATAAATTTGCCATAACAGACGATGTTATCAGTTCTGGTTGGTCAGTTGGTTCCTCAGTTTAGGGGCTGCGACAACGCAGTCATGTTGTAACGTAATCTTGATTACGGTACAAATTATTATTATTATTATTTTTAAAGTCATTGTGTTATTATTATTATTATTATTATTATTATTATTATTGAAATATCAAAGTTATATCGTTTTATTCACCCATTAATATCAAGGGAGGGGCCATACCATATTCACGTCATTACCATAGTCATATATAATATTGTCAAGTGCTTAGATTAAGAAACAGGGTTTTTATAGAGGTCTAGGGCTGTTTTATTAGTTAAATTGTAAAGACAGGACGGGCATGGTTGGAAGAAGTTACGGACGGTGAAGCAACATATTGCAAGAAAATGTATTTCTGGAACGAAGCCACGCTGACTGGAGACAAGGGCTTGGAGAAAGATTTCGGTGGAATATATAAATGCGCAACGAGAGGAATAGCGGGTTCTGAGTGGAATATTTGAAGTACGCGGGCCTGTATTCCCGCTCGGAGAAGTTTTAGCGTCGCTTGAGGACTGAGAAATGCTTTGCTATAATTGGTCTGATGGGTCGCGGGCAAATTTATGCCGCGAAACATCGGGACCATTCAGAGTGTATAAAAGCCCAGCGCGACTTCAGCACTGGCTATTCTATAGATTCTATTCTGTCATTCACATATTCGATCACGCACTCACTCACTGACTTTGTGAGTCGTAGACTCTGCCAGTCCCTCAGTAAGATGGGACTTAGTGAATTCAATTAGCCTGGTTTGTTCAAATTTGCTTACCATGGTGATCAAACTCAGAAACAAGCAGCAGCAGCAACAACAACAACAACAACAACGAGAAGAAGAAAACATATGTTTTCAAAGGTCAATAAACGTGTGTTGGCGTAAGATCTCAAATTAGACTACAAGCAGACCAACGAGATGGACTTTGAACCACAAGGCACCAGGTATGTGGACCGAGTTATTATCAACACAGAAGATCAGCGCTAGCGAGAAGACAGTCAATATTGCCCCGCAATTAGGGAATATTAATGCACATATTGTACACAGCTCGAAACCTCAGATCAAATGTTAATAATTTTGTTGTAAATAAACCAGTATTAGTTAAAATGTCTTGTTCATTGGGAGTTGAATATATAGGATAGTTGGAATGCAAAGAGTATCTCATAGAGCAAGTTTATTGCCCTACGCTCCGATGATAGATCTTGGCTCGAGGAAGGGAGCGGCCGTGGCTAAATAAAATTTTAATGTGTTATCTCTACGATAACTGGCGCCCAGTAAATCTAAATTAATAAAGTGTATGTCGTCTGTCTAGACAGGCCAATGCTAAATAAGAACGATGAGGTGGTTTTAAGGAGTCTTGAGTGTAATATCTGTAGAAACGTTATAAATGATCGCCCAACTTGTAGAGCGATATCCAACGACAAAGGTAGCCGTTACAAATGGCACAACCAATGTGGGGCTACGAAATATCGTACTGAAGTGAATGGATATTATGTATAAATCCATTTTATTTCAAGTATGTTAAAGTTTAAAGTTGTTTTCATGTACGATATAAACGAGTACTCTTTGCATTCATTCCGAGTTTTACAATAAAGAGGCATATATCAAGTTAGGGAACTACGGTTATAAATTAGGAGTGTTCCTTTGATGAGTTGTTTTTTGGGTAATGAGTAACAGGGATAATTTGGGGAACATAAATTTGAGAAACCGTAGTATTATAAGATCAGTTAAAATGTCGAAATTAGATGTGCAGGGTACCAATGATGAGATGTCAAAAGTAAGCGAAAATCAGGAAACTGAGGAAAATAAACAAGACGGTGCTACAAACATCCAGAGTAATGAGGGGGAGAATCCTTCCTGGCTTCGAAACCTGACGATGCTGATAACAGAACAGAGTAAGAAGCAGGAGGAACAGAACAGAAACATAGGTATTAAGTTAGAGGAACAGAGTAAGAAGCTAGCTGAACAGAGTAAGAAGCAAGAGGAACAAAGTAAGAAATTTGACGTGCGTAGTGATCAATTAGAAAAAGCAATAGATCTTAAGTTCACTGAGCATAGTAAGAAGCTTGATGAACAACGTAAGAAGTTTGATGAAGCTACAGAGAATTTCAATAGACAAATTAAAGAAGTAGGCCGAGAATTTCACAATAAGTTAGAAAACAGGATTACTGAGGTGGAGGAATCATGGTCACTTAAGGTTGACGCCAGAATGCAACAAGTGTCGGAGCGAGTTGACAAAATTGACGAGGAAGTGAAAATTAAATGTAGTAAGGTTAGGGTTGACTTAGAAGGAGAAGTCAACAGTATGAAGGTCAAGTGTGATAATAATATTGCTAAAATAGGTAATTTAGAAAATAAACTATAGAGCGATAATCAAGAAATTAGGGAAGAGGTTAACAGTAAATTTAACAGTATCAGTGAAGAAGTAGCGAGTAAGACAGATGAAATGGAGGAGAAATTGCAGAGATGTCAGAAGCAAATAGCAACAAATAGCGGTAATGTACAAATAGGAAATTTAAGTAGATTTCTAACTAAAGAGGCAGATTTGCCAGTATTCACAGGCAAGGCATATAACCCAATGGAATTCTTAAAAACAGTAGAAAAGAAGTTCGCTAAAGATTTAGAAGAGGGGATCGTTCAATGGGAACAAGTACTTGAGATGCTAGATAAATCTTTTGTTAGGGATTCAAGGTCATGGTTCAGTGTGTATAAATACCAGATGACTAGTTTTAGAAAATTTAAAGAGAAGTTCATAGCCAAGTACTGGAATGAAAATGTGCAAGAAAGAGAAAGATGTAACATTATTTTTGGGAAGTACCAAAGGAGAGATGGTGTTTCGTACACAGAGTATTTCTTAGCGCATGTACTTATATGCCAGAATTTAGAAGGTTTAGAGACTGAATCACAGGTAATTAAAACATTATTAAGGCATTTTCCTGATATAATTAAAGAAGCATTCTTCATGCAGAATATTACTACTATTAACGGGTTCGAGAAGCTATTGGAAAACTTTGACTCTCTTGAAAATAGTAGGACCGAACGCAAGCCAATAAGTAGAGGAGATAATTTCGGGCAGGGTGAGAGAGAGAGGGGAAGAGAACAAGGCAGGAATGCGAATTACGAAAGACGACTTGACAATGGGGGACGCACAGCAAATACGAGGAACGAGAATTTGAACAGAGTAGGGGAAGGTACTAGGCCAGACAGACGTACAGGTCAACAACAACAATCTACATCAGGGGCAGGTAGGCCTAATTTAAACGAATAACGGGTTGCAGTGAGGTCAACAGACAGCCCGAAGTGATTGCAGTTCAATGTCCTAGGAATATTGAGTATTTAGGAGATTTTAATATAGATGTTAGAGAAGAACTGAGTAGGTAATATAGGGCGGTTCTGGGGCAGGGGCTAATGGGCAAGATGGCCGCCACGCGCAATCACTCTATGCTATTCTTATGGAGGGGTCAGTCAGAGCTGGGGCAGGGGCTAATGGGCAAGATGGCCGCCATGTCCTGAGACCATGAATGATGTCACAGGGGGAGTTCGGCCGTGTAGTTGGTAAATGGAATATTTATTATTATTATTATTATTATTATTAGGTAATTATTAATTGATCATGTATAATCAAGACCAGCCTTATATTGTCAACCACTTAGTGTAGTGACTAGCATTCTTGGAGGTCATTCCTGAGGTTCGAATCCCGGCTCTGCCAAGAAATTTAATTTCTGGTCTCAAGAGTGGAACGGGGTACACTCAGCCTTGTGAGGCAAAACTGACAGGAGCTGGCTGGCTTTTGATTCATACTGCAGCCATTCTGCCTAACCCAATTTCACCTAACCTAACCTAACTTCACCTAACCTAACCTAACCAAACTTTAAAGTCAGAGCAAAAAAAAGTAAAAGCAAATGAGAGAGCACACATAATAAACTAAGTTATAACCTAACCTAACCTAACCTTACCTAACCTAACCTAACCTAACTTCAAAGTCAGAGCAAATATAATAGCAAATGTAAGAGCACACATAATAAACTAAGTTATAACCTAACCTAACCTAACCTAACTTAACCTAACCTAACCTAAAAGTGCGAGAAAAAAAATGTGAGCAAAAAGTGTGAGCAAAAAAGTAAGAGCAAATGTGAGAGCACAAATAATAAACTTAGTTATAACCTAACCTAACCTAACCCACAGAAACCACATTTAAAGATTTTAGATTTTGCATTTTAACATTTTACATTTTAACATTTTAGATTTTAGATTTTTTCATTTTATATTTTTTAGGTTTTACATTTTACATTTTTGATTTTTTGTATTTTAGTTTTTAGTTTTTTTTAGATTTTACATTTTAAATTTAAGATTTTTTGATTTTAGATTTTACATTTTACATTTTCCGAAAAGAGTAAACTACAAGGTTACATACCTAACCTCACTAAACCTAACTATACCAAACCTAACTTAAGCTAATCCAAAGGCTAATGCACATACACAAAGTATATAAGTGCTCATGCAACTATCCTTATGCTAGTCTTATAGGCTACTGTACAATAAGATCACTACCCCAACCGAGTATTTTTTTCTTTCATTTTGTTGTTTACGCATTTGTCAATTTTCTAATTTCCCATTTTTAGTTTTTTTAATGTTAATTTTAAGTTTTACAATTTCATAATATGGAAACATGGAATTTGCATTTTGTTGTTTACACATTAGTCAATTTTCCAATTTTCCATTTTCAGTTTTTTTATAACAGTTTTAGGTTTTTCAATTTCATAATATGGAAACATGGATTTTGCATTTTATTGTTTACACATTTATTAATTTCACAATTTCCCATTTACAGTTTTTAAAATGTCAGTTTAAAGTTTTTCAATATCATGATATAGAAACATGGATTTTCCAATTTGTTGTTGTGCATTTGTCAATTTACGAAATTCCCATTTACAGTTTTTAAAATTTCAGTTTAATGCTTTTTCTATTTTGTCAATATGGAAACATGGATTTTCCAATTTGTGTTTTACATGTTCATTTTGCATTAGGAGTGGAGAGAGGTGGGTAGTAATTAAAAATGTACAAGCAGTGTCCATACAATATTTTTTATTTTAAATACATGTACACTATTTACACATAATACATTTTTATATATATATATATTCTTTTTTGTTATAAATTGTACAGTTGTTTTTATTTTGTTTTCTATTTATTTTTTGATTATGATTACTATTTTATTTTATTTTTGTAGTGTTATTGTTTTATTTCCTAAATTGTTTTATGTATTTGCTAGTTGCAGGCAGATGATTTTGATATTCATAACTTAACTCTTTAAGCATGGTCAATGATTGAGTAATGACCATAGGCATGTGTACCTATACCGTTAGCATCAATCACTCTTTTATCATCACTAGGACACAAAGCAATTTTGTTTAGTCTTATAGATGATATGTCATGTTGTTTAGAAGTGATAATGTTCATGGGTATTCTTTTTACATTGTTTTTCATGACACAATCCTTATAATCTTGAAAGCTTATACAATTTTTGACAACACCTCTGTTAATACCTTTAATCTTTTTGATTTCTTTACCAATTATGTCTAAAGCGTACATTTTAGCTCTAAGTCCAACAAATGCTTTTATAATTTGTCCACAAGCCTCGTCTTTAAATTTCCCCAACGTTTTCTTGTTTGATGTAGAGTAACATATGTGATTAGTAGGATAATCTGATGTGTCCAGGTGTTCTAGGAAATCCAACTTGTCTTGATATACATCTGGGGTGTTAACCAAATAAATGAACGAGTCGGTATCCATATACATGAGTTTAAGATTGTCCATTCCATAATAGGGTAGCAGGACATCATAGTGGTGGGAATACATTAGAGTTTTTGAAATATTCAGTATACACATTCCAATATATATAGGCTTATTGAATACAATGTTACGTTTAGCCATGTGGAAAGCAGCTAGGTTGGGACCATAAATTGTTCTGTCGATGAATGTTGGTTTAGCTATTAGCTTTTCTGCCTTTTTGCTGTCAGTCACAAGACGTATGTCTATTCTTTTACGGATATTTTCCATTGTTTTCCCAAAAATGGCATTGTTGAATAATTTGTACAGATTTTTCTCAAAATCATTTCTGGCTTGTTTTCGAAGGTTGTTATTAAAATCAACGTATGCCTTTAACCAAGGTCTTTGTTTAAACTTTAACACACGATGAATTTTTATCAATTTTATTCCATGATCTAAAGCCTGTTTTAATGCCATGTAGTGAACAACATATCGCCTTCGATTTCCAAGATGAGGAATTAGTTTTTTCAGAGACGAATCCTTAGGTTGTGTACACTCTGGTAGGAAAGGTAAATCGTTGTGTAGATCATGAAGGTCAGATGGGTAATCAACATCAACGTCTAGAATGTATCCCACAGGATCGTCTTTCTTTAGTTTTTCTAGATCAACAGTATCTGGAGAAACCCACTGAAATCCACCATAAGGAAGGGAGTGGCACATAGCCCACCCGTATTGGTTGTTGGCATCATCATAGGTAATAAACTGCGATGGTTTCTCAGAATCATAGGTTTCCATGTATTTATTGTTAGCTTCAGCATACCGATGAGACACCTGGCATATGCCTCCACGTATTCCAGACTCGATTAAAAGAATCTGATCGTAATCCTGTAGCAATTCCAGTTCAATGCCTGTGTAAAGGAGCATTGCCTCGAAACTTAAACCAGGCGAAGTAAAAAAGTGTGCAGCATCCACTCGGTGTGTTTCTAGTGTTTTGTTTCTAAACGTTTCAAAGCTGTCTGCAAGAAGGAGTACATCTGATGTTAGGTAGAGGTCACTATATTCCCCTAGAGTTTTAATGTTGAACTGATTCCAGACATTTTTGGCATGTTCGTAGTCTTCTTGACTAACATCTTCTTGACTTAATTTGTTAAAGAATGCCTCTTTTGGAGGTAAACGCGTTTCACTTAACTTTTCCCATGAGTCAATGTAGTCATAACAAAATACCCCTTTACGAGTCATGAGCATTGCATTTTCTTTTCCAAAGTACTTGTCTGTTTCAGGGTATGATGTTAAGTTGGAAACTAAGTTTTCCAAACTACTCGGCATTAACCGAAACGTATCCACAAATCTAAGCTTAACATTTCCTACATATTTGGTAAAGGAAATGTACTTTTCTTTGGAGTTAGCGATAACATCCACTCTCTCAGTAGTACATCCCAATTGCTTTACAATGAAATTTGCGTCGTAGCCACTCATATTATGTAGAAACACAGGAACGGGGTTTCGTGTTTTACACCTCAAATTACAGTTATTGTGAGCACTTCCACGGTATTCCCCTGTAATATGGCAGTGGTCTCGAACTTTCCAGTCCTCTTTGGTGAATGGTTTTCGACACAAATAACAGGTTTCAGAACATTGGAACTCTGCTTCTTGAGCCTGAGTTAAGGCCTTTGGAACATTTAAGCTGTAAAGTCTATCAATTTCATTAGCTATTGAGATCAAACAGTCCATAAACTTTTCTGCAGCGTCAGGTCCACGATAAATAACAGGTTGGCTTGGAAGATTTGTCTTTATGTGTTCCACAGCGGGTGATGGTTTAACGTATATACCAAAGCTCATAGGAACATGACTCTGGTATGGCACTGTATAACTTGCTTCAGGATTGGGCAAACATGTTTGATAGGGTAAGAGTATACTTTCGAAATCTGCATAGATAACGTAAGGTATTCTTAGCATTTTTTCCACGTTTAAAAATTTGACAATGGGGTTTTTAATAGGCATTTCAACCCTAGCAATGTCATGCTGGACACACAAAGCTCTATGTTCTTTCAATTTTTCCATTCCTTGTTGTCCATATTGATTATCAAAGTGAGTAAAACACCGTTTACACGTATATATCTTATGTTCACGGCGGGTAATCTGATGTGCTACTAGTTTATCAAAATCTTTGATAAAGACGTAGTGGTTCTGGCCGGATGATGAACTTAGCAGAAGGAGGTCGCGATGGTCTTGCATCTCTTGATCCACAACCTTTAGAGGGAACAATTTGTTGTCTTGTTCCAATCCAAATACATTAATGGATATATCGTTGGCTTTTTCAAATTTGGGAATGTCAACTAGCGATGTAGGAAACGATATTACAGAAAAATCATACTTGTTGTCCAGGTCCTTGTATTTACTAATGCGATGAGCATTCTTTTTAACCAGTTTTGCTAAAATGGCATACATAAAACACTTTTCATCATTCAAATTTTCAGGATTAATGCAGGCTTTTCTTGCTTGTATAGCTGCTGGTAATGGAATATATGTGCTTCCACGCAAGGGATTGTACTTATTTATTTTCAATCGTACTCCTTCCACTGCTAACAAAGCCCAATTACTGCCTTTTAGCTCAGATTCCTCCATTTCCGTAGTTAACTTTGTAAATTGTGTTTCCAAGAAACTACTTAAGTCCGTTTCCAAAAATAGGGCCTGATTTCGTGTTTTAAATGCACGATCTGTAATTTCATTGGTAGATGTATGAATGAATCTACATTCAGCCACAAGATTAACTTTTATCGACTTGTGCATTGCTAGTTCTTTCTGCATAGCTTGTATTATTTGCTGTTTGGACTCTTTAAGGTATGAATTTAAATCCTTGCACGTATCGCAACGAATGAAATAGGATTTAAGTCGACCTCCAAAAGATGTCTCATATTCAATAAGTCCATTTTTGTCAGGGACCAATGACAGTAGGTAATGTTTTGTAGGCTCTGCTTTTTGTCTTTTAGCTGCCGACACAACATTACAACATTCTTCATGACGACGTCCATTGTAGGCATTGTTGAATGTACTACCACAGGTCTTGCACTCATGAAATTCACCACACGATACTTCATGTCGCTTCCTATGATAGTCTCGAAGAAAAGTCTTTCCACACTCTTTACACATATAGCTAGGAATGGCTTCTTCCATTATGAATGTTGATTTCTGCAAACAGCTGCTTACTGCGTATCACAGGGCTAGAGGTTGGTCGGTGAGACGGTCTTTCACGATGTGAACACCGTGAGAGGTAGTAGTCAACTGGTGATATTCTTGTTAAGGGTCCACTAATATACCCCTAGTCTAGACCAACAGCTCTTTACAGCGTATGACAAGGCTGTAGACTGGACAGTAAGACGGTCTTTCACGATGTGAACACTGTAACAAGTAGTAGTCAACTGATTATATACTTGCTAAGGGTTCTCTAATATACAATAGTCAAGACCAACAGCTACTTACTGTGTAGTACAAGGCTGTACAATAGTTGTTTTGACAGTCTTTCACGATGTGGTCACTGTGAATGGTGGTAGTCAACTGATGATATTCTTGATAAGGGTCCTCTAATGTACCCCTGGTTAAGGGTAACAGCTGCTCACTGCTTATGACAAAGCTAAAGACTGGTTGCTTCAACGGTCTTTCACAATGTGTTCACTGTGACAGGTAGTAGTCAACTGAAAATATTCTTATGGCCTACTCAAGGTTATCAGGTACTTACTGCATATCAAAAGGCTGTACACTCATGTGTGTTAGGCACTCTTTCTTGCTAAGGACCCCAATATTCCCTACACAAGGCTATACATGTTAGTTCTAAACACTTAGTGATTAATTGTATATTCAATTTTTGTACAAAGCTTATACAAGCACGTTTTTATGAGGTAAAACTTTGTTAAATAGCTGCATGCGACACACAAAGTATGTTGCCGCTATCTAGCGGTGACTATGAGAACTACTTGAACGACCAGCATGCTACCTAGCGCTCCATTTCAACACTCGCTCACTGAACGACCAGCATGCTATCTAGCGGTCGATAGCAATACTCCTCAACTACCAGCCTGCTATCTATCGGTCAATATGACAACTCACTCAACTACCAACATGCTACATGGCTTTTTTGGTCAGTTTTTTGTTGGCTTTTTTTTGGTCAGTTTCTGTTGGCTTATGTTGGCTTTTATTGGCTTTTGTTGGCTTTTGTTGGCTTTTGTAGGCTTTTTTGTTGGCTTTTGTTGGCTTTCATATTTGCTCTCGCTTGTGGGGGCTTATTATTTGGTCTTGGAAAGTATGTCAGTCCTTTTTTTATGGCTGCAAAATGCTTACAGCCATGTTTGTAAGCAGCAACAACAACAACAGCAACACACAAAATTCCAAAAAAAAATCCAAAGTACTCTAAGGTTTATCAATGACTCTCAACTCTTACACTTACCTCTATCCCATGCATAGTCAAAAATTAGTGTATTTTTCAAATTTTTCAAAAATATTTGGAAAGTTGGCTATATCATTAATCTAAAAATCCTGAAAAGACATATGTTAACTCCAACACCTACCTCTATACCACTCTCAGTCCAAAAATAGTGTATTTTTCAAATTTTCCAAAACATATTTCCAAAATGGGTTATATTTCCAAAATTAAAAAGTTAACAAAAACGTTTGTTTGACATAAATGAATGGCCTTTGTCCCCTCTACCACTATACCAAGTCCCAGGTCTCCAGGACAAAAAAATAAAATTTTTAAAAAGCGTTTTATTTCCAAAATTAGGAATTTTACAAACACATTTGTCTGACGTAAATCAATGGTCATTACCCCCTCTATCCCCACACTAAGTCTCATGTCTTTAGAACAACAAAAATAAAATTTTGAAAATGGACTTATATTTCCAAAATTAGGAATTTTACAAAAACGTTTGTCTGACGTAAATCAGTGGTCATTACCCCCTCTACACCCACACTAAGTCTCATGTCTCTAGAACAACAAAAATAAAATTTTGAAAATGGGCTTATATTTCCAAAATTAGGAATTTTACAAAAACGTTTGTCTAAAGTAAATCAATGGTCATTACCCCCTCCACCCCCACACTAAGTCTCATGTCTCTAGAACAACAAAAATAAAATTTTGAAAATGGGCTTATATTTCCAAAATTAGGAATTTTACAAAACCGTTTGTCTGACGTAAATCAGTGGTCTTTACCCCCTCTATCCCCATACCAAGTCTCAGGTCTCTAGGTCAACAAAAATAAAATTTTGAAAATGGGCTATATTTCCAAAATTAGGAATTCTACAAAAAAGTTTGTCTAACGTAAATCAATTGTCTTTACCCCCTCTATTCCCATACCAAGTCTCAGGTCTCTAGGTCAACAAAAATAAAATTTTGAAAAAATGGTCACTATTTTGGAAACTAGGAATTCTACGAAAAAGTTTGTTTAACATAAATGAAAGGTCTCTATCCCCTCTACCTGTAAACCAAGTTCCAGGTCTGTACGACAAAAAATAAAAAAAGATCAACTGGGAAAGTAGGCGATTTTTCATAAAACCAAACATTCTAAAAAATGTTCTATGTGCTTAAAGGAATGGCCTCTATGTCCTTTATTTTTTATAATAAAACTTTTTTATTTTTTACACTTTTTTGAAAAAAGTTCAATTTTGAAAATTCTATATTTTGGAAACTAGAAAGTCTACAAAAAAAATTTGTTTGACATAAATAAATGGCCCTGACCCCATCTACCACCAAAATAAATTTCAAGTCTCTAGAATGAAAAATAACAGTAGTGGAGTGAGGGGGGTTCTAAATAGTGTCATGGCCGCCGCGTGAGTCCACGTATTTGAAAAATACACTAATTTTTGACTATGCATGGGATAGAGGTAAGTGTAAGAGTTGAGAGTCATTGATAAACCTTAGAGTACTTTGGATTTTTTTTTGGAATTTTGTGTGTTGCTGTTGTTGTTGTTGCTGCTTACAAACATGGCTGTAAGCATTTTGCAGCCATAAAAAAGGACTGACATACTTTCCAAGACCAAATAATAAGCCCCCACAAGCGAGAGCAAATATGAAAGCCAACAAAAGCCAACAAAAAAGCCTACAAAAGCCAACAAAAGCCAACAAAAGCCAATAAAAGCCAACATAAGCCAACAGAAACTGACCAAAAAAAAGCCAACAAAAAACTGACCAAAAAAGCCATGTAGCATGTTGGTAGTTGAGTGAGTTGTCATATTGACCGATAGATAGCAGGCTGGTAGTTGAGGAGTATTGCTATCGACCGCTAGATAGCATGCTGGTCGTTCAGTGAGCGAGTGTTGAAATGGAGCGCTAGGTAGCATGCTGGTCGTTCAAGTAGTTCTCATAGTCACCGCTAGATAGCGGCAACATACTTTGTGTGTCGCATGCAGCTATTTAACAAAGTTTTACCTCATAAAAACGTGCTTGTATAAGCTTTGTACAAAAATTGAATATACAATTAATCACTAAGTGTTTAGAACTAACATGTATAGCCTTGTGTAGGGAATATTGGGGTCCTTAGCAAGAAAGAGTGCCTAACACACATGAGTGTACAGCCTTTTGATATGCAGTAAGTACCTGATAACCTTGAGTAGGCCATAAGAATATTTTCAGTTGACTACTACCTGTCACAGTGAACACATTGTGAAAGACCGTTGAAGCAACCAGTCTTTAGCTTTGTCATAAGCAGTGAGCAGCTGTTACCCTTAACCAGGGGTACATTAGAGGACCCTTATCAAGAATATCATCAGTTGACTACCACCATTCACAGTGACCACATCGTGAAAGACTGTCAAAACAACTATTGTACAGCCTTGTACTACACAGTAAGTAGCTGTTGGTCTTGACTATTGTATATTAGAGAACCCTTAGCAAGTATATAATCAGTTGACTACTACTTGTTACAGTGTTCACATCGTGAAAGACCGTCTCACTGTCCAGTCTACAGCCTTGTCATACGCTGTAAAGAGCTGTTGGTCTAGACTAGGGGTATATTAGTGGACCCTTAACAAGAATATCACCAGTTGACTACTACCTCTCACGGTGTTCACATCGTGAAAGACCGTCTCACCGACCAACCTCTAGCCCTGTGATACGCAGTAAGCAGCTGTTTGCAGAAATCAACATTCATAATGGAAGAAGCCATTCCTAGCTATATGTGTAAAGAGTGTGGAAAGACTTTTCTTCGAGACTATCATAGGAAGCGACATGAAGTATCGTGTGGTGAATTTCATGAGTGCAAGACCTGTGGTAGTACATTCAACAATGCCTACAATGGACGTCGTCATGAAGAATGTTGTAATGTTGTGTCGGCAGCTAAAAGACAAAAAGCAGAGCCTACAAAACATTACCTACTGTCATTGGTCCCTGACAAAAATGGACTTATTGAATATGAGACATCTTTTGGAGGTCGACTTAAATCCTATTTCATTCGTTGCGATACGTGCAAGGATTTAAATTCATACCTTAAAGAGTCCAAACAGCAAATAATACAAGCTATGCAGAAAGAACTAGCAATGCACAAGTCGATAAAAGTTAATCTTGTGGCTGAATGTAGATTCATTCATACATCTACCAATGAAATTACAGATCGTGCATTTAAAACACGAAATCAGGCCCTATTTTTGGAAACGGACTTAAGTAGTTTCTTGGAAACACAATTTACAAAGTTAACTACGGAAATGGAGGAATCTGAGCTAAAAGGCAGTAATTGGGCTTTGTTAGCAGTGGAAGGAGTACGATTGAAAATAAATAAGTACAATCCCTTGCGTGGAAGCACATATATTCCATTACCAGCAGCTATACAAGCAAGAAAAGCCTGCATTAATCCTGAAAATTTGAATGATGAAAAGTGTTTTATGTATGCCATTTTAGCAAAACTGGTTAAAAAGAATGCTCATCGCATTAGTAAATACAAGGACCTGGACAACAAGTATGATTTTTCTGTAATATCGTTTCCTACATCGCTAGTTGACATTCCCAAATTTGAAAAAGCCAACGATATATCCATTAATGTATTTGGATTGGAACAAGACAACAAATTGTTCCCTCTAAAGGTTGTGGATCAAGAGATGCAAGACCATCGCGACCTCCTTCTGCTAAGTTCATCATCCGGCCAGAACCACTACGTCTTTATCAAAGATTTTGATAAACTAGTAGCACATCAGATTACCCGCCGTGAACATAAGATATATACGTGTAAACGGTGTTTTACTCACTTTGATAATCAATATGGACAACAAGGAATGGAAAAATTGAAAGAACATAGAGCTTTGTGTGTCCAGCATGACATTGCTAGGGTTGAAATGCCTATTAAAAACCCCATTGTCAAATTTTTAAACGTGGAAAAAATGCTAAGAATACCTTACGTTATCTATGCAGATTTCGAAAGTATACTCTTACCCTATCAAACATGTTTGCCCAATCCTGAAGCAAGTTATACAGTGCCATACCAGAGTCATGTTCCTATGAGCTTTGGTATATACGTTAAACCATCACCCGCTGTGGAACACATAAAGACAAATCTTCCAAGCCAACCTGTTATTTATCGTGGACCTGACGCTGCAGAAAAGTTTATGGACTGTTTGATCTCAATAGCTAATGAAATTGATAGACTTTACAGCTTAAATGTTCCAAAGGCCTTAACTCAGGCTCAAGAAGCAGAGTTCCAATGTTCTGAAACCTGTTATTTGTGTCGAAAACCATTCACCAAAGAGGACTGGAAAGTTCGAGACCACTGCCATATTACAGGGGAATACCGTGGAAGTGCTCACAATAACTGTAATTTGAGGTGTAAAACACGAAACCCCGTTCCTGTGTTTCTACATAATATGAGTGGCTACGACGCAAATTTCATTGTAAAGCAATTGGGATGTACTACTGAGAGAGTGGATGTTATCGCTAACTCCAAAGAAAAGTACATTTCCTTTACCAAATATGTAGGAAATGTTAAGCTTAGATTTGTGGATACGTTTCGGTTAATGCCGAGTAGTTTGGAAAACTTAGTTTCCAACTTAACATCATACCCTGAAACAGACAAGTACTTTGGAAAAGAAAATGCAATGCTCATGACTCGTAAAGGGGTATTTTGTTATGACTACATTGACTCATGGGAAAAGTTAAGTGAAACGCGTTTACCTCCAAAAGAGGCATTCTTTAACAAATTAAGTCAAGAAGATGTTAGTCAAGAAGACTACGAACATGCCAAAAATGTCTGGAATCAGTTCAACATTAAAACTCTAGGGGAATATAGTGACCTCTACCTAACATCAGATGTACTCCTTCTTGCAGACAGCTTTGAAACGTTTAGAAACAAAACACTAGAAACACACCGAGTGGATGCTGCACACTTTTTTACTTCGCCTGGTTTAAGTTTCGAGGCAATGCTCCTTTACACAGGCATTGAACTGGAATTGCTACAGGATTACGATCAGATTCTTTTAATCGAGTCTGGAATACGTGGAGGCATATGCCAGGTGTCTCATCGGTATGCTGAAGCTAACAATAAATACATGGAAACCTATGATTCTGAGAAACCATCGCAGTTTATTACCTATGATGATGCCAACAACCAATACGGGTGGGCTATGTGCCACTCCCTTCCTTATGGTGGATTTCAGTGGGTTTCTCCAGATACTGTTGATCTAGAAAAACTAAAGAAAGACGATCCTGTGGGATACATTCTAGACGTTGATGTTGATTACCCATCTGACCTTCATGATCTACACAACGATTTACCTTTCCTACCAGAGTGTACACAACCTAAGGATTCGTCTCTGAAAAAACTAATTCCTCATCTTGGAAATCGAAGGCGATATGTTGTTCACTACATGGCATTAAAACAGGCTTTAGATCATGGAATAAAATTGATAAAAATTCATCGTGTGTTAAAGTTTAAACAAAGACCTTGGTTAAAGGCATACGTTGATTTTAATAACAACCTTCGAAAACAAGCCAGAAATGATTTTGAGAAAAATCTGTACAAATTATTCAACAATGCCATTTTTGGGAAAACAATGGAAAATATCCGTAAAAGAATAGACATACGTCTTGTGACTGACAGCAAAAAGGCAGAAAAGCTAATAGCTAAACCAACATTCATCGACAGAACAATTTATGGTCCCAACCTAGCTGCTTTCCACATGGCTAAACGTAACATTGTATTCAATAAGCCTATATATATTGGAATGTGTATACTGAATATTTCAAAAACTCTAATGTATTCCCACCACTATGATGTCCTGCTACCCTATTATGGAATGGACAATCTTAAACTCATGTATATGGATACCGACTCGTTCATTTATTTGGTTAACACCCCAGATGTATATCAAGACAAGTTGGATTTCCTAGAACACCTGGACACATCAGATTATCCTACTAATCACATATGTTACTCTACATCAAACAAGAAAACGTTGGGGAAATTTAAAGACGAGGCTTGTGGACAAATTATAAAAGCATTTGTTGGACTTAGAGCTAAAATGTACGCTTTAGACATAATTGGTAAAGAAATCAAAAAGATTAAAGGTATTAACAGAGGTGTTGTCAAAAATTGTATAAGCTTTCAAGATTATAAGGATTGTGTCATGAAAAACAATGTAAAAAGAATACCCATGAACATTATCACTTCTAAACAACATGACATATCATCTATAAGACTAAACAAAATTGCTTTGTGTCCTAGTGATGATAAAAGAGTGATTGATGCTAACGGTATAGGTACACATGCCTATGGTCATTACTCAATCATTGACCATGCTTAAAGAGTTAAGTTATGAATATCAAAATCATCTGCCTGCAACTAGCAAATACATAAAACAATTTAGGAAACAAAACAATAACACTACAAAAATAAAATAAAATAGTAATCATAATCAAAAAATAAATAGAAAACAAAATAAAAACAACTGTACAATTTATAACAAAAAAGAATATATATATATATAAAAATGTATTATGTGTAAATAGTGTACATGTATTTAAAATAAAAAATATTGTATGGACACTGCTTGTACATTTTTAATTACTACCCACCTCTCTCCACTCCTAATGCAAAATGAACATGTAAAACACAAATTGGAAAATCCATGTTTCCATATTGACAAAATAGAAAAAGCATTAAACTGAAATTTTAAAAACTGTAAATGGGAATTTCGTAAATTGACAAATGCACAACAACAAATTGGAAAATCCATGTTTCTATATCATGATATTGAAAAACTTTAAACTGACATTTTAAAAACTGTAAATGGGAAATTGTGAAATTAATAAATGTGTAAACAATAAAATGCAAAATCCATGTTTCCATATTATGAAATTGAAAACCCTAAAACTGTTATAAAAAAACTGAAAATGGAAAATTGGAAAATTGACTAATGTGTAAACAACAAAATGCAAATTCCATGTTTCCATATTATGAAATTGTAAAACTTAAAATTAACATTAAAAAAACTAAAAATGGGAAATTAGAAAATTGACAAATGCGTAAACAACAAAATGAAAGAAAAAAATACTCGGTTGGGGTAGTGATCTTATTGTACAGTAGCCTATAAGACTAGCATAAGGATAGTTGCATGAGCACTTATATACTTTGTGTATGTGCATTAGCCTTTGGATTAGCTTAAGTTAGGTTTGGTATAGTTAGGTTTAGTGAGGTTAGGTATGTGACCTTGTAGTTTACTCTTTTCGGAAAATGTAAAATGTAAAATCTAAAATCAAAAAATCTTAAATTTAAAATGTAAAATCTAAAAAAAACTAAAATACAAAAAATCAAAAATGTAAAATGTAAAACCTAAAAAATATAAAATGAAAAAATCTAAAATCTAAAATGTTAAAATGTAAAATGTTAAAATGCAAAATCTAAAATCTTTAAATGAGGTTTCTGTGGGTTAGGTTAGGTTAGGTTATAACTAAGTTTATTATTTGTGCTCTCACATTTGCTCTTACTTTTTTGCTCACACTTTTTGCTCACATTTTTTTTCTCGCACTTTTAGGTTAGGTTAGGTTAAGTTAGGTTAGGTTAGGTTAGGTTATAACTTAGTTTATTATGTGTGCTCTTACATTTGCTATTATATTTGCTCTGACTTTGAAGTTAGGTTAGGTTAGGTTAGGTAAGGTTAGGTTAGGTTAGGTTATAACTTAGTTTATTATGTGTGCTCTCTCATTTGCTTTTACTTTTTTTTGCTCTGACTTTAAAGTTTGGTTAGGTTAGGTTAGGTGAAGTTAGGTTAGGTTAGGTGAAATTGGGTTAGGCAGAATGGCTGCAGTATGAATCAAAAGCCAGCCAGCTCCTGTCAGTTTTGCCTCACAAGGCTGAGTGTACCCCGTTCCACTCTTGAGACCAGAAATTAAATTTCTTGGCAGAGCCGGGATTCGAACCTCAGGAATGACCTCCAAGAATGCTAGTCACTACACTAAGTGGTTGACAATATAAGGCTGGTCTTGATTATACATGATCAATTAATAATTACCTAATAATAATAATAATAATAATAATAATAAATATTCCATTTACCAACTACACGGCCGAACTCCCCCTGTGACATCATTCATGGTCTCAGGACATGGCGGCCATCTTGCCCATTAGCCCCTGCCCCAGCTCTGACTGACCCCTCCATAAGAATAGCATAGAGTGATTGCGCGTGGCGGCCATCTTGCCCATTAGCCCCTGCCCCAGAACCGCCCTATATTACCTACTGAACTGCTTTATGACCTAAATGGTGGAAATTTAGACAATATTGAGAATGAGATTATGTCACCAGTAATTAAACTTAATGTGTGGGGTAAAGAAGTTGATGTTTTATTGGACAGTGGAAGCGAAAACTCTTGTATAAATTTAAGATTTTTGGAAGATGTAATGAGAGAAGGTATTCCTGTTGATATAATTCCAGTTAAGTCCACTTTCATTGTCACAGCTGTAGGTAGTAGGTCTCAGAAAATATCTAAGCAAGTCGCAGTTCCAATTAACATTAGTGAGTTAGTTAAATTTCAGCCCTGTTTGGCAGTTCCAAATTTAGTATATCCGGTGATTCTCGGTGCGGAATGGTTATCATTATATCAAGTTAAATTAGATTTTCATTTTGGCAGGATATGTTTATTTTGGCAGGATAAAGAAGTTCAGGTTACGTATAAGGTGTCTAAGACTGACAAACAGATGAAAGTGTGTATGTTTGAGGAAGAAAGCAACGTGGTTGTGAGTGATGAGTTTCCTGAAGTAAATGAGGTAGACCGCGGAGATGCTAGTGAGAGCAAAGTTTTTAAGGTGTGTCAGGTTGCAATGGAGTCTGAACTTGAGAGTAGGATCCATGATGCATTGTCACAGTGTAAGCTGGATGATGAGCAAGGTCATCAGTTACATGAGGTATTAATAAAATATAAGGAAATTTTCAGCTCAAAACCCGGAGCAACACACTTATATGAGCATAGTTTTGTCGTTAAAGACACAAGTAGTTTCGTAGGGCCTAGGTATCCTGTCGCAACTAAATATATGAAAGCCGTCGAAGAACAGATAGAATTAATGTTGGAAAACGACATAATTGAGCCTTCAGCTAGCCATTGTTTAAATCCATTAGTTGTAGTAGCCAAGAAAGACAATTCAGTGAGACTGTGCATAGACGTCAGAATGTTAAATACTAGAGTCGAAAGCGACCAGCTGAGAACTGAAGCAGTGGAGGATTTAGTTCAACGTTTTCAGGGGCGGAAGTGGTTCTCAACAGTAGATTTTAGTAGTAGTTGCTCAACGTTAGTGAGGAAATTAGGTAGGACACTAGGTAGTTATTTCAGGTATGTATTGTTGACTCATGTGACGTTATTCAGGCTAGCCAGTGTTTTGTTGAAAGGTAGGAAGTACATGGAAGTTTGTAGCGAAGTTTTGTTACGTAAGCCGTTGCCATCTTGTGCATTGGAAGGGAAAATGTCAAAGCTGTTTTTATTGTTTACTGGACCTTATGTCGTTTCGAAGAGGATAGGAAAGAATGCCTACTTATTGAAAGATCAGGAAAATTGTGTCATTGGTACATATAACATTTTCAATCTGAGGAAATATCATAGAAAAGAGCAAGTGCTGCAAGAAGGGCAGACTGCCGTGTGTTTATAATTAGAGTCGTGTCGTGGCTCTAAGGAATTGGTGGAAGTGAGATAAATCACTTGTGTTGCGTGAAACAAGAAGCAATATATATTGTGTTCTGTTATTGTAAGGGACTACAAGAACAAATGTAGCATGTAAATCCTGTATGACTGCACAGGACAATCAGAATGTTTATGTAACATTGCAAGAAGAGTGCAGATCAATCAAGGAAAATGAAAAGGGTATAATCATTATGTATGTAATTTGAAGGGTCATATATGTATATTCAGTGTATTTCCTGTTAAGTTTTAAAGGGAAAATTTGTGATTTCATCATTCATTACATTCTTTATGAAACCATGGGGACGTTTTGTAACGTAATCTTGATTACGGTACAAATTATTATTATTATTATTTTTAAAGTCATTGTGTTATTATTATTATTATTATTATTATTATTATTGAAATATCAAAGTTATATCGTTTTATTCACCCATTAATATCAAGGGAGGGGCCATACCATATTCACGTCATTACCATAGTCATATATAATATTGTCAAGTGCTTAGATTAAGAAACAGGGTTTTTATAGAGGTCTAGGGCTGTTTTATTAGTTAAATTGTAAAGACAGGACGGGCATGGTTGGAAGAAGTTACGGACGGTGAAGCAACATATTGCAAGAAAATGTATTTCTGGAACGAAGCCACGCTGACTGGAGACAAGGGCTTGGAGAAAGATTTCGGTGGAATATATAAATGCGCAACGAGAGGAATAGCGGGTTCTGAGTGGAATATTTGAAGTACGCGGGCCTGTATTCCCGCTCGGAGAAGTTTTAGCGTCGCTTGAGGACTGAGAAATGCTTTGCTATAATTGGTCTGATGGGTCGCGGGCAAATTTATGCCGCGAAACATCGGGACCATTCAGAGTGTATAAAAGCCCAGCGCGACTTCAGCACTGGCTATTCTATAGATTCTATTCTGTCATTCACATATTCGATCACGCACTCACTCACTGACTTTGTGAGTCGTAGACTCTGCCAGTCCCTCAGTAAGATGGGACTTAGTGAATTCAATTAGCCTGGTTTGTTCAAATTTGCTTACCATGGTGATCAAACTCAGAAACAAGCAGCAGCAGCAACAACAACAACAACAACAACGAGAAGAAGAAAACATATGTTTTCAAAGGTCAATAAACGTGTGTTGGCGTAAGATCTCAAATTAGACTACAAGCAGACCAACGAGATGGACTTTGAACCACAAGGCACCAGGTATGTGGACCGAGTTATTATCAACACAGAAGATCAGCGCTAGCGAGAAGACAGTCAATATTGCCCCGCAATTAGGGAATATTAATGCACATATTGTACACAGCTCGAAACCTCAGATCAAATGTTAATAATTTTGTTGTAAATAAACCAGTATTAGTTAAAATGTCTTGTTCATTGGGAGTTGAATATATAGGATAGTTGGAATGCAAAGAGTATCTCATAGAGCAAGTTTATTGCCCTACGCTCCGATGATAGATCTTGGCTCAAGGAAGGGAGCGGCCGTGGCTAAATAAAATTTTAATGTGTTATCTCTACGATAACTGGCGCCCAGTAAATCTAAATTAATAAAGTGTATGTCGTCTGTCTAGACAGGCCAATGCTAAATAAGAACGATGAGGTGGTTTTAAGGAGTCTTGAGTGTAATATCTGTAGAAACGTTATAAATGATCGCCCAACTTGTAGAGCGATATCCAACGACGAAGGTAGCCGTTACAATGTAGCCCCGTGTACTTTGGGTGTGTCTAGAATCTGTCTGATAACCAGTGTTAATTGTGGTGACTGTATTAGTGTGTGTATCTGTTAGGTAGATTTCATTAGAAAGCTAACTATTGCAATGGGTACCATGTTTCGACTTCCGGAAAATTTCGACATATCTTCGCGTTTCACATCCCCCAGACCCCAAAACCACCGTCAGTTCAAAAGTTTATATATAATTTATGTATGTATATCAGTTTCTTGTGGACACGATAACTGCCGTAATTTTGCACCAATCACTTTGAATTTTTTACGGAATATGTATACCTATAAAATCTCGGTTGAGTTCGTTACTGAGCTAAATCGGTCGAAGGGGGTGAAAATGGGGGGCTTTTTTTTTTTCGAAAAAGTGAAAAATTGCCATAACACTCTTAATATGTGAAATATCGAATCCGTTCAAAGTTCATATTATGTGTTGGATAAGGCCGAAAAATTTATGTTTGAAGAGTTTTTTTTATAGCACCAACCATTGACCAATGGGGTGGGAAAAAGTGGGTTTTTCAGGAAACATTAATCATATCTCTCTCCATAGGCACAATATCAAAACCGTACAAAATGAACAATATTCCCCTAATAATTACCTAAAACTTTTGTCTGAAATAATTTTTGATATGACCCACCATTACGCCAAGGGATGAGAAAAATGATTTCGGAATTATAAGAAAATGCCAAGAGCTATCAGAGGTTGCCATGGCAACACTACTAAATTGATGAGGGATGAGCCATCAGACGTTGCCATGACAACGCACTTGCACGATATCAGATTCAGATTTCCATCTGACTAAGTGTGAAGCGGCTTCGGTGACGTAACTGGTAGCATGCTGAACTTCTATGCCCAAAGTCACGGGTTCAAAGCTGACCGAAGTCGTCGGATTTTCTAAGAGCGCTTAAAAATCCCTCAGTATGCTTTCCTTTGGAGGCGAAGTTCCAACGTTCGTTGCGAGTAGCTGGTTGCGGTGGCATCTAGTAGCCAAGTTCACAATAGGTGTCGTTGACGGTAGTACCTGGTAGCAACATTAGGAACTACTGCTTGAAATTGACCGTCTGCAGTCCTTACCTGAATTGCAGACTAATACAGCCATCCCTAAGTACACGGGGTTACATGACCGCGTTGTCGCAGCCCCTAAACTGAGGAACTAACCAAAATCTCTGCGAGAGATATAATTTTGCGTGAAGAAGTAACAGACCGTTACATAGTTACACATCAGTGTCGAAACCTTGCATAAGGACAGTGTGAGCACAAGTATAAAAATGGACTCCAAATGACAAGAAGGTTACCGTCATCATAAGACAATAAAATGTTTAAAATAAGCATAAAATGACGAAAAACAAAGTTAATTAAGCTCCAATTATAAATTACTTTCTCGCAATAAATGAGGTCTGATCCTTCTACGAAAACCTGCATATTCTGCCTATTTTCGCCTATCCCCAAGTTTGTCCGGTGAAATCTACCTCCGCCTTCCGGCGTGCCGAGAGGCCTTTTTAAAAATTCAAGTGAGGACTGCAGACTTATGAATTTTTCAAATAGTTCCTACTTTTGCCGCCAAACGCCACCGTCGACGACTACTAGTTCAGAACTTTCCTACCAGACGCCACCGCAGTAGGCTCTTGGCAACGAACGTAGGAACCTAAGAGCGTAGTTTACATTCTTAACCTATACAATTCAGCTTCACACAGGTGTAATTAGTGGAAGGTTCTTTAACATGCCATAAATCTATGACATGCGACCGCCGGCTTTACTTCCCCTCCGAAGGAAGGCATACTGAGAGATTTTTAACGCTCTTAAAATCCGACGACTTCGGCCGGATTTGAACTCGTGACCTTGTGCATAGAAGCTCAGCATGCTACCGACTACGCCACCGAAGCCGCCGTTATCAGTTCTAACCTAGATATTTCCACATCTCTTCTATACCACGTTGTTTTTAGCAAGAGTTATATTCTTATTAGCCTACTTTCGATTTTTGTAAAAAAAATGAAAGTAGACTTATGAGATCTACACAGGGACAAAATTGTATGTCTGTCTGTTATGTGTGTGTGTAGGCTACTCGGAATGTCTGTCTGTCCCGTCCCCCCCCCCCCCCCCCCCCTATCAATTCGAACACGGTGAAACCGAATTGAACGAAATTTGTTACCGAGGTAGAACTAGCAAAGAGCACCTCAGTGTCATGTTTTATGTCGCCGCCATCTTGACGGAAACGCAATGGCGGCCACCCAAATGTTCAAAGCTTAAATCAAATTACGACTAATCTAATCATCCGATCTCTACCAAATTTTGCAACAACAACTATATGGCGAGCGTCTTTTGACTAAACAACAAGGTCATCAGCCCAATAGTTTGCAGATGGCGGTCATGTATGTGTGCAAATCGATTCCCCCTATCAATTGAAACACGGTGAAACCGAATTATACGAATCTTGGTACAGAGGTAGCACTCGCAAAGGACACCTCAGTGGCATGCTTTATATCGCCGCCATCTTGATGAAAACGTAATGGCGGCCACCCAAATGTTAAAAGCTTAAATCAAATTACGTCCAACCTAATAATCCGATCTCTACCAAATTTTGCAACAACATACCTTTATGCGGAGAGCATATTTTGACCAAACTACAAGATCATCAGCCCAAAATAGATCAGCAAATAAATTCCCCCTATCAATTCAAACACGGTGAAACCGAATTTAACTAAGTTTGGTACAGAGGTAGCACTAGCAAAGAGAAACTCAGTGTCATGTTTTATATCGCCACCATCTTGACGGGATCGTAATGGCGGCCACCCAAATTTTCAAAGCTTAAATCAAATTACGACTGATCTAATCATCCGATCTCTACCAAATTTTTCAACAACATATATTCATATGGTGACCGTATGTTGACCAAATTACAAGGTCATCAGCCTAATAGTTTGAAGATGGCGGCCATGTATGTGTGCAAATCGATTTCACCTATCAAGTCAAACACGGTGAAACCGAATTGAACGAAATTTGGTACAGAGGTAGCACTAGCAATGGGCACTCCAGTGTCATGTTTTATAACGCCGCCATCTTGACGGAAACGTAATGGTGGCCACCCAAATCTTAAAAGCTTAAATCAAATTACGACCAACCTAATCATTTGAGTTCTACCAAACTTTCCAACAAACTACCTTTTTGTCGGAAGCATCTTTTGACTGAACTACAAGGTCATCAGTCCAATAGTTTGCAGATAGCGGCCATGTATGTGTGCAAATCGATTCCCCATATCAATTCAAACACGGTGAAACCGAATTGAATGATTTTTTTTACAGAGGTAGCACTAGCAAAGGGCACCTCATATTCAAGTTTAATATCCGTATAGCACGTTGTATTTCAAGAAGCTACTACAACCAACATTCAATTAGGCCTATACTCATGGGAAAGGACAGAGAGCTATAACAATACCCATGCAATTAGGAGAAAGTAGGCTATATGTTATTTACTGAACATCTTGTTTTTCTTACTTAACACATTTTGTGACAGATCTGATTTTCTTTTAAATTTGAATGTGTGTGCTTTTGGACGAAGAATATTTTTAGAATTTTTGATAATATCCTCCGTTATGGCAAAGTTATATTAAGCATATGTTCTTGCACATATACATGTCCTAAGCTCACAATGTGACTGAAAGCGGTGCGGTTTTAATGTACATCATATTGACTTATGGTTTTATAAATATTATTTATTGTTGATTAATGTTCTGAACTCGACTCTAAGCATAATTTCTCTGAGAAGATTACTACCAGCACCAAGACGTCATGGACGGAAGAACAAAGGAGTGCCCAGATGAAGAGATTAGATTTTGGAAGAAGAAAGGAAATATCAGAAGTTCAAATGTGCACCTCAGATGGCGTAACGCTATAAACGAAATACCGTAACATTAAACTTTTTAGCAATAAAATGCTGTGCGTTTCTTCTTACACCCATTTTAATTCAGGAAATATAATATTGTGTGCTGTTTGAGAATGGTTGGTTCCTTAGTTTAGGGGCTGTGACAACGCGGTCATGTAGCCCCGTGTATTTTGGGTGTGTGTAGAATCTGTCTGATAACCTGTGTTAATTGTGTGACTGAATTAGTGTGACATGTTACCTGTTTTAGTTCAAGTAAGGACTGCAGATATTCAATTATCAAGTAGTTCCTACTTTTGCTACCAACCGCCACTGACAACGACAAACTAGTTCTAAACTTGGTTATTAGATACCATTCCCGTCGGCTCCTTGCGACGAACGTTGGATTGGAACCTAAGGGCGTTAGTCAAATCTAAGCTATAATTTAGATTCACACAAGTGTAATTAGTGGAAGGTTATTCATAATGTTGAATTTTGGGCTTATGCCGTGTTTTATTATATTGCAATTCGACGCGTTTCGAAAGAAACCATGTCTTTCATCGTCAGGAATAATCTGGAATACGACAATGTTGCTAAGAGAAAGCAACGAAGAACATATAGAAGGTGCCCAAAGATGGACGCCATTATAGCCCCATGTTAGGGACAACGGAAAGCAGCAGTGGATTACTTTCTCAGGGTTCTGATAATAGGTAGCCAGGATTCACTGAGATTGTAGCCGGTGTCGCGGTTGAAATTATCTGGGTGTTTACGTATTTCAACCGCCTCCCTGATGATTCTGGGACGATATTGCTTTATACGGGCAAGAACATCCACCCCTTGGAACATGACATCATGGCCAGGTGTTAAAGCATGATCGGCAACAGCTGATTTATCAGGTTGAATGAGCCTGATACATCTATTATGTTCCTTAATGCGAGTGCATATTGTTCTCGAAGTCTGCCCGATGTAAACCTTGCCACAAGTACAGGGAACTCTGTAGATACCCGGTTGTTGCAATTTAGGCAAACTGTCCTTAGTTGGTCGCAGGAGTTGCCTAATCTTAACAGAAGTTCCAAATACAGTCCGTATGTTGTATCGACGTAGGATTTTAGCAATACGATCCGTTGTGTTATGTATGTACGGAAGGTAAGCAGTTCCTCTTACATCTCTTTTCTCAACTGACGTCCTATTATTATTTGTTGGTTTCAGAACCGTAGAAATCAAAGCCTTGCTATAACCGTTGCTCTCAAAGGTGGTTCGCAGGGTGTTAATTTCTTCTTGTAAAGAAGACACTTCACAAATCCTCCTAGCCCTGGTAGTTAGAGTTGTAAGGATACCATGTTTCTGGGCAGGGTGATGGTGAGAACTTGCGTGGAGATATCTATTGGTGTGTGTTGGCTTACGAAAAACGCTGTGTCCTAAAGATCCATCCTCTTTCTTGGTGACGAGAACATCTAAAAAAGGTATTTTGCCGTCAGATTCCTTTTCCATGGTGAAACAAATAGAAGGGTGCTGGAGATTAAGGTGATCCAGGAAATGGCTAAGATTTTCCTCACCTTCCGTCCAAACAACGAACGTGTCATCCACATAACGCCACCAAATCTTCGGTTTGAAAGGAGCCGACGACAAAGCTTTCTCTTCAAAGTTATCCATGAAGAAATTAGCCACAACAGGAGAGAGAGGACTACCCATGGCCACACCATCAGTCTGCTCATAAAAATTCCCATTCCATAGAAAGTAGGAGGAGGTCATGCAGTGATAAAAAAGTCTTGTGATGTCTTCAGGAAAAAAGCCATTAATGAGAGACATAACACCATCAATAGGTACTCTCGTAAACAGAGACACCACGTCGAGACTCACTAGAATATCACCCGGCTGAAGTGTTATAGCTTTTAACTTTTCCACGAAGTGTGTGGAATCCTTAATGTACGAAGGCGTGTTACCCAGAAGTGGCTGAAGTAGTCTTCCTAAGTATTTGGAAAGGGCATATGTAGGAGAACCAATCGTACTAACAATAGGTCTAAGAGGAACATCTTCCTTATGTATTTTAGGAAGACCATAGAGTCTCGGAGGAATAGCATCCCCTGGAAGGAGAGTCTTCGCTGCATCCGCTGGAATAGATGATTGCTTGATCAATTTGACGGTGACATTTGAGTAGCGAGTAGTAGGATCACGACTATTAATCCTATATACAGGATCTGATAACAAAGACGAGATCTTGGAATCATAATCAACCTTATCCAATACCACTGTCGCGTTACCCTTGTCAGCGGGGAGAACGATAATATCAGAATTGTCCCTTAGATCTTTAAGTGCCCGGCTTTCGCCTTGTTTTAAGTTGGTGTTAGGTGGCTTAGCTGTCTTGAGAACTCGGGAACATTCTTGTCTGGCTTCCTCGGCCTCTTCAGGTGTGAGGTGATGAACTGAGGATTCTACGGATGTAATAAGTTCTTCAATAGGAATTCTTCTAGGCGCTACAGCAAAATTGAGACCTTTAGCGAGAACTGCCTGTTGGGTATCACTAAGGGGCTTGCTGGACAAATTTACGACAACCTTGTTAGCATCAAGTCTAATGGCTTGAGATTTCTGCAACTGACATAACCTATCATATTTGGAAATATGTCTGTCCCTCACCTGATCTAGAACGCTGTTAGCTTGCACTGAAGAAATACGATCAAAGATATTCCATAATTCCTCACTTACGAAGTTTGAGAGGCGTAGATGTAGCTGTAGTAACTCCCTCGAAATAAAATCCAACTGCTTACGAGTATGCTGTAACCTCTCTATCAATAACGCCTTGCTTGCACGACGATAGATTCTCGTTGCCTTAGGTGTTCTGAAGGAATGCTTCAACATAACAAAATTCGGTAGAATATCATGATCCCGGCATCTTAGGAGAAAAGCGAGTGAAGAGATTAGACACACCTTCTTGCGTCGTAACCTACTGAATCTAGACATCAGTCGGAAAATATCCTCCCCATAGAGGTTTCTAATATTGTCATTTAGACTTTCACGGCCCGTGTTATTATTCATAATGTTGAATTTTGGGCTTATGCCGTGTTTTATTATATTGCAATTCGACGCGTTTCGAAAGAAACCATGTCTTTCATCGTCAGGAATAATCTGGAATACGACAATGTTGCTAAGAGAAAGCAACGAAGAACATATAGAAGGTGCCCAAAGATGGACGCCATTATAGCCCCATGTTAGGGACAACGGAAAGCAGCAGTGGATTACTTTCTCAGGGTTCTGATAATAGGTAGCCAGGATTCACTGAGATTGTAGCCGGTGTCGCGGTTGAAATTATCTGGGTGTTTACGTATTTCAACCGCCTCCCTGATGATTCTGGGACGATATTGCTTTATACGGGCAAGAACATCCACCCCTTGGAACATGACATCATGGCCAGGTGTTAAAGCATGATCGGCAACAGCTGATTTATCAGGTTGAATGAGCCTGATACATCTATTATGTTCCTTAATGCGAGTGCATATTGTTCTCGAAGTCTGCCCGATGTAAACCTTGCCACAAGTACAGGGAACTCTGTAGATACCCGGTTGATAAATCAGCTGTTGCCGATCATGCTTTAACACCTGGCCATGATGTCATGTTCCAAGGGGTGGATGTTCTTGCCCGTATAAAGCAATATCGTCCCAGAATCATCAGGGAGGCGGTTGAAATACGTAAACACCCAGATAATTTCAACCGCGACACCGGCTACAATCTCAGTGAATCCTGGCTACCTATTATCAGAACCCTGAGAAAGTAATCCACTGCTGCTTTCCGTTGTCCCTAACATGGGGCTATAATGGCGTCCATCTTTGGGCACCTTCTATATGTTCTTCGTTGCTTTCTCTTAGCAACATTGTCGTATTCCAGATTATTCCTGACGATGAAAGACATGGTTTCTTTCGAAACGCGTCGAATTGCAATATAATAAAACACGGCATAAGCCCAAAATTCAACATTATGAATAATAACACGGGCCGTGAAAGTCTAAAGGACAATAGTGGAAGGTTCTTTTTCATCCCATAAATCTATGACATGGGACCGCCGGCTGTACTTTCCCTCAGAAGGAAGGCATACTGAGAGAGTTTTAACGCTCTTAAAATCCGACGATTTCGGCCGGGTTTGAACCCGTGACCTTTGGCATACAAGCTCAGCATGGTAACAACTACTCCACCGAAGCCGTCTGTTTGAGAAAGTCAAGCGTGCCAACAGTACCAGGCTCGTGACCCTTTGTAATGGGAGCTTAACTAACTAATGATTATTTCCTATTGACCGACTGTAGAGTCACAACTGACCGTTTGTACAGCTAACACTGAACGAATTGCTTCAGAACTTTACATTACATTAAAGATTCCCTTCTGGGCAAATTCCGCCACCTCGGCGTATCTAAACGTCACAGCAGTCACAAGGTATTGTTATTCGTCTTGCCCAACTAAAGAGCACGTTTGAACTTATTAGTACTTTTCTTCTTCCCTTCCCAATATTTCCCTCGCTGTGTTCCTTTTTACGCTGTCCTGTCCTGTCCATCCTGTATTTTGTCAGGTGGGCTTCTCAGAAAGTTTGTGTTTGTGAATTTAAGTTCTAAATTTTGTTCTGTCTTGAATGGTTTCATTTGTGTCTTCACTGATTTCTTTAAGCCTGTTGTTTTTATTTTTCATTGATAAGGCTGGGTTGATTTCTTTGTGATCCTGATATTATCCATTCTATATAGGTCCGTAAAATTGTAACCGCCGTTTTCTTATGTTGTCTGTGATTTTTTTCAAACTTTATAAATTACATGTGGTTTCTTTTTCATCCAAATTCCGTTTTCACTCTTTGGTCCTGAGATTTTCCTGAAGATTTTCCTTTCTTGTTTTTCGATCATTTTTAGCCTATTTTCAATTTTGAAAAAATAGGCTTATGAGATCACCTTTTGTCCGTGTGTGTGTGCGTGTGTGTGTGTGTGCGTGTGTGTGTGTGTGTGTGTGAGGTGTGTGTGTGTGTGCCCCCCTAATAAATTCTAAACGGCTGAAGCGATTTCAATGAAACTCGGTAAGTTCATAGCACTATTCCGGGCGACCCCGACCGTGCCCTTCAAATTTTGCTACGTCTCACCAATCCAACATGACGGCTGTGTGAAATATTTCACCAGCATTCAATATCTCCGAAACTATTCCCGATATCACCCTGGAATTTATTGCGGTGATAAAGGGAACAACTACAAGTTCACATATGTGACTTTTGAAAACCTGGTTACTACAAAACCAACATGGCGGCCACGCGAATTTGCGACTTTTAAATAGACGTTTCTCGCGATTTAACCATCCAAACGCAATAAAACTTGGTACAGTATATGTTTATACACATTGTAATGCTCCGACATCTAACTTCGTTCAATTGTTTACATAACCACAAGATAGCGGATGTGCGAAATATTTCCCCGGCATTCTATATCTCTGAAACTATTAGCGGTATCACCCTGAAATTTTGTACGGAGATAATGGGCACTACTGGAAGTTCATCTATAAGACTTTTAAAAACCGGTTAACTACAAAACGAACATGGCGACAAGCGAATTTGAAAATTTTAAATAGACTTTACTCGCGATTTAATGTTCCAAACTCAATGAAATCTGGTACAGGAAATGTTTATACACATTATAATGCTCTGGTATCTAACTTAGTTCAATTGTTTACATAACCTCAAGATGGCGGCTGTGCGAATTTTAAAATTAAGTTTTTACTTCTTGTGTCGTAATCATGCGATCGAAGTGAAAGTTTGAATAATGAACCTACGCAATAATTTTCCTGTAATGGTACATGAATCTATGCCCTATACATTTAACAATTCAACGTGGCGACCATCCGAAATATTTAGAAGGCTCTGAATGTCTACGAATCTATTATAGGAATCAAACTGAATTTTTTTATGTTCATAGGGGCTATGAACTTAAGTTCACTTATAGGACTTTAAATAACCTGGTGATCATAAATCCAACATGGCGGTGATGCGAAGTATAAATATTCACATGGACGTTTCTCGCAATTTAACCATCCGAGTGCAGTGAAACTTGGTACAATAAATACTTATACGAATGTTAATCCACTGGCATCTAATTTATTTCAATTGTTTCCATAACCACAAGATGGTAGCTGTGCGAAATTTTAAAATCTCCTTGTTACTTCTTGTGTCCTAATCATGCGATTGAAATTTGAATGCTACACGTACACAATAATCTGCATGTAACGGTACTTAACTCTAGGACCTAGATATATAAAATCCAACATGGCGACCATCCGAAATATTTAGTCGGTTCTCAATATCTACGAATCTATTACAGCAAACTGAAATTTCGTATGTTGAGAGTGGCAGTTAACATAAGTAGGATATATGAAAATAGGCTGTATAATTCTTCACGGAACTACTTGTTATTATTATTATTATTAGACCCTATTCATCATAACTGATTGTGGTCAACTATGGACCACGTAAATGACTCTCCATTATTTCAGTTTTCTTTGGGGCCAGTATTCCTTCATTCTCTTGCTCACAGCTGTCCAATGTTTTCTCTTCATGGTCGCTGTTTCTGGCTCTAGGAACCCCTCAAATGTGTGTATCTTATTTCGGATGCAGATGTCTTGACCAGTGATGTTCATTTCTTGTAGATCCTTCGTGGTGTTAGCAAACCATTTTTCATAAGAGTTGTCTTTTCTATTGGGATTGTTGAAGTGGTTAAAAGTTTTCTCAGTGAGTCTGTTGTCAGTCATTCTCGAAACATGTCCATACCATTTCACCCTACGTTTTCGTATGGTATCTGAGCTTCTGCTGCATGTTTTATATACTTCCATGTTACTGCGTAATCGGTATGTGTCAGCACATGATTTTGGAATAACGGAACATTACTTAGGGTATAGGATTGGGCAGGTACTTCGGGACTTGAAATAAGGTACCATACGAGCATTCTCTTGGAGGTAATATGGGTAAGGGGGAACCCTACAGAAAAAAAATTTCAGGATGGCCGCTGTCATTCGAGCCATCAATATCCAATGAAGGAGCACAACTACTACTCTATGTGGGTGAAATGGACTCGTCAGAGCCCGAGAGCCATTCGAACGGTGAAAGATGTTCTTTCCTCAGCAATTGAGAGCTAATGGCTCAAACCACGCCCACAGCAATCATGGTAGACCTGGGGGCTCGGAATGGCAACTGGCTTCGTGTTCGATCAGGTAATTTCAGAGACTTGTGGGGACGCTAATGACTTAATTTGGCAGGAGACTCCATGGGGATTAATTAATTGTCTCCGGAGACATTTCTTAAGGAAATAGAAAAAAATTGTCTGCTTCGGTGGCGTAGTTGGTAGCATGCTGAGCTTCTATGCCTAAAGTCGCAGGTTCAAACCCAGCCTAAGTCGTCAGATTTTTTAAGAGCGTTATTCGTATGCTCTATTAGTTTCAACGTTCGCCCCCAGGTGCTGGCTGGAATGCCATCTAGTAGCCAAGTCCGCAAGCTAGGTGTCGTGGACGGTAGAATTGGTAGCAAAAGTAGGAACTACTTGAAATTATTGTCTGCAGTCCTTACTTGAATTAAGACAGATAACACACATTATTACAGTCATCACAATTAACACTGGTTATCAGACAGATTCTACACACACCCAAAGTACACGGGGCAGCCCCTAAACTGAGGATCCATCCTACCAAGACTATTATTATAACTTTGGTGGATCAGTATTCTCTCCCCACATCGCTCAGTATTTACAGCGACCTTGCTGTATGGAAGTGAGAACAGGGTATCTGGTGCATAAGCCAGAGGTAGCCAATATGAGGGTAGACGGAATGATGGGAGCAATGGCAGGAGGGTACTCGTAATGAAGATATAATGGCTAAGTTCGAAATGAACACGCTAGATGAAGCTGGCTCAGATGGTGGGGACATGTGGGGGAGTAGAGATTACCTAAGAGGTTATTGAGTAGAGGGTAAGAGAAGGTTAGTTTCAGTGCTGAAGGATTTCTACTGTAAGTGAGAGGTATAAAAGCAGTGGAGACCGCAGCGCTAACTGCCAATAGGGGATCATGGAGGTGACCAGATTGGACTCTGAAAGGTAAAACAGTCTTAAAAGGAAGTAAATAAATAGGTACACAGTATCATCGAAAAAGTTTCCGGTAATTTCAAAAAATCACAGCTCAGGAACTTTTTGAGATATTAAAACGACTATGTTTTTGTTAAATTCAACAACTCAAAAAGTCCGGGGGACTTCTCCACGTCAACGCTGCCAGTTTCCTGAAACAGTTCATACCACCGTCTAATGCTATTTGCATGGGGGTGATCCCTACCATAAACACATCAGAAAGTGCGCTGAACAGTTATAACACACTGTGCTTTCTGCTGAACTGTCGCCATTGCAATCACACTCACTACTGAAACAGTGGCGTGGCGGCTTTCTGTCGCGCACTCATTCTGCGCATCGGCTGAAGGTCACGGGCGGAGTACAGTCACATCTAAAACTAAAACTCGATGAGTTCCTGATTAGTTTTCAGGTCGAATTATTAATTTATCTCGCTTAGGACGGGAGATAGGATTTTTTTTTTTTTGGAAATTGCTGCAACCTTTTCCAATGACTCTGTATAAATAATTAAATAATTTAAAAATTAAATAAACAATGAATTTAATATAATTAAAGAAATACAGAAAAATCTCAAGATTTTATGACGAAAGCAGCCGCTCAGCAATCCACCTAGAACACCAAATGGGGGACAACAACATCTAAATTACAAGCACCGTTATTCATAGGTACGTTGACCATATTTTTCACGGTCAAAATCGGGACAGCCTTATTGGAGGGGGGTTGTTGGACGATAGAGAGATTATATTTTGATCCTAACATATAGAGTTATTTTAAGTTATGGCCTTTTACAAAATTTAATATTATGAAGTTAAATAGATCCACCAAAAATCAAATAGGGATAAATGAATACAAAGTTTATTTTAGAGATTTTTATTTATTTATGCCGGTGCCTTACAAGTTTTGTGAGAAGAAAAAGAAAACATTAGTAAGTTTATTTTAAAGTCCCTAACTTTACGCCTTATGATTATAATAACAAAAAGGAATTCTTACTGAGTCTTTCAAGCGCTTGAAGTCTTTACGAACTAGGGCAGGGTCGTGGATATTTCCAAACAAAACCTATTTTTCGGTTATTTACGCATATTTTTCAGAGAATTATTCTTAAAATTTTCAAACTTAAAAATTGGGACACTTATATTAATATTCGGGATGCTGGGACATGCTCCTTTAAATTGGCACGTATGGCCGAAAGGACTGAAGGGATAAATAGATAAATAAATAATTAAATAAATAAATAAATTAAAGAACTCGGCCTGCAGGATCTACTGGGTGGATTGAGTAGCTCAGTAGTTTCTGTTGCCGGTCCCAAGCCCGAGGAAAGGAGGAGGGTTGGCTTAAGCCGTAAAATAAGAGCCAGAACACATCTTGAGGCAACCTCTAGGACTCACAATCTTAGTTGTATAACGTTGGACTTTGTCCAACCCACATTTACTTTAATATCATGGATTTAGCTTCTAATGGACATGATTACCCTGAAGACAATGCTAGGCGTAAATCGGATTCCAGGGTGCCTAGCAGTTTAGGGTTACATTATGGTGAATCGGAGCACCACAAGAACAGTTCAAGATTCAAGAAAATGCGAAAATATTTTTTTGGAACATACAATGTGAATTCCTTAATTCAGGTTGGAAAATTAAAACAACTAACAACAGAACTTCATAGACATCACATTACAATATTAGCCCTTCAAGAGACCAGGTTCTTGGATGAGGACACCTTTGAATCTGACAACTTCCGAATTTTCAAAGGAAAAGTTGGGAAGAGAGTGATGAAGAACATGCCACATCTTGGAACAGCTTTTATGGTCAACAAGAAATTTTTAGACGCAGTTATCGCTTTTGGAAGTGTGAATGCCAGACTATCTTTTCTAACTATAAAATCTCTCAATAAGAGATACACGCTAATCAACACCCATGCTCCTATAAATAAGGATAATAAAACGAATCCAGAGAAAGTTGATGAATTTTGGGACGAGTTAGAAGCCGAAATTCTCTAAATTCCTTCTAATCACGTAAAAATTTTACTTGGAGATTTCAATGCTCAGCTTGGATCTGAGAGAAAATTTTCTGATATAATAGGTAAATATCCCGCTCACAATAGAAACAACAGGAATAGTGAGAGATTGGTTAAACTCTGTGAACATCTAAACTTAAAGATTATGTCCACACATTTTAAAGCAAAACCAAGTAAAAAGAAAACATGTGTCTCCCCAAATGCGTTGCTGGGTGAGTTTCAACTAGATCATGTAGCTATCTCTCGAAATTGTTTCAAAGAAAGCCAAAATGTCAAGGTCAGAAAATCCATTAATGTAACTTCAGATCATTACCTTTCTCAAATCAAGATGAATTTCATACCTTTTACACGCAAACAAAATACAACTAGAATTAAAATTCCGAAAATTAATATAGAGGTTCTTACAAATGAAAGAAGGATAGAATTTCAAGGAAAACTTAAAATACCAACCAATTGGAATGATGTTACTAATAACCTTCTTGAACCAGCTCAGGAAATTGCACCGTTGAACTTTTATAGGAAACATGCTTGGTGGAATGAACAATGTGAAAGAGTGATCAAAGAAAGACATTGTGCTTGGCACAAGTGGAACGGGAACAAGACTCCAGTAAAATTTAGAGGAAGTACAAAGATTAAGGAAAATGGCCCACCAGACTTTAAGAACGATTCGAAGAAAATATATGAAGGACCAAATAATGGAAATGGACGACAATTTTAAGAAAAATGACACCCGATTGTTTTATAGAGCATTTAAGAATGAAATCACTGGATATTCAGCGCCGAGTTTAAATTTCAAAAGGGAAGATGGTACGCTAGCATTAAACAACAAGGAAAATTGTGATATCTTGGCTGCGTATTTTGAGAAGTTGTTAAATTGTCCAAAACCGACAGACAAGTTGAGTTTCAAATTTACAACACAAAATTTTGACTCTACGCCCCCAGATGTACACGAAGTTAAAGGCATTATCAACTCACTTATAAATAATAAAGCCTCGGGCGAGGATGGAATAATTGCAGAAATGTGGAAGCTTGTAGATGATGAATTTTTAATAGCGACGACAAATCTATTCCAGAAAATTTGGATTGAGGAAGCAATTCCAGAAGACTGGTTAATCGCCTTAATTCATCCACTACATAAAAAAGGCTCAAAAATTGATGTCAATAGTTATAGGGGGATCTCATTGTTGTCTGTCACATATAAAATATTTGCCAAATTACTTTTAAACAGACGGAACCACAGATCGAACCACAGCTTGGCGAGTTCCAAGGTGGTTTCAGAAGGAATAGATATAGATCGTGTGCAGAACAAATTCTTAGTTTAAAATTGATATTAAAATATTACAACAGGCCAAAGAATATCTTTATCTCATTCGTTGATTTTCAGAAAGCGTATGATTCAGTGGATAGGGATACTGTTTTTGACGCATTGAAGGAATACCAAGTTGATCAAGAAACCATAAATTTATTAAAACTTACATTAACTAATACGATTTCCAGAGTCAAATTTTTAAATGAAGTTAGCGAGCCCTTCGAGGTAAAAACTGGGCTATCACCACTGCTTTTCAATTTGGTCTTGGATAAAGTCATGAGGACGTTTTGGGAGAAGAACGATTCAAGTGCTAAAATTGGTACAAAGAATAAAAACCTCAAAGTCAAAGGTTTAGCATTTGCTGACGACGTAGCGTTGTTTGCTGAATCAGAACAAGAAGCTATTAACCAAATTGATCAGTAAGAGAAACGGCGGGAAAAGCGGGCTTACACATTTCGTTGGTAAAAACAGAGATGATGACAAGTGATCATAAATACACTAAGAAAATGATAAAAACAAATTATGGGAGCATCAGGGTCACTGACCGATTTAAATATCTTGAAGAAATAATTAGTAGCAATGGGACGGATAAATTGGCAATCGAGAACAAAAAAGGGAAATTGGAAAGATTAAATTTTTGTACAAAAAATATATACAATAAAAAGAACCTGTCTATCAATGCAAAATTACGACATTTTAATACTGTTGTTAGACCAGTCATCTTGTACGGCATGGAAACTACAAATATAACCGGAATGGAGAATTTGCTCAAGATAGAAAGAAGAATTTTAAGAAGGATTTATGGTCCTAGGAAAACACAGGAAAGTTATAGACTGAGATCGAATGCAGAAATTTATAGTAAAATCGACAATCTTGAAGTGATGATCAGAAAACGGCGACTACAGACATATGGTCCGCATGGATTGCTCAAGGTTAAACAAACAAATTTTTGATAAAATCTGGAACTATAAAGGACAAGGAGGCTATGTAAAACAAATGAAAGAAGAACTTCAAAAATTCAAAATTACTGTAGAAGATTGTCTAAATCGAATAGAGTACAGAAAAAAAAATTGGTCTCAAAATTCTTGTCGGGGAGAAGAAAAATCTCAACAGAGGAGAATGGACTGCTGAAAGAAGAGCTGCGCAGTCGACCAGGATGAAAGACTTCTGGAAGAGAAAGAAGGAAACTAGACCTATAAAGAAGTGATATTTGCGTGGTCCTTGTTGGCCTGTCCGCGGTGTATATATATAAATAAATTTAAGAAAGAGAGAAAGAAAGTAAGAAAGAAAGAGAGACAGAGAGAAAGGAAGAAAGAAAGAATGGAAGGAAGAAAGAAAGAAAGAAAGAAAGAAAGGAAGGAAGGAAAAGGGAAGAAAGAAAGAAAGAAAGAAAGAAAGAAAGAAAGAAAGAAAGAAAGGAAAAGGGAAGAACGAAAGAAAGAAAGAAAGAAAGAAAGAAAGAAAGAAGGAAAGGAAAAGGGAAGGAAGAGTGGTAGAAAGAAAGAAAGGAAGAAAGAAGGAAAGAATGGAAGAAAGGAAGAAAGAATGGAAGGAAGAAAGAAAGAAAGAAAGAAAGAAAGAAAGGAAGAAATAAAGAAAGAAAGAAAGAAAGAAAGAAAGGAAGAAAGAATGGAAGAAAGAAAGAAAGAAAGAAAGAAAGAAAGAAAGAAAGAATGAAAGAAAGAAAGAAAGAAAGAAAGGAAAAGGGAAGGAAGTAAGGAAGAAACGGGGCAATAATTAATTCCATAGACTACAGTAGATTGAAGGAACCCTTGTATCGTGCAGCAGGGTGCGATATACATCTCATGTGCTGGCTAATAACAATAATAACCGCCTGCCCCGCCACCTGGCGACCGGCCCTGCCTGCCTGCCTGTGATTTGTGGCCGTGAGAACTATGGCTCCTCAAATTAACTTGTTATATCTGCAATACTGCTAACTGGAGCAGGGCTGTCCAACTTCAGGATCTATTGATTTGGTTTAAAGTAATCTGAAATTTTAAAATTCGCCTTGTCAAACACTAACAAGTTTAATAATTAAATCAAAACGTACAGCAATTTGAATTTAGATCACAACCGAAAAGAAATAAGCGTAAATGGTCCGATGAAAAGAAAAAGGCACACAGTGAACGGATGAAAAGTTTTTGGGAAGATAGAAAGAGGAAACGAGTCACCACCAAAAGCTAGATTTTTGTGTTTTTAGCGCCCTTCTTAAAGGGGAATGTACGCAAATAATAATAATAATAATAATTAAAACGTCCTCATTCATTTATTATTATCTGGAATATATTTTATTTAATTTGTTTTAGGGGCTTGTAGCGGAAGGAGGAAAGAGGCAGAGACGCTACTCGTAGGCAATGTTTGAGACTCGGTCTGTATTGATCTGTGCAGCGCCGCCTAGCACCGCGCTATGTTTGTGGTTAGCCCATTCAATTTTCCGCCGCTCTAGCGTTTCTATTACCTTTCTATTAAGGGTGATGTCAGAAATGATCATCATACAGCAAGCTGGTTGCTAGGTTTCCCGAGCTCGTTCGCCACTGGCGGGGCGTGAAAATAAACCGCCCTTTCTTCAGGGGTGGCCAGAACATTCTACCAACATCACGACACAGAGTAGGAGTTCATTCATTTAGGGCACACATGGGCCAGATGCAATACAAACTACTCCAGGCGGGCCGGAAAGAAAGAAAAACAAAACATGTTTACAGACAGATTATAAAACTTATTCTTTCTGAAATTTATATCAAACAAAACTTATAGGCCACAACGGTAGAAAACTTAGGAAAAAAGGACACACCTTGTTCTTCTTGGTTCTTTGAGGCCCCTTGGACCACGTGGTTCCTAACTCTTGTTAGCCCAGTATCCCTCCATCTTTGCACTATCACACCTTCATTATTTGTTAGAAGGGGAAGGAGGATGTGACAAGTGAAACTGTCACTGTACTTCTAAAAGTTTTTCATAATCTGGTTAAAACTGGGATGAGCTGATTCTAAGTGGCGTAGCTAAATTGTGGTCTGTTAATATATTTCCGACGCTATGCTTGCGAAGCTTCATTGTAGAAAACACCTGTTCACAGATATAGGAAGATGCGAACATGGCGGTTATCTTCTGTGCATGAGATTGTGAGAATCAAGCTTACGTCTTCCAAGTTTTGTCTTACGAGGATGTGAGGAATCCGTTACATTCCTCAGACCAGAATTACATTTATTATACTATTAAACTATCATGTGTGTGTTCGAATCTTGAGTCTTTTGACTGGATTCATGCAGCCCTCCGTGCCTCCCTGTCCTGAGCTAATCGTTTCATCTCTACATAGCTACAATCTGTATTACATATTCTAACCTTGGTCTACCCGTACAGTTCTTGTCCTCAACCCTTCCTTCAATAACTAAGCTTGCTATTCCTGACTTAGTAAGTGTCCCACCAACCTATCTCTTCTCTTCATTAGCAGTCGCCAGAAACATCTCTCCTCTCCCACTCGTCTTAATACCTCTTCGTTTGTAACCCTATCTACCCATCTGATCTTCATCATTCTCCTATATCACCACATTTCAAACGCTTCAACTCTCCTCTTTTCTGCTGCACCAACAGTCCAAGTTTCACTTCCATGGAGCACCACGCTCCAGAAAAAGGCTTTCAAAAATGACTTCCAAATACCGAAATCTATAGGCCTATTCGATATCAACAGATTCCTTTTCTGTAGAAATGCTTTCCTTGCCTGAGTAAACCTACTTTTTTATATCATCTTTGCTTCGTCCGTCACTGGTTATTTTGCTTCCTAAGTAACAGAAGCCTCGTACTCCCTTCAGCTTTTCATCTGCCAGTTTGACGTCCATAGAGGTTTCTGATTTCCTTCGGCTGCATTGCATTGCTTTTGTTGATTTTCATCCTGAATTCTTTCCTCAAGGCGGAGTCCATACCATTATACACTTATTGATATCATTAGGCTACACCAGTTTCATCAATTAGTTCCTTTGTAAATTGCCACTATCAACATAGAAACTTTCAGTTTGATTGCTGTCAGAGGTTAGTAGTGAGAATCATCTAATTATTTCGGATGGTCGCCATGTTGGATTTTATATATGTTGGCCATAGAGTTATGTACCTTTAGATGACGATTGTTGCTTAGGTTCATTTATCAATTTTTCTACTTCGGTCGCATGATTAGGACATAAGAAATAATATCTTAATTTTAAAATTTCGCACAGCGGCCATCTTGAGGTTATGTAAATAATTGAACTAAATTAAATATCAGTGCATTGCAATGTGTATAAAAATTTGCTGTACCACGTTTCGCTGCGCTAGGATGGTGAAATCGCGAGAAAAGTCGATTTAAATGTTTCAGATCCGCTTGGCCGCCATGTTCCTTTTGTAGTTAACAGGTATTTGAAAGTCACATAGGGGAACTTCTAATAGTGCCCTTTATCACCGTACAAAATTTCAGGGTGATATTATGAATAGCTTTGGAGATATAGAATGCTGGTGAAATATTTCGCACAGCCGGCATGTTGGATTGGTGAGACGTATTAAAATTTGAAGGGCACTGTCCGGGATGGCCAAAATGATGATATGACCTTACCGAGTTTCATTGAAATCGCTTCATCCGATTAGAAGTTATTACAAGGACACACACACACACACACAGACAAAAGCCCTTTTTTTTTCATGAAATGAAAATATGCTAAAAATTCCAGCAACCAATTTGTACAGTGTATCCTTAACACTGGCTCAGGCTGACTTGCTTAGTTCGGCAGGAATATCATCAACTCCAGGTGCTTTATAGTCTCTCGAGGTCAGGACTGCTCTGCCCTCATTAGGCAATCTCCAAAATCATTTAGATCCTTGGCCAAGTCATCCGTTAGTATATAGTAAGCAATGGTGCCTTTATATAAATTCTGCCAATACGATATTCCTTCCATCTTGCTGCCACATCATTCTGCTGGTACACAAGTGTATTGCCTTCCGTCAACAGCCCATTACAAACTACACTTTTATATCCAAACTAGCAACCCGCCCGGTATCTTTAACGGTGTATCCAACGTAAGCTTAAAAGGTGCACTGACGGCAGGACCCAGACGCAATTCAGAAAAGCCGAGGTGAACAGCGAAACTCCAAACATTATACTCTTCTCTGAAGTCTTAACACGACACAACTCGACAGTTTAATGCTGGCCGAAGCTGGGGTGATAGGGTGGCTTGCTCCGAAGCTAGTAACTTAAATTTCCATTGAATGGAGATTGTTGGAAAAAATCAAAACGAAACAAGTAATTCCGTGACGAACTAAATAGCCTACTTTTCATAAAATTTAAGATTCATCCCAATGATAAATCAATATGGACCTATCTAGAATAATGACGAAATTAAGTTGGTAATATCAAAATTTCTAATTAGTTCGAAATATACCCGGTCTAATGTAGCCTAATTAGGCACTACAGTTGTCAGCCCTGGTGACTGAATATATTCTTAATTCCATCTCTAAAGGTACCGGTACAGAATACAAAATTTGGTTGAAGTCCAATGGATAGCATGGACGTTACATGCAGTTAGATATTGGATCTCTCAGCGTTTGTGAAGTCATGTTGGCAACAATGTCATGCATGTGTTGGTCAGAAATAATCTGAAATATTATGATATCTTATAGAGCCAATTTTGGATGAAGTCCCTTTGTTGGTATAGAAGTTACATGTATGTTAAAATTGGACCTATCACCAGGCTTAGAATCATGTTGGCATCACTGACGTATATTAGTTACTCCAAATCAATCTAGAATGGCAGGTACTATACGTGTGCAAAGTTTAGGGCCGTTGGCTTGCATACTTTCTGTTATATTGGCTTTTGGAAGAAAAGAATAGAGACAGAATTTATTAACAGTTGGCAGCCCTGGTTGATCTTAAGAATACGCATAGTCATATCTGTTAAGGTACACATAGCACGTACGAAATTTGGTTGAAATCCAATTGATAGTATAGAAGCTACATGTATTTATAAATTGGTCCTAATAGCAGGCTTAGAATCATGTTGGTAGCACTGAGATATATTAGTTACTCCAAATTAATCTAAAATGTCAGGTACTATACGTGTGCATAGTTTAAAGCTGTCGGTCCACATACTTTCTGATATATTAGTATTTGGATAAAAAAATAGAGAGAGCATTTATTATCAGTTGGCAGGCCTGGTGGCTCTTAAGAATACGCTCAGTCATATCTGTTTATGTACACATAGTACATAAGAGATGTGGTTGAAATCCAATTGATTGTGTAGAAGTTACATGCATTTACAAATTGGACCTATCAGCAGGCATATAATCATTTTGGCATCACTGACATGTATGGCCTCCTGGAAATTAAACTGAAGTATTATTATCTATACGTGTGCCACTTTCGGAATAGCTCCCATGCATACCTTCCAAGATATCCAACATGGAGCACAAATTTTAATTGTGGATTTTCAGCAATTGGCAGCACTGACATCATTTTCAAATATGAGCTTGAGATATAAAGGAATAAATCGTTACTCATACCAAATTTGGTTTCGATTTCTTCAGCCGTTTAGGAGTTGATAGGGGGACACACATACAGACAGACAAACAAAGAGACAGAAGGACAGACAGACACACATTTGCCCGGAACGATCTCATAAGTCTATTTTTTATTTTTTCAAAATGTGAAAAGTAGGCTAAAAACAAGATGTTCAGTAAAGAACATATAGCCTACTTTCTCCTAAACTCTTTGTCCTTTTCAAGGAGTATGATTGAATGTTGGTTGTAGTAGCTTGTTGAAATACAACGTGCTATAGGGATATTAAACATGAATATGAGGTGCCCTTTGCTAGTGCTACCTCTGTACCAAATTTCGTTCAATTCGGTTTCACCGTGTTTGAATTGATAGGGGGAATCGATTTGCACACATACTTGGCCACCATCTGCAAACTATTGGGCTGATGTTCTTGCAGTTTGGTCTGAATATGTTTCCCACATAAAGATATGGTGTTGCAAAATTTGGTAGAGACTAGATTATTAGGTTGGTCGTAATTACATTTTAGCTTTTAACATTTGGGTGGCCGCGATTACGTTTCCGTCAAGATAGCGGTGATATAAAACATGACACTGAGGTGCCCTTTGCTAGTGCTACCTCTGTACCAAATTTCGTTCCACTCGGTTCCACCGTGTTCGAATTAATAGGGGGAATCAATTTTGACATAAAGATGGCCGCCACCCGCAAACTATTAGGCTAATAACCTATTAGTTTGGTCAAAGGATGCTCCCTCCATAAAGGTATGTAGTTGCAAAATTTGGTAGAGATCGGATGATTAGGTTAATCGTAATTTGATTTAAGCTTTGAACATTCGTGTGGCCGCCATTACGTTTCTGTCAAGATGGCGGCGATATAAAACATGACACTGAGGTGCCCTTTGCTAGTGCTACCTCTGTACCAAATTTCGTTCCATTTGGTTTCACCGTGTTTGAATTAATAGGGGGAATTGATTTTCACACAAAGATGGCCGCCATCCGCAAACTATTAGGCTAATAACCTAGTTATTTGGTCAAAGGATGCTTCCTCTATAAAGGTATGTTGTTGCAAAATTTGGTAGAGATCGGATGATTAGGTTAATCGTAATTTGATTTAAGCTTTGAACATTTGTGTGGCCGCCATTACGTTTTCGTCAAGATGGCGGCGATATAAAACATGACACTGAGGTGCCTTTTATTAGTACTACCTCTGTACCAAATTTCGTTCCATTCGGTTGCACCGTGTTCGAATTAATAGGGGGAATCGATTTTCACACAAAGATGGCCGCCATCCGCAAACTATTACGCTGATGACTTATTAGTTTGGTCAAAGGATGCTCCCCCCATAAAGGTATGTTGTTGCAAAATTTGGTAGAGATCGGATGATTAGGTTAGTCGTAATTTGATTTAAGCTTTGAACATTTGTGTGGCCGCCATTACGTTTCCGTCAAGATGGCGGCGATATAAAACATGACACTGAGGTGTCCTTTGCTAGTGCTACCTTTGTACTAAATTTCGTTCAATTCGCATTCACCGTGTTCGAATTGATAGGGGGGGACAGACATTCAGAGTACACACACTCACACACACACACACACAGACACACAGACACACACACACACACAGACACACACACACATACACACACACAGACAGACACACTTTTTTCGCCCTGTGTTGATCTCATAAGTCTACTTTCATTTTTTGCAAAAATCGAAAGTAGGCTAATAATTATAGTGGGCGATGTATTGAAGATGATGATATGCTGTCGTTGACGTTTATGTAGAACTTCTCATGCTGAACAATTCTTACATAGTATGCTGTATATAGATATTTTATCGGTTAACCGATCGTAAGCTTAAAATGCGCACGGACGACAAGTTTTTTTTTACTCGAACCACTGAAATCGTTACTGCTCGGCTTCCTTTGGTCATAAATGAATGTTTTTATACAGAAACCTTCCTCGAGAAATCCTTTACACAATGGTGAAAACCGCATCAAAGTCCAACCGGTGGTTCTCGAGATTACCCGTAATATTCAAGAATCGGGGCTTTTTTTTAATACTAAGTAGAGATAGCACTACCCGGCATTCTTTGCAATGCCAGTTAGAGAAAGAAAGAAAGAAAGAAAGAAAGAAAGAAAGAAAGAAAGAAAGAAAGAAAATAAGGGGCGTGTGAAATGAGAGAAAATAACTATGAACTGTATGTAAATCAACTTAGAGACATCCTGTAAAAGGACAATTAAATAAAGGAATTAAGCAAATTATGTCACACACGAAGTAAAATATCGCTGTGTGTATTTGATTCAACTCAACAGAGTGCAGACATTCCACGTACCAATCCTTCTATGGCGGGCAGCTTATTTCGTTAATTTCCCCACTGAAGTAAAATCTACAGTAGACACTGCCCGGAGATCCGTTTGGGGGCTTCGAAGTAGGGCATCCTTGGGTTCTTTAATGTGGTCGTTTCCCGTTGCGTTCCACATCCAATGGCGTTCACCAAATGACACTGGTTCATCCACCTTGAGGGGTGATTTCTCACTCCAAGGACAAGAGAGTCCTCTATTCGCTCCTCCATCCTCTCAAGAGGATGTTGATAGAATGGTGGGGTATGACGGTAGCTACTCGGTTCTCTTTTGTCGGCTCATACGACAGCCAGATAAAACCTTGGGCGTAATTACAACCATTAGATAGGCTGATTACCTCGCTGTTCCGTCCCTTAAAACAACAATAACTAAACCAAGTATTCTACAACCCGAACCCACTGGGCTTGCAGTAAATCTAAGTTCGTACATTCATAGTTTAGGTAGAATTACACTTAACCTTGCATAGTATACCGGTGAAACACGTCTTACCTCCACTTAGTATAAAACTAAGTCCCCGATTCTTGAATTTAACGGGTAATCACACGAACCACTGGATGGCTTTTGATGCGGTTTTCACCATTCTGTAAAGGATATCTCTGGGAAGGTTTCTGTAGGAAAACATTCATTTATGATCAAAGGAAGCCAAGCAGTAACGATTTCAGTGAATCGAGTCAAAGAAAAACCTGTTGTCCGTGCGCCTTTTAAGCTTACGCAGGGAAAACCTTTAAAAATATCTATATAGGCCTACTATGAGTGTAAGAATTGTTCAGCATGAAAAGTTATACAATAAAGTCCCCGAGAGCATATCTCTATATTCAATACATCGCCCACTATAAGTGTTTTTACGTTTCCATTTCTTCCAATAACCTCCATTCAATTACTGAGGCGACAGTTCACGAGCTATCTAGAGTCAAGCATATCACCCCAGTTACAGTCTAGCTAGCGGGCGAGCCTATTACCCCAGATACAGTCTAGCTAGCGGGCGAGCCTATCACCCCAGATACAGCCAGCAACAAACTGTGGAGTCGTGTTGAGTTAAGACTTCAGAGAAGAGTGGTTGTGTTTGCAGTTTCCCTGGAAGTGCAACTCGGCCTTTCTTCATTTCGCCTGTGAACTTTTCGTTCCGCAAAATACACAGTCAAGTTAAGATTGGACGGAAGGGGGATTTGTGTTTCATGCACCTCGCCATTCTCAAATAACGTCTGACAAGAATTCGTTGCACATGCATCTCCATGATAATATAATTAATAGTCCTGTCAATGGTTTTAACCCATCATGCCGAGACATAAAACGGATATAGGTCGTAGTCCATTGACATAGAAAAAAAGCGCTTGTCACGTAATGCATTCATAACTGTTCCCGGGCGAAGCCGAGGCGGGCTGTTAGTTTTAAATATTTGTCGAATGGCCTCGCGAATTGACAATAAACACAAAACAAACCATCAATCTTTCACGGTTATGGGAGTGATACATCCACAAACACTATAATGCACACTTGTTCTCAAGTAAAACAGAAAAGCACCATTCAAATTATAAACCAAGCACACAAAAGTGTAAAACTTTCACCAAAAATCTAAAAAGAGTGGAGCTCAAAATCAAGCTATGTTCAAGCGTCAACAATACCATACTCTAGTAGAGATATCTACCGGGTATTTCACTCAAAGTGGAGCCTGCGCAGCGCTGCAGGTAGAAGGTCGAGCCGAGCACATTGCGACACGGAGCTGAGACAGTTGTGATGCAGGATTTGACGAGTAAAGTTCACTTTGTCATTTCGTTTATAGCCTATTTTAAGTTATAAGTGTTATAAGTTTATAACGTGTGTACGTGGTTATTGTTTAATTGTTATTATGTTTCAAAATTTTATAACGTGTTATTGCTAAGTGTTAAATCCTATTGCTTCAATTTTTATTGATGGGGAAAATTGAAAAATAAGGTTTATGCAGGGGCGGCTGAAGTGCTGCAGCAAATTGTTTTATTTGAAAATAAGTTACTTTAATAATATTATCTACAATCAAATACAGCATATTAATTAGACGTCAGACAAACAACAAGAAATAGTTCTACTCCACTCACAACCAGATATCTTCACTCCGCGCCAAGCACTGGCTGTGCAGATCGCAGCTCAGTGAGAAGTTCTAAGTTTATTGCCAGCTAAAATGAACTCTGTGTTTTGCGCATGCGTGCCCAACTTTTTTGTTGATCTGTTGGGACAACACCCATACCAGAGCCAGGGCATTCTCCATTCAACCACAGACTGGCAGCACTGCCGCACTTAATAGAATCGTGGCTGGTGGCACCTTCTCTGGACGAACCGAGGACTTCCTAGCAGAAAATATGAGTGACTCACGTTTGATGAACTACGAGCCAATGTGAATTATATCTTATTTTTCCTGGAGACTGAATTGTTATAAGTTATTTGTACATATTTCGATGCACTGGATGATTATTTGATTTTTGTTGATAAGAAGAAATAGAGATGAAACCCCGCAGAGAATGCGAAGAACATTTATAGTTGTACCTTTAACTGATGGCATGATCGAACATCCAGCATTTTGATGAGCACCACTTCTATTGCAGGTGAGGTCCAGTACAGACGTTGTCTTCAAATCGTCATATAAATCCACGAATATCACGTGTGTAAAATATAATCGAGTGAATTGTAATGTGCTATTGCACGCAGCAAGGCTGCCAGAGCGATTGAAAACTGTGACTTGTTTCCGCCACGCCGGAATCGAACACGGTAAACAGCACATGGTTGCTGAACGCATAAAATTTGTTCGAAGTGTTAAAACATTGCTAGTTAAAATATACTGTGAATAATGCTAAGTAGTAGGTTTGCGTTTAATTAATACGCCAGTTTTTTGTGAATATAATGGCACAAGCTACTACTTAAATCCTGTGAGCGGATGAGCCCATGGCCATTTCTTGCACTAACCCGCTACACAAGTGTAGAATCTGTGAGTTTTGTAAGTCGATGTTATAATACAATTAGAGCCAGTGAAAACCACGGATATCTTATCACCATGGAGCTCACTTCATCAATTCTACACCACAGGGACACGCTTACTATCCCAATTATAATGGAGCCTTAGTAAGGAGTAATAAAAACAACGTGGAGGGGTATAGTGACGGCTGAAGCTTCCTGTAGAAAGGACGGAGTTCCTTGGCTGTTATTACCATGCCGCAGCATTTTCCCACCGAGACCAGGCGAACGCATATAGGCTGGAGACGTGAAGAAAACATGTGAGTCCGGCTGAAAGTAGATTCTTTTTATGTACGATCATGGTTAGGGGGATTAGTAATAGAAGACCTTACTCAGCACATTCTTAGGTAGGATTCATCGCTTTATTTTTAGTGGTTATTTACCACCACATTATAACGTATCATTTTCCAGAGCTTGGGACTAACGCTCTTGCCCTTATTCTTGTAAATACACATTTCAGCTCGAAACAGTGCATTGAACCAGAGCCCATTTACGTAGAAATACTGTATTTTTATTATATAATCATGTCACAACTGCATTCCACTGGGTACAGTTAGCCCAGTAACCACATGTTTGCGAAGGCCAATGCCATTTATGTCGACCTTGTAGTCGCGAACGCAACGCACTCTTTAATACAGTGAACTACTCTAGGAGGCAGTGAAGTGTAAGCTAGCCGACACCACACGAAACCTGTTACACCCTAAATGAACACATGGGAGTGTTTCTTTTGTTTATTTTCATGATTGACAACCTGACGACTATGATGCAATGCTGTAATTCGTAAGATGAGCCAAGCAGGCTATCTTGGATTTGACGTGAGGGGTCATTTTGGAATTGTAAGGAAGACCCAGGTTTATTAACACATGTTTCTTGACTATAGAAGTCTGATATAATGGCAATTCATGCACACTTTAAATACGCTTAGAATGATATTCAGATTCCACGGCTGTTTTATGCAGCAGATTTTAATCTTGTCCACAAGCAGGGATTGTATAAGACTAGTGAAAACCATTGTTATATTTTTGAAGCACTACAGAGGTAGGATCTGATTACCCTTAGTTGAAAAGTACAATTTTTTGTACTATTTGAGCCGGTAATGTGTAAGATTGTTGTCTTGTTAACTGAGCAAGTGGCCGACGGGCCCAGTGTTATTGGTAAGCTCTTATAGGTGCACATGAAAGTTTGGAAAGAGGTTTTTCTTCCAATTATGAGTCTGATGTTGGTTTGTTTTACACCATTTTTTCACACTTTTCGAGGTTAACATGGTCACTAAACCAATACAAAGAAACTGATAGGACTAAAAGATGATTTGATAAATAAGATCATAGTAATCAAATACCGTAGCAGGATTTTTTTAACTTAAACTGAAACATAAATGAAGTGTTAGGAAATCTAATGAAACATGAATAAACCACTAAACTTAACGAAGCCTTGATGACCAATGCTTAGATTTGATATTCTTCGACATGTCTAAATACAGTTGTAGCTTTCTAGAGACGACAATCAGTTAGTTACTTGTTTAAACACGGTAGCTAACCTGATAATGCGACATTAGCCACGAATTACTCATGCAGTCGCCAACGTAATTTTTCTCTCCCATACATTCATGACCCAACTTCACAAAGAGTGAGGCTGTGAGTAGGCAGGTCAGTGGCGCCAATTGCGCATTATTCAAGGGTTATTTGTAATACATTTGTGTTGTAATTTAGGATAGCTTTTTCTATTATCTATTAGGTTCAGAATGTGCTTAGATTTTGCTTTGAAATAAATTTTGGATGAAACACTTCTCGTTTGCATCATTGCTACTGTTAACGTACGATAGGTATTAGCTTAACTTACTCTAACGTTAAATGTTAGACGGGACACCATCCTAGCCTAGTCGTTAAACTTATTGTGCAGTAAATGTAATGAATTCCTTGCATTGTAAACAAGTAAATATCTTTCTTTGCCGTGGATTCATGCTTGTATTATTATTATTAGTACATCTCCGAAGTAATTGGATAGGCATGAATTACGTGTCATTCTCTTAGCTTTGTTTATTGTTTTTTTTTTGTAGGACTTCGAGAGGCCTAATTATTAGAATTTTTCGCACGGAGACGAGTTAAATTATACTTCAACTGTTTAGCACGGATTTTCCGTTTTTACCTCTCTGAAGTAGGTTAGGGGTCTGCCACTTTTTTGAATAAATCGAGTGCGATTTAAATGTAAGCCTGGCCTCTTTATTGTATTTTGTGATTGTATTCCTCTGGACTGGTAGTTTTGATCTCTCATTATACCCGACACCCCCGAGTTAAGTTTCCTTGTGCATTCCCAGTCCAAGAATGCATTCGTCCCCGTCCTATATGTCTTCCCTTTGGAAGAGGGTTCCGGAAAGGTCATTTAAGGTCTATGGCTCCCCGAAATCCTCGTCAAACGGGCTCAATATCATGAGAGAAATTGGGGCTATCTCGCTAGATGAACTAAAGGGTGTGAATGAAAATTTCCTTTGCCGATGCCAGAGATGTGTAGATGCAGGTGGAGGACATTTTCTACATCTTCTGTGACAAGTTGAGTAATTATTCTAATTTGATTATTGTTATTATGTGTGCTTGTTATTTACATGCGATTCGTACGGCCACTCTCTCGACCTTTAACTTAGCGAGTTGCCATGTGCTCGTCCGATCCTCCACGCGCAGCGCCGTTGGCCCCACTTTGAGTGAAAGTCCCTGTATACGTTGCTATAAGAACATAATGTTAGTTATTGGTATCGCGCCAGGAGATGGCAGTTGGGTTTGAACTGCAGATGTATTCCCGCTCACCGCGTATCGCGCGTTCCAAAAACATTCAGTTGGTCACTACTTGCTTCACTCACTCAGCACATTCCTTCTTTCTCTTCCTTCTCTTTCTTTGTTCCTTTGTGACTGGCTGCTGGGCCTGAGGTTGTGGAATCAAACTGACAGTTGGCATCTGAGGGTGCTAAAATGCGAGAGAAACGTATCAATAAATTGAATCGGTCATTGTTAGAAGGCACTAAGTCAATTTTTGTCGAAATTGAGATTTCCATGGATACGTATAGTATGAATGACGACGCATCTAGCTATGTTAAAAGGAATTAAGTCTGCCCGTTCAGTATGCTGTATTACTACTAGGATGACTTAGTTCCAGACTTTTTTGCTTCTATTTCCCCACTACTGCATTGCTAACATTGAAAATATAGTAATATGCTATACTGTGGTCTATAAATCTGTATATTTGTCATAAAAATAAACTAACTACTTTTTGAAGATCTGATTCATTGTTAAAGGGCACTGAGTCATACATTTCTTTTTCTATTTTCTCCCTTTTTAAAAGGATAAATCCATTCAAATAGACCTCTCTAGAACAGTATTATTGCGGCAATGGTACTTACACGTGACAGCAACTAAGCTTTACAATTAAGTGAGAGAAACGGTTTTTGTCAATTATCTTAATTCTTACAAAAATGACATAGTGCCTTCTAACAATGACCTATTCAATTTATTGGCACGTTAAAGATCCCTTTCAGGACAAAATTGTGGCACCCCGGCGTCTCTAAAAGGAGAGTAAAACCAATGACATTAGGATTACTACAGTAAATTTCTTCGTATTCTGTACTCTGCAAATGACAAAAGTGGAAAAGGGGCTTCGGTGACATTTTGACTGTCAGCTCAAGGGCAGGTTTATGGCAAATGGAAGTAAACAGAATTGCATTAGTTATTGAGGTTTTAAGGGGCGAAACAGTGAGGTCATCTGCCCCAGGAAGGAAGGAAGGTAACAATACACACAAACGATAACGACCATTGGCACGCGGGAAGCCGATATACTGTATTTAGGTTTGGAATAGGCGGACCGCGCATGCGTACTGCAAGAACCCCGCACCCCGTCACTGAGTGTTGAACTGCCATCTCCTGGCGTGAGATAGTGCTCGACTAAATGACCCTAAAGTTACTAAAAGTCGAACACAATTTCGGTTTTTCTTCTAACGTCTCTGTTGTTGTTGTTTGAGTCTTCAATCTTTGACTGGTTTGATGCAGCCCTCCATGCCTCCCTGTCCTGAGCTAATCGTTTCATCTCTACATAGCTACCACATCCTACATCCGAAGTCTAACCTTGGTCTACCACTACAGTTCTTGTCCTCGACCCTTTCTTCCATAACTAAGCTTGCTATTCCTGGGTGTCTTAGTATGTGTCCTACCAACCTATCTCTTCTCTTCATTAGCATTCGCCAGAAACATCTCTCCTCTCCCACTAGTCTTAATACCTCTTCGTTTGTAACCTTATCTACCCATCTGATCTTCATCATTCTCCTGTAACACCACATTTCAAACGCTTCAATTCTCCTCTTTTCTGCTGCACCAATAGTCCAAGTCTCTGTTTGTCACATTACATTTTCAAAATCAATGCCACCAACAAAATGTTTTAGTGTCATCAAAATCCATAAAAAGTTACTAAATTCAAATTTAATGAAAGTAGTATTTACCAAGGCCACATGGTTCTCAGAACGGGTCATTACTATGGATTACATCAAATGTTTCCTCATACTAATACTAATATTAATGGCGAAACTTGAAACCAAAGAATGGAAGATCTTACGGAAATTCTTGGGTCCAGTAAAGGAAAGCGGTGATTTCAGACGGAGACACAACCATGAACTCTACACACACGTTACCAAAATCACTGACGTGATGTCAAAGAGGAGGATTGTGTTATATGGTCATTTAACAACACTGAGCTCGTACGAGTTAATAAATTAAATTCTAACTAGTTGAAACCCGTCAAAACATGACGGACAATGAACAACGTATTTACTGAAAAAATTTCCTATATAAGTTACTGTACATTCTTTTTCCGATTACCTTTTGGCACTATTGCAACTTTAAGGGCGTCAAAAGATTGCACTCTCGACATTACGACATACTACTGGCCCAATTCTCACATGGAGTGACCGGGATTTGAACCACGGACCCAGCGGTGAGAGAGCGGCGTGCTGCCGCCTAAGCCACGGAGGCTTCCCCAAGAGATAAAATAGGGTATGAAAATGATATATTGTCGTAATAAAAGAATATTACTGGTGCAGCAGTGTCAATTCAAATTGAAATCAACTTCTAATGACTCCCAGAAAGGTATGTGAATCATAAATATTGTTACGTGCCCCCTAGTGGCACTTCCGTTAACTAGATTACGGTGGGTAGAAGCACAACACAAATTGTTCCTTTAAAGAAACGTATCAGCTCTATTGCGGGACAGAAAGATACACCACACAATAGCAAATACAAGCAATCTCACTCTAGTTTCCTCTTGTAGGGAACACTTGCCTTTCACTTGTCAATATGCCACAGAAGTTAATCCCTCCTATTGGGACCGGTGGCCTCGGTAGAACTACCTGCAACACTTCCTTGAATACACAAGCTACAGTTATTTACGATAGCCAGTCACTCACCACTACACTCTGCTTCGCTGTCCGCTGGCTAGGGAAACAGCCCCCGGTGTTTTCGCAATTCACCATAATATCTCTGTCGCACTAGGTAAACACGCACTCTTCGAATACAGTCCCTCCGTAGGCTTCACACTCCTTCGCTGTCAAAAGAATCAGCTTCACTAGGGTTTCGCAAGTCACGTCACCAACAACTGTCGCTCAGGTAAAAGCACGCACTAGCTCAAAAACTCTGACTCCCTCGCTGGCCAGGTCGCTCTTATATAGCAGGCTGGTGACTCAATGAATGCTTCTAGACCCGTCCAGGATTCACGGCTTCTCGAGATTTCCCTCACTGGTTGGGTCACGAATATTCTGGACCATCCCTTTCGTCCAAGTAGCCCTGTTGCGTAAGGCGCAGGTAATACACTGAGGCAGAGCATAGCCCGGGGGCGGCGGTGACTCACGCGGCGAGGCGACGAAACAAACTCACAGCCGTAACAATAATATATTTTCAAAAATCTGCCTTGTGAAAGTTATGAAAAGGGAGGAGTACCTACTCTAAACAATTAGTGAATCTTCCTCTCCTTTATAATTCTTATAAATAACTATTACATTAAAACGCGGTGGACATCCGCCATGTCAGTCATAAAAAAAAAGCTGATTCTACGCATGCGCTATGGCCAAGAATTTGACACTTTTGTTTAATTATTAAAAAATACATGGTAACATATGTGTTTATTTTAAAGACACTCTGCAAATCTACAGGCTTTACAAAGTCAATTCGTTAAGCCGTTTGCTCAATCTCACGGTAACAAAATTCACCTTAGCATTTTGAATATATAGATTAAATATTTTTATTTTTTCCTCACATATTTTAAGTATTTTTTTTACATACAAAATAAATATTTGCCGATATTTAACACCTAAAAATCCGAGCCTTAATAATAACTTCATTAGTTGCCCATGTACACCCCTGGCCGTGCGATCTCTCGCAATCTGTCGCCGAGAGAGCACCACGAGCTTATTACAGAGTAAATGGCTTCAGGGACTTGCACTCCCTCCTGCGCGTCTCTGCTCACAGATATCGGCCCACCAAATTATATCAAATATTCACTCACGTCTGTACGACTCAAGACTGATTAGCTCATCAGCTAATTTATTTTCCGTACTTGTGGAGATCAGAGAACCACCGTCCTTTGAAGTGATTTCCCATTTCCAACTCGAGGCAAATGTCGAGACCGTTCCTAGCGACAGACCACGGCCGCTTCCTTTCATGTCATTAGCTCATTTTCGCATAATATTATATGTCATTATCTCCTCTCATGAAGTCAGTAAATTCTAAGGGTAGGCATATTATGATATAATTAAATTTACTAAGGATATCTGTCAATACTACAGTACAATATTAATTATTATTATTATTATTATTATTATTATTATTTATTTATTTATTTATTTATTTATTTAGTATGTTTCGACCCATACAGGATCACATAATAGTACATTATGCAACGAGCCTATAATGGCTATAATTAAGACACGAGTATTTTTATAAAACGAGCGTATGCGAGTTTTATAATTTCCTTACGAGTGTCTTAATTACCATTATAGGCGAGTTGCATACGACTGTTTATGTTCGACGATAATTATAACTTTATTATATGTTTTAACATAAATATTCATAAATATCTGCTCAGTAACTAGAATTTTGTGATCGGGTGGTGCGCTAGGTAGCATATCTCTGTGTTCCAAGCTCTCTGGTCGACCGACGCATGCGCTCTGTGTGCTTCAGTGCCATATGTGCGGATCGTGAACCAGTATTCAGTAAAACTGTCACCGTAGTCGTTTCAAATCAACGCGCTGTGTAGAAATTGGGTTTGGGTATATTAAGGTACAGTGCTATTTCTTGTCTCATTTTCACCAGTTTATTTACGTGAACATATGGACGGTGCACTTTCGGTAATTAATATAGACATGTTGGATTTTGAGCGCATGCGCGAAGGTATCCTTATCTAATTGGTCAAACAGCTGTTTCTTGAGCTGTGATTGGTGGCAAAACCAAAAACTGTTTCATAATGAAAAATAGTGTTATAATGACCATCATGATGATACAGTTTTCAGACATATAATAGTGAGGGTCGAACATAAAGCAAGTTATGATCTGTTGCTGTTATTTTTCTTGTTCTTCCAGAATTCTTTCATCACGTCGCTATGTTTAGCTCGACGTTCGTCAGTCCATTTTCCCCTAGGTCTGCTGGGCTTATCTCCTGATGCAGCTTCCCAAGTGTAGATCTTATGTCTGAAAGTTTTGCGGTCTTCGAATCTGTGAGTGTGATGTTGGCATTATTGAGATCAGTTTGGACTTGTTTAATCCAAACCGTTGTCGTCTTTAATTTTTGTGAGTACATCAATATTTTCTTTGTTAATCGGTTGTCAACTAGCCTCATAATAATAATTATTATTATTATTATTATTATTATTATTATTATTATTATTATTGCAACATATTTTCAACCCTTTAATGGAGGTGGCTTTGGTGGCGTAATTGGTAGCAAGCTGAGCTTCTATGCCCAAGATCGCGGGTTCAAACCCGGCTGAAGTCGTCAGATTTTTTAAGAGCTTTAAAATCCCTCAGAATGCCTTCCTTCGGAGGGGAAGTAAAGCCAGCGGCCCCATGTCATAGATTTATGGAATGTAAAAGAACTTTCCACTAATTAAACTTGTATGAGACAAAATTTTTAGGTTAGGTTTGATTAATGCTCTTAAGTTCCAACGTTCATCACGGGTGCTCATTGCGATGGCATTTAATAGTAGCGAAGTTCACAGCTAAGTGTCGTGGACGGTAGCATGTGTTCGCGGTAGTAGGAAATACTTGATATTATCGTCTGCAGTCCTTACCTGAATTACCACAATTAACACCGGTTATCAGAGAGATGCTACATACACCCAAAGTACACGGGGCTACATGACCGCGTTGTCGCACCCCCTAAACTGAGGAACTAACCAACCAGACATGTTCCTATATCCCTCCCTATATTATTCTGCTAAGGTGCCATTCCAGTTTTGTACCGAAAATAAGGTCCCATTAACACCAACCTACACATATGGGGTACCTACAGGTTCAGCAAAACGCACTCACTTACTCTTTAAATGCCTCACAATTAAATAAATACCTTAAAACATGTATATTTACAATGAAATAATGAAAGAATGCAACACGGTAACCATGGTAACAGAATCTCGCAGGTCCATCTATTTCTGTAAGACGCAATGCAATTCCAATTATTACATTACTGTGAAAGTTTCCGGACGGTTATAAGGTTATCACTGAACCAAATTAAGCTGCAAAATTCATCAATACATACAGTATAATGCGCTTAAGGGGGTCAAGGGGCACTCTAGAATTTATTCACGCAATTTTCACGTGTGAGTGTGGTACGAAAGGCCTTTTTCACCTGACTATAAAGGGTCTCCGAAAACCACATTTAAAGGCCCTTAAATTAACAGTGTCTGTGATATTCTCAGAAAACTAACTTCGCTCTGATATACCTATGAAGGAATGACAAACCCCTAACCACTGCACCAGCAGCTGAATTGATAAAGTCTGATTATTCATACCAAGGATAAATCAGTCATTGCATTCATGATTGAGATTTTGCTAAGTGTACTCTTTACAACTAGAATATTCGCGGGCGAAGCCGCGACGGGAAATACTAGTCCTTTATTGTATCGTTATAACTTGCACTTGTATTATTTATTTTCCTCTTGGCCTTCTATGGACAGTGTTCACATTATGTTTTCCCTTCTCTGCCTTGACACTCTGTCAGTACTTTCTCATCTTATCTTCTAGTTCCCTCTTCTGTTCTTCTCCTCTTTATTAGTCGTCGAAGACTTGAGATGTAAACTTTTCCTGCCATCGACCCTCAGTTTTGAAAGACTGAAACAAGACTTAAAGAGGAGCGAGTTCTACCGCACTGATGCAATGATAGACAAAGACTGGATGCTAAGCCTACGCGAACTACGCCACGTCGCGACCAGATTCGCGACTCACGGATTCCACTACAAAGCACAGTGAAACCTCTCTAAAGACCACCCCTTTTAAAGGCCGATTTTTCTTGGAACCTATTTAAAACCTCATAATGTCAATGTATTTGTTACCTCTATTTAAGGACCACCCCTCTCCCCGACCAAAGACCAGGCATTTTACCAGCCTGACCTCTTTCAAAACACCACTTCTCGTCTGCCTTCCCATTGGAGATGGTGATGAGGGTGATGATGTAAACAATGGTTCTGTTGGCACAGAACTGCATCACCATACAATGTCATTACAAAAAGGGTTATGTAACGTATAAAAATACAAAAAAATGGCTCTCCTAGAAGATTGTTCGAATTCAGAACAAATTAATGGAATTTGGACTCACTCAGAGATATTCTAGAAAGTGAAATTGTTAAAAAAGAGATGTGCTAATCTGAAACAGAGATCAATTCGTGAATTTTTTAAATGACATAGCTCAGAAAATAACTAATTGTAATTAATGTGTACTAAATGTGATCCAATGCAGATAAATTGCAATCAAGTAGGCTATGTGTTCCAAGTGTACTTTATTAATAATGCAGTATAAAATTCGTTTTAATGCCTACCCCTATTAAGAGACCACTCCTCTAAAAGACCAGTTTTCCATGGAACAGACACTGCTCTCTTAATAGAGGTTTCACTGTATGCATTAACAAGAAATACCACCAACCAGCCCCAGAATGTGTGTGCTGGTGGTGATAGATACCACGCAATGTGGTGTGAACAGAGGCAACTATCTCTTACACAGTTGAGTGTAGACCAATAATGTCTTACATTAATAATGCATATTTTGCGCTGTATCATTTACTATTTGTTTAATAAATCTACATTTATCATTAGTCGTCTACATTTCTCCCTATCTGGTATGTCGTCTTCTTGTGCCCTTATCTCGACTAAGTCCGTAGTCACTTCTCGAAACTGTTGGAGCTCTGTCTTTATCTTCCTGAAAATTGAAAAAAAAAAAACGAGCCTTACAGTAGTCACGTATGATGTGTAACTTCTGAAATAGAAGAAACCTCACGTGAAATTGTTGATACACCGGTATTTTATAATATTATTGCCACAAATATTAATCTATTGTAAAAGGGAGTGTTTTACAGATATTGTAGTTTATAATACGGAACTCATTTTATTAGAGGTTTTGTAGCTTCCACCAGCACTAGCCTAAATAAAGAATACGATATGGATCAACTAGATTAATAGACGCGACACCGCTCATAACCTTAAATTCCCTATAAATAGGCCAACTTGCGAGTAAATGCAATGAACACAGCAGTAGATCATGAAAGGCTTGCCCAGGTCCCGGACCTCTTGATTCACAGACCAACACCTATATTCATATGGATTCTTTTAAAATTATTCATATTGATATGATAAATATCGTTTAAAATGATACAGTAGTCACATCATAATGCTATTCTTATGGGAGACAACTTTGTTTTGCCCAACATCAGATGATTTTATTTTGGCCCCACGGTCGGTCGATAGAAGCATAGCGGGCGCACTCTCGATCCTATTGTATACTCGAAGCATTCCACTGCAAAAGTATAAAGGAGAATGTAATGGGAACACCAAAAAATACTGATATCAAAACATTTCTGTAGGAATACTATGAAAGCTTTTAACACCTGGGGTATTCCGGCGCTGACATACAAGTTTGCTCTACTAAGACGGCCAAAGACAGTACCGAATGACACTGATATAATTACAAGAATAACAAAGAGCAAATGCTGAGTCTTTCGTCGGAAATCTACAATTGGGTCAGCGATATTTCCTCAATTTCAAGGAAGCAAAGGCTGGATCTAGATCACTCACCTCCATAATAAACAGGTATCTATGTGTTTCAATCACTTGACACCAGAGTTCGCATGAGTGTTTACTGTTCAGTATGTCATATACATTCCACATGGCTGAGAGTACGTCATGGTATCAATTTCCGACACCGCGCGCTCATTGTTTTCTCTTACCACTGCCAGCTGGATATATCGATCCAGCTGGCAGTGCATGTTACACACTTCCGTTCGATCCACCACTGCCAGCTGGAACGATCCACTTCCGTGGCATTTTTCAAAATCACTCCCACAAAAATATCCAACAACTGAGCGGAAAGATGTTACACATCAAAAATTGCCAGTCTGTTGTCATTCATTCTCAGGAGGGGTCCATAGAACTGTAATCTCCTGTTCTTCATCAGTTCAACCACACCTTCAGTTTTCAGGTACAATTCTTTGTTTGGTCTGAGTCTTCTCTCTCCATCTTTTATCTTTGGACCCAGGATTTTCCTAAAAATTATACTCTGATTTCGAAAATATCGTCCATTTGTTTAAAACGTGCGAATAATCAAATCGATAAGCCCCTGCCAGAACTGAAACGCGTCAAGCCCGCATATCACTAAAGCCGGGCGGGTAGTTTAACACATTTTTTATTTTTTTTAAAATCGTTTCGGTCGTCTATGGACCACGTTATTTCAACTGCCTTTTCCCTCGGTCTTTCACATTGGCCCAGTATTCGCGCATTCTTCTTCGGTGAGCTTCCCTTCGTTCTTCGGTCCACTTCTTGCCAGTTTTCAATATAGGTTTCGGCTGAAAACTCTGTATCTCCCCAAGTTTCTTCTTCAAAGAGTCACGTTCCCAGATGTCCTCATGTGATATCCCCAGTTCTTGTAGGTCCTTTTCCACCTCTGTAAACCAGATCCCTTTGGTTTTCTTTCCCACAAAGTAGGCACAGATTCGATTGGACATTCATCCGGAGTTAATTCGTGTTAAATGGCCATAAAAGGAGAGTCATATTTTGCGAATGGTGTCCGTTATTTTCTCTACATGTAGATAGAGTTCATCATTGTGTCGTCTTGTATACTCTCCTCGTTCCTTGACCGGGCCCAAGATCTTTCTCAGAATCTTCCTCTCTTTGCCTTTGAGTTGTTCTGTCAGGCCTTTCTTATTCATCGCCAGGCATTCTGATGCATATAACGCCTCCGGGCGAATAACGGTAACGAAGTGCCTCAGTTTGGCCTTGAAGGACATTGATCGTGTTTTGTAAATGTCTTTGGTTAAATGGTTTAACACAATTATTATTATTATTATTATTATTATTATTATTATTATTATTATTATTATCATTTCTTCAGTGACGGGGAGATGACCAAGTATTTGTCCCCATGAATACCTCTACGAACGGCGGGGAACACAGCCAGTAATTAATAATATATGATGCACAGCGCCATCATGTTTCCATCATGTAGGCTAAGGGAAATTCCTAAAATAAAAGTAATTTCATTATATGAAGTTTCCGTGTACAAGTTTTGAACGCCAGATGCAGTGCTCATAAGTAATGCAACACTCGATTTCCGGTTATTGTGGGTCAAGCCATCCAATGCGGTTTATCGCTGTTGGAAGTTCAATTCTGCTACGTCAACAATCTTGAGCGCGTGTCAGTTTGTAATCGAGTCGAAACAAATTTAAGCTTTCCTTCTTGTGGAAAGTAAGAGCGAATAGAAGAGAATAGCATATTAGACTTCCTTCAATGGACACACTTACACAAATGAAACTCGAAAGTCACACTGGGGTCTGACGAACCCCAATATTTTAATGAATTCTAAATAAAAAAAGTTACAACATATTGCAAAATAGAATGCATGGATGGATTCAGAGACTAATTAAGAATGTTCTTAGCGATTTGTGTCATTGTTTTATAATATGAACTCGATACTACAATAAAACAAGAAGTTCTGAGACGAACTAAAGAGCCTACTTTTCTTGAAATTTAAGATTCATGCCAATGATTAATCTATATGGATCTATCCAGAATAATAACGAAATTAAGTTGGTAATATAGAACTTTCTAATTAATTCGAAATACTGTATACCTGGCATAATGTAGCCTAATAGAGCACTACAGTTGGCTGCCCTGGTGACTGAATATATTCTTAGATCCATCTCTTAGTGTACAGAATACAAATTTTGGTTGAAGTCCAATGGATAGCATGGACGTTACATGCATTTAGACATTGGATCTAACAGCGCGTGTAAAATCATGTAGGCAACAATGTCATGCATGTCTCGGTCAGAAATAATCTGAAATAATACGATCTATTGTTGTGCCAATTTTGAATGAAATCCGTTAGTTAGTATAGACGTTACATGCATTTTAAAATTGGACCTATCATCAGGCTTAGAATCATGTAGGCAGCACTGACGTAAATTAGTTACTCCAAAGTAATCTTCAATGCCAGGTACTATACGTGTGCAAAGTTTAGAGTTAAAGACCTTTATACTTTCTGATATATTGATATTAGGGTAACAAAAACAGAGACAGCATTTATTAACAGTTGGCAGCCCTGGTTGCTCTTAAGAATACGCTTAGTCATATCTGTTATGGTATACATAGCACATACGAAATTTGGTTGAAATCCAAATGGTAGTATAGAGGTTACATGTATTTAAAGTTGAACCTCTCAGCAGGCTTAGAATCATGTTGCTAGCACTGACGTATATTAGTTACTCCAAATTAATATAGAATGTCAGGTACTATACGTGCGCATAGTTTAAAGCTGTCGGCTTGCATACTTTCTGACATATTGGTATTTGGATAAAAGAAATTGAGAGCAGTTATTAACAGTTGGCAGGCCTGGTGGACTTTAAGAATACGCTCAGTCATATCTGTTTATGTACACATAGCACATACAAAATTTGATCGAATTCCAAATAATAGTGTAGAAGTTATATGCATTTAAAAATTGGACCTATCAGCAGGCTTATATTCATTTTGGTAACACTGTCATATATGGCCTCCTGGAAATTAAACTGAAATATTATTATCTATATGTGTGCCAATTTTGGTACAGCTCCCATTCATACCTTCCAAGATATCCAACATGGAGCTGAAATTTTAATTGTGTTTTTTCAGCAGTTGGTAGCACTGACATCATTTTCAAATACGGCGGTGAGATATTCAGGTATGGATCTTGACTCCTACCAAATTTTGTTTCGATTGCTGCAGCCTATTAGGAGTTGATATCGGGAGGGGGGGGGGGGGTACACACACACAGGCAGCCAGACAGACAGACAGACAGACATGCATTTGCCTGGATCGATCTCATAAGTCTATTTTTTCCTCATTTTTGCAAAATGTGAAAAGTAGGCTAAAAATTATAACACTGAAATAATCTTATGTCTAATGAAAAATACTGAAAATATTCTAATTTTTTGCGGTTTTCCTGAGTAATAAACAATTTACTTGTATGCACTTTGGTAACAATCACCATTGGTCTAGTAAAAGTAACAATGTGCGTAATTAGGTCATTATATAATGTTACAGGGGTGTTCAAACTAAAGCGTTTATTCACTACAATCGATGCACAACACTGCCCGATGTTCGTCGCATATCGCTTCAGTTTCACTAATCCTGAAATGAACAACACTCGTTAAATTTCGCTCCATTCTAGTAACGAAAACAGACAGCAAAACAGGAATAAATCGAGTAAATCTCCAACTCACATAATATAGCCTATAAACTCACCCACAAAAGAAACACTGGGGTCCGACCAACCCCACGCTCGTTTCAACCACCTACTAACCGGAACGCAGTTAAATAATGAAGCTGCTGGTTTGGCCTTGGCTCCACAATGGTGCCAACTTAATTTATGTAGAATGGCAAGGCCATAACTCCCGTGCTATCCAATTCGTTATGAAAACAAAAATCGCCAGGTTCTGAGGGACCCCAGTGTGACCATTGGGGGTTATCAGGATGTTCCTACAACACTGAAGAGCTTTCCATTTCTGTTTAAGGTGAAAACCGCCTAGCAAGGCCGCCGAGAAGCAAGGGGGAGAGTGGGAGGTTTGGGGGGGGGGGGGGGGGGGATGAATAGGGCCCCGTAAGCAATGAGGGCCCGTTAATTTCAGTTCATTGTATCTACTTTTGCATTATGTAAAATGTTGTCTATAACATACAACCTGTCCGAGGCTTTGCAGAATATATCTCATGTTACCGAGCTTGTAACTGCCAAAATAAATGAGGGAGAAAACGCTTCAGAGGCTTAAATAAAGACAGTGCGAAAGTATTTGCATAAATCAATGTCGCCTCCGTAGCGTAGCGGTCAGCATGGTTAGCTGCCGCCCCGGAGGTCCTGGGTTCGATTCCCGGCTCTGCCACGAAATTTGAAAAGTGGTATGAGGACTGGAACGGGATCTACTCAGCCTCGGGTGGCCCAAATGAGTAGAGAGGGTTCGATTCCCACCTCAGCCATCCTCGAAGTGGTTTTCCGTGGTTTCCCACTTCGTCTTCGGGCAAATGCCGGGATGGTACCTACTGTAAGACCACGGCCGCCTCCTTCCCTCTTCCTAGCTTATCCATCCCAATCTTCCATCCCTTCCCATCCCTCATGAGGCCCCTGTTCGCTTTGCGGGTGAGGCCGCCTGGGCGAGGTGCTGATCACACCTCCCCAGTTGTATCCATCCCGACCAGATGTTCCAAGCTCCAGGACACTGCCCATAGGGGCGGTAGTGGTGAGTTCCCTCGCTGAGTCCGTGGGAACCACCAACCTAGAGGGTAAATTGACTAAATAAAAATAAAAGAATAAAAAAAAAAACAATCATTTGGTAGAAGAAGTTCCCCGATTCTGATAATTATATATATGTATGTATTCTTTATTGTCAGACAGATAGACTCCACTAGTGACAATATAATAATTAACAATAAAATGTACAAGTATAAACAACAACAAAAACAGCACACACGAACAGAAAATAGAAATACACTAGTTTATTATAAATCAGCAACCACAACGCACTCAAACATCATATCTCAGCATTCATTCATACAATCTCTTTGTACAAGAAACATTAAAATAATTATTACAGAAAAATAAAAACTATTTACAGTAAACGGAAAAAGGCAAAATCATAAAATAAAAGATAAGGAGAAAAAGTTCAGAAACTGGGGAATAAGTAATACAAACAAACAAAAAAATACATTAATTCAGTCGCTCGTACCTTCAACAAAAAATCAATCAACCATTCATTCAACCACATGTTCAATCAATCAATCAATCATTCAACGCAAATAGAAATTAACACAATCTGCATACACTATCTTACAGCCCACTTGAGATGTTTCTCATAGGCCTAACAGTTGATCGAGAGTCGAAGTGAATATCAGGAGCACTTTTACTCTCCGTTAAGCTGAATGTTGGGCGGCTTCGGTGGCCTAGTCCGTAGCATGCCCGAGATCGCGGGTTCAAATCTGACCGAAGTCGTCGGATTTTTTAAGAGCGTTAAAAATATCTCAGTATGTCTTCCTTCGGAGGGGAAGCAAAGCCGGCGGTCCCATGTCATAGATTTATTGCATGTTAAAGAACCTTCCACTAATTACACCTGTGTGAAGCTAAATTGTATAGGCTAGTTTAAGAATGTAAACAACGCTCTTAGGTTCCTACGTTCGTTGCCAAGAGCCGACAGCGGTGACGTCTGGTAGCTAAGTCCTGAACTAGTAGTCGTTGACGGTGACGTTTGGCGGCAAAAGTAGGAACTACTTGAAAATTGATCGTCTGCAGTCCTTACTTGAATTAATACAGATAACACACACTAATACAGCCATCACAATTAACACCGGTTATCAGACAGATTCTACACACACCCAAAGTACACGGGGCTACATGACCGCGTTGTCACAGCCCCTATGTTGTCTGCAACCGGATCAGGCATACATTTTTGTGCACATTAATTCTCAATCTGACCCCATGGAACGTGTGCTTCCGTCTGGTGGTCCTCTGAGGGAATAAGAACGCGTTATAAAGTGAGTCGTCCAGTTGCAAAACTCGTTTAATCCACTTGTGAATAAGGATCATGTCGTAAAATTATTTATTTTATTTATTGTATTTTATTTTGCTTTGTTCTTGGATTTTGAGTTGTTTTATTTTAAATTGTTTTGTTTAATTTTTGGCATTTTTTTATTTTTTTAATTTTTATTTTGTTTCGTTTTTTATTTATTTTATTTTGCTTTTATTTTGATTTTGTTTTATTTTATTATGTTCTGCTTTATTTTCATTTTCCAGAAAACAAACACAAAACAACAAAAAACACGAAGCAAAAAGCAAAATTCAAAAGCAAAAGCAGAAAGCAACAAACACAAAAGACACGTGAGACTAAGTCAAGAGAAACGTTTCTCATGAAAATGATACTTATTCACAAGTGGATTAGACGAGTTTTGCAACTGGACAACTCAAGTACCATTTTCTACCCCGAGAAGAGCAGGGTAGTCACTTCTCCCCCCCCCCCCCCCACCCCCCACCCCTCCCCCCGAGTTGTAACTGTTTAGAAATAATGCAGTATAATTTAGTGATGAATCTGCTATCAAACTAACGAGGAGTTTTAAAGTGCTCCTTGTTTCATTTCGTACGGGTAATTAAAGTGAAGACTTACTGAATTGCAAAATACAGGGTCTTTCATATACAGTAAGAACGGCGAGCGACTTATTTGTTATCCGCTGCTGCAGTCGCCTTGGCCGAGCTTGTGGCGCGCCATGGCCCCCTCCTGTAGTATTGAACGCGCTCGCATAGTATATAGGCTACTTGACCTTGAAATGGGCGTGCAGATGCCAGACTGAACATGGTGAGACAGTTATTATTACAACATAGTATTTTTGTATGTAAAACTTATTTTAAGTACGAGTCGGCTCGGTGGGTACGCGATGCATTTGTTCAGCAATTTCCTGTTGAAGTGCCACCTTCACTAGCTCAGATTCACGTAATTGAAAATAACTTTGACACTACTGGCTTAGTGCTCAATAAAAGACATAAAATAAAAGATCAGAAACATTACAGTGGCAGAACTCACTCGCGTCAGCCAGAATGTGTTACCAGATACAATGCCTGTCTAACCCAGGAAGGACGACACTTCCAGCATCTTTAATAAGGTAACTAGCAACCCGACCCGACTTCGCCCGGGAACAGTTATGAATGCATTACGTGATAAGCGCTTTTTTTTTTCAAAGTCAATGAACATTTTGAAAAATGTTGATTTGAAGAATAAGTCATGGTTCTTGCAGATTTCAAGAAGACGCATACCATTCCAATTGGTCGGATTATGTCCTGACCATTTACCTACCCAATATCTATATTTTTTTTCTTTGCCAATTTGGGCATTAAAATCACCCATAAGTATTTTAAATGAATCCTCGGGATTCTTTGAAGTATATCATCTAATTGGTTCCAAAATTCTTCGACTTTTCCTACAGCCTTTCTGTTGGTGATATTAGTTGGGGCAAGTCCATTAATGAGAGTGTAAATTTTGTTTGCTGATTTTATTGTCATGGTGGAGAGACGACCGGAGGGAGAGTGGAAGGTTGGACTGAATCAAGTAAGGAATGATGGACTATAAATCCAGTACCAAATTGTGGGCAATTTTTCATAGCTCGTTCTCCCGGTTTCCCCTTGTAAATCCTGTAACCTTCAGAATTGAAAGAATATTCATCTGTAAATCTAGATTCTTGAAAAGCAATAATCTTGATTTTACGTTCTCGTGATTTGTCTAAAATGGATTTGAGTTTCCCCATCTTCAAGAGAGAATTTACGTTAAACGTCATTAGCCAAATCTTTGATTTAGGTTTAATTTTCTTACGGGGTGTCGAGGCACTCCGACTTACCTCATCGTACACGTCTGTGGAACTCCCCAGAATCCGAATAGACCACTTGCGGTTTTTCAACCGTGGGATTTGACCCACTGGGGTAAGTTGTTTTTGAACGTGCTACATCCATGTTGATTAACTTGGATTAGGGATTTGACTAGAATTGAGGTTCTAGTCGGGTTAAGGCGAGGTATGACTGAAATATTTGATATTTTGTTGAAAAAAGTCATTTTTATTTTTATTAAAAATAAAATATTACAATGTGTGCTCTATCAGAAAATGGTATATTTTTTTCTATGCGCCATTTATTTAACCCGTGGTAGCCATTTTTAAAAGGTGTTGCATGGGTATTTAATGCTCTGGTGCACGCCCACTTGCTTGCAGTACTGCAGAATATTTGTTTTAGGCCTAGATATTACTTCGTAGTTCTTTTCAAATACTCCGCTAAGAATCGAGTGTTGGAAGCGGTGTGGATCGTGATGCTCCTTTGTCTGCTTGTGTTCAAAACAGAGACTAAGTTCCACAGCGATTTAGAAATTATTCTCTAAGAATCTTGTAACTTATAAAATTATTTCAAGGGTTGTGTTAAATGACTACCTTATTTTTGGCCAGGAATTCTAAGTGTATGATGTCTTTATATGTGAAATATTAGATTTAAATGTGTTGAGTAGTACAACATGGTTGCTTAGTGTTTGTAAACAGTACAACGTGTTGGGTTTCTAATACAAAGTGTGAAAAATTGTTTGTGCGCGTTCGAAATTGTGTTGAATTGTGATTTGTGTTTCTTTATTCATCATGGGGCGACTATCTACTCCCAGAAGTAGTTATAGAAAGCCAAAGAAACGCCTTTCGAAGAAAAGTATTGCAGGTAAATTGTCCTATGAGAAATCTCAAAACTTAGGCCTAAATGTAGGCCAGGCTGAAAACACAAATGAGAAACTACAGTGTAATTTAGATACAAAATGTATTTCTAGTGCAGCATCTGTCAGTGGTTTGAGCTCTGTAGCAGAACAAAATTATGATATTTCTAGCAGTGAAAGAAAATTAAATTCATTTTCAGAATGTTCAACACAGTATGGTCCCCCAATTATAAATGATGGTCCTGTGATTTATACCTTAGTTCACACAAGTGTATGGGATAATCTCATGAAAGGTTTACTATGTAGTGAATGTCAGACACAGTCTGTGGTAGTTGAATTTAGAGAAAGTCATGGTTTCTGCAGCAAAATAGTAGTTAAGTGTAGGAACTGTGGGTATGTGGCTGCAAGTGAGTACAGTTCTCCTCGAATATCCAGTTCACAGAGTCAAAGACCTCCTTTTCATGTGAATAAAACTATAGTGGAGACATTTAGTGCCATAGGAAAAGGTCATCAAGCATTGCAGAAATTCTCTTCTAACATGGGCATGAATACTCTCGGAAAGAGACCTTATGCTAAACATTTGAACTTGTTAGTGGATGAGGGGAAAATATATAAGAAAGAGGTCCTTCGTATGGCAGCTGATGCAGTTCGCAAAGCTCATAATGGGGATGACAATGACATAATTGACATTGGTGTTTCCTACGATGCCACGTGGCATAAACGAGGGCACAGTTCTAACTATGGGGTTGGCTTTGCTATTGACATCCAAACAGGCATTGTATTAGATTATGAGGTACTGTCAAAATGCTGTGTTGATTGTAAAAGGACTGAGAAGGAACTGGGTAAAAATAGTGTAGAGTTTGACATTTGGTTCAATGGGCATAAGGCTTCAGGGGAATGCCAGAGAAATTACAATGGCTCATCCAATGCCATGGAGAAAGACATTGGGGAAATTATTTGGAAAAGATCTATTGCTGACCGAGGGATGAGGTACACTACGATGTTGTCTGATGGTGATGCCAAAACCCATGCCCATTTGAATGCTCTTCAAGTGTATGGTCCTCAGCAAGTCATCGAAAAAGAGGAGTGCATCAATCATGTGGCTAAACGACTTGGTACTGCACTTCGGAACATTGTTAAGGAGTGGAAGGTTAAAGGTGTCACTCTGGGTGGTCGTAAAGAAGGCAGTTTAAAAGAGACCACCATTACAAAGCTTACAAACTACTACAGGCATGCCATTGCTAGTAATATTCCTGATGTTATTGAAATGAAGAGGGCAGTTTATGCCACTCTTAGACACTGCATGTCCACAGACACTAAGCCCCAACATGGCACATGTCCAAAATCTTTAACATCATGGTGTTTTTATAATCGACAAATTGCGGAAGGGAAACCAGTGGATAGCCATAGTAAAATGAGTTGTAAATTAAGTCCTACAGTAGTTTTAAAAATCATGCCAGCATACCACAGGCTTGCATCAGATCAGCTGTTAGAACGTTGCACCCAAGGGAGAACACAAAATGCGAATGAATGTCTTCATAGTGTTGTTTGGACGAAATGCCCCAAGGAAGTCTTTGTATCGAGGAAAAAACTTGAACTTGCTGTTCTTAAGGCAGTCAGTGAGTTCAACATGGGTTGTCTCAAAACACTGGAAATTGTTCATTCTGTCCGAGGGGAAACTATATCTGCTTGTGCGGTCTTTGGCAGCAAAAGTCAGGATATGCGGCGTGTCACCTTGAGTAAAAAAAGGAGATCAAATCACCAAAAACAATCCAGGAAACTACAAAAGTGGATGAAAATATCAGAAGAAGACAGAAAAAAGACATCTGAGGGGGATACATATGGAGCAGGGCAGTTCTAAGGTAAGACCATGGTACTAAAACTTTAAATGCAATTTTCTCAGTTACAAATTTCAACACATTTTGCTGTATACAAAATGCTCCTTGCGACAGAGTTTAAATCAGAATTAGCTGAAAAGTTACTTGCATGCTCCAGCTTAGGTAGGGATATGAATTTGCTCTCAGTTTTTATGTCAAATGTATATTAGTATTTTTTTTGGCTTGTTAAATTTGAATGTTGCAGCATTAATTTAAAAAAAAAAAATACTAATTTAAAAAAATTCTAGACAGTTCAATATTCATCAGATTTTAAAGTTGAGGGCAAATACTGTTAATATACTAGTAAGGTACATTCTTACCAAATTTCAGTTCAGCAGCCTGAAAATTGCATCGCAAGGAGCATTTTTCAAGCGACTAATTATTATGTACTAAAAACAAGGATATTTTGAGAACCAGTAGGCATAAATGTATTAAACTTGGTACATGATATACTGATATCTATCTACATGTGTATTTAAAATTTGGTACTGATATCATGAAAACTGTAGAAGTTTCAAATTTCAGTCATACCTCCCCTAGCTCAGAGTTCCACTTCTGAGTGTTATTAATCAGTCGCCACTAACATGTGGAACAGACGCTGTCGGAGTATCGCCACTAACATGAGGAACCGTCATACCCCTAAGACTGATATATGGCCTCCATATACCTTTTACTCATTAACCCGAGCACTGGGTTGCCCCTTCCGCCAATTATGCTGTACCGAAAGTTACCTTCTCCACCATAAATGCCGTTGAGGTCTTCACCGTTACCCTGGTAAGGGGCCCATACATGGTACTACCAGTCGGGCCAACTGGACCATGGTTTGTTTAAGAGGTGTTATTCCTGTATCACTCACCTTTTGTCCTGGCTTGTGACAGGCAGAGCCTGGCTTCCCAAACAATGGGTCCAGGTTGGTAGGATTGATATTGGCCGAGAATCAAAGATGGTGTTCATCTTCCAAAGCCAAATGCTGAAATATATAAAACCATCTCCAAAATCACAGACAAAATGCGTATGCGACGAATCCAATTCTTGGGGCACCTGGAAAGAATGGACCCAAATAGACTAACTCACAAAATTCACACATACTTGAAAAACAAAACAACTACACTGACCGGCAAAAAAAAAAAAGTGGAACAGTTAAAAAAAAGTAATATAAATAGTATAAATCTAGTCTTGAAAAAGATTTAATCACATTTTAAAAGCTTTTCATGCATTAGAACAAACATCTGAAACATCCGTGAATAGAAATTGATAATATGACATTTCTTAGGGTGGTTTATTACCACCAATTACCCCCAATCCTCGATGAGCCTATCTTAATGGTTTTATGGCGGGAAGCGGACTGGAAGCGTTTAAGGTTTATGAGTGTTGCCGCTCGCTTAATGTTGTTCTAGGGATAACAACTGGAACTTGTTGAACACATGTGAACCATTGTCACACATTTTAGCAAGTTATCCATTTGCAGTTCACACTAAAACATGCCTCTTAGCCGTGAAGAAGCTGCACAGGCAGTTGCATTGGTGGAGGATGGCCGCAGCTTCAGTTATGTTGCTGAGGTCATTGTATCATCTCTCGGTAGCATTCACCGTGCAGTGCAACGTTACATAGAACTCCAAACATACGACAGGAGACGAGGGTCAGGCCGTAGAAGAAGCACAAGTGCCAGGGATGACAGATTTTTCACCCTCCAAGTTCTGCGTGATCGGCATACCACAGCAGTTCAGGCACGAAATCAACTGGAAAATTGTCAGAAACGTGAGAGTGAGTGAGCGAACAGTAAGAAGAAGGTTTGAAGAAGCTCATCTTTCGTCCCGGAGACCTGCACGTGGACCCGCACTCGAACGGCATCACAGAGAGGCGCGTCTTCGCTTCGCAAGGCAGCATCTGGGATGGACCCACGAGCAGTGGGCCTCTGTTCTCTTCACTGACGAGAGTCGCTTTAACCTTAGATCTCCTGATGGAAGAGAAAGAGTGTGGAGAAGGCGCGGGGAGAGGTACAGCCCTGTTGCTTTCTCCTCCAGGACTCCATTTGGAGGTGGCTCGGTTATGGTGTGGGGTGGCATCAACGTTATGGCCCGCACTGAGTTGGTGTGCATCGATCACGGGACGCTCAATTCCCAAAGGTACATCGAAGAGATCCTGATGAACCATGTGATGCCCTTTGCGCCTTTCATTGGTCATATTTTCATGCTGATGCAGGATAATGCCCGCCCTCATACTGCTCGCTGTGTTGTACAATATCTGCAGGAAGTGGAGATTCAAACCCTGGACTGGCCAGCTCGTAGCCCTGACTTGATCCCCATCGAACATGTATGGGATACGCTTGGAAGGAACGTCAGACAGCATGACCACACCACCTTGGCACAACTGAGAACATCGCTGCTGGAGGAATGGGATCGCATCCCGGCAGATGCCATTCGACGAGTTGTGAACAGTATGCCTGAGCTAAAGGTGGAAACACCCGTTTTTAGTGACCAGTGTTCTCTTGCAGGGCAGGTTTTTTTTTCTTTTTTTCTTTTTTCGTGTGACCTCCTCAGAGGCCGAGTGCAGGTCTTTCTATTCGACGCCCGTGCGCGTCGGGATGAGAGAGGGAATGGATGAATAGGAAATGAAACTGGGCAAGGATGTGGAAGGAATCGGCCGTGGCCTATCAGAAGGTACCGTCCCAGCATTTGCCTGGTGTTGAAAATGGGAAACCACGGAAAACCATTTCAAGGACAGCCGACGGTGGGGCTCGAACCCACGCGTCTACCGAGTCAGCAGAGAGCTTGGCCCCATGACCTAACGCTGCGCTTTAGCCAGCTGAGCCACTGCTGTCGGTTTGCAGGGCAGTGCAAACATTAATACTGTTATCATGACGAATAGATTCTATTCGTCATGCTGTTATGTTTGGCAATACGTTTGATAAACACCAGTCCAAAAGAGCATTACCAAAAAATAGAAAATTGTAAGATTTGCAAAATGTAACGAAATTTGTGAGTTAAAGCGTGTTGTAAAACATGATTCGGTATTTTCTGTTGCCAACCATCTAAATTTACATGAATAATGCAAATATTGGAAAACCGATACATTTTAGTGGAATAAATTAAGAAATTACATAAAAAATTTAAGTGTTCCACTTTTCTTGCCGGTCAGGGGTAGATCAAATTGGTACAAACAGACTGAAAAAGACTTGCAAGAATTAGGATCGCCAAATCTCCTAGACCGAAATGTCATCAGATCACTTGCACTCACACAGGGTTTCGAGGAGGGAGAAAGACGGCCATACCACCATATCTGGTCTGCACAACGGAAGCAAACCCATTCGTTGCGTATGAAGGAGTACTGGGCTGCAAGAAAGGCTAACCATTGTTGATTCCACGTGGTCCTAAGAGACCCATTCGCGACGAAGAAGAAGAACGACCAATATCCGTTTTACGTCTCGGCATGATGGGTTAAAATCACTGACTGGAATATTAATTATATTATCATGGAGATGCATGTGCAACAAATTCTTGCCAGTCGAAATTTAAGAATGGCTAGGTGCATGAAACACAAATCCCCCTTCCGTCCAATCTTAACTTGACTGTGAATTTTTCGGAACGAAAAGTTCTCAGGCAAAATGAAGAAAAGTGGAGTTGCACTTCCAGGGAAACTCCAAACACAACCACTCTTCTCTAAAGTTTTTAACTCAATTCGACTCGACAGTTTGCTGCTGGCTGTATCTTGCGCAATAAGCTGGTCGGCTAGCTAAACTGTAACTGGGTGATAGACTCGCCCCTAGCTAGCTCGTAAACTGTCGCCTTAGTAATTGAATGGAGATAGTTAGAAGAAATGAAAATGTAAAAACACTATAGTAGGCGATGTATTGAAGATAGAGATATGCTCTCCCATGATTTTTTTTGTAGAACTATTCATGCTGAACAATTCTTACACTCATAGTATATAGATATTTTGAACGGATTAACCAGCGTAAGCTTAAAAAGCGCACGGACGCCAGGTTTTCTTTTCGATCTTTTCACTGAAATCGTTAGTGCTTGACTTCCTTTGGTCATAAATAAATTATTTTCTACAGAAACCTTCCTCGAGATATCCCTTAAAAAATGGTGAAACCCGCATCAAAATCCATTCAGTGGTACTCGAGATTACCCGTGACATCCAAGAATCAGGGACTTCGTTTCATACTAGGTAGAGATTATTCGCCAATCAGTATAATTTAATATAATATAATCCCCCTTCCGTCCAATCTTAAATTGACTGTGAATTTTGCGGAACGAAAAGTTCACAGGCGAAATGAGAGTTGCACTTCCAGGGAATGGCGAGGTGAATGAAACTCAAATAATGTCCAATCTTAACTTGACTGTGTTTCACAGACTGAATTAAGAAAACCCGAGTTGCACTTCCAGGGAGACTCCAATCACAACCCCCCTTCTCAGAAGTCTTAACTCAACACGACTCAATGGTTTGCTGCTGGCTGTATCTGGGGCAATAGGTTTGCCCGCTAGCTAGGCTTTAACAGGGATGATAGACTCGCCCTTAGTTAGCTCGTAAACTGTTGCCTCAATAGTTGAATGGACATGGTTGGAAGAAATTAAAACGTAAAAACACTTATAGTAGGCGATGTATTGAAGATAGACATATGCTCTCGCGGATTTTTTTTGTAGAACTTTTCATGCTGAACAATTCTTACACTCATAGTATTTAGATATTTTTAACGGTTTGCCCAGCGTAAGCTTACAAAGCGCTCGGTCGCCAGGTTCTTTTTTCGACTTTTCCACTGAAATCGTTACTGCTCGGCTTCCTTTGATCATAAATAAATTATTTTCTACAGAAATCATCCTCGATATATCCTTTACAGAATGGTGAAAACCGCATCAAAATCCATCCAGTGGTTCTCAAGTTTACCCGTAACATCCAAGAATCGGTGACTTTGTTTTATACTAAGTAGAGATATAATATTTCATACAGGATTGTACACACGCTTAAATTAGGGAGCCACGGCGCGCCACAAGCTCGGCCAAGGCCACCACAGCAGCGTATAACAAAACCACCGCTTGCCGTTCTTATTTTATATGAAATAACCTGAATATCTCATAAAATAAAAAATAAAATGATTTCTATGAAACAAGATTTGTGTGTTTTTCTAACTTATGACCGTGCAACAGATTCTGTTCTCAAACTTACATTGTCTTTCCGGAATAACTCGTAGTGGATAGTAATAATTGAAAGTATTTCAAGGGAGCGCCCGACCAAAACATTGGATAGGGGCCCTTAAATCCTCTCGATGGCCCTGACGTCTGGCTTGGGATGAAAACAACCGAAATTGAGATTTTTGTCATTTTTTAATATTTACTAGCCAATGTGGAGAACTCAAATATGTTGAATAAATGAAAAGAAAATCTGAAAAATGTGTATGTTGAGCTTATAACACTTCAGCTTTTTTCTTAAAATGTGATGGACAGACGATGCTGCAACACCAAATTCCTTGGAAATCCAAAAAGTTGATACAGTATTGGCTTTCACGGTCAGTGAATTAAAACTCAGCAATTCTTCTAGTTTTTTCTGGGTTTCTGGAAGCTTTCATAGGGAGGATATGGCTGCTTGAGCTATTAGTTCTCGCTGTAAAGAGGCGTAGGTGTGCTTCATAAAACGGGAGGTAGCGCGCAGTTCGCTACTCCTGTGGGGTCCGCGCGGGGACACCACGAGCCCGCTGATGAGCCAGCTTGGTATCCTAGGTGACACCCCACACAAGACATGGCACAAACCTAGTTGAATTGCTGAGTTTTCCTTGCAAATCTCCACACATGTCAAGCGCCTGTCTTTTTCCAATAATGCTCTTACAGCTTGAACATGGAGATCGTCAGTTGCAGCAACGGGTTTACTAGCTAGTGCTCTGAGTTGAGATTCCTCTCTTCCATGACGGAAGTCATCCACCCATCTTGCAATAGTTCGATAAGGTAGGACTTCTCTCCCGCAAGTTTCTTGCGATGCTCTAAAGCACTGAGTAGCACTCTTTCCTCCTGAAAGTTGGATTTTTATGAAGCACCTTTGTTCATATCTACTGAACATATTTTTAGGGCGGTGTTACTTACAGAATGTGAGGAACAATATATCCACAAATATCAGTTATTTCGAGACTTTATACGACAAACACTGCTCAACAATATACTACAGTATAAGATTACAGCGGTCATCACTCGGATCGCTGATTGACAACAGTGTTGCCATTACTTATACAATAAAAGATCTACAGAATCTATACTAATATAATAAAGCTGAAGAGTTTGTGTGTTTGTTAGTGTGTTTAAACGCGCTAATCTCTGGAACTACCAGTGAGATTCAAAAAATTACTTTTGTATATGATAGCCTGATTCAAGAGGAATAGTTTAGGCTATGTAACATTATGCTACACCTATCAGGTAACCATAAAGATTGATTTTTGTTCAGTAAGTCGGAAGAACAAGCACTCCTGAACAGCTTCAATAATACCTAAGTCTATTGTTGCCAGGTTATGTGGGCTGCATCACGTCGCTCCTACCAGTGTTCTGGTGCAGAATTGCTAGCTGCTTATAAATTGCAGTCACGGGGAGTAATTAGTGCAAAAAGATTTCTTAGGCCCCTTAAAACAGTTATCATCACGACAATAGTATGGCTCTGTATAAGGGCGATGGTGTTAGTGCAGTATACTGAGGTTATCAGCTGCAATAAGCGTTGGTGCTTTCCGATCCTTATCCTTGAGTGCCCCAGTTCTGTAGTAGTATTCATTATCATCCATAAAACAAATAAATCCACCGGGCGAAGCCGTGCTCTACTGCTAGTGTATCAATAAAATCAGCAATGAAACTGTTTCATGCAGTAGTGATCCCAGTAGCAACTTATGGGATACAGATTATATGGGAACACCTAATACTCGCAGACCTCCGATCCATTGAAAAAGTGAAGGCAAGGTTTCTTAAAAGATTTCTCTGTGTTGGAATAAACACGAAGTCGAGACTGGTTTATGAAATGGCCAAAGAGACTTCCTATATCGATGACATAAAGGTAAGGTTCTTACTACCATCCACTCAAAATAGTGCCAAGGTACTTGAAGAGAGAAGACAAAAAAGATACGAGCCTTACAGTAGTCGCATATGATGTGTAACATCTGACATGTTATCCTACTCGTATACTACACAGCTTGGACATTCTTAAAATGTTAATTTACACTCCATTTTCATACTGGTACTATGATGAATGTATAGATTGAATTGGAGATATGCTACTGTCACATTTGTGGCGCAGTGGTCAAGCTGTTAGTCTCTCACCAAGGTAGACCGGGTTTGATTCCCGATCAATACATGTGAGATTTTCGAATTGAAATGCCATGTCCTGTCGTTCGCATTCCACGTAAAAGGGAGGTACCGTGGATCATGATCGTGAGATTAATGGACACGTAAAACTACAAGCTTCCTTCCTTCCTTTTACATTAATAATTCATAATAACAAAGTGACACACAACGTCGACAGTACTCTCAAATACTGTGAGCACATTCCTCAGTAACTATAACATTCATTATTCTCAAGGCTCTCATACAGTTCGTCGTAAACAATCAAAACATGGCTTCCTACAATTATGAAATGACCTAGTCTCACATATGATGAAAATACAGCTTTTATTCCACTCATATAACAACATTCTGTTATGCAATTAATATTTGACTACTCACCCACAGCTTGACAATAATACCGCTTACTTAAATGTCATTTGTTGTCTTTGTCCTACCCCATGTGATATTCAACCTTGAACGTGAAGCTTCATAAACTGATCAATGACAAATGAAAGTCGGTGAAACATTTGCCACTTTGCTCGTCAAACCAGTGCCTGCTAAATGCACTGCCTACTGTATTGCCATAACATTCTCGCGCTACAGAGCACACACTACCTTGTTTCCAATACACACATTTTCAATTGTATATCCAGCTGGCAGTCCGTCTTCACTTCCGTCCGATACACTTCCGCTCGATCCACTTCCGCCCGATTCACTTCCGTCCCCAATTTTCAAAATCACTCCCACAAAACTATCCAGCAACCGAGCGGAAAGATGTTACACGTCAAAAAAGGGAGAATATTTGGCTTGAATTTTATTGTACAGACGCCAGGTGGGACCGACACTGGACGGAGGCGAATCAAGGCAGTTTAGCGGTTCATGGATATCACCACAAACTGTGTGCGACGACACATTTCCATGAAGTAGGAAATGAGTGTGTGTGTACTTTGTGTGGTGAAGGATTGGAACGCTATCACATCAACCGATCCAGAAATAGGACAAAATCACTTTAGGAGTATATACGGTGCGTTCAAAAAGTAACGAACCGGAGGCTGGAATGCGCTAACCGGTGACGACATCGGCTAATCGTGGCGTGTGTAATGAGGTGTGGTTCCGACCAGAGCGTGGAAGGTCAAAGCCCGTCGCTAGAGGGCGCGCGTGCACGTCCCGTGACGATACAAAGCGAGCAGCAGCATGCATTAATCGTCCAACGCTGCCAGTCGCATTGCAAACAGTGAGATGGAGGCGGCAACTGAAGAGCAAAGAGATGTTGTTCGGTTTCTGACAGCGGAAGGAGTAAGGGGAACGGACATTCATCGCCGAATGCCACAAGTGTACGGCGAACACTGCATGTCCCTTGCAAGGGCCAAGGCGTGGCACAAGCGCTTCAGGGAAGGACGGGTGTCGTTAGCCGATGATCCCGGTCTGGGGCACCCCCCCTGCATTACCGATGACAACGTCCAGCTGGTTGATGCACTCATTACCCAGGACCGCCGAGTGACAGTGAACGCCATATCCCCCGTGGTCGGATTGAGCGGCTTAAGTGTGCACACCATCATGAAGGAACGACTGCACTTGCGGAAAGTGTGTGCCCAATGGGTGCCCCACAGTCTTCAACCACACCAGGAAGCATGTCGAATGGCCTACTGTCTTGGTCTTGGTTCGACGATTGATGCATGCTGCTGCTCGCTTGTATCCTCACGTGACGTGCACGCGTGACCTCTAGCGACGGACTGTGACCTTCCACGCTCTGGTCGGAACCACACCACGTTACAAACGCTTCGATTAGCCGATGTCGTCACCGGTTTGCCCATTCTAGCCTCCGGCTCGTTACTTTTTGAACGCACCTTATAGTTAAGATCTGTAGACTAAAGAATCAACAGGAATTGTATTTTGGCCATTCGGCTGCAATTAAATGTATTATTATTACTTATCGATTGCCCTAATAAAATCTAGAAACGAAAAGGTTCGCAGCAGCTAGAAATCTGTTGTTGATGTCCCGTGTTACTCAGAAATTACAGACTACTGTCGGCAATGCTTGTAAATTTAATGTCTTGTGTCATGGAATTGTTGAGAATACGCTCATAAGTGCTGTCTTGTAATAGAGAGGAAATGTGTAATTTAGCCAATCATCAATCCTCCTAGCGTGAGAGCATTCTTCTAGAATCCCAATAAAAGGAATTGAGACTCAATGGAATAGAGAGAAACATTTGGGCGTTCCCCTCTGCTTGAAGCTGTCTGTCTGCCTCTGTTTTATGGCGATCATTTACAAGCCGTAAAGTGCAGAATATTGGCGCGGCAGGTGTGCATAATTATAGCCATGCATTGCATTATTAGCCAAGTAATATGAAGATGTCTTCATTGTTGTGGCTGTCAAAGGGGCGTTATACCTTTTATAGTCTTAATAACGCACAGCGGGCCATGGAGATAAAAACATTCACTGCCCATGTGGAAGTTTAGCATTCCTGCCTGTAAAATAAAATTACGGCTCCCATAAATACGATGGGATAATGGAAGAGGATGATGGCCGAGACGCTGTATATGGCTGTGCTTTGGCTCACATAAAGTTAAAAATAACTTTATTTCCAATTTCAAGACAAGATTTCTATTTCATTAGAGAAGCAAATGATTTTCCCTCGGAATCATAATAATGATACGTAGGTCCGAATGAATTTAATTATCAATTAACAATGGGTTTAATATATTCCATATGCATTGTTGTTGTTCATTTATGTAGGGTCTCTTGTGACAACGTTGTCTTGTAGTCCCGTGTACGTAACTAGAGTAAACAAAACAAAACTAAAGTAAACTTAAGTTAACTACAGTAAACAGAACAAAAGTAAAGTAAACTTAAGATAACTAGAGCAAACAGAACAAAACTAAACTAATCTAAAGTAAACTTAAGTAAACTACAGTAAACAGAACAAAACTAAAGTAAACTTAAGATAACTACAGCAAACAGAACAAAAGTAAAGTAAACTTAAGATAACTACAGCAAACAGAACAAAAGTAAAGTAAACTTAAGATAACTACAGCAAACAGAACAAAAGTAAAGTAAACTTAAGATAACTACAGCAAACAGAACAAAACTAAACTAATATAAAGTAAACTTAAGTAAACTACAGTAAACAGAACAAAACTAAAGTAAACTTAAGATAATATAATATAATATCGTATGGCCTCGGGTGCCTGGTGCAAGCTTTGCTATTTGACACCCAGAGGGTAGCTTGCATGTCGAATTTCGTAGTTCCTTGACTATGAAAGTCAAGGAGGTTAGATGTTAGATATCTAATCTCCTTGAACACAATAGCGCTTTCTAGTAGAGAAATTAGGAACTTTGTGCTGGCGGAAACTCCCGAGATTAATTTTGCCATTATGAACTCGGCCTACTGAATTCAAATGGGTTCTTTGACATGCCAACATCGTATGACATGCGTATCGTATTTTTGCCGCCTTTCAAAAATCACTTACCACGGTCAGGGGCGAACCTGCAATCTTGGGGTTAGTAGACCGACACGCTATCCACTCACCCAACGTGGCAAGCTAAACTTAAGATAACTACAGCAAACAGAACAAAAGTAAAGTAAACTTAAGATAACTACAGCAAACAGAACAAAAGTAAAGTAAACTTAAGATAACTACAGCAAACAGAACAAAACTAAACTAATCTAAAGTAAACTTAAGTAAACTACAGTAAACAGAACAAAACTAAACTAATCTAAAGTGAACTTAAGTTAACTACAGTAAACAGAACAAAACTAAAGTAAACTTAAGATAACTACAGCAAACCGAACAAAACTAAACTAATCGAAAGTAAACTTAAGTTAACTACAGTAAACAGAACAAAACTAAAGTAAACTTAAGTTAACTACAGTAAAAGAACATAACTAAAGTAAGCTTAAGTTAACTACAGTAAACAGAACAAAACTAAAGTAAGCTTAAATTATCTACAGCAAACAGAACAAAACTAAAGTAAGCTTAAGTTGACTACAGTAAACAGAACAAAACTAAACTAATCTAAAGTAAACTTAAGTTAACTATAGTAAATAGAACAAAACTAAAGTAAACTTAAGTTAACTACAGTAAAAGAACATAACTAAAGTATGCTTAAATTATCTACAGCAAACAGAACAAAAGTAAAGTAAACTTAAGATAACTACAGCAAACAGAACAAAACTAAACTAATCTAAAGTAAACTTAAGTAAACTACAGTAAACAGAACAAAACTAAAATAATCTAAAGTGCACTTAAGTTAACTGCAGTAAACAGAACAAACCTAAAGTACGCTTAAGTTAACCTCAGTAAACAGAACAAAACTAAACTAATATAAAGTAAACTTAAGTTAACTACAGCAAACAGAACCATACTAAAATAATCTAAGGTAAGCTTAAGTTAACTACAGCAGACAGAAGCAAACTAAACTAATCTAAAGTAAGCAAAGTAAAGCTAGATAATTAATTAATTAAGTAAGAAAGCTTGGCGTTTATGACAGTGAGCTGTATGAGGTTATGGTAAATATAGTAATAATAATAATAATAATAATAATAATAATAATAATAAATAATAAACTAATAAACATAGTAACAATAATATACTTAGAAAAATATTGGGACCATTAAAAACAGAAAGTGGAGAGTTCAGACACAGAAAAATTTATGACCTCTACAAAAATAAAGAAGTTGAAATAATCCACGATACGACCAAGAAAAGGAGGGTTAATTTCTTTGGACACGTAATGAGGATGAATAACGCCAGACTCGCAAAGCAACTTTTCAGTCATGTGTACAAAATCAAGAATGGTAACCAATGGGTACAAAGTATAAAAGGGGATGTGGAAGAGATGGAAGTAACAGTAGATATTATTCAGGACAGACCACTTTCCAGAAATATGATAAAAAATTTCAAGGGTTTCCAGGAGAAGGAAAAGAAGAAGCGGGTTAACATCTGGACGGAAGAGAGAAGAAGACAAAGTGAAGTAATGAAGAACTACTGGGAGGCAAGAGAGGATAAAGGAAATAAGAGACAGTGGGATATTCTACGCGGTCCAAAGATGGACAAAATCGAGGAAAGAAGAAGAAGAAGAAGTAATAATAATATGGTAAATGTACAGTAGTGCGTTCAAAGAGTGACGATCCGGAGGCTGTAATGCGCAAATAGGTGACGACATCGGATAATTGTGGCGTGTGTAACGAGTTGTGGTTCCGACCAAAGCGTGGAAGGTCACAGACCGTCGCCAGAGGGCAGGCGTGCACGTCACGTGACGATACAAAGCGACCAGCAGCATGCATCAATCGTCCAACCAAGACCAAGACAGTGGGCCATTCGACATGCTTCCTGGTGTGGTTGAAGGCTGTGGGGCATCCATTGGGCACACACTTTCCGCAAGTGCAGTCGTTCCTTCATGATGGTGTGCACACTTCCGACGCTCAATCCGACCACGGCGGCTATGGCGTTCACTGTCACTCGGCGGTCCTGGGTAATGAGTGCATCAACCAGCTGGACGTTGTCATCGGTAATGCAGGGGGTGCCCCAGACCGGGCCTCATCGGCTAACGACACCCGTCCTTCCCTGAAGCGCTTGTGTCACGCCTTGACACTTGCAATGGACGTGCAGTGTTCGCCGTACACTTGTGACATTCGGCGATGAATGTCCGTTCCCCCTACTCCTTTCGCTGTCAGAAACCGTACAACACCTCTTTGCTCTTCGGTTGACGCCTCCATGTCACTGTTTGCAATGCGACTGTCAGCGTTGGACGATTGATGTATACTGCTGCTCGCTTTGTATCGTCACGTGACGTGCACGCGTGCCCTCTAGCGACGGGCTGTGACCTTCCACGCTCTGGTCAGAACCGCACCTCGTTACACACGCCACGATTAGCCGATGTCGTCACCGGTTTGCGCATTCCAGCCTCCGGCTCGTTACTTTTTGAACGCACCTTATACATTATGAAATGAAATCTGTGACCCCCATAATAATAATTATCTGCAATACAACGTGCCCCTTCTTAGGCAAAGTGTTCAGGCAATGATACTGGTCTTCGCCCGCCTTAAGCTGATGAACTCTCCCCACCGCATCGCAAGAACTAGCGCGGTTATCAAACAGTACTATTCGCGAGATATTTCCATTCGCTCCCAACTAACATAATGGCAATGGGAATGACGCGGTGAAACACATTTTTTGCCGGCCAAACCTCATTTTCTCCTGCTAATGTGCTAAAAAATTACGGTTAAATGAATGAATGAAGAGGTGAATTACAAAATACATCATGAAACGAAGTAAGCTTTTTAATCCGAATACACGCACATGTTTTCATTTATTTAGATATATGAGCAATAAATTGTATGTTAACATGGGCGAGGAGCACCATTTTAATTGGCTCTTGTAATTTGTAGATTACATTGCCACCATACGGGAAATTAATCACTAATCTAATTAAAAGATGCGTAAATTGTGATACGGTGTGAGGATTCACTTTTTACTAATTATGTTTATATAAATCGCATGTGATAGAACAGTGGTACACCCCACTACGTATGCGACTGCTTTAAGGTTACCCAGGTGTGATATCTCGAAATTCTAAACCAAATGAGTCATAACAATCAAGTAATTCGTTTAGGTTTCGGCCGTGTTTTGAATGTTGGAAACATTACTTATCAGTCAAAGGAGGTGTCCTCATCTTAGCAGACAAAGTAAGGGTCCCCATTTTAGCAGACAAAGTAGCGGTCCCCATCTTAGCAAAGTAGGGGGTCCCCATCTTAGAAGACAAAGTCCGGGGTCAACATCTTAGCAGACAAAGTAGGGGTTCCCATCTTAGCAGAGAAAGTAGGGGAACCCATCTTAGCAGACAAAGTGGGGGCCCCCATCTTAGCAGACAAAGTAGGGGTACCCATCTTTGCAGACAAAGTAAGAGTCCCCATCTTAGTAGACAAAGTAGGGTTCCCCATCTTAGTAGACAAAGTAGGGGTCCCATCTTAGCAGACAAAGTAGGGGTCCCCATCTTAGTACACAAAGTAGGAGTCCCCATCTTAGCTGAAAAAGTAGGGGTTCCCATCTTAGTAGACCAAGAAGTGGTCCCCATCTTAGCAGACAAAGTTTGGGTCCCCATCTTAGTAGACAAAGTAGGGTTCCCCATCTTAGTAGACAAAGTAGGGGTCCCATCTTAGCAGACAAAGTAGGGGTACCCATCTTAGTACACAAAGTAGGAGTCCCCATCTTAGCTGAAAAAGTAGGGGTTCCCATCTTAGTAGACCAAGTAGTGGTCCCCATCTTAGCAGACAAAGTTTGGGTCCCCATCTTAGTAGACAAAGTAGGGTTCCCCATCTTAGTAGACAAAGTAGGGGTCCCATCTTAGCAGACAAAGTAGGGGTCCCCATCTTAGTACACAAAGTAGGAGTCTCCATCTTAGCTGAAAAAGTAGGGGTTCCCATCTTAGTAGACCAAGTAGTGGTTCCCATCTTAGCAGACAAAGTAAGGGTCTCCATCTTGGCAGGCAAAGTAAGGGTCTCCATCTTGGCAGGCAAAGTACGCGTCCCCATCTTAGCAGACAAAGTAAGGGTCTCCATCTTAGCAGACAAAGTAAGGGTCCCCATCTTAGCAGACAAAGTAAGGGTCTCCATCTTGGCAGGCAAAGTAAGGGTCTCCATCTTGGCAGGCAAAGTACGCGTCCCCATCTTAGCAGACAAAGTAGGGGTCCCCATCTTAGCAGACAAAGTAGGGGCACACATCTTAGCAGACAAAGTAGGGGCACACATCTTAGCAGACAAAGTAGGGGCACACATCTTAGCAGACAAAGTAAGGGTCTCCATCTTGGCAGGCAAAGTACGCGTCCCCATCTTAGCAGACAAAGTAAGGGTCTCCATCTTAGCAGACAAAGTAAGGGTCTCCATCTTGGCAGGCAAAGTACGCTTCCCCATCTTAGCAGACAAAGTAAGGGTCTCCATCTTGGCAGGCAAAGTAAGGGTCTCCATCTTGGCAGGCAAAGTACGCGTCCCCATCTTAGCAGACAAAGTAGGGGTCCCCATCTTAGCAGACAAAGTAGGGGCACACATCTTAGCAGACAAAGTAGGGGCACACATCTTAGCAGACAAAGTAGGGGCGCACATCTTAGCAGACAAAGTAGGGGCACACATCTTAGCAGACAAAGTAAGGGTCTCCATCTTGGCAGGCAAAGTACGCGTCCCCATCTTAGCAGACAAAGTAAGGGTCTCCATCTTAGCAGACAAAGTAAGGGTCTCCATCTTGGCAGGCAAAGTACGCTTCCCCATCTTAGCAGACAAAGTAAGGGTCCCCATCTTAGCAGACAAAGTAAGGGTCTCCATCTTGGCAGGCAAAGTACGCGTCCCCATCTTAGCAGACAAAGTAGGGGCACACATCTTAGCAGACAAAATAAGGGTCTCCATCTTGGCAGGCAAAGTACGCGTCCCCATCTTAGCAGACAAAGTAGGGGCACACATCTTAGCAGACAAAGTAGGGGCACACATCTTAGCAGACAAAGTAAGGGTCTCCATCTTGGCAGGCAAAGTACGCGTCCCCATCTTAGCAGACAAAGTAAGGGTCCCCATCTTAGCAGACAAAGTAAGGGTCTCCATCTTAGTAGACAAAGTAGGGGTCCCCATCTTAGCAGACAAAGTAAGGGTCTCCATCTTGGCAGGCAAAGTACGCGTCCCCATCTTAGCAGACAAAGTAGGGGCACACATCTTAGCAGACAAAGTAGGGGCACACATCTTAGCAGACAAAGTAGGGGTCCCCATCTTAGCAGACAAAGTAAGGGCACACATCTTAGCAGACAAAGTAGGGGCACACATCTTAGTAGACAAAGTAGGGGTCTCCATCTTAGCAGACAAAGTAAGGGTCTCCATCTTGGCAGGCAAAGTACGCGTCCCCATCTTAGCAGACAAAGTAGGGGCACACATCTTAGCAGACAAAGTAGAGGCACACATCTTATTAGACAAAGTAGGGGTCCCCATCTTAGCAGACAAAGTAAGGGTCTCCATCTTGGCAGGCAAAGTACGCGTCCCCATCTTAGCAGACAAAGTAGGGGCACACATCTTAGCAGACAAAGTAGGGGCACACATCTTAGCAGACAAAGTAAGGGTCTCCATCTTGGCAGGCAAAGTACGCGTCCCCATCTTAGAAGACAAAGTAAGGGTCTCCATCTTAGCAGACAAAGTAAGGGTCTCCATCTTAGTAGACAAAGTAGGGGTCCCCATCTTAGCAGACAAAGTAGGGGTCCCCATCTTAGCAGACAAAGTAGGGGTCCCCATCTTAGTACACAAAGTAGGGGCACACATCTTAGCAGACAAAGTAAGGGTCTCCATCTTAGTAGACAAAGTAGGGGTCCCCATCTTAGCAGACAAAGTAGGGGTCCCCATCTTAGCAGACAAAGTAGGGGTCCCCATCTTAGCAGACAAAGTAAGGGTCTCCATCTTAGTAGACAAAGTAAGGGTCTCCATCTTAGCAGACAAAGTAGGGGTCCCCATCTTAGTACACAATGTAGGGGCACACATCTTAGCAAAAAATGCTGAGCTTCTATGCCCATGGTCGCGGGTTCAAACCTGGCTGAAGTCATCGGCTTTTTTAAGAGCGTTAAAAATCCCTCAGTATGCCTTCCTTCGGAGGGGAAGTAAATTCGGCGGTCTCATTTCATAGATTTATGTCATGTTAAAGAACCTTCCACTAATTACACCTATATGAAGCTAAATTGGATAGGTTACGAATGTAAACAACGCTCTTAGGTTTCTACGTTCGTTGCCAAGAGCCAACTGCGGTGGCGTCTAGTAGCTAAGTTCTCAACTAGGCCTAGTAGTCGTTGACGGTGTCGTTTGGCGGCAAAAGTAGGAACTATTTGAAAAATTCTAAGTTGCAGTCTGTACTAAAATAAAAATAAAACAGATAACACACATTAATACAGCCATCACAATTAACACCGGTTATCAGACAGATTTTACACACACCCAAAATACACGGGGCTACATGACCGCGTTGTCGCAGCCCCTAAACTGAGGAACCAACCAACCAACTCCCGAGGAGGACGAAGAAAAAGAGTCCAATATTCGGAGAATTCAACGGAACCAAAGATAAAGTTCCTAAATAAACATGCGATGATTAAGAAAATGTTTTTTCTTTGGAATACCGGTAAATAAATAAATAAAGAAAAAAAACGAATAAACGGAAGGTCTCTTTGCCAATGAATGCCTCTCGATGAGCTATAGCCTGGACCTATAGTCCTGGAAAGGAGAATTCTAAGAAAAATCATGGGTGCAGTTTGGACTGAAGACGGATGGAAACTGCGAAGCAACAGAGAAGTCTACCAGAACATGATAAGAATCTCAGAGGCTATGCGGAAGAGGAGGCTGACATTCCTCGGACATATAGAACGCTCAAACATAGATCAACAAAACAAATATTCGACTATCTCTGGAAGAAGACCACTCCAACGTGAATTAAGGAGTTGGAAAGATTTAGAAAAGTTGAAAATCACAGAGTCTCAGATGCTAGAAAGAAGTGAGTTTATGAGTAAAGTGAAAAATCATGGAGGATTTCAGGATGAAGAAAGACCTAAGAGAAATGGAGAAGTTGGACAGAAGATCAAAGGAAACATGCCAGTGAACGCAAGAGGGAATATTGGAGACAGAGGAAACTCCAGTCAAAGGAAAAGAAATAGAAATTATTTGAAACCGGGCGATGGACAAAATATTTACTGAAGAAGTTTCCTATATAGGTTACATTCCTTGTACCATTACGTTTTGGCACTATTGCAACTTTAGGCGCGTCAAAAGTTTGCACTCTCGACATTGCAACATACTGCTGGCTCAAATCTCACATGAGTGACCTGGATTTGAACCACGGACCCAGCCGTGAGAGGCAGGCGTGCTGCCGCCCAAGCCATGGAGTCTTCCTCAAAAGATAAAATAAGGTATGAAAACGATATATTGTCGAAATGGAAGTGAAAAGGAAGAGTGATACATCGTACATAATTAATGAATCTTCCCCTCCTTTGTAATTCTTATCAGTAACTATCACGCGCTGGACATCGCCTTGTCGTCATGAGCCAAGGCGATTGTGCGCATGCGCTAAGGGCACGAATTTTGCATATTTGTTTTATTCATTAAAAATATATGCTAACAATTTTGTTTATTTTAAAGACACTCTGCAAATCTACATGCCAAGAGCTCTCGTTAGAATGCAATACGAAGTCGATCGGTTAAGACGCATTCTCAATCTCGAGGTACCGTAACAAATATCAGCCTAATATCTCTACTTAGTATAAAACAAAGTCCCCGATTCTTGTATGTTACGGGTAAACTCGAGAACCACTGGATGGATTTTGATGCGGTTTTCACCATTCTGTAAAGGATATCGCGAGGATGATTTCTTTAGAAAATAACTTATTTATGATCAAAAGAAGCCGAACGGTAACGATTTCAGTGGAAAAGTCGTAAAAAAACTGGCGTCCGAGCGCTTTGTAAGCTTACGCTGGGCAAACAGTTCAAAGTATCTAAATACTATGAGTGTAAGAATTGTTCAGCATGAAGATTCTACAAAAAAGCCTGGGAGGGCGTATGTCTATCTTCAATACATCGCCTACTATAAGTGCTTTTACGTTTTAATTTTTCCAACCATGTCCATTCAACTACTGAGGCGACAGTTTTCGAGCTAGCTAAGGGCGAGTCTATCATCCCTGTTACAGCCTAGCTAGCAGGCGAACCTATTGCCCCAGATACGGCCAGCAGCAAATCGTCGAGTCGTATTGAGTTAAGACTTCTGAGAAGGGTGGTTGTGTTTGGAGTTTCCCTGGAAGTGCAACTCGGGTTATCTTCATTTCGCCTGTGAAACACAGTCAAGTTAAGATTGGACGGAGTGGGGATTATATTATGTTAAATAATACTGATTGGCGTATAATCTCTACTTAGTATAAAACAAAGTCCCCGATTCTTGGATGTCACGGGTAATCTCGAGGACCACTGAATGGATTTTGATGCGGTTTTCACCATTCTGTAAAGGATATCTCGAAAAAGGTTTCAGTAGAAAATAATTTATGATCAAAGGAAGTCAAGCACTAACGATTACAGTGAAAAGGTTGAAAAAAAACTGGCATCCGTGCGCTTTCTATGCTTACGCTGGGCAAACCATTAAAACATCTATACACTACGAGTGTAAGAATTGTTCACCATGAAAAGTTCTACAAAAAAAGCCCGGAAAAGCATATCTCTATCTTCAATACATTGCGTACTATAAGTGTTTTTACGTTTTCATTTCTTCCATCAATCTCCATTCAGTTAATGAGGCGACAGTTTACGAACTAGCTAGGAGCGAGTCTATCACCCAAGTTACAGCTTAGGTAGCGGACGAGGGTATTGCCCCAGATACAGCCATCAGCAAACTGTCGAGTGGTGTTGAGTTAAAAACTTTAGAGAAGAGTGGTTGTGTTTGGAGTTTCCCTGGAAGTGCAAGTCGGCTTCTTAATATTGGACGGAAGGGGGATTTGTGTTTCATGCACGTCGCCATTCTTAAATTACGTCTGACAAGAATTTGTTGCACATGCATCTCCATGATAATATAATTAATAGTCCAGTCAGTGATTTTAACCCAATCCCTCGCTTCGCTCGAAGCCAAAGACTCTTGACATGTTAGATGATCAAGAAACAATCAGAACGCTAGAAAGTTACAAGTCATGAGGGAGATGGAGCACGCGGTGAAAGGAGCTCCAGAGCTCACCAGTGAACTCAGTACACATGCACCAAGCGGTACTATGACGTCACACAACTCAGTGCATTCTCGGTACATTTCGTGACGTCGCCGTAACTTAACGACGGAGTCGAGTAGATCATTTAAAATGATAAAAAAAGCGCTTATCACGTAATGCATTCATCCCGGGCGAAGCCGGGTCGGGTTGCTAGTTTTAAATATATAGATAAAGTTGTTGCGTGATCCTACGTGGTCAATACCCATGAGAAATAAAAAAATTACGAGCCTTACAGTAGTCGCATATGATTTGTAACACCTGACATAGAAGAAACCTCACGTGAAATTGTTGATACACCGGTATTTTATACTATTATTGGCACAAATATTAATCTATTGTAAAAGGGAGTGTTTTAGAGATATTGTAGTTTATAATACGGAACTCAGTTTATTAGATGATTTGTAGCTTCCACCAGCACTAGTCTAAATAAAGAATATGATATGGATCAACTAGATTAATAGACGCGACACCGCTCATAACCTTAAATTCCTTATAAACAGGTCCTCTTCATTCACAGACCAACACGTAATTTCATATGGATACTGTTAAAATGAGTCATATTGATATTTATCATATCAATATGACTTTGAGTTTAAAATGCCTTATGAATTGGCCCTCTTGTGACTAAAGAGAATGTATTCAGTAATAGTTCATGAAGGCTTGCTCAATTCTCGTATAACCACAACGATTATATTATATTGATGACTGCATTACCGATATGTGGGTTAATATTTGAATATCCATTGTGCAGAAACATAATAGCGGCAATGCCGACTACTTACAATGTTTGATATTAAGGCATTTTACCATTTAAATACTGATACGAAGACTTCGAACATGCACCATGTCGTTTGTTTCAATCACTTGACACCAGAGTTCGCATGAGCGTTTTCCGTTCAGTATGTCATATACATTGCACATGGCCGAGAGTACGTCGTGGTATCAATTTCCGACACCGCGCGCTCATTGTGTCTCGTACCACTGCTAGCTGGGTCTTACCACTGCCCGCTGGATCGATCGATCGAGCGGGCAGTGCATACTTCCGTTTTCCACCACTGCCAGCTAGTACTCTTCCAATCGATCGAGCGGGCAGTGCATACTTCCGTGTTTCACCACTGCCAGCTGGTACACTTCCGTTCGGTTGATCGAGCGGGCAGTGCATACTTCGGTTTTCCACCACTGCCAGCTAGTATACTTCCGTTTGATCGATCGAGCGGGCAGTGCATACTTCCGTTCGATATCTACCACTGCCAGCTCGATCGTTCCAATCCAGTTATGTCCCCAATTTTCAAAATCACTCCCACAGAACTATCCAGCAACCGAGCGGAAAGATGTTACACATCAAAAATGTATTCTCATATTCCTAGTTCATATCCCTAAAAGTTAATGGTACGTCAATTACCAAGTCTATTTCTCCTAGTGTTCATGGAAGTGTTCATGGAAGTCTATGACATTAAAGGAAGTTTTCAACGTTGGGTTGCTTGCTTGTATTTTGTGGGGTTTAGTCTTGGTGCACCAAGTCAGACTCTTCAGCAGGGTCTTTGTTGACCCTGCCCGGACCGCCGCTGGGGTAGTGGACTATGTACTAATGGACCGCAGCGGGAACTGAGTCAGGTGGTAAGTATAGGCTTTATGTTTTCCTCAGGCTTCTATACCTGGCTGTGCCGTGACGTATTATCCTGGTGTCAGGGTCGGATGTGGCGTCCTCTGCCTCGTGAGGACTGCTGAGTAGAGACACTCTCGGCCATCTTTAAGTGGTGTATCGTGGCTCCTCGGTCAGGGTGGTATATAACTTCCTTCTGAATCATTAGGCCCAATTACTTCACTTCTTCGCACACCGAAGTGTACAGGGTTGATGATCACGATGTTCTAACCACTTAAATTAAACAACTCTTGTATAACAACTTCCGGAGTCAAACGTGACTGTTAAAGTGCCACAGGAATTTCAATTTTATATCGAATACGAAGCACTGTGACGTTGCATTATATTTTGAAAATCACACACGTGTTGACCGATGTTCTATTCCGATTCAGTTTGGTTTAGTTTGGGTTTTGTGATTTTAGTAATTTTGGTTTTTTGCTTTTGAGTGTTTGTTTTTGTTTTTCGTTTCTTACATTTGTGTTTTCGTTTCTATTTTTTTCCTTTTGTGTTTGTTTTTTCTTGTTTTATGTTTCTTGTTTTTGTTTATTGTTTCTTGATTTGTGTGTTTTTTTGCTTTTGTGTGTTAGTTTTTTTATCTATATTTTTGTTACTGTTTTTCTTCTTGTTTCAGTATTTGTTTATGGTTACTTTTTGCTTTCGTTTTTGTGTTTGTTTTGTTCTTTTTTGTTTCTGTTTCTGTTTCTGAATCTGTTTTTAAGTTTTTGTTTTTGTTTTTGTTTTTTTTTGTTTTTGTTTTTGTTTTCTTTTGTTTTTTGTTCTTGTTTTTGTTTTTGTTTTTGTTTTTGTTTTTGTTCTTGTATTTTGTTTTTTGTTTTTTGTTCTTGTTCTTGTTCTTGTTCTTGTTCTTGTTTTTTTTTTTTTTTTATTGCTTCGTTTGGTTTTTGGTTTTTGTTTCTTTTGTTTTTTTGTTATTTGTTTTGGTTATTTTTTGGTTTTGCTTTTGTTTCTGGTTTTTGTGTATGATTTTTTATGTTTTTTTATTTATTCTTTGTTTTTTGTGTTGTTTTTTGTTGTTGTTTCTTTTTTCGTTTTTTTATGGTAACTTACTACTGAGCTTTCGTGTCCATCAGTATGGTGGTGTTTACAACTGAGACCACATTGTGGACTAGTGGCTAGCATTCTTGGCTGTCGTTCCTCACTGAGGTCCGGGTTCGATTTTGACCTTCTGATCTGAGGGTTGAAACGTGGAACACCTCGCCTCGTGGAGCAGAGCTGAAAAGAGGAGGGTTTGAATCTCACATCAGTTATCCTGGAAGTGGTTTAGTGTGGCTCCCCACACCTACTCCAGGAAAATGCCCAAGGAGCAGTGCTGGATTACCCATTAGGCCCGACTAGGCCTAGGGCCCCCAATTATCTGGGGCCCCCAAGAAATTTCTAATTTAGTTCAATTTTATTCTGAAGATTTAGAATTTTTTATCCAGAACTGAGACAGTTTCAGCATTATATTGAATTACAATGTCCTTTAAAGACTGACTTCACTCATTCTGAACTTTACGAAATCCTTATTCGAGACAAGCTTGAGTCTGTTTTTCCGAACGTTGAAATTGCTTTTCGTATTTTCCTGACCCTCAAGATATCGAATTGTTCTGCGGAGCGCTCGTTTTCAAAATTGAAACGGATCAAAAGTGCGCCAAGAAGTTTCATGTCACAAGAACGATTAGACATGCTAAGTTTAATGTATATCGAGTCAGATGTTCTGCGGGAAATTGATTTTGATGACATTGTAGAAGATTTTATTGACCGAAAAAAAAAGAAGAAAAAATTTGATTACATTTTACAGAATTAAAAAATAGTATGATTTGTTAAATTGTTCATCAAATCATATGAAATGTTTTCAAATAACGATGATCGTTTCAATTGAAGTGTATGTATACAGGATATGTAGGCCTATGTATGATTTAATGAAAAGTGTATTATTCTTCTTGAGAAAAATAACTCTTGTATAAACGTTATTAAACGTACTGTACAGGTGCTAAAAAATAAAAAATAATTGAAAAAAATAAAGGGGCTCCCCAAAAAATCTGAGGGACTTGGGCCTCATTTTACCTTAATCCGTCACTGCCAAGGAGGACCTGTCAGCCAAGCCACAGAGACACACTAGCAGCTCCTAACTTAAGGACACGGCCGCCTCCTTCCCAATCCTAGCTCCAATTTCAAATACACAATCACTACAGACACCACAATAACACAGGTGATCAGACAAATTCTACAAACACATCCAAGAACATGGGGCTCAAATGAAAACAAAAACAAAAACAAAAACAAAAACAAAAACAAAAACAAAAACAAAAACAAAAACAAAAACAAAAACAAAAACAAAAACAAAAACAAAAACAAAAACAAAAACAAAAACAAAAACAAAAACAAAAACAAAAACAAAAACAAAAACAAAAACAAAAACAAAAACAAAAACGGAAAACAAAAACGGAAAACAACAACAAAAAACGAAAAAGAAAAAGAAAACGAAAAAGAAAAAGAAAAATTAAAAAACAAAACAAACAAAAAACAAACACAAAACCATAATCAAAAGGGTGGCCAAGCCTCTAAATATTCCAGCCCCGTATAAAATTTGTTAGTATGCTAGGCTATGGCAGGAAGGATCCCGGTTCGAATCCCTGGTGGACCATGGACCGTGACTTACCTCTCCTATGGTTTATTTCACTACTCGAGGACTGCATGTTTATGACGTCTTTATAAAAGAAATAAAGAGTTAATTTTGAAAAATGAATGATAACAAGAAGTTCCGTGAAGAACTATACAGCCTACTTTTCATGCCAATGATTATTCTGGAATAATGACGAAATTAAGTTGCTAATATCGAAATTTCCAATTAGTTCGAAATACTGTATACCTGGCATAATGTATCCTAATAGAGCACTACAGTTGGCAGCCCTGATGACTGAATATATTCTTAGTTCCGTCTCTTAAGGTACAAAATACAAAATTTGGTTGAAGTCCAATGAATAGCATGGACGTTACATGCAGTTAAACATTGGATCTAACAGCGCGCGTAAAATCATGTTGGCAACAATGTCATGCATGTATTGGTCATAAATAATCTGAAATAATCTGATCTATTGTTGTGCTAATTTTGAATGAAATCCATTAGTTAGTATAGAAGTTACATGCATTTTAAAATTGGAACTATCAGCAGGCTAAGAATCATGTTGGCAGCACTGACGTATATTAGTTACTCCAAATGCATCTAAACTGCCAGGTACTATACGTGTGCAAAGTTTAGAGCTATTGGCTTGCATACTTTCTGATATATTGATATTAGGGTAACAAAAATAGGGACAGCACATATTAACAGTTGGCAGCACTGGTTGCTCCTTAGAATACGCATAGTCATATCTGTTATGGTACACATAGCACATACGAAATTTGGTTGAAATCCAAATGATAGTATGGAAGTTACATGTATTTAAAGTTGGACCTGTCAGCAGGCTTAGAATCATGTTGGTAGCACTGACGTATATAAGTTACTCCAAATTAATATGTCAGGTACTATACGTGTGCATAGTTTAAAGCTGTCGGCTTGCATACTTTCTGATATATTGGTATTTGAAAAAAAAATAGGAGCATTTATTAACAGTTGGCAGCCCTGGTAGGTCTTAAGAATACGCTCAGTCATATCTGGTTATGTACACATACAACATACGAAATTTGGTTGAATTCCAATTGATAGTATAGAAGTTATATACATTTAAAAATTGGACCTATCAGGAGGCTTATAATCATTTTGGCAACACTGCCATGTTTAGCCTCCTGGAAATTAAACTGAAATATTATGATCTGTACGTGTGCCAATTTTGAAATCGCTCCCATTCATACTTTCCAAGATATCCAACATGGAGCTCAAATTTCAATTGCGATTTTTTAGCAGTTGGTAGCACTGACATCATTTTCAAATATGGCCGTGAGATATTCAGGTATAGATCTTTACTCCTACCAAATTTTGTTTCGATTGCTGCAGCCGTTTAGGAGTTGATAGGGGGGGGGGACACACACACACACAGCCAGACAGACAGAAGGACAGACAGACAGACAGACAGACAGACACACATTTGCCCGATTTCATAAGTCTACTTTTTCCTCATTTTTGCAAAATGTGAAAAGTAGGCTAAAAAATGATACAACAGGTATTAGGCTACGTTAAGTGAGTGTGTTCTGTACAGTTAATTAGAAATTACATGACAATGGTTGTTTAATATTGAACTTAAATTCAAACCAATTTACTTTCTGATTAAAGATTGACCTGGATAATAGCCTGTCTAATTACAAACGAACTTACATTTTATGTTTTTCCCGTTGTTAATTACTCTGTTATATTCTCAGTACGGAACTCAAACAAATTAACTTGTATCTTCAATATCAAGGATACGTACGATTACTTTAGAATCTCATCTATTCGCGAAGCCAATAACATTACTGTTGACTGGAAAGGCACAGACATGTTTTTAAACAAATAGGAAAGCCGTTAATTCACAGAAAGGTATTCCAATTCCCATTCTTAAAACCGAAGCAATTTAGTTTCCTCGCCATTGCTATGACGGGGGGGGGGGGTGGAGGGTGGCTTATCTACCCCATGAATTGGCTTTGTTACTCATAGAGGGGTGAAATTTTAGTAGACCTGTTATGAGTAAATGGCTAAACGTGACATGGCCCCATAAATGTTCCGCTTGAGCCCTTCTGCTTTGCAAGGTTTTTATATACTAGATGGTTTTAGAAGGCCTTGGCTCAACCAAATGGAATAAACAACTCCTCTGAAAGCAAAATGAGGTGTTAGCTTCATGGCCCCCTCTGCCTCTGTTATATAGCGGTATAATATGCAGCGGAGGGGAAGCAGTCGTAGAGCAAAATCAAATAAATAGGATTATCTTATGATGACATGGATAGCAGACAAATTATGTGGGAAATTAGGTGATTTAGCCAGAGCACAATATCTTTTGTCTATATTATATCGGTCTCTAGAGAAGTTAGCTTAACAAAATCAAATAATGATTGGATTTGCTTGAGGCTTTGTAATTTCGTTATGTAAGCCTGCTAGCTGGGAAGGGAGGGGAAGCGAAGTTGATCATTGTTAAGGTATTACTGGGCTCGTTGTAACATGGCCGACACACAAGATGGGTTGGCTAAACACGTTATGAACGGGATTACTGTCCTTTATTAAGTGTATTACAAGTGTCCGGCTTACACACGCCTAAAGTAGGAATTAGCGAGCAAGAATACAAGGACGGGGGCTAACAACATATGTTGTGGGTTTAACAAAACAGAAGGACGAACTAGCAGTCATGATGATGGCGCTTGATGCATAATTCAAAGCGGTATGGAAAATAGGACGGCAGCAAAAGAGAGAGAAATGGAATGCGCTCTCACTCCCTCTTGCGTCCCTAGGGTTAAAGATCAAAAGGACATCCTGCCCTCTCTGAGGGGGTGGATAAGTTTATTGAAGGGGAAGATGGCCAGTTTTTGGGGATGGGTTCCATGCATAAGGGATTAGTAGTCCGTATGTCGCCACCTATAATCCTGAGCTGTTCACCCGGACTGCACCAATATCCTCGATATTCGATTCAGTGGTGGCTGAGGGGTAAAATGTCGAGAGGGGCACGGCAAATCAAAACCGTGCAACCAAGATGGATGCAAAATAACTCAGTATAAAAATATAGGCTATTAGTTTGAAATGAAAGTTCTTAACGGAGTAGAGTGCAGTATGGCAATAGGCTACATATGAAGCACAATAATAATAACAAAATTAATGATAATAGTAGGCTAATAATAATAAAAAGTAGATACAAGCACAAATATCGACCTTACTATAAACTTATGTCCAGTCTATTTATCCAGTCCAGGCTCGATGGTGTAGCACTTAAAAAGTCGGTAGGGTCACCTAGGTACGCTATAATTTTCCAGTCTTCCACAATGTGCCTGATGCTCTGATTCGATGTACCGCAATCACATCAGGGGTTTGGCCACTTCCCCCATTTGTGCAGGTTGTACGCACAAACTCCATGTCCTGTACGGATGCGGTTAATGGTCTACCATATATGTCGCTGTTGTTCAAAGCCCTTGATCTTTACAGGATCAATGAGGTCACGTTCTTCGGGTGGGGCATTTCTAGTCCATGTTTCACGCCATTTAGCTGCAATGTTCAAATTACTACCAGCAAGCTGTTGAGCCAGTCGCAGGGGTGGATTCCTGTACCGGAGCTGGTTTATTGCCAGAGTAGGAATGTCGTCATGGATTGGAAGTGCAAGGTTGTCCATTATCTTAGAATATTCCTTCCTCATTGCATCCTGTCTTCTTAACACCGGAGGGGCTATGTGGCTGAGTGTTCGGAGCCAGTAGAGTGGAGTAGTTCTTTTGTTGTTTAAGTGGAAACTGCTGACTTCGGTTTTGGAAAAATTTGGTACGAGTCTCCACTTAGTGAAATATGCATATAGTTCATTGAGATCATCGGTTAGAATGTTTTCAGCAGTTTTGAACTCCTTGTGTTGAACAGCCAGAGCCAAATCATCAGCATATCCAAACTTCCTTGCACTGGTTTCAGGTACGTCAGAAATATAGGCTATAGGTTGAAAAGTACGGGAGATAGTACCGACCCCTGGGGTAGTCCATTATTGAGTTTCCGTTGTTTACTAATATGATTACCTTGTACTACTTGGAAGTGTCTGTCTGAGAGCATGTTATTAAGTAATCTCAGTGTAGCTCGACAGGGCAAGACTCTGGTCAATTTGTACAGGAGTGCAGTGTAGCCTATGAGTATTACTTACATTTATTTATTTATTATTACTGTCGTTAATACCCCCCTTAAGGGAAAGCGTTCCGGTCCCTTTCTTCACAAAAACCTCTCATATATTCAGTATGCTTCTTCCTCTTCCTCTCTTCTGTCGACTTCTTTCCTGCTTTTTTCCCCTTTTTTCTTTGGGCGTTAAATCAAATTTCTGTTTTCTGATTTTTTCTCTATATATTTTCCAGTCTGCCATGTCTTCTGTAGAGATGTTTAGTTTCTTGAGGTCTTGCATGGTTTCCTTTACCCAATTGGTTTTCTGTGTACTAGGCCCTACTCATAACTATATTAAACATTTTCTTGGTCAGTCTGTCTTCGGTCATCCTATATATTTTTCGATAAAATGTTGCCCTTCTTTTTCTGATGTAATTTGTAATCGCCTCTGTCTGTTTGTACAGTTCTATTGTCGGTCTCTTTATCAGTATTCTCTCTTCCTTAACTGGCCCGTAGATCTTTCTCAGTATTTCTCACTCTTGTTTTTCTAGTTCAAAGATTTTTGTTCTTCCCTTGATTGCTGTCGTTTCTAAAGCGTATAAGACTTCTGTCGTAGTTTGGCATTGAAGGTGATAGTTTTTGTTGTTGCAGTGGTTCCATGTAGGCCTAAGTCTGGATGCTTTCTACAACTGTGTGATCCTTTCTTCATTGGATGCCAAGTTCAGTCCTATTTTCTGTATAATTTCTCCCGGGTATTTGAAACTTTCCACTTGCGTTATTTTTCCACACTTGGTTTCCAGTGGGAGTCTGTCTGTAGATATTGTGTCCATTTTAAATGATTATGTCGACTTCGCTGGGGTCTGGCGTTACGTTACGGTGAATGCACTGAGAATGCACTGAGGTGTGTGTCGTCATAGTACTGCTTGAGCTTCCTCCTTTCCCCGTGCGCTCCGGTGAGCGTGACGTCATCCAGCCAGCAACCTCCTTTGTCCTTTCTTTGTCTTACAGACTGACTTTCAGTGTTTTTCGTAAGAGATTTGTAACCCTGTTTTGGCAGAGATTTCATGTAGCGTCTCTAGAGCTTCTTTGACTTTTTTCTGTTAAGTTATTTGTTATAATGGCTATGTTGTTGTTTGAGTCTTCAGTCTTTTGACTGGTTTGATGCAGCTCTCCATGCCTCCCTGTCCTGAGCTAATCGTTTCATCTCTACATAGCTCCGACACCCTACATCCGAGGCAATCTGTTTAACATATTCTAACCTTGGTCTACCCCTACAGTTCTTGTCCTCGACCCTTCCTTCCATAACTAAGCTTGCTATTCCTGGGTGTCTTAGTATGTATCCTACCAACCTATCTCTTATCTTCATTAGCAATCGCCAGAAACATCTCTCCTCTCCCACTCGTCTTAATACCTCTATGTTTGTAACCCTATCTATCCATCTGATCTTCATCATTCTCCTGTAACACCACATTTCAAATGCCTCAATTCTCCTCTTTTCTGCTGCACCAATAGTCCAAGTTTCACTTCCATAGAGCGCCACGCTCCAGACAAAGACTTTCAATAATGACTTCCTAATACCTAAATCTATATTCGATGTCAGCAGATTCCTTTTTTGTAGAAATGCTTTCTTTGCCTGAGCCAACCTACTTTTAATATCCTCTTTGCTTCGTCCATCACTGGTTATTCTGCTTCCTAAGTAACAGAAGTCTTCTAGGTACTTCCTTCAGCTTTTCACCTGCTAATTTGATGTCCATCGAGGTTTCTGATTTATTTCGGCTGCATTCCAGTATTTTTGTTTTACATTTATTAATTTTCATCATGAATTCTTTCCGTAAGACGGAGTCCATACCATTCAAAAACTCATTCAAATCCTCAGGCTTGTCGGCCAAGATGACGATGTCATCAGCAAATCTCAGAGTTGAAATTATTTCTCCTTGAATCTTCACTCCCACTTTAAATTTTTCTCTAATTTCCTTCATTGCATGTTCAATGTAAAGATTGAAAAGTATGGGTGATAAGTTGCAGCCTTGCCTTACACCTTTCTGAATACCAGCTTCTCTCTCATGTCCTTCAACTCGAATGACTGCTGTCTGGTTTCTGTACAGATTGTATATCACCCTCCTATCCCTGTACTTTATTCCAATCGATTTCAAAATGTCAAACAATTTAGTCCAACCAACGATATCAAAAGCCTTTTCTAAGTCTACAAAAGCCATGAATGGCTATATCATCGGCAAATTCCAGACATTTTTTTTATTTACTGCAAGCCAACATGTTATAACTTGAACAGGTATGTAGGGAATTTGGTTTGAAAATCAGCATTTCAAAAAGGGAGGTTATGTCGGTAGGGAAGAAACACAAGAAACTGCCAGATAGGAGGATCAAAATTGGAGCAGATGGAACATTTTAAGTGCTTAAAGTGTGTATTCCCTGGGAATGGTAGGAGGCTATGGGGAAAAGAAATAGAGTCGAGCTGGAGAAAAGCCAATTGCAGTGAGTTCTCAATTTTATCTGCTGAATACTGAAAGAGAGAAGTTAGTGTAGCCACGAAACTCTCCCCACATCGCTCAGTATTTAGACAGACCTTGCTGTACGGAAGTGAGAACTAGAGGTAACTGATGTGAGGGTAGCACGAATGATGGGAGCAATGGCAGGAAGGTGGTCATAATGAAGGGATAAGGATAAGTTAGAAATGAACACGTTCGATGAACCGATTCAGATGGTGGGGTCTGTGAAGAGATTGGTTGGTTGGTTGGTTCCTCAGTTTAGGAGCTGCTACAACGCGGTCATATAGCCCCGTGTACTTTGGGTGTGCGTAGAATGTGTCTGATAACCGGTGTTAACTGTGATGACTGTATTAGTGTGTGTTATCTGTTTTAATTCAAGTAAGGACTGCACACGATAATTTCAAGTAGTTCCTACTTTCACTACCAAAGGCTAACGTCCACGACACCTAGTTGTGAACTCTCTACTACTAGATGCAATCGCAACCAGAGCCTGGTGACGAACTAGAAATTTTGGCTTCACACGATTTTAGTTAGTTGAAGGTTCTTTTTCATGCCATAAATCTATGACATGGGACCGCCAGCTTTACTTCCCCTACAAAGGAAGGCATACTGATGGATTTTTAACACTCTTAAAAATCCGACGATTTCGGCTGAGTTTCAACCCGCGACTTTGGGCAGAGAAGGTCAGCATGCTACCAACTACGCCACCGAAGAGAATGGGGGAGGAGAGATTACCTAAGAGGTTAATGAGAGGGTAAGAGAAGTAGAGGAGGCCGTGGTGCTAACTGCTAATAGAGGATCGTGGAGACGACTGGTTCGCACACAGAGGTTTACAAACTGGACTGAACGCAAAACGGTCTCAAATGAAAATATGTGTTTATTATTTATTATTATTTATACTAAGCCTCCGTGGCTTAGGCGGCAGCACGCCGGCATCTCTCAACCACTTGGTCCGTGGTTCAAATCCCGGTCACTCCATGTGAGATCTGTGCTGGACAAAACGGAGGCAGACAGGTTTTTCTCCGGGTACTCCGGTTTTCCCTGTCAACATTTCATTCCAGCAACACTCTCCACTATCATTTCATTTCATCTGTCATTCATTTAATCATTGCCCCAGAGGAGTGCGTCAGGCCTCGGCAGCCGGCACAGTTCATATCCTCGCCGCTAGATGGGGGCTTCATTCATTCCATTCCCTGACCCGGTCGGAGACTGGAAGCAGGCTGTGGATTTTCATTTTCAATATTATTGATGTGTAACACCGGTTGCTGTATATTTTTGTGTGGGGGTGATTTTGTAAAAAGGGACGGAAGTGGGACGGAAACAACGAGCGCGCGCGGTGGTGGATATTGGTACTGTCAGCCATGTAACTCTGTGGAATGTAATTCGCATACGGTTTACTTCTAGGCTTGGAGGCCCCATTAAAGAAATTCCTACAATTCTTCACACTGTCGTTCTTTGGTGTGAAAATATTCATTATATCATATTTGCTGAAAGGATTTGTCACTGGAGTTTTACAGTAGTTATTGCAGACGATGGTAATGAGAACTTAACGATGGTAATAACACTAAGGAATCCTTCATGTTTGCTGGCACAAGGTAGCACTATGAGTTCATTCTTTAAACAAGTAGTTCCGTGAAGAACTAAAGCCTATTTTCATATATCCTACTTATGTTAATTGCCTCTATCAACATACAAAATTTCAGTTTGATTGCTGTAATAGATTCGTAGATATTGTGAACCGTCTATATATTTCGGATGGTCGCCATGTTGGACTGTTATATATGTAGGTCTTAGAGTTAGGCCTATGTAGTGTTACATGAAGATTAGCCTATTGTGTACGTGTAGTATTCAAATTTCAATCACATGATTGGAACACAAGAAGAAAAAACGAGATTTTAAAATTTCGCACAGCTGCCACCTTGTGGTTATGGAAACAATTGAAATAGATTAGATGCCAGTGGATTAACATTTGTATAAGGATTTACTGCACCAAGTTTCACTGCATTTGGATGGGTAAATTGCGAGAAACGGCCATGTGAATATTTATACTTCGCGTCACCACCATGTTGGAATTGTGATCACCAGATTATTGAAAGTCCTATAGGTGAACTTATGTTCATAATCCGTATGAACAAAAAAGAATCAGTTTGATTGCTGTAGTAGATTCGTAGATATTGAGAACCGTGTAAATATTCTGGATTGTCGCCATGTTGGATTGTTATATGTATAGGCCATAGAGTCGTGTACCTTTAAATGAAAATTATTGCGTAGGTTCATTATTCAAACTTTCACTTCGATCGCATGATTACGACACAAGAAACAAAAACTTATTTAAAAAATTCGCACAGCCGCCATCTTGAGGTTATGTAAACAATTGAACTAAATTACATAACAGTGCATTACAATGTGTATAAACATTTGCTGTACCAAGTTTCGTTGCGTTTGGATCATTAAATCGCGAGAAAATTCTATTTAAAACTTTCAATTTCGCTTGGCCGCCATTTTGGTTTTGTAGTTACGAGGTTTTTGATAGTCACATAGGTGAACTTCTAGTAGTGCCCTTTATCACCGTACAAAATTCCAGGGTGATATTGGTAATAGTTTCGGAGATATTGAATGCTGGTGAAATATTTCGCACAGCCGCCGTGTTGGATTGGTGATATGTAACAAAATTTGAAGGGCACAGTCGGGGTCGCCCAGAATAGTGCTATGAACTTACCGAGTTACATTGAAATCGCTCCAGCCGTTTAGATATTATTAGGGACACACTCACACACACGCACACACAGACAGACACATGGACTAAAGGTGATCTCATAAATGAAAATAAGCTAAAAATGCGAGTAAGTAATATGGAATTATTCGAATATCATGTCAGATGTTACACATTATAGGCTCGTAATTTTTAGCCTACTTTTCACATTTTCCAACTGCCTTTCATGGCTCTAGTTCCAATTCCCTTAATTCCAATTATTCGATTGTTGCGGGCATTTGTAATCCCCCAGTCTTGTATTGCATTCCATTTTTGTTGTTAATCAGCCCATTTTCATTTTATGAAAAAATAGGCTTATGATATTACCTTTTGTCCGTGTGTATGTCCCCCTCTAATAACTTCTAAACGGCTGTAGCGTTTTCAATGAAACTCGGTAAGGTCATAGCACCATTTTGCCTACCCTATTAAGTCTCACCAATCCAACGTGGCGGCTGTGCGAAATATTTCACCGGCATTCTGTACCTCCGAAATTATTACCGATATCACCCTGAAATTTTGCACGGTGATAAAAGGCACTACTAGAAGTTCACCTATGTGACTATCAAAAACCTCGTAACTACAAAACCAAAATGGCGGCCAAGCGAAGTGTAGACTTTTAAATATACTTTTCTCGCGTTTTAACCATCAGAGCGCAGTGATATATAGTACAGTAAATGTTTATACATATTGTAATGATGCACTGGCATCTAATTTAGTTCAATTGTTTACATAACCTTCAGATGGCGGCTGTGCGAAATTTTAAAATTAAGTTTCTTTTTCTTGTGTCGTAATCATGCAATCGAAGAGAAAGTTTGGATCTTTAATGGTACATAACTCTATGGCCTAATCATATAACAATCCAACATGGCGACCATCCGAAATACAGTAAGTCCGGGAATGTTCTCCGCAGTGCCAACATGCGTCTGCGAGAGCTAGCTACAGCAGTTATGTTGGTAGCACGGCTGCCGCTTGCATCATAACAAATAAACAGTAAACTTTGTACTCACCACAGCCATTCATAACAGATGCTGGAACCATTCACATTACATCACTCTTTTTCCGTAATCAGTTTGTTTTAATTCATGAACCACGGGAACAACTGAAGCTTGTCTCTCACAGCTTTATGTGCTGTCGACTTAGAGATTCCTGTTTGTTGAGCTAATTTCATTTTTTTTGTTGTCGTGTAGCCTCCTGAGAGGCCGAGTGTAGGTCTTTCTAGTCGACGCCCGTGGGCGACCTGCGCGTCGGGATGAGAGATGGAATTGATGAAGATGAATGAAACTGGGCAAGGATGTGGAAGGAAGCGACCGTGGCCTGTCAGAAGGTACTGTTCCAGCATTTGCCTGGTGTTGAAAATGGGAAACCACGGAAAACCATTTCAAGGACAGCCGACGGTGGGGCTCGAACCCACGCGTCTACCGAGTCAGCAGAGAGCTTGGCCCCATGGCCTAACGCAGCGCTTTAGCCCGCGCAGCCACTACTGTCGGTATTTTCGTGTTGATTTACTTGGACTACGCTGCATTATATCGGGGATTTCACCACGTGTTTCGTCTGTTTAAAGCGTAGGCCAGCCTATTCCCGGTACATCGTTTACTTACCAAATCCCGAAAGGTATCGCAGTTTGGACACTATGAATTAGGAAACCGCGCCTGAAATCTTAATTTTACATTTTCTGTAAATCGATCGCCTTCGCGATAAACGTATTCCACCAAAAACACTCTCTCTTTAGTAGTAAACATTACCGCCTGTATACTGTTGCACTCTTCCAATAATAATCTATCTGAACACTCGCTTACTGCAATACACACTGAAGATTCGACAGTCTACAGCCCACACGCGGGACTCCCCCTTTCAAGGACACAGGGCCGCCAACTAAACCCATGACGCAAACGCTCGCAGCTAATGCGGAGAACATTCTCAGGCGCCCTGTATTTAGATGGTTCCCAATATCTAGGAATCATTTACAGCAATCAAACTGAAATGTTGTATGTTAAAAGAGACAATTAAAATAAGTAGGATATATTAAAAGAGGCTTTAGTTTTTCACGGAACTACTTGTTAAATTTAAAATAACACTCGGTAAAGCTATAAGAAAAAATCGAAACTTTTGAACGACTTTCAGGGACTTTTAGTCCAACACTAAGAGTTCGTACCATCTCGCGACCGATTGGCGTACCGTACTGACTTTCATTAATAGTAAGTAAAATGTTCTTATAGCAACATATAGATGTCTCTACTGAACTACTGTTGTCATGGTAACCATCGTGTCCACGCCAATCAAAGAAAGACCCTCAGTCCCAAATGGCGAAGTTGGTACCATGCTGAGTTTTTATGCCCAAGATCGCGGTTTCAACCCCGGCAAAAGTCATCATATTTTTAAGAGCGTTAAACATCCCTCAGTATGCCATTCTTCGGAGGGGAAGAAAACCGGCGGTCCCATGTCATAGATTTATGGCATGCAAAATAATTTTCCACTAGCTACAATTGTGTGAAGCAATATTTGTACGTTAGATTTGATTAACGGTCTATTAAATTCCAACGTTCGCCACCAGGTGCCGGTCACGGTGGCATCTAGTTGCCATGTTCGCAACTGGGTGTCGTTGACGGTAGCATTTGGTAGCAAAAGTAGGAACTACAGTACTTGAAATTGATCGTCTGCAGTCCTCACCTGAATTACAGACAACACACACTAATACAGCCATCACAATTAATACCGGTTATCAGACAGATTCTACACACACCTTAAGTACACGGGGTACATGACCGCGTTGTCGCAGCCCCTAAACTGAGGAACCAACCAACCATACTTATGTAAATAACAACCAAGAACAGTAGCTCTGCTCTCTAGCCCATGGATTCAAGCTATCTGTGGACTCGACAGGGATTTGAAATTTAGGGGGTGGGGGGAACACGGAATACCATTTCAAAAACGGCAACTGGACTTAGTTGATAGCGTCATTGGCTGGCATCTTTGAGGTCCTGGAATTGACTCCCGTCTCTGCCTAGAATTAAGAGGGTGCTGGCTGCTGATATGGTCTGGTACGGGGTTTGCCAGTCTCGCGATGTCAAAAGTGAACTAGCCTAATGCATTAGCAGGGTGGAGGGAGGAGTGTGAAGGGGGACTGATTAAATTACACCACGTGGACGCCAGCCCTTGGGCTGCGTCCCATGTTTGTAAATAACTGGGCCGAAACCATATTCCTAATCACCTGGTAGGGCTGTATTACCCTGCCAACGAATTGTTGCTGGTGGCGGAAATCGGAACGAATGCGCTCCGCCCAGCCACACGCCTGCGATAGACGTGCAGTCGTCGCTAGCGACAACCTCATCGCATGCCGTGTGTGTGCATGGTTCGTGCTGGGTCGTGCGCTGTGCGTTGTAAAACGTGATATGTATCCCTTATGTGCAGGACCTTCCCAATACAATGTAAGCGTGACACGGTGGGTGAGTGGTTATCGTGTCGTACTACCAACCCCAAGCTTGCAAGTTCCGTCCTGGCCGAGGTAAGTGATTTTTGAAAGGCGACGAAAATCTCGACACACATATCATACGTTGGTGGCATGTTAAAGAACAAATTTGAATTCAGTAGGCCGTGTTCTTGTTAGCAAAATTAATCTCGGGAGTTTCCGCCAACACAAAAGTTCCTCCTTTCTCTACTAGAAAGCGCTATAGTGTCAAGGAGCTTACATATCTAACCTCCTCGACTTTCATAGCTTTTCCAAGGAACAACAAAATTCGACGTGTTAGCTGCCCTCTGGGTGTCAATTAACAAAGCTTACACCCGGCACCTGGGACCATACGATTTTATTATTATTATTATTATTATTATTATTATTATTATTATTATTATTATTATTATCGTCTAGTACAATGTAACGTCAAGCAGGTTAGTAGTAGGCTGCTGTTCTCATTGTATGACTGTACATGCGTTCCCCCTCTTGGCCCGCACCCGCCCGTGGCAGCCATAACGTGGTCAGCTGACGTAATGTATACACAACAGCCCCGTTCCACGTCTAGCGGAAACAGATCCCTGGTAGGGCTGTACCTACCATTCGAATATTCGATTAATTTGACACCGACAGCGGTAGCTACGCTCGATAACTCGCAGCACTAGGTCGTGGGGCCAAGCTCTCTGCAGACTCGGTAGACGTTGGTTCGAGCCCCAACGTCAGCCATCCTTGAAATTGTTTTCAGTGGTTTCCCCATTTTTAACTCCAGGCAAATGCTGGGGGACGGTACCTTCTGACAGGCCACATCCTTGTCCAGTTTCATTCATCTTCATTCATCTCACATTAATTCCTCTCAAGAGGTTGATGTTAGGAAAGGCATCCTAACGGACTCTCATTCAGCACATAGCCTCTCATCGCGTCTCATTCCCGACTCCGTTGAAAACAGGAATATTTATACAAAGTTTACAAATACTGAAAATCTACAAGTTAATATCTAAGTTTTCAATCCATTGAAGGGCTGAAGCCGTCACTTGAAAGAAATCTTCTGCACTCCCAGAATAAGCTCGTCTGCTGCAGCATGTTACAATGTGTTCACTGCCACAGTCACATTGGGAAGATGCCGCCAATCCCCATAGGTGGAGGTTCTCTGCACAAATGCCATGGCCTATACGGAGCCTATTAAGGCGGGTACACACTTGCGAGCTGAGCGGCTCATGAGGCGCTCACATTACCAGCCTCATCAGTGTGTACGGGCTTGTGAGCCTAGTTCGAGCCGACCATGAGTCGCTCAATCTGAGCCGGATGAAGTCGGTTTTTACAGCGAGCACAAAGGAATCCTCAGTGTCAGTGTGGATGGCAGAGATACGAGCCTGTACCAGCTTCTGTGAGCCTGGCTTGAGCCGAAATCGGGGAGCGACGATACGTTTCCCGTTTGGAGATTGTGTGACCTATTCTGCTTAGTAAAGACTCAAAGTCAGTAGGCGACATCCGTGTGAAAATTTTATACTGACCACTAACGATCTGGAACTTCATGTCCAACAATAATTCCGACCCACTTCGTCTTTTGTACAGTTCATTGCGCCAACACCGACGGGGTTTCTTTTCATTTTCATTTAAATTGGCCATCATCATAGCTGCGCCACTCGCAACCATCACAGCAAGCGGAAGACATCCGTTTTGCACGTGGAAACAACACACAATGACTGTTTCTGCTCGCGAGCATTATGGCTCAAATAATGCTCATAGAAGGCTCGGGCATTACTTTTTCCTCGAGAGGCTCGCAAGTGTGTACCCGCCTTTAGGTGTCTTCCAAATACCGTATGTCGCGGTAGTTCCATGCCAACTGGCTGTGTACCTGGTCTAGCCAGAGCCTGGTAGTCCTCATGTGCAGCACTAGTCCACATTCCTGAGCATTTCCTGTTCATATTGAAATTCATTGCTTGCAATGATTCTGCCAATGATGGGTGGCCGTCTGGTTTTTAATCGGCTTTTTCTAAGTACAGGTACCGTACATCTGAGTGGATTGGAAGCTGAGGATTGATAATTAACTTTTTATATTCCTTTAGGAGGGCGTTCTGTCACCGCAGATTTGGTGGCGCTCTGTGACTTAGAGGCGGTAGCCAGTGAAGAGGAGTAGACTTCATGCACCCTGTTATAAGGGGTAGACATACATTGGATTAATTCGACAATTTTAAATATTTGTCAATTCAATATTCGGATGTCAAACATTGCGGATGCCCGAATACTTGGGTTGTTAAGATCATTGGAACATTCGAAGTACTCGAGTTGGGGGTAGCGCACCCCGGAGGCTCCGGGTTCGGTTCCCGGCTCCGTCAGGGATTTTAGAAACTTACGTGAAGGCTGGAACGGGGTGCACTCAGCCTCGTGAGGACAATTGAGTAGCTGTCTGACAGTGAGGCAGCGGGATCACGAAAACCAAGATTAACGGCCGATGGGACCAGATGCACTGATAACGCATCACCCCAATATCTGCAGGCCAAATGGCTGGGCAGCGGTCGCTTGGTAGGCCTAGGCCCTTCATGGGCTGTAGTGCCAGGGGTTATTATTATTATTAATCGAACAGTACAAATATAGTATTTGAAATATTCCAAGATGATCTTCTTCTCCTTGGTTATAGTTCGATTTCGAACGTCGTGACCCTTCACTCAATTCCCGCCATACACCGCGGTCTTCTGCTGTGTGCATTAATTTCTGAAGTGGCAGATTAGTCAGACTCTTAATATGGTCAAGGTACCGGTCCCCTCAGCCATATTCCGTCAACTTTACCCTGGATGATTCACTTCCCAATGACGTCTCGCCGGATGACATGGCCGAAAAATTTCAACATTTGCCTTTGAATGTTTAGGAGTAAGCGTGCTTTAGGAGCAATTCTTAGCTCCTTCTTGCTACCCATCAGACGCGGTCACGGGGTTCATGACTCCCCCCCCCCCCCCTCCAACGGAGACCAATTTTTATTACAAACTCAAAAAACGAAAACACAATAACCAGACAAATAAAACTTAACGAATTTTAACTGAAAACTGAAATATCTTTATTGAAATTATTATGTTCTGTTACAACTGTACATATTTACAACATCATACCTGTTATATAAACACGATTATTTATATTAAAAAAAACAATTCGTCTATTTTGTTTAGTAAACCTTGTGATTACCGAATCGATGTTTATAGTGATGTCACGATGAATGTGCAGCAATGCACGGATAGGAATTTGGGGCTTTTTTCGCACCAACAAATTTTGCCGACGTCCAAACTGCAAGCTTGGTTGGCAATTTAAGCTGTGACTTTCTCCCTTTGTCGGTACCAACTCGACTTGCCGAAACTGTAACGTACCTTGATACTTTTCTCGAAGCTCGATGTTAAAGTCGCAAAACACGCCGTTGCAATTTGTACGAAGATTTTTGGTGCGCTAAACGCATCAAATTTCTATCCCTGTAGCTTGCAAAAGAATGGTCTGGTTTTGTACGTTTGGTTATTTTGTGATTGCGTTTTTAGTGATACCATTTTCTTAACAATTTCGATTCCCTGAACCCCCCCCCCCCCCCTCCTTCCCAAAGTCAAACTCTAGATCAGCACCTGCTACCCATGATATTCGCAGCTTTCTTCGATAACACGTCATCTCGGAGGCTTCGATTCTCATACGGCATGCAGCATTTATGATCCAGGTCTCAGAGCCATACGTGACCATAGTAAATACCAAACTTTGAACCAGTCGCTTCTTTATTTCTTTTGTAAAATTATGATTTTTCCATATTAAACTAGACAGTGCTTCCTTAGCCATATCTATTCTTCTTTTAATAACTCCTTCACAGTTTCCCTTAGTGGAAATGCGAACCTGTAGGTAAACTATGTCTTCCATGAGATCAATATCTCGTATTAGCTGGAAGGGACGAGTTAATGTACGCTGTCTGTTCACAACCATCAAGTAACACTTGGTTCGGTTTCGTGCAAGGCCTGCTTCTTCACTGAACCTCTCAGTGCGTTACAAAAGTTCTGCCAGCTCTTCCTCCGAACTAGCCAGCAGCATACTGTAGTATCATCTGCTTAGTGTAGGTTGGAGATTGTTTTGCTGCCTATTTGAACCCCATCTTTATCTTTCCAATCCTCGCTGGCTTTTCTGATGATCCATTCCCCATAGATGTTGAATAGGAATGGTGACAAAACACATACCTTTTCCTTTTCCAACCTTAGGACTCTGAAAAGTACCCGAAAATTGCAGCAATTTGTGTAAACAAATATGCCCACTGGACGAGTTGTTTGAAGCATTGGCGAATCCAAAAGGTTGATAGGGGTTAACCCCTTCCCCATTGAGCCTGATCGATCCTTATAAATACTGTATATCATATTGAATCGCTTGTTATCACTTCCTTTCTAGCTTGCCACGGTGGGTGAGTGGTTATCGTGTCGGTCTACTAACCCCAAGATTGCAGGTTCGCTCCTGGCCATGGTAAGTGATTTCTTTAAAGGCGGAAAAAATACGACACGCATGTCATACGATCTTGGCATGTCAAATAACCCATTTCAATTCAGAAGGCCGTGTTCATAATGGCAAAATTAATCTCGGGAGTTTCCGCCAACACAAAGTTCCTCATTTCTCTACTAGAAAGCGCTATAGTGTTCAAGGAGCTTAGATATCTAACATCTAACCTCCTTGACTTCCATAGTCAAGAAACAACGAAATTCGACATGCAAGCTCCCCTCTGGGTGTCAAATAGCAAAGCTTGCACCCGGCACACGAGGCCATACGATATTATTATTATTATTATTATTATTATTATTATTACTTCCTTTCTTTATGATTTCTCTTTTCTCTTTGTTTCTCTGTTCATTGCGGCTTCGGTGGCGTAGTTGGTAGCATGCTGAGCTTCTATGCCCAAGATCGCGGGTTCAAACCCGGCCGAAGTCGTCGGATTTTTTAAGAGCGTTAAAAATCCCTCATTATGCCTTCCTTCGGAGGGGAAGTAAAGCCGGCGGTCCCATGTCATAGATGTATGGCATGTTAAAGAAACTTCCACTAATTACACCTGTGTGAAGCTAAATTAGGTTAAAAATGTAAACAACGCTCAGGTTCCTACGTTCGTCGCCAGGAGCCGACTGCGGTGGCTTCTAGTAGCCATGTTCTGAACTAGTAGTTGTTGACGTTGGCGTTTGGCGGCAAAAGTAGTAACTACTTAAAAAATCCAAAGTCTGCAGTCCTTACTTGAATTAAGAAACAGAAACACACACTAATACAGTCATCACAATTAACACCGGTTATCAGACAGATTCTACACACACCCAACGTACACGGGGCTACATGACCGCGTTGTCGCAGCCCCTAAACTGAGGAACCAACCAACCAACCATCTCTGTTCATTATAATTATTCGAACATTTGAATGAATCGACTTGTTCGTGGAATCATTCGATTATTGGCAGACTAGTCGGGATATTTCACTAATGCAAATATTTCGAAATTCAAAAGTTCAAATAGGTTGGAAAGTTCTCTGCTACCTGTCCTAACATGCCGCCACTTGCACACTGTTCAGACATAACGGCAACGCTGTGAAAGTCTGCATTAGACTGTAGGATGAGGCAAGCCTCCTTTGTTCAGCAGGAAAAAGTGGAAAAACGGGTAAGTCACATTCTCTAATTTTTTCAGGGGACCAAATTTAAACTACGAGTATCAACACTAAAATGAAATGCGTAAAACACCCCAAATTGAGGGAAAGCAATATAATTATTTTGCTAAATGTATTTCTTATAAAGGAAGCACATGTAATACAAATAACAACTAAAGTTAAATTATAAGGTGCGTTCAAAAAGTAACGAGTTGGAGGCATAATTACCAGTACTTGTATGTTAGAAGTATTGGTCCTGGCTGTTGAGGCACTTGTCCCATTGTGACACGAGGCGGTGAATGGCTGTCTCATAAATTTCCTTGGGCTGCGATGTGAACCAGTTCCGCACGTACAGCTGGACGTCGGCGTCCGAGGTGAATCGTTGGCCCCGCAGAGCCCTTTTCAGGGGACCAAACGTGGCGTAATCACAGGGAGAGAGGTCTGGACTGTATGGAGGGTCGCCGAGAACATCCCATTTGAATTTCTGCAGGAGTGCCGCGACTGTGTTGGCCGTATGAGGTCATGCATTGCAGAATGACCCCAAGGGTGAGATTGACTGGTCGTTTTGTTTTGATCGCTTGGTGAAGGGTGGTCAAGGTTTGCGAGTAACGCTAGGCATTCACTGTTGTCCCGTGCGGCATGAAGTGTATCAGAAGGGGGCCATCTTGGTCAAAAAAGAACGTCAGCATTACCTTTCCTGCACTCGTGTGGATGGCTTTGCCTTTTTTGGGTGGTGGTGACCCTGGATGCTTTGTCGTTTGGATTCTGGTTCGAAGTGATGACTCCATCCATGACTCATCTCCAGCCACCACTGGTGCCAGGAACCCATTCCTTTCCCTCGCATAGCGCTGCAGATGACCAAGACAGTGAGTGGGCCATTCGACATGCTTCCTGGTGTGACAGAAGACTGTGGGGCACCCTTTGCGCAAGTGCAGTCGTTCGTTCATGATGGTGTGCACACTTCCGACGCTCAATTCGACCACGGTGGCTATGGCGTTCACTGTCACTCGGCGGTCCTGGGTAATGAGTGCATCAACCAGCTGGACATTGTCATCGGTAATGCAGGGGGAGGGGGGGGGGGACACAGGGCATCATCGGCTAAAGTCACCCGTCCTTCCCTGAAGCGCTTGTGCCACGCCTTGGCCCTTGCAAGGCACATGCAGTGTTCGCCGTACACTTGTGACATTCGGTGATGAATGTCCGTTCCCCCTACTCCTTCCGCTGTTACATACCGAACAACACCTCTTTGCTCTTCGTCTGACGCCTCCATGTCACTGTTTGCAATGCGACTGGCAGCGTTGGACGATTGATGCATGCTGCTGCTCGCTTTTTTATCGTCACGTGACGTGCACGCGTGCTCTCTAGCGACGGGCTATGACCTTCCACGCTCTGGTCGGAACCACACCTCGTTACACACGCCACGATTAGCCGATGTCGTCACCGGTTTGCGCATTCCAGCCTCCGGCTCGTTACCTTTTGAACACACCTTATATAAAATAGTGATAGGATATGGGACGTTCTTTCCGTTTCCACTAAAACTAAAAACCCCGTATCTCGATGGCATTCCGCTTTATTTAAAATTAATTTCAACTGGTCTGTAGTGACGATGGCTGGCCACCAGAATGCGCCATAAAACTCATTTCCGAAAAAGATGGACTTACCTAGTTCTTTCAGGATATCCTATTTGATGTATCCTATTTACAGTGGCAAATGTGGTTTCGAATCTGAAGTATATAGGATAAGGTGTAGCTACAACTGTAGTATTCTTGGCTCCGCCTTGAAGGTCCGGGTTCGATTTGCGGCTCTGCCAAGAAATTTGACTCTGGTCAAAGGATAGGAACAGGTTTCATTCAGCCTCATGAGGCGAACTGGGAATGGGTAGATTCGATTTCCATTTCAGCCATCTTGAAAGTGGTTTACCAATCCAGGAAAATACCGGAATAGTTCCTCCCACCCAATTCCCACCTAAATCACGAATACCACACTACTACAAACATCACAATAACACAGGTAATCATATACTAGCAGTAGTGCCCGGCTTCGCCCGGTGGATTTATTTGTTTTATGGATGATAATGAATACTACTACAGAACTGGCACATGATACTTAAACTAACAAAAATATATATATATACATAACTTATTGTGGTGGTAGTGGTGGTAGTGGAAGTGATAATCAGTACAGTATAATGGTCGGAACGTTTAGGTCATTTTCCTGTAATGATAATAATAATAATAATAATAATAATAATAATAATAATAATAATAATAATAATAATGAATAGGGAAACGGCTATTTACTACCAACAGCACTGACATATGTAATTTACAAACGAATTTAAAAAAATATTAGAAAGAGGAGTAAGTGAAATAAAAGACACTGCCTAGGGCCTACATCTCATTGGCTGTTAGAAATGCAGAGACCAATATTGTAGTATTTTGTCGCATAGCGCCGTAGGAAAATAATCAGAACACTTGGGAAAACTTCGGCTGTCCAGAGCTACTGAGGTAGCAATAGTATAATTTATTGCCACATAGCGCTCACGGATAAGGTTCGGAATATATGAAGGTAAATTTGAAAGCACTAACGCCTATTGCAGACGATAACCTCAATGTATTGCACCAACACCATTACACTTATACAGATGCATAATGTATTCATGATGATAACTGCTTTAAGGGGCCTAAGAAATCATTTTGCACTAATTACTCCTGGTGACTGCCATTTCTAAGCTGCGCAAGATTTAACTATTTTCAAAGTTCTGCACCAGAACACTGGTAGGGACGACGTGATGCAGACCGAATTGCCAGTCAACAATGGACTTCTTAAAATACTCTTACAGTTACACTACTACAGAAATTAATGGTTCTAGGGCCTTAATACGAGGTTTTCAAGTTCATTTTGTCTGTTATTCTAAATGTAGGGATTGGAGTACGTTGTCCAAAATATCAAGTGGACAGTGTTACCAGCAGGGTTTCAAAGGGTAAGTATACACATTTTGGTTCAGATCGGTTAAAAGGTGTAGATTTGTGCCAAAGGGCCTAAATGCAGGGAATGGAGTGGTCTGTCCGAAATTTCATGTAAACGTGTTACTCGCAGGGTTCCAACGGGTAAGTATACAAATTTTGGTTCAGATCGGTGAAACGGTGTAGATTTGTGCCAAAGGGCCTAAATGCAGGGGAGGTGTAGCCTAATGCTACATAGCCTAAACTATTCCTCTTGAATCTGGCTATCATATACAAAAATATTTTTTCGAATCCCACTGGTAGTTCCAAAGAATAGCGCGTTTAAACACACAAACACTCTCTTCAGCTTTATTATATTAGTATAGATATTCAATGTATATACATTTACACACACTAGTATAGTCTACGGGGCTAAAGAATGACAATGTTGAACCCTCAAATTATTATTATTATTTAAACTTAGCAATTCTTCTAGGTTGTTATGGGGTCTTGCCTAGGACCGGCCGTGAAAGGCAATATACCATCCTTTTGGAGGCCTTCATGGGGAGGTTATGGCTGCTTGAGCTTTTAGTTCTCGCAGTAAAGAGGCGCAGGTGCGCTCCTTAAAAGGGGAGGTAGCCCGCAGTTTTCTACTCCTGTGGGGGTCCGGGCGGGGACACCAAGGGCCCTCTGATGACACGGCACAAACTTAGAAGAATTGCTGAGTTTTGATTCGCTGGCCGTGAAAGCCAATATAGGCTACAATCTATTATTATTTTTCTTATTATTATTATTATTATTATGCAACAGCGGGTGAGTGGTTATCGGGTCGGACTACCAACCCCAAGCTTGCAGGTTCGCTCCTGGCCGTGGTAATTAATTTTTGAAAGGCGGCAAAAATCACGACACGCATGTCTTACGATGTTGGCATGTTATGGAATCCATTTGAATTCAGTAGACCGTGTTCATAATGGCAAAATTAACCTCGGGATTTTCCGCCAGCACAAAGTTCCTTATTTCTCTACTAGAAAGCGCTATAGTGTCAATGAGCTTAGATAGACAATCTAACCTCCTTGACATTCATAGTGATTCAAGGAACAACAAAATTCGACATGCAAGCTGCCCTCTGGGTGTCAAATAACAAAGCTTGCACCCGGCGCCGAGGCCATACGATATTATTATTATTATTATTATTATTATTATTATTATTATTATTATAACTATGTTATAATACACAGATAGACCAAAAATAAGATAAATAGTTCCAAAAACGATAATAAAGGAATGTGGAAAGTCATTAATGATATAACAGGTCGGAAAACACAAACTGTCAATGAAGTCATAAACAAACACTTAAGATTACATTATACTAACGAAGTGAAGGCAATAAATTCAACAATACCTTTAGTGAAGAAATAAACAGCCTAGCTCATAACTGTAGTATCAACATATGGCAATCAAATAGAAACACGTTAATGAATTCCTTTACATTACTTGAAACTGATGAACATGAAATAGAAAACATAATTAAGTAATTAAAAACAGACAAATCGCCTGGGGTAGACAATATAGGCTTGAAAGACATAAAGGCAACATCCAAAAAAACTATGCCAATCATAATACATCTCATAAATAACATATTCGAATCAGGCATAATACCAAAATATATGAAATACACAATCATTAAACCAATATATAAGAATGGCGATCACTTAGACTTTGGCAACTACAGACCAATATGCATTTTATCAATCCTACACTAAATAATGGAAAAATGCTTGGATAATAGATTGAAGAATTTCCTAAATAAATATGATATTTTAAAGGGACACCTATACGGTTTTAGGAAGGAAAAAAGTACTGAACTACTCCTGGCTGAATTTGCAAATGTAATAAATAATGCCTTAAATAAGAACAATCACATAATGGTACTTTTTCTTGACTTTTCTAAAGCATTTGACACAATAAACCACAATAAACTACTTGCTAAATTACACGATATTGGAATAAGAGGCACGACTTACAAACTATTTGAAAGCTATCTGAAAAACAGGGAAATGGCAGTTATGGTCAATACCACTATCAGTGACGCAGTAGAAGGAACACGGGGTATCCCTCAAGGCAGTATTATTTCACCTACACTATATAACCTGTTCGTAAACGACATGAATGAAACCATTAAACACAGTAAAATATTTATCTATGCTGATGACACCACTATATATACCATACATAAAGACTCTAAAACAGCTTTTGATATACTTCAAGAAGACTTAAATAACATCACAAGATGGTATCATGACAATAATTTGTATATAAATACAACCAAATCTAAAATAATGCACATCAGAGTTGATCATTTCACACAAGAAAAATACAAACTAACGCACCACAGCACATCATGCATACACCAAAACATCCTGGCAGGTTGCAAATGTAACACCTTCATAAATAGTACTTCGACACAAAAATACCTAGGAATTACCCTTGTTGAACACTTTAAAATGAATACACACACAGTAAACATAATTTTAAAAAAACTAAGAGCAAACCTCTACACCTTCTACAATCTCCGATTTCATGTAGATAGGAAAACTTACAAAACAATTTATAGTGCTCTGATTGAAAGCAAATTAAGATATGCTATAGCAGCTTGGGGAAATCAAAACACAACTTTAATTAATAATCTTCAAGATAGCCAAAACAGGTTCTTTAAATATTTCACCGATATCCCTTATTTTAATATTAAAGAGTTGTTCCAAATTACTGTACTGAATCTCTACTACCATGATCCAAGATTCAGGCATAAGGTCTCTCACAACATACAAACAAGAGCCTTAACAAGTACTAAATATGTAAAACCTTTATGTATAAATAGCTATAGTTTCAAGAGACTAAATTATATTATACCATCACTACTTAATGAACTACCACCTGGATTGACGAACATTAATAGCAAACAACTAGCTATAAGTCGCATTAAAAATATTACTTAACCAAACATTAACTCATAACTTAAATTTATTAATATAACTACCATACAGTAACTTTTTGTGTCTTTAATTATTTACATTATGTAATACTTTATCATTATCATAACAAAAAAAATTGCATGCACTCTTGTATTGAAATATAATCTATATATATGTTGTAAATAATAATTAATATGTCTCACAGAAAATCTGTACTGTCATCAGATTCGTGAGACATATCACAATAATGTAACATAAATAGTATTTAATAATAGTACATTATGCAACGAGCCTATAATGGCAATAATTAAGACACGAGTATTTTTATAAAACGAGCGTATGCGAGTTTTATAATTTCCATACGAGTGTCTTAATTACCATTATAGGCGAGTTGCATACGACTGTTTATGTTCGACGATAATTATAACTTTATTATATGTTTTAACATAAATATTCATAAATATCTGTTGAGAGTCAGCTACTGGAATTTTGTGATCGCAGAGCGAGCGTTGGGTGTTATATCTCTGTCTTTCAAGATCTTTGAACGACCGACGCATGCGCTCTGTGTGCTTGCAATGCCATACGCAAGCCATATGTTTACATCAGCCGTCCCTCAGTAATATTGTCACCGGTGTCATTTGAACACAATGCGCTGTGTAGAAATTAGTGTTGGTGATTTTAAGGTACAGTGCTATTTCTTGTCTCATATTCGCCAGTTTATTTACGCGAACATATGGACGGTGGGTATTCCATATCGGTAATTTATTGTAGTTCGATGTTGTGTTTATGTCCGACATGTTGGATTTTGAGCGCATGCGCGAAGTTATCGTTACCTAATTGGTCAATGAACGAGCTCTGATTGGCTGGAGAAACTGTATCATAATGGAAAACAGTGTTATAATGACCATCATTATGATACAGTTATCTGACACATAATAGTGAGGGTCGAACATAAATAAATTAAATAAATTAAATTATTATTATTATTATTATTATTATTATTATTATTATTATTATTATTATTATTATTATTATTATTATTTGATGAGCGTTGAGGGAGGGGAAGGGCGAGGCGAGGGGCCGGCCTGGTATTGTCTACGCGCCTCACGTCATGTCTGCCGGGCCCCCAGGGGCCCATTCCTCACCCTCCCTCATGACCCCTGCTTATCTGACACTCAGTGCACTTCTACCATTGTCAGTTGGCAACTCTTACTGGGATTTATGTCCCTCCTGAGGGGCGGGGTGGGGAGGCTTTGCGGTTAGTGCAAGACATAACCACTTGTACAAGGTACTAGCTTTAGCTGACTGAGGGGTCTTCATCATTTTCTTGCTGACGGCGTAAGTCAACTGTGGAAATATTCGCAGGCTTATTCGAACTGCGGAAATATTTGCTGTCTTATTTGAATTGTGGAAATATTCGCAGGCTTACTTGAACTGTGGAAATATTCCCAGGCTTATTTGAACTATGGAAATATTCGCAGGCTTATTTATACTGTGGAAATATTCGCAAGCGTATTTGAACTGTGGAAATATTCACAGGGTTATTTATACTGGAAATATTCACAAACGTATTTGAACCGAGGAATTATTCGCAGGCTTATTTGAACTGTGGAAATGTTCGCAGGCTTATTTGAATAGTGGAAATATTCGCAGGCTTATTTGAACAATGGAAATATTCGCAGGCTTATTTATACTGTGGAAATATTCGCAAGCGTATTTGAACTGTGGAAATATTCGCAGGCTTATTTATACTTGGAAATATTCACGAACGTATTTGAACAGAGGAATTATTCGCAGGCTTATTTGAACTGTGGAAATATTCGCAGGCTTATTTGAACTGTGGAAATATTGGCAGGCTTATTTGACCTGTGGATATATTCGCAGGCTTATTTGTACTGTGGAAATATTCACAAACGTATTTGAACCGAGGAATTATTCGCAGGAATATTTGAACTGCGGAAATATTCGCAGGCTTATTTTAACTGAGGAAATATTCGCAGGCTTATTTGTACTGTGGAAATATTCGCAGGCATATTTATACTGTGGAAATATTCGCAGACTTATATCAACAGTGGAAATATTCGCAGGCGTATTTGAACTGAGGAGATATTCGCAGGAATATTTGTACTGTGGAAATATTCACAGGCTTATTTGTACTGTGGAAATAGTCGCAGGCATATTTGTACTGTGGAAATATTCGCAGTCTTATTTGAACTGCGGAAGTATTCGCAGGTGTATTGGAACTGTGGAAATATTCGCAGTCTTATTTGAACTGGGGAAATATTCGCAAGCTTATTTGAACTGCGGAAGTATTCGCAGGCGTATTTCAACTATGAAAGTATTCGCAGGCTTACTTGAATATAGGAATATTCGCAGGCTTATTTATATTGTGGAAATATTCGCAGGCTTATTTGAACTGTGGAAATATTCGCAGGCTTATTTGAGCTGCGTAAATATTTGCAGGCTTATGTATACTGTGGAAGTATTCGCAAGCTTATTTGAACTGTGGAACTATTCGCAAGCTTATTTGAACTGTGGAAATATTCGCAGGCTTATTTGAACTGTGGAAATATTCGCAAGCTTATTTGAACTGTGGAAATATTCGCAAGTTTATTTGAACTGTAGAAATATTCGCAAGCTTATTTGAACTGTGGAAATATTCGCAAACTTATTTGAACTGTGGAAATATTCGCAGGGTTTTTATACTGTGGAACTATTCGCAGGCGCATTTGAACTGTGGAAATATTCGCAAGCTTATTTGAACTGTGGAAATATTCGCAGGTGTATTTGAATGATGGAAATATTCGCAGGCCTATTTGAACTGTGGAAATATTCGCAGGCGCATTTGAACTGTGGAAATATTCGCAGGCGCATTTGAACTGTGGAAATATTCACAGGTGTATTTGAATAATGGAAATATACGCAGGCTTATTTATACTGTGGAAATATTCGCAAGCTTATTTGACCTGTGGAAATATTCGCAGGTGTATTTGAATAGTGGAAATATTCGCAGGTGTATTTGAATAGTGGAAATATTCGCAAGTTTATTTGAACTGTAGAAATATTCGCAGGTGTATTTGAATAGTGGAAATATTCGCAGGCTTATTTATACTGTGGAAATATTCGCCAGTTTATTTGAACTGTGGAAATATTCGCAAGCTTATTTGAACTGTGGAAATATTAGCAGGTGTATTTGAATGATGGAAATATTCGCAGGCCTATTTGAACTGTGGAAATATTCGCAGGCGCATTTGAACTGTGGAAATATTCGCAGGCGCATTTGAACTGTGGGAATATTCGCAGGTGTATTTGAATAATGGAAATATACGCAGGCTTATTTGAATAGTGGAAATATTCGCAGGTGTATTTGAATAGTGGAAATATTCGCAGGCTTATTTATACTGTGGAAATATTCGCAAGCTTATTTGAACTGTGGAAATATTCGCAGGTGTATTCGAATTGTCGAAATATTCGCAAGCTTATTTGAACTATGGAAATAATCGCAGGTGTATTTGAATAGTGGAAATATTCGCATGCGTATTTGAATAGTGGAATTATTCGCAAGCTTATTTGAACTATGGAAATATTGGCAGGTGTATTTGAATAGTGGAAATATTCGCAAGCTTAATTGAACTGTGGAAATATTCGCAGGTGTATTTCAATAGTGGAAACATTCGCTGGCGTATTTGAATAGTGGAAATATTCGCAGGTGTATTTGTACTGTTGAAATGTTCGCAGGCTTATTTGAACTGTGGAAATATTCGCAGAGATATTTGAACTATGGAAATATTCGCAGGCTTATTTGAACTGTGGAAATATTCGCAGGAGTATTTAAACTGTGGAAATATTCGCAGGCAGATTTGATCTATGGAAATATTCGCCGGCGCATTTAAACTGTGGAAATATTCGCAGGCAGATTTGATTTATGGAAATATTCGCAGGCGTATTTGAACTGTGGAAATATTCGCAGGCGTATTTGAATTGTGGAAATATTCGCAGGCTTATTTGAATTGTGGAAATATTCACGGGCGTGTTTGAACTGTGTAAATATTCGCTGATGTGTTTGAAGTGTGGGATGTTTCGCGGCCATATTTCAGCTGTGGTAATATTCGGGATCATATTTTAACTGTAGAAGTATTCGCCATCATATTTCGCTGGTGTGTATGAACAGTGAAAATATCCGCGAGAGTGAATGGAAATATTAGCAAGACGTATTAGCTTAGAAATATATTGCATTTTAAAAATTTAATATAAAATATTGATTTCTCCATTCTATTGTGTGACCTTTCTCTCGTCCTGTTTGTGCGGGACCTTGTTTGAGATACGGCATGAGGGCAATGGAACTGTGATTTGCTGGCCCACATTGCAGTATGATTATTGTGGTTTCAGGCGTAACGGTTGTCCATAGACCACAGCCATCTCGCTCGTAACTCAACAGAGTGTCGCCACACATCAGCCTCACCCCGGGGAGAAGCTTGGCCTCTGCCATCAGCTACAAGAGAGCTATTCCTACACTATTTCCAGCTAAGGAAGGGATCTGCCAATGCCGGCTTTAAAATATAATTCATCTAGGAATTCTGGAAGCATTTTGGAGATGATTATGATGATAATTGTAGTTTTAAGGGGCCTAACATCTAGGTTATCGGCCCCTAATTGTTTGGGTGATAGTGAAAGATGAGATGAGAATGAAAACTATAACTAATACTAACTACAGACTTACAAACTAGAAGAAGAAATGGTAAACAAATAAAGGATAAGGCAAATAAAGGACAGGGAGAAAAGAAATGCCCTCAACATTCGAAGAATGGGGATTGCGGGACTTGGAAAGAAGGAGAGCCATGAAAGGCAGATAGGACAGGGGGGAAAGATGAGAGAGCCCGCCCCAACGTCAGTGGAAAGTGGGAAATAACCGAACCAGTTCAGGAATTCCCCGGGATAGTCAACTCCCTAACTCTCCAGCCGTGAGTCCTTGAGGGTGTAGCAATATGCAGGGTGCCCCAGAAGTGGTGGGGCTACACACACCCTGCCTCCTTGAGGGCCTTGAGCAGAAGGCAGGAGACAACATGAAAAGAGAAAGGAGACTGGCCCCTCGCGGAAGGAGGGTATCAGGAGAGATGAGACAAGGGCCAATTAAGGCGGGAAAGGAAGAGACTCCCTAGGCCTCGGATACCCTAATACCGTCGAGGTCGGAAGAGAACAGGAGTTGACCAACAGAGGTTGGCAGGTAAGAAGACGGAGAGGAGCCCGGCACAAGTAAGTGGAAGCAATGCCGGACTCAGTTGTGGTCCCGTGGTCGCCAACCCACGTCCCGCTAGACGTGAGCCCCTGGGGGGCGTCACAATGATGTTCAATGTTTGAAATACGGCGCAAAGAACATGGGTGCGATAATTCTCAATAGGGCAGTGCTTTGGAAAAAGAATGCAACATGTGTGTGTGTTATTTAGGGTCCTAAATTTTAAAACTTAACACCGATACATTAGTTGGTTGTCAAAAGTCAAGTGGTTTTTAAAAATACGAGGTCACACCAGAGAATTATTTGATTTTAAACGTAAAAATAACTGAAAAACGCCTGTCGTTCTAATGCGTGGTCGTACAACAACAACATCCATTTAAGTATTGTTGAAACAGAGCTTTTAAATTGAGCTTGACGTTTTTAGGGGGAGAGAGTGTGTGTTGGTACGCTTGTATTCACCACTAAAAGGTACATGACAGTCAAAACAAGGTTAATCACGAGTTAGGGGCTGAACCGCAACTCCTGGATTGAAAGTTATACAGGGTTCATGTTTTAGTTCGCTATTAACTGACACAAAAAACACACGCGCCTTGTCACTCAATTACCGAGGACAATTTTTATGATGACAGCTGGAATTGACATGAATAATGTTCTTGTACATGTGGATAATGATTTTTATGGTGACATATTACTAGCAGCTCGCTACATGTTTCACCGTATATTTTATAGTTAGCACTCTTTCTTCCATCATAACAACAGACAACAACAGTAAAAATGTAATAAAAATCACATGTTTTTTATCCCTCTAAACATTCAATTCTCCAATGTTTCTTCCTGATGTATATTCGTCATAATATATAGAAAAAATTCAATCCAATTCCAGCCCTGTTTGTTTTTATAAAGCTGGTTTGATAATACGTTGGTGGGGGGGAAACACAAGTGCATGATTTTATGAGGGGCGTATCCAGGATTGTATTCGGAAGCCATCAAGATAAGTCAACAGCACGCATACATTTACAGAATGTTGTTGTTGTTGTTGTTGTTGTTGTTTTAAGGGGCTCCGGTATGTTCAAAAATCCATCATTTTTTAAAATATTGTTTTTGCGCCATATTAATATACGCAGCAGATGAGAGAGAAGCTGGTATTCAAAAAGGTGTAAGGCAAGGCTGCAACTTATCACCCATTCTTTTCAATTGAACAAGCAATGTAGGAAATTGGAGAATAATTTAAAGTGGGAGTGAAGAGAAATAATTTCTACTCTGAGATTTGCTGGTGACGTCGTCATCTTGGCTGACAAGCCTGAGGATTTGAATGAGATTTTAAGTGACATGGACTCCGTCTTGAGGAAATATTTCATGATGAAATTAATAAATGTAAAACAAAAATATTGGAATGCAGCCGAAATAAATCAGGAACCTCTATGGACATTAATTTGTCAGGTTAAAAGCTAAAGGAAGTAGGGGACTTCTGTTACTTAGAAAGCAAAATAACCAGTGATTGACGAGGCAAAGTGGATATAAAAAGTAGGTTAGCTCAGGCAAGGAAAGTATTTCTACAGAAAAGGAATCTGTTGACATCGAATATAGATTTTGGTATTAGGAAGTCATTTTTGAAAGCCTTTGTCTGGAGCGTGTCGCTCTATGGAAGGGAAAGCTTTGAAATGTGGTGTTACAGGATAATGATGAAGATCAGATGGGTAGATAGGGTTACAAACGAGGAGGTATTAAGACTAGTGAGAGAGGAGAGATGTCTCTGGCGACTGCTAATGAAGAGAAGACATAGGTTGGTAGGACACATACTAAGATACCCAGAAATAGCAAGCTTAGTTATAAAGGAAGGGTTGAGGACAAGAATTGTAGGGGTAGACCAAGGTTAGAATACGTTAAACAGAATGCCTCGGATTTAGGGTGTGGTAGCTATTGTAGAGAAGAAACGATTAGCTCAGGACAGGAAGGCATGGAGCGTTGCATCAAACCAGTCAAAAACTGAAGATTCAAACAACAACAACAACAACAGAAGCCCTAAATATGAATTTCAAAGGCCAGATGTAGAAACTCAAATTAAAGAGAAGGTAAATTTTAATAAAAATCATAGCACCAAAATGATGAAGATCAGATGGGTAGATAGGGTTACAAACGAGGAGGTATTAAGACTAGTGAGAGAGGAGAAGGTTCAATAAACCCTCAAAATATGAATTTGAATATGCACGTATGGATTATCAAACAAGTAGTTCCGTGAAGAACTATAGCCTATTTTCATATATCCTACTCATGTTAATTGCCTCTATCAGCATACAAAATTTCAGTTTCATTGTTGTGATAGATTCGTAGATATTGAGAACCGTCTAAATACCCCATTACAGTTGGTCGCCAGGTTGGATTTTTATTTATGTACTATTACATGAAGATTATTGTGTACGTGTGGTATTCAAACTTCAATCGCATGATTAGGACACAAGAAGTAAAAACAGGATCTTAAAATTTCGCACAGATGCCATCTTGTGGTTATGAAAACAATTGAAATAAATTAGATGCCAGTGGATTAAGATTTGTATAAGGATTTAACGTGCAAAGTTTCACTGCACTCGGATGGTTAAATCGCGAGAAACGTCCATTTAAATATTTGAAATTCGCGTCGCCGCCATGTTGGATTTGTGCTCACCAGGTTACTGAAAGTCCAATAGGTGAACTTATGTTCTATTAAAATGTATCAACTTCGCCTGGCCGCCATGTTCGCTTTGTACTTTACAGGTGTTTGAAAGTTACACAGGTAAACTTGTATCAGTACCCTTTATCACCGTACATAATTTCACGGTGATATCTGTAATAGTTTCGGAGATATAGAATGTCAGTGAAATATTTTGCACAGCCGCCATTTTGAGGTTATGTAAACAATTGAACTAAATTAGATGCCAGTGCATTACAATATGTATAGAAATTATTACTGTGCCAAGTTTCATTACGTTTGGATGGTTAAATCGTGAGAAAAGTCTATTTAGAAGTCTCAACTTCGCTTGGCAGCCATGTTGGTTTTTTAGTTACCAGGTTTTTTAAGTCCCATAGATGAACTTCTAGTAGGGCCCTTTATCACCGTACAACATTTCAGGGTGATATCTGTAATAGTTTCGGAGATACTGAATGCTGGTGAAATATTTCGCACAGCCGCCATGTTGGATTGGCGAGATACAATAAAATTTGAAGGGCACGGTCGGTGTCAGCCAGAATGGTGCTATGATCTTACCGAGTTTCATTGAAATAGCACCAGCCGTTTAGAAGTTACTAGGGGGGGGGGACATACACGCGAATCACACACACACACGCACACACGGACAAAAGGTGATCTCATAAGCCTATTTTTTTCATAAAATGGAAATAGGCTAAAAATCCGGTCCCTACTTTATGACTGGCGCTGTTTACTATCTCTTGATGAATGCAGTACATTTGCATTTGTCTGTTGGCACAGGCTAGAGTAAAATGTGGCTTTTCACCGATGTCTCAGTCTCACTCAGGACTATGATTATTTGGTGGGTGCTTAGTAATGATATTCAGGGCACAGTCAGTGCCTGTGGATGCTGTGAAAGTTTCTACTCATAGGGTTAGTGCTGCTGTTCTGACTCAGTGAGGAAAGTATTGGCAAACTACCTCAATCCTCTTCTTGCCTAGTACGCCTCAATATAGCGCTGCCTTGGGTTTTTGTGGGTCTATCTACCCACATAACCTAACGGCAGTACTCTTTGAGGATCCAACCAGCCTTCGGGCTGACTACGTAACAGACAGACTTGATGACTGCCGTTGCTTGGTATCGCGCTAGGATTTGATTGGAGCCTCGCAGAGTGCAGTGGATTGTGCGCCACAGATGTTATGACTACTATTACTGTCTGATGTAATTTCAGATGTCAAGCAAATGAATACATTCTAAGAGATGGCTCGCTTCCGATAAGCACCAATTGCTGTTAACTATGATCAACGCTTCATTAACATTGCGAGGCACCTTGTGTTCACCCTCGCTGGGCAGCAGGAATCAGGTATCAGAGGGTGGCGAGCTGAGCAGAATGAAGCACATGTGGCGAATACCATTTGAAAAAGTGATTAGCATTTAGATGGCTCCGCTAGGATTCGCATCATTTCTCGATATCTTGATGGTGCTCCTCCGCCTTCTCCTCCCCCACCAGTGCATCTGTCGTGTCGTGGTGGTGGCGAAAAGAGCAGGGGTGAATGTATTACACTTGTCACTGAGGGGAGAATAGAAATTAATGTATTTACGCAACAATTACAGATTCTCTCCACTTGGTTGCGAGAACAGTGATAAAAATCGTTAATTTTCTCCTCTCACCCTCCACACATATTGCCCATTTATTCTATACTAGCGGACCCACGCGAGAAATCTCGCATGTTCAAAAACCACACTTTCCCCAATAGGTTTGTAATGAGTAGGGCTCGGATTTTAGATACACAAATATTTATTTAGGTAAATACATATTATACGCATTTTTTTTCTATAAATACATAAATTCCTGCGTTTCACTTATTAGCACATAAAAAGAAATAATATTTACATTTTTAAAATCACTATGCTAGATCTTTCAATTTATTGCATTTTTGTTCTGTGTTATTCAACGGGGAAGAACCTGTGAGCTATCTAATCTTCATGCAGAGCGTATGTCAGCTTGCAACTGTGTTTTCTTAACTTGTCACCCCGTGCCACTCACTGTGGAAGCCGGGGATTTCCTTGTCCATAGCACCACGTGCTAGAGCTTCCTGGAACCAGTGTCACTCACATGCAGTTCATTTATGGCACTGTGAAAAGTAAGGCAGTTCTACGATGCCTAAAAATAAAAACATCTACAAGTTACCGTCTGTGGAAGAATTTAAAAATAATTTTACTTGTGATGCGGGCGTTCTGTTCTGCCAACCATGTGGGAAAGCAATCAAGGCTGAACAGCGATCTCAAGTTACACAACACCTCAAGGGCAAGGAACATATTGCCGCAGTTTCGCGCCTTCAGAAGAAGTGTTTCGCGATAATCGGCGGTCATTTTAGGACAACCTGAAGATGTATCTCGTTGTCTATTGTAATGCTTCAGTAGTCAGTGAGACATAGCATGAATTGCATTCGTGAGTACTGCATATTGTTTATATTCACATTAATTAACTAATTTATAATTAAATATTATTTATTTTTTGTCACATATTTCAGGTATTTTAATACATCAAAAATAAATATATTTCCGATTTTTAGCACCTAAAATTCCGAGCCCTAGTAATGAGAGACTTAAGGAGAAAGTTTTATTTCAACCAAATGATTATAGAACATTATTTACATTTAAGTTAGAATTCCAAGTTCTACGTTCCCTAAGTTAAGCAGGTTGAAAATTGGAACATCATTCGCTGTCATGTTTTTTTGGTATGTGGTTACTGTGAATTTTGGACCATAATGGTGATTGATGTTGCTCTCAGAAATGGTAGTTCGGTTGCCATTTTAGACGACACCTGATAATTGCAGCATGTTAGAGTATCAGTATTTGCAAATCGCACACTTCTTACAAAAATTGATATTTATGAAATTAGAATGCAATTCGTCACTGGTAATGTCATTTGTGTGCTGAGTCCATTGATTGACAGCTTAGCTGTAACACTCACCGGTTATGTGGTATTTATGAAATTATACGATTTGAGTACTCATTCCTTTGATTTACTGTTTCTGAAATCCATGCGAAATGATTAAGGAACGACTCAGAATATTAAAATGACATGAAACAGGCGTCACAGCGGCCAAAATGTGAAGTGGAGAGCAATTCTGGAGCGTATTTTCCTACAACAACAGTATCTGCAAATCGCACACTTCGTACATTTATTTAACAGTCATTCTTCAAAGAAATTATAGATATTTATGAAATTATAGTGAAATTCGTCACTGCTAATGTCTATTCTCTTTCATTTGAATGCTCATTTGTCACGATCGGTCGCTTGTGAGCGCCGCAGGAAGGATCAATATTACTGAAATAATATATAGAGTATGATGATTTCCAGACAATGCTTCGAGCTTGTGTGCTTTCTCTGCTGTACGTACGAACGGCTAAATATCTTAGGTGAATTCAGAAACAGCAGCCACGGTGGCCGGGAGCACAAACGCACTGCCTCGTGGATCGCTGACATCGGGAGATCATGAGTTCAAATCCACCTCGGCAGTCCTGAAAATAGATTTCGTGCTTTCCCATTTTCACCACCAGACAAATGCCGGGATGGTTTGTTTCAACAGGTCCACGGCCGGTGATGGACGAAGGAAAGAGGATATAAAAAGTAGGTTGGCACAGGCAAGGAAAGCATTTCTACAGAAATGGATGAACAAGAACGTGAGCTATGTGATTGTGCTGCACCAAAATAGGTGGATTTCCCTCTTCTTTTTCTCTTTTTGATAGTTCTGAGTAACGAAAACCAAAAATTGTCACGCGAGGACTGGCGCCATGGGTAAATCTGACCCGACCGTAAATAATATAGAAATAACTTGAGTGTTCAAAAATCTATGGACATATTTCTATTGCAGGGTGAAGTTCAAGGCTAGGAAGGAAGGTAGAGTAAGCGACAGGAAATAAGGGCTGACCAAAACGAAAATATAGAGCATTATTTAAGATTCGGGTAAAAAATACCCATGCGCCAGTCCTCGCAAGTTAACCAGACTGGCGTTACTGTTCCTTCTGCAGACTGTCCTGCTATCCTCGGTCCCGGATTAGTCCCAAGCGCAGGTGTGTCTCCTGGAATGTGGATATTCGCAAGAAGTAAAGTCATAACAAGGTCACTTTTGTCTTCAGATCGACAATATCAAAATGTGCAGCACATTGTTTTATTTGAATATAAATTACTTTAATAATATTATCTACAATCAAATACAGCGCATTAATTAGACGTCAGCCAAAGAACAGGCAATAGTTCAACTGCCCTCACAACCAGATATCTCCACTCCGCGCCAAGCACTGGCTGTGCAGATCGCAGCTCAGCGAGCATTTCTAAGTTTATTGCCAGCAAAAATGAACTCAGCGTTTTGCGCATGCGTGCCCAACTTTTTCGTTGTGCTGTAGGAACAACAGTCAAGGCCAGAGCCAAGGGATTCTTCGTTTGACCACAGAGCGGAAGCACTGGTCACGTGGCCGGTGGAACCTTCTAGTCTCCGCGGTAGCATTTTAGAGGGAATCGTTCAAATCAAACGAAGGAAATTAGAGAAAGCCATCAGCTGTTCCCGCCAGAATGATAGCTTGCCACGGTGGGTGAGTGGTTAACGTGTTGGTCTATTAACCCCAAGCTTGCAGGTTCGCTCTTGGCCGAGATGATTTTTGAAAGCCAAAATTACGACACGCATGTCATACGATATTGGCATGTCAAAGAACCCATTTGAATTCAGTACGCGGTGTTCATAATGGCAAAGTTAATCTCGGGAGTTTCCGCCAAAACAAAGTTCCTCATTTCTCTACTATATAGAAAGCGCTATAGTGTTCAAGGAGCTTAGATATCTAGCCTCCTTGACTTTCCTAGTGCTTCAAGGAACAACGAAATTCGACATGCAAGCTACCCTTTGGGAGTCAAATAACAAAGCTTGCACCCGGCCTCCGAGGCCACACGATATTATTCTTTCTTTCTTTCTTTCTTTCTTTCTTTCTTTCTTTCTTTCTTTCTTTCTTTCTTCGTTTTGCCCACTTAGGGAGCGCGCTTGAACTTGTTGACTCGGGTTGATGGAGCTTTCCTCTTCTTCTCCTCCCAAAATCTCCTCATGAACTCACTATGCCCCTTCTTACGTTCCTCCGTCCATTTTTTTCCAGTGGTCTTTTTAGCTTTTTCGGCGAAAGAGTGATTTTTAACTAGAGTTCCAAAAGTCTTGCGATTCATGATGCTATCTTCTGTAATGTTTATTTCCATTAAGTCCCGTTTGATTTCTTCTAACCAACTGATTTTGACCTTCTTTGAATTAATTATATCAAGCAGTTTTTTTGCATATCTGGTGCTGTCCATTCGGCAGATGTGACCATAAAATTTCAATCGTCTCTTACGCACGGTATCAGTGAACTTATTGATTACTGTGTACAAGTCTGTGGTTTTCCTTTTAATCCATATACCATTAACATAAACGGGGCCATATATTTTCCTGAGAATTTTACGTTCCTGGATTTCGATTTCACCAATTTGAGAGTGGCCTCCTAGAGATATAGTTTCGGAGGCGTACAATGCTTCCGGAAGAACAACTGTCTGGTAGTGCCGTAGTTTTGCATTTCGCGACATCACTCTTTTATTATAGTGATTCCATGTTATTCGGTATGCTTTCTGAAGTTTGGTAGCTCTTTCTAAATTAGCTTTCCTGTCCAATCCAGACGGTACAATAATTTCTCCTAAATATTTGAAGGAAGGTACGTGTCTAATTATTCCATAGTTGGTCTGTAGTGGAGATCTCGGGATATTCTGGTCTTCATTTACTATGAAATGCGTCTTCTCATACGATATTTGGAGTCCTGTCTTTGATGCTAACTCATGTAACTTCTCTATGGCATACTTGGTTTCTTCACTAGTCTTGGTAAAGATAGCTAGATCATCAGCAAAAGCTAGGCATTTTACTTTTATTTTCTGTTCCAGAGTACCAATGCTTATGTCTTTGATGTTGTTTTCCCACTCCCTGATGACTTTGTCTAACACTAAGTTAAAAAGCAGTGGGGAGAGGCCGTCACCTTGTCGAACTCCGGTATGTACTGAACCCTTATCATTGTGTCCAATAATAATGTTTCATATTAATAAAAACGATGGAAATACTAAATACATGATATGCTGGATATTTGAGTAATATTGATGTAGCAAGAAATCTGGACTTGGTAAGACATGCTACGTGCTGGCTGGAAATGACCAATAGTTTCACAACCAATGTTATTCTTGGATTTCTGAGAAAATCAGATATGACGCTGTGGCGTACGTGACCATAAAAGGCCACAATGCTGCGTACAAGGCAAGGAGTGAGAGAGAGGAGAATAGTCGTGACGTGAAAATAAGGGCGGGATTTGTAAGGTCAGAACTCCGAAGCCAACTTATCTGACCAATAAGAAAACATGACGCCAGAACATAGCGTCAGTGTGTTTTGCGCGGCAATCGGATATAAAAAGATCTAGCGATCGGTTTGCATGTTCGACGGCAGATTCGTGACCTGTGAGAAAATACAAGATTTTTGAGAGGTCACACATAATTATAGGCCCATTACTTAAAATATTGAGGAGCTGTTTTACTCCCACCATTGAAACTTTAGGCTTTCTGTATATATATACAAATGTCTGAGATGAATCGGGGCACTCCTAATTATTCTTCGACAGTCATTTTAAGACGTCCTTAAGACGATATGGTTTTAAAATTATAGTTGTGTGTCGGCAACGAAGTTGGAAATTTTCATAAATTGTGAGATGGCAATTAGCCATAGAATAGGGAAAGTCGACGATTCTGCATAGGACGATCTGAGGAAATAAAATACTTAGAACGCAGATAGAACAGTTTAAAAACTTTGATTTAATTGTGTTTTAACAGCAGCAAAATGTCGACCATGGAGAGAAGACAGCAAGCTTCATCCTCCATTACCATCAGTGTTATGGGCTAACGGCCTAATGATGGGAATTGACGAGGCGGGAGGCCTCTGGAAAGCAGTTTAAGTGATGAGTATTAAAAAATTGATTTATTGATTTTGGACGAGGGGAATCGCGAGAGATGTGTGGAACTTTGTATAGATTTTATTTGTGTGATTTAATTTAAATTTTAGGGTTTGATTTCTTAACTGACATGCGTGTAGTAATTTTTGGCATTGCGTGACAATTGTTGTACAGTAAATTTTGTAATTTAAATGTTTTCCTTATGTATACGTAATTCTTATAGCGAAACGGCCGCATCGATTAACGTATCTATAAAAAGTGTAGCCATGAATGAGAACCTAGGAACGACAATGATAAATGGACTGATTTAATGATATGTTAAACTAATTATTACGTGGGGGGAAAATTAGTGTTTTGTTGCTTTGATAACTCGGGTTAGGACTGATCCTGTTATTTATTCTTTATTGTCATTTGGACATGTTGTGTGTCATTATCTGAGAGGTGTGCTGATTAATGCTACGACGAGATCTTCGAGAAATGTGCCACGTATTTTTGGGTGTAAGTGATGATGATGAGGAGAGGTAAAGCCTGTCCATGACTGCGATATCATTCCGGCAAACTAGTTATCCGTGGGGATAAGTTTGACCTGGGAATGTATTCTTAAAAATCCCTGAGAGGATGTTTTGGAGATAATGTGTTATTTATTTGTACGCGTTTAACAGGTGGCGATTAGCAAAGGTGCTGTACGCTGGCTATGGGCCAGAATCTATATTTAGCATGGCACTAATTACTACTTGGGGGAAGAAATCAGCCACTCTCTCGGTGATGCGATAACAGGCCCGGTTGTCTCCAGCTCGTTATGACACGTTATGTTTGCTTTAAAGCCTAATGAGTTAAGGTTATTTTATTTGGTTTAATTTGGGAAGTTGCCATGTTGTCGATCCAAGTTTCTTTTATCATTACTACGACTTATTTGTTCATTGTTTTAAAACGCCAAACTTTCCGGCGTGAAAATTAAAAGTTGTATTTTGTTGTTGTTGGCTCTTATTTTCAAGGCCATTGTATTCATATAAATATAATTTGGCAACCGGCCAAACCTGTTCATGTCATGTTATGCCTCCCTAGTGTTTTAAGGTATAAGTCGGTAATTCCGCAGCCCTTATTTTAAATAATACACACGTGTATTTGGTTGTGGTAATCTAAGGTTAGAGCATGTCAGTAGTGTATATAATTATGTAATTGTTGTTCCCACATTTCCGTAATTCGTCCTTCGCAGTACGGAGTCCGTTCCCGAACCAACTGTTTTGGTCGGAAACGAGCGCCCGTCAAAATGCTCATTACTTGAACTAGTCTTAAAACCCGTGTCGCTCATAAATATTAAATTTTTGTACTATTTTATTTGTTTGTTATATTTGGATCTTGTGATCCGTTTTCTTTTGTTACTCTGATTTAGGTGACATTGCAGTCACAATGCTTGTTGGCAGCTGTCATACCGTGTCGTCATGGTACGTCAGGCTGGTCAGTGTTAGATCTGTTCACGCGAGTGAACAATGAAAGGGTGGTTATAGTTTTCTTTTTTTTATGTTTGATTCAGTTAATAAATTTCATTTGTTAGTAGATCCTGTTGTTTTTCTTGGCTTTATAATAATAATAAGTTAACCTTATGAACCCTGGAAGTTATGTTGATAGCAAAACCTCTAAATCACATTCACAAGAATCCATTACGACCCCGAAATTTTGAATCTTGTCTACATGCTATTTTCCAAAGGGTTTATAAGAGTTACTTTGGCTTCCGAACGTGTGGCATTTGTGTTTTAGAGTAAAAAAATAGATCACCGGCATGTGATAAGTTTATTAACGTAAGTTAGGCGAAGATAGTACCGCCAAATGTTTGAAACTATAAAGTCATGGAGTTTGCAATAAAGTAAATGTGGAACAAGTTAAGTGTTTGAACTTTGATAAAAATTAGAACAAACTGTTCCAGGCGCCCAATAAAATTAAATTAGCTTTGTGTAGAAAAGCCAAACTCAAAGAATTATTTGACAGGAAGGTTAGACCTTAAAAACTAATTAATACTCTATTAATTGGTTAAAATTTGTAAGTAAAGTAAGGTCAGGAAGATTATAACTGAATCAAAGGGTTAAAATTAAATGGAATAATAAGTAAATTATACTCAGTGATGCTATAGTTTGTGGGAGTAATTTAAAGTAAATGAACTGAGTATGTAAAGGGTTAATGTGTGTATATTTAATATGTGTGAGCGCGCGTATCCAGGGCTCCGCCCTTATGTCATTTCCCTATGTCTCAAATATATTATTGTTGTGATGGCAACTCTGGGAGAAATTCGCGAAGTGATTGAACTAGCATCCGCTCGTACGCGAGAACAACTTAGTGAGATGAGAAAGGACATAACCAATGAAATACAGACACAGTTAGCGGCAAATAGTGAAGAAACGCAGACACAGTTAGCGGCAAATAGTGTAGAAATGCAGACACAGTTAGCGGCGAATAGTGAAGAAACGCAGACACAGTTAACGGCTATAAATAAACAATCGGCAGAAACGCAGACACAGTTGGCGGCAAATAATGAAGAAATGCAGACACAGTTAGCTGCTATAAATAAACAATCGGAAGAAATACAGACACAGTTAAACACAAAACTATCTGAAGTTAACGAGAATATAAATCAGAAAATCGCTACACAAAACATTCTGGTTAGTGAACAATTACATAGGCAGTCTGAGAAAAACAATGAAATGTTAAACGCACAAGACGAAAGGAACACTCAAAATCTAGCTGCGCTAACGGTAGAAATCAAAGAGCACACAAAAGAACAGCTAATCCAATTAGCAAAGGACGTTAGCACTAACAATACCAAACAATTAGGAATAATAAAAGGTATCGAAGATTCGTTTAAAAAGGAAATAAAAGGAATGGATGAGACTGTTATGGCAAAACTAGCACAAATCGAGCAAGCGTGTTTGACCAGCTCATCTGAGATTAAAGAAGCACACACAAACTTAGAAAAAAGGTTTGAGAATATCGAACGAGGGACACAGGGTATGCAAGATCAGATAATTACAGTAGATAACAATATCACGGGCTTAGTGACGGAACTCAACAAATTAGAAATACAATCAATTAAGAAATGGAAAAAGTTAGAAATTGACCAGGAAGAAATTAAACAAACATTAGAACAGAACAACATTTCTCTGGGAGAAAGGATAGATAAACTTGAAGATAATCAGGAGGCTAATCAACAGGAAGTCGAAAAACGCTTTGTTAAATTGAAGGATACTATTAGGAAAGATTGGACCAAGATGAGCGCTGATTCGAAAGATGAACGGCTCGCAGTAAGCAAGAAGCTAGGGGAAAATAACGCGAAAATACAGGCGTTAGAAGAAAATTTGAAGTTAAGATTTCAAATTCAAGAGGACCGCATGATAAAATCGGAGTTGCAGTCACTTGGACATAATACGATGTTTGCGACACTAATGGAAAAGGGGAAAGGGGAGAATGCGGAAAGAGAGCACACAATAGACAGCCACGAGCTTGGGCAAAGTCCAAGAACGGTAGACACGCAAGCATTCCAGAATTATGAGGGTCGTAGCTCGACACCTCAAAACACACAACTTCCCACGCAAGTTATACAAGTCATCCGTGGAAACGAATTTAAACCGAATAAGTTTTTACCAGAGAGCGGAGGGACACCTAAAGCTTTCTTAAGGGAACTGACAGAATATTTTTCGGACCAAAATGTTAGCTCAACGCGACAATTAAGAATGGTTGAAAAATTTTTGGCGGGCTCAGCACTTACCTGGTATCTTGGATTTAAGAACACATTTAAATCAATGGAAGGTTTCCACAAGGCCTTCCTAAGCAAATACTGGAGTGGGTCGTATCAACAAAGCTTGCGAATGGACTTATACTCGCGCAAATACCATTCCACGCATCAGACGAAATATGCAGATTTTTTCGCCATGCAACTTGTCAAATTGCAAGATCTTGATAATCCCCCTAGCGAAATGGAGCTAATAACTACTATAGGAAAGCAGATGCCTATTAGCGTTCAGCAATTCTTGGTGGCGGCAAATATTACGACCGTGGTCCAGGCAGAAGAGGTATTAAGGAAGATAGATGAAACCACTAATTATATCAACCCGAGAGAGAAGAGACAGATAGAGTTAGTTAATGCAGTCGAAGTAGTCAAGACACCGAACAAAAACACGAGGTCGCAAGCTACAAACACTGGGGATAACCAAAGACGGCAGAGCACCGAAGAATATGAGCCGAGATCTCAACCGAGATACGAAAATAGGGACAGAAACCATAACAATCAGGAAGAAACTAACCGCTACCGGAACACAAACAATCAGCAGTGGCGAGATAATAGGAGATACCAAACGTCATACAATAGGAATAATAATAATAACGCACCTTACAATCGAGGATGGCGTGGAGGACACTATAATCAACAATATAGGCCCAGAGACAATAGGCGTTACAATCAACAATATAACGCACAAAATAACCAGCGGTTTAACGAGCAATCGGATCCAAGGGATGATCAGAGAAATTGGAACGAGAGACACGCTGACCCGCAACAGTACCTGGAGGAGCCACGTAACATGGAAGGAAATAATGATAAATGGGAAAGAGCGATAGATCGGCGGAAGAATCCCGACAACCACGAGGAGGAAAACGGAACACATCAAATGTTGGAGGCCATGCATGTAGAAACCCAGAGATATTTGGAGGAGCTGCATGGAGAAGAAGAAAATAGAGCAGCCGACAATAGGAAACAGAAGAATAGCAGGAGAGATTCGCAGACCGTGTCAGGCAAGGGTCTCGAAATATGGTAAAAAAAAGTTATTGTACGGGAATCGGAGAAGAAGAAGGGAGAAGGAAGAAGATGGCAACGCGGGGGAGAAGAAGGAGATGACATCACGGTAAAATGGAGAAAAGACAGGAGCGGCTTAAGGAAGTTCAACTAGGGGTTACGAACTTAGGTAACAACGCCTACAGAGTCCGAGAGGTGAGCACAGGAAACATGGCAGTGTATAATATCTCATTTAAAATTGTATCATCAGAGAGAGCCATACGAACCGAGAAATAATGTTACTGCAGCAAATTAAACATTCGCGTGATAACATACAACAAAAGATACGGGGGTACCCTAGTGGTGAAAGCGCTCAAAAGACAGCTCTGACGTGTTTACAAGTTCAGGCGGAAGTCGTTATGAATATGTTGATGTTTTGAAAGAGTGAGAGGGGAGACGAGTAGCAAGGAAAGAGGCCGGAGGGCATAAGTATACAGGAATTTCCTAATGAGTTTGGAACGAGACGGCTACTGAAACAGACAGAGGCGGACAGTCACTATATTTGAGGGTGACCAGCAACTTCAAATTTGAGCCAGAAAAGTAGGGGATGTGAAATTCGACTTCATTTGAGTTCGAATTTCATCAACTAGGGGTCAGATGAACCCTTATCATTGTGTCCAATAATAATGTTTCATATTAATAAAAACGATGGAAATACTAAATACATGATATGCTGGATATTTGAGTAATATTGATGTAGCAAGAAATCTGGACTTGGTAAGACATGCTACGTGCTGGCTGGAAATGACCAATAGTTTCACAACCAATGTTATTCTTGGATTTCTGAGAAAATCAGATATGACGCTGTGGCGTACGTGACCATAAAAGGCCACAATGCTGCGTACAAGGCAAGGAGTGAGAGAGAGGAGAATAGTCGTGACGTGAAAATAAGGGCGGGATTTGTAAGGTCAGAACTCCGAAGCCAACTTATCTGACCAATAAGAAAACATGACGCCAGAACATAGCGTCAGTGTGTTTTGCGCGGCAATCGGATATAAAAAGATCTAGCGATCGGTTTGCATGTTCGACGGCAGATTCGTGACCTGTGAGAAAATACAAGATTTTTGAGAGGTCACACATAATTATAGGCCCATTACTTAAAATATTGAGGAGCTGTTTTACTCCCACCATTGAAACTTTAGGCTTTCTGTATATATACAAATGTCTGAGATGAATCGGGGCACTCCTAATTATTCTTCGACAGTCATTTTAAGACGTCCTTAAGACGATATGGTTTTAAAATTATAGTTGTGTGTCGGCAACGAAGTTGGAAATTTTCATAAATTGTGAGATGGCAATTAGCCATAGAATAGGGAAAGTCGACGATTCTGCATAGGACGATCTGAGGAAATAAAATACTTAGAACGCAGATAGAACAGTTTAAAAACTTTGATTTAATTGTGTTTTAACAGCAGCAAAATGTCGACCATGGAGAGAAGACAGCAAGCTTCATCCTCCATTACCATCAGTGTTATGGGCTAACGGCCTAATGATGGGAATTGACGAGGCGGGAGGCCTCTGGAAAGCAGTTTAAGTGATGAGTATTAAAAAATTGATTTATTGATTTTGGACGAGGGGAATCGCGAGAGATGTGTGGAACTTTGTATAGATTTTATTTGTGTGATTTAATTTAAATTTTAGGGTTTGATTTCTTAACTGACATGCGTGTAGTAATTTTTGGCATTGCGTGACAATTGTTGTACAGTAAATTTTGTAATTTAAATGTTTTCCTTATGTATACGTAATTCTTATAGCGAAACGGCCGCATCGATTAACGTATCTATAAAAAGTGTAGCCATGAATGAGAACCTAGGAACGACAATGATAAATGGACTGATTTAATGATATGTTAAACTAATTATTACGTGGGGGGAAAATTAGTGTTTTGTTGCTTTGATAACTCGGGCTAGGACTGATCCTGTTATTTATTCTTTATTGTCATTTGGACATGTTGTGTGTCATTATCTGAGAGGTGTGCTGATTAATGCTACGACGAGATCTTCGAGAAATGTGCCACGTATTTTTGGGTGTAAGTGATGATGATGAGGAGAGGTAAAGCCTGTCCATGACTGCGATATCATTCCGGCAAACTAGTTATCCGTGGGGATAAGTTTGACCTGGGAATGTATTCTTAAAAATCCCTGAGAGGATGTTTTGGAGATAATGTGTTATTTATTTGTACGCGTTTAACAGGTGGCGATTAGCAAAGGTGCTGTACGCTGGCTATGGGCCAGAATCTATATTTAGCATGGCACTAATTACTACTTGGGGGAAGAAATCAGCCACTCTCTCGGTGATGCGATAACAGGCCCGGTTGTCTCCAGCTCGTTATGACACGTTATGTTTGCTTTAAAGCCTAATGAGTTAAGGTTATTTTATTTGGTTTAATTTGGGAAGTTGCCATGTTGTCGATCCAAGTTTCTTTTATCATTACTACGACTTATTTGTTCATTGTTTTAAAACGCCAAACTTTCCGGCGTGAAAATTAAAAGTTGTATTTTGTTGTTGTTGGCTCTTATTTTCAAGGCCATTGTATTCATATAAATATAATTTGGCAACCGGCCAAACCTGTTCATGTCATGTTATGCCTCCCTAGTGTTTTAAGGTATAAGTCGGTAATTCCGCAGCCCTTATTTTAAATAATACACACGTGTATTTGGTTGTGGTAATCTAAGGTTAGAGCATGTCAGTAGTGTATATAATTATGTAATTGTTGTTCCCACATTTCCGTAATTCGTCCTTCGCAGTACGGAGTCCGTTCCCGAACCAACTGTTTTGGTCGGAAACGAGCGCCCGTCAAAATGCTCATTACTTGAACTAGTCTTAAAACCCGTGTCGCTCATAAATATTAAATTTTTGTACTATTTTATTTGTTTGTTATATTTGGATCTTGTGATCCGTTTTCTTTTGTTACTCTGATTTAGGTGACATTGCAGTCACAATGCTTGTTGGCAGCTGTCATACCGTGTCGTCATGGTACGTCAGGCTGGTCAGTGTTAGATCTGTTCACGCGAGTGAACAATGAAAGGGTGGTTATAGTTTTCTTTTTTTTATGTTTGATTCAGTTAATAAATTTCATTTGTTAGTAGATCCTGTTGTTTTTCTTGGCTTTATAATAATAATAAGTTAACCTTATGAACCCTGGAAGTTATGTTGATAGCAAAACCTCTAAATCACATTCACAAGAATCCATTACGACCCCGAAATTTTGAATCTTGTCTACATGGTATTTTCCAAAGGGTTTAGTACTTCGAAAGGCTCTGATAGTTCACCTAACTACTTCACTTGAGATGTTGTGTCAGTGAGAGTCTGGCGGATTAAGTCCCTGGTTTTCCTGTCAACTCTGAGCTCTTCTAGGGTGTTCAGAACAGTTTGTCTGTCAATAGAATCGTACGCCTTCTTAAAATCCACGAAGGTGACAAATGTGTTGGTACTGCGGCGTATCCTTTATATCGTCTTTAGGCTCCAAATCTGCTCCGAACACGATCTACCTTTCCTAAAGCCTGCCTGGTATTCACCAATCAAATGATCAGTTTGTTGTTCTACTCAGTTTAAGAGTGCTTTAGATAATACCTTGTATATAATTGGTAAAAGTGATATACCTCTGTAGTTGTTGGGGTCCGCTCGGTCGCCCTTTTAATGCAACGGATGGATAATGGCATTCTTCCAGTCCTTCGGAATTATTTCGCTCTCCCATATTTCTGTTAGGAGTGTATGAATTCTCCTTATGAGGTCATCTCCTCCTATTTTCAACATCTCAGCAGTTATTCCATCGTTCCCAGGGGCTTTGTTATTTTTGAGCGATTGGAATATTTCTTTTATTTCTTGTGTTGTTGGGGGAAGTGAGTCTGGGTTTGGTACAGGTTTTTCAAACAGCAGTCTTTCCACTGGAGGATCACAGTTCATTAGAGTTTGAAAATAATCAACCAGTATCTTGCAGTTCTCCTTACTGTTTGTTTCTAGTCGTCCATTACGTCGACGGAAACTTAGAGTTGGTGGTTTGTACCCTGACAAGTCCTCACGGAATGTCTTGTAAAAATTTCGAGTGTTGTTTTTCTGGAAATCCTGTTCTAACCCTTCGAGTCTGATTTTGTTGTAGGCACGTTTTTCGCGCCGGATTGTTTTAGAGGTCAGTTTTTGAGTTTTTAGGAAGTTCTCCCATCTTTCCACTGTCCGATGTCCATTCCACTGATGCCATGCTTTGACTCGGTCATTGACGGCTTCATCGCACGTTGTGTTCCACCATCTGTGCTTTCTTTTCCTAGGTGGTTGTCCTAATTTCATGGCTGATGACTGTAATGTTTTGCGAAGGTCTGGCCACTCCGTAGGATTTTCTTCCTGTAAATCTCGTACGAAAACCTCGGCTTTCTTCCTCAAGCAGTCCGGATCAACTCTTGGAAACCGGTTGCCTTTAGGTTTGGATCTGTTTGGTTGAAACCGAACCTTGATTTGCGTAAGGTAGTGATACGAATCTACCACTCCCATTCGTACCTTAACATTCTGAATCTCCAGCATATTCTTCGCGGAAATAGCCACATGATCTATCTGAAATTCCCCTAATAACGAGTTAGGTGATCTCCAGGTTTTCTTTTTGTGTAATGGTCTCATAAAGTGCGTGGACATGAGTCTCAGCATGAATAATGTACAAAAGTTTATTAGACGCTCTCCATTCTTATTAGTCCGCCGATGTGCGGGATGGAGTCCTACTATTGATCTGTATATCTTCTCTCTGCCAACCTGTGCATTGAAATCCCCTAATAAGATTTTCACGTGATGTTTGGGGATTTTACTGGTAGTTTCCTCTAGTAATTCCCAAAAGTCTTCTACATTCTGTGGATTTCTCTTATTGTCTATGTTAGTGGGAGCATGGGCATTTATCAAGGCATATGCCTTGTTGCTTGATTTTACTGTAAGCACTGAAATTCTTTCGCATGGCGATGTGAAGTCAATAACTGAATCTAAGATAGTTTTCCTCACTGCAAAAGCCGTCCCAAACATTAATAAATTGCCTGTGATATTAATGGCTGGTTTACCCTTAAATATCTTGAAGTTTTCAGAGTCGAAATGGTTCTCATCTTGGAATCGTGTTTCCTGAATTGCTAGGATTTGAATATCAAATTTGTCCAGGACGTCAGTCAGTTGTTTGAGCTTTCCTGTTTTCAACAGGGTATTGATGTTAATAGTACCCAAGAAGTTCTTTTTCTTGGGGCGAAGAGATTTTGAGAAGCTCCGATCCTTCTCTGAAGCATGATTTCGTTCCCGATCCCCCAGAATCCGATGATCGGGAAAGACCGGACGTGTGTCCGGAGCCTGGGGTAGTTGCGTTAGTAGTGTGTGTTCCATCATGCCTTAGTTACAAGTTGAATATACAACTAGTGGTGATCTTAAGATAAGATCACGAAATTACTACTCGATTGTTGAGATCGAGAGGTGCCTCTAGGTGTTCTCTGGCTTAAGTGTGTTTGGTCCGCGAGAGCTATTTTATTTCGCTCAAGTCCGCCGGCAAGCCGGTGAGGACCCCCCTATCCGCCACCTGGGACGCGCCACGTCGGAGTATCACCTCTCCGCCTGCTACGACAGCGTAGTAGGTTCGTGGCACACGATATTATTATTATTATTATTATTATTATTATTATTATTATTATACCAGAAGGATTTTTTAACACTCCCAACTTACTCTTGAGTGTTTCTGAGTGAATGTTCCTGTATGTTTCTAAATATTTGTATTATTTAGAGGGGGGAAGGGTTACAACACACAACTGAAATCCTACACTAGCCGCCACTAATTAAATACAACTGATAACCTGTATTATTGCGGTGACTTTAGTAGTGTGTATTTGCAATTTATGTGAGGATTGGGAAGAACGCAGCTGTGGGCTTAAGTTAGGAACTATCCCAGCATTTGTCTGGGGTAGAATTGAGGAACCATGGAAAACCACGCCCAGATTGTCGAAGGAAGGAATCGAGTCCTCCCCTTCTCAGTCTTGCCTCACTCGTTTGCACCCCGTTCCAGCCCTCAGACCATGATTCAATTTCTTGGCAGAGCCGGGCGTATACTGTAGAATCCGGACCTCAGGAGGTTACAGCCAAGAACGCTAGCCACTACACCACCCTCTCTTGTAGTGAATATCTTAGGGGTAACACTACCATTCAATAACCCTTTATAGGGCAGAATATTATTGCAGATCTTTTATTTGTATTTATATTCATTTAATTTCAATTGTTTTACCCTTATATTATTATTATTAATTTTATTTTTTGTTTTCTAAAAATTAAGGATATAAGAGAAATATAATTTTAATTTTTATGAGCTTATTTATTTTTAATTTTAATTCGATTTGCACACATACTTGGCCACATCTGGAAACTATTGGGCTGATGATCTTGCAGTTTGGTCAAATATGCTTCCCACATAAAGATATGTTGTTGCAAAATTTGGTAGAGATCGGATGATTATGTTAGTCGTAATTTGATTTAAGCTTTGAACATTTGTGTGGCCGCCATTACGTTTCTGTCAAGATGGCGGCGATATAAAACATGACACTGAGGTGCCATTTGCTAGTGCTACCTCTGTACCAAATTTCGTTCCAGTCGGTTTCACCGTGTTCGAATTGATAGGGGGAATCGATTTTCACACAAAGATGGCCGCCATCCACAAAATATTAGGCTAATGACCTATTAGTTTTGGTCAAAGGATGCTCCCTCTAAAAAGGTATGTTGTTGCAAAATTTGGTAGAGATCGGATGATTAGGTTAGTCGTAATTTGATTTAAGCTTTGAACATTTGTGTGGCCGCCATTACGTTTCCTTCAAGATGGCGGCGATATAAAACATGACACTGAGGTGCCTTTTGTTAGTACTACCTCTGTACCAAATTTCGTTCCATTCGGTTGCACCTTGTTCGAATTAATAGGGGGAATCGATTTTCACACAAAGATGGCCGCCATCCGCAAACTGTTACGCTGATGACCTATTGGTTTGGTCAAAGGATGATCCCCCAATAAAGGTATGTTGTTGCAAAATTTGGTAGAGATCGGATGATTAGGTTAGTCGTAATTTGATTTAAGCTTTGAACATTTGTGTGGCCGCCATTACGTTTCCGTCAAGATGGCGGCGATATAAAACATGACCCTGAGGTGCCCTTTGCTAGTACTACCTCTGTACCAAATTTCGTTCAATTCGCGTTCACCGTGTTCGAATTGATAGGGGGGGACAGACATTCAGAGTACACCCACTCACACACACACAGACTCACACACACACACACACACACACACACACACACACACACACACACAGCCAGACACACTTTTTTCGCCCTGTGTTGATCTCATAAGTCTACTTTCATTTTTTGCAAAAATCGAAAGTAGGCTAAAAAATTGTTTCATGTACTTTAGGTTAAGGTGATAAAGAGATAATATTTGGGTTTCAGTAATACTAACACTTCCAAAACACAATTTGTTGGTGTATCATACAAATATAAATTGTCCTTATTGCAGGTTCAGTGCACCCGGAACATTTCCGTTTTTCCTTGTTTTGTTCCGTGTTCCGTTTTAATTTTTAACGGAACGCCAAACATTCCGTTATTTGTTTAATTTGATAATATATTCAATTTTGCACCAATTTTCAAATATCCGGCTTCAGAATTGATTGTAATATCTAGCTTGTTTTCAGGTGATACAGGTGCAAGGTTGAAAGAGAAAATGATTTCTATGTCTGTGTGAGATAGATGGGAACATGCTATAGATTTATTAGGGGCAACAACATTAAAGAATGTCTTAGTCCTCGTGAAGCTAATACTCTGTATTTTCTCCTCCAATTCTTTTACGGAGAGAGTTTTTTTCTGTCATTAATATCAAATGGAGAGATTAGTTTGATAAAACAAGAATTGTTCACATTTTATAATTGTGACTAAAATTGTAGAGAATTTTATCAGAAGGTACTTACAAATAAAAAAATAGTTCAAATGAAAATTATTTGTAAGTTGCTGGTGTCATTGGCCTATATGATGTGTCAGCAATATCTAGTTTTAATTTTTTGTATTTGATTATGTAATGCTTATTGAATAATGTGTATTATTTATTACAACAATTAACGACCTTGATTTAAAAGAAGAATGTTTTTGGACGTGTGTTCAGTTTTTCCATTGTTGAAATCTGGCAACACTACGAAGGATTAACATGTTTATGCAACCATCACAGCCGAAGCGAACAAGTACGGGCTTGAGAAATTTAATTGCCCTTTGCTTTTGGTAACATCTCTTTCTCACTCTTGGTCCGTCCCTTCCTCTCCAGATAAATCATGGCTGACACCTTAATTTTCACACCTCACCTGATCCGGGCTGGTTAGTTCACTCCCTGCCGCGAGGGGCAGCACCAGGCACTGAGAGGCTACCGAGATTTTTCTTTTTTTTTTTTCGTCTTTTCTCGTCTGCCACCCCGTACGTTAAATAAAAAAAAGAAACAGGGGAAGACGAAGGAACAGAGAGTTGGATAACTACCTTTTAAATGATAGCCATCACAACAAAAGGATAGAACCGGTGCGAAATCAGTTTCTCCTTCTCTTCAGCTGGCACAATAATGATCAAACAAATCTCTCGTCACTAATTATATTATCTTCCGAGGACAGGTCCCTAAGCCACGGTCATGACCCTTAGTTAAAGTTAAACAGCTGACGCCTTCATAAGTAATTGTAGACATGTAGCTTATTATTTATTTATTTTAAGCGATTTCTCCCAATAAATGGAAGGCGTTAAAGAAAATAACTCAATCACCCCCAGGGGCCCACCGCTAGTGGAACATGGGTTGGCAACCACGGGACCCCAGCTGAGTTCGGCATTACTTCCACTTACTTGTCCCGGGCTCTTCTCAGTCATCCTTCCTATCGACCACCCTTGGTCAACTCTTGTTCTTTTCCGACCCCGACGGTATTAGGGTATCCGAGGCCTAGAGTGTCTCTTAATTTCCCGCCTTAATTGACCCTTGTCTCATCTTTTCTGATACCCTCATTCTTCGAAGGGTCAGCCTTCATTTTATGTTCATGTTATTTTCTGCTCAAGGCCCTCAAGGAGGCAGGGTGTGTGTAGCCCCACCACTTCTGGTGCACCCTGGATTGTGCTACACCCTCAAGGGCAGAGTTTAGGAGTTGGCGACCCTGAGGGATTCCTGAGCCAAGTCCCTCAATCCTCATTCTTCGAGGGTTGAGGGCATTTCTTTTCTTCCTGTCCTTTATTTGCCGTATCCTTTATTTGTTTACCATTTCTTCTTCTAGTTTGTAAGTCTGTAGTTAGTATTAGTTATAGTTTTCATTCTCATCTCATCTTTCACTATGACCCAAGCCATTAGGGGCCGATAACCACGATGTTTGGCCCCTTAAAACAACAATTATCATCATCATCAAATAACTCAATCAGCGTTTTTTTTTGTCCTTCTTGCTGTAAAATCCGTAGACATTAAGTATTATGAAGATGGTATTAACTATTCTCCGTGTTGACTGTAATTAATCTCAAATTATAAAGGCCGCCTTTTCAAACACAAGGAAGAAGTTTAATCATTAAATTACACGTACATGTTTCGTTATACCAATGATAACATCGTCAGCGTGAAAAATATCATAGTGACTACCGTATGTTAACAACAACAACAACAACAACAACAACAACAACAACAACAAAAATTGGATATCCTTACAAAAAGTCATTAATTTAAACAAATGAAAGGTCACAAACAGGAATTAATAAATACTTTGAGAGGGTATTAATTAACGATAAGTGTAGGGTATAGCATTCTTGGGACAAATTATGTTTGTTGATGTATAGAAAACGTAATTCATCTCTTAACCAAATTCTGTTAACTTTACTTTGAGTAAAGCAAACGTTTGGTGCTTTTCAGTCGGTCAACACGATTGTGCCTAAATGAGATGGGTTATTCCCTAATCCTGAAAAAAATACATGAGTTTAATAAATACACTAGGATGACCAGTTTCGATCGTTAAGCGGTCATCATCAGATCCATTACACTTAGGATATAAAATCAATGTCTGAAAATATGGGTGAAAATATTTACAACATGTACACTTATTTAGTTGCAGTATTTGTTAGTTGTTGTCTATGTGATGTTTTGTTGAGATACTGGAAGTCGTGATTGACTCCAGAATTTGCCTGATTGGAGTGAATATGTGGTTGTTGTAAATGGTCAATTCTGATTGCATTGTATAGGCTACTTATCTGATTAAGGTCTTGCGCGGTAGACTCGAGTCCTGTGTGTGAGGGTCCGTTATCTCGTTGGGCTGTTCCCCCTCTCGCATTCCTAAGTGCTGTGTGCTCCTGGTGCAAGTGTACCTGTAGTGGGATGCCAAGTCCAGACTCTAAAATGTGGTGTATGTTACAGTATTCAGAATAATCTTCAACTATTAATGACCGTGGATTGAATTCTCGCCACGCATAAGCTAGTAGCCATATAAGCGCTGCCCGGTCCATGGGAATGTCCCGGCACGTTTAACACTGCCGTGAATGCCGACCTAGGTTTATTGAAGAAAAAGATACATCGTACATCCTGACCCAATGACATGTTTCCCGTATTGATCCCTTATCTAGCTTGACTACATCGTTATGTTGTGTCTTGTTTCCGACTGAAAAGCACCAAAATTTTGTTTACTAACGCAACACTGAAATATCGCTTCAAATACCATAATGTTTAATTTGAGTTTTATGCGTAAAAGGAAACACATTTTCCTTTTCTTTGAACTGAGTGAAGATGTTTAGGAATGAGTTGAAACACTTGGCATTGTTTGATGAATGTTTGTGGTTTGGTGGCATAACCTGAACTGATTCTATGCCTGAGACCTTAATCAGTGTGCTGGATGTCACTGTTGAGGTTATCGAGTCAATGAGTCGCCTGTTCTTTAGATCTACTTAAAGATTGAAATCGGGCTCAGTGATGGGTGATTGTACGTCGGTGATCAGAAAATGGCATGTGAAATTGCGCTGTATGCCGAAGTTGAGTCTCTCCATAAGTATTAATATAGGTGCCGTTTGCTGCATAAAGTTTACGGTCTGTTTTCATGCGGCGATCACTATCTGAATACCGATACGTCAGCTCCAGTGTCAACTAAAGTCTGTTCGTCGAGTCGAGACAGTGGAAGTAAAGACAGTTGTACACGTGATTGCAGGGCTGCCCGCAAGGGGCGCATAGAGCTGTGTATAGCCTACATGTGAAGCGGGCTGACTTATCGGTTACATGCTACAGCGCGGTTTATATTGTTTATTTAGGATCGTTTTAACCTCCTATGGGTTACGATTACCCAACTGCCTTGACTGTTGATGTTCTTTCCTGTTACGCCAATACTCTTTCATTCGTTGGCTCACTCTTGCTCGTTCCTCATTCGAGAACACTCTTCGAGTTCTCTTGGGTTTCTCTACGGACAGATCTGTCACCTCCGCAATTTTCCTTCTGAACACTTTTCTGTTTGCAATATCTCCGTCCTCAATGCCACAATTTTTAAGATCCTGATAAACTTCTTTCAACCATGGTACTAGAGTCTTTCTCCTTTCTTGAAAGATGAGGATTTTATTCGCTAGACGTTCCGGTCCCATTCTTCTCAAGTGTCCATAGGACGTTAGCCGTCTTTTCGTCATAGATGTTGAAATGTTCTCGAATAGCTCTTGATTTGATCCCAAACGGAAGGTAAACTAATTTGTTGTTTATTTATTGCTCGTTTATGTATTTGATTAATTAATTAATTAATCAGTTCTTAACTGCTTTTGACAGGCAACCGTATACAGTACAGCACAGCACTAAGTGCAGCAAGTCTTGTCTTTTCTAGGGCTACGGCATGACTAATCATCTAGGAGCTTCTTGGCTACCCCTGTCCGGCAGGGCCGATGACGTGAACTGGGCGTGTTTCCCTGTCCGGCTAGCCAGGGGCACTGTCTCGACTCGGCGAACAGACTTTAGATGTATCTGCTTCCACTGCGTCTGTCAGTAAATAATATGCGGCCTGAATGATGGTTCAACCACCTGCCACCACTGGTCTAGAGCATTATAGTTTGACTGAATATAACAAAAGTTTGGTGCTTTTCAGTCGGTCAACACGATTGTACCCAAATGAGGTGGGTTATTCCATAATACTGAAAAAAAAATACATGAGATTAACAAATACAAGTGTGTATATTGTAAATATTTTCACCCATATTTTCAGACATAGATTTTATAGCCAAGCCTAAGTGTAAGCTGCAGTAAATGCATTAAAAGAGAAATCAAAAGGATTAAAATTTAATGGAGTACAGGTTCATAGCATTCGCTTTGCGGATGATATTGCACTTTTAGCAAACTCTGCATGTGAAATGAATAGAATGTTAAAAGTTTTTCAGAAATTCGTAGGAAAATTTGGGCTAAGAGTTAATTCTCGGAAGACAAAATTAATGGTGGTTGATAAAAAGAAACAACCAATTTTAGCTAATATGATGTTAATTGATAGTGCCATTGAACAAGTAACGGAATTTTGCTATTTGGGAAGTGTGATTAATTATGACAACAGATGCATCTCAGAAATTAAGAAAAGAATAGTGTTGCCGAAGAAAGCCTTTCAAAATAAGAAGAATTTGCTGCTCCATGAGCACCTCAACTTGAAGATACGGAAGTAACTTCTCAAGACCTTTGTTTGGAGTCTGTTGACCTAAGGTTGTGAGACATAGACACCTGGGATAAGGGAAGAATCAAAACTTGACGCAGCTGAAAAGTGGTTTTGGAGACGAATGACCCGAACAAGCTGGATGAAAAGAAAGACAAATGAGTGAGCTTGTTCCGAACCAAATTCAGGAGAATTGATGCCTGTTGAACACCATCAAGAAAAGGAAAGAAAAATTCATGGAACACATACTGAGACATGACACTCTCCTCCAGGTAATTTTTGAAGGAAAAATTTGGTGGAAGAAACCGAGGGGACGACCAAGACAATCGTATCTCAAGAACATTGTCAAGGAGATGGAATGGAATGTGAGTCGTATGTCAATATGAAGAGAAATGCTGAAGACCGTAAGAAATGCTGCTGCTGCTGATGATGAAATACAATGGATCTGATGATGATCGCTTGACAATAGAAACTGGTAATTCAAGTGTAGTTATTAATCTCATTTGGTTGCAATCGTGTTGACCGACAGAAAAACATTACATTTCGATGATGAACTCTACAACTGACTGATGAAGTTTATTTTCGGATTGGTGTACATTGTGTTCAAGTTTTGTTTCTGTTCAGATTATATTCTGAAATGCTATCACCAGGACACTTCATCTGTCTGATAGAGAACACAGTTCGCACACAAACCTCAGGTGACGTGAATAAAGTTTGCTATCTCACTCCTCTCTCTCTCTCTCTCCGCTTGCCTGACTCGCCTCCTAGATTTTATTTTTGTCTCAGTTTCAATTTTCCAGTTAGCTGGCTGTTCGGAATGCCTACTAATTCTATTACTTTCCATTATGGCGCTCCCTTTGTTTTGTGTTAGTAAGTTGGCGGCAGTGATGGCCCGCTGGAGACCCATCGTCATAATTACAGAATAAATTGTACGAGCCTCCAAGGACCCGGCAAGGATTGACACGGTCTCTGCTCGCTGCTGCCTGCCTGCCTTGCATAAACACTCATTACTCTGCCTCCTCCCACACTTCATTGTGTGTGCGCTGCACCATTTCAATCCAGCGGCCAAGTTGAACAAGCTCAAATCCACCTAGCATCGACTGTTATTATCATCTTTGTTTTCAGGTGAAAAACATCTGCCAATTACAGCCCCATTATTTATTTCTTCTTCTTTCTTCGAATTTGGCCTACTGTGCACCACGGGAAACAATTGATTTGCTAAAACTCAGCAATCTTTCTAGGTTTGTGCCTTGTCTTGTGTGGGGTTTCGCCTAGGACACCAAGCTGGCTCATCAGCGGGCTCTATGGGTCCCCACCCGGACCCCCACAGGAGTGCACAGTATGTCAAAATCGAAATCTAGGGGGACAAAATTATGTTTACGTTTTAATCATGAATTTAGAGGGAAAGCAACGTATATAATTTGTTTACTTCATAATAAACATCAGTTAAGACCTTTTTTAAGCTACGTCTACACATGCAAGAAATTGTCTATGACTAGGAGTTGGACAGAGCATTCAGTTAAGAACCATTTTCTATCCCTAATTTACTTTTAACAGAGTCACAAAGTTCCACTTTTGACATAATCGTCGAACCCAGTGCTTCAAAATGTTGTAAACGTGTGAGAACTGGTTAAGCGCCATCTTCTAATACGTAAACTAAGTAAGTTGCAAAAAGATGCAAAAATCTTATAACAGGCGTAAACTACAAGACTTTATTTACATTTTAACATTAAGTAGAAAGTGACGCAGAGTGACGTGACATACTAAAAATCTAAGTGAAAATATAATTTTAAAAATAATAGTTAAATATTATATAATGCAAATATAGCTAAAATTGCGTAACAATTACGCCCATTAATAACTGAAACCCGTTACAAAGATCATACCTTCAGCTGCATGTTCCATCTTAAAGCATCACACTAACCACAAAGACAACCAAACCACAGCCACTTACATTCATCCTCCAATTCAGACTGCTCGAACAGAGGTGACAGATTCACACTAAGATGCGTTTATATCCCAGAATAGTGAGCGGCAATTGTATGAGAATTCTGTAGAAGTAATCAATTTTGATTGTTTAATTATGAAAATAAATAATTTTGTCCTCCTAGATGTCGATTTTGACCCACTGTGGAGTGGTGAACTGCGCGCTACCTCCCTTTTTATGAGGCGCACCTGCGCCTCTTTACTGCGAGAACTAAAAGCTCAAGCAGCCATAACCTCCCCATGAATGCTTCCAAAAAGATGGTATATTGGCTTTCACGGCCGGTGAATTAAAACTCGGCAATTTTTCTGGGTTTATGCCCCTCACATGACACGACACAAACCTAGAAGAATTGCTGAGTTTTAATTCCCTGGCCGTGAAAGCCAATATACCATCTTTTTGGAAGCATTCATGGGGAGGTTATGGCTGCTTGAGCTTTTAGTTCTCGCAGTGAAGAGACGCAGGTGCAATTCATAAAAAGGGAGGTAGCGCGCAGTTTGCTACTCCTGTGGGGGTCCGGGTGGGGACAGCAAGAGCCCGCTGATGAGCCAGCTTGGTGTCCTAGGCGAAACCCCACACAAGACACGGCAAAAAAACTAGAATAATTGCTGAATTTTGAAAACTCTGTATTTCCCCAAGTTTCTTCTTCAAAGAGTCACGTTCCAAGATGTCCTCATGTGATATCCTCAGTTCTTGTAGGTATTTTTCCACCTCTGTAAACCGGATCCATTTAGTTTTCTTTCCCACAAAGTTGGCACAGATTCGATTGGACAATCTTCCTCAGCTCAATCGTGTTAAATGGCCATAAATGGATAGTCTTCTTTTGCATATGGTGTCCGTTATTTTCTCCACATGTAGATAGAGTTCATCATTGTGTCGTCTGCTATACTCTCCTCGTCCCTTGACCGGGCCCAAGATCTTTCTCAGAATCTTCCTCTCTTTGGTTTCGAGTTGTTCTGCCAGGCCTTTCTTATTCATCGCCAGGCATTATGATGCATATAACGCCTCCGGGCGAATGACGGTAACGTAGAGCCTCGGTTTGGTCTTGAAGGACATTGGGCGTGTTTTGTAAATGTCTTTGGTTAAATTGTAAGCCATTTCCATTATTTATTTCTTCTTCTTCTTGCTTCGAATTTTGTTTACTGTGGACTCACTTTCTTGGGCTTACTTTCTTCACCCAGATTTCTTCATCCTTTCGCTGTGGTTCCTCCTCCTTTCCACTGACCCGGTGTCCTTGGTCGTTCCACTGGGTCTTTCTTTGAACCAGGGACGTAGCGTATATAAGTGGGGGGGGGGGGGAGCTGTGGGGGCTCCAGCCCCTCCCGAAAATAGCCATTAAAATTAAGAAGGTGTTGCTTTGGTTAAAGCATAAAACAATTGTACATTTGGTTGTACCCTAATCATCACTTATTGGCTAAGTTATAAACAATATTAAGATTGAAATTAGACTACCTCTTGGTGTAGTGGCTAGCATTCTTGGCTGCCACCCCGGAGGTCCGAATTCGATTCCTGACTCTGCCAAGAAATATTCATTCTGGTCTGAGGGCTGGAACGGGGCACACTTAGCCTTGCGATGCAAAACTGAGAATTCCACAGTACGGTAGTTTTGAGAAATAAATTATCAATTTGTAAAATAAAGACCTGTTTACCTTTCTGCTTAATAAATTGATAAATAATTGATATTTACCATTCATACTCCACAGGCCGTAACAGAATATACATTAAGTATAACATTTTATTTGTGTGTTGTAGTAGTGTGGTAAGGGGGGAGGTGCTTCCCTTCTTATTGAGCCACCCTCGTATCGGCCCCGAACTTGATATCTCGCTAACCAAACATGGGATTAGAACATACAGGGTGTCCTAGCACTCGTAGTGACGTCCCCTACTTTCCTATAGCCTCTTAATTAAATTAAAAGACCAAAACTAAAAGGTCATTCGCGAGTAGTGGGGTAGTGTTGGTTTCCTCAAGTCGCGCTCGTGCTTGAATATGTATGCCTATGTTGGGAAAGGGTTAGGTGGTGGGGGAGGAGTAGGGTCGAGTGAGGGGTCGTTTAGATGGTATTTTTTCCGCTCTAGGTGATGGTGAGGTTATTTTTTAAAATGGATGGAATTTGGAAACGCTATTTGGGGTAAACGTGTGTTTTTTGACATTATGGCGATGAATGTTTTTTTGTACGCCTGCGCACTTGGGGATGTTGTAAAAGAGCGGGCTTTTTAAATGATGATTTATAATTGAGTTTTTTAATATGTATTGAAATAAACCCCAAAAAACTAATAAGTCATCGGCTTTTTACTATCTCGCTAACCAATAATCGGATTTAAACCTATGAGGTGTCGTAGGACTCGTGGTGAACTCTCTTTTTCTATGGACGGGATATATCCACTCCAAAATAAAAACGTGGTAAGGGGGGAGGGGAGCTGCTACACTTAGAAAGTTGTGGGCCCCCGCGACCTTGGAATGGAAAGAGCCATGCTAGGAGGGCGTGCTTGGATTCGTTTTTTTCGTCTCGTCGTGCTCTTTACGGGAATGTAGGTGTCGAAAAAGTGAACTTAGGGTTTTGGGTCTAAAAATGCGTTTTTCACATTTTTGCCGATTTTTGGAAAACGGGCCATGCTAGGAGGGCGTGCTTGGATTCGTTTTTTTTCGTCTCGTCGTGCTCTTTACGGGAATGTAGGTGTCGAAAAGATGAACTTAGGGTTTTGGGTCAAAAAATGCGTTTTTCACATTTTTGCCGATTTTTGGAAAACGGAAAACGTGATGATGACGTGCGTGATAGTATGTTTTCGTCTCATTGTGCTCTTTACGGAGATGTAGGTACGGAAAAGCTAAAAAAAGCTGGAAACACTGTTTTGATGTAAAAATGGGTTTTTGAGATTTTCCCTCATATTGCAAAAACTGAAAACGTGAGGATGACGTGTGTGATAGTATGTTTTCGTCTCATTGTCCTCTTTACGGAGATGTAGGTAAGGAATAGGTAAAAAGCTGGAAACATGTTTTTTTAGTCAAAAATGGGTTTTTGTGATTTTCCCTCATATTGTGAAAACCAAAAACGTGAGAATGACGTGTGTGATAGTATTTATTTCGTCTCATTGTCCTCTTTACGGGGATATAGATATGAAAAAGGTAAAAAGCAGGAAACATGGTTTTCTTATGGAAAAGGTGTTTTTTTTGTGTTCATTTTCGCGTTATTTGGAAAACGAATGAGGCGATTTTTATGATGGGCATGTCGATGTATTTGTGTCGTTGTTCTGTTTACGGGAATGTAGGTATGGAAAAGCTCAAATCATGGTTTCCGTCATTTTTTTTTTCGAGATCGTTGAGGAAAACTGGGGAAAAAGTAAGAAACCAGATTTGAAGTCACGTTATGTTATGCGCTATAATGTTGGTAAAACACTTATGCATTATTATTATTATTATTTGTCTTGGCTGGTCAGGGCTCACACGCAGAGAGAGAACTTGCTTGATGCAATGAGAATTGAAAGCATTGTGGCTGACCCACGGCGATCCAGACAGACACAGGTCTTATCATCGTACGTGCCTCGCAGCAGAGAGAGATAAGAGGCTGGTGTCATTATACAGTGTGCGGATTTATACTGTGTATGTCATAGCCTAGGTTCATTATGGGCTCATCATGCAACGCAAAGTTTGAAACAATGAGTGAGTGTATAACATCATGATAACAGATTGGCAAGGGCTTGAACAAAGCGGTTATTGGACATGTAATAAACAAAAGGGTGGGAATAATGAAAGGTCATATGATACATTTTTTTTGGAAATGTTTTTTTTTCTTCAAAATAATTAAATAGGGTTTTATTACAAAAAATTATGTTTATTGACCCATGAATTATATGTGGAAGGAAAACCTAACCACTTTACAAAATATTTTGCACCTTTGACTTTAATTACTCGTTCAATGAGATAATCGTTGGGATATAATGTTTTTTGCACTTCTTCATAATAGAATCGTCCCTGAATGGGTTGACCGCTCTGATCTTCTAAGAGATACGTCACTGGTTGACCTAGCTTGACTTGGCGAATTTTAAAAATTTCTGTCGACCATTGTGGAGTATACGATTTTGAAAACACACTTCTATGTTTACTAATGCGAACAAAATCTCCAATTTTAAGGCGATGTCGCCTTGGGTCTACCCTTATTATAGGGTTAAACAGTCTATTGAGTTTGGGTAGGTTCTTGGTGACGAGGCGAGGTTTCATGCCGATGGTGGAATGAATGGTGTTGTTGTAGCGAGACACAAGTTGAGGTAACCAGTCTATCCATCGATAGGAACCATGTATTGTAAACTCTTTCCACATATATCTTTTTAATGTTCGATTGAACCGCTCGACCACTTTGAGATTGCTGTACGTGGTGTAATGGTGAATATCCTTAGATTTGAGAAAACTGGAGAAATCCTTGTTGAAAAATTCTTTCCCCTGGTCGGTTTGTAACAAGTGAGTTTGACGTTTTGATTGTTCAATAATATGTTGAAAGGCATTTGTGACTAAGACACCAGTTTTATTTTTTACTGGTTGAACAAAAGCCATTTTGGAATAGACATCAATGACAGTCAACATATAGCGGACACCGTCCTTAACGTTAGAGTAAGGTATCATTTCAACCAGGTCTGCCTGCCAAAGTTCATCGATTCATTTGGAAATGACACGACGACGTTCATAAATGCGTCGGGCTGGTTTATGCAATTCATGAGCAATGCCCACTTTGATGGGTGTTGGCTTATAAGATAAATTTAGCATCTCGGAGTTGTTGTTCAATGTGGGCGATTTCCGCCTCATGTCCAGTGTGACCAGCTTGTTTTGATGCATGAAGCAAGTATAAGCGCTCTACTAACTGATTGGGATTATTCCAAAAGGTTATATCTAGGTAGGGTTTTAATTTCTTAAACCTTACACCAGAGGCAGAGTGATGTTTTTGCTTACCAAAGATGTTTGCAATGATGGTTTTATATTTTTGGGATATATTGGCATTGACCTGCTGAGAGGATTTATAGTTTCTTTTGTGAGCGTTGGTGTCTAATAAAATGGATTTATATTTATCAAGGTCCTCGGACGTAAAATCTCGTGTCGAGGGGGTGCGAGAAAATAGCAGCTTTAACAGACCTGGTGTTAATTTATAGTTGATCTTTTTAATGACAGCTTTCGTACGAGCAAATTTAATGGATGAATCCCCAATTTTAAAACTATCATTCTCATAGCGAACACCACACGTGGTATCTGTCTTTCCAATAAATAAAAGGGTCAGATATGGTTCTAGGGTTGCCCCATAATGTTTGATTAAAATGTTTTTGAGTTGAGCTTCATTTTGAGGGGTTGCCAAGACGTGTGAAAACGGAGACGATGTGGAGGAAGACGGTGTTGGCGCTATGACGGAAGATTTTTGTTTTGTTTTTAGAAACTGTTGAAGGGGTGAGGATTTTTTTTTCTTTCAGGACTAAATACGCTTTCGCTTTCACTTTCACTTTGTTCATGTTGTTGTTGTTCTTCTTCTTTTTCATGTTCTTGATGTTCTTGTTCACTAACATTAGAGGAGGAGGAGGAGGAGGAGGAGGAGGAGGAGGAGGAGGATTTTACCTGTCGTGTGGAATCTGTTTGAGTAAATTTTGAACTTGTTATGGGTTTGGTTTGAGAGGTAGTAGCAGCAGCATTAGGTTTAAATCTCATGGGATTAACCGATGATGGACCATGTTTTATCATGGGTAAAGGATTGACGTTTTTTAAACGTTGCAATTCACGAAATTTATGTCGAATCGTATTTCGTTCCTCAATAATACGCTGCATGATTTGAACATGTTTCTTGTACCCTATGGCGTTCGCCATGGTAAAGGTAAAGACACACTAACAGGAAATGTCCAACCCTAGGTCTTTTTAAACAGAAATAAAATGATCAAAACCCAAGCGATAACGTCCCTCACATCGTTCACTCTGTTTATTTATGACCAAACAGGCATGGGGATGATGGTTCCAACACGAAGCACACAATTGCGTGAAAGCTGTAAAGGACATATCTGGATTCACATGATCTTGAAAAATATGATAGAGATTTCTAGAGTCTTGGCGGAAGAGAACGATGAGATTGGCATTGTCACGAATCAACTGTTTGGGGATTTTGGAATAGGTCTGAGCCAGATAAAAACAATCCACTTGTTTATGGCGTCCCATACTAAAATACTCTTGAATAATGGCCTGTCGTTGAGTGGCAATATCATCAAAAATTATAATGGAATCTGGTTGAATGCGGTCTGGTTGAATGACATCTTGAGGTGAGGTGAATGTAAAATAGCCCATGGCTTCTTTATTTAACGAAGACATAATTTGTTCCAGATACACGTATAGAGGCTGGTACATGGATTTGGCAAAAATATAAATATTTTGAAATCGTAGGCCATGATGTGCGGTAATAATGTTCAGCAAAACATTGGTCTTTCCACAACCCGAAGGCCCTACCATAATACATCGAACGGTAGATGGGAATAGAGTGCCATGACGTTTAGGTTCGCACACGGACAGTGATAGCTCTGAAACCAAATCAGAGACGGGCAAAGCATGGGGTTGTTTCATTAATTCCATTGTGTCGATGACTGAGTTTTTTTCATGTGTGTATAAGGTTTATATATATATATATAGGCAAGTAGTGAGTAGGATAGGTTAGTTAACGTCTATCACCATGGACGTGTTTGGGAGAGCTCGTGTAACCATGGCCACGGCTGCCTCTTTGTCAAAACAGTCACGAGAGGTGGCAACAAAAAGCTATGTCGATCGCAAAGTGCAAAGTGTCTATCACATGGTCCCGAGACTAACCGCTGAAGGCTATTCAGCCAATCATCATCGTATTATTGATGTGCAAGAGCCTCGAGACGAAAATGATGTCTGCACGAAACGTTATGTGACCTATCAAATGAAAAGGCTTCATAAATTTGTCCCATCTGTATTTTTCGTGTACCTGTCAAATCAAAAACTGGACAATGACAGAAACCATTCCCCACCACCACTACCACTGGTGAATGATGATCTTACCTATATGCTTGCTTCCGGTTTAAGTCGTTATCGACTGCATTATGATGGTGTAATTCATATTAAATATGCCATGCCTGATGAGAAACATTTAAAAATACAACTAAACGGTGATAGAGTGTTGGCTCACAACCATCAAAGAGTAAATGTTGGAGATGAATTATCCTTTCATCTTATGCTTACGTTTGAGGAAAAGGAAGCTGGGAAAACGGTGAATGATTTTCCGCTTTATATAGAATTGGAATATACTGCTATGAAATAAGGTTCTCTACGTTAGTTGTTATCGAATGTTTGCTGTGAAAGGTTCACCAAGTAGCAGCATGGTGAAAAAAGATATGCTATGAACATGAAAAAAACAAATTTCAAAAAGAGAAAAAAGCCAGGTCGGAAACCAAGTCGTTCTGCCTCACACCCAGTGTTAAAACTTAAAAAAACTAAAAAAAAATCTAAAAAGAGTGGCTATCGAAAAAGCTTTACAAGCGGTGCGATTGTCTACATTTCCGAAATCGCAGCATCATGTATCGATAAAAAGAAAAGGAAGAAAGCAAAATCGTGGGCGAGTCATTCCTGTTGCTAAGCGTGGGGGTTTTTTGCCGGCTTTATTTGCAGGGTTGGCAGCTTTGGGGTCCCTTTTGGGTGGTGCCAGCGCTGTAGCGAAAACCATAAAAGCCGTCGAGCAAGGCAAGCAACAACTCAAAGAAAGCGAGCGACACAATAAAACGTTAGAAGCCATTGCGATGGGAGCTAGAAATGGCAATCCTTTAAAGCCAGTCTTTTATCCACAAGGTAGTGGCCTACCGTCTAAGAAAAAAAAATGTCCATCATCGATAAGCGCTTAAGGCAACTGCCTCGTCATGCCATGACCCATGAAAAAGTGGAAAGCTATGCCAAACAACTAAAGATTTCTCATTTTCGAGGTGTATTTATGCGAAATGAATTACCCAAAGCACCGTGGAAAGAAGAACGAGCCATGATGAATTTAGATGATGATGCAGGTCCAGGAACCCATTTTGTAGCCTATGTGAAACAAGGTTCCACAGTATGGTACTGCCCCCGGAAATTGAATTATATTGAGACCACGATGGCTGTATTGGAAAATATCAGTAAAGTTATGGATGTCATAGTTATGACGTGGATATTCATGACGTAGGCACGGATGACGTAGAATTCATGCCAGTAGGCTGATTGAGCTGAGATTCTTGGTGACGTCATGATTTTATTCGAGAAAGATCCGAGATTTACGACGCAGTCGCAGGAAACAAGGTATTGTGCTAAGGAAGAAGCTACGCTATTGGAGGAGAGACGAGAACCAATGAACGATAGTTTGGAAGGAAGACGGAGATTGCTGAAACTACGATATTCGATTACTTTTGGCATGCAGATTTGTGGAAATCTATTTTCAGTTATGGCATTGATTTGGAATTTTGAAGAAATTAATTTTGAGTTTTTGAATTTTGAAAATCCGTCAAGAATAGCCAAAGTTAAAACTTCCAGCAATGACGCAGCAACAGGCTATGGAAGGGATGAATACGCCCCTTAAGAAGTTGATAAAAGGTCGTGCACAGGAGAGAGGAGCTCTCATACTGATACTGATACTGATACGCTCAGTTCTGATACTTGTGATCGCATATATATTTCTGGTGATATAGAGTTATTTCCAAGTGATTCAGTGAAGTAAGGTGTCTTTAGCGTGAGGTGAAAGCCTTGCCGCATCGAACGAACTCGGGGCAGTTCCATTTCACGCTGCTCAAAACTAGGTGAAGTTGAAACGCGCATATTAACGTTTCCACCAGTCAAGATATCAAGCGCTAACTTCAGCCTGTATGATAATTCTATTAGGCAGTATAACATTGAGGTGTATACAAGATTTGAAGAATTTCACAGTGATACTTCGAAAGATATTGGAACTTTTAGGCTGCCAACAAAAGTGATTTTCTCGCCACAGGAGAAACACTTTTATATTCCACATTATACGCTACGGCTGACACGTGGAGTGCAACAGTTTGGTATTACAACGATACATTCGACTATGGAACACTATAATATTGCAGTGCTTTTGATCATTATAACTGCAGTCGAGATGCAAGGCTAAGGCTTTGATGCAATTGGGACATACATTATTGGAGTAAAGTAACAGCATGGAACTTCGTTAATCGTCTTTCTACAAAAGCGAGCATGTAGTGAACATCCAACTACACTCATGCATCGTTAATCCATCGCTGAATTATACCAGATAACAGTGGAAATATTTTCATACTCCACAACTATGAATATTTCTGCGGAAATAATTACATTAAACTTCATGACGAATTCCTGCAAGAACTTCAGAGAACTTTCAAGAGAGGCCAGGGTTATCCCGGCGCACAATGAAGAATTTTGCCGGAAGGATGTTTCTCGTATCCACGGAGCAGTGCCATTTCGGAGGAGGAAGCAGTTCGATTCTCCGAGGACGCTGATTCCTGTTTCGAGGATGGAGCTCATCTTTAAGTTGGTGAAATGGATCCATCAGCAGTCTTCTTTGGGGAATTTTTCTCTGGAACTTCGATCGGCAGATAAGGTAGTTGTGAACGTTTCTTGTATTATTTGAGTATTGTAGCGATATTTGAGCAACCATTTTTCCCATATTTTCTGTCCTACCTTTTGCCCCATTTTCTTGATTGATAATTTTGTACTCAGTACACTTCGATGATTTATGCCTTTTTCTTCGATTTTTGAGACATTGCTATGTCATTGGCATACTTAAATAATTTTGGATCAGTTGAGACTGATGATTTAGATTCTTTCAGTAATTTGCATATTTTTTGTAGTCACGATTTAACTGTAAAGTTAACGATTTGCTATGGCAGATTTGAATTCAGACAGCGTGTCATTTTATTAAAGTAATTCTATTCAGTTAATTACTTTGACCAATTTTCTGTCATCCTCAAGAAAGAAGAATAAATTAAAAGATTTTAGAGCATTAAAATCTACTACGATATCGACGATCTTTGAAATACTAGTCGTCTTATGAACATGATTGCAACATAGACATTTATCATTGCATTATAGACAATTTTATGAAATACGAACGTTAATTACAATTTATTGAATACACTATAGTAGACTAATGAATAATGAAGATAGGAGTTTTTCTCAATTCTAGATTGGAACAATAATGTTTGCATTCCACAATCTAATTGTATTCTATTCGACTATTTTGCAGTTTAGTTGATCTTTGTTTGAAGATAGTATTTTTATACTGCGTTACTTTGAAGATGTTAATCTCAATTTTGATAGACCAGGCAGGAGTGTCTAATCGTATTTGCTATTACATTTATTTATGATTGGCAAATTTTTACTTCATATCGATTCATGAATGAAACCCACGAAGGTTAAATAATAACAGTCATTATTACAATTGATGAATATAAGAATTTTTAAAGAGGAACAATGGATGTATAATCGATAGTTCAGTGGACGTGTAAAAGTCGCTGTTGAGTAATGCCCTTGAATAATGAAGGAGGTTCCCACTATAATTAATGAAGTTGATGAATTAATAGTGGAGGTTTTTTGTGTGTAGTTTGGAGGATTTTTATGCCATATATATATAGATATATGATGAATTTTGGGCCAATTGTTGTGCCATTTTTGTGCGTTATGAACGAAGTATTTTCCCACTGAATGTTGTTCTTGTTCTTTGAAAGATTATTCATATGAAGATACTGTTAAAATTAACAAGAGTGTTAAATAATTTGAGATAAAGATTTTGAATGGAGGTTACAGTCACAAATATTAATAATTATTATTAAACATTATTAAACCTGAATTTGACAGTTTAATATAACTAACCTTCATTGGTCGATTATATCAACACGATGTGAGTAATTATCAACCGGATAGACGTGTGGTTCAATGTATTCCTTGTATAAATAATATAAACAATTTAATATTGTAAAATAATTTTGTAAATATCTTTGTTAAATAATTTAAAATGATAGTGATTAATAGAAGCGTGTATTAAATTTTCAATGGTCATTTGACATTGTTATAAACAATTTATTATTGTTATAAATAATTAATGAACTTTTGTTATTAACATTTAGAGTTTTTTTTATACTCTAAACAATGCAAGTTAAGCAAGTGGTTTGAACAAGTAATCATGATTTGGGATTGTTGGAGGAATCCAATGGTGTTTGAATGAAGCATGTAAGACATTTGCGTGATAATATTTCAGTTGAGATGTGAACATTTACGTGTTTAAAGGGGAGAGCCGAGCTCTGAGGTAGCACGCTTATGCTAGGGTTGAACGAACGGGTGTCCGCTTTGACTATGCAGGTGTTTTGCAGCTGGTCCGGACAACTGTGTTACTGAGACCAAGGGCGTTTCATAATAGCCTTGTGGCTATAAATAAAATATGCAGTATATAAACACGCAAAGCAATTGATATGTGTGTCTCATCCCAAATCCCGTTTCCATTCCCATTGCATTGTTATATTTTCGTTGCTATAAGCTTGAGAAAGCTAAAACATTATATGTAGAGAATACAGGTCCTACAGGAGGACATGGTTATGTGGTTAATGGCTTCTGATTGCCACGTTTATTTTGTTGTTTCATTTTTGTTAAAAATCATACTTTATGTGAAATAAATTAGTGTGCAGTTTAAAGTTTCTCGCCTTCGTTTCTGGTTCATTTTAAATATCATGGTGGAGGTTATTGTGAGGACATACTTTTAAGTGATCCAGTTGACAACCCAGTCCCCGAGATATATTTAAGAGGTAAGTAACGGTAAGTAATAACCCCCGTATATTTTGGTGTGTTCCACAATAATTTTCTTGTTAACTATTGTGCTCTAATCTCGATAGTATCTGTCAGTGCCATTTTCATTGATGTAGCTATGCCGGCGCGTTTGATTATTGGCAATCCGATTGAGGGGGCGGATATCTGACAGCCTACTATCCGGAGATCGGGTACAGTACTTTGACAGTTATGGAAATTTACCACCTCCAATCGAGTTGCTACGTTATTTGGGAAACCGGGTAAAGATATTCTATAATGTGAATCGTCAACAAACCTTTGACAGTCAAGAGTGTGGCCGTTAGAGTTTACATTTTTTATATAAGAGGTCGCGTTAAGCCAACAGTTTCATTATTATGAATGTCCACGCCAAGACCTTTACCGTGCACAGTCGCGGGCCTGAAGTGTCCCTGGATTTTTTCCCCCATTGAATTTCAACCCGAACAATCCTATGTGCTAGGATTAATTTCTTTGGAAAGTTACAACAGAATTTACAATATTCAACTGGATATTAATGACAAATTTTATTATGATGATTATATGTTGACACTACCCCCTGGAGGTTATACCATAGACGATGTGCATGAGGCCATTAGTGTGTCGATGATAAAACAATTTGGTGTCAAACCATTTGCGGATGGGACACACAAATTTGAACTTACAGCCAATACAATAACTCATCGCTGTCGTATTTTCTCTACGTTTAACATTGACTTTGAAACACGAGTTCATTCTATTGGTCCTTTATTAGGATTTAAACCAAGAGTGTTGGCAGCTCAGCAACCCCATGAATCAGATTATCCAGTGAAATTCATCGAGGACCATCACATTTCTGTAACTTGCAATATTATTAGAGACGTATTTACGAATCAAGAACAAAGCCATTCCCTGTATGATTTTATTGTCACCTCTCCTTGCGGCTATATTATTCGTGAAAACCCTTCAGTGGTTCTATATCATCCTGTGTGTGTCAGTGATATTAGTAATATTACCTTACGCTTAGTGAATAGAAACCAACAACTGATTGCTTTGGACGCCAACACCCCTGTGACCTACAAGTTGGTTTTAAAGACGCTATGAAATTTATCTATAAAGCAACAACAACGTCTACGAGGTCGGTTAGTTGTCCCCCGTGTATGAAACGGTTGACACGAGTAAACCGACAACGCTTACAACGCATTGGTTATACGCTACACCCCAATCATGAACAAAGAGCTGTTGCCAGTGTTAAATCCCATACACGTGGAAGATGGCGTCGTGCGCATTGATATGCATTCCTATCAACCTCAAGCAACAGGACTGAATAACAATGACGAGATTCAATTCATCATTAACAATCAAGATATTTTTACTCTACCTCATGAAAGTGTCCTTCAAATTGAGGGTAAATTGATGAAAGCAGATGGCAGTACGCCCACAACGTCTGCGTTGGCGAATCATGGTTTGGCTTTTCTGTTTTCTGAAGTACGTTATGTGATAAATGATATTGTCATAGATATGACTCGAAATGTGGGCATGACTAGTCTTATGAAATTATATCCATCCTACAGCGAGGAGGAAAGTAAAACGCTTTCTATGGCAGGATGGTGTCCCAACAGTAGCAATAACTGGCTAGTTCATACCGATGGCACTTTTACAGGCTTTCTACCCTTAAAATTACTCCTTGGCTTTGCCCAAGATCACAAGCGTATTATTTTAAACGCAAGACAAAGTTTGTATCTGGTGAGAGACCGCAGTGATTATAATGCACTGAAAGGAGCCTCTGACCAAGTGATAGACTCAAAAATTCAACTGCTTCGATTACTATGGAAAGTGCCCAATGTGACGCTATCGGATCGTAAAAAGCTAAGCATGTTAAATTTGGTGCAAAAAGATAAAGCCTTGCCTATCGCCTTTCAAAGTTGGTGTCTGCATGAATACCCCTTGCTACCTACCACTGACACTCATAGTTGGAGTGTCAAATCGGCTCGCTCTACCGAGAGACCCCTCTATGTTATTATTGGTTTTCAAACCAATAGAAAATACCAACAAAGCAAAGATGTCACCTTGTTTGATCACATTCACTTGAGAAATATACGACTATTTTTAAATAATGTTTGCTTTCCCTATGAGGGGTTGGAACTCAATTTTTCAAAAAATAAGTTTGGTCCCCTTTATGACATGTTCGCTAAATATCAATCGTCTTATTATGAAAAACAGGATTGTCTTATGTTGTCGCCACAAGGGTTTAAAGCAAAAGCACCACTGATTGTTTTCGACTGTTCGTATCTAGAAGAATCTATGAAAATCACCACCATTGATTTAAGGGTAGATTTTGAAACACAAGAAAATGTCCCAGACCATACCAGTGCCTACTGTTTGATTATTCATGCTAGACAAGTGAAATATCATCCTTTGTCCAATTATGTCACCAGCATGTAAGCCATCTGTGGTCAAATGAAAAAAAAAAGATCATCATTCATAGGATTGATAATAAGCGTCTGCATGCACAGTATCTGTTGCGCTCTGGCACTGTGCGCACATACGACAACAACAAACATCATGTGTCCCTCAATAAGCAACAGCAACTACAACAACAACGTGACAGACAAACCATGGAATTTAACATGTGGATTTAATCGTTTGAAAACTTTTGAAACATGGACAGTTCCCTTTATGGATTGTGGACAATTGGCTGCGAGCGGATTTTATTACTTAAAAGGTGGGGATGTGGTCAAGTGTATTTTTTGCAACATTGAAATTGGAAACTGGAAAATAGGGGATCGACCCTTTAGCGATCATCAGCGATGGGGTCCATCCTGCCCTTACCTCAATCGCTATGATGTGGGCAATATTCCGTGGAGTTTGAATTATCCTGTTATTGTACCAGACCCTGCAAAACTAGGAGATACCTGTGGACCGTATGTGCAAACTATTCATTTGAATGCTGTTCCAAATTAAGCTAACAAACTTTTTGTAATAAAAGTGTAAATGTTTTTTTTTGTTATGAATAAAACCTCAAAAAATATTTAGCTGTTGTTCAATTCATTTGTTCCTTATTTTCCTAAAGTTCTTTGACTTTGCCATGTTAAATAATGGCATGGGTTAGTTGTTGATTAGACGTCAATGAGGTAACAAGCAAAAATTAAAAAAGCATGATGCGTACACTCATCGTGGATTGTCAGGGGTTTAAAATTGCAGACAACAAATTTATATTTAAGGAAGTCGCTTTTATCGATTGTAGTACGTTTTGGGTGTCTAACCCTATTCATTTGGTGTTTAAACCTCCCTATGCTTTCGAGTTGCTTAGTGAAAAAGATAAAAAACAGAGCCAATGGATTGAAAATCATTTGCAGTTAGCATGGAACAAGGGTGATATTTCTTACAAGTATTTTGACATTGTCATGAAAGCCCATTTGTCCTCGGCCAATGTCTTATTTGTTAAAGGGAGTGAAAAACGCCAGTGGCTTCAACCATTTCTACCCTCTCACTGTCAATGTATTGACCTTTTAGATCTGGGTTGTCCATCCCTGCAAACGCTCATGGACACTTGTCCTTGCGACAATATTCAGAATAAAGCCTTAGCGCATGCATGGCAATTGTTTCATTGGCTCACCACGAGTGCATGTTGGGAGTTGTTCAATAAAATTAAAACTGAAAGTGTATCGTCCAATGATAGCAGTGAGACGTGTACACGTGAAGTGATAACATCAACGTTATAGACATGGACGCCACTACAATCGACAAGGCTATTGGAAAATTCTTTGTGTGCAAGAAAAAACTGATTAGCTTTACACAACATGAATTATTAGCACTACCTAAATCATTTCTTTTTTATGTAGCTGCCAACGCTGTCAAAGAAATTTGGGAAAAGGTGCCTGCCGAGTGGACTAACGACTCTGTATTGAGTGAACTACAACCATGCAGTCATTTTTCCCATCACAAGCAATTAACCATGGCAAAAATACCTTCCATTCGACAGTGTGCCACATGCCAATTAATGAAATTATATCATGGTCATAAAACTCAGTGTAAAGACATTGTTCCAACATTCCATGGCTGTCATGCGGAAAACAACCACCACCTACCATGCTCGTCAGCAGCCGCCGACAAACAACAACAACAACAACAACAACAACAACAGCAAGAACAAGAAGAAGAAGAAGAAGAAGAAGAACAAAAAAAGTGTTTTTCACCGATTGAAACCTCTATGTCCCAGGTGTACTGGCCGTGGAATTATTGATAACATTATTAAAAACTTACCATTCGAAGCTCACTTACCTGCTTACAGTTTTTGTGGCCCTGGTACTCGTCTTCAAGATCGTTTGAGGAGAGGGGATATGGGAATCAATGCTTTGGATCATGCATGCCTTAATCACGATAAAGCCTATGAAAACAGTGATCCCACACTAAGACGCATTGCCGATAAAGTCTTGTTAAGCATTGCCAAGCAACGATTAACAGCTTCAGATGCCAGTCTATCAGAACGAATGGCAACATTTATAGTGATTGGTGCTATGAAGAGCAAATTACTTCTATCTAGATATGGACTTTAACGTAATGAATTTATTTAAAAAAATGTATAGTATCACTGTTATCATGACAAAAAATAAATAAAAAGACAAGAGTCCATGTTGTGTTTTTTTTTTCATTATTATTATTCACTCATAATTTCATTATTATAATTATAAATAAAATGAATAAAATGTTATAAATGACAAACAATAAAAAAAGGGACAGCAGTGCATCGTTATAAAAAATTACTAATTGTAGTAAATCTATTTTTTAAATCACAAACAATCAAAAAAGGACAAAAGTCCATCATTATTCATCAGCTTCAAATGCCAGTCTAGCAGAACGAATGACAGCAGGACATCTTTTATCTACTCTAGAACCAGTTTTTTTTGTTAAACGCTTATTATTGAATAAAATAACATGTTACTAGAATTTGATCATTATAAATTATAATCATTATAATAAAAAATTGCTTAAAAATGCTATAAATGCAGTTTTAAATCACAAACAATAAAAAAAGGACAAAAGTCCATCATTTTAACTAATAGTTTCATTATTATTATAAAAGTCACGGCTAGCGTACGAAGATTATTCGTTTTCAATTTTTACAAAACGAACCATGCATCGATTATTTTTTTCACCCTCATAAATTAAATAGACCGGGTGAATACTGGAATTGACATCTTCCATGACATTATCAGGTAGGTTATTAAATCGTGCGGGAAGAAATGTCTCAAAGTCTTGACAAATGCAAAGAGCTCGTTCACCAAATTTGGTTTTCAGTTTTTTGAATTTTATGTATGCGAAAGGGTGTTTGCGTAGGCAATTCACTCATTTTCTTGCGTGCAAAGCCACAATCTTGACCAATGGCGTTCAAGGCGTCCATGGTTGTCTATAACCAAAGAAAAGAGTGTTACTTTCTAACACTCTCGTTCTTATATTACAACAACAATAACTTTTGTACATTAAAGTGTGTTGTTGTTTTTTTTAAATCCTGAGTGTTTATGACCTGAAGTTGTAGATAGATAGTATTGGATAAAAATATAATAATAATGTTTATATCATTTTTTCAGTCAAAACATACATTTGGAAGTTATTTAATAGGAAATGTTTTATCAAAATTAAGTGCGTGAATCATTTTCAAGATCTCTCTCTTGGAGGTAAATGCATGTTCTGTTGTGAATGGGAATTAGCCTATCATTCCCTTGTCGAATGACTTGTATTCGTTTGCTCTGTTGTTGTGCGAATTCACACAACATTCTGTTAAATAAATAGTATCAACAAATACTAAGAGCAAACATGTGAATGCTTTTGGTAACCTATAAAAGGCAAAGTTAACACGCTATGCATTTAATAACCATGTCTACATCCAACAAAACAAAATTCAAAACTACAAATTTAAACCAGTGTGTATGTGTTCATCAACGTGAATACACGATAAACTAACTAAAACAAACAAACAAACAAACAAACAAAATAGCCAAATGTATTCTAAACCTGAAAGCCGAATGTAAACAAAAAAAGCGATAATCATGATATGATGTTGTTAGTTTCTAACAAATCACATTCTATGAGGCGAATATTGATTGATAGGTAAGCCAAGACAAAGTTGGCGAAATGCTTGTTGTCGATACGAAGTGATTGGTTCCTCAGCAGGAAATTTATAAAAATGAAAACAAAACATTTGAGAGGTTATTGGAAAATAAACATTAAACAGGGGTTTTGTACATATTGAACACCAGAAATCTGCAAAATGATCCTCGTCAGCTAATTTAACAATCACTTGATTCATGGTTAAACCGTACCATGCTTTATGATTCACTTGCGTGGATACATTATTTTCAAAGCCAAAATTTAGCATACAGGATTTACAAAAGTGATGCCCTGGGTCATGAAACAAATCATCATCATTATCATCACGATTCATGAAGCTGTCATAAAATGTGGTATCAATGCGTACTTTCGTGTTTCTATATTCTGAAGGATAGGCCACACGTTGAGGATTATGAGACATCATCGTGGCATATTCATTGAACGTGGTGTGTTTTGTGACGATAAAACAATCTTCACCGTGGCTCATGATTGAATCTGAAAAGTATTCGTTGCCGTTTACTAAGTGAATAAATAAAAATACTATGTACTATATACACTGTCTGTCCCCTAAGTCAACGGCAAAAATAAAATAAAAAAATAAGCAAAACACAAATAAATAACCATCTGTCTGGTGACTTCTTTAGCTGTAGGCGGCAAACATAACATGCAACAGGTTAAAGAAACAATTTCTGCTCAGATATTGGACTGGTGTTGATTTCAGATATATCACCACTCATAACTCTAGCCATAAAGTGAGAGATTGTGAACAGTAAAAGCAGCAGATTATTATTATTCTTTTGTTCTTGCATGAGACCTACCAAGCCACACCCTATTAAGCCGCATGCCTACTGAGGGTGAATGGTCACTTTGCTGAAACATGAGGCCTACTAAGCGACAACAATACTGAGGGTGGCTACTTTTTTTCATAACCTAACCTAAAGAAGTCAACATGTTTTTAATCTAGCCTGTGCACAGTGAACCATGCAAACGTTGATGCATGGCTCTCTTTATGCGTTGACAGGCAAATAGCACAAGACATACAGTTTATGTACAACTATTTACAGGCATTCACACATCCATGCATACACCCATGCACACAGGTTAAAAAACAAAAATTATATGATACACTACAATTTTTTATTTTTATTCCGAGGCTCAAGATGGCATCTCGCATTTGATAGCAACCAAACCAAACACTTGCCGTGTTGTACAACAACAATAGCTACAACCATTACTGGTTGTAACCAAATGGGACGCTTGTCATCATATCCTGACACCACTGTCTCTTGTCGTCCAACAAAGCGAGTGTTTGTTTTCGCTGCTTCATTAAAAATAAATCATGATTTTTTGAGAGAATCCTAAACTGACTATGTGCCATGGCTGTGTGGGTCTGAAGGACATGTAAATAATCATCCACACAGAGACGTTTAACCACATGCTGGCTAATCCCTTTGGCTCGCATAGATTCGCATCGATCCACCTGTCGAAAACTATACATTTTCGGAGCGAGACCTACAAACTCAGTCATCATGGTGTCTGAACACTCATCTTTCATTAAACCAATTTCTTTTTTGTTCAGACGGGGGATATCGAACACGTTCTTCTCACTAAACGAGGACGTGTCAAACCATTTTGGGTTTTGTTTGATAACGACATACGGATCACAGTCATGGATATGGTAAATAAAACTATCCGTGTCTGTATATAACAAGGAAATGATACCAAATCGCTGTATTGCAAAACCATAATGGAATTTATACATGTGCAATTTTGAAAAATCTAAAATGACTTGGCCTAAATAGATAGGCTTATTCATGACCACTTTAGTTTTGGCAAGTTCAATAGTCAGTAGATCATGATCAATAATGTTTAAAGATTTGAAATTTGGTTTTGCAATATATTTTTGAGCCCCCCATCTGCCATGCCATGTATTGACCAACTTAATGTCCCTATACTGCCGTACATATTCCAAACTCTTGCCATAGATACAATTATTCATTAGTTTAAAAAAATTGATTTGAAATGGCTGAGTGGCACTTTGTCTGTGACTGGTATTTAAATCCATGTATGGTTTCAACCACGGTTTCTGACAAAAAGAAATACCTCTATGGATTTTTTCAGGGTTAAGCCCTGGGCTAAACATTCTACCAGCATGTCAATATGCAACACACAGTGATTTTTATCATACAAGGTACCCATCAATTTTTTATGATTGCCCTTACTCTCGGGTGGCACCATTTTCTCTATGCACAAGGGGAAATCACCATGTCGCTGTCTGAGATGGGGGGGGGGGGATAAGCTAAGTCAACGTCAAGATCATACCCTACGTCCTCTTGCTTGCTGGCGCTATGCACATTAAAATCTTTAATTTCATTCTCAGACAGCCAGACAAAGTTTCTGTACGGCAGTGGTCGACTCATAGCGTGACCGTATAAATTGTTTACGTCGAAATACATTAGGTAGGATTCAGGTTCTTCGGGACAATAATCAGGCATGTAATGATTATTTGCCTTGGCATGTCGCTGATTGAGCGATACGAATCCCCCACGAATCCCTTTTTCCATCATGAGTAGCATATCGGGATCCGTCAGTAAATCAAGCTCAATGTGGGTAAATTTGAGGGCGGCGTCCCAACTTAACCCTGGACTGGTATAGTAGTGGGCGGGGTCAAGGCCATAAATCGTGTGACATAGCTGACGAAACGTTTCAAAAACGTCGGTCAACAACAACACGTCTAATTTTAAGTAGTGCATAGCATACTGGCCCATGGTTTCTATGCCAAACACTCGTCAAACATGCTGTGCGTGGGCATAGTCTTCTTCACTGATGGCGCTTTGAGTTAATTGAGAAAAGAATTTTTCTCTTGGCGGCAAAGTCGTTTCTTCAAGCACCTCGTAACTTTCCACATAATCATATGGAAAATGGCCTTTACGAACACACAATTTAAATTGATTTGTATCCGTAAAGTGGGAATGGGTATGTTTCAACTCATTTTCGCTTAAGCCTTTCACAAGACTATCCAGCGAACTAGACATAAACTTGAATGAGTCGAGAAAGCGAATGCTCATGCTTCCTTTTGTCCATGAAAGTGAGGTAAAGCTCTCATGGTTCTTAGCCAAAATACTGAATTTGCTCTTATCTACATGAGCAAATTGTTTTACAATGAAGTGAAGGTCATACCGGGAGAAATTGTGTAAAAAGACAGGGAGGAAGCGAGGTGTAGAGTACTTCAAATTGCATTCGTTATGGGCAGCACCTCTAAAATGCCCTGTCCTGTGGCAGTGGTCTCTTACTTTTTTCTCTCCGCCTAAGATTGGCTTTTCACATATGTGGCAGGTGAGGCTTGATCATATTCTCTTTGCTGTACGTCATTCATCTGAATTGGTACAGGGTTGTTCAAAATAGTTTCTACTTTGCCTGCTAAAGCCGCCATTTGATCAACAAACCACCGCGCACAATCCTGACCTTTATGACTTACATGCTCACATTGTGAATTATCATAGTGACAGACAACATAATAGGCTACAGCAAAAGGCTCATGTTTCTGCACTGGATAGGTTGAGCTTGTATGGGGGCTTGGTTCACATCCCTGAATGGGAACAGTAAGGGCCTCAAAATCAGCGTAAACAGTAAATGGTATCATGTCTTGTTTATTAGTGGCCTTAAATTTTAAGACTGCGTCATTCCCTTCGGGCAAGACTAGCTTTACTGCCGTCTGCCCTTCACAGTCTTCCGTATGTCGTTTCAAAACTTCATCAGTTCCAAAATACTGAAGGCAGCGCTCACAAATGTGTTTTGCACACTTATGGTTAGACACTTGGCTGCTTACTAGTTTTCCTAAATTCTTTATCCAACAATAATGGCTTTTATCCCCGTCAGACAGGAAAAGCAGGTGAATGTGATGTTGCCTTACCTGTTTGGTGGCATACAAGGGGCCCACAATATTGGATCCGTCGATGCCATACACCATGAAAGAGAAATTTGGATTATCTTTCTCAAATAAATGAATTTTATCTAGAGGCATGGGAAATGAAACACGCTCGAGATTGAGAGTTTGTTTCATGTGGTTAAACACATCTTTGTACTGCCCTAGTTTATGACCATTTCTGTCTTTACAGGGTTGCAGACAGCTAACTATACTCCACAAAAAGCAGTAATCGTCTTTATTGCATATGTTGATCACTGCCTTTCTGGAAGCGATAAAGCTCGGTGTGGCAATATAGCACCTTCCTGCATTCAATGGATTGTATTTACAAATATTGATTTGCAAATAGGCAATGCTATCGAGGGCCAAGCCACTGGGACCCTGTTGCAACTTATCAAATTTAGAGATAAGCGGTTGAATAGCTTTCTCCTGATACCACTTTTCCAAATTATCGGCTATCAGTACTTTCTCCATTTATGTACAAAGGTTGAAGGTGTGTTTCTCTTCAACATTATTTTTTATCAACGTAAATTCACATAGTAGTTCGAAGTTTATTTTTAAAGCCTGATGCAATCTTAAGCCTTGTTCACATTCACTCAAAAAAATGGGAAAACATAATTCCACAAAATCTTTAGGCGACAGACAGTGATTCGCATTGTGAATTCGGCCTGAGCATACTCGCGTTTTGAAACATTTGGCCAAAGGCTGCCACACTAACACTTCACTCTCTGATATAGACATGATTATAAAATGGACTAATAAACGTGCAACCCTTACCTTAAAATAGGTTAATCCAAAATCTGCAATTCCAAACGGCCACACTTATCGCTTTTTTTTACTGACTGACACACAATCACGTTCATAGGTACACAATGGTTGTAGCATTTGGGCCCCCCAGCAGGAAATGATCACCTTCAAGGTTGATGTAGTTTTAGTATCAGCGACAAGGTTTCTCTTTTTTTTTGTTTCCAACGATTTATCTGGAAAAAAAACCAATACAATCCGTTATTAGTCATGGTTATATACATTAAACATGTGCATTCATTCATTCATTCATTCATTCATCCATTCATTCATTCATTCATTCTTAAGAATTGCTAAAAACAAAAGGTTTCAAGTGTGCACACATAGATAAGACAGTCAGTCAAAAAGTAACTAGGTCATTTACAAAGAAAAGAATTAATCTACTGTATATTCATAGCTCACCTTTTTTTTAATATCGAAAGCGTCAAGGTAGTTAAAACCTATTCACTCCATACACGTCTTTATTCTGAAACAATAATAAATAAACGGCATAAGTTTATAAATTTCCGTGAAATAAATGGCATACATTTAACAACAACAACAACAATAAAAGTAATGGAACAACATATACTCACCATATAATGAATTATAATGCTTTCAGCAAATGTGCTCTTTGCCGCCACTGTCACTGTCACTGTCACTGTCACTGTCTCTCTCTGTCAGCTCTCCCAGACTTAATGACGTTTTTTTAAATCTGCAACGAACGAAATCCCAAAAAATACCATCGGTCACTAACTTACTTTTCATGCATACACAAAATAGCAATAAAACCAATCATGTCATAATTAACAATAATGAACCTACCTTAGTACAAGTATGGCCGCGGTTCACGTAATATTTTTCAAAGAGCATAAGGCACTTGCATCCGTCACCTTCAAAGATGATCACAAGAATGAAGAGTCTCTCTTACCCTCAGAACATATATGTCTCCTCAACAAGATGCAAAGTTAACACATTACTTTTTTTGTTCCTATGAGTAGGATGTCATAGAGCGCACAAATCAGACCGATTCTCACAAGCTTTTGCAAACTCTGCATGAGTGTGCGTGGGAATGCAATGATCAGCTTTTCGACAGAGCTGTATGTCCTTCATCGCGATATCGAGTAACACGTCTGGGTCAGATAACAGCCACCTGCATGCGAACAACAGGCTGTTATCTCTCTCTGCTGCGAGGCACGTACGATGATAAGACCTGTGTCTGTCTGGATCGCCGTGGGTCAGCCACAATGCTTTCAATTCTCATTGCATCAAGCAAGTTCTCTCTCTGCGTGTGAGCCCTGACCAGCCAAGACAAATAATAATAATAATGCATAAGTGTTTTACCAACATTATAGCGCATAACATAACGTGACTTCAAATCTGGTTTCTTACTTTTTCCCCAGTTTTCCTCAACGATCTCGAAAAAAAAATGACGGAAACCATGATTTGAGCTTTTCCATACCTACATTCCCGTAAACAGAACAACGACACAAATACATCGACATGCCCATCATAAAAATCGCCTCATTCGTTTTCCAAATAACGCGAAAATGAACACAAAAAAAACACCTTTTCCATAAGAAAACCATGTTTCCTGCTTTTTACCTTTTTCATATCTATATCCCCGTAAAGAGGACAATGAGACGAAATAAATACTATCACACACGTCATTCTCACGTTTTCGGTTTTCACAATATGAGGGAAAATCACAAAAACCCATTTTTGACTAAAAAAACATGTTTCCAGCTTTTTACCTATTCCTTACCTACATCTCCGTAAAGAGGACAATGAGACGAAAACATACTATCACACACGTCATCCTCACGTTTTCAGTTTTTGCAATATGAGGGAAAATCTCAAAAACCCATTTTTACATCAAAACCGTGTTTCCAGCTTTTTTAGCTTTTCCGTACCTACATCTCCGTAAATAGCACAACGAGACGAAAACATACTATCACGCACGTCATCATCACGTTTTCCGTTTTCCAAAAATCGGCAAAAATGTGAAAAACGCATTTTTTGACCCAAAACCCTAAGTTCATCTTTTCGACACCTACATTCCCGTAAAGAGCACGACGAGACGAAAAAAACGAATCCAAGCACGCCCTCCTAGCATGGCCCGTTTTCCAAAAATCGGCAAAAATGTGAAAAACGCATTTTTAGACCCAAAACCCTAAGTTCACTTTTTCGACACCAACATTCCCGTAAAGAGCACGACGAGACGAAAAAAACGAATCCAAGCACGCCCTCCTAGCATGGCTCTTTCCATTCCAAGGTCGCGGGGGCCCACAACTTTCTAAGTGTAGCAGCTCCCCTCCCCCCTTACCACGTTTTTATTTTGGTGTGGATATACCCCGTCCATAGAAAAAGAGAGTTCACCACGAGTCCTACGACACCTTATAGGTTTAAATCCGATTATTGGTTAGCGAGATAGTAAAAAGCCGATGACCTATTAGTTTTTTGGGGTTTATTTCAATACATATTAAAAAACTCATTTATAAATCATCATTTAAAAAGCCCGCTCGTTTACAACATCCCCAAGTGCGCAGGCGTACAAAAAAACATTCATCGGCATAATGTCAAAAAACACACGTTTACCCCAAATAGCGTTTCCAAATTCCATCCATTTTAAAAAATAACCTCACCGTCACCTAGAGCGGAAAAAATACCATCTAAACGACCCCTCACTCGACCCTACTCCTCCCCCACCACCTAACCCTTTCCCAACATAGGCATACATATTCAAGCACGAGCGCGACTTGAGGAAACCAACACTACCCCACTACTCGCGAATGACCTTTTAGTTTTGGTCTTTTAATTAAATTAAGAGGCTATAGGAAAGTAGGGGACGTCACTACGAGTGCTAGGACACCCTGTATGTTCTAATCCCATGTTTGGTTAGCGAGATATCAAGTTCGGGGCCGATACGAGGGTGGCTCAATAAGAAGGGAAGCAGCTCCCCCCTTACCACACTACTTGTTGTATTTTACATCTTGTTTTTGTATCGCCACTAATTGTAGGCTATATAAACTTAGAATTTTACAACTAACTCTTATCTAAAATAATTACACACAGTTATATGCTCTAAGATATTGGTTGATATCCCCTGAGAATACTCACAATTTTCCAAGGTAGTCAGTCCCCCCGAAAATGAATTGTATATACGCCCCTACCTTGAAGTTATCAATTTTAGCTCGAAACACAGCCCTATTCCAGATCTCTCTTGGATGTACGCCAGTTATGTATCCCGTCCAGGGTCGAACCCCAGACTCCATTCTAAACTAAAGGTTATGGTCATTCTTCCTATAGAAGGAACACCATTGCCCATTGTAATGCTATTATCAACGTGTTAACTGGAACAATGCTCATTCTAGGAAACAAGGAAATGATTCCTTCACAAACATGTTATCTTTAACACATGTGGTTTACTATCTGTAGATTATTATTTATCAAATACTTCCTAGAAGGACTAAGGAAATGGCCCTGCACATTTCCTCATATGATTACTTAATCTGTTATTTCCAGATGTATTAACAGCAACAGCTATGAGTGATCAAATTCACGGAACTGTTATCAAAGACATGAGTCCATATCCTGTAAGATATATATTTCCACATACATGTTATCTAGTACGCCCCTCCACTGTGACGCACTTTGTTATGAAGGGATTTTGTATAAAAGACCTGGGCTGAGAAGCAAAGGTCCTCTTCCAACAGCAGCAACTAAACAGGTTGTCTGACTGGTGTTAACTTGTATATATTGGATCGTCAAAGATTAATAAATACTTCTACAAACTAACCAACGAGTTCTCATTCATAGAAAGCAGATACTACTCATCAGAAGAAAGAACCACGAGACCTACTGACTTAGCAGTAGCGACAACTTCTTAGTACATCACTAAAGAAGACTGTTAAGCGACAAACTTAACTGGGGGCCCAATCCGTGATAGGTAACGATTATCCTTGCCAGATAATCTACGAGTAAGTTAGTACAGTGTTCTGACAAACCTCACAAGGAGGCCTTTCGTCACTATACTAGCGACACCAAGGTAGCTATCTTCAGTACTAGATGCAGTCATCGTTTCTATGAATCAGCCAGCAAGCCAGGAGTGGTACTGACAACCTCAGGGAGGCCTTTCGTCCACAAACGACTTCGCCAGCTTGAAGGAAGCAAGTTAGAAGTGGAACTGACAACGTACCAAGAGACGCCTTTCATCCACAACCAACTTTGCTAACTTAACGGAAGGAAGGAAGTTAGCCGACAACGTTCCAAGTAACGAACGCCTTTCGCAACAACCAACCGCCATCGCCGTGCGTGCCGACAACGCTCCAGAAGCGCTTTCCGACCACACGACGACACAAGAGAACCAACCGACTCCGCCGTTCCAAGAGGATGCAGCCAGCACTGATCATCTTTTCTTGTCTGTAAGTCAAACTCCAAATAATACCTTATTTGTGAACTAGAGTATTGTTAGTAAAGCATGGTTCAATATTTCAAGTAACAAATTGGGAGAGCAACAACAATAATAATAATAAAACCTAAATAATACATTCTTTCCCTTTCAAACGAAAACAAATTACAGTTAAATTTAACTAGTCGAGTTTGCCTTGTCATTTCGATTTGAATTAAAATTAATAAACTTAAAACAAATAATAAATACATAATAATAAATATTTGTACTTTCAAGAGGAAATAATTTAGTGGGCTCTAATTAGCAGACCTTACACTCTTTATTTACTTTTGAATTAATATTGTAACTAAACAATTAAAACAAAAAATAATAATAATAAAGTTATATCATTTCCTAGCAAAAGTGAGTTAGTGCAGCCCATACTGGTCTTTCGCTTGTCACTATTAAAGGAATTAATAAAATAATTAAATATTTATTATTATCATCAATCATCATCCTCATTTCAGAAGACATATAATTAATTTTATCATTTTACTAGTTCATATTGTGGAGAATCTAAACGAGATATCCACATATCATTAATTTTAGATTAATAATAATAATAACTTATTTCCTTTATTGTGAAAACCTAACCGGGGCTCTTTCACATATATTTTGATTAATAATAATAATAATAAGTTATTTCCTTTATTGTGAAAACCTAACCGGGGCTCTTTCACATATATTTCGATTAATAATAATAATACGTTATTTTCTTTATTGTGAAAACCTAACTGGGGCTCTTTCACATATATTTTGATCATTAATAATAAAAATAAGTTATTTCCTTTATTGTGAAAACCTAACCGGGGCTCTTTCACATATATTTTGATTAATATTAACACTTATAAGTAAGTAATTAACTTTTAAAAGTAACCACTGTTACAAAATTTAATCTAGCAAATTAAATATTTATTATAAACAATTTTGAAAACCGTCTTTATAAATTCAACCAAAATGCCTGAAACCGAGTTACTTTCAAAGTTCGAATATGCTCAGATACAGCTTTTGCCTGAATTTAACGGCACCAATTCTTGCAGTCTTGACTATTTCTTAGCAAGAACAGAATCGTTTCTAAACACTCATAAGAGAATAGCGTCAGCTACAAACTCAGTATTAATAAACGACTTCCTATTTAACGTCATAAAGTCAAAACTAAAAGGTGAAGCATGTAGCATTCTTGACTCAGAAGCCAACAGTACTTATGAACAATTTAAAGATAAACTCATAAGAAAATACGGTAACGTCAAAGACGAGAGACTTCTCATCCAGGAGATCTCTAATTGCTACCAGAAAAGAAACGAATCATACAATGACTACCATGATAAATTGGAAGGATTGACTTTGCAATGCAAAAGCTTATGCAAACTCAATTACCAAAATCAAATTTTGGAATTGAAATTAAGAGAACTTGAAGAGTTAAGCCTAAACACGTTTAAAGCAGGAGTTTTGGAACCCTATCGTTCATACTTAAGATATGCACAGATTACAGACCTGAATCATTGCCTCAGGTTATGCAGGTCTTATGATAACGATCGCGCCCATGAAGATTACATGGACCAACTAAGAGGAAAACTACCTCCTAGCAAGTTTCCAACAGCTCGACCACTAGGCCACTCAGCACACAATCCATTCTCGAATTTTAACCCAGCTCCACCAAGGAACCCATTTAACCAACCTTTCATGCAAAATCAAACCCACAGACCCTTTTTTAAAGATAAACCACAACCAATTTTCGGACACGCTCAAGCTCCGAACACTCAGCCTTTCAAGCCACCAAACTCTATGAATCGTCCTTACCCAACTCCCAATCATATTGGCCGACGTTTCACACCCACTAACCAGCAAAGATTTCCACAGCCGATGTCAGGTGTTTCAACCATTAGAGGTAATCTGAATGCTCACTTAGAACCTTCAGAAGACATCGAACAGGAAGCTTTAGGTCCCATACAGCAATCACTAGAGTATGTTGATGAGTACAACATACAAAACTACCCGAAAGAGTACGACACTCAGTACTATGAATATGAGTACGATACAGAGGAACAGTCTCAGGATTTTCGCTTGGCCCAGCCATCAAAATCGAAGACTTAAATAATTTAGGTAGCGCAGATTTCACTCAATTAGATGCAAAGATTGACTACGCCTCGAACCTAGTCACTCTCAACAGCACAGACATACCGTTTCACTTTCATTCTTCACATAATCAAGTGAATCATTTTCAACCCACGGTAGATACAGCTAACACTGCGATTCCCGTCAATATCGAAAAAGAAGAAGAGTATGTTCTGAATTTTAAATATGGTGAAATGTATCTCTTAGATGCCAAAACTCACCAAGCCATACAGCCCACAGAGAGACAACTAAAACACGAGTTTAAGGAACCAATTTTAGTTGAGCCAATGGAAATAAATTCCATTACATACGGTAACATTCAAGAATATCCCACACAAAACCAGGAGAGTCTGATTACGCCAAAGACAAAACTAACTATGTCGCAGACGCACTCTCTAGAGTAGAGATTAACATGGCTGATGAAGCAGCTTCAATCATTGCCATCCCCGGAGATGACACCTACCAAAATGATATGGATAATGAAACTGTCCATTCAAATCAGGCAGACCCCATATTCATATTGAAAATATCTGAACGGAACTTAAACCAAAACCGCAATCAGATTATTGTAAAATATGGTAATTATCCCAAGGTACTTAAACAAAACCTGTTTAAAAAATGTACCAGACACATAATGATTGTCACAAAGAAGAACCTTCAGGAAGATTTAGCAAATCACCTCCTCAAATTAATAGTAACCTCAAACAAGTACGCTACTTATTTTGACGATATCACTCTCGAGATCCCATTCATCAGGGCATGCCAGAAGCTATTTACTTCTGAACTAATCATTATCAGGTCATCCTAATTCTTGGAAGACATTGAATGCCCCGAAACTCAGAGACAGCTGATTTCACACTATCATTCTGAAAACCATAATGGTATAGTAGAAACTTACGAACATCTTAAGACCAAATACTACTGGCCTCATTTAAGAGAACAAATTAGGACAATCATCAATCAATGTAACCTCTGTCAAAGAAACAAATACGAGAGACACCCTAACGAGGTATCGAACCAAGGTCCCATCACCGCCGATCACCCTTTCTCTCAAATTCACATCGACACGTTTCACTTCGAGCAAAGTCGCATATTAACTATAATTGACATTTTCTCAAAGTATGGACAAGCCTACATTTTACCAAATGGTACAGGTCTGGCCACACTAAGCCAATTACAAGTTTACTTTTCCCACCATGGATTCCCAAGGAAAATCACACATGACCAAGGAGGAGAGTTCGAAAACAATGTCATAAAAGAATATTGTAAAGCCACGAACATCGAATATCACGCTACTACCCCTTTGAATTCTTCATCTAATTCTCCAGTAGAAAGACTGAATTCGACCCTTCTAGAGAAACTTCGTATCTCCAGAGATCACGATAAGTTCACTCCGCTCTCAGAGCTCGTGACCACCATAATCACGAATTACAATTCTTCAATCCATTCCACTACTAAACAACCTCCTTTCAACGTTCTATACGGACCCTACTATAAGGCTTTAGACCACGTCTTCTCGCCATGTCCCAAAATCAATGAATACATTGAAAGACAAGGAAATCAGTTGAAAATTGTAAAAAAGAGTCATACTAAACCAAACACCGACACTTTCAATCATAATTACCAAATTAATGAAACTGTCTACGTATTGGATCCCCTCACCAGAAACAAGAAATCAAAAAACCTGTACAACGAAGGTATCATTACCAAAATTGAAGAAAACAAGGTATACTGTAAAATGAGAAACGGTAAAACTCATGTAAGGAATTTTCGGGACATTAAACCAAAAAGAAAATTTCTTATTCCAGATTCCTCCCTGGATATGGCACCATCATCACACAGCCCATCCAGACACAAGGATTCTATGCCGACTCATTAGGACCAGCCTTAATAATTAACGATTATCACCGGGTCATGTTTCATTTCAATTTAACGAGTTTAAAAGAATCTTATAATAATATTCAAGACACTATCTCAAGTCTCATATCACGAAGCAATAATACTTTTCCTTATCTAATATCAGAATTAAGAGAATCAATTAAAGAAACAAAAAAGGAATTAAATAAGTTACTACCTGCTACACCTAGAAGTAAGAGAAGTCTTATAAATGGTTTAGGTAGTATAATTAAATTCATATCAGGTAATCTAGACCAAGATGATCTAGACAATCTACAGGAACAATTAAAAGCATTAAAACAAAGTAACGCCAAAGAAATGAAACATATTAATAAATTAGTATCATTCAGTAACTCCATTGCTCAAAAGTTCTATAATGAAATGAACCATGTAAACTATAATATGAAGGTAATTAAAGGTATTTTACAAGAAGAAGACTTCAAGATTAACCTTCTGGAACATCAACAATATGTGCTCTTGTGTACGAACAAATTAGATAAAATCATACAAGTGATGCAAGATACTATTAGCTTGTCATTTAATGAAATGACAAATATCAAGATGTTCTCCCAAAAGGATTTAACAAATGTTGTAAAACATTTACAACTAATCTACCCAACAAAAACTATAATTCATACTGACCAGTATCATCAATTTGAGAACCTTAAACTGTCAAAAACGCAAGTTCTCATGATGAACGAAGAAATGGTTGTAATACTATATATGCCAATCACTGATGCTAAAACTTATACATTGTATAAAATTTCTCCTGTACCTAGCAATAATCTAATATTAATCCCTCCGGAAAAATATTACTTGCAAGGACCTACCTTAAGATGGTCTAACGCACCTTGTATAAAAATTACTCAATATTACGCATGTATACTCTTTAATACTAGAATAACTTCATGTAAATTAACGGACACTACCAGATGTCAATTTGCCACTGTCAAAAACGAGGTACAACTATTTCAACCACTAAATAAGAAGCATAGCCTTTTCTCTAGTAAAAATCCTCAAATAATCTTGCAAACCTGCCCAGAATCTCAGAGAACTATAAAATTAGCAGGATCATATGTTATCTACTCAAATGAGTCTTGCCCTATTACAAGTATGGGCATAACTTTGCAACAGCAACCTACAAATTATGTGCACCTGTTTCCACTCCTGTCAACTCCAAATGATCCATACGTTAAAACCGAAATAAATTTCCATTCATCCCACCTCGATGTGAATGGAATGAAGTTAGATTTAAAACCCATTCCAGAATACAATACTAAAATGAAAACTTTTGTGTCTGTGAACACAAGTATTATAATATTTATTTTCTGTGTTATTATGTTAATATTTAGAACAAGAATATATCAAGGTATTAAATCTGCAAAGAATAGATTTAAGAAATTTGTTATCGAGGACGATAACGAGCAACAAAGGGTGGAGGAGTTATGTATCCCGTCCAGGGTCGAACCCCAGACTCCATTCTAAACTAAAGGTTATGGTCATTCTTCCTATAGAAGGAACACCATTGCCCATTGTAATGCTATTATCAACGTGTTAACTGGAACAATGCTCATTCTAGGAAACAAGGAAATGATTCCTTCACAAACATGTTATCTTCAACACATGTGGTTTACTATCTGTAGATTATTATTTATCAAATACTTCCTAGAAGGACTAAGGAAATGGCCCTGCACATTTCCTCATATGATTACTTAATCTGTTATTTCCAGATGTATTAACAGCAACAGCTATGAGTGATCAAATTCACGGAACTGTTATCAAAGACATGAGTCCATATCCTGTAAGATATATATTTCCACATACATGTTATCTAGTACGCCCCTCCACTGTGACGCACTTTGTTATGAAGGGATTTTGTATAAAAGACCTGGGCTGAGAAGCAAAGGTCCTCTTCCAACAGCAGCAACTAAACAGGTTGTCTGACTGGTGTTAACTTGTATATATTGGATCGTCAAAGATTAATAAATACTTCTACAAACTAACCAACGAGTTCTCATTCATAGAAAGCAGATACTACTCATCAGAAGAAAGAACCACGAGACCTACTGACTTAGCAGTAGCGACAACTTCTTAGTACATCACTAAAGAAGACTGTTAAGCGACAAACTTAACTCGCCAACTTCCTCCATGTCTTGTCTCGTTTCTTCTACCCACATTGTAGTCGCTTTTAGCTTGGCGAAGTAATTAAAGATTCTTTTCGTTATTCGATTCTCATCCATTCTCATGAGGTGCCCATAAAACTTCAGTCTCCTTTTACGCATGGTGTCCGTGATCTTCTCTGCCTGTCTATATTTAAGGTGCGTTCAAAAAGTAACGAACCGGAGGCTGTAATGCCCAAACCTGTGGCGACATCGGCTAATCGTGGCGTGTGTAACGAGGTGTGGAATCAGACCAAACAAGACCAAGACAGTGGGCCATTTGACAAGCTTCCTGGTGTGGTTGAAGACTGTGGGGCACCCATTGGGCACACACTTTCTGCAAGTGCAGTCGTTCCTTCATGATGGTGTGCACACTTCCGACGCTCAATCCGACCACGGCGGCTATGGCGTTCACTGTCATTCGGCGGTCCTGGGTAATGAGTGCATCAACCAGCTGGACGTTGTCATCGGTAATGCAGGGGGTGCCCCAGACCGGGCATCATCGGCTAACGACACCCGTCCTTCCCGGAAGTGCTTGTGCCACGCCTTGACCCTTGCAAGGGACATGCAGTGTTCGCCCTACACTTGTGACATTCGGCGTTGAATGCCGGATCCCCCTACTCCTTCCGCTATCAGAAACCGAACAACACATCTTTGCTCTTCGTTTGACGCCTCCATGTCACTGTTTGAAATGCGACTGGCAGCATTGGACGATTGATGCATGCTGCTGCTCGCTTTGTATCGTCACGTGACGTGCACGCGTGCCCTCTAGCAACGGGCTGTGACTTTTCACGCTCTGGTCGGAACCACACCTTGTTACACCCGCAACGATTAGCCGATGTAGTCACCGGTTTGCGCATTACAGCCTCCGGCTCGCTACTTTTTGAACGCACCTTATAGCTCATTTCATTTCTCCTCTTTCCTCATGTACCATCGTTTCGTCTTTCAGGCCCTAATATCTTTCGCAAGATTTTTCTCTCTTTCTTCCCTAATTCCTCATTTTCCCCTTTTTCATTGAATATCAGGCATTCGGAATTGTAAAGGCCTTCCGGCTGGAGAAGCGAGGTATAGGCCTATTGTCGTATTTATTTCTTTACCGACAGCGCAGCGCTAGGCCATGGGGCCAAGCTCTCTGCGGACTCGGTAGACATGGGTTTGAGCCTCACCGTCGGCCGTCCTTAAAATGGTTTTCCGTGGTTTCCCATTTTCAACTCCAGGCAGATGCTAGGACGGTACTTTCTGACAGGCCACGGCCGCTTCCTTCCACATCCTTGCCCAGTTTCATTCATATTCATTCATTTCATCTCCCATTCACCCCTATAATGAGGTTGGTGTCAAAAAGAGCATCCAGCCGTAAAAACGATTAATGTTATTGGTGTTACGTCCCTATTAACTACTCTGGATTTTAGAGACGCCAGGCTGCCAGAATTTTGCCCCGAAGGGGATCTATAACATGCCAGTAAATCTACTGACAGGGCTCCCTCACATTTACGCACCCTCAAATGCCAGCTGACTGCGCCAGGATACGAACCTGCAACCTTGGGTCAAAAGCCGTAAAAGCCATCCACCACATAGACTTTCATCGCATCTCATGCCCGACCTCGTTGAAACGGAAATAATAAGAGGTAGACATACATTTATTATTTCTTCTTCTTTCTTCTCTCTCCGTTAGGGTCTTCTGAGGACCACGAACGAATTTCAAAGTTTAGTCCTTTGTTGTTCTTCCTTCTTCCTCCAGTGCTCCTTCATCTTTTCACTGTGTGTCTTCTTTCTCTCTTTCGACCATTTTGAGCCTGTTTTCTTGTATTGCCTTCTTTGAAATCCTTCCATTCCCAATACCTTTTTTTTGTTGTTGTTGAAAATTTCTGTCTCTAGTGCATTTTCTCCTCTTACATTTTTTTTTCAAAATCTTTCTTTACTTTTTGAAACCAGGCTGTTGTCGATTTCCTTTTCCAAAGATATTTAAAAATCTGTTTGGTTAACCTGCTATCATTCATTCTATATAAATTCTCCGTTATGTTTTCAATGTTCCGATATATTTCTTCGTTACTTCTTAATTTCCAAAACTCTGTAGTTCTTAATGAACCGAGAATTTTGCGTAGGCCTATAATTTTTCACTTTCTGATACTTCTAATGTATCCAATTTATAATTTAATATTAGACAATCACTGGCATATAAGCATTCTGGTTTAATTACTGTTCTATAGCGCTGTATTTTCAATTTCTCGGATTATTAAGAGCGTCGAAACTGTTAAGAGTTACGTTGATTCTAAGCATTCATTCATTCATTCATTCATTTATTCACTCACTCTGTCATTCATTCATTCATTCACTCATTCATTAAATCAATCATTCATTAACTCATTCAGTAAATCATTCATTCACTCATTCATTAAATCAATCAATCATTCATTCACTCATTCAATAAATCAATCATTCATTCACTCATTCATTGAATAAATCAATCAATCATTCATTCACTCATTCATTGAATAAATCAATCATTCATTCACTCATTCATTAAATCATTCAATCATTCATTCACTCATTCACTCATTCATTCAATCATTCATTAAATCATTCAATCATTCACTCATTCATTAAATAAATCAATCATTCATTCACTCATTCATTCACTTATTCATTGAATAAATCAATCATTCATTCACTCATTCATTAAATCATTCAATCATTCATTCACCCATTCACTCATTCATTCATTCAATCATTCATTAAATCATTCAATCATTCATTCACTCATTCATTGGTTCAATCATTCACTTATTTATTCAATCAATCAAGTTTTCATTTATTAATTCATCCAAACAATCAAATAATCAGTAATTTCTAACAAATTCAATCAATCATTCATTTAATCAATCATTCATCTAATCATCCATTCAGCCTACCAGCCAATTAATAAGAAAATCAATTATTCAACCAGTCAATCACTCATTCTATCCATCATACATTCATTCAACCAATCAATCATTCACTTGGCTAAGTAGATATATAAATAGTTGGAGATTCTTTTTGTTAAGAGACATAGCACTTCATAAAGCTTCCCTTGATGCATTCGGGTATCGCTATGGCGTCAGGAAGATAAAAGGGAGGACATTGGTCTGTGATTCCCTGAAGGGAAACCAATAATTGAACTATAAATTGTTTGTGACTCATTGGCTATCGGCGATCATTAATCCGACTGTAAACAAGAGCGTGGTGTGCGGTAATTGGAGTGGGCGAGGAAGGAGCGCATTCTCTCTCCACCAAAACTGTGGGCCTTCTCAAACCAGAGAGCAGTGGCGGATCGTGAGGTTCTTGATTGGGGGTTGGGTTGATCACTGTCACGTTTAGTACGATGTATATGTTTTTCAAAGTCCGATCGGTCACAAAATTAAATTCACAGTGAAAATCCGATGAAGCTTTGTGCAGATGTGTTGCGCAGTGCCTCTAGTATGCCCATGGATCGCGTAACCTCCCACGTCGCGCCCAGGAGCACGTAAGCATGGCTATGAGCCTATGAATATGAACCGGACTGAACCTAAGTTAGACACAGACAGAATATAAACCAGACTGAACCTAAGTTAGACACAGACAGAATATAAACCAGACTGAACCTTAGTTAGACACAGACAGAATATGAATCAGACTGAACCTAAGTTAGACACAGACAGAATATGAATCAGACTGAACCTAAGTTAGACACAGAATATAAACCGGACTGCACCTAAGTTAGACACAGACAGAATATAAACAGAACTGAACCTAAGTTAGACACAGACAGAATATAAACTGGACTGAACCTAAGTTAGACACAGACAGAATATAAACCAGACTGAACCTTAGTTAGACACAGACAGAATATGAATCAGACTGAACCTAAGTTAGACACAGACAGAATATGAATCAGACTGAACTTAAGTTAGACACAGACAGAATATAAACCGGACTGCACCTAACTTAGACACAGACAGAATATAAACCGAACTGAACCTAAGTTAGACACAGACAGAATATAAACCGGACTGAACCTAAGTTACACACAGGCAGAATATGAACCAGACTGAACCTAAGTTAGACACAGGCAGAATATAAACCTGAATGAACCTAAGTTACACACAGGCAGAATATGAATCAGACTGAACCTAAGTTAGACTCAGACAGAATATAAACCTAAATGAACCTAAGTTACACACAGGCAGAATATGAACCAGACTGAACCTAAGTTAGACACAGGCAGAATACAAACCGGAATGAACCTAAGTTAGACACAGGCAGAATACAAACCGGAATGAACCTAAGTTAGACACAGACAGAATATAAACCGGAATGAACCTAAGTTAGACACAGGCAGAATACAAACCGGAATGAACCTAAGTTAGACTCAGACAGAATATAAACCGAAATGAACCTAAGTTAGACACAGGCAGAATACAAACCGGAATGAACTTAAGTTAGACTCAGACAGAATATAAACCGGAATGAACCTAAGTTAGACACAGACAGAATACAAACCGGAATGAACCTAAGTTAGACACAGGCAGAATACAAACCGGAATGAAACTAAGTTAGACTCAGAATATAAACCGGACTGAACCTAAGTTAGACACAGGCAGAATACAAACCGGAATGAACCTAAGTTAGACACAGACAGAATATAAACCGGACTGAACCTAAGTTAGACACAGACAGAATATGAATCAGACTGAACCTAAGTTAGATACAGACCAAATATAAACCGGACTGAACCTAAGTTAGACACAGGCAGAATATGAACCGGACTGAACCTAAGTTAGACACAGGCAGAATATAAACCTGAATGAACCTAAGTTAGACACAGACAGAATATGAATCAGACTGAACCTAAGTTAGATACAGACCAAATATAAACCGAAATGAACCTAAGTTACACACAGGCAGAATATGAACCAGACTGAACCTAAGTTAGACACAGACAGAATATAAACCGAAATGAACCTAAGTTAGACACAGACAGAATGTAAACCGGACTGAACCTAAGTTAGACACAGACAGAATATAAACCGGACTGAACCTAAGTTAGACACAGACAGAATATAAACCGGACTGAACCTAAGTTAGATACAGACCAAATATAAACCGGACTGAACCTAAGTTAGACACAGACAGAATATGAACCGGACTGAACCTAAGTTATACACAGAGCAAATACGAACCGGACTGAACCTAAGTTAGACACAGACAGAATATGAATTGGACTGAACCTAAGTTAGACACAGGCAGTGAAACGAGTTATCTAACGAAATGAGTCCAAACATACTGACTGGATTCTCGAACAGTGGTTTTCCCACCATACTGGGCACTGTCACAAAACGGGAAACAAAAATGAAGCTACAGCGTGACACTCTATACAGCAGAGTTACCTGGTCTCTACACATAATTATGTATCCATCCTTCAAATTTCATTTTGTCACATAAAACGAAATTGTCTAAAACTTACAGGATTTAAAAACTAACAGATTCAAATGTTGTAAATGTGTGTTTTCATAAGTTTGAACAGTACATTAATTAACATCGAGGATAAGATTACTAATACTGTACTTGTAAGAGAATGGAATTTCACCTTGTCGCTGCCTGCACTGCCCGCATCCGGACCGCGTCCAACTCAAGCAGCTAAGTAGGCCTATATTAGTACATTATGCAACTTGACTATAATGGCGATAATTAAAACACCAGTATGTTTATAAACATAAATATTCATAAATATCTGTGGAATTCAGTAACTTCAGTTAGTGAACAGAGCGCGCTGGATGGTTTGCTGACTGCATGCGTGAGTCAAAGATTTTCGAAAGCAGAGACCATTTACTTTGCTTGGCAATGCTATTGTTTACAGCCTGAATGATGTCTAGTGCCGATCAGAACTATCATTCACTAATAATGTCAGGAGGCTACACGACAAAAAAAAAAAAAAATGTCAACGAAGTCGTTTGAAAGCAATGCCCTGGGTAGAAATTGGAGTTGGGGATATTGGGGTACAGTACTATTCCTTGTCTCATATTCGCCAGTTTATTTACGTGAACATATGGACGGTGCACTTTCCATGTCGGTAATTTATATTGAAGGATGCTGTGTTGCTAACTTCTGGACGTAGATTCATAAATGTCTCGCATATGTCATAGTACGTATTTTCTTGTTACCGTAATCGTGCTGCTTTTGTCTTTGTGTTTGGGTTTGTAACTACAATGGTTGATCCGATATCCAATTTGAACTTTCAAATCATGTAATTCATGTCGGAAATGTTGGATTGAGCGCATGTGCGAAGGTATCCTTACCTAATTGGTCAATAAATGAGCTCTGATTGGCTGGAGAAACGGTTTCATAATGAAGAATAGTACTATAAAGACCATCTTTTTGATACTGTTTTCTGACGTATAATATTTACATTTCGACATCGCCGAACATAAAATCTATTTTAAGCTGATCATTTAACAACAATCACGTAATCACAGTAAGCAAGTGAATCTGAAAATCAATCACCGCTATCAATATCTCAACAAAACTTCACATACGAAGAACAAGTAGTTCCGTAACGAACTAAAGAGCCTACTTTTCTTAAAATGTAAGATTCATGCTAATCGATATAGACTTATGTAGAATAATGACGACATTAAGTTGGTAACACTAACATTTCTAAGTATTGCAGTTTGAAACACGCCTGAAATAATGTAGCCAAATAGAGCAATTTACTACAGTTGCTAGCCATGTGTGTGATGCTCAGAATTGATCTGAAATATTAAGATCTATTAAAGTGCCAAAGTTGGATAAAATCCAGTTGTTAGTATAGAAGTTACATGTAATTAAACATTGAAACTATCAGAAATCTTAGAATCATGTTGGCAGAACTGAGGTATATTAGTTACAGCAAAGTAATCTAGAATGCCAGATACTATACGTGTGCAAAGTTTAGAGCTGATGGTTTGCACACTTTCTGATATATTTATATTATATTAAACAAATAGAGAGAGAGCATTTATTAATAGTTTGCAGCCCTGCTGGTTCTTACGAATGCGCATAGTCATAACTGTTATGGTACACTAAGCACATACGAAATTTGGTTGAAATCCATTAGTTAGTGTAGAAGTTATATGCATTTAAAAACTGGACCTATCAGCAGGCTTAGAATCGTGTTGGCAGCACTGATGCATATAGGTTACACCAAACTAAGGTAGAATATCAGGTACTATACGTGTCCAAAGTTTAGAGCTGTTGGCTTGCATACTTTCTGATATGTTGATATTAGGGTTAAAACATAGAGAGAGCATTTATTAACAGTTGGAAGCCCTGGTGGCTCTTTAAAATACGCACAGTCATATCTATTGTAGTGCATATAGTACATACGAAATTTGGTTGAAATCCAATCGATAGCATAGAAGTTACATGTATTTAGAAATTGGACATATCGGCAGGCATAGAGTCATGTTTGCAACACTGGCATGTATGGACTTCTGAAAATTAATCTGGAATGTTATTATCTATATGTGTGCCAATTTTGAAATAGTTCGCTTTCATAACTTCTGAAACATCCAACATAGAGCTCAAATTTCAATTACGATTTTTCAGCAGTTGGTAGCACTGACGTCAATTTCAAATATGGCCGTGAGATATTCAGGTATAGATCTTTACTCTTACCAAATTTGGTTTCGATATCTGTAGCCAGACAGACAGACATACACATTTTTCCGAATCGGTCTGGTAAGTCTCCTTTTTTTTTTAATGAGAAAAGTAGGCTAAAAATAGATGCTATTAAATTCCTTTTCAAAATTATAAACAATTCAATTCATTCCGAATTCATTTCTGTCTTAAATTTCCATGTACCACGCATCAATTCAAGGAACAGTGTTACATTTGAAATTAAAAGAACCAGGACATCTGCCCACAAAAATTCACCGCTGAACAGAATATGTAATATTGTCAAGAATGTTGTTCAAACAAATAATGCCATAGATTTTAGTACTTCCTTGACAGTATTTTCGATGGAATTTTTTAACGACTCTCCAGAAATAATGTCTCAAACGTTGCAAATTGTAAATCATGAATTCTTACCACTGAGTCATTCTACCTAGTATTACACATGTATTATTTGTACTATACTGTTTTAATTTCACACCTAGTTACTTTAATTAGTTTTATCTAGTTACTGTTTAGTTTAAGTTAGTATAAGTTACAAGATAACACACTGTGTAATTTTAATGCCACTGTAATTGGGATGAAATCCTGTTGTGCACAAATAAATAAATAAATAAATAACAGATATTGTTTAGTTGTGTTTACATTTTCTATTAATTGGCTGGTAGGCTGAATGAATGATTACATGAATGATTGGTTAAATGAATGATTGATTGAATTTGATTATTTGATTGTTTGAATGAATTAAAGAATTATAAATGAAAGTTTGATTGATTGAATAAAGAATTGAATGATTGAACCAATGATTGAACCAATGAATAAATGAATCAATGAATGCTTGCTTGCTTAGAATCAACGTCACCCTTTGTAGTTTCCACGACCTACTCTTTATAATCCAAACTGTTTTACAAATCAATAAAATTGTTCCAAATGCATAATTATTGGTTTTACTCATAGCTTTAGATCCTAATCTCATTTAATAAATTAGTAAGTAAATCTCGTTTTTTAGAATTTCCACGAAAAGAAGCAGCCATCTTTATTCAGAATGCTACACCCTTAATGGGATAGTGGTCTGTCTGTCATAAGGACAGTTTATGCTTTCAAAGATGCTGATAGTTGAATCATTTAGCAACATTGGGAGAATTTTCATGCCGAAGTGCTAGTATTTCTAAAAATCAAATATTATATACGAATCTACTTGCGTAATGAGTTGGATAAATTTAAAAAATTATTTAAAACTAAAAGCATTAACAATTAATGCGTAAAAGTAAAATATAAATATAGAAATAAAAATCATAAAAATACAATAATAAAAGAAATAGCCCACAAAAATTACAACAATTAACATAATTAACATAACTATAAAAAATATAAAAATGATTGTAAGATGACGTCAGAAGAGTGGTGGCGCACTCACCACGGTGGACCGGGTTCGATTGGTTCGATTCCTGGTTAATGCATGTAGATTTTCTAAGCAAAATGTGGATCCACAGTGATTGTGCAGGTCCGGAGAGTACAGTGTAATGTTTGTGATTGTTGTAAAACTAAGTGAATCCTACGTGTGCTGGGGCTCGGACTCATATACAGAATTATTATGTCAATAAATTCTTCCCAAAGACTTTGGTATGAATTTCATGGTTTTATTTAGCACAAAATGGAAGTGTCACTTATTATTTATTTATTTATTTAATAATTATTAGATACAACCATCAAAAGGTCGTTTTACACTAATATTTTAACAATTTCAAATAATATTAACAACAACAACAATAACAGGTAACAATTGGCAGTGATGGCAGCAAGGGATAAATCTCGGGAAGGACGCAGGAAGTGATTGGGGTAGTGAGTGATTAGGAGGGTGAGGGGTTAGGAATTGAGGGTGAAAGGAATCTTCTAATGTTATGTTTGAATGTTCGATAGGGAGAGAATATGTCAATATTTGGAAGGGAATTGCTAAGGGTAGGAAGAGCGCTTCTGGACTTCAAGATGTGGGCGAGGTATGTGGTGTAAATGGTTCTGGCGTGTTGAACGGGAGGGAACATGGAGTGGGAATTAGCTTAAGAGCATGTTACATTTTGTGTTACCATTCATAATTTTATATAGGAAACAAAGGTCAGTAAATTGTAGACTGCTTCTCAGGTCGAGTACATTGAGCTGATTTAGAATGTCGGATTTGGCAAAGTACCTTAGTGAAGGATTGCGAGCTTTGACAATTGATATGAAGAAATTAAAGACACTGTTCAATTTAGAAATATTGGTTATAGCCGAAGTAGACCAAATTGGGGAAGAGAAATCTAGGATAGGGCGAACATATGTGGTGAAGTATAATTTAAGTGCAGTGAGGTCTTTAATTTCTGTGAATCTGTATAGAGTGCCGAGACTGCGTATTGCGCGAGATTTGATATGGCCAATGTGGGGAGAGAATGTCAGTTTATCATCGTGAATAATACCTAAATCTCTTACCTGAGAAACCGTATCCAATTTATATCCACATATTTTATAGTCTGCCTGCTTTCCAGATTTCAGTAGTGAGAAAGACACATTGAAGCACTTTTTCGGATTTGGAGATAACTTCCATTTATTGAACCAATCAGTACATGTATTCACTGCTTCCTGGAGGTCAGCGTGGTCGTCAGAACTGGAATTTTTTCTGAATATCTTGAGGTCATCAGCGTACAGAATAAGGGAACACGGAGAATTTTGCACGCATGTGTTTATATCATCCATATACAGCACGAAGAGAAGGGGTCCCAGGATACTGCCCTGAGTTACTCCTGATAAGACTGGGAGCCAGGACGACACAGACCCTGGAAGCACTACCCGTTGTTGCCTATTGGAAAGGAAGCTTTGTATTAGGGATAGGATCCATGTACGTTGTATCGTGAAGCAAGCTTGTGGAGGAGAAGGAAATGGTTCACGGAATCAAATGCTTTGGCCAGATCAGCGTAGATTACATCTAGCTGAGATTTTTGATCAATTGCAGAAATTATGTGATGGTTCAGAACAGTCAGATTTGTTAAACATGATTTTCCAGGGACGAAGCCATGTTGTTCTTCTGAGAGGTGCGGTTTGGTGATAGTGAGGAGACGGCAATGTATTATTCTTTCGAAGACTGAAGAGAGTATAGGGACGATAGATATAGGTCTGTATGAGGAAATTTCATGCTTGTTGCCTGATTTAAAGACAGGTGTGACATCAGCTCTTTTCCATGAGTCAGGAAAAGTGCCGGAAGTCATGCACCAGTTGAGTATCATGGATAAGGGGATGCTGAGAGATGCAGAGGTGTTTGTCAGGAATATAGGGCTTATGTCTGATGGTCCGGTAGATCGGTTTCCGGGCAGACTTTTTAAAATATTTTGGATTTCATCGGGGGTCGCTGAAATTTGAGACAGTGAATCAGAACAGACGCTAGTAAGTTGAGGGGGACTTGGGATTGGTACGGGAACTGAAAAGTTTGAGTGGGAATATTCATTGAAATGTGTGGACCGCAATTCAAATGGGATTTCTTCATTATGGAGGTTTAGGTTAAGTGGAATTCTGGGAGTCTTTCTACGGGATGATATAAGTGTCCAGAACTTCTTCGGGTTATTCTTGAGATTTCTTGTTATGGAAAAAATGTAGCGGTTGTAATCTTCTGTCATATGAACTCTTGAAATTTTCCGTAGGTGAATAAATGCATTGCGTGTTTGAGGATTAGGAACTGATTTCCACAGTGACCATGCTCGAGTTTTGTTTTGGAGAAGGAGTTTGGAGATTAAGAAATTCTTTCAAACTGAGTTTTCTTAGAAAAAATTAAGTAGTCTATTGTAAATACTAGCCTATTATCTTGAGAAAAATACTAAGACATCCAGGTATAGCAAGCTTAGTTATGGAGGGAAGGGTCGAGGACAAGAACTGTAGGGGTAGACCAAGTGTATAATATGTTAAACAGATTGGCTCGGATGTAGGGTGTGGTAGCTATGTAGAGATGAAACGATTAGCTCAGGACAGGGAGGCATGGAGTGCGGCATCAAACCAGTCAAAAGATTGAAGACTCAAACAACAACAAAAACAATTTTTATTTGTTTACTAGTTCTTCTTCTAGTATGTAAGTCTTTAGTTAGTATTAGTTATAGTTTTCATACTCCTCATCTTTCATTATCACTCAATAATTAGGGTGGGGCGTGGTTGCGCAATGGTCAAGCTGTATGCCTCTCACCCAGGCGGACCGTGTTCGATTCCCGGTCAATGCATGTGAGATTTTCGAAGTGAAATGCCACGTCCTGTGGTTCGGATTCCACGTAAAAAGGAGGTACCGTGGCTCATGATCGCGAGATTAACGGTCACGTTAAACCATAAGCTTCTTTGCTCAACCATTAGGAGCCGATAACCTAGATGTCAGGACCCTTAAAAGAACAATTATCATCATCATCATCTCCAGTGACACTCTCAGGATGGCCGCCATGGCTATTTCTCTAACTGCGCTGTGTCCTGGAATAGCGCAGCTTTGTATCACATGATTTAGTCTCGTTCCGCTGACACCTTCCTTAGCGAACACGTCTCTTCACTAAATTGCAGGATAAATGTGACCGCATTGCTTCTGCTTTACACTCCACACATTGTTTGTGATATCCCACCCTCCCACCAATAAGAAGCTGCCTCTTCCATCGCTCACTTTAGGGGATGAAGCGCTTCCCCCCAAAGTGAATGGCGCGAGATGCTCAGAAAGATTGCTTGCGCTCCTGATCTTTTAATGCCCATTGAGGTCAGATAACTCAATAAAAAGGAAGGAAAGCGAAAAGTCTAAAGGGGCGGGGTAGGCGGTGAGGGCTTATCTTTTGTTCGGGGTGGCGCGTGACACTGGAATACAAATGGCTGCCAATTGCAGCCTGGATTTAGCTCGATAAGGGGCAGACATCAGTGTTATATATGTGTGTCGGCCACTTGGATGCCCCTAGGAGACCCCACCAGTCTTTTAGATACACCCTCACGCCTTGCAGCTGCTCCCAGTCTTAAGGGCAGTTCGCTCTATTATTACTGTTACTGCAGGGGGAAGTGAGGATTCTCTTTATAAGATCTGTTAACCTATGCATGAAATCATACGTTTGGTATCTTCACAGTAATATCATCGGAGTATAAAATAAAATTGGACAAAATTGAAGCAGTAGCCTACTGTAGTGTGTGGAGGGATGAGTCCTCTCAAAATGATCAGTCGATAGGGGGGATAAACCCCTCTATAGCTGACGTGGTGGGGGGGTGTAGTTCAGGGAACACAAGGCCACTGCTTAGTACAGTACAGCTGGAATGTTTTTTTTATAAAAAAAACTGTGCTATCGTTGGCTTTTTGTAAATCGTTAGAAAAGCACAAAAAAAAAGCTTAACTCTAAATTTTAGAATAATTTGCGCGATCATTTTGTCGGAAAACTCAAAAAAAACATTGAAAAGCGTTTTTCTCTGAATCGACATATTTTAAAGAAAGGTTTTTTAAACAAAATATGTAGAGGACATTGTCACCTACAGTTTGTCTCATTGAGGTCATGTCATACGTTTTGAAATGCAGAAGTTAGGTGCCGCCAAAGTTTCCAAAAAAAGTGTTTTTTCACTTTTTGTCCTAGAAAAAATAGTTTTTTTTCACAAAAGAGTGAATTAGAAATTTGTTCCTCTCAAAATTGTCTGCAACATTTATTTAAACGTTTGTTTCCTCCGACTTAGCGTTCCAACGTTATAGCGCAGCAAATGCAACGCTGCGTAGTCAAGGCTACTAATGTTACTGCGGAGAGAGCGGTGGGCATAGTTTAGACTGGGACCGGTGTCGGACAGCTGCCTAAGGCTCTGTCAAACAAGACGCGGGCTTTGTTTGTTTATTATCTCAAACAATCATATCTATTTCAATCGCAACGTATCAATCATAACTGTACACATATTAGCCTTTGAGCCATCTGAATAGTACAATTTTCACACTTCGGCAGACTAGAACTTTGGAACGGTAAGGCGGAGGAAACAAACGTTTAAATAAATGTCGCAGACAATTTTGAGAGGAACAAATTTCTGATTCACTCTTACCCCTAGACCAACAGGCCGACAACGAATAACTTATTAATAGCTGTATTCGAGTGTTGAAATATGTGGTGTTATAAGTATACTAGCTATTGTACCCGGCGTCGCCCGAGAGGTGTCTTTATATGTTATAGAAAGATACATGCTTATATATTTCGCAGTGTGTATTAATTTTTTCCTTAAGTGAGTTTAGAACATGGTTCTCCTCGATTCTGATGTTACTCAAGTTCAATATTAACTCACTGTAAATATTCGAAAGGTACAGTACTGTGGAGTACAATAACGTAGCGGAGAATACAAAAATAGTAAAAAGGGATTTACTATATACACAATTCCTCGATAACTCAGTCTCACAATTACTTTCCTGGTAGTGTTTATTTTTGATTTAATGGGGTCAGCTATTCCTATGGCAAAGTATCATTACTTGAGGTTTGGTTCTTGTAGAAAATTATCGAATAATAATATATATTCGTAGTTTAATTACCGTATGTTATTGACATGCTATCCACTAAATTCTTAATTTAACATCCGGTTCCATTACCAATTAGCAGAATCATAGAGCAGGATAATTACCAATTCCAATATAACCCGAATAACAGAAGGAAATATTATTCATAGAACAATCTGCATTATCATGTAAAATTTACTGTAATAATGATTTGTAATACGAAAGACAGCTGGTAGACGTAGAAACTGTCAACATTTAAAAATGCAGTATAAGGACATTATGATTAATAAAACATAAACGTCAACATATCAGTAGTAAAACACACCTTAACGGAGAGTATAAAATTTCGATTCTAGTAGATATTACATACAATATATTACGCGTTATACCTTTCGTCATAAGGTAGAGATTCAAATTCTCCCTTAACAGCAGCGGCATTAGAGTATAAAATTAGACCCAAAATGTCACATAGGATTCTGTGACCTAAAGACTGAAGGTTAACTACAATTATTATACATAAAATGCAAAAGTCATTTAGATAATAATAATAATAATAATATCGTATGGCCTCGGATGCCTGGTGCAAGCTTTGCTATTTGACACCCAGAGGGTAGCTTGCATGTCGAATTTCGTAGTTCCTTGACTATGAAAGTCAAGGAGGTTAGATGTTAGATATCTAATCTCCTTGAACACAATAGCGCTTTCTAGTAGAGAAATGAGGAACTTTGTGCTGGCGGAAACTCCCGAGATTAATTTTGCCATTATGAACTCGGCCTACTGAATTCAAGTCATTTAGATGACCACGTGTATTAGCGGCTAATATTTTCGGCTTTCGCCTTGGAAGTCTGAGTGTGAATCCCGGATTTGTCAAGAAATTTTAATTCTGTTGTGATAGTAGGAATGGGCTACATTGCACCACCCGAGGCAAAACTTGGAAATTGTTTTCCGTGGTTTCCCACTTCTACTCGAAGCAAATACCGCGATAGATCCTAACTGAAGGCCTCAGCAACCTCCTTTACAATCCTCATTTGAATTACTAATACACTAACTACTACAGCCATCACAGTAGCACATGTTATCAGAAATATTCCATACACACTAAAGTAGGCCTACATGGGGCTATATGATTATGATGTAGCAAAGTCTCTAAATGAATCAACAACAGAATCATTTATGCTCATTTAATCTTAATAGTAAATTTCGTAATGGTATCTCCAGCTGTTGTAAACGTTACGCCACATGTGGGGTTAGCCGATGTATTTCTTTTTAAATTTAAATTCCCTACAATGAACCCTGTTAATAACATTTAAAATAATACGTATTCAGATTTTTATGGCGTTCAGATTCTTAATAGAAAATGGATTATCATGGCCTGTTACAGAGATAGATGGAAACCTGGTAGTCATAGCTTGAACTACTGTTTCTGTGGAGTGCCATGGCCTGTTACAGAGATAGATGGAAACCTGGTAGTCATAGCTTGAACTACTGTTTCTGTGGAGTGTCATGGCCTGTTACAGAGATAGATGGAAACCTGGTAGTCATAGCTTGAACTACTGTTTCTGTGGAGTGCCATGGCCTGTTACAGAGATAGATGGAAACCTGTTAGTCATAGCTTGAACTACTGTTTCTGTGGAGTGTCATGGCCCGTTACAGAGATAGATGGAAACCTGGTAGTCATAGCTTGAACTACTGTTTCTGTGGAGTGCCATGGCCTGTTACAGAGATAGATGGAAACCTGGTAGTCATAGCTTTAACTACTGTTTCTGTGGAGTGCCATGGCCTGTTACAGAGATAGATGGAAACCTGGTAGTCATAGCTTGAACTACTGTTTCTGTGGAGTGCCATGGCTTCTTACAGAGATAGATGGAAACAACCTGGTGGTCATTTCTTGAGGTACTGTCTTCATTGAGCAAATAGAGTGACATGGTCTCTTAGAGAGATAGATGGAAACCTGGTGACCATAGCTTGAACTACTGTCGCCGTGGAGAATATGGAATGGCATGGCCACTTACAGAGATAGATGGATACTTGGTGGTCTCGCCCACGGCCTACTAGATGCGAGCTGTGCTTGCCATTCCCTCCCAGTTAGAACCCATGCATAACGTGTATTTGAAAAATTTCCTCTAGTTGCCGATAGAATGTACTCCCACCCAAGAATAGGAGCGATTAGTAAACAGCTGTTCAATAGGTTTATTAAAAATGTGTTTCTCACAGTGTTACGTTTAGAACAACGAAGTTTTGCTTCAGTTTCAATTATTGTAAGTAGTCGGTATTAATATACTGAATTCCTACGTTGTTTGGGGTGTTTGCTGATGAAATTGTAAAATGCTGGGAAAAATTATAAACTATGGTTTGAATGCCGCTGCTCTTATCGAGTATGTCATACCGTTGTTTGTCATTTTACACTTTAAATAGGAGGAGCATAGGAGGTGTGCTTTCAATTCCCGAGTTTACGTAAGACAGTGATAGTTATGATGATTGTCTTAACGTGATTTCCCGCGATAACTTTGTTACGGACAAAAACTCTCCTCCGTCTGTTTAACCCAGCACCGATAAACTATCCTGAGTGTGGTTTTTCTACACTCTGTCCAGGCAAATGCCGGTATAGTACTTGACCACTGCTAGTAACGCACATGATACGGACATCTTTGCCTCTGAGACCTACGATGATATCCAATTAACTACGGAATCAACCGTCCAGTGCATACCCGTAAGTTATCTTCTGAAAAAATGGATATCATAATGTTTTCTTGCGATTCTGTTGAATCATTCTTCAGTACATCCCCCACGGGCTCACGACTAATGGGATGAGGGTTTGGTGACCACGGGACCCCAGCTGAGTGCGGTATTGCTTCCACTTACTTGTACCGGGCTCCATTCTGTCATCTTTCCTGTCGACCACCCTTGGTCACCTCTCGTTCACTTACGACATTACGATACTCCCCCTCCTTCAGGGGCTTACAAATTGTGGGACGATAGTTAGCAATGAGGGGACCCCAGCAGAATTCGCGATTGCTTCCATTTAATTGTGCGGGGGTCCTCTCTGGCATATTTACTGTCGGCCTCCCTTGATCAACTCTAGTTCCCTTCCGACCCTGAAGGTATTAAGATCTCCGAGGTCTAAGGAGTCTTTCAAATTCCAGCCTTAATTTGACCTTGTTTCATCTTTCCTGATACCCTCATTCTTCAAAGGGCCAGTTCTGTTGTTTGTCTTTTCATCATATCTCCTGCCTTCTGGACAAGATCATAAAGGAGGCAGGGTGTGTGTAGTCCCACCACTGCAGGTGCTACACCCTCAAGGGCTCACGGTTGTTGATTTTGGGAGTATACCTGAGCTGGATCTGTTTTTTCCCTGGGGCGGACTCTCTCCTATCTCCCTTCATATCTGCCTTTCCTGAAACACCTTTCCAAATCCGTCAATTCTCATTATTTGGGGGTTGAGAGCATTTCTTTTACCTGCATTTTATTTCCCTTATTCCTTCCTTTTTGTCCTTTTGTTCTCCTAATCCGTAATTTGGTTGTAAGTTGTAGTTATTTTTAGTTCTAGTGTTCATTTTATCATCATTTTTCATTTTCACCCCCAAAGAATTAGAGGTCTATGACCTCCTTGTTAGGCACTTTAACATCAACTATCATCATCAAATTACAATTTCAGCAATATATTTTCCGACAATGAATGAATGAATGAATGAATGAATGAAATGTTTGTTGCAGCAAAATAGCCAGAGAAAATAAACAATACATCTGAAAATAATATTATTTGCCTATATCTAATCTCTGCACAGTTTTGTTAGTGATATTAGTCTTTTTTTTTTTTGGCAGATATTCGCATGATGTCGGGAACATTATGACATAATTCACTCACACAGTCCTTATTTGGGTAATGAAATCTTTTGTTGGTGCGGAAACCCGGGCACTACAAATCGTGTGATGGCGTGTCTCAGTTGATAGTTGGATTGTCTCCAGTTTTGTGTCAGTATGACGTCTGTCCAAATGTGGTTCCCTTTCCCATGTAATATTTGAAATGTTTTCTCATATGCCTTTGTGTTTGGAAGATGCAACGGCAACCTCGTATCTTCTATGAAGAAGTTCTCACTAATCATAATATGAGTCAGTCTTGATGGTGCTGTTATTCCTATCCCCAGCACTCTTTTCATATAGCGGGCCTTGATATTTTCCAGTGTTTTCTGTGACAGTAAGAGTATCCCATATAATGCTGAGTCCATAGGTAGCTACTGGCATTATTACAGTTTGGAAGAGAATCATTCCAGCAATACCACCGCAATATTGCACCAATCACTTTTCCGACAATGAAAACAGAAAGTCTAGTTTAAGTTGTATTCACAGAGGAAAGAATTTCTGTATGAAATGTTTAGAATGCATTTCTCAGAACTGTAATCCTCTCTACTGTTGAACCTCACCGCAGCAGCGGATGCCGAAATACCGGTCGCTTCCAAATAACTTCTGTACTAACCACTCAGTAGGAAAGTTCATGAAGTTTTATAAAAATCAAGTGTACCTAATGGAATTCTCTTTTAATAAGGTGCAAAGAGGCCTGTTTGCCATCTCTTGATTAACGCAGTACATTTGCATTTGTCTGTTGGCACAGGCTAGAGTATCACCGATGTCTCAGTCTTACTCATAGCTGTGATTATATGGAAGCTACTGAGGTATGGGTGGTGCTTAGTAATGGCATTCAGGGCACAGTCAGTCCCTGTGGATGCTATGAAGGGTTCTACTGGTAGGGTTAGTACTGCTGTTCTGACTCAGTGAGGAAAGCAATAGCAAACTACCTCACTCCTCATCTTGCCTAGTATGCCTCACTATAGTGCTGCCACATAACCTAACGGCGGTACTTTTTGAGGATCCAACCAGCCTTCGGGCTGACTACCTAACAGAAGGTGCAAAGGTATGTTTAGTTTCTGTCATTTAATATCACGCTATTGTATTTTGTGATATAATTTGTGTTTTGATATTGCGGAAATTATATTGACAAATAGTGTCTAGTCTTTGTTATGCTATACTGGGTTGACAGTGCTGTGTGAGCAGTTGAGTAACTAACGGGATTTCAAGTAAAGAACCTCATTTTCTTTACCGGTAGTGGCGAGCGCAACTCGCATCCAGTCGGCCGTGTCTCGACTTGAGCTATGTTGTCATGGAAACGTCCTGCCTTGCCATTCCTTCATGGGTTAATTTTATGATTTGATTAGCCTGTGCTTGAGTGCAAAAGGGCCGAAATCAGAAGAATGAGAAATACTATCGAAAATTCATGTAGCCAGCGGTTCCTTCTGGGTCCTAAACTATGTGTATGCAAAATCTGGTTGAGATATGTGGAACGGTGTAGATTTGTATACGGAACCAATATACATACCCACATACCCACATACATGCATACAGACCTTCACTTTTATATATAAGATATATGATATTTTCGATTGCAAATACACACTACAGTACAGTATTGTGCCCGTTGGGGGAGGTTATCTGGTCACCACCAACCGTAATGTGGTCTCCCTGATGACACCTGCCTCGAGACACATTGCCGGAAAGGATCGGAATGCACTCCTTGTGGGACTAGCCGGCACAAGACTCAGCTTCCCTAAAGGATCAGGTTCCCATCACAGTGATTGTCAGAGACACCCAAAGAAATGCACCCCCAAAAGGTCAAACTACTAAACGATTACATCCAGACTTAAGACATGCTCATGGTTTATTTATTTTCAATGTCTAACCCCTATCCCTTAGTCGGAGGGGTTGGAAAGACGGCTAATCCGTAGCTAAACAAAAAAGAAAACAAACAACTCCTTAAGTTAATGTAGAACCCTCTTGACAGGTCCTAAATACAACAAACTTAAAATCAAAGCTGGGGAAATGGTACCTAAACCAGAAGGTTACACAAAGGCAGATGATGCTTCTGGGAAGAAGACATCATTTTAGAAAAACATGTCAAACATGACAGAAAAGTTAAATGACTGGTACCATCCCATATTTACATTTACGATTTAATGATTTCGAACTAAACCTGCTTTAACTGATCAACGGCGTTAGACGTCCGTGATAAACAAACTAAAGAAAAATCTAATGATTGTCAGTCATAATTACAGTACAATGTTACAATTATGTACAACAAAAAAGAGATTACAATACAAGAAACAGTAGGGTAAACATGGGGATAACATGTTAATAAATCAATAAATAAACCCACAATTAGGAAAGACCGAGTTTGTTACTAACATCAAGGATGCCCCTAGAATGATGAGAGTCAAAGATAACATCTACACCAAGAGAGTCAAAAGTGTAAAATACCTTGGTGAATGGTTTTCAGAGGACCTCAGCGAAACAGTGGCTCTTGAACACAGGAGACTCAAACTAGATAAGGCTTACCATGCCTGTAGAAAACTATATGCTTCAAAAATTTGTCGATGAATGTCAAACTAAGACACTACAATGCAGTAGTCAGACCTTTAGTCCTCTATGCAGCAGAGTGCCTATGTCTAACTAAGAAGACCCCATTAAGAGCCCTCGAGGTACAAGAAAGAAAGTTCCTGAGACGGATAGTAGGACCAAGAATTCTACCAGATGGAAGCCGATGGTATCAACCAAATCGTGAGCTATATAAACACCAAGAAAATCTCATAGATGCCATCAGAAGAAGGCGACTGGCTTTTTACGGACATCTATTCAGAATGGACTCAAACAGGTTATCCCATAGGATCTTCAAGGCTGCTAACAAGGGCAAAGCTACTGGATTCTTGTGGAAGAAGCAAGTGGAGAAGGATCTTTCGGAACTCCATATAAATGAAAATGACATAGCCGACCGGAGTAACTATCATACAACTCTTAAAATTAAATCCTTCATAATATCCCTCACAGAAGATACCCACAGACCAAAAGACGAAACTAGGAAATGGTCTGAGGAACGTAAGATTCAATTTAGCCGGAAAATGAAGGACTACTGGACCATCAGAAAAGCTCGAGGTACCAACATGAAAGCAGCTGCCAAACCCACCACTAAGAACACCAATCGTGGCAAGCCTGACGATGACATCAAGAAACAGCTAAAACACAAGCACAGTGGTCCATAGATGGCCCTAACGAAATTTTAAAAAACACACAATAAGAATCTTCTTATTCCTGCCTACTGTCAGATGAATAACTGTTTGTCATCCACCGTCATCTATCAGTGTATTTAAATATGAGAAACCAAACTGCTCAACAACAGCATTCTCCTGATCGAGTCGCGGCCCATAAGTTCTGAACTTTTGGTTCGCTGAGAAATTCTTCCGTCGAAAAATCTATCTGTGTCTGCTACTAGGTTTTCCAGTAGGAATAAACTTAAGCTCAATGCATTGGTCCGCTCGACTAAAAATACAAGATCAAGATTTAACAGGGATTACGAATTAACGGTAGTATTAGCATCGCCGATTTCGGAAATAAATTGATGTTCATGATTTAGTCCTAAGTTTAGTGTCGTAGATTTATGAGTTCATTCGTTATGATGATTGACCAAATGCAAGGCTTCGCATGAGTGTGCTACCATCTCGTGGTACACCTCAGCCAAATATACGTGGCTCGGCACGTTAACAATAACACATCGGTGCTCATAAGAGACCGTTACCATTCCACCTCGGACAAACTTGTTCTGTAACATCGATTTGCCGGCCTACACTAGAATAAATATGGTAACCAACCCAACTTCGTGTATCAAAGACACGGAAAAGAAACATTCACACTCAAGTGAGAATAAACAATGGCCTTAAATGTCAAACCTATCAAATGGTTACTCATATTAGTATAATTCATGACAATAATAGACTGGGCTCGCTCACAAATACCTGCGAGGATGTTTCAAGAAAATGCATGATTCAGCAGTACCCCAGTACTGGGACATTCTTCAAAATAATCGATACTTGATCAAGGTCAATAGCATGAGCGTTCACAAACATAGCTCGTAATGAACATTCCTAGCAGTGTCTAGAGAAATAAAAAAAATTGTCGTTTGTCAACTGTCTTGCTAATTGAGATCGTAGGTAATCTAGGGTAATACCACAGTCGCGACCTTGGTTAGCATCTGTCATATGCCTCCAAGTGCTCTGTAATATCCACGCTACTGCGTGTCAGTGAATTCTCGAAATAAATGTCTTTCACTGATTTCAATTCACATTGGGTTCACAATAAAAGTCATGAGTGACCCTAGAATCCACTCTGTATCATAAGGCAAATGTAGTGAAGAATAGAATGTTGTTTTTAGACAGATAAATCCCAATAATAATAATGTATTTGGATTCTGAAAACCAAAGAAGCTTAACGGAAAGATATCTCTCTCCGGTTGAAAGTCTTTGAAAGTGTACATCACCACTGCTGCTTACAAAAATATGCACTGCGTAGACTACAAGGCACGTTTAAATGAGTTTTATACAATTTTTCACACCTAAACCTCCGGTGGAATTTATTGAAATTATACGATTATCGTGTAATGGCTTGATTCATTTACAACGATGTGAATTCATCTTAAATCTGGTGGCATACTGCTCACTCTAAGAAAAATGTAATTTACAATACCAAAACGATACGTCCTAAAATGTTAAATAATAAAGGTGCAGTGGCGTGCAAAAATAATGATCAAAGGGGTACTTCAGAAAATATGAAAAAATAATCAGCTGGAGCTGAATTAAAAATAATGCCCTGTCAAAAAATGACGAAATTCATCTTCCGTTATGCGAAATTACCTTTTGAAAACAATATTGCACTGTGTGAAACACACAAAAACATGGTCACTAACTCTGTCCAGGAACGAAATGTATAGAAGCATGTTAAGCGTGAAGTCACCATAGAAGGTGGCCAAAAAGTATGAAAAATCCTACCTGACGACTGACAATAAAGTTACGGCAGCTACAAACTAATCCACCCATGACCATTCACCGTACATAAATAGATCTCATATCATGACTTACAGCTCTTTGCAGATCACCTCATCCGAAAGAAAGGATTGAGGGGTTTTTCCTTTTATCCAGGGAATCCAAAGATATCTTCGCTGCTAGGCTATAAGCATGGTTGTCCTTAGGTTTTCCTCCATGGTTGCAGTGCGGCTTAGATGTCAGGCGTTCCTCCTATTAGAATGTTTAAGCCATCATCGTCTTCTTAGTTGAGACAGGACAATTATGCTTCTGCACGTGGTGTAATGAAGGCATATTTTATCAAATTGTAGAATGACGAAACTGCTTCTAGCGCATTGATTCACTGCTTTTACACATCAAATATAGCGGACTGTATTAAAGAAAAGGCCTTGTTTGCTTTATCACAGAAACTAGATTTTTGACACCAAGCACGTGTCTACTCACAGAATTTTACACTCTACACGTGGTAAATTTTCTATCTGCCTGTATCTGCTTAATAGTGGTTGTACTGATTCCAGCCTTTGCACAGCTCGATAATATTAAATAGAAACTAATTGATATTGTGACTAGATTTCACTGGTGTATCACAGGTACAACAAGTAGTTCCGTGAAGAACTATGCAGCCTATTTTCATATATCCTACTTACGTTAATTGCCACTATCAACATACACAATTTCAGTTTGATTGCTGTAATAGATTCGTAGATATTGAGAACCGACTAAATATTTCGGATGGTCGCCATGTTGGATTTTATATATGTAGGTCCTAGAGTTATGTACTGTTACATGAAGATTATTGAGTACGTGTAGCATTCAAACATCAATCGCATAATTGGGACACAAAAAGTAACAAGGAGATTTTAAAATTTCGGACAGCTGCCACCTTGAGGTTATGGAAACAATTGAAATAAATTAGATGCCAGTGGATTACCATTTGTATGAGGATTTACTGTACCACGTTTCACTGCACACGGATGATTAATTTGCGATAAACGTCCATGTGAATATTTATACTTCGCGTCGCCGCCATGTTGGATTTGTGATCACCAGGTTATTTAAAGTCCTATAGGTGAACTTAAGTTCATAGCCCCTATGAACATTAAAAAATTCAGTTTGATTGCTATAATAGATTCGTAGATATTCAGAGCCGTCTAAATATTTCGGATGGTCGCCATGTTGGTTTGTTAAATGTATAGGTCATAGAGTCATGTACCATTAAAGGAAAATTATTGCGTAGGTTCATTATTCAAACTTTCACTTCGATCGCATGAATACATCACAAGAAATTAAAACTTAATTTTAAAATTCGCACAGCCGCCATCTTGAGGTTCTGTAAAGAATTGAACTAAATTAGATACCAGTGCATTACAATGTGTATAAATATTTCCTGTACCAAATTTCATTGCGTTTGGAACATTAAATCGCGAGAAAGGTCTATTTAAAATTTTCAAATTCGCTTGGCCGCCATGTTCGTTTTGTAGTTAACCGGTTTTTGAAAGTCATATAGATGAACTTCCAGTAGTGCCATTTATCTCCGTACAAAAGTTTAGGGAGATACCGCTGATAGTTTCAGAGATGAGGAATGCCTTTGAAATAATTCGCACATCCGCCATCTTTTGGTTATGTAAACAATTGAACGAAGTTAGATGTCGATGCATTACTATGTATATAAACATATACTGTACCAAGTTTCATTGCGTTTGGTCGGTTAAATCGCGAGTAACGTCTATTTAAAAATCGCAAATTCGCTTGGCCGCCATGTTTGTTTTGTAGTAACCAGGTTTTGAAAGGTCACATAAGTGAACTTATAGTAGTTCCCTTTATCACCATACAAAATTTTAGGGTCTTATCGGTAATAGTTTCGGAGATATTGAATGCTGGTGAAATATTTCGCACAGCCGCCATGTTGGATTGGTGAGTCGTAGCAAAATTAGAAGGGCACGGTCGGGGTCACCCGGAATAGTGCTATGAACTTACTGAGTTTCATTGAAATCGCTTCAGCTGTTTAGATTTTATTAGGGGGGGGGGACACACAAACGAATCACACACACACGCACACACACACGGACAAAAGGTGATCTCATAAGCCTATTTTTTCAAAATTGAAAATAGGCTAAAAATCACTAAGCGTCACAATGGTCAGCCATTTGGCGTGCTGTAACCATGTGATCATTCACTTATCACTGAGTAAAAATATCACAGATTTAAATATTTTACATGGACTGTTCACTTCACCAGCACACTTCGTGCTTAAACAATACGTTTATTAAAGGAAATGCGCATAAACATGCATAGTAGTGCATACATAAATAGAATTGTCAATTTAAATTACTGTTTTCCTTTAAGGATTTCAATCGCTTTTGGCATGCAAGTATATGGTACCTGTCACAAAACGCATCACATGGTGTGCGAACACAGTCATCATCAGGGGTGTGATATTGTATCTTGTGATGGTAGCCATGGACAGCCAAGCTTGTTAGCAGGTGTCTTAGTTCTTGATTCGGTTTAGTCCATCCTCTGTCGATCATTGCTTCTGTGCTATATAACTCAGGCCATATGTGTTCTTGCTTTTCCTTCCTCTCTGCCATAACGTGGACCCATTGTGGAGTCGATGGAAGGGCCATTTTCAATCTTAGGTCTTCCAGAAGGAAAGATTCTCTGGCTAGAGTATATTCAAGTCGGGAGGGCGCGTATTTTGAGATTCCGAGGGTTGCCTTCAGAAATCTCGCTTTTATTTTCTCTATTGATCTTAAGTCTTTAAGACTTAGCTTATCCCAGATTAACTCCAGTCCATAGGTGAGTATTGGGATTATTTTCGCATCAAACAGGAATAAAGCAGTTTCAAGTGACAGCGCATTGACGTTCTTGATGGTGTATATGGCTCTAATTGCTGCTGATGTTCTGTCTTGAATGTGTATTCTGAAGGATCTCGCAAATGTTTGCAGTGTGATTCCTAGGTACTTGAAGAAATTCACGATTTGTAATGGCTCACCTTTGTAGGTTAATATGTGCTTTGGCCTGAGTGGTCGTGTTGAAATAATCATATCCCTGACAACGACGTCTGCGAATTTCAGTCAACTTTGGACCTCAAAATGACGTGTGTTCGACACGCGAATACAAGTAAGAGTCATTCCTTCACGGAAGCAGGCATTCCAGCTCTCTCTCTTCCGAGTCATTTAGCAACTAAGTTCTTTCCTCTCACATGTCTGTGACGATATACCTTTGGTCTTAATACCATAAATAAAATATAGGTACATGAGAATATGGCTAATTACGCTGTAAGACTTTTGATTATAAATTCAAGGGTGCACATTAAAGAAAGATTCTTTAATCATGATGAGTAATTATCCATAGCTTCTTAACAAAGTTAAAAGAACATCTGATGTGGTGGCATGCTTCTAGGATGCATTCATAACTCTCCGACATAATACATTCCTTTGCTCTCATGCAAGCTATCACCAGCATGAGCTATTCGGGCTCAGTAAAAATGCTTAACATTATAACGTGTGAGTAGGCCTAGTTATAAATCAATAAATACCAAAAAGACGAAGTAAAGAAATTTGAACCTGCAGTGATTTGATCCTCGAACCCCCAAGTCGCTACCTTTACGCCACGGCTGCCCTACAGTAATACTTGATAAACAACTGCTTTAGTATAACTGTATCAAATTTTGTGTTGAAATCAACGATTTCATTACCGTCTTCTGGCGTTTCTGTAAACCATTTGATACTAAATATGTATTATTTCGTTCAATACATTCCTAAAAGGATATAAACTTAGTAAGTTATGGAGAAATATGTATTTACGAGCAAAAATAATAGCCATGTTGACAACGGGACGGCACGCGTCCACAACGATATGGCACGTTAAGCCTGACCTGTTAGTCACTTCTACGGTTACATATCAGTAGTATAGATCCCTCCTACGGCGCTCACAAGCGACCGATCGTGAAAATGAGCATTCAAATGAAAGAGAATACATTACCAGTGACGCATTGCACTCTAATTCCATTAATATCAATAATTTCTTTAAAAAGTGACTTTTAAAAAATGTACGAAGTGTGAGATTTGCAGATACTGTTGATGTCTGAAAATACGCTTCATAATTGCTGTCCACCTCACATTTTGGCCTCTGTGACGCCTGTTTCATGTCATTTTAACATAATGAGGTATTTCCTTTACCATTTTGCATGGATTTCAGAAACAGTAAATCAAAGGAATGAGTACTCAAATCGTATGAAAATGAAAATCCACAGCCTGTTTCCAGTGTCCGACCGGGTCAGGAATGGAATGAATGAAGCCCCCATCCAGCGGCGAGGATATGAACTGTGCCGGCTGCCGAGGCCTGACGCACTCCTCTGGGGCACTCAAATCGTATAATTTCATAAATATCGAATAACTGGTGAGTGTTACAGCACACTTGGCACACAAATGATATTATCAGTGACAAATTGCATTCTAATTTCTTAAATATGAGTTTTTGTAAGAAGTGTTCGATTTTCAAAACCTATGGGGGAAAGTGTGGTTTATGAGCATGCGAGATTTATCGCACGGATTCAGTCTCCTCTTGGAGGAGAGATTAAACCTCCCTATGTACGATAAGCTGAATTGTTGAGGCAAGACCTTGTTTGATCGTAAGTTACGGTTAGGCTATAGGCCTAATACTTGCATGATTCATACATCCACCACCTTGGAACTTGTAGTTTTGGTAAAAGACACTTCCCACATTAAGGTATATTGTTGAAAAAACTGGTAGAGATAGGATGATTAGATTAATCGTAATTTGATTTAAGCTCAGAACATTTGGGTGGGCGCCACTTCTTCTTCGGTATGATGGCGGCGATATACAACATGACACTGAGTTGCCCCTTCCTAGTGCTAGTGCTACCTCTGTACTAAATTTCGTTCAATTCGGTTTCACCGTGTTTGAATTGATAGGGGGAATCGATTTGCACACATACATGGCCGCCATCTGCAAACTATTGTGCTGATGACCTTGTAGGTTGGTGAAAAGACGCTCCGCACATAGCGGTATATCGTTGCACAATTTGGTAGAGATCAGATGATTAGGTTAGTCGTAATTTGATTTAAGCTTTGATCATTTGGGTGGCCGCCATTACGTTTCCGTCAAGGTGGCGGCAATATAAAACATGACACTAAGGTGCCCTTTGCCGCTGCTATCTCTGTACCAAATTTCGTTCAATTCGGTTTCACCGTGTTCGAATGATAGGGGGGGGGGGGGGGGGGGGGGCAGACTTTCAGAGTACAAACAGACACATATTTTTTTTTGTCCCTGTGTTGATCCGGGCAAATGTGTGTGTGTATCTGTCTGTCCGTCTGTATGTCTGTCTGTATGTCCGTCTGTCCCTATCAACTCCTAAACGGCTGCAGCTATCGAAACCAAACCTCAATATCTCACGGCCATATTTGAAAAAGACGACAGTGCTACCAACTTCTAAGAAATCGCAATTGAAATCTGAGCTCCTTGTTGTATATCTCGGAAGGTATGCATGGAAGCTATTCCAAAATTGGCACATATATAGATAATATTTCAGTTTAATTTCCAGGAGGCCATATATGACAGTCGTACTGTGCCCAAATCCGGATGCCTAGATTGAAGGGTACAAGCCGTGAGCCTAGATTTGAGGGAACAGGCCACGATTCTAAGTTCGGATATGGATGTTTGAATAGCGCGCTCCAAACCTTCTTAGAAGCTTTTCGAAGGAATTTACAGCCAAGAAGTGGGCAAGTGACGTAGGAGGAGAGCGTCATAGTCGAGGCTATATGTCACTAAATATTTCCCGTTGAGATGGAAACATGAAACCTATATCAGATTACTGGCAAGAACAAGAGAAGAAGAATGAGCTTTGTTTCAAAGAAATTGATCTTCAAAGTGTGAATGATAAATAATTTAGGGATCAGTATGGACGATTGACTTTGCGCTGATATAACCCTACCCCTGTACATAATTATGTTGAATGAAGTCAACAGGACTGATATTCTGACCTCTCGTTTCAACTTTGTTAGTGTTCATGTGTTGGCGATATTGTATATTGGGTAAATAATTTATTCTTTTCCAGTCATCTTTTATGCCATTTTGGGCATATTTTCTTCATGTCATTTTAAATTTTTAATAAAATGAGATAATTTTATGGTATGCAATCACCGTTTTCATGAATCTCCTTCTATCCTTATTGTTGCGTCGAGCCGAAAATCAGTTAAGCATTTTTTTGTTGTTGGGTCTTTGCATTCGACTTTAACCCATCTGGCGCCCCGGGATATTTTGATTCTCGTGCTGACTGATTTTTGGTGAAATGCATATGTGGTCGTCCGGACTTCGGTCCAAACGGGCACAGTACCAACACGATTTCAAGCCTGCTGATTGGTCAAGCAATTAAATGCATGTAATTTCTACAGTATACTATCAAATTGATTTCAACCAAATTCCGTATTTAGTTCGTATACCATAACTGGTATGACAATGTGTATTCTTAAGTGCCAGCAGGGCTGCCAACCGTTTATAAATGCTCTTTCTATTTTGTTACCCAAATATCAATATATCAGAAAGTATGCAAGCCTACAACTCTAAACTTTGCACACGTATAGTACCTGACATTCTAGATTAATTTGGAGTAACTAATATACGTCAGTGCTGCCAACATGACTCTAAGCCTGCTGATAGGTCCAACACTTAAATACTTGTAACTTCTATATTAACAAATAGATTTCATACAATTTGATTTGATACAATAGTACAATAGTAGATCATAATATTGCACATGACATTGGTACCAACATGATTTTACGCGCGCTGATAGATCCAATGTCTAATTGCATGTAACGCCCATGCTATCCATTGGACTTACACCAAATTTTGTATGTGCATTCTATACTTTAAGAGATGGTACTAAGAATAGATTCAGTCACCAGGGTTGCAAACTGTAGTGCACTAATAGGCTAGACTATGTCAGGTATATTTCGAACTAATTAGAAATTTCGGTAATACCAACTTAATTTCGTCATTATCCTAGATAGGTCTATATAGATAAATCATTGGCATGAAACTTAAATTTTAAGAAGAGTTTAGTTCGTCACGCAACTGAACTACTGTTCAGATTCAACACGGAACTGTAAATTGGGTTGCCTACCCAACCGCAATCGGCTTGAAATCTGCTCGCAGCGCGCTAGCGACGGGGCTGAGTCGAGTCAGGTCGAGAGTATTTTTAAGATCACCACAAACACCCGAAGAAATGGAGCTCGTCATTACCGAAGCCTTTGCGGAAGTTAGTCCTCAGATGTTGTCGAACGCAAGAGAGAACTTCATGCGACGAGTGGTCCTCTGCTTGGAAAATGACGGACGCCACTTCGAACACCTTATTTTGTAAATGTCCATTTGTAGTAGATGTATTGTCTGTGATAAATTAACTTTTTAGTCGCATCGAAGACTGATTGCAATTTTGTAACAAATCATTTCCAAATTGTATCTCGTTTTGTGGTATTGGGTTAAAAAGCATAAATTGTGTTGTAAATAAAATATAAAAAATAATTTGTGTTGTATTAAACTATATTGTAAAAAAAAGTGACAGTCAGTCTGAAAGACTAGACTTTGTATCATTTTAAATTCTACAAATGCTGAAAAATGCTAGAAAGGCTGAAGGACTCTTGACATGTTAGAAAATTATCTGCATAATACTTATCCTGTTTTAAATTACTCGCGAACGGCAAGTGCAAACCAAGGGCAAAGCAAAGTCAAGCGCGCGGGATGCCGTTACGCTCACCAGAGCACGCGGGGACGTGCCCCTTCCTTCCACTCTAAAAACACTTATAGTGGGCGATGTATTGAAGATAGAGATATGCTCTCGCGGACTTTTTTGTAGAAATTTTCATGCTGACCAATTCTTACGCTCATAGTATATTGATAACGGTTTGCCCAACGTAAGCTTAAGAAGCGCACGGACGCCAAGTTTGTTTTCGACTTTTCACTGAAATCGTTACTGCTTGGCTTCCTTTGATCATACATAAATTATTTTCTACAGAATATTTCCTCGAGATATCCTTTACAGAATGGTGAAAACCGCATCAAAATCCATCCTCTGGTTCTCGAGATTACCCGTGACATCCATGAATCGGGGATTTTTGTCCTATACTAACGAAGTAGAGATTGTTGGAGAACACCTGCACCAAGCGGTACTATGACGTCACACACCTCAGTGCATCTGGGTACATTTCGTCCGTCACCGAAACGTAACGCCAGATCCCAGCGTAACGACCAAGTCGACAAGATCATTTAAAATGATAATAAAATGTTATTTCATAGAAATGCTCTGCAAAAGCCACTAACCGAAGCGTAAAATAGTAAGTTCTGAAACAGAAATCGTTCAAACTTATTGTGAAGCCTGTGTAAATATATTTTGAAAGAGCAAAATACTTTGCAATGCTGCATAAGAAGGCGGCAATCAGTGAAATCGAACTCAGCCCCGTCGCTAGCGCGCTGCGAGCAGATTTCAAGCTGACTGCGGGTGGGTAGGCAACCCATTTTACAGTTCCGTGTTGAATCGGAACACGCTGTACAGTACATACGCACCAAACGAATTGAGACACTTGTCAGAGCATGGTAACAACTATTGTAGTGCTGTGTCTGCGCCCGCGAATGGAACCATAGTTAGTGTTTAAAGGTTGTTGTTTGAGTGTTCAGTCCTTTGACTGCTTTGATGCAGATCTCCATGCCTCCCTGTCCTGAGCTAATCGTTTCATCTCTACATAGCTACCACATCCTACGTCCGAGGCAATCTGTTTAACATATTCTAACCTTGGTCTACCCCTACAGTTCTTGTCCTCGACCCTTCCTTCCATAACTAAGCTTGCTATTCCTGGGTGTCTTAGTATGTGTCCTACCAACCTATCTCTTCTCTTCATTAGCAGTCGCCAGAAACATCTCTCCTCTCCTACTAGTCTTAACACCACTTCAATTGTTACCCTATCTACCCATCTGATCTTCATCATTCTCCTGTAACACCACATTTCAAACGCTTCAATTCTCCTCTTTTCTGCTGCTCCGACAGTCCAAGTTTCACTTCCATAGAGCACCACGCTCCAGACAATGGCCTTCAAAAATGACTTCGTATCACCTAAATCTATATTCGATGTCAACAGATTCCTTTTCTGTAGAAATTCTTTCCTTGCCTGAGCTCTTTGCTTCGTCCATCACTGGTTATTTTGCTTCCTAAGTAACAGAAGTCTCCTACTTCCTTTAGTTTTTCACCTGCCAATTTGATGTCCAAAGAAGATTCTCATTTATTTCGGCTGTATTCCAATATTATTGTTTTACATTTATTGATTTTCATCATGAATTCTTTCCTCAAACTGTCAATACTCCTATGTTGTAAGCACAATATTTTAGCCTACAAATATATATAGATAAAAAGTAACTTCAGTCCCTCAGAAAGAGATATCATCACGTAGCAAAGAATATAACTCACCCAGCAGTTTTTCATTACAGTATAAGATGTCCTTCATGAAGGTTGGTTGGTTGGTTCCTCAGTTTATATTAGGAGCTGCGGCAACGCGGTCATGTAGCCCCGTGTACTTTGGGTGTACTGTCTGATAACCGGTGTTAATCGTGATGGCTGTATGAGTGTGTGTTATCTGTAATTAAGGTGAGGACTACAGACATTCAATTTTCAAGTAGTTCCTTATTTTGCTACCAAATTCTACCGTCAACGACAGCTAGTTGTGAACGTGGTTACTAGATGCCACCACAGTCGGCTCCTGGTGACGAACGTTGGAACCTAAGAGCGTTAGTCAAACATAACCTATAATTTAGCTTCACACAAGTGTTATTAGTGGAAGGCCGTTTAATCTATGACATGGAACCGCCGGCTTTACATCCACTGCGAAGGAGGGCATACTGAAGGATTTTAACGCTCTTAAAAATACGACGACTTCGGCCAGGTTTGAACCTGCGATCTTGGGGAAAGAAGCTCAGCATGCTACCTACTACGCCACCGAAGTCGCCTTTGGCGAATAACAACCTGCAATCATACAACTTGGCCAAAAAAACATACCACTTAAAATATAAGTATAACTAGCAGCCCGACCCGGCTTCGCCCGGAAACAGTTATGAATGCATTACGTCATAGGCGCTTTTTTTTCGATGTCAATGAACTACAACCTATATCCGTTTTACGTCTCGGCATGATGGGTTAAAATCACTGACTGGACTATTGATTATATTATCATGGAGAAACATATGCAACAAAATCTTGTCAGACGTAATTTAAGAATGGCGAGGTGCATGAAACACAAATCCCTCTTCCGTCCAATCTTAACTTGACTGTGAATTTTGCGGAACGAAAAGTTCACGGGCGAAATTAAGAAAAGCCGAGGTGCACTTCCAGGGGAACTCCGACCACTCTTCTCTAAAGTTTTTAACTCAACACTACTCGACAGTTTTCTGCTGGCTGTATCTGCGGCAATAAGCTCGTCCGCTAGCTAAGCAGTAACTGGGGTGATAGACTCGCCCCTAGCTAGCTCGTAAATTGTCGCCTCAGTAACTGAATGGAGATTGTAGGAAGAAATGAAAACGTAAAAAAAACTTATAGTAGGCGATGTATTGAAGATAGAGATAATACTCTCCCGGGCTTTTTGTAGAACTTTTCATGCTGAACAATTATTACACCCATAGTATACAGATATTTTTATCGGATTGCCCAGCGTAAGCTTAAAAAGCGCACGGACGCCAGTATGTTTTCAACCTTTTCACCTTTTCACTTCCTTGACTTCTACAGAAACCTTCTTCGAGATATCCTTCACAGAATGGTGAAAACCGCATCAAAATCCATTCAGTGGTTCTCGAAATTACCCGTGACATCCAAGAATCGGGGACTTTTTTTTATATAGGTAGTAAGAAAATATTATACGCCAATCAATATAATTTAATATAATATAATCCCCCTTCCGTCCAATCTTAAATTGACTGTGAATTTTGCGGAACGAAAAGTTCACAGGCGGAATGAGAGTTGCACTTCCAGGGAATGGCGAGGTGAATGAAACTCAAATCCCCCTTCCGTCCAATCTTAACTTGACTGTGTTTCACAGGCGAAATGAAGAAAACTCGAGTTGCACTTCCAGGGAAACTCCAAACACAACCACCCTTCTCAGAAGCCTTAACTCAACACGACTTAACGGTTGGCTGCTGGCTGTATCTGGGCCAATAGGTTCGCCCGCTAGCTAGGCTGTAACAGGGATGATAGACTCGTCCTTAGCTTGCTCGTAAACTGTCGCCTCAGTAGTTGAATGGACATGGTTGGAAGAAATTAAAACGTAAAAACACTTATAGTGGGCGATGTATTGAAGATAGACATATGCCTTCGCGGCCTTTTTTGTAGAACTTTTCATGCTGAACAATTAATACACTCATAGTATTTAGATATTTTTAACGGTTTGCCCAGCGTAAGCTTACAAAGCGCTCGGACGCCGGGTTTCTTTTTCGACTTTTCCACTGAAATCGTTACTGCTCGGCTTCATTTGATCATAAATAAATTATTTTCTACAGAAATCATCTTCGAGATATCCTTTACATAATGGTGAAATCCGCAACAAAATCCATTCATTGGTTCTCGAGTTTACCCGTAACATCCAAGAATCGGTGACTTTGTTTTATACTAAGTAGAGATTTGAATGTTTCACTGTGTAGACTACTACTTTCTCCTACATAGGGAGATAGAAAGGAATGTAGGGTCTGGGCGGACTGAATTCACGGATTGACCAGTAAATAGTTTGTAATGTAGAAACTAACACACTGTACTACACTAGTATTTAATAAGTTACAGACACGGTTTCTCCTTTCTCTCCTTGTTAGTTCCATACGCTAGAGAAAAGTGATTTATTTGGCACACGAGTCGCTGGACTCTAATATTAACTGTTCCGCTGGCAGTCGTGCGACATGTTATGTTCATGTAACTAGTTTTGAAAGTATAATTCGGTCAACGAGTTTTTAATTACCGTCACACAATGGGAGTTCCTTATTCAAACTGCTCGCCGGATTATTGAATAGCGTCACGTGACCTGCACACTCCGACACGCCACTAGCGCCCTGACGGCAGTCTAATGCAAACACTAGCCTATCGTTATCTGCAGGAGGCTTAGCAACCAATCTTTATCCCCAAGGGCAGAGTTTCTCTCTGCATTTGTTATATTGTTGGGGGAGGATACAGAGAACAAATGACATTGAGGAGATGAAAACTATAATAATAATAATAATAATAATAATAATAATAATAATAATAATAATAATAATAATCTCTTTATATAACAAGTAGTTCCGTGAAGAACTAAACAGCCTATTTTCATATATCCTACTTATGTTAATTGCCACTATCAACATACAAAATTTCAGTTTGATTGCTGTAATAAATTCGTAGATATTGAGAACCGACTAAATATTCGGATAGTCGCCATGTTGGATTTTATATATGTAGATCCTAGACTTATGTACTGTTACATGAAGATTATTGTGTACGTGTAGCATTCAAACTTCAATCGCATGATAAGGACACAAGAAGTAACAAGGATTTTTTAAAATTTCGCACAGCTGCCATCTTATGGTTATGGAAACAATTGAAATAAATTAAATGCCAGTGGATTAACATTCGTATAAGGATTTTCTATACCAAGTTTCACTGCACTCGGATGGTTAAATTGCGAGAAACGTCCATGTGAATATTTATACTTCGCGTCGCCGCCATGTTGGATTTGTCCTCACCAGGTTATTTAAAGTCCAATAGGTGAACTTAAGTTCATAGCTCCTATGAACATTAAAAAATTCAGTTTGATTGCTATAATAGATTTGTAGATATTCAGAGCCGTCTAAATATTTCGGATGGTCGCCATGTTGCATTGTTAAATATATAGGCCATAGTGGCATGTACCATTAAAGGAAAATTATTGCGTAGGTTCATTATTTAAACTTTCACTTCGATTGCATGATTACGACACAAGAAATAAAAAATTAATTTTAAAATTCGCACAGCTGCCATCTTGAGGTTATGTTAACAATTGAACTAAATTAGATACCAGTGTATTACAATGTGTATAAACATTTTCTGTACCAGATTTCATTGCGTTTGGAACATTAAATCGCGAGAAAGGTCTATTAAAAATTTTAAATTCGCTTGGCCGCCATGTTCGTTTTGTAGTTAACCGGTTTTTGAAAGTCTTATAGATGAACTTCCAGTAGTGCCCTTTATCCCCGTACAAAATTTCAGGGTGATACCGCTAATAGATTCAGAGATATAGAATGTCGGTGAAATATTTCGCACATCCGCCATCTTGTGGTTATGTAAACAATTGAACGAAGTTATATGCCGGTGCATTACAATGTGGATAAACATATACTGTACCCAGTTTTATTGCGTTTGGTTGGTTAAATCACGAGGAACGTCTATTTAAAAGTCGCAAATTCGCGTGGCCGCCATGTTGTTTTTGTAGTTACCAGTTTTTCAAAAGTCACATAGGTGAACTTCTAGTAGTTCCCATTATCACCGTAATAAATTCCAGGGTTATATCGCGAATAGTTTCGGAGATATTGAATGCTGGTGAAATATATCGCACAGCCGCCATGTTGGATTGGTGAGACGTAACAAAATTTGAAGGGCACGCTCAGAGTCACCCGGAATAGTGCTATGATCTTACTGAGTTTCATTGAAATCGCTCCAGCCGTTTAAAAGTTATTAGGGGGGACACACACACGCACACACACACGGACAAAAGGTGATCTCATAAGCCTATTTTTTTTTCAAAATTGAAAATAGGCTAAAAATCAGTGTTACGTGATAGTATGCCTGTCAGCGTGTATGTCTCCCATGCGTTCATATGCCATTCATCCGATTGCGATGAAACTTTGGTGAGATGTTAAGTACATTCCAAGGAAGGTTTCTGGCTTAGTATAGTACATTATGCAACGAGCCTATAATGGCTATAATTAAGACACGAGTATTTTTATAAAACGAGCGTATGCGAGTTTTTTAATTTCCATACGAGTGTCTTAATTACCATTATAGGCGAGTTGCATACGACTGTTTATGTTCGACGATAATTATAACTTTATTATATGTTTTAACATAAATATTCATAAATATCTGTTGAGAGTCAGCCACTTGAATTTTGTGATTGGAGAGCGAGCGCTAAGTATGATATCTCTGTCTTTCAAGATCTCTGAACGACCGACGCATGCGTTCTGTGTGCTTGCAATGCCATATGCAGGCCATATGTTTACATCTGCCGCCCCTCAGTAATATTGTCACCGGAGTCGTTCCAAGACAATGCGCTGTGTAGAAATTAGCGTTGGTGATATTAAGTTACAGTGCTATTTCTTGTTTCATATTCGCCAGTTTATTCACGCGAACATATGGACGGTGCGTATTCCATGTCGGTAATTTATTATAGTTCGATGTTGTGTTTATGTCCGACATGTTGGATTTTGAGCGCATGCGCGAAGGTATCGTTACCTAATTGGTCAATGAACAAGCTCTGATTGGCTGGAGAAACTGTATCATAATGAAAAACAGTGTTATAATGACCATCATTATGATACAGTTTTCTGACACATAATAGTGAGGGTCGAACATAAAATCCATTTTACAATTGGTAGCGCACGAGTAGATTCAACAAATGAGCGACGACGCGCGAAGCGTTTCAACAAAGTCCCTTTGCGTTCATATACCATTGGTCCGATAGCGATGAAACTTGGGTTAGATATTGAGTACACTCTAAGGAAGGAATCTGGCTTAGTAAATCCACGTTACAATAGGTAGCGCACGAGTAGATTCAACAAATGAGTGACGGCGCGTGAATCGTTTAAACAAAACCCCGTATGCGTTCATATGCCATTCATCCAATTGCGAAGAAACTTTGATGATTTGTTGTGTACACGCCAGGGAAGGTTTTCGACTTAGTAAATCCATTTTACAATAGGTAGCACACGAGTAGATGCAACAAATGAATGACTACGCGCGAAGCGTTTCAATATAGTTCCATCTGCGTTAATATACCATTCAACCGATTGCGATGAAACGTTGGTGAGTTGTTGTGCACCCTCCCACAAATGTTTCGAAATTAGTAAATCCATTTTAGGATAGCTTAGAGGCAGTGAACGGAAATTGAAGAAGATATTGTGTATCCAAAAGCACTTCAAGAAATTAAAATTACAATGCCAAGACTTTTTTGATTGGCATTGCAACGCATGGCGGGTACAGCTTGCAATATATAAAATGGAAGGATTCCAAGGAAGGAAGGAAGGAAGGGAAAGAAAACTGTCTCGAAATGGTCCGAGGAAAGGAAGAGGAAACATAGTGAGATGATGGAGGAATACTGGAGGAAGAAGAAGCACAGCAAAGGACAAATCATTGAAATTGGCTCTAACTTAATAATAATAATAACAATAATAATATTAATAAATTTTCGATATACATATATTAATTTGTTACGGCCAACTGTGGACCACGTTTGACAGTTTTTACATTATTTGTTGTCTTCACTCTCGGCCAATATCCCTCTTCCTTCTTCTGTACCTCCATGTAAGATCTTCCTTTCCTCGCCGACAACTCCCCTGTCTCCTGGAAACCTGCAAACTCCTTAACCAGCCGTCTAAATCGCTCCCTGTCCATTATGTCCTCTTCTTTCACCCCCATCCGATCCAAGTCCAATCTCACTTCCCGAAACCATTTGGGCTCCGTCTTCCTCTTCCTGAAGAATTCAAAAATCCTCTTCGTCAATCTGGCATTGTTCATCCTTACAAAGTTTCCATAAAACTGTATTCTCCTTTTTCTCATTAGGGCTGCGACTCATTTCGTCTTCAGGTATAGTTCATTGTTAGGTTTGAGTCTCCTCAGTCCATCCTTGATATTGTTAGGGCCCACAAATCTACCCCACATTCAACACCGTCTTCTACCCCAAAACTACCCCAGGCCGGAACCAGCAACAACAACAACTGGCATACAGTTCTATTACACACGGCCAACAGAGTTGAGGCTTCAGCTCTTGCTCAAGGCTTGCATCACTCACACACACTCACACACACTGGAGCTAACTGGAACACCAACAAATGAGGAAACACCGACTCAGCAGTTCCCAAACGCTTAAGAAGGAGACCCCCACCGGACTAATCGTCTGTCTTCGCCGGAGGCTCTATTCGTCTGTGCAGCGACGTCTCACCTATAGGTAACTGTGTCTCAGAAATCCTAACATTGCAAGTTACACTCCTTCCCCAAATTTGACACCTTAACATTGTTTATAACAATTACATGGTGTTACACTGCCCCAGCTAAAGGGAAACTCATTTAAAACACCTTCAGGTCAAATAAACAAGTGACCACAACCAGTACACATCCATTGCAGACTTATTTCATAAACACTGTTTTACCTCTTGTTTCCCTACCTGACACCTTCGACCTGCCAGTGTCATCATTTACAAAACCGCTGTGCGGGCAATAACTAGGTTTCATTATCACAGCCTTGAGTGTTGGATCGGCCTAACATTGCACGGTCAGCAGGTAGTTAAATTGCTCACTCACGGTACTTGTTCTGAAGGATAATAGCTCCACTTTAATAACGCATCCCCTAGATCTACGACCCCGATAACCCAAAGCTTCTCCCGATCGCCCTAACCCCTTCACGCACACCTATCCGGAGTTTCAGCACATTTGTTGAAACTGTCCCCAATCAGACAACACCTTCCAAATTCACCCTTACACTCCTTTGTTCGACCAACCCCCGTTCCCGGTCAGAACAATATTTGGGCCTAGGATTTTTCGGAGCATTTTCCTTTCCCTCTTTCGGATGTCTTCGAGGGCACCCTTCCCAATCATGTCTAGTGTTTCTGCTGCATACAGACATTCAGGTTTGACAACAGTATCCAAGTGTCGGAATTTAGCCCCAAAGGATAGACCCTTTTGTTGGATGTATCCTTCGTAAGTTTATAAGCCATTTCCGTTCTTCTCGCCCGCTCTTTGAAGGCATCCTTTTCCGATCCATTGTCCTGCAATGTTTTTCTCAAGTACTTCAAACACTTAACTCGCTTTATGTTGGCTTCTCTCAACTCCAAATGGAGAGGAGCGTCTTCGATGTTGGTCATGAACACAGTCTTCTCAAAAGAAATGTGTAGCCCAGTCTTTTTGGCTATCATCTGGAGTTCTTTAGATCTTTTTATCGCTGTTTTAACACCGGAAGTGAGTATCACAACGTCGTCAGCGAAGGCCAAACAATCCGTTCTTATACTTGCTTTACCTCTCCCTAACCTGAAAGCCTCTTTATCCGAAATTCCCTTCGTCCATTCTAGATTACCTTTGTCTAAGACGCAATTGAATAATATTGGTGATAGCCCGTCGCCTTGTCGTACGCCAGTTTTGATTTTGAAAGGCTCTGACAACTGCCCCCGGAACTTTATTTTGGAGAAAGTATTGCTAATCGTCTGTTGAAATAGATTCCTCGTCTTTTCGTCCACTCCAAGCTAAAAAGACAAACAAGTACGCACCGTTGGCGGAAGAAATACGAAAACTGTGGGGATTAAAATGCGTGAGGATTTTGCCGGTGGTGATCTCTTCCACGGGAGTTGTTCCAATGACGTTGGCAATGGCTTTGGAGGAACTGAAAATGAAACATCTGATTGCCAGAATACAGAAGGCAGTGCTACTGGATACGTGCCATATTGTTAGGTTATTTTTATCCCAGTAATAGGTTTACAGGGTTCTTGATTAACAAATCCGTACCTTGTAAACTGAATTGTACCATAATTATGAGAAATTAAAGATAATAATAATTATAATAATAATAATAATAATAATAATAATAATAATAATAATAATAATAATAATAATAATAATTAAAGATAGAACCGTAGCTATCTACAATCAACGCCTTAACAAGATTTTAAAATCAAAGTTGAATGGAAAGAACACCTTTAAGGCTATTAATACCTGTCCTATTCCTGCTCTGACATACACTTTCGGTATTATCAAATGGACGCAGACTGACTTGGAGAACATCCTAATTAGGACACGTACCATCTTAACAAAACACAGATGTCTCCACCCTAAGTCAGCTGTTGAGCGATTGACAATCCCGCGCCAAAGAGGTGGACGAGGGCTTACGGACATTATCCAATTGCATGCAAGGCAAGTGAGGAACCTTCAGAGATATTTTCTGGACAGACATGACTCTCCCATACATCAAGCCGCTGTGAAGGCAGATGACAAGTGCACACCGCTGGATCTTCTTCACGTAAGGGATATACAGTTAGCCACTGATGAGGAATGTTCAGCCATCAAGCTTTAGCAGTGGACGCAGAAAGCTCTGCACGGTCGTCATCCGTATGATCTCAACCAGAAACATGTCGACATTGATGCGTCGAACAGCTGGTTGACTCATGCGGACCTATTCACTGAGACTGAAGGATTCATGGTTGCAATCCAGGATCAAGTTGTGGCTACCAAAAACGATCTTAAATATATAGTTAAGGCAAATATTCAGGATGATAAATGCAGAATATGCCTACTAGAACCGGAAACAATTCAACATATCACAGGAGGCTGCCAAGCAATCTCCTGTTCTGATTACATGAAAAGGCACAACCAAGTGGCCAAAATAATGCACCTACACCTCGCTCAAAAGCACTTATTATCTGATAATATTTTGCCTTACTATCAGTATGTTCCTGACGCCGTTTTGGAAAATCCTAGCCCCAAGTTGTTATGGGACCGATCAGTTATTACTGATAAAACCATACCAGCAAACCGGCCAGATATCGTTCTTGTGGACAAGGTGCAGAAGAGAACCTTCCTCATTGATATAGCAGTGCCCAATTCCCATAATCTGCAACAAACCTGCTGTGATAAGATCACCAAGTATCTGCCCTTGGCTGAGGAAATACGGCAAATGTGGAGACAGGAAAGTGTAGTGGTTCTGCGAATTGGCGAATATCAGGCAGGATTCAGAAAAGGCAGGTCCTGTGCAGAACAAATTATTAAACTCGAAACCATCTTGCAAATCCGTAAAACTAAGCAAACAGTGCTCACGTTTGTCGACTTCAGGAAAGCTTAAAGACAAGTTTCATGAAAAGAGTCCTGGCGTGGGGTTACCATCACTATCAAGACTGACCCATGAGGTGCTGAAGGAGAGTATCTTCATTGAGAATATTCGAAATCAATTGTATCAGCCAAATACACACGCCTATGATCACACACTTAAAATGCTAAGAAGTAAAAGTAACGACATTTGGAATGATTTTTATCCGACTGACGCAATGTTAACGGACGATTGGAAGAAGACAAATTACGAATTAAGGCATTTAATGACACGTTACGCAGTACACGGATTCCGTCGGAAGGTTTGTAAAATGAAACGATATCATAATCCAAGTGAGGACTGCAAGTGCGAGCTACCATGTAGGAAGGTGTAAGAAGAGATTAATATCTGTAAATAGGTGTTGCTTAGATTCGTTGATTTATAAACCTTATCTTGGCCATTCGGCTAAAATAAATTTAATTATTAAATCTGTTGTTACGGCTGCGCGGTTGTTTCATCACCTCCTCGCGTGATTCACAGTCCGCCCCGGGATACTCCCTGCCTCTGTGTGAACGAGCGATTTGCGCAACAAGAAGACAGGCAGTAACAAAGAGACCGTCTCGAACCTTCGCGGCCCACCCGGTAATGGAATTCTCGAGTAACCGTGAATCCTGGTCTGCTCTGGAAACGTCCTTTGAGTCACCAGCCCCGCTATATAAAGCGACCTGGCCAGCGAGGGACGGACTGAGTTTTGAGGAGTGTGTTCTTACCAGTGCGATAGAGGTGTTACGGTGACGTGCGAATTGTGAAACAGTGTGTATTCAAGAACAGTGAGTGCCAGACTATCGTAAATAACTGCAGCTTGTGCAATCAAGGAAGTGTTGCAGGTATTTCTACAGAGGACACCGGTCTCATTAGTGAGGGATTAACTGCGTGAGCAAGTGAAAGGGTGAGTGTCCTCCATAAGGGAGCAAACACGAAGAAAGACAGCTAATTGTTTCTATTTGCTTATTGTGTGGTGTAACTTTCTGACCTGCATTAAAGCTAATATTTTTTAAGGACCATTTGTGTTGTGCTTTATCTACTTTGATCCAATTAATGAACTTGCTAGTAGGGGTAGCACGTATCACTATTTCCCTGTTAAAATTCGTATGCCTGAGACCAAAAGTATAGAGGCAGGAATCATGATCATGAAATTTGCGGATGTCCGAAAACTTTTTGTAGGACCGTAAAATCACATGGAATAGATACAACAACAAAACAATATCTCGAAACGCAAAATTAAAGCACAGTAATTCACTAAAGCATAATCCTCATCAGAAACCCAAATCATTGGAATAAGATCATAAATAACATTTAGAATAAGAAACGAAAATGAAGCTACAACAACAACAACAACAAAATAATTGAAGAGATGTAAAGGACAGGCTCATTTCGCTTTGGCACGCACTCATTTATTGTTGTTGCTGTTGTTTCTTTAGATAGGCTTGGACATGGTGTGCATTCAGCCTCGTGTTCTTGGGCGTGTGTTGAATTTTGTCTGTTAACCTGTATTATTGCGATGGCTGTATTGGTATGTGTATTTGTAATTCGGGTGAGGATTGAGTGGGAGGTGGCCGTGGCGTTAAGTTAGGAACCATCACGGCATTTGTTTGGAATAGTAGGTTAAACCACGGAATATCACTTCCAAGAGGGCGGAGGTTGGAATCGAACCCAGGCAGCCGGTGTCACAGTAAAATCAATCCACAAGTTATACCGTAATAATGGTTGGTTGGTTCCTTAGTTTAGGGCCTGCGACAACGCGGTCATGTAGCCCCGTGTACTTTGGGTGTGTGAAGAATCTGTCTGATAACCGGTGTTAACTGTGATGACTGTATTAGTGTGTGTATCTGTTTTTAATTCAAGTACAGACTGCAACTTGAATTTTTCAAATAGTTCCTACTTATGCCGCCAAACGCCACCGTCAACGACTACTAGGCCTAGTTCAGAACTTAGCTACTAGACGCCATCGCAGTCGGCTCTTGGCAACGAACGTAGAATCCTAAGAGCGTTGTTTACATTCCTAACCTATACAATTTAGCTTCACACAGGTGTAATTAGTGGAAGGTTTTTTAACATGCCATAATTCTATGACACGGGACCGCCGGCTTTACTTCCCCTTCGAAGGAAGGCATTCTGAGGGTTTTTTAACGCTCTTAAAAAATCCGACGGCATCGACCGGGTTTGAACCTGCGACCTTGGGCATAGAAACTCAGTATGCTACCAACTACGATACCCTAATGACATGTGGCTTATTTGACGGTTATTAACGCAGCCTGTGTGATACCAACATGATCGGACATATACAAATGGCTGCCAGGGAGATTGTGAATGGATCTAATGTGTCGCATCATTAGGCAGCGCGCGGTGGTCCATTTCCTCGAGCCTTTGTGCAGGAACTTACTTTACATCTGTCGTCAGTTGGTAGAATAACTTACTTGTTATGCAAATGCATATTTACAGACTTGGCATCTCTTAACACTCTGCCTGCCAACCCCGTACTATTGTACGGGACTCAATTCTTTCGAAGGTCGCGAAGCCCGTTGATTTTACGAGGTTTCTCATTCAAACAAACGCAAATTCCCTTCCCAGCATTTCTACGGGCCTCGTTAGTGGAATTTCGACCTTGTATCCTCAGGCCTACTAATGGCTGTGATTATATGGAAGCTACTGAGGTATGGGTGGTGCTAAGTAATGACATTCAGGGCACAGTCAGTGTCTGTCTGCACAGGGTGGAGTATCACCGATGTCTCAGTCTCACTCATGGCTGTGATTATATGGAATCTAGTGAGGTATGGGTTGTGCTTGGTAATGACAATTCAGGGCACAGTCTGTGCCTGTTGGCACAGGCTAGAGTATCACCGATGTCTCAGTCTCACTCATGGCTGTGATTATATGGAATCTAGTGAGGTATGGGTGGTGCTTAGTAATGACATTCAGGGCACAGTCAGTGTCTGTTGGCACAGGCTAGAGTATCACCGATGTCCCAGTCCCACTCATGGTTGTGATTATATGGAACCTACTGAGTTATGGGTGGTGCGTAATAATGACATCCAGGGCACAGTCAGTGTCTGTTGACACAGGCTAGAGTATCACCGCTGTCTCAGTCTCACTCATGGCTGTGATTATATGGAAGCTACTGAGGTATGGGTGGCGCTTAGTTATGACATCCAGGGCACAGTCAGTGTCTATTGGCACAGGCTAGAGTATCACCACTGTCTCAGTCTCACTCATGGCTGTGATTATATGGAAGCTACTGAGGTATGGGTGGTGCGTAATAATGACATCCAGGGCACAGTCAGTGTCTGTTTGCACAGGGTGGAGTATCACCGATGTCTCAGTCTCACTCATGGCTGTGATTATATGGAATCTAGTGAGGTATGGGTTGTGCTTGGTAATGACAATTCAGGGCACAGTCAGTGCCTGTTGGCACAGGCTAGAGTATCACCGATTTCCCAGTCCCACTCATGGTTGTGATTATATGGAAGCTACTGAGTTATGGGTGGTGCGTAATAATGACATCCAGGGCACAGTCAGTGTCTGTTGACACAGGCTAGAGTATCACCGCTGTCTCAATCTCACTCATGGCTGTGATTATATGGAAGCTACTGAGGTATGGGTGGTGCTTAGTGATGACATTCAGGGCACAGTCAGTGCCTGTTGGCACAGGCTAGAGTATCACCGATTTCCCAATCCCACTCATGACTGTGATTATATGGAAGCTACTGAGGTATGGGTGGCGCTTAGTTATGACATCCTGGGCACAGTCAGTGTCTATTGACACAGGCTAGAGTATCACCGCTCTCTCAGTCTCACTCATGGCTGTGATTATATGGCAGCTACTGAGGTATGGGTGGTGCTTAGTAATGACATTCAGGGCGCAGTCAGTGTCTCTTTGCACAGGCTAGAGTATCACCGATGTCTCAGTCTCACTCATGGCTGTGATTATATGGAATCTACTGAAGTATGGGTGGTGCTTAGTAACGACATTCAGGGCACAGTCAGTGTCTGCACAGGCTAGAGTATCACCGCTGTCTCAGTCTCACTCATAGCTGTGATTATATGGAAGTTACTGAGGTATGGGTGGTGCTAAGTAATGACATTCAGGGCACAGTCAGTGTCTGTTTGCACAGGGTGGAGTATCACCGATGTCTCAGTCTCACTCATGGCTGTGATTATATGGAATCTAGTGAGGTATGGGTTGTGCTTGGTAATGAGAATTCAGGGCACAGTCAGTGTCTGTTGGCACAGGCTAGAGTATCACCGATGTCCCACTCCCACTCATGGTTGTGATTATATGGAAGCTACTGAGTTATGGGTGGTGCGTAATAATGACATTCAGGGCACAGTCAGTGTCTGTTGGCACAGGCTAGAGTATCACCACTGTCTCAGTCTCACTCATGGCTGTGATTATATGGAAGCTACTGAGGTATGGGTGGTGCTTAGTGATGGCATTCAGGGCACAGTCAGTGTCTATTGGCACAGGCTAGAGTATCACCACTGTCTCAGTCTCACTCATGGCTGTGATTATATGGAAGCTACTGAGGTATGGGTGGCGCTTAGTTATGACATCCAGGGCACAGTCAGTGTCTATTGGCACAGGCTAGAGTATCACCACTGTCTCAGTCTCACTCATGGCTGTGATTATATGGAAGCTACTGAGGTATGGGTGGTGCTTAGTGATGACATTCAGGGCACAGTCAGTGCCTGTTGGCACAGGCTAGAGTATCACCGATGTCCCAGTCCCACTCATGGTTGTGATTATATGGAAGCTACTGAGTTATGGGTGGTGCGTAATAATGACATCCAGGGCACAGTCAGTGTCTGTTGACACAGGCTAGAGTATCACCGCTGTCTCAGTCTCACTCATGGCTGTGATTATATGGAAGCTACTGAGGTATGGGTGGCGCTTAGTTATGACATCCAGGGCACAGTCAGTGTCTATTGGCACAGGCTAGAGTATCACCGCTGTCTCAGTCTCACTCATGGCTGTGATTATATGGCAGCTACTGAGGTATGGGTGGTGCTTAGTAATGACATTCAGGGCGCAGTCAGTGTCTGTTTGCACAGGCTAGAGTATCACCGATGTCTCAGTCTCACTCATGGCTGTGATTATATGGAAGCTACTGAAGTATGGGTGGTGCTTAGTAATGACATTCAGGGCACAGTCAGTGTCTGTTTGCACAGGCTAGAGTATCACCGCTGTCTCAGTCTCACTCATGGCTGTGATTATATGGAAGCTAATGAGGTATGGGTGGTGCTTAATAATGACATTCAGGGCACAGTCAGTGTCTGTTTGCACAGGCTAGAGTATCACCACTGTCTCAGTCTCACTCATGGCTGTGATTATATGGAAGCTACTGAGGTATGGGTGGTGCTTAGTGATGACATTCAGGGCACAGTCTGTGCCAGTTGGCACAGGCTAGAGTATCACCACTGTCTCAGTCTCACTCATGGCTGTGATTATATGGAAGCTACTGAGGTATGGGTGGTGCTTAGTAATGCCATTCAGGTCACAGTCAGTGTCTGTTGACACAGGCTAGAGTATCACCGATGTCTCAGTCTCACTCATGGCTGTGATTATATGGAAGCTACTGAGGTATGGGTGGTGCTTGGTAATTACATTCAGGGCACAGTCAGTGTCTGTTTGCACAGGCTGGAGTATCATCGATGTCTCAGTCTCACTCATGACTGCGATTATATGGAAGCAACTGAGGTATGGGTGGTGCTTAGTAATGAAATTCAGGGCACAGTCAGTGTCTGTTGGCACAGGCTAGAGTATCACCGATGTCTCAGTCTCACTCATGGCTGTGATTATATGGAAGCTACTGAGGTATGGGTGGTGCTTAGTAATGACATTCAGGGCACAGTCAGTGTCTGTTGGCACAGGCTAGAGTATCACCGATGTCTCAGTCCCACTCATGGCTGTGATTATAAGGAAGCTACTGAGGTATGTGTGGTGCTTAGTAATGACATTCAGGGCACCGTCAGTGTCTGTTGGCACAGGCTAGAGTATCACCGATGTCACAGCCTCACTCATGGTTGTGATTATATGGAAACTACTGATGTATGGGTGGTGCTTAGTAATGACATTCAGGGCACCGTCAGTGTCTGTTGGCACAGGCTAGAGTATCACCGATGTCTCAGCCTCATTCATGGCTGTGATTATATGGAAGCTACTGAGGTATGGGTGGTGCTTAGTAATGAAATTCAGGGCACAGTCAGTGTCTGTTGGCACAGGCTAGAGTATCACCGATGTCTCAGTCTCACTCATGGCTGTGATTATATGGAAGCTACTGAGGTATGGGTGGTGCTTAGTAATGACATTCAGGGCACAGTCAGTGCCTGTGGATGCCGTGAAAGGTTCTACTCATAGGGTTAGTACAGCTGTTCTGGCTCAGTGAGGAAAGCAATGACAAACTACCGCACTCCTCTTCTTGCCTAGTGCGCCTTGGGTTTTTGAGGGTATGTACCCATATAACCTAACGGCGGTACTTTTTGAGGATCCAACCAGCCTTCGGGATGACTACCTAACAAACAGCTTTGTATTTTAGGACTACCAAACGCTGGTGGGGATTAGAGGAAAGGGAAAAGATGAAGTGTTTGCCGTTTTCGTTGCGGAGATGAATGTAGTACTGTTCTAAGTTTAATAAGTTGTTCATTGCGCATTGTAAGTGTAAAGTAGGCTACTGTATTAATTCCTAACAGAAGAACATAAAATCGAAATTAGTCAAAATACAAAATGAAAACGATAACATTAGTCAAAATTAGTATTTATTTATCGTATGGCTTTTCGTGCCGGGAGAGTCCGAGGACATGTTCAGCTCGCCTGAGTCTGTAGCTGCTTCCAGCGGACACCCTTAGGGTGAGCTACAAGTTCCGTTCAATTTCGAGTAGTTCCAACTTTCGCCACCAGATATCAATGATACCTAGTTGTGAACATTGGAACTTTGATAGAGCGTTCTGACGAAATATAACCTAACAATTTTGCTTTACACAAGTTTAGTCTGTGACAAGATCTTTTACATGCCATAAATCTATGACATGGGACCGCTGGCTTTACTTCCCCTCCGAAGGATTTTTAACACTCTTAAAAATCCCGACGACTTCGGCCAGGTTTGAACCCGCTATCTTGGGCACAGCAGTTCTGCATGCTACCAACTACGCCACCGAAGTAAAAACCAGCTCTAAAATTCCAGAAAATAATTAGACAAAATCAAAAAAAAAAGATTCAAAAAAATTATTTAAAAACAGTCTCTATTGTGTAAATACAACACTGAATAATTTACCTACACAGAGCTTTGAAGTCATTTTCAGTGTTGCCACATTATCAATTAATATTAGCTATAGCTTGCAGACGGACAACACAGAATAATTCTAATTACTGGAATATAAGGGGGGGGGGGGACGTGTTTTATCCCTTCACGACCGAAACATATCAATCATCCCTTCTTCTTCAAAAGACCGTAACAATGAAACTGAAAATCCACAGCCTGCTTCCAGTCTCCGACCGGGTCAGGAAATGGAATGAATGAAGCCCCCATCTAGCGGCGAAGATATGAACTGTGCTGGCTGCCGAAGCCTGTCGCACTCCCCTGGAACAATGATTAAATGAATGAAATGAAATGATAGTGGAGAGTGTTGCTGGAATGAAATTTGTGACAGGGAAAACCAGAGTATCCGGAGACAAACCTGTCTGCCTCCGCTTTGTCTAGCACAAAATAATCTCACATGGAGTGACCGGGATTTGCACCACGGACCCAGCGGTGAGAGGCCGGCGTGCTGCCGCCTATGCCTCGAAAGCTCCTCTTTCCTCTATTTAGTATGAAACTAAGTCCCCGATTCTTGGATGTCACGGGTAATCTCGAGCTCCACTGGATGCATTGTAATGCGATTTTCACCATTCTGTAAAGGATTTCTCGAAGAAGGTTTCTGTAGAGAAACATTCATTTATGACCAATGGAAGCCGAGCAGTGACGATTTCAGTAAATCCAGTCGAAAAAAAATCCTTCCGTCCGTGCGTCTTTTAAGCTTACGGTGGATAAGCCGTTAACAATATCAGTATACTATGAGAATGTTCAGCATGAAAAGTTCTACAAAAAAATTCCGCGAGAACATATCTCTATCTTCAATATTGCTTCTGGGAGGATGAGCGGAACTAATAAGCTATGAAGAGGGTTTTGTTGTTTTGTTTTAGGTTTTATGTCTCTTTTCATGTTGTGTTTCTTGTTTTGATTTATTTTTGCTTTCATTTTGTTTTTGGTTTTTCTTTGCGTTTATTTTCTGTTTTGTGTTTGTTGTTATCTGCTTTCTCTTTTTTAAATATTGTTTTGTGTATTTTGTTTTGTGATTGTTGTCTTCTGCTTTCGTTTTTTATCTCTGCTTTGTGCCTATTTTTTGTTTGTTATTTTCTGATTTCATTTTTATTATTGTTTTGTGTTTCTTTGTTTTCTACTTTCCTTTTTATTTCTGCTTTGTGTTTATTTGTTTTGTGTTTGTTCTTTTCTGCTTGTTTTGTGTTCTTTTATTTTATATTTGTTGTTTTCTTCTTTCGTTTCTTATTTTTGCTTTGTATTTTTCTGTTTTGTGTTTGATTTTTTATATTTTTGATTTGTGTTTGTTGTTATCTGCTTTTTATTTTTGTTTTGTGGTTTATTGTTTTGAACTTGTTGTTTTCTGCTTTCGTTTTTTATTTGTGCTTTGTGTTTATTTGTTTTGTGTTTGTTGTTTCCTGGTTTATTATTTTATATTTGTTTTGTGTTTTTTGTTATGTATTTGTTTTCTGCTTTCGTTTCTTATTTTTACTTTGTGTGTGTTGTTTTCTGTTTTCGTTTTATTATTGTTTTATGTTTTTTTTTGTTTTGAACTTGTTGTTTTCTGCTTTAGTTTCGTAGTTTTGCTTTGTGTTTTTCTGCTTTGTATTTGTTGTTTACGCTTTCGTTTTTTTCTTTTTTCTTAGCGTTTTGGTTTTGTGTTTGTTGTTCACTTATATACTTTTTTTATTTTTGCTTCATGTTTGTTGTTTTCTGCTTTCGTTTTTTCTTTTTTTGCTTTGTAATTTTTTTGTTTTGTGTTTGTTGCTTTCTGCTTTTAATAAAATTATTGCCTTGTGTTTTTGGTCATTTGTTTGTTTTTGCTTTTAGCTTTGTGCGGGAAACAAAATAAGACAAAACCAATGAAAGCAATACTGCACGTTTTCATGTTTTACTTGATAGCATGTGATATATGTTATTTGCAGCTCTCAAAGCTCGGAAATGAACAGATTTACTCAACGCAAGTTTTCAGATCTGGTACAAATCTTAGATTAACGATTAAAGATAAATCTCTTGGAAAGACTGCTCGAAGTGGAAAAGTCTATGATGTGGAACTGATGTAATGGTTCATCGTAAATCTTAGATAGTTAGTTAGTTATTGTTGTTTTAAGGGCGAAACTACGAGGTCATCTGTCCACATTGAAAATGTTTTAGGTAGGGATGATTTGTAGTATTGTGATCATATATTTTCACAGTAACATATCATAAAGCTTTACATTTCAACGTACAGTAAACATATGATCACAATTAGAAATCATCCCAACCTCAATCATTTTCAATGAAACATTATATCAGTTCCACATCATTGACATTTCCACTTCAAACTGCCTTTCCAAGAGATTTATCTTTCATCGTTAATCTAAGATTTGTAACAGATCTTATTTTTAGTCTTTTAGAGTATTTTCAATCATTTTGCAAATAGTTTTCAGATCAGCGTTCTTATAAAATGTTATGTCAATCTTGCAACTTCATTTGTATCACCTACTGTTTGCTGAGGAAGGTTATTACGGCTTGGATGTTTAGAAAAAAAATATTTGCCTTTAATTTCATGCCCGATTCGTTTCTGATGCAAATCAAGTGATTATCGTCACAATACAGTGGATTTTATTTGTCATATAATAGTACATTATGCAACGAGCCTATAATGGCTATAATTAAGACACGAGTATCCTTATAAAACGACCGTAAGCGAGTTTTATAATTTCCATACGAGTGTCTTAATTATCATTATAGGCGAGTTGCATACGACTGTTTATGTTCGACTATAATTATAACTTTATTATATATTTCAACATAAATATTCATAAATATCTGTTGAGATTGTCACTAGAATTTTGTGATCGGGTGCTGCGCTGAGTATAGGATATCTCTGATCGGCCGACGCATGCGCTCTGTGTGCTTCAATGCCATATGTGCAGATTGAGCGTCAGTATTCAGTAAAAATGTCACCGAATGCGTTTGAAAACAACGCACTGTATAGAAATTGGATTTGGAGATATTAAGGTACAGTGCTATTTCTTGTCTCATATTCACCAGTTTATTTACGCGAACATATGGACGGTGCACTTTCGGTAATTTGTACAGACATGTTGGATTTTGAGCGCATGCGCGAAGGTATCCTGATCTAATTGGTCAAACAACTGTTTCTTGAGCTGTGATTGGTGGGATAAACTGTTTCATAATGAAAAATAGTGTTATAATGACCATCATTATGATACAGTTTTCAGACATATAACAGTCAGGGTTGAACATAAATACATATTTCGAACATTCTTTACCATTAGGTCATATTTTGAGCATTTTTTTCTATGAACGTCATATTTCGGTAGTTTGACGGCAGCTGTAGGTGTGCAGTCATCCTCAACTTAGCGAACGGGAACTAGTGTTTACAGAAATACACTGTAAATAACCACTTAAACATGTATATTCAGAAAATTAATATTAAAATAGGACTAAAGAATGTAGTTAACAATTAAATCTCGAAGGGATTGTGGCTTGGATTTATAATATAAAAAAGTCGGCCATATTAAAATCAGACATTTTCAGGTCATATTTTGTTGCATATTCAGGCTATTATTAGGTCTTATACACCCTGTCCCTAATTATAATGTAACACTGTATTCAAGAATTGCAATTAATGACTTACGGTGTAATTTTACTATTTCATCAAACATTGTCAATAAGGATTTTAGAAAGACATGGTTTTTTCATGTCTTTTCATACACATGAATAATGATATCACAAACTTTCAGTTCCCGAGCCAGGAGAGGAACCAGGTAGTGTGGAATGACCGAAATTAGTATTTTTCTATTTTTAGGTTCAAAAAATTCTCCATTCTTTCCCGATTACACCAATATAAAGCAAACAGGTCTAGAAACCTTATTTGAGGTCATTGTTGATATTTTAATGCAACCATGTATACCTCAATTATATGAAACGACTGAATCTTTAAACTTTTCTCAAAATTTAAATATTTTCGATATTTTGGCCCTTTCTCTCAGGAAGAAATTTTTCTGAAGTTATAGATGCTTGCAAACCAAAACCTGCGAAGCAAAATGGAAGTAATCGAAAAACAGATAAAAGAAAATAAAAATTTAAAAAAAGAACTCAAATAAAGACTAAAATGTATTGACGAAATCAAAAATTCATAAAATCGAAACCAATTGCCTGACAACACTAACTTTGCTTCACAATCTGTATCAATAACATTAGATTAAGAATTATAGATTTCACCCAATTAACAATTTTAACACCAGAGAAAACTTTTCTGAATTGTCAAATGTTCACTGACAGTTGTTTCACAATTTAAGTATCTTGGATTAACAGTACAGACAAACGGAAACGCGTTCAGCTTCCACATCAAAGAAAAAGTGGCAATTGTAATATCTGCCTTGAACAGCGTTCAGAATATACAGAAAATTTCATTATAAACTGCGTTGAGAATATTTAAGCGAAATATCTCACCGTTATTAACTTACGGCCTGACATTAATCTGGGACCAACTGCAGAAGAGGGACATCAAAGAAATTGAAAAGGTAAAGGCTAGATTTCTAAAAAAAAAAAAGCATTAGGAGTCTCTAAATTTACCCTATCGCGATTGGTTTACCTGCTGGCCAGAGAACCATTCTACATTGAAGATCTCAGGTATCAATTATCATTGCCCACAACAGGAGCATACCAGAGCCTATTACAAGAACTTCGTTTTTGAGTTTGCAAAAAAAATTGTCTCCGTTCAGGGGGGGTCATGACCCCCGTGACCCCCCTCCCCCCACTTGAATCCGCGCCTGCAGACAAATAAAACTTAACGAATTTTAACTGAAAAACAGTTTTTTTTTATTTTATTCATTACCGGAAATATCTGTATTGCAATTATTATTTCTATTAAAACTGTACATATTTACAAATTCATACCTGTTATATAAAAACGATTATTTATATAACAAAATCAACTCGTCTATATTGTTTAGTAATCGATGTTTATAGTGATGTCACAATGAATGTGCAGCAATGCACGGATAGGAATTTGGGGCTTTTTTCACACCAAAAAATTTTGCCGACGTCCAAACTGCAAGTTTGGTTGGCAATGTAAGCTGTGACTTTCTCCCTTTGCGGAAACTGTAACGTACCTTGATACTTTTCTGGAAGCTCGATGTAAAAGTCGGAAAACACGCCGTTACAATTTGTACGAATATTTTTGGTGCGCTAAACGCATCAAATTTCTATCCATGTAGCTTGCAAAAAAATTGGTCTGGTTTTGTACGCTTGGTTATTTTGCGATTGCGTTTTTAGTGATACCATTTTTCGTAACAATTTCGATTCCCTGACTCCCCCCCCCCCAAATCCAAAACCTAACTCCAGATCCGCGCCTGCGGTACCCGGTTCCCTTAAATCTGTGACCCTTCCGCCACTGAACAACCTGTACACCGGGTCTCCAGATATCAGCGGGGATATCCACAGTTCAACAGTGTGACAGCTAGCTGCTGCGTTGCGATTTCACCTCCTTGCCAGAGAGCTGGTTATGCGGCATGGCGCACAAAATGTCGAGGCTGTTTAGCGAACCGGAAATGACGCTCCACTCTGCCTCATTAGCCGTTGGTCACGTGGCCTGCCGTGCGCCGGGCCAGCCATCTGTCGCCCGGAGTCTCAACCAAAACTAACGGGCCCTTAGGGAGACCGTGGCGGCAAATTGTCCCGCATCCCCCCCACCCTTCCTAGCTCTGATTTATACTGGCGAGCTTCATTTGCGCCGGATCAAAGTGCCCAATTTGCATCTATGTTCTATTATGATTTCTACGATTTCTTATCCAAACAATGACAAGTCTTCTTTCCTATGCCAGTTCATCAAATTGTTATGAGATTTCAATCAGGTTACAGCAAAATCGGCCAATTAAAAGAAGTAGGTTGTTGGTTGATTCCTCAGTTTAGGGGTTGCCACAACGCGGTCATGTAGCCCCGTGTAGTTTGGGTGTGAGTAGAAACTGTATAATAACCGATGGTAATTGTGATGGCGGTATTAGTGTGTGTTATCTGTTTTTAATTCAAGTAATAATAATATAATATTATCGTATGGTCTCGGTGCTGGGTGTAAGTTTTGTTTTTTGACCCCCAAAGGGCAGTTATGCATTTCGAATTTCGTTGTGCCTTGCAGCGCTATTAATGTCAAGGAGGTTAGATATCTAAGCGCCTTGACACTATAGCGCTTTCTAGTAGAGAATGGAGGAACTTTTTGTATTGGCAGAAAATCCCGAGATTAATTTTGCCATTATGAATACGGCCTACTGAATTCAAATGGGTTCTTTAACATGCCAACAATGTATGTTCCGAAAGTTAGTTTCGCCATTTTATTGCACTTTGATAGAGCATTCCAACGAAATCCAACCTAGAAATTTAATAATGATATTAATAGGATCTACAAAATTAGACATTACTGCGCTGTTATTCGACGAGAGGCTCTGTATGCGGCTGAGACTCTAACAATGAACAAGAAAGGTCTAATGCAAAAACTAGAGGCTAAAGAAAGCAAGATTTTGAGGGAAATCCTGGGTCCCATCAAAGAAAACAGCGAGTACAGAAGGCGTCACACCACGAATTGTACAAGCACGTGGAGAAGATCAGTGACACGATTCGAAAAAGAAGGATTGCCTTTTATAGCCACGTGGCACGATTGAGCCCAGGCAGGATATCAAAACGGATATTGACGTACTTTCAAGATAAGAAAACCAAAGGGGCATGGTTTACGGAAGTTGAGAAAGATCTACGTGAAATGGAAATTTCCCCTAAAGATATCCAGGAGCGTGTACCACTTCAGGAAAAACTACGTACGCACAAAGGTTTCCAGAAAATGCCGAAGCTGAAGACAGGGAAGGTGTGGTCCCAAGAGAGAAAAGAACAACACAGGGGACGAATGCGGGAACACTGGGCGGTAGTTAGAGCTCGGGAGAAGAGACAGTTGAACTGACGTGGTCCCTAGTTGGCCGAATCGAAGAAAGAAGAAGAAGAAGAATAGGATCTACAAGATGGAAACTGTGCCTTCGGTGGCGTAGTTGGTAGCATGCTGAGCTTCTATGCCCCAGATCGCGGGTTCAAACCCGGCCGAAGTCGTCGGATCTTTTAAGAGCGTTAAAAATCCCTCAGTATGCCTTCCTTCGGAGGGGAAGTAAAGCCGGCGGGCCCGTGTTAAAGATTTATGGCATGTAAAAGAATCTTCCACTAACTACAATTGTGTGAAGCTAAGTTTGTTGGTTAGATTTGATTAACGCTCTATTAAGTTCCAATATTCGTCACCTTTGCCGGTACCGGTGGCATCTAATAGCCAAGTTCACAGCTAGGTATCGTTGACGGTAGCATTTTTTAGCGAAAGTAGGAACTACTTGAAATTGATCGTCTACAGTCCTTCTACCTGAATAACAGATAACACACACTAATACAGCCATCACAATTAACACCGGTTATCAGACAAATTCTACACACACCCGAAGTACACGGGGCAGCCCCTAAACTGAGGATCCAACCATCAAACAATCGCCATAAGAATCCACACCTGAGGCTGGTTCAACGACGGAATGAGCGTTAGCGGAGGGGGAATGACGCATGCGCAGTGCACCGATTATGAGGGAGGAGCAGTAGACCGGCGTGCTTGATATCATTCGGTCGCTGGTGTTGCATGTTCAGGGAAGAACGGCAGAGTGTGGAGGATGAAGATCGAATGGAAACAACATTGCTCGATTACAGGACATGCTGTTAGCAGATGGTGTCAGACGTGGGCTCCTTCATGCTGTTAGCAGATGGTGTCAGACGTGGGCTCCTTCATGCTGTTAGCAGATGGTGTCAGAAGTGGGCTCCTTCATGCGTTTCCTGTGCGCCTCCTTTCTGTCGGCCGTCCACTTCTTGTCTGTTCTCAGTTTTGAAATCACTGAAGTGCTCTAAAACATTTTTGGAGAACAGGACGTTCTTGAATGTCCTCGAGCGAAATCCCTACTTAAGATCTTTTTCGATCCCAGAGAACCATGGTCCCTTGGTTTTCTTGTCTACAAAGTAGGAAAATATGCGGTTGGTCAGTCTCTGCGAGCTCATACGTGTTATGCAGCCAAAACTAATTCTCCTTTTCCGCATCAAGTCCGTTATCCTTTCCACACGTATGTAGAGTTCGTTGTTATGTCACCTCCTGTACTCTCCATTTTCTCTGACTGGTCCTAGGATCATTCTCAGGATTTTTCGTTCTTTGACCTCTAACTTTTCTAATAGATCTTTCTTATTCATTGCAAAGCATTCTGCTGCGTACAGAGCTTCTGGACGAATAACTGAACAATAATACCTAATACTTAAAGTTGACGTCTGACACTTCTTAGAGGGAGATCCTTTTACCTCCCGCCGGTGTGGGATAAAGAGAGGTGGGTATGGTTATCATGGAAACGAGGTGGGGCGACTGCAGTTGCCATGGAGATAAGCCATCTGGCCAGCTCTTGTTGAGGAGTTTGTAGGAGTAGCCAAACCTCTCACTTCTGAGTTAGATCTTGTCACAACTGAACATAAGACCAAGTCAGTCATGGTTTGGCCAGGTAGTCTACAAGAGAACAAAGCGGTCAGAATGAACGAACGAACAAGCCAGCCGGAAGTAAGAAGGGTAGGGTATGGAATGCAGGAATGTGGCAACCCCGTGAAATGGCACGTGCAATGCTCTTCCCTCCAGCACTAGCTGTCAGATGTCAACTTTAAGTATTAGAACCATAATCTTGGCATGGATGGACACTGATCGTTTATTGTAAACATCTCTGGTTCGCTGGTACGCAGTTTCTATCTTTTTGGTTGGTTCCTTAGTTTAGGGGCTGTGACAACGCGGCATGTAGCCCCGTGTACTTTGGGTGAGTGTAGAATCTGTCTGGTAACCGGTGTTAATTGTGATGGCTGTATTTGTGTGTGTTATCTGTTTCTTTAATTCAAATAAGGACTGCAGACAATAATTTCAAGTACCAAATGCTAACGTCCACGATACCTAGCTGTGAACTTGGCTACTTGTTGGCATCGCAATCATCACCTGGCGGCGAACGTTGGAACTAATAGAGCGTTATCAATTCTAACCTACAAATTTTGGCTTCACACAAGTGTAGTTAGTGGAAGGTTCTTTAACATGCCTTAAATCTATGACATGGGACCGCCAGCTTTACTTCCCCTCCAAGGGAAGGCATACTGAGGGATATTTAACGCTCTTAAACGATCCGACAATTTCGGCCGGGTTTGAACCCGCGATCTTGGGCATAGAAGTTCAGCATGCTTTCAACTACGCCACCAAAGCCAACGTTTCCATCTTGTTGATCCGATTAATATTATTATTAAATTTCTAAATTAGATTTCGTTGTAACGCTCTATCATAGTTCCAACGTGACATCTGGTAGCGAAAGTTGGAACTACTTGAAATTGAATGGAATTTGTAGCTCACCCCATGGGTGTCCGCTTGAAGGATCTACAGCCTCTGGCGAGATGAACATGTTCTCGGACACTCCCGGCACTAAAAGCCATACGATAAATACATTATTATTTCTTCTTCTTCCTCCAGTGTTCCTTCATCTTTCCACTGTGTGTCTTCTTTCTCTCTTCCGACCATTTTGCCTTCCTTGGAGTCCTTCCATTCCCAATACCGTTTTTTAGCCTACTTTCGATTTTTGCAAAAACTGAAAGTAGACTTATGAGATCAATACAGGGCGAAAAATTGTGTGTCTGTCTGTGTGTGTGTGTGTGTGTGTGTACTCTGAATGTCTGCCCCCACCCCCTTATCAATTCGAACACGGTGAAATCGAATGGAACGAAATTTGGTACCGAGGTAGCACTAGCAAAGGGCACCTCAGTGTCATGTTTTATATCACCGTCATCTTGACGGAGACGTAATGGTGGCCACCCAAATGTTCAAAGCTTAAATCAAATTACGACTAACCTAATCATCCGATCTCTACCAAATTTTTCAATGACATATATTTATATGGCGAGCGTCTTTTGACTAAACTACAAGGTCATCAGCCTAATAGTTTGCAGATGGCGGCCATGTATGTGTGCAAATCGATTCCCCCTATCAATTCAAACACGGTGAAACTGAATTGAACGAAATTTGGAACAGAGGTAGCACTAGCAAAGGGCACCTCAGTGTCATGTTTTATATTGCCGCCATGTTGAAGGAAACGTAATGGTGGCCACCCAAATGTTAAAAGCTTAAATCAAATTACGACCAACCCAATCATGTGATCTCTACTAAATTTTTCAACATATATTTATGTGGGATGCATCTTTTGACCAAACGACAAAGACATCAGTCCAGTAGTTTGCATATGGCGGACATGTATGTGTGCAATTCGATTCCCCCTATCAATTCAAACACGGTGAATTGAACACGGTGAAACCGAATTGAACGAAATTTGGTACAGATATACCACTAGCAAAGGGAACCTCAGGGTCATGTTTTATATCGCCACCGTCTTGACGGAAACGGAATGGCGGCCATCCAAATGTTAAAAGCTTAAATCAAGTTACGACCAACCTAATTATTTGATCTCTACCAAATTTTGCAACAACATACCTTTCTGTGGGAAGCATCTTTTGACTGACTACAAGGTCAAGCCCAATAGTTTGCAGATAGCGGCCATGTATGTGTGCAAATCGATTCACCATATCAATTCAAACACGATGAAACCGAATTGAATGAAATTTTGTACAGAGGTAGCACTAGCAAAGGGCACCTCATATTCATGTTTAATATCCCTATAGCACGTTGTATTTCAACAAGCTACTACAACCGACATTCAATTATACTCCTTGAAAAGGACAAAGAGTTATAACAATACCCATGCATTAGGAGAAAGTAGGCTATTTGTTCTTTACTGAACATCTTGTTTGAAAATGTAGGCTATCTCTCTAGTGCATCTTCTTCTCTTACATTGTTTTTTCTTTACTTCTTGAAACCAGGCTGTTGTCGATTTCTTTTTCCAAAGATTTTTAAAAACCTATTTGGTTAACCTGCTATCATTCATTGTATATAAATGTCCGAAAAATAACAATTGCCTCTTCTTTATTGTCTCCGTTATGTTTTCAATGTTCCGATATATTTCTTCGTTACTTCTTAATTTCCAAAACTCTGTAGTTCTTAATGGACCGAGAATTTTGCGTATAATTTTTCTTGCTGATAATTCTAATTTATCCAATTTATAATTCAGTATTAGACATCCACTGGCATTCTGGTTTAATTTCTGTTCTATAGTGCTGTATTTTCAATTTCTTAGATAAACATTTTTTGTTATATAATAATAATAATTGACACTTACCTTTCTTCGGAGGTCCGCATCGCTATATCGCAACTCACCGCCAGTTGACATGCCCCAACAGAAGAACACCTAAAGGTGGAAGAAGGTGGAGAAGAAGAAAACCCACTGGTTCGTCTACAGAAAAAACCCCGATAACCAACAGAACTGCCACCGACGAAATGATGCACTTGCTTTAGAAGAAAATTTAATGTTAAATTTAAAAGAACAGCTTCACCAGAGAACAGAAAATGCATCAGCCAGCATAAAATTACAAAAAATAAAAATAAAACCTCAGCTAGAATTCTCACTGGAGATAAAAACAAGGCTAAAGGTCGATACCAATTAACAATTACCTGAGGGGATACTAGGCCTAACGAAACATATGGGAGAGAGAGCCAAACAAACTTACAAGAACAATAATGATTTTGTTAGGACGTTTGATACATTAAAGGTAACATACTACCATGACGTATTACCTGAAGTCAGAGAAGGAAAAGCCCCCCCAAAAAAACTTAAAAACTTAATATGCACCTGACATACTCTCAACTGAACTATGAGGTCCTTGGAGAATCAAAAAGAAGTAAATAGTGCAAAATTTACCATAAACAAGGTACCGAAAGAATAACGCAGGAGTACAGAAAATAGAAAACTCCAAATAAGGAAAACCAAAGGATAATTTAAAACCAAAACAAATTAAACAACATCACCATGACCCATGAACGTGCACTTCAAACACACGCCAGAAAACAAAAACCCACAATGCACTTCAGTCAACAAGTTACCATGGCGACCAGATCAGTTGAAGGTATATCAGTACGTATTTATGTCAAACGCCCAATTTTACAATTTAAAAAAACTTCTCCAGTGAGAAAACAGGCAGATATAAACAAAACTCTAGACATTACGAGATCAAATAGTATATTAAAAGGCAACGGATCAAAAATAAAAACCGATCGACTAACGATCAAAATTAGGCCTAGTGTTCTATTGTTTAGTCTGGTCAATACTAGAATATGACAAGGAGAAAACGCCGTAGCAAGACGACAAATAATAAAATTAGAAGAAAAACAGTAGTGTTCCCCAGATTAATATTGTTTAACAAAATTTTACATATTCAGAGGTGACATATCTAGGCCAAAGTCAACCTTCAGAACAAACTTTAAACAGAAGTACACAATGAAAAATATGGAGCTCCAATAATTTAAAATAAATAAAATGTCAAAACATACCTTAATAAAGCCTTTTGGGGAGACACTAATTTTTATAACACTACTTAGATATCCTTAAAGGATTTATATCACCAAAAATAAAATAAAATAGGAGATGGCTGCCAACCGCCGTCGAAGAGATGCACACCAAACATCGCATTTCCATATTAAGGCCCAAGAAAACGTTCACGATTATCACAGATGATAGTTGCACACTAAATCTTAATGTATAATCAAAATAAAGGGATAAATCCTCAAGTTAGCGGAGACGAGGGCATAAGCCCTCGCCCCTGACGAGATCCACAATTTGCGTGCGCCTTCAACCAGCAATCAGTCACAAGTCATAATTCACAAGATGGAGGTCAATAGCGAAGAAGGCCACCCAACATGCACCAGGTTTATTACAATTGGACCAATCCAAATTTGCCACACACTACGACAATGTGAATAACAAAATAATATTCACACGACACCATTAAAATATTTTGGCGGCATGATGCATATATAGTCTTTTGTTTAATGACGTAGAATAATATATATTTCTTTTAATATGTCTCGATGAGACGGGACCAGAAGACACCAATGTCTCACTCTAGCGGCAGAGGACACAACCCCAGCTTGAGGAGCCGATAGACGCTGCCATCTCGAGTTCATTAGCCAAACCAAGGCATCTAGGTGGGCGCTTCAAATGGTAGGGGATACATATACGTAGAAGAGATGCATATTAATAATGTTTGAGACGGGCTTTTGCACGTAACAATAATAATAATAATAATAATAATTATTATTATTAGTATTATTATTATTATTATTATTATTATTATTATTATTATTACAGGAATGTACCCGATCCCGGGCCCGGTTCTTAATGCGAGCCCCTAGGCTTACATCTCTGTACGGTGCTGATACCCATTGCAAATGTACTGAAGTAGTTGGTCCTATGATGACCAGAACTGTCAAGCGCTAGTGTCGTTCTCTCCAATTCTCGTTGATCAGTCGGTGATTGATGAAAACAGTTACTTGCAAAGTTTTTGCACGTGCTCATTTTCAGTTGCCTTACTTCATGATTTAACGGGTAAATTTCTTAAAAACTACATTATTTTGAAGGGGACATTACAAGCTATCAGTGTAGGGTAATGTAACACATTTTCGTTGACTATTTAAAATGTTCGCGGTATTTGGAATATAAGCATGCCGGTGCCTAACCAGAGGTACCTAATCCGGGCCCCCTATTTTTTGTCTTGTAAAACTAAAATGTGTTTGATTTTGATAAATCAGCATGCAAATTGGGCATTTTGTTGTAGCCCTAATGGCGAAAACTAAACTGTTAATTTCGTGGTCCCTTGCAGGCGTGGCAAAAGCTATTGATGCTCTCCGTAAAAAGAAGATGGGCTTGAAAAATAAGCCAGTAACGTCTACAATGTGCCTAATAGTTCGAGGTGGCAAGATGTAGAAGAAGAAAGAGATCAAGGTTCATGTGAAGAAGTAGAAGTTGTTCAAACAGACCTTAATAAACCATCCACATCCAGAGCGTCTCAGAATGCTATTTCGTCAACGTCATTTGGAGAGTATCAAGTAGGTTTGACACCTTTGCAGATTAAACTCCCCAAGCTTAACTTATCAGAGAAAGAAGAAACATCACAAGGAAAGGGTTTCGAGACAAGTCCATATCAAGTCAACCTCATACGAAAACTTAAGAAGAGGGCATCTACAAGAGGGCGTAAAGCGTGTAGTTCCACAATCCTAACTTCTTCCCCGTACAAATCCAAATAGTAGGAGGCTCAAGAACGTAGGTAGGCCAAAGGATCTAAGGTCAGTAAACAACCTGCAAACTTAAAGGCAGCACGCGGTCGAGGGATTTTAAAAAACGTCTGGAGTTCAACAAAGAACATCGGGAAGAATCCAGTTCTGGTTCTGATGAAGACTCGAACGACATGTCTTCAGGCTCTTCTGAATTGCAAATTCCACGACGGGTATCTTCCCTCTTTTGTGAAGAACATGCAGAGTGCATGTTTAGCAGTGCAAAATTATCAGAGGAATCTAAACGTGAGCTGTGGATGATGTAAAATGTGCGGGGCCGGGAAATAATGCTTACATATGTGACTTTTGTCGCATTTGAATACATAGACTGTGTGCATAACTGTTCAATTTCTATCATTGTAAAACAACACACTTGACTGCGAGAACTAAAAGCTCAAGCAGCCTTAGCCTCCCTATGACGGCTTCCAAAAAGATGGTATATTGGCTTTCACGGCCGGTGAAAGTGGTGCAGTTGCACCTAATATAAAGGGAGGTGGCGCGCAGTTCGTCACTCCTGTGGGGGTCCGGGCGGGGACACCAAGAGCCCGCCGTTGAGCCAGCTTGGTGTCCTAGGCGAAACCCCACACAAGACTCGGCACAAACCTAGAAGAATTGCTGAGTTTTAAGTAAGGTATAAGTTGCAAATAATTTAATTTAAGTTTGGACAAAATTGGATTTTTAAAAATTCTAAAACAATCTGGGGGCTTGGGTTTGGGTACTTTCCTCAATTATTATAATTATCAAACTGATTGTGCGCTACGAGAAACTTCTCAGTGGACTATGTTGAAATATAGTGCAAGGTGGTTCATGACACCATGGTGTACGTCAGTTAGGCAATAAAGGGAAAAATATGACGTAGGCTAATTTATTTTCTGAACTTCCCTCGTATTTAAATTATATCGACCAGATATTATCAGTCAATAGTTAGCAATTCCCTTGTCCCTGTTCATATTATTGTATTATAGACCTCCCCTATCGTGGCTGTTTGCCCTGGACCGACACCCTCCATGATGGATGAGCTGAGGGGTGGCTCTAGTACAGTGCCTCCAACTTCACGGCTTAACGCCACCAAACGAGATAACTTTGAATTCATTTTAGACTCAGCATTTTAATTATACATCTCGTGCAGGAATCTTCAGGCAATTCTGGCGCTAAGCAAACTGTGGAAATACCTACGCGCTGTTTACACCTGACGGAATAATGTACGCATTCAAAGAACACTCGTAATTCACAGTGTATGTGTGTCGTCGATCATTCTCTGGTTAAATAGCTTACGTTAGTTTCAGCTACTTGATGAGTGGACTGTATTTGGCGATTTTATAAATAGCAATTCATAATTACATAATGAATGAACTGTAACTGGTATGTTTTATCTTCAGATGTAGGATGACTAGAAATAACACTCCTTTATTGCTCATGTGAAGATTTCATGCAGGTTATATTCCTGCAGACCCTTAAAGCATCTGGTTTGTAATATTCTGTGCTAGCCTTAAGATTACAGCTACTAGCAATTCACTGCGTCCATTAGAAGTCATGTTTAACAGCTTCCTTTTTCTTGCAGTCAGAGCAAAATCTACTACAATTAAAAAATATCATCTCTGGAATACAGAGAAGAAACCCATCATCCATGGCCTCCTTGTTCACTGCCTCCTAGAGACACGAGTCAGACACAAGAAGTGTGCTGCTATCTAGTGGATGAGTGTACTGAGAGGGATCGATAAAGCTATGGCACTGTGGCGTAAATAAACATGGCCTTCTGGAGGGGCAGTCAACGAACAAAACAAACCTGAACACACAGTATACAAATAACTGCGAGACTTCACCCATAAGTCCCCTAAGTATAATTAATATTATTAACCGACAGCGATAGCTACTACAACCAACATTCAATTATTTTGGTTATTTTTTTAGTCGATTTACCCTCCAGATTGGCTTTACCCTCGGACTCAGCAGGGGATCCCACCATTACCACCACCAGGGCAGTACCTGGAGCTTGAAACACCTAATCGGGGATACAACTGGGGAGATGGGATCAGCACCTCAACCAGGTGGCCTCGCCTGCAAAGCGAACAGGGGCCTCATGCGGGATGAGAAGGAAAGTGAAGACTCGGTGGGATAGGCAAGGAATAGGGAAGGAGGTGGCCATGGCCTTACGGTAGGTACTGTACCCGTCAAAATCGAGAAGTTACTTGTTGATCATCCAAAGCACAACTGGATTGTAGAATAATGAATGTTTCCGGCTAAATGAACAATCAAATTCACGCCAACAAGCTCTTCGGGATTATACACAGTAGTCTACGAGCGTGTTATGGTTAAACAAACTAGCTTTAATTGGTAGATTGTGAAACGTACCTTAATCTCGGGGCTTTGTAGGATAAATAAAGACTTCCTATCTATTTTAGGCTGTTCCATAACACGTCTCTGCTTATAGTATAAAATAAGGCACACGAAACAGGACGTATAAAAATATAAATGCATTAATAAAACTAATTAACAATAAATAACAAATAACACCCAAATATTCTTTCTCACTTCAGCCACTGAAGTTCTCATGACTTCACACATACACACTAACATTCCTAATTACAATATGTAAAGACTCTGCCTTTTCCGAAATTATAAAATAATAAAACAATTTAATGAGTCTTGCATTCCATCTAAAAACGTATAACATTCCGGAAACGTGCCTGTCACATGACTGGCTTGTCGTCTCGAAAAGCTATGACAAGGTCTTCAGAATCGTTCATTTATAATACACACAGCTGCGGAACTCCCCTCGCTTATATAACAATCTGACCTTCGCAGATTAACGGGGCTTACTAGCCTTGCACTTGTTAAAGTTTTCAGTCCGTTCTAACATATGAAACGCGTAGAATGAACTCAGTGAAATCACGTCGTATTCTCAATCAATATTACATTTACAAAACTCTCTATAAAATAGCCATTTCTCTTTCAAACCCATCCATACTACACAATACATTTACTTACATCATTTGCAACTGATGAAGCTTTCATACACGCATCAATCATTGCTATCGCAAACACTCACTTCAAAAACATTTACTCTTACTAGATATAGACAATATTAAAAACACGCAGAAAATAATTATTGTTAAAAATAATAAAAACACTTAATTAAATAATTATGGAAAGTTTATATACAATATCTACACACGTCTATCGTTCTAAAGTTTACTTTCTTAGCAATATTAATTACAGTAGTTAAATAATTATTAACATTATCTCTGGTTTAAAGTTTCCCTCTTCTATACTTTTAAATATTTACAATGCTATACCATCAAAGTCAGAATTGGTTAGTAGTCATCTCCGGTTTGATAAGACCGATCAACAACGATGAGTTCATATTGTTATTATAGTTCCAGGTTTAATATAGATTAATAATAGTTTAGTGGACAAGGATTATATAACGTTTCCCAACTTCGTTCCGCCTACTTCCGACTTTATGTGGTAGATCTATTCACACTCAGGAGTTATCAGCAACTCTACTAATACACAACAATGTTATAACTTCTTCTCACAGCAGTACTTCAATACTTTAATACGGCAATACCCTCGTATTTCTAAACAATATGTACTCGCAGACTCCACAATCATCTATATACGGCATGAATTCCTCGTATATCCAATACACAACTTCAATAACTTCACCTCAATTGTTTTCAACAATTGTTCAATAGTACTTGCATTACTCCCTTCTAGCATTTAATTTATCGTTGTTCAAATCAACTGCTTACATGCTAACAGCAATATGTGTTCTAAGGACACACTTATCGTTCTCAAAACGATTATAATGAAAGATCTTAGAGGTTTACTAAACGTTGTTACTCTGATAACAATACCAAGTCTTTATACATTTAATAAAAATATAAATACATGTTTCTCCATACTGATCATTAGGCCTCGGATTTTTAGGTGCTAAAAATTGGAAAAATATTTATTAAAAATACCTGAAATATGTGACAAAAAAGTTAATTATAATTTAGTTTATAAATGTGAATATAAACAATCTGCAGTACTCACGAATGCAATTTATGCTATGTCTCACGGACTGATGAAGCATTACAGTACACAACGAGATACATCTTTAGGTTGTCCATCGCAAACGACCGACGATTATCGTGAAACACTTCTTCGGAAGACGCGAAACTGCGGTAATAAGCGTCTTGCCCTTGAGGTGTTGTGTAACTTGAGATCGCTGTTAAGCCTTGATTGCTCTCCCTCATGGTTGGCAGAACAGAACGCCCCTATCAGAAGCAAAAATTATCTTTAAATTCTGCAACAGACGATAACTGGTAGTTGTTTTTACTTTAGGCATCGTAGAACTTCCTTACACTTCACAGTGATAGAAATGAACTGCATGTGAGTGACACTGGTTCCTTGTAGCTGGGGGGAGGGGGAGGTCTAGCACGTGGTGCAATATGGTTATGGACGAGGAAATCCCCGGCTTCCACAGTGAGTGGCAAGTGAAGAATAACACAGTTGTATGAATATTAGATAGCTCACAGGTTCTTCCCCGTTGAAGTAACACACAATAAAGCAATAAACTGAAAGATTTTCAAAAATGTAAATATTATGTCTTTTTATGTGCTAATAAGTGAAAAGGAGGAATGTATGTGTTTATAGAAAAGATGCTTAAAATATGTATTTATATAAAAAAAATATTTATTTACCTAAAAATCCGAGCCCTACTGATCATTACTACAAAATACACGGCTGCAATACTCATTGACAAATAACGCAGTGTTACATTTGTGTATAAATATCAACTCGTGTAATTTCAGTGTCCAATAAGTATAATTCACGACTGGATGAGATTCTATCTAACTTTCCCTAATGTCAGATTAATTATCTTTCAAGAAGATATGTCTCATATAATTTACATTTAATGAAGGGCATAGCCTTCCTTCAACTCAATATAGGTTTGCCAATGACCGAATGTATCTTCATTCTATGCAATGCATGCTCATAAGTACTTGACTTCACGTCGTAATCATAACGAATATAACTTGCTAGATCGACGAATTGTTCATATTTATGGGTGATATTTCACAGACTAGCATGCGTAGATCTCTTCTCCTAACTCGAATCGTCATACAATAAGAATGCCCAATTCATTTTACTCAAAACTGAATTTACTAAAATATCAAGGACAAAATGTCTTAAATCTTGAATTAAAAATTGAAAATCTTCGAATAATAACTTCTTAAAGTTTTTCCAAGTGGAAAATAAATTCTCAAACAAATTTACTTCAGTTCAGAAACTGAATCGTTAAAATTTTCAAGTATAGATGACTAAAGACCATCATCCTATACGATCTTGTAGAATAAACTTGATAAACATCGAAGTGAAAATACATGAATTAAATATGGGGAATTGTTGCTCACAAATGCTGTCAAACCATAAAATAATGTAAAACATTTCTACCTTGGCTTGTAGACAATTGAAGTTCATATCAGGTATTCGAAAATACCTAGCTGTTTCATCCCCCAGATATGAATTGTTGAAACCAAATCCGTTCCACGCCAGTGGACACACAGCGACCTCGGGGATAGAAAGATTTCCTCCCCGGCAAACACTCGTCTCCTCCGGAAATCGAACCACGTCTCTCGAACATGGACTCGAAGTCTTGTGGTAGGTTTAGCTGGTAGATAGATCGCTTTACATGGAAAAATTCCAGAAGAATGTTGACGGTTGAGTTGGGCAAGAAAAATCCCTCAGCGGAAAAGCTAATTTTTATAGACAGTGGGTATTTTGAAAATATCCCTTGGTGTGAGATAGTATCTCAGATAATTTGTACAAGAAGTACTGTTTCATTTTAGAGAAATAGCTGTGGTAGCTATAACTTGTTCAGGAAGATCTTTTGTAGGCAGTTATTTCTAAACATTTAGCGATTCCACACACTGTCTATAACATTGGATTAAAAAGCTATAAGCTATTTAAAACCCTTTAAAATATGGTGAAAACCATTGAAGTTGTACTTAGCTCATTTTGATGAAAGGCGATGGTTCCTCGGTTACGGTTGATTTTAAAGTTCAAACATGGCGTCTGATTTAAAAGGTTTGTCTCTCGATTAGAGGAGACGAGCTCGTGTAGAGCTTTAACTGTATGTGTTGACGTCGGACACAGAAGTGAGAACCTCTCAACGAAGCACGGAGGTACCACGGAGAGAAGACGGGTGGGGGGAAAAGGACAAAGGAGCAGACATAACAATTACAAACTTGACAAAACTTAAATCTCTTCATAGATAGGAATATCTTGAAGGAGTAGTCTTCAAGGAGTTGATAGCAGGTGCCTATGACGAAGCCTGGTGGATGGGAATGGTGAGGAAGTCCTCTTGAGCATGGAGATGTTAGCTAGCGATAACGACGACATCTGGTGGCTTGCTTAGTAAGGTAGTCCTCTTGGAGCGGAGATATTGAGGAACTTCAGTGGTTAGCTGCTAGATGCCGCTAGGTTGATCATGGAAGATATATATCTAGAACAGACTTACAAACAAAGTAAGCAAAGTGCACAAATAAACTAAAACGTAAAGAATCCCTGTTGGCGTTTGCAAACTAGGAAGAAAGAATTAAAGCAAAGAGCAGCGAAAGCTAACTCTGTCTTACCGTGTATTCTGGAGAATACACCAAGCTGGGGGGACAAACACCAACAGAGAGGAGTAAACACAATATTAAAGATTGAGAGGAAGGGGAGCAATTAAAGATAGGGGTCTTGTAATATGTCCATTTGCGGTCAAGATCCTATCCACCCTGACCCTTCCATCCCTCCCCGGGTAACACTCGGTCACTCTACCGGAAATCCACACCAGGGGGGGGGCGTCTCTAACAAGGACCAGGTCACCCACCCTGATGACAGGGTTAGAAAGAAGCCACTTCTGCCTCCGTTGCAAGGAAGTTAAGTATTCCAATTTCCACCTCTTCCAGAAAGAGTTACGAAGTGCCTCAAACTTACGCCAAACGATCGGTATATTAGAATCTCTATAAGAGTTAGGAAGAGGGGGAGGGGCAGAAAGAGAAGTACCTATCAGGAAATGACCAGGTGTTAATGGAAGCAAGTCATCAGGATCATTGGAAAGGGGAGTCAAAGGGCGAGAATTAACAACACCCTCAATCAGAATAGACAATGAGTTATACTCTCCATAAGTTAGAATACGACTACCTAAAACCTTTTTTAGATGACGTTTAGTAATCTTGACACAAGATTCCCACCTACCGCCGTGATGAGGGGCGTAGGGAGGTATAAACCGCCACTTAAAGCCTTCAGAGTAGGAAAAATTAGAAATTTGTTCCATGTCAGGAGAAGATGTGAGTGCTTTCTTCCACAAGGAAGCTGCGCCTTGAAAAGTGGAGGCATTGTCGGAAAACATTTCAGAGGAAACGCCACGCCTAGCAGTGAAGCGAGAAAAGGCTGACAGAAAGTAAGCAGTAGAGGCATTTGTTATTAGTTCTAGATGGATCGCACCAGTAACCATGCAGACGAAAAGAGAAACATAAAGTTTTCTAAACAATTTAAGTTTAGCTTCAGGGGAATTGTGTTGATATTGAAATGGACCCATGTAATCCACACCAGTCAAAGCGAAAGGACGAATAGGGGAAGAGAGGAAAGAGGGCAGATCGCTCATCAATTGCGTACCGACCTTAGGTTTCACCTTAAAGCAAGAGATGCATTTGTGAATTACAGAATAAACTTCATGAACTCCATTTATTATCCAGCACTTTTCCCTTAACGAGCAAAGCAGAGTGCGAGTGCCAACGTGCAGGTTACGATAATGAAAGTCAAGTACAATAAAGAAAGTTACGTGATGCTTAGAAGGCAAAATAACAGGATGCTTTTTGTCTTCAGAAAGTGAAGAGTGCGAAAGCCTACCACCTACCCTGAGTAACCCGCTGTCATCAAGGAAAGGGGCTAAAGTGCGAAGACGACTAGATTTAGGAAGATCTTTGTTAGCTGAGAGCAAAGACAATTCAGAAGAAAAGGCTTCTTGCTATGTTAGTTGCAAAACTTTAATGGTAACGAGATTTAATTCGTGATTGGTCAGATGCGGTTTAGGGAGAATAGGTTGGTCAACAACAAGATATTTCCATCTGAGGAGATAGGCAAAAATTCGAATCAGTTTAGGAAATGAAGAGTAACGTGACAACAAGAGAAACGAAACGTTCGAAATATGACTCGAAGCGGTAGATTTAGATACTTTAGCGTCAGGCAAGTTGGAGTTTGAGACCGGAGGTTTAGTAGGCCAGCAAGAAGAGTTTTCGATTAACCACAAGGGCCCATACCAGTACAACTGAGATGCTGCAAATTGAGAAGGTGTGCAACCACGTGAGATGATGTCAGCGGGATTATCAACGCTAGGCACATGTCTCCATTGACATCCAGAAGAAAGGGTTTGCATTTTAGATTCTCTATTTGCAACAAAGTTTTGCCAGTGGATGGGGTTTTTGGCGATCCAAGAAAGAGTGATCATGGAATGGCTCCACAGATAGGTTTGCGAAAATTCGACCTTTAAGACTTTCTGCAGTTTTTTGGCAAGTTCTGCAGCCATGAGTGCTGCACACAATTCGAGCCTAGGCGAAGTAATAGTTTTAAGAGGAGGTACTTTAGATTTTGAACAAATAACATTGGAAAATGAGGATTCATTTAGCGAATTGTGATAAAATACATATGCGCAGCATCCATAAGCTTTTTCAGAGCTGTCGGCAAAAACGTGAAGAAAGAAAAACGTGTTAGGAGGAGCGTTAATTAAATTTCTAGGAATTTCAATAAGAGAAAGATCAAGTAAACTGCTATGAAAAGAGAGCCATCTATTAAGAAAAGAGAGGGGAACAGCTTCATCCCATTCACATTTAAGAGACCATAGCTCTTGCATGAAAAGCTTGACTATAACAATAACCGGCGCAAGAAATTGGAGAGGATCGAAAAATTTTGCAATTTCGGAATAAAATTTGCCTTTTTGTGTTAGGGAGCTCTTCGGAGAGTGAGACTTTATAAATGAGAGTATCAGTGCGAGTGCACCAGTGTACTCCAAGGGTTTTTATGGATTCGGAATCTCCGCAGATTTTGACGGAAGGAAATTGGGTAAGAAACTCAGGGGAGTTGGAATTCCACTTATGAAGTGGGAATCATCCGTTCTTCAATAATGCCTGAAGTTCTAGCGAAAAGGACTGGAGGTAATCGTCAACATAAAAGGATGTAGTTAGGGCTTCAGAAGCATTAGCATCAAATAAATGACCGTCTTGAGAGGCCAACATATGTAGGGATCGGATAGCTAGGAAAGCGGAAGGTTTCAGACCATAAGTGACTGTTTTCAAGCGAAATATTTTAATAGGTTTACTAGTTTCGTCACGCCATACGATTCTTTGTAGATCTTGCTGCTCAGATTGAATCAATACATGACGGTACATCTGTTTGATATCCGCGATGACTGCTATGGGGAACAAGCGGAAATTTAAAACAATTGTAGATAAATCAGACTGAATAGCGGGACCAGAATAAAGAGTATCGTTGAGACTGTTGCCGTTGGTATCAGGTGATGACCCATTAAACACGACTCGGATTTTATCCTTTACAAGAGGGTTTCTTCACACAGGATGATGATTTAAAAATACAGTTTCAATTGGGGGGTGCAGTTCGTCATCAGATTTGCTGACAACTTCCATGTGATTCAAACTTTCGTATTCATCCATGAACTCTGTGTATTGTTGTTTAACGAGGGGTTCTTTCTTAAATTTGCTTTCGATGGCAAAGAGAGCTTTTCGAGCTTTAGATTGTGAATTAGAGAGTTTTGGAGGGTTGAGTAATCTAGGCATTTGAACAATGAAACGGCCTTCAGGTGTACGAGCAGTAGTGGAAATGAAGAATTGCTCACAGAATTCGTTTTCTGAAGAGCTTAAGTTAGGATAATCAATGTTTTCAAGTTTCCAGAACTGTTCCAAATCGGTACCACAAATCGGTACTAGCGAAATAACATTGAGATACGGGTTGGGGAGAATAATGAGGAAGTTGACCAGTAACAATCCAACCAAAATTGGTATCTCGGGCGAACACGTTTGAAGATAGCTTACGAATTTGTTTACGAAGGCAATTCCAAAAAACATTGGCACTGAAAAGTATGTTGATGGGACTTTGAATGTTAAACATGGGATCGGCTAACCTTAAATGCGAGGGAATATTTTCATCTGAAATAACGACAGAGTGACTTAGAGTGTCTTCTCCGATGCTGTTAAGAATGAGACAATTCAGTTTGAGAGAATTATTTCTATGACAAGTATCTCTTATGGTTAGTTTTGAGAACTGTAAAGCTTGTGATTTTAAGCTGTTAATACCTGAAACATTAATAGAAGTAGGGTTTACAGGTAGGCCTAGTGTTTTGATTAATGAATTAGAAACAAAATCATGGGTTGCCGCCGATTCAAGAAGACCGCGTGCACGGACCCAGTTGCCAAATTTATCCTGGACTTCAATTTGAACAGTAGACAATAGTACTTGAGCGCTACGTAATGACTTAGCGTTCTGAATATAAGATGAGGCATTGGGACTGCTAGGATTATCACTTTTTTGAGAAGTGGATGCTGCTGATGACCTCGGTTGATAATGACGATGCAGTAAACTGTGATGCGGTTTTTCACAATGGAAACAGAGTCTGGGAGACTTACACTTGGAAGCAGAATGCTTGGGTGAGAGGCAGTTGAAGCAATGTTTATTCTGGGAAACTAATTTTCTTCTGTCATCGACTGACAGTTCTTTAAAGGATTTACATAAATATAGAGCGTGGGAATCTTTGCCAAGTATGCACTTTAACGGTTCATTTAAACGTTTACGAGAGTCACTTTGTACATTAAAGGCAAGAGAATTTGCAATGCGGCATTCACTAGCTCTAATTTGGTAACCAGTGGCGTATGACGTTGATTTGGAAGAGCTAGACCCAGGTTTTTGGGAACTAGACGCTACGTGTTCGCTTTTAGATTTAAGAGACAATGATTCAAATTTAGAACTAGGAGAAGAGGGTTCACTTTGGTTAGTTAAAGCAGTTAAAAGTTGGCATCTAGCATTTGGGTTTGTGTGTGCCCTCACGAGACGAGGTTTGTTGTTCGTGAAGGGAACCAAGAACAGAAGCGTCCTTGCTCGTAAGAATAATCATCGTTGTTGGAAAGTTCCATTTCCCAAGCTTTGAGGGTAGCAGTATCAACTTTAGAGACCACTGAATGTATTAGGAAAGTATCCCAATGGTCAGTGGGTTGATCTAATTGAGATAAAGCTTATACGTGAAGTTGTGTCGTATCAATGAGAGTACGCAAACTATTGACGTCATTGTGCTGTGACGCAGGCAAATTGAATAGGGCCTTCATGTGGAGTTGAATATGTAACCGTAAATTACCGTATCTTTCCTTCAATAAATTAAAGGCAATAGGGTAGTTTTCGGCACTTAATGGATGTGCTTGAACTAACTGCAGGGCTTGTACACGGAGAATGGATCGCAAATAATGAAACTTGTAGATGACTTGAATGTCTTCATTGTCATGAACAAGGGAGCATAAAAGTTCGTAAAAAGAATCCCAAGTAGATTCGTCTCCAGAGAAGTGAGGCAAATTGATTTTGGGTAGAATTGGTTTGGGTTTGTGTGTGCCCTCACGAGACGAGGTTTGTTGTTCGTGAAGGGAACCAAGAACAGAAGCGTCCTTTTTCTGTTCTTCAAGTTGGCGAATTATTTTAAAGGCAGAACCTATGCCTTCGTAGTATTGGTTTTCTACTTCTACTCGATCATCTGTCTGATTGAGCATGCAGATTTCTATTTCGGTTTGGATAGTACAATAATTTTCAAAAGAACGTTCATAGTCTTTTACGCGATGTTTTAATAAATGTAATTGAGCTTCTGAAGGATCCAGCTCTCTGATGTATTTTCGAAATCAAGGAATTTGCTCTTTATAAGACGCTCGTTTGGAAGTAAGTTTTTCATCCTTACCGTTCTTATCTTTATCTGTAGGCGCCATGGCGAAATGGGTAAATTGAAGTTATAACTTACGGAAAGGTGGAGTTTTGGAAATGCTGACAGGCTGGCAGCAGCGAACAAGTTGAAAGAGAGGGACACGCCAAAGGAGACAGGAGCGACCTTTTTCCCCCTCACCAGCCTTGCACAGGGAAGTTATAGCTGAAAAATTCAAAATATGTGTTAATAACTTGCAAATTTTGACAAATGGATTCTAGCAAATGGATTGGTCCCGGGTTTCGGCACCAAGTTTTGGTAGGTTTAGCGTGTAGATAGATCGCTTTACATGGAAAATTCCAGAACAATGTTGACGGTTTAGTTGGGCAAGAAAAATCCCTCGGCGAAAAGCTAATTTTTATAGACAGTGGGTATTTTGAAAATATTCCTCGGTGTGAGATAGTATCTCAGATAATTTGTACAAGAAGTACTGTTTCATTTTAGAGAAATAGCTGAGGTAGCCATAACTTGATCAGGAAGATCCTTTCAAGGCAGTTATTTCTAAACATTTAGCGATTCCACACACTGTCTATAAAATTGGATTAAAAAGCTATAAGCTATTTAAAACCCTTTAAAATATGGTGAAAACCATTGAAGTTGTACTTAGCTCATTTTGATGACAGGCGATGGTTCCTCGGTTACGGTTGATTTTAAAGTTCAAACATGCGTCTGATTTAAAAGGTTTGTCTCTCGATTAGAGGAGACGAGCTCGTGTAGAGCTTCAACTGTATGTGTTGATGTCGGACACAGAAGTGAGAACCGCTCAACGAAGCACGGAGGTACCACGGAGAGAAGATGGGTGGGGGGAAAAGGACAAAGGAGCAGACATAACAATTACAAACTTGACAAAACTTAAATCTCTTCTTAGATCGGAATATCTTGAAGGAGTAGTCTTCAAGGAGTTGATAGCAAGCGCCTATGACGAAGCCTGGTGGATGGGAATGGTGAGGAAGTCCTCTTGAGCATGGAGATGTTAGCTAGCGATAACGACGACATCTGGTGGCTTGCTTAGTAAGGAAGTCCTCTTGGAGCGGAGATATTGAGGAACTTCAGTTGTTAGCTGCTAGATGCCGCTAGGTTGATCATGGAAGATATATATCTAGAACAGACTTACAAACAAAGTAAGCAAAGTGTACAAATAAACTAAAACGTAAGAATCCCTGTTGGCGTTTGGGAAGAAAGAATTAAAGCAAAGAGCAGCGATAGCTGACTCTGTCTTACCGTGTATTCTAGAGAATACACCATGTTGAACAATCACCGGGCCTGGTATGTGGTATCTTCTGTCTTCCCAACGACAACTCTTCATTTGCCGACATCATTCGAAAGTTCCCCATCATTAACGAGCGGAGTATTCGATATAGTATCTTCGTTAAAAATAAATTTGTAAGTTGTACATCGAATCACTATCGTCAATGTTAATGTTCATTTGGTTTGTCAATGAAAGATTATATTTGCTCATAGTCGAGAATTAATGTACATGACTGGATGGAAATGTAAATAATGTCTCGGCATTGTAGACATCCTGGATGTTATACATATTTCCATTGTTAATTAACGTTGATCCAAGTTGTCATTCACAACTCTGTGTCGGCATACCCCAATCGCACAAAAGTCTTAGTCCATCATCCCACTCATTATCAATGTGTTATAAACAATTCCTCTTGATAATTGTTTTTAGTCATCATAATGTTCAAATAATACAAAGTCTCAATGTTCATATAGTATCACTGTAGTACTCACTTATTTCCGTAACGTGGACTTGACTATGCTGTATTCTCGCCGCACTAAGAAGTGTTTCTTCTTGCTGAGATACGCAACTTTCTCGGACAGATAAATCGTCCTAAACTGTCTAATTATTCAAATTATTCACTTCAAATCTTCATACACAGTTGCTATGTATCTAAATGTATATACTGGATACAATTTCCTTTCTCTAAACTCGAACACTTGTTGCCTTCGCTCAACTTCACTTCGTTTGGTTAGCAAGCCGTGATCGGCGCGGTACCTCGAGTCGGGTCTAACCTTACTCGGCTGAAGTCTACGGGAAGGAACTGTCCCGGATAACACGTGTTGTATCTTCGAAGTCTCCCAGAATAAGAACGCTTCTTCAAGCCGTCCGCACACCAGCTCGCCTTAATGTCGACGCCATTGTTGGTCCCGCGCAGTTAATGGCGCGCACTTGTAATTATGCTTATTACAGTGAATTTCTTCCCTTTTGCGACATTTAAAGTATTACTAATATCTTCTCTTAATTTTCTTGAAAATTTCAATGGAATAAAATTGTTACATAGGGCTTAAATGGAATAGTTATTCATATTAACTAGGTAAAATCCATATCTGCTTCCATAAACCCTCCTCTCATTGGCTGTGGACATATATCCACTGATATATTTTATAACAATTAATTGGTAATATTTCGCGGTATTACCTTGTTGCTAGGCACATTTCAATGTTCTAGTATATTCTGTAGCGTCTCAAATCACGTGACTGGTTTCTCCCGCTGCCTGCGTTCGCTAACAAAGCTCGCCTGAGCCAATTTCCAGGATTTATATATCAATGTTATCATGGGGCTTATGAAATATCATTTTCATCATGTAGCATTCAAATTTCGGGCGCAGTATCATCTAGGGTTTTTCACGGAGACGAAGTGAGAAAACAACGGAAAACCACTTCAAGGATGGCTGAGGTGGGAATCGAACCCTCTACTCATTTGGACCACCGGAGGCTGAGTAGACCTCGTTCCAGTCCTCCTACTACTTTTCAAATTCATGTCAGAGCCGGGAATCGAACCTCGAACGCTTACTACTACATTACGGAGGCGACTGTTTAATTATTACTAGACTCAAGCAGTTAAGAGGCGCAGTTAGCGTGCAGTTCGCTACTCCTGTGGGGGTCCAGGCGCTGACACCAAGAGCCCGCTGATGAGCCAGCTTGGTGTCCTAGGCGTAACCCCACACAAGACACGGCACAAACCTAGAAAAATTGCTGAGTTTTAATTTGGCTGTTGTTTGGAGTGGTATCCATCAAGTACTTGAAGACTTCTTTAATTTGCAGAATGTTGTCCTGAAGATGAATGTGGTTGCCTACTGTAAGACGCATGGTTGGTTCCTCAGTTTAGGGGCTGCGACAACGCGGTCATACAGCCCCGTGTACTTTGGGTGTGTGTAGAATCAGTCTGATAACCAGTGTTAATTGTGATGGCTGTATTAGTGTGTGTTATCTGTTGTGATCTGGGGCGAAGGTGAGATGGAGGTACAAGAACAGTTAGACGTAATAAATGAAAAGATTGAGCAATGGGGATTGAAGATAAATGTGGAGAAGAGTAAAACAGTGGTGATGAGTAGAGATAAGAAAGAGTAATCAAAGTAGGAGATAAGGAATTGGAAGTAGTGAAACACTTCAAATACTTGGGAAGTGAACTGACTGAAGATGGAAGTCTAGATTTGGAAATTAGCAGAATAATACAACTCGGGAGTGCTTTCTACCAACAGTTACGGGGTCTAGTTTGGAACAAGGATATACCAATTAAGGCTAAAGAAGTTATGTACAAAGCATATTATGTTCCTATAATGACATATGCACCAGAAACTTGGACAATGACTAAGAGGGATGAGAGCAGAGTACAGGCAGCTGAGATGAGATTCCTGAGAAGTATGGTCTAGAAAACGAGGAGGGACAGAGTGAGAACTGGGAGTACAGAAACTAAATGACAAACTGGAGCAAAACAGATTGAGATGGTTTGGACATGTCAAATGGATGAATGAAGTAAGGCTACCAAGACGAGCACTGGAACGACGGATGACAGTGAAGAGAGGACGAGGAAGACCAAGAATGCGTTGGATGGACTCGGTGGAGAATAGTATTAGAAAACGGAACCTGGATTGGAACACCGTGTCGGAGGAGGAATGGTGGAACGACAGAACAAAGTGGAGAGGAACCATATTTGCCCCCACCCTGTGTCAACTGGAAAAGGGAAATGAAGATGATGATCTGTAATTCTGGTAAGGACTGCAGCTCAGCATGCTACCAACTACGGCACGGAAGCTGCTCCTAATGCAAGACGACCGCCTTTTCTTAAAACCAATTGTTCTGATTCTGCCAAGTTAATTCAGGGGGAGGATGTTAGCCCGGTGATATTAAATTTGTCAACTTCATGTTCCTTTTTCTCAAGTATTCAACCTATTGAAACAAAACTTGACGAATATTTACATCTATATTTCATCTTTAAATGGTTGTTTTTGGAAACGTGTGTATTTTGAATATATTTCTATTTCAAATGTTAAATGTTTCAACTTGTTTCTCTCCTAAAACATTTTTTGCCTGCTCTTCACATTTTGCAAAAATGAGGAAAAAGTAGACATATGAGATCGGGCAAATGTGTGTCTGTCTGTCAGTCCTTCTGTCTGTCTGTCTATTTGTCTGGCTGTGTGTGTGTGTGTGTGTGTCCCCTATCAACTCCTAAACGGCTGGAGCAATCGAAACAAAATTTGGTAGGAGTAAAGATCTATACCTGAATATCTCACGGCCATATTTGAAAATGATGTCAGTGCTACCAACTGCTGAAAAATCGGAATTGAAATTTGAGCTCCATGTTGGATATCTTGGAAGGTATGAATGGGACCTATTTCAACATTGGCACACGTATAGATTGCAGTTTAATTTCCAGGAGGCCACACATGGCAGTTTTTAAATGCATTTAACTTCTACACTATCAATTGGAATTCAATCAAATTTCGTAAGTGCTATGTGTACATAAACAGATATGACTGAGCATATTCTTAAGAGCCTCCAGGGCTCCCAACTTTTAATAAATGCTCTCAATTTTTTTAAATCGAAATACCCATATATCAGAAAGTATGCAAGCCGACAGCTTTAAACTATGCACACGTATAGTACCTGACATTCTATATTAATTTGGAGTAACTCATATACGTCAGTGCTACCAACATGATTCTCAGCCTGCTGGGAAGTCCAAATTTAAATACATGTAACTTCTATACTATCATTTGGATTTCAACCAAATTTCATGTGTGCTATGTGTACCATAACAGATATGACTATGCCGATTCTTAAGAGTAACCAGGGCTGCCAACTGTTAATAAATTCTGTCCCTATTTTTGTTACCCTAATATCAATATATCAGAAAGAAACTTATGCAAGCGAATAGCACACGTATAGTATCTGGTATTCTAGATTAATTTGGAGTAACTAATATAGGCCTACGCCAGTGCTGCCAACATGATTCTAAGCATGCTGATAGGTCCAATTTTAACATGCATGTAACTTCTATACTAATTGATTTCATTCAAAATTGACACAACAATAGACCATATTATTTCAGATTATTTCTGACCAATACATGTATGTCATTGTTGCCAACAAGATTTTATGCGCCCTGTTATATCCAATGTTTAACTGCATGTAACGTCCATGCTATCCATTGGACTTCAACGAAATTTTGTATTCTGTACCTTAAGAGATGGAACTAAGAGTATATTCAGTCACCAGGGCAGCCAACTGTAGTTCTCTATTAGGCTACATTATGCCAGGTATACAGTATTTCGAACTAATTAGACATTTCGATATTACCAACTTAATTTCGTCATTATTCTAGAGAGATCCATATAGATTAATAATTGGCATGAATCTTAAATTTATTTTTTAAATTAATTTTTATTTTTTCAATATTGATTTTAATTAATATAATTAATCTTAATGTTTTGATTTTCCTTATTATTTTCAATTGTATTATTTATGGTTTTATAGATTTGACTTTGATTTAAATAATTATAATTTAATTTATAACTGGACTTTTCACAATTTATTATCATAATTTTTATTTTTATATTTTACTTTTACATTTATTTATTTATTTATTCATAACAAGCTGTACCCGGCATGCGTTGCAATGCCAATCAAAGAAAGTGTTGGCGTTGAAATTCTGTTTCTTGAAGTGCTTTTGGATACACAACATGTTAACTGCCTCTAAGCTATCATAAAATGGATTTTCTAATTTAGAACCATTTGTGGGAGCGTGCACAACAACTTTCAAAATATTTCATCGCTGTCACTCATTTGTTGAATCTAATCGTACGCTACCAATTGTGAAATGGATTTACTAAGTCGAAACCCTTCCCTGGCGTGTACACAATGACTCATCAATGATTCATCGCAATCGGATGAATGGTATATGCACGTATAGGGGTTTTTGTTTAAACAATTCGTGCGCTGTCACTCATTTGTTGAATCTACTCGTGCGCTACCTATTGAGAAATGTATTACTAAGTCGAAGCCCTTCCCTGGCGTGTACACAATAACTCATCAAGGTTTCATCGCAATCGAAGAATGTTATATGAACGCAATAGGGAATTTTGTTGAAACGCTTCGCGCGTCGTCACCCATTTGTTGCATCTACTCTTGCGCTACTTATTGTGAAATGGATTTACTAAGTCCCCTTCCCTGGCGGGTACAAAATAACTGATCAATGTTTCATCGCAATCGGATGAATAGTATATGAACGCATACCTGATTTTGTTTAAACGATTCGCACTCCGTCACTCATTTGTTGAATCTACTCGTGCGCTACCTACTGTACAATGGATTTACTAAGTTAGAAACCGTCACGTAAGTGTCCACAACATCTCACCCAAGTTTCATCGCTATCGTCGTTCATTTGTCGAATCTACTCGTGTGCTACCTACTGTGAAACGTATTTACTAAGCCAGAAACCTTCCTTGGAGTGTCAACCATATTTCACCCAAGTTTCATCGCTAACGGCAGAATGGTATATGACCTTATACGGGACTTTGTTGAAACGCTTCGCGCGTCGTCCCTCATTTGTTGAATCAACTTGTGCGCTGCATATTGTATAGGGGATTTACTAAGCCAGAAATTTTCCATGACGTGTACACAACATCTCACCCAAGTTTCATAGGTACGGACGAATGGTACATGTATGCATACGGGACTTGGTTGAAACGCTTCGCGTGTCGTCGCTCATTTGTTGATTCTACTCTTGCGCTACATATTGTAATATGGATGTACTCAGCCAGAAACCTTCCCTGGAGTGTACACAACATCTCACCCAAGTTTCATCGCAATCGGATGAATGGTATGTGAACGTATACGGGACGTTGTCGAAACGCTTCGCGCGTAGTCACTCATTTGTTGAACATAAACGTGCGCTTCGTATTGTAAAATGGATTTACTTAGCCAGAAACCTTTCCTGGAGTGTACACAACAATTCACCAAACATTTATCACTATCAGACGAATGGTATATGACTTTATACGGGACTTTGTTGAAACGCTTCGCGTGTCATCGCTCATTTGTTGAATCTACTGGTGCGCTACCTATTGTAAAATGTATGTACTAAGCCAGAAACCTTCCCTGGAGTGTACACAGCATCTCACCCAAGTTTCATCGCTATCGGATGAATGGTATATGAAATTAAATGGGACTTTGTTGAAACGCTTCGCGCGCCGTTGCTCATTTGTTGATTCTACTCGTGCTCTACCTATTTTTAAAGGGATTTACTAAGCTAGAAACCTTCCCAGGAGTGCACACAAAATCTCAGCCTAGTTTCATCGCTATCGGACGAATGGTATATGAACGCAAACGTGACTTTGTTGAAATGCTTCGCGCGTCGTAGCTCATTTGTTGAATCTAATCGTGCGCTGCCTATTGTAAAGTGGATGTACTAAGCCAGAAAATTTCCCTGCAGTGTACACAACATTTTACGCAAGTTTCATAGCTATCGGACGAATGGTATATGAATGCATTCGGGACTTTGTTGAAATGCTTCACGCATCGTCGCTCATTTGTTGAATCTACGCGTGCGCTACCTATTGTAAAATGGATTTACTAAGTCAGAAACCTTCCTTGGAGTGTACTCAACATCTCACCCAAGTTTCATCGCAATCGGACGAATGGTATATGAACACATACGGGACTTTGTTGAAATGCTTCGCGCATCGTCGCTCATTTGTTGAATCTACGCGTGCGCTACCTATTGTAAAATGGATTTACTAAGTCATAAACCTTCCTTGGAGTGTACTCAACATCTCACCCAAGTTTCATCGCTATCGGACGAATGGTATATGAACACATACGGGACTTTGTTGAAATGCTTCGCGCATCGTCGCTCATTTGTTGAATCTACGCGTGCGCTACCTATTGTAAAATGGATTTACTAAGTCAGAAACCATCCTTGGAGTGTACTCAACATCTCACCCAAGTTTCATCGCAATCGGACGAATGGTATATGAACACATACGGGACTTGTTTGAAACGCTTCGCGCATCGTCACTCATTTGTTGAATCTACGCGTGCGCTACCTATTGTAAAATGGATTTACTAAGTCAGAAACCTTCCTTAGAGTGTACTCAACATCTCACCCAAGTTTCATCGCAATCGGTTGAGTGGTATATGAATGCATAGGAGACATACACACCCACAGACAAACTATCACGTAAGATTGATTTTTATATATATAGATTTTATCCAGCACATTTCGTCACGTAGTTACGGATATAATAATTTATTTTTAGAAATACTAGCAGTTCCACATGAATGTTCTTGAAAATAAGGCTCAAAGATTAGACCATCTGTAATGTTTTTTAACATAAACTGTGATAGGTGGTTAATATACAGACCACTAACCTATAAAGGGTTCAAGGTAAGTGTGCACCCGGCTCATCTGGGTTGTCTTCATCTTCTCTGTCCCTCTTCTGGTTTGTTATTAACTAGTACCGGTAGCTTCTTTAGAGAAAGAGAAGGAGCAGAAGGAGAAAGGGAAGAAGGAGCAGAAGAGAAGGAGGAGAAGGAGAAGAAGGAGGAGAAGTAGAAGGAGCAGGAGGAGAAGGAGGAGGAGGAGAAAGGTAAGAAAGAGCAGGAAGAGAAGGAGGAGAAGAAGGAGGACGAGGAGGAGAAGAAGAAGGAGAAAGGAAGAAGTAGCAGGAAGAGAAGGAGGAGGAGGACGAGGAGGAGAAGAAGGAGAAGTAGAAAGGTAAGGAAGAGAAGGAGGAGGAGAAAGGGAAGAAAGAGCAGGAAGAGAAGGAGGAGGAGGAGAAGGACGAGAAGGAGAAGGAGGAGAAGGACGAGGAGGAGAAGGAGGAGAAGGAGAAAGGGAAGAAGGAGCAGGAAGAGAAGGAGGAGGAGATGGACGAGGAGGAGAAGGAGGAGAAGGAGAAAGGGAAGAAGAAGCAGGAAGAGGAGGAGGAGGAGGAGAAGGAGGAGGACGAGGAGGAGAAGAAGGAGGAGGAGAAGGAGAAAGGGAAGAAAGAGCAGGAAGAGAAGGAGGAGAAGGACGAGGAGGAGGAGGAGAAGGAGAAAGGTAAGAAGGAGCAGGAGGAGAAGGAGGAGAAGAAGAAGGACGAGGAGGAGAAGGAGGAGAAGGAGAAAGTTAAGAAGGAGCAGGAAGAGAAGAAGGAGGACGAGGAGAAGAAGGAGAAGGAGAAAGGAAGAAGTAGCAGGAGGAGAAGGAGGAGGACGAGGAAAAGAAAGAGAAGGAGAAAGGTAAGAAGGAGCAGGAGGAGAAGGAGGAGAAGAAGAAGGACGAGGAGGAGAAGAAGAAGGGCGAGGAGGAGAAGGAGGAGAAGGAGAAAGGTAAGAAGGAGCAGGAGGAGAAGGACGAGGAGGAGAAGGAGGAGAAGGAGAAGGAGGAGAAGGAGGAGAAGAAGAAGGACGAGGAGGAGCAGGAGGAGAAGGAGAAAGGTAAGAAGGAGCAGGAGGAGAAGGAGGAGAAGGAGAAAGGTAAGAAGGAGCAGGATGAGAAGGACGAGGAGGAGAAGGAGAAAGGTAAGAAGGAGCAGGAGGAGAAGGAGGAGGACGAGGAGAAGAAGGAGAAGGAGAAAGGAAGAAGGAGCAGGAGGAGAAGAAGAAGGGCGAGGAGGAGAAGGAGGAGAAGGAGAAAGGTAAGAAGGAGAAGGAGGAGAAGGACGAGGAGGAGAAGGAGGAGAAGGAGAAGGAGGAGAAGGAGGAGAAGAAGAAGGACGAGGAGGAGAAGGAGGAGAAGGAGCAGGAAAAGAAGGAGGAGGAGGAGAAGGAGAAAGGTAAGAAGGAGCAGGAAGGGAAGGACGAGGAGGAGAAGGAGAAAGGTAAGAAGGAGCAGGAGGAGAAAGACGAGGAGGAGAAGGAGGAGAAGGAGCAGGAGGAGAAGGAGGAGAAGAAGAAGGACGAGGAGGAGAAGGAGAAGGAGCAGGAAAAGAAGGAGGAGGAGGAGAAGAAAATATGCCAGTTCTCAGGAACAGATCCTTAAGGTGGGCGTGGCCTCAAATGACCTATAAATAACGGCGTTTAGCAATTGTGAAGTCATCACTCATGTAGCAACAATTCACAGGGGAGGCTGTAGCGTGCAAGAGGTAGTGTTTCTGTACATTACGAATGACTAAATACAGTACAGGAAGTAGCCATTTTACACAATTACTTGGTGGGTACGTGCAATCTGAACATTTGCTGATAGAAATAGGCGCAACAGTCTAGCTGCGTGCCTCTCTCCATGGCGAACTGGATTCGAATCCCTGTTAACATAATGCTTGTGGGATTTTCGAGCTGAGTTGTACATTCAAGAGTTCGTATTCCGCGTTAAAAAAAGGGGCGATAGCATTGGTTGTGATCTCAAAGTCAAGAGCATCGATATACTACAAACTTTCTTTGCTTGCTCGCTTATTTGCTAACCTAATCGCTTCCTTACCTGCTTATCCACTTCCTTTCTTTCTTACCTGCTTATTTTCTTTCCTGCTTACCTACTTGATTACCTGCTTATCCGCTTGCTTTTTGGCTTTCCTGCTTATTTTCTTTCTTGCTTACCTACTTGCTTAACTGCTTATTTCCTTTGATTTTTCATGCCATATTTGTCGACTTCTCGAAGGCCTTCGACCTACTAAACAGATCGAAGCTCATTATAAAACTGGAGCAAATGACGGATGAAAAATCCGAAATCACGTATATGATAAAAAACATCCTGGCTTTCAACAAAGTAGAGATACATGATGGGATATCAACCTCAAGAGAGATCACCCAAACCAACGGAGTACTACAAGGCGACCCACTGAGTCCCACTCTGTTCAACGTCGCGACAGCGGATGTTATACGGACTATTGAAAACACAAAATCAGTATCTCTTTACCTGTACGCAGATGACATGGTTCTGGGGTCTACAAACAGACAGGAGCTACAGGAAGTGCTCAACAACTTGCAAGACTGGGCGGAGGAAAACGAGCTCAGTATAAATGAAAAGAAGACAGTGCATATGGCCTTCCGAAAAGGAGGAAAACTAGCCGCCGAAAACAAAATGATCCTGGGAGAGACTGAACTTGAGACAGTCAATTCCTACAAATACCTCGGCCTCACCCTACAAACAACGTGCCAATCCTTTAGACTACATATAAAGGAACGAGCAGCAGCAGCCATTAGAGGAATGTACGATTTGAACAATATTACCAAACTATCTCTACAAACAGCAATGATTCTCTTCCACGCGAAAATAACCCCCGTCATTACATATGGTCTAGAACTGATATGGGAAAGGCTATCCATGGCAGACCTAATCACAATTGAAAAAGTAAAGGCTTCTTTCCTGAAAAGGGTGCTAGGAATTGCAAGAACGTCCCAGTCCAGGCTGGCATATGTCCTAACAAAAGAAACATACTACATTGAAGATCTCAGATTAAGACTACAACTGCCATCTACTAAGCATATGAAGAAACTCCTCGAGATAAGACATCAGAAGCAGAACGAAATCCCGCTTGAATTCTACGCAACAGAAGCAATGGTGGACAGAAGATGGACAAACGAGAACCAGGAGATGAGACATGTGGTAACAAGACTCGCCATCCACGGTTTCCACCACAAGATCTGTAAAAATGTAAAATACCATGAACCGAATGAAGAATGCATATGTTCTCTGTGCAATAACACCTGCAACAAATACCACATCACATCATGCAGCAAACGGACAAAGAGCATAGTTGAATACAGTAAAGATTAATCTACCTGTAATAATTATTTGTAAGCACACCTTATAACTGTCCATTATGGCCACTTGGCTGCAATAAATATTTATTATTAACTGCTTATTTGCTTGCTTTCTTGCTTACCTGCTTATTCGCCCGTTTACCTGCTTATTCGCTTTCTTACCTGCTTATTCGCTTGCTCACTTGTGAATTCATTGTTTCCAATGGTAATTCTTCGGGAGTGATGAACCAGGATCCTACACTTGCACTTAGCTACTATATGTCATTTTCATACCATATTTGATATTCCCGGAGTCGTTACCAATTGAAATTACTGTCCATGACCACTACTGTACAGGAAATATGTGCTAAATTACGTAAATATGTGACTAGTCGTTATTAATTGTTCGTTTAACGACGGCAATTGACATGGCTTGTCGTTGCTCAACTGCTATTGAAGGACGCGCATTAGGTGTGTTCATCTGTTACCGAGACGTCATTTCACTGTTGCCAATGTATTGTGCCCGTATACACGGATGATGATCAATCAGCACTCGGCTTTTGCTCTTGCGGCTTCGGGGTATGGTACGTTCCCTCCACCGCTGATTAAACATGTGATATGGAATACTCAAGGTTCACAAGGATATTAAGGAAAAACACAACATTTTAAATATTGCAAAAATTTAATTCATAAAAGAAAAATATTTCACTCAAAAATATGTAGGAATAATCAATCACTTGGCATAGTTCCTTCAAGTTCCATTCAAAACCAAAAATTAATCACTTGGCATAGTCTCTTCAAGTGCCATAAAAAATCACTTGGCAAAATTTTATCAACATCACTATAAAGTCATTTCATTATTTTATGAACTTTACAACCACTTTGTAATCACTTTGTCTTGCTTAAATCTAATTATAATTACTTGTAATATATTTTACTAAGGCGTCAAGCGCGCCTATCATTCAAATCATACAACATTCCAAGGCTTTGGATATTTGTATTCATCTCAAATCTTTACCCTTCTGGGTTTCTTTTACGTTACATAATATTCATTTATCTATCATTTATCTAGTCCTTTGGACCTCACTAGTAATTCTCCACAAAGCCTTAGATTTTACACATTTAAAATACTGTACAAGAACATGCCTTGTCTGTGAATCGAACCCTTGTTCTACCAGTTTCATTCTCATGCATCAGATGATCTTTCTTTTGCAGCGTACCATGCACTGTTTTATTTATTTTTGTGGGATCTTTATTCATCTTTAAACTGTATTTTCCACAACCCGGTTTTCTTCATTCTTTTGAGGAAGGAATCCTTTTACTTACAATAAAAGTGTTTGACAAAACTCGTCAAAATTCATGTAAATGCTTCAAACTTATATTCTGGAGAAATGTCTCCATCCCAGCATTGTGATTTTATCAGTTAATTGCAGCTTGCATCTTTTAATAAAAACCTTTACATAATGTCCTTTTTATTGTTAGTCCTTTGACTGACCTTCACTTTACCGCAGAACCCATTAACTTTCTGTCTCACCCTCACATTACGGTAGGTTGGCGCTCACAGCTGCCTGGCCCCTGTGATACTTGACTTGATTTATTGCGTCTGGCCAGCCACCACGCTTTACACTTTGTTTATCTCTCTGACCATATGATTTACCAAGACTTTCGTTTCACTTCTAAAACAGCTATTTGTTCCTGCTTTTAGTTATTATTATTATTATTGACACACTCGCACGACAACATTAACAAATAGACGAACTGTGGAAGGGAAGCGACTGGGCCATTTTCAACCACAACCCGAGGTGCCTACCTTGAGAGCTGTCTACAGAATCCCAGACCCAGAAATGATACACACGATTCATATTTTAAAACAACACTTCTATTCATAAAACAAATTTTACAATAAATATACAATAAACAATTACATGCAGTGTAAATAAAAGAAAAGGTATGGTACCTGACCTAGGATATAACTTACTTGTATTGGCTCCCAAAATATTTCTCTTAGGCCAAAATATTCATTCACATTAAATTATTATCAGATGACTCGATAACATAAGGAAGGAGGCCTAACCAACAAAAATCCGCATAAGCTTAATTATACAACTTTCAGTTAAAGTTGGAAAACAATCTTCAATAATATTTAATACCCGTCAATTAATAGGTAATGCCAAGACACTAAATATATTAAATCTTGGATATTTCCTTTCTTAACCTGAGCAAACTCGGAACAAGATCTCAATTCGTCAAACCTTTTTAAACATCGAGCCACGACTTTCATTTGTCACCTAACAGCTGACAATCATAACAAAGTTATCCAGAACACAACAACCGATAACCAAAAACAGAAGACGAACGCAATGCCAGTAAATACGAACCCCAACACGAATAAAATAAAAGCTTTACATAATTTACACGGACCTCTATTAGGCAAACTAAACGTGGGTAAAGTGAAAGATTACATTTAAAAACCAGAAACAAATATTTAAAAGCTTTATCCACACAGCAAGATGAAAGCCTCCCAACTACGTGAGCCAATCACGTTGGTGACGATAAGTTTATAAACAACATGCACAGGGTAGATACACATGCACCCCAGAAATATATAATAATCCACTTACTTCTCTCTGGAACATAATACCTTTTACCAAATCTTCACAACTCCATTTCACCACATTTGGCCTCTTACAGAAATCCACGACATATAGGTTTCCTTCCCTTAAAGTTGCCTCAACAACATATATAAACAATAAATAAGGAGCAACTAATATTTTTCTTGTCGACAAGACCACTTAGGTATCCGTTTCAAACCGAAGCACCGACCATCACACACTCCAGGTGTACACGAGAATCAACCTCATTTTTCTGCCACATTTTACATTAAAAAATAAATTAATTTGAAGAGAAACTATTCCATATCGATTCATATTTTGGTAGAGCCAGTTACGCCGAGCTTTACGAAGCAAGACATCCGATTGAGTAGCTAAAAGATACTCAATATTCGTAGACTACATGATGTTATGTCTTTTCCAGATCATGTCCCAACACACAATTCTTGCATCGAAAAAAAAAACTAACAGCCGTTACTAAGGGAACCATCTTCACTTGGCAAGGAGCACCACCATTCAACATGCGGATAAGGTTACTGTTCTCACCACCAGGCGAACACGACTTAGTTGTAACCTTTACCAAGGCGCTGCTGCACTCTAGCGTAGATAAAGAGCACTACCACATCTCAACTCCCAAGAATTTGCATGCAGCCGTAAAAAATCAAGTGTCCTACTGTCGAGGCGAGTTAGTATCGTTACATACTCCCTCCCTTCAAACTTGGCGCCGGTAAAGTACCAAGCCAACGTAATTGTCAAACTGAAAATGTACATGCACAAATACCAATCTTCAACAAATATCAACCATCAATACCCAAATTCATCACTCCAAAACTGGTTTAGTTTTAGGCATGCATTAAATGAGAAGGTAGAAATAAACACTTCTTCACAAGTTCGTTTAAAATCCACCACCACAAGTTTGACTACACACAGGTCGATGATAGTTCATGCAGAAGTCAGCGTAGCTAATAGTACATTCCTTTTCATGCCAAGAAAATTGCATCTTACATGTAACACGATACATCAGATAACTTGTACAGACAATAATACATCTCCGTACCAACAAAATGTCAAAAGCCATTTAGAAAATTCGAGGATAAGTGCAGATTCGCTTTAGCTTCCAGATGACAGTTCCACCATCCTGGCCGCAGATAGTCTTCACAGTACATCCGAAATCTTCTACGCAGACGTATCAACGATGATAGCAGCTGAAACCAAATTCGACTAGGCGAGTATCGTTTTCATGGAATAGTTTACACAAACGTTTGATATTAAACAAATAAACAAACAATATCATTACATATATAAAAATATGGCAGAAATTTTCCTAACACAAAACCTATCTCAGAATATCCACACCCTTTACAAAATATTTAAGTTTACACATATTTTAAATAAACAATAGAAGTGTTGATGAGTAATCAATGCAATAAAGAAAATGTAGAATTGACAAACCAAATTCATAACAATTACAGTGAAGCAAGCAAATCCCAGATGAAAAATGAGTTCTTTAGTATCCCCCCTCAAAAAAACTAATATCTTCAAATAAAAATTGGCATAAGTCCCCAATCACACATCTGTCTCAACTCATTTAGGCTACAAGCAAGAAAAATCTACCCAAGAAAACCATTAACAGATTCGAAACCCAAGGGAAAAAGGAAGAAAGACCAAGAAAGCAACAATAAACAAAGTATCAACTGACCACACGTGCAGACCTAAGAAAACCCCAACACAATCACACACACATCTTTGCATAACCTCTAAATTCACCAAAGAAAACAGTTACTACCCACAAATATCCCCAAAATGTTCCACCTCAATATAAATAGGAGTTCGTTAAAACCGTGACACATTACCACAAATACCCTTTAAATAAACAATTACCTTTAAGCTGTCTTGGATGAGAATTTCAACAAATTCACTTCAATGAAACAACGACCATTACCACATTAACCTCATGACACACACAACTCACCTGTAAGTATCTACTTCCTCAGTTCAACAAGCAATAATAAGTGCACAAGGTCACTACTCGGAGAAACTATTTTGGAATGTTTAGTAAATACTTACCATTAAATACATATTCAGCTTATGCCACCTAATATTTGAGTCCCATACCTCCATATACGTTAGGATCTTATGCTGAACAAGGATATTTTAACGACCCTATTTATATACTCGGCTACCATTGAAAACATTTAAAATAAAACATAACTTTACCCATAAAAACAAGAAACAATAACAAAATCCCTCCCCAAATTAAAGGACAATTAGTGATTCACATTCATACCAACACCATACACTAACGCACAATTATACTACCTTCCTCCAGAACCAGTATACAATTTTGAAGATTCAAATAAAGGTCACTTTACTACAAACACGCACCAAATCATCATGTAGGTCATACACGATCTCGAAAATTCAAAATTATTACTGTAACACAAAATGAAATTCCTCTCCGTACCAACAAAATGTCAAAAGCCATTTAGAAAATTCTAACCTTTCGCCTACATACCAACTTGACGCAAAACAATGGGTCACTCTGGTTATACACAATGCAGAAGATTCCAAATAGAGACATTTATGCACAATACACACAAATCCATCCGTCGCTCATCAAACATACAATTCATACAGAACATACATGCATACATAGTGTGTGTGGTTTCCAAAGATCAAACACAATTTTGAAAATACAATACAGTACGTACAAGATCACCACAACATCTTCAGGAATTATGATTCATTCTGGCATCACACCAACGTCTAAGGTGATTATACGACCCACATAAGTCGCACCGCCTACCTTGATATATATCACTCTCAGCATATCTCCTGTTGGAACGCCCCTGAAAATTATGGTATGGACCAGAAACAGGAACAACATCTTGACATACCTCTCCCTGAAATAAAGCATTATTAAAACCCTGAACAGGTTGTGTTCCTCCAGACTGAACAGCACTCGTCCACTGAAAAACAGGCTGAGAACCAATTTGCCCAAAGATTCCCTGAATAGAAGAACATGGTAGCGATGAATTTGCCATGCGAACAGCATCTGACTTTTTAAACTTCTCAGCAGTAAGAACAAGATCAAAACTCCTTATAAGTCTTAGGCCTAGCGCACATGGTTAAACACAATCTATAAATGGGGTTAATTCCTTCGACTAATGAGGCAACGATTTGCTCCTCCGACAACTGAACAGCAAATACTTTAGCATAATACCTAACATCCACAAAATAATCGTTCAGTGTTTCATCCATTCTCTGTCCTCTGAATAAATAGCTCCGATGAAGATCAGACAAGGTGTACGGGGTAATAAAATAATTTAAAACTTCCATTTGAAAATTAATTAATGAATTTCCAGCAGACATGTTATTAATTAAGATCTGTCTAAGCATACCCGAAGTGCAAGGAAACACCATTCTAAATATTTGACGTTCGGACAGTCCAAACACCACAGCACTGTCTTTTAATTCTACAAATTTCCTAAGGAATTGCACTAATAAATCATTCTCCGTACCATTACAGATGTGAAAATTCTTTAAAATCAAGGCTATCAGATTGGGTAACGTAGCAAATCTAACATTGATATCTGACATGATATTTCCAGGGTCACACATTTGAGAAGAATCTCCTAAATTCAAATTATGCTTCATCAAATTATGCTCGACAACATCAGTTACATTAATTAAACTTTCACTGGTTTGTACAGACTTCACACAACGAGAAATTCCAGAAGTTAGATTAATTGAGGCATTCGCACTATTTCCTCTCAATAAGGACCTAGATGACAAGCTGTATCCATTATTTAAATTAGCCTGGTCAATAATATTAGGCCTAGCTGAACATGACATATTTCTCGAAGGCTGACTAAACGACCCATTCCAATGCTGCATAACAGCAGGATTACTAATTCGTAAATCATTTATAGACAACACAGATTCTACATCTTCAACCAAATTATTATCAACATTCACTTCACACCGATTACCATTCTCAGAACCTCCACCGATTGATGACGCCAAAGATTCACATTTATAATCACCGGTTACACCAGAAAACATACGTTCGTAAACAACAGCCAACCTATCACGCAAACTTGACAATTCATTTGCAAATGAAATACCGTCCTCAACTTTTGACCAGACATTAATCAAATCAGCCAATCTCAATAACCAATGTAGAGCACGCCACCTTAATTTATTTCTCTGATATTCAGACGAATCGATAGCACCATCCAACGAAGCACAATCACTCAACAAGTTTGAAACAGATGTAATGACACCAGACTTACCCTTTTCCCAATATTCGCTGTTAATAGGCGGGATATTTACAGGAGCATCACGTAAAGACCTCAAGACAGCCAAGTCAGCTTCCCTATTTCCCTGTGGAATCCTTCCACGAATCAAGATTTCAAACCCCAATTCATCTTTCCTCAGATAATATATGTTTGGGAGAACTCGTTTTTCCATTACCAGGTGGGTTTGTATACATGAAACATAAAACACATAAACATTAGTAACATTTACAGAATGCAACACTGATCATAATTTATTTTTGGTATACCACTTCTAGTTCCTAATTCTGAACAACTCTCAAAATAGACATAAATGTGTTAAACACGTAAAACCACGCTCTCGATACAAGTGACACACTCGCACGACAACATTAACAAATAGACGAACTGTGGAAGGGAAGCGACTGGGCCATTTTCAACCACAACCCGAGGTGCCTACCTTGAGAGCTGTCTACAGAATCCCAGACCCAGAAATGATACACACGATTCATATTTTAAAACAACACTTCTATTCATAAAACAAATTTTACAATAAATATACAATAAACAATTACATGCAGTGTAAATAAAAGAAAAGGTATGGTACCTGACCTAGGATATAACTTACTTGTATTGGCTCCCAAAATATTTCTCTTAGGCCAAAATATTCATTCACATTAAATTATTATCAGATGACTCGATAACATAAGGAAGGAGGCCTAACCAACAAAAATCCGCATATGCTTAATTATACAACTTTCAGTTAAAGTCGGAAAACAATCTTCAATAATATTTAATACCCGTCAATTAATAGGTAATGCCAAGACACTAAATATATTAAATCTTGGATATTTCCTTTCTTAACCTAGGCAAACTCGGAACAAGATCTCAATTCGTCAATCCTTTTTAAAATCGAGCCACGATTTTCATTTGTCATCTAACAGCTGACAATCATAACAAAGTTATCCAGAACACAACAACCGATAACCAAAAACAGAAGACGAACGCAATGCCAGTAAATACAAACCCAAACTCGAATAAAATAAAAGCTTTACATAATTTACACGGACCTCTATTAGGCAAACTAAACGTGGGTAAAGTGAAAGATTACATTTAAAAACCAGAAACGAATATTTAAAAGCTTTATCCACACAGCAAGATGAAAGCCTCCCAACTACGTGAGCCAATCACGTTGGTGACGGTAAGTTTATAAACAACATGCACAGGGTAGATACACATGCACCCCAGAAATATATAATAATCCACTTACTTCTCTCTGGAACATAATACCTTTTACCAAATCTTCACAACTCCATTTCACCACATTTGGCCTCTTACAGAAATCCACGACATATAGGTTTGCTTCCCTTAAAGTTGCCTCAACAACATATATAAACAATAAATAAGGAGCAACTAATATTTTTCTTGTCGACAAGACCACTTAGGTATCCGTTTCAAACCGAAGCACCGACCATCACACACTCCAGGTGTACACGAGAATCAACCTCATTTTTCTGCCACATTTTACATTAAAAAATAAATTAATTTGAAGAGAAACTATTCCATATCGATTCATATTTTGGTAGAGCCAGTTACGCCGAGCTTTACGAAGCAAGACATCCGATTGAGTAGCTAAAAGCTACTCAATATTCGTAGACTACATGATGTTATGTCTTTTCCAGATCATGTCCCAACACACAATTCTTGCATCGAAAGAAAAACTAACAGCCGTTACTAAGGGAACCATCTTCACTTGGCAAGGAGCACCACCATTCTACATGCGGATAAGGTTACTGTTCTCACCACCAGGCGAACACGGCTTAGTTGTAACCTTTACCAAGGCGCTGCTGCACTCTAGCGTAGATAAAGAGCACTACCACATCTCAACTCCCAAGAATTTGCATGCAGCCTTCAAAAATCAAGTGTCCTACTGTCGAGGCGAGTTAGTATCGTTACAATTATCATTATTTATATTTCGCTTTTACATTATATTTATAACTTATTCCGGAGAGGATGCCTAATATAATAACAATTTGTATGACGCCTTCTATCAATACTATTTCATAACAAAGCCGCTAACGGTCTTACTTGCAAATTTTATTCGACGCATATTGCCAACAACAATCAGATATAACAATGCCTCATGGTCTCACATGTCTATTCACTTACAACGCGTTATTTCGACGATTTATGGCCTTTAATAATTTTAACAATGCTCTTATGGTTTTACATGTATATTTCATTCGACGATTTTGGTCTACAATAATATTTCAACACAGCCTGATCGGACTTACAATGTAATTAATTTTAACGCTTCAATATGGCAACACAATTTATGGGAATTTCACCTACCCAATACGATACGACGTTTTTATGCGACAACAATACAGAAAGGGGAATCTTTCACCCACGACATTTCGATGAGACTATCTCCTGAGTAATTATATCCTGATTAATGCACAATTATTAGCATTTAGCCTCATTTATTTATTATTCGGCCTTTTTGGCAACGACGATTTCTTGCTTGGTTATTCGCGGTTTATTTAATATCTCAAATTAATATTTCATTTATAACGTTAAGATCTCGGCCTTCTTATCGTTTAATTTTCATATTTCTGGCTCGCTAGCCTGTGATAATACATTTCTTTAGGTGTTTTTATTCACCAATTACTTTTGAAGATTTATAAAATTGATCATTTGACAACAATACGTCAAGACATTTTAATTTATTTCGTTCTGTTTATTACTTGAGTTTCTCATTACAAATTTCATTATCACTTTATTTTTAGTGCATAACCACTCGATAACATTTATTTTTATTATTTTCACTACGAACTTTCAATTTTTTTTTTCATTTCAACTTTTGTCTTATTTGCCATTTAATTATAAGATCAAACTATTTTATATATCTCCCTTTCATTATTTATTTTAACAATGTTTTTATGATGCACATTTATTTCATTATCTGCTTTTACTATGGCGAAACTTTCAGCCATTTAAATTATTATTTTCGGTTCCTTCCTCCAAATCATTTATCATTTATTATTTCATTTCTTGTTTTTTTTGTATTACTTTACATTACTGGTCCCTTTCATATAATTATTCGGCGAGGTCATTCTCGCAATTATGTATTATTATTATTATTTCAACATTTCAATTATATAAGTGCATTCAACTGCCCGATGAGTTCGATCGTTAAACTCCCTAGGTATGACCGATCTCATCGAGCCAGTACATCGTACATCTGCATTTTTATGAAAAATCATGACTCACCATCGTGATCCGTCTTCTGATCCATCCTTGGGAAGGATTTCACCCACCTAACGACATGATTAGTACTCTTCCATGGCACTTTCTTTTGTGAGCGACACCTCACTTAGGTCCAATCGACCTCCACTTAAATTTAAACACATCACTAATTTATAAAACATTATATTACCACTAAAACACATATATCTTGTAGCTTATTTACACTGCATAAATTTTCACCACCTCTCAGTGAATCTTGGCACGTTTTATCGGTGTTCCACGCCCTGATGAGATCCCCGGACCCTGCATTGGACGTGATGCAAACTCGAACGGCTCCTAATTGTTCACTGGATCTAGTCTCTGTCCTGTCCTTTAAACAGTCTATTTTGACTTCTATTTCGTCTTTTATTTGTGACTTTCAACTTTTACTTGTCCTACGTTTACGTAGCGGTCTATCGAACCTATGGCCCGCTTACTTCGTGACCGTATTTTTGTCCTTATTTGCGACAAGTTTTCCTTTACTTCTCCTACGAGAATGTCTTTATTGCTACGTTCCTATTTGATACACTGTAGCTTCACTAGAGTTCACTATATTTGTTCAGGGGTCTCGAACCCGTGTTCATTTACTTGAGCTATTGGATTTCGTTCCAATATCGGACCCTCAATACTGTAGTCTTTCACTTAACCTTTATGGAGACCTGTCTGTATATTTAGAAACGATGACCTCCAGCGTAATGTCTTTACTGATCTGGACTGCTGTATTCTAGCTTATTACTGTTCTAGAATTTTGTCGCGGCTCAATTTTACTTCGTCACGTTTTCGAGTAGCGTATGATAGTTTTGATCTAGCACAAGTGTTTTAGTGATCACTGTTAACAACCGTAGCGGATTTAATTTACAACGCACATACAACCTTTTTTGTTATTACCGCGGATACTGATGATTGTTATTTCGTCTTAACACGATCCACTTTTGCGGTTGGTAACGAACTGCGTTACTGGCTGTGACTTCTCCATACAGGAGTACAATAAGTCTTTACTAGTGTGAGGACGGACTTCCGTCCCGACAGCTTGATAATACTGTGTACGGTATACTTGTATACTGTGCGGAATTGCGCTGAGCCTCCCCGGGCTTACTGAACTGCGACAAGTATAATGCAGCGCTTCTGCATTTTAGGAGACAGCGTGGAGCCTCTCCCCGCTTCTGGTGAACTGCTTCTGACACAGCCTATAGTCTCACTTGGCTGACGGATACTGCATTCGATGTAACACCTCCTTACGAGGTCTGTGGTAGACTGTACTTGATGCTCCAACGTCACGCCCCTCTGGGCTGACCGATACTGCATATGCGGTGATACTCCAACGTCACACCCCTCTCGGGCGGACAGATACTGCATGCTCTGTGGTTGAAACCTGGGCTATTTATTTTGGAACTTGCAAAAATAAACTACTTTTGCCTTCTTCCTGGAACTAACTTCTGAACTAGACGTCGCACGTTTTTGAAAAGTATATCATTATGTTCCCTATAATTCAAACGTCTCATTACTATTTCGTTTTCTGAAAATCGATCGTCTAAATTAATTTAAATAAAATCTACAAGGCTCCTCAGCTGCGTGGGCGATTGAGTTTTTTTTAACTTCTTCCCTCTACCTTCGCTTGGCTCCGCCTAATGACGTAATTGCTGACTAAGTCCTTCATTCCTGGGCCTAAATTATTCATTCTTAACCTCGCTTAATTCATAATTTCCTGGATTATTCTGATCCCCATAGGCCTATTGTTATAATTTTGCATCGTTTCCGCGAAAACGGCTTATTTCACAACTTTGCGGTGTTGATTCGCAATCCAACGTTGTCAGAAAAGTGCCGATCTAAGCACTCAGTGGTGATTTCCCTGCTAATCTACTCGGCTGATTCATCCCAGCGTGACTGCTCCCGTGATTCACATATCGCTTGCACCACGTATCTCCAGATAAAGCGATCAATGTTCTGCGTCATGGCCTGACTCACTTCGTTATTTCCTCACTGCTAGTTCATAGCTGGACCTCTTTTCATCTTAAAGGTCGGAAGTACATATCCTGTACGAACCCTAGCTGGGTACAGTATGGTACACTAAATACAAGACACATATCATGCGTAAGGAGCTCCGCGAGGAACTAGGGGCTTACGAAGCGGAGCGAGTCACTATTGGCTTGTCTGGAGGGTTATTGCCGCTTGTACAAGCAAGGGGCGTTAGCCCCAGGTTAGGTTTGTTTTGGTATGTAAAGCCTTTTTAATATAGAAACACAACGAAGCGAATGAATGGAGCGATCGTAGCATAAAACCACTGCCAGCTGCATAAAACACCGTCCGGTACTCTAGGCCTATGTGTGGGTTTGGCAACATATTATTTATCCTCTAAATCACGCACACAATTCCCGACACATCTGGCATTTCACTATATAAGTCGTGTCATAAAAAGCGGATGGTGGGTGGGCTAGAGACAGCGGAGGAGAAAACATCTAATACATAATTTACACAATTATTATTCAGCATCACACAAGGTATTTCGGCTAATTAAGTAGTTTTGTACTTGGTTCATCACTCCCGAAGTGTTACCTAAAATATAATATTCTTTTATGAAACCTAACCTAACCGTCGGGTCCAACTAATCTGTAGGCTACTAGAACTATGCATTTAAATTAATTGTTATATTTTTAACTTGAAGAAAGGAAGAGGAAAATAGCCAGTCTGATTTATACAATGTTCAATTGTTACTAAAATAAAAGAAGAGAAAGTTAGTTTTAAGGGGCGGAACTACGAGGTCATCTGCCCCTAAAAGAAGAGAAGAAGACTACACAACATCAATGGAAACAGACCCACTCGTTGAGAATGAAGGAGTACTGGGCCAACAGCAAGGCTAGAGAGTGTTGATTTCGCGTGGTCCTAAGCGACCCATTCGCGAAGAAGAAGAAACTAATTTCCCTGAAACCATAATAATAAACAGGAAATGCTGTGTCTCACCTCGCATAGAAGTTGTGTAGCTGCTCAGTGATCCTCCTCCCCCCCCCCCCACACACAAAAAAAAAATATAAGTTATGGCAAACTCGAGGCGAGTAAATACCCGGGAAACCGAATACGCGTGCGCAAAACTGACTACAGATGAACCTGCTAGTAGGTAGGATTTTGTCTTGTACATTTGGATCTGATAATGCTCACTTGACGAGCGAAACATTTCATTCCTTCTTCTCTTCTTCTTCTTCTTTATGTGCCATCTCCTCTCAGGAGGTTGGCAACCATCATAGAGACTCTTGCTTTAGATGATGCAGCACGAAACAGCTCAATTTTGCAACAATTCAAGCAAGTTTTCAGATTATCGATCCAAGAAATGCGTCTTCTTCCTGGTCTTCTTTTACCTTGCAGTTGCAGCAGATGATATTTCTCTTCTCTCTCCTCTTCTCTAGTTCATAACAAATACTTCATCACAAGTAACTTTCTAGCCTATTTTCATTTTATGAAAAAATAGGCTTATGAGATCGCCTTTTGTCCGTGTGTGTGTGTGATGGCGTGTGGGTGTGTCCCCTAATAACTTCTAAACGGCTGAAGCGATTTCAATGAAACTCGGTAAGCTCATAGCACTATTCCGAACGACCCCGACCGTGCCCTTTAAATTTTGTTACGTCTCACCAATCCAAAATGGCGGCTGTGCGAAATACTTCACCAGCATTCAATATCTCCGAAACTATTACCGATATTATCCTGAAATTTTGTACGGAGATAAAGGACACTACTGGAAGTTCATCTATATGACTTTCAAAAACCGGTTAACTACAACACGAACATGGCGGCCAAGCGAATTTAAAATTTTAAATAGACCTTTCTCGCGATTTAATGTTCCAAACTCAATGAAATCTGGTACAGGAAATGTTTATACACATTGTATAAGATGGCAGCTGTGCGAATTTTAAAATTAAGTTTTTATTCCTTGTGTCGTAATCATTCGTTCGAAGTGAAAGTTTAAATAATGAACCTACGCAATAATTTTCCTTTAATGGTACATGACACTGTGGCCTATATATTTAACAATGCAACATGGCGACCATCCGAAATATTTAGACGGCTCTGAATATCTACAAATCTATTATAGCAATCAAACTGAATTTTTTAATGTTCATAGGAGCTATGAACTTAAGTTCATCTATAGGACTTTAAATAACCTGGTGATGACAAATCCAATACGGCGGCGACGCGAAGTATAAATATTCACATGGACGTTTCTCGCAATTTAACCATCCGAGTGCAGTGAAACTTGGTACAGAAAATCCTTATACGAATGTTAATCCACTGGCATTTAATTTATTTCAATTGTTTCCATAACCACAAGATGGCAGCTGTGCGAAATTTTAAAAACTCCTTGTTACTTCTTGTGTCCCAATCATGAGATTGAAGTTTGAATGCTACACGTACACAATATTCTTCATGTAACAGTACATAACTCTAGGATTTACATTTATAAAATCCAACATGGCGACCATCCGAAATATTAAGTCGGTTCTCAATATCTACGAATCTAATACAGTAATCAAACTGAAATTTTGTATGTTGATAGTGGCAATTAACATGAGTAGGATATATGAAAATAGGCGGTATAGTTCTTCACGGAACTACCAGTACTTGTTTCTTTCTCTGCATGTCCCAGTAAGGAAAAGTTGCTTTATCACCTTTTCCCATAAGGAATTGTGTCTGGGAACTTTCAGAATAGGGTATTCGGAGGCATACCTGAGCTTGCCCCGTTTTCTATGTTTTCATTAACTTTATGAATGTACCCTCTAAGTCAGGTGATTTCAATCCATGGTTCATGAATCTTTGAATAGTTGAAGAGCGGATCATCAGTAAAATGACTCTAAAACCCTCAGCTCTAAATTCACACGAAAAGTAGAGCGAAGTAATCAAAACAAAAGTTGTGGCAATTAGCAGCAGCAAAGCTCCTCTGTTAGTGGGGATTCTAAAATATCATTTACTTTGAGTTTCTTAACGAAAAATATAATTAAGACTCTTGAGTTAGACATTGGAAGTATTTCACCGCTTTGAAAACATATTTAGAGGATTAAGCCGTGAAAAGCAGTCTATAATATTACATTATGCAACGAGCCTATAATGGCTATACTTAAGACACGAGTATGTTTTTAAAACGAGCGTATGCGTGTTTTATAATTTCCATACGAGTGTCTTAATTACCATTATTGGCGAATTGCATACGACTGTTTATATTCGACGATAATTATTATAAATATTTTATGTTCGAACATAAATATTCATAAATATCTGTCGAGATTTCGCCAGTTTTATGTACTGAACAGAGCGCGTGGGACGCAGGGAATGCCTTGTATTTGACCATGACCTCCTCGATTGCCCCACGATGACACTAGGCTAGGCAGTGAAATTTAAATTAGAAGGCCTTGGAACTTAGCGCCGATGCGTTGCTATCCTCACCTAATTGGTCAAACAACTGTTTCTTGAGCTCTCATTGGTGGGAGGAACTGTTACATAATGAAAAATAGTGTTATAATGACCATTATTTTGATACAGTTTTCTGACATATAATAGTCAGGGTCGAACATGAATGTACTTTTGGGAAACTCACGTCGAGTCTAATAATTTGTAGCCTGCTGAGCTTCTATGCCGAAGGTCGCGGGTTCAATCCCGACCGAAGTCGTCGAATTTCTTAAGAGCGTTCGGTCCCATGTCATAGATTTATGAAATGAAAAAGAACCTTCCACTAATTACACTTGTGTGACGCCAAAATTTGTAGGTTAGAATTGATAACGCTCTATTAGTTCCAACGTTTAGTGCTGACTGCTGACTGCGATGCCATCTAGTAGCTAAGTCTGCAAGCTAGGTGTCGTGGACGGTAGCATTTGGTAGCAAAAGTAGGAACTACTTGAAATTACTGTGGAGTCCTTACTTGAATTAAAAGGCAGATAACACGCATTAATACAGTCATCACAATTAACACCGGTTATCAGACAGATTCTACACACACCCAAAGTACACGGGGCTACATGACCGCGTTGTCGCAGCCCCTAAACTTAAGAACCAACCGGTTAGCAGACAGATTCTACACACACCCAAAGTACACGGGGCTACATGACCGCGTTGTCGCAGCCCCTAAACTTAAGAACCAACCGGTTACCAGACATATTCTACACACACCCAAAGTACACGGGGCTACATGACCGCGTTGTCGCAGCCCCTAAACTTAAGAACCAATCGGTTATCAGATTCTACACACACCCAAAGTACACGGGGCTGCATGACCGCGTTGTCGCAGCCCCTAAACTTAAGAACCAACCGGTTACCAGACAGATTCTACACACACCCAAAGTACACGGGGCTTACATGAACGCGTTGTCGCAGCCCCTAAACTTAAGAACCAACCGGTTACCAGGCAGATTCTACACACACCCAAAGTACACGGGGCTACATGACCGCGTTGTCGCAGCCCCTAAACTTAAGAACCAATCGGTTATCAGACAGATTCTACACACACCCAAAGTACACGGGGCTACATGACCGCGTTGTCGCAGCCCCTAAACTTAAGAACCAACCGGTTACCAGACAGATTCTACACACACCCAAAGTACACGGGGCTACATGAACGGGTTGTCGCAGCCCCTAAACTTAAGAACCAACCGGTTACCAGGCAGATTCTACACACACCCAAAGTACACGGGGCTACATGACCGCGTTGTCGCAGCCCCTAAACTTAAGAACCAACCGGTTAGCAGACAGATTCTACACACACCCAAAGTACACGGGGCTACATGACCGCGTTGTCGCAGCCCCTAAACTTAAGAACCAACCGGTTGCCAGACAGATTCTACACACAACCAAAGTACACGGGGCTACATGACCTCTGTATCTAGCATACATAATGATTCGCAATTTTAAATTATGATCATTATTATTATTTCTATTGCTATGCCTATCCCACTCCACATCCTTTCTCTATTCTTCCAGAGCACTGGAATGTTTATTTCTTCTTTTTACCCCCTTTCGGCGGTCCCTTGGCGGCTTTCTTCGCCTTCTTGGCCATTTTCTGCGCTAGACGCTCCAACTTACGTTGCCAATATTTTCGCCAACTCCTCTGAATTACCCGTGCGGCGTGGTTACGATGAAATTCATCCACCTTGTTCATAAGAATTTGCCATTCCTCCCTCTGTTTTTCATCCATGAGCAATTCGTATTCCTCTGACTGCTCATTATAGTCTTCCCTAAGCTTGTCCAAGAGGTCCTGCTGCTCTGCGATCTCAGCGTTTAGCTCGTCAACCTGCGTCTGCCGTTCAGCCATAGCCGCGTCATACTTGGCGATTTGTGACAGCAACTGCGACTCTAGCTTATACCTCTTGGCCCGGAGTTCCTTCTCATGCTCAATGTGTCTTGCTAAATTCTGTTTCAAAGACCACTGGGCATCAGTCACAGCATTCCTAAATCCCTTCTGGTTCAATTGACGTTCTCTGTGACTTTTGATCATCTGGCGCTCTGACTGGCATTCTACTTGATCCAGCTGCATCTTGTACGTGGCATGTAAGTTGCCGATAGAATCCTCCATTTGTTTAATAGTGGAAATTCTTTCCTGAAGCTTCATATTCGTGTCAGTTATAACAGAATTAGCTATATTTCGTAACCTAACAGCTTCTAATTTCAGCTCTTCGTTTTCGATCCATAACGCCCGTAGTCCTTTCTCTTTTTCTCGCTGAGAACGAGGAGAAATTGACATCCTGTGCAACAGATATGCTTTTATCTCACGGAGATAATCAAGATAAATGGTAGCAGCCGGGGATACTTGGCTGACGAGATACTTGGTCAAGGTAACGATTATAGGCTTACCGAGCAACGTGAGCAATACTTTACTCACCTCGGGGTCAATTGGTGCACCCCGAGAAGTCCTTGTTAGTTTGCGTTTCGAGCTTGAACTAGGAGGTCGTTGAAACTTGGTAGGCCATGTTACTGAGCTAGGTGTAACAAGCTTGCTGGAATCAGGCGGATTGAATTCTGTACCCTCTTCAGACAGTGAATTCCCCACAGCTCTGTTTGCTAGTTTAGACACCAATATCCGAATGGAATCAAAATCTCCTTCCAGAACTGAACTGACACTTCTGGTATAATCAGAATCTTCTCTTGTTCCGTTAGTTTTATTATGCCTGTTATAACACGCCAAAACAAGAGCTACTTCTTCTTGGTTGCACATCGGTTTCAACAGCACTCCATCGTTTTGCGCTAGAATTGGAACGCACATTGCCATTTCTGTGCAGGCTATTGTTTGATGAATAATGCGTGTGATGCGTTCCTTTTGAATATTAAACTCCAAATCAATTATATATTTCGGATCATATCCTTTAGTGATTGGGTCCAATGCCTCTATCTTGGTAAATGAGGCGTGAGACTGAGTGTCCCATCCTTTGTTAGAAACAAGAATCTGAGGAGGTGTGTCAATCCTTGGAAGGAGTCCTAAGTCATACTCAACATGCAAAGACTTATCGGATGGTTCACCTAAATCCTCCTCTTCATTATTCTCTTGGTGAATATCCTCAGCAGGTGCTGGTGTAGCCATCGTAAGAAGAGACTGTTCAAGTAGTTATGTACTGTAGGTCCGTTGCTTAGCAAGTCTCCGCCAGGTTTCCATAGGAATACCAAGACTCGTGCGACGCGACACAGTAACGCTATAAACAAAAGAATGAGCGTGCGCTTAATAACTGCGTGGTTTTTCGTGTATCTTTCATTCTTCCTTTCTTTCTTTTTTACCATCGACTTGAGCCTCTATGGACTGCGTGTTAACAACCACTCTCATTTCAGTTTCTGCGTCTTGTTCGTTTGCCGGCTTTGACTTCTTGCCAGTATCTCTTGAGCCCATCTATCAGCTTGTTCTTCCGCTCCTCTGTTAAAGGGCCTCTCCGTCTTCTGGGTTCTGCCTCCGCCATAAAACCCTGATAGCTTTTCACCATCCTTCTGAAACTATTCCTGTCTTGGATTTTATCCTTTGTAATGCGCACCTGCCTCTTATCTTGCTCACACTCTTGGAACCATTTCAACTTGGAGATCTTCGGTTTAAGAAAATTCCGTATTTTCTTTGTGAGCCGGTCTTTGTTCATACGGAAGATGTGTCCATAAAACAGAAATCTTCGTTTTCTAATTGCTGTTGTTATCGGTTCCATCTTGCTGTATACGTCTTTATTTGATACCAGCCGAACCTGTCCGTTAACCCATCTGTTGCCCAAGATCTTCCGTAGTAGTCTGCGTTCTCTTTCAAGTAGCTGATTAACTTGTCCCGTTCGATTCATACACAGGGTCTCCGACGCATATAAACCTTCTGGTTTGACAACAGTCCTGTAATGTCTTAGTTTGGCTCCTATACACAGTATCTTCTTATTGTAGATGTTTTTAGTCTGTTGGAACGTTTGCTCTAGTTTCAGGATGCGGATATTGGTCGCTTCTTGTTCGAGCCCATTCTCTTGGATTACTTCACCCAGGTATTTAAACTTCTTGACTCTCCGAATCTTTCCATGGTCAGTGAACAACCATTTTGGACCTTCACTGATGTTAGTCATGTATTTCGTCTTCTCAAACGAAATTTGTAGTCCTACTTTCTCTGCTGTTCCTTTAAGATGGTTTATCTTCCTGATTGCTGAACTGATGTTGTTTGCAAATATGGATACATCGTTCGCGAACGCCAGACAGTCAACATACACTCCTTTGTGTTTGGGGCCTAACCGAAACTGATCTTCATGTCCTTCTTCTTTGTTCAGTGATTTTCTCCATTCTCGAATTACATTTTCTAAGATACAATTGAAAAGAAGTGGAGAAAGTCCATCTCCTTGTCTGAACCCAGTTTATTATTTCGAAGGGCTCTGAGATTTCATTCTTGAATTTTACCTTACAGTAGATATTGTGTTGGAGACAGTCTGTTTAATCAAGTTTCTGGATGAATCATTCACCCCAAACTATTCCAGAACATTCAATAATGACTCTCGATCAATCTTTCTTTCTTTATTTCTTTCTGTCTTTCTGTATTAATGATGCTGATGCTGAGTATTCATTCAACGGGCGGAACAGCAAGGTCATCAGCCCGTTCTCTCTTTCTTCTTTCTTTCATTCTTAATAATGTTGATGTTGATACCATCTTTTTGGAAGCTTTCATTGAGAGGTTATGGCTGCTTGAGCTTTTAGTTCTCGCAGTGAAGAGGCGCAGCTGCGCTTCATAAAACTGGAGGTAGCGCGCAGTTCACTACTCCTGTGGGGAAAATGAAATGGAACTCAGTGGGAAATGACTCATAAAATGTAGAGTGGAAATGCTTACAAAAGGTAATTTAGAAAGAAAATACTCACAAAAGTAATTTAGATTGAAAAATACGCACAAAATATAGTTTAGGTTCAAAATACTTACAAAATGCAATTGAGATTCAAAATACTTACAAAATGCAATTGAGATTCAAAATACTTACAAAATGCAATTGAGATTCAAAATGCTTACAAAATGCAATTGAGATTCAAAATGCTTACAAAATGCAATTGAGATTCAAAATACTTACAAAATGCAATTGAGATTCAAAATGCTTACAAAATGCAATTGAGATTCAAAATACTTACAAAATGCAATTGAGATTCAAAATACTTACAAAATGCAATTGAGATTCAAAATGCTTACAAAATGCAATTGAGATTCAAAATACTTACAAAATGCAATTGAGATTCAAAATACTTACAAAATGCAATTGAGATTCAAAATGCTTACAAAATGCAATTGAGATTCAAAATGCTTACAAAATGCAATTGAGATTCAAAATGCTTACAAAATGCAATTGAGATTCAAAATACTTACAAAATGTAATTGAGATTCAAAATGCTTACAAAATGCAATTGAGATTCAAAATACTTACAAAATGCAATTGAGATTCAAAATGCTTACAAAATGCAATTGAGATTCAAAATACTTACAAAATGCAATTGAGATTCAAAATGCTTACAAAATGCAATTGAGATTCAAAATGCTTACAAAATGCAATTGACATTCAAAATGCTTACAAAATGCAATTGAGATTCAAAATACTTACAAAATGCAATTGAGATTCAAAATACTTACAAAATGTAATTGAGATTCAAAATACTTACAAAATGCAATTGAGATTCAAAATGCTTACAAAATGCAATTGAGATTCAAAATACTTACAAAATGCAATTGAGATTCAAAATGCTTACAAAATGCAATTGAGATTCAAAATACTTACAAACTGCAATTGAGATTCAAAATACTTACAAAATGCAATTGAGATTCAAAATGCTTACAAAATGCAATTGAGATTCAAAATGCTTACAAAATGCAATTGACATTCAAAATGCTTACAAAATGCAATTGAGATTCAAAATACTTACAAAATGCAATTGAGATTCAAAATACTTACAAAATGTAATTGAGATTCAAAATACTTACAAAATGCAATTGAGATTCAAAATGCTTACAAAATGCAATTGAGATTCAAAATACTTACAAAATGCAATTGAGATTCAAAATACTTACAAACTGCAATTGAGATTCAAAATACTTACAAAATGCAATTGAGATTCAAAATGCTTACAAAATGCAATTGAGATTCAAAATGCTTACAAAATGCAATTGAGATTCAAAATACTTACAAAATGCAATTGAGGTTCAAAATACTTACAAAATGCAATTGAGATTCAAAATACTTACAAAATGTAATTGAGATTCAAAATACTTACAAAATGCAATTGAGATTCAAAATACTTACAAAATGCAATTGAGATTCAAAATACTTACAAAATGCAATTGAGATTCAAAATACTTACAAAATGCAATTGAGATTCAAAATGCTTAGAAAATGCAATTGAGATTCAAAATACTTACAAAATGCAATTGAAATTCAAAATACTTACAAAATGCAATTGAGATTCAAAATACTTACAAAATGCAATTGAGATTCAAAATACTTACAAAATGCAATTGAGATTCAAAATACTTACAAAATGTAATTGAAATTGAAAATGTCAACCCATCAGATTCAAAATACTCACAAATAAACAAAACCTTATCCGCATCCGCCGCGCATCCGCACAACTGTTATCCACATCCGCCGCGCATCCGCACAACTGTTATCCACATCCGCCGCGCATGCGCACAACTGTTATCCACATCCGCCGCGCATCCGCACAACTGTTATCCACATCCGCCCAGCACGTTTGTTATCCGAATCTACTGGCATCAGAATAACTAGCGGACCCGTACGAGAAATCTCGCATGTTCATAAAGCACACTTTCCCCAATAGGTTTATAATGTGAGACAGGAAAATCTCAGCAATCTAGGTTTGTGCCGTATCTATATAAAGGGAGGTAGTGCGCAGTTCGTTACTCCTGTGGGGGTCCGGGCGGGGACATCAAGAGCCCGCTGATGAGCCAGCTTGGTGTCCTAGGTGAACCCCCACACAAGACATGGCACAAACCTAGAAGAATTGCTGAGTTTTAATCCACCGGCCGTGAAAACCAATATACCATCTATTTAAGGAGAAAGGTTGTTATGTTTAATTTCTCCAAATGATTATCGATCACTATTTACATTACAGATAGAATTCCAAGTTCTACGTTCTCTAACTTAAGAAGGCAATCACTGAAAATTGGATCATCATAACACTCACCGGTTATTCGATATTTATGAAACTATACCATTTGGGTACTCATTCCTTTGATTTACTGTTTCTGAAATCCATGCAAAATGATTAAGGAAATACCTCAGAATGTTAAGATTACATGAAACAGGCGTCACAGCGGCCAAAATGTGAAGTGTACAGCAATATTATGGAGCGTATTTTCCTACAGCAACAGTATCAACAAATCGCACACTTCGTACACTTCTTTAAAAGTCATTCTTTAAAGAAATTATAGATATTTACGAAATTAGAGTGCAATTCGTCACTGCTAATGTCTATTCTCTTTCATTTGAATGCTCATTTGTCACGATCGGTCGCTTGTGAGCGCCGTAGGAGGGATCTATACTACTGAAATAATTTGTAAATATAGGGAGGGATGATATTTTTAATTAGATAAAGCCTAAATTACAAAATCAACATATTCAGACATTTGAGGAGAAAGTCATTCCCCTAGGATTTGTATGTCATGTGCTATGTTTAAAATGAATGTTATTCAGCATGAATTACAATCCTTTCCTGTTCGGAGTGTTAATTATGCTTAAAGGCATAATTTAATTGAGATTAGCCAAAATCATCATCTTACATTTGTCATGAAAAAAACATAATGGAACAAGTAGTTCCGTGAAGAACTAAAACTTATTTCCATATGACCTACTTATGTTAATTGCGACTATCAACAAACAAAATTTCAGTTTGATTGCTGTAATAGATTCGTAGATATTGACAACCGAATAAATATTGCGGATGGTCGCCATGTTGGATTTTTATATATGCAGGTCTTAGAGTTATGTACTGAACCCTTCAGTATCGCAGTGTTTATATGCAAGAATCTTTTATCAAGGGGTCGCGCTCAGTTCATAGTGTGATGTATACGTTCGCCAAACAACATGCTCTACTGAGGGAAGGGTCATAAGATTAAAACTATAATTAAGAAAGGAAGTGACAAGACGTAAAATAATAACATATTGTAATGACTAATGGTGCATAAATGAATATAAATAACAACAATATTATTCCTCCCTGAATCTTCCCATGACAGAAATATATATATATAACTATGAGGGATCAGACGGATCTCCTCCTCATAAAAATGTGGATCCAAGTTCCACCAACTTACATCAGGATTTTATGTACGCGTTATGACTAACTACGAGGAATGAGTACTTGGATGACTGTTCGTTTACATCGGGTAACAGCCACGGTGCTTACGATCAATCATCTCGTAAATCAACGTTTACGGATATAGGACACAACACTAATAAAAACCTTTACATTAATGCTGACACACAATCTAATATCTAATATTTACAGGAATCTCCCTCGAGACCCTCTCCCATTGAGATAGCTCATCTGACAACGAGCTTGCCTGCAAGGCCAAAATGCTCAAACAAACAAACAAACAAACAAACAAACAAGGAAAACACAGCGCCGCACGTGACCACTCGGAGTCACTGACACAAAACCAAAAATAAACCAACAACAAACAAAAAAGAAAACATATGCCTCACGGCTGACATTATTATACATGAATAAAAAAAGTTGCGATAAGATAACGCTTCGGAGATTATAATGATTCGTAGGCAACTCCCATTTATTTAAACAATTTTTATCATCGATCAGTTCTTATTCTGTATTTCAACTATTAATACGGAGCCAACATGTTCTCCACTAATGACCTCGATGCAGTCTGTTCAACCCTCCTTGTGAAAACAGGTTCCCCCCTTCCTCTCAACTTTTGTCATCGTCCAGCTCCAGTGTGTAAAAATAACTTGACCAACTGTCCCGTTATCTCGTAGAATCAACAGCAACAAATCTCAACCATATGCACATATGGCAAGACATTAATCGATATAGTCACACACGCCCTCGCAAGGTCACGATATGGACTCGGCACCAAGCTGACAGAAATCAGTCTACGCTGAAATTCCCGCTTGTAATGACCAATAAAACACACACACACTCATTGCTGAGAATGAAATAACACTTTTCACACAGGTCGGTTGAATCAGATGCTCACAAATTATTTAGGAATATTAAAACCTACGAGAGAGCTAAATGCTCTTCGCCACAACTCACATTGCTCCAAAGGCAATAAACTTAATGAATCTGATCAATAATAAACACTACAAAGATCAATTTACCCGACAATCTACTTTATGATTATATTATTTCAGTCCTACTTCTGAAACACAACATATCTCCGAGAGACGTTTCTTAACCGCATTGCGTAAACATATGCGAACACGGTCGTCCACATAGCCACGTTAATTAAAACAAACACACAAGAACCTACGACTACGAACACTTGTGCGAGCTGTTTCCATGCAAAATGTGTGTCAGACCATAACTAAATACACTACGTTAATCAACACAAGCAAGATATTTACAAAAAAATATGTCCCATATACCATAAGTTGATTTGTCAGATAATAAGAATATTATTCAGTACTCATCCTCGGCCAGTCACCCGTCAGCGGACATCTGCAGCCATCTCCCTACTTAATGCTGCTTAGCTCGTCTCGAACATCTCAACGGAGTGTTGACAGTTCCAAACTTCTTCCATGATAGGCGATGTCATCTCTCGTGCTGATGCAAAAAGTTATAGGTTATTTATTACACACTCGATTTCTGTCTACTAAATTCACCGTTTAGGTACTTATTTCCCCAAAACAGTCTGTTGGCGAATTGTCGATGATACTGGCCCTACAAAAATAGTACTGTGACTATCTATCACACTGAATTTACAACTCATTTGTCTTAATAAAAATCTGTGTCCTCATGACACGCAAAGTACAACTGCCTACGTCCTCAGACGCGCAAAACACAAGATGTCAACCTGTGTCCTCCGACACACAAAATAACGTCAGCCTTCGTCCTCAGACGCACAAAATGTAATGTAATGTCTCTAACGTCCTCAGACGTACAAAATGTAATGTCAACCTGTGTCCTCCGACACACAAAATAACGTCAACCTACGTCCTCAGACGCACAAAATGTAATGTCAACCTGTGTCCTCCGACACACAAAATAACGTCAGCCTACGTCCTCAGACGCACAAAATGTAATGTAATGTCTCTAACGTCCTCAGACGCACAAAATGTAATGTCAACCTGTGTCCTCCGACACACAAAATAACGTCAGCCTACGTCCTCAGACGCACAAAATGTAATGTCATGTCATGGCTCTTCACGCCACTTATAAATGAACTGGCCCTAGGTATCGATAGAGGGGGAAAATATATAAAAATTTCTCAAAATAATAGTGGTACAGGAATGAAACAAATATCACTGGACTCGTAAAATTGCGCAGGTCAAGAATATGCCCATTAATTCTAGAATCGATCATAGAGATGTTGTCTAGCCGATCTCCCGCGTTAATGCTGCTTATCGCGTGCCCAGCTAGACTTGGCGCGTTCATAAGCATTCATCTCCTATTGGTTCCACTATTACGTTATTTTCGCGGTTTTTATCAGACCTCGGCCTAGTAGGAATGTCCAGTATTACCATCAGCCACTCACGTTACTGCATTATATTTTTTCTAGGCGCGAATAGTACAATGAACATGCCACAAGCGTATCTCACCACGAGTCCCTTCTATTCTGAGGTAGCCAGCACCTGTCCTTCTGAATCATCGATAGGCTATTTCCTTTCATATTCCCTAAGTATTTAGCCTTTTGTCAAACTGCTGCAGGTATATCCCCACTGTCTCCAACTTTGCTTGAAGTTTCCTCATCTTTGTCTGGCTATTTCATGACGCTGGTGGAAGTATTAATTAATTGTAGAAATAAAACATCGAATCATTTATCCATCAGGGGATAAAGGGTTCAGTACCATTAAAGGACAATTATTGCGTAGGTTCATTATAAAAACTTTCACTTCAATAGCATGAGTACGACACAAGAAATAAAAATTTAATTTTAAAATTCACACAGCCGCCATCTTGAGGTTATGTGAACAATTGAACTAAATTAAATACCAGTGTATTACAATGTGTAAAAAAAATGCTCTACCAAGTTTCATTGCGTTTGGATCACTAATTCGCGAGAAAAGTCAATTAAAACTTTCAACTTCACTTAGCCGCCATGTTAATTTTGTAGTTAAGCGGTTTTTGAAAGTCTCATATATGAACTTCCAGTAGTGCCCTGTATCTCCGTACTACATTTCAGGATGATACCGGTAATAGTTTCAGAGATATAGAATTCCGATGAAATATTTCGCACAGCCACCATCTTGAGGTTATGTAAACAATTGAACGAAGTTGGATGTCGGTGCAATACAATGTGTATAAACATATTCTGTACAAAGTTTCATAGCGTTTGGTTGGTTAAAACGCGAGAAACGTCTATTTAAATGTCACAATTCGGTTGGCTGCCATGTTGGTTTTGTAGTTACCAGGTTTTCAATGGTTACATAGGTAAAATTCTAGTAGTTCCCTTTAGCAAGGTACAAAATTCCAGAGTGATATCGGTAATAGTTTCGGAGATATTGAATGCTGGTGAAATATTTCGCACAGCCGCCATGCTGGATTGGTGAGACATAGCAAAAATTTAAGGACACGGTCGGGGTCGTCCGGAATAGTGTTACGAACTTACCGAGTTCCATTGAAATCGTTCCAGCCCTTTAGATTTTATTAGAGGGGGACACACATACACACACAGGAATCACACACACACACACATACAGACACACGGACAAAGGTGATCACATAAGCCTATTTTAGCCTATTTTCATTTATGAAAAAAATAGGCTTATGAGATCACCTTTTGTCCGTGTGTCTGTCTGTGTGTGCGTGTGCGTGTGTGTGTGATGGTGTATGTACCCCCTTAATAACTTCTGAATGGCTGGAGCGATTTCAATGAAGCTCGATAAGTTCATAGCACTATTCCGGACGACCCCGACCGTGCCTTTCAAATTTTGTTACGTCTCACCAATCCAACATGGCGGCTGTGCGACATATTTCACCAGCATTCAAAATATCTCCGAAACTATTACCGATATCACCCTGGAATATTTTACGGTGATAAAGGGAACTACTAGAAGTTCACTTATGTGACTTTTGAAAACCTGGTAACCACAAAACCAACATAGCGGCCAAGCGAATTTGCGAATTTTAAATAGACTTTTCTCGCGATTTAACCAACCAAACACAATGAAACTTGGTACAGTATATGTTTATACACATTGTAATGCACCGTCATCTAACTTCGTTCAATTGTTTACATAACCTCAAGATGGCGGACGTGCGAAATATTTCAACGGCATTCTAAAACTATTAGCGGTATCACCCTAAAATTTTGTACGGAGATAAAGAGCACTACTCAAAGTTCATCTATAGGACTTTCAAAAACCGGTTAACTACAAAACGAATATGGCGTTCAATCGAAGTTGAAAATTTTAAATAGACCTTTCTCGCGATTTAATGATCCAAACGCAATGAAACTTGGTACAGGAAATGTTTATACACATTGTAATGCACTGGTATCTAATTTAGTTCAATTTTTTACATAACCTCAAGATGGCGGCTATGCGAATTTTAAAATTAAGTTTTTATTTCTTGTGTCGTAATCATGCGATCGAAGTGAAAGTTTGAATAATGAACCTACGCAATAATTTTCCTTTAATGGTGCATGGCTCTATGGCCTATACATATAACAATCCAACATGGCGACCATCCGAAATTTGTAGATGGATCTCAATATCTACGAATCTATTACAGCAATCAAGCTGAATTTTTTAATGTTCATAGGGGCTATAAACATAAGTTCACCTATCGGACTTTCAATAACCTAGTGATCACAAATCCAACATGGCGGCGACGCGAAATATAAATATTCACATGGTCGTTTCTCGCAATTTAACCATCCGAGTGCAGTGACACTTGGTACAGTAAATCCTTATACAAATGTTAATCCATTGGCATCTATTTTTTCAATTGTTTCCATAACCACAAGATGACAGCTGTTCAAAATTTTTAAATGTCTTTTTTACTTCTCGTGTCCTAATCATGCGATTGAAGTTTGAATACTACACATACACAATAATCTTCATGTAACAGTACATAACTCTAAGACCTGCATATATAAAAATCCAACATGGCGACTATCCGCAATATTTAGTCGGTTCTCAATATCTACGAATCTATTACAGCAATCAAACTGCAATTTTGTTTGTTGATAGAGGCAATTAACATAAGTAGGATATATGAAAATAGGCTGTATAGTTCTTCAAGGAACTATTTGTTTATAAATGAAAATAGGCTAAAAATATGATATGTCATGATAAACATCCTGGTCCTAGTAATGATAATCAAAAGTTCGGATTGTATTCTAAAACCTATCCGCATATTTACTCCAAACCGCAGCTTACCCGCACAGCCATGTAAACTTCTCAGAAATCCCTCACAGGTTCCATTAATATTGACTGTCATTGGCATATCGCTCAGTTCGCAAAGGAAGAGGTGTAACTCTCGTTGCGCCCTTCGCGCGTAGCAATGCCTACCTGACAGGTTTCTACGGCCGCTCTGCGCGGTTATGGAACGCGCTGCCAGGGGATGCCAAGATCTTGCCTCTTCGGAAATTCAAGCCGTACATAAAAAGGTACATTGTATAAATAAACGTATTGTTACGTGCCACCCCCCTAGTGACACTTTTGTTAACTGGATTACGGTGGGTTGAAGCACAACACAGATTGTTCCTTTAAAGAAATAATTAACTTTATTGCGGCCAGAAAGATACACTACTCAACAGCAAATACAAGCAATTAGAACCTTACTCCAGTTTCCTCAAGTCTCTTCCTTGAGCGCTCTTGCCCCTTTCACTTGTCAACAAATCACAGAAGTTAAACCGTCTTAAAGAGTCCGGTGGCCTTGACAGAAGCTACCTGCACCTCTTCCTCATGTACACAAACTACAGTCACTTACGATATGGTTCATCAGTTAGCCGCTCCGGTGAAAACTGTACAGCGTTGTCAAGATGGGCTCTATCACGCGTCATGGCACGCCTCGCTCGGAAGTGCAGGGCTCCATATCAGCAACGCTCTACAGCATTTCCCGGAACGGCTAGCTTGTGAACCATGTCTTAATTCCCCGTACAAATACAAACCGATATAAAATAAGTGAATTAATTTACGTATTTCACAGTCATACAGCATAACTTTTTGATGTATAAGGATTATAACGCAACCAAGAACTACATTTTCCAACGATCCCGAGCCAAGAAAAAGTTACCTTACAAAAATGATAACAACTTTCGTTCTTGAACACACAAAATTTTGAAATTAATACACTTGTTATACAACATTCCAATGTATATTGTGTTAAAATTTGGATTCGATCTGAAGACGGGTTTGTGAGATAATAATTCTTAAATGTGACGAATGGTTGAAACACGCTTAAAAACGGGCACGTTTTGTGTTCCAACTGCGATAAAAAATATTAAATTATAAATTAAAATTCCAAACCTACATGAACTAACGTAAAATGGAACGACGAAAATGATGATGTTATTGGATTTTATGTAGGTCTGTTGGTTACTTCACAAACAACCTTCAAACTCGAGTGCACATAATACTTTGGTCGACAGTATATCCGCGGTTTTATCCGAGGATATCCGCATCCGCGTAAGGCTTTACCTATAGGAGACTAAAATGTTGCTGTTTGAGTCTTCAGTCTTATGACTGATTTGATGCAGCCTTCCTTCCCTCCCTGTCCTGAGCTAATCGTCTCACCTCTACATAGCTACAACACCTTACATCCGAAACAATCTGTTTAACATATTCTAACCTTGGTCTACCCCTACAGTTCTTGTCCTCGACACTTCCTTCCATAACTACATCTCTTCTCTTCATTAGCAGTCGCCAGAAACATCTCTCCTCTCCCACTCGTCTTAATAGCCTACCTCTTTATTTTAAACCCTATCTACCCATCTGATCTTCATCATTCACCTGTAACACCACATTTCAAACGCTTTAATGCTCCTCTTTTCTGCTGCACCAACAGTCCTAGTTTCACTTCCATAAAGTGCTGCGGACCGGACAAAGACTTTAAAAAATGACTTCCTAATACCTAAATCTATATTCGATGTCAACAGATTCCTTTTCCGTAGAAATGCTTTCCGCGGCTGAGCCAACCTCCTTTTTATATCATCTTTGTTTCGTCCATCACTGGTTATTTTGCTGCCTAAGTAGGCCTAACAGAAGTCTGGTTGGTTCCTCAGTTTTAGGGGCTGCGACAACGCGGTCATGTAGCCCCGTGTACTTTGGGTGTGTGTAGAATCTGTCTGATAACCGGTGTTAATTGTGATGACTGTATTAGTGTTTGTTATCTGTTTTCAATTCAAGTGAGGTCTGCAGACATTGCATTTTTTCAAGTAGTTCCTACTTTTGCCACCAAACGCCACCGTCAACGACTACTAGTTCAGAACTTGATCACCAGATGCCACCGCAGTCGGCTCCTGACGACGAACGTCGGAACCTAAGAGCGCTTGTCGAATGTTTAACCTATATATAATTTAACATCACACAGGTGTAATTAGTGGAAGGTTCTTTAACATGCCATAAATCTATGACATGGGACCGCTGGCTTTACTTCCCCTCCGAAGGAAGGCATACTGAGGGATTTTTAACGCTCTTTAAAAATCCGCCGACTTCGGCCGGGTTTGTAACAGAAGTCTCCTACTTCCTTTGGTCTTTCATCTGCCAACTTTGTTCTTGCACATGTTGTTATGGTAACCAGGTGTCAGAAATGTGTCACTGCAACACGGTTCAACGTGTAGGAATTACTGTAAGTACGCTTGCACGTGTTGCGATGGTAACCAGCTCGGTAATAGCCTACTTTCGATTTTTGCAAAAAATGAAAGTAGACTTATGAGATCAACACAGGGCGAAAAGTGTGTCTGTCTGTGTGTGTGTGTGTGTGTGAGAGTCTGTGTGTGTGTGTGTGTATGTGTGTGTGTGAGTCTCTGTGTGTGTGTGTGTGTATGTGTGTGTGTGAGTCTGTGTGTGTGTGTGAGTCTGTGTGTGTGTGTGTGTGTGTGTGTGAGTGTGTGTACTCTGAATGTCTGTCCCCCCCTATCAATTCGAACACGGTGAATGCGAATTGAACGAAATTTGGTACAAAGGTAGCACTAGTAAAGGACACCTCAGTGTCATGTTTTATATCGCCGCCATCTTGACGGAAACGTAATGGCGGCCACACAAATGTTCAAAGCTTAAATCAAATTACGACTAACCTAATTATCCGATCTCTACCAAATTTTGCAACAACATACCTTTATGGAGGGGAGCATCCTTTGACCACACCAATAGGCCATCAGCGTAATAGTTTGCGGATGGCGGCCATCTTTGTGTGAAAATCGATTCCCCCTATTAATTCGAACACGGTGCAACCGAATGGATCGAAATTTGGTACAGAGGTAGTACTAACAAAAGGCACCTCAGTGTCATGTTTTATATCGCCGCCGTCTTGACGGAAACGTAATGGCGGCCACACAAATGTTCAAAGCTAAAATCAAATTACGACTAACCTAACCATCCGATCTCTACCAAATTTTGCAACAACATACCTTTATGGGGGGAGCATCCGTTGACCAAACTAATAGGTCATCAGCGGAATAGTTTGTCGTGACCTACCTGGCCTGTGAGACGGTCTGGCAGGTTGACAGCTCCTCCGACGATTTCCCTACTAGCCGAGCGGTTTTCTAGATAAGGGAACTTGAGGTTTCACAGACTCGTCCCGGAACTACCGGAATAAAAGATGAAATTCCCTTGGACTACTGCCGATTTATTAAGCCCTTGGCAGTCGAAGTATATATACACTATATACAAATTATGTGAAGTTACTGCTGGGAGTGCACGCAGGTCTGTAATAGCGCTACTAAGTCTTACTGATACTTGACATCTAGTGTGTCTCCGCGAGGCTGAATTCTGCTCGCGCGCGTTACGACGTTACTCTGGCAAGAACTAAGGCGTGAGAGCTACTGTTACTCTGCCGCTCCACTACTCTACTGCTCTGCTGCTTGACAACTCGGTTACTCTGTAATAACTCTGTAATAACTCTGCCGCTCGCCATTTTGGATACCCTTATATTCAACTAGAGATGACCCAGAATCCATCTATCCCTTCCACTGAGGCCTGGTCCATTCCACCCTCCAGTGCCTGGCAAGTGCTGCTCCCTAAGGTAGCGGCGACTGCCCATACTTGTGTCTACGTGACATCCAAGGTTCAACTTCTGGCCTGACTTGTGACTATGAATCACTCTCCCTACAATACAAAGTGCTCGACCAACGTACTGTTGTACTTTCAATATTTACAGACCATTGTACACATCCTGGCTCCAGCAATCCTATCTCCTCCAGAAATACATCTCTGGCTTACAATTGCTCACATCCAACTTAGTAATAATAATAATAACTCTATTGCCCTTATGTATAATGTTCCTTCGAACCGCAGTCCTGGGTTCTGAATCATGGAGGTTCACAGTCACGACACCTCCCTCCCCAGGGAAGAAATGGGTGCAATCTTCCTTGCATTCATTTCTGTCCCAATATTACACTCGGTTACTGTCGAGTCGTAATGATCTGCGACTTTGCGTTGAGGGTGAAGGCTGTAGTGCGATCTGACTCGCACTCATATCTGAACCTACAATAGCCCTTGTAGGCGTACTGAAGCGTCCTTCAGCAGGCCTAGAGTCTAATTCCAAGATTTCCTCAGACATCTCCGGGCGTCCCCGAAGTTGCCTGGGACGTTGGAATATCGTAATATCCTCATCTGAAGTCTTAGCCTTACCTTCCCTCGTAATTACTGTTTGCCTTATGCAAATATTTGGGCAATGTGACCTTGCATCATCAAACCATTTCTTGGCTGGAAACCCTAATTTAGGGCAATCACAACAACAATTGCAACAATAGCACCATAAAATTATCCCAATTGTACCTGCCATAGTTAGTACAATATACTTATATACATTGAAATGTTTATACATCATCTGACTTTGTATGTCTTCTTCTTGTTTTCTTACCAAGTCCTCCACCTCTTCTGTTTTGTGCGTGGCCCACTTTAAATCATTCACATGATTTAACAAATTATTCAGTGGCAGTTTATTAACCTCCGGTACCTGCTCTAACTTAATCTCACTACCAATCTGCTCGCAGCAGTCATAATTAAGTATCAAATCTGGCACTAAGTCCTTACCTCGAGTAGTGTTTATTTTACCTACCCCTTGTACCTTACTATGGGGGCTGTACAACGTACACCCTGGACTTAACACAACAATACCTGTGCCAGTTAGTCCCATATCACTTGTAGTGTCCTTACACATGCAGGTGACCCTTGTCTCACCTGGAGACACATAAATATACCTGTTTTCCCTTATAGGTATCCACAGCAATCGCTGTACTGGTAGTACTCTCTTATCACAATTCTCCGGTACCTGATTAACTCCACTGAGTATCTTCACTGCGCAACTGTCTTGCGAGTGAACCATATTAACAGGGAACTGAGCATGACACAACCTCCACGTGGCAGACACTACCTTACACTGCCTCACCTGTTCCCTATCTAATTGCGCAAATGTCTGCTTTTCCTTGTCCATCAATATATAGTCCTTGGCCTCTTGAATGTACACAAAATGGTGGGGATTACTCTTCATGTAAGTGGGGAATGGGATCATATGATACACACTATAAACCACTCTGTCTGTAAGGGGTGTCCTTATAACATTCACAAGATAATTTTCACTTGTAAACACTTCCACTGTGGCCACCTTGTAGACTAGGTAACCGTAAGCTGACCTTAATTCAAATGGCAAGGATAACCCTTTTGGAAAATCCTCCTGGGCTTTCTTATAACTTTCTATGATGTCATCCGGTGATATTATCTGTACCTGGATGACTCCTACCTGTGCGTTCATGATGCCTGACAGTACCACACTGTACTGCTCATACAGCTGTACAAGTAAGCCTTCTATCTCAATTAAATGTCTGTTTAATGAGATTTCTAACTCTGCTTGCTCAAATGCTTCTGTAATCCGAAGCGTACTATTGGACAAATATGTCCTGATTTCATTTAAAGCCTGAGTCAACCTCTGCTCGTTTGCAGTTACATCGTAGATGGTGCTGTTCATTGTTTGTAACGTGGACTTAACCACTAACATCTGTTCTTTAGTGACCTTAATCATTGAGAGTTGCTCTCTCTCTAACTCACTTATTTGTGACTCATACTTATCTGCATCATCCTGACTTAACGTTCCAAATAACGCTTTGGCTATTGAACCTACAGCATTTATCAATCCCCTTTTCGGTCTGGTATTATCCGTCTCCCCACTTGGTCTAGTGATTTTGGCTATCGTTTCTTTAGATTCCTTAATCCGTTGCAAATGATTACTTAACATCTTAACGTCATGCTGACATGTCAAATTTGTTTTCTGCTCTAACAATATACATGCCAATTGTGTCCAGTGTATATGCTCCCTGATATTCGAAAATACATCACTTAGCTGATTCAAATTCACATAGGTAACTAATGTCCATTCCATATTATACAACTGTATCTCACCCTGGTTGTCGAAGTATACTCCAGGTGTATTCTCGTATGGTGTCACTTGTACATCTAGTACTTCTCCGGTTATGCCGTGGGGTGATGATGTCACTGTTACCACCGCCACCATGGTGTAGAACCATTCTAGCATTCGAGCCATTGCCTTCTGCCTTACCTGCAAGGTAAAGACAGGTTATTCGTTACCTATTTTACTGATTTTCCACCAAAATTTTATCTACTTCAATAACTAAAGTCTCAAAAGACTTTGCTTCGCATCCTGGCTTAGGCATGCGGCTACAAAACTATCAGCAGTGTCATACACTAAGTTCAAAAACTTGCTCCCTTAACTTCGAGTTCTGTTACATAGAGACTCGGCTTCACATCCCACCTCGGGGATGGCTACACTAATGCCGTTTGCATTTTACTGAATGCTCTCAAAATGTGTCTTACATGGCTCGGTTTCTGTGTCATTTCATCTAAGCTAATTTCCGGTTTTCCCTACCCCTGTCCTAACGGGTGCGTATCCGCGACTACCCTAGGGGTGACGAGTCACATATAGGCTACACGCTCGCCTTCGTGCAACCCTTTACTTACGAGCACCTCAGTGCCACCCGTCGAACCTCTGTTCGTCTGACTGTTTAAAATTTCTAGTACGACCCGATTTTGTTTTCCGTAGCTTGGCGGGGTATTAAAGAACCCTACCAGCAGCTGTCGCTATGACCTAGTTACCATTGAGACGAAGGGGTGTGTAACTTCGTCGTGGCCGAAATTTGAGGTTCTGACTCTTCGCTTTCTTAAAATGTGCCTCTTAGAGCACTTCTTCTCTACTTACTATACACACGTATGTGTCCCTAAATAATTTGTACCGTTAACTCAGGTGTCCCTTATTCACCCTTATGCCATTGATTGGCTTCCATATATTACCTACGGCAGGCCTTCGTATACTTGGGGCTGCCATTAATAACATATGGCTCAATTACACAGAGCTACTCACCGGGATTCGCGCCTGCCTGACCAGTAGATAATCGAGGTCATCAGGCGACGCCTCTTTTCTGTCGCCTCTTACGACACAGCAGGCTCACTGTTGGGGGTATTCTAACACCAATGATCACGTGTCTAAACGTTCCAATGGTTCCCGCCACCCACACGGGGGTTTTTAGTTTCCTCAGGATGGCCGCTCCGGGGCCACTATGGACATCCCTGTATTTCGCCTTACATAACTCGTGCCTCCCGGTGCATTATCTAGGCCGCTCGCCTCAGTTGTCCACTGTTCAAATATTATTGTGTGCCTACTGATAAACTATATTGACTCCATTCGCACACAATCTCTTACAGCTGTGTTAACCCTTAGCTGTCATTGTAGTCTACTAACCGTATATATACGTCCATACTCCTTAATCCGTTCTGTGCTGCTTCTGCACCCACCCGGGTTCTAAACCCGTTGGAGTCCTTTTACAAGTACATTTTCAACCGATTCTTATGCACCTTAACTCTTGAGCCTTTCTTACTAAGCAATAGGGTGCAATTTACCCCTGAAACGTCAACGACCTCATAAGGCCCTACAAATGGCGGACTCAGCTTTTTAGATCGTCCTCTTCGCAATGCATCATTACGCAAGAGTACCTTGTCACCAATTCGAAATGTGACTTCATTCTGCCTTTTATCGTAATTAGCCTTTTCCAGTTCTTTACGCTCAACTAGCGTCCTCCTAGCGGCTTCATGATTCCTCCTGAGCTGTGACGTCAGCTCCTCTACCACGTTCTGATGTTCATTATAATCCACCTCAGGTGGCTTTTGCAATACACCTGGTATATTCGCCTTCCTTCCAAAAATAAGCTCGTAGGGTGTGAACCCTGTACTAGTACTCTTGGTAGTATTATACACAAAGCTCGCTGTGGGCAGATATTTATCCCAGTCGTTTTGTTCACTTGAGCAAACATAATGTCTCAGGTACTCTGCTAGTACCTTGTGGGATCTCTCTACGCTACCGTTGGATTGTGGTCTGAAAGCGCTTGTGTTTGTTTTCTTAATTCGCAATTTCTTGCAAAGTGCCTTGAAAACTTCACTCATGAAGTTACTACCCTGGTCAGTGAGAATCTGCCCCGGTATCCCGTAAATGCTTATAACCTTATTAATGAGCGTCCGTGCCACTGTTTCAGCCTCCTGATTCGGCATGGCACTAGCTACCAAGTACTTCGACAGTTGGTCCTGGCATGTCAAAATATACTTATTGCCAAGCTCTGTCACCGGAAGTGGACCCACCACATCCAGAGATACCTTCTCAAAGACCGTGCTAGGGGTGTCCGTAATTACCATTGGCGCTCTGACGTCTGGTCTAGTCCCCTTATTCTTTTGGCATGAAGGACACGAGCGTATATAACGCTCAATGTCGCTTTTCATTCCCTTCCACTTGAGCCATGTTTAACATCTCTCATTTCTTTATTTTCTTTGGCGGCCGTCCCGGTTGACTGAGACGCCATGTGAGATACTTTCTGTCCGGACGTGCCTTGAGGCTCTCCGCCTTATTATTTAAAATGTAATGTTTTTCCTTTTTATTTAACATTGTTATTATGCCGAAGCCTTCCATTTACTCATGTAAGTAATACATCTAACCTTGTGTCCACTATGCTCATTTCCTAAATTTAACCTTTCTTTTTGATCTTCGTCGTGTGCTTGGATTTGCTGTGGAACCAATCGTAATGGCGGTCTCCTGTTTTATTTTGTTTGAGTCTTCGTTTAACCTTTTATTTGTGCCGTGAAATATATCTGCGAGTGATTTTGTGAGTGTATGTTTTTCTTGCTGCCAGGTGCATTGATGCTGTTTTGATTGGGCATATCTTCGAATGGGTCTCCCGTGGTTTGTGGACGTTGGCGTTTCGACCATTCTCCCAACACGAGGCATGACACCATATATTTTAGCCCTTATGTTTTCCCTTCATTCCATGCTTCGGGCAACTGGATCACGGCGGTAACTTTAAGTAGGCCTTACCGTATTCAGCTCGAACTCGGAACGTAAGTTGGGGACTAGGCTATATAGGTTTAGCATATTTTGCTAGACTACCTACAAGCACGAGTTGCTTTGAGTTTTATTTCTGCATCGTCGGCTGGCATTTTGTGTGTTTGACTGCGTGTATGTATCTTGATATATTTCACGGACACCTGACGTCATTTGTTTCTTCTTATAGTATCTTTGGTTTTGCATTTCTTTTCTCTGGAGACTGCCAGCTCGATCGCATCCCCATTGCTCGCCACAGCCTTTGCGACACGCACACAGCCTCTTGTTTTATCTTTGCTATGCTTGTTATTTGTGGTCGTCATGACAACCATCCATCTCTAGGCAGAGAAGTGATTGTTGTTGACCAGCGACCGGCTCGATTGCCTCTTGATCTTTTACTTCCTCCCTTTTTACATCGTTTTCACCGAAGTGAGCACAGGTATGAATTTAATTTGTTAACGTTATTTACTATCGTAAGTTATTTATTGTTATTTATATTTATCTTCCCCGTTTGAAAGTGACTTTATTTGACCCCTAGGTGAAGGGTATTCTTTTTTGTGTGTGTTATTCTGGCCGGGTTTCTTTGTGTGTTCGGTTTCAATTCATTAAATTTCCATTCCTTTACCCATGTGTCTTATTTAGTAGTGTTTGGCGATCGGGCTGCTCGCTCTCTCTCTCTCTCTTCAAACCTAGGCCTAACTTATTCTAGCTTTCTAGCACCAGGAGGGTATTCCTACCACTCGTCGTGGGACCACCTTCACGGAGTCTGGAGTCGCTCGGCACATCTGGCCTGCAAGTACGGGCCCAGCACAGGTCAGAAATTAACATCCATTTCCACTGCGTACTCCTTTCTTTTCTAGTTGGTTCCAGTGATGCAGCTAGGAGGCACGCCAAGAATATGTTTATTTTTAATAGGACGGTGCAGATGGTATCAGTTGCGAGGTTAAGTCTCCTGGTCGCTTAGCCATATCCATTGGATTTTAATATTTCGCTGCATATTTTTCAATGTTGTTTTTATTCTGTTTCATGTTCCCTATTGCATACTATGCAAACAAATATTGAGGGTCAATGTGAACTTCCAAGGAGTATGGACCATAAAAATAACAAACTGTAAGGAGAGTGCAATGAGTTGGACCCTATCAACGAACCCCAGCATTGGTAATGTACTAACCAACCCTACTTCTTGTTTCGTACTCATTTCAGGCGCAGGACGGAGGCAAGACATTTGTAGTTATTGTTTTGAATTGTAGCTAGCAGTACTTCTGTAGTTTAGCCATGTATTCTCTCCCAGGTTGTAACGTGAAGAAGGAGCTCATCCAGTCTGACGATGATCTGCTATCGTTTGAAAGTGTCTGTGGGAAAGACACTAATCCATTGACTGAGGTGAAAGGCCATCGCAAGGGAGGCGTAGCCAATATAGTGTCCAAGTGGGGAATTTCATTTTCTGGTGAACTGGGAGTTTCGTCTGTATTTGAGTTCTTAGACAGGGTCAGTGAACTCTGCCATTGTTATGACCTCGAACCAGACGACATTGTTGTCTGCCTACCGTTATTGTTGAGTGGCTTAGCTTTAAAATGGTATCGACTTACCAACAGATCTTTCATCTCGTGGGTTGATTTCTGTAGGTCAATAAAGGAGCGGTTTACGACTTATGATTTTGAACATGACTTGAAGGCTGAAATTCATCGCCGTACCCAGGGTTTGGAAGAGCCTGTAGACGATTTTGTTACTGGGCTAATGACTTTAATAAGTAGGTTGTCGCAGCCCCTTCCCCTTATTGAAACTGTTGATATTGTGTATAGAAATCTAGCACCTGAGTACAAATCTTTCATACGCCGGTCCAGTGTGTATAGTGTGGCTGACATTGTTGATCAAGGACGTGAATGCGAGTTCAATCGGCGCCTGCGCAAGTCATATGTACCCCCACCCCTCCCCTCTGACAGTTTGTTTCCAGAGACTGCATGCGCGCAATCCCAGATTCAGAGGACTGCGCACCCATCTTCACTATCTCGTCAGGAGGACCGGGCAGTTAACCGTCCCCACTCGCATATTGTCGGGAGTATTCCCAATGCTACTTCTTCTGCGAATCCCGCTCCTCAGGATCAACAGTTACCTCGAAACCCGAACATGTATAACCGTATAAAATGTTGGAATTGTGATCGTTTGGGGCATCATATTAATTCCTGCCGTGCGCCCTCTCGTGTGTTTTGTCACACATGTGGTCTTCGTGACGTGACGCACATAGCCTGTCCTAGATGTGCTTCGCGTCAGGGAAACGAGCATGGGTCCCCGGTTTAGACCCGCCGGAGTGGCCATGCAATGACGTTCGCCGGGAAATGAACATTTCCACGACTGGAAACTTCTGTCCTTGGGTCCCTGTAAGTGTTAAGAAATTGTCGATACCCGCTTTACTGGATTCTGGTGCTTCACGTTCATTTATTCAGCGCTCCATCGCGGAACAGCTTCCTGTTACTCAGATTTGTCCACAAGATGGGGGTTTGAAATTTTATTCTGCGGTGAAGTCATCTATTTCTGTTTCTAGCGTTGTAACATGTCATATTAAGATATGTGGTTATTCTTGGGATTGGAACTTCCATGCGGTGGATGACTTATCTACGCCTATGATCTTAGGTTCTGATTTTATGCACAAAGCAGGGTTGAGGCTTGATTTTTCGGATCATTCCTTCAGTTTTTTGTTTAAATCCAAGGAGCGGTTTCATTTTAATACTTGTGAAGCGAGTGTTCCTTGTAATTTTTCTGGTATCTCTGCTGTTCTAAACCCTCCTACTTTATTCACGAGTCAACGTGACGCTTTATCTGATTTGGTGAATGAATTTCCAGATGTTCTCACGTCGGAACTGGGTTCCGCTATCGGCTACGAGTGTCATATTGATTTGACTGATGAGATTCCAGTAAGGTCGGCGCCATTTTCTTGCTCTCCACCCAAACTCATTGCCATGAGAGAATATATTCATGATCTTAAGGCACGCGGTGTTGTGAGCCCTTCTAAGTCTTCTTATGGTAGTCCAGCATTCCTGGTGCCTAAGAAAGAGGGTACTTTTCGTTTAGTAGTTGATTATCGTCGACTCAATTCTAAGGTAGTGTTCGACAACTTTCCCCTTCCAACTCTGGAGAGCGCTTTTCAGCATTTTCACGGGGCGAAGTACTATTCCGTCCTAGATTTGAATTGTGCATATTATCAAATTCCTCTCGATCCCGAGAGCCGTAAGGTAACTGCGTTCTACACTCCGTTCGGCCTTTTTGAGTTCAATAAGTTACCCATGGGCATTTCTATCGGCGGACAAGTATTGAGTAGTGTTTTGGACGAGTTATTTGGAGATTTAAAGTATTCATCTGTGTTTAACTATCTAGATGACCTCGTGATTTACAGTCAGTCTTTTGAGAATCACCTGATCCATTTACGTGAAGTCCTATGTCGTCTTCGCAGAGCCGGACTCACTGTTAACCCGGACAAAATCTCTTTGGCTTCGAAGCAAATCAAATTTTTAGGTCACATTCTTTCGGATGTGGGCATAGAAGTGAACCCTGAGCGTGTGCAATGTATCCAAGAGTTCCCTACTCCCACGAATGTGAAAGCAGTCCGACGTTTTTTGGGAATGGCAGGCTTTTACAGTAGGTTCATTAAGGGCTTTTCGGACATTTCAGCGCCCCTGAATTATTTGAAGAAGAAGAATGTACGATTCGTGTGGGGCCCCGACCAGTGTCTCGCCTTTGAGAAATTCAAAGAATGTCTTTCATCGGCTCCCGTCCTTCGAACTCCGGATTTTGGGAAAGATTTTATGTTACATTGTGATGCGAGTGATGTCGCAGTTTCTTGTGTGCTTAGTCAGCAGGTGAATGGTAATTTGGCACCCATCGCTTTTGCCAGTCGGATGCTTAATGATTGCGAACGCCGGTATTCCACTTTCGAGAAAGAAAGTCTGGCTGTCGTATTCGGCTGTGAACGTTTCAGATCTTTTCTAGAACATCGGCATTTCATAGTGTATACCGACAATGAAGCTCTGTCCTGGATGCGCTCGCATGTCAAAAAATTGGGACGTATAAATCGTTGGATTCTTCGTCTATCCTCTTTCAGCTTTGACATCATTCACGTCCGAGGCAGTAAAAATGTTGTAGCGGATTGTTTGTCACGCATGTTTGAGGAACCTCCTCCCATTGTTGAGATCCCCGAGCCAGTGAATCTTCTCCAACACATTCCATGGTCTTTTACTGACATCCGTACGTACCAAGCAGATGACCCATTTTGTGTCACATTGCGTGAAAAAATTCTCGGGAAAGATCCTGGTGTATCTGAGTTTTCATTGCGCAATGATGTTATAGTGCATACCGCTCCTCGATCTTCGAAATGTAGGATTTTCGTGCCAGAGAATATACGAAGTATGCTCTTGGCGTATTTCCATGAATCCTGTTTTGGATTACATTTAGGTATGACGAAGACTTTCCATAAAATCTCTCAGGAATTCTTCTGGCCTCATTTGAAAGCGGATGCTTTTGCTTTCGTCCGAAAATGTGTTACGTGTCAACGTTCTAAGCCAGCAAAGAATTCTCGCATTGGACTTCACCACGCTGACACGATGTCATATCCTAATGAGCGCCTGTTTATAGATTATTTTGGTCCCCTAGTTAGGTCATCTTCTGGTCATCAAGCTATACTTACTGTCGTTGATGGATTTTCAAAATTTGTATGGTTATTTCCTGTCAGGGAAATCACGACACGTACCACTGTTAGGCTTTTGACCAATCATATTTTTGGTGTTTTTGGTCCTCCAAAGTTTTTAGTGTCCGATAACGCGAGCGCTTTCCGGTCCAAGTCTTTTAGATCAATGTGTTTTCCTTGGGGAATTGATCATGTCTTTTTGGCACCCTACCACCCTCAGCCAAATCACGTTGAAAGGTTGGGACGCAAATCTTCAGTTTTTCTCCTTAGGATTTAACACTGCTCTTCATGAATCGACGAATTCTACCCCTTCGGAATTGTTTTTAGGAAGGCGTATTGTTGATCCACTTCAGCTTCAGTGGAAAATAGATTATCTGGCTGCGCCATCCCGCCGTACCTCAGTCAAAGAAAAATGGGAAGTTGCTGTACGGCATCTGAAAAGGGCACGAGATCGCGTGGCATCTCGCTATAACAAGGGTAGGCAACCTGTTTGTTTTCAGGTGAATGACGACGTGCTAGTGCGCCTGCACCCACAGAGTTCGGCCAAGAATAAGGAGTCAGCTAAGCTAATGCTTCGCTGGAGCACGCCCAAAACTATCACTAGATTTTTAACACCTGTCACTGTTGAATTGATCTCCAAGGAGAATCCCACCGACGTATCCAGAGCTCACATATCTCAATTGAAACCATTTATTGTGTAACCTTCTTATTTGCTGTGATTAATATTGTCCTTTTTCTGCGTAGGTTAGCCAATCATAATTTGCTTATGTTATCCAAGGAAGCTAGTATTCATATGGCGTCTCCTTGACCTGCCTATTATTGAACCAATTTTGACCGAGGCAGAGTCAAGTACAAATTTACGAGCTCAAGAAAGAAAATAATACAAGAAGAAATAGGCCTACATACTCTGTGTAACTTAATATTTATTGTAAAAATATGTATTTTTGCGAATTCGGCCAGTAGAGAATTTATATTCTATAAATAATGGACACATTATATCGCTTCTTTGTTATTTTAATACGTCACTTTCATGATGGGTATAAGGAGAATGGCAGACTTCGGCGTCAAAGGGCGAAAGTCTTTTGTATATGATTTTCGTCCGTGTCTCTATCTACTTTTCTTGTCATTGTAACGCTCAGGCGAACCGTAATACCATTATGACAAGCCCAGGGATCGTCAAAGGAACGCGCGCCTTTGGGGACCCCGAAGGAGTTCTGTCCTGATATTGCGATCGCCGAAGCGATCTGATTATTTTTATATATTACTTCATTTTATAACTGTATTCTTTCTGATATGGCTCAATTGCTTAAGTGATTGTTATATCGATCACCCTCCCCCCTCATATTTTGTGTACTGTTATAGTTGTTGAAAAACCACCTGTGTGATAAGGATGTTGTGTATTTTGGAACACTTGGGACATGATTGATTTCAAAGCGGTGGTACTTAGTGATGTAAAAAGAAAAATCTTTTATTATTATAAATATTTTTTCTTTTGGGGGGGTGGTGTGGATCCTGAGCCATGTTTAACATCTCTCATTTCTTTATTTTCTTTGGCGGCCGTCCCGGTTGACTGAGACGCCATGTGAGATACTTTCTGTCCGGACGTGCCTTGAGGCTCTCCGCCTTATTATTTAAAATGTAATGTTTTTCCTTTTTATTTAACATTGTTATTATGCCGAAGCCTTCCATTTACTCATGTAAGTAATACATTTAACCTTGTGTCCACTATGCTCATTTCCTAAATATAACCTTTCTTTTTGATCTTCGTCGTGTGCTTGGATTTGCTGTGGAACCAATCGTAATGGCGGTCTCCTGTTTTATTTTGTTTGAGTCTTCGTTTAACCTTTTATTTGTGCCGTGAAATATATCTGCGAGTGATTTTGTGAGTGTATGTTTTTCTTGCTGCCAGGTGCATTGATGCTGTTTTGATTGGGCATATCTTCGAATGGGTCTCCCGTGGTTTGTGGACGTTGGCGTTTCGACCATTCTCCCAACACGAGGCATGACACCATATATTTTAGCCCTTATGTTTTCCCTTCATTCCATGCTTCGGGCAACTGGATCACGGCGGTAACTTTAAGTAGGCCTTACCGTATTCAGCTCGAACTCGGAACGTAAGTTGGGGACCATATAGGTTTAGCATATTTTGCTAGACTACCTACAAGCACGAGTTGCTTTGAGTTTTATTTCTGCATCGTTGGCTGGCATTTTGTGTGTTTGACTGCGTGTATGTATCTTGATATATTTCACGGACACCTGACGTCATTTGTTTCTTCTTATAGTATCTTTGGTTTTGCATTTCTTTTCTCTGGAGACTGCCAGCTCGATCGCATCCCCATTGCTCGCCACAGCCTTTGCGACACGCACACAGCCTCTTGTTTTATCTTTGCTATGCTTGTTATTTGTGGTCGTCATGACAACCATCCATCTCTAGGCAGAGAAGTGATTGTTGTTGACCAGCGACCGGCTCGATTGCCTCTTGATCTTTTACTTCCTCCCTTTTTACATCGTTTTCACCGAAGTGAGCACAGGTATGAATTTAATTTGTTAACGTTATTTACTATCGTAAGTTATTTATTGTTATTTATATTTATCTTCCCCGTTTGAAAGTGACTTTATTTGACCCCTAGGTGAAGGGTATTCTTTTTTGTGTGTGTTATTCTGGCCGGGTTTCTTTGTGTGTTCGGTTTCAATTCATTAAATTTCCATTCCTTTACCCATGTGTCTTATTTAGTAGTGTTTGGCGATCGGGCTGCTCGCTCTCTCTCTCTCTCTCTCTCTCTCTTCAAACCTAGGCCTAACTTATTCTAGCTTTCTAGCACCAGGAGGGTATTCCTACCACTCGTCGTGGGACCACCTTCACGGAGTCTGGAGTCGCTCGGCACATCTGGCCTGCAAGTACGGGCCCAGCACAGGTCAGAAATTAACATCCATTTCCACTGCGTACTCCTTTCTTTTCTAGTTGGTTCCAGTGATGCAGCTAGGAGGCACGCCAAGAATATGTTTATTTTTAATAGGACGGTGCAGATGGTATCAGTTGCGAGGTTAAGTCTCCTGGTCGCTTAGCCATATCCATTGGATTTTAATATTTCGCTGCATATTTTTCAATGTTGTTTTTATTCTGTTTCATGTTCCCTATTGCATACTATGCAAACAAATATTGAGAGTCAATGTGAACTTCCAAGGAGTATGGACCATAAAAATAACAAACTGTAAGGAGAGTGCAATGAGTTGGACCCTATCAACGAACCCCAGCATTGGTAATGTACTAACCAACCCTACTTCTTGTTTCGTACTCATTTCAGGCGCAGGACGGAGGCAAGACATTTGTAGTTATTGTTTTGAATTGTAGCTAGCAGTACTTCTGTAGTTTAGCCATGTATTCTCTCCCAGGTTGTAACGTGAAGAAGGAGCTCATCCAGTCTGACGATGATCTGCTATCGTTTGAAAGTGTCTGTGGGAAAGACACTAATCCATTGACTGAGGTGAAAGGCCATCGCAAGGGAGGCGTAGCCAATATAGTGTCCAAGTGGGGAATTTCATTTTCTGGTGAACTGGGAGTTTCGTCTGTATTTGAGTTCTTAGACAGGGTCAGTGAACTCTGCCATTGTTATGACCTCGAACCAGACGACATTGTTGTCTGCCTACCGTTATTGTTGAGTGGCTTAGCTTTAAAATGGTATCGACTTACCAACAGATCTTTCATCTCGTGGGTTGATTTCTGTAGGTCAATAAAGGAGCGGTTTACGACTTATGATTTTGAACATGACTTGAAGGCTGAAATTCATCGCCGTACCCAGGGTTAAATCTCCAAATAACTCGTCCAATCATACACAGTGTACTGTAATCGTTCGCGTACCCTGGCGTACGTGCGGGCTATTCCCTGGTGCCCTCCAACCAAGGAATCATGACACTCCTTCAGGATGGCCAATTTCTCAGCCTCCTGCAACTCGGTTACCTCGGGTAAGCTGTCTTCGGGCGTGGACTCCTCTGCGTTAGCGTCCTCGGAGACCTCACTACCGTCTGCTTCAATTCCCTCTACCGTAGCGTCCTCGGGTTTTGAAGTCGTTGCTACCCTCCTACGAGTTTCCATATGAGTGGCCACGGCCGCCCCCTGCCGTAACTCGTGCCCAGCCGAGTTGATCACTCGCGCTTGACACTGTGCATCAGTGGGATTCCTGCTAAGGGCATCAGCATTGCAGTTCTGCTTGCCCTGCTTATAAATGATTTCAAAATCATACTCTGCCAATTTCAATCGGAACTTTAGCAGGCGTGACGACGGGCCCTGGACATTGAATACCCATTTCAGCGGCTTGTGATCTGTCACCACTGTGAATTGTCGTCCGAACAAATACGGCCTGAAATACTTTACACCCCAAACAATGCCTAATAATTCTTTTTCTGTGACGCTGTAATTTCTTTCTGCCTTATTAAGCGTCCTGCTTGCGTATGCTACGGGAAGATCTTTACCCACGGGCCCTTGTGACAATACGGCCCCCACTGCTTCGTTGCTAGCATCTGTGGTAAGAACGAATGGCTTTTCAAAATCTGGGTACTGTAATATAGGCTCTTCAATGAGTTTTTGCTTTAGCGTTTCGAACGCTTGTTCCTGTGCATCTCCCCACACGAAGGGAACTTCCTTCTTCACTAATTCATATAGTGGCTTCGCGATCTTACTATAATTGGGTAAAAATTTCCTATAATACCCACTGAGTCCGCAGAATTGTTTGATCTGGCGGCTCGTGGTAGGCCTCGGAAAATCCTTCACGGCCTGCACCTTTCGTGAGTCTGGTAAGACTCCCTCTTCAGTAATTACATGCCCTAAGAACGTCACTTCAGTCCTCAGGAACTCACACTTATCTGCCTGGAGCTTCAACGTATTTTCTCTCAGCCTTTGAAAAACATCCCTTAACTTAGCATTGTGCTCCTCTATTGAGCTACCATACACTATTATATCATCTAGATAGCACAGACACTGAATACCTGTCAATCCGGTAAGCACTGTATTCATCAGCCTTGTGAATGTGGCTGGCGCATCTTTCAACCCCATGGGCATTTTTGCAAATTCGTACTTGCGCCCTAATGCTGAAAAAGCTGTCTTGGGCCTGTCTTCAGGTTTTAATAACACCTGATAATAACCGCTACAGAGGTCAAGTGTACTGAAATACCTGGCCTTACCTAGAGCATCTAATAGCTCTGAGATGAGTGGGAGGGGATAACTAACCCCTATCGTTACTTCGTTCAATTTTCGGAAGTCAATCACAACTCTCCACCTTTGCTTACCTGACGCATCCATTTTCCTTGGTACTAACAATAATGGTGCATTCCAAGGGGATGTACTAGGTACAATAATTTCATCACCTAGCATCTTATCTATCTGCGCTTGTATCTCTCCCTTTTGTGCCTCCGGCAGCCTATACGGCCGCACATTAATCGGGGGTTGATCCCGGGGCGTTGGGATCTCGTGACGTATAACTTCCGTGCATGTGAGCTTATCTCCCTCAAGGTGGAAGATGTCATTGTATTCCGCACAGATGGCGTATATACCTTCCTTATCTACCTGCGTGAGATGGTCTACTCGCAAGCAGTCTATCACTCGGCGTGATCTGGGCTTCTGAGTAGCCGCTTCTCCGGTTACCACCTTACTGCCTTGCTGTACCTTGCGTACTTCTGCCAGGCAGGTGTCATCCACCTCCTGCATTCGCACTCGAGGGCTGTACAGAGTCACTTCTTCCTCAGTAGTATTCATCATACTGACTACTGCCTCATTGTGCTCTGACCTAGTTAGACACTCTGCGAGGTAAACCCCTGGTGCCACCTCGGCCCTCTCAATAATTCCCACTGGTAGATTCTTATCGACTTCAATAACTACTACCTTCTGAGTTCGAGGCTCGAGGCTGATTATCTTCGCCTCCCTCGCTCCCAGCGGGTATCTTTTACCGTGGATCGTAACATGACCCTCCCGGTAGTCGATCACGCTGTCAGCTAGGATGTCTCTCCCTATTATACCATCCTGGCTTAGTTGGAAATCACTGCCCACCACATGCACTGTGTGTTTAGTACCTCCAATAACAAACTGAACGGTCCCTTGGGTGTAAATCGTTCCCTCGCTTACACCCATTAATTCGATCGTGGTGCCTCTACTGATTGTAACTGTTTTAGGCACTGATTGCCTCTTCACTAGGCTGACATCGGAACCAGTGTCAATTAAAAACCTCAGAGGCCCCACACAATGCATTAATATAGTGCCCTCCATGTCACGTGCCTCGGGACTCCTTAAATTACGGGATTCCATAGCTGTCCCTGTGTTATGGACCCGTTCCAGTTTGTCGCCCCTGTCTGAGTGATATTTCTCTTACTACCTTTCCCACTCTTGAACCAACAGTCTTTGGTTCCATGTGACCACCGGTCACAAATATCGCACTGTCGTCGGCCTTTCATGGCCTTGCCTCCCGTGCGCCTACTCTGGCCCTGGCCTTTCTTGGCCTCCGGACAATTTCGTTTTATGTGACCCTGCTGGCCACATTTATAACACTTTCGCCGGTCCGCTTCTACTTGTGGTACCCGGGCTGTCTGTCGGCAGTTGTTTTGTACGTGCCCTTTCTTCCCACAACGGTAACAGGTTCTACTCCTGTCCGCTTCCGTGTGAGGCTTCTCTCTAATTATGCGCACGGCTTCCGGCGCCACGGCTTCCTTATCTCTTCGCTTCTTTCGGCAATCGCGCTCTATGTGTTCCGGTTTTTTGCAATATCTACATATGATCTTACTTGGTGTGCCCCCTGTCTGTACATTAGGTGTACTACCTAACGCGGTGCGTGCACCTCGGGTTCGTGCCTCCTTGCACTCCCGTGCGATGTGGCCTTCCCTGTTACAGTTGTAACAGACCACCCTAACACTCGCTTGTGTTGGCTTAGTATGCCACCTTAGAGGTGCCTTCCTTTCCTGATCGGGTTTTCCTGCTCTTACCCCTGAGCTATGTTTCGTGTGCAGCCCTTCTCGTGCCTTCTTTGAGAGTATTACCGCCTCTTCTTGCCTTGCAGTGGCTACCGCTTTCTCGAAAGTAATGGCCCCGTGGCCCTGAACCCTAGCTTGGATTCGCGGGTTACTTAACCCCTGTATGAAGCTAGCTACGCATATTTTTCTTGTGATTCTTAACTGAGCTTCCCTGTCCTCCCAGCTTTCCCCATCGAGGACTGCTTCCCTGAACGCAGCTGATAGAGTCTCTACTTTGTGTGCCCATATCGCCACTGATTCCCTCGGATCCTGCGCTGTTTGAAACATCTGGCAAATATACAAGTCTAATGTGCCCTGAAATCCGTAGTATTCTTGTAATGCCTGTTTGGCAGCCTCCCAGTGATTTATATCTCTTCTGACTAACAACTTGTCTCGGGCCTTGCCCGTGATTTTGGTCAGGATATACTTAAAGAACAGCTCTTGATCATCGTCTTTTACCATGCGAACAGCAGCGTCAACATTGGCCACAAACTCACGTAATCTGTCGGGCTGTGTTCCATCGAACTCCCGACCTATCAGGCGATGTCCTTCGGTTACTGATACAAAAGGCCCACTTGTACTCACCATATCTATGTCTGCTAGCCTCTCCTCTACCTGGACACCGGGAGCTGCACTTGTCTGTCTTGCCATTGTAATAAGGTTAGCTTACCTGGCGGCTACTTCTTCTTCTTTGTTGTCTCTGCTAACTGGATACTGCGGCTGATCGGTTCTCCCTTCTGCTGGTGGCACGGCTCGCTACTGCACGGCTCCTTCTGCTTAGTAGGCTTCTTCTTCTCTCTTCTGCTTTGCGCGGCACTCGGTACGATTTACGCGGATGCGCGGACGGACAATCTTCTGCGTTGTCGCGGTCTTTATCGGACAATCTTCTGCGATGTCGCGATCTCTCTCTTTATTCCGTAGTTGCTCTGTTCAGTGCGTCGAACTCGGGACCCTACACCTCTGACACCAAAAGTTAGGTCTGTCGTGACCTACCTGGCCTGTGAGACGGTCTGGCAGGTTGACAGCTCCTCCGACGATTTCCCTACTAGCCGAGCGGTTTTCTAGATAAGGGAACTTGAGGTTTCACAGACTCGTCCCGGAACTACCGGAATAAAAGATGAAATTCCCTTGGACTACTGCCGATTTATTAAGCCCTTGGCAGTCGAAGTATATATACACTATATACAAATTATGTGAAGTTACTGCTGGGAGTGCACGCAGGTCTGTAATAGCGCTACTAAGTCTTACTGATACTTGACATCTAGTGTGTCTCCGCGAGGCTGAATTCTGCTCGCGCGCGTTACGACGTTACTCTGGCAAGAACTAAGGCGTGAGAGCTACTGTTACTCTGCCGCTCCACTACTCTACTGCTCTGCTGCTTGACAACTCGGTTACTCTGTAATAACTCTGTAATAACTCTGCCGCTCGCCCTTTTGGATACCCTTATATTCAACTAGAGATTACCCAGAATCCATCTCTCCCTTCCACTGAGGCCTGGTCCATTCCACCCTCCAGTGCCTGGCAAGTGCTGCTCCCTAAGGTAGCGGCGACTGCCCATACTTGTGTCTACGTGACATCCAAGGTTCAACTTCTGGCCTGACTTGTGACTATGAATCACTCTCCCTACAATACAAAGTGCTCGACCAACGTACTGTTGTACTATCAATATTTACAGACCATTGTACACATCCTGGCTCCAGCAATCCTATCTCCTCCAGAAATACATCTCTGGCTTACAATTGCTCACATCCAACTTAGTAATAATAATAATAACTCTATTGCCCTTATGTATAATGTTCCTTCGAACCGCAGTCCTGGGTTCTGAATCATGGAGGTTCACAGTCACGACAAGTTTGCGGATGGCGGCCATCTTTGTGTGAAAATCAATTCCCCCTATTAATTCAAACACGGTGAAACCGAATGGAACGAAATTTGGTACAGATGTAGCACTAGCAAAGGGCATCTCAGTGTCATGTTTTATATCGCCGCCCTCTTGACAGAAACGTAATGGCGGCCAAACAAATGTTCAAAGCTTAAGTTAAATTACGACTAACATAACCATCCGATCTCTACCAAACTTTGCAACAACATTCCTTTATGGAGGGAGCATCCTTTGACCAATCTAATAGGTTATTAGTCTAATAGTTTGTGGATGGCGGCCATCTTTATGTCAAAATTGATTCCCCCTATTTATTCGAACACGGTGGAACCGAATGAACGAAATTTGGTACAGAGGTAGCACTAGCAAAGGGCACCTCAGTGTCATGTTTTATATCGCCGCCATCTTGACCGAAACGTAATGGCGGCCACACAAATGTTCAAAGCTTAAGTTAAATTACGACTAACATAACCATCCGATCTCTACCAAACTTTGCAACATCATTCCTTTATGGAAGGAGCATCCTTTGACCAATCTAATAGGTTATTAGCCTAATAGTTTGCGGGTGGCGGCCAAATTTATGTCAAAATTGATTCCCCCTATTAATTCGAACACGGTGGAACCGAATGGAACGAAATTTGGTACAGAGGTAGCACGTACAAAGGGCACCTCAGTGTCATGTTTTATATCGCCGCCATCTTGACTGAAACGTAATGGCGGCCACACGAATGTTCAAAGCTTAAATCAAATTACGATTAACCTAATCATCCGATCTCTGCCAAATTTTGCAACTACATACCTTTATGGAGGGAGCATCCTTTGACCAATCTAATAGGTTATTCGCCTAATAGTTTGCGGATGGCGGCCATCTTTGTGTCAAAATCGATTCCCCCTATTAATTCAAACACGGTGAAACCGAATGGAACGAAATTTGGTACAGAGATAGCACTAGCAAAGGGCATCTCAGTGTCATGATTTATATTGCCGCCATATTGACAGAAACGTAATGGCGGCCACACAAATGTTTAAAGCTTAAATCAAATTACGACTAACATAACCATCCGATCTCTACCAAACTTTGCAACAACATACCTTTATGGAGGGAGCATCCTTTGACCAATCTAATAGGCCATTAGCCTAATAGTTTGCGGATGGCGGCCATCTTTATGTCAAAGTTGATTCCCCCTATTAATTCAAACACGGTGGAACCTAATGAACCAAATTTGGTACAGAGGTAGCACTAGCAAAGGCCACCTCAGTGTCATGTTTTATATCGCCGCCATCTTGACGGAAACGTAATGGCGGCCACACAAATGTTCAAAGCTTAAATCAAATTACGATTAGCCTAATCATCCGATCTCTACCAAATTTTGCAACAACATACCTTTATGGAGGGAGCATCCTTTGACCAAACTAATAGGTCATCAGCCTAATATTTTGCGGATGGCGGCCATCTTTGTGTGAAAATCGATTCCCCTTATCAATTCGAACACGGTGAAACCGAATGGACCGAAATTTGGTACAGAGGTAGCACTAGCAAAGGGCACCTCAGTGTCATGTTTTATATCACCGCTATCTTGACGGAAACGTAATCGCGGCCACCCAAATGTTAAAAGCTAAAATGTAATTATGACCAACATAATAATCTTGTCTCTACCAAATTTTGCAACACCATATCTTTATGTGGGAAACATATTCAGACCAAACTGCAAGAACATCAGCCCAATAGTTTGCAGATGGTGGCCAAGTATGTGTGCAAATCGATTCCACCTATCAATTCAAACATTGTGAAACCGAATTGAACGAAATTTGGTACAGAGGTAGCACTAGCAAAGGGCACCTCATATTCATGTTTAATATCCCTATAGCACGTTGTATTTCAACAAGCTACTACAACCAACATTCAATCATACTCCTTGAAAAGGACAAAGAGTTATAACAATACCCATGCATTTAGGAGAAAGTAGGCTATATGTTCTTTACTGAACATCTTGTTTTTAATTTGTCCACGCTTATTTCAGATAGACATTCAGCCCAAAACATACCCATGTTTAAATAGAGCCCACTACTCAAAATCAAGCGATGTATTTCCCCTGCTGTGTCGCATCCCCCAGGCCAGGCGAGGCCGAACGCGTGTGAAGGCGTGCTCTGTTGATAGCGGCGCACGCGGGGACATTAATCTTCTATTGCTAGCATGACTAATTTAATGCAAGATAAAGCGCGTGAAAAGGAGGCTTGCGACCAGTGCCGTGACAATAGCGCTTGTCGCTATATCCCCTGGACCGTGCAGTGTCGGCAAAAAATAGTCCAACCGTTAATGGCCCTCTATAATCTTAACAATAAAACTGTTACGACCATTGATCTCGTACTACGAGTTATCAAAGTGATGCTGATCATGCCACAATGCCAGGCGAAGGTAGCTAATTCACTAATTCCCAATAGAAGCAAACTGTTAATATGAGATCTTCTGAAGCTTCAGTACATCAGGCATATCGTACGGGGATAACTAGAGCAACTCCTCCAACTCGCCCTTGAAGGAAAACTAGAAGGACGGAGATGTGTTGGGAGACGTAGGGATTCCTGGCTCAATTAAATGCCATAGAGTTATGTACCATTAGATGAAGATTATTGCGTAGGTTGTTGTTTGAGTCTTCAGTCTTTTGACTGGTTTGATGCAATTCTCCATGCCTCCCTGTCCTGTGCTAATCATTTCATCTCTACATAGCTACCACACCCTACATCCGAGGCAATCTGTTTAACATATTCTAACCTTGGTCTACCCCTACAGTTCTTGTCCTCAACCCTTCCTTCCATCACTAAGCTTGCTATTCCTGGGTGTCATAGTACGTGTCCTACTAACCTATCTCTTCTCGTCATTAGCAGTCGCCAGAAACATTTCTCCTCTCCCACTCGTCTTAATACCTCTTCGTTTGTAACCCTATCTACCCATCTGATCTTCATTATTCTCCTGTAACACCACATTTCAAATGCTTCAATTCTCCTCTTTCCTGCTGCACCAATAGTCCAAGTTTCACTTCCATAGAGCGCCACGCTCCAGACAAAGGCTTTCAAAAATGACTTCCTAATACTAAAATCTATATTCGATGTCAACAGATTCCTTTTTTGTAGAAATGCTTTCCTTGCCTGAGCCAACCTACTTTTTATATCCTCTTTGCTTCGTCCATCACTGGTTATTTTGCTTCCTAAGTAACAGAAATCTCCTACTTCCTTCAGCTTTTCACCTGCCAATCTGATGTCCTTAGAGGTTTCTGATTTATTTCGGCTGCATTCCAGTATATCCTTTCCGTAAGACGGAGTCCATACCATTCAAAAACTCATTCAAATCGCATGATTAGGACACAAGAAATAAAAACTCAATTTTAAAATTTCGCACACCTGCCATTTTGAGGTTATTTAAACAATTGAACTAAATTAGATGTCAGTGCATTGCAATGTGTATAAACGTTTGCTGTACCTAGTTTCACTGCGTTCGGATTGTTAAATCAGGAGAATTGTCTATTTAAATGTTTCAACTTCGCTTGGCCGCCATGTTCGTTTTGTACTTAACAGGTTTATGAAGGTCTCATAGATGAACTTCTAGTAGTACTCTTTATCACCGTACAAAATTTCAGTGTGATATCTCTTACTATTGCGTAGATATAGAATGCAAGTGAAATATTTGTTGGATTGGCGAAACGTATTAAAATTTGAAAGACACGCTCGAGGTCGGACGAGATAATAGGGGCCACGCTAACGGGAAAACATTGTTTTCAATAAGTTAAAATTGCTAAAAACAAATGAAAATTGGCCATACTATAGCTTATTTAGTTATATATTGAACCCGCTGAGCTATGGTTCATGTGATATTAGCCTACTTTCGATTTTTGCAAAAAATGAAAGTAGACTTATGAGATCACTACAGGGCGAAAAAAAGTGTGTCTGTCTGTGTGTGTGTATGTGTGTGTGTGTGTACTCTGAATGTCTGTCCCCCCCCCCCCTATCAATTCGAACACGGTTAAACCGAATTGAACGAAATTTGGTACAGAGGTAGCACTGGCAAAGGGCACCTCAGTGTCATGTTTTATATTACCGCCATCTTTACCAAAAGGTAATGGCGGCCAATCGAATGGTCAAAACTTAATAATGCATTACGACCAACTAATCATCGGATCTTTACCAAATTTGGTAACAACCTACCTTCATATGGGACGCGTCTTGTGTCCAAACTACAAGGTCATCAAACGTACCATTTCAGGATGGCGGCCGTGTGAATTATGCAAAATTTATAATCCATAACATGGGACCCACCAGTTCCGATTATCGAACCAAGAATCGTTTAATCTGTTCTAAGCGACGTGGTTCGAAATTAAAAGTTTATATTGTAATATTATAATAATCTAGAAGTGACTTTAAAAATCTGAATCGTCTCGGCTATTTTACAAGATGGCAGCTGATCTCTCGTTCTGACCTACATTTTACTAATTTCAGTATGTTTCATGCATAAAAATTATATGAACTTAATATGAAATGAACTCGGTTTGAAATACACTCCAGTGAAGAAATCTTCAGTCCAAGTGATTATTTGCTAATACAGTACGTTATATGTATTTGATCAATAACGCGTGAGTTATGAGTGTACGATTGGCTGTGTGGTTAAAGCTCCCGTCTCTCATGTGGCTGGCCGGGGTTCAAATCCTATCAGAGTAGAACTTTTTTGCTTGATTTTTTTATATTCATTGTTTCTTGAGTACTGAGACGTTATAAAATAAAGCGTTATATGGTGCTTTTTGCAATGGAAATTATATATTTAAAAAAACGACATTCTCCACCGGAGTGACATCTACCAGCCTTCAGTTGTACTATGCAGAAACTATAGATTCGAGCAGCGCTCTATACCGGCCAGTTAGTGAACCCAGTCTTAGCGACTGCTAGGAGTAATAATACAGTAACATTCGTTTATTCCTTGTGCACAGAGGCGTTGTTGATAACCTCAAAACTTGCAATATGGATGATTTGGAGATGGATTATTTTGTTATACCGTGTATTTAAGATTAGCCTATAAATTAACGGGTTGCGAAGTTACTTCACTTAGTCCTATATCATTCGTATACGACACAGAACAACAACGTGACGTCAGTTTCTGATCTGCTCTGATTGGCTATTACATTGCTGCAGTCGGGTAGTTGGCAGTCAAGGATAAAATTCGCGACTGCCAACTGCCAGCTACCAACTGCAACTTCATGTTGTGTATGGTGCCTATAGTATACACGGAGTCGATCGCGACTGCCGACCGACTACTACCAACTACGGACTGCCGACTGCGCATTGTAGATGGGCCTTATTAGAGCAACGAAGTTTCAATTATTGTAAGTAGTCGGTGTTTGGAGTGTTTGCTGATGAAATTGCAAAATGCTGGGGTAAATTATAAACTATGGTTTGAACGCCACTGTTCAAATCCTGTGTGCCAATTTGCACTTCAAATAGGAAGAAATTAGGAGATGATAAGGACAGAGAGTTATAACTATACCCATACATTTAGGAGAAAGTAGGCTATATGTTCTTTCCCGAACATCTTGTTTTTTATAACAGAACATTTATGATGGGATGTTGTACCATTGAACACACCCAGAAAGCCACGTGGAGCTGAGAGATCACGCTATACTCTTTGAAGTAGCGGTGAATCGCACTTTTGACTTTGGTGAAATCTACTAATTAATTATCTGAGGTCTTATTAATAAATTTTATCTTTCCACAAGACTCAGAATATTCCATTTCGTCATGCTGCATTATTAAAACATTTTGGAGAATGTTTATTTCGCTTGAGGTAAGGTAATACCCTTGCAGATACGCAAACAGGAATGTAAGTAGTCGCTCAACGACTTCGTTTTGACGACCTACTTCCTAGAGACACTCAGTGCCTTGCATTACGTCTGGAGAATCCGCCCTGTGTAGGCGTGGAATTGTATTTGTCCTATAAGACGTAGAGAATATCCGCTGTTGAGCGTTGAAAGTGATTATCAGGTGCCATCGAGCACGAGAATACTACTATTCACTGTTATCCAAGCACAGTGAGCCACAAAAGAATTTTGGGAAATAATAATTGGCAAGTATAGTGAATTGCATAACATTGCCGTAACACCACATTTTATACCCACGTGTTTGTGGAGGGCCAAGTGCCTAGTGGAAAATATACAGGTAAATGTGTTACAACTATTATGAATAAGTGTGATTACGATTGTATGACATATTTAAATTGCCAAAGTGAATTTATCATTTCAAAAACGACGCATAATTCACGGATGCTACGTGATATAAAAGTAGCGTCACTAGCACGTGCAGAATCATAAAACAGTGTTAGCTCACATGTTAATTCACATCGACGAAATAAAGGCTGTGTCATATACTACAATTGAAGCCTATACCATTTACGACGAACATTATATTTTTGAAAGTGAAAGAATGAATTATTCGGCAACTTATATCACTATCCACGTGATTGGACTATTCTTCACCATGTTTGAAACAGTCATCATGGGCTAATACCATCACGGTATGAGGGTGATGTTTCTACGGGATCCAGCATGATGGTGGAACTTCCAGAATAGCGAACGAGAAGGAAGGAACCCAGGATGCCATTTTCAGGCATATCCAGCTTATCCACAAAGTTGTCGACAGGGACAGATCGAACCCTGGTCTTTGGAGGAGTCCAGATGGGAATCCTGATGAGGATGATACCGTTCCAGAGAGCCAGAGAGGATTTTGTACAACCCTTGTTGTTGGATAGAGAGCTGAGTGAGAGCTTCTCCATTTCGTGAGTTTTTGGATACCCCTTTCTTGTTCTAGTTTCTGGTGTTATAGTAGATTAAATGTAGTTTGTGAACCAACCGAACTTAATGTCAGCCATTTTTATAGGTAGGGAATGTAACTAGTTTAATTAGATGTCATTTATTTCAGTTAGAGTGAGACACCCTTGGGTCAGACATTTTGGTCAGCCCTGGTGCAGCCTGATGAACGTCGTAGAACGTCAATGCCTATATTTTGCTGAACGTGACCGTAGTCATTTGAGACTAATTTGTTCAACCCTATTTGGGGTAATTTTTCAAGTCTTTGCTGACTTTAGTTATGGCAATCAGATGCCATGGTTTCTTTAACTGTATTCTTTGCAGCCATTCTTTGTTACACCCCTGACTGTCGTTAGAACGGTCGTATCAGTTAGGTAGTCAACTGTAATTACCAGTTTTGTAAATGCATTATATTTCATTTTGAATAAGCTCAGAAGCTATTCTTGGTCAAGTGTGAACCTTATAAGTAGAAGGAATGTTTCGTTGTCAAGCATCGAACCCAGTACCTAACGTATCATTAAGCAGATTCAGAGTGTGAAATCTGCGTCACAATTACTATTTTGTTAGTGTCATGTGAAGACACGCATTTATTTGATGTTGTACAAGCAACTACTGAATTATATTTTTGAGAGCAAAGAGCTCCAGTAATAGTAACATTACTATCATTTACACGTTTTTGGTTTGGAAGGCGGAATTGTATTATTGTATTCAGATTTATAGCGTGTTTTTATACACGTATTCTTCGAGGTTTTTAACCTATGGTAAAGTTTTTTATTGAGAGGCCAGATGTATAGTTTTATTTGTTTAAATCGCCGGCCTTGGAGAGTCAATGTGTTGTGTCAGTGAAGCGCAGGAATTTTGAAACCTGCTAGCGACACATAAACTGGTTTGAGACCCAGTGCCCTTGAAAGCACGCCTGTTATATTGTGAGACGGAACTACTTTGACAGAGGACAGAATACGATTTGTATTCGCATTTCCTTTCATTGCAACTTAGCTTATGGAACTCAGTGTCCATCCTTGTATCTGATCACACGTTTTATAGATTGTTTTTTGTTAGTTAAACGCACTGCTGCGTGTGCCGTCGGTTGACGTGTACAGTTATGTCAGGTTTTCTATAGTAAGTTGGAGGCTACCTTGTTATAGCAGGAAGTTATTGTATGAAGGTATTTTGTGTATGCCTTGTCCGGGATTGTTCCCGTTGACTAGATGTTATTGGAGGGTAACTGTAGTGTGCAGGCCCGTCCCAGAGTTATTGTACGCGAGCTTTGCGCCGCTGGTAACTTGTGTTATTGTGTGTCCGAGTTGTTATTGCTCGTTGATTATATTCCGACTGTTGAGTCGAGGCTTTTTGGTGAAGAATGATCTCAGTGGAGACGCTCCGTGCCCAGGCTATTGTCAATATTATTCGCCATAAACCAACGATAAACCTAAACCGACATCTTAATAATAAAACGCATAATTTTGGTAAAACAAAAGCTAACTAACGAATTCTTTCTATCTAACTTTGTTCTTTTGCATTTGGAACTGTTGACATAGCCGTGCAGATGAAGGTAATTTCCTTTTGTGGAAATGACAAGGACAGCTGACACTATTGAAGCGACCTGAAGCATGCACGAACCTTGAGTTCGTAGCTTGTGGAGCGCAGGCCATGCGATGTTAGACGTAGTCTTAACTACGCATTCGTCACCGTAACTACACTTTAGATGACTATGGCTTACAAAGAGTAAACCAAGGTGCAGGCAGGCATTTTATTAAAACTACTGTGTCTATTTCATTACTTATTTATGATGTACAAGTGTATAAATCCTACATGTCACCTTATTGTGTGCTGTTAGCACGTAGTTTCTAAGCATAATTAAATGTTTTTTTTTTCATGGCTGTACACTTAGCTTTTCAATGTAATTGTTTTCTGTTACGGACGTCATCGCCGTAAATTTTGTTAACTGATAGGACTTAGCTAGATGAACTAACGTTAAATGTAAATGTGGAGATGGTATCATCCTAACTTAGATTTGTTTTGCTACCCTCTTAAATGTAAATTCAGATATTAGCTTGATCTTGTAACTTGAACTAGGGACTTGTGTCGTACCATTTTCCTAGCGTTGCTGTTGTTGCTTTATTATTGTGAGTTAGATCTTTCGCGAGGGTTTTCCGTAACTTCTCAGGTAGGAACCTGCTCTTTATTTTTGTTTGTTTATTAGCTTGCGGACTAGCCGATTGTAACCCTCCGAACTAGGCTAGGGGCTTGTGAATTTTATCAATAAATTTTCACGGTGTTTTACATAAGTCTGGATGTTTATTTTCTCAGTCTAGTTTTTAAGGTGAACCTTTCCTTAGTCAGTCTATGACCATCGTCACCATGTACCACGATCCCTGTGGATTATGGACTCTCGTGCCGCTTTAGCCTATTTGGAAGTTCACCTGATCCTCACGGCAATTTATTAAATTATGTGTCCGATGGGTGAGATGTTAGGGAGGTCATTGCGGTTGTTAGCTATCCTGACAGCTCCACCCTGGCGGTCTCAATATCTTTAAACAAATCATTTTATCTATATCTTAGTTACTTTTTGAAAAAAGAGTTTCTTTTTCAAACCTCTACCAAATGGCCACTTTGCCCTATGGGGAAGGGCAAAATGGCCACTAGGAGACCACTATGCCCGATGTTACACATAACACTGCAAATACATTTAACAAAAATTTATGAACATATTTTTTTACAAATTAATGTTTTGTTATAATTCTCCACACATGTTTAAAGGTCTCTATAATTTTATAAAACTAATTTCCAAATTTTTATAGAGTACATTAAAAAATACAAAAGGTGAAATGCTTCAAAAGATTTTATGGATATTGTGTTTAGCCTATTTTTGTTTAATTGCACATTTCACATATGAATTCATTGTCTTCCTCCTCATACCCAGCACAATCCGTGTGCCCATTTCAGGCAAATAGAGCATCTGATCCACCCTTCATTGCTTTTGGACTTTGAATATAAGTCCTGACAGTAAAGGTAATTTGTATCACTCTCGTCACTATCGGAGTTACTATCTCCTTTAGTAAAGAATGCACGTTTTGCCACTTTTGATTTCCATTTCTCCTGAATACCTTTTTTCCTTATCACCTCTTTATCACCTCAGCCCAGCGGGCCTCGATCCTGGAACCATCAGCATATCACAATTCCGATGGCCGGCGCTTAACGGACTGAGCTACCACCCTGCTCACGCAGAGGGATGTTTAAAACGTTCAATAAGTATCCCATTTAAAAGCACAAAGTTTGTTTGGTCTAGGCTTCATATAAATATTTTACTTAAAAATATAATATGTAGTGTCGGGCAAAGTGGCCACGGCCGTGGCCACTTTGCCCTCTTTTACGTCATTATGTAAATGTGACTCTGCAGGCCCAACCAGTTCCACCAGCTCTTGCTTTCAAATATGAATTTAAAGCTGAAATTACACTTGTTTCAGGTATTGCTGTCATCAATACAAACTAGAATCATATACTTAGTAATAATAGTTAATGCAGTACACTTACCTTACATCAGCAACTTGAAAAACAACAAAATTGATGACAACTTGTAAAAGCGTAACCTGATCAGCTTCTAGGCTCAACACAACACTAATGGCGGTCTAGTGGAGTAGTTGAGGCGCTTGTGGCCTGGTAGCAGCACTATACAGTAGAAAAATAGCCCGTGGCCACTATGCCCACCCTTCCCCTACTGTAGTATGCACTTACAAAGAGTTTCACTGATATCGCTTTGGCCGCTTAGGGTCACACACACGGACGAAAGGTGAACTCATGAACCTATTTTTTCATAAATGAAAATAGCCTAAAACAGTTAGACATCCCCCCCCCCCTCTGATCCACTCTATAGGGATGAATGGTTAAGACTGAGAAAGGTATGTTGCAGGCGTGGTTCCGCATGGTAGGCTCTTTCAGATAATAATATTATTATTAATAATAATAATAATAATACAACTCCACCTGCAGCAACTACTGGGTGGATTGAGTAGCTCAGTCGTTGCTGTTGCCGGTCCCAAGTCCGGGTAAAGGAGGAGGGTTGGCTCGAAGCCGTAAAATAATATTCAGCCCAGAACACCAAGAGGCACCAGTAAACCACAGCATAACATCAGCTGCCGTATGAACTAACAATCCATACGATGAGAGTGAATTTTATGGATTATCAGCGATTCACTCGCCCTGGGCTCACGCCCACCAGCTAAAATCAACCACGAACTTAGCATGATGGAAGCACAAGCAAAAAAGCAACTACCTCAGGCCAGAGCTAAGAAGAGCGAAGGCGAACCTGGTCATTCGGCTTCTGGGGGACCAGGACGTCATGCCGGGAAGGAGCGGAGCTTCCCAAAACTCCTCAAACCTAAGCGAACGCAATTCATTGGTACACTAAACGTACAGACGCTGACCAAAACTGGGAAACTCAAGACACTGACGGACACCAGCGACAGATTCGGAATTCTCATACTTGCAGTACCAGAAACACGATTCCGTGATTGTGATCACTTCGACTCCGGTGGATACCGTATATATAAGGGAAAACCAGCAACTAAGCTAAGAAATAGTAATTTAAATGTGTTCGGAACAGCATTCCTTCTGCACAACAGTATCCAGAACTCAGTGATAGACTTCACATCACCTTCGAATCGTCTCTCTCTACTCACAGTTAAATGCGCCAATAAGGCCTATACATTGATAAACTCACATGCTCCAGTTAACAATGATCCTGACAAAAACAAAGTTGAGAAGTTCTGGTCTCAACTTGAACGGACACTTACTAAGATTCCTCAACACCACATTAAGATCCTCCTCGGAGATTTCAATGCGCAAATTGGCAGAGAACGGGAACACAGACATATCATTGGGAATTTCTCGGCACACAAAAAGACGAATGCGAATGGGCTTCGCTTAATCAACATATGTGGAATGGCCAACCTACAACTAATGTCCACACATTTCAAGAAACCACCACGAAAAATGACTACATGGAAATCTCCCATAAACCACATCGGGGAGTATCAAATAGATCATGTAGCAATAACCAGACAATTCTCTCCAGAAATCATGAACGTGATGGTACGCAAAGGTTACGTAGAGTCCGACCATCATCTCTCGCAGATCAAAGTCCGCTTCATACCCAATCGTAAAAAGCGTCCAAATTCCATACTCCCACGCATAGATCCGGAATACCTAAAAGAACACGCACAGGTGTTTACACAATCATTACAGACTAACACGGAAACATGGGATGAACTTCTCAAGGCCATCCAAGAATCAACAAGAAAACTCGGCAAACCACCAAGGAAACGAAAACACAGATGGTGGAGCATAGACTGTGATAAAGCCCTAGAGTCCCGAATCCGAGCCTGGAAGACATGGAATAGCAACCGAACACCAGAACATTGGCAGAACTTTTTAGAAACGCAGAAGCAAACATCCAAAACAATCAGACGAGTTAAACGCATGTACCACCTCAAACGATTGTAAGAAATCGATAATGACTTTAAGAGGAACAACACACGAAATTTCCACAGTACATTTAGGGAAGAACTGACGAACTACAAGCCGCCCAGTCTTTGTTTTCGCCGCCCTGATGGCACACTTGAGACAAACACAAAGGCCAATTGTGATATCCTGAAACAGTTCTTCGAGGAGCTTCACAATTGTGAACCACCTGCAGAGAATCTCCAACTCCACTTTACTGCCCCAAACCAGGACTCAGTACCACCAACATATGATGAGATACGAAACATCATATTACATCTCAAAAACAACAAGGCACCAGGAGAAGACGGTGTAATCGCCGAAGTGCTCAAGATTGGAGGTAACTATTGACTGAAAGACTACAAAACATCATTGCTAATATATGGGAGAGTGACACCATACCGGTTGATTGGAAAACTGCTTTGATTCACCCTCTACACAAAAAGGGCGACAAGACAGATCCGAATAATTACCGAGGCATTTCACTCCTGCCAATCGCCTCCAAGGTACTCTCACGTGCCCTCCTCACCAGATTGGAGCAACAGACAGAGCACATGATCGGTGAATATCAGGCGGGATTTCGACCGCGTCGATCGTGTGCAGAACAGATCTGGAACCTCAAGATGGTACTCCAACACCGCCAGTCGAATCGCACAGTTGTCACCTTCGTAGATTTTAAGAAAGCATATGATTCAATCGACCGCGCAACTCTGTTTAATATACTTCGTGAATATGGTGTGGACAGCAAAACAACTACATTAATCCAACAGACCTTGACAGATACAACTTCTAAAGTTAAATTTATGGGTGAAGTGTCCGAACCTTTTCACATTAGAACAGGCGTAAGACAGGGTGATGGGTTGTCCCCACTCCTATTCAACCTGGTACTAGATAAGATCATCAGAACATGGGAGAAAGAAATACCTGGAATAAGTATGGGAACAAAAGAACAACGAATCAACATAAAATGCTTCGCCTTTGCTGACGACCTAGCAATAATTACCCGGACTCCAGAAAAAGCCAGACATGCCATCGAGATGCTTCATGAGATATCAATCAGAACCGGCCTCCATATCTCTTACGAGAAAACACAGTACATGGATTCCAAGAGCACAAACCTGGCATCAATTACAACCAAATATGGCGACATCACACAAGTTAAGCACTTCAAGTACCTAGGTGAAATTATCGAGAACACTGGTAACGAAAGAATGGCTAACAAAACACGTGCAGAAAAATTACGCAAAGCTTACACAATCACTTGGAATATTTACAACAAGAAATCACTTTCCACTAAAACCAAACTCCATCACTACCACACAGTCATCCTCCCAGAGGCACTCTATGCGATTGAGACGTCATCGTTAACCATCAACATCAAATACATTGAGAAGATAGAACGACAAATACTGAGAAAAATCTTTGGACCAAAGCTTCAGGACGGTATCTGGATGAGGAAAAGCTCAGACGAACTGTATTCACGGACTGAACGATTCGCCTCACTCGCACGTAAAAGACGCATGAAATTCTACGGACATATAGCTCGAATGGACAACTCCCGACTGACCAAGAAAATCTTCCTCATAGTCATTGGAAACCGACAAACCAAAGTACGCTGGCTAGCAGACACCCAAAAGGACCTCACTGAAATCAATATTGACCCACTGACAACGACGCGGACTGCATATAGACAAAAAGTAAATTCGTATAAGTTTCCACCCAAGATCCCTACTGGACAGAATTTGAAACTTAAAGCTGCATGGACACAAGAAAGAAGACAGGCACATAGCGAAAGGATGAGGAAGTTTTGGGAAGATAAGAAGAACAAGAAGACCAATGTTAACTAATGGTTCTACGTGCTCCTTAGAGGGCCAAACGCATTATATATATAATAATAATACACTGACGAAAATGGAAATTGCAACACCCAGAAGGAGTGGTGCTACATTGCTGCAATTGAACATGCAGGACGAGTGTTCAGTTGTGATTCGATGATTACATTTTCAGGTTTCTCTGACCACAAGTTTGGACAACAATCAATACAGTATGTGCCCACCACGAGCTGCAATACATTGATGAATTCGGCGAGGCATGGAGTCAATAAGGCCCTGGATCGCTTCCTGAGGAATTGTGGCCCATGCTTGCTGCACTGCACGGGTCAGTTGTTCCAGAGTTGTGGGTGGCTGAGGACGGTTGGCCAGTTGTCGACCCATCATGTCCCACACATGCTTAATAGGACTGAGGTCCGGAGATCTGGCGGGCCATTCTAAGGTTGTGATGTCGTAGAGAGCTTCTCTGGAGATGCGTGCAGTGTGAACCCGGGCATTGTCCTGCTGAAACATCCCATTAGCAATGTTCGCCATCATAGGGACAACCACAGGATTGAGTACCTTATCAACGTACTGTCGAGCAGTCATAGTGCTCTCAACAAGCACTAATTGTGATTTCACATTAAAGCCAAGAGCTCCCCAGACCATAATCCTTGGTGTTGGCCCTGTGTGCCTCTCGACAAAAAGGTCTGGGCGGCCCCTTTCCCCGGTACGTCGGCGCACACGATTCCGGTGATCACTGCGGGAAAGACAGAAGCGCGATTCATCACTAAAGACGACCTTATGCCATTCGTCGACCCACGTCGATCGTTCTCGACACCAGGCCAGCCTTACAGGTCGCTGTTGTGGGGTCAGTGGAACACCTTCTGCAGGGACACGGGATCGTAAGCCAGCTGCACGCAGGCGATTACCAACTGTTTGTTGTGTAACGTGGGGTGCCACAGCTGCTCGAATTTGAGTAGGCCTATATCTGCCTATTCAATAAACAATAATTTCAACTCCGAGATTTGCTGGTGGCATTGTCTTCTTAGCTGTTTCACCAAGGGATTTGAATGAGTTTTAAAATGGTATGGACTCCGTCTTGAAGAAAGAATTCATGAAGAAAATCAATAAATGCACAACAGGAGTAATCTGAGATTGAATAAAATCTCAGACACCATCCATAAAAGATGGACGTGGACTCTTAACCAACCGGATAATGAAATTCTTTGCGACCAGGAGAACCACAGCTCGCTGGTATCAGGAAGTGAAGAAGGACCTAGAACAAATGGCAACATCTGAAGCTGAAGTCAGCAACAGAGAAGCATAAAATAAATAACCCCTGGCACTATACAGCACATGAAGGGCCTAGGCTTACCAAGCGACCGCTGCCCAGCCATTTGGCCTGCAGATATTGAAGTGACGCGTGATCAAAGCATCGGGTCCCCTCGGCCGTTAATCTTGGTTTTCATTATTGGGTCACTGCCTCACTGTCAGACAGCTACTCAATTGTCCTCACGAGGCTGAGTGCACCCCGTTCCAGCCCTCACGTCAGTTTCTAAAATCCCTGACGAAGCCGGGAATCGAACCCGGGGCCACCGGGTGAGAACAGGGATGCATACAAAGCCAAAACTAAGAATTTCACGGGACTTAAGAGTCATCCTACATCACGGATCCAGACACCATGGACTGAAGAAAGGAGGAGAATGCAGAGCGATAGAATGGAGGAGTATTGGGCAAAAATAAAGATCCAGAAGCTGAAATCAAATAAACGTGGTCCAGAGTCGGCCTAAACGCTAGAAGAAGAAGTAATGGAAAACAGCCGAAATAAATCAAAAACCCTATTCACGTGAAATAGGCAGGTGAAGAGCGCTACTTAGGAAGCAAATAACCAATGATGGACGACGCAAAGATGATATGTAAGTTAGGTTGACTTAGGCAAAGAAAGGATTTGTAAGGTAAATGTGCCACATAAGGCCCACCTAACGTTTAAAGATTTTTTGCATTTCCACTAGAAGGGGATAAAATCTGAACAGTGTCGTGGATTAAATTGAAGGTAAGCAGTAATGAAATCATGGGTTGATAATTAGAATCACTGGAAAATATTACAGTAATAAAACAATATTTAACATGCGAGTAACGGGCCTCATTAGGAACTCTCGTTCCAAATGAGGCCACTACTTGTTCCAATTAAGCCTCATATGTAAATGAAAGGAAATAAAGAAATGCACATTAAGCGAAAAATATCAATTCAGTATATTAACCAACAAATCACATTATTTAATAGAACATTATGCAACGAGCCTATAATGGCTATAATTAAGACACGAGTATGTTTATAAAACGAGCTTAGCGTGTTCCAAGCTCTCTAGCCGACCGACGAATGCGCTCTGTGTGCTTCAATGCCATATGTGCAGATCGTGAACCATTCAGTAAAACTGTCACCGTAGTCGTTTGAAATCAACGCGCTGTGTAGAAATTGGATTTGGGTATATTAAGGTACAGTACTATTTCTTGTCTCATATTCACCAGTTTATTTACGCGAACATATGGACGGTGCACATTCGGTAATTTATATAGACATGTTGGATTTTGAGCGCATGCGCGAAGGTATCCTTATCTAATTGATCAAACAACTGTTTCTTGAGCTGTGATTGGTGGGAGAAACTGTTTCATAATGCACAATAGTGTTATAATGACCATCATTACGATACAGTTTTCTGACATGTAACGGTCAGGGTCGAACATAAAATAATAAACACCAGGTTTATGTATGTTTTATTTCGAAAATATAAAGAAGGTTTATTAAAATACCTATAAATAGTAACAAAAAAGCTTCGGAAGCCGTTTACTACTCGACTGAAGCGAACATCGCGGAACCGTTCGCTTCAACAGATGTAGTTTCTAGTCTAGACGTTAAATTCTAGTAGCTATCAGAAACACAAAGAATCATGAAGAATTTCGAATATTCTGCTAATAAAATGACAGATGGGCCTTATTTGGAACCGGGAATTATTTGGATCAAGTACCTTACAACAAAGAAATCTGCTGACACCAAATATAAATTTAGATATAAGTTTGTCAGTTTTAAAAGCATTTTTCAGGAGAATGGTGCTCGATGGGGGTAAAACTTGAACTGTTGGTGCAGAAGAAAAGAGGAGAATTGTAGCATTTGAAATGTGATGTCACAGGAAAATGATGAAGAACAAATGAAGCGGTATTAAGTGAGGGAGGAGAGATGTTTCTGGGAAGAGATAGGTTGGTAGGACGACATCCAGGAATAGCAAACTTAGTTATGGAAGAAAGGGTGGAGGACAAGATTTGTAGGGGTAGGCTTAGGCTTAACTTGCCTCGGATGTAAGGTGTGGTAGATATGTAGAGATCATAGAGATGAAACGATTAGCTCAGGACAGGGAGGTCTTGACAGCTGCATCAAAGACTGAAAAACGCAGACAGCAATATCAATGAGTAATGTTCCCCATAATAAGAAACAAGTTAGCCTATAACAAGTAGTTCCGTGAAGAACTAAATAGCCAATTTTCATATATCCTACTTACTGTACGTCAATTGCCTCATCAACGTACAATATTTCAGCTAGATTGCTGTAATAGTTTCGTAGATATTGAGAACCGTCTAAATGTTTCGGATGGTCGCCATGTTGGATTTTTATATGTAAGCCTTAGAGTTATGTACTATTTCATGAAGATTATTGTGTAGGTGTTTTATTCAAACTTAATCGAATTTTTGGGACACAAGGAATAAATAAAAAACGAGGTTTTAAAATTTCGTTCTGCCGCCATCTTGTGGTTATGAAAATAATTTAAATGAATTAGATGCCAGTGGATTAAAATGTATATAAGTATTTACCGTACCAAGTTTCACTGCGCTCAGATGGTTAAATCGCGAGAAACGTGTATTTGAATATTAAAATTTCGCGTCACCACCATGTTGTATTTGTGTTCGCTGAACGTCCCATAGGTGAACTTATGTTTATAGCCTCTATACACATACAAAATTTCAGTTTGATTGCTATCAAAGATTAATAGATATTGAACACCGTCAAAATATTTTGGATGGTCGCCATGTTGGATTTTAATTTATGTAGGCCATAGAGTTATGTACTATCAGATGAGAATTATTGTGTACGTTCATTATTCAAACGTTGATTTCGATCGCATGATCAGAACACAACAAATAAGAACTTAATTTTGAAATATCGCACAGCCACCATCTTGAGGTTATGTAGTCTATACAATTGAACTAAATTAGATGTCAGGGCATTGCAATTTGTATAGTCATTTGCTGTACCAAGTTTCACTGCGCTCGGATGGTTAAATCACAAGAAAGGTCTATTTAAATGTTTCAACTTCGCTTGGCCGCCATATTCGTTCTGTATTTAACAGGTTCTAGAAAGTCACATAGGTGAACGTCTAGCAGTGCTCTTTATCACCATACAAAATTTCAGGGTGATATGAGTAATAGTTTCAGAGATATTGAATGCCGGTGAAATATTTCGCACAGCCGCCATGTTGGATTGGTGAGACGTAATGAAATTTGAAGAGCATAGTTTGGGTCGGCCAAAATAGTACTATGTCCTTACCGACTTTCATTGAAATCGTTCCAGCCGTTTAGAAGTTATTAGGGGGGCAGACACACACACACACACACACAGACGCACACACACACGGACAAAAGGTGATCTCATAAGCCTTTTTTTTTTTTTTTTTTTCATAAATGAAAATAGGCTAAAAATCGTATGTTATCCAAGTCCAAATGTAAACCATGTTGTGGTCTCGTCGAGAATTACTGCCAAGATTTGCCAGTCGTTTCAAAATCCGCCGTCTTGGGGTGTTATGGCGGACCCTACTTGTAGTAGCTGTGTACTATTAACATGCTCCCATGATGACGTCACTCTCATCCATCATGTAGTCCATGGAGCTCCTTCACGTCTTAACGGGGCAGTTAAATGCATGAGCCTATCAATCATGGCCCCAATTACTATTCATTCATCATGAATAGAGCACAATGCAGAGCCACCTTTAAACTAATAACCGTGGCGTGGCACTGCCTTCTTGACCCTGCATAAACATGAGTTGAGTTGAACAACGCATTGCATTTTGTTGTTTTCCACTGCTCTTTTATTAAGACCAACAATCACGGCCTACTATATGCATTTTAGGAAGCCGTGCAGAATACATAAGCATAATATCATTGATATTGATTGGATGAAATTAGAGTAGGGGTTGTGTGTGATAGCGCCAGTGTCGATTATCGCTATTGGTGAGTGGGCTGTTATCATGGTAACATAAACAAACTTTCCGTAACTACTGACGCCTTACTAAGTTTGGTTGGTTGGTTGGTTGGTTCCTCAGTTTAAGGGCTGAGACAACGCGGTCATGTAGCCCCGTGTACTTTGGGTGTGTGTAGAATCTGTCTGATGACCGGTGTTAATTATTGTGACGGCTGTATTGGTGTGTGTTATTTGTTTTAATTCAAGTAAGGACTGCGGACATTAAATTAAGTACTTCTTACTTTTGCTACCAAATGCTACTGTCCACGACACCTAACTTGCGGACTTGGCTACCAGATGACATCGCAGTCAGCACCTAGCAGCGAACGTTGGAACTAATAGAGCGTTACCTATTCTAACCTACACATTTTGGCTTCACTCAAGTGTAGTTTGTGGAAGGTTCTTTTTCATGACTCTATGACATGGGACCGCCGGCTTTACTTCCCCTCCGAAAAAGGCTTTTTAAGGGATTCTCGGCCGGATTTTAACCCGCGAACTTGGGCATAGAACCTCAGCATGTTACCTACTACGCCACCCAATCCGTCTAAGTTTGCCTCGTGACTTTTAAATGTCAACTGTGTTAGTTGCCGGCCCCGTTGTGTTGGGGTAACGCGCCTGCCTCTCACCCGGAGGACCCAGGTTCGATTCCCGTCTCCGTCAGGGATTTTAGAAACTGACGTGAGGGCTGGAATGGGGTGCACTCATCCTTGTGAGGACAATTGAGTAGCTGTCTGACAGTGAGGAAGTGCCCCGATCACGAACCCAAGATTAACGGCCGAGGGTACCCGATGCCCTGACCACGCGTCACCTCAGTATCTGTAGGCCAAATTGCTGGGCAGCGGTTGCTTGGTAGGCCTAGGCCCTTCACGGGCTGCAGTGCCAGGGGTTATTATTATTATATAACTGTGTCCGTTGCGCTCTTTGTTATTAATTCGATTAATTGTTAGAATTTATGAGATAAAAATGTAATTGAGTCTGCCGAATAATGTGCGTGTGTCTCTAATTTAAAGCGACAATGCGTTGCTCCAAATAGGAGATTGATGATTCTTCGCTGTCGCGCAAGATTAACTTACGTTCGGCGAATTAACTTTCATCGGATGACAGAGATATACCACATATTCTCTGTAAACAATGACATCAGTCTACCTCCAGGTGTGGGGTCTAGCCTTCTCGGCTACCGCCTCGGGGATCCGGGATCGATCCCCAGCTCTGCTAAGAAATTTAATTCTGGTCTCAGGGCTCGAACGGGGTACACTCAGCCGCATGAAGCAAATCTGAAAAGAGGAGGGTTCAATTCTCATCTCAGCTATCCTGGAAGTGGCTTTCCGTGGTTTCCCCACTTCTACTCCAGGAAAATGCTGGGATGGATCCTAACTTAAGGCCAAGGCAGCCTTCTTCCCAATCTCTTCCCAATCATAGCCCCAAATTACAATAACACACACTACTACAGCCATCAAAACAACACAGGTTATCATACAGATTCCTCTCACCCAAGTACACGGGGCTACATGACCACGATGTCGCAACGCCTCTAAAATAAGCAATAAAAACATTGGTCTGAATGTTTTACCAATGTTTTAATTCCAAGACAATAGAAATCCGCTCCATGGTCCTGATGACATCACAGAATCGTTGTCTGTACTTGTCCATCCTTTACAGAACGCACTCCACTTATATGCTCTTCAGCTTAGCGAACACATTTCAAGATCCAGAGTGTTTCACACCTCCCACCGAAAAGACTGAAACATCGCTCCAAATATAATATGGGCCTAAATGCAGCTTGCTTTCTCAATTGAAGACCCCATGGAAAGAACGGGGCAAGTCCACTTCGTCCGAAAATGAGTTTATGGCGCATTCTGGTGGCCAGCCATCGTCACTACAGATCAGTTGAAATTAATTTCAAGCGGAATATCACCGAGACACAAAGCATTTTTTTTTTTTTTAGTGGAAACGAAAAGAACGCCCCACATCCTGTCACTTTTCCATAATTTAACTTTAGTTGTCATTTGTTTTAAATGTACTTCCTTTAAAAGAAATACATTTGGAAAAGAACATTATATTGCTTACCCTCAATTGGGGTGTTTTTACTATTTCTTTTTAGTGTTGAAAGTTTTAAATCACTCTCCTGAAAAATTTACAGAATGTGACTTACGCCATATTTCCAGCGGAGTCTTCAATTCAAGAATATTCTTGTAAGATTCATTAACACTTGCTTGTTAGTTTAGGTGATCTGTTGATTGATTTATCGATCGCTGACATGCATGCTTCATTCTTGTTTTATCGTTTATGTACTATTTATTTATATTACTTATTATTATTATATTAATACATTTACCGTTCGATTCTTGCTTCGTTGTTTGTGTGTGTGATTCAAAGACTGATTGATCGATAGATATACAGTAGGCTACAGTATTTAGTTATCGATCGTTGAGTTGAATCCATTCTTATTTATTTCATTTACCGACAGCAGTAGCTAAGCTCGCTAAGACACAGCGCTATGCCATGGGGTCAAGCTCTCTGCGGACTCGGTAGATGTGAGTTCAAGTCCCACCGTCGGCCGTCCTTGAAATGGTTTCCCCATTTTCAACTCCCGGAAAATGCTGGCACGGTACCTTCTGACAGGCTACGGCCGCTTCTTTCCACATCCTTGCACTGTTTCATTAATCTTCATCTGTCATTAACTCCTCTCATGAGGTTGGCGTTAGGAAGGGCATCCGGCCGTAAAAAACATCCGCCACATAAACTTTCATCGCGTCTAATCCCCAACTCCGTCGGAAACGGGAATAATAACGGGTAGCCATTTATTTATTTATTTTATTGTTTTATTATTTATTTATTTATAAATTTGTTTACGTGTTTATTTATTTCTTTATTTATTTATTTATTTGTTTTAGTATTTATTTATTAATTTGCTTATTTGAGTATTTATTTCTTCTATTTTTTTATTATTTATTTAATTAATTATTTATGTATACATTTATTTACGTGTTTATTTATTTATACATTTATTTCTTTACTTTTGTATTTATTTATATAATTATTTATTTATTTATACATTTATGTATATATATTTATTTTTGTATTTATTTATATATTTATTTATTTATTTATTTACCTGTTTATTTGATTATTTCTTCTTTCTTTGTTCGATTTTGGCCTACTTTGGACCACGGGAAACAATTGACTTGCTGATAAGTCCTTTTTCCTGATCCCAGAAATTCTTCATCCTTTCACTGTGGATTCTCTTCCTTTCTTCCGACCAGATGTTCTTGACTCTTCTGCTTTGCTTTTCCTGAAACCCCTTGAATGCATCAATCGTACCTCGAAACACCTCTCTATTCCAGATCTCATTTGGATTGACCCCAACTTCCTTCATATCCTTTCTTATTTCATCTACCCATTTTGTAATCGCTTTTATCTTGGTGATGTAATTAAAGATCTTCTTCGTTAGTCGACTATCGCTCATTCTCGTAAGGTGTCCATAGAACTTCAATCTTCTCTTCCGCTTATTTATTTTATTTATTCATTTATTTGAGGAGAAACGGAGTGAGCTTATGAGAAGCGGTCAGTAATGTAGGACAGTGGCGATCAGCTGCGAGAAGTGGAGGCGATCATCGCATTTCAGGAGCAAGAGCACGCTAGCCATTAGTCCAACCACTAACGAGTTGCTTTCCGCAATTCATCACCCTATGCAAATTTTAATTAATATTCTAACATTTTATTTTAATAAGCAGTGGCGGACCACGTGTCCTCTAGGGTAGACTCATTAGGGCCCAGGAACCATTCGTCTTACATTATCATGATACCGTAAAATCAACTGGACTGATCGCGTTTGTAAATAAAGGTGAGATGAGTGATGGAGTCAGTCTGCGATTAACATGTTTCGTTAAAAACAACTTCGGGTGACGATGTGTGTGGAATATAATTATTGTTGTGCTCATTATTTATAGTCTCAATTAAGAGGCATTGAGACTCAGTTTTGAGACAGAAACAGTGAGATTAGACTATTTAGTTTTTAGATTTTTAAAGAAAACTTCACCCATACTTTTCAATCTTTACATTCAACAAGCAATGAAGGAAATTGGAGAAAAATTTAAAGTGGGAGTGAAGATTAGCGGATGACATCGTCATCTTGGCCGACACGCCACAGGTTTTGAATGAGGTTTTGAATGGTATGGACTACGTCTTGAGGAAATAATTCATAATAATAATAATAATAAATGGAAAACAAAAATATTGAAATGAAGCCGAAATAAATCAGGAACCTTTATGGACATCAAGTTGGCAGGTGAAAAGCTAAAGGAAGTAGGAGACTTCTGTTACTTAGGAAGCAAAATAACCAGTGATGGACAAAGCAAAGAGGATATAAAAAGTAGGTTGGCTCAGGCAAAGAAAGCATTTCTACAGAAAAGGAATCTGTTGACATCGAATATAGATTTAGGTATTAGGAAGTCATTTTTGAAAGCCTTTGTATGGAGCGTGGTGCACTATGGAAGTGAAACTTGGACTATTGGTGCAGCAGAAAACAGGAGAATTGAAACGTTTGAAATGTGGTGTTACAGGAGAATGATGAAGATCAGATGGGTAGATAGGGTTACAAACGAAGAGGTATTAAGACGAGTGGGAGAGGAGAGATGTTTCTGGCGACTGCTAATGAAGAGAAGAGATAGGTTAGTAGGACACGTATTAAGACACCCAGGAATAGCAAGCTTAGTTATGGAAGGAAGGGTCGAGGACAAAAACTGTAGGGGTAGACCAAGGTTAGAATATGTTAAATAGATTGATGGCATATTTGCTTTCACGGCCAGTCAATTAAAACTCAGCAATTCTTCTAGGTTTGTGCCGTGTCTTCTGTGTAGTTTCACCTAGGACACCAAGCTGGCTCATCGGCGGGCTCTTGGGGTCCCCTCCCGGACTCCCACAGGCTGCTTGATCTCTTACTTTTCGCAGTCAAATAGTGCTGGTGCACTCTATATAAATGGAGGTAGCACGCAGTTCGTTACTCCTGTGGGGGTCAGGGCGGGGACACCAAGAGGCCGCCGATGAGCCAGCTTGGTGTCCTAGACGAAACCCCAGACAAGACACGGCACAAACTTAGAAGAATTGCTGAGTGTTAAACAGATTGCCTCGGATATAGGGTGTGGTAGCTATGTAGAGATGAGACGACTAGCTCAGGACAGGGAGGCATAGAGAGCTGCATCAAACCAGTCAAAAGACTGAAGACTCAAACAACAACAACAACAAAAACAACTTCACCCCAGATTCCTACGAATAATTGAGGTGTGCTAATTGTCTATGCCCCGTGGCACAACAGTCCATGCGCATTCGTTTCATATGATGTTCCTTCTTCGCTCCAGTCTGTGCTGTGCCTGTTCTTAGTTGTGTCTTCTCTTGGAAACCATAGTGCTCTTTGGAGTTTCGTCTTGAGTGGAACACGTTTCTGGATATCATTAAATAAATATTATTATTGTTATTATTATTTTCTGTTAGGTAGTCAGCCCAGAGGCTGGTTGGATCCTCAAATAGTACCGCCATAGGCAACACTATAATGAGGCGTACTAGGCAAGCTGAGGAGTGAGGTAGTTTTTCATTACTAGGGCTCGGATGTTTAAGATCTATGAACACCCCGAATATGCAAGCAAATATGACCATAAAATGACGAAATATGACTCGAAATGGCAAAATGTGACCTGAAAATTACTGACTTAAATATGCCGTTTCTTTTAAGGTGCCGCTTCCTGGTGATACTGATTGGTACTTGGGAGGACTCACCAGAGAGCGATATTCTCTGTCTGTATATATATTCTTTCATGATTCTGTGTCTTTGTATTGTGGCTCCTTAGGATGTAAAATAATAAATCGGCTACAAATTGGTGACCCCGACGTGATTTGAAGTAAACACTTACAGTGTTAGTTATCATTCCGTCTTTTATAAGTATTATTCACCTAACATCATGGCACCTCAATACTCCCCCTTCAGTGTGCTGACAGGAACATCTCGTATCCGAACAACAGCCTTTCATCCGGCAGCCAATGGAATGGTTGAGCGCTTTCACCGTCAACTTAAAACTGCTATTCGTTGTCATGCTACCGATTCTTGGACTGACAATTTACCTATTGTTCTCCTGAGCATCCGCACTGCGGTTAAGGAGGATATTGGTGCAACAGCTGCTGAGTTAGTTTTTGGTCAAACATTGCATCTTCCAGGCGAGTTCTTCACTAACACCAGCAGTGATAGCATCGATGCGTTCAACTTTGTCAGAGACCTGCATGCGAGATTCAGGCAGCATCGTCCAGTCGCTCCAAAGATACACGGTGCTCAACAGGCTTTCATTTTTCGTGACCTAAAAACATGTTCACATGTGTTCGTACAGCACGACGCTGTGCGTAGGCCATTACAGCCCCCGTACGATGGCCCTTTCAAAGTGTTGCTTCGTGCCACCAAGACCTACGACATTGATAACAATGGGAAACGATCAACTGTGTCAATTGATCGACTGAAGCCTGCCTTCATAGCAACGCCAGATGGCTCCATTCCGCCTAGGTCTTCGACAACTCCAGTTATTCTACAACAGGACTCAGCCGAACCTACACCACAGACGACTACCGTACCTTACCTTCGCCCGTTATTACCCGTTCCGGACGACGGGTTCGGTTTACTGAGAAATATAGTCGAACTCTGAGGTGGGAGTATTGAGGTGCCGCTTCCTGGTGGTACTGATTGGTACTTGAGAGGACTCACCAGAGAGCGATATGCTCTGTCTCTATATATATTCTTTTATGATTCTGTGTCTCTGTATTGTTGCTTCTTAGGATGTAAAATAATCAATCGGCTACACTTTATAATAAATCCAAGCCACAATCCCTTCGAGATTAAATTGTTAACTACATTCTTTAGTCCTATTTTAATTAAATTTTCTGAATATTCATGTTTAAGTGGTTATTTACAGTGTATTTCTGTAAACACTAGTTCCTGTTCGGTAAGTTGAGGATGATTGCACACCTACAGCTGCCGTCAAACCACCCAAATATGACGTTCGTACCAAACAATGCTCAAAACATGACCTAATGGTAAAAACGTTGAAAATATGCATTTATTTGAGAAATAAAAACCACTGTATTGTGACGATAATCACTTGATTTGCATCTGAAACCAATCGCGCATGGAAGGAGAGGCAAAGACAAAAATATGACTTTCCTAAACATCTGAGCACTAACTATTACTTTCCTCACTGAGAGAGAATATCATTGACCCTATGAGTACAACCTTTCACAACATCCACAGACACTGACTGTGCCCTGAATGTCATTACTCATCACCACCTATACCTCAGTAGCTTCCATATAATCACAGCCATGAGTGAGACTGAGACATTGGTGATACTCTAGCCTGTGCCAACAGACACTGACTGTGCCCTGAATATCATTACTCATCACCACCCATACCTCAGTAGCTTCCATATAATCACAGCCATGAGTGAGACTGAGAGATTGGTGATACTCTAGCCTGTGCCAACAGACACTAACTGTGCCCTGAATGTCATTACTAAGCACCACCCATACCCCAGTAGCTTCCATATAATCACAGCCATGAGTGAGACTGAGACAGTGGTGATACTCTAGCCTGTGCCAACAGGCACTGACTGTGCCCTTAATGTCATTACTAAGCACCACCCATACCTCAGTAGCTTCCATATAATCACAGCCATGAGTGAGACTGAGACAGTGGTGATACTCTAGCCTGTGCCAACAGGCACTGACTGTGCCATGTATGTCATTACTAAGCACCACCCATACCTCAGTAGCTTCCATATAATCACAGCCATGAGTGAGACTGAAACATCGGTGATACTCTAGCCTGTATCAACAGACACTGACTGTGCCCTGAATGTCATTACTAAGCACCACCCATACCTCAGTAGCATCCATATAATCATAGCCATTAGTGAGACTGATACATCGGTGATACTCTAGCCTGTACCAACAGACACTGACTGTGCACTGAACGTCATTACACATCACCACCCATACCTCAGTAGCTTTCATATAATCACAGCCATGAGTGAGACTGAAACATCGGTGATACTCTAGCCTGTGTCAACAGGCACTGACTGTGCCCTGAATGGCATTACTCAGCACCACCCATACCTCAGTAGCTTCCATATAATCACAGCCATAAGTGAGACTGAGACATCGGTGATACTCTAGCCTCTGCCAACAGACACTGACTGTGCCCTGAGTGCCATTACTAAGCACCACCCATACCTCAGTAGCTTCCATATAATCACAGCCATGAGTGAGACTGAGACATCGGTGATATTCTAGCCTGTGCCAACAGACAAATGAAAATTGTCTGCATTCATCAGACGTAGTCGGTAGCATGCTGAACTGCTGAGCCCAAGATAGCTGGTTCAAATCCGGCTGAACTCGTCGGATTTTTTAAGAGCGTTAAAATCCTTCACTATGCCTTCCTTCGGAGGGGAAGTAAAGCCAGCGGTCCCATGTCATAGATTTATGGCAAGTAAAAGATCCTTCCACAGACTAAACTTGTGTGGAGCTAAATTTCTAGGTTAGATTTCGTGGTAACGCTCTATCTAAGTTCCAACGTTCTCCACTAGGTATCATTGACATCTGGTAGCGAAAGTTGGAACTACTTGAAATTGAACGGAACTTGTAGCTCACCCTAGGGGTGTCCGCTGGAAGCAGCTACGGCCTCTGGCGAGCCGAACATGTCCTCGGACATTCCCGGCACTAAAATCTATACTCTAAATAAATAAATAAAAATATTAACACGAATGATTGCCGGGACAAACAGATGGGAGCAATGGCAGGAAGGTGCTCGTAATGAAGATATGAAGGTTAAGTTAGAAATGAACACGTTCGGTGAACCGACTCAGATGGTGGGGTCTGTGAAGGGAATGGGGGAGGAGAGATTACCTAAGAGATTAATCAGTTCGGCAGTAGAGGGTAAGAGGAACAGAGGTAGGGGACAGTCTGATAAAACAGGGTAGTCTGATGACACGGGGTACCGTCTGGTATGTGGTGACATCTTCCAGTGAACATAGTTAACTCTTTCTCACTTGATGATCTTCATTCATAGAGCAGTTGCAATCTGTAGGGTGGAAGCGTGCGTTCTCACTGGCGTAAAATCTATTTTTACAGTGTTGTGTTATAATATCCGCTTGTAAATTGTGTGCTTTAGGCCTATATTGTACCCAACTGTCATCATGTGGAACATGTGTTCGTATCCGAGCTAACTCACGGTCTTTCGAGGTATGGGACGTTCCTGCCCACCATACGACCACATGCTCAGGATTTGAGTCTACCAGGTAACTACTCTACATGAAATACACAACATATTCCTAAAATAAAACATTTACTGGTATAAAATCATGGCTATACAACAAATACAAATAAAGGATAAATTATATTTAACTCCCACAATTAAAATCAGGGTTATTTTGTGAGTCTCTTCTTCATTATTGCTACAGCACTCAAATCTATTTCTAGCATCCTATCATTGATACTCTCAGACTTCTATGGGCCTCCATAGTGTTCATCAAGTGACACAATTTTAAATAACTGGAGTATCACAACATAAAAATCACATATCACATCTAAATGACATTAATACTATAATAATAAAACATTACTCCGTTTCTTATGGCATATACTTTGATTAGCATAAATTCATTATTTTATGCCTTAATTAACAAACATTTGTTGTGTCATGTGAATCATTTTCCTTCTTTCCATCAATATGAAACGCTTAAAAAGTGGTACGTCTCCCTTCCAAAATAAACATGGTTAGAGATGTTTATAGTTTCACCATACAACGATTTTCTGGGTCTTGTCGGGATTATTATCGTTACTAACGTGTCATGTTCTTAGAAATCACATACCCGTCTGCATAAATTAGCGTGAACTGGCAAAAATGCATTCTAAAAAGATGCCTAACACTTTATTTGGTTCAGTGTTCCTCCTCAGAGAATAACTGGGCCAAATATTATCCAATTTCTGTGATCCAACAATGTATGTGTGCTGAAACACATCATTTAATTCAATTGGCATCATCATAACACTCATATCTTAATTGCATATCGAAATATCGAGATTCTTCAGTGTCCCACTATGACTCTAATTTAAAGGACTGGCGGACCGACGTCCCCTTTCCCCTAGCTGGCAATAAAATTAGTTCCGGCAGGCTGCACAAGATGCCCGCTCGTCTCAATAGGCCACCCTACCTCCTTCTCATCTGCTAGCAAGGTCATGTTTGTTTACAATCGCAGTACAGTAGAGTTACGCTAGGTGTTGTTCTTAAGTAATTGAGTCATTCTAATTATATAACACCTATATTTAAAGTGTATCGGGCTCAACTGGTTCCTTATTAACATTCAAGGCTGGGGATGGATCCTGTGATAGCCTTGCCGTTCTATGGTGAATACTGGTGGCTTTGGGCGCGCATCAAAATGAGATTACAAGATTCCCACCAGCAGCTGTCTCAATAATAACATAATTAGGAAATCTGCGTTTCCTAAACGACGAATATGATTCTTACCTCCCAGGGTAGATCATTTTACACATGCTCACGGAGTCTCGACGGACCTCACTCGTGGCCATAATTCATGCAAGCGATGGATACAGACAGGCTCTGTCCAATTCGCTGCGAATAATAAAATGTATGCACAACGGCGATACTAACTCGTTGATTAGCCAACATCTCAACTAACGCGCAAGCTATACTAGTTTGGTCCCCGCAATATATTTACGTAAATCACTGGATTCTACGTTACTTCTGCACGCTCTATGCGGCACAAACAATACTTCACATAGATGACTCAATTATAAAGGCACCCGCGTTCTCTCTGTAATAACACTTAAGCCAAAGCTTTAAATAGCTCCTAATAACAATGTATAAATTTACTGGCTTACATTACTTTAATGGTCCTCAAATACAATCCTAAGAATTGACCATCTCAAATATTCATTCAACACATCATTGACACTGAAAAAACTCTCGTATCTCGCTATATTCCACGTTACTTTCTTACTGTTTACCAAATACAGTATCTTTATATTAGACATGACACAATTTGAACATTAATTAGGCCAAAAATGCCTATTACTTTACTGTTGCCAACCCCAGATTATTATTATTATTATTATTTTATTATTTAACGTTACCGTTATATTCATCACTATTTTCGGCCTGAATGGCCCTAAACAAATCACCTTCCAAGCCATATTCTATTCAAGACGAGTGGTGAAAACTCGTTCAATAAGTGACTGTGACATCTTAGTCTCAAAGTGATGCATCGTTGTATGGTGAACTATTCAGTTAGAATAACATTGTAAATTGGTACTCACTTTTTAATTTTTGCTGGATGATGCCAGCATTCCAGCTCCGGACCTACCATGACGCTTGATTTAAGCCATCATGCTATATCTTACACGACACTTGGTTTCACATATTTCCCATATGATAAACATACTCTTATCAGTGGCTTCATTCACTTTTACACAATACATATTAATCACTATACACATGAACACTTTTTAAATCACTATGACACAATTTATGTACACTTCCTCACTATTTAACAGGTTTATTCTTAATCGGACTCCTCATACGCCTGACCTCAGAGATGCGATGCAATTACACCAACCGCTGGTCTCCGTGAAAGTCTAACTGCGTTTACGGGCGTTCGATCCTCGTCACCTTCCACATCGTTCAGCTCACTGTCAAGATTAATTGGCGATGCCTCCCAAGGCTCCCATAATTTTAGTGATCCTGATGAAAATGTCATATACAACTCTGACAATACCTCCTGGTATATGTAATAACCAAAAACATTATTCTTTACTCTTTCGCTGTAGCGAACTTATATTTGCGTCAGATAATGGATAAATATCTGTATTAAATTTACTTCGACGCACTTCATGATTATACTTATGAAGCTGTATGGTGTGATTCTATTGTTCTTTAATTGCTGAGCGTCGATACTGTAACATTTCGCGCGCTTACTGGCAGCGTATTAGTTACGTGTATACTGGAGAAGAACTTGAGAACAGACTGAAGACAAGTGAAGACAACTCAAGACGACTGGCTTGGTCTGCACTGCTCCCCCCCTTATAAAGGTTTCTCGTAAAAACTTGTCCACCGGACATGTGGGTGCGACTCCTTCCTTGAAATAATACCTTTTCAGCCGAAATGACATATACACCTTGTTTATTTAGGAGTGGAGGTTTCATAAACATTCGCGTGCCGGCGATCGCTTCGGCCAATTAATTACAATTAATTGCCTTATTCCAACGCGTCAGGACGCCACCATGGTGATTCGCCCCTGGCTAGTCACCAAATCACTCCTCTCGAGCGTAGGCTCGGTGGTAATGCGCTCATTTAGAGATATAGGCTTTAATTTAGGTGTAAAATCATTCCTAAATTATCTCTCCTAAAATATATTCACCTGGGTGTACATTTCACTCCATTTCAATGCTCCACTTGGCGGTAATTAATTAATTTCCGTGGGCAGTCATCCCTACCCTAGGTTCCATCGTTGTCAAGCGGTGAATACCCGAGTCATTAATTTTGAGCTGTCTACTCGGTCCAGACGAAAGTAGTCCGCTCGGCGCCTACGATCTCCACCCATTTTCCAACTGCAATTAGTAAAACGTCAAACTGGCCTTCTCTCGTTCTTGTATGCTTCGAAAACGTATATTTGCTTGAATTTGCTTACAATTCTTCACCTTAAAACTGCTATGATATTCACATATAGGCCGTGAAATCATGCTACATTATTATATGTCATTATTTAACGCATTGCTCTTTGGGTTCCCTAAAACTGTTCCACCTCAGAGATCAATGGTTCGATTCTAGTTAGAATCATGTGCCTGGTCTTCTCAGATAGGACCAGAGTTCGATGCCAATCTGCCGTGACCGATTGGGCACAATATCCAAGACCCTATTCTGAAGATTGTAAGGTAAGGATGATATAAATTAAACAATATTTGCACTAGATAATTGTAGGTGTTTCAAAACGAATGTAGAATTCCACTTGCTCCTAACATGGTATTGTTGGATAAAACAGGGTACCCCGTTTTATCAGACCCACCATTGGAGAAAGTTGATCTCTATCTGAGCCATTAAACGGAAAATCATCCGCTATAACCACATCACTGTCCTACCAGTCAGATAGTCCTGATCCATCCACATCATCTCATCTTCTCAGTCAGTTAGGCCTAAGCCTTGAACTTCAGCTTTCCAAGTCTCTCCGAAAGACATAAAGGCAGTTCTGAGAGCTGAAAGGAAGGAATAGCCAATAGACGAAGAGGAAAGGCAGCAATTCTGACAAGTTCCCCATACAAGGAATAATTAACTTCATCTATGAAAAAGGGGAAGACTTCCAAAATGAAACTTCAAATGGAGTCACAATCTCCAAGATTTAGGCCTTCTGGCGTCACAAATGTCGTAAATCAGAAATCGAAGAAAGTTAGAAAAGTGCAGGAGTATAATACCTCGTCAGAAGAGGAGGGAGAAAATAATAACCAGCTTGCATTTATTTTAATGAACTATTCACTAATTCGAAGTGTGAAGAAGGCTGGGTCAAGTGTTATAAGTGTGGTGAATGGGCTCATGAACAGTGTGCCGGCATTGATGATCAAGGTGATGAACCGTATAAATGTGATTTTTGTACATGAAGTGAATTTCAATGTTTGTAAAATGTATTTCTATTTTGTAATGTTCACTATCCAACTCGTCTGATAAGACGGGGTAACGGACAAACATTTATATAAATAAACAACTTATGGTTAGATTTTTTCTTTAAATTATTTTCTTCATTGCCATTTGTAAGTAGATATACAGGGTGGGGCGTGGAAACTTCCTGATTCAAACATGCAATAAAACACAGTACATGTTTCATTCAAGTTTATTTTTATTTTCCGCCTACCACACAACATTGGAACTTTACATTTACACAGTTTTAAACACAATGTCTCTTAAATGTCGCCCTCCATTGTCAATTCACTGATTCAGTCGACGGCGAAAGTTTTGCGTCACCTTTTCGAGCATATCGACCGGGATATTCGCAATTTCGGCTCGGATGTTGTTTCGTAGGTCGTCCAGGGTGTGGGGACGATCTTTGTAAACCAGGGACTTGAGATAACCCCACAGGAAGTAATCAGGAGGGGCTAAATCAGGCGAACGGGCAGGCCAGTTTACGTCCCCTCGCAGGGAGATCAGTCGTTCATGGAAGGCTTCCCTCAAAACACCCATGGAAATCCTGGAGGTGTGGGCTGTGGCCCCATCTTGTTGAAACCAAACGTTATCCAGATCCATTTCTTGGTTCGCAGGTAAGAAGAATTGTTGGATCATTGTCACATAACGGTCGGAATTGACGGAAACAGTACGACCGTTTTCTTCAAAAAAGTTTGGCCCAATGAATCCCAACACTTGCTACAGCACACCATGCCGTGACATGATCTGAATGAAGGGGCCTCTCATGAAGCTCTTTGGGATTTGCTGAACTCCAATACCGCATGTTCTGTTTATTTACACAGCCACTGAGGTGAAAATGTGCCTCGTCAGAGAAGAACACAAATGTGTCTTTGGCACGGTATCAAGCAGCTGCTCACAGGATGTTTGTCGGTTTACATAATCCTGCTCCGAAAGTTGTTGGACCACACAAAGTTTGTACGGTTGGAAATGGAGCTCAAAGTGAAGAATGCGACGAAGAGAACGGGACGACATCCCAAGAGCAACTGCATGTTTATGCGCAGAACGCTTGGGTGACCGCTCAATGGACGCACGAACTCGTTCCACATTTTCAGGTGTTCGAACGGCCTTCTGAGGTCCTTTCCTTTCTTTGGCGACATTCCCAGTTCCTCTGAAGGCATCCACCCACATTAAAACACTTTTCCGATCAGGAACACGGCCTCGTGGAGGAATATCGAAGTGGCGGTGAAAGGCACGTTGCACTGCAATCACTGAACGAGCGTTAGAGAAATACGCCTCCCCGGCAAAAGCACGCTGCTGCCTCGACCAAAGCATGTTTACGACTAAGACGGGCGGGAACACAAATATCCCACTCGTTCCCTTCCACTGAATCCACCCCCACTCCCCTGCCCTCCCTACAACAGTCACTGCAACATGTTTAAATAAGGAAGTTCCCACGCCCCACCCTGTATTATACAACTAGGCAATAAAGATTTAAAATACACTGACCGGCAAAAAAAAGTGGAACAGTTAAAAAAAGTAATATAAATAGTATAAATCTAGCCTTGAAAAAGATTTAATCACATTTTAAAAGTTTTTCATGCATTAGAACAAACATCTGAAACATCCGTGAATAGAAATTGATAATATGACATTTCTTACGGTGGTTTATTACCACCAATTACCCCCAATCCTCGATGAGCCTATCTTAATGGTTTTATGGCGGGAAGCGGACTGGAAGCGTTTAAGGTTTATGAGTGTTGCCGCTCGCTTATTGTTGTTCTAGGGATAACAACTGGCACTTGTTGAACACGTGTGAACCATTGTCACACATTTTAGCAAGTTATCCATTTGCAGTTCACACTAAAACATGCCTCTTAGCCGTGAAGAAGCTGCACAGGCAGATGCATTGGTGGAGGATGGCCGCAGCTTCCGTTATGTTGCTGAGGTCATTGGATCATCTCTCGGTAGCATACATCGTGCAGTGCAACGTTACAGAGAGCTCCGAACATACGACAGGAGACGAGGGTCAGGCCGTAGAAGAAGCACAAGTGCCAGGGATGACAGATTTCTCACCCTCCAAGTTCTGCGTGATCGGCATACCACAGCAGTTCAGGCACGAAATCAACTGGAAAATGTCAGAAATGTGAGAGTGAGTGAGCGAACAGCAAGAAGAAGGGTTGAAGAAGCTCATCTTTCGTCCAGGAAACCTGCACGTGGACCCGCACTCGAACGGAATCACAGAGAGGCGCGTCTTCGCTTCGCAAGGCAGCATCTGGGATGGACCCACGAGCAGTGGGCCTCTGTTCTCTTCACTGACGAGAGTCGCTTTAACCTTAGATCTCCGGATGGAAGAGAAAGAGTGTGGAGAAGGCGCGGGGAGAGGTACAGCAGCCCTGTTGCTTTCTCCTCCAGGACTGCATTTGGAGGGGGCTCGGTTATGGTGTGGGGTGGCATCAACGTTATGGCCCGCACTGAGTTGGTGTGCATCGATCACGGGACGCTCAATTCCCAAAGGTACATCGAAGAGATCCTGATGAACCATGTGATGCCCTTTGCGCCTTTCATTGGTCAGAATTTCATGCTGATGCAGGATAATGCCCGCCCTCATACTGCTCGCTGTGTTGTACAATATCTGCAGGAAGTGGAGATTCAAATCCTGGACTGGCCAGCTCGTAGTCCTGACTTGAACCCCATCGAACATGTATGGGATACGCTTGGAAGGAACGTCAGACAGCATGACCACACCACCTTGGCACATCTGAGAACATCGCTGCTGGAGGAATGGGATCGCATCCCGGCAGATGCCATTCGACGAGTTGTGAACAGTATGCCTGAGCGTTTACAAGCTGTCATAGACGCTAAAGGTGGAAACACCCGTTTTTAGTGACCAGTGTTCTCTTGCAGTGCAGTGCAAACATTAATACTGTTTTGTTTGGCAATACGTTTGATAAACACCAGCCCTAAAGAGCATTACTAAAAAATAGAAAATTGTTAGATTTGCAAAATGTAACGAAATTTGTGAGTTAAAGCGTGTTGTAAAACATGATTCGGTATTTTCTGTTGCCAACCATCTAAATTGACATGAATAATGCAAATATTGGAAAACCGATACATTTTAGTGGAATAAATTAAGAAAATACATAAAAAATTAGTGTTCCACTTTTTTTGCAGGTCAGTGTATTAGTACAACAAGGTCATGAGATATGCCACTTTGTTTATTCAGTACCCTGTTTTGACAGACTCTCCCCTACATCAAGGAGGTGATATATTATTTATAACGCATTTGTTAACCCTTTGACTTTCAGGGTAACGATCGTTCTTTACCGGCCTTTATTATTGATGATTTCGTTATTTTTACGCTTGATAGAAGCATTTTCAGGGAATATGAAGAAGGCAATAATAACTATGTTTATATTCCGCGGGAACAATCTGTATTTATATTAATTCTTAGTCTGAAACATGTGCTCACAGAGTTTCATGTCTTGTTTACGTCGTGGTTGACGGCAAACGTGCGTGTATTTCTCTCAGTTTTCGCTGCTAATTTTGGAATATTGACATTTACCACGCTATCAAATAATATAGAGTTTCTTTTTACATGAGTAGTAGTCTTGACACCCGAGCCTCCGTGGCTCAGGCGGCAGCACGCCGGCCTCTCACCGCTGAGTCCGTGGTTCAAATCCTGGTCACTCCATGTGAGATCTGTGCTGGACAGAACGGAGGCAGACAGGTTTTTCTCCGGATACTCCGATTTTCCCTGTCAAAATTTCATTCCAGCAACACTCTCCACTATCATTTCACTTCATCTGTCATTCATTTAATCATTGCCCCAGAGGAGTGCGTCAGGCCTCGGCAGCCGGCACAGTTCATATCCTCGCCGCTAGATAGGGGCTTCATTCATTCCATTCCTGACCCGGTCGGAGACTGGAAGCAGGCTGTGGATTTTCATTTCAGTAGTCTTGACAAGTGAATTCCAGTCCCTAAAATTACTTCAAAAATTTCATATCTGAAATTTGTATTTTCTTCATTGTTTTTTTAGCCTATTTTCAATTTTGAAAAAAATAGGCTTCTGACATCACCTTTTGTCCGTGTGTATGTGTGTGCGTGTGTGAGTGTGACATGGTGTGTGTGTGTCCCTAATAACTTCTAAACGGCTGGATCGATTTCAATGAAACACGGTAAGTTCTTAGCACTATTCCGTACGACCCCGACCGTGCCCTTCAAATTTTGTTACGTCTCACCAATCCAACATGGCGGCTGTGCGAAATATTTAACCAGTAATCAATATCTCCGAAACTATTACCGATATCACCCTGGAATTTTTACGGTGATAAAGGGAATTACTAGAATTTCACCTATGTGACTTTTGAAAAATTGGTAACTACAAAACCAACATGGTGGCCAAGCGAATTTGCGACTTTTAAATAGACGGTTCTCGCGATTTAATCAACCAAACGCAATAAAACTTGGTACAGTATATGTTTATACACATTGTAATGCACCGACATCTAACTTCGTTCGATTGTTTACATAACCACAAGATGGCGGCTGTGCGAAATATTTCACCGGCATTCTATATCTCTGAAACTATTAGCGGTATCACCCTGAAATTTTGGTAGGAGATAAAGGGCACTACTTGAAGTTCATCTATAAGACTTTCAAAATCCGGTTAACTACAAAACGAACATGGGGGCCAAGCGAATTTGAAAATTTTAAATAGACCTCTCTCGCGATTTAATGTTCCAAAATCAATGAAACTTGGCACAGGAAATGTTTATACACATTGTAATGCACTGGTATCTAATTTAGTTCAATTGTTTACATAACCTCAAGATGGCGGCTGTGCGAATTTTCAAATTAGTTTTTATTTCTTGTGTCGTAATCATGCGATCGAAGTGAAAGTTTGAATAATGAACCTACGCAATAATTTTCCTTTAATGGTACATGACATACATTTAACAATCCAACATGGCGACCATCCGAAATATTTAGAGGGCTCTGAATATCATGTGGCTCAGAGTCATCACATATTTTCAGTAATAACAAGTGATTTATACTCTCTATGTTTATAATATTTTATTTTAATATATTTATTGGTCTCTCTTCCATCTCAATGAAGTGTGTGCACAGCTTGTTAAATATGGCTGACTGTTTTCACACATCCATCAGATGAGAGCTTGAAAGTGAAACAGTGAAATAAATAGCCAATGCATGTTTCAGAGTAAAGTGAATTAAGAAATTTGTCCTCAATAGTGTTGTTGCAAAACATCGAATTATAACGATTAGAGGGACATTCGAAACAAATTTACCGCGAAATTAGGCAAGTTTACCCTACACTCTTTTTATTCTGGGTATTGAAACTATTGAGCCTCCGCGGCTTAGGCGGCAGCACGCCGACCTCTCTCCGCTGGGACCGTGGTTCAAATCTCGGTCACTCCATGTGAGATTTGTGCTGGACAAAGCGGAGGCAGACAGGTTTTTCTCCGGGTACTAGGTCTTCCCTGTCACAAATTTCATTCCAGCAACACTCTCCACTGTCACTTCATTTCATCTGTCATTCATTTAATCATTGCCTCAGAAGAGTGCGACAGGCTTCGGCAGCCGGGACAGTTCATATCCTCGCCGCTAGATGGGGGTCTTCTTTCATTCCATTCCCTGGCCCGGTCGGTTGACTGGAAGCAGGCTTTTCATTTTCATTGAAACTATTAAATGTAACTTCTCAGATGAAGTGGAATATCCAAATTCACACAAAACAATATCTTTACTCATTGACATCTATTCTCGAAAGATCTTCTATGTTCATGTTTCATGTTCTTTATACTAGACCACTGCACATTACGGATTTGAACAGCTCAGGAAGTAATTAATTAAACTTTATTCGGTTTTCCCAATTAATTGGGGCCACAGGAGCTAACCAGGCTCATTTTCGTTTTGGCCGGGGATTTAAGACCGGATGCCCTTCCTGACGCCACATGATTTTCAGGCGAAAATTCCACCCCGCTGTCACCAGGATTCGAACCCCGGGCGTCCGGGTGAAAGACGAGATGCTAAGCCACTGCGCCATCACGCTTCCCCCAGGAAATAATTCATTGCCATCAAGAAATTCTTCGTCCGATCAGCAGCTGATGTGTCCACACAGCACGCCGGTGCCGCAGAGTGGGTCAAAATCGAAATCTAGGGGGACAAAATTATGTTTACGTTTTAATCATGAATTTAGAGTGAAAGCAACGTATATAATTTGTTTACTTCATAATTAACATCAGTTAAGACCTTTTTTTAAGCTACGTCTACATATGCAAGAAATTGTCTATGACTAGGAGTTGGATAAAGCATTCAGTTATCTCTTCAGAACAATTTTCTACCCCTAATTTACTTTTAACAAAGTCACAAAGTTCCACTTTTGACATAATTGTCGAACTTAGTGCATCAAACAGTTGTAAACGTGTGAGAACTGGTTGCGCGGCATCTTTTAAAACGTAAAATAACTAAGTTGCAAAAAAATCTTGTAACAGGCGTAAACTACAAGACTTTATCTACATTTTAACATTAAGTTGAAAGTGACGCAGAGTGACGCGACATGCTAAAAATCTATGTGAAAATATAATTTTAAAAATAATAGTTAATTATTATATAATGCAAAGATAGCTAAAATTACGTAGCAATTACGCCCATTAATAACTGAAACACGTCACAAGGATCATACCTTCAGCTGCGTGTTCCATCTTAAAGCATCAGACTAACCACAAAGACAACCAAACCACAGCCACTTACATTCACCCTCCAATTCAGACTGCTCGAACAGTGGTGACAGATTCACACTAAGATGCGTTTATATCCCAGAATAGTGAGCGGCAATTATATGAGAATGCTGTAGAAGTAATCAATTTTGATTGTTTAATTATGAAAATAAATAATTTTGTCCTCCTAGATTTCGATTTTGACCCACTGTGCGCCGGCGTGCTTCAGGAGCAGCCATAGCCTACCGGGGGAAGACTATAATAATAGTGTATGGCCTCGGGTGCCGGGTGCAAGCTTTGTTATTTGACGCCCAGAGGGAAGCTTGCATGTCGAATTTTGTTGTTCCTTGGAGCGCTATGAAAGACAAGGAGGTTAGATGACACTAGTCTATAGTGCTTTTTATTAGAGAAAGAAGAAACTTTTGTGTTGGCGGAAAATCCCGAGATTAATTTTGTCATTATGAACACGGCCTACTGAATTCAAATGGGTTCTTTAGCATGCCAAAATCGTATGACATGCGTACCGTGTTTGTTGTCGCCTTTCAAAAATCACTAACCACGGCCAGGAGCGAACCTGCATGCTTGGGCTTGGTAGTTCGACACGATAACCACTCACCTACCGTGGCAAGCTTGAGGGAAGACTATACAGTAATGATGTTACAAACTTTCAGTGGTGATGGAGGAAGGCAAATTGATTCATTTAAGATAAGGACTCATAGTCCGGAAACGATCGAGTCAATAGTGATTAATAATCGCAGTTGTTTAAAGTCCGTCCTCAATTCTAGCTCTTAACATACACCGGGGTGGCGGAATTTCGTCCCGGAGGCGTTCTTTAACGTGCCTGAAGCCAACGACATAGTGTTGGCACATGTAAACACCTGTAAACGCTACCGAACCGGGTGAGTTAGCCGAGGTCGTTACGGCGTGGCTGCTGGCAGTTGCTCGCATCCGGGAGGCGAGGAGGTTCAAATATCCCCCCGCCGGCAACCTTGCAGATGGTTTTCTGTGGTTTCCCATCTTCCTTCCAGGCAAATGCCAGGGTTGGACCCTAACTATAGGCCACAGCCGCTACCTTCCAACTCCTCGTCCTTACATTCAAACTTTCCTCCCCAGACAACACTCCACACGCCACGGTACGTGTAGCTCACCCATTGGGTGTCCGCCTAGAAGAAGCTACAAACTGGCGAGCCGAACGTGTCCTCGGACACTCCCGGCACTAAAGGCCATACGCTAAAATAATAAAAAATGAACGCCACCGAACGCAGTCGGGTTTGACCCCGCTAACTTGGGATTAGTCGACCAACGCCGTATCCACTAAACCGCATCATTTTCAAATATGGCCATGAGATATTCAGGTATAGATCTTTACTCATACCAAATTTGGTTTCGATAGCTGCAGCCGTTTCGGAGTTGATATAGGGTAGGGACACACACACAGACAGACAGACACACATTTGCCCGGATTGATCTCATAAGTCTACTTTTTCCTTATTTTTACAAAATGTGAGAAGTAGGCTAAAAATCTTTCTAAAATGGCCTGCGGAGAAATTGGAAACCAATGTGAAATACAACTCAAATATCTGATCTAATCCGTACCTTCAAAATCTCTCGACAATTTTCATTTAATATTGTGTAACAGCCATTAGTAACGACAGGAGGATTATCATTAATTATCTTGAAAGCCTCACAGAAAATTCCCATTAACAGCGATGTAAGGAAACACTTAGGCCCTCTAAATGCAGGCATTTCCACGCTTTATTGACTTAATGTAACGTCGAGCCGGGGCAACAATGGCTTTGAGTGGTAACCGACACCCGCGCTTCTAAATGGAGACGTTCAGAAGACCGTGCTCCTGCCGGAAGTGAAGACTTCATGTGTTTGCTCCTGTCGGTGGAGTGTCAACAATGGCGGCCATTAGGCAGCTAGCCGCCATCCCGCTGAACAAAGAGGGTCACGTGACCAGGAAATGAGGTTAGGTTCGCTCCTGGGTGGCTCTCAGAAAGCCAACCTTCTTGCAATAATAACGTTGTCATGTAACTTAGTAAAGAAGCGAAGAGGATAACAGAGTTTTTTTTTATTTAATGTAAGTGAGAGCGAACGAAATATTTATCTTGCTCAAGTGACTGGCATAATATGAGCACTTATTCACGGCTATACAGCAATAGAACTGTTAACGTCCCTTCCCATCATTATGACTTGCCTGTTTTGCGTTTACTAAGAGGCAGATGAAATATTTCACGAAAGAATGTTTGATGGGATCCTTAATGATGAGTTACAACACTTCCACAAAACATAAGACATATTAATAAATGAACATACCTATACATAGTTGAGCTACAGTTATTCCATCTGAGCCAATAGACTACTATAGTCTATTGAAACTACACCCTGTGTCTGAAACGTTCGGTGAATGGGTCTATATTACGAACGGATTGTTGGCTTACCTGAAACAGCCGTTACTATCCTCCGAAGTAATCCCCGTGGATGGTTATGCACTTCTTAGAACGGCTGTACAAGTCCTGGCATATTCTTGCTGAGGGATAGCCTTCAGTTGGGTCGTCACATTACGTTGGATGTCCGAAATGTCCGAAAACCTCTGGCCCTTCAGGACTTTTCGGCGACCCTGGACCCCGATACTCCATACTTTGACGCTTGCCTTCAAGGTCGTACCTCAGGCACCAGGTCTCGTCACCCGTGACGATGGTTTTCAGGACCATTCCATTCCACGGAACATACACCCTTCTCACTGCCGCCCGTCTATCAGGTGTGCAAGGCTGGTTGCATAAATTCTCGCTTCTCTCTTGCTTTCAAGTTAGAGTGTTGACGACGCAAACTGAAGGCTATTCCTAAAGAAGATTATGCCAGGAGCTTCCAGGACTTGTACAGTCGTTCTCAGAAGTGCATAACCATCCACGGTGATTACTTCGAAGGACAGTAACGGCTGTTTCAGGTAAGCCAACAATCCATTCGTAATATAGCCCGTTCACCGAACTTTTCAGACAGAGGGTGAAGATGAAATATATATAACTTAGTTGTAGTTTCAGTTAACTTGTAACCATCCTGAGATAAAATCAAGTACAATAACATTAAAGTAAGAGCATTAATAGCCTAAAATCTAAACATTAACAATCTGTAGCCTAAATAAAATTAAGCACTAAAATAAAAATATCCACATGGGAAGAAGCCGAGAAACAGATCCTCGAACTCTAGAAGCAAGCGTTAAAAATGGGTCTCAAAATCTCAGTTGAAAAGACCAAAATAATGACGAACAAACAAAAAACACCAAAAAAGCTTCAAGTGGGCAAACAATACATAGACATCGTCAAAGAATTTAAGTATCTTGGAGAATGGATCGGCTGGAATGCGCTAGAGAATAGGCAATGGGATCTAGGAGAAATAAAGTTGAATTGGCCTTCCAATTTACGAAGGACACTTATAACAAGAAGTCTCTCTTCTGCAATACCAAGATAAAACATTATAACACGGTAATTAAACCAGAAGCCTTATATGCAGCCGAAACATTGTCTCTCAACACCCAGGGACCACTTGAAAGGCTGGAGGTCAAGGAAAGAAAGATAATACGCAAAATCTTAGGCCCCAAATTCCATAACAACAAATTAATCCATGTCAGGAACGAAACTCTTTACTGAAAAACTCTTGGACATAATAAGAAAACGGAGAATTGATTTTTATGGGCACATCCTCCGAATGAATTCAAATTGACTAACCAAAAAGATCTTCGACTACTTTCGTAATAAAAAAAACAAAACCTCTTTGGTTTAAGGAAACCGAGGAAGACCTCGTGGAACTCCAAATTACAGACACCATGCTCATGGACAAAACAGCCAAAACCATCTCCAACGATAAGAAACAACGGTTCCTAGTGCAACTCAAACAAAAGCGTACGATCCACTTCTCTGCCGAAGAAAGGGAAGCGAGATCTCAAAGGATGAGGCAAAACTGGGCCAAAAGGACAGCTCAAAACAATAAAAAGTGATTGATTTCTTGTGCCCCAAAGTTGGGTGAAACAAATAAAGTAGAAGAAAAATATTCACTAAGGCGAAGAGTCCAAATACCGTCCCCATAAGCAAATTCTTCAATTCTAAATATATGTTGTTTTTTTTTAGTTAGAAATAATTAAACAACTGATTTAAGCGACTCAACATCATACCTACTGTCGACCAAAGTATTATGTGTACTCGAGTTTGAAGTTTGTTTGTGAAGTAACCAATAGACGTACATAAAATCCAATACCATCAACATTTTCGTCGTTCTATTTTACGTTAGTTCATGTAGGTTTGGATTTTTAAATTTATATTTTAATTTTTTTATCGCAGTTGGAACACAAAAAGTGCACGTTTTTAAGCGTGTTTCAACCATGCGTCACATTTAAGAATTATTAACTCAAAAGCCCGTCATCAGATCGAATCCAAATTTTAACACATTATACATTGGAATGTTGTATAACTGGTTTATTAATTTCACAATTTTGTGTGCCCAAGAAACAAAGTTGTTATCATTGTTGTAAGGTAACTTTTTCTCGGTTCGGGGTGGTTGGAAAATGTAGTTCTTGGTTGCGTTGTAATCGTTATACATCAAAAGGTTATGCTGTATGACTGTGAAATACGTAAATTAATTCTCTTATTTTATATCGGTTTGTATTTGTACGAGGAAATAACACATGGTTCACCACCTACCCGCTCCGGGAAAAGCTGTACAGCGTTGCTGAGATGGAGCCCATCACTTCCGAGCGAGACGCGCCATGATGCGTGTGGGCACCATTTCGGCAACGCTGTACAGCTTTTCCCGGAGCGGCTAGCTGGTGAACCATGTGTTATTTCCTCGCACAAATACAAACCGATATAAAATAAGTGAATTAATTTACGTATTTCACAGTCATACAGCATAACGTTTTGATGTATATTGATTACAACGCAACCAAGAACTAAATTTTCCAACCACCCCGAGCCGAGAAAAAGTTACCTTACAAAAATGATAACAACTTTGTTTCTTGGACACACACAATTTTGAAATTAATAAACCAGTTATACAACATTCCAATGTATATTGTGTTAAAATTTGGATTCGATCTGATGACGAGTGTTTGAGATAATATTTCTTAAATGTGACGCATGGTTGAAACACGCTTAAAAACGTGCACTTATTGTGTTCCAACTGCGATAAAAAAAATATATAAATTTAAAAATCCAAACCTACATGACCTAACGTAAAATAGAACGACATAAATGATGATGTCATTGGATTTTATGTAGGTCTATTGGCTACTTCACAAACAACCTTCAAACTCGAGTGCACATAATACTTTGGTCGACAGTAATAGCATTGCTGGTGTGATTCTACTAAAAACATATTTCCTAACCAAAAGCAATGAATAATCAAATGAATGCATATTTAGATATTCCAAATAAGATATCCTAATTCCGTCCCCCTTATCCAGTATAAGTTATATAGGCCTTAGAGTTAGGCTATGTAGGCTACTATTACATGAAGATTATTGTGTAGGAGTTTTATTCAAACTTCAATCACATGATTATTATAGAACAAGAAATAAAAACGAGATTTTAAAATTTTGCTCAGGCACCATCTTGTGGTTATGGAAATAATTTCAATGAATTAGATGCCAGTGGATTCAAATTTATATAAGCAAATAGGCTACCGGACCAAGTTTCACTGCACTCGGATGGTTAAATTTCGCGTCGCCGCCATGTTGGATTTGTGCTCCTCGGGTTAATGAACGTCCCATAGGTGAACTTACGTTTATACAAAACTTCAGTTTGATTTCTGTCATAGATTAATAGATATTGAGAATCGTCTAAATATTTCGGTTGGTCGCCATGTTGGTTTTTAACAGATTTAGGCCAAAAAGTAATATAGGCCTACAGTAGACTACTATTAGATGAGGATTATTGTGTACTTTCATCATTCAAACGTCGATTTCATTCGCATGATTAGAACACAAGAAATAAAAACTTAATTTTTAAAATTCGCACAACCACCGTTTTGAGGTTATGTAAGCAATTGAACTAAGCCTAAATTACTGTAGATGTCAGTGTATTGCAATTTGTATAGTCACTTGCTGCACTAAGTTTCACTGCGTTCCAATGGTTAACCGCGAAAAAAGTCTATTAAAATACCTCAACTTCACTTGGCCGCCATGTTCGTTTTGTAGTTAACAGATTTTTGAAAGTCACATAGGGGAACTTGTAGCAGTGCCCTTTATCACCGTACAAAATGTCAGGGTGATATGAGTAATACACTGAAGAAAATGTAAATTGCAACACCCAGAAGGAGTGGTGCTACATTGCTGCAATTGAACATGCAGGACGAGTGTTCGGTTGTGATTCGATGATTACAATTTCAGGTTCCTCTGACCGCAAGTTTGGACAGCAATCAATACAGGATGTGCCCACCACAAGCTGCAATACATTGATGAATTCGGCAAGGCATGGAGTCAATAAGGCCCTGGATCGCTTCCTGAGGAATTGTGGCCCATGCTTGCTGCACTGCACGGGTCAGTTGTTTCAGAGTTGTGGGTGGCTGAGGACGGTTGGCCAGTTGTCGACCCATCATGTCCCACACATGCTCAATAGAACTGAGATCCGGGGATCTAGCGGGCCATTCTAAGGTCGTGATGTCGTGGAGAGCTTCTCTGGAGATGCGTGCAGTGTGAACCCGGGCATTGTCCTGCTGAAACATCCCATTAGCAATGTTCGCCATCATAGGGACAACCACTGGATTGAGTACCCTATCAACGTACTGTCGAGCAGTCATAGTGCCCTCAACAAGCACTAATTGTGATTTCACATTAAAGCCAATAGCTCCCCAGACCATAATGCTTGGTGTTGGCCCAGTGTGCCTCTCGACAATAAGGTCTGGGTGGCCCCTCTCCCCAGTACGTCGGCGCACACGATTCCGGTGATCACTGCGGGCAAGACAGAAGCGCGATTCATCACTAAAGACCACCCTATGCCATTCGTCGACCCACGCCGATCGTTCTCGACTCCAGGCCAGTCTTACACGTCGCTGTTGTGGAGTCAATGGAACATGGGGTTCCATCCGGGCCATCCGAATGATGCGGCGATCCTCTCTCACAGTTGTCTGTCGCGCTGGGCCTGTGCCAGGTCTACGAGTGTGGGTACCTTCATTTGACCACTGCTGCCATACACGTTGTACCGTAGATGCCTGTCGGTCAACACGTGCAGTGACAGTCCTTAGCGATAATCCAGCCTCACACAGCCCAATAATCCGAGCCCTCTCAAACGGCGACAATTGTCGATAGCGTGTTCTTCTCTGGCGTCGAGGCATGTTTGACGGGGAACACTTCACTGCACAGACTGCAAGTCAACTACGCTACACCAGAATCTGTATACTGGAGTTGATTCCTCCGCTACCAATCACGTGGGGAGACCTGTAGCAACAATCCAATGGGTCTGAAACTTGTGATCGTTTACATACCTACATGGCATCGTTCCATATCTTGAAAATCAACATAAACGACCAATGCCTTCATGGTGTTGCAATTTCCATTTTCTTCAGTCTAGTTTCGGAGATATAGAATGCCAGTGAAATATTTCGCACAGCCGCCATGTTGGATTGATGAAATGTAACAAAATTTGAAGGGCACTGTCGGGGTTGGCCAAAATAGTACTATGACCTTACTGAGTTTCATTGAAATCGCTCCAGCTGTTTAGAAGTAATTAGGGGAGCGGTGACAAACACACACACGGACAAAAGATGATCTCATAAGCCTATTTTCTTTTCATAAATGAAAATAGGCTAAAAGAAAGCTGGGAAATCTTCAGAACCTCTGTAAATAAGCACACATTTAGGGTGAAACCTCGCAACTGGACTGGTACCAGATGGACAGAAGAGGCAACAGAGTGAGTTCAAGAAGAGATTTTGGAAGAAGAAGGCAAACTTTATCAAGCCAACAAAGTTCCAACGCGCTCTATTAATGGGCGTAACGTAGAAAGAAAGAAAGAAAGAAAGAAAGAAAGAAAGAAAGAAAGAAAGAATAACAATGTGTTTGTAGTATTTACTCGAAACAAACATCTGATGTGTACCATTTGCGGCCGCAAATGTCTTAATGAAGATAGGCTATGTGTTATCTTGTACAACACGAGTCAGACCGAACAGAGCAGAGCCTTGAGGATGCCGCACAAGAGCCCCATTGTGGACAGGACACTAGCTCGAGACTGCTCGACGCGGAGGGGTCACTTGCTGGGGACCTCATCACCTCCCAACTGGGGTCAGCCTTATCAGCTTCCGCTCAAGAATTGAATAACAGCTGCTCTTCAGTTATCGCCAGCATTACGACAAGACAGCAATGCCGCCTTCTGACGACTCCCGACATTTTATAGCCAAATTTAATTCCCAGATGAGAAATGTTGTACGATACTGTTGACCTTAATGAACTCGCCTCTTCCTCTCAGAACAGACTGTTAGTTTTATGTGATTTGCAGTCCTTAACCTTTAACTGGGTATGTGGGTGCTGAGAACACCCCACGTTTAATATTCACTTGAGTTTTATCATTTTAAATGATCTTGTCGACTTCGTCGTTACGCTGGGGTCTGGCGTTACGTTACGGTGACGGGACGAAATGTACCCAGATGCACTGAGGTGTGTGACGTCATAGTACTGCTTGGTGCATGTATTCCCCGACAATCTCTACTTCGTTAGTATATGCCAAAAATCCCCGATTCTTGGATGTCACGGGAAATCTCGAGAACCACTGGATGGATTTTGATGCGGTTTTCACCATTCTGTAAAGGATACCTCGAGGAAAGATTCTGTAGAAAATAATTTATGTATGATTAAAGGAAGCCAACCAGTAACGATTTCAGTGAAAAAGTCGAAAACAAACTTGGCTTTCGTGCACTTCTTAAGCTTACGCTGGGCAAACCGTTAAAAATATCAATATACTGTTACGTGCCACCCCTAGTGGCACTTTTGTTAACTGGATTACGGTGGGTAGGAAGCACAACACCAATTACTGCTTAAAGAAATAATTAACTTTATTGTGGCCAGAAATATACACTACTCAACACCAAATAGCAATTATTTGCTTACTCCAGTTTCCTCAAGTCGAGAATACTTCCCCTTTCACTTGTCAACAGACCACAGTTAATCCCTCGTAATGAGGTGGCCCCGTACGCTAGCTCGAAATAGCTGCACTAGCTCTGTCACTCACTGTTTCACAAGCACCTCAATCACTTCCTCGGTGTCAAGAGAATCAGCTTCACTCGCTCAAAACACAGTTCCTCTGTAGGAGTCTCACTTCCCCGCTCCACTAGGGGTTTCGCAAGTCACCACACTTCTGTCGCTCACGATAATCGCTCACACTAGCTCGTAAAACACAACAACAACCACTGCTTGACGGGTCACTCTTATATAGCCGGCCGGTGACTCAATAAATGCTTCTAGATCCATCCAGAGTCCACGGCTTCTCGAGGTTTCCAGCGCTGGTCCAGTCACGAATGTTCTGGACTATCCCTTTGTCCTAGTAGCCCTGTTGCATAAGGCGCGCGCAATACAGGAGGCAGGGCACAGCCCAGCCCTGGGGCAGTTGTGACTCACGCGGCGAGTGATGACACAAACTCACAGCCGTAACAATACTATGAGCGTAAGAATTGGTCATCATGAAAAGTTCTACAAAAAAAGTTCGCGAGAGCATATCTCTATCTTCAATACATCGCCCACTATAGGCTAAGTGTTTTTAGACTGGATGGAAGGAGCACGTCCCCGCGCGCTTGACGTTGCTTTGCCCTTGGTTTGCACTTGCCGTTCGCGAGTAATTTGAAACAAGATAAGCAAGATAGGTATTATGCAGATAATTTTCTAAGATGTCAAGAGTCTTTGGCTTCGACCGAAGCGAGAAGTCTCCAGCCTTTCTGGCATTTTTCAGCATTTGTAGCATTTAAAATGATACAAAGTCTAGTCTTTCAGACTGACTGTCACTTTTTTGTGACATAATTTGGCTACACTGTTGAGGAACTCAGTACCTTCTTGAATAAGCTTGGAGTTGAATAGAACGCCATTTGCATTGTTTAAAGTTGTGTCTATTATTGCCGACAATAGCATTATAGGCTGGGGTTTCATCAGCACCCCGCATACCCAGTTCCGTTACACATCGTGTCTAAACTCCGTCCAAGCAATCTGCGAAGTGACAGTGTGAAAACACGTAGTCAGCGCAGGAGAGTGGCTCGGCTGACTGACCAATGAGGCGCGACCTTGGCTTCAACCAACTCTCGCAACGGCTGGGCTGCCAAGTTCCACCCATAGCATTCTCGTTTCACTTCCTCTGTGTGGCGTCATGCGCAAACCTACTTCACACATTCCGTGAATGAGGTATAGTTGGTTTCTACTTCGCAAATTGAGCTGTCGCTTCTGTGTGGTGTTGGGAGTGTATGCAATGAATTCTTATTTAGATAAAGTGCAAAAGTGTAAAAAATTGTCTGGAAGTAATGAAAACTTGGGCCTAAAAATATACATGCAGTTTCCCGCGTATTTACTCGTCATACGTTATCGATCTCCCCCCTCCCAGGGGCTCACATCTAGTGGGACGTGGGTTGGCGACCACGGGACCCCAGCTGCGTCCGGCATTGCTTGTGCCGGGCTCCTCTTCGTCTTCTTTCCTGTCGACCTCCCTTCGTCTACTCTTGTTCTTTTCCGACCCCGACGGTATTAGGGTATCCGAGGCCTAGGGAGTCTTTCACTTTCCCGCCTTCATTGGCCCTTCTCTCGTCTTTCCTGATCCCTCATTCTTATTTTTCTCTTCATTACAGTTCCTTTTCTCTTTAAGATTCCCGACCCGTTTTTCTGAATTGGCTCCCCGTGTCTCCCAATTACATTCTGTGAGTATTTTGAATCACAACCACATTTTGTAAGTATTTTCAATCTAAATTGCAAGTTGTCAGTTTAGTATTTTGAATCGCGGGCTTCCACATATTGTGAGAATTTTGAATCTATCATACTGTAACGTAATCTTGATTACGGTACAAATTATTATTATTATTATTATTATTATTATTATTATTATTATTATTGAAATATCAAAGTTATATCGTTTTATTCACCCATTAATATCAAGGGAGGGGCCATACCATATTCACGTCATTACCATAATCATATATAATATTGTCAAGTGCTTAGATTAAGAAACAGGGTTTTTATAGAGGTCTAGGGCTGTTTTATTAGTTAAATTGTAAAGACAGGACGGGCATGGTTGGAAGAAGTTACGGACGGTGAAGCAACATATTGCAAGAAAATGTATTTCTGGAACGAAGCCACGCTGACTGGAGACAAGGGCTTGGAGAAAGATTTGGGTGGAATATATATATGCGCAACGAGAGGAATAGCGGGTTCTAAGTGGAATATTTGAAGTACGCGGGCCTGTATTCCCGCTCGGAGAAGTTTCAGCGTCGCTTGAGGACTGAGAAATGCTTTGCTATAATTGGTCTGATGGGTCGCGGGCAAATTTATGCCGCGAAACATCGGGACCATTCAGAGTGTATAAAAGCCCAGCGCGACTTCAGCACTGGCTATTCTATAGATTCTATTCTGTCATTCACTCATTCGATCGCGCACTCACTCATTGACTTTGTGAGTCGTAGACTCTGTCAGTCCCTCAGTAAGATGGGACTTAGTGAATTCAATTAGCCTGGTTTGTTCAAATTTGCTTAGCACGGTGATCAAACTCAGAAACAAGCAGCAGCAACAACAACAACAACAACAACAACAACAACAACAACAAGAAAACATATGTTTTCAAAGGTCAATAAACGCGTGTTGGCGTAAGATCTCAAATTAGACTGCAAGCAGACCAACGAGATGGACTTTGAACCACAAGGCACCAGGTATGTGGACCGAGTTATTATCAACACAGAAGATCAGCGCTAGCGAGAAGACAGTCAATATTGCCCCGCAATTAGGGAATATTAATGCACATATTGTACACAGCTCGAAACCTCAGATCAAATGTTAATAATTTTGTTGTAAATAAACCAGTATTAGTTAAAATGTCTTGTTCATTGGGAGTTGAATATATAGGATAGTTGGAATGCAAAGAGTATCTCATAGAGCAAGTTTATTGCCCTACGCTCCGATGATAGATCTTGGCTCAAGGAAGGGAGCGGCCGTGGCTAAATAAAATTTTAATGTGTTATCTTTACGATAACTGGCGCCCAGTAAATCTAAATTAATGAAGTGTATGTCGTCTGTCTAGACAGGCCAATGCTAAATAAGAACGATGAGGTGGTTTTAAGGAGTCTTGAGTGTAATATCTGTAGAAACGTTATAAATGATCGCCCAACTTGTAGAGCGATATCCAACGACAAAGGTAGCCGTTACAAATGGCACAACCAATGTGGGGCTACGAAATATCGTACTGAAGTGAATGGATATTATGTATAAATCCAGTTTATTTCAAGTATGTTAAAGTTTAAAGTTGTTTTCATGTACGATATAAACGAGTACTCTTTGCATTCATTCCGAGTTTTTCAATAAAGAGGCATATATCAAGTTAGGGAACTACGGTTATAAATTAGGAGTGTTCTTTTGATGAGTTGTTTTTTGGGTAATGAGTAACAGGGATAATTTTTGGGAATATACATTTGAGAAACCGTAGTATTATAAGATCAGTTAAAATGTCGAAATTAGATGTGCAGGGTACCAATGATGAGATGTCAAAAGTAAGCAAAAATCAGGAAACTGAGGAAAATAAACAAGACGGGGCTACAAACATCCAGAGTAATGAGGGGGAGAATCCTTCCTGGCTTCGAAACCTGACGATGCTGATAACAGAACAGAGTAAGAAGCAGGAGGAACAGAACAGAAACATAGGTATTAAGTTAGAGGAACAGAGTAAGAAGCTAGCTGAACAGAGTAAGAAGCAAAAGGAACAAAGTAAGAAATTTGACGTGCGTAGCGATCAATTAGAAAAAGCAATAGATCTTAAGTTCACTGAGCAGAGTAAGAAGCTAGATGAACAAGGTAAGAGGTTTGATGAAGCCACAGAGAACTTCAATAGACAAATTAAAGAAGTAGGCCGAGAATTTCACAATAAGTTGGAAAACAGGATTACTGAGGTGGAGGAATCATGGTCACTTAAGGTTGATGCCAGAATGCAACAAGTGTCGGAGCGAGTTGACAAAATTGACGAGGAAGTGAAAATTAAATGTAGTAAGGTTAGGGTTGACTTAGAAGGAGAAGTCAACAGTATGAAGGTCAAGTGTGATAATAATATTGCTAAAATAGGTAATTTAGAAAATAAACTAGAGAGCGATAATCAAGAAATTAGGGAAGAGGTTAACAGTAAATTTAACAGTATCAGTGAAGAAGTAGCGAGTAAGACAGATAAAATGGAGGAGAAATTGCAGAGATGTCAGAAGCAAATAGCAACAAATAGCGGTAATGTACAAATAGGAAATTTAAGTAGATTTCTAACTAAAGAGGCAGATTTGCCAGTATTCACAGGCAAGGCATATAACCCAATGGAATTCTTAAAAACAGTAGAAAAGAAGTTCGCTAAAGATTTAGAAGAGGGGATCGTTCAATGGGAACAAGTACTTGAGATGCTAGATAAATCTTTTGTTAGGGATTCAAGGTCATGGTTCAGTGTGTATAAATACCAGATGACTAGTTTTAGAAAATTTAAAGAGAAGTTCATAGCCAAGTACTGGAATGAAAATGTGCAAGAAAGAGAAAGATGTAATATTATTTTTGGAAAGTACCAAAGGAGAGATGGTGTTTCGTACACAGAGTATTTCTTAGCGCATGTACTTATATGCCAGAATTTAGAAGGTTTAGAGACTGAATCACAGGTAATTAAAACATTGTTAAGGCATTTTCCCGATATAATTAAAGAAGCATTCTTCATGCAGAACATTACTACTATTGACGGATTCGAGAAGCTATTGGAAAACTTTGACTCTCTTGAAAATAGTAGGACCGAACGCAAGCCAATAAGTAGAGGAGATAATTTCGTGCAAAGTGAGAGAGAGAGGGGAAGAGAACAAGGCAGGAATGCGAATTACGAAAGACGACTTGACAATGGGGGACGCACAGCAAATACGAGGAACGAGAATTTGAACAGAGGAGGGGAAGGTACTAGGCCAGACAGACGTACAGGTCAACAACAACAACAACAATCTACACCAGGGGCAGGTAGGCCTAATTTAAACGAATAACGGGTTGCAGTGAGGTCAACAGACAGCCCGAAGTGATTGCAGTTCAATGTCCTAGGAATATTGAGTATTTAGGAGATTTTAATATAGATGTTAGAGAAGAACTGCTTTATGACCTAAATGGTGGAAATTTAGACAATGTTGAGAATGAGATTATGTCACCAGTAATTAAACTTAATGTGTGGGGTAAAGAAGTTGATGTTTTATTGGACAGTGGAAGCGAAAACTCTTGTATAAATTTAAGATTTTTGGAAGATGTAATGAGAGAAGGTATTCATGTTGATATAATTCCAGTTAAGTCCACTTTCATTGTCACAGCTGTTGGTAGTAGGTCTCAGAAAATATCTAAGCAAGTCGCAGTTCCAATTAACATTAGTGAGTTAGTTAAATTTCAGCCCTGTTTGGCAGAATGGTTATCATTACATCAAGTTAAATTAGATTTTCATTTTGGCAGGATATGTTTATTTTGGCAGGATAAAGAAGTTCAGGTTACGTATAAGGTGTCTAAGACTGACAAACAGATGAAAGTGTGTATGTTTGAGGAAGAAAGCAACGTGGTTGTGAGTGATGAGTTTCCTGAAGTAAATGAGGTAGACCGCGGAGATGCTAGTGAGAGCAAAGTTTTTAAGGTGTGTCAGGTTGCAATGGAGTCTGAACTTAAGAGTAAGATCCATGATGCATTGTCACAATGTAAGCTGGATGAGGTGCAAGGTCATCAGTTACATGAGGTATTAATAAAATATAAGGAAATTTTCAGCACAAAACCCGGAGCAACACACTTATATGAGCATAGTTTTGTCGTTAAAGACACAAGTAGTTTCGTAGGGCCTAGGTATCCTGTCGCAACTAAATATATGAAAGCCGTCGAAGAACAGATAGAATTAATGTTGGAAAACGACATAATTGAGCCTTCAGCTAGCCATTGTTTAAATCCATTAGTTGTAGTAGCCAAGAAAGACAATTCAGTGAGACTGTGCATAGACGGCAGAATGTTAAATACTAGGGTCGAAAGCGACCAGCTGAGAACTGAAACAGTGGAGGATTTAGTTCAACGTTTTCAGGGGCGAAAGTGGTTCTCGACAGTAGATTTTAGTAGTAGTTGCTCATCGTTAGTTAGGAAATTAGGTAGGACACTAGGTAGTTATTTCAGGTATGCATTGTTGACTCATGTGAGGTTATCGAGACTAGTCAGTGTTTTGTTGAGAGGTAGGAAGTACATGGAAGTTTGTAGCAACGATTGTTACGTAAGCCGTTGCCATCTTGTGCATTGGAAGGGAAAATGTCAAAGCTGTTTTTATTGTTTACTGGACCTTATGTCGTTTCGAAGAGGATAGGAAAGAATGCCTACTTATTGAAAGATCAGGAAAATTGTGTCATAGGTACATATAACATTTACAATCTGAGGAAATATCATAGAAAAGAGCAAGTGCAGCAAGAAGGGCAGACTGCCGTGTGTTTATAATTAGAGTCGTGTCGTGGCTCTAAGGAATTGGTGGAAGTGAGATAAATCACTTGTGTTGCGTGAAACAAGAAGCAATATATTGCGTTCTGTTATTGTAAGGGACTACAAGAACAAATGTAGCATGTAAATCCTGTATGACTGCACAGGACAATCAGAATGTTTATGTAATATTGCAAGAAGAGTGCAGATCAATCAAGGAAAATGAAAAGGGTATAATCATTATGTATGTAATTTGAAGGGTCATATATGGTATATTCAGTGTATTTCCTGTTAAGTTTTAAAGGGAAGATTTGTGATTTCATCATTCATTACATTCTTTATGAAACCATGGGGACGTTTTGTAACGTAATCTTGATTACGGTACAAATTATTATTATTATTATTATTATTATTATTATTATTATTATTATTATTATTGAAATATCAAAGTTATATCGTTTTATTCACCCATTAATATCAAGGGAGGGGCCATACCATATTCACGTCATTACCATAATCATATATAATATTGTCAAGTGCTTAGATTAAGAAACAGGGTTTTTATAGAGGTCTAGGGCTGTTTTATTAGTTAAATTGTAAAGACAGGACGGGCATGGTTGGAAGAAGTTACGGACGGTGAAGCAACATATTGCAAGAAAATGTATTTCTGGAACGAAGCCACGCTGACTGGAGACAAGGGCTTGGAGAAAGATTTGGGTGGAATATATATATGCGCAACGAGAGGAATAGCGGGTTCTGAGTGGAATATTTGAAGTACGCGGGCCTGTATTCCCGCTCGGAGAAGTTTCAGCGTCGCTTGAGGACTGAGAAATGCTTTGCTATAATTGGTCTGATGGGTCGCGGGCAAATTTATGCCGCGAAACATCGGGACCATTCAGAGTGTATAAAAGCCCAGCGCGACTTCAGCACTGGCTATTCTATAGATTCTATTCTGTCATTCACTCATTCGATCGCGCACTCACTCATTGACTTTGTGAGTCGTAGACTCTGTCAGTCCCTCAGTAAGATGGGACTTAGTGAATTCAATTAGCCTGGTTTGTTCAAATTTGCTTAGCACGGTGATCAAACTCAGAAACAAGCAGCAGCAACAACAACAACAACAACAACAACAACAACAACAAGAAAACATATGTTTTCAAAGGTCAATAAACGCGTGTTGGCGTAAGATCTCAAATTAGACTGCAAGCAGACCAACGAGATGGACTTTGAACCACAAGGCACCAGGTATGTGGACCGAGTTATTATCAACACAGAAGATCAGCGCTAGCGAGAAGACAGTCAATATTGCCCCGCAATTAGGGAATATTAATGCACATATTGTACACAGCTCGAAACCTCAGATCAAATGTTAATAATTTTGTTGTAAATAAACCAGTATTAGTTAAAATGTCTTGTTCATTGGGAGTTGAATATATAGGATAGTTGGAATGCAAAGAGTATCTCATAGAGCAAGTTTATTGCCCTACGCTCCGATGATAGATCTTGGCTCAAGGAAGGGAGCGGCCGTGGCTAAATAAAATTTTAATGTGTTATCTTTACGATAACTGGCGCCCAGTAAATCTAAATTAATGAAGTGTATGTCGTCTGTCTAGACAGGCCAATGCTAAATAAGAACGATGAGGTGGTTTTAAGGAGTCTTGAGTGTAATATCTGTAGAAACGTTATAAATGATCGCCCAACTTGTAGAGCGATATCCAACGACAAAGGTAGCCGTTACAATACATCTTGCTAGCATTTTCAATTTCCCTTTGTGAGTATTTTGAATTTGAAACGGCCTATTTTAATCTAACTTGCATTGTGTATTTTGAATTTCAATTGCATTTTGTGAGTATTTTGAATTTCAATTGCATTTTGTGAGTATTTCGAATCTACATTTCATAAGTATGAACCTAAACTACATTTTGTGCGTATTGTTCAATCTAAATACCTTTGGTGAGTATTTTCCTTCTAAATGATCGATACATTTTGTGAGTGATTACAATCTGAGTTCCATTTTCAGTCCAGCTTAATTTTCGTTATGATTTTCACATCATTGTCATTTTTGCTATCACCCAAACCATTAGGGGCCGATAACCTAGATGTTAGGCCCCTTAATCATCCTCGTTCTTTCTTGGGAGAAGTTTACGTCCGATGTATTCAGTCCCTCTACTGCAACGTCACAAGTATGGTAAGCTGTCCAGCTGGAATTTCACCTGCTTTCCCTATCATTGTTGGAGTTCATCAGGGATCAGCACTCTCACGCTCCTGTTCATTCTGTGCATGGATACGGTGACAGCTGACATTCAGACACCTCATCCATGGACGATCTTATATGCTGATGATGTGTTTCACGCAGATCAAACTCGCGAAAATCTAGAAATTCGAACTCTGTGCTGGAAGGAATGTCGGAGCAAAAATGGCTTGAAACTCAATATAAGGAAAACTGAATACTTGCAATGTGGTACACAGACCAACGGTACCATCAGTATTGAAGAGCATCATCTCACTCAAACTACACACTTTAAATATCTCGGTTCCGTTATCACTTCAGATGGCGAAACGCTTCTCGATGCTCGAGCACGAGTTAACACTGCGTGGATGAAGTGGTGCCAAGTCACAGGAGTGCTGTGCGATCCTTTTGAAAGAAGGTTTACAAGTCCATGATACGACCAGTGGCACTTTACGGCACAGAATGTTGGCCAGCTTCAACCAGGAATGAACAAGCTCTACATGGAATTGAGATGAAAATGTTACGTTGGTCCATGGGTGTTACACGGCTTGATCATGTCAGGAATGAACAGATCCGGGAACAGATGGGAGTTGCAGCCATTACCGATAAAATGAGAGAAGCACGGCTTCGGTGGTATGGACATGTCACTAGAAGTGATGAGAACTCTGTGGCAAGAACCGCCCTCCAATGCGATCCAGGAGCAAATCGTCCCCGTGGACGTCCAAAGAAAAGATGGCTGGACAGAATCAAGGAAGACTTGGTGATGTGTTGACTTAAACCTGAAAATGCCCTTGAAAGGAAGAAGTGGCGAACAGCAACCAGACAAGCGGACTCCTGCACCATCGCGAGACACACGCTAAGAAAGGAGATCGTTCTTTCTTGGGGGCTCGGAGCAGCAAGGCAACTTCTATCCAAGGTAAGACGCAGCATTTTCTGTTCATTAGTAGGTAGGTAGTCACGACGGCCAACCATCCCTAATCGGGAGCATTTGGTCCCCAAAATTCTTGTCGCTCAGTCTCGTCCAAATGATTGCGAGGGTTTCGTGTCAGTTTCCTTTCATTGGACACCAGATGTCTTGACTGTTCAAATGTTGCCAGTTGCCTGATTACTAAATTCCACCCACCCTGTACACATACTGCAGACCTACAGACATGCCAATGAAAAGAGATTCACTTTAAGGGGACCACGACTCCGCCATATTTACGGTCACTTTTCTTCTAATCCATAATAGATGGTGACCTGAAACATTTAAATGCATTTACCACACCTCAACTCACCTCACCTCGCCCAACCTAACCTAACCTCACCTAACCTAAACTAACCTAACCTAATATAACCTAACGTCACCTATCTAATCTAACTTAGTCTAACCTCGCCTTACCTCACAACACCTCGCCTAACCTAACCTAACTTCAAGTAACTTAATATCACCTCAACTCGCCTCACCTCATCTAACCTGACCTAACCTAACCTCAACTAACCTAACATCACCTCAACGCACCTCACCTCATCTAACCTAACCTAACCTAACCTCAACTAACCCATTATCACCACATCTCACCTAATCTCACCTAACCTCCACTAACCTAGCCTCACCTTACCTCAAAACCCCTCACCTAACCTAACCTAACTTCAACTAACTTAATATCACCTCAACTCGCCTCACCTAAGCTAACCTGACCTAACCTCACCACACCTCACGTAACCTAACCTAACCTAACCTAACCCAACCTCACCACACCTCACCTAATATCACCTAACATCAACTAACCTAACCTCACCTTACCTCAAAACACCTCGCCTAACCTAACCTATCTTCAACTAACTTAGTATCACCTCAACTCGCCTCACCTCATCTAACCTAACCTAACCTCACCACACCTCACCTAACCTAACCTAACCTCACCACACCTCACCTAACCTAACCTAACCAAACCTCAACTAATCTAACCTAAGCTAACCTAACCTAACCCAACCTCAACTAACCCAATATCACCACACCTCACCTAATCTCACCTAACCTCAACTAACCTAACCTCACCTTACCTCAAAACACCTCGCCTAACCTAACCTAACTTCAACTAACTTAGTATCACCTCAACTCGCCTCACCTCACCTCATCTAACCTAACCTAACCTCACCACACCTCACCTAACCTAACCTAACCTCACCACACCTCACCTAACCTAACCAAACCTCAACTAATCTAACCTAAGCTAACCTAACCTAACCCAACCTCAACTAACCCAATATCACCACACCTCACCTAATCTCACCTAACCTCAACTAACCTAACCTCACCTTACCTCAAAACACCTCGCCTAACCTAACCTAACCTCAACTAACCTAACATCACCTCAACTCGGTTCACCTCACCACACCTCGCCTAACCTCACCTAACCTCAACCAACCTGACATCACCACAACTCATCTCACCTCGCCTAAACGAAGCTACAGTCGACGGTAATGCACAGAGGATTGTTTCGACCGTGGGACCAACTCAATTTTCCATAATAACCACAGCTACAGTTTAATGCCAACAGACAAGAGAGCCGATGATGTACGATGCCAACTTGACCCCCACAGTGAGATAGCGTAGTTTAGCGTGAATGCGCTATGAAGCTTGATGGGAGGAGGCCTCGCCAATTCTAATGCTCGTTACGCTGAGGAAGGAAGTGAGGGTCACAACGAACAGATGAATAACGCACAGCCTTTGATAAGAGCGCTTCATTGTCCACACCATTGCTACAGCACATCAGTTCTTGTTTTAAATCCTCTAATTAAGTCGTCAGAAACTCAAAGCAGCACTGAAGACATAACAATTCTGCTCCGTTTCCTTTACACGCGACCATTTCCAAAGAGCATCCCAAGCCGCGTGTACAATAGGTAAACTCGTGGTTATTTATTTACTCGAGTCAAAAGCATCAGACTATTTAACATACAAAAAATACATAGATATGTACATATACATAATATGAATAACACAAACTATTTGAAATTGAAAGTAATATTACGTTAAGAAAATGAGCCTCCGTGGCTTAGGCGGCAGCACGCCGGCCTCTCACCGCTGGATCCGTGGTTCAAATCCCGGTCACTCCATGTGAGATCTGTGCTGGACAAAACGGAGGCAGACAGGTTTTTCTCCGGGTACTCCGGTTTTCCCTGTCAACATTTCATTCCAGCAACACTCTCCACTATCATTTCATTTCATCTGTCATTCATTTAATCATTGCCCCAGAGGAGTGCGTCAGGCCTCGGCAGCCGACACAGTTCATATCCTCGCCGCTAGATGGGGGCTTCATTCATTGCATTCCTGACCCGGTCGGAGACTGGAAGCAGGCTGTGGATTTTCATTTCATTACGTTAAGAAAATATGTTAAATGAAGTAAGTAAACAAATCAAAGATGACAGTCTAAGCAACTTTAGCCCAGTATTTGGCAATTTCTATGGCTTCAGATCCTGCGGACATCAGATCACCGATGAACATAATCTGCACTGGTATAGGTTGTCCGTAGTTTGTTGAGCCCCGCATTCGCAAATGGTTGATGTGGAATAATCCCATTTCCTCAAGTTGTCTTTTGACCTTGCAACCCCTGCTCTGAGCCTGTTCAGAGTTTCCCACACTGGCCATTCTTCAGTGAAACCAGCAGCTAGATGTTCCGATGGTGTCCTCCAATGGTGTTCAGATCTCATCTTCCACACAGATAACCGGGAATTTATCCGTTAGCCAATGTTAACTGTTGTCCTCATGAATCTTTCCCTGGACTTCAGTCTGGGAGAAGGAGGATGATGATTATGTGGGGGATGTTTATCGGAGGTAGATGCCTTATACCTTTCTCTCTGTGCAGCTACTTCGCGCCTGATGTGGCAATTCCAGCTAAGTAGTGGAGCTTATCCCGCAGTGTAGGTTTCAGACATCCGGTAATGAGTCTGCAAGACTTATTTAGGGCGATATCAACTTGTTTAGCAAGTGCAGAATTATACCACACTGGGCTAGCATATTCACCTGCCGCGTAGCACAAAGATAAAGCTGTAGTTTTGATTGTGTGGTGTAGTGGCTAGCATCCTTCGCTGTCATCCCAGGGGTCCGGGGTCGATTCCCGACTCTGCTAAGAAATTTAATTATGTCTGAAGGTTGAAACGGGGTACACTCAGTCTCGTGAGGCAAGACTGAGAAGTGGTGGGTTTAATTCCTAAGTCGGCCATCCTGAAAGTGGTTTTCCGTAGTTTTTCACTTCTACTCCAGACAAATGCGGAGATGGGCAGCTTCGGTGGCGTAGTTGGTAGCATGCCGAGCTTCTAAGCCCAAGATCGCGGGTTCAAACCCGGCCGAAGTCGTAGGATTTTCTATGAGCGTTAAAAATCCCTCAGTATGCCTTCCTTCGGAGGGGAAGTAAAGCCGGCGGGCCCATGTCATAGATTTATGGCATGTAAAAGAACCTTCCACAAATTACACTTGTGTGAAGCTAAATTATAGGTTAAATTTGATTTACACTACAGGTTCCAACGTTCGTCGCTAGAAGTAGACAGTGGTTGCATCTAGTAACCAAGTTCATAACTAGTTGTCGTTGACGGTGAAATTTGGTAGCAATAAAGTAGCAACTACTTGAAAATTGAATGTCTGCAGACCTTACTTGAATTAAAGCTTGCCACGGTGGGTGAGTGGATAGCGTGTCGGTCTACTAACCCCAAGCTTGCAGGTTCGCTCCTGGCCATGGTAAGTGATTTTTGAAAGGCGGCAAAAATTACGACACCATGTCATACGATGTTGGCATGTCAAAGAACCCATTTGAATTCAGTAGGCCGTGTTCATAATGGCAAAATTAATCTCGGGAGTTTCCGCCAACACAAAGTTCCTTTTTTCTCTACTAGAAAGCGCTATAGCGTTCAAGAAGCTTACAGTAGATATCTAACCTCCTTGACTTTCATAGTGCTTCAAGGAACAACGAAATTCGACATGCAAGCTACCCTTTGGGTGTCGAATAACAAAGCTTGCACCCGGCACCGAGGCCATACGATATCATCATCACTTGAATTAAAAGAGATAACACACACTAATAGAGCCATCACAATTAACATATGTTATAAGACAGATTCCACACACACCCAAAGTACACGGGGCTACATGACCGCGTTGTCGCAACCCCTGAACTGAGGAACCAACCAACAATACTTCCAATATTCTGCTGAATGTGAAAAACAGTCCTTGGATCCTCCATACATAAACTCAAATTTATAAAGTTTTTAGTTTTGTGTCTGAAGTCTCCGTGGCTTAGGCGGTAGCACGCCGGTCTCTCACCGCTGGGTCCGTGGTTAAAATCCCAGTCACTCCATGTGAGATTTGTGCTGGACAAAGCGGGGGCAGACAGGTTCTTCATCGGGTAGCCTACTCCGGTTTTCCCTGTCAAAACTTTAATTCCAGCAACTCTCACCACCATAATTTCATTTCACCTGTCATTCAGTTAATCATTGCACCTGAAAAGTGCGATAGGCTTCGGCAGCCGGCACAGTTCATATCCTCACCACTAAATGGAGGGTCGGACGACTGGAACAGGCTGTGGAATTTCATGTGTGTCTCCAGTAGAATACAGGGTAGTTTTGATACCGGGTCACTTAAGTTTATCTGCCATCGAAAATCCGAGACGAATTCTCCCGAAGAGTATCTAACTTTACCTCCACCCATGGAAATCTCCAATAGACTGCTCCTTCCCCAGTTAAAGCAGGGAGTTCATTCAATAAACCGTCTATCCGTGGCTAGATCAGGCTTGCTCGCTTCTTGGAACTGATATCAATGGAATTCCATTTGGCTGGCAGAGGCAAGGCCCCCTGTAACCTAAGCAATCTGCTCATGAGATCAATATGAAACGCGGTCGGCGAATTCATGGCCTTCTGAACGCACGCCCAGCTTTCAATTGAGCTACATAAATAACAAAGTCACCAACCAAACAAGGCAGTTCCATTCCGCGAGCCAAGCTTATGAAATATGAAAAGAAGATCGAACGGATAGGTTTTATGGCCAACGCAAACCTCCCCGTCGTAAATAAGGAGACTGTCATGGTCAGATAGCTTCAGAGCGAGACACGACAGATGGCGTCCTTGTTTTCAATCAAATCAACTTCATCTTTATTACTGGCATTTGACTTTAACCTTTGGTTAATTGGTTCCTTAGTTAAGGGGTTGCAACAACGTGGTCATGTAGCCCCGTGTACTTTGGGTGTGTGTAGAATCTGTCTGATAACCGGTGTTAATTGCGATGTCTGTATTAGTGTGTGTTATCTGCTTTTATCATTTCAAATGATCTTGTCGACTTCGTCGTTATGCTTGAGTCAAAAGTTATGCGTTACGGAGACGGAAGTGACGTCATGAAGCCACGCGGGAAGCCTAAGTTAATGATTAATGGAGTCTGTTGAAAGAGTCCTGGGGCATCGAGCGACCTGGGGCTTTGAGCGAAACTAAAAGAAGACAGGCTGACTCCTAAAGAGGTGTACAAGATGTCACACAAGAATACAGGGTGACTCCTAAAGAGGTGCACAAGATGTCAGACAAGAATACAGGGCGACTCCTAAAGAGATGTACAAGATGTCAGACAAGAATACAGGGTGACTCCTAAAGAGGTGTACAAGATGTCAGACAAGAATACAGGGTGACTCCTAAAGGGATGTACAAGATGTCACACAAGAATACAGGGTGACTCCTAAAGAGGTGTACAAGATGTCAGACAAGACTACAGGGTGACTCCTAAAGAGGTGTACAAGATGTCAGACAAGAATACAGGGTGACTCCTAAAGAGGTGTACAAGATGTCACACAAGAATACAGGGTGACTCCTAAAGAGGTGTACAAGATGTCAGACAAGAATACAGGGTGACTCCTAAAGAGGTGTACAAGATGTCACACAAGAATACAGGGTGACTTCTAAAGAGGTGTACAAGATGTCACACAAGAATACAGGGTGACTCCTAAAGAGGTGTACAAGATGTCACACAAGAATACAGGGTGACTCCTAAAGAGGTGTACAAGATGTCACACAAGAATACAGGGTGACTCCTAAAGAGGTGTACAAGATGCCATATAAGAATACAGGGTGACTCCTAAAGAGGTGTACAAGATGTCAGACAAGACTACAGGGTGACTCCTAAAGAGGTGTACAAGATGTCACACAAGAATACAGGGTGACTCCTAAAGAGGTGCACAAGATGTCAGACAAGAATACAGGGTGACTCCTAAAGTGGTGTACAAGATGTCAGACAAGAATACAGGGTGACTCCTAAAGAGGTGTACAAGATGTCAGACAAGAATACAGGGTGACTCCTAAAGAGGTGTACAAGATGTCACACAAGAATACAGGGTGACTCCTAAAGAGATGTACAAGATGTCACACAAGAATACAGGGTGACTCCTAAAGAGGTGTACAAGATGCCATATAAGAATACAGGGTGACTCCTAAAGAGGTGTACAAGATGTCAGACAAGACTACAGGGTGACTCCTAAAGAGATGTACAAGATGTCACACAAGAATACAGGGTGACTCCTAAAGAGGTGTACAAGATGTCAGACAAGACTACAGGGTGACTCCTAAAGAGGTGTACAAGATGTCACACAAGAATACAGGGTGACTCCTAAAGAGGTGCACAAGATGTCAGACAAGAATACAGGGTGACTCCTAAAGAGGTGTACAAGATGTCAGACAAGAATACAGGGTGACTCCTAAAGAGGTGTACAAGATGTCACACAAGAATACAGGGTGACTCCTAAAGAGGTGTACAAGATGCCATATAGGAATACAGGGTGACTCCTAAAGAGGTGTACAAGATGTCACACAAGAATACAGGGTGACTCCTAAAGAGGTGCACAAGATGTCAGACAAGAATACAGGGTGACTCCTAAAGAGGTGTACAAGATGTCAGACAAGAATACAGGGTGACTCCTAAAGAGGTGTACAAGATGTCAGACAAGAATACAGGGTGACTCCTAAAGAGGTGTACAAGATGTCACACAAGAATACAGGGTGACTCCTAAAGGGATGTACAAGATGCCATATAAGAATACAGGGTGACTCCTAAAGAGGTGTACAAGATGTCAGACAAGACTACAGGGTGACTCCTAAAGAGATGTACAAGATGTCACACAAGAATACAGGGTGACTCCTAAAGAGGTGTACAAGATGTCAGACAAGACTACAGGGTGACTCCTAAAGAGGTGTACAAGATGTCACACAAGAATACAGGGTGACTCCTAAAGAGGTGCACAAGATGTCAGACAAGAATACAGGGTGACTCCTAAAGAGGTGTACAAGATGTCAGACAAGAATACAGGGTGACTCCTAAAGAGGTGTACAAGATGTCACACAAGAATACAGGGTGACTCCTAAAGAGGTGTACAAGATGCCATATAGGAATACAGGGTGACTCCTAAAGAGGTGTACAAGATGTCACACAAGAACACAGGGTGACTCCTAAAGAGGTGTACAAGATGTCACACAAGAATACAGGGTGACTCCTAAAGAGGTGTACAAGATGTCACACAAGAATACAGGGTGACTCCTAAAGAGGTGTACAAGATGTCACACAAGAATACAGGGTGACTCCTAAAGAGGTGTACAAGATGTCAGACAAGAATACAGGGTGACTCCTAAAGAGATGTACAAGATGTCACACAAGAATACAGGGTGACTCCTAAAGAGATGTACAAGATGTCACACAAGAATACAGGGTGACTCCTAAAGAGGTGTACAAGATGTCACACAAGAATACAGGGTGACCCCTAAAGAGGTGTACAAGATGTCACACAAGAATACAGGGTGACTCCTAAAGAGGTGTACAAGATGCCATATAAGAATACAGGGTGACTCCTAAAGAGGTGTACAAGATGTCACACAAGAATACAGGGTGACTCCTAAAGAGGTGTACAAGATGCCATATAAGAATACAGGGTGACTCCTAAAGAGGTGTACAAGATGTCACACAAGAATACAGGGTGACTCCTAAAGAGGTGTACAAGATGCCAGATAAGAATACAGGGTGACTCCTAAAGAGGTGTACAAGATGTCAGACAAGAATACAGGGTGACTCCTAAAGAGGTGTACAAGATGCCATATAAGAATACAGGGTGACTCCTAAAGAGGTGTACAAGATGTCAGACAAGAATACATGGTGACTCCTAAAGAGGTGTACAAGATGTCACACAAGAATACAGGGTGACTCCTAAAGAGATATACAAGATGCCATATAAGAATACAGGGTGACTCCTAAAGAGGTGTACAAGATGCCAGATAAGAATACAGGGTGACTCCTAAAGAGGTGTACAAGATGTCACACAAGAATACAGGGTGACTCCTAAAGAGGTGTACAAGATGCCAGATAAGAATACAGGGTGACTCCTAAAGAGGTGTACAAGATGCCATATAAGAATACAGGGTGACTCCTAAAGAGGTGTACAAGATGTCACACAAGAATACAGGGTGACTCCTAAAGAGGTGTACAAGATGCCAGATAAGAATACAGGGTGACTCCTAAAGAGGTGTACAAGATGTCACACAAGAATACAGGGTGACTCCTAAAGAGGTGTACAAGATGCCATATAAGAATACAGGGTGACTCCTAAAGAGGTTTACAAGCTGTCACACAAGAATACAGGGTGACTCCTAAAGAGGTGTACAAGATGCCATATAAGAATACAGGGTGACTCCTAAAGAGGTGTACAAGATGTCACACAAGAATACAGGGTGACTCCTAAAGAGATATACAAGATGCCATATAAGAATACAGGGTGACTCCTAAAGAGGTGTGCAGGATGTCAGAGCAAAATACAGTACAAGATGTCAGATAACAATACAGTGTGACTCCTAAAGAGGTGCTCAAATTGATAGACAGAATACAGGGTGACTTCTAAAGAGATTTACAAGATGCCATGTAAGAATACAGGGTGCCTCCTAAAGAGGTGTGCAGGATGTCAGAGCAAAATACAGTACAAGATGCCAGATAAGAATACAGTGTGACTCCTAAAGAGGTGCTCAAGTTGATAGACAGAATACAGGGTGACTCCTAAAGAGGTGTACAAGATGCCAGATAAGAATACAGTGTGACTCCTAAAGATATATACAAGATGCCAGATAAGAATACAAGGTGACTCTTAAAGAGGTGTACAAGTTGATAGACAGAATACAGGGTGACTCCTAAAGAGGTGTACAAGATGCCAGATAAGAATACAGGGTGCCTCCTAAAGAGATATACAAGATGCCATATAAGAATACAGGGTGCCTCCTAAAGAGGTGTGCAGGATGTCAGAGCAAAATACAGTACAAGATGCCAGATAAGAATACAGTGTGACTCCTAAAGAGATATACAAGATGCCAGATAAGAATACAAGGTGACTCTTAAAGAGGTGTACAAGTTGATAGACAGAATACAGGGTGACTCCTAAAGAGGTGCACAAGTTGCCAGACAAGAATACAGGGTGACTCCTAAAGAGGTGTACAAGATGTCACACAAGAATACAGGGTGACTCCTAAAGAGATATACAAGATGCCATATAAGAATACAGGGTGACTCCTAAAGAGGTGTGCAAGATGTCACACAAGAATACAGGGTGACTTCTAAAGAGATATACAAGATGCCAGATAGGAATACAGGGTGCCTCCTAAAGAGGTGTGCAGGATGTCAGAGCAAAATACAGGGTGACACTTAACGATGTGTACAGTATGTTAGATTCAATTCAAATACAGGGTGACCCTTAAACAGGTTTGCAAGATATCAGATTCTAATAATGGGTGACCCTTAAAGAGGTGCCCGCGCGGGAATCCTAATTTAATGGGTAATGGAGTCTGTTGAAAGAGTCCTGGGGCTTCAAGTGAAACGAGAAGCCCTCCTGAGCCTTTCTAACATGTGTAGCATTTGTCATTTGAAATGATATAACGTCTAGTCTTTCAGACTGACTGTAATTTTTTAATTCAAGTGAGGACTGCAGACGATAATTTCAAGTAGTTCCTACTTTCGCTACCAAATGCTACCGTCCACGACACCTAGCTGTGAACATGGCTACTACTAGATGCCATAGCAACCAGCGCCCGGTGACGAACGTTGAAACTTAAGAGCATTAATCAAACCAAACCTACAAATTTTGCTTCATACAAGTGTAGTTAGTGGAAGGATCTTTAACATGCCATAAATCAATGACATGGGACCGCCGGCTTTACTTCCCCTCCGAAGGAAGCCATACTGACAAGGAGAGGTCGCCAAGTGGTTTTCTAGAAAAGTGTTCAACTTTGGAGGGTTTGCCCCACGGTCTTGAGCATAGAAGCTCCCCATGCTACCAACTACGCCACTATAGCCACCCCTGGTAACCTTTAACTTGTTTTGTTGTCATGTCTTGTAACATCGTAGTCATGAGCCCTATGTACTTGAGTATGTGTGGGATTTCTGAAAGTTTGTGTCATTGTGGATTTTTAAATATCTTACAAGAGGGGATGAGCAAATTGATGTCAGAGCACTCTCTTGTCTTTGTGGTGAGAAATCGCCCTAATGGCGGATGAACCAATGCATCTAGGTCAACGGCATAGAATGGAGAAGGCAACGGGAAACCACTCCATTAAAGATCTTGAGAGATGTCCCCGGGAAAAACCATCGTGGCTGGTGTCAAAATAAAATGTTCCGGAGTTTCAATTCCCTCATTCGGATCTCCGGGAGGGAATACGACGAAAAGAGCTATGAGAAATATGAATATAGGTACGTGGAATGTGAAATCAATATATCAGTCAGGAAAGTTGCAGAACGTGATCCAAGAAATGCAGCGACTCAAGAGAAACATATTGGGACTAAGTGAAACAAGATGGCCTAGCTCAGGTGAAATGCATAGCAACATCATCATCATCATCATCATCATCTTGTATAGTTTCCAGCCCCAGGCTGGGTCTGTTTGGAACATAAGCCTCGACACTTAGTTCTTTCTTCCCACCACCTCTCCGCTGTCACTCTGGTCCAGTAACAAAATGAAAATATATATTAATCTGGTAATGATGATAATTATCACTGGAATGGAGTTGCTATTATTGTTGACAAAATCACGAGTCAGTGTGTGACAAGTTTTTGCCAATCTCAGACAGGGTAATCGTTTTACAACTACAAACAAAAAGAGCAAACGTTAACATTATTCAAGTCTATGCTCCAACTGCAGAGTTGCAGCAGTTCTATAAATAAATTGAGCAAGTATTGAGTACCGCAAAATCTAGAGACATCACAATCATCATGGGCTATTTCAACGCAAAAATTGTCAAGGGACGTGAAGGTGACTTAATAGGAGATTTTGGTCTGGGTTCACGAAATGAACGGGGAGAAATCCTGGCTCAGTATTGTGAGGACAATGAGTTATTTGTTCAAACACTTTCTATAAGCTACCAGAGAGAAGATTGTACATCTGGAGATAACGTTAACAACATTATCCGGAATCAAATTGATTACATCCTAATCAATAAACGCTATAGGAATGACATCATTTTGTTGTTTGAGTCTTCAGTCTTTTGACTGGTTTGATGCACCTCTCCATGCCTCCCTGTCCTGAGCTAATCGTTTCATCTCTACATAGCTCCGACACCCTACATCCGAGGCAATCTGTTTAACATATTCTAACCTTGGTCTACCCCTACAGTTTTTGTCCTCGACCCTTCCTTCCATAACCAAGCTTGCTATTCCTGGGTGTCTTAGTATGTGTCCTACCAACCTATCTCTTCTCTTCATTAACAGTCGCCAGAAACATCTCTCCTCTCCCACTCGCCTTAATACCTCTTTGTTTGTAACCCTATCTACCCTTCTGATCTTCATCATTCTCCTGTAACACCACATTTCAAATGCTTCAATTCTCCTCTATTCTGCTGCACCAATAGTCCAAGTTTCACTTCCATAGAGCGCCACGCTCCAGACAAAGGCTTTCAAAAATGACTTCCTAATACCTAAATCTATATTCGATGTCAGCAGATTCCTTTTTTGTAGAAATGCTTTCTTTGCCTGAGCCAACCTACTTTTTATATCCTCTTTGCTTCGTCCATCACTGGTTATTCTGCTTCCTAAGTAACAGAAGTCTCCGACTTCCTTCAGCTTTTCACCTGCCAATTTGATCTCCATAGAGGTTTTTGATTTATTTCGGCTGCATTCCAGTATTTTTGTTTTACATTTATTAATTTTCATCATGAATTCTTTCCGTAAGACGGAGTCCATACCATTCAAAAACTCATTCAAATCCTCAGGCTTGTCGGCCAAGATGACGATGTCATCAGCAAATCTCAGAGTTGAAATTATTTCTCCTTGAATCTTCACTCCCACTTTAAATTTTTCTCTAAGTTCCTTCATTGCTTGTTCAATGTAAAGATTGAAAAGTATGGGTGATAAGTTGCAGCCTTGCCTTACACCTTTCTGAATACCAGCTTCTCTCTCATGTCCTTCAACTCGAATGATTGCTGTCTGGTTTCTGTACAGATTGTATATCACCCTCCTATCCCTGTACTTTATTCCAATCGATTTCAAAATGTCAAACAATTTAGTCCAATCAACATTATCAAAATCCTTTTCTAAGTCTACAAAAGCCATGAACGTTCTCTTATCTTTCCTTATTCTACCTTCCAAAATCAGCCTAAGACTTAGTACAGCTTCCCTTGTTCCTACATTTCTCCTGAAACCAAACTGGTCTTACCCAACTCCGTTTCTATCTGGCTTTCAATCCTCTTGTAAATTATTCTAGACAGGATCTTTGAAGCATGAGTAATCAAGCTGATTGTACGGTAATCTTCACATCTGTCAGCTCCCACTTTCTTTGGTATATGGATGATTACATTCTTCTTGAAATCAGGGGGTACCTCACCTGTCTCATAAATCCTACACACCAAGTGAAATAACCTGATCAGACCTTCATTTCCTATGCAGCGTAGCAACTCAATCGGTATATCATCTATGCCTGGTGCTTTGTTCCTGCTTAAGTCTTCCAAAGCTCTATCAAATTCTGATCTCAATATTAAATCTCCTTTCGCATCCTCATAAATTTCCTTCTCCCTTTCCATTACATGATTCTCAATCTCCTTTCCCTTATACAAACTCTCGATGTAATCTTTCCATCTCTCAACCTTTACTTCCCTATCTGTTAGAGGCTTTCCATTTGTGTCCTTAATATTACAGCACTTAGTCTTCTTTTCCCCAAAAGTATTCTTAATCCTTCGATAAGCTGTGTCTACTTTTCCTAATTTCAGACAATTTTCTCTACCTGCACATTTCTCTTTCAACCATTCTTCTTTCGCTTCCTTGCACTTCTTGTTAACCTCATTTCTCAGACGTCTGTATTCTGCTTTCCCCTTTTCATCTCTTACATTCTTGTGTTTCCGCCTTTCATCCATCAATTCTAGTATATCCTGAGTGATCCACGGTTTTCTCCCTATTCTTTCTTTCCTACCAATGTTTTCTTCTGCGGATTTTGTTATTTCATTCTTCAAAAGTGCCCAATCGTCTGCAATTGAAGTTTGTTTAGGGTTTTTCATTAGTCCTTCCTTTATACTCTTCTTGAATCTTTCGTTTACATCCTTCTCTTTCAGTCGGTCTATTGCCCACCTTTTTGGCTTTTGACTTTTCATCAGTTTCTTCAACTTTAATCTGCAATTCATTACAACCAGATTGTGGTCAGAGTTTATGTCAGCACCAGGATATGTTTTACAATCCAAAATCTGGTTTCGAAACCTCAGCTTGACCATAATGAAGTCGATTTGGTAACGCCCTGTATCTCCTGGTCTCATCCATGTGTATATTCTTCTATTGTGGTTATTGAATAAGGTGTTAGCTATGACCAATTCATGCTCGGTGCAGAATTCTACCAGCCTGCTTCCTGCCATCAAGGCAGTGAAAACTTATCCGGGAGCAGATGTGGCATCAGACCACAATCCACTTGTGGCTAGATTCGAAATAAAGCTTAAGATAATATTATCAAAACAAAATAAGGATATGCCATGCATCTCACAACTTGAAGATCTTATAGTGAGAGAACAAATTACAGAACGAATCAATGAAGAGCTCTGTAAAGTAGAGAAAACATTATTCAGTGATGTTAATGACAAATGGAAATCCTTCAAGGGATCACTCCAGCATACAAGTCAAGAGATGCTGAAAGATAGTAAAACAGTGCATAAAAAGACTTGGATGACTGATGAAATAATACAATTGATGGAAAGAGGAGGCTCTGTAAAAACCGACAAGAAGATCTTTACAGGAGTACACAGGCAGAAATAAGAAGGAAGATACGGTTAGCAAAGGAGATATGGTACACAGAAAGATGCACAGAGATTGAAGACTTAATTTCAAAAAAATCCTCTCGGCACGCCGGAAGGCGGAGGTAGATTTCACCGGGCAAACTGGGGGATTGGCTATAATAGGCAAAATATGCAGGTTTTCGTAGGAGGATCAGACCTCATTGATTGCAAGAAAGTATTTTACATTTGGAGGTTAAAAATCAACTTTTTTTCGTTTTTGTATGCATATTTTTATCATTTTATTGTCTATGGGGATGGTAACCTTCTTGTCATTCGGGGTTCATTTTTATACTTCTGATCACACTGTCCTTATGCAAGGTTTGGAACTGATGTGTAACTATCTGACAGTCTGTTACTTCTTCTCGCAAAATTTTATCTCCCGCAGAGATTTTTGTTGGTTCCTCAGTTTAGGGGCTGCGACAACGTGGTCATGTAACCCCGGGTGTGTAGAATCTGATAAAAGGTGTTAATTTTGATGACTGTTTTAGTGTGTAATTCAGGTAAGGTCTGCAGACGGTCAATTTTAAGTAGTAGTTCCTAATTTTGTACCATATCCTAACGTGAACGACACCTAGCTGTGAACTTGGCTACTAGATGCCACCGCAACCAGCAACTTGCAACGAACGTTGGAACTTCTCCTCCAAAGGAAAGAATGCTGAGGGTTTTTTAGCGCTCTTAGAAAAATCCGACGACTTTGGCCGGCTTTGAACCAGCGACCTTGGGCATATAAGTTCAGCATGCTACCAGTTAGCCACTTCCCACAGTCAGATGGAAAAATGAATGTGATCTCGTGCAATGGCGTTGTCTTGGCAACCTCTGATAGCTCATCCCTCATCAATTTAGAAGCGTTGTCACGGTAACCTCTGATGGCACTTGGCATGTTCTTTAATTCCGAAATCATTTTTCTCATCCCTTGGCGTAATGGTAGGTCAGATCAAAAATTCTTTCAGACAAAGTTTTAGGTAATTATTAGGGGAATATTTTCCATTATGTACGGGTTTGATATTGTGCCTATTAAGAGAGATATGATTAATGTTTCCCGAAAAAAAAACACTTTTTTCCACCCCTTTGGTCAATGGTTGGTGCTATCAAAAAACCTATTTGACATAAATCTTTGGCACTTATCCGACAAATATTATGAACTTTGAATTGATTCGATATTTCACGTATTAAGAGAGTTATAGCGACATTTCACTTTTTCGAAAAAAAAAGCCCCCCCCCCCCATTTTCACCCCCTTTAACCGATTTTGCCCATTAACGAACTCGACCGATTTTTTAAGGCGTTACATATTATGTAAAACATTAAAGTGATTGGTGCAAAATTACGGCAGTTATCGTGTCCACAACAAACTGATATATATGCATATATATACACACACATATATATAAACTTTTGAACTGACAGTGGTTTGGGGGATGTGAAACACGAAGATATGTCGAAATTTTCCGGAAGTCGAAACATGGCACCCATTGCAATAGTTAGCTTTCTGATGAAATCTACCTAAAATAGGCTACATAATTTAAAATACTACCATCAACGACACCTAGCTGTGAACTTGGCTACTAGATGCCACCGGAACCATCAACTCGCAACGAACGTTGGAACTTCCCCTCCGAAGGAAAGCATACTCAGGGTATTTTGGCGCTCTTAGTAAATCCGACGACTTCAGCCGGGTTTGAACCCGCGACCTTGGGCATAGAAGTTCAGCATGCTACCAGTTCCGATACCGAAGTCGCTTTCCACAGACATATGAAAACAGAATGTGATCTCGTGCAGTGGCGTTGTCATAGCAACTGCTGATGGCTCAACCCGTATCAATTAAAAGTAAAGTTGTCATGGCAACCACTCTTGGCACTTGGAATTTTCTTATAATTTAAATCATTTTGCTCACTCCGTGGCGTAATGGTGGGTCATATCGAAAATTCTTTCAGACAAACGTTTTAGGTAATTATTGGAGGAATATTGTCCATTTTGTACGGTTTTGATATTGTGCCTATTAAGAGAGATATGATTAATGTTTCCCGAAAAACCCACTTTTTCCACCCCTTTGGTCAATGGTTGGTGCTATCAAAAAACTTATTTGACATAAATTTTTGGCACTTATACGACACATATTATGAACTTTGAATGGATTCGATATTTCACGTATTAAGAGAGTTATAGCGAAATTTCACTTTTTCGAAAAAAGCCCCCCATTTTCACCCCCTTCGACCGATTTTGCCCATTAACGAACTCGACCGAGATTTTATAGGGATACATGTTATGTAAAAAATTCAAAGTGATTGGTGCACAATTACGGCAGTTATCGTGTCCACAAGAAACTGATATATATATATATATAGATACATATATACATAAATTATATATAAACTTTTGAACTGACGGTGGTTTTGGGGTCTGGGGGATGTGAAACGCGAAGATATGTCGAAATTTTCCGGAAGTCGAAACATGGTACCCATTGCAATAGTTAGCTTTCTAATGAAATCTACCTAAAAACAACAATTAAAATATCCTTAAAAAGTCAAAGAACTAACTGGTATCAATAAGATACGGAAAGGGAGTATATTGCTTGACAAAAATGGTGACATCATTATTGGTAATAAATAAAAACTTGAGAGATGGAAGGAATACGTAGAAGAACTGTTTGAAGATGATATGTATGATCCTTATGCTACTGAAGATATAGATGTCGAAAATGGACCAGATATAACAAAAGAATAAGTAATACATGCTATAAAGTTATCAACAAATAATAAAGGCCCTGGTCCTGATCTCATAACTGCTGACATACTGAAACTCATTAATGAAGAACATTTAGTAGACTTGTATAATTCAGTCTAAACACAGGAGTCATTCCTCTTGAATGGCTACAGTCTATATTTGTTACATTGCCGAGAAAGGCAAACGCCCGTCAAAGCAGCGATCATAGAACAATCAGTCTCATGAGTCATACTCTAAAAATATTCCTAAATATTATCCATCGAAGGATCTTCAAAAAGTTGTGAAACGTTATTTACTTTGCTCCACGTTGAGCGTACAAATGAGACGTTTTGCTAGCTCCTAACTGTTGGGTGAGAAATGTAACTGTTTACCTTTGCCTAAGCTATGTTGTTTTAATGGGCGCCAAGACCTCAACGCAATGTTGAAATCTAAATTTGTATTTAACAACGTCTAGCTCTGGCAGAACACCTTCAAGACTCTATTCACTCAGATCGTGGTATGATTTGATCATTAACCCAACAAACAATTGTATCAGGAGAAGGAATTGGTCTATATCTAATGCTACCTACTGAAAGCAAAGATTGCATTGTAAAAGAAATGAATTTATTATATAAAACAAGAATAGCAAAATTAATAATAATAAGTATAAAATTTAAATTGGAGCGTTGTGATTTGAATATTACCGATAGAAAATTACGTGAAAACGGAGTCTGATAAATTGATTTTACTCTTATTTCCAAGCTATGAAGTTACTGAAATATGAAATGTAGAACAAAGAAAATGAGAGATTGCGTATTTCTGCGTCATTGGCGCTTACCACTGGAAATTGCCAAAGCATTTCCCTCGTTCTTGAAGATGTTGTGAGCTTCCCACAGTCTCCTGGACGTCGTCATCTCCGTCGGAATTTGATGATATTCTGGTAGATTAGATAATTCTATGGTCCGTACCTCGGACCCAAACACTCGTACAACCAAGTTTTACAAAAGTTCGTCGCTAACTCCACTGAACATCGGAGCGACACGCACTTGCGACCGTACACCTCAAGTATTTCACAGATAGTCCTCTTCCACGGAACATCGGAGCGATTCCCGCGTATATCCACACTCGGCAAGAACTACACAGATTGTTCTTGTTTCACGGCGCGTCGAACGATATATGCACCTGTTGGCTCCCCCACCATGGTACCGACATCTAGCTTACGTCGTCGCCACTGATTGGCTGCACCCTACGCGCTAGATCCCCACTCCTTCCTCATTACACTCCGCGGGAGGGAGAAGTCGATTTCCGTTTCCACAATTCGCCTTTTCTAGACCTTGCGACCCAAGATTGCGTCATGCTCCTCGACAAGATTCAGCGTGTACTTGAAATCCCAGTGAGTCATCTCTCTCAAATACCCTAACTGACAAAAACTCCGTAAAATTCCGTAATCAGATAATTTTCTATGATATCGTCGTTCGTAATAATTTGCTTGATAGCGTTTTCTAAGACATAGAAAACCTATCTGAATGCTAATAATTTTTATAAAATGCTCCGAAAATACCTTAATAATAATTATAATAAATTAATAATAATAATAATAAATTAACATGAAAAATTATCTTGGCTGAACAATTTGCCGCGTAAATAAATATAGAATGGCTTCCTACTGACTTATGCCAGTTGCATAAAACCCCACGAAAAATACGTTACATATTCGCCTCGGATCATCGGATGATTTACCGTGACGACGGTCCATTATCCGATTATCCCAGACACGTTAATAAACCCCATCCAAAATACATATTACATAAACGAAATCACCCTAAATTACAGATATATACACTCATATTTTTTCTTCACGCACTTTGCGTCAAAGTTTGTTGTCACTATGGATTGCACTTTGCAACCAGTCCAATGTTTTACATATGGAATAGTGTTCCACGGATATTTCCGCCTCTCAAATTTCTCTATGTTGGAGAAATAGACATAATTAATGTGTGAGCACTATGTATTTATGATGTCATATCACACGCATTGAAGGTGTTCTGATATATTTATATCACCATAGAACTCCCTAATTTCACTGGAGGTCCCCTCCTTATGGTGACATTTAATTCCACTTATCACTGAGCACACGATCACACTATTGTGGCAGCGCCTCGTGACCATAATACTTAATCTCTCTTTAAAGTTGATTAAATGAATATTGACTTCTGAAAAAAAAAACAGTAAATGCGCATTACATATAACACCAAATATTTCTGTGCCGTAATCGCCCTGTCTTGTTAAGTTCCCGTTAACCATATTCTACTTAATACTAGTTCTCAACACAGACCATTTCTCCTCACACAAATAATACCATTGTACAAATTATCTTAAATTACACACTTACAAATCTTACATGGCGAGGCCGTAAACAGAAATCACGTGTGCTGATATGTATGAGTTTCATGAAGGACTGTCTCGCATTCTGATGGCCCATCTTTTGCCTCGTGGACGCCTTAAGCTAACAAGCCCTATTCAAGCGCTCCCCCATCTCTTGGAGATAAATGGGAACCCATCAGCGCTGCCAAAATGGCCTTGGTGCATCGAGACAATTTAGTGCTCAACAGCATCCGACAATCCCGTCATATTTCCCTGTACCTTAAAAACTCTCATTTACTTACATACTACCCCCCTGTGTGACTTCTGATACGCCTGCCTTAAGACCAGATCTTCCACGCACCAGACACCACACTTACTCATTTGATAGGCTGGCTCGCCAGCTAAACACACTCACTTTATGACACATATTTTCGTAGACTATGTATATTATACGTCCCGTATAATCTGTTTCCCTCACTATTCTCCAGCACATATGCTGTTTTTCCAATACGTTTGGAAACTATAAATGTTCCTGCGTCACCTTCTTCCAACCTTGCAAGTGGCTCCCTTAAATGAACGTCATCACGTTGCTCTGCTTACCTATTTCTCAGTGTCTGTAACGATGCCCTGTTGCTACTGTCCACACATGCTAACCCTACCTTCCTATGGTGTCACACCTCTACTCGACACTCTATGACCTAAAAATGTCACTTCTGACTGACAGAATGACGACTTAGACAGCTTCAAAGTGAACCCTGCCTGATCTAACTTCTGAAAAACTATATCTAAATGACATAGATGCTCCTCAAAACTGCGTGAACTAATTACCATATCATCTATGTAAATGGTTACAAACTCTCCTGTGTCATCCCCTAATGCGATGTTTAAAGCCCTAATTAAAGCTGCTGAACTACTCTTTAACCCATAAGGTGTTCTACAAAATTGATAAAGGTTATATTTATGACTAAAAGCTGTAAATGGTCTATCTTCGTACATAAGTGGCACTTGCCAAAAACTGGAACTCAAATCTACACAAGTGAAATACTTCTTCCCCTCAAATGTTTGCATTAATTCCTCTATTGGCATAGATTTCAGCTGATCTGAACTAATTCTACTGTTAACCAAACGAGCGTCTAAACAAATACGAACAGTGCCGTCGGTCTAGGGTACCGTGATCAAAGAATTAACATATGGACTGTTAGAGTGCTCAATAATCCCATCTTCAAGCATCTGATTAATTTGTGCCTCAACTGCACTCTGATAAGCGAAAGGTACAGGATATCTATGTCCTGTGAATACTGACCTATCAATAACGTTCAATGAATGTGTATAGCAATTGGCCATACCAATGCGATCCTCAAAAACTCTCCTATTACACAATAACACATCATAGAGCCGAACACACTGTTCATCCTCTATATTTCCCTGAAATGCAGCCTCACGTAACGAGTCCTCTAGACTTCCGTTCGTAATCACACTGCCCACAAAACATGGAGAACCCCGCTCTACGGCTGGCGATATCTCATTTAAAGTACAAATCACACCTACAATACTACTCCTCTGAATATGGTCATTGAACGCTACTTCTACTTCAGAATCTCCCCATTTAAATTTCAAACTCCCTACATCATAACATAAGTTACCAGACACTCTACTTAGCCACTCTGAACCCAAGATAACACTGAATACTAAATTTGGAATTACAAGGCAAATCTGCTTCTCTACATGATTATTAATTTTAATGTCTACTAAAACTTGCTTAGAAATTACTTTAGACCTCTTCCCAACAGCTGTGATAACAAAAGTGCTTTTAATTGGCATCTCCTCAAAATTTACTCCAGTTCCTTTCATTTTATCATAAAATGCACTACTTATGCAACTCTTCATACAACCACTATCAATTAAAACATCTGTGTACGCCTCGGACACGTTAAATTTAACTATGGGGCTCTTACTAACCACTTCCTGAATAATACCTTCATCATTTAGTTCATGTAATAATTCATTTCTTACATTTAGGTCATAGGGTTCCTGTATAATTGTATGGACAGGGCATGCTACAGACTGAGATTCTGACCTTACTTCGCAGCCTGGTTCGCGTTTAAAGAACCGCTACAGCTGGCCGTAGTACTAGTTACTACTGCACTGGTCTGGTTGTTCTGAGTTGTGTTGTCATTGTTTGGCTGTATATTACTACCACTAGGCTGTCCTCTTCCTTGACCACTATTCTGGTTGTAATTATTGTCATTATAATTTCTCCCTTGATTTCCCCTGAAATCATTGTTTCTCCCTTGATTTCCCCTGTAATCATTGTTCCTCCCTTGATACTGATTACCATAGCCATTTCCTCTGTTCTGATTTAGCTGATTATTATTATTTCTATTTTGAGCATTGGCCCCTTCGCCACCGTTCCCTTGAACTTCCTGATGCCTGGCTTCATTAGGTCTATTATTATTATTACCCTGGTTCCTATTGAAATTGTCCTCATAACCCCCTCTCCCTAGTGCATCAAATGTGCTTAACAAACTTTCTACTTGTGATATAGTCTTTACATTCTGGATACAAGCAGCCTCCTTGATCCTATAGGGAAAGTGCCTAAGTAGCAACCTTACCACATCACTTTCCTCCTTCAAGCCATCCAGATATTTACACACTAATACCTACCCTAAAAAGTATTCGGTCATGGTGGAGCTTCCTTTAGGGTTATATTTACCACACACTACTCCCTCACGATGCTGCGACTGAATAACCTCATTCCAGAACTTTTCACAGAATTTTATTTTAAAATCATTCATATCAGTAAACTTGTCTCTGTAGACAGCAAACCAATTCCTCGTTTCCCCCACAAACACTTGTTCTAAAATTTCAACTACCTGGCACCACTCAATACTACCATTTTCCAACCTCTCCCCGAATTTATTTTCTATAGTGTTCATGAACTCCATTGGGCATCCCTGTCGATTGCTGAACTTACCCAGTTCTACCTCCCTGTGTGTGCTATTCACAAAAACTGGCCTATTCTGACTATTTTCTTGCCTGATCCTAGCTTTTAATTTTAACTCTAATTCTGCGATTTTCTCCTCAGCCTTCCTCTCAATACTGTTTACTGTTAATTTAATGTTTCCTTCTGATTCTTCTACTTTATCATATAGCTTTGCTTGTTTCTCCTCAATCTTGCTAATGCTCTCTTTATTACTCTCTCTTAAATCATTTACTTCTGCAACTATTTGTGAGTGGACTTTCTCAATTCTACCCCCCAGCTGTTCCTTAACCTCTTTAGTAGCTACCTGAATTTTGTCAATTTCTCCCCCCAATTGCTTTTTGACCTGCTGTGTTTCCAGTTGCACTAGTTCTTTTAAATTTTCAGCCTGTGTACTGATTCTAATTTCCAACTCCTCCTGTACTTTTCCTAATTTTCTGTCTACATCTGCAATAATCTCTTTAGCCTTTTCTTCCATCACCCCCCTGATCTCACCTCTAATCAGTTCGAATTTGTCACTCATTTCCCTACTGTTTTGTTCTAATCTGGCGTTTAAACTATCGCTCAATTCCCTATTACTCTCTTTATTTTCCCTACTGTTTTGTTCTAGTTTAGCGTTATTCTGTTCTAACTTTGCATTTAAAGCTTCTGTACTTTCTTTATTTTCCCTACTGTTTTGTTCTAGTTTAGCGTTATTCTGTTCTAATTTTGCATTTAAAGCTTCTGTACATTCTTTATTTTCCCTACTGTTTTGTTCTAGTTTAGCGTTATTCTGTTCTAACTTTGCATTTAAAGCTTCTGTACTTTCTTTATTTTCCCTACTGTTTTGTTCTAGTTTAGCGTTATTCTGTTCTAACTTTGCATTTAAAGCTTCTGTACTTTCTTTATTTTCCCTACTGTTTTGTTCTAATTTAGCGTTATTCTGTTCTAACTTTGCATTTAAGGCATCACTACTAACTTTGTTCTGATACATAAACTCGAGAAGTAAAGTTTTTAATTCTGGTTGGCCGCCTACACTCCCTGTTTCAGTATCGGGATTTACCTCCGCTACCCCGGTACTACCATCACTCGACATACTGCTCGTATCATCACTCTCCCGTTGATGACCACTACGTAACCTCATCTGTCTTTCTTTCTCATCCCCCATAATGATATACACTGATACAGACAAATAACCCCCAAAATACAGGCACAGAAATATATACCCTTCTCCTTCCACAAATGTTATTAGGTTTTCATCCCCACGTTGGGCGCCAAGTGAAACGTTATTCACTTTGCTCCACGTTGAGCGTACAAATGAGACGTTTTGCTAGCTCCTAACTGTTGGGTGAGAAATGTAACTGTTTACCTTTGCCTAAGCTATGTTGTTTTAATGGGCGCCAAGACCTCAACGCAATGTTGAAATCTAAATTTGTATTTAACAACGTCTAGCTCTGGCAGAACACCTTCAAGACTCTATTCACTCAGATCGTGGTATGATTTGATCATTAACCCAACAAACAATTGTATCAGGAGAAGGAATTGGTCTATATCTAATGCTACCTACTGAAAGCAAAGATTGCATTGTAAAAGAAATGAATTTATTATATAAAACAAGAATAGCAAAATTAATAATAATAAGTATAAAATTTAAATTGGAGCGTTGTGATTTGAATATTACCGATAGAAAATTACGTGAAAACGGAGTCTGATAAATTGATTTTACTCTTATTTCCAAGCTATGAAGTTACTGAAATATGAAATGTAGAACAAAGAAAATGAGAGATTGCGTATTTCTGCGTCATTGGCGCTTACCACTGGAAATTGCCAAAGCATTTCCCTCGTTCTTGAAGATGTTGTGAGCTTCCCACAGTCTCCTGGACGTCGTCATCTCCGTCGGAATTTGATGATATTCTGGTAGATTAGATAATTCTATGGTCCGTACCTCGGACCCAAACACTCGTACAACCAAGTTTTACAAAAGTTCGTCGCTAACTCCACTGAACATCGGAGCGACACGCACTTGCGACCGTACACCTCAAGTATTTCACAGATAGTCCTCTTCCACGGAACATCGGAGCGATTCCCGCGTATATCCACACTCGGCAAGAACTACACAGATTGTTCTTGTTTCACGGCGCGTCGAACGATATATGCACCTGTTGGCTCCCCCACCATGGTACCGACATCTAGCTTACGTCGTCGCCACTGATTGGCTGCACCCTACGCGCTAGATCCCCACTCCTTCCTCATTACACTCCGCGGGAGGGAGAAGTCGATTTCCGTTTCCACAATTCGCCTTTTCTAGACCTTGCGACCCAAGATTGCGTCATGCTCCTCGACAAGATTCAGCGTGTACTTGAAATCCCAGTGAGTCATCTCTCTCAAATACCCTAACTGACAAAAACTCCGTAAAATTCCGTAATCAGATAATTTTCTATGATATCGTCGTTCGTAATAATTTGCTTGATAGCGTTTTCTAAGACATAGAAAACCTATCTGAATGCTAATAATTTTTATAAAATGCTCCGAAAATACCTTAATAATAATTATAATAAATTAATAATAATAATAATAAATTAACATGAAAAATTATCTTGGCTGAACAATTTGCCGCGTAAATAAATATAGAATGGCTTCCTACTGACTTATGCCAGTTGCATAAAACCCCACGAAAAATACGTTACAGTTGGAACAGGATATCGGTGAAACACAATTTGGTTTTAGAAATGCACTAGGAACAAGAGAAGCCCTGTTTACCTTCAATGTGCTGGCCCAGAGATGTTTAGATGTCAATCAATTGATGTATGTCTGCTTTTTGGATTATAATAAAGCTCTCGACAAATTTCGTCATGATTTCCTCATCCAAATGCTCCAGAAGAAGAACTTGGATGTGAAGGACATTAGAATAATCAGCAATATTTATTACAAACAGACTGCGGTCATAAAGGAAGGTAGGGAGCTATCTGAAGAGGTGGAAATAAAACGCGGTGTTTAATCAATACTCAGAAGAAATATTACAAGCAGCTTTAGAGGAAGAAACATCAGGAATTAAAGTCAATGGAAAAATAATAAACAACTTAAGATTCGCAGATGACACGTTGTTATTCGCAGAAAGTCTACAAGATTTACAGCGACTGACTAACAAAGTCGTGGAGGCAAGTGAACAATGGGGATTAACACTTAATGTCAGTAAGACACATTTTATGGTAGTATCACGAACACAACATCAAGAGTGCTTGATAATCAATGGGGAGACAGTACAGCAAGTGACAAAGTACAAGTATTTAGGAACAAATGTGAACTGCTACATTGACTGTACTGAGGAGATAAAGTCTAGGATCAGTCAAGCCAGAAATGCATTCAATAAAATGAGAAGAGTGTTCTATAGCAGAGACCTTAATTTACATCTAAAAATTAGACTTCTGAGATGTTATGTTTTCTCCACCTTGTTGTATAGAGTTGAGACCTGGACCATAAAGAAAAGAGCAGTGGACAGATTGAAGGCATTTGAGCTATGTACGTACAGAAGGATACTGAGGCTGAGTTGGAAAGATAAGGTCACCAACGATGAGGTGATGAGGCGGATGGGAAAGAGAAAGGAAATATTAAATACTGTCAAAATTAGAAAACTGCAGTATCTGGGTTATGTGATGAGAGGAAAGAAATATCATCTGCTGCAGCTGGTCATTCAAGGAAAGTTACAAGGCAAAAGAAGACTAGGATGAAGACGCATTTCTTGGCTCGATAATCTGAAAACTTGGTTCAATTGTTCCACTATTGAGCTGTTTCGCGCTGCATTATCTAAAGCAAGAGTCTCGATGATGGTTGCCAACCTCCTGAGAGGAGATGGCACATAAAGAGGAGGAAGAAGAAGAAGAAGAAGACAATAGGGGTGTGGGCAGACATAGGCTAGACTGTAATATACTCTTCAGTGAGTGTGCATGTTGAAACAATTCTGAATCATATTTCTTCTACTTCTTCCAAAATTATAAGCTTATCTTCATTCTCATAATAATCTCTAGGGTCAAGATAATGTTTTGCACGTAACGAAATCAGAAATACAATGCTTTTAATACCTTGTCTGTCTACATATAAGCAATCTTCATTACCTGCATCTCTCACACAGCGTAATATTCTTCTGCTCCTTTCTTTTATTATTATTATTCCACCTTTTGTGGGTAACACAACCCTTAATACTGGTATGTCTGCATGGACAAATTAAATCAAAACACTTCACACTCCTGCAATTCATATAACATCCCTGACTTTATTTTCCTCGAGGTAAATGCATGTTCACATCACAACATTGATCTTTTCCCTTCATTCCAACAAACTTTATCAGACCAACTCCATATCTCATCGCCTCAACACTATCAATAATCATCTCATTCTGAATAAAAACCAACAAGCACCATTCAGCCTGGCAGCATCCATCTTGCCTGCTCTACTACCTACCAACACAACAATAATCAGACCTAACACTCTCTTAATATAAAATCCTAGAATAATCTATAAAAACAATAGAACATCAAAAAAAGAGTATATAAAAGAAGCTTCACTGGCAAGCCCCCCCCCCCCCCCCCCCCCCATCACCTCACTGCCAGAAACTAGATACTAACTTTGGGCAATGTACTACACTCCTAGTAAGCGCCATTTTGTTGCCCTAACATTTGAACTGAGCTACTGAATGTAACCAGATAAAAATAAAAATAACTAAATAAATAAATTGAAAGAAAACAAAAAGCAGTCTGTGCAACCCACTGAAAAGTTAGGTTACAATGTAATAGGGAAACTCAATTAACCCACAGCAATTCACTTAGATTCTACTGATAAGGCTGCACTGAATAAATTAACAAATAAATCAACATATTGATGAAGATGATGAGAATTGTTGTTTTAAGGGGCCTAACATCTAGGTTATCGGCCCCTAACGGTCTGGGTGATAGTGAAAGATGAGATGAGAATGAAAACTATAACTAATCCTAACTACAGACTTACATACTAGAAGAAGAAATGGTAAGTAAATAAAGGACAGGAAGAAAAGAAATGCCCTCAAAGAATGAGGATTGAGGATCTTAGAAGGAAGGAGAGCCATGAAAGGCAGATAGGAAAGGGGAAAGAAGAGAGGGCCCGTCCAAGATGAGAGGAAAAAAGACACCGGTAGTCAGTCTAAAAGACTGGACTTTATATCATTTTAAATGCTAGCAGCCGAGTACCAAGAAGGCAGTGCGAGAACAGAGTTTCAAGATTCTATTTTGTTTCTTCACTTCCTGCTTGATTGTTCTCGCACTGCCTTCCTGAAACTCTGTTCTCGCACTGCCTTCTTGGTACTGGCTGCTACATCGTACTATGACGTCACACACCTCAGTGCATTCTCGGTACATTTCGTCACCGTAACGTAACGCCAGACCTCAGCGTAACGACGAAGTCGACAAGATCATTTAAAATGATAAAAGGGGACAAAATGGACCCAGCTCAGGAATCCCTCGGGGTCGCCAACTACCTAACTCACCAGCCGTGAGCCCCTGAGGGTGTAGCAATATCCAGGGTGCACCAGAAGTGGTGGGGCTACATACACCCTGCCTCCTTGAGGGCGTTGAGCAGAAGGCAGGAGATAACATGAAGAGAAAAAGAAGGCTGACCCCTCAAAAAGTGAGGGTATCAGGAAAGATGAGACAAGGGCCATTTAAGGCGGGATATTATGTAAAAGGCTCCCTAGGCCTCGGATACACTAATACCATCGGGGTTGGAAGAGAACAAGAGTTGACCAAGAAAGGTCGACAGGAAAGAAGACGGAGAGGAGCCCGGCACAAGTAAGTGGAAGCAATGCCGGACTCAGGTGGGGTCCCGTGGTTGCCAACCCACATCCTACTAGATTTGAGCTCCTGGGGGGAATCAGCATATAAAATCAAAATAATAATAATAATAATAATAATACGACAAAGTAATGTTGTTGCTAACCCGAAACATAGAATTATGGAACTAAGGGCGCTTGCACGTGTTGCCATGGAAACCAGGTGTCGGAAATAAGTTATGTCCGCACGAATTCCGGATCGACACCCCCAGCCCAAGACATAGGCCTATACATGTTTTTAATTACTGATGATTGCCACGGTGGGTGAGTGGTTATCGTGTCGGATTACCACTGGCGGATCCAGAAGGGGGCACCAGGGGCAAGTGCCCCCCCCCCCCCCCGAAAAACTAAATGTCTGCCACATTGATATTGCCGATAAAAATGATTGTTTCTGCAAACTGTACTGCAAGTAAAAGACACGGATAGTCAGTCTGAAAGACTGGACTTTATATCATTTTAAATGCTAGCAGCCGAGTACCAAGAAGGCAGTGCGAGAACAGAGTTTCAAGATTCTATTTTGTTTCTTCACTGCCTACTTGATTGTTCTCACATTGCCTTCTTGGTACTGGCTGCTACATCGTACTATGACGTCACACACCTCAGTGCATTCTCGGTACATTTCGTCACCGTAACGTAACGTAACGCCAGACCCCAGCGTAACGACGAAGTCGACAAGATCATTTAAAATGATAAAATCTTTGCTGCATTCGTGAATGTGGTCAATGTTTGTTATCATATAGTAGGCCTATGTAAGGGAGACACTGTTTATACAATCGCTACATCGACATACAATGTTTTATGTTTAGGACAAGTAGAAGTAGAAATATATTTCATAATCCTTTGTGCCATGGAGCGCCTTCCTATACTACTTGACTATTCGACCGGCCGTGGCCGGTATTTATATTTATGTGACTAGTTGTGACTCAGTGACTGACAATGTTGGTACTATGCCCATATTTTGTAACATTTGTGTAGTAGACTTGTATATTTTCAGATAGTCACCATATTAGACTGTGTAATGTGCATTAAAATGTGGAAATAGCGGCTTCGGTGGCGTAGTCGGTAGCATGCTGAGCTTCTATGCCCAAGATAGCGGGTTGAAACCCGGCCGAAGCCGTCGGATTTTTTAAGAGCGTTAAAATCCCTCAGTATGCCTCCCTTCGGAGGGAAAGTAAAGCCGGTGGTCCCATGTCATAGATTTATGGCATGTTAAAGAACCTTGCACTAATTGCACCTGTGTGAAGCTAAATTGGATAGGTTAAGAATGTAAACAACGCTCTTAGGTTTCTATGTTCGTTGCCAAGAGCCGACTGCGGTGGCGTCTAGTAGCTAAGTTCTGAACTTGGCCTAGTAATCGTTGACGGTGGCGCTTGGTGGCAAAAGTAGGAACTATTTGAAAAATTCTAAGTTGCAGTACTTAAATTTAAAAAAAAAACAGATAACACACAGTAATACAGTCATCACAATTAACACCGGTTATCAGACAGATTCTACACACACCCAAAGTACACGGGGCTACATGACCGCGTTGTCGCAGCCCCTAAACTTAAGAACCAACCAACCAAAATGTGGAAATGCACATATTCTGTAGAATTAAAAAGGTTTTTTTAGCCTACTTTTCACATTTTGCAAAAATGAGGAAAAAGTAGACTTATGAGATCGGGCAAATGTGTGTCTGTCTGTCTGTCTATCCTTCTGTCTGTCTGTCTGTCTCTCTGTCCTGTCTGTCTGTCTGGCTGTGTGTGTGTGTCCCCTCCCCCCTATCAACTCCTATACGGCTGCAGCAATCGAAACAAAATTTGGTAGGACTAAAGATCTATACCTGAATATCTCACGGCCATATTTGAAAATGATGTCCGTGCTACCAACTGCTGAAAAATCGCGATTGAAATTTGAGCTCCATGTTGGATATCTTGGAAGGTATGAAGGGGAGCTATTTCAAAATTGGCACACTTATAGATAATAATATTGCAGTTCAATTTCCAGGAGGCCATACATGGCAGTGTTGCCAAAATGATTATAAGCCTGCTGATAAGTCCAAATTTTAAATGCATATAACTTCTACACTATCAATTGGATTTCAACCAAATTTCGTATGTGCTATGTGTACTTAAACGGATATGATTAGAGCGTATTCTTAAAATCCACCAGGGCTGCCAACTGTTAATAAATGCTCTCATTTTTTTAATCCAAATACCCATATATCAGAAAGTATGCAAGCCGACAGCTTTAAACTAAGAACGCGTATAGTACCTGACATTCTATATTAATTAGGAGTAACTTATACACGTCAGTGCTACCAACATGATTTCAAGCTTGCTGAGAGGTCCAACTTGAAATACATGTAACTTCTATACTATCATTTGGATTTCAACCAAATTTTATGTGTGCTATGTGTACCATAACAGATATGACTATGCCGATAGTTAAGAGTAACCAGGGCTGCCAACGGTTAATAAGTACTGTCTCTATTTTTGTTACCCTAATATCAATATATCAGAAAGTATGCAAGCCAATAGCTCTAAAATTTGCACACGTATAGTACCTGGCATTCTAGATTAATTTGGAGTAACTAGTATACGGCAGTGCTGCCAACATGACTCTAAGCCTGCTGATAAATCCAATTTTAAAATACATGTAACTTCTATACTAACTAATGGATTTCATTCAAAATTGGCACAACAATTGATCATATTATATCAGATTATATCTGACCAATACATGTATATCATGCTTGCCAACATGATTTTACGCGCGCTGTTAGATACAATGTTTAACTGCATGTAACGTCCATGCTATCCATTGGACTTCAACCAAATTTTGTATTCTGTACCTTAAAAGATGGAACTAAGAATATATTCAGTCACCAGGGCTGCCAACTGTAGTTCTCTATTAGGCTACATTATGCCAGGTATACAGTATTTCGAACTAATTAGAAATTTCGATATTACCAACTTAATTTCGTCATTATTCTAGATAGATCCATATAGATTAATCATTGGCATGGATCTTAAATTTTAAGAAAAGTAGGCTCTTTAGTTCGTCACGGAACTTCTTGTTACATAATGACAATGACTTGTGTTATTGAAACTGAATCCAATAAACTATTTTAATATAATGAATTCCTTGTAGAGTAATAAAATCTGGTGGTTGAATGTTATGTGTAGTGTTTGTAGATTAAATACAAATTTAGTAATGTTATTACATATTTTCTGTAGCTACTCTGAAATCCTAGAGTGCCCCCTCCGAGGTGAACCTCTGGATCCGCCACTGCGGATTACTAACCCCAAGCTTGCAGGTTCGTTCCTGGCCGTGGTAAGTGATTTTTGAAAGGCGGCAAAAATTACGCCCCGCATTTCATACGATGTTGGCATGTTAAAGAACCCATTTGAATTCAGTAGGCCATGTTCATAGTGGCAAAATTAATCTCGGGATTTTCCGCCAACACAAAGTTCCTCATGTCTCTACTAGAAAGCGCTATAGTGTCAAGGAGTTACAGTAGATATCTAACCTCCTTGACTTTCATAGTTCTTCAAGGAACAGCAAAATTCGACATGCAAGCTGCCCTCTTGGTGTCAAATAGCAAAGCTTGCACCCGACACCCGAGGCCTAAAATATTAAATTATTAATTAATTAATTAATTATTGGTTGGTTTGTTGGTTCCCCCCAGGGGCTCACATCTAGTAGGTTGTGGGTTGGCGACCACGGGGCCCCAGCTGAGTCCGGCATTGCTTCCACTCACTTGTGCCGGGCTCCTCTCTTTCTTCTTTCCTGTCGACCTCCCTTGGTCAACTCTTGTTCTCTTCCGACCCCGACGGTATTAGGTTATCCGAGGCCTAGGGAGTCTTTCACTTTCCCGCCTTAATTGGCCCTTGTCTCATCTTTCCTGATACCCTCCTTCTGTGAGGGGTCTGCCTTCTTTTTCTTTTCCTTTTACCTCCTGCCTTGTGCTCGAGGCCCTTAAGGAGGCAGGGTGCATGTAGCCCCACCACTTCTGGTGCACCGTCGATAATGCTACACCCTCAGGGGCTCACGGCTGGTGAGTTCGGGAGTTGGCGCCCCCCCGAGGGATTCCTGAGCTGGGTCCGCTTCCCCTTTTGTCCCTTCCCTTTGGGGCGGACCTTCTCCTCTCTCCCCTCTCCTCTCCACTCCTCTTTTCCTTATATTTACTTTTCTCTTTAAGATTCCCGCACCGTTTTTGTTACTTGGTTCACCGTGTGTCTAAATTCCCTTCTAGCGATTTTTAAGGCAGTTTTAATCTACGTTGCATTTTGTACGTTTTTTCGATCTAAATTACATCTCGCGATTGTTTTCAACTTCAATTGCATTTTGTAAGTATTTTGAACCTCAATTGCATTTTGTACGTAATTTCGATCTCATTTGCATTTTGTAAGTATTTTGAATTTCAATTGCATTTTGTAGGTATTTCGACGCTACATTGCATTTTGTACGTATTTTGAACCTAGCCTTCATTTTGTGGGTATTTTTCAATCTATTCCTTTTGTGAATCTTTTCGTTCTAAATTCCCTTCTGTAAGAACATTTTGTGAGTTGTTTCAATCTGAGTTCCTTTTCGTAAGTATTTTCCGTCTCACTTAATTTTCGTTCTGGTTTCCGTTTCATTATCATTTTCGGTATCACCAAGATCATTAGGGGCCGATAACCTAGATGTTAGGCCCCTTAAAACAACAATTATCATCATCATCATCATCAGGTTTGTTGGTTGGTTGATGTCTCTTTCTTCTAGGCAAAGTCCCATATTTTATCGGTGAAAATGAGGCAACACTACGTTCAGTCGTCTAGTCCTACATGCAAGCTGTTATGCTGGACTTTAGCCTATCACTTTACTTACAAGAGACTCAGAATACAGTTCCTACCTTCAGTAATCCTTGAAATATGGTAACTCCAAAACAGAAAGCCTGTGGAGGTTGCAATTTAAAATTTAGACGATTTTCTTTAGACCTTGAATAGGAGGTACCAGAGTTCTGAAACATCCTATATTTCCACTACGGTACCATCGTTGATTCGAGCCCTCTCAGGGAGCCAGTGTCTTCACACACCAAATAAAATTACGTGATATCCTGCAGCAAATTGCGGCTGCTGAGATTACATTTCACTGACACTCGAAGAAGGAAGACTAAGGAGGTTTCGACTTGCAGGAACATTGATCTGTTCACTTCTTGATTAATTAAGAGTTGGAGTTAGCACGAAGGAGCTGTCAGCCCGCACACCTGCAGCTATCGGCGTGGAGATTCCCGTCTTCCTTCTGCATATTGTTGGTTGGTTGGTTGGTTCCTTAGTTTAGGGGCTGCAACAACGCGCTCATGTAGCCCCGTGTACTTTGGGTGTGTGTAGAATCTGTCTGATAACCGGTGTTAAAGGTGATGGCTGTATTAGTGTGTGTTGGCTATCCGTTTTTAATTCAAGTAAGGACTGTATACATTCGATTTTTCAAGTAGTTCCAACTTTCGCTACCGAGACGCCACTTTCAACGACCAACTAGTTCTGAACTTGGTTACTAAATGCCACCGCAGTCGGCTCCTGTCGACGAACGTTGGAACCTAAGATCGTTACTCAAAGATAATCTATAATTTAGCTTCACACAGGTGAAAATAGTGCAAGGTTCTTTATCATGCCATAAATATATGACATGGAACCGTCGGCTTTACTTCCCCTCCGAAGGAAGACGTACTGAGGGGTGTTTAACGCTCTTAAAAATCCTACGACTTCGGCCGGGTTTGAACCCGCGACCTTGGGCATAGAAGCTCAGCATGCTACCCACTACGCCACTGAAGCCGCCTACATCTTGTTGCATATTAGTTCAGTAGAATAGATCCTTTTGGGACGCTCACAAGAAACGAATTGTGACAAATGCACATTTACCCGGAGCAGTGAGTAATTATACACTCATTTGATAAATATCGACAATTTCTTTATAGACCAATGTTTAAATGAATAAACAAGGCTATTGCGATATCGCGTTGAGCCTTACTGTTCTGTGAGGCTAATGCACAACAACAAAGATGGTTTTCACGGCCAGTGAATTAAAACTCAGCCATTCTTCTAGATTTAGACTATGTCATGTCTTGTGTGGGGTTTCGCCTAGGAACACCAAGTTGGCTCATCAGCGGGCTCTTGGTGACTCCGCCCGGACCCCCACAGGAGTAGCGAACAGTGCACTATCTCCCTTCTTATGAAGTGCACCTGCGCCTCTTTAGTGCGAGAGCTAAAGGCTCAAGCAGCCTTAACCTCCCTAAGAAGGCTTCCAAAAATATGGTAGGTTATATTGGTTTTCACAGCCAGTGCATTAAAACTCAGCAATGGCAAACTACCCCCACTCCTCATCTTGCCTAGTACGCCTGGGTTTTTGTGGGTGTCTAGGTGACCCCGCACGGACCCCCACAATAAAGCATCAGGCATGGATGGGATTCCTGCTGAGCTCTTTAAAGTAGGGAATACTACTCTAGTTCATCACATACACCAACTCATACTTAAAATATGGACTACCATTACCATACCTAAAGACCTAAGGGATGCCTTGATAATAACCATCTTTAAGAAAGGTGGTAGGGCACAATGTGGTAATTATCGAGGTATATCGTTGCTTTCTGTTGCTGGTAAAATCCTGGCCAACGTTTTATCCAACCGTTTGAAGCCGTTGGCCGAAGAAATACTGCCTGAAACTCAGTGTGGCTTTCGACCTAATCGAAGCACAACTGATATGATCTTCTGTGCTAGGCAGATGCAGGAGAAATCCAGAGAGCAAGGACGCCCTCTATATATGGCTTTCATAGATATTGTTAAAGCATTTGATTCGGTCAATCGAGAAATGCTATGGAGGATTCTTGCCACACTTGGCTCCCCCCCCCCCCAAAATTCATTCAAATTCTTCGATTACTACATGATGATATGAATGGCACGGTCCTTAACAGCAATGGCCCTGGAGAGCCATTCAAGATTACAACGGGTGTCAAACAGGGATGTGTGATTGCCCCCACACTCTTTTCAATATATGTTAGCGTTGTACTAAATTTGGTCCAAGAAAATATTCCAAAGGGTGTAGAAATTATATCCAGGACAGATGGAGGTTTATTCAATCTCAACAGATTACGTGCAAAAACTAAAGTGTCATCTACATCCGTTCTTGATCTCCAATATGCTGATGACAATGTCATCTTAGCAAATTCAGATGAAGATCTTCAAACCACCCTGAATGTGTTCAATGAGGCATACAGAAGCATTGGTCTGGACATAAACACCAATAAAACACAGGTTCTTCATCAGCCTACATCACATGACAGGGCTACTGCTCCTGCTATCATGATTGATGGACATAAACTAAAGAATATAGATCATTTTCCCTATTTGGGTAGTCACCTATCAACAAATGCGAACATTGACGCTGAGATTCAACACCGCCTCCAATGTGCCAGTGCAGCCTTTGGTCGTTTGCTCGTTCGCGTGTTTGACAACCACGACATTTGCATTGTAACAAAATTATACGTTTATCAAGCTGTTGTAGTTCCCACTCTGCTTTATGGCTGCGAAACCTGGGTTACTTACAGAAGGCACCTCTTATCTCTAACCATCAACGATGCCTTAGGAGAATTCTTGGTATATATTTATTTATATTTAATAATTCAAATATTGTACTTTAACAAAGTGTTTTAGTATCGTCATGATCAGTGTTATAAAAGTTTAATCATTTTAGTTTCCTTAAAAAAAAGGAGCGAAAACTTTTAAGAAAAAATCTCGGTCCATGAAACTGTGCTGACACATACCGATTACGCAGTAACAAAGAGGTATATAAAACATGCAGCAGAAGCTCAGATACCAAACGAAAACGAAGGGTTACATTCTTTGGACATGTTTCAAGAATGCCTGACGACAAACTCGCTAAGAAAAGTTTTAACCACTTCAACAAGCCCAATAGAAAAGGAAACTCATGAGAAATGGTTTGCTAACACCAAGAAGGATCTACAAGAAATGAACATCACTGATCAAGACATCCGCAACAGAACCACTTTCAGGAATAAGATACACACATTTGAGGGGTTCCTAGAGCCAGGGAAGAAACAACATTGGACAGCTGTGAGCAAGAGAATGAAGGAAAACTGGCGCCAAACAAAACTGAAATCATGAAGAGTTATTCACGCGGTCCGTCGTTGGCCAAAATTGATTATGATGAATAGGGTCTTCTTTCTTCTTTCCTTTTTTTTTTTTTTTTTTTTTTGCGTTTTGCCCATTATAGAGCGAGCTTGAACTTGTTTTTCGGCTTAATGATATTCGCCTTCCTATCTTCCCAAAATCTCTTCATGAAGTCACTGTGCTAACTTCTGTCCACTTGGTTCCAGTCCTGCCACTAGTTTTCACCCTAAACTTGTGCTTTGTTACTGCGGTCCTGACGTCTTTGCGGTTTCTCAGAATATTTTCTCCGATGTTCAACTCTTGCAGGTCCTCTCTTGATTCATCCAGCCAGGCTATCCTTGATTTCTGAGAATTTATTACAATGAATAACCTTTTTGTAAGTCTATAATCGTCCATCCTGAAGAGGTGTCCATAAAATGTTAAACGTCTTTTTCGTACCGTGTTGCTGAAACTATCTGTGTGACGGTATAGGTCTGAATTTCGTCTTTTAATCCAAATTCCGTTTTCTTGTGTGGGGCCGAATATTTTTCTAAGAATTTTACGTTCTTGCTTTTCTATATTTGCAATTTTAGAATGACCTCCTAAAGCTATGGTTTCTGAAGCATATAGAGCTTCCGGTAGTACAACTGTTTTGTAGTGTTTCAGTTTTGCATTATGTGACATTACTCTTTTATTATAGTGATCCCATGTTAGTCTGAATGCTCTATGAAGTTTTGAGGCTCTTTCTGTGATAGTCAAACTGTCCAATCCTGAAGGAAGAATTATTTCTCCAAGGTATTTAAAAAATTCTACGTGATATTGCTCCATACGCTGTTTCTATTTTTTCTTTCTTCTTCTTTTGCTGAACATTCTTCATGTACTTGGTTTTTTCAAATGATATTTGAAGGCCTGCTTGTGATGCTATTCTGTATAATGTCTCAATAGCATGCTTAGTTTCTTCTTTGTTCCTAGTGATAATCGCTAGGTCATAGGGTCTAATATTTTTTTTTTTTTGTCGTGTGGCCTCCTGAGAAGCCGAGTGCAGGTCTTTCTGGTCGACGCCCGTGGGCGAGCTGCGCGTCGGGATGAAAGATGGAACGTGAAGATGAAATGAAATTGGGCAAGGATATGGTAGGAAGCGGCCGTGGCCTGTCAGAATGTACCGTCCCAGCATTTGCCTGGAGTTGAAAATGGGAAACCACGGAAAACCATTTCAAGGACGGCCGACGGTGGGACTCGAACCCACGCGTCTACCGAGTCAGCAGAGAGCTTGGCCCCATGACCTAACGCTGCGCTTTAGCCAGCGTAGCCACTACTGTCGGTGGGTCTAATAATAATACTAATAATGATAATAATAAGAATGATCCAAGAACAAAAAGGAAAATTTTTAGGAAAATCTTAGGACCAAAGTGTGAAAACGAAATTTGGATAGAAAGGAAATCACATGAAATGTATCAAGTTACAGCAAAAATCACAGATATCACAAGGAAACGTTGGTTACGGTTTTACGGACACCTACATAGAATGGATAATAACAGGCTTCCAAGAACATCAACCTAGCCTTATCAATGATAGTTTCAATCAAACATTTCTAAAATGTTTAAAATAATGAAAGAGGTAATAACATGCACTCTCTTATCTCAAAAATTAAATAGCCTACATACACTGCTTCGATTTGCGAGCGAAAGAATAAAATAATGCCACCTATTACATTGATCTGTAAGATATTTAAGTCGAACAAGAATGAATGTCGCAACATTGACAGTCACAAACTTATTATGGTTGATTTCTTGAAATCGGAAACAATCGTCAACTTTCATTCTTGAGAATGATTCACAGAGTCACCTGAGGTAGAAACACATAGGCCAACTATTGTAGTGCTGCGTCAGATATTACTAGGTGCGTACTATAAACATTGTTTTACACTTTATTTATTTCTACCCAAATGAAGTACATTACGCATCAATTGTTACGTCCTTCGTACTATGCTCCTTTATACAATCAAAGAAGAAATATATTGTATACCTCGGAAAATGACCGCAACGCTTTGTTCTTTTGTTGATATTTTTCCCTTACCCCCTGGAAAACATGCGGTAAGTACCGGGGGGTACGCGTACCACAGTTAGAGAGTCGCTGAGCTACAGCAAGTCAGCTCGCCTAAACAGATCTGAAAGTCTTCATTCCCTATCAAGAATGCTATAAAATAAGACGTTTACTGAAACATTTCTTCACTAGATAGGCCTATAGCCTTGCGAGAGAATAAAATCAAGCATTCCCAGTCCCGCGCGCGAGCAGCAGATGTTACAACCCTCATATATGTTAACTTGAACTTCTCTTGTCTACTACAATATAATAAACCTCTACATCCTCCCCCATTGCGCGAGCAAACCCGTAAATATCCATCCTTACCCCTCCGCTCCACCACAGAATAACACGCCACGTTAAATAAAGGCACGGCAACAATGGAGCGGGAAATGGAATCGGTTTCTGAATAGCTTCACTCTTCCGCCGCCAACATCCAATTGGCGCTATTTGCCCTCTCACTCTTTCTCTAGCGATGTGCTTTCTCTCTGACTCTGCTCTACTATATAGCTGTTATTTTATTGGCTGAGAAATGTAACGACGTGAAGGGAATAATGGTAGCCACTTCCGGCAAAAAGGATGATGTGCTCTCAAGTGGAAGGGGGCAGGAGGAGGGGAAGAGGGGCGGGAAACAGAGAATAGGGGGCGGTGATAGAAGCAGCAAGTTGGCACACGGGGCCATGATAAAGAGGATTTAGGTTGCAGTGTTGAGAATGAAATTGCTTTCGATCAATGAACTAGGTGAGAAGAAAGAAAAGGGAGCTATGGTGATATAACCGTACGTCTTATATAAATGGGAAAAATGTCAAATTTAGAAAGGGTGTTGAAAAGCGTTTCTTTTTATTGTATGTTTGTATCTGTAAGCATATCAAAATTGTGTTATAGTTTTAGGTTATGTTTGTGGTTGGAGAGAAATTATTAAGTTTCTCTTTGTGTCACGGATAGTGCTGGTCTGTTAACTAGATCTCGAGTGAGCTGTCATTCCCTGACAGCGGTACTCACACCTTCTAAAGCTTCTCATTTGTCAATTCTATCGTCTACTCAGTTTCTTTTCCTCCAAGTTACATTCAAATAACGACAAAGACAGCAGCATTCCTTTCGAAGCCATGCTTAATTAAACTACAGTTACCTCAAGAGTTTCTTGTCGTAACTTCAAAATGACAGTGTAATTATTTTATTCAAAACAGATACATGACAAGAATGTATAACTCACTTGAAGTCTACTTGAATACCAACTAAAAGGGGTGTAATTGCTATTTAAAACTTCGATGGTAATTGTGATTCAAACAGATCGAGTTTAGTTTGACGTCGGCCTCTTACAGGTAGGCCTACACCCTGAGTTCGTATCTCCGCTAGGCAGACGCAGACCCAGCAGAGGGATCATGAAGCGGTGAGTTGCCCACCTTCCATGTTGTTGTTGTTGTTGTTGTTGTTTGAGTCTTCATTCTTTTGACTGGTTTGATGCAGCCGTCCATGCCTCCCTGTCCTGAGCTAATCGTTTCATCTCTTTATAGCTACCGCACCCTACAGTACATCCAAAGCAATCTGTTTCTAACCTTGGTCTACCCCTACAGTTTTTTCCTCAACCCTTCCTTCCTTAACTAAGCTTGCTATTCCTGTGTGATTTAGTATGTGTCCTACCAACCTATCTCTACTCTTCATTAGCAGTCGCCAGAAACATCTCTCCTCTCCTACTCGTCTTAATACCTCTTCGTTTGTAACCCTATCTATCCATCTGATCTTCATAATTCTCCTGTAACACCACATTTCAAATGCTTCAATTCCCCTCCTTTCTGCTGCACCAACAGTCTGAGTTTCACTTCCATAGAGCGCCACGCTCCAGACAAAGGCTTTCAAAAATGACTTCCTAATACCTAAATTTATAATCGATGTCAACAGATTCCTTTTCTGTAGAAATAATTTCCTTGCCTGAGCCAACCTACTTTTTATATCCTCTTTGCTTCGTCCATCATTGGTTATTTTGCTTCCTAAGTAACAGAAGTCTCCTACTTCCTTCAGCTTTTCACCTGCCAATTTCGGCTGCATTCCAATAATTTTGTATTACATTTATTGATTTTCATCATGAATTCCTTCCTCAAGACGGAGTCCATACCATTCAAAAACGCATTCAAATCTTCAGGCGTGTCGGCCAAGATGACGATGTCATCAGCAAATCTCAGAGTAGAAATTATATCTCCTTGAATCTTCACTCCCACTTTAATTTTTTCTACAATTTCCTTCATTGCTTGTTCTATGTAAAGATTGAAAAGTATGGGTGATAAGTTGCAGCCTTGCCTTACACCTTTCTGAATAGCAGCTTCTCTCTCATTTCCATCAGCTCGAATGACTGCTGTCTGGTTTCTGTAAGTTATAGATGATAATAACATTCCATGAGAATAACAATAATCTAAACATGGGTCCTTCAGTTACCTCTGTCTCCCCAATATTTACAAATAAGATGTTTACAGACAGTATTTTTAGCCTATTTTCATTTATGAAAAAAAAAAAAAAGGTTTATGAGATCACCCTTTGTCCGTGTGTGTGTGTGTCCCTAATACAATCAAAACGGCTTGAACGATTTCAATGAAACTCGGTAAAGACGCAGTAAAATTTTGTCCAACCCCGACTGAGCCCTTCAAATTTTAATACGTCCCACCAATCCAACATGGCGGCTGTGCGAAATATTTCGCCGGCATTCTAAATCTCCGAAACTATTACTCATATCAGCCAGAATTTTCTTACTGTGATAAAGGGCACTACTACAAGTTCATTTATGTGACTTTCAGAAACCTGTAAAGTATAAAACGAACATGGCGGCCAAGCGAAGTTGAAACATTTAAATAGGCCTTTCTCACGATTTAACCATCCGAGCGCACTGAAATCTGGTACAGTAAATGTTTATACACATCATCATAATGCACTGCCATCTAATTAAGTTCAATTGTTCACATAACTACAAGATGGCGGCTGTGCGAAATTTTAAAATTAAGTTTTTGTTTCTTGTGTATTAATCATGCGATCAAAGTGGAAGTTTGCATAATGAACCTCCGCAATATTTTTTATTTAATTGTACATAATTCTACGGCCTATACAAATAACATTCCAACATGGCCCCCATCCAAAATATTTAGATGGTTCTCAATATCTACGATTCTATTACAGCAATCAAACTGAAATTTTGAATGTTGATAGAGACAATTAACATAAGCAGGATATATGAAAATAGGCTGTATAGTTCTTCACGGAACTACTTGTTATGAGTTAGCTCTTGCTAAGCCTATCGCTTATCGCTCCCCGTAGTAATGCCAGTGCATAGCACAGACGCGTTATGTTATCATCTCCAGCATACATCATTCGTATCGCATGTGGAAATTACTGAGCCCTCCATCCCACCTGGAACAAAAGCTCCGATATTGCAATCTCATTTCCGGATCTGCTAATTGATGTGACGTCTTGTGTGAATTCTACTTTCTTATTCACCTTTGTTTCGATATTATATTTTACTCAAACCGTATGTCCGTAAGTGAAATAAAACTGTGTACATAAGATGAGTATCACTCAGTTCACTTGCGTAAACGTGTTACAGTATGGAGATTTGCGTTGTATCGCACGCATATCGTTCCCATCTTATCTGAGCAAAGCCGTGGGGAACAAAAGCCGTTCATTTACGTGTAGTGTGCTTAGTATAGCACAAAAACCTTGGCTAATTCCAGATTGCGCTTTGTACAGCTTACTTCAGGGACCCGGGAATCAATTCAGACAAAAGGCAGCGCTGTTCGAGGTAATTTAATTACAGAGGTGTCCAGAGCCCATTCTCTTTGGAATACGAGTTGTTCCTGGGCGAACCTTTCACACTGGCGTTACTAATTTTATCGCGAACGTGCCACTAGCAACCCTTTCACACAATAACAGAATTTATTTTTAAACTGCCGTGTTCTTGGAAGCTTAACATAAACCAAGGTGTTGGGGAGATTTCTGTGTTCGTGGCTATGGCGGTTAAACTTTAAAAATTCACTGCTGCATCCTGGGTTAAAATCTCGGTCACTGCATGTGAAATTTGTGCTAGACAAACAGCAGTGGCTTTTCCTGACTCCATTTTGGGGTGCAGTAGACTACATCTCCCAGAGGTAACTGACACTCCGCCAACACCCACATCCGTACGTTTCCGGGTAGGAATCTAAGAAAAATTCCATCATAGGTGCTTACGTCATAACACGTCTGAAACTACAGATCGGAAATGCAGAAATTCAAACAGTCACTAAATTTAAATATTTGGGTTCAATAATAGAAGCTGGGGGAACAAGTTCATCTGAAATTGAGAAAAGAGTAAGTGAGGCGAGGAGAACAATTGGAGCATTACATTCCTATTTATGGAGCAGAAATATTGTAAACAACACTAAGAGACGTATTTACACTTCATTGGTACAAAGTATTTTGTTTTATGGAGCAGAAACTTGGACGTTAAACAAATTATTAGTAACAGAGATGGATTGTTGGAGGAGGGTGGCAAGCAAACACAATATTAGTAACAGAGATGGATTATTGGAGGAGGGCGACAAGCAAACACATTATTAGTAACAGAGATGGATTATTGGAGGAGGGCGGCAAGCAAACACATTATTAGTAACAGAGATGGATTATTGGAGGAGGGCGGCAAGCAAACACACTATTAGTAACAGAGATGGATTATTGGAGGAGGGCGGCAAGCAAACACATTATTAGTAACAGAGATGGATTATTGGAGGAGGGCGGCAAGCAAACACATTATTAGTAACAGAGATGGATTGTTGAAGGAGGGAGGCAAGCAAACACAATATTAGTAACAGAGATGGATTATTGGAGGAGGGAGGCAAGCAAACACAATATTAGTAACAGAGATGGATTATTGGAGGAGGGCGGCAAGCAAACACAATATTAGTAACAGAGATGGATTATTGGAGGAGGGTGGCAAGCAAACACACTATTAGTAACAGAGATGGATTGTTGGAGGAGGGTGGCAAGCAAACACATTATTAGTAACAGAGATGGATTATTGGAGGAGGGCGGCAAGCAAACACAATATTAGTAACAGAGATGGATTATTGGAGGAGGGTGGCAAGCAAACACACTATTAGTAACAGAGATGGATTGTTGGAGGAGGGTGGCAAGCAAACACATTATTAGTAACAGAGATGGATTATTGGAGGAGGGTGGCAAGCAAACACATTATTAGTAACAGAGATGGATTATTGGAGGAGGGCGGCAAGCAAACACAATATTAGTAACAGAGATGGATTATTGGAGGAGGGCGGCAAGCAAACACATTATTAGTAACAGAGCTGCATTATTGGAGGAGGGCGGCAAGCAAACACATTATTAGTAACAGAGATGCCTTATTGGAGGAGGGCGGCAAGCAAACACATTATTAGTAACAGAGATGGATTATTGGAGGAGGGCGGCAAGCAGACACATTATTAGTAACAGAGATGGATTGTTGGAGGAGGGTGGCAAGCAAACACATTATTAGTAACAGAGATGGATTATTGGAGGAGGGCGGAAAGCAAACACATTATTAGTAACAGAGATGGATTGTTGGAGGAGGGTGGCAAGCAAACACATTATTAGTAACAGAGATGGATTGTTGGAGGAGGGTGGCAAGCAAACACATTATTAGTAACATAGATGGATTATAGGAGGACGGCGGAAAGCAAACACATTATTAGTAACAGAGATGGATTGTTGGAGGAGGGCGGCAAGCAAACACATTATTAGTAACAGAGATGGATTGTTGGAGGAGGGTGGCAAGCAAACACATTATTAGTAACAGAGATGGATTATTGGGGGAGGGCGGAAAGCAAACACATTATTAGTAACAGAGATGGATTGTTGGAGGAGGGTGGCAAGCAAACACACTATTAGTAACAGAGATGGATTATTGGAGGAGGGTGGCAAGCAAACACATTATTAGTAACAGAGATGGATTATTGGAGGAGGGCGGCAAGCAAACACATTATTAGTAACAGAGATGGATTGTTGGAGGAGGGTGGCAAGCAAACACATTATTAGTATCAGAGATGGATTATTGGAGGAGGGTGGCAAGCAAACACATTATTAGTAACAGAGATGGATTATTGGAGGAGGGTGGCAAGCAAACACACTATTAGTAACAGAGATGGATTGTTGGAGGAGGGTGGCAAGCAAACACATTATTAGTAACAGAGATGGATTATTGGAGGAGGGCGGCAAGCAAACACATTATTAGTAACAGAGATGGATTATTGGAGGAGGGCGACAAGCAGACACACTGTTAGTAACAGTGATGGATTATTGGAGGAGGGAGGCAAGCAAACACATTATTAGTAACAGTGATGGATTATTGGAGGAGGGCGGCAAGCAAACACATTATTAGTAACAGTGATGGATTATTGGAGGAGGGCGACAAGCAAACACATTATTAGTAACAGAGATGGATTATTGGAGGAGGGCGACAAGCAGACACACTGTTAGTAACAGTGATGGATTATTGGAGGAGGGCGGCAAGCAAACACATTATTAGTAACAGTGATGGATTATTGGAGGAGGGCGGCAAGCAAACACATTATTAGTAACAGTGATGGATTATTGTAGGAGGGCGGCAAGCAAACACATTATTAGTAACAGAGATGGATTATTGGAGGAGGGTGGCAAGCAAACACATTATTAGTAACAGAGATGGATTATTGGAGGAGGGCGACAAGCAAACACATTATTAGTAACAGAGATGGATTATTGGAGGAGGGCGACAAGCAAACACATTATTAGTAACAGAGATGGATTATTGGAGGAGGGCGACAAGCAGACACACTGTTAGTAACAGTGATGGATTATTGGAGGAGGGAGGCAAGCAAACACATTATTAGTAACAGTGATGGATTATTGGAGGAGGGAGGCAAGCAAACACATTATTAGTGACAGTGATGGATTATTGGAGGAGGGTGGCAAGCAAACACATTATTAGTGACAGAGATGGATTATTGGAGGAGGGAGGCAAGCAAACACATTATTAGTGACAGTGATGGATTATTGGAGGAGGGTGGCAAGCAAACACACTATTAGTAACAGAGATGGATTATTGGAGGAGGGCGACAAGCAGACACACTGTTAGTAACTGTGATGGATTATTGTAGGAGGGCGGCAAGCAAACACATTATTAGTAACAGAGATGGATTATTGGAGGAGGGCGACAAGCAGACACACTGTTAGTAACAGTGATGGATTATTGGAGGAGGGCGGCAAGCAAACACATTATTAGTAACAGTGATGGATTATTGGAGGAGGGCGGCAAGCAAACACATTATTAGTAACAGTGATGGATTATTGTAGGAGGGCGGCAAGCAAACACATTATTAGTAACAGAGATGGATTATTGGAGGAGGGTGGCAAGCAAACACATTATTAGTAACAGAGATGGATTATTGGAGGAGGGCGACAAGCAAACACATTATTAGTAACAGAGATGGATTATTGGAGGAGGGCGACAAGCAAACACATTATTAGTAACAGAGATGGATTATTGGAGGAGGGCGACAAGCAGACACACTGTTAGTAACAGTGATGGATTATTGGAGGAGGGAGGCAAGCAAACACATTATTAGTAACAGTGATGGATTATTGGAGGAGGGAGGCAAGCAAACACATTATTAGTGACAGTGATGGATTATTGGAGGAGGGTGGCAAGCAAACACATTATTAGTGACAGAGATGGATTATTGGAGGAGGGAGGCAAGCAAACACATTATTAGTGACAGTGATGGATTATTGGAGGAGGGTGGCAAGCAAACACACTATTAGTAACAGAGATGGATTATTGGAGGAGGGCGACAAGCAGACACACTGTTAGTAACAGTGATGGATTATTGGAGGAGGGCGACAAGCAAACACATTATTAGTAACAGAGATGGATTATTGGAGGAGGGAGGCAAGCAAACACACTATTAGTAACAGAGATGGATTATTGGAGGAGGGTGGCAAGCAAACACACTATTAGTAACAGAGATGGATTATTGGAGGAGGGAGGCAAGCAAACACGTTATTAGTAACAGAGATGGATTATTGGAGGAGGGCGGCAAGCAAACACATTATTAGTAACAGAGATGGATTATTGGAGGAGGGCGACAGGAAAATCAAGATTGGATAAAATTAGAAATAAGAGATTCCGAGGAATTATGCAGGTAAAAATAATGTACTAGAAGTGGCTGAAGAACGAAGATTACAATGGTTTGGACTTGTGAAAAGGATGCAGAATAGTAGAATTCCAAATGTAATGTTACATTGGCAAGCTGAAGGCAAACGGAAACGGGGTGAACCAAGAGAACACTGGATGGATGGTGTAAGGAGAAGCAGGGATACCAGAGGCTTAACTGAGGAAGATGCTGAAGACGAAGGAAGACTACTGTATTGCAGAATATTCCTAATAAAGCAGAAGAAGAAGAAGAAGAAGAATTACTTCAGTTTCAACGGACGGGGTGAGTGGTTATCGTGTCGGACTACCAATCCCAAGCTTGCAGGTTCACTCCTGGCCGTGGTAAGTGATTTTTGAAAGGTGAAAAAAATCACGACACGCATGTCATACGTTGTTGGCATGTTAAAGAACCCATTTGAATTCAGTAGGCCGTGTTCATAATGGCAAAATAAATCTCGGGATTTTCCGCCAACACAAGAAGTTCCTCTTTGCTCTACTAGAAAGCGCTAAAGTGTTAAGGAGCTTAGATATCTAACCTCCTTGACTTTCATAACACTCCAAGGAGCAACAAAATTCAACATGCAAGCTGCCCTCTGGGCGTCAATTAGCACAGGTTGCACCAAGCATCCGAGGCCATACGATATTGTTATTATTATTATTAACGGAAGGATGCATTTCCTCGTGAGAAGAGTGATAGAAGGAAGCGGCCGTGGCCTGTTAGAAGGTACCGTCCCAGCATTTGAAGGGGTCTGCAGAGAGCTTGGCGTCATGGCTGTCGGTAAATTGCATTCTTTACAAAATTATGTCAGAAACAATCGTCAGAATGAATATGTTGCTTTATCAGCTATTTCGACCAGTACTGTACACAAATGTTACACTAAAATCTGACCGGCTTCGGTGGCGTAGTTGGTAGCATGCTGAGCTTCTATGGCCGAGGTCATGGGTTCAAACCCGGCCGTAGTCGTCGGATTATTTTTAAGAGCGTTTGAAATCCCTCAGTATGCCTTCCTTCGGAGGGGAAGTGAAGCCGGCGGTCCCATGTCATAGACTTATGGCATGATAAAGAACCTTCCTCTAATTACGCTTGTGTGAAAATAAATTAGAGGTTAGATTTGACTAACGCTCTTTCGTCGCCAGGAGCCGACTGCTGTGGCATGTAGTAACCAAGTTCAGAACTAGTTGGTCGTTGACGGTGGCGTTTGGTAGAAAAAGTTGGAACTACTTGAAATCGAATGTCTGCAGTCCTTGCCTGATTTTAAAACAGATAACGCACACTAATACAGCCATAACATTTTTTTTTGTCGTGTGGCCTCCTGAGAGGCCGAGTGCAGGTCTTTCTATTCGACGCCCGTGGGCGACCTGCGCGTCGGAATGAGAGATGGAATGGATGAAGATGAATGAAACTGGGCAAGGATGTGGAAGGAAGCGGCCGTGGCCTGTCAGAAGGTACCGTCCCAGCATTTGCCTGGTGTTGAAAATGGGAAACCACGGAAAACCATTTCAAGGACAGCCGACGGTGGGGCTCGAACCGAGTCAGCAGAGAGCTTGGCCCCATGACCTAACGCAGCGCTTTAGCCAGCGTAGCCACTACTGTCGGTAGCCATAACAATTAACACCGGTTATCAGACAGATTCTACAAACACCCAAAGTACACGGGGCTCCATGACCGCGTTGTCGCAGTTTCTTCAGTGTTATTTTATACTGAGTCTTCATATCATATCATATTCTCAAGTTGCTTGAAGTGAAAAGCAGCAGAGAGTATTTATTAAATCAGATAATAGTGATCGTGTTGTTGTCTATTGCTCGAAGGAAGTGGAATGTGGAAAGAAATTTTATCTTGAACAACGACTGTACATATTATGGCAAAGGAGGGAAAGAAGAGTGAATAAAATTGGATTATTGTTAAGTTCATATTTTTCAAACTCTTAATGCATATTTTAGTGAGTCACAAGCTTTACGATTGAAGACCCCACGGAAAGAAAGTGGTAAGTCCATCTTTTCCAAAAGTGAGTTTATGGTGCATTCTAGTGGCCAGCCATCGTCACTACAGATCAGTTGGTTGGTTGGTTCTTAAGTTTAGGGACTGCGACAAAGCGGTCATGCAGCCCCGTGTACTTTGAGTGTGTGTAGAATCTGTCTGATAACCGGTGTTAATTGTGATGACTGCATTAGTGTGTGTTATCTGTTTTTTTTATTTAAGTACAGACTGCAACTTAGAATTTTTCAAATAGTTCCTATTTTTGCCGCCAAGCGCCACCATCAACGACTACTAGGCCAAGTTCAGAACTTAGCTACTAGATGCGTCCGCGGTCAGCTCTTGGCAACGAACGTAGAAACCTAAGAGCGTTGTTTACATTCTTAACCTATCCAATTTAGCTTCACACATGTGTAATTAGTGGAAGGTTCTTTAACATGCCATAAATCTATGACATGGGACCTAGTTCCCCTTCGAAGGAAGGCATACTGGGGAATTTTTAACGCTCTTAAAAATTCCGACGGCTTCGGCCGGGTTTGAACCCGCTATCTTGGGCATAGAAGCTCAGCATGCTACCGACTACGCCACCGAAGGCGCTCTCAGATCAGTTGAAATTAATCATACTAATATATAAAAAACGAGATTGTGTGTCTCTGTCTGCCGTCCTGTTTGTTACCCAATCACGCAAGAACCACTAGTCCGATTGAAATGAAATTTTGCATGGATGTAGCTGATTTACCAGGTTTACCCATAGGCTACTTTTGATTTCGATATTTTAGACAATTTAAAAATGGCGACCATTTTAGTGACGTCACTAAACCCTTTGGTCTCAAAATTTCATATTTCCATTTCAAATAAAAAGCGAACGCAAAGAAATAGCAAACTTTTGATGGCACAAGTGAGCTTTAAAATTTTATTTTCTATCCGAAAGGTCCTTATCACTTTTCGTATATCGCCAGCGGTTAGCGAGTAAAACCTATAAAACACGGTCAACGCCGAGCTGTGCAGTATATCTCTATGACTATAAGTTATATATAAAAATGAAATTTTGTCTGTTTCTTCTTAATTTCTACCGAAATTTGAGTTATTTACGCGTTTCAGACTGTTTTATGATGGATGCGCCCGAAAAAAAAATTGGCTTTTTTTTCTGTGGACAACTTTGTTCCCTTATAACTCGAGAACGGCTGCGTGTATCAACGTAAGATGTGGTATACATATCCTTCAGACACGACACTAATCATTGATGTAACTCTTCTCCGTACCCCCTTAAAATACATTCTGAAATAGGCGTAGATAGACGAGACAAAGCTCATTTTCAGCCCCTCAATCTGAGAGAGTTTTAAGGCCCTAAAACCAACCGTTTTTGAGATATTCCAAGAAAACTAATTTCATTTAATAAACTAATGTACGAATGCAAGCCGGTAACCATGGCAACAGATTCTCAGAGGTCCATATATTGCTGTAAGACTCAATGCAATTCCATTAATTACATTAGTGTGAAAGTTTTCAAACGGCTAGAAGGTAATCACGGAACCAAATTAAGCTGTAAAATTCATCAATACGTATAATGCGCTTAAGGGGGTCAAGAGGTACTCTAGAATTTTTCACGCGATTTACACCTGTGGGTGTGGTACGGCGGGTCTATTAAATGCCTATCCCTATTGAACCCTTCAGAATAGCAGTTTTTATATGTAAAAAATCCTAATCAAGGGGTCGCGCTCAGTTCCTAGTGTGATGTTTACGTTCGCCAAACAACATGCTCTACTGAGGTAAGGGTCATAGGATTAAAACTATAATTAAGAAAGAAAGGTGACAAGATGTAAAATAATAACATGATTTAATGACTAATAGTGCATAAAAAGAATATAAACAACAATAATAAAAAACAAGATGTTCAGCAAAGAACATATAGCCTACTTTCTCCTAAATGTATGGGTATCTTTATGACTCTTTGTCCTCATCCCTAACACAATCACCCCTACCACAATGTATTGTTTGTTTTCTTTTATATTGATAATAAGCCAGTAAGTGTCAAAATCAATATTATATACTTTATGATGATTGAATAACAAAACTACTAACTTATTGTAATGCATTCACGTCCGTTAATCTCTATATTAAGCCAGCCTGCAAAATTAAGAATCTACCGCCCCAATCACAGTAGGTGGTGCTGCGACCTATCAGTGAATTAATCTTTATCTTGTACGCCTATGCACTACCATCGTAATGTACTACGATGGCAGTGTTCTATGGGTGTTGAATGAGTAGGCAGTTTAAAGTAGCCAAGAGGGAGGCGATCCAGCTGGCAGTGTTTAAAGGTATTCGGAGCGCGATCGTGGCTAATAGTTGAACTACCAGTATTACAAAATTGCCATACTTCAGGAGGCCAGCTCAGGCATTTACACAGCGTTATGTTTGGAACAATACTACCCACATAACCCACAAGAGGACAGCACCGTACAGAGGCATTAAGAAGGCTGTGGTTAATGACAACGTGAGTCTAGTTCTTCTATTCTCCTTTTCCTAATGGCTTCTGTTTATGTGCGATGCTGGGACTGTGATTTTATTAATATACGAGTGTATACTTTATCCTCTCCTTTAAGCTAAATGACATTTTATTCAGTATCTGTGGAAAAAGCTCGTGCACATCATTTGTAAAAGAATTCAAGAAAAAAAAAAGACCTAACTGTAGCAGCACTCGATCCCCAGTCAACTGCGTGTCAGACTAACATGCTAGCCCAGAGCTAACCGTATCCATGACGTCAGGTGTTCTTAACTAACATATTAGATACAAACTGTTGGCAAATAATGACTTTAAATAAACGATTTCTTCACTGCAGTACATCTTCATTAAAGATCATTTCATACAAAGTTTATATTATTGTATCAGTACGGTATATCACATACAACATACTAAAACTACTGAAATATAAGACAGGCACATGAGGACAGCTGCCATCTTGTCGTGTGACACAAACGGCTCAGCTCTTTTAAGCCACTCATACTGTATAATATTATAATATTAAATTATAATAAATAACGGATCACGACCTTCAGGATAGCTTAAACCACCCTAGGCTCGATAATCGGAATTGGTGGGTCTTAAGCTATTTATTAAAATGGTTGCATAATTCACACGGCCGCCATCCTGAAATGGCATGGCCGATGACCTTGAATTTTGGATGAAAGACGCGTCCTATATAAAGGTATGTTGTCACCGAATTTGGTAGAGATCGGATGATTAGTTTAGCCGTAATTTGATTTTACGTTTTGAACATTTGAGTGGCCGCCATTCTGTTTTGGTAAAGATGGCGGCGATATAAAGTATGACACTGAGGTGTCCTTTACTAGTGCTACCTCTGTACCAAATTTCGTTCAATTCGGTTTCACCGTGTTCGAATTGATAGGGGGGGGGACAGACATTCAGAGTACACACACTCACACACACACAGACACACACACAGACTCACACACACATACACATACACACACACACAGACTCACACACACACATACACACACACAGACAGACACACTTTTTTCGCCCTGTGTTGATCTCATAAGTCTACTTTCATTTTTTGCAAAAATCGAAAGTAGGCTAAAAATCCTCCCTGAATTTTCCCATGACAGGAATATCTATCAATGCTGAGGAGTCAGACGGATCTCCCCTTTATTAAAATGTGGATCCTGGTTCCACTAACTTGCAATTTGGATTTTATGTACGCGTAATGACTAACTACGAGGAATGAGTACTTTGGATGACTGTTCGTTTACAACGGGTTCACAGCCACGATGCTTACGAACAATCATCTCGTAAATCAACGTTTACGGATATGGAACATGAAACTAATAAAAACCCTTAAAAATGAAATGCTGACACACACACTAAAATCTACTATTTACAGGAATCTCTCTCGAGACCCTCATTAGCGCGATGACGCACTTGACACAATGAGCTGCCAACTCCGGCCAATTGCTCAATACACAAGCAAGGAAATACAGCATCGCACGTGACTTCACGGGTCACTGATATGGAATATAAACATGGAATAAACCAACAACAACAAAAGCCTGACCAGCTGATATTACTTTATATGAACAAAACTGCATGTTAAGCTAACGCTTCGGAGATTATCGTGATTCGTAGGCAACTCCCATTTATTTAAACAATTTTTATCATTGATCAGTTCTTAATTCTGAATTTCAAGTAATACGGAGCCACAAGCACTCTCCACTAATGACCTCGCTTGCAACCTTCAGTCCGTCTTGTGAAACAGCTCCCCTTTCCTCAATACCTATCATTGTCCCAACTCCAGTGTGTAAAAATAACTGACCAGCTGTGCCGTTATCTCAAAGAATCAACAGCAACAAATCTCAACCACCTCAACATATGGTCAGACATTAATCAAAATATCCACAATTGCCCTCGCAAGGTCACAATATGGATTTGGCACCAAGCTGACAGAAATCAGTCTACGCTGAAATTCCCGCTTGTAATGACCACAAAATACACACACACACACTTCTGGGAATGACATTACGAACTTTCACACAGGTCGGCTGAATGGATGCTCACAAACTATTTTTAAATAAATATTAAAACCTACGATAGAGCTGACTGCTCTTCGTCACAAATCACATTGCTCCCAAGGCAATAATCTCACTGAATCTGATCAATAATAAACCTTAAAAAAATTTAATTACCCTCCAATCTACTATATAATTATATTACTTCAGTCCTACTTCTGAAACACAACATATCTCCGAGAGACGTTTTTTAACCGCATTGCGTAACATATGCAAACACGGTCGTCCACATAGCTACGTTAGTTAAAACAACAAACAAAAACAAGAACCTTCCACTAATAACATATGCGAGCTGTTTCCATGCAAAAGGTGTGTCAGACCAAAACTAAATATACTACGTTAATCACACAAGCAAATTATTTACAAAAATATGTCCCATACACCATAAGTTAATCTATCAGATAATAAGAATATTAAGCTGTACTCATCCTCGGCCAGTCACCCGTCAAAGAACATCAGCAGCCATCTCCCAACTGGATGCTCCTTATCTCATCTCAACCATCTTGACGGAGTGTTGATAGTTCCAGGCTTCTTCCATGGTAAGCGATGTCATCTCTCGTGCTGATTCAAAAAGTTAAATTATTATACACTTGATATCTGACTACTAAATTCGCCGTTTCAGGTACTACTTTCCCCGGAACTGTCTGTTGGCGAATTATCGATGATACTGCCCCTACAAAATATAGTACTATGACTATCTAACACTGAATTTAACACATTTATTAATAATTTCTGTGTCCTTCATGACACGCAAAAGTATAAGTGTCTACGTCCTTAGACGCGCAAAATGTAAAGTAACCTGTGTCTTCGACACACAAAATATAATAGCTTACGTCCTCAGACGAACAAAAGTAATAAACCTATCTTGGCTCTTCACGCCACTTATAAATGAACCGGCCCTAGGTATTGATAGAAGGGGAAATTATATAAAAATTTCTCAAAATAATAGTGGTACAGGAATGAAATAAATATCATTGAACTCGAAAAATAGCGCAGGTCAAGAATATGCCCATTAATCCTAGAATCGATCGTAGAGATGTTGTCTAGGCGATCTCCCGCGTTAATGCTAGCCATCGCGTGCCCAAGCTAGACTTGCCGCGCTGGTAAACATTCTTCTCCCATTGGTTCCACATTTTCTGTAACTTGGCGGTTTTTATCAGACCTTGGCCTAGTAGGAGTGTCTAGTATTTTCATCAGCCACTCACGTTACTGCATCATATTTTTTCTAGGCGCGAATATTACAATGAACATACCAGAAGCGTGTCTCACTGCGCGTCGCTTCTATTTTGAGGTGGCCACCACCTGTCCTTCTGAATCATTGCTATGGTCTTTCTTTTCACAATCCTAATTATTTAGCCTTTTGTCCAACTGCTGCAGGTATGTCCCCAATGTCTTCAACCAATGCTTGAAATTTCCTCATCTCCGTCTGGCTATTTTCATGATGCCGGTAGAAATATTTATTAATTGAAGAAATTAAACATCGAATCATTTATCCATCAGAGGGTAAAGGGTTCACTATATTATACTAGCTGAAGTACCCGTTCTTCGAACGGCTTTTAGTACTTGCTGGCCTAAATCATTAATATATATAAACACACATTCCTAATGTAGTTATGTTATTTCTATGTTACCAACTACATGTGTAGACTACATGCATTTTCACTCACCAAATTATTAATCAGATGTAGGAAAGTGAAAATCCTTAGCCTGCTTTCAGTCGACCGACCGGGTCAGGGAATGGAATGAATGAAATCCCCATCTAACAGCGAGGATATTAACTGTGCCGGCTGTCGAAGCCTGTCGCACTCCCCTGGGGCAATGATTAAATGAATGGCGCTTGAAATGAAATGATAGTGGAGATTGCTGCTGGAATGAAATTGTGACAGGGAAAACCGGAGTACCTGGAGAAAAGCCTGTTGCCTCCGCTTTGTAGGTGAGAAAGTGCGTTTATATATTGGAAATAAATATCAGCTTCTATGTAGTAAAGTTAAATAACCTGTCTTAAATATTGAAAACCTATCGTTTAACGTCTTCATACTATATTTAAACATATAGACATTATGCTAAAAATACATCAAACTTGATAGCAATTATCATATCCGCAATAAGTAATATCGCGGAAAGTACGTACCATGTCATGATAAAGAGTAACAGTAACGGAACAAACTTCAATCATCCCAAGTAATAATAACAAAAACTAATTAATCACAGAAATTTTTTCTAAGTTTATGCCGTGTCTTGTGCGAGATTACGCCTAGTAACTCCGAGATGGTTCATCAGCGGGCCTTGTGGTCTATTTGCGGACTACCAAAGGAGTAGCAAACTGTGCGATACCTCAATTCTTATTTAGAACACCTCAGCCACTTTACTGCGAGTGCTAAAGGTTAAAACAGACTTTCACCTCCCTATAAAGGCTTCCAAAATGATTGTATATTCAATTTCAGGGCCAAGCAATTAAAACTCAGCAACTTTTCTAGGTTTACGCCGTCCTTCGTGCGGGTTTTTTTATTGGCCGCGAAAGTCAAAATACCTACTTTATTGAAATAAATTTGCCCAGTTCTGCAGTAAGATTAATGAAAAAAATCCACAGCCTGCTTCCAGTCTCCGACCGGGTCAGGAATGGAATGAATGAAGCCCCCATCTAGCGGCGAGGATATGAACTGTGCCGGCTGCCGAGGCCTGACGCACTCCTCTGGGGCAATGATTAAATGAATGACAGATGAAATGAAATGATAGTGGAGAGTGTTGCTGGAATGATATTTTGACAGGGAAAACCGGAGTACCCGGAGAAAAACCTGTCTGCCTCCGTTTTGTCCAGCACAGATCTCACATGGAGTGACCGGGATTTGAACCACGGACCAGCGGTGAGAGGCCGGCGTGCTGCCGCCTAAGCCACGGAGGCTCTGTAAGATTAATATGAACACTAAATAAACTAATATGACAGTAGATAGTCTTCGACACATTCGTCTGTGAATTTGGGTTTCTGATCACGGTAAAAAACGACAAAAAGCAGATAAATATTGGCCAACTGAAATATTCATTTCAGGAAAAACAAATCGATAAAAAGGTTGAAAGCATACCGTGCAAAGTAGAAAGCAAAGTAGAAACAGCGTAAAGATCCAAATACTCACTTACAATAACCGGCACAAAGAGTATAAAATAATACTCAAAATCACGTCTAGTTTCGGACCCAAAAAACTACCTCTATAAATAAAACAGTTCATGTAGAGACCAACATAGACTAACATCGCTCGGCGTTGACAGTGTTTTATAAGACATATTTAGGTTGGAGATACACGAAAATTGATAAGGACCCTTCGGATAGAAAATTAAATTCTAAAGCTCGTAGTGCCATCAAAAGTTTGCTATTTCTTAGCGTTCTCTTTTTATTTGAAAAGGAAGTATGAAAATAGTCGCCATTTTTAAATAGTGCAAAACATCGAAATCAAAAGTAGCCTATATGTAAGCCTGGTAAATCAGCTACGACCATGCAAAATTTCATTTAAATTGAACCAATGGTTCTTGTGTTATTGAGTAACACACAGACAGACAGAAAGACACACATCATCTCATTTTTATATATTAGTATGATTATTATTATTAGTATTATATTAAGGCGTACAACGACGAAACAAAGCCCCACGGTGCCAGAAACAAAACTCGGGGGCCCTAAAGGGTCCTCGAAAACTACATTATAAGGCTCTAAAACCAACAGTTTCTGAAATATTCCCAGAAAACTAATTTAATTTAATTTAACAAACTAATGAAGGAATGCAAATCGGTAACCATGACAACATTATCTCAAGGGGTGGCATCCAACTTTCCATCTATTTCTGTAAGAAGCAATGTCACTCCATTTATTACATTTCTGTGAAAGTTTGCAAATGGCTATAAGGTTATCACGGAACCAACGTAGACCGTATAATTCATCAATGCAATTAAGGGGGTCAAGGGGCAACTAGAACTTTTTCATGCAATTTTCACGTGCGACATAATAGTACAGAAGGTCTTTTATATCTCCAAACAGCAACATTATTTTCAAAAATTCCTGAATTGAATCAGCATTTTTTGCGGCTTTTAGGAATTTGGACCATTTGAGGCTAAAGAACCTGAATTTTCATGTACCACAAGCCTTTATAATTTATGAAAGGGGTCTTCCTGTGTATGGGGACCTAACACAACGCAGAGGGTCAGTTTTTATGTGACGTGTATTGCGTTTCGTCTACAAGGCTTTCAATTCTATTTCACGTCAGGAAGTACACGTTAGGTGAATTTAGTTTGAGAGCACATTTTAACAAATCATTTTTTTTCGACATACGGGTTCATCGTAAGGGTGATTTTGTTTGATACTGTGTGGTAGATATACTGTACGTATATTTGATACCTGGGTGATATGTTGTAGACAATAGAATTGTCAGTCTGTCTTTCTTTCTGTGTATCTTTATGTAGGCCTACGCCTATAACTCGTGTTCGGATGCTTGGTGCATCGTAAAATTAGGTATGGTAACCATGAGAGTCAATACACCAATCATTTATAAAATTATTCACCGTACTTTTCATACAGTAGAAGGGTGGATATAGGGAAAAACTTCTCAAAATAATAGGTGAAATATAAGAATTATCCTAGAAGGACGACCAAAGCATGTGTTGCGCTTCTCAATGTGAGACACAACATTCGGGAGTCTAAAAAGGGTCTCCGAAAACCACATTTAAGGCCCTTAAATTAACAGTGTGTGTGATTTTCCCAGAAAACTAACTTCGTTCTGATAAACTTATGAAGGAATGAGAAACCGCTAACCATTCTAACAGTAGCTCAATTGATAATGTCTGGTGTTAACACCGAACACCGTTCGAAGAACGGGTACTTCTGCTAGTTTCAAATAAAGCGGTAAGTCACCGAAATACATAGGTGTTTATTTTTACTGGCAACGGAAAGAACGTCCCATATCTTCTCAAGTAGGGGGGATGCCAGGGGTTTAAACTCACCCTGTGTTTCTCGGGTGGCGTCCATGTAAAATCAGTGTATATCTCGCGAACTCAGGGTTGGATTTTAACCTGCAACATGTCGTAGGACTCTTGGTGATGCCCCCTTTCCTATGGACCACTGGTTATATTTTAATTATTTTTTTGAATATTTTTGTTTCTGAAAGTATGTGATATTTTTAAAACTAATCATGATAGAACGTTGTGCAATGGTTCAAATGAAAGATCTTTATGTCCTTTATAGATAGAACAAAACTTTTTATTTTTAGTTTTTTTTTCTTCAAAACAGTCCAATTTTTAAATTTGACGATATATTGGAAACTAAGAATTTTACAAAAACGTTTGTTTGACGTAACTGAATGGTCTTTACCCCTCTACCCCGAAACCAAGTTTCAAGTCTCTACGACAAAACTAACAGTAGGGGGATGAGAGGTGTTTAAACCCACCTGGCGTCGCGGGGCGTCCATGTTAAATTAGTGGATATCTCGCGAACCCATCATTGCGAGGACGTCATCCCGAGTAATTTGGTGCCTCATTTGTCAAAATCCGATTATTGGTTTGCGAGATATCCAATATTTGAACATGGACGCCGCACTAGCAACGCCGGGTGAGTTTAAACCCCTGTCATCCCCCTACTCTCTCACTTTTTCATAATTTAACTATAGTTGTTATTTGTATTACATATACTGTGCTTCCTTTATAAGAAATACATTTGGCAAAATAAGTATATTGCTTACCCTCAATTGGGGTGTTTTAAGTATGATAAAAGTGAAATATGTTTCTACACTGTAATACCAATCGTAGGAAGGAAGAAAACAAAAAAAAAACATATCCGAGGTGGGAATCGAACCCTCTCGACCATGCAAAGGATGGCAACAGAGAATTCGTTACTTTACGGGAATGAAAAAGTGAAATATATCTCTACAATGTAATACCAATCGTAGGAAGGAAGAAAATGAAAATTAAAAAAACGTATCCGAGGTGGGAATCGAACCCTCTCGACCATGCAAAGGATGGCAACAGAGAATTCGTTACTTTACGGGAATGATAAAAGTGAAATATGTTTCTACAATGTAATACCAATCGTAGGAAGGAAGAAAACGAAAATAAAATAAAACATAACCGAGGTGGGAATCAAACCCTCTCGATGGGAACAGAGAATTCGTTACTTGACGGGAATGATAAAAGTGAAATATGTTTCTACAATGCAATACCAATCGTAGGAAGGAAGAAAACGAAAATAAAAAACTTATCCGAAGTGGGATCGAACCCTCTCGATCATGCATAATACAAATTTCTGGCCAGTAACCTTATCCCCTTGGCCAACCAGACAACTATGTGACACTGCAGTATTAAGCTATCTAACCAGTATACACACTCAACCTGCACTTTATGTCCTTCAATTCGTGGTTTATTTAATATAATTCTATTTCAATGCATATTGTAAAAACATAACTAACATTATTGGAGACCCTTTTTAATTCTCATAAACAAAGATCTCAGTTAGACGCGACCGGAATCGCCATTTTCCTTGTTGAGAAAAGCCATTGTGCGCATGCGCGGCAAATATTACATATTTCTTTAACCATTTAAAAATATACCGTAACATATATTTTCCTTTTAAAGAAACTCTGCAAATCTGCATGCCAAGAGCTTTCTACAATGCAATACCAATCGTAGGAAGGAAGAAAATGAAAATTAAAAAACATATCCGAGGTGGGAATCGAACCCTCTCGATTATGCATAATGCAAATTTCAGGCCAGTAACCTTATCCCCTTGGCCAACCAGACAACTATGTGACACTGCAGTATTAAGCTATATAACCAGTATACACACTCAACCTGCAGTTTATGTCTTTCAATTCGTGGTTTATTTAATATAATTCTATTTCAATGCACATTGTAAAAACATAACTAACATTATTGGAGATCCTTTTTAGTTCTCATGAACAAAGATCTCAGTTAGACGCGACCGGAATCGCCATTTTGCTTGTTGAGAAAGGCCATTGTGCGCATGCGCGGGAGTGACAACTATTACATATTTCTTTAATCATTTAAAAATATACCGTAACATATATTTTCCTTTTAAAGAAACTCTGCAAATCTGCATGCCAAGAGCTTTCGTTAGAATGTCTTACGAAGCCAATCGGTTAAGTCGTTTTCACAATCTCGTGTGTACAAAAAACAGCTTAGTGTTTTAAATATATAGAAGATGGCAACAGAGAATTCTTTACTTTACAGGAATGATAAAAGTGAAATATGTTTCTACACTGTAATACCAATCGTAGGAAGGAAGAAAACAAAAAAAAACATATCCGAGGTGGGAATCGAACCCTCTCGACCATGCAAAGGATGGCAACAGAGAATTCGTTACTTTACGGGAATGAAAAAGTGAAATATATCTCTACAATGTAATACCAATCGTAGGAAGGAAGAAAATGAAAATTAAAAAAACGTATCCGAGGTGGGAATCGAACCCTCTCGACCATGCAAAGGATGGCAACAGAGAATTCGTTACTTTACGGGAATGATAAAAGTGAAATATGTTTCTACAATGTAATACCAATCGTAGGAAGGAAGAAAACGAAAATAAAATAAAACATAACCGAGGTGGGAATCGAACCCTCTCGATGGGAACAGAGAATTCGTTACTTGACTGGAATGATAAAAGTGAAATATGTTTCTACAATGCAATACCAATCGTAGGAAGGAAGAAAACGAAAATAAAAAACTTATCCGAAGTGGGATCGAACCCTCTCGATCATGCATAATACAAATTTCTGGCCAGTAACCTTATCCCCTTGGCCAACCAGACAACTATGTGACACTGCAGTATTAAGCTATCTAACCAGTATACACACTCAACCTGCACTTTATGTCCTTCAATTCGTGGTTTATTTAATATAATTCTATTTCAATGCATATTGTAAAAACATAACTAACATTATTGGAGACCCTTTTTAATTCTCATAAACAAAGATCTCAGTTAGACGCGACCGGAATCGCCATTTTCCTTGTTGAGAAAAGCCATTGTGCGCATGCGCGGCAAATATTACATATTTCTTTAACCATTTAAAAATATACCGTAACATATATTTTCCTTTTAAAGAAACTCTGCAAATCTGCATGCCAAGAGCTTTCTACAATGCAATACCAATCGTAGGAAGGAAGAAAATGAAAATAAAAAAACATATCCGAGGTGGGAATCGAACCCTCTCGACTATGCTTAATACAAATTGCAGGCCAGTAACCTTATCCCCTTGGCCAACCAGACAACTATGTGACACTGCAGTATTAAGCTATATAACCAGTATACACACTCAACCTGCAGTTTATGTCTTTCAATTCGTGGTTTATGTAATATAATTCTATTTCAATGCACATTGTAAAAACATAACTAACATTATTGGAGATCCTTTTTAGTTCTCATGAACAAAGATCTCAGTTAGACGCGACCGGAATCGCCATTTTGCTTGTTGAGAAAGGCCATTGTGCGCATGCGCGGGAGTGACAACTATTACATATTTCTTTAATCATTTAAAAATATACCGTAACATATATTTTCCTTTTAAAGAAACTCTGCAAATCTGCATGCCAAGAGCTTTCGTTAGAATGTCTTACGAAGCCAATCGGTTAAGTCGTTTTCACAATCTCGTGTGTACAAAAAACAGCTTAGTGTTTTAAATATATAGATAGATGGCAACAGAGAATTCTTTACTTTACAGGAATGATAAAAGTGAAATATGTTTCTACACTGTAATACCAATCGTAGGAAGGAAGAAAACAAAAAAAAAACATATCCGAGGTGGGAATCGAACCCTCTCGACCATGCAAAGGATGGCAACAGAGAATTCGTTACTTTACGGGAATGAAAAAGTGAAATATATCTCTACAATGTAATACCAATCGTAGGAAGGAAGAAAATGAAAATTAAAAAAACGTATCCGAGGTGGGAATCGAACCCTCTCGACCATGCAAAGGATGGCAACAGAGAATTCGTTACTTTACGGGAATGATAAAAGTGAAATATGTTTCTACAATGTAATACCAATCGTAGGAAGGAAGAAAACGAAAATAAAATAAAACATAACCGAGGTGGGAATCGAACCCTCTCGATGGGAACAGAGAATTCGTTACTTGACGGGAATGATAAAAGTGAAATATGTTTCTACAATGCAATACCAATCGTAGGAAGGAAGAAAACGAAAATAAAAAACTTATCCGAAGTGGGATCGAACCCTCTCGATCATGCATAATACAAATTTCTGGCCAGTAACCTTATCCCCTTGGCCAACCAGACAACTATGTGACACTGCAGTATTAAGCTATCTAACCAGTATACACACTCAACCTGCACTTTATGTCCTTCAATTCGTGGTTTATTTAATATAATTCTATTTCAATGCATATTGTAAAAACATAACTAACATTATTGGAGACCCTTTTTAATTCTCATAAACAAAGATCTCAGTTAGACGCGACCGGAATCGCCATTTTCCTTGTTGAGAAAAGCCATTGTGCGCATGCGCGGCAAATATTACATATTTCTTTAACCATTTAAAAATATACCGTAACATATATTTTCCTTTTAAAGAAACTCTGCAAATCTGCATGCCAAGAGCTTTCTACAATGCAATACCAATCGTAGGAAGGAAGAAAATGAAAATAAAAAAACATATCCGAGGTGGGAATCGAACCCTCTCGACTATGCTTAATACAAATTGCAGGCCAGTAACCTTATCCCCTTGGCCAACCAGACAACTATGTGACACTGCAGTATTAAGCTATATAACCAGTATACACACTCAACCTGCAGTTTATGTCTTCCAATTCGTGGTTTATTTAATATAATTCTATTTCAATGCACATTGTAAAAACATAACTAACATTATTGGAGATCCTTTTTAGTTCTCATGAACAAAGATCTCAGTTAGACGCGACCGGAATCGCCATTTTGCTTGTTGAGAAAGGCCATTGTGCGCATGCGCGGGAGTGACAACTATTACATATTTCTTTAATCATTTAAAAATATACCGTAACATATATTTTCCTTTTAAAGAAACTCTGCAAATCTGCATGCCAAGAGCTTTCGTTAGAATGTCTTACGAAGCCAATCGGTTAAGTCGTTTTCACAATCTCGTGTGTACAAAAAACAGCTTAGTGTTTTAAATATATAGATAGATGGCAACAGAGAATTCTTTACTTTACAGGAATGATAAAAGTGAAATATGTTTCTACACTGTAATACCAATCGTAGGAAGGAAGAAAACAAAAAAAAAAACATATCCGAGGTGGGAATCGAACCCTCTCGACCATGCAAAGGATGGCAACAGAGAATTCGTTACTTTACGGGAATGAAAAAGTGAAATATATCTCTACAATGTAATACCAATCGTAGGAAGGAAGAAAATGAAAATTAAAAAAACGTATCCGAGGTGGGAATCGAACCCTCTCGACCATGCAAAGGCTGGCAACAGAGAATTCGTTACTTTACGGGAATGATAGAAGTGAAATATGTTTCTACAATGTAATACCAATCGTAGGAAGGAAGAAAACGAAAATAAAATAAAACATAACCGAGGTGGGAATCGAACCCTCTCGATGGAAACAGAGAATTCGTTACTTGACGGGAATGATAAAAGTGAAATATGTTTCTACAATGCAATACCAATCGTAGGAAGGAAGAAAACGAAAATAAAAAACTTATCCGAAGTGGGATCGAACCCTCTCGATCATGCATAATAGAAATTTCTGGCCAGTAACCTTATCCCCTTGGCCAACCAGACAACTATGTGACACTGCAGTATTAAGCTATCTAACCAGTATACACACTCAACCTGCACTTTATGTCCTTCAATTCGTGGTTTATTTAATATAATTCTATTTCAATGCATATTGTAAAAACATAACTAACATTATTGGAGACCCTTTTTAATTCTCATAAACAAAGATCTCAGTTAGACGCGACCGGAATCGCCATTTTCCTTGTTGAGAAAAGCCATTGTGCGCATGCGCGGCAAATATTACATATTTCTTTAACCATTTAAAAATATACCGTAACATATATTTTCCTTTTAAAGAAACTCTGCAAATCTGCATGCCAAGAGCTTTCTACAATGCAATACCAATCGTAGGAAGGAAGAAAATGAAAATAAAAAAACATATCCGAGGTGGGAATCGAACCCTCTCGATTATGCATAATACAAATTTCAGGCCAGTAACCTTATCCCCTTGGCCAACCAGACAACTAGGTGACACTGCAGTATTAAGCTATATAACCAGTATACACACTCAACCTGCAGTTTATGTCTTTCAATTCGTGGTTTATTTAATATAATTCTATTTCAATGCACATTGTAAAAACATAACTAACATTATTGGAGATCCTTTTTAGTTCTCATGAACAAAGATCTCAGTTAGACGCGACCGGAATCGCCATTTTGCTTGTTGAGAAAGGCCATTGTGCGCATGCGCGGGAGTGACAACTATTACATATTTCTTTAATCATTTAAAAATATACCGTAACATATATTTTCCTTTTAAAGAAACTCTGCAAATCTGCATGCCAAGAGCTTTCGTTAGAATGTCTTACGAAGCCAATCGGTTAAGTCGTTTTCACAATCTCGTGTGTACAAAAAACAGCTTAGTGTTTTAAATATATAGATAGATGGCAACAGAGAATTCTTTACTTTACAGGAATGATAAAAGTGAAATATGTTTCTACACTGTAATACCAATCGTAGGAAGGAAGAAAACAAAAAAAAAACATATCCGAGGTGGGAATCGAACCCTCTCGACCATGCAAAGGATGGCAACAGAGAATTCGTTACTTTACGGGAATGAAAAAGTGAAATATATCTCTACAATGTAATACCAATCGTAGGAAGGAAGAAAATGAAAATTAAAAAAACGTATCCGAGGTGGGAATCGAACCCTCTCGACCATGCAAAGGATGGCAACAGAGAATTCGTTACTTTACGGGAATGATAAAAGTGAAATATGTTTCTACAATGTAATACCAATCGTAGGAAGGAAGAAAACGAAAATAAAATAAAACATAACCGAGGTGGGAATCGAACCCTCTCGATGGGAACAGAGAATTCGTTACTTGACGGGAATGATAAAAGTGAAATATGTTTCTACAATGCAATACCAATCGTAGGAAGGAAGAAAACGAAAATAAAAAACTTATCCGAAGTGGGATCGAACCCTCTCGATCATGCATAATACAAATTTCTGGCCAGTAACCTTATCCCCTTGGCCAACCAGACAACTATGTGACACTGCAGTATTAAGCTATCTAACCAGTATACACACTCAACCTGCACTTTATGTCCTTCAATTCGTGGTTTATTTAATATAATTCTATTTCAATGCATATTGTAAAAACATAACTAACATTATTGGAGACCCTTTTTAATTCTCATAAACAAAGATCTCAGTTAGACGCGACCGGAATCGCCATTTTCCTTGTTGAGAAAAGCCATTGTGCGCATGCGCGGCAAATATTACATATTTCTTTAACCATTTAAAAATATACCGTAACATATATTTTCCTTTTAAAGAAACTCTGCAAATCTGCATGCCAAGAGCTTTCTACAATGCAATACCAATCGTAGGAAGGAAGAAAATGAAAATAAAAAAACATATCCGAGGTGGGAATCGAACCCTCTCGATTACGCATAATACAAATTTCAGGCCAGTAACCTTATCCCCTTGGCCAACCACACAACTTCGTGACACTGCAGTATTAAGCTATATAACCAGTATACACACTCAACCTGCAGTTTATGTCTTTCAATTCGTGGTTTATTTAATATAATTCTATTTCAATGCACATTGTAAAAACATAACTAACATTATTGGAGATCCTTTTTAGTTCTCATGAACAAAGATCTCAGTTAGACGCGACCGGAATCGCCATTTTGCTTGTTGAGAAAGGCCATTGTGCGCATGCGCGGGAGTGACAACTATTACATATTTCTTTAATCATTTAAAAATATACCGTAACATATATTTTCCTTTTAAAGAAACTCTGCAAATCTGCATGCCAAGAGCTTTCGTTAGAATGTCTTACGAAGCCAATCGGTTAAGTCGTTTTCACAATCTCGTGTGTACAAAAAACAGCTTAGTGTTTTAAAAATATAGAAGATGGCAACAGAGAATTCTTTACTTTACAGGAATGATAAAAGTGAAATATGTTTCTACACTGTAATACCAATCGTAGGAAGGAAGAAAACAAAAAAAAAACATATCCGAGGTGGGAATCGAACCATGCAAAGGAATTCGTTACTTTACGGGAATGAAAAAGTGAAATATATCTCTACAATGTAATACCAATCGTAGGAAGGAAGAAAATGAAAATTAAAAAAACGTATCCGAGGTGGGAATCGAACCCTCTCGACCATGCAAAGGATGGCAACAGAGAATTCGTTACTTTACGGGAATGATAAAAGTGAAATATGTTTCTACAATGTAATACCAATCGTAGGAAGGAAGAAAACGAAAATAAAATAAAACATAACCGAGGTGGGAATCGAACCCTCTCGATGGGAACAGAGAATTCGTTACTTGACGGGAATGATAAAAGTGAAATATGTTTCTACAATGCAATACCAATCGTAGGAAGGAAGAAAACGAAAATAAAAAACTTATCCGAAGTGGGATCGAACCCTCTCGATCATGCATAATACAAATTTCTGGCCAGTAACCTTATCCCCTTGGCCAACCAGACAACTATGTGACACTGCAGTATTAAGCTATCTAACCAGTATACACACTCAACCTGCACTTTATGTCCTTCAATTCGTGGTTTATTTAATATAATTCTATTTCAATGCATATTGTAAAAACATAACTAACATTATTGGAGACCCTTTTTAATTCTCATAAACAAAGATCTCAGTTAGACGCGACCGGAATCGCCATTTTCCTTGTTGAGAAAAGCCATTGTGCGCATGCGCGGCAAATATTACATATTTCTTTAACCATTTAAAAATATACCGTAACATATATTTTCCTTTTAAAGAAACTCTGCAAATCTGCATGCCAAGAGCTTTCTACAATGCAATACCAATCGTAGGAAGGAAGAAAATGAAAATAAAAAAACATATCCGAGGTGGGAATCGAACCCTCTCGATTATGCATAATACAAATTTCAGGCCAGTAACCTTATCCCCTTGGCCAACCAGACAACTATGTGACACTGCAGTATTAAGCTATATAACCAGTATACACACTCAACCTGCAGTTTATGTCTTTCAATTCGTGGTTTATTTAATATAATTCTATTTCAATGCACATTGTAAAAACATAACTAACATTATTGGAGATCCTTTTTAGTTCTCATGAACAAAGATCTCAGTTAGACGCGACCGGAATCGCCATTTTGCTTGTTGAGAAAGGCCATTGTGCGCATGCGCGGGAGTGACAACTATTACATATTTCTTTAATCATTTAAAAATATACCGTAACATATATTTTCCTTTTAAAGAAACTCTGCAAATCTGCATGCCAAGAGCTTTCGTTAGAATGTCTTACGAAGCCAATCGGTTAAGTCGTTTTCACAATCTCGTGTGTACAAAAAACAGCTTAGTGTTTTAAATATATAGATAGATGGCAACAGAGAATTCTTTACTTTACAGGAATGATAAAAGTGAAATATGTTTCTACACTGTAATACCAATCGTAGGAAGGAAGAAAACAAAAAAAAAACATATCCGAGGTGGGAATCGAACCCTCTCGACCATGCAAAGGATGGCAACAGCGAATTCGTTACTTTACGGGAATGAAAAAGTGAAATATATCTCTACAATGTAATACCAATCGTAGGAAGGAAGAAAATGAAAATTAAAAAAACGTATCCGAGGTGGGAATCGAACCCTCTCGACCATGCAAAGGATGGCAACAGAGAATTCGTTACTTTACGGGAATGATAAAAGTGAAATATGTTTCTACAATGTAATACCAATCGTAGGAAGGAAGAAAACGAAAATAAAATAAAACATAACCGAGGTGGGAATCGAACCCTCTCGATGGGAACAGAGAATTCGTTACTTGACGGGAATGATAAAAGTGAAATATGTTTCTACAATGCAATACCAATCGTAGGAAGGAAGAAAACGAAAATAAAAAACTTATCCGAAGTGGGATCGAACCCTCTCGATCATGCATAATAGAAATTTCTGGCCAGTAACCTTATCCCCTTGGCCAACCAGACAACTATGTGACACTGCAGTATTAAGCTATCTAACCAGTATACACACTCAACCTGCACTTTATGTCCTTCAATTCGTGGTTTATTTAATATAATTCTATTTCAATGCATATTGTAAAAACATAACTGACATTATTGGAGACCCTTTTTAATTCTCATAAACAAAGATCTCAGTTAGACGCGACCGGAATCGCCATTTTCCTTGTTGAGAAAAGCCATTGTGCGCATGCGCGGCAAATATTACATATTTCTTTAACCATTTAAAAATATACGGTAACATATATTTTCCTTTTAAAGAAACTCTGCAAATCTGCATGCCAAGAGCTTTCGTTAGAATGTCTTACGAAGCCAATCGGTTAAGTCGTTTTCACAATCTCGTGTGTACAAAAAACAGCTTAGTGTTTTAAATATATAGAAGATGGCAACAGAGAATTCTTTACTTTACAGGAATGATAAAAGTGAAATATGTTTCTACACTGTAATACCAATCGTAGGAAGGAAGAAAACAAAACAAAAACATATCCGAGGTGGGAATCGAACCCTCTCGACCATGCAAAGGATGGCAACAGAGAATTCGTTACTTTACGGGAATGAAAAAGTGAAATATATCTCTACAATGTAATACCAATCGTAGGAAGGAAGAAAATGAAAATTAAAAAAACGTATCCGAGGTGGGAATCGAACCCTCTCGACCATGCAAAGGATGGCAACAGAGAATTCGTTACTTTACGGGAATGATAAAAGTGAAATATGTTTCTACAATGTAATACCAATCGTAGGAAGGAAGAAAACGAAAATAAAATAAAACATAACCGAGGTGGGAATCGAACCCTCTCGATGGGAACAGAGAATTCGTTACTTGACGGGAATGATAAAAGTGAAATATGTTTCTACAATGCAATACCAATCGTAGGAAGGAAGAAAACGAAAATAAAAAACTTATCCGAAGTGGGATCGAACCCTCTCGATCATGCATAATAGAAATTTCTGGCCAGTAACCTTATCCCCTTGGCCAACCAGACAACTATGTGACACTGCAGTATTAAGCTATCTAACCAGTGTACACACTCAACCTGCACTTTATGTCCTTCAATTCGTGGTTTATTTAATATAATTCTATTTCAATGCATATTGTAAAAACATAACTAACATTATTGGAGACCCTTTTTAATTCTCATAAACAAAGATCTCAGTTAGACGCGACCGGAATCGCCATTTTCCTTGTTGAGAAAAGCCATTGTGCGCATGCGCGGCAAATATTACATATTTCTTTAACCATTTAAAAATATACCGTAACATATATTTTCCTTTTAAAGAAACTTTGCAAATCTGCATGCCAAGAGCTTTCTACAATGCAATACCAATCGTAGGAAGGAAGAAAATGAAAATAAAAAAACATATCCGAGGTGGGAATCGAACCCTCTCGATTATGCATAATACAAATTTCAGGCCAGTAACCTTATCCCCTTGGCCAACCAGACAACTATGTGACACTGCAGTATTAAGCTATATAACCAGTATACACACTCAACCTGCAGTTTATGTCTTTCAATTCGTGGTTTATTTAATATAATTCTATTTCAATGCACATTGTAAAAACATAACTAACATTATTGGAGATCCTTTTTAGTTCTCATGAACAAAGATCTCAGTTAGACGCGACCGGAATCGCCATTTTGCTTGTTGAGAAAGGCCATTGTGCGCATGCGCGGGAGTGACAACTATTACATATTTCTTTAATCATTTAAAAATATACCGTAACATATATTTTCCTTTTAAAGAAACTCTGCAAATCTGCATGCCAAGAGCTTTCGTTAGAATGTCTTACGAAGCCAATCGGTTAAGTCGTTTTCACAATCTCGTGTGTACAAAAAACAGCTTAGTGTTTTAAATATATAGATAGATGGCAACAGAGAATTCTTTACTTTACAGGAATGATAAAAGTGAAATATGTTTCTACACTGTAACACCAATCGTAGGAAGGAAGAAAACAAAAAAAAAACATATCCGAGGTGGGAATCGAACCCTCTCGACCATGCAAAGGATGGCAACAGAGAATTCGTTACTTTACGGGAATGAAAAAGTGAAATATATCTCTACAATGTAATACCAATCGTAGGAAGGAAGAAAATGAAAATTAAAAAAACGTATCCGAGGTGGGAATCGAACCCTCTCGACCATGCAAAGGATGGCAACAGAGAATTCGTTACTTTACGGGAATGATAAAAGTGAAATATGTTTCTAATATGTAATACCAATCGTAGGAAGGAAGAAAACGAAAATAAAATAAAACATAACCGAGGTGGGAATCGAACCCTCTCGATGGGAACAGAGAATTCGTTACTTGACGGGAATGATAAAAGTGAAATATGTTTCTACAATGCAATACCAATCGTAGGAAGGAAGAAAACGAAAATAAAAAACTTATCCGAAGTGGGATCGAACCCTCTCGATCATGCATAATACAAATTTCTGGCCAGTAACCTTATCCCCTTGGCCAACCAGACAACTATGTGACACTGCAGTATTAAGCTATCTAACCAGTATACACACTCAACCTGCACTTTATGTCCTTCAATTCGTGGTTTATTTAATATAATTCTATTTCAATGCATATTGTAAAAACATAACTAACATTATTGGAGACCCTTTTTAATTCTCATAAACAAAGATCTCAGTTAGACGCGACCGGAATCGCCATTTTCCTTGTTGAGAAAAGCCATTGTGCGCATGCGCGGCAAATATTACATATTTCTTTAACCATTTAAAAATATACCGTAACATATATTTTCCTTTTAAAGAAACTCTGCAAATCTGCATGCCAAGAGCTTTCTACAATGCAATACCAATCGTAGGAAGGAAGAAAATGAAAATTAAAAAACATATCCGAGGTGGGAATCGAACCCTCTCGATTATGCATAATACAAATTTCAGGCCAGTAACCTTATCCCCTTGGCCAACCAGACAACTATGTGACACTGCAGTATTAAGCTATATAACCAGTATACACACTCAACCTGCAGTTTATGTCTTTCAATTCGTGGTTTATTTAATATAATTCTATTTCAATGCACATTGTAAAAACATAACTAACATTATTGGAGATCCTTTTTAGTTCTCATGAACAAAGATCTCAGTTAGACGCGACCGGAATCGCCATTTTGCTTGTTGAGAAAGGCCATTGTGCGCATGCGCGGGAGTGACAACTATTACATATTTCTTTAATCATTTAAAAATATACCGTAACATATATTTTCCTTTTAAAGAAACTCTGCAAATCTGCATGCCAAGAGCTTTCGTTAGAATGTCTTACGAAGCCAATCGGTTAAGTCGTTTTCACAATCTCGTGTGTACAAAAAACAGCTTAGTGTTTTAAATATATAGATAGATAGATTTATAGTGTTGAAAGTTTAAATTCGTTCTCCTGAAACATTTACAGATTGTGACTTATACCGTTCTTCCCGTGGAGTCTTCAATTACAATTAGACTGTTTTGTACGATCGAACTACTCTAGCTGTGTTGGACATTTTCTACCAACTTTCAAAGTTTTATTGGGGGATAAACGCACTAATTCGTTAGGCCATGAGGCTAGGATCGGAAGACGAGTGGGTTCAAACCCTTCAATTGGTTTTCCGTGGAATCCCTTTTGACAATTCGAGGCTCAACAATCCTTCGTGTCGCTAGCCAACTTTCCCATAAAGACCTCCACGGGATTCGATCCTCCACGAAAAAAAATCTAAAACCACATTTTTTCACCCAAAACTCGTTCCATTTTCCCTAGTTTACAAAACAATTGACATCTTCCAACGCCATCACCACCAGCACAACAAGCTCTAAACATGCCCACCGACAACCCCTTCCCGAAATATTCACAAAAATTACAAAAACACGTTTTTTTTACACAAAACTTCTATCTCACCTACTCAACACACACATCCTCGCAAAGACAATAACGCATCAAACACAACGACACCTGAAACGTCGTTGTAGCCTTACGGGTTTCCCAAATATCTGTAAACTTGTCAAAAACGCATTTTTACCCCAAAAACTATGTTCGCACCTAGTCTTCACAGGTATTCCCCTCAAGAGAACAACACCATCAAAAAACATCTCCATCATCGTCATAGCTTTATCGGTTTCCCAAATATCACCAAAATGTGAAAAACGCATTTTTAGCCCAAAAACCATGCTCACACCTTTTCACCACATAGGCTACATCCCCGTACAGAGGACAACGAGACGAAAAACAATCTAAGCACGCCTTCCTAGCACCCCTCCTTCCTTCCCAAGGCCGCCAGGGGCTCACAACTTCCTAAATGGGGCAGCTCTCAATCACATGCATCTCCTGCATATAGCATATAGGCCTAATTTAACTAAAATTCACTTCTTTGCGTGGTGGCTATTATTCTTGACTATAAATATAGAAATAAAAACTTAATTTGAAAATTTCGCAAAGCCGCCATCTTAGCTTACTGTGTGTAAACAATTGAACTAGATTAGATGCCAGTGCATTAAAATGTGTAAAACGATTTACTGTACAATATATCACTGCGCTCAGATGTTTAAATCGCGTGAAAATTCTCTTAAAATATTTCAATTCGCTTGGCCGCCATGTTCGATTTGTACTATACATGCTTTTAAAAGTTGCATACATGAACTTGTCGTAGTGCACTTTATCAGCGTACAAAATATCAGTAGTCTAATAGTTTCGGAGATATGGAATGCTGGTGAAATACTTTGCTCAGCCGCCATCTTGAGGTTATGTAAACAACAGAACTAAACTAGATGCCAGTGCATTACAATGTGTATACACATTTGCTGTACCGAGTTTAATTGGGTTTAAATGGTTAAATCGCGATGTAGGTCTATTTAAAAGTTTCAATTTCACTTGGCCGCCATGTTCGTTTGTAGTTAACAGGTTTTGAAGGTCTCCTAGATCAACTTCTAGTAGTGCCGTTTATCTCCGTACAAAATGTCAGGGTGATATGAGTAATCGTTTCGGAGATGTAGAATAACGGTGAAATATTTCCCACAGCCGCCATATTGGATTGGCGAGATGTAATAAAATTTCAAGACAAACAAAAGTTTGGTGCTTTTCAGTCGGTCAACACGAATCTACCCAAAAAGAGCTGGGTTATGCCCTAATCCTGAAATAAATTACATGAGATTAATACATACATACACTAGGATTTATTGATCTTATGTAATTTATTTCAGGATTAGGGCACAACCCAGCTCTTTTTGTGTACATTCGTGTTGACCGATTGAAAAGCACCAAACTTTTGTTTACTTAGGCAACACTGAAAAATGGCTTCAAATCTCACAATAAAATTTGAAGGTCTCGGTCGGTGTCGAACCAAATAGTGTTATGACCTTACTGAGATTCATTGAAATCGCTCCAGCCGTTTAGAAGTAATTAAGGGGGGACACACGGACACACACACACACATACATGGACAAAAGGTGATCTCATAAGCCTATTTTTTCATAAATGAAAATAGACTAAAAATGTACTTTGGAGGGTTTACTAAATGGGCGCACGGTTGTGGAAAAGTAGCCGTTAGGAAGCTAAAAGTCCCTAGATTAAAATGGCTCCTTCTGGTTCCTATACGTTCCGGATGTTGGCAAACCATCTTCACTGTCACTTGCAGTTCGGAACAATTTAGTGGTCGTTTTGGAGGTCCAGGCTATGACGTCACAACGTTGTAATATAGTAACGTTCGTGGAAAAGTGTTACAGTGATGATGTCGTTTTAACTCTCTTCTGTTGCTGTGTCGCTACTGTCGTTTGTGGATGTCACGTGGGAACCTCTGGATGGATTTTGATGCGGTTTTAAACATTCTGTAAAGGATATCTTGAGGACGATTTCTGTAGAAAATAATTTATTTATGGTCAAAGGAAGCCGAGCAGTAACGATTTCAGTGAAAAGGTTGGAAAGAAAACACATGGCGTCCGTCGCTTTTTGAACTTACGCTTGGCAAACCGTTAAAAATATCTATATATTATGACTGTAAGAATTGTTCAGCATGAAAAGTTCGGCAAAAACGTTCCCGAGAGCATATATCTATCTTCAATACATCGCCCACTATAAGTGTTATTATGTTTTAAACAATCTCCATTCAAATACTGAGGCGACAGTTTACGAGCTGGCTAGGGTCGAGTTGATCACCCCACTTACAGCCTAGCTAGCGGGCGAGCCTATTACCCCAGACACGGCCAGCAACAAACTGTCGAGTCGTGTTGAGTTAAAACTTCTGAGAAGAGTGGTTGTGTTTGGAGTTTCCCTGGAAGTGCAACTCAGCTTTTCTTCATTTCGCCTGTGAACGTTTCGTTCCGCAAAATACAAAGCCAAGTTAAGATTGGACGGAAGGGGATTTGTGTTTCATGCACCTCGTCGTTCTTAAATCACGTCTGACAAGAATTCGTTGCGCATGTATCTCCATGATAATATAATTAATAGTCCAGTCAGTGATTTTAACCCATCATGCCGAGACGTAAAACGGATATAGGTCGTAGTTCACTAACATCGAAGGAAAAAAAAGCACTTATCACGTAATAACTGTTCCCGGACGAAGCCGGGGTGGGTTGCTAGTAATTAAATAAATCTCATTTTTTTGGAGAACCTCAACATTTGTGACATCGTCTGTCCGTGGTATCCGCAATATCCTTCTGTACAGCCGCATTTCAAAGGCCTCTAACCGTTTACAGAAATACTCTGTCATAGGAGATGTCTCAGTACTTTAAAGGTGAGTAGAGAACACATTTTGATAAATATGACACCAACGCAAGAAATCGACTCATTCATTCTTGAAAACAGCTACTTTTGGCTTTCACAAGGCAGATTATTGAATACATATCATTTATGATTCACAAACCTTTCTGGGAGTCATTAGAAGTTGATTACAAATTAAATTGTCATTGCTGCACCGGAAATCTTTGATTTATTACGTAAATAAATGATTTTACTTCTTGCTCATTCAACGACGGCCGCCATGACACATTGACGTCCTTCACGACGTCATACTCGTTGCCAACATGTCCGATACATAATTCACTACACGACACAGGTAAAAGGTGAATAAATTGGGGTAAGTGCATCTCTAGCCTATATTCTTCCATTAAATGTAAAACACATAATCGTGAGGTAAGGTCGTTTTCTCTACTTATTAAGCTACTAGCAGTAGTGCCCGGCTTCGCCCGGTGGATTTATTTGTTTTATGGATGATAATGAATACTACTACAGAACTGGCACATGATACAAAAATTAACAGAAAAAAAATATTTTAAAAATATAACATTTTGTGGTGGTGGTGTTGGTGGTGGTGGTGGTGGTGGTGGTGGTAGTGGTGGTTGTAGTGGGGGTGATAATTAGTACAGTATAATGGACGTAACATTCAGGTCATTTTCCCCTAATGATAATAATGTTAATAATGAATAGGGAAACAGCTATTTACTAACTATAGTACTGACACATGTAATTTACAAATATATTTAAAAAAAAGATTAGAAAGAGGAATACGTGAAATAAAAGACACTGTCAAGGGCCTATATCTCATTGGCTGTTAAAAATGTAGAGACCAATAGTGTCGTCTTTTGTCGCATAGCGCCGTAGGAAAATAATCAGAACACTTTGGAAAACTTCGGCTGTTCCGAGCTACCGAGGTAGCATTAGTATCATTTATGGCCACATAGCGCTCAACGATAAGGTTCGGAATAATTGAAGGTAAATTTGAAAGCACCAACACTTATTACAGCCTATAACCTCTATGTACTGCACCAACACCATTGCACTTATACAAATGCATAATATTTTCATGATGATAACTGTTTTAAAGTGTCTAAGAGATCTTTTTGCACTAATCGCTCCACGTGACTGCAATTTATAAACAGCGCAAGATGCAACTATTTTCGCAATTCTGCACCAGTACACTGGTAGGGGCGACGTGATGCAACCCGCAATGCCCGTCAACAATAGACTTATTAAAACACTCTTACAGTTACACTACCACGGACATGAATGGTTCTAGGGCCTTAATACGTGGTTTTCAAGTTTATTTTGTCTGTTATTCTAAATGCAGGGAATGGAGAGCTTTGTCCAACATATCAAGTGGACAGTGTTACCAGCAGGGATTCAAAGTGTATGTAAATTTTGGTTCAATTAGGAGAAACGGTGTAGATTTGTAATAAAGGGCCTAAATGCAGGGAATGGAGTGGTCTGTCCTAAATTTAAATAGGACAGCGTCACCCGCAGGGTTCCAAAGGGTAAGTATACAAAATGTGGTTCAGATCGGTGAACAGTGTATTTGTGCCAAACGGTGTATATTTGTGCCAAAGGGCCTAAATACAGGGAATGGAGTGGTCAGTCCAAAATTGCATGCAGACAGTGTTACTCGCACGGTTCCAAAGGGTAAGTATACAAATTTTGGTTCAGATCGGTGAAATGGTGTAGATTTGTGCCAAAGGGCCTAAATGCAGGGAATGGAGTGGTCTGTCCAAAATTTCAAGCAGACAGTGTTACTCTCAGGGTTCCAAAGGGTAAGTATGCAAATGTTGGTTCAGATTGGTGAAAAGGTGTAGATTTGTGACAAAGGGCCTAAATGCAGGGATTGGACTGGTCTGTCATAAATTTCATGTAGGCAGTGTTACTCGCAGGGTTCCAAAGTGTAAGTATACAAATTTTGGTTCAGATCGGTGAAACGGTGTAGATTTGTGCCAAAGGGCCTAAATGCAAGGAATGGAGTGGTCTCTCCGAAATTTCATGCAGACTGTGTTACTCGCAGGGTTCCAAAGGGTATATATACAAATTTTGGTTCAGATCGGTGAAACAGTGTAGATTTGTGCCAAAGGGCCTAAATGCAGGGAATGGACTGGTCTGTCATAAATTTCACGTAGACAGCGTTACTCGCAGCGTTCCAAAGTGTAAGTATACAAATTTTGGTTCAGATCGGTGAAACGGTGTTCGTATCACTAACCATAACGCCAGCGCATGCGGATAGTGCTGTTTGGGAGCGCTTGTTCTACCGACTTACTGAACAAAAATCAATCGTGAAGGTTACCTGAGAGGTGTAGCCTAATACTACATAGCCTAAACTATTCTTCTTGAATCTGGCTATGATATAAAAAAGAATTTTTCGAATCGGACTGGTAGTTCCAGAGATTAGCGCGTTTAAACACATAAACACACAAACTCTTCAGCTTTATTATATTAGTATAGATTACATGCATATTTCAAAATGTATAAAGTTATGTTTTGTATTAAATTCTTCAACTTAGTATGTTGGGATGTGTAAGACGGAAAATTACAGCCATTGGAAAAACATAACAAGAATATGAAAATTAAAGACAAAAACTGGCGTTTTCTTACATTTATTAGTAGGTAAGTTGCTTAGGTTTCAAAGCAATTTATTAACTTATCAATAACGAACATACCCTGCATACTTGATCTGACGGGGCAAGAGCAACTCCTAATATTTTTGTAATTAGTTACATGGTGTTTCTACATTTAAATATGTTAATGAAAAGAGTATACTTTTAGCTTTTAATCTTACCATAAATGAAGTTATTACAATGAAAGATGGTCCAGATACAACGTGGATTCGGAAAGCACGATGAACTCTAATGGTTAGTTGACAGCATTACTACCGGAACTGGCCTATACATCTACTTGTTAATCGACTTCAACCGCGACATCTAGTGTTAAATTAACGCAAGACAACTTTCCCTAACTCTCCAAGAGATGGCACAACGAGTTTCAAACGGACAAATATATTATGGACCCGGGATGCACATGCCCCGAACATGCTCTTGCCCCAACTCACTAAATTTGTAATTATGTGAAAAAAGAAATAAGAGGCAATTCCATTGGCCTGGCTAGAGATTATTGATGCGTGACTATCCCCACTGTGCTTGACGAAAACCAGGGGTGTTTTTATTAGCTAACGCGGCCCGCAGGTCAGCGCTACCTAAAAATTATTGGTCTGCGCGAAACTCATTAGTATGGATGAAAATATTGGTCTAGGCAAAACCATTGGCGAAATAGTACCAAATGCGTGGGGTTGGCAATACTGTACACGTTGCCAAAAATGGCTGAGTCAGCTAGAATTTCACGTACAGTATAAAAGTCGTGATCCTATTTGGGATGGCTGGTTGGGTCTCAGACAGCGGAGGAGTAAACATCTATTATTACATTATCTCCAGTTATTTTCCCGACTGTTAATTCATGTAGGCTACATTGGTTAATTTCAGTACGGTACTTTAAGAATTATCTCCCATAAAGTAGCTCTCGCCATGTTATACCCTATCCTCTTACCTCAGGCTTGTTCAAACCGCGCATTTCTCCAAGTGGGCGCCCACTCCATACACGGGCGGCGAGCGGGCAGAGTAGCTGCGTTCACTCTTTGGCAGCGTAAACCCACCGATTGCCTCACTGCAGTGACAGCTGGCGCTATGAATATTGAGCCGAATTTTAATACCATCTTGTCACCATGTTCGGTTGATGTCAAAACTGTGTCCGCAGAGGTGCAGTTACAATTAATAGATCTTCAACGTGACCGCTTTATTGAGGATAAGTTTAGAATGGTGAATGTTGACATTCAGTTTTATTCTTACCAACCACAGACTAGATTTCCTCTATTGCATTCGAAAGTGGCAGCTATAATGTGCATCTTTGGTTCTGCATATTTATGTGAACAACTTTTCTCCGCTTTAAAGTTTGAAAATCGAGACATCGATCACAATCACCATTCTTTCGGAGTAGTGCGTACCCATGCCTTAATAGCTGCGCCCAGTTCTGCAAAATGGCGACCATGCAAGGGAAGCACAGGGACAGTCCACCGCCAAAGAAATGTCCAACAGTACCATCAGTTGGCAAGCGAATAGCGACAGTGTTCTGGGACACAAAGGGCATTTGGTGGCCACGATTAACAGTGCAGCATATGTTACAAGCAGATTATGTTGAGAAGTTGGACGTAACAACTGATGTGTAATGTACTTCATTTGGGTTAAAGAAAATAAAGTGTGAAACAATATGGCACGCTCATTTCACAGCATAATGTACACACATGAATGCCTGCATTATTGTAATGTAAATACATTGCAAATAATAACACAGTATTAGATTGAACCTGCTGTATCGTCGCTCGCAATGCCTGCCCGGTTCTCGCTACACTGTGGCGTATGCATGCTGGTAAGTTGCCCGTTATCTCGTGAGACTGTTTGTCTTGTCTCTTTGTTTATTTACTTTTTGTAACTATACAAATATGAAGGCAACTTTAATCTTGGTCGGTTTTTGATAAAATCCTTTCATGCACCTATGTTTGAACGGTTGCCAGTGGATGAACAGTAAGATATCCATTTAGGAAAAGTTGATAAGGTTCAGTAGGAAGGCAAACCTGAACATAAAACGGGCCTTATGCGAAGATGCCGTAAACATCTCCTGTAGTTGAAGAGTCTTACGACATCTTGTCACAAGGCCCGTTTCATGTTCAGGTTTGCCTTCCTACTGAACCTTATCAACTTTTCCTAAATGGATATCTTACTGTTCATCCACTGGTAACCGTTCAAACATAGGAGCAGTCACCCCATAGATGTCTATTATATTCGATACAACTACCTCGTTCCCGCAGCCTTTATTCTTCTCTGCAACTTCCCTCTTCACACCTCGCTGTCTTCTTTATTGGGTATCTGCTTCCTCTTACGACAAGCCATTATTTGATTGGTTGTGCTCAGTCTTTTCCCTGTCTCTAGCTCGATTCTCGTCGGGACATCTACCTATATTATGGCGCAAAATTGAAGCCCTACGTAACTCGTTTTGGAAACGCTGGAAGTTGGAATATCTAACTTCGCTTCAGAGGAGGCAAAAGTGGCTTCTCTGTGACACCAGTGTAAGGGTGGGATTTCTCGTGCTCATAAGGGACGTATCTATTCCTTTTGTGTGGATCTCGGGCAGAGTAAGTAAGTGTCACCTTGGTTGAGATGGAAAGACTTAAGTTGTGAAAATTCTCATTCTCATGTTTTTTCTGTTGTTGGTGCCCCTCCCCCTCTTTGGTATATTCTTTTAATGTACACTCAATGTAACTTCGCACCCTTATTGAGTTTCTTCTTCTTCTTCTTCTTCTTCTTCTTCTTCTTCTTCGCGAATGGGCCGCTTAGGACCACGCGAAATCAACACTCTCTAGCCTTCCTGCTGGCCCAGTATTCCTTCATTCGCAACGAGTGGGTCTGTTCCGCTGCTCTGACCATTGATGTTGTGCAGTCTTCTTCTCTTCTTCCTCGAAACTCCACGTCTGAGTGATTTTCCTTATTTCCTTCCGGTCATGTATGTTTGGTCATCCTAATTCCTCTAAGTCTTTTTCTGTAAATGTATACCAATTCGATCTAGTAGCCTTGTTCTTTAAGAAAGTATGTATTTTGTGTGTCAGTCTGTTCGGGTCCAGTGGCCCATAAATAATTTGGATTCTTCGCATTCGCATTGTGTCTGTGATTTTGAATTTTCTTTTTGTACATTTCTGTATTAGGCTTTGGATAATGTACACCATCTTTTGTTCTTGGTCCAGGGATTTTTCTCATTATCTTACGTTCTTTCACTTCTGTTTGGTGTTTTAGTGTTTTGTGTTGGAGCTTGTGTGTCTCTGAAGAATAGACAGCTTCAGGTTTGATTACAGTTGCCTTTCTTATTTTATGTTCGACCCTCACTATTATGTGTCAGAAAACTGTATCATAATGATGGTCATTATAACACTGTTTTTCATTACGATACAGTTTCTCCAGCCAATCAGAGCTCGTTCATTGACCAATTAGGTAACTATAACTTCGAGCATGCGCTCAAAATCCAACATGTCGGACATAAACACAACATCGAACTATAATAAACTACCGACATGGAATACGCACCGTCCATATGTTCGCGTAAATAAACTGGCGAATATGAGACAAGAAATAGAACTGTACCTTAATATCATCAATCCTAATTTCTACACAGCGCATTCAAACGACTCCGGTGACAATATTATAGAGGGACGGCAGATGTAAACATATGGCCTGCATATGGCATTGCAAGCACACAGAGCGCATGCGTCGGTCGTTCAGAGATCTTGAAAGACAGAGAGATGTCTCGCGCTCGTTCTCCGATAACAAAATTCTTGTGGCTGACTCTCAACAGATATTTATGAATATTTATGTTAAAACATATAATAAAGTTATAATTATCGTCGAACATAAACAGTCGTATGCAACTCGCCTATAATGGTAATTAAGACACTCGTATGGAAATTATAAAACTCGCAAACGCTCGTTTTATAAACATACTCGTGTCTTAATTATAGCCATTATAGGCTCGTTGCATAATGTACTATTATGTTCGACGATGTAGAAATGTAAATATTATATGTCAGAAAACTGCATCAAAATGAGGGTCATTATAACACTATTTTTCATTATGAAACATTTGCTCCCACCAATCAGAGCTTAAGAAATAGTTGTGTGACCAATTAGGTGAGGATAGCATCGCACGGCCTTCTATTTTAAATTTCACTGCGTGGCTTCTAGTGTCATAGTGGTGTATTCCAGGAGACCATGGTATTTCTGCGTCCCATGCGCTCTGTTTAATAGAGGAAAAGTACCAAATATGGAATACGTTCCTAATATGGAATACCCCAATATTTGTTAAATTAAACTTTGGGCCGATAACCTAGATGTTAGGCCCCTTAAAACAACAATTATCATCATCAAATTAAACTTGGCAGCGTTGAGTGGAACCGGTACGAAGATGCACAAGGAAGGTCTCTCTGGTGGTGAGTTGAGGGGAGGCACTTGAGCTGCGTTCTTTGTCCGTGTCAGTCGAATAAGTGTTTTACAAATCTCAAGAAGTTTTGGGAAGGTAAAATTGCAGTCGTTTACAAATTAAGGCTTTATCTAAATTCCAAAAGTCTGTCAACGTTACGTAGAGTGTGCACTAACCATACAAACTATGCAGTGGACAAATACATTTGATGAACTGGTATACATATTTTGTAAGGTGCAAATTAAATGTTGCTGTGAAACTAATATGGAATACTGTGGTGTTCCTATTATGGAATAGTATTCCATATTTAGAGCTAGACTTTTCCATATGTCCAGGCAGTTTTTCTTTTCTTTAGAACCATGACCGAACGGAGGGACAATTCAGAGGGGAAAGGTACGGAAGAAGTGGAAGGAAGTACGAGATATGCAACACTCTATCACTCCAGTATGGACAGGGAGAATGGGTTACAAATTGGCAGCAAGTGCATATGATGTACTGTGCCCAAATCTAGGAATGGGTATTCCAAGTTTCAGACACCTAGATATCAAGGGAAAGGCTGTAGCAGCTTTTGAAAGTTCAGATATTTGAATATCGCGCTACATTGCTTCTCGAAGCCTTTCGAAGGATTTTACCGATAGTTGGATGGCAAGTGACGTAGCGAGTCATAGCAGAGGTGGAGGCTATTTATTGATTAAATAGTTAACTATGGAGCAGAGACTTGAGACTGGGATCAGATTACTGGCACGGCCAAATGAAAGAGAACGCAATTGGTATAAAGTAAATCGGACCAGGGATTCAAGAGATATGAGGATTTCTAGATATCAGGCGATGACGCGTGACCCTGACCGTTTTTGTATAAAAGCCAGCTGGAGGAGGCATAGTTAGCTGACTTCAAGACGAGCACTTGCAGAGCAAGTTGCGTCTACGCTGAGCCAAGGCACATGGTTGCCGTATCTACGCAGAAGTTCTGTTCAAATCGTGATAGTCACGAGAAGTGCTGCGCAAACGAGTTGGAACTTAGTAAGTTTCTGGTGAGGAGAATCACTGAGGTGATAGTTTTTCTACAGACATTGGTGGAAATATTTATATTTTCAAAAGGACATATGCTAGACTCTGTCTAGAAAATAGTATTTTGTCACAGTCCATTAGTAACTTAATACTTGGATGTTTAAATCCATTTGCAAGTCAGTTTTCATATTTTTGTAACTAGTTGACCACTTCGATCTGTCAGCACACTGAAGACTAGTCTATAACGGTGGCGTTCATTAGTCTACGCAAGGGAAACTGCAAGTTGTCTAGCGCATGGCAGATGGTGATTTTAATAAACCATGCCCAGGGAACGATCTTCAGAACAGCCGTTAATTGCTTAGACTGTCAACGTTTTTCTTGTACTGATGAGATTACAGTGAGTTATGTTACAACTGACACATTTAAGAAGAGATCACTTAGATCTGACCCTATTTCAACAAACTTTTATGGCTTTGTTAGAAGCTCATATTAAAATGGAACCACAGTTTATTCAAACGTCGAAAGATACTACCACTATGTCTGACTAGACGATTTGTGGGTCTACAATGGCGGCCGATACAAGGATTATACGTGCTTGTCCGATAGGGCATGTCTATGGATAAATCTGGTATAGACCAGGTTTACTACACTTCAAGACCATCAAGAAATGTAAGCCACATTTGAATTATATTATGCTTAGCTAATTGGAACAAACTATTTTTCTATTTTTCTGCAGATGACCAACACATTTTTTTCGTCGTATTTAAAGCTTGTAATGATTTACGCAAGACTTGTTAGAGTTATTCTGAGCATTTTCAGCACTCAGAACAGTTTAGGATCGATGACCGAGCATTTTGAGCATTTATTTGAATTTTTCATATTTTTGGGAAATCACGGTAATCAGCCGATGTAACTGTAAAAGTTAAATTTATTTTTGTTGAGGAATGGATATTTTTTCCATATTCGAAGGCTCGAACATGTGGATTCTCACATAATGAGATGATAATTAAACATATTTCAAATAATAATAATAATAATAATAATCCACTAATAATAATAATAATAATTTTCATAATTTTTCTAAATAATTCTTGGATATTATATTTTCTAATAATCATATGTATTGAGAAAGAGCCTATGAAGTAGTTAAAACATTTCTAGTTTGGAACAGGAGATTTTCCGAAGGAGAGTGGTTAGCGCAAGCCCGCATTCAACCAACATTTCAGTTCTGGTTGAACAGTTGATATTTGCTATGAGCAAAGTATATGTTTCATATAACACGGAGAGGCATGAAACGGGAAGCAATTGATATTTGTATCAAATAGGATATTTTGTATTTATATAAAATCATGACGTAAATACACTTCGAAAGTGAAATAATGCTTTTCATAAGTATGGTAAAGTCACGGGTTGAACTGAATGGTAAAATAAAATAAACTTGACAGTTTATTAATCTTCCAGTGTTGATAACAAGCAGAGGCTTGATTTATTGTATAAATTTTGGGAAGATAATTTATGTGTGTGGAGTAGTTGAAATGCCATTCCCAGGTGCGCATGTTAAGTCGCAGGAATGAAGGTTTTTTCGAGCATCAATCAAATAGCAGGTTCGATGGCTCAGGTTTATAGTAGGAGTATTGGAGCCACACATTTCGTCGTATGAATAACCCGAAGGTTATGTCTTTGAAACCATCAGTTCTTATTTCAACCTTGTTTACGAATTCCATTAAGACTTTGATTTTGCTAGAACCCGGATTTGTCATGATAGTAGTTTATTCTTCTTCAGAGGAAGACATTTGCCGTTGTTGTTATTGTAATATTGTGTTCTTACACAGATAGTAGAATGGGCCACTGCCAATTTAAGATAATTCTTTAACCACGAATAATTTGAAGGATATTTTCAATCCTAGTGCCATGAACTAAATGAATTCATTATAAAACTACAATTCTTATTTCCGCATTCTGTCGAAGAATTGCAAGTTGTAAAAGTTACTAGAAATGGCCATAAATATAAATATTTATTTAATAATGATCCCAAGTGGAAAATTTAATAGTTGAATGGTTCAACCATTTGTTGATCAAGTTGATGATTCAGAAATCATATATTTTGTTTGGAACTTGAAGTTCATAATCGAGTCACTTCTCGAATGTTTAATGTCAGAAGAACAATTAATTGTTGTTGTGCTTCGCACAGTTCTTCGATGCTATGCTCAATGGTCAAATTCTTTTCAGATGTTATTAATAGGTGTTAATAATTTGTGTTGCTACGATGATAATAATATTTTTCAACGATATATTTTTGAAAACTGGAAAACAAGTGAAAGTTTAAGAAATTATATAAACATTTATTCTACGAGTGTTAATATCATGTAAATAGTCAAACAGTGATCTACGTTATTTCCAGTATGGACAATTAATTTTGAGCTGGAATTAAAGATTAATAATTTTGGAACACGGTCCACAGGACTAACAATCGGACTTGTGTTTCCAAAAAAGATTGTCAAATGTGTTTGGAAGATTTCTGTATATTGTGTGTAAATAAGAGTGTGGATCGCCACACGTGGAGTGATGCTGCCTTCAGCATTCTTGCAGTCAGATTTTAACTTTAAATAAACTGAGATAATTTTACCAGATGTGTTTCACCCAATTAAATCTCCTTCTATCCTTATTGTTGCATTGAGCCAAAAATCAGTAAAGCATTTTATAAATTTGATGTCGTTTTTGCGATTTGCTTTAACCCATCTGGCGCTCCGGGATATTTTGACTCTCGTGCTGACTGATTATTGGTAAAATGCATATGTGGTCGTGCGGACTCCGGTCTAAACGGGCACAGTACCACGAACAATTGTTTCGTTTAACAACAAAGAAAAATACAACAGTAAAGGAAGAAGAAGTGGATGTTTCTAGCTCTGCCCCAAATAGTTCCAAATTCCATTAGGAAACATAATGGAACCTAATCGTAACAAGGGGCAAGATCAAACAAAGAACACGAACAAAGCAGGTAATATAATAAGGTAATATTTTATTTGAGAACATACACGTAAACTTTATAGGTGAGCAGTAATACAATAATTTAGCTGTTTATACAAAACGTTGCGGACTGATATGTCAATGATAGTCTCTCGAACGCACCTTGGAGCTGCTGTCTCCGGTGGACAGCAGGCTCTCTATACTGAAGGGGTTTGTTCTCCGTGCGAGCACCGGCGACAGCCGTCTACTCATCGTCTCCATCTCGTCAGGCCGCGTCACGCATTCCGTCGGGGTCGCCGGCTTGAAGAACTCGTCGTCATCCGAGGTGATGTTGATATCGTCCTCGCTGTCGTGTTGGGCGGATGAAGATGGCGCTGTAGGGGACGGTGATCGGTGAGACGGAGCGGTGGGGGATGATGACCGGTGGGAGAGAGAGCTGGTGGAGGTCTGGGGTTCGTGCTTCGCATCCCACTCTCGCCGCAGGGTAGCTAGATCGACGACAATTCCCTTAGCGGAGAGTTTCCGTTGTTGCCGCTCGAGGGATTTGAGTAATTTCTTCTCGCGACGTTGCCGTTCTTTGCGCACGAGTTCCTCCTCTGGGATTGGCTCCCCGCTGCACGTCTGCGGGTGAGCGTTGTGCGCCGGTCGGCCCGGCCCCTTCTTCGTGTGCTCCTTCTTACGCCACTTGGCGCGCCGGTTCTGGAACCACACCTGCAACAAGAGAAACACTCCTGTCAAAATTATTTTAAAACACCAGTCCCCTTACAATTACAATTAGACTAATAATAATATTGTATGGCCTCGGGTGCCGAGTGCAAGCTTTGTAATTTCACACCCACAGGGTAGCTTGCATGTCGAATTTCGTTGTTCCTTGAAGCACTATGAAAGTCAAGGAGGTTAGATATCTAAGCTCCTTGAACACTTTCTAGTAGAGAAATGAGGAAATTTGTGTTGGCGGAAACTCCCGAGATTAATTTTGCCATTATGAACACGGACTACTGAATTCAAATGGGTTCTTTGACATGTCAACATCGTATGACATGCGAGTTGTATTTTTGCCGCTTTTCAAAAAACACTTATCATGGCCAGGAGCGAACCTGCAAACTTGGAGTTAGTAGACCAACACGCTATCCACTCACCCACCGTGGCAAGCTATAATTAGACTGATTAGTACCAACGAACTACAGTAGCTGTGTTGGACATTTTGTGCCAACTTTCAGACTTTTATTAGAAGATAAACTCGCATCCATTCAGACTAAATTTGTGTTCTGACATAGGAGGAATACTGTAGATACAAACATAACAATCCGGCTGGCATTTCTCGTTCCCTCAGCAGAAGTGGTTGAGTTAACGCCTGAATAGAAACGGTACGTTTCCGACGTAGGATCCTGTTCAAAATAGCATGTGCTCACTTCCCTCTACAAGTCCTAGAAGTTTGTCACCGGTGCTTCCGAACATACAGTGCTGGTCAAAACAATCAGGACACCTCCCATAAAGTAACTTTTTCCACTTGCTTTCAATGTATTGGTAATGCGCTATTTTCGTAATTATTAATACAACCTAGCCTCCGTGGCTTAGGCGGCAGCACGCCGGCCTCTCACCGCTGGATCCGTGGTTCAAATCCCGGTCACTCCATGTGAGATCTGTGCTGGACAAAACTGAGGCAGACAGGTTTTTCTCCGGGTACTCCGGTTTTCCCTGTCAAAATTTCATTCCAGCAACACTCTCCACTATCATTTCATTTCATCTGTCATTCATTTAATCATTGCCCCAGAGGAGTGCGTCAGGCCTCGGCAGCCGGCACAGTTCATATCCTCGCCGCTAGATGGGGGCTTCATTCATTCCATTCCTGACCCGGTCGGAGACTGGAAGCAGGCTGTGGATTTTCATTAATACAACCTACAGAGAATAAGCAGGCGTTTAGTAAAAACACATGTATTTTGGTTGAAAAATACGAAAGTTATTGGCAATTTTTAAGTTCCGTATGGTACAAAAATTAACACACTTATGCACGGAAATCCCCATCCTAAGAGAAAACGGGGGACGTAGACATTTGAAATTTGGCATATCAATAAACCTCATAAAGACCTATCAAACGTGTAGTGTAAAATTATTGAGGAAAAATGTGAGGATGAGTGAGAGAGTGATACATTTCTCTTGAATTATTTGAAATTTTCAGGGAAAGTCCCAATTTTGTATGGTCTTTTTAAAATTTTATGATTGGCACCAGCGCTCAAATGTTATCACAGCCTACTTGATACACGTCTGTTTAGACGGGAAATTATGTTTGGGAACATCTGATTGGTTTGTTCTCTGAGTAGCTTGTGATAATTTTTAGTATAAGTGTGTAGTTCGTCGAGTTCAGGAATTTGTTGAAACAAAATGGGCCGTCACTCATCTCCACATTTTTCTTCGATAATTTTACACCACACGTTTGATAGGTCTTTGTGAGGTTTATTGATATGCCAAATTTCAAATGTCTACGTGTCCCCGTTTTCTCTTAGGATGGGGGTTTCCGTGCATACGAGTGTTAATTTTTGTACCATACGGAACTTAAAAATTGCCAATAACTTTCGTATTTTTCAACCAAAATCCACGTGTTTTTACTAAACGCCTGCTTATTCTCTGTAGGTTGTATTAATAATTACGAAAATAGCGCATTACCAATACATTGAAGGCAAGTGGCAAAAGTCATTTTATGGGTGGTGTCCTTAATTGTTTTGACCAGAGGTTTGATATTTTAATGTAAGACACTTACCGCCACTCTAGACTCCTTGAGGTCAAGTCTCATGGCCAGCGCCTCCCTCATGAACACGTCCGGATAGTGACTCGCCAGGAAGGCTCGCTCCAACTCTTCCAACTGCCAGCTGTTGAAGTTAGTTCTCGAGCGTCTCCGCTTGCTGCCGCTAGGGTCGTCTCCACCGTCGGGTGCACCTCCTGCAACAGGAAGATATCACACGTATTTTATTTCCAACAGTGATGACCTCAGGTTAGGAAAGTAAGAAACTCAACACCCGAAGAAAACAGATAATAAAACTCAGGAATTTTTCTAGGTTTATGCCGTGTCTTGTGTGTGGTTCACTGAGGAACACCAAGCGAGGTCATCAGCGGGCTCTTGGTGTCCCCGCCCGGACCCCCACAGGAGTAGTGAACTGTGCTCTACCTCCGTTCTTATGAAGCACATGTGCGCCTCTTAACTGCGACAGCTAAAAGCTCCTTTACATTTCTTTACATTTCATTTTGTCCTTTCCTTTATTGTATCTGCTGCTGTTATAATTCACTTACTATTCCTTCATCAAACAGGGTCCAATAATCCATTAGGATTAAATAGAGATGTTGATAAAATTCCATTTCATCCATATCTTTTATTTGAGGATCTGGTTGGTTGGTTCCTTAGATTAGGGGCTTCGACAACGCGGTCATGTAGCCCCGTGTACTTTGGTTGTGTGTAGAATCTGTCTGATAACCAGCGTTAATTGTGATGACTGTATTGGTGTGTGTTATCTGTGATTCACGTAGAAGGGCTGCAGACGATTTTTTTTTTCAAGTAGTTCATACTTTTGCTAGCAAATGCTACAGTCCACGACACCTAGCTGCAAACGTGGCTACTAAATGCCGTCGCAGTCAGCACCTGGCGGCGAACGTTGGAAATAATATAGCGTTATCAAACTAACCTACACATTTTAGCTTCCACAAGTGTAGTTGGTGGAAGGTTCTTTTACAAGCCATACATCTATGACATGAGACCGCCGGCTTTACTTCGCCTCCGAAGGAAGGCATACTGACGGATTTTTAACGCTCTAAAAAATCCGACGACTTAGGCTGGGTTTGAAACCGTGACCTTGGGCATAGAAGTTCAGCATGCTACCAGTTACGTCACCGAAGCCGCTTCCCACAGAGACAGATGGAAAACTGAATGTGATCTCGTGCAATGGCGTTGTCATGGCAACCTCTGATGGCTCATCCCTTATCAATTTAGTAGCGTTGTCATGGTAACCTCTGATGGCTCTTGGCATTTTCTTCTAATTTCGAAATCATTTTGCTTATCCCTTTCAGACAAAAGTTTTAGGTAATTATTAGGGGAATATTGTCCATTTTGTACGGTTTTGATATTGCGCATATTAAGAGAGATATGATTAATGTTTAAAAAAAAAAATATCCTGCCCCTTTGGTCAATGGCTGGTGCTATCAAAGACCTTTTCATACATCATTTTTGGGCCTTATCCGACACATAGTATGAACTTTGAATGGATTCTATGTTTCACATATAGCAATATTTATAGCAATATTTCCCTTTTTCGAAAAACATTCAAAGTGATTGGTGCAAAATTGCGGTAATCATCGTGTTCACAAGGAAGTGATGTACTGTATATACACATGCATTATATAAAAACGTTCGAACTGACGGTGGTTTTGGGGTCTGGGGGATGTGAAACGTGAAGATATGTCAAAATTTTCCGGAAGGCGAAATATGGTACTGTACCCGATATGAGCCGGGGACTATCGTCTACGCTGACGTATGTATTACATGTTTCTAGAGAGAAGGCGACAGCTATGGAAATTTTAGTCTCTTTGGACATCTGGCGAGAGAGAGCGCATCATAAGATCATGATAAGAAAGGAGGTCATTTATTCGCTTTATTTCCTTATTTCCAAGACTCCAAGAATATCTGAAGAGAGAGAGAGAGAGAACTCTACTTTATATTGCTTACAAGTTTTGAATTCTATCATAAGCAATACATGGAGGATTACGTATTTGATGCTCAAGTCTAGGGGTATGACGTCAGTCAGGACGTGACGTATACTACCACAGGGCTAGTCGGTCACGTGAGTTACGAGAAAGAGGGGTGAGGATCGAGCCTTGACCAGCTGGCAGAAGCAGAAAGAGATTTGAAAGTGTGGAGTGGACTAGTGGGGTTTACCTTGGCTATGCGCGCGAGTGAAATTTTCCGAGACTTCAAACAAGCTAGGTAACAATTTTACAACTTCACAGTATTCGTGTGATATAGAACTTGGTGTAAGCGACGTGAAACTTGAGGTGTTTGAAACGAGGTCGTAACAGCATGGGGATAGACTTCTTGAATTGCGCAGCATAGGCGGCCAACATGTATTGTCTGATAAGCCTAGTTCAGTTCACGGGCATACGAAAGGCAACTTTTAAATGCATTGGCATTGAAATACAACGTTCAGTGGAACATGTTTTTTGAAGCTCATAACGTAATGACATTTTCACATTACTTTCCGAAACTTTGTTCTTCATCCATTTATCTGAACATTTATGAGCGACCACGAGGCGTCAAAACTTAAGAACTTTTCAACATTCCGAGTAACCATTAGCGACCATGAGGCATCGAAACTTAAGAACTTTTCAACATTTCGAGTAACCATTAGCGACTATGAGGCATCGGAACTTAAGAACTTTTCAACATTCCGAGTATCCATTAGCGACCATGAGGTATCGGAACTTAGGAACTTTTCGACATTCCGAGTATCCATTAGCGACCACGAGGCGTTTGAACTTATGAACGTTTCTGATATTTAAATTAAATTAATAATAATGAGTTAGCCTGATCTGATATATAAATTAAATTAATAATAACGGTAGCTGCGTCCTCTTCTCGGCCAGCGGCCTGGAAACTGCGATTCCCACAAATACATAGACAGAGATCACTCAAAGCTAAGAGTCGTTATTCCACCTAAGCTAGTTGAGAAGGTTATCTGGTTAACGCGTCGATCAGCAGCGCATGTGGGAGTAGATAAGACTTAGGCCATTGCGAAGGAGACGTTCGTCTGGAATCGAATGGGACTAACCATTCGTGAAGTTCTCAAAACTTGTGATAGATGCCAACGCAGTAAATACTCTTCAAAGTTAATGAAGGAGTTTCCCAGAGCGATTTTGCCATCTACGCCTAGAGAGTTATTCGCCACGGATATTTTCGGCCCAATTCCCCGTTCAACAAGAGAAAACCAATTTATCTTGGTAACGGTGGATGTTTTTTCAAAATTTGTATCCTTATGCCCAATTCAGAAGGAAACATCCAGATATGTCTTAAGGAGGTTTGAGAACACTGTCTTTCCAACTATGGGCAAACCCGAGAGTATATTAAGTGATCATGGTCCACAGTTCACTAGCATGGAATTTAAAACAGCAATGGAACGTTTAGGAATAAACCATCTCTTCAATTCAGTCCGTTATCCTGAAGGAAATCCGGCAGAGAGGATAATGCCTGAAATTAGCAAATTTTGTAGGCTATATGTTTAGGAAAACCAAACCGGTGGATGGAAGTGGTCCCCGTCATCACCGAATGTCTTAACTCGACAGTACATGAGAGCACAGAACAGATTCCTTCTATTTTGCATCACGGCATCAAACCCAGGCGACCGTGGGATGACAGAGTGAAAGTTCCAACTGATGCTGAACCAACCCAGGAGAGGAGGATTGAAATAGCCGGGGAACGATTGAGACGTCAGGCTGATAAACGATCCAGAAGACACGCTGGAAGGAGATTCCAAGAACAGTTTCGTGAAGGAGATGAGATTCTAATCAGGAAGCCGATTTCATCAAATCTACCAATGAAGGTATATCACAAATTTGCACCTCTGTTAGCTGGACCTTTTCGCATTGGCGAGGTTTATGGGAACAATAGCTACAGGATCATCAAGATGGACAATGATGAGAACGTGGGGGCTTTCAACGCTGCGAGTATAAGGAAATACTATTCTGCTTGAAGGATTGGATATGATAACCTAGAGAATGAACTTTTGGAATATCGTGTACATGAAATGTGAAATGCTGTTCTAAGATTATTATTTTTTATGATCTTCACTTCGTGGGATCAGAAAAAAATCCTGGGAAGGGGAACGATTCTGAGTTCACAAAAAAAGAAAATAAATAAAGGTCTTTCTTGGGTGCTCAGGGTCACCGAAGCACTGATCACTAGAACACACGACACTCGTGACCACTGAGCCCTATCAAAGTTAAAGCATAATTATATATATTGCATGCGAATTTGTAACCATTGTCTATATACACACATATACACCCTATATAAATCATGTGAGTGTGAGGTTATATTATAGTCTATTCACCCTCATTATTATATTTACAAAATTTTACAATATAATCAAACTGGATAGTGTAGGAATATTAATGGTAATCAAATTATTTCCATCATTCTTTAAAAACCATCTAAGAAATTCGTAATCATAAATGTCATCTGTTATTATCACCGTAATAATTTATCCATTATCATCATCATTTATTTTTTATTCAGACTTCACCACCAATTAATTTATTATTAATTTTATTCAGCAATATCAGATCAGATTAAACTATTATTAATTAATTTATTTTAAATTTCAGATCAGGCTAACTCATTATTATTAATTTAATTTAAATATCAGATCAGGCTAACTCATTATTATTAATTTAATTTAAATATCAGATCAGGCTAACTCAAGCCGTGTTGGAGAACAGCTGGCAGACCAAGTGAGTTGGGGTCGACCGCAGCTGAAGCACGAGCTTGGCAGTAACTGGTTTCGCTGGGAGACGAACGATGACAGCTTCGACGCAACATCTAGAACAGCTGACAGAGGTATTCTCTGGCTGTAGAAGACGTCTCAAGGTAGAACAACCGTTTGTTTCATGTCTGTAGTTTTGCTGTAGTAGTAGAGGTCCATTTTTGGAGTGACCAACATCATTTGTAGTTATTCTTATCTTTATCCTTTGTCTTTTAATAGCTTAAATTGTAGAGTTTCATTGTAATTTTTGATACGTCTTCATGAGTCTATGAGAAGTTTTTTAATTCACATTTTAACTTAGATTTGCGTTTCTTTTATTTTAATTCTGAAGGAAACGTTGTACGACTCTCACTTTTGAACGATACTCGTTTTATAAAGGAATGCTTCGATAAAACTAAGATAATTCCATAATGCTTAGATACTTCGATAAAACTAAGATAATTCGATAATGCTTAGATACTTCGATAAAACTAAGATAATTCGATAGTGCTAAGATAACTTGAGAATGTTTAGATTATTCGATTATTCGATTACATTGTATTTTGGAGAAGAGCGTAAATATTGACAAATTGTAAGAACATTTAAACATTATAATTTTTATTAACAATTTCTATGCGTGACAGTGAATGTATTCAATGATATGTCTATAATGCATTGTTATCAAGTAAAGCATAATTGTGAGATGCTATAATATTATATAACAAACATTACGATGTTCATATACACCTGGCATATTTATTTATAACAATTGGAGTGTTATAAAATTCCTATAGCGGAATACAACTTATTAGACAACTAAATAGTCTTGAACTATTATATTACGAATATACACTATAAATTAGGATCATGGTATTGACAATTGAGGTTATTAACAATTGAAGTATAAACATTGTTTAACTGAGATGAATAGACCAGGAGATATGTTAGTCTACCTGCGGTCTTGTATGTTAAAAACAACTTAAATATGAATTGTTCACATATTTAAACTTACACCAGAACCGTGAGGATATGAATTTATTTGTATTAACAACTAAAAGACGAGTGAACTACTAAGTAACTTTGTTAAAGTTTGGTAACGTGAAAGAACAAGTTTATTATGGATCTTAGAGAACGAAAAGCGCTAATGAAAGGAATAAGAAGTACTTTGTGAATTGTATTAATGTGAACGAACATGTAATTGTTGTAATTTGATGCACGAGGTTTAATAATTTAGACACGAGGTGAAACTTAGGAGTGCATTCTGAACAGTAACATACTCTAGCGTAGTTTTCTAGTAAAATCAGTAATTCTTCTATAAGTGTATAGCAAGATGGGTTTTTCAAGGAAGTAATGCCGTGCGGAGTTGTGAAGATTGTTTATAAAGAGGAAAGGAAGGATGTATGACATGTTTAGAGCGTAGTATGACGCCTTTGATAAGTATTGTTCACTGTATTGCGGAAGGAATATATTGCTATTTGGAGCAACGAATTGTTACAAGATGAGTGAAAGCGCTAACACAGAGGTTAGATGTTTCAATTGTTAATGTTTGAGAGTATTTGTAAATGATCCACGTGTTGTATAGAGTCTTGTAGTAGTTTCGCATCGATCTTTATCCTATTGTTTTATTTATTGACACGACATTCCAAGATGTATTTAACTTAATTGTTTGACACTCAGGCTTATTTATTATGACACACCACAAGAAGTACCTGAGAATTTTATCGTTGGTAGAAGCATTGTTGGAGAACTGTAATTTATGTAACAGGGACACTATGAAGCTGTCAGAGCGCGACTGACAGTGTTAATGGTAATTTTTAAACCGTGTGAAGCACGAGATTTGTAAATAATGTAAATATTTAAACCACATATTATAAATAATAATTTTATTAGAGTAGATAGTTACATTCTACGCACATTCGTGTATAATGTAGGGTTTTGAATTTTTAATTTCATTTTTCATAAGTGAACAGCTGATTTTAATCAGTCCATTTTCAATGACACAGCCACAGGGTGATTGTAAAGTTATGTGATCATTTTATGAAACTTAATATCGTTACATTACTGTAACAAGTATATTCAGATACACTTATTCTACAATTAGTAGAACCATTTGACGTGTGTATTAGTAAATTTTAACATGTTTATTTATTCATGGTGATAGGGATTATTTTATTTAATTACCTGTATTTGTTTGGAAATAAATCGCAGGCACTAGTTTTTGTTTGCCTGTTCGTTTTTTATAAATCTGATCATCATTTCATTCTTGCGATCGACATGCGATAATACTGCGAAATAGTTACTAGAGTTCAAATTAGTCTCATCGTTCACACCCGAGAGCTGAGATTCTCGTCCTACCTTTTTGTGTTTAGGATAGTTTATTTCTATGTAAATGTGTATCTAATCGGTAGTGTTATTGCATGACCGGTATGTATCGAGGGTTCCCTAGTCATTATCCTAGTAGGGTAGCGTCGATCTACCTGGCCGGGTATCGACCTCCCTACAATCCTTTTCTATCATTACGGATATAGGCTATGGCTATGCGGGATTCGGGTGCAGTACCCATTGCAATAGTTAGCTTTCTAATGAAATCTACCTAAGAGATAAAACACACTAATACAGTCATCATAATTAACACCGGTTATCAGACACATTCTGGCCGGCCCAGTGGTGTTGGGGCAACGCGCCTGCCTCTCACCCGGAGGCTCGATTCTCGGCTCCGTCAGGGATTTTAGGAACTGACGTGAGGGCTGGAACGGGGTGCACTCATCCTCGTGAGGACAATTGAGTAGCTGTCTGACAGTGAGGCAGCGCCCCGATCACGAAAACCAAGATTAACGGCCGAGGGGATCCAATGAGCTGATCACGCATCACCCCAATATCTGCAGGCCAAATGGCTGGGCAGCGATCGCTTGGTAGGCCTAGGCTCTTCGTGGGCTGTAGTGCCAGGAGTTATTATTATCAGACAGATTCTACACACACACCCAAAGTACATGGGGCTACATGACCGCGTTGTCGCAGCCTCAAAACTAAGGAACCAACCAACCAATTACGAATGAAGTAACAAGTTCAGTGATGTACTTATTTTGCAAATCCGACGCGTAGGTCTACGTTTTGAGTTATTAACGGTTTCCATGTGTCGGCATTAGAAATATAGAGGTTGGGATTCGCTGTGAATCTTACGCTTATGTTGTAATAAAAGGTCTTATGGTAGCCTACATTATAGTGACAAGAGTTTGTCAAAAAGTTAGGAAGGCTTTAAATGCAGTACATCGTAAGCAGAAGTTTCTTAATATATTCCAACCTCTAAATTTCTCAATTGATATGAAGATGATGATGATGATTGTTGTTTTAAGGGGCCTAACATCTGGGTTATCGGCCCCTAATGGTTTGGGTGTTGGTGAAAATGTAAATGAAATGAGACTAAACCTAAAATTAACTACATACAGGGCGCCCGAAAATGTTCTCCGCAGTGGGTACGTGCAGCTGCGAATGGTTGTGACATAAGTTTAGTTGGCTGCACTGTGTCCTTGAAAAGGGAAAAGGGGTCTCCCCCGTGTGGGCTGTCAGTGTGTATTGCGATAAGTGAGCGAGCCTGTATGTCTTCAGTGTGTATCGCAGTAAGCGAGCGTTCAGATAGATTGGAAGAGTAAACAGTATACAGGCGGTAATGTTTACTACTGAAGAGAGAGTTTTTTTTTCAGTGGAATAGGTTTTTCGCGAAGGCGATCAGTTTACAGAAAATGTAAAATTAAGTTTTCAGGCGCAGTTTCCTAATTCAAAGTGCCCAAACTGTGATACCGTTCGGGATTTGATAAGTAAATTTCGTGTGACTGGCTCAGTTCACGATGTACCGGGAACAGGCAGGCCTACGCTTTTAACGGACGAAAACTTGATGAAATCTCCGATATAATGCTGCGTAGTCCAAGTAAATCAACACGAAAATTAGCTCAACAAACAGGAATCTCTAAGTCGACAGCACATAAAGCTGTAAGAGACAAGCTGCAGTTGTTCCCTTATAAATTTTCCGTGTTTCATGTATTAAAACAAACTGATTACGGAAAAAGAGTGATGTACTGTGAATGGTTCCAGCATCTGTTATGAATGGCTGTGGTGAGTACAAAGTTTACTGATGCAAGGGGCAGCCGTGCTACCAACGTAACTGCTGTAGCTAGCTCTCGCAGACGCATGTAGGCACTGCGGAGAACATTCCCGGACTCACTGTACTTACATACTAGAAGATGAAATGGAAATCAAAAACAAGTAGTTTCGTGAAGAACTATACAGCCTATTTTCAAATATCCTACTCATTTTAATTGCCTCTATCAACACACAAAATTTCAGTTTGAAGGTTGTGATAAATTCGTAGATATTGAGAACCGTCTATATATTTCAGATGGTTGCCAGGTTGGATTTTTATTTTTGTACTATTACATTAAGATTATTGTGTCATGTGGTATTCAAACTTCAATCGCATGATTAGAACACAAGAAGTAAAAATGAGGTTTTCAAAAGTCGCACAGCTGCCATCTTGTGATTATGCAAACAATTGAAATAAATTAGATGCCAGTGGATTAACATTTGTATAAGCATTTAACGTGCAACGTTTCACTGCACTCGGATAGTTAATTCGCGAGAAACGTTCATTTACATATTTATACTTTGCGTCGCCGCCATGTTGGATTTGTGATCACCAGGTTACTGAAAGTCCTATAGGTGAACATATGTTCTTAGCCTCTATGAAAATAAAAATAAATCAGTTTGATTGCTGTAAAAGATTCATAGATATTGAGAACTGTCTAAATAATTCGGATGGTCGCCATGTTGGTTTGTTAAATGTATAGGACATAGAGTCATGTACCATTCAAAGAAAATTATTGCCTAGGTTCATTATTCAAACTTTCACTTCGATCGCATGATTACGACACAATAAATAAAAACTTAATTTTAAAATTTCGCACAGCCGCCATCTTGAGGTTATGTAAACAATTGAACTAAATTAGACTCCAGTGCATTACAATGTGTATAAAAATTTGTTGTACCACGTTTCATTACATTTGGATAGTTAAATCGCGAGAAAAGTCTATTTAAAAGTCTCAAATTCGCTTAGCCGCCATGTTAGTTTTGTAGTCACCCGGTTTTTGAAAGTCTAATAGGTGATCTTCTAGTAGTGCCCTTTATCAACGTACACAATTTCAGGGCGATATCGGTAATAGTTTCGGAGGTACTGAATGCTGGTGAAATATTTCGCACAGCCGCCATGTTGGATTGGTGAGACACAATAAAATTTGAAGGGCACGGTCGGGGTCGGCCAGAATAGTGCTATGATCTTACCCGATTTCATTGTAATCGCTCCAGCCGTTTAGAAATTATTAGGGACACACACACACACCTCACACACACACACACACACACACACACGCACAGACACACGCACACACACAGACACACACACACACACACACACAGACACACGCACAGACACACACACACACAGACACACGCACACACACACACACACACACAGACACACGCACAGACACACGCACACACACACAGACACACGCACACACACACAGACACACGCACACACACACACACACACACACACAGACACACGCACAGACACACGCACACACACACACACACACACACACACGCACACACACACACACGGACAAAAGGTGATCTCATAGGCTAATAATAAGCAAAAATATTTGCCATACTAGCAAATTGTGTTAATCCGTATGTTTTTCATCTTTCAACCTATTGAAAGAACTGTGATCGCATATTTCAACATTGTATAAGACCTATAAATATTTTGACGTTTAAGTTAAATATTCGTGCAAGAATATCGCTGTATATTTAACATTCGTGACTGAGAGTGTAGCAGCGAAGTGGAGACTTGACGATCTAAGTTGGATGTTTCGAGGTTATTAAGCACCGTTCATCCACGACATGTTTAACAAGGGGGGAGAGGAAGAATAACATATGAGGTTTGGACAGTCATACAAAATTATTTTCCAACGTTCTTAAACGACCTTAACCCAATTGATTTCCTAGATTCGAGATGCCGCTGCACATTGGTACATAATTATAGGCTGTCAGTTCATGAAGGAATGTCCTTTCCGATATACAATTTCATAACAAGAGAGATAAAAGACAATTGCGCCTTTCCTGCACAAATCGTCGAATCATTGTAAACGATCGTTATCTATGTGTATGTTGTTAGTTTGGCAACAGCGTGATTACAACGTCACTTATTACTTAAGTCCGGGCTTCGGAGGATTCACTCTATTAATTGCAATCGAAGTTCCAAAAGGTGTCAGCTCATTCTATTCTGTATTTAGAAAACATCACCCAACAGGTCGAAGATCACATCAAAGCAAAGTTACTTTGAAGAGAAAGTTACCAGGTAAGGAACATTACAAATTTTCATACAGTAGATTTTTTCAAAGGATTATTAATGTTTTTTCTTAAAAACGGAATGTAATGATATCCATTTACTTAGTTTAAGTCTAAAAGTTCTATTAATGTGCTGATGGAGAAACCAACGTGTTTCGAAACATGTTCACATAGTCTATCAAATATAGACATTTAAGTGTTTATTAGTATTGATTTGGTGAATATATAACGTAAGAGAAACAAAAGACAGGAGGAAAGGAATTGCCCTCAACCCTCGAAGAATGAGAATTAAGGGACTTGGAAGAAAGGAAAGCCAGGAAAGGCAAAGAGGAGAAAAACAGGACCCAGCTCAGGAAACCCTTGGGGTCTCCAACACCCGAACTCACCATACGTGAGCCCTTGAGGGTGTAGCAATATCCAGGGTGCACCAGAAGTGGTGGGGCTACACCCTGCCTCCTTGAGGGCTTTGAGCAGAAGGCAGGAGATAACATGAAAAGATAACAGAGAGGAGCCAGACACAAGTAAGTGCAAGCAATGCCAGACTCAGTTGCGGTCCCTTGGTCGCCAAACCTTCTCAATTGAACAACATAAATTCCATATCATTGACTTCTTCACTACAAGCTTTCTCTTTTGAAGAATTTGTTCATTCATTATTAACATAAAGCAAATTGTTACGGATTTCAACATTTTTAGCCTACTTTTCACATTTTGCAAAAATGAGGAAAAAGTAGACATATGAGATCGGGCAAATGTGTGTCTGTCTGTCCTTCTGTCTGTCTGTCCTTCTGTCTGTCTGTCTGGCTGTCTGTGTGTCCCCCCTATCAACTCCTAAACGGCTGCAGCAATCGAAACAAAATTTGGTAGGAGTAAAGATCTATACCTGAATATCTCACGGCCATATTTCAAAATGATGTCAGTGCTACCAACTGCTGAAAAATCGTAATTGAAATTTGAGCTCTATGTTGGATATCTCGGAAGGTATGAATAGGAGCTATTTGAAAATTGGCACACGTATAGATAATAATATTGCAGTTTAATTTCCTGGAGGTCATACATGGCAGTGTTGCCAAAATGATTATAAGCCGGCTGATAGGTCCAATATTTAAATGCATATAACTTCTACACTATCAATTGGAATTCAACCAAATTTCGTATGTGCTATGTGTTCATAAACAGATATAACTGAGCGTATTCCTAACATCCACCAGGGCTGCTAACTGTTAATAAATGCTCTCAATTTATTTTTTCCAAATACCAATATATCAGAAAGTATACAAGCTGACAACTATAAACTATGCACACGTATAGTACCTGACATTCTGTATTAATTTGGAGTAACTTATATACGTCAGTGCTACCAACATGATTCTAAGCCTGCTGAGAGGTCCAACTTTAAATACACGTAGCTTCTATACTATCATTTGGATTTCAACCAAAATTTGTATGTGCTATGTGCACCATAACAGATACGACTATGCGTATTCTGAAGAGCAACCAGTGTTGCCAACTGTTAAAAAATGGTGTCTCTATTTTTGTTACCCTAATATCAATATATCATAAAATATGCAAGCCAATAGCTCTAAAATTTGCACACGTATAGTACCTGACATTCTAGATTAATTTGGAGTAATTAATATACGTCAGTGCTGCCAACATGATTCTAAGCCTGCTGATAGGTCCAATTTTAAAATGCCTGTAACTTCTATACTAACAAATGGATTTCATTCAAAATTAACACAACAAGAGATCATATTATTGCAGATTATACATGTATGTCATTGTTGCCAACATGATTTTAAGCGCGCTGTTAGATCCAATGTTTAACTGCATGTAACGTCCATGCTATCCATTGGACTTCAACCAAATTTTGTATTCTGTACCTTAAGAGATGGAAACAAGAATATATTCAGTCACCAGGGCTGCCAACTGTAGTTCTCTATTAGGCTACATTATGCCAGGTATACAGTATTTCGAACTAATTAGAAATTTCTATATTACCAATTTAATTTTGTCATTATTCTAGATAGATCCATATAGATTAATCAATGGCATGAATTTTAAATTTTAAGAAAAGTAGGCTCTTTAGTTCGTCACGGAACTTCTTGTTAGAGTATCTTTAAGCATTTAGATACAGTATTTAGCATTTTGAAAATATTTTTGAACTCATTTTTATAATGTAATCTTGCAACTTCATTCATATCGTACCTGCTGAAGAAGGTTCTAATACAACCGAAACCGGTACAGTGTACCCATATTGGATTTTATTGACTTATGACTTAAGGTCTTTTGCTATTACAATCAAACTCTGTCAACAAGGAAAAGCTTTTGATTGCGTATCTCGTGTAAAACTTGTTGAAATTTTAAAATCTACTAGTGTAGACGTTGGTGATCTTCGTATAATTATCCATCTGTACTTGAATCAAACGTCAGAGTTCAAAATAGAAGGAACTACAACTGAGGACATAGCTATACGAAGAGGTGTCCGCCAGGGATGTGTCCTGCCCCCACTCCTCTGAAGCTGTGTTCAGAGAGGCTATTAAAGATGTTAATCTATGCATCAAGATCAATAGATCAATGGCTATATCATTAATAACATCCGATTTGCTGATGACACGACTGTGCTAGCCAGCAACCCTAGTGATCATCAAATTATTATAAACAATATTGTGAGGACCAGTGAAACCTACAGCTTATCCTGGAATATTAACAAGACCAAGCTGATTGTATTCTCGAAAACACCAAAACAGGCCCCCCTACACATCAGCAACACCATCGTCCAACAAGTATCTCCCATCAAATATCTTGGTACTTTAGTGAACCAGCATTGTGATTCAAAGAGTGAAATCTTATCCAGGATTGGACAAGCAAACAATTAGTTCCATGAAGAACTATACAGCGTATTTTCATATATCCTCCTTATGTTAATTGCCTCTATCAATATACAAAATTTCAGTTTGATTGCTGTAATAGATTCGTAGATATTGAGAACCGACTAAATATTGCGGATGGTCGCTATGTTGGATTTTTATATATGTAGGTCTTAGAGTTATGTACTGTTACATGAAGATTATTGTGTACGTGAAGTATTCAAACATCAATCGCATGATTAGGACACAAGAAGTAAAAACGAGATTTTAAAATTTCGCACAGCTGCCATCTTGTGGTTATGGAAACAATTGAAAAAAATTAGATGCCAGTGGATTAACATTTGTATAAGGATTTACTGTACCAAGTGTCACTGCATTCGGATGGATAAATTGCGAGAAACGACCATGTGAATATTCATACTTCGCGTCGCCGCCATGTTGGATTTGTGATCACCAGGTTATTGAAAGTCCTATAGATGAACTTATGTTCAAAGCCCCTATGAATATTAAAAAATTCAGTTTGATTGCTGTAATAGATTCGTAGATATTGTGATCCGTCTAAATATTTCGGATGGTCACCATGTTGGATTGTTATATGTATAGGCCATAGAGTCATGTACCATTAAAGAAAATTATTGCGTAGGTTCATTATTCAAACTTTTACTTCGATCGCATGACTACGACATAAAAAATAAAAACTTAATTTTAAAATTCGCACAGCCGCCATCTTGAGGTTATGTAAACAATTGAACTAAATTAGATACCAGTGCATTACAATGTGTATAAAAATTTCCTGTGCCAGATTTCATTGCGTTTGGAACATTAAATCGCGAGAAAGATCTGTTAAAATTTTTCAAATTCGCTTGGCCGCCATGTTCGTTTTGTAGTTAACCGGTTTTTGAAAGTCTCATAGATGAACTTCCAGTAGTACACTTTATCACCGTACAAAATTTCAGGATGATACCGCCAATAGTTTCAGAGATATTGAATGCCGGTGAACTATTTCGCACATCCGCCATCTTGTGGTTATGTAAGGAATTGATCGAAGTTAGATGTCGGTACATTACAATGTGTATAAACATATACTGTACCATGTTTTATTGCGTTTGATTGGTTAAATCGCGAGAAACGTCTATTAAAAGTCGCAAATTCGCATGGCCGCCATGTTGGTTTTGTAGTTACCAGTGTTTCAGAAGTCACATAGGTGTACTTCTAGTAGTTCCCTTTATCTCCGTAATAAATTTCAGGGTGATATCGGGAATAGTTTCGGAGATATTGAATGCTGGTCAAATATTTCGCACAGCCGCCATGTTGAATTGGTGAGACGTAACAAAATTTTAAGCGCACGGTCGGGGTCACCCGGAATAGTGCTATGAACGTACAGAGTTTCATATAAATCGCTCTAGCCGTTTAGAAGTTATTAGGGGGGGGACACACACAGACACCACACACACACACAGACAAAAGGTGATCTCGTAAGCCTATTTTTCCAAAATTGAAAATAGGATAATTATCCAACGGTCAACGTCTAAGTTTTCTACGTTGACTATTCAACACGTTAACCTTAACTGTAATAAATCAATTCAAATTGACACCCTACAAAATTGAAACAAATAATGGAACCCAAATATACCAGATGTGCTCGACACCAGTTGCTGTGAATTGGACAGAAAAACATATTAAACCGACAGAAGTCACAAAAAGTGTGTGCAAGTTGTTTGCCGGTGCCAGTTGTGTGAACATGAGAGTATCAATTTGTTGGCAGGCTTTTTTCCCCTCATTAGAGGGACGGGAAGTTAGCGTATCCAAACAATCAAAGGGTAGTGACGGTCATTAGGCCTACACGGTGCCTGCCTAAGTAAATTGTAAGGTTTGATGTAACCTACGGCTAATGATACAGGATGGATCACACTTCCGCGGGGACAAGGATACAGAACAAAAACAGCGACACCCACGACATTGCGCCACAATAATTAAATAAACCTTCATTACCTGACCACGTGTTCACTAACGCAGTTTAAATGTCTATTTCTTTTTTTGACTTGTATGAATTCTGTGATGTCGTATAGACTATGACTGTCGGATAATTTCATTATTGAAAGGGTGGTTTCATCTTGATTGTTCAATTAGCGTCTCCTGAAATTAGAATTTGACTGACTTATTGATTGATAGAGAAAGTCAACCAGTTTTGTTATCTAGGAAACATTATTTCTAGAAGTGAAGGGGCAAATGAAGATGTCCAAAACAGGGTTAACAAGGCCAAAGGGGCCAGTGTGGAAGTCTCGAGAATTGAGGATAAAGACAAAACTGAGGATCTTCGAGACGAATGTGAAATCAGTACTCCTCTACGGCTGTGAGACGTGGAAGGTGACGGGAGAGATATCACGCAAGGTCCAGACATTCATAAACAGATGTTTGACAACAATCCTAGGAGTGCGATGACCAGATATTATATTACATCAGGATTTCTGGGAACGTACCCAACAACGCAAGTCAGAAATCCAGATTAAAGAACGGAAATGGGAATGGTTAGGCCACACTCCGCGTAAAAGACCCGTCAGTTTACCAAAACAGGCTATTGAATGGAATCCTCAGGGAGCTAGAAGAAGGGGAAGACCAAGAATAACAGTGGAAGCAGAGGCGCCATCAGTTGGGAAGTCCTGGAAGAACATCAAGACCGTAGCAGCAAACCCAGTCGGATGGAGAGCTCTTGTATGTGCCCTATGCTCCGCCCAGGAATAACAGGAATTAAGTCAGTCAAGAAATTAGAATTTGACTGACTTATTGATTATTCAAGTAATTGATTAGCATGATATGGACACTGTGTACTCTTGGACATGAGAATTGTCTAGGCTACATTGCGCATCTCTACACTAAGCATTTTCTCGTTTTATGGCTAAGATTCTTGTATCGTGCAAAAATTAATACTAATCGTAACAAAAGAAAATAGCCTATATGTTAAAATCATTGATTTATTCAGGAAATGATTTTTTTAATGTTCATAGGGTCTATGAACTTAAGTTCACCTATAGGACTTTAAATAACCTGGTGATCACAAATCCAACAAATATTCACATGGACGTTTCTCGCAATGTAACCATCCGCGTGCAGTGAAACTTGGTACAGTAAATCTTTATACGAATGTTAATCCACTGGCATATAATTTATTTCAATTCTTTCCATAACCACAAGATGGCAGCTGAGCGAAATTTTAAAATCTCCTTGTTACTTCTTGTGTCCTAACCATGCGATTGAAGTTTGAATGCTACACGTACACAATAATCTTCATGTAAAAGTACATAACTCTAGGACCTACATATATAAAATCCAACATGGCGACCCTCCGAAATATTTAGTCGGTTCTCAATATCTACGAATCTATTACAGCAATCAAACTGAAATTTTGTATGTTGATAGTGGCAATTAACATAAGTAGGATATATGAAAATAGGCTGTATAGTTCTTCACGCAACTACTTGTTTCTATTTCCGTTAACTGCCTCTAAACTATTGTAAAATAACCAGTGATGGCCGAAGCAAAGAGGATATAAAAAGTAGGTTAGCTCAGGCCAGGAAAGCATTTCTACAGAAAAGGAATCTGTTGACATCGAATATAGATTTAGGTATTAGGAAGTCATTTTTGAAAGCCTTTTTCCGGAGCGTGGCACTCTATGGAAGTGAAACTTGGACTATTGGTGCAGCAGAAAAGAGGAGAATTGAAGCGTTTGAAATGTGGTGTTACAGGAGAATGATGAAGATCAGATGGTTAGACAGGGTTACAAATGAAGAGGTGTTAAGGCGAGTGGGAGAGGAGAGATGTTTATGGCGACTGCTAATGAAGAGAAGAGATAGGTTGGTAGGACACTTAGGCCTACTAAGACACCCAGGAATAGCAATCTTAGTTATGGAAGGAAGGGTCGAGGACAAGAACTGTAGGGGTAGACCAAGGTTAGAATATGTTAAACAGATTGCCTCGGATGTAGGGTGTTTAGCTATGTAGAGATGAAACGATTAGCTCAGGACAGGGAGGCGTGGAGGAGAGCTGCATCAAACCAGTCAAAAGACTGAAGACTAAGACAACAACAACAAAATAACTTACTCGTGAATAGGTAAAATAGTCTAATTCCACCAAAGTTAATACTGAATAACACAATCTAAACATTAGCCATCTTCGAATAAAAATTGAGCCTTGCTGTATGTCTTCTAGGAAAAGAGTTTCTCTTTCTAGGGTATATGCATACTTGCTTGCTCCTATGGCCCTTTTGATATATCTTATTTCACGGTTTCTAGTTTTTCCAAGTCACTAATTTTCAGTTTGTCCCATTTCAATCCCGTCGGTGTCGTCGTTTCGAACAGTCTCACAGATATTGCTAGTTTTGGTGATGTAAATTATAGGAAGACCGTATATTGGCTTTCACGGCCAGTGAATTAAAACTCAGCAATTTTGCTAGGTTTATGCCGTGTCTTGTATGGGGTTTCGCCCAGGACACCAAGCTGGCTCATCATTACGAAGCGCACCAGTGCCTCTTTGCTGCGAGAGCTAAGAGTCTTAATTCACTGGCCATGAAAGCCAATATAGCATCTTTTATAGGAACCTTGTTCCCGAAATAATAATTACTACGTGCTATAGAAAATTGAAATTTGTCATGCCCTTTGTGTGGAGTGTGCTACTGTGTGGATGTGAATCTTGGACGATCGGAGGTCAGGATTGGAAGCGACTTGAAGCGTTTGAGATGTGGGTCTGGCGGAGAATGTTACGGGTTAAATGGATTGAAAGGAGGACTAACATCAGCATCCTGCAAGAAATTCAAGGGAAGAGAGAACTCGACCAACGATCCATAAAAGCTTAACTCACAGGCCACATTTTGCGTCATAAAGCTTTCCTAACTAATCTCCTAGAAGGAAAAATCACAGGGCAGAAATATATAGGACGATCGTGATATAAAAAATAAACAAGTAGTTCCGTGAAGAACTATACAGCCTATTTTCATATATCCTACTTATGTTAATTGCCTCTATCTACATACAAATTTTCAGTTTGATTGCTGTAATAGATTCGTAGATATTGAGAACCGACTAAATATTTCGGATGGTCGCCATGTTGGATTTTATAAATGTAAATCCTAGAGTTATGTACTGTTACATGAAGATTATTGTGTACGTGTAGCATTCAAACTTCAATCGCATGATTAGGACACAAGAAATAAAAACGAGATTTTAGAATTTCGCTCAGCTGCCATCTTGTGGTTATGGAAACAATTGAAATAAATTATATGCCAGTGGATTAACATTCGTATAAGGAATTACCGTACCAAGTTTCACTGCACTCGGATGGTTAAATTGCGAGAAACGTCCATGTGAATATTTATAATTCGCGTCGCCGCAATGTTGGATTTGTGATCACCAGGTTATCTAATGTCCTATAGGTGAACTTAAGTTCATAGCCCCTATGAACATTAAAAAAATCAGTTTGATTGCTAAAATAGATTCGTAGATATTCAGAGCCGTCTAAATATTTCGGATGGTGGCCATGTTGGATTGTTAAATGTATAGGCCACAGAGTCATGTACCATTAAAGGAAAATTATTGCGTAGGTTCATTATTCAAACTTTCACTTCGATCGCATGATTGCGACACAAGAAATAAAAACTTAATTTTAATATTCGCGAAGCCGCCATCTTGAGGTAATGTAAACAATTGAACTAAATTAGATACCAGTGCATTACAATGTGAATGAACATTTCCTGTACCAGAGTTCATTGCGTTTGGAACATTAAATCGCGAGAAAGGTCTATTTAAAATTTTCAAATTCGCTTGGCCGCCATGTTCGTTTTGTAGTTAACTGGTTTTTGAAAGTCTTATAGATGAACTTCCAGTAGTGCCCTTTATCCCCGTAAAAATCCAGGATGATATCGGGAATAGTTTCGGAGATACTGAATGCTGGTAAAATATTTCGCACAGCCGCCATGTTGGATTGGTGAGACGTAATAAAATTTGTCGGGCACGGTCGGGGTGGTCCGGAATAGTGCTATGAACTTACCGAGTTTCATTGAAATCGCTCCAGTCGTTTAAAAGTTATTAGGGACACGCGCAATAACACGGACAAAAGGTGATCTCATAAGCCTATTTTTTCAAAATTGAAAATAGGCTAAAAATAAAACATTAATAAATAAAAGTAAAAAAATAAAATTCAAAACCAAAAATTAAGTCCAGAATAAAACATCAAAATAAAAATTCAAAAAAATAAAAATAAAAATGTAAAAATTAAAACCAAAAATCAAAAGTCAAGATAAAAAATCGAAATAAAAATAAAAAAAACAAAAAAATTAAAATCAGAATTAAAAAGTCAAAGGTCAAGAATAAATACAGTACGGTATTCAAAAAAAATAAACAAATAAAATAATAAGACTTCACACTAACTCTTCATTATGGTTCCTTCTATGAAATGAATTGAGTGCTGAAGATAGAGAGCAATGATTGTGGAGACAAAGAAGTTGAAGGAAAATGCGAGATATCGATGTTGGAGTGTATTCGATTGACATTCTAGTTACTGTCTAAATCGCATCGCCCACCTACAATGTCAGGTCATCTTGCACATTAATAGCACCACATTCCTGCCCCTCAGAATGTCCTACGTGCTATTAGTGAAGACATAAAAACATACCATCCCATCCTCTCCCCGTGGTGATCTAATTTAAGAATAATTCATTCAACTAATGAGCTTTTTCAAGCGACCAATGGTGTGCGTGTCAATATTATCATCCTGTGTCGGCTTTTGTAATCAATGTAGTCGTTTGTTTTTCCAGCGCAACCTGGCGTGTAATGTATTGCCTCAGGACAGATGGTTCATATGGAACGTAACGAGCTACTAAGTATAACTTACTGTACAGCTGGACGGCTCTTCGCGGAGTTCTTTCACTACAGGCTTTTCAGTCGGTCAACACGAGATTCGCTGGCGTATTACAATTAATTTCCAGAAATAAATTACATTAGTTATTTATTGATGCACTTAATTAGTTAACAAGTAGTTCCGTGATACTAACAAAATGGATTTAATCCGAAATTGGCGCAATAATTGATAACTAGCAGAGCCCGCGTAGAGTATCTACGCAATAACAGTACAATGTAAGGAACGGCCTGAGCTATTAGTAACATTACATTTATTTACGAAATAAAACTTCACAAACTTAAGATGTTGATACCAGTGCAGGAAGGAAGCATCCAACTGGGCTGGGGAATGATAACTTCACAGAGGACATTTGGGATACAACCAGGACTTCTTTCACATACAGTAGTTCTCGAGTGAGGTGTAGGCTACAGAGTTGCATCTAAGGAGCCAAATCACATTTCTTCCAAGATAATGCATTTTGTTAAGATACTTTTTGAATTTATCTATCAAAAATTTCTCTAAACGCACAGTTGGTTATTTTGTTACTTGTTGACACAACCGATAGCGAGCTAAACGATCTTACCCGTGCAAGGGCTACGTAAAGCTGTCCATGAGTAAAGACGGGTTTTGTCAAGTAAAGGCAGATTTTATTTATTTATTGTCAATGAAAAAGCCAAACGTACTGGGAACTCTCTTCTTTTAAATTTAAAAGCCATGTTCGTATCAGAGGGGATCAGGGTTACCCTGGGTATGAAAACGATTTCTCTCTTATCAGAATCTGTAATAGTTGCCTCTATTATATTAAGTAGTAACTCGTTAACTATTAGCATCGTCCCACTGCAGACCCCATTTGTGGGTAGAATATTTCTTAATGACATAATGATAGCACCTTTCTTAAGTCTAAGTTTGTGTGGAGGCAAGCCAGTTGGTGTCAGACTGTTCAAAATTTCTGCAGGGTAAGTCAAGTGATCTTGTGCATGCTCACGCACAATACAGTCTACACTCTCGTAGACTACCTCATCTCTAGGTAAACGCTAAAGTACTCGATTGTGCAGTTCAAGTGATGCTTCATCGGCGACCGTAAGAATAGTGTTTCCTTTAAGCTCCTGTGGGGTGACATCAGTAAAATCAAAATCACCAAATAGCTGTTCGACTGGATCTTGTATTTGTGGATAGCATGTAGATGGTACCGTAACTTCCGCCCCAGTCTTGCCTTCTCCTATTTCTAAAAGCCATGTAGAAAATTCTGTTTCAGAATGTAAAGCCCGCATGTTCTGGGTGAGTTTATTCCAGAGGCTATGCCGCTTCAAACAGCTAGCAACTGTCAGAGAAAGTTATCCTCTCATTATAACAGGAAGGACTTGGCGAAAATCACCACCCAGTAAGATAACTTTACCACCGAATGTTTCAGTACAGTTGCTCAGTTTCAGGTGTGCTCAGTGTGCTGTGAAGTGCAGGTAACTCCAAAATGATGTTTCCAAATGTGTGTAGGGAAAATTGTTGTCTGCCAAAATGTCAGGGTTATTTGAAGACAATTTTTGCCATTTTGTTTGTCTGAATGCACCCATGGGATTAGAAGCAGATTCACTGGTTGTTTTCTATCAATTAATGACACTAATGAAGGTATCTGTTAACATCTGTACGAAATTACTGACTGTCAAGTATTTCAAAGTCCTGTTTATTAGCCTACTTTCGATTTTTGCAAAAAATGAAAGTAGACTTATGAGATCAACACAGGGCGAAAAAAGTGTGTCTGTCTGTGTGTGTGTATGTGTGTGTGTGAGTCTGTGTGTGTGTCTGTGTGTGTGTGTGTGTGTCTGTGTGTGTGTGAGTGTGTGTACTCTGAATGTCTGTCCCCCCCTATCAATTCGAACACGGTGAATGCGAATTGAACGAAATTTGGTACAAAGGTAGCACTAGCAAAGGACACCTCAGTGTCATGTTTTATATCGCCACCATCTTGACGGAAACGTAATGGCGGCCACACAAATGTTCAAAGCTTAAATCAAATTACGATTAACCTAATCATCCGATCTCTACCAAATTTTGCAAAAACATACCTTTATGGGGGAGCATCCTTTGACCAAATAACTAGGTCATTAGCCTAATAGTTTGCGGATGGCGGCCATCTTTGTGTGAAAATCAATTCCCCCTATTAATTCAAACACGGTGAAACCAAATGGAACGAAATTTGGTACAGAGGTAGCACTTGCAAAGGGCACCTCAGTATCATGTTTTATATCGCCGCCATCTTGACAGAAACGTAATGGCGGCCACACGAATGTTCAAAGCTTAAATCAAATTAAGATTAACCTAATCATCCGATCTCTACCAAATTTTGCAACTACATACCATTATGGAGGGAGCATCCTTTGACCAATCTAATGGGTTATTAGCCTAATAGTTTGCGGGTGGCGGCCATCTTTATGTCAAAATTGATTCCCCCTATTAATTCGAACACGGTGGACCCGAATGGAACGAAATTTGGTACAGAGGTAGCACTAGCAAAGGGCACCTCAGTGTCATGTTTTATATCACCGCCATATTGACTGAAACGTAATGGCGGGCACACGTATGTTCAAAGCTTAAATCAAATTACGATTAACCTAATCATCCGATCTCTACCAAATTTTGCAACTACATACCTTTATGGAGGGAGCATCCTTTGACCAATCTAATAGATCATTCGCCTAATAGTTCGCGGATGGCGGCCATCTTTGTGTCAAAATAGATTCTCCCTATTAATTCAAACACGGTGAAACCGAATGGAACGAAATTTGGTACAGAGATAGCAATAGCAATGGGCATCTCAGTGTCATGATTTATATCGCCGCCATATTGGCAGAAACGTAATGGCGGCCACACAAATGTTCAAAGCTTAAATCAAATTACGATTAGCCTAATCATCCGATCTCTAGCAAATTTAGCAACAACATACCTCTATGGAGGGAGCATCCTTTGACCAAACTAATAGGTCATCAGCCTTATATTTTGCGGATGGCGGCCATCTTTGTGTGAAAATCGATTCCCCTTATCAATTCGAACACGGTGAAACCGAATGGAACGAAATTTGGTACAGAGGTAGCACTAGCAAAGGGCACCTCAGTGTCATGTTTTATATCACCGCTATCTTGACGGAAACGTAATCGCGGCCACCCAAATGTTAAAAGCTAAAATGTAATTACGACCAACCTAATAATCTAGTCTCTACCAAATTTTGCAACACCATATCTTTATGTGGGAAACATATTCAGACCAAACTGCAAGAACATCAGCCCAATAGTTTGCAGATGGTGGCCAAGTATGTGTGCAAATCTATTCCCCCTATCAATTCAAACACGGTGAAACCGAATTGAACAAAATTTGGTACAGAGGTAGCACTAGCAAAGGGCACCTCATATTCATGTTTAATATCCCTATAGCACGTTGTATTTCAACAAGCTACTACAACCAACATTCAATTATACTCCTTGAAAAGGACAAAGAGTTATAACAATACCCATGCATTTAGGAGAAAGTAGGCTATATGTTCTTTACTGAACATCTTGTTTTTATTTTGTATTGGTTTTACGCCCCTGTTAACTACTGCGGCTTTTAGAGACGCTGAGGTACCGTAATTTTGCCCTTTTACGTGCCAGTAAATCTGCTGACACGGCTCCCTCACATTTGCGCACCCTCGAATGCCAACTGGCTGCGCCAGGATTCGATCCTGCAACCTTCAGTAATGCTGGCTTGAACGTTACCATTGAGCCATGCAGCCAACCTAAGGCATATGTGAATAGAACGAATGATTCATCAGTGAAAAATCTTCCCGCTAAAAATAGCAAGCTCAATAATATATTACACGTGTGATATGCTTTTGAAAATATCTGTAGGCGAGTCAAACTGCTGTCATAGAATGATGATCAAATGTGTTAATGTCAATATACATGTATTTCATTCATATTACTGCCCCTTTCTGATCAACATCCATCTCCCTTCCTTATAATATGCTACAATAAGTACCGGTACGCGAAGGACATAACATCTGTATTATTTCTTTGAGTTTTGGAAGTCGAATATTGTGTTATACTTCAATAGTTCGTTCCAGTAGTTGTCTATTAGAGCCACTAGATGGTAGCACTATGCGCTGTCGCCACTTGCTCTGCGCGTGCAGATCGTAATTGCTGTTTTTCACTGTTTTATGGAAGGAATACTGTAACTCCTGTAAACTCCTGCATAACTCACTTACAAAATGTAAAACGTTAATAATACTCCTTCATAGAACAATATTTCAGTGGTAAAAGAAGAAGTCGCCAAGAGGTGGGAATGATCCTGGGCTCTTGCGATCCGGAGGCACTCGCCTAATCCACTGCGCTATTGCTTTACATGAGTGTAAAAGTTGACGCACGAAGTCACTATCTCAATAACTGGCTGTCTGGAGAAAATAGTCCCTCCTTCATTTCAGTTGCACATTCGTATAGTTCATACTCTTACTATATGTTTTTGTCAGGACTTAGTTAATATCTGTCTTCAAATACGCGCAAGCCTTATGCATGTGCGCGTACAGTTATTAAATACATTACATTTTAATGAGTAGTGGTTCGGCCGTGCGGCCATGTTTGAATGGCAACAGCTACAGGTTCGTGAGCGCAAGGAAAATATTTGATCTTGAAAAATAAAATATTTCCGTTGACTTTTCAGGAAATGCAAGATTTTTCCTGTACTATTGAGACAATTTGGAAGATTTTGGTACAAACCACACCTTCTAACTCCCTCTGGTTCAGGAGCTTGAGTTTTGTGAAACATGCACCTTAGCGTATTATTATATAGACTAGCAACCTGCCCCGGCTTCACCCGGGAACAGTTATGAATGCAAAGTGATAAGCTACTTTTAACCGAGGTCTTATAAGATTTCCTTGTATTCGACATTAGTCGTTTTCCCTCCGGCAGTGAACACGGAAAGATTTCGGTTTGATGTAACACGCGATAGAGCCACGTAAAGCTGTCCATGAGAAAAACATTCTCCACTGACATCAAGTTCAGTCACGCTAAGTGTCTGGCCCTGTGATTTGTTTATAGTCACGCCAAAGCAGACTCTTAATGGGAATTGTACTCGTTTGAAATGATAAGGCAAATCTGAAAGAATCATGGGGATTCTGGGTACTAAGACCGTTTCTCCTGTACCACAGCTAGTTAAGATAGTTGCTTCAATGAAACAGTTTTTCAAAGTTTTCACTACCAATCGCGTCCCATTGCATAACTTTGGTGGGTGTAAATTACGTAACACTCCCACTTTTGAATAAGCTTGTGTGGTGGCAAGCCAGAAGGAATTAAAGAATTCAGGAATTCTGTAGGGTAATGAACAGCTTCTTCACTATCGACTATTGCGTCTACTGAGTAATATACTTGAGCCTGGGCAGTGAATTTGGAGAACACTAAGTCATTAATGTTCACAACATGTTCATTTGTCGGCGATAATATTGCTCTTTCTTTAAACCATGAATGAGACTTGTTAGATAGGTCATGGATTTCAGGATAAATGCTATCAATCAATTCTTGAATGCTGCTTACTAAAACACAGAAATCATGACTGAGGGTAATTTTCCCGTCAATGACCGGTAAATCCCCATTTCCGACTCTAAGTAACAAATTAGCAAACAAACTATTATCTTCAGAAATTGAGAGTACTCTCATGTTAGTTTTGGGTGTCAATTTTGTTATATCCACCCAGACGTAAGATCTTTTTAATGAAGCGTTCACTTCGCCGGCTCTCGTTTCTCTGGTAACAACTGGTAAGATTTGACGAAAATCTCCGGCGAACAAAACTGTGCAGGCACCCATATGTGTGTTCCGATTCCTTAGATCACGCAAGGTCCTGTCTACAGCTTCAACGGAAGTTTTGTGCGACATTGTAGCCTCATCCCATACAACTAAAGAACAATTTTGGATTAAACTGGCAGTGTTATTTTGTTTTGAAATATTACATACGCTTCCATCATTACTGCTGACTTTCACAGGAAGTTTAAATGTTGCATGTGCAGTTCTTCCCCCTTCCAAAAGAGTGGCTGCAATTCCAGGTGATGCGACGGCAAGAGCAATATTACCACCAGGCCTCACTTTGCCGAGCAACACATTAATCAAGAACGTTTTGCCTGAGCCCCTAGGGGCATCTAGAAAAAATATCTTACCTTCCTTCTTAGTGATGCTAGATATGATGGTGTCATAAGCTTGTTTCTGATCGTGGTTCAGACGGTGTTCTTTTTGAGCAACGGTTTGAAGGAGCCGACGACGAAGTCTTTCTTTCTCTCGTGACAATCGAGAAATTATTTGTTGCTTTGTTTCATTGTTACGTAATAAGCGCTTTATTTCGATGTTTTTGACCTATATCCGTTTTACATCTCGGCATGATGGCTTAAAATCACTGACTGGACTATTAATTATAACGAAATCTTGTCAGACGTAATTTAAGAATGGCGAGGTGCATTAAACACAAATCCCCCTTCCGTCCAATCTTATCTTAACTGTGTATTTTGCGGAACGGAATGTTCACAGGCGAAATGAAGAGCTGCACTTCCAGGGAAAGGCGAGGTGCATGAAACACAAATCTCCCTTCAGTCCAATCTTAACTTGACTGTGTATTTTGCGGAACGGAAAGTTCACAGGCGATATAAAGAAAAGCCGAGTTGCAATTCCAGGGAAACTCCAATCACAAGCACCCTTCTCTGAAGTCTTAACTCAACACGACTGGACGGTTTGCTGCTGGCTGTATCTGGGATAATAGGTTCGCCTGCTAGTTAAGCTGTAATAGGTGTGATAGACTCGCTCTTTGCTTGCTCGTAAACTGTCGCCTCAGTATTTGAATGGACATGTTTGGAAGAAATGAAAACGTAAAGACACTTTTATTGGGCGATGTATTGAAGATAGAGATATGCTCTCCGGACTTGTCTTTGTAGAACTTTTCATGCTGAACATTTCTTACACTCATAGTATTTAGATATTTTTAACGGTTTGCCCAGCGTAAGCTTATAAAGCGCTTGGACGCCAGGGTTTTATTTTCGACTTCTTCACTGAAACCGTTACTGTTCGGCTTCCTTTCATCATAAATAAATTATTTTCGACAGAAATCATCCTCGAGATATCCTTTACATAATGGTGAAAACCGTATCAAAATCAATCCAGAGGTTCTCGAGATTACCCGTGACATCCACGAATCGGGGACTTTGTTTTATACTAAGTAGAGGTAAAATTTCCGGTTAACTAGGGCACCCGTACTGCTCCGCAGCATTATTTTTCAGTATTGGAATAAAAAAAATTACGACATTATGTAATAGTTTATAACCTTTATTTCACAATACTTCCTTCCAGACAATGTTCGCTGTGCGTCGACCCTTAGGTTTAATTTCTACTTCTACATCTTTAAATGATTTTCCTCGGGATAGGGAAACATAGAATATTCCATGGCCTAAAACAGGATCAGGCAAGTAGATTCCAACTCGATGAAGCGTTTGACCCTGCGCTTTGTTGATTGTAATACAAAACGCTAGTGTAATAGGATATTTCCGTCATTAGAACCAAAGATATGATTGAAAAAAAGGAAGCTTGGAGTTTAACGTGACCGTTAATCGCGCGATCATAAGCCACGGGACCTCCGTTTTACGTGGAATCCGAACCACAGGACATGGCATTTCACATCGAAAATCTCACATGCAGTGACCGGGAATCGAACCCGGTCCGCCTTGGTGAGAGGCAAAGATATGATTGCTACAATGAGAAAAAAATGTGATGTAATATCGAATGTTCACTCATAACTTTCCTCAGAATCAGCCGATTTCAATAGTTAAGAGCTCAAATGAAAGCGCTTGATTTACTGAGTGTTCTTAGATCAAAACGACCTGCATACCTACCAAAGATATGATTTCTTCAAAGTTGGAAGAAGTTGGAAAAAGTTGAAAAAATCAAATAATTTGAGGAAGGCGGAAGCTAGGTGCTTTGTAATACTTGATAACAAATCTGTGCATGAATACCATTCATTTGAAAAAAAGAATGAAGAAAATCGACCGGATAGTCTGGCCGGACGGACCCTGATAATTTTTCATAAATATTTTTATTATATACATTCTGAGGAACACATGCTGTATATGACACCGTTGCCAACATTATTTTACGCGCGCTGATAGATCCAATGTCTAACTGCATGTAATTTTGTATGTGTATTCTGTGCCTTACGAGATGGAACTAAGAATATATTCAGATTCACCACGGCTGCCAACTGTAGTGCTCTATTAAACTACACTATTGCAGGTATATTTTGAACTAATTAGAAATGTTAGTATTACCACTTAATTTCGCCATTATTCTACATAAGTGCATATAGATTAAACATTGGCATCTTAACTTTTAAGAAAAGTAGGCTCTTTAGTTCGTCACGGAACTACTTGTTAGTTGTTATATTACCAGTAGTTTAGTTCTGAGAGTCATTCTTGGTAGGTATCAGTGGTGAAAGCACAAGATACAGAAGCAATCGAAGGATTTTGTGAACATTATAAAACCCGATAACCTTGCTTCACGAAATGCTTTCAATATATTTCAACAAACAAAGTCATTAAGTTGACTATGTAAACTGCCTTAATGCTTTAAGAACACAAATTAAATTAAGAATTGTGAATTATTTATGTTGTAAGCATAAATCATTTCGTTCCGTATTTGAATTTGATGGCAGCAATTACTGTAACTGCATTTTCTAGTAATCCATCACATTATTCGTCAGCGAATTATCTCGTTAAAATACAGCTCCAGGTTTATTATAATAAAATTAGGCTGCAATGTTTTAGCGTAGATCCATTTGCATTGATAACATAAAGTATAGAGAATCAGGGTGTGTACTTGGGCCGGTAATTGTCGTATACAATCCATGACAATTATGTTATCAACTTTCGGAATGGAGTAAATGATGGTTACGCGAAACATGGAACATATGATAATCGGAGGTAGGCTACTATACACATTATAATTCACGCCAGATGTTTGGGGGACACAGAGGGTCATGGAACTGACTCTAATGTGGGCCTAGGCGACTTCCTGCAACCCTCCATGGTGTTCAGGTTACGCCCAGGATCGAAGAGAATGCAGTATAATCGAGCATTTCCAAAGAATTGCGATTATTCGATATTTCTCGACTTCCTCATAGGAAAGCTGCCACAAGTACAAAATATAACTCAAATACAAGGAAGTCTCAACCAATGAATGAACCAACTTTACCGACGTTGTCATTGTTATTTATTTACAGTAATTATTTATTTGTTTATTTGCTTACTTGCTTATTTATTTTATAATCATTGTTTACTATTTATTTATTATTTTAAATGTATTTACTTGTTTATTTAATCATTTATGTATTTATTTATTATCTTCTTCTTCTCTAGTGGTCAATCCCAGAATTGGTTTCCAGCAAATCGCCATTCTTCGCGTCTTTCCGCTTCTCTCTTCATTTCGTTGAGCTTGCTTCCCACATCTTCCTAATTTGATCCATATACCATAGGCGTGGTCTTCTTCTAGGTTTTTTCCATCAATTTTATAGTTATTATAATTTCATTTTCTTATTTATATTGTATTTATTTATATTATAATTATTATTTATTTATTGAAATATTTATTTATTTACTTATTTACTTATTTATGTATTTATTTACTTATTTACTTATTTACTTATTTATTTATTTACTTATTTACTTACTTATTTACTTACTTATTTATTTATTTATTTACTTATTTATTTATTTATTTACTTACTTATTTACTTATTTATTTACTTATTTAATTATTTGTTTATTTATTTATTTACGTATTTATTTATTTACTTATTTAATTATTTATTTATTGATTTACTTATTTGTTTATTTACTTATTTATTTACTTATTTACTTATATATTTATTTACTTATTTGTTTATTTACTTATTTATTTATTTATTTACTTATTTGTTTATTTACTTATTTGTTTATTTACTTATTTATTTATTTATTTACTTATTTGTTTATTTACTTACTTATTTATTTATTTATTTACTTAATTGTTTATTTACTTATTTATTTACTTATTTACTTATTTATTTATTTACTTATTTACTTATTTATTTACTTATTGATTGATTTATTTATTTACTTATTTACTTATTTATTTATTTATTTATTTATTTATTTACTTATTTATTTACTTATTTATTTACTTATTTACTTATTTATTTACTTATTTAATTATTTGTTTATTTATTTATTAACGTATTTATTTATTTTCTTATTTAATTACTTATTTATTTACTTATTTGTTTATTTACTTATTTATTTACTTATTTACTTAATTATTTATTTACTTGCTTATTTATTTATTTACTTATTTATTTACGTATTTATTTATTTACTTATTCACTTATTTATTTATTTACTTGTTTATTTATTTATTTACTTATTTATTTACGTATTTATTTATTTACTTATTTACTTATTTATGTATTTACTTGCTTATTTATTTATTTACGTATTTATTTATTTACTTATTTACTTATTTATTTACTTGCTTATTTATTTATTTATTTACGTATTTATTTATTTACTTATTTACTTATTTATTTACTTGCTTATTTATTTATTTACGTATTTATTTATTTACTTATTTACTTATTTATTTATTTACTTATTTACTTATTTATTTATTTACTTGCTTATTTATTTATTTACTTATTTATTTACGTATTTATTTATTTATTTACTTATTCACTTATTTATTTATTTACTTGCTTATTTATTTATTTACTTATTTATTTACGTATTTATTTATTTACTTATTTACTTATTTATGTATTTACTTGCTTATTTATTTATTTACGTATTTATTTATTTACTTATTTACTTATTTATTTATTTACTTATTTATTTATTTACTTATTTATTTACTTATTCATTTATTTACGTATTTATTTATTCACTTATTTATTCACTTATTTATTTTACAGTATAATGACTATTTACTTATATACTATTTTTTATTTGCTGATTTATTTACAAAATTATTTATTTACTTTTTTATTTATTTATTTATTTATTTTATTTATTTTTATTTAATTTGCTCTACCGAAACGGATACATGTTGTTAATTCATTTCAAGTGCTTGGGACATCTTCGTCATCAGGCCCGTGCAGTTGGGTGTGTGTTAAACCTGTATTTATATGATGACTGTAGTAGTGTGTGTAGCTGTACAGTATTAGAGGCAGGGGTGGAGTAGGTGGTTTGGGACTTGTAATAAGACACTATCCGGGCATTTGCCTGAAGGGACTCAGTGTAGCCACTGTCAGCTCCGGGATTTGAACCTCCGATCTCCACACTTTCTGCAGTGCCCCCACGGTCGTGGTCACGTTTTACCTCTCACGATTAAGCCGCGGAATACTTCTTGATACTCCCAATTCAGAGGTCCTGGGTTTTGATTACATGCTCTACCAACAAATGTAATTCTGATCTGAGAGTTAAAACAATGTACACTCAGCCTCCTGAGGGAATTCTGAGAAGAGGTGGGTTCGAATTCTACCTCAGTTGTCCCAGAAGTGGTTATCCGTGGTTTCTAACTTATACTCCAACCAATTAAGTGCTCTTAACTCAGGGAAGTAATTTCTCAAGAGCTTTATTTGGAGTGTGTCGACCTATGGTTGTGAAACATGGACACTTGGGAAAACAGAAGAAACAAAATTTGACGCAGCTGAAATGTGGTTTTGAAGACGATTAGTGTTAGTGTTAAATATAGCGTACAGTCTTCTATCTTCCAGAGATTCCCAGCCTAGTTCTTCTATCATTCGAGTTACACTACTTCTAGGATTAAAATAGTTGAGTACAAACCTAGCAGCCTTGATTTGTACCATGAGCCCTACCTGATATGGGTCCCAAACCGCTGAGCCGTATTCCAAGATTGGCCTCACCACGGTCAAATATCCTAATTCTTTTGCGTTGGAGCTACTGCCTCATTACAAAATTGATTTGTGCGCATTGGAGGCGACACAACCCACATGAGTACTCCATTTATATCATTCCTTACATGGATGCCCAAGTATTTGCACGAGTCTTCTTCTACAAGTATTTCCGAGCCGATATTATATTGAAAATCATGCCTTCGCCCTCTCCCTGTTCTCATGAGACTTCATTTACTCGTATTTATCTTCATTTTGTTGTCAAGCTCCCATTTATGACCCAGGTTGAGGTCAGTTTGTCTGAGCGTTTTCTTATGAGCTATGATTATTTCCGTAAATCACACAATCAACCGCAAATAATCGGCATTCACTTCGAATCTCATTCGGTAGGTCGTTAATAAGTGCCAGAAATAACAGGGGCCCAATTACACGTCCCTGAGGGACACCTGACGTTAACAAAATATCCTCCGAGAATACATTACCATTTTAACCTTTTGCGAGCGACCAGTCAAGAACTCTTGAATCCATAAAATTGCTCTTTTATCAATCTTCTTTGTCGCTAATTTACGGAGCAGCAGGCCCGACGAGAGGGAGGGGCAAACGAGGCAGTAGCCCCGGGGCTCGATCTTGCCCAGGGTAGACACAATTGAAATGTTCTGATAGTCCTGTATTTAATGTATCTGAATCTAGAAAATGTACTACAAAATATTATAAAAAGAACACAGCCTAATTAATGTATTTTTGTAAATAATTATGTTTATATCTTCTCAGTCAGAGAAATAGCAGGTGAAACACCCTTTATAGGGAGATTACTTTCTAAATAATATTTGCAAAAGTCCAAATTCTAGTTCATATGGTTGTGAAAGATGTTCGACTTGTTCCTGTGATAAGAAGGAGTAAAATGTCTGGCCAGATAAAACCAGAACGACATTAACATATTCACTTGAAGCCAATTAAAACGTTCCAAAGAAATTAAAAACAAGAACAATCGATGGAGTTTTGGGGGATCTTTAAAAGCAGAAGGAATACTTGTAATTTGGATCTAGGATTGGGAGGGCCTTAAGTTAGATACCATTCCGACATTTGCCTGGAGAAGAAGTGGATAACCACGAAGGGGCCCGTAAGTCTTTGTCCTAGGGCCCGTGCTCTCTCTCCACGGCCCTGCGGAGTAGTATGTGTCATGTGGGAAAGTAGCCTCAGGAATGATATGATGTACCGTTGGAAAGCCAAAAGTCCGTAATGGTGCAAAACACATTGAACATTTTGAAGGTTTTAGACACTCCGGAGCCCCTTAAATGAGTAATGTAACCACTGACTATATTAGAGCATTGCACACGAGCTTGTTTGAAGACCAACTGGTGTGAAAACTTGCAAAATCATGAAATAACGTATTTATGAATTTTAATACGTGTTTTTCATTTAATGCGCTTGTAGGATCTAATTTGCAATTTAAAAAACACTCACTGCAACCTAATTATTTTTACAGGCAGCTTCTCATTATGGTCTCAATTAGCGACATAATAACACAGAAAATTAAAATTTAGCGTCCTCCGTACCTTTTGGCGTTAATAAGCTACAGCTAATATACAAACTCAGTGAACTTGAAAAAATTAAAACTCATGCTGGCGGATAATAACTGCGTGCAACTCCACATTTCAAATGGGTTATGCAAATGAACCACATTACAAAAATAAATTATCTGCTACTTGTGAGAAGAGTAAAAAACTACCTTGAACAATATGATACAGTTTTTGAACAAATAGTTTCATGAAGATGTAAAAATGATGATAATTGTCGTTTTATGGGGACGAACATCTAGGTTATCGGCCCCTATTGGTTTGGGTGATCGTGAAGATGATAATGAAATGTGAACTATAACTAAAACTAACTACTAACTTATTTACTAGAAGAAGAAATGGAAAACAAAAGGAGAATAAGGTAAATAAAGGACAGGAGAACAAGAAATGTTCTCAACCCTCGAAGAATGCGGATTGAGGGACTTGGAAGGAAGGAGAGCCATGAAAGGCAGATAGGAAAGTGAAAGAGGAGAGAGTTCGCCCCAGAGGTAATGTATAAAAGGGGGAAAACCGGACCCAGCTCAGTAAGCCCTTGGGGTCGCTAACTCCCGAACTCAACAGCCGTGAGCCCCTGAGGGTGTTGCAATATCCAGGGTGCACCAGAAGTGATGGGGCTACACACAACCAGCCTCCTTGAGAGCCCTGAGCAGAAGGCAGGAGATAACAGGAAAAGAAAAAGAAGGCTGACCCCTCGCAGAAGGAGGGTATCAGAAAAGATGAGACAAGGGCCAATTAAGGCGGGAAAGGAAGATACTCCCTAGGCCTCGGATACCCTAATACCGTCGGGGTCGGAAGAGAACAAGAGTTGACCAAGTGAGGTCGACATGAAAGAAGACGGAAAGGAGCCCAGCACAAGTAAGTGGAAGCAATGCCGGACTCAGCTGGGGCCCCGTGGTCACCAACCCACGTCCCACTAGATGTGAGACCCTGGGGGGGGGGTAATAAAGAACTAAACAGCATATTTTCATATATCCTACTTAAGTTAATTGCCTCTATCAAGATACAAAATTTCAATTTGATTGCTATCATAGATTAATAGGTATTGAGTACCGTCTAAATATTTCGGATGGTCGCCATGCTGGATTTTTTAAATGTAGGCCTTAGAGTTATGTACTGTTAGATGATGATTTTTGTGTTGGTTCATTATTCAAACATTCACGTCGATCACATGATTAATACTCAAGAAATGAAAACTTAATTTTAAAATTTCGCACAGCCGCCATCTTGAGGTTATGTAGACAATTGAACTAAATTATACGTCAGTGCATTACGATGTATTTTAATATTTGCTGTTTCAAGTTTCATTGCAATTGGAGGGTTAAAACGCGAGAAAAGCTTATTTAAAAGTTTCAACTTCGCTTGGCCGCCATGTTCGTTTTGTAGTTAACAGGTTTTTGAAAGTCTCATAAGTGAACTTTTAGTAGCGCCCTTAATCAACGTACAAAATTTCTGGGTGATATCAATAATAGTTTCGGAGATATAGAATGCCGCTGAAATATTTCGCACAGCCGCCATGTTGAATTGGTGAGACGTAGTAAAATTTGAAGGGCACGGTCGGCCGTAATATTTCTATGACCTCTCTGAGTTTCATTGAGATCGCTCCTGCCGTTCAGAAGTTAATATAGGGACACACACACATACGCTCACAAACTCCCACACGGACAAAAGGTGATCTCATATGACTTACTAATAAATCACGACATAACTAAACAAATGATTTTCAGAAGAGGTGGAAAATTCTCCCCAAAGGACATACTGACCCTTCAAGATAATCACCTAGAGGTAGTTTCAAAATTCAAATATCTTGGAGTTACTCTCCAAACAACACTGACATCATTCAACATTCATGTGAAAGAGGAAGCAACAGCAGCGATAAAAGCAATTTCCAACATTCAGCAGCCCCAAAAACTGTCGATAAAAACGGCTATGACATTATTTAAAACGGCCATAGCTCCAATAGCGACTTACGGAATCCACATAATTTGGGACAAACTAAAAGATAACGACCTCTTAACAATAAAGAAAGTCATAGCCCGCTATATGGAATGAGTCTTGGGTATCGGGAAGACAGCGCTGTCCAGATTGACTTACGTCTTCACAAAATAAATGTTCTTCATAGAAGACATTAGACTGCAGATGGTACTGCCGCACACCGAGGCCTATGAGAGAGCCCTTCAAATCCTCAAAGAAAAGCAAAACGCTATCTGGGATGATTTCTACTCAATTGACGCCATGATGACTGACGAGTGTAAACAGGCGAACTATGAACTCCGACACATAATGACTCGATACGCTACACATGGCTTTCACTACAAGTTCTGCCAAAACAAGCGATTCTATCAGCCAAATGAAGAATGTGTATGTGATCTATGCAGCGAATGTTGTTGTCGATACCATGCACAAAATTGCCGACAAAGACTTACATCAATAACCCAATTGGGATTGGAATAATGTACAGTAGGTTGCTCACATTGTGCGCTGTTTCAATAATAATATGCCTATCTTTTCATAAAATGAAAATGGCTAAATTAAACTATAAACTACATGTGATTGACAGTTATTCTCGAGGCAGATGACCTCGCTGTTCCATCTCATAAAGCAACAATAACTAACAAACTAACTAACAAACAAACAGTTAACTTATTCTTGCCGTTTTCACATTTCCCAACATTGCGATTTTGGGCTGCACGTATCCCAATTGAAGACTCCACTGGAAAAGCTGGGTAAATCACATTCTGTAAACATTTTTCAGGAGAGCCAGTATAAACTTTCAACACTAATAACAAATACTTAAAACGCCCCAATTGAGGGTAAGCAGTAAGTTATAGAAGAGTCTCGCAAACTCGGCCTAATGTGGACCGAAGGGTGGTCGAGTTCGCGAAAATGCCGGGTTAGCGGGAAATGTGTTAAAAAAAGAAATAGGCCGTTTGTTTTGGTTTAAAAGTTATACAATGCAGTACATTTATTTGTTTTTAAAAGAAACTCAAGTTTTAAAAGGATTAAGCCACTACAATCACAGTACCGTACTTGAATATACAGGGTGTATCTTAATTATACCGACAAAAAAATCAGGGACGCTCTGCGTGTTATGTAAAACACTATGCCGCAATCGGGTTGGCGGAGAAAATTTTTCCCTCCGAGAAAATGAGGTTACTTTGTTACTTCCGGGCGCGCGATTCAAATCTACGAACTCGCCGTATTTGCTGAGCTAGAGAGCAAGCCGCTGGCCACTGCGCATGCCTGCCAGCATATCTCTGTCACCTTCTATCACACTCCCTTCCCTTGCTTGAAGCACAGCAGTGGCCAGCGGCTTGCTCTCTAGCTCAGCAAATACGGCGAGTTCGTAGATTTGATGCGCGCGCCCGGAAGTAACAAAGTAACCTCATTTTCTCGGAGGGAAAAATTTTCTCCGCCAATCCGATTGCGGCATCGTCTTTTACATAACACGCAGAGCGTCCCTGATTTTTTTGTCCGTATAATTAAGATACACCCTGTATAGTTCAGTATTGTACTGCGGTACTGCATAAGAATCATGGAAAACAATTACTGTAAATTATAGGAGAAAACTTAGAAAAACTAGGCGTAGGAATTATTTTTATAATATGTACACTGTACAGTATATTACAAAACAATTCCTGTAGGCAAATAGTTTCTTCACTTAATGAAAATTACCATTTACTTTTTCTTGCAAAAAAGAAAGTAAAGTTTTTGTTGCTTTTCGATTTAAAACTTGTTTCTTGAAGCCTCGTCACGAAGACGGCAAACAAACAGAATGTCCATAGCGGGTGCACCTTGTTGTTCAAAGTAGGCCTACCGAAGAGTAGTTTCAGTGGCATTAAGTCCCTCGGTATGAGTGATTTTTGGTTCCACTACTTCGCAATCTTCAACTTCATCATGATCGTCGATTTCATCATTTCTTGAGACAGCCGCTACAATATCTGCATCCAACCGAATGTCTTGCTGCGTGTCTCGGAGAATGCGCAATCAAATAAATACAACGCTCTGCGCGAGAACCATTTGTTTACTTCTTACTGACAACAGTTTGCGCATTTACAGTACTGTGCCTGTAGTTATCAGGTCGTCGTTACTCTTCTTACTATGTACTTGTTTTGCGTCGTATTTAACAGTCGATAATTCCATTGATGGAGAAGAAGAAAGGAAACATAATAACGCTCTGTGCGGAAACACACACAAAAAAAAAATCCTATCGGCACGCCGGAAGGCGGAGGTAGATTTCTCCGGGCAAAGTTCGGGATAGGGAGAATATGCAGGTTTTCGTAGAAGGATCAGACCTCATTTATTGCGAGAAAGTACTTACAATTGGAGCTTAATTAAAATTATTTTTCGTCTTTCTATGCATATTTTAAACATTTTATTGTCTTATGGGGTCGGTAACCTTCTCGTCATTATTAGGGGAATATTGTCCACTTTGTACGGTTTTGATTAATGTTTTACGAAAAACCCACTTTTTTCCACCCCTTTGGTCAACGGTTGGTGCTATCAAAAAACTTTTCAAACATACATTTTTGGCACTTATCCTACACATATGGAATGGATTCGATATTTCACGTATTAAGAGAGTTATAGCGATATTTCACTTTTTCGAGAAAAAAAAGCCCCCCATTTTGACCCCCTTCGACCAGTATTGCCCATTAACGAACTCGACAGATATTTTAAGGGGATACATATTATGTAAAAAATTCAAAGTGATTGGTACAAAATTACGGCAGTTATCGTGTCCACAAGAAACTGATATCTATACATAAGTTATATACATATACTAGCTGACCCGGTAGACGTTGTCCTGCCAATCAAAGAAAGTGTTGTAACTTTGTTTCTTGAAGTGCTTTTTGATACATAGTATTTTTTTCAATTTCTGTTAACTGCCTCTAAACTATCGTAAAATGAATTAACTAATTTAGAAACATTCGTGAGTGCGTGCACAACAACTCTCCAAAGTTTCATCGCAATCGGATAAATGACATATAACGCATACGGGATTTTGTTTAAATGATTCGTGCGCAGTCACTCATTTCTTGAATCTACTCTTGCTCTACCAACTGTGAAATGGATTTACTAAGTTAGAAAGCTTCACGTAAGTGTACACAACAACTCATCAAAGTTTCATCGCAATCGATGAATAGTATATGAACGCATACGGGATTTTGTTGGAACGCTTCGCGCGTCGTCACTCATTTGTTACATCTACTCGTGCGTTACCAATATTGTAAAATGGATTTATCAAGTTGAACACCATCGCTGGCGTGTACACAACAACTCATCAATGTTTCATCAGAATCGGATGAATGACATATGAACGCATACGGGATTTTTTTTAACGATTCGCATGCCGTCACCCATTTGTTGAATCTACTCATGCACTACTTATTAAAAACTGGATTTACTAAGCCAGAAACCTTTCCTGGAGTGTACTCAACAATTCACCAAAGTTTCATCGCAATCGGATAAATGGTATATGAACACCTACAGGACTTTGTTGAAACGATTCTCGCGCCATCGCACATTTATTGAATCCACTCGTGCAGTACCTATTGTAAAATGAATTTTCTAAGCCAGAAACCTTTACTGAAGTGTACACAACAATTCACCAAAGTTTCATCGTAATCGGATGAATGGTATATGGACGCATACGGTACTTTGTTGAAATGATTCGCGTGCCGTCACTCATTTGTTGAATCTACTCGTGCACTACCTATGGTAAAATGGATTTATTAATCCAGAAGCCTCCCCCTGGAGTGTACACAACATCTCACCCAAGTTTCATCGCGATCGGACGAATGGTATTTGAACGCATAGGGGGCCTTATTGAAACGCTTCGCACGTCGTCGCTCATTTGTTGAATGTACTCGTGTGCAACCTCATGTGAAATGGATTTACTAAGTTAGAAACCCTCACGTAAGTGTACACAACATCTCACCCAAGTTTCATCGCGATCGGACGAATGGTATTTGAACGCATACGGGACCTTCTTGAAACGCTTCGTGCGTCTTCGTCCATTTGTTGAATCTAGTCGTGCGCTATCTATTGTAAAATAATTTACTAAGCCAAACACCTTCCCTGGAGCTCACTCAACATCTCACCCAAGTTTCATCGCAATGGGATGAATGGTATATGAACGCATACGTGACTTTGAAACGCTCCAACGTGCAGAGAAAAACAGTAGAATTCGACATCACTGCCACCTTTGGTATAAAACACAACTTTTCGCCACGGGCGGAGTGTATGTTATGGCAGTAGTTGCACAGGTTGCGACCAGGTGGCTCTAACGCGCAGAGACAAACCGTCCAAAGACATCAGCTTTCACCAAGGCCAAGGCTAGTGGTTTCCATGACGACTGTTTTTGACTGTATATTGTGGTTCTAAAATTGTGTGTAAACTGTGGTTCTAAAATTGTGTTCATTCCACCTACCGGGTCAGATTGTGAATCTAAACCATACATGGACCCACCCTAATGTATATACCAAATTTCATCAAAATCGGTCCGTTCGTTTAGGAGGAGTTCAGTGACATACACACGTGTCGAAGAATTATATATATAAAAGATATACATATATACATACATAAATTATATATAAACTTTTGAACTGACGGTGGTTTTGGGGTCTAGGGGATGTGAAACGCGAAGATATGTCGAAATTTTCCGGAAGTCGAAACATGGTACCCATTGCAATAGTTAGCTTTCTAATGAAATCTACCTAAATCAGGATTTTTTTCTCCTGTCAGGGTGGCCGAGAAATCCGGAGTGCCGGGTTGCCGAGTGCCGAGTTTGCGAGACTCTACTGTAGGCTATAGCTTTTTGCCAAATTCATCTCTACTTAGTATAAAACAAAGTCCCTGATTCTTGGATATCACGGGTAATCTCGAGAACCACTGGAAAGTTTCTGTAGGAACTGATTTATTTCTGATCAAAGGAAGCCAAGCAGTAACGCTGGGCAAACCGTTAAATAAATGTATATACTATGAGTGTAAGAATTATTCAGCATATCTCTATCTTCAATACATCGCCCATTACAAGTGTTTTTACGTATTCAATTCTTCCAACAATCTCTATTCAATTACTGAGGCGACAGTTTACGAGCTAGCTAGGGGCGAGTTTAAGACCCCAGTTACAGCCTAGCTAGCCCGCGAACCTATTACCCCCGATACAGCCAGCAGCAAACTGTCGAGTCGTGTTGAGTTAAGACTTCAGAGAAGAGTGGTTGTGTTTGGAGTTTCCCTGGAAGAGCAACTCGGCTTTTCTTCATTTCGCATGTGAACTTTTCGTTCCGCAAAATACACAGACAAGATAAGATTGGATGGAAGGAGGATTTGTGTTTCATGCACCTCGCCATTCTTAAATTACGTCTGACAAGAATTCGTTGCACATGCATCTCCATGATAATATAATTACTAGTCCTGTCAGTGATTTTAACCCATCATGCCGAGACGTAAAACGGATATAGGTCGTAGTTCGTTGACATCGAAAAATAAGTGCTTGTCACGTAATGCATTCATAACTCATCCCGGGCGAAACCGGGGCGGGTTGCTAGTCTATCTATATATATAAAAATCAATGTAACGTGATAGTTTGTCTGTGGGTATGTCTGTGGGTATGTCTCCTATGCGTTCATATACCATTCGTCCGATTGCGATGAAAATTGGGTGAGATGTTGAGTACACTCCAAGGAAGGTTTCTGACTTAGTAAATCCATTTTACAATAGGTAGCGCACGCGTAGATTCAACAAATGAGCGACGATGCGCGAAGCATTTCAACAAAGTCCCGTATGTGTTCATATACCATTCGTCCGATAGCGATGAAACTTGGGTGAGATGTTGTGTACACTGCAGGGAAATTTTCTGGCTTAGTACATCCACTTTACAATAGGCAGCGCACGAGTAGATTCAACAAATGAGCTACGACGCGCGAAGCATTTCAACAAAGTCACGTTTGCGTTCATATACCATTCGTCCGATAGCGATGAAACTAGGCTGAGATTTTGTGTGCAATCCAGGGAAGGTTTCTAGCTTAGTAAATCCCTTTAAAAATAGGTAGAGCACGAGTAGAATCAACAAATGAGCAACGGCGCGCGAAGCGTTTCAAGAAAGTCCCATATAATTTCATATACCATTCATCCGATAGCGATGAAACTTGGGTGAGATATTGTGTACACTCCAGGGAAGGTTTCTGGCTTAGTACATACATTTTACAATAGGTATCGAACCAGTAGATTCAACAAATGAGCGATGACACGCGAAGCGTTTCAACAAAGTCCCGTATAAAGTCATATACCAGTCGTCTGATAGTGATAAATGTTTGGTGAATTGTTGTGTACACTCCAGGAAAGGTTTCTGGCTAAGTAAATCCATTTTACAATACGAAGCGCACGTTTATATTCAACAAATGAGTGACTACGCGCAAAGCGTTTCGACAACGTCCCGTATACGATCACATACCATTCATCCGATTGCGATGAAACTTGGGTGAGATGTTGTGTACACTCCAGGGAAGGTTTCTGGCTGAGTACATCCATATTACAATATGTAGCGCAAGAGTAGAATCAACTAATGAGCGACGACACGCGAAGCGTTTCAACCAAGTCCCGTATGCATTCATGTACCATTCGTCCGTAGCTATGAAACTTGGGTGAGATGTTGTGTACACGTCATGGAAAATTTCTGGCTTAGTAAATCCACTATACAATATGCAGCGCACAAGTTGATTCAACAAATGAGGGACGACGCGCGAAGCGTTTCAACAAAGTCCCGTATAAGGTCATATACCAATCTGCCGTTAGCGGTGAAACTTGGGTGAAATATGGTGGACACTCCAAGGAAGGTTTCTGGCTTAGTAAATACATTTCACAGTAGGTAGCACACAAGTAGATTCGACAAATGAACGACGACATGTGGAGCGTTTCAATACAGTCCCCTATGTCTTCATATCCCATTAGTCCGATAGCGATGAAACTTGGGTGAGATGTTGTGGACACTTACGTGACGGTTTCTAACTTAGTAAATACATTTTACAGTAGGTAGCGCATGAGTAGATTCAACAAATGAGTGACGGAGCGCGAATCGTTTAAACAAAATCAGGTATGCGTTCATATACTATTCATCCGATTGCGATGAAACATTGATCAGTTATTGTGTACCCGCCAGGGAAGGGGACTTAGTAAATCCATTTCACAATAAGTAGCGCAAGAGTAGATGCAACAAATGGGTGACGACGCGCGAAGCGTTTCAACAAAATCCCCTATTGCGTTCATATAACATTCTTCGATTGCGATGAAACCTTTATGAGTTATTGTGTACACGCCAGGGAAGGGCTTCGACTTAGTAATACATTTCTCAATAGGTAGCGCACGAGTAGATTCAACAAATGAGTGACAGCGCACGAATCGTTTAAACAAAACCCCGTATACGTGCATATACAATTCATCCGATTGCGATGAATCATTGATGAGTTATTGTGTACACGCCAGGGAAGGGTTTCGACTTAGTAAATCCATTTCACAACAGGTAGCGTACGAGTAGATTCCAGTGGCGAATTCTCCCATGCATCGCATATACCGGCGGTATACCACCGTGATAAAAATATAAAATATTTATCTCGACATTTTCTCGACTTATATGTAGCACTGCAGACAGGAAAATCGAGCATGTCATCATTCTTGTACCGCCGATTGTTGTCATGGAAGCTGGCGTCGAACCCCGCTTAACTCGGTAATTTTCTTCTGGGGTACACACTTTTAGCTGTGAGTGACTGTACTTGGGTATACCGCAAGTCTATCCCGGTCGTTGAAAGAGCTCGACACTGTCACGCGGGGAGAGGGACGGTAAGAGGTAGCCCAGCAAAGTTCCGTATGGGGTATCGCGCTACAGACTAGCGGTGAGTGTAGTGCTGATTGGCTGATTTCAAACAGTACTTTCACCCTGCTCACAAGGAAAGGCACACCAGCGCAGCGCATCATACACTTCACTTGAGTTCGTCTTGGCGTGAATTACTTCCCACGGAAATATTAACATCTTTAGATTAAGTGAAACACTGGAAGTGGATAGTAGCGTTGTTGAAACGAATTTATTCCATTGAATTTCCTCAGTAAGTTGAAATTAAAGCGATCTATGGGATGTAGGCTACTAAAATTTCTTTGTGCAAGGAAATTAAGGCATTGGCTTCTGCCGAAATCAGGTAGAATTTTACACTTGGAATATTTGTTGCTTTGCAGTTGTTGATTCAATTAGGGGCTTTGAAGCATCGTGGTCATGTATCCCCGTGAACTTGGTTCAGGGTCGGATTTAAGGCAAGGTCATGGAGGTAAGCGAACACACCGGAGAGTCTAGAGAGTATGGAATACCCCTAGCTTAGAGAGGAGGGGGGGGGGGGGGGGGAGGAGGTCCGGGGTAGGATCATTTTGCTTAAACTAGCCCAAATTAGTGAGCAATAGGACATTTGGGTTATTTTTTTAATATTTTGGAGTAAAAATCACTGTGGCCGAGAGCAGTAACGCGCTAGCTCGTGTCTCGCTGGCATCGGGAGAGTGTGGGTTTGAATCCCACTTCAGCCGTCCGGAAAATGGTTGTCGTGACTTCCTATTTTCACCACCAGGCAAGTGCCGTGACAGTTCCTTTCAATAGGTCCACGACCGACCGACTTCCCTCCAAAATCCCTTCCCTGGTCCTACCTTAATTTGACCCAAGTTAGCGGTCGCCTGTCACCATCCCCAGTTGTATCTGCGGACAAAGTGTATCCAGCTCCCAGACACCATCCTTGCGACGGTAGAGGAATGATCCCTCGCAGAGTCCGTTCTGTGACTTGGGAAAAATTTGCGTGATATTAGCCATTTTAAGTCAAATATTTATTGTATTCCAAATTATTTTAGTTTTGGAAGTCCTACTATTTACTGCATAGCCTACGCGTGGTTTAAAACTATTTTTTAGGGAACTGTCGAAAATGTGTAGTATTCTTCCAAATATACAGACATCTTCATTTGAGACTGTTTTACCTTTCAGCGTCCAGTCCAGTCTGCAAGCCTCTGTTTGCGAACACGTCGCCTCCGTGATTCCCTATTGGCAGTTAGCAATGTGGCTCCCTCTGCTTCTACATCTCTGACTTTGAAATCGTTCAACACTGAAACTAACCATCGCCTCATAGCTCTACCTCTGCTTCTGTTGTCCTCTACAGCCGAACACTCAGAATAGTCGGTTATCGTAAAATGTGCATTTTGATTTAGAGTATTTAAGTGTGAAAGAATGTGTCTAAAGCCAATGTTTTCGTCATGTGTTTAATGTATAACAGCAAGATGAATCGTTCACTCCTTAAATCCACCCCTGGCTTGGTGCGTGTGGGAACTGTTGAGATATGTCGTTATGATGGCTGTACCGTTACCAGGATTTGGTAGGAGGCGGCTGTGGTCTTAATAATCTAGTCTCTACCAAATTTTGCAACAACAAAGATATGTACGAGTGAAAGTGGGAAACCACGAAAGACCATTTCTAGTATGGTTGGGCTTGGAATCGAACCACCTGTTCTAATTTCTGCCTCTTGGGGGTTGAGTGAATCCCAACCCTCAGACCAGAATTACATTTCTTGGTGGAGCAGAGAATCGAACACGGACCTCCGCAGTAACAGCCCCAGAATACTAGTCGCTACGCCACGAGGTGGACCTTTAGAAATCTACGTGAATGGAACTTACTTTCAAGTAAAATTCTTCCTGGCAGACCAAGGTTGGGAAACAACATGTCAGGGTAGTTTACACTATAATTATTTTATTGATTGTGGCTGAATGTTCGCTTTCCAGAAGATATTTTCACTTTGAGATACTGGCTCTTCTTTAATTGCATTAATACATTGGTTATGAATGAATGCGCTTCTCATGTTTGGACGTGTCTAATGATGTGACAATGTATAATTGAGATCCATCGGAAATGGATCAATGGTTATTTGTTTTCGTAAAATTTAAGACCTGGTCAAGAACGGGGAGAAACGAGAAAGAGAAGGTAGCCTAAAGATGAAATGTACTCTGCACGTTGCCAAAAGGAACTAGGAGGGCGAGGGGATTCGAAGGCTATTTATCTAGAAGCAGTTTCAAGCAGGCAGTCTTCAGGCGTTAAACGAAGATTTTTTAAATGTATAAGGACATAGTCCTTACAGAGGGAGGATGACGCACTGGCTTTACCCGGACGGTCGAGGTTCGAATTCCGGTGACAGCACGCTAAATATTTCACATCGTAGATCACGTGGCGTTAGGAAGGGAATCCGACCTTTTATCCCCGTCCAAAACAATTGGCTAGAGACCTCAATTTATTGGGATAACCTATCCAAAATTATAGCGATAAAGTGTGTTTCTTAGAAGTTATGTAAATGTTCCCCAATACATATAATAATAATAATAATAATTCAAATTTGACAAGAGGTTGAGGCATGGAAAAAAAGGCGGGGGGTGGGGGTGTAAGGGGTAAATGGTGCGGTATACCAAGAACGGTGACCACCAGTCGCCACTGGTAGATTCAACAAATGAGTGACGGCGATGAAACTTTTGAAAGTTGTTGTGCACGCTTCCACGAATGGTTCTAAATTAGAAAATCCATTTTACGATAGCTTAGAGGCAGTTAACATGTTGTGTATCCAAAAGCACTTCAAGAAACAGAATTTCAACGCCAACACTTTCTTTGATTGGCATTGCAACGCATGCCGGGTACAGCTTGTCTGTATATATAAAAATGAATGTTACGTGATAGTTTGTATGTGTGTGGGTATGTCTCCTATGCGTTCATATACCATTCATGCGATAGCGATGAAACTTCGGTGCATTGTTGTGAACACTCCAGGGAAGGTTTCTGGCTTTATAAATACATTTTACAAAAGGTAGCGCACGAGTAGATTCAACAAATGAGCGATGGCGTGCGAAGCGTTTCATCAAAGCCCCGTATGCGTTCATATACCATTCGTCCGATAGCGATGAAACTTTAGTGAATTGTTGTGTACACAACAGGGAAGGATTTTGACTTAGTAAATCCATTTTACATTAGGTTGCGCACGAGTAGATGCAACAAATGAGTGACGACGCGCGAAGCGTTTCAACAAAATCCCGTATGCGTTCATATTATACCAACATTGATTGCGATGGAATTTTGATGAGTTGTTTTGTACACTTACGTGAAGGTTTCTAACTTAGTAACTCCATTTCACAGTTGGTAGCACACGAGTAGATTCATCAAATGTGAGACAGCGCACGAATCGTTCAAACAATATAGGCCTATGCCATTCATCCGATTGCGATGAAACATTGTTGAGTTGTTGGGCACGCTCCCACAAATGTTGCTAAAGTAGTTAATACATTTTACGATAGTTTAGGGGAAGTTAACGGAAATTGAAAAAAATAATTGTGTATTCAAAAGCACTTCAAGAAACTTAATTACTACCCCAAGACTTCCTTTGATTGGCTTTGCAACGCATGTCGGGTACAGCTTGTTTCTTATCAAGGAAGTACATGTAATACAAATAAGTGAGAGGATTTGGGACGTTCTTTCCGTTTCCATTCAAAATAAAAACCTCTGTATCTCAGTGACATTCCGCTTTATTTGAAATTAATTTCAACTGAACTGTAGTGACAATATCTGGCCACGAGAATGCGCCATAATCTCATTTCCGAAAGAAATGGACTTATCCCGTTCTTTCCGTGCGATTTTCAATTGTTTGAATACTAATTGAATATGAAAAACATGCGAATAGTTCGGCGATTCGAAATACTTGGACATTCGAATCATTTGAATTTCCAACCTATGCGAAGATTCAAATTTGTAAATTTTCTCAATAGTGAAATAGCTCACTCAGTCAATAATAAAATATTTAAATGTTCTAATTGTATTGGTGAAGTTAATTTTTAATTAAGCTGTGCGGCATTGAGCTCATGTATCCCCGTGTACTTGGGTGTGTGTAGAAGTTGTCTGATAACCGGTGTCACTGTAATGTTTGTACTAGTGTGTGTGTTTGTAATTGAAGTAAGATTTAGGTAGGATGCGGCCGTGGCCTTAAGTTAGGAACCATCCCAGCATATGCCCGTGGAAGTGGGGAAGCCACTTCCAAGATGGCGGAGGTAGGAATTGAAACCGCCTCCTCTCAGTTTTACCTCTCGAGGCTGAGTGTACCCCGTTCCAGACCAGAACTAACATTTCTTGTCAGAGCCGGGAATCGAAACCAGGCCTCCGCGCGGTGACAGCTTCAGGTGTACTTCGGTGTGTGTAATGTTCTTGATAACCTGTGTAATTGATCTGGCTGTAGTACCGTGAGTATTAGCAATTGAGGCTGGGATTAAGGAGGAGGCAACCGTGGCCTAAAGTTGGGTCTCCCAGGGGCTCACATCTAGTTGGCGACCACGGGACCCCAGCTGAGTCCGGCATTGCTTCCATTTACTTGTGCCGGGCTCCTCTCCGTCCTCTTTCCTGCCGACCTCTCTTGGTCAACTCTTGTTCACTTCCGACCCCGACGGTATTAGGGTATCCGAGGCCTAGGGAGTCTCTTCCCTTCTCGCCTTAATTGGCCCTTGTCTCATTTTTTCAGATACCCTCCTTCTGTCAGGGGTCAGCCTTCTCTTTCTTTTCATGTTATCTCCTGCCTTCTGCTCAATGCCCTCAACGAGGCAGGGTGTGTGTAGCTCCGCCACTTCTGGTGCACCTTGGATATTGATACACCCTCAGGGGCTCATTGCTGGAGAGTTCGGGAGTTGGCGATCTGCCTTTCATGGCTCTCCTTCCTTCCAAGTCCCTCAATCCTCATTATTCGAGGGTTGAGGGCATTTCTTTTCTTCCTGTTCTTTATTTGCCTTATCCTTTATTTGTTTACCATTTCTTCTTCTAGTTTGTAAGTCTGTAGTTAGTATTAGTTATAGTTTTCATTCTCATCTCATCTTTCACTATCACCCAAACAATTAGGGGCCGATAACCTAGATGTTAGGCCCCTTAAAACGGCAATTATCATCACCATCATCATCTTAAAGTTAGCTGATCCCTCGGTATCCAGAAACTGACTGCAGTTTTCTTCTGTCTCCTTTAGGAATTGCTATAACATTAGCGTTTTTCCATATTTTAGGGAAACAACCCAAATGCAAGCAGTTATTGAAGATGGTTATCCAAGATTACTTTTCAATGGATTAAAGGACACACAGGACTCTGGGGAAATGAGAGAGCTGACTATGTCACCAGGATTGCTGCCTGCTAAAGAACTGCAATACATTATAGATCACCACCCCTAAACCAGGCAAAACAAGTACTAACTGAGCATTATACAAAAATCTGGAACTCCATAGGCCTATATACCAATTCAGAAGACTCCTTACATACAAAATTATTCCTTCCTAATATACCACACAGACTTTCCCCATCTCTCTGGCCCAACTTCATAACCACCCAGTTTATCACAAATCATGGTCGCTTCAAATCCTATCTTCATAAAATGAACATTATTGATTCACCAATTTGCAGCTGCCAGGAAAAATCTCAACAGACGGCTCGTCACCTGTTGACTGAATGCACCATGTACTTGGGAGAACGACCAGCTGTACTACGATAATTACCACTGCATACCATTATGAAACACCACTGGAATACTGTCGAAATAACAGAATTTATAAAAAAAAACTTCCGCTCGCTTCAATAATATTATTCATGTTAATTTTGCATTTAAAACTGTACATATCCCGTGATATACCTGTAGGTGAAACACGGCTTGTAACTATATTTTAAAAAAATCATCTTAAAGTTGGGAACCATCCCAGCATTTAATTGCATTAGAATGGGGAAACTACGGAAAAGCACTTCTAGGGCAGCTTGGATGGGAATCAAACCCCAGTTTTGTCTCTCGAGACTGAGAGTCCCTTCATGAATTTGGTTGTCAACTGTCGACACTGCCCGTACCAGTTTGGCCAACCCTGCACGCACCATTGCCGCAGTGATATTCATCACATTGAATACACTCTGGGGAAATTATTTTATTAACGCAACATACCTTTTTAAATATATATATTATGCTTTTTATTTCTGGTTAAAATCGTATCTACGCGTGAAATTATAACAACAAATCAGTGTTCATGGTCAAAATTTCATTATTCTCAAATAATTCAGAGGTTGGTAGTTGACGGCTTGCAATTGGCCCTTCAAATACTTTTATGAGTTCGAGGAAATACAATTAGGCATAATTATAATGGGAACTAATAAATCGCTGCATTATTATTATTCTTCTTTCTTCCGAATTTGGCCGCCTGTTGACCGCATGGAACCTAAGGCTTTCTGGTTAATCTCCTCTTCTCTTCCCAAAACCTCTTCATTCGTTCACTTCTGATATTTCGCTCCTCCTCGGATATTACCAGTTTGGCTCTAATTTTAGGTGTTTTCTCCTCGAAAATCTTGATGTTGTCAATTCGGTTTCTGAACTCTTTTCTGTTGTGGATCACATCCACTGTGAGTCCACTTTCCTTGGCGTCTCTTTTAACCTCTTCTACCCACTTAGTTGTAGCCTTCAGCTCTGTAATATACTTGAATATCCTCTTAGTCAGTCCGTTCTCGTCCATTCTCACCAAATGTCCGTAGAATTTCCACCTTCGCTTCCGCATTGTGACAGTAAATTTTTCAGTATGTTTATAGAGGTCATCATTCCTTCTGTTCTTCCATGTCCCGTCAGCAGTTTTCTGTGGTCCTAGAATTTTCCGCAAAATTTTCCTCTCCTTTTTTTCCAGTTCCTGAAGATCCCCTTTTTTTTATCCAGTGCCAAGCACTCCGAGGCGTACAGACCCTCTGGCTTTACTACTGTGCTATAGTGTCTGAGTTTTGCCTTGTAGGATATTGCTCGTTTGCTGTATCTGTTCTGGGTTAACCTATAAGCCAAATCCAATTTTCTAGCTCTTGCCCTATTTGCTTCTTTATCCAGCCCATTGGGTTCTATCCATTCACCTAGATATTTAAACTTCTCAGTTCTTTTGACAGTCCCATGTTTCACTTTTATGTGTCTCTCTCCAAGGTGTCTGTACTCCATGTATTCTGTCTTTTCATAGGAGACTTTAAGACCCGATTTCTCAGCGATTTCGTGCAGAGTATCCAGCATTTTTTGGGCATCATCTCGGCTTTGGGCTAAGAGGGCAAGATCATCAGCAAAGGCCAAACATTTAATTTCCAGGTTCTGTCCTTTCCTTCCCAGATGTATCCCCCTTACTCCTTTCATGTCCAAAGCTTCCTCCCAGGTTCTCATGATTTTCTCCAGAACAATGTTGAAGAGGATAGGTGATAAGCCATCTCCTTGTCTGACCCCTGTTTTTATTTCAAAAGGATCAGAGATTTCTCCGAAGAACTTCACTTTTGACATGGTATCCGTTAGAGTTTGTTTGATTATTTCTCTCGTCTGCCTGTCAATTCCGAACTCCTCTAGGCTGTTAAATAAAGCCTGCCTGTCAATTGAGTCGTACGCCTTCTTGAAGTCAACGAATATTACTACAGTGTTCTGGCTTCTCAAAGCTCTTGATCTGAGGATGCTCTTGAGGTTGAATATTTGTTCTGCGCACGATCTCCCCTTTCTAAAGCCAGCTTGATATTCACCTATGAGGTGGTCTGCTTGTTTTTCAACTCTGTTCAGCAGTACTTTGGAGAGTATCTTGTATGCGACTGGAAGTAGAGAGATTCCTCTGTAGTTGTCGATGTTCGCCCGATTACCTTTCTTGTGAAGTGGGTGTATAAGGGCACATTTCCAGTCTTTCGGGATCATTTCAGTTTTCCAGATTTCTTCTATGATGCCGCGTATTTTTTCTGCAGCCATTTCTCCTCCGAACTTCCACATTTCTGCAGCGATGCCATCTTCGCCTGGTGCTTTGTTGTTTTAAGCTCGTTTATTATGCGCTTTACCTCATCTAAACTTGGTGGGTTAGAATCCGGATTCTCATAGGATGGATTCTGAGTATTCAATCTTTCCACAGGTTCTTCACAGTTCAGCAGCACTTTGAAATAGTCGGCCAAAAGTTGACAGTTTTCCTTGTCGTTCGTAGCTATACTACCATCTTTCCGTTTGAAGCACAGACTTTTTCACTGATATCCCTGTAGTTCCTCTTTGAAGGTTCTGTAAAACTCTCGCGTGTTGTTTTTTCGAAAATCTTCTTCTATCTTTTCCACCCTACTTCTGTCGTAGTTCCTCTTCTCTGATCTTATGATCTTAGCAGTTCTCTTCCTTACTTCCCTGAAATCTTCCCACCTCTCCTTCGTCTTGTTGGAGGCTTGTAGCCTTTTGTCAAGAGCTTCGTCACACTTTTCATTCCACTACCTATGTTTTCGTTTCCTCGCTGGATTTCCCAAACCTTCAGCTGCTTTGGTCATTGCTTCTCTGATCTCTTCCCAGCTGTTCATGTTCAGCTTTGATAGGTTTTCGCAGTATTTTTCCTTGTTCTGTTTCAGAGTCTCTGTATTAATTCTGGGTTTCCTGTTGGTTCTCGGTTTGGGCTTGTTTGGCTGGAATTTTACTTTAATCTCCGAGAGGTAGTGATCCGAGTCGATGTTTAGGCTTTTCCTTACTTTAACATTCAGGATTTCCTTTCGGTTTTTGGTCGTTATTGCGACATGGTCGATCTGGAACTCTCCCAGCATCGTGTTAGGACATTCCCAGGTTATCTTCTTGCTCGGGAGTGCCTTGAAGTATGTGGACATGAGTTTCAGGTTGAAATGTCTGCAAAACCCGATTATTCTTTCTTCATTTCTGTTCGTTCTTTTATGTGCTGGATAGTCCCCCACAATGTTTCTATATCTTCTCTCTTTGCCTATCTGGGCATTGAAATCGCCAACCAAAACTTTTACGTGATGTTGTGGAATTTTGGAAGTTGTGTCTTCGAGAGTTTGCCTAAAGTTATCCACCTTCTCAGGATTTTTCTTATTATCTTCATTAATAGGGGCGTGTGCGTTGATAATTGTATATGCTTTATTTCCAGATCTAAAGGAGAGAAGAGAAATTCTCTCGGATGGTGAGGTGAAGTTGATGATGGACTCAGTGATGTTCCTCTTAACTACGAAGGCCGTACCTAAGATCGTTACATTTGATTTGTTTTTTATCGCAGGTTTTCCCTTGTAGATTCTGTAACCCTCAGATTCCATGGGATTTTCGTCTAGGTATCTTGTCTCTTGTAGTGCCAGTATGCAGATGTCTTTTTCCTTCAAAACGTTGATCAGTTGTTTTAGTTTGCCAACTTTCAGGAGCGTGTTGATGTTCAGCGTTCCCAGCAGACGTTTTTGCTTGGTTCGTATCTTCTGTGATGAGGTTCTGGGAAGCTCCGACTCTTCCCTGCATGACGTTCCAGGCTCTCCAGAATCCAAAGGCCTGGTTGCACCGCTTTTGGCGGTGGGGGATTTCCGTTGCCGGCTGCCCCCTGGAGTAGTCTTTCCTGAAGGTGTTTCCATCATGCCCTATGTTGAAGTTAGTTGGGAGGGCAGGCGTTGCCTGTTCCTCCAGAATTAAAACTGAGGTTGTAAGCCCCAGAGTTTTGGTGTTGGTTCTTCCGCCCTCCAAACCGTTGGGAGTCTTCCTCTTCCGCCTTGGAGACCGTTGACCGTTTACTATTTTTGCCTCAGTTGATCCGCGGATGCTTATTTGGCCATGCCTTATTCGCACCTGTCCTGCATATCTACAGGACGTCCCCTATCAGCCATTGGGACGCGCCGTGTCGGGGTTGAGGCCCCCTACCCCAGTGTCTCGCGCAGGGTTGTGTTTAGCCCTTACTCAATTCAGAGCTAAACCCCCATGCAAGCTGACCGGGTAATAGTGCCATATGCTGTCCAGTACAGAAGCCTAACATTGTCGGTCTTAAAGATGGCTGACAAAATAGGCCGGCTGAGTGACCTAGGCAACGCCAAGAATATTAAGTAGAGTGCATATCTTGTTCATAGTTTCTATGGTATTGATGGCAAAAGAAACAAAATGGGTGAAAGTGAGGGCAAAGATTTTAGCCACAGATAACGAGTGACTCTCTAGATAGTGCTTTCTATGGAACTTATTGTAGCAGTTAACAGGATGGCTGACACTTACTGCATAAAATTAATAATAAATATGATCCTAAAACACTATCAAAAGAGAGTAGATTCTCTGGACAACACTACCACAAACTCAGCACCCAAAACAAAGCCACAAAAGAAACGTAGGTCTTCAGTATAGATGGATATAAGCCGCAGCACCATTACACACGATCTCACCCTCTGGTGGTTGCACGGATTATTATTATTATTATTATTATTGTTTTATACAGAACATATAACACATTTCTGGTACATTACAACGTAACTATACGGGCTTCAGTGAACCAAAGTATAGTTACTGAAACAGCAACTTCTAAGCTGGAATGTCGCTACCCATGAACTTCCGAACGATTCTGTTTGTTGATAGAACTACTGCCTTCTGCATTAGTTTGTACAGCCGAGTATCCAGATCCAGTTCTTTAAGGCCTTGAGCAAGGTACTTGGGATCTCGCCCGTACTTGAGACAATGATAGGTATGGTCTTTACCCGTTATAAATAAAAATTGTCTTTTGATAGGGTCGACCAACTCGCTGTATTTGCTGACCTTTTCTATGTGTTTTGACTGGAGATTCTTGTTGTTAGGAATCGCAACATCAATCAAGGTAGTTTGCCTGATTTTCTTGCTGACAACCACCAGATCCGGCCTGTTGTGTGATACCGATTGATCAGTCAAAATAGGTATTATTATTATTATTATTCTTTCGATTCGGCCATCAAAGGACCACGCCATTTCAACTGCTTCTTGCTGCATCGAGCTTTAACATCCTCCCAGTTCTCGATGCTGTTGTTTCCTTTCCCCAGTCCACTTCTTGCCAGTTGGAAGCTTTGGCTTTTCTTGAAAACATCGGTGTGCTGTCAGTGTTTGTTTAAGTGTGGCACGTTCCCAAATATCGTTGCCTGTAATTCCCACTTCTTGTAAATCTTTGTCCACCTCAGTGAACCAAGCTCCCTTGGTTTTCTTTTTGAGGAAGTAGGTGAAAATTCTATTTGTCAATCGTGCTGGGTTCATTCTTGTTATATGACAGTAAAAGGCAATTCTCCGTTTCCTCATGGTATCACTTATTTTTTCCTCGTGGGTGTAAAGTTCATGGTTGTGCCGTCTCCTATATTCCCCATTTTCTTTTATTATTATTTTTAGTCACCTCCGTGATGTAGTGGCAAGCATGCTTAGGTGCCACGAAATTCGAAAAGTGGTATAAGGACTGGAACGGGATCTACTCAGCCTCGGGTGGTCCAAATGAGTAGAGGGGGTTTGATTCCCACCTCAGCCATTTTCGAAGTGGTTTTCCGTGGTTTACCACTTCGTCTCCAGGCAAATGGTACCTAATGTAGGCCTCGGCTGCCTCCTTTCCTCTTAATGTCTATCCCTCCCACTCTTCCCATCCCCTCATCAGGCCCCCTGTTCACTTTGCAGGTAAGGCCACCTGGGCGACGTGCTAGTCACACTCCCCAGTTGTATCCCCGCTTCAGAGTCTCAAGCTCCAGGACACTGCTCTTAGTGGTGGTATCGCTTAGTCCGTGGAGGGTAAACCGTAAACGGCAAAGAAAAAAATTATTGTTATTATTATTAATATTATTATTCGTATAAGCCATATCAGGTTGGGAAAATCAAAACACAACTTTAATTAACAATCTGCAAGATAGCCAAAACAGGTTCTTTAAATATTTACTGGTAACCCTTATTTTAATATTAAAAAGTTGTTTTAAATTACTATACTGAATCTTTACTACCACAATGTCCCTCACAATATACAGTCTACACAAGACACCATAATACCATAGGTTATCAGACAAATTCTATTTGTATATACTCTAAAGTACAATCGACCAGGATGTCCAAGCTTTTAAAGGAAACAACAACAATAGATGTGGGATTTTGGAGGTGAAATTTATCGTCCAGTGGTTCGGATTCCACGCAAAAAGGAGGTTTCTTGCCTCCCGCTGACAAGCAAGGTACATACACAAGTACCAATGTCTCAAGCTCCTAATTGAAGCAACAAAAACAATATTAAAAAGGAAGGAAGCTGGAAGTGTTCCGTAACCGTTAATCTCGCGATCATGAGCCACGTTACCTCCAGTTTAACGAGGAATCCGAACCACAGTGTGATATTTCTATTCGAATTTTACACGTAATGACTGAATCTCAAACTATAAAAGCGCCTTGTCAAACACTAGAGAGTAGTTTAATATTTAAATGACACGGACATGTTTCGGTATATAATGATAACTTCGTCAGCGTGAAAAATCTTAGAAACTACGGTTTCCTGACAGAAACTAACAAGATGTTCAGTAAAGAACATATAGGCTACTTTCTCCTTAATGCATGGGTATTGTTATAACTCTTTGTCCTTTTCAAGGAGTATAATTGAATGTTGATTGTAGTAGCTTGTTGAAATACAACGTACTATACGGATATTAAACATGAATATGAGGTGCCGTTTGCTAGTGCTACCTCGGTAAAAAAAATTCATTCAATTCGGTTTCACCGTGTTTGAATTGATATGGAGAATCGATTTGCACACATACATGGCCGCTATCTGCAAACTATTGGGCTGATGACCTTGTAGTTCAGTCAAAAGATGCTTCCCACAAAAAGGTATGTTGTTGCCAAATTTGGTAGAGATCAAATGATTAGGTTAGTCGTAATTTGATTTAAGCTTTGAACATTTGGGTGGCCGCCATTACGTATCCGTCAAGATGGCGGCGATATAAAACATTACAGTGAGGTGCCCTTTGCTAGTGCTACCTCTGTACCAAATTTTATTCAATTCGGTTTTACCGTGTTTGAATTGGTAGGGGGGGGGGACAGACATTCAGAGCACACACACTCACACACACACACACACACACACACACGGACACACAATTTTTGGCCCTGTGTAGATCTCATAAGTTTTTTGCAAAAATCGAAAGTAGGCTAAAAAGAAAATCGTTACAATAAGTCATTAATTGAAATAAATGAAATGTCGCATAAAATAATTAATAAGTAATTATATATAACCCCTGGCCCACAGTCCATGAAGGGCCTAGGCCGACCAAGCGACCGCTGCCCAGCCATTTGACCTGCAGATATTGGGGTGACACGAGATCAGCGCCTCGGATCCCCTCGGCCGTTAATCTTGGTTTTCGTGATCGGCGCACTGTCTCACTGTCAGACAGCAACTAAATTGTCCTCACGAGGCTGAGTGCACCCCGTTCCAGCCCTCGCGTCAGTTTCTAAAATCCCTGTTGGAGCCGGGAATCAAACACGGGGCCTCCAGCGCGCTACCCCCAACACCACGGGGCCGGCAATAAATAATTATAGGATGTGTGAAATACTTTATCGTACCATATCCACCTGAGAAATCAGTCATTTCAATAAATTTTGCACATGGGACAGTTTATATACCTGCTCGAATCTGTTTGTTATCTCCGTCCGCTGTTCAAAATGGTTCATTTATATTTGCTTAGGTAATTATAAAGGCTAATAATGGGATGTGTAAAATATTTCGACATTGATAATCAAACCGTAATCTCTACTTAGTATAAAACCACGTCCCCGATTCTTGGATGTTACGGGTAAACTCGAGAACCACTGCATGGATTTTGACGCGGTTTTCATCATTCTCGAGGATGATTTCTGTAGAAAATAATTTATTTATGACGAAAGGACGCCGAGCAGTAACGATTTCAGTGGAAAATTTGAAAAGAAACCTGGCGTTCGAGCGCTTTGTAAGATTACGCTAGGAAAACCGTTAAAAATCTAAATACTATGAGTGTAAGAATTGTTCAGCATGAAAAGTTCTACAAAAAAGTCCGCGAGAGCATATCTCTATCTTCAATACATCGCCCACTATAAGTGTTTTACGTTTTAATTTGTTCGAACCATGTCCATTCAACTACTGAGGCGACAGTTTACGAGCTAGCTAAGGGCGAGTCTATCATCCCTGTTACAGCCTAGCTAGCGGGCTAACCTATTGCCCCAGATACAGTCAGCAACAAACTGTCAAGTCGTGATGAGGTAAAAACTTTAGAGAAGAGTGGTTGTGTTTGCAGTTTCCCTGGAAGTGCAACTCGGCTTTTCTTCATTTCGCCTGTGAACTTTTCGTTCCGCAAAATGCACAGTGAAGTTAAGATTGGACGGAAGGGGGATTTGTGTTTCATGCACCTCGCCATCTTAAATTAGTTCGAAATATTGTATACCTGGCATAATGTAACCTAATGTAGCCCTAAAGAGCACTACAGTTGGCAGCCATGGTGACTGAATATATTCTTAGTTCCATCTCTTAAGATACAGAATACAAAATTTGGTTGAAGTCCAATGGATAGTATGGACGTTACATGCTGTTAAACATTGGATCTAACAGCGCACGTGAAATCATGTTGGCAACAATGTCATGCATGTTTGGCCAGAAATAATCTGAAATAATATGATCTATTGTTGTGCCAATTTTGACTGAAATCCATTATTTGGATAAAAGAAATTGAGAGCATTTATTAACAGTTGGCAGCCCTGGTGGATCTTAAGAATACGCGCAGTCATATCTGTTTATGTACATATAGCATATTCAAAATTTGGTTGAATTCCAATTGTTAGTGTAGAAGTCATTTTGCATTTAAAAATTGGACCTATCAGCAGGCTTATAATCATTTTAGCAACACTGCCATGTATGGCGTCCTGAAAAATTAAACTGAAAAATTATTATCTATAGGCCTACATGTGCAAATTTTGAAATAGCTCCCATTCATACCTTCTAAAATATCCAACATGGAGCTCAAATTTCAATTGCGATTTTTCAGCAGTTGGTAGCACTGACATCATTTTCAAATACGGCATTGAGATATTCAGGTATAGATCTTTACTCCTACCAAATTTTGTTTCTATAGCTGCAGCTGTTTAGGAGTTGATAGGGGGGGGGGGGGGCACACACACAGCCAGACAGACAGAAGGACACACATTTGCCCGGATCGATCTCATAAGTCTTCTTTTTCCTCATGTTTGCAAAATGTGGAAAGTAGGCTAAAAATAAATATTAAAAAATAAAAATAGTGCATCAGTGAATAAAAACATATAAAATAAATGAAGTAAATAAGTGAACAAGTAACGGTACGGTATATAAATCACATATTTCTCTGTCAAGCAATCAAATTCCAGCCCTGTCTGTTGCGGGGCTTCTGCAGCATCGCGGATAGAGTGCAAGCAGACTACCTACTTGGCACTTTGCCAAATGGACGACAGTAAGTCTAAACGCCAGGGAGTTAACAACTTATTTAGTAACCAGAAAGAGAACTGCTCGAGTGTTCACGCTCCTTGGTTTTTAACTACCTTACACAGTAAATCATGTTGAGCAATTTAGAAGAGATCCATCATCACATTTACTGCTATGTCACTGTGCAGAGGCTTGCAGCAGAACGAAACTCTGCACTGTTCACACGCTCCATTATCGAAGCCAAGATTATTATTATTATTATTATTATTATTATTATTAATTATTATTATTTACTCAACTTAGAGTTGGTAACATGACTCATATCGGTACATTACGTACAAGAAAATTAGTAAAGCCTATAGCATACATTTTCAAACTACCTAGATATATAACATAGACGTTTGACAGTTATTATTTTCTGTAATGTTAACTACCACGTCTCTTTTTCACAAGAGGGTCCAAGAAAATCCTAGTGGGTATTCAAAAATCCTCTAACAATGTTGCAGGTCTTCAGAATTGCAGCCTTTTGTGCAATAGTGTGGGTGTATATGTGGAGATTTGGTGTGGCTAGATTTAGTGTGAAAAGGAGTTAGGTGTCAGACCAGTGGGAGAAAGGAGGAAGGGAAGGATCGTCACATTTTTTGTCTCCAGATTCTAGCCACCTCCATAGCTAGAGGAGTATATTTATCAATCTTCTCTCTGTATTTATGGTGGATATTATGGTCATTCGGAAAAGATATGTCAATCAAGTACGTGTGATGGTACTTCTTGTCAGTTAGAGTTATTTCTGGTCTATTATGAGGAGTTGGTTTGTCTGTTTGAATAGTGCGATCCCAATACAGCTTGTAATCATCGTTTTCCAGCACACTTTCTGGAGAGTATTTGTAATAAGGCGTCCTGTCGTGTCTGAGAGATCGGGTTAGGGCGCCTTCTTGATGAATGACTTTGGCAACATCGTTATGCCTCTCAGTGTAAGATGTTGGCGCTAGAATTCTGCAGCTGCTGGTATGCTCTATGGTTTCTGGGCCGGTATTGCACTTCCTGCATTCGTCATCTATAACAGTCCGATCTTTCAGGATGTGTTTCCTATAACTTCTTGCAGCGATAACTTTGTCCTGTATCGCCTGCTTAAATCCCTCAGTTTCTGGAAACAGCTCTCCCCTTGACAGCCAAGTGTTCGAAAGCTGTTTGTCAATATTCTTTTCATTATTATTATTATTATTATTATTATTATTATTATTATTATTATTATTATTATTATTATTATTATTATTATATATTAATATTATTACTGTTGTGTATTCTCCAAGGAAGGCTTCTGAATTAGTAAATCCATTTTACAATAATTTAGAGGCAGTTAATGGGAAAAGAAGAAGAATGTTGTGTATCCAAGAGCACTTCAACGAACAAAATTACAACGCCAACACTTTCCTTGATAGACTTTACAGCTCGTTGTATATATAAATAAATAAATAAATAAATAATGTTCAGCACTATCTAATGTGAATTTCCTTTTCTCGTGAGGGGAAACTCCGATCTGCGTTCTGAAAACGGCCATGTAGTCTGCCAAATACGAGATTTTATAATAAAAAGCTCGAATTTTAAAATTGATGGCTTTTTTTCACACTTTCATTTCTTAAAAAACAAGGTAATACAAAAATTGAGATTTATTCACTGATTCCAAAGCCGTTGCAACGAGCCTCGAGTATGTTTATGAAACGAGCGTATATTATAATTTCCATACGAGTGTCTTAATTAGCATTATAGGCGAGTTGCATACGACTGTTTATGTTCGACGATAATTATTATAATTATTTTATGTTCGAACATAAATATTCATAAATATCTGTCGAGATTTCGCCAGTTTTATGTACTGGACAGAGCGCATGAGACGCAGAGAATGCCTTGTATTTGACCATGGCTTCTTCGATTACCCTACTATGACACTAGGCCACGCAGTGAAATTTAAATTAGAAGGCCTTGGAACTCAGTGCAGGTGCAATGTTATCCTTATCTAATTGGTCAAACAACTGTTTCTTGAGCTGTGATTGGTGGGAGAAACTGTTTCATAATGAAAAATTGTGTTATAATGACCATCATTATGATACAGTTTTCTGTCATATAATAGTCAGGGTCGAACATAAACTTAAAAAAGAGACAATCAATCTGAAAGACTGGACTTTATATCATTTTAAATGCTAGCAGCCGAGTATCAAGAAGGCAGTGCGAGAACAGAGTTTCAAGATTCTATTTTGTTTCTTCACTGCCTACTTGATTGTTCTCGCACTGCCTTCTTGGTACTCGGCTGCTACATAGTACTATGATGTCACACACCTCAGTGCTTTCTCGGTTCATTTCGTGACGTTGCCGTAACGTAACGACGAAGTCGACTGTATAATTTAAAATAATAATAATAATAATATCGTATGGCCTCGGGTGCCTGGTGCAAGCTTTGTTAATTGACACCCAGAGGGTAGCTTGCATGTCGAATTTCGTCGTTCCTTTGAACGCTATGAAAGTCAAGGAGGTTAGATATCTAAACTCCTTGACACTACAGCGCTTTCAAGTAGAGAATGGAGGAACTTTGTGTTGGCGGAAAATCCCGAGATTAATTTTGCCATTGAACACGGCCTACTGAATTCAAATGGGTTCTTTAACATGCCAACAACGTATGACATGAGTATCGTGATTTTTGTCGCCTTTCAAAAATCACTTACCATGGTCAGGAGCGAACCTGCAAACTTGGGGTTGGTAGTCCAACACTATAACCACTCACCCACCGTGGCAAGCTTTTAAAAAAATAATAAAATGGTTGAATAGAATCGCCAGGATCAGCTTGGGAACAGGGGAGCGTAGAACTAAGATGAAGGGTTTTACAACAGATCCATCCTTGTGTGATTGTGGAGAACAGCAGGCAGTTCAACATGCACAGTGGAATATTTGGTCTAGTCTCTCCTAATGCTGCTGACATCATCCGCTGCTGGCCAAAGAACATTTCTTAGCCTCTTATACACAAATACTGTAGTTCACGTGTTATATTAGTTTCTATTCTTATTTTTATCTAGCCTATATTCTTAACTCTGCGTGTTAAAAAGAGATACAGTCAGTCTGAGAGACTAGACTTTATATAATTTCAAATGACGCATGCTTCAAATGCTACACATGTTAGAAAGGCTCGCTTCGCTCGAAGCCCCAGGACTCTTTCAACAGACTCCATTACCCATTAACTTAGGCTTCCCGCGCGGGAACCTCTTTAAGGGGCATCCTGAATTTGAGTCTGACATCTTTTACAACTCTTTAAGGGTCACCCATTATTTGAATCTAATATCTTGCAAACCTCTTTAAGGGCCACCCTGTATTTGAATTGAATCTAACATATTGTACACCTCGTCAAGTGTCACCCTGGATTTTGTTATGACATCCTGCACACCTCTTTAGGAGGAACCCTGTATTCTTATCTGGCATCTTGTATATCTCTTTACAAGTCACCCTGTATTCTTGTGTGACATCTTGTACACCTCTTTAGGAGTCACCCTGTGTTCTTCTCTGCAATCTTGTACACCTCTTTAAGAGTCATCTTGTATTCTTATCTGGCATCTCGTATATCTCTTTAGGAGTCACCCTGTATTCTTGTCTGACATCTTGTACACCTCGTTATGGGTCACCCTGTATTCATATCTGACATCGTGTTCATCTCTTTAGGAGTCACCCTGTATTCCTGTCTGACATCTTGCGCACTTCTTTAGGAGTCACCCTGTATTCCTGTCTGACGTCATGCACTCGCAGTCTCCGTATCGCATAACGCCAGACCCCAGCAGTAAACTCAGACTCGGTGCATATGCACTGAACAACATGATGACGTCATACACGCCGTAACCGTAACGCATAACGTTAGACCCAAGCATAACGACGAAGTCGACAAGATCATTGGAAATGATAATATAGGTACTGCGACACGAATAAATATAGCTTGGGAATTTTATGAATAAGGGTTTTATTAGCGCGCTGGTGGGATTGTGACATTTCGCAAGTGTTGGCGCAGTGAACCTCACTGGTAATGTGTACCCACCTTCGATTGTGGGAAGCGTTCAGCCACAATGAAGACAACAGAAAGAAATCTCTTTGACTCTTGTAGTGTGGTGGGATGAAAGGACAAGCAGTGTTATTATCGACTTATGACGCCCGCCCATATGTCACTGCGATATCATTAATACTCCAGTCAATTACAGCTATCTTATCCCCTCTCACACCACGGTCAATACGAGTACATTGAGCAAACATTTAATGTGGTCAGCCTCGCTAATTGCGCACTAAATATTATCATGTGTAACAATTCCAGTTATGACAGCAGTGAATTGCAGCGTTGCCAGCTTTAGCTACGTGTATCTCGATTGCTTCCCTTAGTCTATGTCGAGGATTCTGCCTTTTAACTCATGGTTCAGAATGCCTTCCTTGGGAGGGGAAGTAAAGTCGGCGGTCCCATGTCATAGATTTATGGCATGTTAAAGAACCTTCCACTAATTACACCTGTGTGAAGCTAAATTGTATAGGTTAGGAATGTAAACAACGATCTTAGGTTTCTACGTTCGTTGCCAAGAGCCGACTGCGGTGGCGTCTAGTAGCCAAGTTCTGAACTAAGCCTAGCAGTCGTTGACGGTGGCGTTTGGCGGCAAAAGTAGGAACTATTTGAAAAATTCAAATACCTTACTTGAATTAAAAAACAGATACACACACCAATACAGTCATCACAATTAACACCGGTTATCAGACAGATTCTACACACACCCAAAGTGCACGGGGCTACATGACCGCGTTGTCGCAGCCCCTAAACTTAAGAACCAACCAACCTAACTCATGGTACCGGTATATGATTTGCTAGCGACCCGTCCCGGCTTCGTTCGGGAACAGTTATTAATACATTACGTGAAAAGATTTCTTTTTTCGATGTCAATGAACTACGACCAATATCTGTTTTTCGTCTCGGCATGATGTGACTGTTAACATGTGCAACAAATTCTTGTCAGACGTAATTTAAGAATGGCGAGGTGTATGAAACACAAATCCCCCTTCCGTCCAATCCTAACTTGACTGTGCATTTTGCGGAACGAAAAGTTCACAGGCGAAATAAAGAAAAGGCTAGTTGCACTTCCAGGGAAACTCCAAACACAACCATTCTTCTCTGAAGTCTTAACTCAAGCCGACTCGACAGTTCGCTACTGGCTGTATCTGGGGTATTAGGCTTGCCCGCTAGCTAGGCTGTAACTGGGCTGATAGGCTCGCCCCTAGCTAGCTCGTAAACGGTAGCCTCAGTAACTGAATGGAGATTGTTGGAAGAAATGAAAACGTAAAATCACTTATAATGGGCGATGTATTGAAGATAGAGATATGCTCTCCTGGGCTTTTTTGTATAACTTTTCATGCTGAACAATTCTTACACTCATAGTAGGATTGATATTTTTAACGGTTTGCCCAGCGTAAGCTTAAAAAGCGCACAGACGTCAAGTTTTTGTTCCGACTTTTTCACTGAAATAGTTACTGCTTGGCTTCCTTTGATCATAAATAAATGATTTTCTACAGAAACCTTTCCCCAGATATCCTTTACAGAATGGTGAAACCCACATCAAAATCCATTCAGTGGTTCTCGTGATTACCCGTGACATCCAAGAATCGGCGACTTTGTTTTATACTAAGTAAAGATAAGTTTGTTTCTTTGTTGGTAAGTTAGTACATACTGTATGTTCACACACAGCCGAATGTGTCCCACATTTTATCGCATTTCTGTGTTCCTTTGATCTTGTATCCATTCTTCTGCCGGTTTGTCCGATGTAATTTGCTTGACATCCTGTGTCTTGGCATGTGGAGTACACTTCTGGTTTTTCGTACGAGTGAGAGGCAGGCGTGCTACCCCAACACCACGAGGCTGGCGATATGGTACTAGACAGATCTAAATTCAGAGGCCTAGTTGACAACCATCAATTTTCAGACCATCCGAACATTGCTTCCAAAAGAACCTGGAGAGAGGAGCGCTGAAAAAGTCATAGCAAGAAGAAGAAGAGGAGGACAACAAGGCAAGATAAGCTAGATAGGTTCAATTGCACTCATTAGACGGGCAGAACGATGCAAAATAATAATAATAATAATTATACAACTCCAAAATCGGACTCTACAAATCGGTAGTACAACCTGAAGGATTGTACGCTTCAGAGTGTCTTAATTTAAGTAAAAAGGGAGAACTTCAAGTACCGGTACTAGAAAAGAGAGAAAGGAAGATTCTGAGAAAAATACTTGGACCAGAGAAGACTACTGATAGGACATGGAAGAAGAGGAAAAATGAAGAACTTTACAAGTGTACTGAAGAGATCACAGACGTAATGAAGAAGCGGAAGCTAAAGTTCTACGGACATTTGCTACGAATGGATGAAGGCAGGCTGACCAAAAGGATCTTCAGCTACATCATGGGGTTAAAGGTTACATCTAAATGGGTAGATGAGGTGAAGAGGGATGCAGCGGAAGTTGGAATTACTCCACCGATGGCCCACGATAGAAGAGAGTTCCGCAGTCGAGTTGACGGAGTAAAATCATTTCAAGAGAAGCCACCCAGCAGGAGGCCCAAATGGATCATTTCCGAGGAGGAGAGAAAACAAAGAAGTGACATGATGAAGAAGTTCTGGGAAGAGAAGAGAAAGAAAGCCAATAAATCTTGAGTTCCTTGCGGTCCATAGTTGGCCAAATTCGATAATAAAAATAAAATAAAAATTTAACATCACCTTTTCCAACAGATGGAACCAGAGTTCGGCTTGGCTGCACTAAGAGATTTGAACCATCATAATGAAACAACAATTTGTTTCCTTCTCCTATTATATGAACTAGCTATTATTTACAACATGAAATAAGATTTTCAACGACCATTTTCACAATCTATTGATCCTTTCTGATTAAGTTATTATTTTAATGATAGTTGAGGAGTACTGTGTAATCTTATCTCCTGGGAGATCTCGATGATCATAGCTTCGAGTAAACTCTTCGTCCCGATAATGGTGGAAAGTAATAATCAAGGCAGTCGTAAAATTATATTAATGTAATAATAACCATCTCTAATTACACATAAACTTTCTAATAACTAAAATCACTGTTTTGTGTGATTAAAACATGTTGCAGCTTTTAACTTAGCGCTGGTTCCATTGTTTTCAGTTATGTTGTTATAATTAGTACCTATCTAGAATAATGATGAAATTAAGTTGGTATTACTGAAATTTTTAATTAGTTCGAAATATACCTGAAATAGTGTACCACAATATAGCACTAAAATTGGCAGCTCTGGTAACTGAATATATTCTTAGTTCCATCTCTTAAGGCACAGATTGTACATACACAATTTGGTTGAAGCCCAATAGATAGCATGGACGTTACTTGCAGTTAGACATTAGATCCATCAGCACACGTAAAATCATGTTGGCAACACTGTCATTGCCTATGTGTTGCTCAGAATTGACCTGAAATGTTATGATCTATAATTGTCCCAATTTTGGTTGGAATCCATTCGTCAGTATAGTATGTCGAAAATTGTGGTGAATTTTATCAAAAGGTTCTTACAGATTTTTAAAAAATCCTTGCATGAAAGCTTCAAATGAAAAGCATTTGTAAGTTGCTGGTGTCATAGGCCTATATGATACGAGGCACGTCCAGAAAGTAAGTTCCGTTTGGTAATAAAATTAAATTGTGTACAGATACAGAAAAATTGTTTATTGCACAACATTCTACACCTCTTAAACTACTTTCCCACATAACTGCCGAAGTTTTGCAGGCATTTGTCATAGCGTGGCACAAGTTTTTGGATACCTTATTCATAGCAGTTTGCCGCCTGTGACTTCAACCAGTTGGAAACATCTTCTTTCAGCTCGTCGTCATTGTTGAAGTGTTGACCGCCAAGGAAAGACTTGAGATGTGTGAACAGATGAAAGTCGCTAGGAGCGAGGTCAGGGCTGTACGGAGGGTGGTCAAACACGTCCCAGCCAAATCCCTGTAGGAGGTTTTTCGTCGCATTTACAGTCTGTGGTCGTGCGTTGTCGTGAAGAAAAACAACAACTTTTGACAGCAACCCTCGGCGCTTATTCTGTATTGCGCGGCGCAATTTCCTAAGTGTTTCGCAGTAAGCAACTGCGTTGATTGTTTGACCACGCGGTAAGAAATCAATGAGTAAGATGCCTTTCCAGTCCCAGAACACTTTGCACATCATTTTCCGAGGTGTGAAGGTTTGTTTCGGCTTAACCTTTGCTGGGGATGAAGTGTGCCTCCATTCCATTGATTGCCGCGTACTTTCAGGGGTGTCGTAAGAAACCCAAGGTTCATCTCCTGTGACTATCTGTGTCAGAAATTCTTCGCCGCCTTCATTGTAACGGGTCAAAAACTGAAGTGCACTACCCATACGTTTTGTTTTGTGTTGCTCCGTAAGAATATCTTTGGTACCCAACGTCGGCAAAGTTTAGGAAATTTCAGTTTTTCGGTAACAATTTCATGAATTAGTGATCGTGAGATTTGGGGAAATTCCATAGCGAGAGCACTAATTGTAAACCTGCGGTTTTCCCGGATCTTGTCATCAATCGCGTGAACCAGTTCTTCTGTAACCAAAGATGGACGCCCACTTCGTTCTTCATCGTGCACTTCACTACGTCCTTCATCGAACTGTCGGACCCATCTTCTCACCATTGAATCACTCATCGCATTTTGTCCATACACTTCGCAAATTTGCCGATAAATTTCAATTGGTTTCACTTTCCTAGCACAGAAAACGAATCACAGATCTGATTTCACAAGCGGCGGGATTTTCAATCAACACCGACATTGTACGAGTAAACATGCACAACAACGCGTACGTGGCTGACAGCGCTCTCCAAATGGCGCACGTTTCTTCTCCTTGATACAGAGCGTCTACCGCACATATGCGGAACTGCGCTGCAGCGGAACGTACAACTAGTTGAAGACACAGGCGGCACACGTCTATGAAGAAGGTATACAAAAACTCGTGCCACGCTACGACAAATGCCTGCAACATTTCGGCAGTTATGTGGAAAAGTAGTTTAAGGGTTGTAAAATTTTGTGCAATAAATAATTTTTCTGTATCTGTACACAATTTAATGTTATTACCAAATGGATCTTACTTTCCGGACGTACTTCGTATATCAGCAATATCTAGTAGTAATTTTGTGTATTTGATTATGTAATGCTTTTTTAATACACATGCCTATTATGTATTACAACATTTAACAACCTCGATAAACAAATGTTCTGGGACGTGTTCCGTCTTTCCATTCTTGAAATCTGGCAACGCTAATGAAAGGTCAACATTGAGTTTCTCGCCTAAAGAGATACAACTGGGGATTTTGTTTCAAATATTTGGATTAATCAATTGTGTGTTGGTGAGAGTGTCCGCAGTTGATTTGAGCAGCTAATTGGCTGTGGGACAGGTCCATTACAGCGTGGTGGAAACAAGTCCTTCTGAGGAGCTCTATCAGTTCCTGAGCTGCCCTCTGAACCCACAGTTCCTCTGTTCTGGCTTGTGTATTGTTTTATAGCATCGTCGTGATAGAGCGATAATAGACTTCCGGACACTCTTAAGATGTTAGCCTATTCGATATTGACTCCCACGGTAGGCCTACATGTTACAGATCGTCTTGGCAAAATATTTGTAAGGAGAAAAATCTAAATAAATCACTAGATCAAACATTTTGACAGAATCAGTGGCTATCTGATTCATGTTGAAGATGATGATGATAGTTGTTTTAAGGGGCCTAACATCTAGGTTATCGGCCCCTAATGGTTTGGGTGATAGTGAAAGATGAGATGAGAATTAAAACTATAACTAATACTAACTACAGACTTACATACTAGAAGAAGAAATGGTAAACAAATAAAGGAGAAGGCAAATAAAGGACAGGGAGAAAAGAAATGCCCTCAACGGTCGAAAAATAAGGATTGAGGGAAGGAAGGAGAGCCATGAAAGGCAGATAGGAAAGGGGAAAGGGGAAAGAGGAGAGGGCCCACTCCAAAGTCAGTGGAAAAAGGGGGAAGAACGGACCCAGCTCAGGAATCCCTCGGGATCACCAACTCCCGAACTCACCAGCCGTGAGCCCCTGAGGGTGTAGCAATATCCAGGGTGCACCAGGGATCAGGAAAGATGAGACAAGGGCCAATTAAGGCGGGAAAGGAAGAGACTCCCTATTTCTCGGATACCCTAATACCGCCGGGGTCGAAAGAGAACAAGACTGAGAGAAGCCCGGCACAAGTAAATGGAAGCAATGCCGGACTCAGCTGGGGTCCCGTGGTCACCAACCCACGTCCCACTAGATGTGAGCCCCTGAGGGGGCTATCTGATCCAAACAGTGGCGAACCGACGGGGGACATATTATCAGAGACATATTGTCTTTACTTGAATTCTTATATTGTCACGTGTTTTACATTACCACTAGTGAGACCTCTTTACTCATGTATGAACCACGTTCCTCATTTGGTAAATGTCCTGCACTCTACTCGCAGCGAGACTCCTTCTTCAGTGTTGGAGCGAGCCATGGATCAGTTTTGCTGTTAGAGTGTGCGATCGGTAACTTCTTTCACGTGTCTTTGGGCTGCTTTAAATGTGCATATCTGTTTCACTGTGTGTCCGTCTCGTTCAAGATAATTCGGTACGTCAGCAATTTATTCCTATGAATGATGTAGATAAAGCCATCAAGATAAGCACATTTTGAGAATCAATAGTAGCCTGTAAGAACACGCAGGAGGATACATTATTTTTCTCTCACTTAATACCAATGCTGTCACTGCATCATTTCCGTTTTAATAGTAGGTACTGTTTTCCACATTCTTAATAAAAATGACTGTTTTCCATTTTTAGCGTATTTTCATTTTTTATGATCACCTTTTGTCCGTGTCTCTGTGTGTGCGTGTGTGTGTGTGTGTGTGTGTGTGTCCTAATAAATTCTAAACGGCTGGAGCGATTTCAATGAAACTCGGTAAGATCATAGCACCATTCTGACCAACCCCGACCGTGCCCTTCAAATTTTATTGTGTCTCACCAATCCAACATGGCAGCTGTCCGAAATATTTCACGGGCATTCAGTATCTCCGAAACTATTACCGATATTACCCTGAAATTGTGTACGGTGATAAAGGGCACTACTAGAAGTTCATCTAAGAGACTTTTAAAAACCTGGTAACTACAAAACCAACATGGCGGCCAAGCGAAGTTGCGACTTTTAAATAGACTTTTCTCGCGATTTAACCATCCAAACGTAATGAAACATGGTAGGCCTACAGCAAATGTTTATCCACATTGTAATGCACTGGGGTCTAATTTTGTTCAATTGCTTACATAACCTCAATATGGCGGCTGTGTGAAATATTTAACTGGCTTTCAATATCTCCGAAACTATTTATGATATCACCCTGAAACTTTGTACGGTGATAAAGGGCACTCCTACAAGTTTATCTATGTAACATTCAAAAACCTATAAAGTACAAAACGAACATGTCAGCCAAGCGAATTTTAAATATTTTAATAGACTTTTCTCGTGATTTAACGATCTGAGCGCAGTGAAATGTGGTACAGTAATTGATTATACATATTGTAATGCACTGGCATCTAATTTAGTTCAATTGTTTACATAACTTCAAATTGGCGGCTGTGCCAAATTTTAAAATTAAGTTTTTATTTCTTGTGTCGTAATTATGCGATCGAAGTGAAAGTTTGAATAATGAAGCTACGCAATAATTTTCCTTTAACGGTACATAACTCTATGGCCTATACATATAACAATCCAAAATGGCGAGCATGCGAAATATTTTGACGGTTCTCAATATCTACGAATCTACTACAGCAATCAAACTGCTTTTTTTAAAATGTTCATAGAGGCTATGAACATAAGTTCACCTATAGGACTTTCAGCAACCTGGTGAGCACAAATCCAACATGGCGGCAACGCGAAGTATAATAGTACATTACGCAACGAGCCTTTAATGGCAATAATTAAGACACGAGTATGTTTATAAAACGAACGTATGCGAGTTTTATAATTTCCATACGAGTGTCTTAATTACCATTATAGGCGAGTTGCATAGGACTGTTTATGTTCGACGATAATTATTATAACTATTTTATGTTCGAACATAAATATCCATAAATATCTGTCAAGATTTTGCGAATTTTATGTACTGAACAGAGCGCATGAGACGCAGAGAATCCCTTGTATTTGACCATGGCCTCCTCGATTACCCTACTATGACACTAGGCCACGCAGTGAAATTTAAATTAGAAGGCCGTGGAACTCAGCGCAGGTGATATGCTATTGGTCAAACACTGTTTCTTGACCTCTGATTGGTGGGAGAAACTGTTTCATAATGAAAAATAGTGTTAACATGATCATCATTATGATACAGTTTTCTGACGTATAATAGTCAGGGTCGAACATAAATATTTATATGGACGTTTCTTGTGATTTAACCATCCGAGTGCAGTGAAACTTTGCACGTTAAATGCTTATACAAATGATAATCCAATTTCAATTGTTTTCATACCGGGTGAGTTAGCCATGGTCGTTACGGCATGACTGCTGGCAGTCGCTCACATCTGGGAGGCGAGGAGGTTCGAATCCCCCCGCCGGCAACCTTGAAGATGGTCTTCTGTGGTTTCCCATCTTCCTTCCAGGCAAATGCCGGGGTTGGTCCCTAACTATAGGTCACAGCTGCTACCTTCAAACTCCTCGTCCTTACTTTCAAACTTTCCTCCCCAACGGTACTTGTAGCTTACCCATTGGGTGTCGGTCTCGAAGCAGCTAGAAATCTGGCGAGCCAAACATATCCTCGGACACTCCCGGCAATAAAAGCCATACGCTAAAAATATATATATATATATGTTTTCATAACGACAAGATGGCAGCTGTGCGAAATTTTAAAATCTCGTTTTTACTTCTTGTGTCCTAATAACGCGATCGAAGTCTGAATACCACACGTACACAAATAATCTTCATGTAACGGTACATAAATAAAAATCCAACCTGGCGACCATCTGAAATATATAGACGGTTCTCAGTATCTACGAATCTATCACAACAATTAAAACTGAAATTTTGTATGTTGATAGAGGCAATTGACATGAGTAGGATATATGAAAATAGGCTGTATAAATCTTCACGGAACTACTTGTTTTTGAATTGCAGCCAATGGCCATAGCAGGGTAGGCTCCCCATTAAGTACAATTCCAATTAGTTCCAACTTTGACTATCAGAGACGCCACTGTTACTGAAATTTAGCGGTAAACGTCGGAACTTGATAGAGCGTTTCTAACCAAATATTTCTACACACTACCAATTGGAGTGGAAGGTTCCATTGCTTGCCATAAATCTATGACATGGGACCGCCGGCTTTACTTCCCCTCCGAAGGAAAGCATACTGAGGGATTTTAACGCTCTTAGAAATCCGATGAATTCGGCCGGGTTTGAAACGACATAGCAGTTCAGCATGCTACCCACTACGGCACAGAAGCCGTCACATAACTATTATTCCATTTTAATTTATATCCGCACATCAAGTAGTGTTTTTTGTTCCTGACTCGTGTTAAGTACTTGCGTGGAGCAACAAGGTAATTCTAAACCACATTAGGTGAAGAGAGCCTCCGTGACTTAGACGGCAACTCGCCGGCCTCTCACCGCTGGGTCCGTGGTTCAAATCCCGGTCACTCCATGTGGGATCTGTGCTGGACAAATCGGAGGCAGACAGGTTTTCCTCCGTGTACTCCGATTTTCCCTGTAAAAAATTGAATTCCAGCAACACTCTCCACTATCATTTCATTTCATCTGTCATTCATTTAATCATTGCCTCAGAGGAGTGTGACAGGCTTCGGCAGCGGGCACAGTTCATATCCTCGCCGCTAGATGGAGGCTTCATTCATTCCGTTCCTGACTGGAAGCAGGCTGTGGATTTTCATTAGGTGATGAATGAAGCTACTAGGTGCAGTTATTTAATTTAACGAATCACTCGATTGAACTGGGCGTAAGTTGGAGTTAGGGCGTAACATTGTAAATACGCTCACAACTGTGCGACCAATCCATTAACAAATGTTACTCCAATAGATTCGCTCGAGAGCTCCTGTCGGCCATTCAGCGACAACACCTTGGCAGTTCAAGCACTAAAATCAATTGAATATTCACCAAAAAATATAAACAAGTTGTTCCGTTCAGAACTATACAGCCTATTTTCATATAGTCTATCCTACTCATGTTAATTGCCTCTATCAACATACAACATTTCAGTTTGATTGCTGTGATAGATTAGTAGATAAGCTATTGAGAACCGTCTAAATATTTCGGATGGTCGCCATGTTGGATTTTATAAATTAAGGCCGTGGAGTTATGTACAGTAGGCTAAAATAGATACCAGTACATTACAATGTGTATAAACATTTGCTGTACCAAGTTTCACTGCGCTCGGATGGTTAAATCGCGAGAAAAGTCTATTTAAATGTTTTAACTTCGCTTGGCCGCCATGTTCGTTTTGTACTTAACAGAGTCGCATAGGTGAACTTCTAGTAGTCCCTTTATCACCGTACAAAATTTCAGGGGGATATCAGTAATAGTTTCGGACATATAGAATGCTGGTGAAATATTTCGCACAGCCGCCATGTTGGATTGATGAGATGTAATAAAATTTGAAGGACATGGTTGGGGTTGGACGAAATACTAGCCTACTATTACCGAGATTCATTGAAATCGCTCCCGCCGTTTAGATTCAATTACAGGGGGACACACACACAGACACACACACACACACATGGACACAAGGTGATCGCATAAGCCTATTTTGTCATAAATTAAAATGGGCTAAAATACATGTATTTGTTAATTTGACACAAAATTGACTTCGAATGCTTGTAGCGCCTTTAATAGAGCAAGTAAATATACACACACCATACACATTTTAGCTGCTATAGACTATTTAAATTAGAACAGGAGATATCAGTCGTCAAGGTTACAATGAGAATACTGTACATATAAATGAGTTATTAAACATGTGGATTATTTTAGGTTTTAGACGATTAATGTTTTAGGAATCAACCTTCATTTATCGTGCGATGATACACTACATATAAAGTTAAGCCGGCCCCGTGGTGTTGGGGTAGCGTGCCTGCCTCTCGCCCGGAGGCCCCGGGTTCGATCCCCGGCTCCGTCAGGGATTTTAAAACTGACGTGAGGGTTGGAACGGGGTGCACTCAGCCTCGTGAGGACAATTGAGTAGCTGTCTGACAGTGAGACAGCGCCCCGATCACGAATACCAAGATTAACGGCCGAGGGGACCCGACGCGCTGATCACGCGTCACCCCAATATCTGCAGGCCAAATGGCTGGGCAGCGGTCGCTTGGTCGGCCTTAGCCCGTCATGGGCTGGATAGTGCCAGGGGTTGACTTTTTTTTGACATATAAAGTTATATATACAGTTATATACATAGTCATAAACACAAGTTCTTGCTTTAAACTTCTAAATCCAGGCCATCAATCCACTGAAGTGCCTCAGAAGATGCATGCTGAATGTCACCTACTGACCCTTGGAACGCTCGTTGCGAACATTCACCAATGGTTTGCAGGGTAGCTCCACAATCGCAGTTAGCAGAAGTAACCCAACCCCATTTGTGAAGCAGGAATCCACATTTGCCTTGTCCTGTACGGATCCGGTTAATGATTCTCCATTGGCGTCTGGGGAGTTTTCTTTTATGGTAAAATATTTCCATGCACTGTAAGTCTTGCATTTCTATTCATATTATTAGTTGCGCTAGCTTGCCACGGTGGGTGAGTGGTTATAGTGTCGGTCTACCAACCCCAAGATTGCAGGTTCGCCCCTGGCCATGGTAAGTGATTTTTGAAGGCGACAAAAATCACGATACTCATGTCATACGTTGTTGGCATGTTAAAGAACCCATTTGAATTCAGTAGGCCGTGTTCAATGGCAAAATTAATCTCGGGATTTTCCGCCAACACAAAGTTCCTCCATTCTCTTCTTGAAAGCGCTGTAGTGTCAAGGAGTTTAGATATCTAACCTCCTTGACTTTCATAGCGTTCAAAGGAACGACGAAATTCGACATGCAACCTACCCTCTGGGTGTCAATTAACAAAGCTTGCACCAGGCACCCGAGGCCATACGATATTGTTACGGCTGTGAGTTCGTTTCATCGCTCGCCGCATGAGTCAAAACTGCCCCAGGGCTGGACTGCTCTCCCTCAGTGTATTGCATGCGCGTTACGCAACGGACTGCGAAGTGAAAGGGATGGTCCAGAATCTTCGTGACACCACCAGCGAAGGAAATGTCGAGAAGCCGTGTGTCCTGGACGATTCTAGAATTTATTGAGTCACCAGCCTGCTATATAAGCGGCTTCAACAGTGAGGGGACCGAGTTTTCTGTGGGTGTGTGTTTTTGAGCCAGTGCGACAGAAGTGTGGTGACGAAGTGCTGTGCGAGTTACGAAATCCAGTGACATTGTTTCTTCAGCTTGTGGACAGCGGAATAGCCTGCAGCAAGTGCTCGTAAGTAATTGTGGTCGGTGAACATAAAGGAGAGGAGCAGGTAGCTTCTGTCAAGGCCACCGTACTCATTAGGACGGATTAACTTCTGTGATCTGTTGACAAGTAGTGGAAGGGCCAAAAGCGCTCAAGGAAGAGACATAAAGGAAACTGGAGTAAGGCTCCTAATTGCTTGTATTTGCTGATTAGTGTAATTTTCTGGCCACAATAAAGTTAATTATTTCTTTAAGCAGTAATTGGTGTTGTGCTTTGTACCCCACCGTAATCCAGTTAACAAAAGTGCCACTAGGGGGGTGGCTCGTAACAATATTATTGTTATTATTATTATTATTTGCGCTGAGGAAGGCCACAATAAAAAGTACAAATAAATATTGACTAAATGCTTTTAATCTTCAGAACTTAGACTGTATTACACAATTCATTTTGTTTTTACATATAACTGGAATCCAGTGTTCCCTTCAGGAGCATGAATAATAAATAGCAAGTATTTCATACACGTGCGTTACTTAAACAATTATAACTATAATGGTAATTTCGTTAGTAGCCTATTGTGGTAAGTATCTGTGATTCAACCCTGAGGAGCAGTTGGTAGCACTGGCAAGAAACTTCCTCTCCATGGTCTCAAGCTGGAACGAGGCTGCTCTTAAATCAGTTGTGGAGGATTTCCTGTAGCGGATCGCTTCCTGACCACACCCCCTCATATGCAACACCTGCGGCCAGCAGAATGTATGCTTTCCGCAAATACTAGTTCCATTGTGATCCACTGTGCGAATATTTACTCGTGACTCAATGATGCCAGTAAACAAGTATTCTCAGTAGGCCTACACTATTTCCAACACACGCCAGAATGCCCTTCACAAGATCGTCACTCTTCTTGCTAATTTCCTCCAGGCCCTCACATCTAGTGGGATGTGGGTTGGCGACCACGGGACGTCAGCTGAGTCCAGCATTGCTTCCACTTACTTGTGCTGAGCTCCTCTCCGTTTTCTTTCCTGTCGGCCTCTTTTGGTCAACTCTTGTTGTCTTTCGACCCCGACGGTATTAGGGTATCCGAGGGCTAGGTAGTCTCTTCTTTTCCCGCCTTAATTGGCCCTTGTCTCATCTTTCCTGATACCCTCATTTTTCGAGGGATGGCCTTTTTTCTTTTCATTTTATCTCCTGCCTACTGCTGAAGGCCCTCAAGGAGGCAGGGTGTGTGTAGCTCCACCACTTCTGGTGCAGCTTGGATTGGGCTACACCATCAAGGGCTCACGGCTGGTGAGTTCGGGAGTAGGCGATCCCGAGCGATTCCTGAACTGGGTCCGTTTTTTTCCTTTTTTCACTGACTTTGGGGTAGGCCCTCTGCTCTTTTCCTTTCCTACCTGATTTTCTAGGCTCTCCTTCCTTCCATGTCCCTCAATCCTCATTCTTCGAGATTTGAAGGCATTTCTTTTCTTCCTGATCTTTATTTGCAATATCCTATATTTGTTTATGTTCGACCACCAATCAGAGCTTAAGAAACAGTTGTGTGACCAATTAGATAAGGATACCTTCGCGCATGCGCTCAAAATCCAACTTGTCTATATAAATTACCGAAAGAGCACCGTCCATATGTTCGCGTAAATAAACTGGTGAATATGAGACAAGAAATAGCACTGTACCTTAATATCCCCAAAACCAATTTCTACACAGCGCGTGGTTTTGAAACGACTTCGGTGACAGTTTAACTGAATACTGGAGCAAAATCTGCACATATGGCATTGAAGCACCCAGAGCGCATGCGTCGGTTGTCCAGAGAGCTTGGAGAACAGAGATATACTACCCACCGCAGCACCCGATCACAACATTCTAGTGACTGAACAGATATTTATGAATATTTATGTTAAAACATATAATAAAGTTATAATTATCGTCGAACATAAACAGTCGTATGCAACTCGCCTATAATGGTAATTAAGACACTCGTATGGAAATTATAAAACTCGCATACGCTCGTTTTATAAAAATACTCGTGTCTTAATTATAGCCATTATAGGCTCGTTGCATAATGTACCATTACCATTTCTTCTTCTAGTATGTAAGTCTGTAGTTAGTATTAGTTATAGTTTTCATTCTCATCTCATCTTTCACTATCACCCAAACCATTAGGGGCCGATAACCTTAACACAACAATTATCATCATCATTCTTGTTAATTCAGTTTTAGGAAACCTATTTCCACCCCTAAAGAGCGCTTTTAATCACTTCTGGAATATTTTTCCCTATTCATCTCTACTTAGTATAAAACAAAGTCCCCGATTCTTGGATGTGACGGGTAATCTCGCGAACCACTGTATGGATGTTGCTATAGTGTAAAGGATCTCTCGAGGAAAGTTACTGTATAAAAACATTCATTTATGACCAAAGGAAGCCGAGCAGAAACGATTTCAGTTAATCTAGTCGAAGAAAAACCTGCCGCCCGCGCGCCATTTAAACTTACGTTGGGTAAATCGTCAAAGATACCGGGCGAAGCCGAGGCGGGTTGCTAGTTCAATACTAAATCAATAATGTTAATACAAAGATACAGTTCATGTCCGCAGAATAGGCAGGTCACTCCATTCTCTGTATCACATGCATCTGAAGGAACTGAGTGACCACCCTAGCTCGATGGGCACGAGCGTTATCGTCCACTAGAGTGAAGCCCTCACCCATTGAGGCAGCGAATCCTGTAACGACAGGTTCAAGGATGTTGTCTCTGTACACCAGACCAGTCATGTCACCGTGGATAGGAATTAGAGGCGTACGTCGACCAAACATGATTCCACCCCTAAACAAGACTGAACCTCCTTGCTGTTGGTGACGTTCCTGGGTGAAGGGCTCGTAAAATATCTCATCCACTTGGAGCATTCGAGCTAGGGTGGTCAATCAGTCCCTTCAGATGAATGTCATACAGAGAATGGAGTGATCTGCCTATTATGTGGATATAAACTGTATTGAACATGCATGGAAAGAGCTCACGAAGGCAATTTCGCACCGTCCCAATCCTCCAACGAACAAACAGCAACTGATTGAAGCTGCTGTCCAAGAGTGGGATTGGATTCATTGGTGCTCAGTAGGCCTCGTCGTCTGCAAGCATGCCTTCGAGTTCGTGGTGGCCATACACGGTATTGATATGCCCCAACATGAAAAGGGCGTTTGTGAGCTCAGTCCCACATTATCACTTTTGTTATTCGTTGTGTGTTTCTGTCTATTCTGCAGAGCAGATTGTGTGTTGTATTTCTCTGGATGAACCCTATATTGCAGGGGTGGTCACTAACCTTAACTTTGGGAGCCGAAATTTTAAGAAGCCGTTTTGCAACGAGCCACATTGTTTAAGAAATTAATGCTTTACAAAATGATGATACAGTCATTTTGTGTGTGTTTAAGACTTCAGTCTTTTGACTGGTTCCATTCAGCCCTCCATGCCTCCCTGTCTTGAGCTAATCGTTTCATCTTAACATAGCTACCACACCGTATAGGCATATACGAAGCAATCTGTTTAACGTATTCAAAACTTGGCGTACCCTTACAGTTCTTCTCCTTGACCCTTCCTTCCATAACAGATAACAGAGAGGAGCCTGGCACAAGTAAGGGGAAGTAATGCCGAACTCAGCTAGGGTCCCGTGGTCCCCAACCCACGTTCCACAAGTTGTGAGCCCCTGGGGGAAATGAAGAACAATCCTGGTGAGAGAATGAAGACATTTTGGAAGAGAAGAAACCTCATTCATATTCATCTGTGAAATATGTTCAATCACGTTCCTTAGTTGGGCAAAGAAAATATTTTTATTAATGTTTATAGTCCGGTTCTACGGCTTCAGTGGTGTATTCGGTAGCATGCTGAACCTTATGCCCAAGATCGCAGGTTCAATTCCAGCAGTAGTCATCGGATTTTTAAGAGCGTTAATTAAAATCCATTTGTAGTCTATGCCTTCCTTCGGAAGGGATGTTTATGCCCAAGGGCCATTGGCTGCAATTCAAATGTAATATAGTCCAGTCCCGCTGCCCTTTTGATAGAAGAATGTTGGCATCAACCCCCTTCTCTCGGTTGGATCCTCAGTTTAGGGGCTGCGACAATGCGGTCATATAGCGCGTGTACTTTAGGTATGTGTAGAATCTGTCTGACAACCGGTGTTAATTGGTATGACTGTATTAGTGTGTGTTATCTGCTTCCTAATTCAAATAAGGACTGCAGACGATAAATTTCAAGTAGTTCATAATTTTGCTACCAAATGCTACCCTCAACGACACCTAGCCGCGAGCTTGGCTACTAGAGGCCACATCAACCGGCACCTGGCAACGATCGTTGGAACTTAATAGAGCGTTTACAAGATCTAACCTACAAATTAATCTTCACATAATTGTAGTTAGTGGAAGGTTATTTAACATGCCATAAATCTATGACATGGACTGCCGGCTTTACTTCCCCTCCGACTACTTTTCACATTTTGCAAAATTGAGGAAAAAGTAGACTTATGAGATCGATCCGGGAAAATGTCTGTCTGTCTGTCTGTCCTTCTGTCTGGCTGGCTGAGTGTGTGTGTGTCCCCCCCCCCCCCTTCCCCCCCTTATCAACTCCTAAACGGCTGCAGAAATCGAAACCAAATTTAGTATGAGAAAAGATGTATACCGGAATATCTCACGTCCATATTTGAAAATGATGTCAGTGCTACCAACTGCTGAAAAAATGCACTAGAAATTTGAGCTCCATGTTGGATATCTTGGAAGGTATGCATGGGACCTATTCCAAAATTGGCACACATGTAAATAACCCTATTACAGTTCAATTTCCAGGGGTCACACATGACAGTGTTGCCAAAATAATGGTAAGCCTTCTGATAGGTCCAATTTTAATTGCCTATAACTTCTACACTATCAATTGGATTTCAACCAAATTTTATATGTAATATGTGTACATAAACAGATATGACCGAGCGTATTGTTAAGAGCCACCAGGGCTGCCAACTGTTAATAATTGCTCTCTCTATTCTTTTATCCAAATACCAATATATCAGAAAGTATGCAAGCCGACAGCTTTAAACTATGCACACGTATAGTACCTGGCATTTTAGATTAATTTTGGAGTAACTTATATACTTCAGTTCTACTAACATGATTCTAAGCCTGCTGATAGGGCCAGTTTTTAAATACATGTAACTTCTATACTATCAGTTGGATTTCAACCAAATTTCGTATGTGCTATGTGTAACATAACAGATATGACTATACGTATTCTTAAGAGCAATCAGGGCTGCCAACTGTTAATAAATGCTGTCTATATTTTTTACCCTAATATCAATATATCAGGAAGTATGCAAGCCAACAGCTCTATACTTTGCACACGTATAGCACGTGACATTCTAGATTAATTTGGAGTAATTAATATAAGTCAGTGCTGCCAACATTATTCTATGCCTGCTGATAGTTCCAATTTTAAAATACATGTAACTTCTATAGACTACTAACAAATGGATTTCGTCCAAAATTGGCACAACAATATATCATATTATTTCAGATTATTTCTGACCAGCACACGCATGACATTGTTGCCAAAATGCTTTTACGCGTGCTGATAGATCCAATGTCTAACTGCATGTAACGGCCATTGGACTTCAACCGATTTTTTTATTCTGTACCTTAAAGATGGAAATAAGAATATATTCAGTCACCAGGGCTGCCAACTGTAATGCTCTATTAGGCTACATTATACCAGGTATATTTCAAACTAATTAGACATTTCAATATTACCAACTTAATTTCGTCATTATTATAGAGAGATCCATATAGATTAATCATTGGCATGAATCTTACATTTTAAGAAAAGTAGGCTCTTATTTCGTCACGCAACTTCTTGTTAATGCTATTAGAAAAGTCCGATGGCTTCGGCCGGGTTTGAACCGCATCTCGCCCCTTCCCTCTTACACTCTCTCATACACACCCAAGATGTAGGCTAAAGATCCCTTGTCCCGGAATATTCTCCCGAACCGGGGCCAGCCCATCCTCAAATCCATCCGCCGTAAAATGTAATTGGAATTACTGATTAAAACAGGGAAATAAATCATGAATCTCCGACTCCGCTTCTATTTATTTGGATAGGTTCAAACTATTCCAGATTCAGTGGGCTGTTAAGATAATGATAGTACTTCCAACCAAGAAGGAATTCTTTCCGTTAAAGTAAATGGTTTTAAGGTGCATATAAACAGTGAGACAGAGCTCTTTAGAATTCAAGTGCCTGGGGCTTTTAATTCAAGAAGCAGATCAAGACATTATCTTGCTTACAATAACGTTACTTATAATTTCATGCCATCCTTCCTGGGGCATTCCACACACCTTTACTTTGCTGGAGAACGTGGGCGGAGATTGAACACTGACTTCACTCTCTTATTGCTCTGTGTTTCAGGGGGAAAGGATGCAGAACAACAACGATTTTTAGCCTTCTTTTCACATTTGGCAAAAATGAGGAAAAAGTAGACTTATGAGATCGATCCGGGAAAATGTGTGTCTGTCTGTCTGTCTGGCTGTGTGTGTGTCCTTCTGTCTGTCTGGCTGGCTGTGTGTGTGTCCCCCCCTATCAACTCCTAAACGGCTGCAGCAATCAAAACCAAATTTAGTATGAGTAAAGATGTGCACCGGAATAGCTCACGTCCATATTTGAAAATGATGTCAGTGCTACCAACTGCTGAAAAAACGCACTAGAAATTTGAGCTCCATGTTGGATATCTTGCAAGGTATGCATTGAGCTATTCCAAAATTGGCACACATGTAGATAATACTATTTCAGTTTAATTTCCAGGAGGCCAACCATGATAGTGTTGCCAAAATAATTTTAAGCCTTCTGATAGGTCCAATGTTTAAATGCATATAACATCTACACTATCAACTGGATTTCAACCAAATTTTGTATGTAATATCTGTACATAAACAGATATGACTGAGCGTATTCTTAAGAGCCACCAGGGCTGCCAACTGTTAATAATTTCTCTCTCTATTTTTTTAAATCCAAATACTAATATATCAGAAAGTGTGCAAGCCAACAGCTTTAAACTATGCACACGTTTATTCTGACATTTTAGATTAATTTGGAGTAACTTATATACGTCAGTTCTACCAACATGATTATAAGCCTGCTGATAGTACCAATTTTTAAATACATGTAACTTCTATACTATCTGTTGGATTTCAACCAAATTTCGTATGTGCAATGTGTACCATAACAGATATGACTATAAGTATTGTTAAGAGCAATCAGGGCTGCCAACTGTTAATAAATGCTGTCTATATTCTTTTTACCCTAATATCAATATATCAGAAAGTATGCAAGCCAACAGCTCCATACTTTCCACACGAATAGCACCTGACATTCTAGATTAATTTGGAGTAATTAATACAAGGCGGTGCTGCCAACATGATTCTATGCCTGCTGATATGTCCAATTTTAAAATACATGTAACTTCTATACTAAAAAATGGATTTCATCCAAAATTGGCACAACAAGATATCATAATAATTCAGATTATTTCTGACCAGCACATGCATGGTATTGTTGGCAACATGCTTTTACGCGTGCTGATAGATCCAGTGTCTAACTGTATGTAACGTCCATTGGACTTAAACCAAATTTTGTATTCTGTACCTTAAGAGGTGGAACTAAGAATATATTCAGTCACCAGGGCTGCCAACTGTAGTGCTCTATTAGGCTTCATTACCAGGTATATTTTGAACTAATTAGATATTTCGATATTACCAACTTAATTTCGTCATAATTCTTGATAGGTTCATATTCTGTAGAATAATCATTGGCATGAAAAGTAGGCTGTATAGTTCTTCACGGAACTTCTTGTTAATTATAACTAGGCACCGAATGTTTAGGTTTTTAAAATTGTCATTTTAGATTTCCAGAAACATACAGAAGACTTTCTTTAGGTTTTTAATTGGTAGAATAGGTTTTTTAATAGGTAGAACAGGTTTTTAAATAGGTTGAATAGGTCTGTAAATAGGTAGAATAAGTTTTTAAGTAGTTTTTTCTGTTTAAAGTGTATCAAATGTTGACATAAACTGCGCAAAACGTAATGCCTAATTGTTAGTAGACAATCTGATTGTAACGAGAGTGTAAATATCTCACATAATGATACGTCATTTATCAAATTTTCAACGAGAACTTCACACTTTTAGGCAATATTTGCTCTCCTTAAATCAAATTCAATAATACCAAGGATGTTAGAGGTGATTTTCACATTCTAGCCAGTTTATTGAGCTTTGTTTATTTAGAATATAGGATTCTTGCAAATAATAAGACATTTATTCGAACTTTCCTGACATTAAACAACCACACAATAAGATACTGTATAAGCTGCAAAGTACTGAAAATATTTGAATTTTGTGGCAGGTAGGATTTTTCTCAATCAACTGGAGCTAGGAATAAACACTGTCTTGTGGTCTACTTTCAAAAATATAGACTAAAAATGCAAATATGCCACGGAACAAAACTGCAATTACGTTTTCTTAGGTAGGGCCTATGAGACTACTACAGAATTCTTTTAAATGTGATTCGGAAAATTATTAAAGTATTTTCATATCTAGAAGTAAGGAAAACAAGTAGTTCCATGAAGAACTATATAGCCTATTTTCATATATCGTATTTATGTAAACTGCCTCTATCAACATACAAAGTTTCAGTTTGATTGCTGTAATAGATTCGTAATATTGAGAACCGTCTAAATATTTCGGATGGTCGCTATGTTTTATTTATATATATGTAGGGCATAGAGTTATGTACTAAATGACGATTTTTGCGTTGGTTCATTATTCAAACGTTGACTTCGATCGCATGAATAGGACACAAGAACTGAAATAATAATTTCAAAATTTCGCACAGCCACCATCTTGAGGTCATGTAAACAATTGAACTAAACTAGATGTCATTGCAATATAATGCGTATAAACATTTGCTGTATCAAGGTTCACTGTGCTCGGTTGGCTGAATTCCGTGAAAAGTCTCATTACATGTTTCAACTTCGCTTGGCCGCCATGTTCGTTTTGTACTTAACAGAGTCACATAGGCAAACGTCTTGTATATCACCGTAAAACATTTCAGGGTGACATCCGTAATCAATATCAATAAAATGGAACTTAGTTCTACAGATTTAATAATATCTATTCTTTGATTCTTTATCTTCACTTTGTGGGAAGCAGATTTTAGAATTTCTCAATACGGAAGTTGATATTTCAATTTTGATTTGACCATGTATGGGTCAACACTAGCGGTCGTGGTGATACATGTGGTCTAACGCTTGGTAAAACAAATATATTGGAATGCAGCTGGAAGAAATCAGGAACCCCTATGGACGTCAAATTCGCAGGTGAAGTGCTAAAGGAAGTATGTTACTTAGGAAGCAAAATACGACTAACCAGTGATGGACGAAGCAAAGACGATATAAAAAGTATGTTGGCTCAGGCAAGGAAAGCATTTCAACAGAAAATATAGGTATAGGCTACAGTATGTTCACAACAAATAGGCTATAGATTTAGGTATTAGGAAGTCATTTTAAAAGCCTTTGTCTGGAACTTGGCGCTCTATAAAAGTGAAACTTGGACTATTGGTGCAGCAGAAAAGAGGAGAATTGAAGCGGTTTGAAATGTGGTGTTACAGGAGAATGATGAAGATCAGAAGGATAGATAGGGTTACAAATGAAGAGGTATTAAGACGGGTGGGAGAGGAGAGATGTTTGTGGCGACTGCTAATGAAGAGAAGAGTTAATAATAATAATAATAATAATATTGTATGGCCTCGGATGCCGGGTGCAAGTTTTGTTATTTGACACCCAAAGGGCAGCTTGAATGTCGAATTTTGTTGTTCCTTGAAGCACTATGAAAGTCAAGAAGGTAATATATCTAAGCTCTAGTTGAGAAATGAGGAACTTTGTGTTGGCGGAAACTCCCGGGATTAATTTTGCCATTATGAACACGGCCTACTGAATTTAAATGGATTCTTTGACATGCCAACATCGTATGACATGGTGTCGTAATTTTTACCGCCTTAAAAAAATCACTTACCACGGCCAGGATCGAACCTGCAACCTTGGGGTTAGTAACCCGACACGATAACCACTCACCTACCGTGGAAAGCAAAGAGAAGAGATAGGTTGGGAGGACACACACTAAGACATCCAGGAATAGCAAACTTAGTTATGGAACAAAGGGTCGAGGGCAAGAACTGTAGGGGTAGACCAAGGTTAGAATATCTTCAAAAGATTGCCTCGGATGTACGATGTGCTAGACTGGCTGCGTGGATTAGCGGTAACGTTCTCGCCTGCTGTGCCCAAGATTACAGGAGCGAATCCTGGAGCAGCCAGTTGGCATTTTATGGAGCGCATATGGGAGTAAGTCGTGTCAGTAGATTAAAGATCCCCTTCGGGACAAAATTCAGGCACCCCGGCGTCTCTAAAAGCCGCTGTAGATAAAAGGGACGTAAAATCAATAACATTATTATTATTACGGTGTGTTAGCTATGTAGGGATGAAAGGATTAGCTCAGGACAGGGAGGCTTGGAGAGCTGCAATACACCAGTTGAAGACTTAAACAACAACAACAACAACAACAACTTGTTCTCAGCTATAAAAGCGTCTCTTCTTTCTGCGAAACTTGCATTGTTGTTCAGAACTTCAAGATTGCACTAAATACACTTTCGCAATGACTGCAAATTTTTCATAGGCTATGTTCAGGTGAGAGGTGTTTCTATCCTCTCTTCAAGCTTAATTTGACTCGGTGTCTCGGTCATTCTTTCTTTCATTCTTGCTATGAAGAAGCACTTGAAGAAGAAGAATTCGTGCAATTATCTCTGAAAGCCCGTTATAATCCAGTCAAAAATGTAGCAAATATGCTTAAAGGTTCGTGATTCAAAATCTACTCCACTCCTCTCAACATAACATTTTACAAAGAAGGTAGCCTACATTATTTGAAAATATATGATAGGTCTACAATATCTAGGATATGTAGGATTAAGTTACCGCATTAATACAGCAGGTGCCTTTTAGAAGTCTTAAGCTGTGAGACCCGTGATATTGTCCGTAAGACATCTCCCAACATCTTTACTAAGTGCTAGATTGGAATCCTCGCTCTTGCTACCGTCTCCAAGACTGCAGGCAAGGTATGCTTTTCACATTAAACAACAAAGCAGGCTAAAATATCAGCATTTATGTTTACCTTCAACATTCAACCCTCTTCCGGATCTAAACATTGGTAATGTGACTCCTACAGTATATCAACCGTCTATTTTGCTTGGTATTTGAAGAACATCTAACTTTCGTCAACTATCGTAGCACATATCGTGGAACCCATTTATGGTTAGGGCTACTTTAAATGAAAATCCACAGTCTGCTTCCAGTCGACCGACCGGGTCAGGAATGGAATGAATGAAGCCCCCATCTAGCGGCGAGGTTTTGAACTGGGCCGGCTGCCGAAGCCTGACGCACTCCACTGAGGCAATGATTAAATGAATGACAGTTGAAATGAAATGATAGTGGAGAGTGTTGCTGGAATGAAATGTTGACAGGAAAAACCGGAGTACCCGGAGAAAAACCTGTCTGCCTCCGTTTTATCCAGCACAGATCTCACATGGAGTGACCGGGATTTGAACCACGGACTCAGCGGTGAGAGGCTGGCGTGCTGCCGCCTAAGCCACGGAGGCTTAGCGCTACTTTAATTTTCTATAAAAAGAAGTATCTAAGCATTATTTCTCCTTATATGAGATGTATTTAAATGGAGAAACACTTCACACAAATTTGAGCTTTGCCACCCGCTGAAGCGGCATTAAAGGTAACGGGATTCCAATCTAGCACTTAGTAAAGATGTTGGCAGATGTCTTACATTAGTTGCTAAACAATGCACTTTCTCAAACTTGAGGCAATCCCCCCCTTTTTTTTTTTTTTTTTTTTAATTTCTTCTTGTGCCTTTGCAAATATCTTCGCATTGATATCAGTCGACTACAACCCACGCTTCCGGAGAGAACTGTTTCCATAATATTAACGTTTTTGTGTGCTAATCTTAGTTGCTATCGGTGATCCAAATTTATCAGTTGAAAGGTATAGGGGAAAATAAGGGTCCACCGAAAGTTAATAAAGAGATATTACCACCAGTAGGTACCGGTGTACCGTCATGTTAAACATAGCCTACCGTTGATATTTGAGTGTTGTATGATCATGGCCCCTTAAAACAACCATCACCACCACCAGAAGTGTGATTGTGTTGTTAGGTTATCGTTTTTCAGTTCTCGGGGAACAGATAACTTGGAGTATTAGAAGCCATTGTGTTTCCTGGTTCTATGAAAGACAGCTTTTACAGTCGGAAAACACAGATTGCGGCCAATTACATTTGGCGGGAAACAAGTATTTGTGTACACTGACCTGAAAGAAAGATAACACGAGATATTTAACACAAAATAACACGCTTTTATGTAGAAAGACATTAGTACCCCCACTTTTTGTGCATAAAATTGTGTTATCTTTCTTTCAGGCTGGTTTCCCGCCAAATGCTTTATGCTTTTCAGCCGGTTGGTGGATTGGATAGCTTTCTGCAATATAACTTACAATTAGTCTAATAACTATTAATGTTAGATCTAGTTCTTAAATTTTATTCCATTTCATATTTATACTGTATATCAGTGCCTTACACTAGACAATATTTAGGCTACAGTACACCGAAAAGAGCAAAACCCACTTCGCATTTGAGATGCGTCAGAGCCCCCACTTTACAGTGTGTACACAAGATGGCAATTATTTACAGCAGAGATTTGGACAATGTTAAGGTGATAACTTAGGTTTTGGTGGAAAAAATCAATTTCCTCTTTTCTTTTTTGTTGTTGTTTTGGGTTCTCAGCATATTGAAATATTTGACAGGTTTGTTTGGAGCAAAAATGTTAATATATAGTCTATATTTCCATGATAAGAATTAGTAAAGTTTGTTAACTTTGGAAAACATATAGGCTATCATTTCTTTATTAATCTATTTGCAGACATTTCTTTGACGTCCATTCTTTACAACTTTTATTTTTATACAAATAAGGAACATTAGCGGTCCCGTGCGAGAACTCGCGCACGGGTATAAACCACCCGCCTGGCTTTCCTGTTATGCTGGCTTCCATAATTATGTTTATTTGTTTAAACGCACTTTTTAAACAAATTGTGGGCTGTGCGCACTTTATAAACAAATAAATATATTTCCGTTGATTTTTCAAGAAATGCAAGATTTTTCCTGTACTACTGAGACGATTTGGAAGATTTTGGTACACACCACACCTTCTAACTCCCTCTGGTTTAGGAGCCTGAGTTTTGTGAAACATACACCTTAACGTATTATAGTGGTACATATAGGTTACTTCAGAAATTACGGCATTGATCTACTTCAAGTTTTCACAGTATCTTTATATGCAAATGTGCAATAATCTGACCTAGAATAATGGCGGCAGTATTTATGCATTGCTTCTAAAAGAAACCTCGTATAAAGCTCATCAAAGAAAAGTGTACAATTAGTTTGAAGAACTACAACCATGATTCTAAGTTGGATTGGAAGCCATGAAATCATCTTCAAACGTATTTAGTTTCAAATCTCTAACTTCAATAGTAAGGTCATAAATGTTGGCTACCTTTTGCATAATATTTTGTTTTTAAGAATTGATTAATTGCAAATGATATTGTGAATTGTGAATGGTAGCCTATTGCCTTTTCAGTAACTTAACTATTTTATCTTATGAAGGTAAACGTTGATAAAAAAAATTGATTAGTGTGTGTGGTAGGGGTATATTGATTAGTGTGTGGGATAGGGGTATATTGATTAGTGTGTGTGGTAGGGGTATATTTACCCTTGATAGGGTAAAACATTTTTTATTTTTATGTGTTTCTACCTTTTAATTTATTTTAATTATTATTATAATTATAAATAATAACATGGAACACAAATGAAAAAGAAGCAATAGAATACAGAACAACTAAATTTAAACAAGCACAAAGACTTACCTGGCCAACCTATAAAAAGAAATCTCTTTCGATAAACGCTAAGCTGAAACACTATAATTCCATAGTTAAACCAGAGGCAACTTATGCTAGTGAAACTTGATTCAAATTGAATGTAAAATCTACAACAGACAAATTACAGAAAACTGACAGAAGAATTATTAGAACAATTATTAGCAAAAAACACCAAGTGGAGATTGTTGTCTATCGTGAATGTGAATCAATAATAATACAATGCGTTAAAGAGAATTTCCTTTTTCTGTCGCATATCAAAACTGCCAGAAACCAGGATATTGAAACAACTATTTGATTACTTTTTGAAAAATACAATAGGATGATTTGGAAGAATTGGGTATAACTCGGCAACAAATCAAAGACAGAGAAGAGGATTTTGAAGGACAAAAGCAAAAGTCTCAAACTAATAACAGTTGAACGGAAACAATACACTATATCGGACACACAAAGGGCTTCCAGGTCGGAGAGGATGAGAAAGTTCTGGGAGGAGAAAAAGAAGAAATTTACTCAAATGTGTTGATTTAAGTGCTGCAATATGGGCGTAAAATATGTAAATAAATAATAAATAATGTTATTTTTTGTTTCTGTAATGTTAATGTTTATCTATTAATTTCTAATTTTCAATTTATGTTCTTATAGATTTAATTTTGATATGTTTATTGAATTAATTAATTAATTAACTAATTTCGAATTGATTTTTAAAATTATTTTCATAATACTTTTATAGTTATGTTTATTATTTACATTTATATATCTGTTTTGTTATTGTAATTTTATTGTTATGATTTTATTTCTATATTTATAATATTATTTTTTTCACTGTAATTGTTAATGGTTTTTTTTTATTTTAATTTTATCCAACACATTACGTCAAGTAGAAATTTATATAATATTTGAATTTTATAAATATGCTACTAGCACTTCAGCATGAAAATTCTCCGAAATTTGTCTGAAAGATTCAACTATCAGCATCTTTGAAAGCATAAACTGTCCTTATGACAGACAGACCACTATCCCATAAAGCGTTAAGATGGACAATTTACCCAGGACAAGGAAGGAACAACAAGAGAGTAGAGGATGTTAAAAAAAATGAATATTGGAATTGAATCGCTCATTTCAGAAAGATTTTAAGTAATTTATTTGCAAGTTAACAACGATTTCGTATTCTATGCATCTAAATACATCGTTCTGTGCAGAAAGAACTTAAGTCTCCCCATACTTAAGACAGCTACTCAGAGTTAGCGACCATTAGTTACCGACTTGTGTTGTTACTCTATGGAATTGCGCGTTGGTAACGCTGCAAAGCAATTCCATATGAACACAAAGTGCGCTTGCAAATTTCAAAGTTCCGTCACTTCTCTCCCCATGCTAGTGCTAGGACCTTACTGGTTCAGACATTTAATGTAAGAAACCCAACTCGTGAACCAATCACCGTGCCAATTGACATAGCCTACCCAAAAGGTTTTATACCAATAAATTCTAACACGATGAACGACGATTTAACAAGAAATACCAGTCTGAATGGAATGATTTTCCTTTCATATAAAGAAAACACATCAATACCGAGGATGAACCACCATTAATGTTATATTGTCAATAATATGTATTTTAAAAATATTAAAAAATAATGTCTTAATTATTTTTAATATAAAATCATGAATGAGAATATCCGTATTCGTGCAATTTCTTTACAGAAAAAATCATTGCATTCAGACTGGTGTTTCTTGTTAAATTGGGCTTTTTTGGGGATTCATGACTTTGAAAAATCACAAATATTTTCCTATCAATAGCTCACGCAATACTGTTCGCCTTCATACATTAAATAAAAGCCCTCTGTATTGACTTTAACTCTGTAAGCTCTCACAATTCTATGTTACATTTAATTGTTAACTGTGTGCGGAAACTTCCACTCGTGATGTATGAGCCCCTTAATGAAAACGAAGAAGTTGACATGGAGAACTAAAAAAAGTACTGTTGTAACCAGGTTTTGTGCCTATATTTTCTAAATGTATATTATTCGTATAAAAAACTTGAGTTTTACTTTGAAAATCCATGTTCAATTTAGAAACAACAAAAGAGAAGGTTAAAACCAGTTAAAATTACCATGTTGTAAAAACATTAAAAATCATCAGGAATAATTGTCAACAACAATGTCAAGAGTGACCGCAGGTACTAATGTCATATTTTTTATTTATAATTTTTATTGCACTTTTCTAGAAACCATACCGGCTTTTCTACTTTCCAGAAAGGTATTTTTACTTAGTCCATGCTGTTTCTGAAATGACCGATTCAATTAGAGACTCACGTGAAGCAACAACAAGGAATCGGGACATAATTTATGAACAAATAACCTACTTGCTAAATGCCGCAGCTTCCTCTTGAAGAAATGAAAAACTTATAGAAATAAATGGATATCGTCACAATCGAAAATATTATTTATTTAATTATCAATACACTTTTAATAGCCTATGTTCTACAATAATTAAATTCAGAAAGTTAGAGTAAGTACGGTATATTCCAAAGGACGTTAGGTTACGTGTCAACACGGAGAACTTAAGTTCTTCTTCGTCTATTGAATTGAAATTGTTGCTATTTCTATTCAAAACGGAAAGTAGTGCACTAGTTTTGTTGCTCATTTTACTCAGAATAAGATTTTCTATTAACAGACGCTGAAAATGGCTCCAATGCTGACCGAAACATGTAGGGGAGAATCGGCTAAATCCACAATATTAAGGGATAAACACGATAACTTAAGGGGAATGGTTTTCAAAAATTAATATACAAATTAAATTTGTGACATAAATTCAGTTATTAAAATTTTATCTGGCATGGGTTGTCTAAATAATTTAATACAAATTTGGCACTAGAGCTAATTCCGCGGTAAAGGTGCCTTGTCTAAATTTACAATATGATAAGTGTAATAATATGCTTCCATTACCGCTACCTCTACCTCATAAAAGCATCACCGAAATTCATGAGAATCTCTACCTAGTAGGGCCTATAGCCTAAAACAAAGTCCCCCATTCTTGGATGTCGCGAGTAATTTCGAGAACCACTGGATGGATTTTGATGCGGTTTTCACCATTCTGTAAACGATATCTCGAGGAAGGTTTCTGTAGAAAATTATTTATGTATGATCAAAGGAAGCCAAGCAGTAACGATTTCAGTGAAACAGTCGACACAAAACCTGGCATTCGTGCGCTTTTTAAGCTTACGCTGGGCAAACCGTTAAAAATATCTCAATACTATGAGTGAAAGAATTGTTCAGCATGAAAAGTTCTACAGTTCTTCAACACATCGCCCACTATAAGTCTTTTTACGTTTTCATTTCTTCCAACAATCTCCATTCAATTACTGAGGCGACAGAGTACGAGCTAGCGAGGGGAGAGCCTATCACCCCAGTTACAGTCTAGCTAGCGGGCGAGCCTATTACCTCAGATACAGCCACCAGTAAACTGTGGAGTCGTGTTGAGTCAAGACTTCAGAGAAGAGTGGTTGTGTTTGGAGTTTCCCTGGAAGTGCAACTTGGCTTTTCTTCATTTCACCCGTGAACTTTTAGTTCCGAAAAATACACAGTCAAGTTCAGATTGGACGGAAGGGGGATTTGTGTTTCATGCAACTCGCCATTCTTAAATTACGTCTGACGAGAAATCGTTGCACATGCATCTCCATGATAATATAATTAATAGTCCAGTCAGTGATTTTAACTCATAATTCATCATCATCATCATCATCATCTTGCACAGTTTCCAGCCACTGGCCGGGTCTGTTTGGAACACAAGCCTCTCCAACGTCTTCTGTCTTCCCACCATCTCTCAGCCTCCACCCTTGTCCAGTCTTCTCCTCTCTTCTTCACGCTTTCTTCCACCCCCTTCAGCCACCTGTCTCTCGGTCTTCCTCTCGGTCTCTTTCCTTCCCACTTCGTCTCGTGTATCCTCCTGGGTATCCTCTTCTCCTCCATTCGTTTTACATGTCCATACCATCTAAGTCTAGACTTCTCTATACCATCCTGTAATGGTTCCTCCTTCATTAATTCTCTGGTCCTCTCATTTCTTATTCTGTCCCTCTTTGTAGCTCCAATACTGCTTCTCAAGAACCTCATCTCACTGGCCTGTATTTTGCTCTTCTCCCTTCCTTTCATAACCCAGGTCTCCGAGGCATACGTCAGGATAGGGACATAGTACGTCCGATATATGATCTTTTTGCTGTTCTGAGGGACATCCTTGCTCCATAACATGCTTCTCACACTCCTCCGAAATGCTTCTGCCTGCCTCCCCCGCTCATTTATTTCTCTATCGTTTCTTCCATTCTCTTGTATCAGGCTTCCCAGATACTTGAAACTCTCCACTTTTTTCAGCTGTTCCCCACCAATTGTTATTCCCGTTGTGGTTCTTTCCTTCTTCCTTGTTGTGATCACCATCTCACTCTTATTTATGCTAAATTTCATCCCATATCCTTGTATTATTCCTTCCCACACGTTCAACTGTTCCTGTACCTCCTCCTCCTTGTTTCCCCAAATCATCAAATCATCTGCAAACACCATTGCTTTCATCTTTCCTTCCCCAATTACTTGTGCCACTCGGGTCATTATGTCATCCATCACCACAATGAAAAGTAATGGTGACAAGGCACTTCCTTGTTTCAGGCCGTTTCTCTGTTCCAACCAGTCTGATCTCTCTCCTCCCACTTTCACACAGCTCACGCTTCCCTTGTACATCTCCTTTATCCTCTTTATAGTCCATTTCTCTACTCCTCTATCCTCCAGGGACTTCCACACTTTGTTTCTGCATACACTGTCATATGCTTTCTCAATATCCAGGAAAGCCATCAGTAGATCTGTTCCATACTCATAGTGCTGTTCTTGTAACTGCCTTACAGCAAAAATCAAATCCTCTGTGGACCTTCCTGCTCTGAAGCCATGTTGTTCTTCCCTCATCCCTCCTTCTATCCTTGTCCTAATTCTCTTTTCCAAAACTTTCTCGAAGATCTTTGCACAATGACTCATCAGTGTTATTCCCCGATAGTTTCTGCAATCTGTTCTACTACCTTTCTTGAAGATCGGGACAATTATTCCTTTTTTCCAGTCCTCTGGGGTCTTCCTTTCCTTCCATGCTGTCCTCATCACTCGGTACAACCACTGTATCCCCACCTCTCCTGCTGCTCTCACCATCTCCACACTCAACTCATCCACACCCGGTGCCTTCCCTCCTTTCATCTTGTTCACTGCATCTTCCACTTCTTTCCATGTTAAGTCCTTTTCTGTTTGCAGTTCATCTTCCTCTTCCCCGATTTCTTCCTCCTCACCATCTTTTCCATTTGGATTCAGAAGTTCTTCAAAATATTCTTTCCACATTTTCTTCAGTTCTTCCCTATTTTCTATCTCTTGTCCCCTTTTGTTCACCATTCTAACATAATCCGTAGGATCCTTCCGCCTCTTACTTTTTACCATCCCATACAGGACCTTTTTTGTACCTTCACTATCCTCCTTCATCATCTTTGTCCACTCTTCCATCCACTTTCTTCTCTCCTCAGCCACTACTCTCTTCGCCTCCTTCTTTCTTTCCTGGTACTCTTCCCTTGTCTCTACCGTCCTATTTTGGTACCACCTCCTAAAGGCTCTATTCTTTTCCCTTACTATATCTTTTGTCTTCTCATTCCACCATGGTGTTTCCTTCCACCTCTTCTTACTACTTGTCCTCCCACATACTGCTTCTGCTGCACCTACTAGTGTCTTCTTAAATCTAGCCCATTCCTCTTCCACCCCTCTTTCTTCATCTGTTGGAATCCCTTCCTTTACCATTTTGAGGTACTCGACCCTTCTATCCCCTTCTTTCAGTTTCCATATCCTTATACGTCTTTCCTGGTTCTCAGTCCCTTTCTTCTCCTTACTCCCTCTCAGGTTCATTACCAGCAATCGATGGTCGCTATCCAGGTTCTCCGATGGTATAACCTTGATGTCCGTGATGTTCTTATTTAGTTCTTTCTCATACAGTATATAGTCGACCACCGACTTCCTGGTCAAGTCATCACTGTACCATGTGATTGTGTGGCTCTCTCTTTTCTTAAACCAGGAGTTCCCAACTAGCAGGCTGTTCCTCTGGCAGAAGTCCAACAGTCTCTTTCCTTCCTCATTTCTTCCGCCCCAACCCGCTGGTCCTAGAACACTCTCATAACCTTGTCTTTCACTTCCTACATGGGCATTGAGATCCCCCATAACAATCATATTTCTTCCGACCAGCTGCTTCTGCAATTCCTCTTCAAACTCCTCCTTCTCTTCAGAGGCGCAGCCTACTTGTGGAGCATACACTTGCACTATTTCTATGGTCTCTCCCCTCAGTGCTACTTTCACTTTCATCATTCTATCACTTATTCTTCTCACTTCTTCTTTTAAACCATCTCGTACTACTACTCCCACTCCATTCCTCTTTCCCTCTTCATTCCCACTCCAGTACAGTCTATAGCCTTTTCTCAGTTCTCTCCTTCCTTCCCCTTTCCACTTTGTTTCTGCCAATCCCAATAAATCCAACTTCCTTCTTTCCATCATATCCACTATCTCCTCCACCTTCCCCGTCAGCGTTCTTAGGTTTAAAGTTCCAAATCTTAGTCCGTGTGTAAAGCCGTGTCGTCGTCTATTAAATCCATCCTGTCCGAGGCTCGTTCCATTTTTGAAAGCATTTGGGATCATCCACTACTGGCTTGCTGGGCCTATCGTAGCTTCACCAGAGCCCCGTTAGCCGTCACTTTTCAGGGTTCCTGTAGGACCTTCACAGCTACCGTAACGGTCCCGGGGCACACGAAGTCCCCACTGTACTTCGCCCCTACAGGCGATCCCCTACTTTGTGCCGTTGCCCGTCTCCCACGACGTGGACGAGGGGTTAACTCATAATTCCGATACGTAAAATGGATATAGGTCGTAGCTCATTGACATCGAAAAAAAAACACCTATCACGTAATGCATTCATAACTGATCCTGGGCGAGGCCGGGGTGGGTTGCTAGTAATTTGCAAATACGTCGTAATCAAAATATAACACAGACTAGTTCAAGTGCTGCGGAGTTGTAGTCTATTGATAGGTGATTTATTTATTTACGAGCATCAAGAGTTTGTACAATACACCTGTATCAATAGTTTTGATGGAATATAACTGATAGGCCTATATTGAATTTATTTATTTTAATATACAGTATCGTGATCATCTCCTTTTCAGAATTATGAACAATTCACTTGATGATTCCAAATTCTTTTCTCTCTGAAATTTCCATGTACCACGCATAAATTCAAGGCACAATATCACATTTGAATGAAAAAGAAAAAAACAGGATATCTGCCCACAAAAATTCACCGCTGAACAGACTATGCAGTCTAATATCTTCAACAATGTTGTTCGAAGAAATAATGTCATATATTTTAGTGCTTCCTTGACAGTTTCTTTTTGATAGAATTTCTAAGCGCTCTCCAGAAATAATGTGTGATATACTGCTGACAGCATTAGTGTTAATATGAAATGAAATGTGAAAGGAAATAAGAAGTGACTGCACAATTGGCTACTATAAGAACAACCCTACTACAGCATTTATGACTTCATTATCCTCGCCATCACACTGAATACCCTGTCCAGATCTTGAGGACACACATCAATGCATGATCGCTACATGGTTCACATTTTCTGCAATTGGCAGAAATTATGGAGAGGTAGCCTATTACTACCAAGGTTAGTAGTACGACTGAAGAGAGTTCAAAGTCTATTAAATTGAAAGAGAGTGCCATTTATATCATATTCCCAGCAAGCTATTTATTAATAAATTAATAAATAATTCTTTTTTCAATCATTTATTTTTCATTTTATGCAGCCTACGTAGTTTTGGATCTAAAGTGAGTGTATCACCCTACAGCACAACCTAAGAGGGAAGATTCTCGGTTCTATAGAAATTTTGGTTGGGCATAATAACACACATTTGTGAGATTTTGAGGTTACAACCTTTTCGGCGCAAAGCTTCAATTGTCTATAAGTTGAAATCAGGAGGATCCCAGGACAATCTAGCCATTTAGGGCACTACCTAAAATGAAGGAGATATAAAAGATAGTATCCAGACTCTGAGTCACTAAATATCATGTTCCAGCCATCCTTCTTTAGTCATCGAGAATAATGTTGTTAAAGTCATAATAGCTGAGTGATATCGTCACCAACTTCTCAACAAATTGGCTGGGGATTGATCCCTGGTCAATGCATGTGGTATTTTAGATGTTGCAATTCAAATCCCTATGGTAAATATTTCACACAAAACTGTAGGTCCCATGGGTTATGAGAATTATTTACATTATTTGCAAATTGTAAATCATGAATTATTACCACTGTGTCATTCTACCTAGCCAACCTTGTATTACATCTGTGTTATACTGTTTTAATTTCACACCTAGTTATTTTAATGTTCATCTCTACTTTTATTTAGTTACCGTTTGGTTTAAGTTAGTGTAATCTTTGTGTCACTGTAATTCAGATGAAAATCCTGTTGTGCACCAATAAATCCCTACAACCCTATGAATTGTGAAACTTTGTGAGTGAGCGTGTGTGTTTTTTACCTCTTCACACTTAAACGGCTGGACGGATTTGGGTGAAATTTGAAATGGAGATAGCTTATACCCTGGATTAACACTTAGGGTGCCTTTCATCCATATATAGGCTATAAAGATCAATATTCGCAGTTAGGCCCTTATGCACAAATCTACACCGTTTCACCTATCTGGTGCACATTTTACATACTTACCCTCTGAAACCCGACAAGTAACACTGTCTAGCCTACTTCAGATTTCAAGCAGCCCTCTCCATTTACTGCATTTAAGCCTTTTTTTTTCCCCCGTGGGCAACTATATGTGGTTTGCTCACGAGTACCCAGACAACAAAATCATTATGTCTCAGCAAGACATGCCAAAATCAAAAACGTAATTTTAAAATGTGTTCACATAAGGTAACATCGTACCCTGTAGACATTCTCAACTCTATGGAATTCCCATTTTGGGGCTCATTCTAATATACTATAGGCATCAGAATTATCCGCATTGAAATGGACCCACCCAGCCTAGATTGCTGTTATAGAATAGAAGGCCCGGAAGTTCATGCGAAATCATATTTTTGCATATTAATGCATATTTCGGTTATCTTGGCACAATGCTTCATTTTGTTTCTTTGCCAGTTAAAATGCATATCTCTGCTTGAGAAGAGCGTATATTCTAATTTCCTGTTGTTTTAGGCGATTTTTGTTACTTCATGTTCTTAACGTCGTATAGCCTATTACGATTCGGACACCGAGAGTTCATCACAGAATAATGCTGAAAATATTTTAATACCCAGTAAGTTTCAGTCCTTTGTGCAAGTTAGGCCTAGTTAGTTAGTTATTGTTGTTTTAAGGGACGGAACTACGAGGTAAATATTGTAAAAGTGGCCATTAAAATTGTACATCAGTTAACTTATAGCCTACTTAAAAATTAACATTATAAAATGATTGCTGATGATCAACACCGCTTGAAGTTCCATAAAAAAAAACATTTCCTTCTATTTAGAAATGTTTCTTAGTTGTGATATTTACAGAAAGGTGTAGCGTCTGTTCATATTTTGTTTATTTTCAAAATAGAAACTCTAAGGAATATGGACTGGTCGTAATTGCCGTAGTTATTTCATGGTGTATATATTTTTTGAAATGGGGTGCATATTTGACTAATAATTAGTGCATTTTTGCCTGCATTTTTATTAATTTAATAGTGCATAAACTTCCGGGCCTTAGCTATCAGCAATAATGCATCATCTCCATAGTTTTCATCGCGTGCAAAGCAGGTACCTGCTAGTAAATAAATAAATAAATGAGGGGTCTAGATGCAAAACTCACATTCTCCACTCTTATTCGAAATTGAGTTATCAAGGCATTCTTATTCTTCGTTCCAAACTACACACGACTATCTTAGTGCTGAAAAGACAAACTCACAATATCCAGTGATTTTCAAATGCCAAAAACTAAATTTAGATGCAAAACTATCATTCTCCACACTGGTTACTTGCAAAGAGCACATTCTCCCTGTTGGCCAATCACAAGACAGCTTCTGGCAAGCCAATATTATTATTGTCTGTCTGTTCAACTACATAATAAATAAATGATATATGTATTCCAACAATGCAATTGGTTTAATTTGTCTAAATTTTTCACAAACTTGGCCAATTTGTCTAGTCTATTGTCTTGTCTGAAGTAATTAATTTTGTTTAGTGTCAAAAGTAACATTCTCCAACTTGTTCAGACACAAAACTCACAGTCTCCGATGTTTCGATGCAAAAGTGACATTCTCCAAAATTAAAACCTATTTTTCAGATAAAATTAATATAAATAATGAAACATTGTTTATACAAGAAGGTGTAATTAAGTATAGACTGCAACAAAAGCAAAGTCTCGTAGAAGTTCCCTTAGTTACATACGTTTAAGAAGTTTTTTTTTTTTTTTTTTTTTAGTTCCTGTAAAATTAAAAAAAGTGGAGAATGTGAGTTTTGCATCTAGACCCCTCAAATACGAGCTGGAAGTGCTGGACATACCTGAGTCTCTCCGCTCCGTCGAGGGTCGCTGTACGACGGGGCCCCTCCGCGCTGTTTCCTCGTCTCCCACACCGGCGCCGGCGGGTCCGAATAGGCTGTCCGCGAAGGGTTGCGGGCGGTGCTGATGTGGCAAGTAGTCACACGGCGGCTTATGGAACCCATTGCTACTGGCGTATCTGTGGTAACGGTGCTGGAGCAACAGGGCGTACTGGAAGGCTGTCAGATGAGGGGCCAGTGATGGTAGCAACTGGTGAGGATTCCCCGCAGGGGGCCCGCCAGCAGGGCCCGGGCCCGGCACCCCGCACATCTGCGAGAACACGCTAAGGTTCGCAGCAGCGGCCGACACGGGGTGAAAACTAGACGGGAGTGGCGTCGAGTCAAAACGTCTGTCCATAACCAAAGTCATAATACTACTAAAGTGTCCACACACACCCTATTCTAAACCGTCAACATTAACAATTGCACTGACATTTCAACAATCCAACTCAATCAGTTTGAATAGATTTCACAGCAAAAGGCCATTCATGCGATATAGAACAGATGTCTGTTGTTTTTAAGTGAACCGCTTAAAACTTTGTAAAAGTGTCTGTGTTCTCGAAATGGCTAGTCCATCACTCAATAATGCACACGCGATGTTTGCACACACAATCCACAGCTTCATGCCATGTGTGATATTATGAGGTTCAGCTTTGTAAGTAGACCTCCCTAAACCTTCCTTCCACATGTGCTTTCTGGCTTTCCCCTATTTCCCCAGCCTCCCCTCCACGACCTCACTCCTACAAGAACACTTACACGCGGGCCAATCAACTGCCGACAGGGGTGGAGCTGCACGCTCCTATTGGCTATCGCTTAGCAACGGTTCATCCGCTGCGTCTCCAAGCCTCAGCCCCATTTCATTTGGGAATCCAAAGTAGGAACGCCCATGGATTCTGGGATTTTTTTTTCTCATAAAAAAGGAAGCATTTTTTACCCCTTTTATTTGTACATTTCACTCCCTTTGGAAATTATGGTCGCTGTTTAGCAATGATAATGGTTGGGCGCTATAAATTCATAGGCGATATATTATGGGATAATGAACATGGAGTAAAGAGAGAGGAGGGGGGACTCGGCGTCATAACTCAGCTTAGAGTTAAAATAAAAGTCACACTTGGCTGTTTTAAAATATATTTTATATGAACACAAAATGCTCCGTGTAAGTAACAAAAATAAACAAACTGAGAGTCTGAAAGTAGCTTCGTCAAGTGGTTAATTATTCTCACGCAGCGAGGAATATTTCTGTTGCGTTATTTTATTTCTCTTGCTTATTTGTTTATTCGATGAATCTCTCTCGATAGTTGATGTTGTTGTTGTTTCTGGTGCTGCTCGTATATGACGTCATGTGATCAAAGCTTGAATTAATATCACAGACTCCTTCGCTACTTCTATCACTGAAAACACTTCAGCTCTTTGTTCAACTTCTTCTACAAATTAACAATAGTAGCCTACATGACACAGATACCTGCCTAACTGTGCTTTTCTTCTAGTGCCAAGGGAGCTTTTGCTAACAATTAAATGAAATTTTCATTATTATTTCTAACCAAGCAGTGCTATCACTGTTGTACGGTAACTAAGACAACGAGGGATCCATTCTATCTGTGGATATATCGATTTGATAGGTTCCGTGAATAACTGGTTCCATAATAACAATAATATCGTAAGGCCCAGAGGGCAGCTTGCATGCCGAATTTTATCGCTCGTTGGAGCGCTATGAAAGTCAAGGAGGTTAGATATCTAAGCTCCTTAACACTATAGCGCTTTCTAGTAGAGAAATGAGGAACTCTTTTTTGTTGGGGAATATTCCGAGATTAATTCTGCTGTTATGAACATGGCCTACTGAATTCAAATGGGTTCCTTAACATTCCAACAACGTATGACATGCATACCGTGATTTTTGTTGCCTTTCAAAAAACACTTACCCCGGCCGGAAGCGAACCTGCAAGCTTGGGGTTGGAAGTCCGACACGATAACCACTTACCCACCGTGGCAAGAGTGCTAAAAATTAAACGGGCCTATCTATCGACCTCGTTGTTATGTAATTTTTATTATTTTATCCAACCAAGCAGTTGTCCGTGCATGCTTTGTTATTTGCAGCCCAAAGGGCAGCTTGCGTGTCAAATGTTGTTGTTCCTTGGAACGCTATGAAAGTAGCATTCGTAGAAACAACAAAATTCCTTTATGAAGTTATTAACGGCCAAATTGATAACTCATTCATCCTATCGCTCCTAAATTTCAACATCCCTCGCTTAACTACAAGATCCACCATAACATTCAAAACTGATAGCCTATAACAAATACGGTACTACATCACATCAATTAGACCGTTTTTGGAAATTATAATCCAGTTACTGAATTCAAATTGAAAAAAAAACGCAAAACAGAACCAACAATGTGGATAGACTTGTTCCCTAGTTATTAAAGTTACAGTAGCCTATAGCCTACTTACAATAGGTAATTTTAGTTTTTTATGTAATAATTAATTTCGAAACCTGTGCTTATTTGTGACATTAGATCAAATTTATATTTAGCTTTTTACTGCGATGCATTTAGACATGTGTGTGAACTTCCTAGCGATTAGAATTGCATTCAGACTTTACTGCTTGATAATGAGGCTGGATCGTATCGCCCATACTTTTCAATCTTTACATTGAACAAGCAATGAAGGAAATTGGAGAAAAAATTTAAAGTGGGAGTGAAGATTCAAGGAGAAATAATTTTAACTCGGAGATTTGCTGATGACATCGTCATCTTGGCCGACACGCCTGAGGATCTGAATGAGTTTTTGAATGGTAGCCTATGGACTCCGTCTTGAGGAAAGATTTCAAGACGAAAATTAATACTCCAATTGTTGTCGTTTCTGACCCATATAATGCCTCTGGTGGTACGACTGTTTTGTAGTGTCCAAGTTTGGCCTGCCTTGATACGCTTTTCTTATTATAGACCCTAAATGTAAAACAAAAATATTGGAATGCAGCCGAAATAAATCAGAAACCTCTATGGACATCAAATTGGCAGGAGAAAAGCTGAAGGAAGTAGGAGACTTCTGTTACTTAGAAAGCAAGATGGTTGAAGCTAAGAGAATATATAAAGTAGGTTGGCTCAGGCAAGGAAAGAATTTCTACAGAAGAGGAAATCTGTTACATCGAATAGGAAGTCAATTTTGAAAGCCTTTGTCTGGAGCGTGGCGCTCTATGGAAGTGAAACATGGACTGTTGGTGCAGCAGAAAAGAGGAGAATAGGAGAATCTGAAATGTGGTGTTACAGGAGAATGATGAAGATCATATGGGTAGCTAGGGTTACAAACGAAGAGGTATTAAGACTAGTGGGAGAGGAGAGATGTTTCTGGTGACTGTTAATGAAAAGAAGGTAGGTCACATAGTCTACTAAGACAGCCAGGAATAGCAAGCTTAGTTATGGAAGGAAGGGTCGAGGACAAGAACTGTAGGAGTAGACCTAGGTTATAATATGTTAAACAGTTTGCCTCGGACGTAGGGTGTGGTAGCTATGAACAACAACTTGATAATGTATAAATACCTGGAACTGTGTTTTACTGTGTAGACGCACACTGAGCCTTGTTTTGTAGCGTCAGCAAATAAATAAGTAAATAAATAAATAAATAAATAAATAAACCTGCCTTTGAACTACGGTTGGATCAAACACTATAAGTTACGAGACACATCATTATTGGAGATACAAAAGCCTACGTCATACTGTAGAGGTTTATGAATTAAAAAGTTGACATAAATAATAATATCGTATGGCTTCGGGTGCCGGGTGTAAGCTTTGTTAATTGACGCTTAGAGAGCAGCTTGCATGTCGAATGGTATCGCTCCTTGAAGCACTATGAAGGACAAGGAGGTTAGATATCCAAGCTATTAATACGGACATTTTATCAATTTTGAATACAATTGCATTATGAAATACTATGAGTTCCCTCCAAATAGCGACTTGGTATTGTTGATGTTATTTAATTAGCCTATAAAGATGTTTATGTTCAACCCTCACTATTATGTGTCAGATAACTGTATCATAATGATGGTCATTATAACACTGTTTTCCATTATGATACAGTTTCTCCAGCCAATCAGAGCTCGTTCATTGACCAATTACGTAACGATAACTTCGCGCATGCGCTCAAAATCCAACATGTCGGACATAAACACAACATCGAACTATAATAAATTACCGACATGGAATACCCACCGTCCATATGTTCGCGTAAATAAACTGGCGAATATGAGACAAGAAATAGCACTGTACCTTAAAATCACCAACACTAATTTCTACACAGCGCATTGTCTTCAAATGCCACCGGTGACAATATTACTGAGGGACGGCTGATGTAAACATATGGCTGCATATGGCATTGCAACCACACAGAGCGCATGCGTCGGTTGTTCAAAGCTCTTGAAAGACAAAGATATAACACCCAACGCTCGCTCTGCGATCACAAAATTCCAGTAGCTGACTCTCAACAGATATTTATGAATATTTATGTTAAAACATATAATAAAGTTATAATTATCGTCGAACATAAACAGTCGTACGCAACTCGCCTATAATGGTAATTAAGACACTCGTATGGAATTTATAAAACTCGCATACGCTCGTTTTATAAAAATACTCGTGTCTTTATTATAGCCATTATAGGCTCGTTGCATAATGTACTATTATGTTCGACGATGGCGAAATGTAAATATTATATGTCAGAAAACTGTATCATAATGGGGGTCATTAGAGTACTACTTTTCATTATGAATCAGTTTCTCCAGCCAATCAGAGCTCTTTCATCGACCAATTAGGTAAGCATAGCTTCGCACATGTGCTCAAAATCCAACATGTCGGACATGAATTACATGATTGGAAAGTTCAAATTGGATATCGGATCAGCCATTGTAGTTACAATCCAGAAAACAAAGACAAAATCAGCACGAACCTTTACGGTAACAAGAAAATACTATGACGTATGGAAGAAATGTATCAATCTACGTCCAGAAGTAAGCAACACAGCATCCTTCTATATAAATTACCGACATGGAAAGTGCACCGTCCCATATGTTCGCATAAATAAACTGGCGAATTTGAGATAAGAAATAGCACTGTAGCCTACCTTAATATCCCAAACTCCAATTTCTACAAATCGCATTGCTTTCAAACGACTTCGGTGACAGTTTGAGTGAATGCTGGTGCACATCGGCAGGCTGTAAACATATGACCATAGCGTTTAGAAGAGAAAGTGACGCGACTTGTGGAGTTTGTATGGTCCAGCCGCTAGGTGGCTCTAGCGTCGGCTAGCGCTGAGTGAGGACGGTATCAATACAAGCAGTTGAATGTTACTTTTCAGTACTTGAATGTTATCAGCTTACACTACGTTGTAATAGACATGATGATCCAAATATAAAATTGTCCGCACTGAGTATATAAAACGCTGACGTCCGTTGTGTTGATTATGAAACATCAGATTGCGTCATAGGTTCATATAATAAGGAAATAAAACATTCTGACGGGGGTCAAAATGTAACTGAATGTGTGAAAATCGTAAAGCTACAGACCATTCACTACTGCACAAATAAAGTAAATATAATATAATACAGTATAATGACAAACTCACCCATATAACTTATAGCTCTCGGTTGTCCGAAGCTTTGGACAACTTACGCGATAATTTTCCAGACTTAGAAGTTGACTGCTCTTTCCTAATTTCTTTCGTACGAAAGAAAAAGCGCACTGCATGAAATGAAAAACGAGTTTTCCAATAAGGTCCAGTTTATGTTCCATACACCATCAAAAAATCACGGCCCTAAAACAATCTCATCAATGTTGTCCTAACACTCATAAAATATATCAACCCACAAATTTGAAAGGGAAGATAATTCCATTTCAACGACTACTTCGACCTGTAAAACAATGCTGAAGACACTGTCAGACGGTTGAGTTAGGTAACTAAGGGCATTTATTGTGCCAAAGTCCTATATATTAGTGAAAGTTGCAGCTGTTGTGTCCGACGGCCTTTTCACTTTGAAGGGTTGTTTCACACAGCTGATCCCTTTCCTTAGTTGCTTGACAATATACCCGGCTAGATAGTGTGGGACAGCACCAGGCTTCAAACTCCATGTCAATCTCGCCATTTCGACTGTCTTTCCTTCTATAATGAAAGTGTCCGTTTTTATAAGGAAATTATCGGAGCAATGTTTGTCACATAGCCTGCATATGACTTACTTGACAATTTAATGTATTTCCTCGGAATGGCCTTAGTCCATTTAAATAAATCATCTTCGGCTTTTGGAGGTCTAAAAAAGTGCCTACCTGTTGCAGATGACTTGTCGTATCCAGATCGGCACCCGGGAACAAAACAACACGGCATATTCATTACACAGTTTTGTTTGACGAATCTTACCAGGTTATAATTCACTCGACAGCACAAACGTAAAGAAATAAGTGTAAAGGCTTACAAATACTAAACACACCAGTGTCATAACGTATGTATTATTTCACTATCGCTTCTTGATCGCATACACTTTTCAACACCAAGAAATAAGGACTAAATACGGCAGCATTTCCATGTTTTCAAACTCGCGAGCGCTTAGAAAGTGTCTCCAGCCAGCCACAACCAACCGCTGCGCAGTCTACCGGCGGGCGCAGCAACTACTCATACTAAAGATACGGCAAACTCGGGAGTCGGCACACTTTCTCTTCTAAACGCTATGATATGACTTTGCCAAGCAGACAGAGCGCATGCGTGGGTCAGAGAACTTGTAAAGCACAGATAGCAAACCCAGCGCTTGCACTCCGATCACTAAATGCAAGTGACTGAATTTCGACAGATATTTATGAATATTTATGTTCGAACATAAAATAGTTATAATTATCGTCGAACATAAACAGTCGTATGCAACTCGCCTATAATGGTAATTAAGACACTCGTATGGAAATAATTATAAAACATCAACATACTCGTGTCTTAATTTTTGCCATAATAGGCTCGTTGCATAATGCACTATTATGCCCTCGGTGAAGCACGCAATTTCTTAATTAGAGGAATGTCTTATGTTATGTTCTGTTGGGCCTATTCCTAACTTACTACACAGTGGCATAACTTACGAGAAAGTGTGCTATTATTCTCTAAAGAAAGCAAAATAAAACAAAAAAACAAAACCAAATCAAATTCAAAGTCAAATCAAAAATGAAAATAAATCAAAGTCAATGTCAAAACCAAAAACTAAAAACAAAATCAAACTAAAACGAAAACAAAAACAAAACAAAAAATTAAAAACAAAAAAATCAAATTCAAAGTCAAAATCGAAAACGAAGTCAAAATCAAAATCAAGAAAAAGAAAACAAAAACAAAAACGAAAACAAAAGCAAATCAAAATGAAACTCAAAATCAAAAACAAAAGCGAAAACAAAAACAAAATCGAAAACGAAAAGAACAAGAAGTTCCGTGACGAACTAAAGAGCCTACTTTTCTTGAAATTTAAGATTCTTGCCAATCTATAGGCTATAGACCTATCTAGAATAATGACGGAATTAAGTTGGTAATATCGAAATTTCTAATTAGTTCGAAATATACCTGGTATAATGTAGCCTAATAGAGCAGTACAGTTAGCAGCCCTGGTGACTGAATATAGGCTATTGTTAGTTGCATATCTTAAGACTCAGAATACAAAATTTGGTTGAAGTCCAATGGATAGTATGCACGTTAGATGCAGTTAAACCTTGGATTTAACAGCGCGCGTACAGTCATGGTGGCAACAATGTAATGCATGTATTGGTCAGAAATAATCTGAAATATTATGATCTCGTGTTGTGCCAATTTTGACTGAAATCCATTAGTTAGTATAGAAGTTACATGCATTTTAAAATTAGACCTATCAGCAGGCTTAGAATCATGTTGGCAAGACTAACGTAGTCTATATTAGTTACTCCAAATTAATCTAGAATGGCAGGTACTATCCGTGTGCCAAGTTTAGAGCTATTGGCTTGCATACTTTCTGATATATTGATATTAGGGTAACAAAAAGAGAGACAGCATTTATTAACAGTTGGCAGCCTTGGTTGCTCTTAAGAATACGCATAGTCATATCTGTTATGGTACACTTAGCACATACGAAATTTGGTTGAAATTCAAAGGATAGTATAGAAGTTACATGTTATTAAAATTGGACCTCTCAGCAGGCTTAGAATCATGTTGGTAGCACTGACGTATATAAGATACTCCAAATTAATATAGAATGTCAGGTAGACTACTATACGTGTGCATAGTTTAAAGCTGTCGGCTTGCATACTTTCTAATATTTGGGTATTGGGATAAAATCAAATGAGAGCATTTATTAACAGTTGGCAGCCCTGGCGGCTCTTAAGAATACGCTCAGTCATATCTGTTTATGTACACAGAGCACATACGAAATTTGGTTGAAATCCAATTGATAGTGTAGAAGTTATATACATTTAAAATTTGGACCTATCAACAGGCTTATAATCATTTTGGCAACACTGCCATATATGGGCTCCTGGAAATTAAACTGCAATATTATTATCTATACGAGTGCCAATTTTGAAATAGCTCCCATTCATACCTTCCAAGATATCTAACATGGAGCTCATATTTCAATTGCGGTTTTTCAGCAGTTGGTAGCACTGACATCATTTTCAAATAGGCCTATGGCCGTGAGATATTCAGGTATTACTCCTACCAAATTTTGTTTCGATTGCTGCAGCCGTTTAGGAGTTGATAGGGGGGGGGGACACAGACACAGCTAGACAGACAGACAGACAGACAGAAGGACAGACAGACACACATTTGCCCGATCTCATAAGTCTACTTTTTCCTCATTTTTGCAAAATTTGAAAAGTAGGCTAAAAATGAAAACGAAATAGATTACTATTTATATCATTTATACGGACCTACCTTTTCTAAGTCGTTTTCAAAAACTCAAATTTTCAAGATATTGGCTGCGAGTTTTCTATATTTTTATTTTTATTTTTAGAATAGAATGCACACAAAATTTCAGGGCGATACCGGTAATATTTTCAGAGATATAGAATGCCGGTGAAATATTTCGCACAGCCGCCATCATGAGGTTATGTAAACAATTGAACGAAGTTCGATATCGGTGTATTACAATGTGTATAGGCCTATACATAGCCTATACTGTACCAAGTTTCATTGCGTTCGGTTGGTTAAATCGCGGGAAACGTCTATGTAAAAGTGGTAACTTCGCTTGGCCGCCATGTTGGTTTTGTAGTTACCAGGTTTTCAAAAAAAAAAGCATAGGTGAACTTCTAGTAGTTCCGTTTATCATCGTACAAAATTCCAGGGTGATATCTGTAAAATAGTTTCGGATAGGCCTATAGGCTATTGAATGCTGGTGAAATATTTCGCACAGCCACCATGTTGGATTGGTGGGACGTGACAAAATTTGAAGGGCACGGTCAGGGTAGTGCTATAATCTTACCAAGTTTCATTGAAATCGTTCCAGCCGTTTAGAATTTACTAGAGGGGGGGGGGGAGGGGGGAATCACACATGAATCACAAACATATGCACACACACACACAGACACACAGACAAAAAGTGATCTCATAAGCCTATTTTTTCATAAATGAAAATAGCCTAAAAACCTGATGACTACAAAACGAACATGGCGGCCAAGCGAAGTTGAAACATTTAAATAAACTTTTCTCGCGATTTAACCTTCGAAACGCAGTTAAACATGATACAGCAAATGATTATACAAATTGCAATGCAATGACATCTAATTTAGTTCAATTGTTTACATAACCTCAAGATGGCGGCTATGCGAAATTTTAAATTGAAGTTTTTATATCTTGTGTTCTAATCATGTGATCGAAATCAACGTTTGTATAATGAACGTACACAATAATCTTCATCCAATAGTACATAACTCTATGGCCTACATATCATAAAATCCAACATGGCGATCATACGAAATATTTAGGCAGTTCTCAATATCAATTAATCTGTGACAGCAATCAAACTGAAATTTAGTATGTGTGTAAAGGCTATTAACATAAGTTCACCTATGGGCCGTTCAACAACCTGGTGAGCACAAATCCAACATGGCGGCCACGCGAAATTTAAATATTGAAATGGACGTTTCTCGCGATTTAACTATCTGGTACGGTATATGCTTATATAAATTGTAATCCACTGGCATCTAATTCATTTCAATTATTTTCATATCCACAAGATGGTGGCTGAGCAAAATTTTTAAAATCTCTTTTTTATTTCTTTTTAGGATTGAAGTTTGAATATAACACCTACACAATAATCTTCATGTAATAGTAGACTACATAACTCTAAGGCATAGGCTATACAGTATATAAAAACCCAAACATGGTGACCATCCAAAATATTTAGATGGTTCCCAATATCTACAGTACGATTCTATTACAGCAATCAAACAGAAATTTTGTATGTTGATCTAGGCAATTAACATAAGTAGTTTACCGTATATGAAAATAGGCTATTTTGTTCTTCACGGAACTACTTGTTGTAGTACTAAAATGCTTAGAGTTATTTATTTTCTTACTCTACGATTTCATGATGGCCGCTTCTCGTAATAAGAAGAATGATGATCAAATTATCACTTGGTCAGCATCTTTTCCTTACACAAGGTAAATTATGTACGTGCGCCCCGATAAAGACGGTAAGTTAAGCCGGCTTTGAATGGCGCAGATCGCGGGCGTGCGTACATGGTTCAGCCGGTTGTGGCGCACTCCGCTGACTCATATCGTTAGTTCACAAGTGTTTTGTCAATCATATGGACGTGTATCTGCAAAGGTCAGACGATATTGTTGCACGTTTAGTGAGTATTGTTATTACTGTGATTGTTGGTCATGCCTAGACACCAATTCACATTGCGCGAACGTGCGTATATCCATAATTCGTAGACTATATGAATAGCAGAAAGTCTTGTTCTGAAGCAAGACGAAAATTTTGAATCAAGCTTCCAGGAAGACCTGTGCCTAATGCCAGTTCAATTAGGAGGCTCGCTAAACGATTCAAGTAAACAGGCTCCGTAAATAATAAGAAAGTTAACAGACAACGTTGTGTTCTTACAAAAATTAGATGAGATTGTTGTCCATTCTTTCATCAGAAGACGTCATTTTCAGCATCGCTTATGAGTATTGAACATGTTTGGTAAAAGAGTCAAAGTGCGCGTCACCACCGACTGAACCGTGTACGCGCGTCCGCGAGTCACAGCCGGCTTAGCTTGCCGTGTTTATCGGGGCGCACATTGATAATGCCCCAGTAAAAATATCATTCTATGACACTCAAGGCATTGTGAACATGTCAAGAGAAAGCATATAGAGGAAAGTACCCAAACCCGAGCCCCCAGTTAGTTTTAGAATTTTTTTAAAATCCACTTCTGTCTAAAATTAAATCAAATTATTTGCATTTTGTACGTTACTTAGTTCTCCAACTGTCATATTTTACTTAAAAGAATTGATCAACTTTTGTAGGTGTAAATCATGTTTTTCATAAACATTACATTTTGTTGATTTTTAAATGTTTGTTCATAATGTGGGCCCCAGAAAAATTATTCAAAAATGGGTTAAAATAAAGTAAACAAATGGAAAATATGTGTGTGTAATTTTGCAAAGATAGCAAATTTAACAGTTACGCATACAGTCTATGTATTCAAGTGCGGCAAATGTCACGTATGTAAGCAACATTTTCTGCCCCCGCACATTCTACATGAGCTCCGAGTGAACACATTACACATATCTCCCACAGTTCACTTTTAGATTTCTCTGATAATTTTACACTGCCAAAACATGCACTCTGCATGTTCTTCACCATAGAGGGAAGATACCCCTCGTGGAATTTACAATTCAGAAGAGCCTGAAGACATGTCGTTCGAGTCTTCATCAGCACCAGTACTGGATTCCCCCCGATGTTTTTGTTGAACTCCAGTAGTTTTTAAAATCCCTCCTTTCTCGGACCACCTAGACCGCGAGCTGCCTTTAAGTTTGCAAGTTGTTTACTGACCTTACAACCTTTAGCCTACCTACGTTCTTCAACCTTCTGCTATTCGGATTTGTACGGGGAAGAAGTTAGGATTGCGGAACTACCGTGCACGCTTTACGCCCTCTTGTAGATTCCCTCTTCTTAAGTTTAGGTATGGGAATGTCTTAATCTGCAGAGGTGTCAAACTAACTTGATACGCTCCAAATGACGTTGACGGAATAGCATTCTGAGACGCTCTGGATGTGAATGGTTTATGGAGGTCTGTTTGAACATCTTCAACTTCTTCACATGGCCCTTGATCTCTCTCTTCTTCAAAATCTTGCCACCTCGAACTATTAGGCACATTGTAGGCTTTACCGGCTTTCTTCAAGCCCATCTTCTTTTTACGGAGAGCATCAATAACTTTTGCCAAGTCTGTAGAGGACCACGATCTTAACAGTTTAGTTTTCGCCATTTGGGCTGCAACAAAGTGCCCAATTTGCAAGCTGATTTATTAAAATCAAACACATTTTAGTTTTATAAGACAAACAAGATGTTCAGTAAAGAACATATAGCCTACTTTCTCATAAATGCATGGGTATTGTTATAACCCTTTGTCCTTAACACGGAGTTTAATTGAATGTTGGTTGTAGTAGCTTGTTGAAATACAACGTGCTATACGGATATTAGACATGAATATGAGGTGCCCTTTGCTAGTGCTACCTCTGTACAAAATTTCATTCAATTCGGTTCCACCGTATTTGAATTGATATGGTGAATCAATTTGCACACATACATGGCCGCTATCTGCAAACTGTTGGGCTGATGGCCTTGTAGTTCAGTCAAAAGATGCTTCCCACAAAAAGGTATGTTGTTGCAAAATTTGGTAGAGATCAAATAATTAGGTTGATCGTAGCCTATTTTAATTTAAACTCAGAACATTTGGGTGGTCGCCATTCCGTTTCCGTCAAGATGGCGGCGATATAAAACATGACCCTGAGGTGCCCTTTGCTAGTGCTACCTCTGTACCAAATGTCGTTCAATTCATTCGGTTTCACCGTGTTTGAATAGATAGGGGGAATCGATTTGAACACAAACATGGCCGCCATCCACAAATTATTGGGCTGATGACCTTGTAGTTTGGTCAAAAGATTTTTTTTCATACGTAAAGGTATAACGTTGCAAAAATTGGTGGAGATCAAATGATTAGTTTGGTCGTAATTTGATTTAAGCTTTTAACATTTGGGTGGCCGCCATTACGTTTCCGTCAAGATGGTGGCGGTATAAAACATGACACTGAGGTGCTCTTTGCTAGTGCTATCTCTGTACCAAATTTCGTTCAATTCGGTTTCACCGTGTTCGTATTGATAAGGGGTGGGGACAGACATTCCGAGTACACACACAGACAGACACACAATTTTTCGCTCTGTGTTGATCTCATAAGTCTACTTTCATTTTTAGCAAAAATCGAAAGTTGGCTAAATATAGGGGGTTCGGGTTAGGCACCGGCATGCTTATATTCCAAATACAGTACCGTGAATATTTTAACTAGTCAACGAAAATCAGTTATATTACCCTACATCGATAGCATGTAATGTCCCCTTCAAAATAATGTAGTTGTTAAGAAATTTACCCGTTAAATCACGAAGTAAGGCAACTGAAAATGAGCACGTGCAAAAATTTCGCAAGTAACTGTTTTCATCAATGGCAGACTGATCAACGAAAATTGGTGACAACGACACTAGCGCTTGACTGAGTTCTGGTCATCTTAGGACCTACTACCTCAGTACATTTACAATGGCTAGCAGCACCGTACAGAGCTGTAAACCAGGGGGCTCGCATTAAGAACCGGGCCAGGGATTGAGTACTTTCCTCTAACCTATTCCGCTATTGGGTTAGACTAGTGGCTACCCCTACACCTTTGCTAGAGTGTGTGAATCTCCATTAAGTGCCGACGCGACGCCTGCCGGTGGCAATGCTGTAAACATCAGCGCAGTATTTGTCTATGCAAACAGACTGCAATACAATTACCCCAATGCCGGTCCAATAAGGTGCCAACACGTCCCTTGGGTCATCCCCGCTGTCTTACAGCACATTTGTATTCTCACCCCGGCGCGCCTCTAGCTTGTCGTGAATCAGACGGGCTGTACATTTGTTTCTTGGCTGGTCAGCACTTCTCAACCAGGGGTGTCCACAGAAACCCAGGATTTCGTCTAGACTAATGATGTGTCCAATGAAACTGCGGTAACTTATATGGAACAAAACATACATTTGTAGGGACTTAATTTTCGTTACCAAATGTCTGAAAATAAAAATTACAGCCTACTTCTTTCCTTCATTTATTATTTCGTTCCTTCTTTTTTTTCTTTCATTCTCTCATTTTCCTTTCGTTCCTTTTTTCTCTTTCTTTCTTTTTTCTTTCATTCTGTCTCTCTTTCATTTTGCTCCCTTTATTTTGTATTTTTTCTTTCCTATTTTCTATTTTCTCTCTCTTTATTTCTTTCTCTCTTTTTTCTTTTTCTTTCCTTTCTTTCTTTCTTTCTGTTTCTTTCCTTCTGTCTTTTTGCTCTCTCTATTCTCTATTATTTCCTTTTTTCTACTTTTTCTCTCTTTACTTTTTCTCTCCTTCTTTATTTCTTTCTTCCTTTCTTTCTTTCTTTCTTTCTTTCTCTCTCATTTATTTTTCCTTCTTTCTCTCTTTTCCTCTCCTTATTCTCTATTTTTCCTTTCTTCTATTTTTTCTCTATTCATTTTTCTCTCTCTTTCTTTGATTCTTTTTTTCTTTCCTTTTTATTATTTTTCTCTTTATTTCTTTCTGTCTATTTTCTCTCTTTATTCTCTATTCTTTCGTTCTCTACTTTTTTACGTTATGTTTTTCTCTCTTTATTTTTCTCTTCTTCTTTCTTTCTTCCTACCTTTCTTTGTTGCTCTCTTTATTTCTTTTCGTTCTATTTTTCTCTTCCTTTCTTTTTTATTTATTTATTTATTTATTTTATTTTTAGCCCACTTTTCACATTTTGCAAAAATGAGGAAAAAGTAGACTTATGAGATCGATCCGGGAAAATGTGTGTCTGTCTGTCCTTCTGTCTGTCTGTCTGTCCATCTGTCTGTCTGTCCTTCTGTCTGTCTGTCCTTCTCTTTGTCTGGCTGTGTGAGTGCCCCCCCCTTATCAACTCCTAAACGACTGCAGCAATCGAAACCAAATTTGGTATGAGTAAAGATGTATACCGGAATATCTCAAGCCCATATTTGAAAATGAGGTCAGTGCTACCAACTGCTGAAAAAACGCACTAGAGATTTGAGCATCATCTTGGATATCTTGGAAGGTATGCATGGGAGCTATTCCAAAATTGGCACATGTAGATGTTGCCTAAATAATTTTAAGCCTTCTGATAGGTCCGATTTTTAAATGCATATTGTACCCATGTGAAAACATGCTTCTGCCTCCAGCTAGCATCAGTCCTCGCAGAGGGCTTTATTCAAGGCTTCAACCTTCCCTGCTAAACCGACCATTTATTTGTATAGCTGTTGTACACACTTGCACTCTGTCTGTCTTCTTCCTTCCATAGGCGAGCTACTTGGGTTTCCTTCCGTCTCGCTGCGTGAGCCTCCAAACTCGTCTGCTTGCCTGACTTTGCTGTCCACATGCACTTCCCCTCGTTCGTCGAATTATTCTGGTGAATGATAAATTTTGAGGTTGGCAGCGTTCATAACGACCTCGTTTCCCGTATCTAAATGCCTTATTCTATATGCATTTTTCTGTAGGTCTCTTATAATTTCGAACGGGCCGTGATATCCAAAATTGAACTTCTTGTATTTACGTGCTTCTGGATCTGAACTGGCTGGCCTCTTAACCAAAACTTTTTCCCCAATGATATCGCTTCGCACGGTTTCTTCTCTGGCGTCTTTCACCCTGTGTTTGGAGATATTCGAAGGTTCGCTGGATTCTCAATTCTCGTCCTGGCTGCGCGTCTACAGGTAATAGAATAACACCAGTCCATGGCCTCTCCGGTCTTTGATCAAGATGTAGAGTCACGGGCACTTGACCTGTCGCTTCGTGCACAGTATTATTGATGCAGTACTCTCTGATTTCCAAGACGGCGATCCATCTCCAATTCTCCTCGGAACAGTAGATTTTCATATATTTTTGGATCTCTCTCATAACGCATTCAACGGGGCTAGCCTCAGGATGGCGAATGGTAGATAGAATCTGCCTAATTCCTAGATTTGCCAATTCCCGATGAAATTCTGCGCTAGTAAAGCTGCTCCCGTGATCTGAGAGTAAGTTATCCGGTTTCCCAAGTATCGGAATAGCTCTCTTTTTCAATCTCTTTAGCACCTGCTTCGAGCTGGTCTTCTGTATGGGGCATAATACCACCATTTTTGAAAATACATCCATGGCTACAAAAATATGTCTATTGTCTCTACGTCCCCTAGGCAGTGGTCCAAAGATATCTACACTCATTAGCTGCCTTGCCTTCTCTGGTAACAACGGAATGGGTCGTTGTCTCATTAAAAAGGGATTAGGCTTTACCCTTTGGCACACATCGCATGTCCTAAGAGCATTTCTTACAGTTTCCCTTAACTTCGGCCAAATTAATTCTTCTTTCAGTAGAGCAGTTACCTTATCTATACCAGGGTGACCAAACGCACTGTGTACCAGCTATACCAATCTCCTCTGTAGAGATGCAGGAATAACAATTCTCTGGCGGGTATGCTCTGTATCACCCCACTTGTGTAGCATATGATTGTACCACAAGTAGTCTGTTGATAACGCCTCTGCCTCTCTGTATATTGCAGTTCCCCTTGCTAAGTGTCCCTCGAAGTAATCAATCATCATCTTTATCCAAGGATCTTCACGTTGTAGGGTGGTAAGATTCTTCAAGTCATCTAAGGTCTTCTGATCTCGATTTTCTATCTCGACAGCTAGAGTTTCCTCTTCTCTCGGATATAGGCTTAGCATGTCCGGTATTACTTTCTCTTTCCCTGGACAGTATTCTATTTCCACATTGAACCGTTGAACATACAGGGACCATCTTGTCAACCTCTGGCTGGACAAATCCGTCTTTAACAAGAATGTTAAAGCTTTATGGTCTGTTCAGAGGACGATTTGGAACCAATACAAGAGTTTGCGCCAGGACTGTAACGCGTACAGAATTGCGAGCAACTCTATCTCTGTAATCGTGTAATTCTTCTCGTGGGCCTTCAATCTCCTACTTATAAAGGCAATAAAAACTTTCTCCTCTGGCTTATCAATATTTTCTTGGAATAGCATCGCCCCTATTCCAACAAGCGACGCATCCGTCTGTATTATGAACTTCTGGGTATAAGGGTATTCCAGCTTCACGTATTCCAATAGCATTTGTTTAGACCTCACGAATGCTTCTTGACAATGCTCCGTCCAATTCCACCTGCCGCCTTTCTTCAATAGATCTAGCAGGGGTGCCACAGTCGCAGTGTAGTTTGGGCAATGGTTAGCAAAGAATCCAATAACTCCCAAATACTGTCGGACGTGCTTAACTGTCGTGGGTCGAGGAAAATTTCGAATTACCTCTAATTTCTCTTGGTTTGGCCTGACTCCATTTTCATCAATAACATGCCTTAGGAATTTAACTTCACTCTGACAGAAGTGCGATTTCTTTATATTAACCTTAAAATTAGCTTCTCTAAGGTTATTCAGCAACTTCTTCAGGTCTCTCATGTGCTCCTCCAGAGATTCCGATGTGAGTAGAATGTCATGTACGTACCTGATGGTACTCTCTATAACTTCTTCCGATAGATTGCAGTCTAACGCTCCTATCAAAGCTGAACCAGCTGTTTTCAAACCGAAAGGAAGCCTTAAAAATGAGTATGTATGTTGATCAAACATAAATCCTGTCAATAGACTAGTTTTCTTTTCCAATTCAATATGGTGAAAGCTCGACGTGATGTCTAAATTCGTAAATATGGTCTTTCCATCAAACTTCCTGAGGATCTCCTTAATAGGTGGCACTTGGTCAAACTCTGGTATCACCCTCATATTTAAATTTCTCAAGTCCAGGCACACTCTGACAGTCCCGTCTGGCTTGGGTACGATCACCAATGGACTAACGTGGGGCGTAGATGTCTTCTCAATAATACTGGCCTCCAACATCTCCTGAATTGCTTCTTTGACCTTAGCATAGTGCTTTTCGGCTATTGGGTAGGGTTTCTGCCTAAATGGTGTCCAGTCGTTAACTTGGAATGCATAAGTGAAGTTCTTTATACGACCAGGTCTCGAGTCAAAGACTTCCTTCTGTTCCAATAACAATTTCTTTAAATTTTTGTTTATCTCTTGGACCAATTTTCGCTTCTTCTAGTTTTTCCGAAATACAGTCTTCCAGTTCGGGTTCCAGATCCTTCTCCATGTTTGCAGTTCGTCTTCTAAATGCCCAATAGCTAACACTTCCTCCTCAGTCATGTCTTTGTATGTATGCCATATTTGTTCATCTGTCCCTGGTGCATTCTGTTTGAGTGAGACCTCTAAGCTTTCGGCTCCCTCGTTCACACGGAACATGACTCTGTCCTGTGATAAGTCTATTACCACTCTATATTCCCTTATAAACTCCGCCCCAATAATGAGATTTAAAGGCAGCTTGCTTACGAGTAGAAAACTCTGTGAAAATATAGAGCCTCCTATCTGTAAGTCTAGGAATACCTGATATTTGCATACCATCGTCTTGTCAGGAATGACACCCTTTATCTTGACAATTGAGATAGGTATTTTCAAAACGTTTTCTCTATGCGCTATCTCATTATAGAAAGTTTGTGTCATGAGACACACAGTTGAGCCTGTGTCCTAAAGACTTCTTATATTCAACCCTGCCACTCTTACTATAATAATGGGCAATTCTCTTTTGACTATGACCTGTGATCCTCCTGTATCCTCGATTAATTTTTCAGGTTTAGCTATCCAATTAATGATGTTGACTGCATTCCATCCATCATTCTCAAAATCTTCTAATTTTGGTGTTTTTTTCCTCTACAGCGCCAGTCCCGTTAGAGTGTCTTCTCTCCTGTTCACTGCGCTGTAATTCCAAATTTCTGGCCCCGTCTCCATATCTGTCTGATGACGTCCTATTTTGAATAGCTTCCTCCCAGCGGACTTGCTGTTTCTTGGGTTCATCTCCTCTTTCATCGAGGTATTGCAGTGAAGCGTGATAACGTTCCGCTACCTCGTCATCAAAGTTACGCCTTCTTTCCTGGGGTCTCCAATTTCGATTGTTGCCTTCTTGGTCATTGTTTCCTCCATTATTTTGGTATGATCTACCCCTTGTGTTCTGTTGATTCCAAGAATTTCGGCCTCCTCTTCCTCTACCGGCGTTTCCTTTATATTTCGGTTGCCATCTTCAGGGTTCATGTTCCCTTTGACGTCCGTTGGAATCTAACGTTTCGGTGCTAGTAGCTTTATTATTTTTCGGAGCTTTGTACTGGTCAGTCTGCGTGTTGGTCACGTGTACCTGTTCCACGGTTCGATTCTGACGCATAGTATTGGATGTTGTGAGGTCCAGTTGCCTAAGAACTGCCTCCATTTCCATTGTTGTTTTTGCATTTGCCGAAATCAGCAGCCTTTGAATTTCATAAGGAAGTTGTTTGGCAATAGCAATGCATAGCTCTAACTCGCTAGGGGCCGATCTAGCTCCTTGAATTTACACACCTGAGATACGAAAAACTCAGCGTATTTTGTTGGATTGTTGGTACTGCATCTTTTCGAGTACAAATCCAGTCGTAAATTCTGTTGAGTGCTCGGATCCTAGTATCGCTTCAGAAAAGCTTCCCGGAACTCTTCGACTATATCGAAGGTATATCGGAAACTGCGAAACCATAACGCACATTCTCCCTCCGTCAATTTCTTTATGTCTCGTAGCCTGCGCTCTTGTGGTATCCGCGCATCATTCTGATATTCGAGCACCTCTTTCAACCAATACTTCGGTGTCATATTACAATGGCTACCGGAGAATTTTCTTGTTTTTTTCCTCGCTTGCTCTAATTACAGTTACGATTTGGTTGTGAATAGCATTTTCATGCGGCGTAGAAGCTGCAATCGGTGCACCTGGCATCATATATGCACTTTCGCCTGGCCCTGTAGCATTCCTTATTATAGGTTGGGTTTCTAATTCTGCCCACTTGGTTTTCCTCATACCTTCCACGCTGCCTTCACTTGACTTAGGATCTTTCATTAGGGTTTCCTCCTGTGCTATTATCCTAGTCTCCATTTGATTGTGGCGCATCTCTGCTCTTTCCAATCGAGCGAGTACTTCTTGTTCTATTCTGCTTAGTCTATCACGGTTTTCTTCTGCACTTGAAATATTTTCTTCTTATCTTCCTTCAGGCTTTGCTTGATATGGGAGATTTCATCTTCTACGTCTTCCTTTATTTGAGCAAGGGTCTTGTCGCTTGCCTCTGTCTTTTGGCCTTCTCTCACTTCGAGTTCTTCTCTAAGCCCTTTGATTTTCTCTTGGAAATGTCCATTGACCTTTGATATTTCAATTCTGACCTTGGCGATTTCCCCTCTGTTTTCCTCTTGTCTTTTGTTAACTATAACAATGTCACTTTGAATTTGGTCCAGTTCTTGCTGATCTTTGCTCACCTGACCTTTTACGTTGCCTACCAGCTCTTTACTTTCATTAGCGATAGCCTTAATTTCTCCTATTTCCTGACATTGGTCTAATATGTTCTGATCCTGCTTCTTTAAATCACCGTTAATCGCTCTAGCATAACTTTTCAACTTTTCAACTTTTCATCGCATTTACTATCGTTCCCTTCTAATCTATGATCTACCGTTCTAGTAAACTCGGAAAACTGTTTCGCTTGGCGTTCGAGATTCGCCTCATTTTGGAATTGTATATCCTTAATGTCATTGGACAGCGCATCTAACCTGCTGTTCGTTTCATCCTGCGCGTGCTTACACGCCTGCAAATTATTTTCGAGTTTCGCTTCTATCGACTCAAAACGTTCTTCGGTCTTAACCTGCCTTTCTGATATAATGGTTACAACGGTTTCAGTTACCTCGGTCTTAATTGTTTCTTGCATTTGACCTAACTTAGCATTTATTTCTGCCTTATTTGCATCCAATCGGTTGTTTATTTGAAACTGATTGTTGTTCATTGCAACCCGATTTGCATTAATTGCCTACTGATTGGTATCTAATCGGTTATTTATTTCATCCTGTAAAGCCTTGGCTTCCTGCTTATTTTGTTCATTGACAGCGTCAAAATGCTGTCTTAACTCAGCAATACCTTGCAATATTCCTTCCGTACCAGCCATTCCGTACTACAATTCACTTTGAGATATAGGCAGGCTTCACGGATACATGTATGGATTCGTTTTGAAGAGAAATTCAAGACACTGTACACATATTGTAAGATTGTACTTAAAACAAACGCATGAAACAGAAATGCGTAAGGAAAATAGGAACATGGAATGTTAACACATTATTAAAGGTGGGGAAGCTGGAAAACCTGAAAATAGAAATGAAGAGATTAAAAATAGATATTCTCGGTATTTCTGAAATGAGATGGCCTGGCACGGGTGACTTTTGGTCAGATGACTACAGAATAATCTACTCAGGGCCGGACGACGGACCGCTCGGAATAAATGAGGTAGGAGTGATTATGGAAAAATCCATGGGACTCAGAGTAGCGGGATATGTGCAGCATAGTGATAGGATAATTCTAGTCAAGATAAATACGGAGCCAAACAATACTGTTATTATTCAAACATACATGCCAACTACAAATGAAGATGACGAGGAAATTGAAAGAATGTATGAAGATCTAAATCACCTGATAGAAGGAACAAGAGCAGAAGACAATGTAATCATTATGGGGGACATGAATGCAACGGTAGGGGAAGGAACAGAGGGAACAACTGTTGGGCAGTTTGGACTGGGAGTCCGAAATTTGAGAGGTGAACGATTGATCGAATTCTGCACTAGGCACAAATTAGTCATAACAAATACACTCTTCAACCATCCCACGAGAAGACAATACACTTGGAAAGCTCCTGGAGACACGAGAAGAGCGCAATTGGATTACATAATGGTAAAAGAAAGGTTTAAGAACCAGGTTAAAAATTGCAGAAGTTATCCAGGTGCAGATATCGTAAGCGATCATAATCTAGTCATGATGCACGCGGAACTCAAATATAAGAACATCGTTACGAGAAAAACTGAGTATCTACAGGTGACAAAACTTAAGATGCCAAATATTAGAGATGAGTTCCAAAGAAGAACAGATGAAATGATTGAAAGAAATACTGACATATTCGAGAAACCAATAGAAAGTCAGTGGGGAATTCTGAAGGAGGAAATACTAGGAACTGCAGAGGAACTGCTAAAAAATAAAAATACAAACAGCAGGAAAGCATGGATAAGTGAGGAAGTTGTAGAAATGATAACTGAAAGAAGAAGGTTCAAAAACGCCACAAGTGACGAAGGAAAACAACAATATAGAAGACTGAGAAATGAAATCGTTAGGCAAAGCAAGCGAGACAAAGAAAAATACTTATGTGATATATGTGATGAAATAGACACCGATTTTAAAGCAAATAACTTAGAAAAAGCATATGGAAATGTGAAGCAATTTTTTGGTGAGAAGAAACAGAAGACATGTGGTATTAAAGATGAGAATGGACAATACCTGTATGAAGATGGAATGGTTGGGAAGAGATGGAAAGAATATCTAGAGAGCCTCTATGGAGATGAAGTTATGAATAAGGAAGTAATAGAGGAAGAAGACCAGATAGATGCAGAGAATAGAGGTGACCAAATACTAAAATCGGAATTTAAAAGAGCACTGAAAGATTTAAAAGACAAAAAAGCACCAGGTGTAGATAAAATCCCTGCAGAACTATTAAATAACTGCGGAGAGAAAACTGAAGATGCAATGTATGGAATGATATGCAAAATGTATGAAACTGGAATATTACCAACTGACTTTACTAAGTGCATAATAATTCCAATTCCAAAGAAGGCCAGAGCACAAAATTGCGATCAATTTAGGACATTAAGCCTGACAACACATGCATCTAAAATTCTTACACGTATTATACTTAGGAGAATAGAGAACAACCTTGATAACTATATTACAGACGACCAATTTGGATTCAGAAGGGGCATTGGAACAAGAGAAGCAATATTAACTCTAAGACAAATAATTGAAAAGAGAAATAGAAAAGGAATACCAACATATCTAGCAATCGTGGATCTGGAGAAAGCTTTTGACAACGTGAATTGGAATATACTGTTCAAGTTACTAAAGAAAGTGGGAATCTCTTATAGAGATAGAAGAATAATACATAGTTTATATAAGAATGAAAGGGGAATAATAAGATCTGGCAATAACCAGGAAGAGGTTGAAATAAGAAAAGGAGTACGACAAGGATGCTCGCTATCTCCTTACTTATTTAATTTGTATGTCCAAGATGCCATAAATAGGATAAGAGAAGAGATTCAAGTTGGAGTAAATATACATGGGGAAAAGATTGACATGCTCCGATTCGCAGATGACATTGCTTTAACAACAGACAATGAAGATGATCTTCAACAGATACTTCATGTAATGAATAACATCCTTAAAATCGAATTTAACATGAAGATGAATAAAAATAAAACAAAAATACTCGTATGCAGTCGGAACCAGGAAGATCATAGAAGAGCACCAGCAATTTATATCGAGAATGATAGAATACAACATGTGAAGGAATATAAGAATCTGGGAAGCTTGATAACGTACGATGGAACCAGCAAACGAGAAATTTGGAGTAGAATTATTCAGGCAAAGAACGCCTTTTATAGAAAGAAGAATCTCTTCACATCCAGAAGTATAGACCTAAAAATAAGAAAAAGACTGTTGAAGACATACGTGTGGAGTGTGGCTTTGTATGGTAGTGAGACCTGGACAATAGGGAAGTCAGAAGAGAGGAAGTTGATGGCTTTTGAGGCTTGGTGCTGGAGAAGAATGCTTAAGATCAGTTGGATACAACATATGACAAATGAAGAGGTATTCAGAAGAGCAGGAGAAAGTAGAAGCTTTATGAAGACCCTGAAAACAAGAAGAGCAAATATGTTGGGACATATTCTCAGACATAATAGCCTGCCAGCAAGAGTCATCGAAGGGATGTTAGAAGGGAAAAACACTAGAGGAAGACCACCACTTGCATACATCACACAATTAATGACAGACACGAACACCAAATCATTTCGTGAATTGAAGAGGATGGCGGAGAATAGAGAAGATTGGCGAGTTGCTGCAAACCAGCCCCAGGGCTGTTAACTTAAGAGAGTACTTAAAATTTGGATTTTGGATAAATTGTGAATTGGGTGTGTAGCGCTCGTACCCTTCGGCACTTCTCTTCTCAATAGAGAGACTCTGCGTTACTTCAAAGGCCTACTAAACTCAAAAATCGCTCAAACACAGTTTGAGGCAAAAAAATAATTATTATGGTTTTCCCCATGAAATACCATATAAAGTCTATGGGGTTTCCCTAAATCCCATAAGCTCCACAATATTGGGCGCCATGATAAATATTATGTGATCATAGGACAAGGTTATCCATCGCAAGACATCGCAGGAACCATCCAAGGATTCGGTTTTAGTGCCGAATGCCCACCTTGGGCCTCGCCACGATAAATAGATGAGAGATCATCATAGGTCAGGCTGTGCAATGCCAAGCTATACATATTGCACTAATCAGGCGATTCCATGATCGAATAATACCGCCCCATGTCACCTGGACCAGGATAAGTATATGGTGTTTATCAAAATTTATGTTTGGTTGTATAGGAGCTTAGCTAAGGTTAGGTGCGGTCCTTCCCCTACTTCGTGTTATACGTTACGTTAATAGAGTTGTTTACATCAGACATTGACCGACTTAAGTTGTACCTTTAGCTCAAATCACTGTACAGGGCACCATTTCCCATGTACCCATGTGAATAATTTCCATGGAAAACATGCTTCTGCCTCCAGCTAGCATCAGTCCTCAGGCGTGTACCGTTCACCCACTGAGCAGTTGCATATTTTTGATCTGAGACTAAAAGGTATCAACTCTACACTAATAAGACACAACTCTATTCCAAAGACTTTAATTGAGCTCTAAATCATGGCTTCACACAAACAAAAACACAATCCCAACAATAATACGCAAAGCAATGCAAAACGTATTCCTTCAATCCACTATTATTCGCATTTTATCCTCGCAAAACCAAATTATTACTGAATTATTTACCATGAGATTAACATGAAATTCACTCTCAAGTGCGCTGCTGCACTGGTAAAATACACACATAACTGTTCTTACAATCTTACGTCACTTATTGTGACCACTCTAATTTCACACTCTAGATACTTTTTATCAACACATTTTTACTTTACACTATGCGTACAATTATGTTCTGTATTTCTCTTCCCACCAAAATGCTCTACCATGCATTAACCAATTTATGAGTTGCACATCAGATTTACTTGCAATACTTGTAATTCTACCCTTTTTGTAGCTCCACTGTATGCCGTAATGAGTGTACTTTCATAATGATTCCGTTACCGCTGTGTCGGGTGGGATTTTATGCTACCCTTGCGTGGGCGTAGCGTGTGACATCTGGTATCCATCTTCGGAAATAGGTGACAATGTCAGTATAAAAATGCAACTTTTAACATCTCATAAGTTTGCCAAGTATTAAGTTATCAGAATGATTCTTAATTATCAATGTGTCTCAAACCACACAAATTCATTATACACTACTACAATGATTCTTTTATAACAAAACAGGGTTTCATAGTTTCTCCACTTTAAACATTATCCTCCAAGCCTGGGTAGGGTATGATCTCTTCCCCCCGACCCTTCCTGAATACTATGGGCCTCCGCGGCGGGCGGTAACAAGATGCTCGTTACTCCCTTCACGTCCCTTTCGTTTCCAAGCATTAGCCCGTGGCTTCAAACACAATAGTGCCGTCTTAGTGACCCACAAAACACAGATGACCTAATTCATACTGAATGCAGGACGGAATATGGAATTGTTTAAGCATTTATTCCTATCATTAGGACATTAATAGCTGGCCTCAACAGGTCCATTTACATTTATATGAAGGAAACGAGATTCATCAAACACACATCGATTTGGAATAGCCGGCATCTTTTTGCCAAAGCACGGTCAGGGCACAACTTCCTGCCGTCCAAATTCACTCCCAGGAGCTGAATTTATTCACACAATAGCTAGTTCTCGGTCGATATCAGGTGTCATGCTGAGGTGTCCATGTTATCCTCCCATACACCACTGGATTCGAACCCGGAACGTTTCATAGCAATACTCAGAGCTAGGGTTTCCTCACTAAATACGCTCGATTGCAATAATACCTCTCCGTATGCCCTTGGCTATACGAGATTTCACACGTCGATTAGACTGCCTGGCTTCCTTGACCATTGTGAGAAGATCCCGTCCTTTAATTAATAAGATAATCTCTACCAATTACTCTTATAAGCTTATTCATCAAGCTGCGATTCAATTCACTATTAAACACTTCCATTTCCTATCTCCTTGCATATTTCTTTCCATTATCATAAGATACTCCGATATTAAATTCCTTTGCTTGGCCCATCACTTGTAATACTACTGCTTGGATACACAGTTATTCAAATTAGCATATATTTTGCTTACAAACATTTTTCCCTGATGTATTTATTCTTATTATTATCATTATTGACAAAAATTTCCCTACTCCGACACAACGTAACCGTGTTGATATAATCAATAACCGAACATCCGTGTTCGTTACGTTAACTTTCTATTTAATTCAATTGCCATTTCTACATTAGTGGTAACAATTTATCCACACAATGATGTACAAAGACATCTCAACTTGACTAAAATCATCACAACATTAATATCTGATGGTTCTACCTCCCAAATTTGACACTCATTGGCATATTCTACAATCTTGAAATTACTCAACATACAGTGGACAACACATTCACTACAAAATCATGGTTTTGGGTACTTACATTGGCTAGACTGGCGGCTCCGACCACACATTCTCACCGTTAATGCCCGCCATCATTTGCAAATTAGCAAGGCATTATTACACTTTCCACACACATTTTACATAATTTTTCCATTACAAAACACACTGTACTTTGCTTCTTCATGTCGAAGCTATCGCTTCCTTTTCCGCAAAATCACGTTATATTAATTATTACACTGGTAATTTACACATATTTAAATAACCATCACTAAAAATCACACGATCACTATGTACATTTCTTACTGGTTGACCCTCCTTTGCAGAATTTCAGAAATGCAGGCGTTGAAGATCTTTCCTCCACGAATACCCCCGTATCTCGTTCGAAAGTCTCGATACACTGCCTGACGATTCCTGGCGGTCCCCAATGTCTGTCAATTCCTATCATTTGATACTTTCCCGATATAGCATAGATATGCTTCCATATCGTCCTGAACATTAATTAAAGTGGTATCCCTGCGAAAATGCATCACCCGTATAACAAAAGTTTATACCTGCGCAGTTCGACATCCTATTATTCTGTCTAACAATTAGCTTATATATTGCGCTCGTCTATTGTACATTGTACTTGTACAATTACCACTTTCAATTGTCCTTCTACTGAACTTACAGTCTCCTTGAATAATCTGCTTATAACAAAGCGTTGGACAGTTCCACGTACATCTTTATAATACCACATAATATCTCCTCGTCATGAGGTACGATTGTCCTAATATGACATTGTCTTAACTTGTACACCACACTGTACATTTACTGCGTACTCAATATTAATCACTTGTAATGCCGACTATAAAAGTATGGCACGACTGTCCTTATTAATTTTTCTCACTTGTGCGTTATACTGCATGGTTACTATCATGCTGAACACTAAATATGTTAAAGTGCGCGCGCCCCTCCTGGACTCGGGCGACGTGCGCTCCGCACTAGAATATGGTTCAACTGACTATATTAATTGTTCTTAATTAGTGCGTTATACTGCATGGTTAATATGTTGATGAACACTCAAAATGTTAAAGTCCGCGCGCCCCTCTCTGGACTCGGGCGACGTGCGCTCCGCACTAGAATATGGTTCGACTGACTTCCACTGCCTGCTCCACTGACCTTATATCTGTTTGGGGCCGAAAAGTAGGTCTAAAATTTCCTTGGAGCTTCATCTCCTCTCTCCGTGCTTGTCTGGTCTTGAAATGACGTTTTCCTGGTCCATCTTGCCTCGCTGATTACATATCTGCCTGTGTGCACGAGGATCGATCGGTCAATTAATTAATATTAATTGCCTTTGCCAGCGCGTCCCCAAGCCGCGTCAGTGGTTCTTCCCCAATGACATGGTCATAGTATTGCGCTGTGCTCATTCCTCCAGTGTTCTTGCGCGTTACGGTAAATCTGCCTCGATTTCGATGTTCGACGGCTTGATAATTAACCTCCTTGCAATTCATTCACGTAGGGGCAATCCTCATGTCTCTGAGTTACTCCAATCACGAGTAATCATTAAATTATTCTGGCCGATTCCCACTCCACTGGGCTTCCTCTTATGTGAAGGGGATTCACTTGCCATATATTAATGTCCTCGCTTCTCTCAGACAGTGTAAATAGATCCCAGTGACTGGCGTGGCGCCACGAAAACACGCCTATATTCCAGCCTCATTTGCAACCTGTCAAGAGTTCCAACTTTCTGCGCTAAGTCCAGAATTCTATGCATTTTACAGCCCAATACTGCCGTATTCTGCTAATATTTTCTACATTATGTTATCAAATAATGTCAGAATTTTTTTATATCCCAACAGTGATTTTCTGGGTCCTTTCTCTAGGGGTTTTTATAGCTTAACCTCCCTCAAAGACCTTGGGGTTCGTTTCTTGCTGGCATCTCCAGAGATCCAGGTTCGACACCAGTCAACCTAATACCGTAGGGTTCAATATAACTTCTACACTATTAATTGGATTTCAACCAAATTTTGTATGTAATATGTGTACATAAACAGACATGACTGAGTGTACAGCTGCACAATGGATGACTTGACTAAAGCTAATTCAAGTGCCATCGAAGTGGCTAAGTTCTGGGCAGAAACTGTTTGAAGTCGTCTGTTCAACACTTAGGCCGACTTTGTACTTCTGACATGATTTTTTTTCTTTCTTTCTCTCTTTACCTCTCCTTATTCTCAATTTTTCCTTTCTTTCTTCTATTTTTTCTCTCTTTAACTTTTCTCTCTCTCTCTCTTTCTTTCTTTCTTTCTTTCTTTCTTTCTTTTCACATTTTGCAAAAATGAGGAAAAGTAGACATGAAATCGATCCGGGAAAATGTGTGTCTGTCTATAAATCACCAAATTTAGTATGAGTAAAGATGTATATCGGAATATCTGAAGCCCATATTTGAAAATGATGTCAGTGCTACCAACTGCTGAAAAAAAACAATAGAAATTTGAACTCCATGTTGGATATAATAGGGAGTTAGACGAATGATTCATTGAGAAATAAATATGCAAATAATTGAAATATTGAAAAAGATGATGGTTGATCACGAGGACCACCTCGGTAAAAATAAAGCATTGTTGGGATTAGTAAAGATAAAGGAATGAAATCCCGAATAAAGAAATATATGATGAATAAATTTGAAAGAAGGAATAAAAATGATAAATTTAATGGCTTAAATTATTGCCTAGTTATAAGGTAAATACGCACCATAATATAAATTTAAAATCAGAGGGATAAGTTAAGTAAAATGGTTAAATTGTATATCAAATAACAGATACCGAAAGAATAGAGCGTCATAATGAGATGAGTTAAAATATGGAATAATCAGAACGCAAATAATAATAATCAAATTAAAGAATAAAGTTATATTTAAAGATCCGTGTCTAGAAACTCAAAGTGAAAATTCGAGCGAGAAATAATATGTTAATAAATTAAATAAATGATAAATATCCAAGTCAATGGTGAAATAAAAACATCGAAGAACGAATGTTCTACCTATCAGGCCACTGTGCCATGGTTGTAAAATAAATTGTAGGAATGCCGAAATCAGGTGAATGTCGTAAAGTATCCAAGCAAGTTGTACTGCCGTAAGGGCCAATAAAAATAATAAAGTATAGTTTCAAGTTGAATATAAATACGCGTTAAGCCAGGATAGATTTATTCGTGAGAAGGAAAGGTAATAAAAATCGTCGAAATGCGTGGAGGTAAATTCTCACCGAATATATTGTTGAAAATGTAGAAGCCTCGTGTTGTATATCGTGGATGAATAAAATTCCCACTGAGTTGTTGCCTAAAGAAGCGTTATATTGTTGTATTGTGGAGGTGCAAATTCCCACTAATGTTGAATGAATCGTCGTATATAAATCCCGCTGTAGGATGGATATCCCAGTTTGGTATTTTTGTGATAGGCATTGTTGTCGTAAGGCATTGTTGAAATGGAGTATTGTTGTAAGAGGCATTATAAGCGTCGCGAAAAGTTGTAATACTAAACTACCGTGTAGCATCTTCGAATCAAAAACTAATCCTGGGAACGAAATATAAATAATAACAATTGGATAAGGTGTTGTTGTTTGAGTCTTCAGTATTTTGGCTGGTTTGATGCAGCGCTCCATGCCTCCCTGTCCTGAGCTAACCGTTCCATCTCTACATAGCTATCACACCCTACATCCGAGGCAATCTGTTTAACATATTCTAACCTTGGTCTACCCCTACAGTTCTTGTCCTCGACCCTTCCTGCCATAACTAAGCTTGCTATTCCTGAGTGTCTTAGTATGTGTCCTACCAAGCTATCTCTTCTCTTCATTAGCAGTCGCCAGAAACATCTCTCCTCTCCCACTCGTCTTAATACCTCTTTGTTTGTAACCCTATCTACCCATCTGATCTTCATCATTCTCCTGTAACACCACATTTCAAGTGCCTCAATTCTCCTCTTTTCTGCTGCACCAATAGTCCAAGTTTCACCTCCGTAGAGCGCCACGCTCCAGACAAAGGCTTTCAAAAATGACTTCCTAATACCTAAATCTATATTCGATGTCAGCAGATTCCTTTTTTGTAGAAATGCTTTCTTTGCCTGAGCCAACCTACTTTTTATATCCTCTTTGCTTCGTCCATCACTGGTTATTTTGCTTCCTAAGTAACAGAAGTCTCCTACTTCCTTCAGCTTTTCACCTGCCAATTTGATCTCCAAAGAGGTTTCTGATTTATTTCGGCTGCATTCCAGTATTTTTGTTTTACATTTATTAATTTTCATCATGATTTTTTTCCGTTAGACGGAGTCCATACCATTCAAAAACCCATTCAAATCCTCAGGCTTGTCGGCCAAGATGACGATGTCATCAGCAAATCTCAGAGTTGAAATGATTTCTCCTTGAATCTTCACTCCCACTTTAAATTTTTCTCTAATTTCCTTCATTGCTTGTTCAATGTAAAGATTGAAAAGTATGGGTGATAAGTTGCAGCCTTACCTTACACCTTTCTGAATACCAGCTTCTCTCTCATGTCCCTCAACTCGAATGACTGCTGTCTGGTTTATGTATAGATTGTAGATCACCCTCCTATCCCTGTACTTTATTCCAATCGATTTCAAAATGTCAAACAATTTAGTCCAATCAACGTTATCAAAAGCCTTTTCTAAGTCTACAAAAGCCATGAACGTTCTCTTATCTTTCCTTATTCTACCTTCCAAAATCAGCCTAAGACTTAGTACAGCTTCCCTTGTTCCTACATTTCTCCTGAAACCAAACTGGTCTTCACCCAACTCCGTTTCTATCTGGCTTTCAATCCTCTTGTAAATTATTCTAGACAGGATCTTTGAAGCATGAGTAATCAAGCTGATTGTACGGTAATCTTCACATCTGTCAGCTCCCACTTTCTTTGGTATAGGGCTGATTACATTCTTCATGAAATCAGGGGGTACCTCACCTGTCTCATAAATCCTACACACCAAGTGAAATAACCTGATCAGACCTTCATCTCCTATGCAGCGTAGCAACTCAATCTGTATATCATCTATGCCTGGTGCTTTGTTCCTGCTTAAGTCTTCCAAAGCTCTATCAAATTCTGATCGCAATATTAAATCTCCTTTCGCATCCTCATCAATCTCCTCCTCCCTTTCCATTACATGATTCTCAATTTCCTTTCCCTTATACAAACGGAACAAAATATCCGTAGTGAAGTGAATTTTAAATCTTGGAAATCTTATGGTTAAAAGCTACCCTAGCGTGAAAGCAAGTAGTGTCGGTCAGCTATCGTAAATCTCGTTGTCAAGTGCCACAGGAGGAGGGGTGGCTTGTGTAGGCGACCTTGCCCTTGTGGGGGAGAAAGATGAAACCTCTTAATGAGTCCGGTCGTCAAGTAGGGTCGCGCCGAGACTGCTGGAAAGGGAATTGTTACACGGAAATTATAACATTTAAAACAAAAGGTGCAAGCAAAAAAAAACTAATTGTAGAATTATTTTATGGGAATGAAAATGTCATCCCAAGTCAAAGTTTGAAATATTATATAAAAGATTGACGGATTTGTCAAATAATAAATTGTTGATAAAGAAAGTTCCTTCTTTCATGAATAATTAAATAACGGGTTAAGACATAATGGAATTTGTTATATATAAATATCCCACAGTAATAAACAGTACAGCGCACAGTACAAAACAAAGCAAATCGCCTAGATGCATGGAGGGTAACTGGAGAGTTACGAATTCGATCAACAGACATGGCATGTTTTTGCACAGTATTGTATTATGTTTAAAATCTAAGGCTTTGTGAAGAAATATTATTAAGATCCAAAGGACTTAATAGATGATAAATAAATTAATATTTAAGGATGAAGGAAACCCTGATGGGTAAAAGAAAATAAATATAAATGTCCAAAGCCTTGGAGAAATTATATGATTTAAATGATGGGCGCGCTCGACGCCTGAGTGAAATAAATAAAAATGTTAAATGTTTAATTTAACTAAGACATAATATTCACGAAACTTCACGGAACAATGACATGACATTAGAGTGAATTTTGATGATTTTTATGGTGTTTGAGTGACACTTGAAGAGACAATACCAAGTGATTTGATTCTTATGTGTTGTGAGTTGATTATTTTGTGAGTGACACTTGAAGAGATAATACCAAGTAATTTTGATTTCTATATGCATTTGAGTGATTTTTTTTTTCTTTTTATGAATAAATAATTATTTTAAATTGTAATGTTGTGTTTTTCCTAAATCTTGTTAACCTGATTGTGTCTACATATCGGATGTGAAGTTAGTGGTGGAGGGAACGTAACGCGCCCCGAACCGCAGTAGCCAAGCCGAGTACTAACTAAACATCCTCCGCTAAAGCGGGTACAATAGATAGATAGATCCAATGTCTAACTGCATGTAACATCCATTGGACTTCAACCAAATTTTGTATTCTATACCTCACGAGATGGAACTAAGATTATATTCAGTCACCAGGGCTGCCAACTGTACTGCTTTATTAGGCTACATTATAGGTACCAGGAATATTTCGAAACAATTGGCCATTTAGATATTACCAACTTAATTTCCTCATTATTCTAGATAGGTTCATATACTGTAGAATAATCATTGGCATGAAAAGTAGGCTCTTTAGTTCGTCACGGAACTTCTTGTTTACTTTCTCTTCTATTTTTTCTCTGTTTCTTTTTTTTCTTCTTTCTTTTTTCTCTCTTTTTTCTTTCTGTTTTCTATTTTCTTTCTCACTTTGTTATTATTTCTATCTTTCTTTCATTCTTTCTTTCTCTCTTTCTTTTTCCCTATTAGTCGCCCTCTCTTTCTTTTTTTTCTCTCCTAGTTTCATTTTCTCGTTCTTTGTTACACAGTGGTGTTCAACACGACCGTGAAAGAGAGCCAAATAGCGTCCATCTGGAATGAGCTATTTTATGTTTGCGATAATGGGCGATAATCTTTCTTAACTTTCTTCTTAAGACATGAAAATATGACCGTAGCCGAGAATCGCACGCTAACCTCCTGTATTCTGGGCAGGCGCGCGCTGGCACCTCACCTAGCTTTAGACTGGGAGAAACTTCCAGGATATCGTTGATGTCAGAATGTGACACCAGGTGCCAAGAGTAACTTATAGCCTATAGGTAGGCTTGCCATACGTCCCGGTTTGACCGGGACAGTCCCGGTATTTTGCTCTTGTCCCGGTGTCCCGCCCGGTTTTATCAATATCCCGGAAAACGGCTGTAAGAAGTAAAAAGTACTGCCCCCGTAATTGAATTATATAGAGATCACGGTGGCTATTTTTGGAAATTATAGCGAAAGTTATGGCTGTTATAGTTATGACGTGGGTAGTCATGACGTGAGCACGGATGACGCAGACGTTATGCCAGCAGGCTACTTGAGCTGAGATTCTCAGTGACGTCAGCATTTATTCGAGAAGGATCCGAGATGTACGACGCAGTCGCAGGAAACGTGGAATTCTGCTGAGGAAGAAATTATGCTATTGGAGGGGAGACTTAAACCAATGAACGATAGTCTAAAGGAAGACGGAGATTGCTGAAACTATGGTATTTTTATTACTTTTTGGAATGCAGAATTGTGGAAATCCATTTGCAGTAGAGGCATTGATCTGGAATTTTGGTGAAATTTATTTTCAGTTTTTGAATTATGAAAATCCGTCATGTATTGACGAAGTTGGAACTTCTAGCGATGACGCAGTAACACGCGATGGAAGGGATAGATACGCCCCTCATGAAGTTCATAAAAGGCCTTGCGCAGAAGAGAGGAGCCTCATTCGCTCATTGTCTCATTCTCAGATTATAAATCGTCTGATATTCTATCGTCAGATTTCAAATAGTCATTTCAGTGAAACGTCGAGTGAGTTTAGTAGTGGAAAAGTCGTCTTTGTAACGCGTGGCGAAGCCACTGCATTGAACGAGAGTCGAACTTATAAGCAGTGCAGGTTTACTGTGAAGTAAATCTAGGTGAAGTTGAAACGACCCTTATAACACTTCTACAAGATTAGCTGTGAACAGTTAGCGGTCGCCTATAAGCTAATTCTCTTGTGCATTGCTACAGTAAGGACTGTAGAAAAGCTGAACAATTTCGAGGAAGTATTTTGGAAGTTATTGACAATATTAGACGACTGACAAAAGTGATTTTCTCGCCACAGGAGAAACACTTTGTATAGCCAGACTCTACGCTACGGCTGACGCTGCTAGTGGAATAGAAAGACTTCAGATTGCTTTTGTGACACAACGCTGCAGTATAATGGAGCAATTTAATATGGCAGTGTGTTCTTCTAATACTATTACCGAAGAGCAAATGGAAGGCTAAAGGACTTAATGCAATTGGGACATATTTCAACGGAGTAAGATAGCAGCATGGAACTTCGCTAATTGCTATTCCATACAAGCGAACATGTGGTAAATAACCATCTACACCCATGTTTCGTGATTAAAGGCTGAATACTATCAAACAGCAATAGAAATGATTTCATACTTTCTGAATATGAATATTTCTTCGGAAATTTATACAAAAACTTCATGGCGATTTTCAACTGGAACTTCAGGGATTTTTCAAGAGAGGTCAGGGTTGTCCCGACTCACAAAGAAGATTATTGCCGGAAGGATGTCGTTCGTCTTCGTGAAGCAGTTCGATTCTCCGATGGTGCTGTTTCCTGTTTCGAGGATGGAGCTCAGCTTTAACTTGGTGAAATGGATCCATCAACAGTCTTCTTTGGGGAATTTTCCTCTGGAACGTCAATCGGCAGATAAGGTAGTCGTGAACGTTTATTGTATTTGAGTTTCTTAGCAATATTTGAGCAACCATTTTTCCCATATTTTTGTCCTCATGTATTTTTGCCCGATATTCTTGTTTGAGATTCCTATTCTCAGTACACCTTGATGAGTTATGCCTTTTTCGACGTTTTATTAAGACATTGTTATGTCATGGGCATAGTTAAATGATTTTGAATCAGTTGAGACTGATATTTAGATTTTCCAGTAATTTGCTTATTTTTTGTAGTCACGATTTGACTGTAAGTTAATGATTTTTATGGCAGATTTAAATTCAGACAGCGTGTCACTTTATTAAAGTAATTCTACCCCAGTTTAATTACTTTGACCAATTTTCTGTCATCATCAAGAAGGAAGAACATTTAAATGATTTTAGAGCGTTAAAATCCAGTACGTTGTCGACGATCTTGGAAATACTAGTCGTTATTTGAATTGATTGCAACACAGACATTTATCGTCAGTCATGAACGACCATTGCATCTTAGGCAATTTTGTGAAAGATGAACATTAATTATGAATTATTGAATGCATTAAATTCGTGAAACTTGTGTTAGGTTTTTTCTCATATAGAGATTTATATAATGATGTTTGCATTCCCCAGTCTAATTGGATTCTATTCGACTATTTTGCAGTTAGTCGCACTTTGTTTGATGATAGTATTTTTATACTACAATTCTTTGAAGATGTTAATCTTAAAATTTTGATAGACCAGACAGGCGTATATAAGCGTATTCACTATTAAATTTGTTTGTGATTGGCAAATTTTTATTTCATTTCGATTCATGAATGAAATCCACGAAGTTTAAATGACAACAGTTTTGAAACAATTATTGATGTAAGAATTTTTAAGTGGAACTATGAATGTATAATCGATAGTGCAGCGGACATGTTGAAAGTCGCTGATGTATAATGCCCTTAAATAAATGAAGGAGGTTCCCACAGTAATTAATAATGATAAAGATTGTGTTAGGAGAGGTTTTTGTAAATGCTGTGGAAGATTTTAATGCCGTATATTTTGATATATGATGAATTTTGGGCTATTTTGAATGCAGTTTGTGCATTATTTTGTAAGCGAAGTATTTTCCGCTAGAGTGTATTGTCATAGTTCGTTGAAAATTAATCAAGTGAATTTACTGTTATAATTAACAAGAGTTGTGAAAGAATTTGAGATAAGATTTTGAATGAAGATTACCGTCACAAATAATTAAAAATTATTACAACCTTTATTAAACCAGATTGTGACATTTACATGTATAACTAACCTTCATTGGTCGATTATATTAAACACGATTATGAATTTACCAACCGGATAAAACGTGTGGTTCAATGTATTTCTTAAATTATTAATTTAAATAATTTAAATGTTGATATTGTAAATAATAAATGTAAATATCTTTGACAATAATGTGGAACGAAAGAAATGTTAAAGGCGTGTTTAAAATTTTTGTAATTATTTTCGACAATATTATAAACAATTTCTAATTGTTATAAATAATTTATGTGATTTTGTTATAAACATTTAAGAGTGTGTTTGATACTCTAAACTATGCTGATTAAACATTTGGATGATAACTTAACAAGTTTAAGGATAGTTAAAATAATCCAGTGGGATGTGAGTTAAACATTTGAAAGATTTGCGTCAATATGTATGAGTTGTCTTGTAGACATTTAAAGCTTTAAAAGGAGCTGAATTCTTACACAGTGTGGTGTGAGTAGGGAGCCCCATTTGACGGGCATGCGCCAGGTTGAGGAGTAGACCAGCTGGCTCGACATCTGGTTACAAGCAGGCGAGGTCGATACTCCGGCCTTGTGCCTATTTATACAAGTGCAATGTTTATTAAAAGAAACCAAATGCTCTATATATGTCGTACCCTGACTTCCTCATCCAATCCAAATGTGTTATAAAATGTTACGTTATTTTGAGCTCATGGGAGCTAACATATTGTTTGATTAATTTGCAAGTCCTTTAGGAGGACGTAGTCAGATTGACATAGGCTACTGATAGCCACGTTTATTTTGTTGAGTTGTGAAAATCATACTCTTTATTTGAAAATAAAGTTTTTGTACTTCCTCATCCAATCCAAATGTGTTATAAAATGTTACGTTATTTTGAGCTCATGGGAGCTAACATATTGTTTGATTAATTTGCAAGTCCTTTAGGAGGACGTAGTCAGATTGACATAGGCTACTGATAGCCACGTTTATTTTGTTGAGTTGTGAAAATCATACTCTTTATTTGAAAATAAAGTTTTTGTACAGTTCAAAGTTCTCGTCTTCGGTCTGGTTCATTTTTAAATGTCATGGTGAAGGTTATTGTGAGGGCATACTTTAAAGATCCTGTTGTCAACCCAATCCCCGAGATATTTATAAGAGGTAAGTAAGAGTAAGTATGAAACCCCGTCTATTTTGGTGTGTTCCACAATAATTTTTCTTGGTAACTTCTGTGTTCAAACCTCGGTAGTATCTGTCAGTGCCATTTTCATTGATGTAGCTGAGCTGGTGCGATTGATTGTTGGCAATCCGATTGAGGGGGCGGATATCTGACAGCCTACTATCCGGGTAAACGGGGACAGAAGGATTGGCGACCCAAGAACGTGGGGCTGAGTCAACAGAAGGATTGGCGCACCTAAAACGTTGGGGCTCGATTCAACATAACTGAATCACCAGGTTGAACGCCAGTAGGATTGGCAAACCTAAAACGTGTGGATCGATTAGACTCAAATAAAGAGGTTGATTCTTTGTTAGATGTCTTAGCCAATTGTAGAATTTAAGAGTGCGATTATATAGGAATTAAATGTTGCATTGTATTAGGAAAATTACACTCAGAAAAGATCAGATTGTATACAACTTGAGAAAGGTTAAATAGGCTGGAAACTTAGGAAAATCGCCTATGATCTGGAATCTTATTTTATTTGACCGGCTTATGACATTTTAGTCATATTAAAGATAAAATTAAATTATTTGGATTGTAAATGTAAATTATTTGTGTTAGGATATTTTAAAATGGGCCAGGGAAATTTGAACATGTGCTTGAGTTTGTTTCAACATAAGGTGTCTTCGAAAGTTAATTATAAGGTAGTTATAAGTTAGATTTAAGACAGAAAATTGATCAAATTTATATATGGTGAAAAGTGTTGCTCAAATGTTGTTATTTTGCTCTTTTGATGTATGTCCCTACAGCAGTCTAATTTTTGAATAATATTGTAATGGCAGATGAAAGTTTGAAGATGATGTTAGCGGAGATGTCTGCTAACATGAATAGTAATATGAAGCAGATGATGGAGGAGAATATTAGTAATTTGTCTGCTAATTTGAATGCAAGAATGGAGGAGAATGCTAGTAATTTGAAAGCTAGCATGAGTGAGAGTATGAAGGAGAATGCTAGTCGAATGGAGGAGAATATGAAAACTCTTCAGACCAGTTCTACTAACTTAGAGGATAATATGTCGCGTTTACAGATTAATACCCAAGGAATTGAGAATACTGTAACTGACATCCGCTCAGACGTGTCCAATGTTAAAATAGATGTTGCTAATGTGCATAAAGATCTTACAATGTTGAATTTAGATTTTGCTAATGTCCGTAGTGATATTTCTTGTGCTAGGGCTGAGGTAGTTGTTGTCAAAAATGATGTTGCGACTGTCCAAGACAAGGTTGAGGAAGTCCAAAGAGGAATCCAAAATGTTAGAACTGATGTGTCCAATGTTCAGGTTGATATTAATAACATTCATTCGGATGTAAACGAGATGCAAAGTGACATAAATAAAATTCAAGTAGAGGTCAACACAGTTTTCGTAGACGTTGCTAAAGTCCAAACTGATGTAAACAAAGTCAGGGAAGAGATAGAAAATTCGAAAACTCTTTGTACACGTAATATAAGTGCATTAACGACTAGGCTAGTTGATGAGTCAGTTAGAACGACAGCGTCTTTAGAAGGTTTAAAGTTTGATGTAGAGGTCATGAGAACCCAAGTATTAGACCACAATAAAGTATTGAAAGAGGATATTGAATTAGACATAGCAGAAATGTTAACGGAAAATGTAGCAATATGGAAAGAAGAGTGGAATAGGTCAAGTGGGGAACATGTAACCCAAATTCAGGATCGTATTGAAAGGAAACTTGCCAGTACTCAAATTGATATTAACAATGAAGTAGTACAGATTAGGAAAGATTTAAGCGTCAGGATGGATTCGCTACCCGAAAGACAAGTTGAAGATAGGACAAAATTAGATCAGGATGTGCAAACATTAAAATCTGCATTAGAGGAACAGATTCATAAAGTTGTCTCTGATGTGAATGAAACGACGAGTAAACTGCAGAATTTGAAGTTAGGAGAGGCTAATTTAATGGAGACCTACAAAGAAGAGTTAATCAAGAAAGTCCTAACGGAAATCACTGACAAGGATACAGTAGGCTTGGCTTGCGAAACCAGTAGGAATTATGCCAGAAGATATAACCTAGATCCAGAAGAGAGAGACGTGACTCCTGAAGAACGTATATCCAGATTCAGGGAGGAAGATGACGAGAGGAATATGGAACCTGAGTGGAACTATCGAGATAGTGGGAAAAACTACCCGGATTCATATCCGAGGAACGTAACGGTCATCAGGAATTTTGAAGATAAACCGCAAAAATTCAGTAACACGGATAGTTTGACGCCTATCGAATATGTAAGGAACCTCAAAGATTATTTCATCGAAGCTCACATTCCCAGAGAGAGAGAGATGAAGATAGTGGAGAGATATTTGGTTGGAGGACCCCTCGAATGGTTTTGCGCATTTAGATACACATTCAGTAACTTTGACGAGTTTGCAGAGGCATTAATCAAACGATTTTGGTCCATAGAAGCGCAGAATTCGTTAAGAGCGGAGGTGTATTCAAGAAAATACTCCGGTACTCTTCCAACGCGGTACGCTGATTTCTTTACGAGTCAATTATCCCGCTTGAGATTCTTACAACCCCCATTGTCCACGGAGCAACTTATTGATGCGATTTCTCGTATGCTGCCAGTTGAGGTGAGAAGACTAATAATTTCGTCCAACATCAGGGATTTAACCAGCATGGATGAATTACTGAGGAGGTTAGACTACACAAGTCCAATGCCTAACGTGGTGCAGAAAGGTCAAAGGCATGACTTTAAAGAAGTAAATACTGTATATATGGACCAAGTCCAACAAACTGACAAGCCAGATGAGGAGAAAACTGACAATGTAGGTCCTCACAGGAATAATCAGTTTCGAAATAACAGATCGCAAGGTTACCGACCGTATCAACAGAGAAGAGGCTGGAACTATAACCGAGGAAATTACAATGGAAGAGGCAGATATTACAACAATAATGGTTATAACCGGAATTATAATAGGAATAACCAGAGCCAAAACAGAAATCAGAATCCTCAAGGTCAGGTTATGACACCCGATCAGTACCAGGAAAGAGAGAAGGAAAGCCAGCAATACCTGAAAGAATTACGGGAAAAAGAAGCCGACAACCAAAAGAAAAGGCAGGATGTGGTAATCGATCCTGGGCCTTCTACGAGCCAACAGAATTTTGAGGTCGGTAACACAAAAAAAAAACGCCGATTTCTCAACGTCAGTGAGAACCTGTAAATACATTGCCACACCACACCTGATTATGATTAATGAGATATATGAAGTGACTGATGAAGATTTGCTAGAAGAGAGGGGTATAGTTAAAGAGGAAAGACCATGTGCCTTACCTATTATTTCTGTACGGATAGATGGACAACAGTATAAAGCCCTGATGGATACTGGTGCAATTATCTCCATCATTTCAGAGGAATGTTATCAAAGTCTGCTAAGAGGAGAGAACATGACAGTTCTACCTGTTTCTACCGTCAAAGTGAGAGGGATATTCCAAGATAAGGCAGTGAAGTGCAAGATTCAAGTGTTATTGAACTTTGAGATCAATGGAAGGAATTATGAACAGATCTTCATTGTAGTGAGCAAGATCAATTTTGATATGGTGCTTGGAATCGATTTTATATCGAAGGTCGGAGCTATTATTGACATGAAGAACAGAAGTATTAGCTTTAATGATGGGTACATAATCACAGAAGAGATAGAAAAACAGGACGTGAAAAACAGTCTGGAAATAGACCTTAGGGAAGAAATTTTGAATACTATAGTTAATGAAGTGGAAAATTTAGCAGAAATACCCAGTAGAAAAACTGAAGGATTTGAAGAAATTCAGGGGGAATTTGAGGATCTGATAAAGGAATTCCAAGATATTTTCGATGAAAAGCCTGGATTGATTAAGGATTATAAATACAAGATAAGGCTGACAGATGAAACCCCTTACCAGAAGAGAATATACCCCATTCCTGAGAAATACTATCAAGAAGTACGAGGGTTAATCAGAAAAATGGAGGTAGACGGAATTATTAAAAAACAGGCGTCGTCTCATATAAACCCCATCACAGTAGTGAAGAAAAGTAATGGTCAGATACGTCTTTGTCTCGATGCCAGGACCATTAACTTGAAGATTCTTCCAGAAAATGACCGACCACCCAAGATTAGAGATCTGCTTCGAAAATTCAAAGGGAGAGCGTGTTTCAGCGTTCTTGACTTGACGTCTTCATTTTATCAAGTTCAGCTAGAAGAAGATAGTATGCAGTACACAGGATTCCTATTTGACCAGACGTCATGGGTCTTTGTCCGAATGCCTTTTGGTATGGTTAACAGTGGACCAGCACTTATTCGAGCACTTGATAGTAAGCTCACTGACGAAGTGAAAGAAAATGTAATCTGCTACATCGACGATTTAATCGTATCTTCACCCAGCGCCGCAGAACATTTAGTGCACTTGAGAAAGTTGTTCGAGAATTTAAGGGAGGCCAATATCAAGGTGAATTTTGGAAAATGTCAATTCTTGAAGCAGGAAATAAATTACTTGGGGCATACTATTGATAAAGATGGATATCATCCAAACATGAAAAAAGTAGATGCGATCACGAGATTTCCAAAGCCAACTAAGGTGAAACAAGTCAGAGAATTTGTAGGAGCATGCCAATTTATTAGCAGCCACTGTCCAAGATACTCGGAAATTATGGCTCCTCTGTATGACTTACTCAAGAAGAATAACAGATGAAAATGGAGTACCGCTGCAGACGAGGCTTTTGAGAAAGCAAAAGAGATGCTCAGAAATAATGTGAAACTGGAGTACCCAGACTTTGAGAAGGTGTTCTATATTGAGTCTGATGCACCAAGAGTAGGCATTAGTGCAGTCTTATACCAGAAAGACGTGGCAGGCAACAAGCACTACATTGCGTTCACTAGTCGGAAGTTGAAGAAACACGAGGAAAATTACTTCACGACGGAGCTTGAAGCGTTAGCTTTTGTAACAGCATTGCAAGCCTGGAAGAAAATACTGCTGGGACATAAGGTCATCATTATTACTGACCATAAAGCACTACAGTTTATGCTGCAAACTGACATGTCGAGTGATAGATTGACACGTTGGGCTTTGTTCACCCAACAGTTTAACGCCACTATCGTCCACCAGCCTGGGAAAGATAACTTACTGGCTGATGCTCTATCCCGTAACCCTATTAAAAATGTGCAGATACACCATGTACAATTGGAGCAAGAAGATCAAGAAACCGTTAGGAGATTAGCCCGAATCGGTGTGTCACAGAAGAGACACGCTCCAATAAGGAAAATGTACAGGTTCCTCAAGGGTTACATGGACAATACTGATGTTGACTATGCAGTTACACGGAGAAATTCACGACACTTTGTCTTGAGTGGAGACATCGTATGCAAGTATGCTGACTCTGCGCATACAAAACTCCGAATAGTCGTGCCACCTAAACTTGTTGTCAATTTAGTGTGGGTAGCTCATCACGCAACTGGACATGCCGGTTTGGATAAGACTCTTAATACTCTTAAAGAGAGATTTATCTGGACTAACATGCGTTCCAGCATTGCCAAGGTCATTAGATCTTGTGACAAATGTCAAAGAGCAAAGTATGCTTATGCTTTATTAAAAGGAAAACCGAAGGCTATGATTCCTTCTAAACCAAACGAACTAATGGCGACGGATATATTTGGCCCCTGTCCGAAGGGATATCAGGGTAACCAGTACCTGTTGGTTACCGTGGATGTTTTCTCAAAATTTGTTACAATGAGTCCCATGCAGAAAGCTAACACAAGGAACGTAGTAAGCAGACTGGAAAATGCTGTATTTCCTAAAGCTGGTATACCAGAATATCTACTGTCAGATCATGGAACGCAATTTACATCCGTGGAATTTGCAGCGGATATGGAAAGGCTTGGCATTAAGCACTTATTTTCAAGCGTGCGTTACCCAGAATCGAATTCCTCAGAAAGATATATGGCTGAATTTTCGAAATTCTGTCGAATTTTCTGTCCAAATGATCATTCTGGTTGGGTGAGATTTGTACCCCTTATAGAGGAATGTCTGAACTCTACAGTGCAGGAGAGTACAGGAGAAGTGCCAATGCGACTTCATCTTGGAAGAAACCCAGAAAGGCCGTGGGATAATCTTTTCAACCACATTCCTAGAGATCCCGACGTAGGAAGGCAGCAGAGGATTGACAAGGCGAAGGAACAACTCCAGAAAGCAGCAGAGAAACGATTGAAAAGAGTAGCTGGAAAACGCTTTGGTGCACCCTTACAAGTTGGAAATCTTGTATTATTACGCAGACCTGTCAAGGCTGATATGAGCAAGAAAATATACCCCAAATTTGGAAATGTATTCATGGGGCCGTTTAGGATTACGAACGCCTATGGAAACAACTGCTATGAACTCTACGATGATGAGAATAACGTCATTTACGGCAAGTTCAATGCTGGAAATTTAAAAAGATACTATCCTAGAGTAAGCCAGTAATAATTCAATTTCGTGTTCAAGAGAGTTGAGGTACTTGTAACACTGAGTTTAAAAACAATTTGCAACTGTTTTTAAAACGTGGTGAGAGGAGAATGCCCCCGTAATTGAATTATATAGAGACCACGGTGGCTATTTTTGGAAATTATAGCGAAAGTTATGGCTGTCATAGTTATGACGTGGGTAGTCATGACGTGAGCACGGATGACGCAGACGTTATGCCAGCAGGCTACTTGAGCTGAGATTCTCAGTGACGTCAGCATTTATTCGAGAAGGATCCGAGATGTACGACGCAGTCGCAGGAAACGTGGAATTCTGCTGAGGAAGAAATTATGCTATTGGAGGGGAGACTTAAACCAATGAACGATAGTCTAAAGGAAGACGGAGATTGCTGAAACTATGGTATTTTTATTACTTTTTGGAATGCAGAATTGTGGAAATCCATTTGCAGTAGAGGCATTGATCTGGAATTTTGGTGAAATTTATTTTCAGTTTTTGAATTATGAAAATCCGTCATGTATTGACGAAGTTGGAACTTCTAGCGATGACGCAGTAACACGCGATGGAAGGGATAGATACGCCCCTCATGAAGTTCATAAAAGGCCTTGCGCAGAAGAGAGGAGCCTCATTCGCTCATTGTCTCATTCTCAGATTATAAATCGTCTGATATTCTATCGTCAGATTTCAAATAGTCATTTCAGTGAAACGTCGAGTGAGTTTAGTAGTGGAAAAGTCGTCTTTGTAACGCGTGGCGAAGCCACTGCATTGAACGAGAGTCGAACTTATAAGCAGTGCAGGTTTACTGTGAAGTAAATCTAGGTGAAGTTGAAACGACCCTTATAACACTTCTACAAGATTAGCTGTGAACAGTTAGCGGTCGCCTATAAGCTAATTCTCTTGTGCATTGCTACAGTAAGGACTGTAGAAAAGCTGAACAATTTCGAGGAAGTATTTTGGAAGTTATTGACAATATTAGACGACTGACAAAAGTGATTTTCTCGCCACAGGAGAAACACTTTGTATAGCCAGACTCTACGCTACGGCTGACGCTGCTAGTGGAATAGAAAGACTTCAGATTGCTTTTGTGACACAACGCTGCAGTATAATGGAGCAATTTAATATGGCAGTGTGTTCTTCTAATACTATTACCGAAGAGCAAATGGAAGGCTAAAGGACTTAATGCAATTGGGACATATTTCAACGGAGTAAGATAGCAGCATGGAACTTCGCTAATTGCTATTCCATACAAGCGAACATGTGGTAAATAACCATCTACACCCATGTTTCGTGATTAAAGGCTGAATACTATAAAACAGCAATAGAAATGATTTCATACTTTCTGAATATGAATATTTCTTCGGAAATTTATACAAAAACTTCATGGCGATTTTCAACTGGAACTTCAGGGATTTTTCAAGAGAGGTCAGGGTTGTCCCGACTCACAAAGAAGATTATTGCCGGAAGGATGTCGTTCGTCTTCGTGAAGCAGTTCGATTCTCCGATGGTGCTGTTTCCTGTTTCGAGGATGGAGCTCAGCTTTAACTTGGTGAAATGGATCCATCAACAGTCTTCTTTGGGGAATTTTCCTCTGGAACGTCAATCGGCAGATAAGGTAGTCGTGAACGTTTATTGTATTTGAGTTTCTTAGCAATATTTGAGCAACCATTTTTCCCATATTTTTGTCCTCATGTATTTTTGCCCGATATTCTTGTTTGAGATTCCTATTCTCAGTACACCTTGATGAGTTATGCCTTTTTCGACGTTTTATTAAGACATTGTTATGTCATGGGCATAGTTAAATGATTTTGAATCAGTTGAGACTGATATTTAGATTTTCCAGTAATTTGCTTATTTTTTGTAGTCACGATTTGACTGTAAGTTAATGATTTTTATGGCAGATTTAAATTCAGACAGCGTGTCACTTTATTAAAGTAATTCTACCCCAGTTTAATTACTTTGACCAATTTTCTGTCATCATCAAGAAGGAAGAACATTTAAATGATTTTAGAGCGTTAAAATCCAGTACGTTGTCGACGATCTTGGAAATACTAGTCGTTATTTGAATTGATTGCAACACAGACATTTATCGTCAGTCATGAACGACCATTGCATCTTAGGCAATTTTGTGAAAGATGAACATTAATTATGAATTATTGAATGCATTAAATTCGTGAAACTTGTGTTAGGTTTTTTCTCATATAGAGATTTATATAATGATGTTTGCATTCCCCAGTCTAATTGGATTCTATTCGACTATTTTGCAGTTAGTCGCACTTTGTTTGATGATAGTATTTTTATACTACAATTCTTTGAAGATGTTAATCTTAAAATTTTGATAGACCAGACAGGCGTATATAAGCGTATTCACTATTAAATTTGTTTGTGATTGGCAAATTTTTATTTCATTTCGATTCATGAATGAAATCCACGAAGTTTAAATGACAACAGTTTTGAAACAATTATTGATGTAAGAATTTTTAAGTGGAACTATGAATGTATAATCGATAGTGCAGCGGACATGTTGAAAGTCGCTGATGTATAATGCCCTTAAATAAATGAAGGAGGTTCCCACAGTAATTAATAATGATAAAGATTGTGTTAGGAGAGGTTTTTGTAAATGCTGTGGAAGATTTTAATGCCGTATATTTTGATATATGATGAATTTTGGGCTATTTTGAATGCAGTTTGTGCATTATTTTGTAAGCGAAGTATTTTCCGCTAGAGTGTATTGTCATAGTTCGTTGAAAATTAATCAAGTGAATTTACTGTTATAATTAACAAGAGTTGTGAAAGAATTTGAGATAAGATTTTGAATGAAGATTACCGTCACAAATAATTAAAAATTATTACAACCTTTATTAAACCAGATTGTGACATTTACATGTATAACTAACCTTCATTGGTCGATTATATTAAACACGATTATGAATTTACCAACCGGATAAAACGTGTGGTTCAATGTATTTCTTAAATTATTAATTTAAATAATTTAAATGTTGATATTGTAAATAATAAATGTAAATATCTTTGACAATAATGTGGAACGAAAGAAATGTTAAAGGCGTGTTTAAAATTTTTGTAATTATTTTCGACAATATTATAAACAATTTCTAATTGTTATAAATAATTTATGTGATTTTGTTATAAACATTTAAGAGTGTGTTTGATACTCTAAACTATGCTGATTAAACATTTGGATGATAACTTAACAAGTTTAAGGATAGTTAAAATAATCCAGTGGGATGTGAGTTAAACATTTGAAAGATTTGCGTCAATATGTATGAGTTGTCTTGTAGACATTTAAAGCTTTAAAAGGAGCTGAATTCTTACACAGTGTGGTGTGAGTAGGGAGCCCCATTTGACGGGCATGCGCCAGGTTGAGGAGTAGACCAGCTGGCTCGACATCTGGTTACAAGCAGGCGAGGTCGATACTCCGGCCTTGTGCCTATTTATACAAGTGCAATGTTTATTAAAAGAAACCAAATGCTCTATATATGTCGTACCCTGACTTCCTCATCCAATCCAAATGTGTTATAAAATGTTACGTTATTTTGAGCTCATGGGAGCTAACATATTGTTTGATTAATTTGCAAGTCCTTTAGGAGGACGTAGTCAGATTGACATAGGCTACTGATAGCCACGTTTATTTTGTTGAGTTGTGAAAATCATACTCTTTATTTGAAAATAAAGTTTTTGTACTTCCTCATCCAATCCAAATGTGTTATAAAATGTTACGTTATTTTGAGCTCATGGGAGCTAACATATTGTTTGATTAATTTGCAAGTCCTTTAGGAGGACGTAGTCAGATTGACATAGGCTACTGATAGCCACGTTTATTTTGTTGAGTTGTGAAAATCATACTCTTTATTTGAAAATAAAGTTTTTGTACAGTTCAAAGTTCTCGTCTTCGGTCTGGTTCATTTTTAAATGTCATGGTGAAGGTTATTGTGAGGGCATACTTTAAAGATCCTGTTGTCAACCCAATCCCCGAGATATTTATAAGAGGTAAGTAAGAGTAAGTATGAAACCCCGTCTATTTTGGTGTGTTCCACAATAATTTTTCTTGGTAACTTCTGTGTTCAAACCTCGGTAGTATCTGTCAGTGCCATTTTCATTGATGTAGCTGAGCTGGTGCGATTGATTGTTGGCAATCCGATTGAGGGGGCGGATATCTGACAGCCTACTATCCGGGTAAACGGGGACAGTACGTAATGAATTTTTGTGTTTAAGAATGAATCGGTTACTTTTCAACAATCAACATCGTTGACTAACGCGCACAGCGTTAAGAGTTTTTTTGTACTGGTTTTTGTAGTTAGACAAGAAGTTTTTGAAAAAAATAATAAGATTTAGTAATAGATCAATTAGAAAAATGATGAAGTTTTTTAAATTGTATTTTATTAACACTTCTTTCTAGATGGTAGACCAGAAAAAAATTATCATTAAAAAGGAAAAATTATATATTTTTATGTAGCAAAAATTCTTTTTTATTTTAAAAAGGTGTGTAGAACTAACAATTTAGGGCGCCAGATTCCCCTCTCCTGTCACTTGCGAGGTTAAAAAAAAGGCTTAAAACTCACCAATTTTGCTTCTAATTTTTAAAAAATTCCCGGGGGAAGACCCCTGTAAGATCATCCCATATTAATGTGTCCCGGTTTCACTCACCAAAAATATGGCAAGCCTACCTATAGGCCTATATTTAATCATTGAAAATGAATGTTGTTTTATGTGAGATATCTTTCAGTTTTTCTCACGTATCTTCACAACCGTCCTTAGTTTAGTATCGTGTTGTAGAGGATAGAAGCCATCTTGGTTCGGCAACACCAATAACAACATTTTATCTCAATTAATACAGAAAAAAACAATATTAGCAAAGTAGGGTCCCCATCTTTATTTTTCGGCTCTAGGGGTACTATTTCAAAAGTATTTGTTAACTGGAGAGGGCTTTACAAAATCGAAACAAGTAGTTCCGAGAAGAATTATGCAGCCTATTTTCATATATCCTACTTATGTTAATTGGGGCAATTAACCATCAATATACATGGGTTGGTTTTTTAGTTTTGGCACCAATGCTTCAGTGCCAAGTTGCAACAATGTCTGGCGCTGCCACTTTTACTGACGGCTGCTGCCCTGCATCCCCTCCCTCAGAGCACATGACCTCGCCCGTCCTCACCACCGCTCGTGCGTAGTCGTGTCTGTTAGATGAGTAGTGTGAGACCAGCGCTAGTGAAAGTCAGTCGCAATGTTTTCCAAGCTGGAGCAGAGAACGTGGATAAAAATTCAGTGTGCTAGGGGTCGCAGTGCTAAACAGTGTCACCGAGGATTACAGGAAGCGTGCGGTGCAGCTGCGTTGCCGTTCAGAACGGTAGCAAGATGGGTTGCAGCCTTTCGAGGTGGGCGCGAACGTGTGGAGCACATGCCTCGATCTGGTCACCCACCAGTAAGTGATGACAATGTACAGATGGTGTCCGCGTTAGTAGAGGTGGATCGGAACGTAACGATTCGTCAATTAGAGCAAGATACCGGACTGGTGCATTCAACTGTCCTCCACATCCTGAAGGACTTACTGAAACTGAGGAAGATTGCGTCCAAATGGTTTCCGAATGACTTACCCGACATGCACAAATGGCTGCGATATGACGCTTGTCGTATGCACATGCAGCGTTATGAGCGTGAAGGAGAGGCCTTCTTACGGCGTATCATAACCATTGACGATACGTGGGCCAGATCTTATGAGCCACAGTTAAAACGCCAATCGAACGAGTGGCGGCACCACGGATCACTACGGAAACAAACAGTTCGACCAACCCCCACCAATGTGAAGGTAATGTTGATCTTGCCTATGATTGGGATGGTGTGATCATTCACCATACTGTTCCCCGAGGGCAAACCGTTAATGCGGCGTACTATTGTTCGTTTCTGCGAGACCATCTCCGAGGAGCTCTGAGAAGGAAACGGCGCCACCACATGGTTACACCGCCCATCGTTTTGCATGACAATGCTAGGGCACACACAGCAGGCGTTGTGTCGGCATTGTTGGATCGCTGGGGCAGGGAGGTCCTCTGTCACCCCCCATATTCTCCCGACATCAGTCCCTGCGACTATGATCTCATCCTGAAGATGAAGATGACAATGCGCGGGGAGCGCTTCCGTACCATTGAAGACGTTAAGCAGGCTGCCGAGCGCTCTCTTCGTACCATCAATAGATTAGGCAGTGCCAACGGGATCCAACGACTTCCGCATCGCTGGGAACACGTTGTACGCAACGGTGGGGACTACATCGAGGGCCTGTGAAACTTGGAACCATCTAAGTGATTTAGTAATCCAGTTATAACTAAGGTTTCAGTTTGATTGCTGTAATATATTCGTAGATATTGAGAACCGACTAAATATTTCGGATGGTCGCCCTGTTGTATCTTTATACAATTTTGTAGGTCCTAGAGTTATGTACTGTTACATGAAGATTATTGTGTATGTGTAGTATTCAAATTTCAATCGCATGATTAGGACACAAGAAGTAAAAACTAGATTTAAAAATTTCGCACAGCTGCCATCTTGTGGTTATGGAAACAATTGAAGTAAATTAGATGGCAGTGGATTACAATTGTTGTATAAGGATTTACTGTACTACGTTTCACTGCACTCGGATGGTTAAATTGCGAGAAACGACCATGTGAATATTTATACTTCGCGTGGCCGCCATGTTGGGTTTGTGATCACCAGGTTATTGAAAGTCCTATAGGTGAACTTATGTTCATAGCCCCTATGAACATCAAAATAATCAGTTTGATTGCTATAATACAGTAGATTCGTAGATATTCAGAGCCGTCTAAATGTTTTGGATGGTCGCCATGTTGGATTGTTATATGAATAGGCCATAGAGTCATGTACCATTAAAGGAAAATTATTGCGTAGGTTCATTATTCAAACTTTCACTTCGATCGCATGATAACGACACATGAAATAAAAAATTAATTTTAAAATTCGCACAGCCGCCATCTTGAGGTTACATAAACAATTGAACTAAATTAGATACCAGTGCATTACAATGTGTATAAACATTTCCTGTACCAAGTTTCATTGCGTTTGGATAATTAAATCGCGAGAAAGGTCTATTTAAATTTGTCAAATTCGCTTGGCCACCATGTTGGTTTTGTAGTCACCAGGTTTTCGAAAATTACATAAGTGAACTTCTAGTAGTTCCCTTTATCACTGTAGAAAATTCCAGGGTGATATCGGTAATAGTTTCGGAGATATTGAATGCTGGTGAAATATTTCGCACAGCCGCCATGTGGGATTAGTGAGACGGGGTCATCCGGAATAGTGCTATGAACTTACTGAGTTTCATTGACATCGCTCCAGCCGCTTAGATGTTATTAGGGGGAGACAATCACCATCATAGACACACGCACGCACACACACACACGGGCCAAAGGTGATCTCATAAGCCTATTTTTTTTTTCATAAAGGAAAATAGGCTAAAAATAGTTCAAGAAGAACTTTTTATAACAATTATGAAATCATCAGTAGCCATTTGTGTGGACGACTTCAAGGTGATCTCAAAATATATCAATCTGTTTTTACATTTTTAATAGGCTTATTAGATCACCTTTTGTCCGTGTGCGTGTGCGTATGTGTGATTGTGAGGTGTGTGTGTGTGTCCCCTAATAAATTCTAAACGAATGGAGCGATTTCAATGGAACTCGGTTAGTTCATAGCGCTATTCCGGGCGACCCTGACCGTGCCCTTCAAATTTTGTTACGTCTCACCAATCCAACATGGCGGCTGTGCGAAATATTTCACCAGCATTCAATATCTCCGAAACTATTCCCGATATCACCCTGGAATTTATTACGGTGATAAAGGGATCTACTAGAAGTTCACCTATGTGACTTTTGAAAAACTGGTAACTGCAAAACCAACATGGCGGCCAGGCGAATTTGTGACTTTTAAATAGACGTTTCTCGCGATTTAACCAACCAAACGCAATGAAACGTGGTACAGGAAATGTTTATACACATTGTAATGCACTGGTATCTAATTTAGTTCAATTGTTTATGTAACCTCAAGATGGCGGCTGAGCGAAATTCGAAAATAAGTTTTTATTTCTTATGTTCTAATCATGCGATCGAAATCAGCATTTGCATAATGAACGTACACAATAATCATCATCTAACAGTACATAACTCTATGGCCTACATACTGTATCTTAAAATCCAACATGGCGACCATCCGAAATATTTAGACGGTTCTCAATATCTATTAATCTACTACAGCAATCAAACTGAAATTTTGTAAGTGTATAGAGGCTATAAGCAAAAGTTCACCTATGGGACGTTCAAATCCAACATGGCGGTGACAAAAAATTTAAATATTCAAATGGACGTTTCTTGCGTTTTAACCATCCGAGCGCAGTGAAACTTGATACGGTATATGCTTATACAAATTTTAATCGACTGGCATCTAATTCATTTAAATTATTTTCATAACTATAAGATGGCGGCTGAGCGAAATTATAAAATCCCGCTTTTATTTCTTGTGTCCTAATCATGGGATTGAAGTTTGAATAAAACACCTACACAATAATCTTCATGTAATAGTACATAAATCTAAGGCCTATAATATAACAAGAAGTTCCGTGACGAACTAAAGAGCCTAGTTTGCATGCCAATGATTATTCTACAGTATATGAACCTATCTAGAATAATGACGAAATTAAGTTGCTTATATCAAAATTTCTAATTAGTTCGAAATACTGTATATCTTGCATAATGTTGCCTAATAGAGCACTACAGTTGGCAGACCTGATGACTGAATATATTCTTAGTTCCATCTCATAAGGTACAGAATACAAAATTTGATTGAAGTCCAATGAATAGCATGGACGTTACATGCTGTTAAACATTGGATCTAACAGCGAACGTAAAATCATGTTGGCAACAATGTCATGCATGTATTGGTCAGAAATAATCTGAAATAATATGATCTATTGTTGTACCAATTTTGAATGAAATCCATTAGATAGTATAGAAGTTACATGCATTTTAAAATTGGACCTATCAGCAGGCTTAGAATCATGTTGGCAGCACTGACGTATATAAGTTACTCCAAATTAATATAGAATGTCAGGTATTATACGTGTGCATAGTTTAAAGCTGTCGGCTTGCATACTTTCTGATATATTGGTATTTGGATAAAATAAATTAGGAGCATTTATTAACAGTTGGCAGCCCTGGTGGGTCTCAAGAATACGCTCAGTCGTATCGGGTTATGTACACATACAACATACGAAATTTGGTTGAATTCCAATTGATAGTGTAGAAGTTATATGCATTTAAAAATTGGACCAATCAGCTGGCTTATAATCATTTTGGCAACACTGCCATGTATGGCCTCCAGGAAATTAAACTGCAATATTATTATCTATACGTGTGCCAATTTTGAAATAGCTCCCATTCATACCTTCCAAGATATCCAACATGGAGCTCAAATTTCAATTGCGATTTTTTAGCAGCTGGTAGCACTGGCATCATTTTCAAATATGGCCGTGAGATATTCGGGTGTAGACATTTACTCCTACCAAATTTTGTTTCGATTGCTCCAGCGGTTTAGGAGTTGATAGGGGTGGGGGGGGTCACACACACAGCCAGCCAGCCAGACAGACAGACAGAAGGACAGACAGACAGACACACATTTGTCCGATCTCATAAGTCTACTTTTTCCTCATTTTTGCAAAATGTGAAAAGTAGGCTAAAAATCCAACATGGTGACCATCCAAAATATTTAGACGGTTCTCAATATCAACGAATCTATTACAGCAATCAAACTGACAATTTGTTGATAGAGGCAATTGATATTAGTAGGATATATGAAAACAGGCTATTTAGTTCTTCAGGGAACTACTTGTTTTTCTATTCTTTTTCTTTCTTTTGTTCTTCTGCTGTAGGCCTTAAAGGCCCATAAGTACAATTGATGATGATGATGATGATGATGTATGCAGAAGGCCCAGAACCACGGAATGCCACCTGCTGTCCCTGTTAGACTGGTGGTTGAAATATGTCACCGTTGACGAATTGGGGCGCTGTGTTCCCTGTAGAGAAACAATCAATACAGCAAGTGTCGAGTGTAGCCAATTTGTTTGAATATGTGGCTTGTCAGAGTGTGACCACAAATAACACATGATTTGTAATACAATATATTTACCAGGTGCTCTGGCATGTTTAATTAATATTGAACAGCTAACTCGACCAGTAATATTCTAATATATGAGAGCTTCGAGTATTGTGTACGTTTTTATACTGGCTGTTACGAGATCGAATACCGGCCGCAGTCAGTTGGTATTTCAAGGTGCTTAAATGTGAGAGTTAATTAGTTATTGTATCTTTAAGGGGTGGAACAGCGAGGTTATCTGGCCCGTTAATTGTGAGAGACGAGAAAGTTTGATGAAGATAATTATTGTTGTTTTTGCTTGCCATGGTGGGTGAGTGGTTAGCGCATCGGTCTACTAACCCCTAACTTGCAGGTTCGCTCCTGGCTGTGGTAAGTGATTTTTTTGAAAGGCGGCAAAAATACGGCACGCATGTCATACGATGTTGGCATGTCAAAGAACCCATTTGAATTCAATAGGCCGTGTTCATAATGGCAAAATTAATCTCGGGAGTTTCCGCCAACACAAAGTTCCTCATTTCTCTACTAGAAAGCGCTATAGCTTTCAAGGAGCTTAGGTATCTAACCTCCTTGACTTCCATAGTGCTTCAAGGAACAACGAAATTCGACATGCAAGCTACCCTCTGGGTGTCAAATTACAAAGCTTGCTCCCGGCATTCGAGGCCATACGATATTATCATTTTATTATTGTTGTTTTGGGGTGAAATGCTGCTTGAGCTTTTAGCTCTCGCAGTTAAGAAACGCACGTTAGCTACTCGTGTGGGGGTCCGGGCGTGGAGACCAAGAGCCCACTGATGAGCCAGCTTGGTGTTCCTAGGCGAAACCCCATACAAGACACGGCATAAACCTAGAAAAATTGTTGAACTTCAATAACAGACTAACTAAAAGAATTCTCAATCAGGCCGTTTTATTTAAAATACGGAACAGCTGGCTTCGTGAAATTGAAAGAGATCTCCAGAAAATCAACATCTCAGAAGACATTGTACGGGACCGATGTTAATTTAGAAACAAAATCGACCATCACCAATTTGGAGACAAACCCAACAACAGAGCCAATATAACTTGGACACAAGAACGAGGGAAGAAGCTGGGCGAGAGGATGAAGAGGTTTTAGGAGGAAAAGAAGGCGAACACATCAGCTAAGCAGGTTCAATCGAGTAGAACATCACGATGTAAAAATAATAATAATAATAATAGTAATTCTGTAAATTAAGAAGTAATGATGAAATATATCGAAAAATAGAAAACATATGAGAAGCAATACGGAAGAGGAGATTGCTACAGGATGGATGAGAGAAGGTTAACACATTCCTGTGGAACAAGAAGTCAACAAGGATTTGGAAAGAAACAAAATCAGAGAAGAAGGAACACCAGAGAGATATTTTTAGGCAATAAGTGCTAAAAATGGAAGGATTCCAAGGGAGGAAGGAAAAGAAAACTGGCTCGAAATAGTCCGAGGAAAGGAAGAGGAAACATAGTGTGATGAGGAAGGAATACTGGAGGAAGAAGAAGGAACAACAAAGGCTCGTGGTCAATACACGACCGAAAAGAAAATAATAATAATAATAGCACAAAGAACACGTGAACTCAAAATGCGGAAAGCATATGGGAAAACCGCAAACATCTACAACAAAAAATGCATGAGCATTGACACTAAAATTCGACATTACGCGACGGTCATCAAACCCGAAACACTCTACGCCAGTGAGACCTTAAACCTCAATTATAAACGGGATCTTGAAAGAATCAAGAAAGCTGAAAGGAAAATCATCCGAAAAATTCTTGGCCCAAGACTTACAGATGAAGTATATCGTTTATAATCGCACAAGATCACAGAAAAATATTCAAATATTGAAACCGATTTCCGTAAACGACGCTAGATATTTTATGGATACATTATGAGGCTAGATGACAACCGATTAACAAAGAAAATATTGATGTACTCACAAAAATTAAAGACAACAACGGTTTGGATTAAACAAGTCCAAACTGATGTCATTAACGCCAACATCACACCCACAGATATCGAAGACCGCAAAACTTGCAGACATAAGATCTACACTTGGGAAGCTGCATCAGATGATAAGCCCAGCAGACCTAGGGGAAAATGGACTGACGAACGTCGAGCTAAACATAGCGACATGATGAAAGAATTCTAGAAGGACAAGAAAAATAACAGCAACAGATAATAACTTGCTTTAAGTGATCCTGTATGGGTCGAAACATACTAAATAAATAAATAAATAAATAAATAAATAATAATAATAATAAAAATAATAATAATAAAAATAATAATATGGCCATGGTTTACATTTTTAGAGTTCGAGCCACTTAGTCGATAGAGACTCAAATTTCGACGTTCCTCTTGCACTGCCATCTAGTAGTGAAATGGGCAATTTGTCGCTGAGATGTTGGCTAATAATTAATTCTGTCTAGTAATCACCATATGGGCGGCTTCGGTGGCGTAGTCTGTAGCATGCTGAGCTTCTACAGTATGCCCAAGGTTGCGGGATCAAACCCAGTCGAAGTCGTTGGATTTTTAAGAGCGTTAAAATCCATCAGTATGCCTTCCTTCGGAGGGGCTGTCCCATGTCATAGATTTATGGCATGTAAAAGCACCTTCCACTAATTACACTTGTGTGAAACTAAATTATAGGTTAGATTTGACTAACGCTCTTAGGTTCCAACGTTCGTCACCAGGGGCCAACTGCGATGGCATCTAGTAACCAACTTCTGAACTAGTTCTCGTTGACGGTGAAGTTTGGTAGCAAAAGTAGGAACAACTTGAAAATTAATGTCTGCAGTCCTTAGGCTACTTGAATTAAAATGCAGATAACACACACTAATACAGCCATCATAATTAACACCGGTTATCAGACAGATTCTACACACACCAAAGTACACGGTGCTACAGGACCGCATTGTCGCAGACCCTAAACTGAGGAACCAACCAACCAATCACCAAATGGGATACAAGATCTTTTATGAGTCGAAATTCCACGACTTCAAAAATTTGATTTCCTCGACCGGAGATTAAACCGTGATCTTGGATAGAATAATTCAGCGGAAAGTAGAAGAACCTTAATTGTGTGATTTGCTCGTGTTCACACAACACACCGTAGCGCTGGGTGGGATGCAAATCTGTGATTAAACTGTGATACTTGTCGCTAGGGGAACCAAAATCAATATCCGGCCGTGTGTCGGTGCGAGAGTTTGCTCCGCGTTGGTGAGCGTCAGCCAAAATAAGCTTCTATTTCATGCATCTGGTCTGATTGTCCTTTTCTCACACGCCTTTTATTTTTAGCCTACTTTTCACATTTTGCAAAATTGCGGCCGATAACCTAGATGTTAGGCCCCTGAAAACAACAATTATCATCATCATCATCAACATTTTTCAAAAATGAGGAAAAAGTAATCTTATGAAATCGATCCGGAAAATGGGTGTATGCCTGTCTGTCTGTCCTTCTGAATAGAAATGACTCAGCGTTTTCTTAAGAGCAACCAGGGCTGCCAATTGTTAATAAGTGCTCTCTCTATTCTTTTTATCCAAATACCAATATGTTAGAAAGTATGCAAGCCGACAGCCAAAATTTTAAAATACATTTCGTCATTATTCTAGATAGGTCCATGTAGATTAATCATTGGCATGAATCTTAAAGTTTAAGTAAAGTAGGCTCTTTAGTTCGTCACGGAACTTGTTGTTCCACTTTTTTTTTTTTTTTTTAACGCCTGTCCTTATTTCTCCAGGATGACTGAGGTAGGAATCGAAGCCACCTCTTCTCAGTTTTGCTCACGAGGCTAAACGTTATTTTGAAATATGATAGAGCTTTCCATAACAAGTCCGGGTTTTCAACATTTGTCATAAAAGCTTGGTTGGTTCCTCAGTATAGGGTCATGTAGCCCCGTGTACTTTGGGTGTGTGTAGAATCTGTCTGATAACCGGTGTGAATTGTGATGACTGTATTAGTGTGTGTTATCTGTTATTAATTCAAGTAAGGACTGCAGATATTCAATTTTCAAGTAGTTCCTACTTTTGCTACCAAACGCCACCGTCAACGACAACTAGTTCTGAACTTGGTTACTAGATTGCACCGCAGTTGACTGCCGGCGACGAACGTTGGAACCTAAGAGCGTTAGTCAAATCCAACCTAAAATTTAGCGTCACACAAGTGTAATTAGTGGAAGGTTCTTTAACATCCCATAAATCTATGACATGGGACCGCCGGTTTACTTCCCCTCCGAAGGAAGGCATACTGAGGCATTTTAATGATCTTAAATAATCCCACGACATCGGCCGGGTTTGAACCCGTGAGCTTGGGCATAGCGTGCTACCCACTAAGCCACCGAAGCTGCTCAAAATAGCTTAACTTTACGATATTGTTAAACTGGACATTAATCATAAAAAATCTAAAAAATATTATATTTTCGATGGTTCTGTCGAAAACTCAGTCCCAACGCCTCTTAATAGAGACAATGACCTGTCTGAATACCTGTGTCACAGTGATGTCTGTACTAGTGGGTGTAGAGGTAGGAAGCGGCCGTGGCCTTACTTTAGGTAGAGTTCTCTCACTTCCCTGGTTAACGAGCGAAGACTCGAACGTAAACAATAACCATTGTTCGCTACTGTCAAATAGCTGATGGTTGTTGACCAATAGAATGCTTCCTCTATCACTCCACGTGATCTCGAAAGTCCCGCCATGGCGGCTAGCTCGTGTGTCACGCAGGTATCAGGTGTCCAGTGTTGCACATCTGCACGTAGTTCTGTCAAGTCTCACTGCTTGCTCTCAGTGGCTACGGTGTAGAGTTGACAACGATGTGCCTCACGCTGGGAAAGCCATGGTTTCCCGCAGACATGGAATATTAACATATCCGCCCTCTTAGAGTTCAAAGGCGAGCCGCACGTTAGTGAGTAAAGTGAGAGAACTGTACCATCCCAGCATTTGTCTCCAGTAGAAATGAGAAACCACACTTCCAGAACGGCTGAGGTAGGAATCGAACCCTCCTCTTCACAGTTTTGCCTCACGAGGCTGAGTGTACCTCGTTCCAGCCCTCAGACAAGAATTACATTTCTTGGTAGAGCTGGGAATCGAACCCGGGCTTCCGCGGTGAAAGCCAAGAGTCCTAGCCACTACGAGGTGGTACCTTTCCTCGCTTTCAGAGTAAAATATCACGCAATTATACAGGGTGCCAGGGAATGTTTTCCGCAGTGCTTACTTGCTGCTGCGAGTGCTAGCATCAGCAGTTAATTTGGCAGCACGGTTGCCGCTTGTATCAAAACAAACAAACAAACAAACAAACAGTAAACGTTGTGCTCACCACAGCGATTCATAACAGATGCTGGAAGTCTTCGAAAACAGACTTCAACACGTCTACACATATTATCGAAGATTTTCGTTCTTCCTTGAGCTAATATGTGTGTTGTTTTCGTTGGACTAAGCAGCATTATATCGGAGATTTAATCAAGTTTTTCGTCTGTTAAAAGAGTATGCCTGCCTGTTCCCGGTACATCGTGAACTGAGCCGGTCACACGAAATTTACTTATCAAATCCTGAACGGTATCCCAGTTTGGACACGTTGAATTAGGAAACCGCTCCTGAAATTTTAGTTTACATTTTCTGTAAACCGATCGCCTTCACGTAAAACGTATTCCACCAAAAAAGCTCCCTCTTCAGTAGTAAACATGACGGCTTGTATACTGATGCACTCTTCGCTTACTGCAATACACACTGACGATTGCGACACCCCAAAACCCACACGTGTGGTCTTCACTGTACCGCTGTCCTGTCAAAAACACCGTGTTGCCAACTAAACTGCTGATGCTACCCCTGGCGCCTTGTAGTTACTTCCAGAGCAAATGGCGCCGTTGTTGGGCGCTATCCGGTGTGGAAGAACAACAAATTATCTATCAGGACCGAAGTAATGTCAAATCCGTCCTATTACAGAGGCGTGCAAATTATCAGACTTTATTAAAGAATGTAAATCAGTCATATATTTTTATTAAAATCATTTTATTTTCATTACCCCACGTAGTGATGCTGGACTTACAGTACAACTTTTCCCATAAGATATTGCGTCTGGGAATTTTCAAATTTGAGATTCTGAGGGATACCAAAGCTGAGTCCCTTTTTGAAGTGTAACATCTTTCCACTCGGTTGCTGGATATTTTTGTGGGAGTGATTTTGGAAAATGGGACGGAAGTGTGTAAGACGCACTGCCAGGTGGATCGTATCCCTCCAGGACATTCATCAACACACAAAAATCTTTTTTATTTACACACTAACAATACATAACAATTCCAAGACTCTCTTTTTTTTTCTTCACTGCCTACTTGATATTTCTACTCTCGCACTGCCTTCTTGATTGTTCTCGCACTGCCTTCTTGTTACTCTGCTGCTAGTCATATCAATATGACTCATTTTAACAGAATTCATATGAAATTACGTGTTGGTCTGTGAATCAAGAGGTCCGGGAACTGGGCAAGCCTTTCATGATGTACTGCTGTGCACATTGCATTTACTCGCAAGTTGGCGGATAACAGTCGTGTGGATGTGGGGCGAATGTGGATAACAGTCGTGTGGATGTGGGGCGGATGTGGATAACAGTCGTGTGGATGTGGGGCGAATGTGGATAACAGTCGTGTGGATGTGGGGCGGATGCGGATAACAGTCGTGTGGATGTGGGGCGGATGTGGATAACAGTCGTGTGGATGTGGGGCGAATGTGGATAACAGTCGTGTGGATGTGGGGCGGATGCGGATAACAGTCGTGTGGATGTGGGGCGAATGTGGATAACAGTCGTGTGGATGTGGGGCGAATGTGGATAACAGTCGTGTGGATGTGGGACGGATGCGGATAACAGTCGTGTGGATGTGGGGCGAATGAGGATAACAGTCGTGTGGATGTGGGGCGAATGGGAATAACAGTCGTGTGGATGTGGGGCGGATGCGGATAACAGTCTGTGAATCAAGAGGACCTGTTTATAAGGAATTTAAGGTTACGAGCGGTGTCGCGTCTATTAATCTGGTTGATCCATATCGTATTCTTTATTTAGGCTGGTGCTGGTGGAAGCTACAAATCATCTAATAAAATGAGTTCCGTATTATAAACTACAATATCTGTAAAACACTCCCTTTTACAATAGATTAATATTTGTGCCAATAATACTATAAAATACCGGTGTATCAACAATTTCACGCGAGGTTTCTTCTATGTCAGATGCTACACATCATATGCGACTACTGTAAGGCTCGTAAAGTTTTTTTCTTTCTTTCGTCACTTCCTTTGGAATATACCATCTAAACGAGGAGATTTCAATCCATTGTCAACGAATCTTTGAATAGTTCAAGATTGGACCATCAGTAGTCTAATAAAAGACTTCAAATTCCTTTGCTCTAATTTCACACGAGGACTAGAATAAAATAATCATAATGAAACGTGTGACATTCTGCATTATCAAGGCTCCTGTTTTAGGGGGAATTGTAAAAAAAGACATTGTAGACAGTAACCTTAATAGAAAACTAGTTGAAACCCGTCAAAACATGACGGTCAAAGGGAAAATATTTACTGAAGAATCTCCTTATATAGGCCTAATGTACATTCTTTGTACGATTATTTTTTGGCTCTATTGAAACTATAAGGGCGTCAAAAGATTGCACTCTTGACATTGCACTCTTGACATTGCAAACTACTGCTGGCAATGACTGAAAAATTGATGAGGCAAATTGAGACCTGTACGTTCCAGAGTTTCCCTTTGAGCTTTATTGATTTTGATAGAGTATGCCAAACGAATTGGAAAATATTGCCCCTTAAATGAAAATTATAGTGTTATATCGGATGGTATTAAATCAAGTCGAAGGATTAGACCTCTCTGCCTAATTTTAACTGCATTTATTATTTCCAAATCCAAGCAATATGGTTGCATTAAGGAGCCCTTGGGAAACCTTCAGATTTCTAAGCAGCATAACTATGGGTCAAGCATTTAGAGTATGTGGAGGCAAATCTTATAATCCAAGGAATTCAAGAACTCTGAGGGGTCTAATACAACTGGCCGCAAACCGTCGCTTATAATTTTGGAATATAACGAAGAAATGCGATAGTGTGCAAAACATGACGCTCATTGGGAAAATATTTACTGTAGGACTTTCTTATATGCATTCTCTGTATGATTACAGAGAAAGATCGAATTTGCAACATATAACTGGCCATTACTGAAAACTTGCGTTACGTTTGCGTTAACCTTTTTCCCCTCCAGGGTTGCCTTTTCCCACGGAGTAAGCGAGGGGTCCCACCTCTACCGCCACTAAAGGCAGTGTCCTGGAGCTTGTGACTCTGAGTCGGGGATACAACTCGGGTGTGTGACCAGCACTACGCCCAGGCGGCCTCACTTGCAAAGCGATCAGGGACCTGATGAAGGGATGGTAAGAGCGGGAGGGTTAGGCAAGGAAGTGGGAAGGAGGCGGCCGTGGCCTTACGGTAGTTTCCATCCCGGCATTTTCCCGAAGACGAAGTGGGAAACCACGGAAAACCACTTCGAGGAAGGCTGAGGTGGGAATTGAATCCCCTCTACCCATTTGGACCACCCGAGGCAGAGTATACCCCGTTCCAGTCCTCATACCACTTTTCAAAGTTCGTTGCAGAGCCGGGAATCGAACTCAGGACGGGGCGGCAGCTAACCATGCTGACCACTACGCTACAGAGGCGATCTTCGGAGGAAACGAATGAAAACTTGATGAGGCAAATAGCGATCTAAACGTTCCCGAGTTCCCCCTTCAGCTTTATTGATTGTGATAAGGTATGGCAAGCGATTGGAAATTGGTGCTCTAAACGAAAATGGAAGTGTTTTATCGGATGGTGTTAAATAAAGTCGAAGGATTAGAACTCTCTGCCCAATATTATCTGCACTTATTATTTCCAAATCCAAGCAATTCTCATACATAATTCATACAATTAATCTGGCACCATTTAGGAGCTCTTGGGAAATGTTCAGATTCCTAAGGAGAATAACTGTGGCTCGAACATTAGGAGTATGAATATGTGGAAGCAAAATTCCGAGTAATTCAAGAATTCTGTAAGAAGTATCTGGCTTTCATATTCATTATTTAATCTGTAACAGTGGTGTATACTTTTTTACCTTAGTGTTTTAAATATATATGTGGCAACGTCAATCGCACCGAATTTTGTTTACGGGAATGCTAAGAGTAAAATATGTTTTGTCAATGGAATAGCAATACCAAGAAATAAAAGTACGGACATAAAAAAAGGGACGGAGGTGTGACTCGAACAGCTCCCATTGCGCGAAGCATACACGAAGAGTTCTTGCCTCTACGACCTAAGCTACCGAACCACTGGTAAAATCTCGCAAAATTAAGACAGTTTAACTACATAGTCCATACACACTCGACTGTCCGTTTACGTGTTTCAACATTTTCCGTCGGGTATAGCCTAAATGTATTCCAGTATATATCGTGGGAACGTCATAAATAATGTTCCCTTCCTTTATACTTCTCATAAATAAGTATCAAATTGAAACGTGATGCACTTGTAACCGCCATGACTGTCATGATGCAAGGTGATTGTACGCATGCGTGAGGGGCGAGAATTCTGCAATTTTCTATATTAATTTAAAAATATACGAATTCCTTAGTTTACGGGAATGCTAAGAGTTAAATACGTTAAAACCATACTAATACTCCTTGATTAAACAATATTTCAGTGGTAGAAAAAAAAAATATTGGCGAGGGCTGGGATCGAACCGGTGAACCTAGGAACCGTAGTCAGTCGCCTTAACCACATAGCTACTAACGCACTCTTGTTCAGGAACAGATGCAGCCGTTCATTATCTTCAAAAGCGGCTGTCTGAAGGAAATAATCCATTCATTATCCAAATAAATCAATGTTGCACATTCGTATACGTTCATACTGTTATTATGTTTTATTGTCAGAACTTGGTTAATGTATGTTTTCAATTACATGGAAGCTTATTAAATAACTTACATTTTAATGGACTTCTCACCGCCATTTTGTCATGACCCCAGGCGGATTGTGCGCATGCGTGAGGGCCAAGAATTCTGCTATTTTCTATATTAATTCAAAAATATACCGCAATATATTTGTTTATTTTAGAGACACTCTGCAAATCTAGAGGCCAAGAGCTTTCGTTAGAGTGCTCTACGAAGTAAATCGGTTCTGTCGTTCTCTCAATCTCGTGGTAACAAAAATCACCTTACTGTTTTAAATATATAGATGGAATTAAGATTAAGACTATCAATTTAATATGATTTCACCACCTGGCGGCTTCGGTGGCGCAGTTGGTAGCATGCTGAGTTTCTATGACCAAGATCGCGGGTTCAAACCCGATCGAAGTCGTCGGATTTTTAAGAGCGTTAAAGATCCCTCAGTATGCCTTCGTTCGGAGGGGAAGTAAAGGCGGCGGTCCCATGTCATAGATTTATGGCATGATAAAGAACCTTCCACTAATTACACTTGTGTGAAGTTAAATTATGTTATATTTGACTAACGCTCTTAAGTCCCAACGTTTGTCGCCAGGAGCCGACTGCGGTGGCATCTAGTAACAAAGTTCAGAACTAGTTGGTCGTTGACTGTGGCGTTTGGTAGCAAAAGTTGGAACTACATGAAAATCGATTATCCGCAGTCCTTACTAGAATTAAAACCGGGTGAGTTAGCAGTGGGCGTTACGGCATGACTGTTGGCAGCCGCTCACATCCGGGAGGCGAGGAGGTTCGAATCCCCCCGCCGGCAACCTTGAAGATGGTCTTCTGTGGTTTCCCATCTTCCTTCCAGGCAAATGCCGGGGTTGGTCCCTAACTATAGGCCACAGCCGATACCTTCCAACTCCTCGCCCTTACCTTCCAACTTCCCTCCCCAACGGTACTTGTAGCTCACCCATTGGGTGTCCGTCTCGAAGCAGCTACAACACTGGCGAGCCGAACATGTCCTCGGACACTCCCGGCACTAAAAGCCATACTCTAAAAAAAAACTTGAATTAAAAACAGAATACAGCCATCACAATTAACACCGGTTATCAGACAGACAACACACACACTCAAAGTACACGGGGCTACCAACATGACCGCGTTGTCGCAGTCCCTAAACTGAGGAACCAATCCAACCAACCGCAGCTTATCGATAGGGCGCGCAAGGTAGCCCCAAAGACTATTTTACCATTTCAAATCGTTATGCGTTACGATTACGGCGTGTACGACGTCATCATGTTGTTCAGTGCATATGCACCGAGTATGAGTTTAGTCCTGGGATCTGGCGTTATGCGATGCGGAGACGGCGAGTGCGTGACGTCATGCAGCAGAGTGCACCTCCCGCTCTCCGTTGCCCCCGCGGGAAGCGTAAGTTAATGGGTAATAGAGTCAGTTGAAAGAGCCCTCCTGAGCCTTTCTAACATGTGTAGCATTTGTAGCATGCGTCATTTGAAATGATATGAAGTCAAGTCTCTCAGACCGACTGTATCTTTTTACAAAACAATCAATTTAATTTTGTTAAACAGTTACAGCTGGGAGCTGACTAGGATGATCCTCACGTGCTACACGGAGGAATCACCACTGACATAAGTAGGATATCGTGATGTGCGACTCGACCATGAAGCGCAGTAAACGGTGGATTGCTTTTCTCGGTCTATACTTATTTGTAAATATACAGTGGCTCTCCCCAGAGTTTATCAGTTCCAACAAATTGAATCCAGCGCTGAGGTCACGGAATGGAGACAATCCGAGAGTTCTTGGGAGGTCTGGCCCGCCCGCCAATTGCGAGCACACAGGTGATTGAAACAAGATGACTGAAAACAAACAAACAAACATAGAACGTGCAGTGTTCCACCGTGGCTCACGTGTGTGGCATCTCGTTGACAGTGGCGGCTCGTCGAATGAGGGAAGGGAGGTACTTCCTTTAATTCTCAGGATAAGGTACTTTTCCCTATTCACAACTTTTACAACGCAGATTATTGGGAACTAGCTGAATTACCCGTGCTTCGCTACGGGTCATAAATAAATTAAAATATGAAGGTGACAGTAAAAACAGGGGATAGACGAGGTGCTGCGCGGAGGGAGAGTTAGGATGGAACATTTTGTCCAACTACACCGCTCGGGGTTGACCGTGTTTTATAGCACACAATTAGGTTTTACTCGATAACCGTTGGAGATACCCAAAAAGTGATAAGGACGTTTGGGATGGAAAATTAAATTTTAATAGTACATTATGCAACGAGCCTATAATGGCTATAATTAAGACACGAGTATTTTTATAAAACGAGCGTATGCGAGTTTTATAATTTTCATACGAGTGTCTTAATTACCATTATAGGCGAGTTGCATACGACTGTTTATGTTCGACGATAATTATAACTTTATTATATGTTTTAACATAAATATTCATAAATATCTGTTCAGTCACTACAGTAGAATGTTGTGATCGGGTGCTGCGGTGGGTAGTATATCTCTCTTGTCCAAGCTCTCTGGACAACCGACGCATGCGCTCTGTGTGCTTCAATACCATATGTTCAGATTGCGCACCAGTATTCAGCAAAACTGTCACTGAAGTCGTGTCAAAACCACGCGCTGTGTAGAAATTGGTTTTGGGGATATTAAGGTACCGGTACAGTGCTATTTCTTGTCTCATATTCGCCAGTTTATTTACGCGAACATATGGACGGTGCGTATTCCATGTCGGTAATTTATTATAGTTCGATGTTGTGTTTATGTCCGACACGTTGGATTTTGAGTGCATGCGCGAAGGTAACGTTACCTAATTGGTCAATGAACGAGCACTGATTGGCTGGAGAAACTGTATCATAATGAAAAACGGTGTTATAATGACCATCATTATGATACAGTTTTCTAACACATAATAGTGAGGGTCGAACATAAACCTCGTTTATGCCATCAAAAGTTTGCTATTTCTGAGCGTCATCTTTTTATATGAAATGGAAATATGAAAGATTGAAACCAAAGGGTGTAGTGACGTCACTAAAATGGTCGCCATCTTTAAGTAGCGCAAAATATCGAAATCAAATATAGCCTACAGGTTAACCACGCAAATCAGCTACTCCCATGTGAGTAATACACAGACACACACCATCTCATTTTTAGCCTATTTTCATTTTATGAAAAAATAGGCTTATGAGATCACCTTTTGTCCGTGTGTCTGTGTGTGCGTGTGTGATTCGTGTGTGTGTCCCCCCCTAATAAAATCTAAACGGCGGGAGGGAATTCAATGAAACTCGGTAAGGTCATAGCACCATTTTGGCCGACCCCGACCGTGCCCTTCAAATTTTACTACGTCTCACCAATCCAACATGGCGGCTGTGCGAAATATTCAACCAGCATTCAGCATCTCCGAAACTATTAACGATACAATCCTGAAATTTTGTACGGTGATAAAGGGCACTACTAAAAGTTTACCTATGAGACGTTCAAAAACCTGTTAAATACAATGCCAACATGGCGGCCAAGCGAAGTTGAGACATTTATATAGACTTTACTCGCGATTTAACCATCCAAACGTAATGAAACAGTGCAGAAAATGTTCATTCACATTGTAATGCACTGGCGTCTAATTTAGTTCAATTGTTTACATAACCTCTAAATGGCGGCCGTGCGAAGTATTTCACTGGCATTCTATATCTCCGAAACTATTACAGATATCACCCTGAAATATTGTATGGTGATAAAGGACACTGCTACAAGTGTGTCTGTGAAACTTTCAAAAACCTGTAAAGTAAAAAACGAACATGGCGGCGTTGAAACATTTTAATAGACTTTTCTCTTGATTTAACCATCTGAGCGCAGTGAAATGTGGTACAGTTAATGATTATACATAGTGTAATGCAATGGCATCTAATTTAGTTCAATTGTTCACATAACCTCAAGATGGCGGCTGTGCAAAATTTTAAAATTAAGTTTTTATTTCTTGTGTCGTAATCATGCGATCAAAGTCAAAGTTTGAATAATGAAGCTACGCAATAATTTTCCTTTAATGGTACACAAGTCTATGGCCAATACATATAACAATCCAAAATGGCGAGCATCCGAAATATTTTGACGGTTCTCAATATCTACGAATCTTTTACAGCAATCAAACTGATTTTTTAATGTTCATAGAGGCTATAAACTTAAATTCACCTATAGGTCTTTCAGTAACCAGGTGAGCACAAATCCAACATGGCGGCGTCGCGATTAATAAATATTTAAATGGACGTTTCTCGTGATTTAACCATCCAAGTGCAGTGAAACTTTGCACGTTAAATGCTCTATACAAATTTAATCCACTGGCATCTAATTTATTTCAATTGTTTTCATAAACACAAGATGGCAGCTGTGCGAAATTTTAAAATCTCGTTTTTACTTCTTGTGTCGTAATCATGCGATTGAAATTTGAATACCACACGTACACAATAATATTCATGTAATAGTACATAAATAAAAATCCACCTGGCGACCATCTGAAATATTTAGACGGTTCTCAATATCTGCGAATCGATCACAACAATCAAACTGAAATTCTGTATGAGGCATTTAACATGAGTAGGATATATGAAAATAGGCTGTATAGTTCTTCTCGGAACTACTTGTTATATATTAGTACAGATGAACTATTTATGATTTACATACCTTTTTTGGAGTGATAAGAAGTTGATTTCAATTTGAATTCTTATATTACGTAAATAAATGATTTTTCTTCTTCTTGTTCATTTAACGACCGCCGCCATGACACATTGACGTCATACCAGACGTCATAACCGTTGCCAACATGTCCGATAAAAATACACCACACAACACACGTAACTTTGTAATTACACTATGTGAATAAAACCATCAAGATTATTGATGCGTGACTACCTCCACTGGCGTGATAAAAGACAGGGGTGTTTATATTAGCTAACTAGCAACCCGCCCCGGCTTCGCCCGGGAACAGTTATTAATGCATTACGTGATAAGCACTTTTTTTTTTCGATGTCAATGAACTACGACCTATATCCGCATGATGGTTAAAATCACTGACTGGACTATTAGCCTAATTATATTGTCATGAAGATAGCATGTGCAACGAATTCTTGTCTGACATAATTTAAGAATGGCGAGGTGCATGTAACACAATTCCCCCTTCCGTCCAATCTTAACTTGACAGTGTATTTTGCGAAACGAAAATTTCACATGCGAAATGAAGAAAAGCCGAGTAGCACTTCCAGGGAAACTCCAAACACAACCACTCTTCTCTGAAGTCTTAACTCAACACGACTCGACAATTTGCTGCTGGCTGTATCTGGGATAATAGGCTCGCTCGCTAGCTAGGCTGTAACTGGGGTGTAGGCTCGCCCCTAGCTAGCTCGTAAACTGTCGCCTCAGTAGTTCAATGGAGGTTGTTGGAAGAAATGAACCAGGAAAAGCACTTATATTGGGCGATGTATTGAAGATTGAGATGTGCTCTCGCGGACTTGTTTGTAGAACTTTTCATGCTGAACAATTCTTATACTCATAGTAGGCTATATAGATATTTTTAACGGTTTGCCAGGCGTAAGCTTAAAAAGCGCATGGACGCCAGGTTTTCTTTTCGACTTTTTCACTAAAATCGTTACTGCTTGGCTTCCTTTAATCATAAATAAATTATTTTCTACAGAAACCTTCCTCGAGATACCCTTTACAGAATGGTGAAAACCGCATCAAAGTCCATGCAGAGGTTCTCGAGATTACCCGTGACATCCAAGAATCGGGGACTTTGTTTTATACTAAGTAGAGATGCGGCCCGCAGAGCCGCGCTACCGAAGAATTATTGGTCTAGGCGAAAACCATTGGTCTATCGTATGCGATATAACTTAGTACTGTACCCGATACCTATTTTAGGCTATCGGCTACGCCAGCTGACATTAAGCTGTAGTTGAAGTTTTGGGAAGCATTCAGATATGATAGCGCATCGATCGCGTCAAGAAGAAAGCCAAGATGACGTAGGAGGTCAAGAATCAAGGAGGCATTGAAATCTGTGAGAAGATAGAATTATTAATAAAGATGTGAAGCTTTATTGAAATGTATATGGGATTATAATAAGTTAAAACAACTTAGAAGAGTATATATGACATGAATTATATGTGGAAATAATTTTATGGAAATAAGTTATTGTATAACAGAACAGCCGAGAGGAGTCGGGTTCGAGACTATCTTCGTGACGTGGGAGCACTGTGGTGGGGAGAATCAGCCACGTGCCGCTCGGAACTCATAAGCTGGGACGCAGCGCTTAGCGGGTCAGTTGAGCTCATTGAGAGGAGCAGTACAGAGCAGTCCTATAGCACAGCGAGACGGGCATTGAAGGTCACGCAACACACGTAAGCCGTCACGGCAAGTGTAGGCGACTTTTCTCGCATCACCGAGCAACAGAGGCCGAGCGGGTCATCGATCCAGCCGGGCTAGCCGAGAGGACAATTGTGGATAGCCGGGGTATTTCAAAACCGCACTGATCGCATATGAAGACTTTGTTTCAAGCTTCATTTCGACGTTGTTCGAACACAGGCTTTCACATTTAACATTATAACCATGCTGTTATATAATACATTCAAAGCGACTTTTTACTATTTCAAGTAAACTGAATGTTTAGCATAGGCTCTGATGAACATTACAGCGTGCATTTACAAGATTTTTATCTTATGCCATTTTCATGGATTACAAATTATAGACAGATACAGGGTGTATCGTAATCATGAACACTATCTAGTAAAAATTTTATTTTACTCAAGTAGAACTTCGCAGTAAGTTGAGAGAGGACTTACAATTCTCAAACTGAACATTTATCGGAACAGTGGCGTATATTAGAAGAAGAGTAGGGGGTCCGCTGTTACCATGAACTTTTCGAGAAGGAGTTGGACGATATCCGCTATGGGTAATTCGAGGTTCAACATGATCGAGTAAACGTGAATAGAGACAAGATGGCACCACAGAGCGATGGATTCGGTTCCTGACGAGAGGAGTCCAACAGCTGATTCGCTTGGGATTTCGAAGGAAATCATCATTTCATGGATGAAATGATATTCACGCCGATCTTACGAGAAATCTTTAGGTAGGGAAAATCGACGATCTTGGAAATTATATTACAACTGATAATGAAAGGTATTGTAAGAGTTCTATCTACCTGATACGATTATTTTCATGAATACTGGGCACACATGTATATTTTTCTAATAGGAGTGATTTGATTATTAAGACAGGGTTTGAATTTATATACTTCGAATTTGCTAGAATATGGAGTGACCATATGACATGGCAGGCATCATTATTCGATATTCTCACCGTTGTTTGGCTTTATTAAGAAGATGTTTGGTCTTATAGACATTTCTCCAGCTAGGATATTTTTCATGGATAGTTTTTTTTTGAGTAACGAGTATTTCGAGCTCGTGATCTGCAGTTGATTATCAGAAACTACTTCGTCAGTTCATTGCATACTAGCGAGTGTGTATTATTCATCAGTAGGGATTTTTTCCATTGGATTGTTTGGAGATATTAAGAAGTTATTCACTTTAGTGAATGAACGTCGCTTTTATATGACAACTAGAAACTTGTTGATTCCTTTCTGGTACATTCACTCATATAGTCCACGAGATGGGGTCTGTCGTATTTATACGATTGTATGGTGGTACTCGCCTTACCCATCGTTTAGGGAACTATCATCCAAGTCGACGGGGCGAGGTCCTTCGTATTTATACGATTGTACGGTGGTTACACATCTTACTCGCCATTGAGGAACTCATTTTATCATCCGAATGTACACGAGATGTAAGTGAATTAAACAAGGAACTACTAGTCACATATCAGTCGAAATTTTGTTAAATAAAGTAACGATAAATGTCAACAGGATTGCATTTAGTAATTCTTGTTTGCCAATCCAATATTTTGTTGCTATACTCTTTTGAGAGTAATTTCAGTTTAACAGCTATTACAGCTGATGCTTTGATGATTTTTATAATTGTGTTTGATACCTTTGAGAAGGATTTAAAGTAATTTAATCTTGTAAGATTAATCATTAATGGTCATAATTATTTTAAGGCAGATCAGTATTGCAGATTTTGATGTGAGAGATTATAGCACATTGGTGTTTTTCTACGATGTGAATTATGAAACTTGTGAAAGAGAATTTCTGCTATTTGAAAGCAAATATTAAATTACTGAAGTAATGTTTTTCCAATTGTTTAAGAAGTTGTCTAGATATGATCAGAGTAATTACAGTCATTGGAGATTATGTGCGTTAATAATTTGAAGCCATTTATATATTTTTGTAGATCATGCAACGTGGTTAAAAGAAGTTTGTGATAGGCATTTTGTGGAATTTGCCATTTGATAGTTGCAACGTTGATAATGTATTTTGAAGCGGACATGAGGTTGTCATACCCAGTCTAGCGTATTTGTTGAAATTCATGCTGTATGTGCTGAATATTTATGGAGTTTTTATAGCAATTCTTATATTCAAATGTGATATTTGGAATATTGAAGAAATATAATGTCGTTGTGGATAGTTAGATCCAACGTGATGTCGTGGAGACAATAATATTTTGGCATGATAATTAAATACGAGATATAACTTGGAAGTAATAAAACTGTAAGACAACGTTCTATAAACCCTATTAAACAATTTGTTAGGAAATTAAACAAGTAAATGAAGTTGATAATACAAGATTTTCTGAAAATAATAATTAATGAAATAATAATCTGAGATTTAAGCATATTAACGATCTGACCTAATGAAATAAAAATCAGAATGACCTAATGAAATAAAAATCAGAATGACTAGATGAAATAATAAAATTAAATAACCAGATGATTGAAATTTAAATAAGTTGATAAATTAAATTTTGAAATAAATCGATGAATTAAATAAGTGGATGAATTAAAGATTGAATTAATTAAACTGATTGAAATGAATTATTAGACGATGGTAATGATGATGAATAACTGAATTAGAAGGTGATGATTAATTAAAGAAGCTGATGATTAATGAATTTATATGCAATTAAATAAATTTGATTGAGAGATAATTCGAAGGAATTGCAATTTGAAATATGAATTTAAATGATGTAATGGTGATGAATTAACGATTCTGACAGGAATATTTGGAATTTTGAAGTGAGAATTAATGTGAGAAATATTTAATTTGATAATAATGATGAGGATGACCAATGAGAATTTGAATTTTCTGTAATTCACAGATAAGAGATTAATGACGATGTAAATAATGTAAATTAATTATTCAATGTTTAGGAACATTTGATTAACATGTTCTACGTTCAAATTATACCATGCAAACCATAATTTATGTGATATTTAACATGAGTGATTATTATATGTGTATGTTTAGGCAGATTAGTAACTTAATTAAATCCACATTGATGTTAAATTAAAGAGAATTAGGTCTCAGGTTTCACAAATGTCAGTGACGAAAGACATAGTGCGACAGTGATCCTGAGAACCCAAGAGAACTTTATACATTTTTCTTGATAAGTGGATTGAAATAATTTTGCATTAGAAAGGAGATGGTTCGATTTTTTGGACAATGACAATTTAACTTTGCATTCGACCATACTCTTAGGTAGGATTTATATTTAAAATGTCTGTCTGACTTTCAAAGTAAAATAAAATTTGTTTTTATCTTAGTTGTGATCTGATGATGGTGTGATGTTCCTTTTTCTTTCCTTGTCTTGAGTAAGGCTTATCCGGAAAGGAAGTGGTTTTGCTAGGAATTCAGTTGATGGCGCCCATTTATATTTGAATTATTTTTATTAACTTAAGCCCGTAACGACCCTAGAGATACTTTGTCTCGTGAAACCCACTGCTTTTTCACGAACTCAGCTGAATTTCCGACACATTCCTTATTTGACTAGAGGTTCATTTAACTCCGCTCTGTCCTGGAACTCCAGGGATGTGATGTTATAGCAGATGGGTCATCGCATCCCCAGGACGAACGGGCACAGAGAGAGAGGGAGAATTGGCTTTATCCAACTAGTGGGGCTTTTCGATTTTGTTAATTCTATGGAATCACATCAGATTTAGATTACTGAGAGATTGATCTCAAGTTCATTTAAGTGTGTTACAAAATTTATTATACTTAGTCAGACAATGTACTTGTGTGCCCAATCCAGTGTTCATGTTAATCGTATTAGTAATATCATGTTAGTTATAAGATATTTTTCCCTATACCCAAGTGAATGCAGGAATTGAGACATTGTGATGTGTTGTTGTCTAACGTCTCTATATAATTCTATATTGAAATATAATTATGTTGCCAGAGGATTTAGCGAAGGTGTTAGGAGAGTTACAGACGGGTATGTCTGGAATTGCAGAAACCATTTCTAAGATGGAAACTGAAGTTAAAGAACAAATTAATAATTCAGAAGCTAGATTAGAAGCTAAATGTAAAGAGAATGTACAAGCATTGCAAACTAGTAGTGAAGATAATTTAAAATCGTTAGAGACTAGGCTACAATCTAGTACTGAAGAAAACTTAAAATTATTGCAGTCAAATAGCAAAGATGAGTTGATGTTATTAGAAACTAGGCTACAGTCAAATAGTGAAGCTAATTTGAAAGACAATTTTAAGTTATTAGAAGAAAGGTTACAGTCAAATACTGAAAGTCATTTAAAAGCTAGTGAAGCTAACTTGAAAGATAACTTTAAATCGTTAGAAGAGAAATTACAGTCTCGTAGTGAAGAAACTAATACTGAATTAGAAAATAAGTTAACCAGATTAGAGAATAGTTTAACTTTGAAGAACAATGAGATGTTGAAAACTTTACAATTAGACATAATTGCAGTAAACATGAAAGGAGAGGAAAATGTTCAGATATTAAAGAAAAATATTATCGAGTTAGAAAATAGAGGGGAAGAAAATATTTTTACTTTAAGAACAGACGTTATGACCATACAGAAAGACATTAAGTCAGATGTATCGAAGTTGAGATTCGACATCGATGGTTTAGTGGCAGATGTAGGAAAAATTCAAGATTGGTCTACCGAAGTATCTTTCGAGACTAAGATTAAGAGTCTAGAAACGAATCTAGGTAACGAAATAAAAGATTTGAAGACAGTAATTGGGACCATTAAAGATGAAGTCTTGGGAGAGGTCAATTCTAATATAAAGTCGTTAGAAAATCAATTGCAGAAGGATATTAGAAAGATAGACGACGATATAGAGCAAAAGGTTAACGAAAACTTAACTTTATTTAAAAATAGAGTCGGAGCAATTGTTGAGGAACGATATAATGAGGTCGATGCCGAAGCAAAAGAGAAACGTGACGGGTTAGATGAAAAATTAATCGCAGGTATGGCAAACTTAGAAGCTAGGTTTACGGAAAGCCAGGAAGCGATGAAATTAGATTCAACACTATTTAGAACAGATGTTGATCTGTTGAAAGAACAAGTCGCGTTAGTGAAGAACACGTGCGAAGGAAAGATTGACAAGTTGAGGAACGATCTAGACGAAAGTAACAAGACGCAGGACGTTACATCGTTAGATGAGTTGAAGACTCAGGTCAAGAGATTAGCAGAAGACAGGGTGACGAAACTAGAATCCATAGTTAACAGTTTCACCAGTCATAATGTAACATCAGGGGAAACATTGATGAATCAAACAGCGATAGACCGCAGTATGACGAATCAAGACACGAGCATGGTAGAAGACCGTCAAATGCAACCGAATGTGACATTCGAAAGGGTCAGTTCAACCCCGCAGGAGAATCCAAGTTCGAGTAGGAGTACGTCGAGTCCAAGTGAACGATATTCAGGTCCAGTCACAATTATAAGGAACCTAGATGACAAACCGAGAAAGTTTTCGGGAAATACAGGTGTTACACCAGTAGAATTTCTGCGAGATATTCGAGACTACATGGCGGAACACAGGGTAGCCAAAGAAAGAGAGCTAAGGATAGTAGAACGCGCCTTAGATGGATCTGCACTTACGTGGTTTAGAGCGTTCAGAAGCAACTTTGCGAACATGGAGCAATTTGCCATGGCTTTCTTGAGGAGATTCTGGAGTGCCGAGGATCAACTCAACGTAAGAGCGGAGATGTACTCTAAACGCTATTCTACGTCACATCCGACGCATTACGCCAACTACTTCACGTCACAGCTGGCTAAATTACAGTTCCTTATTCCTCCATTGCCAGAAGAAGAGCTTTTGCAAGCTATAGCGCGACAGTTACCGATAGAGGTACAGCGATCTTTGATAGCATCGGGAGCCAATACGCTGGAACATTATGATGATATATTGAGGCGATTGGATTATACGAGCGCACAGGTTACACCGAGAAGTAATCGAAACGACAACAGAAACACGCAAGAAGTAAACGCGGTAGTCGTGGACAATGCAGTTCAAACGGATAGAAGGGATTCCTGGGAAAACCGACGGAACGATGGGAATCGAGGAAACATCCGTAATGCAAGAGGAAATGATCGATATAGAGGACCATATGAAAGGCCATACGATCAAGAAGCGAGAGATAACCGGTATAGGAATTATAACCAAAATTCCAGGTATCAGGACAGGAATCGGTATAATAACAGATATCGGGGAAGGAATAACTGGAACCAAGGGCAACAGTTTAATGGAAACGACCGACAGGATGGCCGAAGAAACGATCCTAACGACAGAAGGGATAATCGTGGACATGAAAGGTCAAGACAAGAGGATAGACAGCCTAGTGCACCACTCGAGGAGACAATGAGAGATGTCAATCGAGCCAGCACGAGTGGCGAAGGAAAAAAAAAAACGTCAAATTAACTCCAGAAGAAAATGAAAATCATTGGGAATCAATCGTCATCGTAGAAACATATCAGGTCAAGGACGAGGATTTAATCGAGGAAGAAGACATAATACAACGGGAAAATAGACATGAATTGCCAGTTATTAGTGTGGAAGTCATGGGAAAAGAAATAAAGACACTTGTAGACACGGGAGCTATGGTGAGCTTGATATCCATAGGTTGCCTGGATGAATTGAAATTATTAGGAAGAATTACAATGTTGCCAACTGTTGTTAGCAAAATTCAAGGGGTGATTCCAGACAAGAGTATGAAATGTAAAAGTCAGGTACTTTTAGATGTTGGGATTGGAACCAGAAGTTTTGAACAGATGTTCCTAGTAGTGGGTCAACTACATTTTGACATGATCCTAGGAGTGGATTTCCTAAGTGAGAGTGGCCTGATCATAGATATGCAGAGTAGGCGCATGTACTTTCAAGAAGGGGTTATGGAAAATCAAGAATCGGAGATGACATTCTTTAGAGAGGATATATTGGATGAAATTGTATGCAGCGTTGAAAGGTCTATAGAAGATAAAATTGGCATAACTAGTAAAATAAATCCAGAAATTAAGGGGCGGTTTGATCAAGTGATTTCAGAATACGAGGATATATTCAATGACAAACCAGGTCTCATAGAAAATTTTACATACAGCATCAAGTTGATGGATGACAAACCATACCATAAAAATTTATATCCCATTCCGGATAAATGGAAGGAGGAAGTTAGCATAATGATAAGCGACATGGAAACAGATGGAATAATTAAGAAAATGCCAACTGCTTATTTGAATCCTTTAGCTGTTGTCAAGAAACCTAACGGTAAGCTGAGGATATGTCTAGATGCCAGATCCCTTAACGAAAGAGTTCTTCCTGAACACGATAGACCACCTGTTATTCGTGAATTGTTACGCCGATTTAGAGGAAAGAGTGTCTTCTCGACAATCGATCTGACTAGTTCATATTATCATGTTGAGCTAGCAGAAGAGTGCAAACAGTACACAGGGTTCCTGTTTGACCATAAAACATACGTATTCAATAGGTTACCTTTTGGTGTGAAAAATAGTGGTCCGGTGATGATCCGAGCACTAGATCAAAATTTGTCAGATGCAGTTAAAGAGCATGTTGTAAGCTATATTGATGACCTGATTATAGCGTCTGAGACAGCGGATGAACATATCAGACACCTTCAAATGCTTTTTGAAGATCTTAGAAGAACGAACTTCAAGGTGAACTTCAATAAATGTCAATTCTTTCATGAAGAAATTGAATTTCTTGGACATAGAATCGATGGAGATGGTTATAGGCCCAATCCAAAGAAGATAATAGCAATTTCAGAGTTTCCAACACCACGAAAGATTAAAGAGGTACGGCAGTTTTTAGGCATGTGTCAGTTCTTTTCAACACATTGTCCTGGATATACTGAGACAATGGCACCTCTGCAGGATTTATTAAGGAAGGGAAATCGATGGAAATGGGACGATAGATGCAATCAAGCGTTTTTAGCAGCCAAGAAAATGCTAATCCAAAATATCAAACTTGAGTATCCTGATTTTACAAGACGATTCTTTGTAGAGACAGACGCATCCAAAATAGGTATTAGTGGAATCCTATATCAGCTGGATGATGACAAGAAACATAGATATTTAGCTTTCACCAGTCGCAAGCTTAGGAATTGTGAGAAGAATTACTATGCAACTGAGTTAGAGGCATTAGCAGTGGTTCATGCTCTCAAAACGTGGAAGAAGGTGTTGTTTGGACATGACATAACAGTGATCACAGATCATAAAGCTCTCCAATTTATTATGAAGACAGACTTAGCGAGTGACCGCATCACCAGATGGGCTCTGTTCTTACAGCAATTTAACCCAACTGTTGTACATAGACCGGGGAAGTTAAATCTGTTAGCAGATGTGCTGAGCAGAAACCCTTGTGAAGAAGTAATAGTCAACCATATAAATTTGATTCAAGAGGATAGTGGTACTCTAGAAAAGTTGAAGTTGTTATCGCAAACTCAGAAGAGATATGCACCTTTGCGAAGGATTTACCGTTTTCTGACACGTAGGATGGATAACACTGATCCAGATTTTCAAAGAACTGAGATAGAGGCTAGAAGACATCATATTATGGGAGGTGTTATATGCAAATATATTGACCAGGATCATACTAGACTTAGAGTAGTGATCCCACCCAAGCTTGTCAAACCAGTTATTTGGATGATACACCGAACTGCAGCTCATGTAGGTGTAGACAAGACTTTGGCTCTCGCTCAAGAAACTTTTGTTTGGAAACAAATGGGACAAACGATTCGCGACGTCATAAAGACCTGTGACAGTTGTCAGCGAAGTAAATACTCATCTAAGTTAATGAAAGAAATTCCCAGATCAATATTACCCAGCAAGCCAAGAGAACTTTTCGCGACGGACATTTTTGGTCCGATTCCTCGTTCGACGAAAGGCAATCAATTCGTTTTAGTAACAGTCGATGTATTTTCGAAGTACGTATCTCTATGCCCTATACAGAAAGCTACGTCCAAGTACGTAATAAATCGACTTGAGAAAACAGTCATTCCGAGCATGGGGAAACCTGAAGTTTTGTTGAGTGACCATGGATCACAATTTACTAGCATGGAATTTTCTACTGCTATGGAACGTTTAGGAATCAGGCATGTGTTTAATTCTGTACGGTATCCAGAGGGAAATCCCGCCGAAAGAATTATGCCGGAGATAAGTAAGCTGTGTCGCTTATATGTGTCAAGGCAACACCATAGATGGATGGAAGTGATACCCATCATTAGCCAATGCTTGAATTCCACAGTACATGAAAGCACAGGACAGATTCCGTCCATGCTTCATCATGGATTGAAACCGGATAGACCATGGGATAGAGTCGTGAGGGCACCAGCAGATCCTCAACCCACACAAGAAAGAAGAGTCGAGATGGCAGGAGAGAGGCTCAGAAGACAGGCGGAGAAGAGAGCCAGGAGACAGGCAGGAAGGAGGTTCCACGAGCCATTTCAAGAAAATGATGAGGTGCTGATTAGGAAGCCAGTCACTTCGAACCTACAGCTGAAGATCTACCATAAATTCGCTCCATTGTACGCTGGACCGTTCCGTATTGAACAAACATACCAGAATAATAGCTATAAGATTGTCAGAATGGATACTGATGAAGTTGTGGGAACTTTTAATGCAGCTAGCATCAGGAAATACCATCATGCTGAGTAAAGGAAATTGTAGAGCTATCGTGTACATGTATAATATATTGAATGCCTGAGAGTGTATTTTTTTTTTCAATCCTGATAAAAAAAAAAGGAGATGTACGGGAGAGATGTACCCGATACCTATTTTAGGCTATCGGCTACGCCAGCTGACATTAAGCTGTAGTTGAAGTTTTGGGAAGCATTCAGATATGATAGCGCATCGATCGCGTCAAGAAGAAAGCCAAGATGACGTAGGAGGTCAAGAATCAAGGAGGCATTGAAATCTGTGAGAAGATAGAATTATTAATAAAGATGTGAAGCTTTATTGAAATGTATATGGGATTATAATAAGTTAAAACAACTTAGAAGAGTATATATGACATGAATTATATGTGGAAATAATTTTATGGAAATAAGTTATTGTATAACAGAACAGCCGAGAGGAGTCGGGTTCGAGACTATCTTCGTGACGTGGGAGCACTGTGGTGGGGAGAATCAGCCACGTGCCGCTCGGAACTCATAAGCTGGGACGCAGCGCTTAGCGGGTCAGTTGAGCTCATTGAGAGGAGCAGTACAGAGCAGTCCTATAGCACAGCGAGACGGGCATTGAAGGTCACGCAACACACGTAAGCCGTCACGGCAAGTGTAGGCGACTTTTCTCGCATCACCGAGCAACAGAGGCCGAGCGGGTCATCGATCCAGCCGGGCTAGCCGAGAGGACAATTGTGGATAGCCGGGGTATTTCAAAACCGCACTGATCGCATATGAAGACTTTGTTTCAAGCTTCATTTCGACGTTGTTCGAACACAGGCTTTCACATTTAACATTATAACCATGCTGTTATATAATACATTCAAAGCGACTTTTTACTATTTCAAGTAAACTGAATGTTTAGCATAGGCTCTGATGAACATTACAGCGTGCATTTACAAGATTTTTATCTTATGCCATTTTCATGGATTACAAATTATAGACAGATACAGGGTGTATCGTAATCATGAACACTATCTAGTAAAAATTTTATTTTACTCAAGTAGAACTTCGCAGTAAGTTGAGAGAGGACTTACAATTCTCAAACTGAACATTTATCGGAACAGTGGCGTATATTAGAAGAAGAGTAGGGGGTCCGCTGTTACCATGAACTTTTCGAGAAGGAGTTGGACGATATCCGCTATGGGTAATTCGAGGTTCAACATGATCGAGTAAACGTGAATAGAGACAAGATGGCACCACAGAGCGATGGATTCGGTTCCTGACGAGAGGAGTCCAACAGCTGATTCGCTTGGGATTTCGAAGGAAATCATCATTTCATGGATGAAATGATATTCACGCCGATCTTACGAGAAATCTTTAGGTAGGGAAAATCGACGATCTTGGAAATTATATTACAACTGATAATGAAAGGTATTGTAAGAGTTCTATCTACCTGATACGATTATTTTCATGAATACTGGGCACACATGTATATTTTTCTAATAGGAGTGATTTGATTATTAAGACAGGGTTTGAATTTATATACTTCGAATTTGCTAGAATATGGAGTGACCATATGACATGGCAGGCATCATTATTCGATATTCTCACCGTTGTTTGGCTTTATTAAGAAGATGTTTGGTCTTATAGACATTTCTCCAGCTAGGATATTTTTCATGGATAGTTTTTTTTTTGAGTAACGAGTATTTCGAGCTCGTGATCTGCAATTGATTATCAGAAACTACTTCGTCAGTTCATTGCATACTAGCGAGTGTGTATTATTCATCAGTAGGGATTTTTTCCATTGGATTGTTTGGAGATATTAAGAAGTTATTCACTTTAGTGAATGAACGTCGCTTTTATATGACAACTAGAAACTTGTTGATTCCTTTCTGGTACATTCACTCATATAGTCCACGAGATGGGGTCTGTCGTATTTATACGATTGTATGGTGGTACTCGCCTTACCCATCGTTTAGGGAACTATCATCCAAGTCGACGGGGCGAGGTCCTTCGTATTTATACGATTGTACGGTGGTTACACATCTTACTCGCCATTGAGGAACTCATTTTATCATCCGAATGTACACGAGATGTAAGTGAATTAAACAAGGAACTACTAGTCACATATCAGTCGAAATTTTGTTAAATAAAGTAACGATAAATGTCAACAGGATTGCATTTAGTAATTCTTGTTTGCCAATCCAATATTTTGTTGCTATACTCTTTTGAGAGTAATTTCAGTTTAACAGCTATTACAGCTGATGCTTTGATGATTTTTATAATTGTGTTTGATACCTTTGAGAAGGATTTAAAGTAATTTAATCTTGTAAGATTAATCATTAATGGTCATAATTATTTTAAGGCAGATCAGTATTGCAGATTTTGATGTGAGAGATTATAGCACATTGGTGTTTTTCTACGATGTGAATTATGAAACTTGTGAAAGAGAATTTCTGCTATTTGAAAGCAAATATTAAATTACTGAAGTAATGTTTTTCCAATTGTTTAAGAAGTTGTCTAGATATGATCAGAGTAATTACAGTCATTGGAGATTATGTGCGTTAATAATTTGAAGCCATTTATATATTTTTGTAGATCATGCAACGTGGTTAAAAGAAGTTTGTGATAGGCATTTTGTGGAATTTGCCATTTGATAGTTGCAACGTTGATAATGTATTTTGAAGCGGACATGAGGTTGTCATACCCAGTCTAGCGTATTTGTTGAAATTCATGCTGTATGTGCTGAATATTTATGGAGTTTTTATAGCAATTCTTATATTCAAATGTGATATTTGGAATATTGAAGAAATATAATGTCGTTGTGGATAGTTAGATCCAACGTGATGTCGTGGAGACAATAATATTTTGGCATGATAATTAAATACGAGATATAACTTGGAAGTAATAAAACTGTAAGACAACGTTCTATAAACCCTATTAAACAATTTGTTAGGAAATTAAACAAGTAAATGAAGTTGATAATACAAGATTTTCTGAAAATAATAATTAATGAAATAATAATCTGAGATTTAAGCATATTAACGATCTGACCTAATGAAATAAAAATCAGAATGACCTAATGAAATAAAAATCAGAATGACTAGATGAAATAATAAAATTAAATAACCAGATGATTGAAATTTAAATAAGTTGATAAATTAAATTTTGAAATAAATCGATGAATTAAATAAGTGGATGAATTAAAGATTGAATTAATTAAACTGATTGAAATGAATTATTAGACGATGGTAATGATGATGAATAACTGAATTAGAAGGTGATGATTAATTAAAGAAGCTGATGATTAATGAATTTATATGCAATTAAATAAATTTGATTGAGAGATAATTCGAAGGAATTGCAATTTGAAATATGAATTTAAATGATGTAATGGTGATGAATTAACGATTCTGACAGGAATATTTGGAATTTTGAAGTGAGAATTAATGTGAGAAATATTTAATTTGATAATAATGATGAGGATGACCAATGAGAATTTGAATTTTCTGTAATTCACAGATAAGAGATTAATGACGATGTAAATAATGTAAATTAATTATTCAATGTTTAGGAACATTTGATTAACATGTTCTACGTTCAAATTATACCATGCAAACCATAATTTATGTGATATTTAACATGAGTGATTATTATATGTGTATGTTTAGGCAGATTAGTAACTTAATTAAATCCACATTGATGTTAAATTAAAGAGAATTAGGTCTCAGGTTTCACAAATGTCAGTGACGAAAGACATAGTGCGACAGTGATCCTGAGAACCCAAGAGAACTTTATACATTTTTCTTGATAAGTGGATTGAAATAATTTTGCATTAGAAAGGAGATGGTTCGATTTTTTGGACAATGACAATTTAACTTTGCATTCGACCATACTCTTAGGTAGGATTTATATTTAAAATGTCTGTCTGACTTTCAAAGTAAAATAAAATTTGTTTTTATCTTAGTTGTGATCTGATGATGGTGTGATGTTCCTTTTTCTTTCCTTGTCTTGAGTAAGGCTTATCCGGAAAGGAAGTGGTTTTGCTAGGAATTCAGTTGATGGCGCCCATTTATATTTGAATTATTTTTATTAACTTAAGCCCGTAACGACCCTAGAGATACTTTGTCTCGTGAAACCCACTGCTTTTTCACGAACTCAGCTGAATTTCCGACACATTCCTTATTTGACTAGAGGTTCATTTAACTCCGCTCTGTCCTGGAACTCCAGGGATGTGATGTTATAGCAGATGGGTCATCGCATCCCCAGGACGAACGGGCACAGTACCAAATGTTTGGGGTTGGCATAGGTTACTGTACAGATTGCCAAAAATCGCTAAGTCAGCTGGAATTTCACCTATATAAGTCGTGTACATATTTGGGATGGCTGGGGGGGGGGGGGGGGTGTCTCAGACAGCGGAGGAGTAAACATGTATTACTACATCATCTCCAGATATTTTCCCGACTATTATTTCAGGTAATATGGTTAATTTCAGTACTTTAAAAATTTTGTACCGAAACGTACCTCATCCTTATTTTTGGTTTGTTGGTTCCTCAGTTTAGGGGCTGCGACAACGCGGTCATGTAGCCCCGTGTACTTTGGGTGTGTGTAGAATCTGTCTGATAACCGGTGTTATTGTGAAGACTGTATTAGTGTGTGTATCTGTTGTGATTCAAGTACGCACTGCAGACATTCAATTTTTCCAAGTAGTTCCTACTTTTGCCTCCAAACGCCACCATCAACGACCAACTAGTTCAGAACTTAGTTACAAGATGCCACTGCAGTAGGCTCCTGACGACGAACGTAGGAACCTGAGAACGTTAATCAAATGTTTTACCTACTGTATATATAATTTAGCGTCACACAGGCGTAATTAATCGAAGGTTCTTTAACATGCCATAAAGCTATGACATGGGACCGCCGGCTTTACTTCACTCCGAAGGAAGGCATACTGAGGAATGTTTAACGTTCTTAAAAATTCCGACGACTTCGGCTGGGTTTGAACCCGCGATCTTGGGCATAGAAGCTCAGCATGCTACCAACTACGCCACGGAAGCCGCCTTTCCTTATTTTTACCACAGTTCCTCCTCGCCTCTTTTCGTAATTGACATATAAAATATTTACCTCGATATTCAGGTAGATTGGATTATCATGTTTTGTCGGGTTTTGAACTACCTGGCGTGAGGTGACCCGCGTAGTGAAGCCACGCTCTTGCACTATTTCAAAGGTTCGGTTGGTTGTACGGAGGAAAGCTCATACCTGTACTGCAGTTAATAGACACAGGCGCACAAATGAACTAAAGTCTTAACGCAGCCAAATTAACGGCAGGGGAGGATATCCTCCCCTTGTTCTGCGCTTGCGCCTTGTAGTGTGGTTAACTTGCTACAGATGCCGTCTAGCAGCGGTACAGTCAATCAGATACCAGACCATCAGGCTACAAGCAGAGCTGGGTCTTATTTCCATTTTAAAATGAATATTATCCATTATGGTGTTTGAAGCCATTTTTCAGTGTCGCCTTACAATAACAAAAGTTTGGTGCTTTTCAGTCGGTCAACACGATTGTACGCAAATGAGATGGGTTATTCACTAATCCTGAAACAAAAAAGTTACATGAGATTAATAAACACACTAATCGGTGTGTCGGTGAGCCGATCAGTGCTGGTGGCTTCAAGGCTTACAACCTTGATAGTTAAAAACCCGTTACCTTTTAGGTAACCACCATTACGACTCTCGTAATACTCGAAACATGAAGAAAACAAATATTCAGAAATCTACCCCAGGTGGTAACCAATCCACCCCCACGCAGTTTGGGGCATGCAGGTCTTCGGACTCTGGGGAACCTGCACCTTCATGCTTCCAACTTATATCTAACTCTATTAAACGACAACCAAAGAAACATATCGAGTACTTTGCTACAATAAACATTAATTCTCTACTGAAAGTAGGTAAACTCAAACAAACACTTGACGTGTTGGAAGAGCACAAAGTTAAGATAGCAGCACTACAAGAGACACGTTTTACCGATGAGGATGCAATCGAGTCCGGAGTGTATAGAATATTCAAGGGGAAACCTGGTGAAAGAGTTATCAAGACACTCCCACAGTTTGGTACTGGGTTTGCGGTACACCAGAAGATGGTAGACCATATTTTAGAATTTACTTCACCTAACGGAAGGACCTCCTCGTTATCCTTCAGGTCTCGTAATAGAGCACACACAATTGTAAATTTTCACGCTCCCACAAATTATACAAACCGGAAAAACCTGGAATACGTGGAGCAATGCTGGGCAACTTTAGAAGAAACTCTGGATATGGTCCCACCTCACCATTCCATCATACTCATGGGAGACTTTAACGCACAAGTCGGGAAGGAGTGCAAGTACCGAAAGATAGTAGGCCATTATCCAGTCCATAAGAGAACAAATAGAAATGGAGAACGTCTTATTGAACTATGTGACAAGTACAACCCGGTCCTAAAATCAACAGCTTTCAAACGTCTACCTAGAAAGGCCAAAACCTGGAAGAGTCCAAATCCTATGCTTGGTGAGTTCCAGTTAGATCATGTTGCTATAGCACGACAACATCATATTGATATACAGAACGTAAAGGTATTACGAGGCGCCAACATAGACTCTGATCACTACCTTTCACTTGTCAAGATTAATTTACAACCCTTTAGGAAACAATCAAATCTTCAAAGTAGTCATAAGATACCCAGGTTCAACACTCTGCGACTGCGCGATGAGGATTGTGACTTTCAGAACGCCCTTAGGAAGAATACAGAGAAAGACGGATGGCCTGCCTTACAAAAGGCCTTGTTGGAGGCCGCTCAGGAAACTATCCCTGCATCATCAACCAAAGGCAAACACCCATGGTGGGATGCAAATTGTGATGAGGTTATAGAAGAAAGGGGTAAAACCTGGATTAGGTGGAACCAACAAAAAAATGAAGCTAATTATGAAGCCTTCCTCCTGCAAAGGAAAGCTACAGCTAACACCATCCGCAGAGCCAAGAGGAATTACCTCAGGAGTCTAATGCAACAGGCTGAAAATGATTTTCAGAGAAACAACTCAAGAGATTTGTACAAGGGACTTAAGAAGCAAACGGCTCAGTTTACAGCTCCTACCCTCATCCTCCGCGGGCCGGATGGGAAACTTCAACTAAACAATAAAGACTGCACTAAAACTCTTGCAGATTACTTCCAGATGCTACTAAACGCAGAGGAACCTAATGAAAAGCTTATTTTCCATGAGCCTCCGCACAGGAATCCTGATTCTCAACCGCCTACAATAGAAGAAATAATGAACATCATTTCGAATGGTCTCAAGAACAACAAGGCTCCAGGTGAAGACGGCATAGTAGCCGAGATGTGGATACATGCAGATGACCAGTCCTTACAGAACATCTATCAAATCATAAAGGACATATGGGCAACAGAGTCCCTACCCGAAGGTTGGACGTCTGCTGTGATTTATCCCCTCCACAAGAAGGGAAGTAAGACAGACCTCAACAATTATAGGGGTATTTCCTTGTTACCAATTACCTACAAGATCCTCTCTGTAGCCTTGCTCAATAGAGTCACTGCACAGCTAGACTCAGAATTAGGTGAATACCAGGCTGGTTTCCGTATGACCAGATCTTGCCCAGAACAGATACACAATCTTAAGACAGTTCTCACCTACACGAACCGAGGTGGCCATCCATGGGTGGTGGTTCTAGTAGATTTTCAGAAAGCTTATGACTCTGTGGATAGAGATACCCTTTTCTTCATACTACGGGAATTTGGTCTGGATGGGAAGACACTACGATTAGTCCAAGCCACTCTGAGAAACACGACGTCCAAGGTCAGATTCAGAGGTGAACTATCCGAAAGCTTTCCAATCAGAACAGGAGTTAGACAGGGCGATGGTCTGTCCTGTATTCTCTTCAACTGTGTACCGGAAAAGATCATTAGGGAATGGAGAACGATGCTACCACCGGGAGCTGGACTGAAGCTTGGTTACAAGAGAGACAACCTCTTCGTCCCTTGCCTAGCTTTTGCTGATGACCTCATTCTACTGGCAAATAACATAGAGGAGGCTACCTACAACCTACAGAGTCTTTATAGTGTAGCAGTTAAGACTGGTTTGAAGATCAACATCCAGGAGACTCAATTTATGACCAATATCAAAGTGGTCCCTTCAAATATTCCTCTCACAGACACTACCATACGAAAGGTACCTGCAGTTAAGTACTTGGGAGAATGGATTTCTGCGAATCAGAGCGAGAACCTAGCCATAGATGCCAGATGTACCAAGTTTGAAAGGGCTAATCATTCCTGTCGTAGTATCTATTCATCTAGGTGCCTCTCCAAGAACCTCAAACTCAGGCACTATAACTCCGTCGTCAAGCCATCTGTTCTGTATGCTTCTGAGTGCCTTGTAATGACCAGAAAGGGTCCACTCAGAAAACTGGAGTTAAAAGAGAGGAAGATCCTGAGGAGGATATTAGGTCCAATTAGAGGGGAAGGAGGCATTTACAGAATCCGTCATAATGTTGAATTGTATGAACACCAGGAGGACATCATCACGTCTATAAGGAAAAAACGCCTGGCCTTTTATGGACACTTGGCACGTCTGGATTCTGAAAGACTCAGCAAAAGGATATTCACAGTAACAGGAAGAGGCAAGGCTTCTAAGAACAAATGGATTGCGTCAGTTGTCAAATATGGAACAACTAGATATCCCACAGGAACATGCTCGTGACCGTCTCATGTTCCATCAGGTCATCCGACAGGGCGTGTTCCCAACGTCCCTTACAAGTAACAAGACTACAGGAGCTAAGTGGACAGAAGAAAGAAGACTGACTCAAAATGAGGGACTATTGGAAGAAGAAGAAGAAAGCAACAACTTTACCGAAGAGTAGATACGAGCCCCGTGGTCCTAAGTAGGCCTAAACGATAAAGAAGAAGAAGAAGAAAACACACTAGGATGACCAGTTTCGATCGTCAAGTAATCATCATCAGATCCAGTACACTTAGGCTATAAAAACTATGTCTGACAATATGGGTGAAAATATTTACAATATATTGTGCCCGTTTGGACCGAAGTCCGGACGACCACATATGCATTTCACCAAAAATCAGTCAGCTCGAGAATCAAAATATCCCGGGGCGCCAGATGGGTTAAAGTCGAATGCAAAGACCCAACAAAAAATGCTTAACTGATTTTCGGCTCGACGCAACAATAAGGATAGAAGGAGATTCATGAAAACGGTGATTAAATACCATAAAATTATCTCATTTTATTAAAACTTTAAAATGACATGAAGAAAATATGCCCAAAATGGCATAAAAGATGACTGGAAACGAATAAATTATTTACACAATATACAATATCGCCAAAACATGAACACTAACAAAGTTGAAACGAGAGGTCAGAATATCAGTCCTGTTGACTTCGTCCAACATAATTATGTACATGGGTAGGGTTTTATCAACGCAAAGTCAATCGTCCATACTGATCCCTAAATTATTTAGCATTCACACGTTGAAGATCAATAAGAAAATTTATCACTGGTTGGGAAAATCACTTTCACTGTTCATTTCTCAAAACATTATCGTAGCATTTCGACCAACACTTCTTAGGCAATAGTAATATTAGGATTTGTCAAATACAAAGTTGTTCATAATAAGTGAAATACACTATGATTTACATGGACTTTGAGCATTTTTGTGGATTAAAAAAAAACAGAAAATATCAATTGAAACATAGAACTCAATCCAAAGTCTGTCAAAATAATTTTGACTTAATCAAAATATAATTATCACAAATATATTTTCCATTCCATATGGATTCAGTCAACGAATTAATTAATTATTCCTTGAAAACATTAATTAGGAAATTTGAAATATCACTTAATATGTTTTATAGTGAAACAAATTATTATTATTATTATTATTATTATTATTATTATCAAAGTGATTTTGAAAAAATGTCAAATATGTTCAGCATCAACTTATTAAAGAAAATGTGTATTTATTTTTATAGGATCTGAAAATCCTTTCAGCTTATAGTGGTTGTTAATGAGTAACAATTTCAAACAACAGCATTGGCCCATATGATTGACACGTGATAAAAATCACAGAATTATAAATCAGCATTTAGACAACGGTAAAGCTTTCCTGAATGAAAGGAACAAGTAGAATAATAATTTTCCGGGTAAGCAATTACTAGAAATATTTTCAAACACATGGATCAACAGTAATTTAATAATGATGGTTCACAAAATAACCTGTGGTTATATTACGACGAAAGTGTGGCGAAAAACGATTCTCCTACTACATCAAAAACATCCAACCTACAATTTGATTGGTGCTCCATTTTACACAATCTCATTCCTGCGACTTAAATTGCGCACTCAGAATGGCATATAATTATCTGCACACACACAATGACATCTTCCCAAATTATACAAAATAATCAATCCTTTGCTTGTTATGACAAATGGAAGATTCAAAAATCAGTAAACCTCACCAATGAGTTTACGACAATATCCAATATAATTTCACCATCAGAAATTCCACACAGTGTTAATATTAGCAAACGTTGTGAAAGACGCTGCGTCATAATGATTTTATTTTATATAAACTCTAGCAAAAAACCCTGCTTTATACATGCTTAGCTTCCCATTTCATTTCTTTCCGTGTCTTTATCAAAGCTTTAAATATGAAATGCAAACGTGAAACTGTTCATTATAAGTGGGCATGTGTTAACCATTAACCTTCGGAATTAACAAATATCCGATTTAGAGTCTGACTTGAAATGTCAACTGTATTAATCATACAATCAGAAAATGATTATTATAAACCACAAATGTTCATCATTATTATTCCAGAAGAATAGAAAAGTAATTGTTATTATTAAATCCCATTATTATTATTATTATTATTATTATTATTATTATTATTATTATTATTATTATTATTATTATTATTATTATTATTATTATTAATATTATTATTATGTTCAAAACTAGGTTTAAAGTTATCAAACTGTTCGGGGAATATCACCCTCAACTTCAAAATGATGGATAACTATCCATCCTCAACTTAGATTAATTCTTAAATCTCAAATTATGACGGCTAATGACAGCAATAAGAAAAAAATCGAACTAAAATAAATGCTCGTTCGGCTCGTCCATAAATATCGAATCGTATAAATCTGAGTAAAAATCAACTCAGGTCCTAGCTCAGGTTTCGAAAGCAAATATTTGCAAAAGCAAATAAACATATCGATGACTATAGAGAAAAAATGTGTTGGCAAGACTGTAGAAAATACGAGAAAATCCAACTAACTACGCATAGAAATAATGTAAATTGCAGCTTACATTCTTGTAGGTCTTGATGGTAGAAATCTGGACTGAACCAGACTACTCAGTCTTCCTGTTGTCTGTCCCATTAGGACGCGTACTTATATTCTCGTATCACCTTCCATGTTATACCCACAAGCTGTTTACGCAGACATAGTGGCGTGTATAATGTCTTGCAGAAAAATGTTGGCAACTTCAAGAGCTGAAGTGTAGTTGACAGGGGTCTGATCTAAGCGTTCCATGATGAAATAATTACCAAGACCCACTGTGATACAATCAGTATTCCAATACTCTTACAATCTTTTCAGCACAATTACCAATTCTGTCGAGTTGGCTGGGCAAAGCTTCTCACTTTTCAGATAGCACAAGGCTAAACCTGTATTCCCATTCGGCTTTCGAATTGTAATATGCAAGACTGGTTTTGAAGTTACTGACTTATCTTGGCTGGTCCAACTATTGGATATAAATAATCCAGCTATAAGTGAATGTGGACTGAAGAAAAAGTTGTAGACATAGGCTACCATATGTCCAAGTTGTAGCGGTAAAAATTACCAAGTGCCACAGACTTATTTCACTTCTGTGAAATCGAAGAAAAGTTCTAAACTCACTCGAAATAGTTTAACACTTTCAGTAACCATGTACTGTCGAAAATTCTAAGTCCACAGCTTGTGCTGTAAGTTGAAGTTTAAATGCAACCATGTGCTCGGTGATAATAACGATGTTCGAAGTTCGGTGATAGTCAAGCGGCTAGAGCGCTTACGTAGCGTAGCACGACCAGCTCATAACTCGGCTTCTGTTCGATCAATTTCTTTGAAACAAAGCTCATTCTTCTTCTCTTGTTCTTTCCAGTAATCTGATATAGGTTTCATGTTTCCATCTCAACGGGAAATATTTAGTGACATATAGCCTCGACTATGACGCTCTCCTCCTACGTCACATACCCACTTCTTGGCTGTAAATTCCTTCGAAAAGCTTCTAAGAAGGTTTGGAGCGCGCTATTCAAACATCCATATCCGAACTTAGAATCGTGGCCTGTTCCCTCAAATCTAGGCTCACGGCTTGTACCCTTCAATCTAGGCAACTGGATTTGGGCACATCCACCCCACACATAGCCAAAAAAAAAAAAATGGAAAGAGTTTTTTTCACACATCAAGCTATCTGGTTCTTGAATGATAGATCTTCAAACTTGCAGAATTAAAAGTTCCCACGATGATACCAGTTCGTGTATTGGCAATCCTGTAACTACCGTTGTTGTTACACTCATGAATTCGTTAGGGTCCGGAGTATAAACTCGCAATTTTGGAAAAGATGCGGTTTTGGACATCAGAGGGTACTGGTCGTCTCACCAAAACAAGGGTTCCTACACGCAAGGGTCTGCGGAATCGTCTCCCTCTGATTCTGCGCTTTCTCTTTAAAGCTCTGCTTCTCAAACTGTCCAAAGCTAGAATTTCCCTCCTTTGACGACTGGGTTCGATCTCAGGTGGAATTGATATTATCTGATCCCAAAGTCTCGTTGGCTTGATTCCATGGTGAAGCAACATGGGTATCTGTCCAGTACTCTCATGGACTGTAGAATTTATGGATTCGTCTGCTAAAAGAATCACATCCATCCTTTCCCAATGCTCGTTTGGACAATACAATCGGCAAAATTTGGATATTTCAGCCATAACGCGTTCAGCAGGATTTCTCTCTGGATGTCTAATTGAACATAGAAGTTGTTTGATGCCTAAATTATCCATGGCGATCCTGAATTCCAAAGATGTAAATTGGGATCCATGGTCTGACAAAAGGAATTCCGGTTTGCCTGCTTCCGGGATTAATTTATTCCTGATCCTGCTTGCACAATGTTTTGCATTCGCCTTCTGCATAGGATGCAACATAGTGTACTTGGTGAAAACATCAATTGTCACAAGAATGTACCAATTTCCTCGCTTCGATTTTGGAATTGGACCATAAATATCGGTAGAAAAATTTCACAAGGCTTTGTAGGAATAATAGGCCTCGGAGCTTCCCTTAACAATTTGGAATTATGCTTACTTCTCTGGCATAAGTCGCATTCACGTATGGTGTTTGTAACAGATTTTCTCATCAGTTCCCACGAAAATCTTTCTTGAATCACTTTAATGGTTTTGTCTACTCCAGCGTGACCTGACATGCAATGTGCCATCCAGATGATGGGGACTTTCATGCGTGGAGGTACAACAACTCTCAACTTGGTATGGTCTGGATCCACAAACTTATAAATCAGGCCATCCAATACCAAAAAATCCCTGGAAATTATTTCCGTTGTAACAAAATCAGCATTGGCTGGATCCATGTCACCAAGAAGAAAACGATAAATATTCCTAAGTAGTCTATTTCTCCTCTAAGATAATGGCAAAAGTCTGAGCTTCCTCAAGGTTTCTTCATCTTCCAAAGTTAAAGTCACTTGCAAAACTTTCGGTGTAGATTCCACTGCTCTGCTCATTAAATCTGCTCCTATATTCAACTTCCCTGGAGTGTGTTCAATGGCTAAGTTGAATTGCTGTATGAAGAGCGACCATCTCGTTATCCTTTCACTTGCAAAGTTTGTTCTCAGAATAAACTCTAGAGCATGGTGATCGGTTCTAACAATAACCGAATGTCTTATCAAAATCTTCTTCCATGTTTCCAAAGCAAATATGACTGCGAGTGCTTCTAGCTCGGTAGTATAATAGTTCCTCTCTGATGGACGGAGTTTCCTACTTATAAATGCCAGATAATGTCTTCTATGATCGGCGTCTTCTTGAAAAAGAATCGCTCCAATCCCTACGGTGGACGCATCAGATTCTATAATAAAATTCTTCGTGAAATCTGGATACTCTAACTTGATGCTATTTACCAATAGACTCTTGGCATCTTGAAACGACTGCTCACAATCTTCATTCCATTTCCATTTATTATCCTTTTTCAACAATTCCTGAAGAGGTGCGACTGTCTCAGTGTACTTAGGACAATGCCCTGCGAAGAATTAGAAAACTGCGAACATGCTTCACTCCAGTAGGTCTGGGAAAATTCGCAATAACTTGGATTTTCGTCTCATTTGGGCGGTAGCCCTCACCATCCAATATGTGTCCCAGAAATTTGATCTCTTTCTGAAAGAACTGACACTTTCGAAGGTTGACATTAAAATTTGCCTTCCTCAAATCTTCGAACAACATTCGGAGATTAAATAAATGTACTTCTTTGCTCTCAGATGCAATGAGAATATCATCTATATATCGGACTGCTATTTCCTTTACTGCTGGACTCAAATTCTGTTCAAGAGCTCTAATCAAAACAGATCCAGACGTTTTGATTCCAAATGGTAGACGTCGAAAAAATAGGTTTGTTGGTCAAACATAAACCCTGTAATTTTTTTTTAGTCTTCACTAAGCCTAATATGATGGTTGGACGAAGTGAGATCAATATTTGAGAACCAACTCTTGCCTTGGAATTTCCGGAGTAATTCCCTAATAATAGGTGGTCTGTCGTATTCAGGTAATAATCTCAAATTCAAATTCCGCGCGTCTAAATATAGCCGCAGACTGCCATCTGGTTTGGACACCACTGTCAAAGGATTCACATAAGAAGTTGTGAATTTTTCAATAACTTTGTTATCTTCCATGTCGTTGGTCAGAACCTTCACCTTGTCTCTATGCTTCTCGGCTACTGGATACAATTTTGCATGGTAGGGTGCGTCATCAGTGACTCGAATCTGGTATTCGAAATCCTTAATTTCCCCAGGTCAAATATCAAATATATCCTTGAACTCGTCAAGAACATTTTCTAACTCTGGCAATATCAAGGACCATTGGGCATCTCCCTCGATGTCTTCTTCTTCGTTTCCCTCGAAGTTTATTTCCTCGGTATTTTGAAATCTTACCGTTTCGGCACTCATATCAATCACGGCTTTATATTTCTGGATGAAATCTGCCCCTAAGATCAAGTCGAAAGCCATGTCCTTCATAATCACAAATACATGTCGAAAATCATGTCCTCCTATCCTGATGCATAAGTATAGCTGAGTTTTACACAGGGATGTCTTATTGGGAATGATTCCTTGGATCTTGATTCCGGACACAGGAATTTCTTCAAGATTCTTCAGAGATATGCTGGCGGGCATGCGCAGGTTTCCTCGATCGCCTCGGCTTGCCGCATGCCCGCCAGAATATCTCTGTCTCCTTCTATCACACTCCCTTCCCTTGCCTGAAGCACAGCAGTGGCCAGCGGCTTGCTCTCTAGCTCAGCAAATACGGCGAGTTCGTAGATTTGAATCGCGCTCCCGGAAGTAACAAAGTAACCTCATTTTCTCGGAGGGAAAAATTTTCTCTGCCAATCCGATTGCGGCATCGTCTTTTACATAACGCGCAGAGCGTCCCTGATTTTTTTGTCGGTATAATTAAGATACACCCTGTATATATATATATATATACTGCTTCCAGCGCTGCATAATAAATTGGGAGTCCGCACCTCTACCGCTTGTGCTACGTAGACTACTGGGTAACGCGTCCTAATAAGGTATCTATTCGCACAACTGCCAGTTCTCCTAAATACTTTGTTCATAACATGTTAAGCTTTTACCACGAATACGGTCTTCAGGATTTCCGTTCCTTTATAATTATGTTCCAGAAAATCTCAAGGAAGCATCACAAAAAATGATCAGTGCTATACGCTTCGTGATCTGTCCGCCATGTTTCCCAGGGTGAAACCGAGTCCACGCATGCGCGAGAGCCGTAAATCTTATTTAACTCTAATTGTGAACCCCATAAATGGCCTCGTGAAATACATCGAAGATAATCACGCATTAAATCTCGTATTTAAGTTAAATGGGAATTAACTAACTAATCGTTAGTGAAGAGTTGGTGAAAACGGCCCTTAAGAAGATAAGTTTCCACCGGGATAATTCAATGTTTTATTCCATACCAGACCATGTTCACGGGACACGAGATAGGCTACAGTACTTCGCCACAAGTCTCAACTAATGTATCTTGCCAGCTGCGTATGTAATAAATGCTATGACAGGTCTTCACACGTAACCTAACATTGTTTACTGCGTTCCGAAGAATTATTGATATCAATATTTTATTACACGTGACCCATTTCATAACACCTGTTGGTTAAATTCCAAACTGCCACTCATCTATACAACATGGTAGGTGATAATAATAATAATAATAATAATAATAATAATAATAATATCGTATGGCCTCGGCCGGCCGGGTGCAAGCTTTGTTATTTGACACCCAGAGGGTAGCTCGCATGTCGAATTTCGTCAAGGAGGTTAGATGTTAGATATCTAAGCTCCTTGAACACTATAGCGCTTTCTAGTAGAAAATTGAGGAACTTTGTGTTGGTGGAAACTCCCGAGATTAATTTTGCCATTATGAACTCGGCCTACTGAATTCAAATGGATTGTTTGACATGCCAACATTGTATGACATGCGTATCGTATTCTTGCCGCCGTTCAAAAATCACTTACCACGGCCAGGAGAGAACCTGCAATCTTGAGATTAGTAGACCGACACGATACCCACTAACCTACCGTGGCAAGCTACGTGATAATAATATTGTATTAAGTAGATATTGGACACAATTCATATATAGGCTAGGTTAGTCATCATCTATCATATAACAAGAAGTTCCGTGACGAACTATACAGCCTACTTTTCATGCCAATGATTATTCTACAGTATATGAACCTATCTAGAATAATGACGAAATTAAGTTGGTAATATCGAAATGTCAAATTAGTTCGAAATATTCCTGGTATAATGTAGCCTAATAGAGCACTACAGTTCGCAGCCCTGGTGACTGAATATATTCTTAGTTCCATCTCTTAAGGTACAGAATACAAAATTTGGTTGAAGTCCAATGGACGTTACATGCAGTTAGACATTGGATCTACCAGCACGTGTAAAAGCATGTTGGCAACAATGTCAAGTGTGTGCTGATCAGAAATATTCTGAAATATTACGATATCTTGTTGTGCCAATTTTGGATGAAATCCATTTGTTTAGTATAGAAGTTACATGTATTGTAAAATTGGACCTATCAGCAGGCATAGAATCATGTTGGCAGCACAGACTTATATTAATTACTCCAAATTATTCTAGAATGTCAGGTGCTATATGAGTACAACGTATAGAGCTGTTGGCTTGCATACTTTCTGATATATTGATATTCGGGTAAACAAATATAGACAGCATTTATTAACAGTTGGCAGCCCTGATTGCTCTTAAGAATACTTATAGTCATATCCGTTATATTACACATAGCACATACGAAATTTGGTTGAAATCCAACTGATAGTATAGAAGTTACATGTATTTAAAATTTGGTCCTATCAGCAGGCTTAGAATCATATTGGTAGAACTGACGTATATAAGTTACTCGAAATTACTCTAAAATGTCAGGTACTACACGTGTGCGTAGTTTAAAGATGTCGGCTTGCATACTTTCTGATATATTGGTACTTTGATTTTAAAAAATAGAGCAATTATTAACAGTTGGCAGCCCTGGTGGCTCTTAAGAATACGCTCAGTCACATGTGTTTATGTACACATATTACATACAAAATTTGGTTGAAATCCAATTCATAGTGTAGAAGTTATATGCATTTAAAAATTGGACCTATCAGAAGGCTTAAAATTATTTTGGCAACACTATCATGTATGGCCTCCTGGAAATTAAACTGAAATAGTATTATCTACATGTGTGCCAAATTTGGAAGAGCTCCCATGCATACCTTCTAAGATATCCAACATGGACCTCAAATTTCTAATGCTTTTTTCAGCAGTTGGTAGTACTAACTTAATTTTTAAATATGGGCTTGTGATATTCCGGTATACATCTTTACTCATACTTAATTTGGTTTCGATTGCTGTAGCCGTTTAGGAGTTGATAGGGGGGACACACACAGACAGACAGACAGACAGACAGACCGACAGACGGGCAGTCAGACAGACAGACAGACAGAAGGACAGACAGACACACATTTTCCCAGATCGATGTCATAAGTCTACCTTTTCCTCATTTTTGCAAAATGTGAAAAGTAGGCTAAAATATTCTCTGGTATAGGCTAATATTTTCCAATTAATTAGGTTGACAATTCAATCGACCCACTAAATGATTGGCACCTAAAAGCAAAATTCACTAACCATATTTCGGAAGAAGATTTAATTTTTATCATTTCAGGCAACTCAGCTAACAGTAACTCAAATCAAATGTCTTCATGGCGCCTAGTTGAGAAAGAAGTCCCTCAAGGGTCAGTCCTTGGACCGTTCCTGTTTTCGATCTATATAAACTTTATTACTTCATCAATCACTAAATGCAAACACCATCTATATGCTGATGATAAACTCTACCTGCATTCAGCACCAGAAAAACTATCGGAAGCAATCGGGACTTTTAATGAGGACTGGACTCACTTACACGGACTACGACTCAATGAGGCTAAAACTCAAGCAATCATAATCTCCCACCCGAAAATCCTCCTAGAATTAAAAAATGAACCCACGCTACCAAAATTACGCTTGTGCGATTCCCCAATGGAATTCCGAGAATCAGTTAAAGATCTAGGCGTTATTATAGATGAACATCTTTCCTGGACGCAGCACGTCTGCAATGTTACCAGAAAAGTTTTTTTCCGCATTGAATTCACTTAGAAGATTCTGGAATATTTTCTCTCGTGTATTAAAGGAACGACTTGTTTCCTCCCTAATATTGCCTCACTTTGATTACTGCGATGTGGTATACAAAGATCTCACCGTTACTCTTAAAAACAAACTCCAACATGCACAAAATGCCTGTGTACGCTACATATTTAATTTACGGTATTATGACCATGTCACCCCCGCTTATGAGCAACTTAACAGGTTACGTCTAAATCAACGCCGCGACCACCATTCCTTATGCCTTCTTCAACAAATACTCTCAACTTCCACTCCAGCTTTCCTGCATTCTCAGTTTTACCGCCTCTCGTACGAGCATAGTCTTGGAACACGGTCCCATACACCGCACAGTACGCTATACCAACTCCTTCTTTCTTGCTACTGCACGACTGTTGAACAATCTGCCGCACTCTGCCAGAGGAGCAACCCCGTCCAGCTTCAAACAGCGTTTCCAGCAGTACATAATCATTAAGGTTCGGATGTTAAGGAAAAGTCATATTTTTTTTCCTGAGCTCATTTTACCCGAAATCTGAAAAATAAGTTTGAATGACGGGTCCCTGACCACGTTTAAAGCAATTTGATGTTGCTTATATTTCGGCCATTTTTATTGTTTTGGACATATTTGGTCATATTTTAGTGAAATAAGGTCATATTTGGTTATAATTTCAGCATTTCTGTTTAAATTGAGGCGTCGTTAACAAGGTACGTGTTATCTCATCGAGTTTCAAACACAGGATTTCCGAATAGTGTAGTAGATATATTTTGCTTTCTTTTCCCGTAACAGGCAGATAGCAGGTTTAGAAGATCTGATTCCAAGAAGGCGCTCCTCTATGGACGTCTTTTAGCACATCTTTCTGGACAAGTTGCATTGCGACACAGTACGCATGAGGTCACTGAACATGACGATAGTGTGCTTCCGCCTTTCATCAGGATGTCACTCCAGTAGATATATTTAGCTCAGAAGCAAATAGCAAACAAGGAAATTGTTTTTATCCATAATGGTCCGTATTGAATTTTAATTCCACTAAATAACATACTCTTATTTCCTTCTTTTCAACACTTGTAATATTATTAGCACTGTTTAGTACTGGTACATGTTTCGAACAATAATGTTGTCCTTCATCAGCCAGATATACACATTATAAACACTTATGGGCATAAAATACATTGCAATTACACATAGTTCATTAAAAAAATCACTTGTAAAATCAAATACCACATGTCCAATACACTGTTTTTTTTATATATTTTATTCTTTTTTTTTTTTTGCACTTAAGACGTTTACTGTATGTTAATGATACTCTACCTATCCCAACAATTGATGTCATATTTTATAGTTTTTAGGGCGTATTTGCTTGCTTATTTTGTACTTCTTTAGGTCTTAAACTTCCGAACCCTAAAAATCACTCAGTAAATGAAAGTTGAACTCAACACTTATTCTTATATTCTTATGTCGTATTACATATATTCAATCTTTCCAAATCTCACTTTCATATTTACTCTCCATTTAGACATATAGCCTAAATGACCTTCATCAGTAATGACTTATCATCATCACCATCATGAGTCTACATTTTATCAGTATTTCCTTACCTTACTCTCTTACTCTAATTTTAAACTCACTTCTAAGTATCTTACTTATTCCCCCAAGCAATACAACAATTTACTGCCTACACCAAGTTAATGTATTTTATATTGTATCAACATTGTATCATTGTTATATTTAAGTAGTTTTTTAGCGTATGGCTTTTAGTGCCGGGAGTGTCCGAGGACATGTTCGGCTCGCCAGGGTTTTGTAGCTGCTTCGAGGCGGACACCCAATGGGTGAGCTACACGTACCGTGGCGTGTGGAGTGTTGTCTGGGGAGGAAAGTGTGAATGTAAGCACAAGGAGTTGGAAGGTAGCGGCTGTGGCCTATAGTTAGGGACCAACACCGGCATTTGCCTGGAAGGAAGATGGGAAACCACAGAAGACCATCTTCAAGGTGGCCGGCAGGGGGATTCGAACCTCCTCGCTTCCCGGATGTGAGCGACTGCCAGCAGTCATGCCGTAACGACCACGGCTAACTCACCCGGAAGTATGTGTATTGTATAATCTGGTAATATGGAAGAGAGGGCGCACTGGACCTAATCTTGCCAGACAAAATAAATCTAGCCATCTATATTTGTTGATACTCTGCACTTGTTTTTTCTAAATTATTTAATTTTTATACGATTTTTTGGAATTTTTAACATAAATCCCAATATTTTATTTACACTTGTTATTACAAAATTTCTTGCTTTTCTATCTGTATTTTTGACATTTTAATGTGAAGCCCAATATTATATTTTATTTACATTGAATTACATTGTAAGGTTATAAATTGTATTATTTTTGTGAGGTTTGAAGCCATTTTTCAGTGTTGCCTAAGTAAACAAAAGTTTGGTGCTTTTCAGTCGGTCAACACGAATGTACCCAAAAAGAGCGATACAGCCAAGCTAGATAAAAATGGGGGGGGGGAATAGTGGTGGTTAATAGGTAAATGTTATCTGGATCAGGTGTACTATGTACTATTTCCTGCAATAAACCTAGGCCGATAAGCGCGGCAGTACAAAAGGTGCCGGGACGTCTTCCATAGACCGAGCAGCGCTTAGTTGAATGGCTTTTTAGTCCACGCGTGGCGAAGGCAGTTCCACGGTCTTTAATAGTTGTAGATATTCCTGTATTCAATAACATACATTCTTATCTAGATTTGGCAACGTCACACAAATAAACATAGCACTGACCTCAGAAAGTACACAGGAGCAAAGGGGGGAAGAAGGAAAAACAAGTTTCGTCCAGTTAACACCCGGGTTAGTCTACCAAAACTGGTGCTAGAGTGAACACGAAACTACTCGAAGTTCCAGGCAGGAAGACAACCGGATAAGTATCAGCCTGTATTATTACAGTACAACCATAGTTGATTTTGTATAAACATATAATCACCCCCAAACAGACAATCTCCGGATTTTTATCACCATTCTAGCATTTCATCTAACATTATATATACTTCATTTAGCTTACACCGACAGTTGCATTACCAACACTGCAACAAAATAATTGTGAATATTGTATATATTTTTCACCTGTATTCTCAAACATGGATCTTATAGCCTAAGTGTAACGGATCTGATGATGATCGCTTGACGATCGAAACTGGTCATCCTAGTGTATTAATTAATCTCATGTAATTTATTTCAGGATTAGGGCATAAGCCAGCTCATTTTGGGTACATTCGTGTTCAAAGAATCGGAGCGATTTCTACGTTCATAATTTTCAATAAAATACTAACTCTAAAGAAATATCTACATATATTATGACAATGTCCTGCCATTGTAATTCAGAGTAGAGGGATTTAGAGCGGTTACCAATACAATGTGCTTCCCATATTCTCATTCCAAATTGTTTGAACAAACACGGTAACGCAAATCGCTCTGCAGTTTCAGGAAACTCCTAGATTGTTGAAACATAAAGGGATCCTACCAACCATACAGACGTTGCTGCCCAAATACATTGCGCAAGCCTCAGATGACCATCTGCTAAAAGCATTTGATGCCATAGTAAACCAATGCGCAGTGGGTCAAAATCGAAATCTAGGAGGACAAAATTATTTATTTTCATAATGAAACAAGAAGTTCTGTGACGAACTGAAGAACCTACTTTTCTTAAAATGTATGATTCATGCCAATGATTAATCTATATGGACCTATCTAGAATGATGACGAAATTAAGTTGGTAATATCGAAATTTCTAATTAGTTCGAAATATACCTGGCATAATGTAGTCTAATAGAGAACTACAGTTGGAAGCCCTGGTGACTTAATATATTCTTAGTTCCATCTCCTAAGGTACAGAATACAAAATTTGGTTGAAGTCCAATGGATAGCATGGAGGTTATATGCAGTTAAACATTGGATTTAACAGCGTGCGTAAAATCATGTTGGCAACAATGACATACATGTATCGGTCAGAAATAATCTGAAATAATATGATCTATTGTTGTGACAATTTTGTATGAAATCCATTAGTTAGTATAAAAGTTACATGCATTTTAAAATTGGACCTATCAGCCGGCTTAGAATCATGTTGGCAGCATTGGCGTAGTTACTCCAAATTAATCTAGAATGCCAGGTAATATACGTGTGCAAAGTTTAGAGCAATTGGCTTGCATACTTTCTCATATTTTGATATTAGGGTAACAAAAATAGAGACAGTATTTATTAACAGTTGGCAGCCCTGGTTACTCTTAAGAATTGGTATAGTCATATCTGTTAATGGTACACATAGCACACACGAAATTTGGTTGAAATCCAAATGTTAGTATAGAAGTTACATGTATTTAAAGTTGGACCTCTCAGCAGGCTTAGAATCATGTTGGTAGCACTGACGTATATAAGTTACTCCAAATTAATATAGAATGTCAGGTGTGCATAGTTTAAAGCAGTCGGCTTGCATACTTTCTGATATATGGGTATTTGGATTTTCAAAAAATTGAGAGCATTAATTAACAGTTGTCAGCCCTGGTGGCTCTTAAGAATACGCTCAGTCATAGCTGTTTATGTACACATAGCACATACGAAATTTGGTTGAAATCCAATTGATAGTGTAGAAGTTATATGCATTTAAAATTTGGACCTATCAGCAGGTCTATAATCATTTTGGCAACACTGCCATGTATGGCCACCTGGAATTTATACTGCAATATTATTATCTACACGTGTGCCAATTTTGAAATAGCTCCCATTCATAGCTTCCAAGACATCCAACATGGAGCTCAAATTTCAATTGCGAGTTTTCAGCAGTTGGTAGCACTGACATCATTTTCAAATATAGCTGTGAGATATTCAGGTATAGATCTTTACTCCTACCAAATTTTGTTTCGATTGCTGCAGCCGTTAAGGAGTTGATAGGGGGGGACACACACACAGACAGACAGACAGACAGACACATTTGCCCGATCTCATAAGTCTACTTTTTCCTCATTTTTTCAAAATGTGAAAAGTAGGCTAAAAATCAAAATGTATTACTTCTACAACATTCTCATACAATTCCCACTCACTATTCTGGGATGTAAACGCATCTTAGTGTAAATCTGTCACCACTGTTCCAGCAGTCTGAATTGGAGGGTGAATGTAAGTGGCTGTGGTTTGGTTGTCTTTGTGGTTAGTGTGATGCTTTAAGATGGAACATGCAGCTGAAGGTATGATCTTTGTAACGTGTTTCAGTTATTAATGGACGTAATTGGTACGTAATTTTAGCTATATTTGCATTATATAATATTTAACTATTATTTTTAAAATTATATTTTCACTTAGATTTTTAGTATGTCGCGTCACTCTGCGTCACTTTCTACTTAATGTTAAAATGTAGATAAAGTCTTGTAGTTTACGCCTGTTATAAGATTTTTTGCATATTTTTGCGACTTACTTAGTTATTTTACGTTTTAAAAAAATGCTCACACGTTTACAACTGTTTGAAGCACTGGGTTGGACGATTATGTCACAGTGGAACTTTGTGACTTTGTTAAAAGTAAATTAGGGGTAGAAAATTGTTCTGAAGAGATAACTGAATGCTCTATCCAACTCCTAGTCATAGAAAATGTCTTGCATGTGTAGACGTAGCTTAAAAAAGTCTTAACTGATGTTTATTATGAAGTAAACAAATTATATAAGTTGCTTTCACTCTAAATTCATGATTAAAACGTAAAAATAATTTTGTCCCCCTAGATTTCGATTTCGACCCACTGTGCAATGGCCGGAAGATATTGATGCATCACCAGAGTCATTCTTCAGTGAGCTAAAAATGAGGAGAAGAATTTTCCTCGAACAGAATGAGCATCATGAATTCCTTAAGAATTTTAGGCTATATCGTCTTTGAACAGATGTAGGCCTAATGAAATTATTTTCCCCTTCTGTACACAAGGCTTTGAAATATTTTCTGTACCGGTAACTTCAGCAACACTAGGACGTTCGTTCTCAACATTACGGTATCTGAAGACCTATTTGAGGAGCACCAGATTGAATGGACTAGCGTTAATGCACTGTAAGTTATATATTTATCTAGCAGGTACCAGCGGCTTCGCTCGCGATCAAGACAATCGGGACGATGCATTATTGCTGATAATTGGCCTATTCTATTACAGCAATCGCGGCTACAGTTGGGTCCGTTCTATTCCTGAAAATTTCTGATGCGTACAGTATATTGATATGAGCAGCAAATTGGGAATTTTATAGAGTTGTGAAAGCCTGCAGAGTACGATGTTACATTATGTGAACATATTTGAAAATTACGTTTTGGTTTTGCCATCTTCTGCTGAGACATAACGATTTTGTTGTCCAGATACTCGTGAACACGCCACATACAGTTGCCCATGGGAAGAAATGGTTTTGTCAAAATGTACACCTACTGCTGTTAAGTGTGTGTGATTGCGCTTTGTTAATAGAAATAGCGAATATTGTTTGAAGAGGGAACTGCACTCTTGCACACTGGAATGGCAAATCGATCAGAATTTGGGGATTTAAATTATTTTTCCTTAATCTATTCTGGGTGTAATTTTGCCACACTTATTGATGATTTGAACGTCAACATGTCGTTATTAATAGACCTATAGTGAAATATCTCTCACCTTGGCCGCTGATGTACATTATGCAGTCTCTTCCAGTGTTACATCCCAGGGATTGAAATTCTCCAACCACCCTTTTGCCTCACATGCCTCTCTAAGTAATTAAAATTCCTGATTATTGTTCTTTGTGTCTTCAGTTTTTTGACTGGTTTGATGCAGCCCTCCATGCCTCCCTCTCCTGAGCTAATCGTTTCATCTCTACATAGCTACCACACCCTACATCCGAGGTAATCTGTTTAACCCTGGTCTACCCCTACAGTTCTTGTCCTCGACCCTACCATCCATAACTAAGCTTGCTATTCCTGGGTGTCTTAATATGTGTCCTACCAACCTATCTCTTCTCTTCATTAGCAGTCGCCAGAAAAATCTCTCCTCTCCCACTCGTCTTAATACCTACCCATCTGATCTTCATCATTCTCCTGTAAAGTCACATTTCAAACGCTTCAATTCTCCTCTTTTCTGCTGCACCAATAGTCCAAGTTTCACTTCCATAGAGCGCCACGCTCCAGACAAAAGCTTTCATAAATGACTTCTTAATACCTAAATGTTTATTCGATGTCAACAGACTCCTTTTCTGTAGAAATGCTTTCCATGCCTGAGCCAACCTACTTTTTATATCCTCTTTGCTTCGTCCATCACTGGTTATTTTGCTTCCTAAGTAACAGAAGTCTCCTACATCCCGTAGCGTTTCACCTGCCAATTCGACATCCAGAGGGATTTATGATTTCTTTCGACTGCATTCCAATAATTTTGTTTTACATTTTTTGATTTTCATCATGCATTCTTTCCTCAAGACGGAGTCCATACCATTCAAAATCTCGTTCAAATCCTCTGGCGTATCGGCCAAGATGACGATGTCATCAGCAAATCTTAGAGATGAAATTATTTCTACTTGAATCTTCGCTCCCACTCAAAAATTTTCTCTAATTTCCTGATTATTGTGTTTTTGAAATTCGTTGCCCTCGCACATGGTCGAGATGCATTGTCAAAGGAAAACATGCCATGTTACGAACATGGGCCGCATAACCTGTACCGAAAGCCTATTCTGAACAGCAGTTCCTTGAACTCAGTTTTGCCAACATTTTATTGTATCTTTCCATGTGATATATCTCTGTACCTCAACATAGAGAAGAGTGCTTTAAAAATCATGTCTTGGAGTAAATTTTGGAAAAGGTAGTGAGCGTGTTTTTTACCGGAGTGGATACTCACTCGTAGAAATTCTTTTCAGTAAAATAGACTGGTTCACAATTTTGTAAGTGCACATTGAGGTATGTGACGGCGGGATGCCTTAAGTGTTACGGAAACGTCAATAGCCGCCACATAGCTTCGTTGATACTGAAATAACGACCAGACTGATATTTGTACTTAAGTATACGGGATTTGTGAGCCCAGTGTTTTGAAATTGAACGTAGCTATATCGCTACCTTTATTTAGTAGCCGCTACTGTAGTGTTTAAAAATTAAAGGTGGTATTAGAAGGCGCTTTCCCTAATTTCTTTACCCCTGGCACTACAGCCCCTGCAGGGCCTAGGCCTATCATGCGACCGCTTCCCTGCCATTTGGCCTGCAGATATTGCGGTCACGCGTGGTCAGTGCATCGTGTCCCCTCGGCCGTTAATCTTATTCTTAGTGACCGGGGCGCTGCCTCACTATCAGACAGCTACTCAATAGTTATCTTCACGAAGCTGAGTGTACCCCGTTGCAGACCTCACGCCAGTGTCTAAAATCTCTGACGGAGCCGGGAATCGAACCAGGGACCTCCGGATGAGAGGCAGGTGCGCTACCCTGTTCTTATCGTGTTTATATATATCTTGAAAAAGATAATGAATGGATTGGCATTGCCTCCTACGGGGATATATAGAAAATCGGATGTCACACCTTGAGTTACTGTTGCCATGGAAACGGACTTGCCATTAGTTCATCAGTTTATCAGAGCGAGATAGTTTTCTGCGAATATCTTTGAAACTGTTGGTTTTAGGGCCTTAAAATGTGGTTTTCGGTGTCACCGAGTATTGTTTCTTGCATCGAGGGGCGTAAAATGAGCTGTGTCCGGTCTTTATGCGACAACTTCGATATTTTGCTCCGGTTGAGCATTTTTAGTGACTTTTCAGTAATGTTGCCTGTTCCTCGGGAACAATGATTTATTTCCGGATGAAAGGTAGCCTATATGTTATCCCAGGGTATAAGCTGTCTCCATTTCAAATTGCATCCAAATCCGTCCGGCCGTTTTAGTGTCAAGAGGTAACAAACTAACACACAGACACACACACACAGACTTTCACAATTATAATATATATAGGGATATAGGGATATAGGGATATAGGGATATAGAGATTTAAAAATGTGGAATTTGAAACTTTTAAGAAGTAGCCTACTGCATAAAATGTGTAAAAAGCCTCGTCGGCTTCTTCTTTAAATGTAATTGTATACCTCTGTAAGACAATTATCTGATATATGTTTATGCATTCGATCACATTTCCAGGTTTTATCACGTCATCAGATCCCCCTAGAAACCAAATACTGCGACCGCCCCTGACCATTAGTATTTTTATTCTTAATTGAGCTGAAGGAGACCTCAATGTCAGGTCGGAACATCTACAATATATAATCGATATATTTTAAACTTTGGAATTAAAACTCGATCCATTCAACCACGGAGCCGGACATGAGATTCGGTTTACAATAAAATATGTCTAGAACAGGAAGAAAGATCCCTCTAATGCTAACAGCCATTACAGTTTTTCAATCACCTGGGATGAGTTAGCAAATACCCAAATGAGTGTACCATTAGCACATGCTATGTTTAAATAACACCACATATTAGCTTATTATTTCTGGCCATGTCGCTCATTAACGGAAGTGCTCTTGTAAATGACGGGCAATTTGGAGAGTATAATGTGACATAACTCTTAGGAACTTTTTAATGCTCCATGAGGCGACGCAAGGAATTAAATTGTTCCGTTACGCAATGCTGAGTTCCAGAGAGCTCCATGGCCGTGCGTGCTCCTTCGGTGGTGATGGGTTGAGCCTTGTGCGGATAATAGAAACACCCGCATCCACCCCGCATCCGCACGACAATTATCCGCATCCGCCCCGCAACCACACGACATTTATCCGCATCCTCCCCGCATCCGCACGACATTTATCCGCATCTGCCCCGCAACCACACGACATTTATCCGCATCCGCCCCGCATCCGCACGACAATTATCCGCATCCGCCCCGCAACCACACGACATTTATCCGCATCCGCCCCGCAACCACACGACATTTATCCGCATCCGTCCCGCAACCACACGACAATTATCCGCATCCGTCCCGCAACCACACGACATTTATCCGCATCCGCCCAGCAACCACACGACATTTATCCGCATCTGCCCCGCAACCACACGACAATTATCCGCATCTGCCCCGCAACCACACGACAATTATCCGCATCTGCCCCGCAACCACACGACATTTATCCGCATCTGCCCCGCAACCACACGACAATTATCCGCATCTGCCCCGCAACCACACGACAATTATCCGCATCTGCGCCGCAACCACACGACATTTATCCGCATCCGCCCCGCATCCGCACGACAATTATCCGCATCCGCCCCGCAACCACACGACATTTATCCGCATCCGCCCCGCAACCACACGACAATTATCCGCATCCGCCCCGCAACCACACGACATTTATCCGCATCCGCCCCGCAACCACACGACAATTATCCGCATCCGCCCCGCAACCACACGACATTTATCCGCATCTGCCCCGCAACCACACGACAATTATCCGCATCTGCCCCGCAACCACACGACATTTATCCGCATCAGCCCCGCAACCACACGACATTTATCCGCATCTGCCCCGCAACCACACGACAATTATCCGCATCTGCCCCGCAACCACACGACATTTATCCGCATCCGCCCCGCAACCACACGACATTTATCCGCATCCGCCCCGCAACCACACGACAATTATCCGCATCCGCCCCGCAACCACACGACATTTATCCGCATCTGCCCCGCAACCACACGACAATTATCCGCATCCGCCCCGCAACCACACGACAATTATCCGCATCAGCCCCGCAACCACACGACAATTATCCGCATCCGCCCCGCAACCACACGACAATTATCCGCATCTGCCCCGCAACCACACGACATTTATCCGCATCAGCCCCGCAACCACACGACAATTATCCGCATCTGCCCCGCAACCACACGACATTTATCCGCATCTGCCCCGCAACCACACGACATTTATCCGCATCAGCCCCGCAACCACACGACAATTATCCGCATCTGCCCCGCAACCACACGACATTTATCCGCATCTGCCCCGCAACCACACGACAATTATCCGCATCTGCCCCGCAACCACACGACATTTATCCGCATCAGCCCCGCAACCACACGACAATTATCCGCATCTGCCCCGCAACCACACGACATTTATCCGCATCTGCCCCGCAACCACACGACAATTATCCGCATCTGCCCCGCAACCACACGACATTTATCCGCATCTGCCCCGCAACCACACGACAATTATCCGCATCTGCCCCGCAACCACACGACATTTATCCGCATCAGCCCCGCAACCACACGACAATTATCCGCATCTGCCCCGCAACCACACGACATTTATCCGCATCTGCCCCGCAACCACACGACAATTATCCGCATCTGCCCCGCAACCACACGACATTTATCCGCATCTGCCCCGCAACCACACGACAATTATCCGCATCTGCCCCGCAACCACACGACATTTATCCGCATCTGCCCCGCAACCACACGACAATTATCCGCATCTGCCCCGCAACCACACGACATTTATCCGCATCAGCCCCGCAACCACACGACAATTATCCGCATCTGCCCCGCAACCACACGACATTTATCCGCATCTGCCCCGCAACCACACGACAATTATCCGCATCTGCCCCGCAACCACACGACATTTATCCGCATCTGCCCCGCAACCACACGACAATTATCCGCATCTGCCCCGCAACCACACGACATTTATCCGCATCAGCCCCGCAACCACACGACAATTATCCGCATCCGCCCCGCATCCGCACGACAATTATCCGCATCCGCCCCGCAACCACACGACAATTATCCGCATCTGCCCCGCATCCTCACGACAATTATCCGCATCCGCCCCGCAACCACACGACATTTATCCGCATCCGCCCCGCAACCACACGACAATTATCCGCATCCGCCCCGCAACCACACGACATTTATCCGCATCCGCCCCGCAACCACACGACAATTATCCGCATCCGCCCCGCAACCACACGACATTTATCCGCATCTGCCCCGCAACCACACGACAATTATCCGCATCCGCCCCGCAACCACACGACAATTATCCGCATCAGCCCCGCAACCACACGACAATTATCCGCATCCGCCCCGCAACCACACGACAATTATCCGCATCTGCCCCGCAACCACACGACATTTATCCGCATCAGCCCCGCAACCACACGACAATTATCCGCATCTGCCCCGCAACCACACGACATTTATCCGCATCTGCCCCGCAACCACACGACATTTATCCGCATCAGCCCCGCAACCACACGACAATTATCCGCATCTGCCGTGCAACCACACGACATTTATCCGCATCTGCCCCGCAACCACACGACAATTATCCGCATCTGCCCCGCAACCACACGACATTTATCCGCATCAGCCCCGCAACCACACGACAATTATCCGCATCTGCCCCGCAACCACACGACATTTATCCGCATCTGCCCCGCAACCACACGACAATTATCCGCATCTGCCCCGCAACCACACGACATTTATCCGCATCTGCCCCGCAACCACACGACAATTATCCGCATCTGCCCCGCAACCACACGACATTTATCCGCATCAGCCCCGCAACCACACGACAATTATCCGCATCTGCCCCGCAACCACACGACATTTATCCGCATCTGCCCCGCAACCACACGACAATTATCCGCATCTGCCCCGCAACCACACGACATTTATCCGCATCCGCCCCGCAACCACACGACATTTATCCGCATCCGCCCCGCAACCACACGACAATTATCCGCATCCGCCCCGCAACCACACGACATTTATCCGCATCTGCCCCGCAACCACACGACAATTATCCGCATCCGCCCCGCAACCACACGACAATTATCCGCATCAGCCCCGCAACCACACGACAATTATCCGCATCCGCCCCGCAACCACACGACAATTATCCGCATCTGCCCCGCAACCACACGACATTTATCCGCATCAGCCCCGCAACCACACGACAATTATCCGCATCTGCCCCGCAACCACACGACATTTATCCGCATCTGCCCCGCAACCACACGACATTTATCCGCATCAGCCCCGCAACCACACGACAATTATCCGCATCTTCCCCGCAACCACACGACATTTATCCGCATCTGCCCCGCAACCACACGACAATTATCCGCATCTGCCCCGCAACCACACGACATTTATCCGCATCAGCCCCGCAACCACACGACAATTATCCGCATCTGCCCCGCAACCACACGACATTTATCCGCATCTGCCCCGCAACCACACGACAATTATCCGCATCTGCCCCGCAACCACACGACATTTATCCGCATCTGCCCCGCAACCACACGACAATTATCCGCATCTGCCCCGCAACCACACGACATTTATCCGCATCAGCCCCGCAACCACACGACAATTATCCGCATCTGCCCCGCAACCACACGACATTTATCCGCATCTGCCCCGCAACCACACGACAATTATCCGCATCTGCCCCGCAACCACACGACATTTATCCGCATCTGCCCCGCAACCACACGACAATTATCCGCATCTGCCCCGCAACCACACGACATTTATCCGCATCTGCCCCGCAACCACACGACAATTATCCGCATCTGCCCCGCAACCACACGACATTTATCCGCATCAGCCCCGCAACCACACGACAATTATCCGCATCTGCCCCGCAACCACACGACATTTATCCGCATCTGCCCCGCAACCACACGACAATTATCCGCATCTGCCCCGCAACCACACGACATTTATCCGCATCTGCCCCGCAACCACACGACAATTATCCGCATCTGCCCCGCAACCACACGACATTTATCCGCATCAGCCCCGCAACCACACGACAATTATCCGCATCCGCCCCGCATCCGCACGACAATTATCCGCATCCGCCCCGCAACCACACGACAATTATCCGCATCTGCCCCGCAACCACACGACATTTATCCGCATCAGCCCCGCAACCACACGACAATTATCCGCATCTGCCCCGCAACCACACGACATTTATCCGCATCTGCCCCGCAACCACACGACAATTATCCGCATCTGCCCCGCAACCACACGACATTTATCCGCATCTGCCCCGCAACCACACGACAATTATCCGCATCTGCCCCGCAACCACACGACATTTATCCGCATCAGCCCCGCAACCACACGACAATTATCCGCATCCGCCCCGCATCCGCACGACAATTATCCGCATCCGCCCCGCAACCACACGACAATTATCCGCATCTGCCCCGCATCCGCACGACAATTATCCGCATCCGCCCCGCAACCACACGACAATTTATTTATTTATTTATTTGCGCACAACAGGATTTTCATCCCAATTACAGTGGCATAAAGATTACACCGTATGTTATCTTAAAACTTATACTAACTTAAACTAAACAGTAATAATAATTTTAAAAAACTAATTAAAATTACACAGTATGTTATCTTGCAACTTATACTAACTTAAACTAAACAGTAACTAAATAAAAGTAATTAAAATAACTAGGTGTACAATTAAAACAGTATGGTACAAATAATACATGTGTAATACAATGTTGGCAGGGTAGAATGACACAGTGGTACGAATTCATGATTTACAATTTGCAAGGTTTGAGTCATTATTTCTGGAGAGTAGTTAGGAATTCCATCAAAAATACTGTCAAGGAAGTACTAAAATCTATGGCATTATTTCTTTGAGCAACAGTGTTGAAAATATAACATAGTCTGTTCAGCGGTGAATTTTTGTGGCCAGATGTCCTGGTTCTTTTAATTTCAAATGAGATATTGTTCCTAGAATTGATGCGTGGTACATGGAAATTTAAGAGAGAGAGGAATTCGGAATCATCAATTGAATTGTTTATAATTTTGAAAAGGAATTTCATAGCATCTATTTTTCTTCGTATTTCTAAACTGTCCACATCAAAATTTATTAGCAGTTCCTGGTATGGTATCAAGTGAGGATAGTTGGCTGTTCTTTTAAAATGTAGATATTTTAGGAATTTCTTTTGTGTGTTTTCAATCATTGAGGTATATGTCTTGCATCTAGGACTCCATATAATGCTAGCATATTCTAGTTTCGGTCTGACTAGTGTGTTGTACAGGTGGATACACGTACTTATGTTTTTGAATGGTTTTGTGTTCCTGATAACAAATCCAAGTGTCTTGTTTGAGTCAGCTATCATTTTCCGTATATGGGGGGTAAACGTTAGCTCTCTATCTAGCAACACACCGAGATCTTTGTTTTCATGAACTGATTTCAGGACACTGCAACCTAACTTGTAATTAAAAACGATAGGGTTTATATTCCGGGTGAACGACATTGAGATACATTTTTCTACGTTTAATCCTAATAAATTTTCTGTAGTCCATTCCATAATATTGTGCAGGTCATTTTGAAGCAAGTCGCAGTCGGTAGATACAGATATTTTTCTATACACCTTGAAGTCATCAGCATACAATAGACAATTAGAATGCTTTATTCTTTGAGGTAGATCGTTTATGAAAATCAGAAAAACTAGAGGTCCAAGGTTCGATCCCTGAACTATTCCCGAATTAGCTTCAAATTCTTGAGAATTCTTTCTATGAAATGACACATATTGCTTCCTGTCATTAAGGTAAGAGCTGAAGAGGCATATAAGTAAATCAGAAAATCCTAAGATTTTGAGTTTTTTCAGGAGAATATCGTGGTTAATTTTGTCGAATGCCTTCTGAAAGTCTGTGAATACAACATCCTGGCGACTGAGTGAATGGTGCAGACGTGACCACCTCCATCAATTTGTGTAATTACGAGTGTTTCTAGTGGGATATCCATGTGTATCTAGTGTGAGATTGTCAAGTGTAAAACTCTTTAGTAACTGATACTAGTGAATCTACTGACAACTACTTCCTTAACGAGTCATCCCGTGTTTATTGAAAACGAAGGAGTGCGTCACCAAGCTTTACTATGAGCGCTTGTGAAGAATGCAGGGAAGTGCTAGCGAAGGCTCTCAAGGTACAGTGTATAACTTGTGAAAAATGGTACCATAAGAAATGTGTTACCAATTTTAATAGGTTTACAGAGTGGAACTGCGTGAACTGTGTGAATAACAAAAGTATACGGAAATCAGGCCCTATTAATAAAACCACCCCATCACTGGACAGCATATTCTCCCTTCTACAAAAACTGACAGAGGAAGTACAAAAAATGAAGGAAGAACAGAAAGTGCGAGAAACTGATTTAGGGAATTCTCTGGAGCTCTGCCACAAAAAATTGGACGACACAGCACTATTAATTGCAAACCAGCAGAAAGACTTAATTAAATGTACCAATCAGATTGACAAACTAACACAAGAAAATTGCAGTCTAAAGGAAAAAGTCAAGGTGTTAGAAAACCGTGTTGGAGACGTGGAGCAATATTCACGAAGGAACACTATCGAAATACATGGAGTTCCAGATTTACCAAATGAATCCGTCCAGGACACTGTGAAGAAAATCGGACAGGCTCTGGATTTACAAGTAAGTCCAGAAATGATAGATGCCTGTCACCGCCTTCCAAAATCCCCGAACCAAACGCACAGGGGAATCATAGTGAAATTCGTGAGGAGAACCGACAAGGAACACTTCATGGAGAGACGGAGAATCAAGAGGAACCTCTCTACTAGACATGCAAATCTTCCTGGTGACAACACAGTGTACATAAACGAAAGCTTGTCCCCCCAGAGAAGGAAGCTCCTGGCCCAGGCACGAAACACACGCAATGAAAAAGGCTACGCATTCATTTGGGTAAGAAATGGCATCATTAAAATGCGTAAGAATCAAGGTTCTGATGCAATAATTATTAATAGTGTAGAAGACTTAGCTAAACTGTAAATATGTTGTCTACTTCTATATTTCCTATTTACTATCAGAATGTGCGTGGTCTGAACACCAAATTGGACAAACTGAACACAAACATTTTAGTCAATGACTTCCTAGTTATAGCTCTTAGTGAAACATGGCTAGATTCGAGTGTTTATGGTGCCGAGGTCTGTAATGAGAAGTACAGAGTATACCGTGCGGACCGTGGTCGCGGTAACACCGGGAGGGGAGGGGGTGTGCTAATAGCTGTCAGGGAAGGAATATCTGTACTGCAGGTAGAGCCGGTTTCAAGCACTTACGAAGGCTTACTTCTAAAATTAAACTTTCAAGGAAAGACATGGTTTATTGTTAACGTGTATATACCTCCGACCTCAAAGCTGGAAGTGTATTCACAAGTATTCCAATGGCTAGAATCACACTACGAGGCTCATGACAATCATGTACTAATTGTTGGGGATTTCAATATACCAACAATAACCGATAACAATAATGATTTAAACACAACTCAGCAAAGTCGAGAATTAAACATTTTTATAAATCTATGTAATATGATCTCATATAATTCAGTCCAAAACAGCCAAGGTAAAACGTTAGACTTAGTTTTAGCCACTCAGAATATAACAAATGTAAAATGTACACGAAACACTGAACCCCTACTGCCTGAGGATGTCCACCACCCCGCTCTGAATATAGAAATGCAGGCCACTTCAACACATAAAAAATGCAAAAGTGATTATCAAACATCATACAGTTTTAAAAACGCAAACTTTGAAAATCTATTCACGGGTCTAAGGGACTCGAATTGGGACCGTTTATACAAATGCACTAATGTCGATATTGCAGTAGACTGCTTTTACTCGAACCTATACGGGGTAATTAACGAATCGGTCCCACAAATAAAATTTCAGAACAAAAGAAAATATCCTATATGGTTTACAGATGCCATAATTAAGAAATTACATGAGAAGGAATTTTATAGGAAACGAAGAAGATTGTCGGACTACTTCAACAGTCAGTTTAAAACAATACGATCCGAAATAAAAACAGCAATTAAATCAGCATATCAAAGGCACATTGAATCTATTGAACAGAATATCACTGAAAATACAAAATCCTTCTGGGCGTATGTCAAAAATAAAAGGAAGAATAATAATAGTTGTGATACATTTCGCCACGACAGTAAAACATACGATAATGATCAAGACATAGCTGAAGTTTTTGCGTCGTATTTCAAATCGGTTTACTCACCTAATAAAGCCCAATACTGCATGCCTAGCGATACATCTATCACTACCGACACTCTGCACATTGACAAAGTCACCTTACGTGAGGTGGAAGTAGCTATAAGAAAACTGAAGCCTAAATCCTCAGCTGGACCAGATCATATCCCGCCATATGTAATTAAGGGCTGTGCAGATGTTCTTAAGCACCCTCTCCTTTTCATATATAACTTAATTATTAAAACCGCCACATTTCCATCTAATTGGAAAAAAAGCCGAGTATGTCCAATCTTAAAATCTGGAAATCCAATGCTAATTAGTAACTATCGTCCGATATGTATATTGTCTGCGGTAGCAAAGATTTTTGAATTCATTTTGTACCAAAGAATTTCTATTTTTGTCAGACCATTAATATCAGAAAAACAGCATGGTTTCCTCGCCCGGCGTTCGACTATCACAAATATGGTCAACTTTACTGAATCAGTGTCCAGAACATTAGACGCAGGAGAATTATCCGCATCCGCCCCGCATCCGCACGACAATTATCCGCATCCGTCCCGCAACCACACGACATTTATCCGCATCCGCCCCGCAACCACACGACAATTATCCGCATCCGCCCCGCAATCACACGACAATTATCCGCATCCGTCCCGCAACCACACGACAATTATCCGCATCCACCCCGCATCCGCACGACAATTATCTGCATGTGGCCGCATCCGCACGACATTTATCTGCATCCACCCCGCATCCGCACGACAATTATCTGCATGTGGCCGCATCCGCACGACAATTATCCGCATCAGCCCCGCAACCACACGACATTTATCCGCATCTGTTGAGCATCCACAAGACATTCATCTGCATCTGCCGCGCATCCGCACGACAATTATCCGCATCCACCCCACATCCACACGACATTTATCCGCATCCACCCCGCATCCGCACGACAATTATCTGCATGTGCCCTGCATCCGCACGACAATTATCTGCATGTGCCCTGCATCCGCACGACAATTATCTGCATGTGCCCCGCATCTGCACGACAATTATCTGCATGTGCCCTGCATCCGCACGACAATTATCTGCATGTGCCCTGCATCCGCACGACAATTATCTGCATGTGCCCTGCATCCGCACGACAATTATCTGCATGTGCCCCGCATCTGCACGACAATTATCTGCATGTGCCCTGCATCCGCACGACAATTATCTGCATGTGCCCTGCATCCGCACGACAATTATCTGCATGTGCCCCGCATCCGCACGACAATTATCTGCATGTGCCCCGCATCTGCACGACAATTATCTGCATGTGCCCTGCATCCGCACGACAATTATCTGCATGTGCCCTGCATCCGCACGACAATTATCTGCATGTGCCCCGCATCTGCACGACAATTATCTGCATGTGCCCTGCATCCGCACGACAATTATCTGCATGTGCCCTGCATCCGCACGACAATTATCTGCATGTGCCCTGCATCCGCACGACAATTATCTGCATGTGCCCCGCATCCGCACGACAATTATCTGCATGTGCCCCGCATCTGCACGACAATTATCTGCATGTGCCCTGCATCCGCACGACAATTATCTGCATGTGCCCTGCATCCGCACGACAATTATCTGCATGTGCCCCGCATCTGCACGACAATTATCTGCATGTGCCCTGCATCCGCACGACAATTATCTGCATGTGCCCCGCATCTGCACGACAATTATCTGCATGTGCCCTGCATCCGCACGACAATTATCTGCATGTGCCCTGCATCCGCACGACAATTATCTGCATGTGCCCTGCATCCGCACGACAATTATCTGCATGTGCCCCGCATCCGCACGACAATTATCTGCATGTGCCCCGCATCTGCACGACAATTATCTGCATGTGCCCTGCATCCGCACGACAATTATCTGCATGTGCCCTGCATCCGCACGACAATTATCTGCATGTGCCCTGTATCCGCACGACAATTATCTGCATGTGCCCTGCATCCGCATGACAATTATCTGCATGTGCCCCGCATCCGCACGACATTTATCTGCATCTGTTGCGCATCCACAAGACATTCATCTGCATCTGCCGCGCATCCGCATGACATTTATCTGCATCTGCCGCGCATCCGCACGACATTTATCTGCATCTGCCGCGCATCCGCATGACATTTATCGGACCATTGAGAGAGTTGCATATTGGTAAGGCAGCAGGAGTTGACAATATTCCAGCAGAAGTCTTGAAGGTTGATATGGTTAAATCACGAGAAAGTCTATTTAAAAGTCTCAAATTCGCTTGGCCGCCATGTTGGTTTTGTAGTTTCCAGGTTTTTGAAAGTCTCATAGGTGAACTTTGGTAGTTCCCTTTATTACCGTACAGAATTTCAGGGTGATATCGGTAGTACTTTCGGAGATACTGAATGCTGGTGAAATATTTCGCACAGCCGCCATTTGAAGGACACGGTCGGGGTCGGCCAAAATGGTGCTATGATCTTACCGAGTTTCATTGAAATCGCTCCATCCGTTTAGAATTTATGAGGTGGGGACACACACAGACACACACACACAGACACACGGACAAAACGTGATCTCATAAGCCTTTTTTTTTTTTTTTCATAAAATGAAAATAGGCTAAAAATAGGCTCATGAGATCACCTTTTGCGTATGTGTGTGTGTCTGTTTGTGTGTGTGTGTGTGTGTGTGTCTAATAACCTCTAAACGGCTGGACCGATTACAATGAAACTCGGTAAGGTCATAGCACCATTTTGGCCGACCCCGACTGTGCCTTTCGAATTTGATTACGTTTCATCAATCCAACATGGCGGCTGTGCGAAATATTTCACCGGCATTCTATATCTCAGTAACTATTACCGATATCACGCTGAAATTTAGTACGGTGATAAACGGCGCTACTAGAAGTTCACCTATGAGCCTTTCAAAAACCTGTTTATTACAAAACGAACATGGCGACCAAGCTAAGTTGAAACATTTTTATTGACTTTTCTCGCGATTTAACCATCTGAGCGCAGTGAAATTTGGTACAGTAAATGTTTATACACATTATAATGCACTGCCATCCAATTTAGTTCAATTGTTCACATAACCTCAAGATGGCGGCTGTGCAAAATTTTAAAATCTCAGTTTTATTTCTTGTATCCTAATCATGGGATTGAAGTTTGAATACTACACCTGCACAATAATTTTCAAGTAATAGCACATAATTCTAAGACGTACATTTATAAAACTGCATCATGGCGACCATCCAAAATATTTAGACGGTTTTCAATATCTACGAATCTATTACACTAATCAATCTGAAATTTTGAATGTTGATAGAGCCAATTAACATAAGTAGGATAGGCCTATATGGATATAGGCTTTAGTTCTTCACGAAGCTACTTGTTAAGTTTTTAGGTAAGGCATTCTCCAGGGGCTCACATCTAGTGGGACGTGGGTTGGTGACCACGGGACCCCAACTGAGTCCGGCATTGCTTCCACTTACTTGTGACAGGCTCCTCTCTGTTATCTTTCCTCTCGACCGCCCTTGGTCAACTCTTGTTCTTTTCCAACCCCGATGGTATTAGGGTATCCGAGGCCTAGGGAGTCTCTTCCTTGCCCGCCTTAATTGGCCCTTCCTTCCCCTTTCCTGATCCCTCTTTCTTCTGGGGATCAGTCTTTTTTTTTTCTTTATATTTCATTCTAAATTACTTTTATCAGATTTTTCCATTCTAAATTCCATTCTGAGTGTATTTTCAATCTTTAGTCAGTATTTTTAATCTCCGTTAGCTTCCATCATGGCTTCCATCTTATTGTCATTTTCGCAATCACCCAGACCATTAGGTGCCGATAATCTCCTTCCACCTCATCAAGTCCAGAACCGAAAAGAACTTGACAAAAAAAGACCACAAGCAATAATGTCCACCAAACCAAAAAGTCCACAGTGACAAAATGTCCAGGAATATATGCACCCCGTTCAAAATGACCACAATTAATGATGTCCAGAGTGTCAAAATGACAGGGAATGTTTGCACCTCGTCCAATATGACCACAAATAATGATGTCCAGTGAAACAAAATGTCCAGGAATATTTAATCCCCGTTCAAAATGTTCTCAAATGTTGATGCTCATTAATACAGGATTCTTATCTTTTTCAACTCTTTCTTAACTATTCTTTTTTGAAACGAATGAAAAATGTCCAGACTGAGCATTTATTTATAGGTTCAATAAGTTAGCAAAGTGAAATGCCGGGAGCAAGCTAGAGGTGGGTACTACCGCCTGGAGTCCACCTGGAGTCCGCCTGGAGATGCACATCCTGTTGTGTCGGTGAAATGGAAATGGAACAGGCATCCCCTCAGTGTGACTTGGGGGAACATAACTCGCACTGCATTCATACTGCCCCCGCGGCGCAAGATGCGCCTCAACTCACGCAACGGCTAACACTGCTTCCTGGGTCTGCACTGACAATTAAGACTGGCGCTGGTTGAGCTGGACCATGCTCAACAACTCGCACTGCATTCATACTGCCCTCGCGGCGCAAGGTGCACCTCAACTCACGCAACGGCTAACACTGCTTCCTGAGTCAGCACTGACAATTAAGACTGGCGCTGGTTGAGCTGGACCATGCTCAACAACTCGCACTGCATTCATACTGCCCTCGCGGCGCAAGATGCACCTCAACTCACGCAACGGCTAACACTGCTTCCTGGGTCTACACTGACAATTAAGACTGGCGCTGGTTGAGCTGGACCATGCTCAACAACTCGCACTGCATTCATACTGCCCTCGCGGCGCAAGATGCACCTCAACTCACGCAACGGCTAACACTGCTTCCTGGGTCTGCACTGACAATTAAGACTGGAGCTGGTTGAGCTGAACCACGCCCAACAACTCGCGGTCCACCAAGCCACCAGATGTTTTAAGTCCTGGACGTTTTTCACTTTAGACGTTTGGCACCCTGGACATTTCCCACTTTGAACGTTTGGCACTCTGGACATTTTGACCTTCGGTCGTTTTATACTCTGGACATTTCGGCATGTGGACCAAAAACCAATGGACCAAAAATCCTGGCCATTTACGACTTGGACCAAAAGGCGTGGACTTCCTTGTACCTGGACATTCAAATCGTGGACATTATGTCTGGTAAGTCGATAACAACAATTAACATAAAAGTATTAAAGCAACACCTTTAGACATTTGAGGAGAAAGTTCCCCTAGGCACTGTATGTTTCGAATGCATCTTATAAAGCAAGAATTGCAACCCTTTACATTTCGGAGTGTTAATTACGCTTGACATAAGTTGAATGAAATTAGCTTAAATCATCATCTTACATTTGTCATGGAATAAAAATAACGTAAAAATATGATATGAGTATTGGTTTTGTAGCGGTTCTACAGCCACCTCCACCTCCCCACCTCACAAGATGGCGGCGGCGCGATATCTCTCGAACGCATGGTCGGATTTTGACGAATGAGGTGTCATTGAACTCGGGCTGACACCCCCTTTCCAATGGACAACATATTTCAACCCCAAAAATAAAATCTACCCTACTAGGGGGTGAAATTGTAATTTTTTAGAGAATCTCTCTTTCCAATTGCAACATGTGAGAGTTTGAATGCCGATATGGATTTAAACGTTGTTCTACATAACGTGCATGTGTTCGGTGGATAGCCACTATGAATTAACATGCTTGTTTTTGTTTTTTACGCATGCCCACTCATGGCTTTTGTAAGAGGGTGGGAGAGCGGATCCCTATGGATGGGTTATTGTTGACGGGTCATTGTTGGCAGGTCATTGATGACAGGTCCTTGTGGACGAGTCCATGTGGACGAGTCCTTGTGGACAGGTCCTTGTGGACGAGTCCTTGTGGACAAGTCCTTGTGGATGAGTCCTTGTCCCTTTGGACTGATCACTTTGGACGGGTCCATTTGGCCTGGTTCCTACGGACTAGCCCATGAATTTATTTAAATTATGTCAAAGGGCCTAACTACATTTGTGTGTGTTGAATTGACGTTGTTCACTAATCCCCCACTACTATAATGGGATAACGATATGAAAGGAAAGTGACGAAATACATGTGAACATACAAGGGATCTAACTTGGTGGATGGATGTGTTCTAACGAGTCATTTGTAGTTGAAAGAGAATAATACATGTTCTTAAGATGTTAAAACTGAGGAGATGGCATGTGCAGTAAGATGTCTTGTTACTTCCTGTGTCATATTACAGACATGACAGAGAGCGCGCAGATCTGTTGCTATGACTAACACTGCAGTAATTTGAAACCGCAAGTGTTCATTAAGACAATGGATGATGATCATGCAAAGTTAGCAGTTATTGGATATTACGCAGGTGTTCCTTCCGGTGTCATGTTGCTGACATACCAGAGAGCGCACACTGCTGTTGCTATGACTGACGCTGCAGTAATTTGAAACCCCGTGTGTTGATTAAGACAATGGGTGATGATCATGCAAAGTCAGCAGTCATTGGATACCACACAGGTGTTCCTTGTGTACTTTGGACTCTCAACTGTATTGGGAAAGGAATTGCAATGATCTGCAAAAAACTGCTGACACGAGCGATGAGAGTTTATATAAGAGGGGTGTCATATATCTCCCTACTGTCAGTCTTTATTACTCGCTTTGAGTGAACAGTGCTCTATTACTGCTCAAGAGTTGTAAAAAAAGCCGTTTTGGTAGAAAATCATTAAATTATTTTCCAAGGTAAGTACTTATTATTAATGGATTGTAGTCTTTTATTACTAATTGATGTTGAAGTTATTGACTGGAATGTATTTATTGATTGATTGATTGATTGATTGATTTGTTTACAGATAATTGGGTACCTGTAGGTTACCAGATTCCTACAATCTGTTCATTCAGTGACAGCAGTTGATAAATTATAAAAAGGTAAGTGCCCCCTCTAATAACTTTTAAACAGTTAGAGTGATATTTTCCAATGTTCACCCCTACATGTTAGCGAAAATGATATATTTGGCAGTCAAAAGATGGAACTACTTGACCGTGGTGTGTAAAGCTAATTTTGTAGGTTATATTTTGATTACCGCTCTATTAAGTCTGAATGTTCATTGCTAGGTGTCAGTGACAGAGGGAATATTTAAAGACTTAACCTCAGTTCACCTAACATAACCTAACTTTACCTAACTTAACCTTATCATGTGACATGTTCTACAAGTTTAGACTTGTTTTAAGACTGGCTATGACGTCACACTTAGCTCACGTCACACTTAGCTCACTTAACTGGCGATCGCTGATTTCTATCACTCTATCATGTTCCAATGTTCACCGCTAGATGTCAGTGACAGTGGTATATAGTAACCCCCAGTTAGAACTACATGAAGTTAGACTTGCTAGGAGTTCACAGATGATCGATTTAAATACCCTGCTATAACCATTGACTGGAATGTAATTAAACTATTTATATTGTACTTTTGTTTATCATTTATTAACATTTATGATTTCTTTCTTTTATAGGTAATTTCGAAAGGGATCATCATGTTCAAGTGTGGTGACTGTAAGAAACAGTTCTCAAGACCTGACAGCCTTCAACGACACGCAAATGTTAAACATGACATTAAAATGTTTGTGTGCAGTCATTGTGCTACCACATTTAACAGACAAGATAATCTTGCACGTCATGTAAATTTAATGCATGTTAGTTCAGCACCATTTTCATGCTCAGTTTGTGAACTTGGTTCTTCTGCTGTAAAGCGATATCAATCCCACATGGTTGAAGTGCATGGTGAACAACAAGAATTAAAAACTGTAAAACCAACAACTAGCATGGAACCTTTAAATGAATGTAATGCTCAAAAGCGTAAACGTTCTCAAGATTGTGAAAATAGTTGTGCAACAAAAAGAAAGAAGAATGGTGAACCTTCGATAACACATTGTGATGTATGTAATATTGATATACCTTCTTCATTCATTCATGGACATTTACGCTGTATTCATCATAAAAATAACGCTTGCCATGAAAGAAATTCTGGAAATGTTCAACAAATTGGTAGTGCATTTAAAAGTCGAATTGCTAGTTATAGACTTTATAGTAAAGAAAAAACTCAAAGTATTGAATCATTTTTAAAAAATGTTCAACCAACTGTGTTTGGCTTAGTAGAAAATGTTTTATTAGAGCATTAAACATTTAAAATGAATTTTGAACTTTTTGGCCTCTATGTAAAAACTGGGAGCGAAGGTGAAATTACGGATATCAAATCTTTTAATACAAAAAACGTAATTGTTAGTGAATCAACTAATATTAGTGATATATATCAAAATATTTCAAGTGCTATCATCGTGAAGAGTGAAGAGTTCCAGGAAAGGGAGTCGGGCTGGGCATTGGTTGAAGTACTTTATTTAGAAACCAACATGAATAAATATAATCCCCTTCGAGCATCATCATACATTGATTTACCTGCATGGATTAAACGGAAGAAAGCTTGTGTAAACGTTATGAATAGTGACCATGCATGTTTTGCATGGGCTGTAACCTCAGCTCTCCATCCAGCAGCGATGAATGAAAAGAGAACGTCATCTTATCCTCACTATTCTTCAGTGTTAGATTTAAAAGAAACAGAATGTCCTATGGCGATAAAAGACATTCAACGTTTTGAAGAGCTGAACAATGTAAGTATTAATGTTTATGGAATTGAAAATAAGAGTATAGTTGGTCCTCTATATTATACTCAGGAAAAAAAGGATGCTCATGTAAATTTACTGTACATAACTAAAGGTGAAAACGCCCACTATTGTTGGATAAAACATTTAAGTAGACTTGTTGGTAGTCAACTATCAAAATACGAAGGTAAGAAGTGGTTGTGTGAAGGCTGTTTGCTGCATTTCAGAAAAGAGGACCAACTAATTCAACACCAAAATTGGGGGTGTAATCATGTTTGTACGGTATTACCTACTCCTAAAAATAACATTCTAAAATTTAAGGATTATGAGAAACAGCTTCGAGTACCATTTGTTATATATGCTGACTTCGAGGCTTTGCTAAAACCATTTAATACATGTTCATCAAATCCAGCCCAACCTTTCACCAGCACAACTCACATTCATGAACCTTTTAGCTTTGCATATTATATTAAATGTAGTTATGATGACTCTTTAAATAAGTTTGAGCTCTATAGAGGACCTGATGCACCTAAAGTTTTTATGGAAAGGCTTGAGAAAGATGCCATTCGTATATCCTCTATTTTAAATACGATCATTCCAATGGAGCCACTAACTTCATCAGAGCAAATGAATTTTGAAACTGAAACTAATTGTTTTATATGTGGTGAATGTTTATATACAGACAGGGTTCGCGATCATGACCATTTAACAGGAAAATATCGTGGTGCTGCTCACCAAGAATGTAATTTAAATTATAGAGTAAGTAAATTCATTCCGGTCATTCTACATAACGGTATCAAATACGATAACCACTTTATCGTTAAAGAATTTGGAGCTTCAGATGTGAAAATTGATGTGATTGCAAATAATAAGGAACAATACATATCGTTCACAAAATACATCAAAACTAGCAATAAAAATCCATTAAACTGCGATTTTTAGATTCATTCCGCTTTATGCCGAGTAGTCTTGATAAGCTGGCTAGTAATTTAAAATCAGATCAGTTTCATGAAATTCATCGTGTCTTTCCTAAAGAAGATGATTTTAATTTAATTCGTCAAAAGGGTATATTCCCTTATGAATATATTAGCTGTGTGGAACGTCTTGAGGAGTGTTCTTTACCACCGAAAAATGCATTTTACAGTTCCTTAAACACAAGTCATATCAGTGATCAGGAATATTTACATGCACAACGTGTATGGACACAGTTCCACATTCAAACTTTAGGAGAATTTTCAGACATATATTTGAAGACAGATGTGTTATTATTAGCAGATGTTTTTGAAAATTTTCGAAATGTTTGTATGAAAACTTATGACCTTGATCCTTGTCAATATTATTTCACTGCTCCTGGGTTAAGTTTCAGTTCAATGTTGAAAAAAACGAAAGTAAATTTAGAATTAATGACTGATATAGACATGATCAATTTTATAAAATCATCAATTCGAGGTGGATTAAGGCAATGTAGTGGATGGTACTCTAAAGTGAATAATAAATACATGCCTAGCTACAACCCTTGTGAAGAGTCAAAGTATATTGTCTACCTCGATGCAAATAACCAATATGGTTGGGCTATGAGTCAATATCTACCGCTGAAAGATTTTCGCTGGCTGACACAACCTGAAATTGATGTCTTACATGTTGACACTCTTAATGATAACGATGATAAAGGATATATTTTAGAGGTAAATCTTGAGTACCCTAAAGAGTTACATGATGATCATAATGATTTACCATTTTGTCCTGAGAATATGAAATCTCCATGCATCACATCACGAACAAAAATGTTAATTGCTAATGTAAATGATAAATGTAAATATGTAATACATTATCAAAACTTGAAACAGTGTCTACAGCATGGATTGAAATTAACTAAAATTCATCGCGTATTGCAATTTCATCAGTCAGCATGGCTCAAACCGTATATTGATCTAAACAATAATTTAAGAACGCAGTCAACAAACGCGTTTGAAAAAGATTTTTATAAACTCATGAATAATAGTGTTTTTGGAAAGACTATGGAGAATGTTGATAAACGAGTTGATGTAAAGCTGATAACAAAGTGGGAGAATGATGGTAAAAGGTATGGTGCGAGCAACTTAATAAGCAAGCCTAACTTTCATAGCTGTTCAATTATTCATGAGGATTTAGTTGTAATACAAATGAATCGTCTTAAAGTAACTTACAACAAACCCATATATGTGGGTTACACCATTCTGGAATTATCAAAAACACTTATGTATGAATTTCACTATGATTATGTAAAGAAAAACTATCTTGATAATGCTAAATTACTCTACACAGACACAGATTCTTTTATTTATGAGTTTAAAACTGATGATTTTTACGAGGATATCAAAACTGAGCTAAATAGGTTTGATACAAGTGACTACCCCAAGGATAATATTTACCATTTACCTCTAGTAAACAAAAAGGTTCTTGGGAAATTTAAGGATGAATGTGCTGGTGTATTATAGACACATTTGTAGGCACAAAATCTAAATCATACAGCTATATGACAATTGATGATGTAGTAGTAAAAAAATTAAAAGGAGTGAAAAAGAATGTTGTTAGTAAAGAGTTAGACATAAGTGATTATAAAAACTGTATAGTTAGTAACCCACCTGTATTATATAAGAAAATGTGTGTATTTAGAAGTAAAAATCATCAGCTACATACCAATTTGTTGAACAAAGTTGCTTTAAGTAATGAAGACAACAAACGATTCATTATACCAAACACATTTAATACTCTTGCTTGGGGAAACAGTCGTATTGACGACTATTACTTTACTTAAGTCTAATGATCACTATATTGTAATATTTGTAGTGTATTTTATATTGTAATATTTTTTGTAAAAAACTGTAAGTAGAATGTATAATGTTAGGCTACAGTAGTTTAGTAAAAATATGATAAGTAATACATTTTAGTGTAAAATGTTTGCTTTTGTATATTACGAAAAAGATTTTAAAAAATTTACTGAATGTGTGAACTAAACAAGGGGAATGTAAAAAATGTAAAGTGGAAATTGTAAATATCCATGTGTGAAAAAGTGAAATGGCTATCACCATTTTAAAATTAAAAAGACATTGTAATCTGGTAAACCTCGTTTTTTTTTCACAACAACAAAAATGTACAGAATGTGTAAACTAAACAAGGAATGTAAAAAATGAAAAGTGGAAATTGTAAATATTCATGTGTGAAAAATTGAAATGGCTATCACCATTTTTAAAAAATAAAAGATATAGTGATTTAGTGAACCTTATTTATATTTCACAAAAAATGTACAGAATGTGTGAACTAAACAAGGGGAATGTAAAAAATGTAAAGTGGAAATTGTAAATATTCATGTGTGAAAAAATGAAAATGAAGAAATGACTATCACCATTTTTAGAATTAAAAGACATTGTGATCTGGTAAACCTTGTTTTTATTTCACAACAACAAAAATGTACAGAATGTTTAAACTAAACAAGGGGAATGTAAAAAAATGTAAAGTCGAAATTGTAAATATTCATGTGTGAAAAAAATGAAATGGCTATCACCATTTTTTAAAATAAAAGACATTGTGATCTTGTAAACCTTGTTTTTATTTCACAACAAAGAGAGCTTTACAAAAATAGAATACAACGAAATACCAATTCCTCAATCCTTTTCAATGTCCATGTCCACTCATTATTAACTTTCCTTTTATAACACTAATCACAATGACGACTGCCAACCTCTCTCCCACTGAGACATCACAGAATGTCAAAAGTTGTTTAGCTTTTCAACGATACTTTATCCGCTACACGTCTTAATGCAGAATGACTGTGGTGATAAGAAAGGTGCATGCTTGATCCAAAGGATTAATAGGTATATCACTATGCTGCAAAGGTTCTTCAAGACAAGTTCCAGGACTACACAAATAATAACCAGGTAGGTAGATTTCGAAAGTCAAGTATTGAATTACTTTGTTAATGACGCCATTGCCAGTACAGGTCTGGCATATCCTTTTCCATCGATGGTAAAAAAGGTTTGATCATCCTCCTCCTCTGTGGATGATGTTTGTTGTTGTTGCTTTTTTTCTTCATCACGCCCGTGGAATGAGGAAACAAAGTCTTTACACTGACTTTTATGACCATGATACAGTTTGACTAGCTGACAAGTAGCACACTGTCGCATAGAGGGTATTTTTGCCATAGCCACTTGCTTATGGTGATCATAATCCGTATATGGTTGCAATTCACTTAACACAGGGTCTTGAGTCCATGATTTTGGTACATGTTGTCAGATTTCTTTCACTGCATTTGCTGCGACATAATAAAAGAATGATTTTGGAAGAGCCAATAATTCTCCTTTAGTAAAACTGTCTAGTTTCTTTTTACACACAAAGAACTTTCCAATCGCTTTATCGGTAGCATCCCCTTTCTCCATGGTATCACGTTGATGTTTACACGTCGCTTGTAGAAATCTCACTGGTGTCATTCACAGGTAAACCTTTAGTTTTAATTTTATTTAACAACTCCCAGCAGGCATTGGTGGATAGCCAATGAAACAATTGCCACACCTGTGCCAAGGCTTTATGGGTAATATTGTCACAGGGGCAGCGATCCATGAGTGTTTGCAGCGATGGACAGCCCATGTCCATTAAATCGATACATTGACTGTAAGACGCTAAAAATGGTTGTAGCCATTGACGTTTTTCACTACCTTTAACAAATATTACATGGGCAGAAGACAAGTGAGCTTTCATGACCATGTCCAGGTGCTTATATGAAATGGATCCTTGCTTCCAGTCTAGTTGCATATGAGTTTCAATCCACTGGGTTTGTTTACGGTCTTTATCACACAACAAATCAAACGCATAAGGTGGTTTAAACACCAAATGAGTAGCTTGTGATATCCAAAAAGTGGAACAATCGATGATGGCCACTTCTTTAACTATAAATTTGTTATCTCCAATTTTAAACCCTTGACAGTCGACAATCAGTGTACGCAACATGTTCACTCTTGTCTGGATCAAGTCCAACTGACCACAGACTGACAATTGTTCAGTAAGGTGTACCCATGTCATTTACTTACATTCCATTCTAGTAAAAGAAAAGAAAAACATCGAGTAGTCACTATAGAGGTTAGGATATGACAGGGGGGCATAAGAAATAATAATATATCAACAACAACCATTATTTTTATTTCATTATTTTATTAGCATAACAAGTTTTACATTCTTTTTTCATTCTAGGATAGAGGCGGTACCATCTCATACAACAAAAAACACTTTTGTGTTTATAGTGTCCATAACACCGATGATATCCCAATGTCTCTAAACTGGATGTTTTTAACTGTGAGCTGCTCACTGAAGCACTGCCGGCACCATAAAGTCCACACGTATCATAACTTTTTTCATCACTCAGAGGCATGAGTGAGGGGTGACTTGAATGACAGGGTATATTACCCACCTCCATTCTGCATAGGTAGGGGCAGGCAGGTGACCAGCGCTGATGTTCCTGCATGGGTTCATCGCTCTCTTGCCATTGGTCTAAGATGATGGGACAAAACACACATTTCACTTCATCTCTTCTTTTTAAATAGTAGAATCCAGCGGCTGCTAAGGCTTGAGGGTTTATAAAAGGCACCGGCCACGTCGCAAAGGTCATGAAACGTTGTTCCTCAGATTTTAAATTCGTGGATGTAACTTCTCTTGAGGCTTGAAAGCAAGACATGACTGAGTGGTTTGATGTGTGTTGACCTGCTATTTATACACTTGTCACTTGGTTGGACAGTGGATAATAGTTGACTTGTTTGTGATGAATAATCAAACAGTAGGCCGTGGTATTGGCTGGATCATTGTCATGCGTTTCAAAATCTAGTCGAATGTCAATATTGGATGGTTTGACAGACTCTTCCAAGTAGGAACAGTCAAAGACAATCAGTGGCGCCCTTGTCTTAAAAGCTTGGGGTGATAACATTGGACAATTCTCTTTTTGATAATACGACCATCTAAATTTAGAAAACAAGTCGTACAGGGGGGCAAACTTATTTTTTGAAAAATCTAAATCCAGCCCTGCATAGGGAAACACAGCACCGTTGAGGAAAAGACGTGCATTTCTCAATTGCAGGTGATCAAATTGCGTGACATCTTTGGTTTGTTGATACTTGCGATTCGTTTGAAAACCCACAATCATGTAGAGAAGTCTCTCTGTATAGCGGTCTGTTTTTATAGACCAACTGTGTGTGTTGGTGGTGGGCAATAACGGGTACTCATGGAGTGCCCAGCTTCTAAATTCCATGGGTAGAGGTATATCTCTCTTTACCATTTTGAGTATGTCCAGTTTTTTGCTATCGTTAAGGGTCACATGAGGCACTTTCCATAGCAAGCGTTGTAGTTGAATTTTTGAATCAATGGGGGCATTGTCGACTCCCTTGAGTGCATTATTATCACTCCTGTCTCTCACCAGATAAAGCACTTGCCTTGCGTTGACCACAATGCGCTGGTGATCTTCAGCAAAGCCTAAAATCAGTTTAAGAGGTAAATATCCAGTGAAGGTGCCATCGGTGTGTACCATCCAGTCATTGGTCGAGTCAGGGCACCAACCCGCCATGCAAAGTGTTTTAGCTTCTTCCTCACTATAAGAGGGATATAGTTTCATGACACTGGAAATACCCACATTTCGAGTGCTATCCACCACGATATCGTTAATGACATAACGTACTTCAGAAAACAGGAAGGCGAAAGCATGGTTGGCTAACTTGGATGTAGAGGGTGTAGAACCATCGGCTTTGGTGAGCCGACCTTCAATCTGAATAACACTTTCATGCGCTAGAGTGTAAATATCTTGGTTGTTGATAACAAATTGAATTTCATCATTGTTATTGAGTCCAGGTGTTTGAGCTTGATAAGAATGCAGATCAATTCTTACCACTCCTGGTTGCTCCTCGATGTGGTTCGCTACCTCTAGAATAGAATTCATCGCGGGGGTTAATGTGGTAACCCAAATGCTGTAAAATCTGCTTGTTCTGAGATGTTGACGTGTATTCACGTGGTAAACAACTAACACCATTCCTAGACGGTGCTGTTGCTTTATATACAAACTTCATAGTGGTTTTAGCACCAACTTGTAAGTCACTGGTGTGGTAGAATCTAGATCAATGAGTTGTTGCTCTCTATTGATCAGTCTTAATGTTATATTACTAATACCATCGACAGCCACAGAATGAAATAGCACCACTGGAGGGTTTTCACGAATAATATAACCATTGGGCGATGTTACAATAAAGTCATAAAGCGAATGCGACGGTTCTTGATTGGTGTACACTTGACTAATAATATTACACGTCACCGACACATGATGGTCCTCAATGAATTTCACTCCATGGTCTGATTCATGTTTTTTGTTGGGCTCTAACACACGTGGTTTAAATCCTAGTAATGGACCAATGGAATCGGGGTGAGTTTTAAAGTCAATTTTGAATGTAGAAAAAATACTGCAGCGATGAGTGTTGGTATTTCCTACAAGTTCAAACTTGCGCGTTCCATCGAGAAATGACTTTAAACCATATTCATTGATCAACACCACATAAATGTGTTCATAAATGTCATCTATCGTGTATCCACCAGAGTTCAGGGTGAGCACAAAATCATCATAGTAAAACTTGTTGTTCACATTTTCACGTATGTTGTATATTCGATTGTACGTTTCAAGAGAAACAAGTCCTAAACCATAAGGTTTTTCACTCAATTCGATAGGTGGGTAAAAGTCTAGACTCACTTCAGGTCCACGTCCATGCAGTGTAAACGTCTTACTTTCCACCGACATACTGTTGACGTTTTTGCTTATGTTGCGTCTTATATAAAAAAATTAAACACAAACGTCCACACTGTTGGCTGTTAAACGTTTGCTCACGTTTCACATTATAATATATCTTGATCCTGTTTCCAAAATAGGCCTCTAGTTCCATGGGCGGGGGCAAATTCCCAAAACTGTCAAAGTACCATACAGTAGATCCCTCTTTGACATAAGCTACATAATGTGTTCCAGGTCCTCGGTGATCATCCAAATTGACAACAGCACATTCATGTTTCCAGGGTTGTGAGGGTAATTGGTTTCGCATAAACACACCTCGAAAATGAGAAAGCTTCAGTTGTTTAGCATAGCTTTCCACTTGCTGATGCGTCACGGCATGTCTTGCTATGGTTGAGGTTAAAGATGTTTTTTTTATTTCGAAAAGGTGAAATTCCAAATCCTTGTTGATAAAAGGCTGGCTTCAAATTGACATTTCTAGCCCCCATAGCAATGGCCTCCATTGTTTCATTGTGTCGCTGACTTTCATTGAGTTGTTGCTTGCCCTGTTGCACGGCTTTAATGGTTTTTGCCACTGCACTGGCGCCGCCTAAAAGTGAACCTAGAGCAGCCAGACCAGCGAATAATGCAGGTAAAAATCCCGCTCGTTTGGGGACGGGGATCACTCGCCCTTGTTTTGAACCCTGTCGCTGACGTTTTGGAATAACATGTCTCTGTGCTACTCGAAGAGCTTTCCTTATGGTCAACACATTATTTTTTCTTTTTTTCTTTCGCAAGGGCTAGTCCACGAATGTCATAAGCCCAGGCTTTGCCAAGGACAGGCTCATATTTTTTGTCTTTCTCACCACATATCTTTGTTTCACCATGATGATGATGACCAACAACCTTTCGCAAGAAAGTTTAAGTCACAACTAACATTAGATTGTTATTTCATGGCTGTATATTCCAATTCTACATAAAGTGGGAAATCATTTATGGTTTTTCCAGCTTGCTTTTCATTCCATGTCAACAGGAGATGAAAGGATAATTCGTCTCCTGCATTGACCATTTCATGGTTATGGACCAACATCCTATGACCATTTATCTCTATTTGTAAATGGTTCTCATCAGGTATGGCATATTTGATGTGAATGGTTCCATTATAGTGTAGTCGATAGTGGCTTAAACCCGAAGCAAGCACATAGGTCAAGTGCTGGTCATGAACTAGCGGTATATGGTTTCTCTCATTCACAGGTTTTACATTTGTCAGATGCACTAAAATACAGATGAGATAAATTTATAAAGACTTTTCATTTCATAGGTCACGTATCGCTTGGTACAGACATCATCATCTTCTTGTGGGTCTTTCACGTGAATAATGCGGTGATGATTACCGCTATAGCCATCCACCGTAAGCTGAGGCACTTTATCATAAAACTCATACACCTTGTTATCCACATACTTTTTTGTAGTAACGTCTGTAGACACTTGAGGATGTTTTACATGAGTTAACCACTTTCCTTTAAAGTCATAATCTCCTTGTTTTGTGCGTGACACTACTGACCTATCCACATAGTGTTTATTAGCAGGATCTGTTTCTTGTTTAGGATCATGTATGGGAACAGACCTAGCTTTGACCATCAACGCACGTCCAAAGACATCCATCGTCAACCTGTAGTACCAGTCTACTGTTTCTATGACAAGGCTCGGTGTCCTGTATATAGACAGCCTGCTAGCCTCTCTAAGCCTTAGTTGAAATGAAGCTAATTAAGCAGCAAGAGTCATTCCCCGTGAGGGACATGGTTTCCCATCTCTGCCCCACATCACGTGAACAACGCCATGGTTCACTGTTTCCATCTTCCATTCGCTGCATTATTGTGGGACCTTCCGGCTGTGGAAAAACCAATCTTTTACTGACACTTATTACAGCGTCCAATGGTCTGTTTTTTCAAAATATTTATATTTTCGCAAAATCTCTCTACCAACCCCTCTACGTGTTTCTGGATCAAGTCAGGTCTGGATTAAAAAATGAGAATATGGGGTATTTTACATTTTCCACGCAAGAAAATGTTATTTCACCGGATGAGGTAAATCCTGATCCACTCATGATTTTCGATGATGTATCCACTGAACGACAAGGTATCATTCAAAGCTATTTCAGCATGGGTCGACACAAACATATCGATTGCTTCTATCTTGGACAAACGTATTCTAAAATGTCCAAACAGTTGATTCGTGACAATGCCAATGTCATTGTTTTATTTCTCCAGGACGAGAGGAACAGTCGTTACATTTATAATGAACATGTGAATCCGGATATGACCTTTCAAATGTTTACAGAATTGTGTGGCAAGTGCTGGAACACACAACGTCATGCCTATTTAGTGATTGACGAACAAAGTGAACTCAACCAAGGGCGGTATCGCTTAGGGTTTGATCATTTTATTGCTATTTAAGGCACTGTATCATTCCCTCTCAAGTCATTTGTCACGACATCATGGCGTTAGCAGAGAGTCAATTGAAAAAGCATATTATTAGAGCAAAAAATACTATTCGCCAAAAGTTTCGTCAATTGAAACGATCGCGTGCGGATCATGCTTTGTTTATTCAACAACATTTAGCACCTCCGCTAAAAGCTATGTTGAAACCCTCTTTCAAGCCATCTGAAACGCTACCTACCGTTTCACAAGCCAGTCAGACGCACCACGAGGACTCTGAGGAAGAGGAAGAGGAAGATGAACAGGAAGATTTAACTAGTGTTATCGAAGTTGAGGATAATGAGGAACAAGTGTTTATGCCTCAAAAAAAGGCATCACCCCTTGCAGAGTTTTTAAGAAAAAGGAAATCCTTGGCCATGGTCGAAACCCCTTCCCCTTCCAGATCGTCTCCATTTTCACAACTCTTGGCCACCCCTCAACATAAAGCTCAACTGAAAAACATTTTAATAAAATATTATGGATCAACACTGGAACCCTATTTCACCAATCTATTTGTTGGAAACACAGATACCACATATGGCGTTCGCTATGAGAATGATAGTTTTAAAATTGGTGATTCATCGATTAAATTTAGTCGTACTAAAGCTGTCATTAGAAAGATCAACTATAAATTAACACCAGGACTGTTAAAGCTACTATTCTCTCGGACTCCCTCATCTCAAGATTATACGTCAGAGGACCTTAGTAAATATAAATCCATTTTATTGGATACCCATGCTCACAAAAGACAGTATGATCCCACTCAACAAGTGAATGCTAATATATCCCAAAAATATAAAACCATCATTGCAAAAATGTTCCCCACTAGTCAAAGTGGTCGTCGTAAAGTGTCCGCTTCAGGGGTGACATTTAAACCATTAAAACCCCTTGTGGATGTTACCTACTGGCACAATCCAAATAAACTCGTCCAGCGACTACAGCTGTTGCATGCTTCACGTCAAGCCGGCCATACTGGTCACGATTGGGAAATTCAAGAAATTGAGGAAGAACTTCGAAATGCCCAAATTATTGTTCAAGCCCTCACCCATTAAAATGGGTATTGCTCACGAGTTGCATCGTCCAGCTAGACGTCACTATCAGCGACTCAATGTGATTTCACAGGGTGAGGATGAACTTTGGCAAGCAGACTTGGTTGAAATGATTCCCTATGCTAACGTTAACGATGGTGTACGCTATATGTTGACGGTCATTGATGTTTATTCCAAAATGGCGTTTGTTGAACCTGTGCGTCGCAAGTCTAGTCCACTAGTCACCAAAGCCTTTCAACATATTATTCAACAATCTAAACGTCAACCTCAGCTGCTACAAACCGACCAGGGAAAAGAATTTTTCAACAAGGAATTCTCCAGTTTTCTCAAATCTAAGGATATTCACCATTACACCACGTACAGCAATCTCAAAGCCAGCGTGGTCGAGCGGTTCAACCGAACATTGAAAACCCATATGTGGAAAGCGTTTACCGCTCAGGGCACTTATCGCTGGTTGGACTTGTTACCTGAGTTAGTGTCACGTTACAACGACACCAAACACAGAACCATTGGGACCAAGCCACGACTTGTAACTAAAAATATTCCACAACTGGGTAAACGGTTTAACCCCATAAAAAACAGCAGACCCTAAACGTCATCGCCTTAACATTGGGGACCATGTTCGTGTGAGCAAATTCAAGTCCGTCTTCGACAAGGGCTACACCCCAAATTGGGGGACTGAACTATTTCGAATTCGTCAAGTCAACCTGAACAGTCCAGTCACATATTTACTCGAGGACCTCAACCATCAACCCATAAAAGGCAGGTTTTATCTTCAAGAACTTCAAAAGACAGCGTTTCCTAAACATTACCTTGTGGAAAAAGTGTTGAAACAAAAAGGAAATAAACTATATGTAAAATGGTTGGGATTTAGCTGAGCCTTTAATTCTTGGATTAATAAATTACAAGTTGTGTGAACCTGTGTGTCTTGTATTTATTTATTTACTCATGTTGTACTTAACCTACAGTCCTATGTACAGTCCTCAGCTCCACATGTATTATGAGCAATACATATTTCTTTCTCTCTTCACCTGTGTTCTCTCTTACACTAACCCCCCCCCCCCCCTTCACCTCCCACCACTGTCAAAACAGGTTGTGACTTGTTAGCTCTTATCGTGCGCGTGTACAGGTGAACCTGTGTGTTAGATCATATTACACATGAACTCACATTTTCTCACGTATGAAGCAAAACAGGATGTGACTTGTTTCACAAGGAGGACGGTAATAAGGTCATTTCACACGTGTTCACATGTATTTCGTCACTTTCCTTTCATATCGTTATCACATTATAGTAGTGGGGGATTAGTGAACAACGTCAATTCATCACACACAAATGTAGTTAGGCCCTTTGACATAATTTAAATAAATTCATGGGCTAGTCCGTAGGAACCAGGCCAAAGGGACCCGTCCAAAGGGATCAGTCCAAAGAGACAAGGACTCGTCCACAAGGACTTGTCCACAAGGACTCGTCCACAAGGACTCGTCCACAAGGACCTGTCATCAATGACCTGCCAACAATGACCCGTCAACAATAACCCATCCATAGGGATCCGCTCTCCCACCCTCTTACAAAAGCCATGAGTGGGCAAGCGTAAAAAACAAAAACAAGCATGTTAATTCATAGTGGCTATCCACCGAACACATGCACTTTATGTAGAACAACGTTTAAATCCATATCGGCATTCAAACTCTCACATGTTGCAATTGGAAAGAGAGATTCTCTAAAAAATTACAATTTCACCCCCTAGTAGGGTAGATTTTATTTTTGGGTTTGAAATATGTTGTCCATTGGTAAAGGGGTGTCAGCCCGAGTTCAATGACACCTCATTCGTCAAAATCCGACCATGCGTTCGAGAGATATCGCGCCGCCGCCATCTTGTGAGGTGGGGAGGTGGAGGAGGCTGTAGAATCGCTACAAAACCACTACCGATATGTAATAATTAGGGTTCGAAAGTGTAAGACCTAAACTTATCCAGAATATACAAGCAAATATGACCTGAAAATAACTGATTTAAAGATGGCCGTATTTTTGAATTATAAATCCAAGCGACAATATTCTTCTTATTCTTCTACTTTTTAAGTGCCTCGTCCTGCAATAACATTGGCGATCAGTTGCATGATCTGCTGTTTGTCCATAGCTGTTCTAAACAGTGACACTACATTAAGTCCAAACCACTGCCTTAAGTTCTATAGCAAGGATATTCGTCTGCGTCCTGGACCCCTAATGCCATCAATCTTCCCTTGGATAATTAATTGCAAGATTTGGTATTTGTTGTTGCGCATGAAATTACTAATGATCTCCTTTTGATGATACTGAGAATTTCCGAGTCTTAGTTCATACGCCGCAGTACTACCACATTTGTGACTTTAGCTGTCCATGATATCCTTAAAGTCCTGCGATACGTCCACATTTCAAATGCTATCAGTTTCTCACTTAAAACCTTGGTAAGTGTCCATGATTCAAGTCCATAGAGCAGGACACTAAAAACGTAGCATCGAAGCAGTCGGGCGCGTAATGACAGACTTAAATCACGGCTGGTCAAAACTTCTCTCATTTTCATGAAGGAACTTCTGGTCTGCTCAATTCTATAGCGAATTTCTTGACTAAGTCCCAGTTATCATTGATTTGAAATATTAAATATTTATATGATGAAACCCTTTCAATTCTTTCATTACCAAGTGTAAGAATGCCCTGAATTTCACCTTTGTTTCCACTAACAACCATCCACTTTGTTTTTTTCTTACATTTAAATGTAATCCCATGGCATTACTCTCTTCAGAAATGGAATCCAGTAGTGTATGTAGATCATCCATACTTGTTGCAAGGATGACAGTGTCATCAGCATATCGGATGTTATTAATGATAGATCCAATTACCACTACTCCTTGACACTTTCCATCAAGAGCATTTTGGAAAAAAAAACAGAATAGATGTTGAAGAGGAGTGGAGTAAGAATGCAACCTTGGTGAACTCCCATTCATAATCGATACTTCTTCAGACATCTGACCATCAACTCGTACAGTAGCACGTTGATTCCAGTACAGATTTCCAATTAATCGGATGTCACGTCCATCTAGTCCCAGGTCACATAAAATGTTCATCAATTTATCGTGTTGAACAGTGTCAAAGGCTTTTTCATAATCTATGAAACACTTGTAAACATCGACACGAACATCAGGACATCGTTGAATCAACAACAATCCCTTCGAGATTTAATTGTTAACTACATTCTTTAGTCCTATTTTCATATTAATGTTCTGAATATACATGTTTAAGTGGTTATTTACAGTGTATTTCTGTAAACACTGGTTCCCGTTCTTTAAGTTGAGGATGATTGCACACCAACAGCTGCCGAATGATGATGTCCTTAGCAAAAATGCTCAAAATGTGGCCTAATGATTACAAACAAGAAGTTCCGTGACGAACTAAAGAGCCTACTTTTCTTAAAATTAAGATTCATGCCAATGATTAATCTACAGTAGGCTATATGAACCTATCTAGAATAATGACGAAATTAAGTTGGTAATATCTAAACGTCTAATTAGTTCGAAATATAGACAGCATTTAATAACAGTTGGCAGCCCTGATTGCTCTTAAGATAACTTAGAGTCATATCTGTTATGTTACACATAGCACATACGAAATTTGGTTGAAATCAAACTGATAGTATAGAAGTTACAAGTATTTAAAAAATGGTCCTATCAGCCGGCTTGGAATCATGTTGGTGGAACTGAAGTATATAAGTTACTCAAAATTAAACAAAAATGTCAGGTATATACGTGTGAATAGTTTACTGTAATGCTGTCGGCTTGCATAATTTCTAGTATATTGGTATTTGGATAAAAAATAGAGAGAGCAATTATTTACAGTTGGCAGCCCTGGTGGCTCTTAAGAATACTCTCAGTCATATCTGTTTATGTACACATATTAAATACAAAATTTGGTTGAAATCCAATTGATAGTGTAGAAGTTATATGCATTTAAAAATTGTATTTTTCAGAAGGCTTAAAATTATTTTGGCAACACTGTCATGTATGGCCTCCTGGAAATTAAACTGAAATAGTATTATCTACGTGTGTGCTAATTTTGGAATAGCTCCCATGTATACCTTCCACGATATCCAACATGGAGCTCAAATTTCTAGTGCGATTTTCCTGCAGTTGGTAGCACTGACATCATTTTCAAATATGGGCGTGAGATATTCCGGTGTACATCTTTACTCATACAAAATTTGGTTTCGATTGCTGCAGCCGTTTAAGAGTTGATAGGAGGGGACACACACACAGCCAGACAGACAGAAGGACAGACAGACAGACACGCACATTTTCCCGGATCGATCTCATAAGTCAACTTTTTTCTAATTTTTAGCCTACTTTTCACATTTTTTAAAAAAAAATGAGGATGAAGTAGACTTATGAGATCGGGCAAATGTGTGTCTCTCTGTCTGTCTGTCTAGCTGTGTGTGTGTGTGTGTGTGTGTGTGTCCCTATCAACTCCTAAACGACTGGAGCAATCGAAACAAAATTTGGTAGGAGTAAAGATCTATACCTGAATATCTCACGGCCATATTTGAAAATGATGTCAGTGCTACCAACTGCTAAAAAATCGCAATTCAAATTTGAGCTTCTTGTTGGATATCCTGGAAGGTATGAATGGGATCTATTTCAAAATTGGCACACGTATAGATAATAATATTGCAGTTTAATTTCCAGGAGGCCATACATGGCAGTGTTGCCAAAATGATTATAAGCCTGCTGATAGATCCAATTTTTAGATGCATATAACTTCTACACTATCAATTGGAATTCAACCAAATTTCGCATGTTGTATGTGTACATAACCAGATATGACTGAGCGTATTCTTAAGACCCACCTGGGCTGCCAACTGTTAATAAATGCTCTCAATTTTTTTATATCCAAATACCCATATATCAGAAAGTATGCAAGCCGACAGCTTTAAACTATGCACACGTATAGTACCTGATATTCTATATTAATTTGTCAGTATGCCTTCCTTCGGAGGGAAAGTAAAGCCGGCGGTCCCATGTCATAGGTTTATGGCATGTTAAAGAACCTTCCACTAATTGCACCTGTGTGAAGCTAAATTGGATAGGTTAAGAACGTAAACAACGCTCTTAGGTTTCTATGTTCGTTGCCAAGAGCCGACTGCGGTGGTGTCTAGTAGCTAAGTTCTGAACTTGGCCTAGTAATCGTTGATGGTGGCGCTTGTTGGCAAAAGTAGGAACTATTTGAAAAATTCTAAGTTGCAGCACTTAAATTAAAAAACATAACACACACTAATACAGTCATCACAATTAACACCGGTTATCAGACAGATTCTACACACACCCAAAGTACACGGGGCTACATGACCGCGTTGTCGCAGCCCCTAAGCTTAAGAACCAACCAACCAACCTATATTAATTTGGAGTAACTAATATACGTCAGTGCTACCAACATGATTCTAATCCTGCTGAGAGGTCCAATTTTATAATGCATGTCACTTCTATACTAACTAATGGATTTCATCCAAAATTGACAAACCAATAGATCATATTATTTCAGATTATTTCTGGCCAATACATGTATGTCATTGTTGCCAACATGATACTACGCCCGCTGTTAGATCCAATGTTTAACTGCATGTAACGTCCATGATATCCATTGGACTTCAACCAAATTTTGTATTCTGTACCTTGAGAGATGGAACTAAGAATATATTCAGTCACCAGGGCTGCCAACTGTAGTTCTGTATTAGGCTACATTATGCCAGGTATACAGTATTTCGAACTAATTAGAAATGTCGATATTACCAACTTAATTTCGTCATTATTCTAGATAGATCCATATAGATTAATAATTGGCATGAATCTTAAATTTTAAGAAAAGTTGGCTCTTTAGTTCGTCACGGTACTTTTTGTTGCAAAATGTGAAAAGTAGAATAAACAATTGACAAAATATGCATTTGTATGACAAATAAAAACCACTGTATTTGTGACGATAATCACTTGATTTGCATCGGAAACCTTTCGGCCATGACATTAGACGTAAAGAAAAGATATGATTTCCTAAACAGCTGAGACCTAGTGATGACGGTAAAAGGCTAGAACAGCCTGTCTACTAACAATGTGTTGAGAGATCTGATATTTTGAAATGTCTACAAACTGCTCTAACAACGACTTTTCTGATGTAAAGGAGTTCTTATAAAAGCAGCTGAAGCAGAGAACTGCAATAATATACAATTCTAATAGTGGGTTAGGGCCTATTGCTGAAGTGCAATCACAGCAAGAGTACACTCGTATCCAAAAGTTAAGCATAATCACTAAACGAGGCCATACTGCCTGATAGAAATGTCAGACGGATTGCTGAACAAACGGTAGCTGAATCACACACTATATGTCACACAACTTGTCCAAAAAACAGTGCCAGCGACGTGGCATGCTCTCTATCAGATGTTCCAAGAGCTTCTTGTGGCAGTCGATGCCATTCCTCAGAAAGGGCAATGCGAAGGTTTTGGAGAGTCCTTGGTGGAGGCTGACGGGATGCAATTCGCCTCCCCAATGCGTCCCAGGCATGTTCTATAGGATTCAGATACGCAGACGTCACTGGCCAGTCTATGCGATGAAAGTCTTCCTCAGCCAGGAATTCATCCACCAGAGCAGTGCGGTGCGGTTGGGCATTATCGTCCATTAAGGAGAGGTCTGGACCAAACGCACATCTGAAGAGTCGAACATATGGTATCAGTACCTCATCCCTGTATCTCCGAGCGTTCACAGTGTTCCTCGGACCACCCACGAACATGTGCAGGCCCGTACGGCCATTCGACATGATGCCGCCCCACACCATGACGCCACGACCACAATTCTGGTCCCGTTCCACGATGTTCCTGTGGTTGTATCGGCTACCCGGTTCTCTCCAGATTAATGTGCGACGGTAATCGTTTTGCAAACTGAAGCGGGATTCATCTGTGAAGAGCACATGCCTCCATTCATTCATGGTCCAGTTTCGACGTTGACGGCTCCACAGTAAACAGGCCCGCTGGAGTGAGCGGGATGCACACCGTTGGACGTCTGGCAAACAGCCCTGCTGTTCTGAGCCTCCGGTACACAGTTTGCCGCGAAACGGCAACCCCTAAGACGGCTGCAAGCTCCGCTGAAAATTGTCTTGCAAGTGCACCCCGATTTCGTCGGACGGTTAAGGCCAGATATCGGTCCTGCTGTGGGGTGGTTGTGGTTACTCTTGGTCGACCTGGTACCGACCTACGACTAACATCTCCCTAGTCTCGAAATCGTCTTCAAAACCTGGAAATGACACTTTTTGGCACATTCAAGGATACGGCGACATCGGTCTGTGTCTGGCCTGCTTCCAGGTGGCCGAGTATTCTAGCCTGCAAAACGGGGTCCAAATGGCGTCGTTGTGCCATTATGTTGTCATGTTCACCACGAGCCTACACTCCGCACACTATAACAGGGCAAACATGACCGAGGGAATATGGGGCGCATGCACTGGCTGTGTTTACCTTGCGGTTACGTCGCTAGTCAAAGCAGAGAATACTCCTTTCCTATACAGAGCGAACACGTAAGGTTGGTAGGTTCATATGTCGTGCGATTTTCGGTCTATTTCCAGTTGTCATGCTTATTCGTAACTTTAGGACACTAGTGTAGCCATACTTTCATAGATTAGTTGGGGTAGGAAGACTGTTTGTTGATTAGATTGTCATTTCTCAGTCTTGTAGGTACAATTGAGTCTCGCAAACTCGGCCTAATGTGGACCGAAGGGCGGCCAAATTCGCGAAAATGCCGGGTTAGCGGGACATGTGTTAAAAAGAAGAAATAGGCTGTTTGTTTTGGTTTAAAAGTAATGCAATGCAGTACATGTATTTGTTTTTAACAGAAACACAAGTTTTAAAACGATTAAGCCACTACAATTACAGTACTTGAATATAGAGTTCAGTACTGTGCTGCATAAAAATCAAGGGAAGCAATTAAATTATAAAAGAACAGTTAGAAAAACTAGGCCTACAAATTATTGGTATAATATGTACACTGTACAGTTTATGTACAAAACAATTCCTGTACGCAAATAGTTTTTTCACTCAATGAAAGTTACCATTTACTTTTTTGCTCAAAAAAAGTTAGTAATGTTCTTTTGCTTTTCGCTTTGAAAACTGTTTCTTGAATACACGTCACAAAGACCGGGAAGAAACAGAATATCCACAGCGGAGAAGACTTAAGAAAACATAATAACGCTCTGTGCGGAAACACAAAAACATACAGGGCAACATTGTGATTAGAGATGGGCAGCAGTCGACTGAAAACAGTCGAATTAGTCGATAGTTAAAACAATCGACTTATTCGACTGCTTTAAAAAAACAGTCGAATGAATTCAACGACTACTCACCGTATCATAAACAAGTCGTTTGCAAACGACTGATCCCAAAGCTATCGTTGGAAATCATTCGAATGAAACAAGTCGATGGCAAACGACTACTTCCAAGCGAATGGAATCATTCGAATAAAAGTAGTCGTTGTAAACGACTGATCCCAAAGCAATCGTTGGAAATCATTCGAATGAAATAAGTCGTTGGCAAACGACTACTTCCAAGCGAATGGAATCATTCGAATAAAAATAGTCGTTGTAAACGACTGATCCCAAAGCAATCGTTGGAAATCATTCGAATGAAACAAGTCGTTGGCAAACGACTAATTCCAAGCGAATGGAATCATTCGAATTTAAGTAGTCGTACTAATCAAACGACTTCTTCAGGATAACTTCATGCTACAATTCATTGTGCTGTGTGTTTATTGTAGAGCTTTAATTAATAAGTTAAGTATACCTTTAGGTGCCTATAGTTTTATACAGTTCGTTGATTCTTTCAATGAAATAGCCTAAATCCAATTGTCCAAGTTATTAGACAATTCAATATTTAGGTTATGTTTGAACTCCAGATACCGGTTTTGTGGCACATCATCCCAGGCAAGCCGGTAAATACCTTTGCCTCCCAGTCAGATGGATCATTTAGCCGTAATTTTAAATTAGAGTAAGGTTGTAGTATGCGTGGTCAGATTTAGACAATAGCCTACTCCATGAAGGGGTCATGGCTACGCCTTCTATGTTTGTTTAATGAATATAGTAACTGAAATGAGGGATGTATACTGATTTTAAGATTTGTGGAATGAGTTTATGATTTTTTAAATATAATTTAATGAAGTCTTCAGTAAAGTTGAAGGAGACATGATCGTGTTTAGACAATAGCCTACTCCATGAAGGGGTCATGACTATGCCTTCTATGTCTGTTTAAGGTGTAGTGTGGCTGAAATGAGGGAGGTTTACTGATTTTGGTGTTTGTGGAGTAGTCTTTTCGTTTATAATTTAGGTTTTTGTGAAGCTTGTTGCGGAGTTGTTTTATGGATTTTATTGCTCTGCAAATGAAGTGTATTAGGGGTTTCTGGGTTTGGTTTAGCTGTAGTTTACAGGGTTATGGCTGAGAGTTGTTGTAGCTGGCCTAACAGCTGTGTCAGAGCAGAGGCGTGCTGTGTGGGAGGGGGGGGGGGGAGGGGTTAGTGGCAAAGGCATGAGGGCAGGGATGGAAGAGTTGTAGCGTTGTCTGTGGTTAAACTGCCGTTGCCTCATGGCTGATTTTATGTACTGACATCCATCATAAGATAGAGTGGTGATGTGAATCTCTACATCTATTGCAGCGGGTACTGTGAGGACAGCTTGACCGTACGCACAAATGGATTCTGGTCGTCAATTGTTTGGAGATGGGCAGCACCGCAGCAGTCAACTGAAAAATGTTAAATCCGTCGACTTGTTTGACTGCTTTTAAAAAACCCTTTGGTCAATGGTTGGTGCTATCAAAAAACCTATTTGACATAAATTTTTGGCACTTATCCGACAAATATTATGAACTTTGAATTGATTCGATATTTCACGTATTAAGAGAGTTATAACGACATTTCACTTTTTCGAAAAAAAAAGCCCCCCCCCCCCATTTTCACCCCCTTTAACCGATTTTGCCCATTAACGAACTCGACCGATTTTTTAAGGGGTTACATATTATGTAAAACCCTCGGCGAGCACGGCCCGGGAGGGCCCGTCAGCGGGGTTCTCCTGCGAACGGACGGTTCGCCACGCGAGACAAATGCCTCGCTGTGCTGCTTCTTTTATTAATTTAAGGTACATAGGCATAACAAATAGATTGCGGTACAATAATGGGCCGCGGCCCGATAGCAACGTGTATCGGGCCACGGCAGAGTCAGTGTATACAGAAATTATATTACAATCAGGTATTTCATTATCTAACATTGTCCACAGTGCAGACAAGACTGCTGCAGTTAGTTCTGCTTCATTTACGGTTGCTGGCCAACGAAAGGCCTGGGCCCAAGCTATGTTGAACTCGGGGATGATCCCAGCCACGCTCTGTGGGGTGGCGTCCGCATACACTTTGATTTCCCGTCCGGTTCGTTGCATGATTCTTGGAATGTCCATAAATTCGTCCGTAAGAATTCTTCTAGGCCAGTAGGCCTCACGTGAGAGGGTGTGCTTGGGTATGAATAATGGCCACCCCATGACCCAGCACACCCAGCTCATGAATCCTGCTGCCTGCTGCGATTGCTTATCCTCATAGAAGGGGATATCCCGAAGGATTTGTTTCACTCGTTGTTTGGTATTGGGCGGTAACAGGATGCACTGTGCGGCTAAGTTTATAGTTACGCCCAAGTATTGGATTATCACTGAAGGGTTTAGAACACTTTTACGTTCATTAATCGTAACACCAACCACCACTTGTAGAAACAAGATGAGCTCATCCACGGGTATGTCAGGCCCGTGGATGAGCCAATCATCAAGGTAGCAAATCATTGTTACCTGCGGGAACTGTTCCTTGACCAACTCTGCTACGGCTTCCGCCCATCGCTGCATGATGCTAGGTGCTAGTGAGTGACCCATGGGAAGGCGGTTCCAGCAGTAGTATTCGTTCCTGTAGTAGATCCCGTACGTGAAGGTGTCTCTGTTCCTGAGGGGGATATGGTAAAAACCACTTTTAAGGTCCACTTTAATGGCAACATGCCCTTCCGGGATGCTGGCCAGGGCCTGCGCCGCACTCTTTAAGGAGAATTTAGGTTTGTTCACATATGGGGTCCACTCGGAAAGATCGTATATCACTCTGGCTGCACCATTGGGTTTAGATACAAGGAACAATGGGAACACGAAGTAGGGTTTGAAACGAAATATCACACGTGTTGCTAACAAGTCTTGAATCACTGTATCCATTATGTGAGACGGTCTGGTACGTCGAAACACTGCGGGAGCTCCGGCTGGTCTTGGTAGCGAGACGCCATCTCGTAAGATTTGAGTTGCATAATGGCCGAGAGGCGTATCGCAATATGGTATGGGCAGGGCTGCTTCAATGCCGGTGCTGGTATAGTGGGTTGGTGGCACTGGCTTCTTGGATGGAGTTTCCACGTGGATTGCTGGAAATCCCTGTTGGTCCGTGTAGATGGTTCGAAGCAATGTAGGAGGTCGATTTGGGTATCTCGGATCATACTGCCATATGTCATCTTCTTCTAGGTCGTCTGGCTCCTGGTCTGGGTCCAGAATGTTCAGTTGATTTGGTGCATTGTTGTCTGCTGCCTGTTGTTGGTCGGGGGTGCCCGGACCTTCCCTCGGGTTGCCGGGGGCCGCCACGTCCATGCCTTCGGATTCGGAGATGAAGTCCGTAGGGGCACTGTCCCATATTATCCATTGCCATTCCTGGTCGAATCTATCGGCGATGTTATTGGGTAGTATAGGTTGATTTTCAATAGGCTCTTCTTCTGGCATGTAATTTGCCCAAAATTCTTGGAGAGTGGTTTGCAGGTTCGGTACGGAGGGGAGCTGGACGTAGCTGGGGGCTGGCGACTGAGACCGCTCCAAACCCTTGGCCCAGCCGGCCTCCGATACCGGCCGCCTCCTCCTCCGATGTGTAGGTCGACACATACCGATCGCGGGAACTTTTCCGGAGTAGCTGCTGTGGTGTCCCCGTCCGCCGAGAAGAACTTAGACCAACTGACGGGTTCGCCCGGGCGCGGCCCGCCTAAGTACTTACGGCAGAGCCGCGCGTACCTCGGCGAGCACGGCCCGGGAGGGCCCGTCAGCGGGGTTCTCCTGCGAACGGACGGTTCGCCACGCGAGACAAATGCCTCGCTGTGCTGCTTCTTTTATTAATTTAAGGTACATAGGCATAACAAATAGATTGCGGTACAATAATGGGCCGCGGCCCGATAGCAACGTGTATCGGGCCACGGCAGAGTCAGTGTATACAGAAATTATATTACAATCAGGTATTTCATTATCTAACATTGTCCACAGTGCAGACAAGACTGCTGCAGTTAGTTCTGCTTCATTTACGGTTGCTGGCCAACGAAAGGCCTGGGCCCAAGCTATGTTGAACTCGGGGATGATCCCAGCCACGCTCTGTGGGGTGGCGTCCGCATACACTTTGATTTCCCGTCCGGTTCGTTGCATGATTCTTGGAATGTCCATAAATTCGTCCGTAAGAATTCTTCTAGGCCAGTAGGCCTCACGTGAGAGGGTGTGCTTGGGTATGAATAATGGCCACCCCATGACCCAGCACACCCAGCTCATGAATCCTGCTGCCTGCTGCGATTGCTTATCCTCATAGAAGGGGATATCCCGAAGGATTTGTTTCACTCGTTGTTTGGTATTGGGCGGTAACAGGATGCACTGTGCGGCTAAGTTTATAGTTACGCCCAAGTATTGGATTATCACTGAAGGGTTTAGAACACTTTTACGTTCATTAATCGTAACACCAACCACCACTTGTAGAAACAAGATGAGCTCATCCACGGGTATGTCAGGCCCGTGGATGAGCCAATCATCAAGGTAGCAAATCATTGTTACCTGCGGGAACTGTTCCTTGACCAACTCTGCTACGGCTTCCGCCCATCGCTGCATGATGCTAGGTGCTAGTGAGTGACCCATGGGAAGGCGGTTCCAGCAGTAGTATTCGTTCCTGTAGTAGATCCCGTACGTGAAGGTGTCTCTGTTCCTGAGGGGGATATGGTAAAAACCACTTTTAAGGTCCACTTTAATGGCAACATGCCCTTCCGGGATGCTGGCCAGGGCCTGCGCCGCACTCTTTAAGGAGAATTTAGGTTTGTTCACATATGGGGTCCACTCGGAAAGATCGTATATCACTCTGGCTGCGCATTGGGTTTAGATACAAGGAACAATGGGAACGCGAAGTAGGGTTTGAAACGAAATATCACACGTGTTGCTAACAAGTCTTGAATCACTGTATCCATTATGTGAGACGGTCTGGTACGTCGAAACACTGCGGGAGCTCCGGCTGGTCTTGGTAGCGAGACGCCATCTCGTAAGATTTGAGTTGCATAATGGCCGAGAGGCGTATCGCAATATGGTATGGGCAGGGCTGCTTCAATGCCGGTGCTGGTATAGTGGGTTGGTGGCACTGGCTTCTTGGATGGAGTTTCCACGTGGATTGCTGGAAATCCCTGTTGGTCCGTGTAGATGGTTCGAAGCAATGTAGGAGGTCGATTTGGGTATCTCGGATCATACTGCCATATGTCATCTTCTTCTAGGTCGTCTGGCTCCTGGTCTGGGTCCAGAATGTTCAGTTGATTTGGTGCATTGTTGTCTGCTGCCTGTTGTTGGTCGGGGGTGCCCGGACCTTCCCTCGGGTTGCCGGGGGCCGCCACGTCCATGCCTTCGGATTCGGAGATGAAGTCCGTAGGGGCACTGTCCCATATTATCCATTGCCATTCCTGGTCGAATCTATCGGCGATGTTATTGGGTAGTATAGGTTGATTTTCAATAGGCTCTTCTTCTGGCATGTAATTTGCCCAAAATTCTTGGAGAGTGGTTTGCAGGTTCGGTACGGAGGGGAGCTGGACGTAGCTGGGGGCTGGCGACTGAGACCGCTCCAAACCCTTGGCCCAGCCGGCCTCCGATACCGGCCGCCTCCTCCTCCGATGTGTAGGTCGACACATACCGATCGCGGGAACTTTTCCGGAGTAGCTGCTGTGGTGTCCCCGTCCGCCGAGAAGAACTCAGACCAACTGACCTGATTTGGTGCATTGTTGTCTGCTGCCTGTTGTTGGTCGGGGGTGCCCGGACCTTCCCTCGGGTTGCCGGGGGCCGCCACGTCCATGCCTTCGGATTCGGAGATGAAGTCCGTAGGGGCACTGTCCCATATTATCCATTGCCATTCCTGGTCGAATCTATCGGCGATGTTATTGGGTAGTATAGGTTGATTTTCAATAGGCTCTTCTTCTGGCATGTAATTTGCCCAAAATTCTTGGAGAGTGGTTTGCCCGGGCGAACCCGTCAGTTGGTCTAAGTTCTTCTCGGCGGACGGGGACACCACAGCAGCCGGGAGCGCGTCGGAGCATGCCACCGAAAGTTTCACCGCAGAAGAAGAAGATCTCTACGGCCAAGCCTGGCACGACTCCGCGACTAGCAACCAACGTAGCCCAACACTTCAAAGAAAAGAAAACCAACACACCAGTTAAGAAAGGGTCTACCAGCACCAAGACGCATCACTCAACACATTCTAGGACACCTTCGCCTGCGAAGCAACCGCCGCCTCCAGAGTGTCCTTCAGGTTCGACAAGCACAGACACAGTTTCGATATCCACGGAAACACAGATGGCGGCCACTAATGAACAGATTCTCGAAGCTCTACAGCAAATCAATACCCGGCTGGATTTTTTAGAGGTCCAGCAGCAGGCAGAGCCACCAGACGAGGCCGAGGAAGAGGAAGACGACCCAGACAACGATCAAGAGAGACCACACGCATACCCATGGCGAACTCTCGTACCGGCCGACTACCCCAAGGGCCTTCCAGTTCCAACAGACCAACGAGTTTGTAACTTGGCAGCAGCCCTCAAGCAACAACTCCTGTTTGTGCCCACTGGCAGGGACCATCACGATGCTCAGGTGTCCCCGTCCGCCGAGAAGAACTTAGACCAACTGACGGGTTCGCCCGGGCGCGGCCCGCCTAAGTACTTACGGCAGAGCCGCGCGTACCTCGGCGAGCACGGCCCGGGAGGGCCCGTCAGCGGGGTTCTCCTGCGAACGGACGGTTCGCCACGCGAGACAAATGCCTCGCTGTGCTGCTTCTTTTATTAATTTAAGGTACATAGGCATAACAAATAGATTGCGGTACAATAATGGGCCGCGGCCCGATAGCAACGTGTATCGGGCCACGGCAGAGTCAGTGTATACAGAAATTATATTACAATCAGGTATTTCATTATCTAACATTGTCCACAGTGCAGACAAGACTGCTGCAGTTAGTTCTGCTTCATTTACGGTTGCTGGCCAACGAAAGGCCTGGGCCCAAGCTATGTTGAACTCGGGGATGATCCCAGCCACGCTCTGTGGGGTGGCGTCCGCATACACTTTGATTTCCCGTCCGGTTCGTTGCATGATTCTTGGAATGTCCATAAATTCGTCCGTAAGAATTCTTCTAGGCCAGTAGGCCTCACGTGAGAGGGTGTGCTTGGGTATGAATAATGGCCACCCCATGACCCAGCACACCCAGCTCATGAATCCTGCTGCCTGCTGCGATTGCTTATCCTCATAGAAGGGGATATCCCGAAGGATTTGTTTCACTCGTTGTTTGGTATTGGGCGGTAACAGGATGCACTGTGCGGCTAAGTTTATAGTTACGCCCAAGTATTGGATTATCACTGAAGGGTTTAGAACACTTTTACGTTCATTAATCGTAACACCAACCACCACTTGTAGAAACAAGATGAGCTCATCCACGGGTATGTCAGGCCCGTGGATGAGCCAATCATCAAGGTGGCGAACCGTCCGTTCGCAGGAGAACCCCGCTGACGGGCCCTCCCGGGCCGTGCTCGCCGAGGTACGCGCGGCTCTGCCGTAAGTACTTAGGCGGGCCGCGCCCGGGCGAACCCGTCAGTTGGTCTAAGTTCTTCTCGGCGGACGGGGACACCACAGTGTCCACAGTGCAGACAAGACTGCTGCAGTTAGTTCTGCTTCATTTACGGTTGCTGGCCAACGAAAGGCCTGGGCCCAAGCTATGTTGAACTCGGGGATGATCCCAGCCACGCTCTGTGGGGTGGCGTCCGCATACACTTTGATTTCCCGTCCGGTTCGTTGCATGATTCTTGGAATGTCCATAAATTCGTCCGTAAGAATTCTTCTAGGCCAGTAGGCCTCACGTGAGAGGGTGTGCTTGGGTATGAATAATGGCCACCCCATGACCCAGCACACCCAGCTCATGAATCCTGCTGCCTGCTGCGATTGCTTATCCTCATAGAAGGGGATATCCCGAAGGATTTGTTTCACTCGTTGTTTGGTATTGGGCGGTAACAGGATGCACTGTGCGGCTAAGTTTATAGTTACGCCCAAGTATTGGATTATCACTGAAGGGTTTAGAACACTTTTACGTTCATTAATCGTAACACCAACCACCACTTGTAGAAACAAGATGAGCTCATCCACGGGTATGTCAGGCCCGTGGATGAGCCAATCATCTAGGTAGCAAATCATTGTTACCTGCGGGAACTGTTCCTTGACCAACTCTGCTACGGCTTCCGCCCATCGCTGCATGATGCTAGGTGCTACTGCATGATGCTAGGTGCTAGTGAGTGACTACTACCTCTACCAAACGACTGCTCCCGAGCAGCCCGACCCCGCTCCTTATATACTTTTGCCGGACAGGCGCGTAACAAAGGAGCGAAGCGGAGGTGCACGGGCGCAGCCGCCTGGCGAGGAGCGGTCGGGCTGAGGGCCCATTGCTTTATTAATAATTAATGCAGCCTCATACATACAATTTACAAGAGAATATACACATGTGTCTACCGGACAAACAAAACAAAATGAAATTTAATGACCCTTGATCACTTCTTATATACAGGGTGTAATTGATATAATGGAAGTCCTTTACACTGGTGATAGAAGAGACAATTTTAAGCTTCCTGGGTAAAAAATTTGTCACCTATCTTTAAATTGAAAATTTATCATTAAAAAGTCAATGTTTTTAGGCTTTTCCGAAATTCTTCAACCAGAAGGTGAGGCAGCAGACTGGGGTAAACGGGACGGGGCGAGGTGGAGCGATGCACGGAGGAGAAGTTGTTACGTAATCGGAGCGTTGACCTTACTAGTTGAGGGGAGGTATCAGCTGTTACGAGGAAAGCGAGCGATACCCATCTCGTAAGAACATTTGTATTGTTGTTGTTGCTGTTGTTGTTGTTGTTGAAATTGCACGCAATGTCTTGGGACGTTATGACCGGCAGTATTGTGTAGCCTACTTTGTAAGTGTCATTGCCGTCCGGCACTTTAATGAAATACAGGGTGACAAAATTCCGACATCCCGTATTCTGTTCAGAACTAGCATTTAAGACGAAAGGAATACACTTGATGTTTTGTTTGAGAGGCTTGGCGATTTTGGTCATTTAGCCCCATGTGGTTGGGTGTGGGAAGAATTTGTCTGATAACCTGTGTTTTTGTGGTTTCTTTAGTTATGTGGGTGTTTGTAATTCAGGTGAGGATTGGTAAGGAGGCGGCCGTGGACTTTGTCTGGGGTAGAAGTGGGAAACCATGGAAAACTACTTTCAAGATTTAATACTAGTATGGTACCACATGTACATAGTAATAATAATAATAATAGCCAGCCTTGTGGTGTTGGGGTAGCGCGCCTGCCTCTCACCCGGAGGCCCCGGGTTTGATTCCCGGCTCCGTCAGGGATTTTAGAAACTGACGTGAGGGCTGGAACGGGGTGCACTCAGCCTAGTGAGGACAATTGAGTAGCTGTCTGACAGTGAGGCAGTGCCTCGATCACGAAAACCAAGATTAACGGCCGAAGGGACCCGATGCGCTGATCACGCGTTACCCCAATATCTGCAGGCCAAATGGCTGGGTAGCGGTCGCTTGGTAGACCTTGGCCCTTCACGGGCTGTAGTGCCAGGGGTTATTTATTATTTTAATGATAATAATAATAACATTAAAGCAAATATAGCGAGTTGGTTGGCCCTATCAAAAGGCAATAGCATTTAGAACGGGTAAAGACCATACCTATCATTGTCTCAAATACGGGCGTGATCCTAAATTCCTTGCTCCAAGACCTTAAAGAACTGGTTCTGGATACTCAAATTGACAAACTAATGCAGAAGGCAGTAGTTCTCTCAACAACCCGAATCGTCTGGAAATTAATGGGTAGCGATTTCGACTTTCCAGCTTAGAAGTGGCTGTTTCAGTAGCAATAGTTTGGTTCCCTGAAGCCCGTATAGTTATGTTGTGATGTACCAGCAATGTGTTATATGTACTGTATAAAACAAAAATAATAATTAAATGATAGTGAGGCTTTGAGCTCAGGTATTAGAGTGCTATCCTTCTCGAGGGTTCGACTGAGTCATGTAATACATGAAGGTGAACAAATACGACAGCCTTATGCCGATGGATGAAATGGCACGTACATGAAATTCTGTGAGCACAACATTCCGGAATCTCGACATACCCGCCAAAAATAAAAGTAGTGTGTCCAACAACATATTCTTATTATTATTATTACACACATTATAAGCGACTATATCTTTACTGAATGTTATTTATTTTTAAGTAGGGTTCCAATTGTTTAGGACGTTCAGTAAATAAATATGTTTGGTAACAATGATGATGGAAGAGACTTGAAAGCTTGTTGTGATGGTTGTTGTTAATTCATTTTAGGGGCTTGGGACATTTTTTATCAGCCCCGTGCAGTTGGGTGAGTGTTGGATTTGTCTGATAAACTGAGTTTCTGTGGTGACTGTAGTAGTATGTGTAGCTGTAGTTATTAGGGTCGTGAATGAGGTTGGTGCTCCGGGACTCCAAGTACCATACTATCCCGGCATGTGCTTGGAAAGCGCGTGGAAGATTCCAGGGAAATCCAAACTCAGGATAGCCACTGTCGGTGCTGAGTATGGACCTTCAATTACCGGACTTGCTGCGATCGTGGTGTACGATTAAATGCGCATGCCTACACCGCGGCGGTAGGCATTCCAACTTTGGGCTCGTGGGATGTCACGGGAAATCATCATGTGGCTGCAGATGGTGGGAAGTAAGGAAGCTTGTGTTTTTACATGACCGTAAATTTCGTGATCGTGAGCTACTGGACTGGTGAGACGCCAACAGCTGGACCGCTGCGCCATCACGCCCCGACTTGCATATCGGCCGTTGATGGTAAGCTGCCTCAATACTAGCACCCCATGAACATGAAGATGATGATAATAATAATAGTCTAATAATAATAAGAAGAAGAAAAGTCAGCATGTGTAGCTCTAAAGTTAGATTGCTAAAAATAAAAGTCTGGCAAATCGACATACCAAATAAAAAACATAAAGGAACTTAGGTTGGTTCCATAGTTTAAGGGCTGCGACAACGTGGTCAGGTAGCCCCGTAGAAGTTAGTGTGTCTAAAATTCTATTATTACTATTATTAGTACAGCAGTAGTAGCCTGGTATAATAATAATAGTATTATTAATATTTTTATTACAGTTGTTGCACTATCTTCACACAAAGATAGACCAAATCTTTAAGATTTCTATTTTCTATGCATAGTCCATGAGGCTGGCAAAATCCTAGACAGATCCACCATCACTAGTCATGTAGCCACTCCCCATGAAGGTGTGAAACAGCTGTTCATAGGCTCGGTTTGTGTATTTCAATGCCATTGGCAGACAAGACGAGGAGGTCACTCAACTCCAGACTCTTGTCAACATTCCTTAGCGATGGAGGGGAGGGCGATGGGGAGAAGTCAGCTGTACTGCTGAGGGGAACGAAGTGTAAGCCCGTTTCCAAGACATTGACCGACGATTTTTGTGATTTAATTCCACCTACACTAATTAAAATCCGACTGAATTTCATGAAGATATTTGCTTAGAATACCATCTTCTATCACCAGTGTAAAGGACTTCCATCATATCAAATACACCCTGTATAGTCCAGTACCTGCAAAGGAAACACACGTATAACACTTAACACATGAATCACTAATCACTGAGTTCTGTTCACCTGTCTTCATGGTCCCAGGAGAGTTGGACCCAGCGCTCCGCTGCCTGGTGAGAGTTCTGGTGTATAGCCAGGGCAAGTTCATAATCCAGTAACGAAGGCCACGATCCCGTCCTAGGAAGAACACGGTTTACAGAACTAGTCCGACTGATAGGATTCCTGGAGATAACGACCCGCCGGGAGGGTCGTTCTCGCAGGCTCATTTGGCTGCCGTTGCCCCTCGTCCGCCCCCGCGTGGTCCGCGTCCTCGGCCGGTCCCTCGCTGGAACCCTCCGCGGGTGACCGCGGGCTGACGAACTGGCTGTTGAAAGGTGAAGTTCGGAGGGAGCTCTAGTATCTCGTCTCCCCCGGCGCCGTCTAGCTGGATGGCGTAAGCCCAGCCCTTGGTGAGAGCGGCGTAAAGGAGATTCGCTCGGTTGAAAGCATATTTCCTCTGTCCTCGATCCAGGAGACGCCAATTGGACAGGAGATAAAGTGTCGTCTGAGCATCGTGATGGTCCCTGCCAGTGGGCACAAACAGGAGTTGTTGCTTGAGGGCTGCTGCCAAGTTCCAAACTCGTTGGTCTGTTGGAACTGGAAGGCCCTTGGGGTAGTCGGCCGGTACGAGAGTTCGCCATGGGTATGCGTGTGGTCTCTCTTGATCGTTGTCTGGGTCGTCTTCCTCTTCCTCGGCCTCGTCTGGTGGCTCTGCCTGCTGCTGGACCTCTAAAAAATCCAGCCGGGTATTGATTTGCTGTAGAGCTTCGAGAATCTGTTCATTAGTGGCCGCCATCTGTGTTTCCGTGGATATCGAAACTGTGTCTGTGCTTATCGAACCTGAAGGACACTCTGGAGGCGGCGGTTGCTTCGCAGGCGAAGGTGTCCTAGAATGTGTTGAGTGATGCGTCTTGGTGCTGGTAGACCCTTTCTTAACTGGTGTGTTGGTTTTCTTTTCTTTGAAGTGTTGGGCTACGTTGGTTGCTAGTCGCGGAGTCGTGCCAGGCTTGGCCGTAGAGATCTTCTTCTTCTGCGGTGAAACTTTCGGTGGCATGCTCCGACGCGCTCCCGGTAGGCCACTACGGGTGGCGAGAGGATGAAATTAAGTCGGATCTTAATTAGTGTAGGTGGAATTAAAGCGCAAAAATCGTCGGTCAATGTCTTGGAAACGGGCTTTCACTTCGTTCCCCTCAGCAGCAGAGCTGACTTCTCCCCGTCACCCTCCCCTCCTACCCTGAGGAATGTTGACCAGAGTCTGCAGTTGAGTGACCTCCTCGCCTTGTCTGCCAATGACATTGAAATACACAAACCGAGCCTATGAACAGCTGATTCACACCATAATGGGGAGTGGCTACATGACTAGTGATGGTGGATCTGTCTAGGATTTTGCCAGCTTCATGGACTATGCATAGAAAATAGAAATCCTAAAGATATGGTAAATTAATTTAAGGAACTGTTGGTCTATCTTTGTATGAAGATAGTGCAACAACTGTAATAAACATATTAATAATACTATTAATAGTAATAATAGGCTTTTAGACACACTAACTTCTTTTATGTTTCTTTTTGGTATGTCGAGTTGCCAGACTTTAATGTACGTAGGATTTCTTGTATGTGCCATGAAATCCATGGAGATGATCGAATTAGATCCCATTCATTTACTACATGACTGAACGTAGATCGCACCCTCGGGAAGGTTAGCACTCTACCACCAGAACTACACATGCTGACTCTTATTATTATTATTATTAGACTATTATTATTATTATAACACTGTATTATAACAATGTATTTGTATTTTATTTTCATCTTCGAGTATTTTCATATGTATTTCATATGTATTTACATTGTTGATGGACCAATAAATCAACCCTCCCCCCCTCTCCAGTTAATGACCACCCGAGGGCTGGATATGGGATGGGACAATTCACAATATGAACATGTGGTACCGTACTAGAATTAAATCTTGGAAGTAGTTTTCCATGGGTTCCCACTTCTACCCCAGGCAAATGTCGGGATTGTTCCTAACTTAAGGCCACGGCCGCCTTCTTCTCAATAATCATAACCGCTGGCAGTGCAGCCCATGAAGGGCCTAGGCCTACCAAGCGACCGCTGTCCAGCCATTTGGCCTGCAGATATTAGGGTGACGCGTGGTCAGTGCATCGGGTCCCCTCGGCCATTAATCTTGATTTTCCTGACTCGGGCACTGCCTCACTGTCAGGCAGCTACTCAGTTGCCCTCACGAGGCTTAGTGCACTGCGTTCCAGCCCTCACGTCAGTTTCTAATATCCCTGATGGAGCCAGGAATCGAACCCAGGGCCTCCAGGTGAGAGGCAGTTGCACTGCCCCAACACCACAGGGCCGGCGCCTTTTTCCGAATCCTCACCTGAATTACACATACCCACATTACTACAGAAACCTCAAAACACAGGTTATCACACAAATTCTACCCATACCCAGCTACATGGGGCTAAATGACCAAAATCGCCAAGCCTCTCAAACAAAACATCAAGTATTTTACTTCCGTCCTATATGCCTAGTTCTGAACAGACTACGGGATGTCGGAATTTTGTCACACTGCATTTCATTAAGTGAATGTTTTTAGTATTTTCAGAAACTAGTCAACAGAAGGTCCGACACGGACGCCAATGATACATCAGGGCTGAGTATCGAAATTATTTTATACATGAACATCAATCAATGAATTCCACACTTACAAAGTAGGCTACACAATACTACTGGTCCTAACGTCCCAAGCCATTGCGTGCGTTGTCAACAACAACAACAAGAACAACGGCAATGCACATTTTCTTACGAGACGGTAGAGCTCATCCTCATAACAGCTGATAGCCTACCACCCCTCAAGTCAACCGGTAAGGTCAATGCTCCGATTACGTAACAACTTCCCCTTCGCGCGTCGTCTCTCCTGGCTCCGCCTCGTTTACCCCATCCTGCCGCACCACTTTCTGCCTGATTAGTTTCTGAAATTACTAAAAACATTGACTTTTTAATGATTAATTATCAATTTCAAGATAGGTGACAAATTGTTTACCTAGGAATCTTAGAATAGTCTCTTCTATCACCAGTGTAACGGACTTCCATCATATCAAATACACCCTTTATATGCATATATATACACACACATATATATAAACTTTTGAACTGACGGTGGTTTGGGGGATGTGAAACACGAAGATATGTCGAAATTTTCCGGAAGTCGAAACATGGCACCCATTGCAATAGTTAGCTTTCTGATGAAATCTACCTAAAATAGGCTACATAATTTAAAATACTACCATCAACGACACCTAGCTGTGAACTTGGCTACTAGATGCCACCGGAACCATCAACTCGCAACGAACGTTGGAACTTCCCCTCCGAAGGAAAGCATACTCAGGGTTTTTTGGCGCTCTTAGTAAATTCGACGACTTCAGCCGGGTTTGAACCCTCGACCTTGGGCATAGAAGTTCAGCATGCTACCAGTTCCGATACCGAAGTCGCTTCCCACAGACATATGAAAACAGAATGTGATCTCGTGCAGTGGCGTTGTCATAGCAACTGCTGATGGCTCAACCCGTATCAATTAAAAGTAAAGTTGTCATGGCAACCACTCTTGGCACTTGGAATTTTCTTATAACACGGCTTCGGTGGCGTAGTTGGTAGCATGCTGAGCTTCTATGCCCAAGATAGCGGGTTCAAACCCGGCCGAAGCCGTCGGATTTTTTAAGAGCGTTAAAAATCCCTCAGTATGCCTTCCTTCGGAGGGGAAGTAAAGCCGGCGGTCCCATGTCATAGATTTATGGCATGTTAAAGATCTTTCCACTAATTACACCTGTGTGAAACTAAATTGGATAGGTTAAGAATGTAAACAACGCTCTTAGGTTGCTACGTTCGTTGCCAAGAGCCGACTGCGGTGGCGTCTAGTAGCTAGTTCTGAACTAGGCCAAGTAGTCGTTGACGGTGGCGTTTGGCGGCAAAAGTAGGAACTATTTGAAAATTCAAAGTTGCAGTCTCTACTTGAATTAAAAAACAGATACACACACTAATACAGTCATCACAATTAACACCGGTTATCAGACAGATTCTACTCACACCCAAAGTACACGGGGCTACATGACCGCGTTGTCGCAGCCCCTAAACTAAGGAACCAACCAACCAACCAACCAACGAATTTTCTTATAATTTAAATCATTTTGCTCACTCCGTGGCGTAATGGTGGGTCATATCGAAAATTCTTTCAGACAAAAGTTTTAGGTAATTATTGGAGGAATATTGTCCATTTTGTACGGTTTTGATATTGTGCCTATTAAGAGAGATATGATTAATGTTTCCCGAAAAACCCACTTTTTTCCACCCCCTTGGTGCTATCAAAAAACTTATTTGACATAAATTTTTGGCACTTATACGACACATATTATGAACTTTGAATGGATTCGATATTTCACGTATTAAGAGAGTTATAGCGAAATTTCACTTTTTCGAAAAAAGCCCCCCATTTCCACCCCCTTCGACCGATTTTGCCCATTAACGAACTCGACCGATATTTTATAGGGATACATGTTATGTAAAAAATTCAAAGTGATTGGTGCACAATTACGGCAGTTATAGTGTCCACAAGAAACTGATATATATATATATAGAGAGAGAGAGAGAGAGAGAGAGAGATAGATAGATACATATATACATAAATTATATATAAACTTTTGAACTGACGGTGGTTTTGGGGTCTGGGGGATGTGAAACGCGAAGATATGTCGAAATTTTCCGGAAGTCGAAACATGGTACCCATTGCAATAGTTAGCTTTCTAATGAAATCTACCTAAAACAGTCGAATGAATTCAACGACTACTCACCGTAACATAAAACAAGTCGTTTGCAAACGACATATCCCAATTGTGTTTTAACTTTTAACATGTAGAACGCGCTCGGATAGTTTTACGTTCTGGTCGTCAATTGTTTCAGCACATGGATAGCGCGCGCATTTAAAAAACTTAGTATTTACATTGTTGCCAACATCTCCACTGAAAGTTCGCCCTCGTTGCTGTTCTAAAGTGTTCTATTTTCGTGTGTATTTACTGTAGGCCGTAATTTTCTTGCTCAAGTCGTATTTCAGCTCTTCGTTCTTAGAACTTCAGAGAGGATTAAATTAGTGAACACATAGCCTAACTTGTTTATGACTCTGTGGACATATTTTACATTTACTATTTATTGGCATTAAAAATGAAGTGTGATTATTTCAATGTTGGCTATGGAATTGTTCCGGTACTTAAGAACTCCCTCTCAGTAATAGTGATTTAATTTACTCTTAGGTTAATTAAGTATTGGTCTATTACTTCACTTATCCACAATACATACAGGTAATGTGCCCCGTATCAATACCGGTATCGGGGAACATTTACTCACACATTTTGCATTAAATGAAATGTGCAACATTGCAAATAATGGCTGCACTCTACACGACGTAAACCACCATTTCGAAGCACAGTAAAAATAAATAAATAACTTTGACCAATTGCATGTTGTCGAGCGTCGAGTAGTCCAAACTAACGTCTGCAAAAATAGGTGGGTTAAGGAGAAGTTTGATTTTCATCTGTTGGTACGACTCAACTCAGCCGGTAACGGCTTGCAGTGCTTTGTGCGCTGCCTAGAAACGACTACTTTCAGTCGAATACATGAAACAACAATTTAAGTAACCATTCGACTGAAAGTAGTCGACTATCTAGTCGATAGTTTCTTCCAATGAATGACTAGTCAGTCGATGGTTAAAAGTAGTCGATAGTCTCATCTCTAATTGTGATGGAGAATTATTGCTATGATGTTTAGCTAGTGACGTTATTGACTGGCATTTTATTTCTGGAGGGCAGGGGCTGTTAGTGAGTGTTATTGTAAGTTTGGTAGTGATTTCTAGAGGTATTTCGTCTTGTAGGAGAAACTTTGCTACCTGCGCAGTATTTGAAATATATCTTTTCTGCAGAGACACCTCAGTGCAAGGGAAGAGTCGTGTTAAGTCAACTAATTCATTTCTCTTGGCTATGAATTTTGACACGACAGATGCTACCACCTAGCGGTAAAATCATGAAAGCCAGTCTTGAATTATTAGATTGTAAATTTAGACAATATATTGCGGATTTAGCACTAGTACCAATAGCAGGAGGGTACAGCCAAGACCAACTACAACCCTCAGACCTTAATGTATAACAAATATGGCGGCGATGGTTGCCCTACCAATAGCTAGGATCATGGCATCGGGCTTGTCACAGTTCGAGTAAATTATTATTTTTACTCTTCCAAGAGCATACAAGATATCGCAAGACGAGACTAGGTTCCGAAAAAATATGCATCAATAATTTAGACTTACCTGAATTAATTTATCTATATAGTACTGACCTCGAATTATGGGTTTCTTCGTCTTCACCCAAGGGGTAGCTACAATAGTCTCACTCTTTTTGTGCTTGAATAAGAAGCTTTTTGGCGAGTTATCAGGATTTGTATTGAAGTTCAGTAATTATAGGTAAATGTTATTAGCAAGAAATCACAGATTCCGAAGTAGGAGAGAAGAAAGTACCCGGTTACTTCCCAGGACATGAAGAGTATTTGTGTACACAATCGGAATGAGGATAGTTGCCGGAAATAATCAAACCAACGCCATATAGATACAACTTAATTAAGGTGTCTTCGGTGGCGTAGTCGGTAGCATGCTGAGCTTCTATGCCCAAGATAGCGGGTTCAAACCCGGCCGAAGCCGTCGGATTTTTTAAGAGCGTTAAAAATCCCTCAGTATGCCTTCCTTCGGAGGGGAAGTAATGCCGGCGGTCCCATGTCATAGATTTATGGTATGTTAAAGAACTTTCCACTAATTACACCTGTGTGAAACTAAATTGTATAGGTTAAGAATGTAAACAACGCTCTTAGGTTGCTACGTTCGTTGCCAAGAGCCGACTGCGGTGGCGTCTAGTAGCTAAGTTCTGAACTAGGCCTAGTAGTCGTTGAGGGTGGCGTTTGGAGGCAAAAGTAGGAACTATTTGAAAAATTCAAAGTTGCAGTCCTTACTTGAATTTAAAAAAAAAACAGATACACACAACACAATTAACACCGGTTATCTGACAGATTCTACACACACCCAAAGTACACGGGGCTACATAACCGCGTTGTCGCAGCCCCTAAACTAAGGAACCGACCAACCAACTCAATTAAGACCTCTCATGGAATTGTCTAAAATCTCGGGTAAAACATCACACCGAATTAGTTAATTACTATATGCAAAGAAGTCGTCGTGTGGATATCAGAACATTATTACTGTATATAGATTGCTACACACAAGGGGCACAATAATACGTTTCCATTTAACCTATTAAACATTCGATTTTACCGTTTGGAATAGTTGTACGTTGGAAATAGTTGATTTAGTAGCTTGCCACGGTGGGTGAGAGGTTATAATGTCGGACTACCAACCCCAAGTTTGCAGGTTCGCTCCTGACCATGGTAAGTGATTTTTGAAAGGCGACAAAAATCACGACACTCATGTCATACGTTGTTGGCATGTTAAAGAACCCATTTGAATTCAGTAGGCCGTGTTCAATGGCAAAATTAATCTCGGGATTTTCCTCCAACACAAAGTTCCTCCATTCTCTACATGAAAGCGCTGTAGTGTCAAGGAGTTTAGATATCTAACCTCCTTGACTTTCATAGCGTTCAAAGGAACGACGAAATTCGACATGCAAGCTACCCTCTGGGTGTCAATTAACAAAGCTTGAACCAGGCACCCGAGGCCATACGATATTATTATTATTATTAGTTGATTTAGTAAAGTAGATAGGCAAGCTCCATCTCCCTCTTACAGAATTATCGCGGCACACCATCTCGCAATATAAGTACATAATTGGCAAGGTACCCATAACACTTTATTACACACATCATAATAAAAAATAACTTGCAAGCTGTAAGAATCACAAAAGTATGAATAATGACGGAACACAATGAGTTCACTGTTTGGCACAGGGGAAACATCTTCCATAACCAATAAAACAGAAGTTCACTGTTAGTATACAAGGCAGAGTAGATCATCTGCAGACTGGTAAGGATTTATGGAGGCACATGTTGCTGAGCGTTCAAGATAACGTCAACGGTTTGGTCTAGCCGTAGATGCTCTTTGCGTTTTCCCTTTACGTACTTACTTACACTACTGAAGAGTACGAAGCTATTATTATATTGTCACTGACTTGCAAATCATTGAGCTGTATATTCTTGAGACACTTCTATTAATGCGCTAGTCTTAGGTACTTCAACATCTCCAGTAAAAGACACATTGCCATCGGTCGACTGAACAATTATCACACAAACGAACCACTCCATAGTAAGCGTATTATAACATATTTAAATACGATTGCAGTACATTAACGCGAACTGGACTTTACAGACATACTGAAGAGATTACATTTTACAGATGAACGATAGGTTATCCCAACTTTCATCAAACGAGGCTAATCAAAGCTAATATTGTATCCCAGCAACGAATGTAAACAAACAATATCTCGGGCTTCCGCTTACGCCATTTTCACACTTTCGATACCTACATTAAGGTCTGAGTATTGTAGTTGGTCTTGGTACAGCAGAGCAATGCATTCTATCAAAGTGTAAGAAAACCTGTCTGGGATAAGGAAGTACCAAGGAAAAGCAAAGAGATAATCTATAAAGACGTACCCATGTTGACTTGTGCAGCTGAGACTTGGACCTTGACAAGCAGGCAAGAGAGTAGAATTCAAGCCAGTGAAATGAAATTCCTAAGAAGTATGATAGGAAAGATAAGGAAAGACAGAGTGAGAAATGAAGATGTTAGGACGGAAGTTTGGATGAGAAAACTAAATGAGAGAATTGAGAAGAATAAACTAAGGTGGTTTGGACATGTAAAGAGGATGGAGGAGAATAGAATACCAAGACAGATGCAGGAGGTAAAGTTCAAGGGTAAGAGAGCAAGAGGAAGACCTAGGACAAGGTGGATTGATTCAGTGAAGAACAGCATAAGAAAAAGAAATCTGGACTGGGACAAGATCGTGGAAGAGGAATGGTGGAAAGAAAGAGGAATGAGTAGAAGTGCCATAAATACCCCTACCCGGCAGGAGCTGGATAAGGGGAAATAATGATGATGATGATGATGATGATGACCAACAGCATTAAAAAAATAAAAAGTTACTAAATTCAAAAATCGAATGTGTGATTAATACGTAAATTTAGACAACCCATGCCAGATGGAATTTTAAGACTTAAATTTATTAAAATTATTATAGATCTGGGAAGATGGTTCCTCTCAGTTTCTCAATTTCTTCACCTATTTCAAGTTGTACGGTTTCCTCTGTGGCTACAGCGCCATGAGTTGATCTCCTTTGTTCGTCACTGGAGGAGTTTCCATCTGTTTTTTCACCGAGGCCTGTATGGACGTTGGTATCGTACAGATACATTTCCCTTTCGTTTCTATTTCCTTTTACCCATCCATCCCTCTCTCCTCCCCACCCTTTCTCCTTATTTGGAAATCCTCATTCTCCGAGAGTTCTCAATTTTTCTTTCTCCTTCCTTACTACTCTGTCCGCCGTTCCGTTCTAAGTAATATGGCGGGTTTTTCTACCAAGGTACACCCAGTACTGTCTGGCTTCTCTCTGGTGACGAACAGGGGAATGCCACTTATTAGCCTACTTTTCACATTTTGCAACAAAAAGTTCCACAACGAACTAAAGAGCATACTTTTCTTAAAATTAAAATTCAATGATTAATCTACAGTATATGAACCTATCTAGAATAATGACGAAATGAAGTTGGTAATATCGAAATGTTTAATTAGTTAGAAATATACCTGGTATAATGTAGCCAAATAGAGCACTACAGTTGGCAGCCCTGGTTACTGAATATATTTTTAGTTCCATCTCTTAAGGTATAGAATACAGAATTTGGTTGAAGTCCAATGGACGTTACATACAGTTAGACATTTGATCTATCAGCACGCGTAAAAGCATGTTGGCAACAATGTCATGCGTGTGCTGGTCAGAAATAATCAGAAATATTATGATATCTTGTTGAGCCAATTTTGGGTGGATCCATTTGTTAGTATAGACGTTACATGTATTTTAAAAATGGACATATCAGCAGGCTTAGAATCATGTTGGCAGCACTGAATTATATGAATTACTCCAAATTAATGTAAAATGTCAGGTACTATACGTGTGTATAGTTTAAAGGTGTCGGCTTGCATACTTTCTGATATATTGGTATTTGGATAAAAATAGAGAGAGCAATTATTAACCGTTGGCAGCCCTGGTGGATATTAAGAATATGCTCAGTCATATGTGTTTATGTACACATATTACATACAAAATTTGGTTGAAATCCAATTGATAGTGTAGAAGTTATATGCATTTAAAAATTGGACTTATCAGACAGCTTAAAATTATTTTGGCAACAATGTCATATATAATCTCCTGGAAATTAAACTAAAATAGTATTGTCTACATGTGTGCCAATTTTGGAATAGCTCCCAAGCATACCTTTCAAGATATCCAAGATGGAGCTCAAATTTCTAGTGTGTTTTTTCAGCAGTTGGTAGGACTGACATCATTTTCAAATATGGGATTGAGATATTCCGGTATACATCTTTACTCATACTAAATTTGGTTCCGATTGCTGCAGCTATTTATTAGTTGATAGGGGTGGGGGACACACACACCGCCAGACAGACAGACAAACATTTTCCAGGATCGATCTCGTAAGTCTACTTTTTCCTCATTTTTGCAAAATTTGAAAAGTAGGCTAAAAATGAAGAAAAAGTAGACTTATGAGATCAATCTGGGCAAATGTGCGTCGGTCTGTCTGTGTGTCTGTGTGTCTGTCTGTCTATGTGTGTGTGTGCCCCCCCCCCCCTTCCTAAACGGCTGCACCTAACGAAACAAAATTTGGTATGAGTAAAGATCTATATCTGAACATCTCAATGCCGTTTGAAAATGATGTCAGTGCTACCAACTGCTAAAAATCGCAGTTGAAATTTCAGCTCCATGTTCGATATCGTGGAAGGTATGCATGTGAGCTATTTCAAAATTGGTACACGTTTAGATAATAATATTTCAGTTTAATTTCCATGAGACCATATATGACAGTGTTGCCAAAATGATTCTACGTCTGCTGATAGGTCCAATTTAAAATGCACACAACCTCTACACTATCAATTGGAATTCAACCAAACTTCGTATGTACTATGTGTACATAAACGGATATGACTGAGCGTATTCTTAAGGAGCGCCAGGGCTGCCAATTGTTAATGAATGTTCTCAATTTCTTTAATCGAAATAACAATATATCAGAAAATATGCAAGCCAATAGCTCTAAACTTTGCTCACGTTTAGTACCTGCCATTCTAGATTGATTTGGAGAAACTAATATACGTCAGTGCTGACAACATGACTCTAAGCCTGCTGATAGGTCCAATTTTAAAATACATGTAACTTCTACACTAACTAATGGATTTCATTCAAAATTTGCACAACAAAATGATCATCTTATTTCAGATCATTTCTGACCAATACATGCATGGCATTGTTGCCAACATGATTTTACGCTCGCTGTTAGATCCAATGTCTAACTACATGCAACGTCCATGCTATTCATTGGACTTCAACCAATTTTTGTATTCTGTACTGAACCCGAGAGGGGGGTCATGCTGACTGATATCGAACGTGGATCTCAGAGACTGTGATCTCAGTATAAAGGTTCCACCAGGGAACGAACCCGAGGTCTGCTGAGGGAGTTTCATTGTAAAAACCCCTAGAGGAAAGTGTATATGTAATCACTGGTGTGATTTCAGTTGATAATGACATTATTTATTAAAATAATGCAGGGAAAAGGAGCAGAATACAGCATTATTGGAATACTTGGAGTAGGCTATGCTGGACTCGGAGCACAGAAAGTGCAGAGTTTGACGTTTTACTAATAGGCCCAGAATTGTGGGATGTGCACTTGGAGCCGTGTCAATCTTGCTGACCTCGTTATGTCGTCTGGAAGAGGTTGGGGGCTTGAATAATGACCCAGTTTTTCCCCGACTGAGAATAGGACGAAGAAGAGTGGGGAGAGATCCCAAGGAAAATCATTGATTACTCGTGATTGGAGTAACGCAATGACATGAGAGTTGCACACAGGTGAATCTTTAGCCAGGAGGCTAATTTTAGAGCCTTTAATCTGCGAAATTGACGCATATTTAATGGAGTGCGGAAGGACATAAGACTATGGTTGTTCGCGGCTGGGTTTGACGAGGTCGCCAGGGATTCCCAGTGAAACAGCGTCCCCACGCTATGGAGAAAGGAATTAATATTAATTAATTGGCCGAGCGATCCTTCAGCACGCAGATAGTTCTGGGATCAGTGAAGAAAAAGGAACCCGATGAGCATGGTTTCGAGACCAGAATCATGCTGGGAGAGGAGTCGAGATAGCGCGGGAAAATTTAGCTCTACTTTTTGTGTGAAACCAATATAAAGGGAGTCGACCCTTGGCAGAGGAGAGTCGCAGGGAGAGTCGCAGACAGTCGTCGCTACACAGTCAGAACACAGTTGTCAAGCAGTTGTTGAGGCGGAACGTATGGCGGTCCGGCTCTGGGAAGGACGCTCAAACAAAGACTTGTACATTTGAGTGAACCATTATAATCACCGCACATCGTAATGCACCATGTGAGAAGATAATAATGCATTTTTTTATTATTGGACTTCAACTTGGGAAGCCGTGCAGTGAAACAATTAGTAAGCTTTTATTAATAATAGTCGTGCTGCATGTGTAGTCAGCAGTACGAACAATGGTGTGTTCACTTAGGAAGCACCGTGTGAGATAAGTTGCAGAACTATTGTAAATAATAATCTGTATAAAGTTATGTACAGTGTTAAGAGCAATGTATAAAATATTGACTGATCATACATGTCTAATTACGCTGGAATGCGCTGGGAGAAACTTTACGAAGCATTTGGTAATGTCTTAAGAATACCAAATAGTACCGCCCAGGACGGAAGTTAGCATATTTATGCAAAGCAGGAAGCTTACCGTAGGAGTATGGATAAACTGTTGGTGAATTCCGGGGGCAGATGAACCAGACTTTCAATCAGGAGTTGGTAGGAGCACGGAAGATGCCGTCGACACCTGCAATTTTGATATCTTTGCTAGGGAATTTCAACCAATGAAAATTGTAGAAAGTGACGTGTGTTATGTATATATCATATGTGAAATATATTTTAAATTAATGGTTTAATAAGTGTTATAAAGTGTCATGTGTTTTGGGAGCAATAGCTTCTTTATAGAAATGCAAAGTGTCGTGTGGTTATTGGAAGATATGTATCATAAAATGTGTGTATTCAAGATGCAAATGTCGCACTAAATCTGCATATGGCAGGCGACCCGGAAGGATATGAGTGGTTGGAGCCACCATGATGAGCCGATATGTGAGTACCCCACAAATTATGTTTAAGTAGAAGTATAGGCCACTGCATGTAATGTGATTTCAGAGTTATAAAGATGCCAGTAAGAATCAATAGTAGGAGATAGACCCTCCAGGTTTAATCATTATTGTATTGATTTTAATAGAGTTGAGATGTTATTTGCATCAGTGAGTGGATTAATCGTTACCACTATTAATTAAAAATGGCAAATCAGTTATGTAAATGAAACGAACACGGTTGTTCGATTTTTAAGATGATTAGTTGTGTCGGATTTTCGTAATTTATGTCAGTGAGAATAATAATAATAATTATGAATAAATAAAGGTATGAATGAATGCATCAGGAAAAATGTTGTAAGCAAGAAATAGTTACGCTAATTGCAAGACTTATCGATCTAAGCAGTAAGATTATACAGTAAGATTACATTACGGGATTAAGAAAGGAGTTTTATATCAGAATATATTGTATTAATGGGAATATAATTATGCCAGGAAATGGAAGAGCTTTTAGTGAATTGAATTTGCAGCTTATGTAAAAGCTCATAGAGTAATTGATAGATTTCTCTTGATAATTATAGGACGAAGGTCATAACATTAGGTAAGGAACCAGGTGGTCTATTCGACGTATGAAATCTCGTATGCCGTGGGCATACTGGGAGATATGCTTTGTGCCAGAGTATATTTAGTGTTTGGACCCTAACTCTGATGATGGATATGGAATGTTCCGGGTTCGAATCCCGTGATAGGTGAGAGGCAAACGATGGACACCTCTGCACTCTATCTGATTCCCCGAGACCTTATTGTTGAGTGATTCGGCTCGTTGAAGCGAACCTCATGACGGCAGCATGAGCTGACCGCAGCATTTATTAAAGATACGGTACCGGTTACCTACTAGACCAATGTTTTATGAACCTCGTACCTTCATGTTGAAATGGGCCTATTTGGTGCCAGTTATTATTATCCTCAGGGTAGGAATAAATGTTAAAGCTCATCCAGTACCTATTTGCATAATATTCAGTTAAAGTCCATTGGGATATGTGTGTCATTGGGACCACAGTATTTGTCTTGTAAAATGTTATACTGCTTGGGGAAAAAAGCCTTGAGACAGGAAGCGAGGGTCGAGGTAATGTTGGAACGTCTATTGTGTACAGGCCTCTCAGAGAAGGGTCTGGGACAGTCAAGCGAACCGTGAAAGAAGGTTTAAGAAGGGCAGATTTTAGACCCTGTTAATGACATGAAATGAAACATTGTTATATTGAGTAATGAAGCCATGTGGTTTAAGAACACATTGATAATTATAGATCACCCTGATGGTTCATGATTTTAGCTATCTAACGAATGGTTAGACGTTGCATTTGTACTGTCACTGACAACTTTTTCAGAAGTTGGTTACTCGACGCCATAGGTTACGCGCGCAAGGTAGTTTATTGTACCATCCGACACAGCAATAAATTAACGTTTTTAAGATGAAATCACAGACGGCATGCAGTATAAATAGAGGAAGTGTAGGGGTAGCTTACATAATTATGGAGTTGCATGTAGACTGCTGTGCAACACCAGAATAAGCTAATGCATGTAAAGCATTTGGTGGGAAGAGAAAGATAAAACACACACGGTACACATAATTGTCAAATTTGACGGTTTAAGGAATAAGTAATTTTGTGAAATTAAAGAAGTCACATTGGATGACAGCACAATCAATGTACAGTTTGTTTCTGAAGTTGTATGTGCATCAGCGCACTAGAGTATTTTGTGAAGTTGATATAAGGGTAAAGGTTTGTGTTATGATATGAGTTTATTATGATAATATTATATCAATATCAGTGGATTGTGGAAGTAATTTTTGTTTGCTTTTGTTTTTATGTTGTGGGGATTGTTTTGTTTGTTTGAAGCCATGATTTTATTACTGAATTAAAGTTTTAGAATAGAGTTGTGCCTTATCATTGTAGAGTTGATACATTTTAGCCTCAAATCCAAAATATGCAACTGCTAAATGGGGGAACGGTACACGCTCGAGTCCTGACGCTAGCTGGAGGCGGAAGCATATTTTCCATCGAGATTACTCACATGGGTACATGGAAATTGATGTCCTGTACAGTGATTTGAGCTATAGGTACAACTGAAGTCGGTCTAGATCTAGTGCACACAACTCTATTAAAGTAACAATTAACATGAAGTAGGGGATGACCGCGCCTAATCCTAGCTCAGCTCCGATACGAACAATATAAATTATGATAAACACCTTCTATTAGCATGACGCACTTATTTATCATGGCGCCGGTATGTGGGCCGGTTTGAAATACAGGTCACCATAGGCGCAGAGGTGTATTTCATTATCATGGCGAGACCCAAGTGGGGCATTCGACTGTACAACCGAGACCTTGGAGGGTTGCTGCGATGTCTTAACGTGGACCACCTCCCATGGTATTTCATTATCATGGCGCCCAGGTTCGTGGAGCTTATGGGATTTAGGGAAAAACCATAGATTTTTATGGTATTTCATGGGGAAAAACCTAGTAATTGTTTTTTTTGCCTCAAACTGTGTTTGAGTGATTTTTGAGTTCAGTGGTCTTTTGATGTAACGCAGAATCTCTCTATTGAGAAGAGGATTACCCAAGGGTACGAGCGCTACATACCAGATCCACAATTTATCATAATATTAACAGGTTTTGTAAGATTTTACAATATGTGTACAGTGTTTGATGTTTCTCTTCAAAACATATCCACACATTTTTCCAGGAAGCCTGCCTGCATATCAAAGTGTATTATTGTAAGAATGGCTGGCACAGAGGAGATTTTGCAGGTTATTGCAGGGTTAAGACTGCATTTTGATGCTGTTAACGAGCAAAATGAGCTGGAAGCCAAGGCTTTCCTGAATGAAATGATGCCAATCAGCTGGCAATTAATGCAAATCAGGTTGCAATGAATGACAACCAGGTTGAATTAAATAATAAGTTAGGTCAAATGCAAGAGGTAATTAAGACCGAAGTAACAGAAACTGTTGTAAGCATTGTATCAGAAATGCAGGTTAAAACAGATAAACGTTTCGAGGCTATAGAAGCCAAGCTCGAAAGTAATTTACAAGCGTGTAAGCATGCTCAGGATGAAACCAACAGTAGGTTAGATGCGCTGTCTAAAGACATTAAGGATATTCAAATCCAAAATGAGGCGAATCTCGAACGCCAAGCGAAACAGTTTTGAGAATTTACGAGAACGGTAGATCAGAGGTTAGAAGAGAACGACTCTAAATGGGACCGGAAATTGAAAAGCTATGCTAGAGCAATTAACGGTGATCTCAAGAAACAGGATCAGAACATATTAGATCAATGTCAGGAAATAAGCGAGATTAAGGCTATCGCTAATGAAAGTAAAGAGCTGGTAAGCAACGTGAAAGGTCTGTTGGGCAAAGTTCATCAAGAACTGGACCAAGTTCAAAGTGACATTGTTGTAGTTAACAAAAGGCAAGAGGAGAATAGAGGTGAGATCATCAAGGTCCGGAATGAATTGTCAAAAGTCAATGGTCACATTCAAGAGGAAATTAAAGGGCAGAGAGAAGAACTCGAAGTAAGAGAAGGCCAGAAGACAGAGGCAAGCGACAAGACCCTTGCTCAAATTAAGGAAGATGTAGAGGATGAAATCTCCCATATCAAACAAAGCCTGAAAGAAGACAAGAAGAAAATATTTCAAGTGGCCGAGGAAAATCGAGATAAGCTTACCAGAATCGAGAAGGAGGTAATTACTCGACTGGAAAGAGCGGAGATGCGCCACAATCAAATGGAGACTAGGATAATCGCACAGGAGGAAACCCTTCTGAAAGATCCTAAGTCAAGTGAAGGCAGCATGGAAGATATGAGGAAAACAAGGTGGGCAGACTTAGAAACCCAACCTATAATCAGGAATGCTACAGGCCCAGGCGAAAGTCCTTATATGACGTCAGGTGCACCTGTTGCAGCATCAACGCCACAGGAAAATGCTATGCACACTCAGGTGATAAACGTAATCAGGGCAAGCGAAGAGAAACCAATGAAATTCTCAGGTAGCCACTGTAATATGACACCAAAATATTGGTTGAAGGAAGTGTCTGAATATCTGAATGACGCGCGGATACCGCCAGAGCGCAGGCTACGAGCCATTGAGAAACTAACAGAGGGAGAATGTGCATTATGGTTTCGCAGTTTCCGGTATACTTTCGATACTGTTGAGGAGTTTCGGGAGGCATTTTTGAAGAGATACTGGGATCCAGCGACCCAACAGAGTTTACGGTTGGATTTGTATTCAAAAAGATACAGCACCAACAACCAAACGAAGTATGCAGAATTTTTTATATCGCAGATGTGTCGGTTCAAAGAACTGGATCAAAAACCGAGCGAGCTGGGATTATGTATTGCTATTGCCAAGCAGCTTCCATACGAGATCCAAAGACTGCTAATCTCGGCTAATGCGAAAACTGCGATAGAAATGGAGACAGTTCTTAGACAACTGGACCTCACAACAGCCAATACGATGCGTCAGAGTCGAACCGTGGAACAGGTACACGTGACCAACACGCAGACTGACCAACATCAAGCTCCAAGGAACAACAAAGCTACGAGCACTGAAACAATAGATTCCTACGGACGGCAATGGGAACAGGAACCCAGAAGATGGCAGCCAAAGTACAAAGGGAATGCTAGTAGAGGAGGAAGAGGCCGAAATTCGTGGAATAAGCAGAATACCAGGGGTAGACCGTACCAAAACAATGGAGGTAACAATGGCCAAGAAGGCAACAATAGAAATTGGAGACCCCAAGAAAGAAGAAGTAACTTCGATGACGAGGTAGAGGAACGATATCACGCTTCATTGCGATACCTCGAGGAAAGGGGAGATGAGCCCCAGAAACAACAAGTCCGCTGGCAAGAAGTTATGCAGAACAGGACATCGCCAGACAGATATGGAGATGGAGCTAAGGGTTTGGAGCTACAGCGCAGCGAACAGGAGAGAAGAAACTCCAAGGGGACGGGCGCTGAAGAAAAAAAACGCCAAAATTAGAAGAGTTCGAGACTGATGGATGGAAGTCTGTTAACATCATCAATTGGATAGCCAAACCAGAAGAGCTAATCGAGGATACGGGAGGATCACAGGTCATGGTCAAGAGAGAATTGCCTATTATAATAGTAAGAGTGGCAGGATTGAAAATAAGAAGTCTGTTAGACACGGGTTCAACAGTGTGCCTTATGACACAAGCTTTATATAATGAAATAGCCCAGAGAGAGAATGTTTTGAAAATACCGATCTCTAGTGTCAAAATAAAAGGGGTAATTCCAGACAGAACGATGATATGTAAATATCAGGTATTCCTAGATTTACAGATAGGAGGCTCTATTTTCCCACAGAGTTTTCTGTTAGTAAACAAACTGCCTTATAACCTACTTATTGGGGCAGAATTTATAAGGGAATACAGAGTGATAATAGACCTAGCACAGGACAGGGTTATGTTCCATGTGAATGAGGAAGCCGAAGGCTTGGAGGTCGCACTCAATGAGATTGAACCAGGGTCAAGTAAACAAGTATGGCATACATACAGAGACGTGGCGGAGGAAGAAGTGTTAGCCATGGAGCAGTTAGAAGAAGAACTGAAAACACTAGCCACAGACCTGGAGAAAGATCTGGAACCCGAACTGGAAGAATATATTTCGGAAAAACAAGAAGAAGCGAAAATTGAGCTAAAAGAGAAGGAAAATTTAAAGCAATTATTACTGGAACAGAAGGAAGTCTTTGATTCGAGACCTGGTCGTATAAAGAAATTCACTTATGCTTTTCAAGTCAGTGATTGGACACCATTTAGGCAGAAACCCTACCCTATAGCCGAAAAGCATTATGCCAAAGTGAAAGAGGCAATTCAGGAGATGTTGGAGGCCGGTGTTATTGAGAAGACACCTACGCCTTATGTAAGTCCATTGGTAATCGTTCCTAAGACAGACGGGACTGTCAGAGTATGTCTGGACCTGAGACATTTAAATTTGAAGGTTATTCCGGAGTTTGACCAAGTGCCACCTATTAAAGAGATCTTCAGGAAGTTCAAAGGGAAAACCGTATTAACAAACTTGGACATCACATCCAGTTTCCACCATCTTGAATTAGAGAAGAAAACTAGTCTGTTGACAGGATTCATGTTTGATCAACACACATACACGTTTTTAAGGCTACCTTTTGGTTTGAAAACAGCTGGTTCAGCACTGATAAGAGCGTTAGATCGCAATCTACCAGATGATGTGAAAGAGAGTACCATCAGATATGTAGACGACATTCTACTCACGTCAGAATCTCTGGAGGAGCACATGAGAGACCTGAAAAAGTTGCTACATGACCTTCGAGAAGCTAACTTTAAGGTTAATATCAAGAAATCGCACTTCTGTCAGAGGGAAGTTAAATTCCTAGGGCATGTCATTGATGCAAATGGAGTTAAGCCTAATCCAGATAAATTGGAGGTAATTCGAAATTTCCCTCGACCCACGAAAGTAAAGCACGTCCGACAGTATTTGGGAGTAATTGGATTCTTTTCGAACCACTGCCCAAATTATACTACGACAGTAGCACCCCTGCAGGACCTATTGAAGAAAGGCGGCAGATGGAATTGGACGGAGCAATGTCAGGAAGCATTCGTGAGGTCAAAACAAATGCTTTTGGATTATGTGAAACTGGGATACCCGGATTATACCCAGAAGTTCATTATACAGACGGATGCATCACTTATTGGTATTGGAGCGATGCTATTCCAGGAAAATGTTGACCAGCCTGAAAAGAAAGTTTTTATTGCCTTTATAAGTAGGAGGCTGAAAGCCCATGAGAAAAACTACACGATTACAGAGATAGAGTTGCTCGCAATTTTGTACGCGTTGCAATCATGGCATAAACTCGTGTATGGCTTTCAAATAGTCCTCAGAACAGACCATAAAGCTTTAACATTTTTGTTAAAGACAGACTTGTCTAGCCAGAGATTGACAAGATGGTCCCTGTATATTCAGCAATTCAATGTGGAAATAGAATACTGTCCAGGGAAAGAGAATGTAATACCGGACATATTAAGCCGTTACCCTAGAGAAGAGGAAGCGCTAGCTGTCCAGATTCAGAATCGAGATCAGAAGACGTTGGATGACTTGAGGAATCTTACCAACCTACAACGCGAAGACCCGTGGTTGAAGATGATGATCGATTACTTCGAGGGACGTTTAGCAAGGGGAACTGCAATATACAGAGAGGCAGAGGCATTGGCAACAGATTATGTATGGTATAATCAGATACTACACAAGTGAGATGATGTAGATGATACACGTCAAAGGATTGTGATTCCTGCATCTTTGCAGAGGAGATTGGTGTGGCTAGCACACAGCGCATTTGGACATCCCGGAATAGACAAAATTTGTGCTCTGTTGAAAGAAGCATTTACTTGGCCAAAGTTAAGAGAAACGGTGGGTATGCTATTAGGACATGTGATTTGTGCCAAAGGGTAAAGCCAAATCCCTTTTTAATGAGACAACGACCTATCCCGTTGTTACCGGAGAAGCCAAGGCAGCTATTGAGCATAGATAACTTTGGACCACTGCCTAGAGCACGTAGAGGCAATAGACACATTTTTGTAGCCATGGATGTATTTTCAAAAATGGTGGTATTATGCGCCATACAGAAGACAAGTTCAAAGCAGGTATTGAAACGCCTGAAAGAGAGAGTTATTCCGATTCTTGGGAAGCCGGATAACATCCTCTCGGACCACGGAAGTTGCTTCACAAGTGCAGAATTTCGTCGAGAACTGGAGAATCTAGGAATTAGGCAGATTTTATCTACCATTCGCCATCCTGAGGCAAGTCCAGTTGAAAGAGTAACGAGAGAGATCCAGAAATACATGAAGATCTACTGCTCTGAAGAGAATTGGCGTTGGATTGAATTCCTAGAAGTAATTGAATACTGTATAAATAATACCGTACATGAGGCAACAGGTCAGGTTCCCGTGACTCTACATTTGGATCAGAGACCGGAGAGACCGTGGACTGGTGTCATTCCATTACCAGTTGACGCACAGCCAGGACGAGAATTGAGGATCCAACGAACCTTCGAATATCTCAAAGCACAGGCGGAGAGACGTCAGAGGAGAAATCGTGCGAAGAGGTAACACAGTCCGCTTCTCGTCGGAGAGAAAGTGTTAGTATGGAAACCCGCCAGTTCAGATCCAAAGGCACGGAAGTATAAGAAGTTCATTTTTGCATATCACGGCCCGTTCGAGGTGATTAGAGACCTACAAAACAATGCATACAGGATAAAGCATTTAGAAACTGGAAACGAGGTCGTTATGAATGCAGCCAATTTAAAAGTTTATTATTCGCCAGAAGAATTCGACGAACAAGAAGAAGTATTAACAGCGCACACCCAAATCAACGTGGATAGCGAAGTCAGCCAGGCAGTCAGACCTGAAAGTTCACGCGGCGAGACGGAACGAGAAGCCGACAGCTTGCCCAGTGGAAGGGACAAACAGCAAGAATGCCAGTGCCTGCGAGAATTCTACAAAGAAATGGTCGAAGCGGCGAGGGAAGTCGAGGCCATAAATGAAGCCCTCCGTCAAGAGAATGAACAGCCTAGAGCTACGCGCAGTGTGGAAGGGGGAGCTGGACTAACCTACTCGCAGCCAGACGAGGTGAAGGACCCCAGATGTAAACACAGACAGTGGTAGACAGTCAGCTGGTTACTTACAGAGAGTCATTTGCAATTGACTTCTATAAGTTTTGCAAGGGGAATATGAACCCGAGAGGGGGTCATGCTGACTAATATCGAACGTGGATCTCAGAGACTGTGATCTCAGTATAAAGGTTCCACCAGGGAACGAACCCGAGGTCTGCTGAGGGAGTTTCATTGTAAAAACCCCTAGAGGAAAGTGTATATGTAATCACTGGTGTGATTTCAGTTGATAATGACATTATTTATTAAAATAATGCAGGGAAAAGGAGCAGAATACAGCATTATTGGAATACTTGGAGTAGGCTATGCTGGACTCGGAGCACAGAAAGTGCAGAGTTTGACGTTTTACTAATAGGCTCAGAATTGTGGGAGGTGCCCCTTGGAGCCACGTCAATCTTGCTGACCTCGTTATGTCGTCTGGAAGAGGTTGGGGGCTTGAATAATGACCCAGTTTTTCCCCGACTGAGAATAGGACGAAGAAGAGTGGGGAGAGATCCCAAGGAAAATCATTGATTACTCGTGATTGGAGTAACGCAATGACATGAGAGTTGCACACAGGTGAATCTTTAGCCAGGAGGCTAATTTTAGAGCCTTTAATCTGCGAAATTGACGCATATTTAATGGAGTGCGGAAGGACATAAGACTATGGTTGTTCGCGGCTGGGTTTGACGAGGTCGCCAGGGATTCCCAGTGAAACAGCGTCCCCACGCTATGGAGAAAGGAATTAATATTAATTAATTGGCCGAGCGATCCTTCAGCACGCAGATAGTTCTGGGATCAGTGAAGAAAAAGGAACCCGATGAGCATGGTTTCGAGACCAGAATCATGCTGGGAGAGGAGTCGAGATAGCGCGGGAAAATTTAGCTCTACTTTTTGTGTGAAACCAATATAAAGGGAGTCGACCCTTGGCAGAGGAGAGTCGCAGGGAGAGTCGCAGACAGTCGTCGCTACACAGTCAGAACACAGTTGTCAAGCAGTTGTTGAGGCGGAACGTATGGCGGTCCGGCTCTGGGAAGGACGCTCAAACAAAGACTTGTACATTTGAGTGAACCATTATATTCACCGCACATCGTAATGCACCATGTGAGAAGATAATAATGCATTTTTTTATTATTGGACTTCAACTTGGGAAGCCGTGCAGTGAAACATTTAGTAAGCTTTTATTAATAATAGTCGTGCTGCATGTGTAGTCAGCAGTACGAACAATGGTGTGTTCACTTAGGAAGCACCGTGTGAGATAAGTTGCAGAACTATTGTAAATAATAATCTGTGTAAAGTTATGTACAGTGTTAAGCGCAATGTATAAAATATTGACTGATCATACATGTCTAATTACGCTGGAATGCGCTGGGAGAAACTTTACGAAGCATTTGGTAATGTCTTAAGAATACCAAATAGTACCGCTCAGGACGGAAGTTAGCATATTTATGCAAAGCAGGAAGCTTACCGTAGGAGTATGGATAAACTGTTGGTGAATTCCGGGGGCAGATGAACCAGACTTTCAATCAGGAGTTGGTAGGAGCACGGAAGATGCCGTCGACACCTGCAATTTTGATATCTTTGCTAGGGAATTTCAACCAATGAAAATTGTAGAAAGTGACGTGTGTTATGTATAAATCATATGTGAAATATCTTTTAAATTAATGGTTTAATAAGTGTTATAAAGTGTCATGTGTTTTGGGAGCAATAGCTTCTTTATAGAAATGCAAAGTGTCGTGTGGTTATTGGAAGATATGTATCATAAAATGTGTGTATTCAAGATGCAAATGTCGCACTAAATCTGCATATGGCAGGCGACCCGGAAGGATATGAGTGGTTGGAGCCACCATGATGAGCCGATATGTGAGTACCCCACAAATTATGTTTAAGTAGAAGTATAGGCCACTGCATGTAATGTGATTTCAGAGTTATAAAGATGCCAGTAAGAATCAGTAGTAGGAGATAGACCCTCCAGGTTTAATCATTATTGTATTGATTTTAATAGAGTTGAGATGTTATTTGCATCAGTGAGTGGATTAATCGTTACCACTATTAATTAAAAATGGCAAATCAGTTATGTAAATGAAACGAACACGGTTGTTCGATTTTTAAGATGATTAGTTGTGTCGGATTTTGGTAATTTATGTCAGTGAGAATAATAATAATAATAATTATGAATAAATAAAGGTATGAATGAATGCATCAGGAAAAATGTTGTAAGCAAGAAATAGTTACGCTAATTGCAAGACTTATCGATCCAAGCAGTAAGATTATACAGTAAGATTACATTACGGGATTAAGAAAGGAGTTTTATATCAGAATATATTGTATTAATGGGAATATAATTATGCCAGGAAATGGAAGAGCTTTTAGTGAATTGAATTTGCAGCTTATGTAAAAGCTCATAGAGTAATTGATAGATTTCTCTTGATAATTATAGGACGAAGGTCATAACATTAGGTAAGGAACCAGGTGGTCTATTCGACGTATGAAATCTCGTATGCCGTGGGCATACTGGGAGATATGCTTTGTGCCAGAGTATATTTAGTGTTTGGACCCTAACTCTGATGATGGATATGGAATGTTCCGGGTTCGAATCCCGTGATAGGTGAGAGGCAAACGATGGACACCTCTGCACTCTATCTGATTCCCCGAGAACTTATTGTTGAGTGATTCGGCTCGTTGAAGCGAACCTCATGACGGCAGCATGGGCTGATCGCAGCATTTATTTAAGATACCGGTTACCTACTAGACCAATGTTTTATGAACCTCGTACCTTCATGTTGAAATGGGCCTATTTGGTGCCAGTTATTATTATCCTCAGGGTAGGAATAAATGTTAAAGCTCATCCAGTACCTATTTGCATAATATTCAGTTAAAGTCCATTGGGATATGTGTGTCATTGGGACCACAGTGTTTGTCTTGTAAAATCTTATACTGCTTGGGGAAAAAAGCCTTGAGACAGGAAGCGAGGGTCGAGGTAATGTTGGAACCCCACTCCACGTCTATTGTGTACAGACCGCTCAGAGAAGGGTCTGGGACAGTCAAGCGAACCGTGAAAGAAGGTTTAAGAAGGGCAGATTTTAGACCCTGTTAATGACATGAAATGAAACATTGTTATATTGAGTAATGAAGCCATGTGGTTTATGAACACATTGATTATTATAGATCACCCTGATGGTTCATGATTTTAGCTATCTAACGAATGGTTAGACGTTGCATTTGTACTGTCACTGACAACTTTTTCAGAAGTTGGTTACTCGACGCCATAGGTTACGCGCGCAAGGTAGTTTATTGTACCATCCGACACAGCAATAAATTAACGTTTTTAAGATGAAATCACAGACGGCATGCAGTATAAATAGAGGAAGTGTAGGGGTAGCTTACATAATTATGGAGTTGCATGTAGACTGCTGTGCAACACCAGAATAGGCTAATGCATGTAAAGCATTTGGTGGGAAGAGAAAGATAAAACACACACGGTACACATAATTGTCAAATTTGACGGTTTAAGGAATAAGTAATTTTGTGAAATTAAAGAAGTCACATTGGATGACAGCACAATCAATGTACAGTTTGTTTCTGAAGTTGTATGTGCATCAGCGCACTAGCGTATATTGTGAAGTTGATATAAGGGTAAAGGTTTGTGTTATGATATGAGTTTATTATGATAATATTATATTAATATTAGTGGATTGTGGAAGTAATTTTTGTTTGCTTTTGTTTTTATGTTGTGGGGATTGTTTTGTTTGTTTGAAGCCATGATTTTATTACTGAATTAAAGTTTTAGAATAGAGTTGTGCCTTATCATTGTAGAGTTGATACCTTTTAGCCTCAAATCCAAAATATGCAACTGCTAAATGGGGGAACGGTTCACGCTCGAGTCCTGACGCTAGCTGGAGGCGGAAGCATATTTTCCATCGAGATTACTCACATGGGTACAGTACCTCAAGAGATGGAACTAAGAATATATTCTGTCTCCAGGGCTGCCAACTGTAGTTCTCTATTAGGCTACATTATGCCAGGTATAGACTACTACTGTATTTCGAACTAATTAGAAATTTCGATATTACCAAATTAATTTCGTGATTATTCTAGATAGATCCATATAGATTAATCATTGGCATGAATCTTAAATTTTAAGAAAAGTAGGCTCTTTATTTTGTCACGGAACTTCTTGTGTTCTTTTTGTAAGCTCTTTGAGGCACATTCCTTGGCCGTATTGTTTTTATTCTATTCTATTGAAAAAGGAAACGTTCGAAACGTTTAGAGTTTAAATTGTATTTTCACTCGGTAAGAGCCCAAAAGCTTGAATACTTTTATTAGGGCTGAATTTATGTCACTAATATTTCGTAATTTAATTTCTATGTAAATCTTTGAATCCCTATCCCTTAATTTATCATGTTACCATCAACCCCTTAACATTGAGGATTTTGCTGATAGTCTAGATTTGGATCTGTTGATGCTCGCTTCACGAGCGAAACGTGTCATCTCCTTGTTTTCTCCGACTTCTGTAGTCGAAAACAAATAGGCTATATGTTAATACAGTAACATGGAATTGTTTTCGGGTTATTTTTCACATGTCTAAGTACTTGGGAATACATTGTATTGACCGACTGAAAATCGGTAAGATTGACTTTATTTTTTTTTAATTTTCAAATAAGAAATAAAAACAAGAAATTAGAAACGAAATCGAAAATTAAAAATACAAAAATTAAAAAGTAATAATTAAACATATAAAATTGAAATTAGTAATTAAAAATTAAAAATTAAACAAATTAAAAATAAAGTTTTTAATTATAAATTAAAAATTAAAAAATTACAATTGAAAATTTAAAGATTAAAATTAAAAACTACAAATTAAAAATTTAAAATTAAAAATTAAGAATTGAAAATTAAATATTAAAAATTAAGAATTGAAAATTAAAAATTTAAAGTTTAAAATTAAAAATAAAAAATTAAAAATTTTAAGTTTAAAATTAAAAATTAAAAATTAAAAATTAAGAATTCAAAATTTAAAATTAAAAATAAAAATAAAAAATAAAAAATTGAAAATTAAAAATTAAAAATTAAAAATTAAAAATTAAAAATTAATTTTAAAAATTAAAAATTAGTTTGGCAACACTGAAAAATGTCATCAATGTTCTCTACATATTACGTTAATCAATGGTAGTCGTCATAGAATCCTATAATTATTTATTTCTCAATAAGGACCCAATTTGCATCCGATGATGAATTTCGTATCAATTTATAATAACCTAGAAGAGTGGATAATGAACGACTCACAGGAAAAGACAGCAATAGAAACGCGTTTGCACAAATTACTAAGATGTTTTCAGATAATAATAATAATAATATCCTATGGCCTCGGATGACGGGTGCAAGCTTTGTAATTTGACCCCCAAAGAGTAGCTTGCATATCTAATTTCGTTGTTTCATGAATCACTATGAAAATCAAGGAGGTTAGATATCTAAGCTCCTTGAACACTATAGCGCTTTCTAGTAGAGAAATGAGGAACTTTGTGTTGGCTGAATCTCCCGAGATTAATTTTGCCATTATGAACACGGCCTACTGAATTCAAATGAGTTCTTTGACTTCCCAACATTGCATGACATGCGTGTCGTATTTTTGCCGCCTTTCAAAAATCACTTACCACGGCCAGGAGCCAACCTGCAATCTTGGGGGTTAGTAGACCGACACGCTATCCACTCCCCCATGGTGGCAAACTGTTTTCATATGACAAAAGATATATATAATAAAAAAAACTTAACCTGGAACACTAAATTGAGGCACTATCAAACAGTGGTCTGACCTGAAACTCTGTATGCAGCAGAAACACTTAAATTAACAAGATTTGGTGATTTAGACAAATTAGAGAAGACTGAAAGACGAATTCTGAGAAAAATACTGGCAGCTAAACGAAATAATAATGCAGAATATAGAGAGTTATATTTGAAACGTGAAAAATTTACTGATGTAATGATAAAGAGAAGATTACAGTTTTTTGGGCACATTTATAGAATGGAAAATAGTAGACTAACTAAACAGATCTTCAACTTACTGACTAGTTACAAATCCAAACCCACATGGTTCATCGAAATTGACAGAGATTTGACTAACGCCAGAATTCAGGCAGACACAATAGCAAACAGATCACACTTCAGAGAAGCTATTCAAAAGGCAAAATTTCAAGAAAGACAGAAAGAAACAACTCGCGGGAAGTGGACTCAAGAGGAGAAGGATCGACACTCTAGAAGGATTATTTATTTATCGTATGGCTGTTAGTGCCGGGAGTGTCCGAGGACATGTTCGGCTCGCCAGACTCTGTAGCTGCTTCCAGCGGACACCCTAAAGGGTGAGCTACAAGTTCCGTTCAATTTCAAGTAGTTCCAACTTTCGCCACCAGTATCAATGATACCTAGTGGTGAACGTTGGAACTTTGATAGAACGTTCTGACGAAATCTAACCTAACAAATTTTGCTTTACACAAGTTTAGTCTGTGAAAGGATCTTTTACGTGCCATAAATCTATGACATGGGACCGCCGGCTTTACTTCCCCTCCAAAGGAAGGCATACTGAAGGATTTTTAACGCTCTTAAAAATCCGACGACTTCGGCCGGGTTTGAACCCGCTATCTTGGGCATAGCAGTTCAGCATGCTACCGACTACGCCACCGAAGCCGCTTCTAGAAGGATGAAGGAAATTTGGAAACAAGGGAAATTGAATACAATGGACAATAGCTGAAGTTGATTCATCGTACCCTCCAAATGGGTTATTCGAAAGAAGAAGAAGAAGAAGGAGAAGAAGAAGAAGAAGAAGAAGAAGAAGAAGAAGATGATGATGATGATGATGAAGAAGAAGAAGAAGAAGAAGAAGAAGAAGAAGAAGAAGAAGAAGACTATTAAGAAATACGAGTAGCAGACTATTTATGGGAGTTCTAAAGTTTGGAGCAGCTGTAATGACTAGCCATCAGATTCTTGGACAATGCATTTGCGCATATGTCAATGCATATTTTGTGGGTATATTGAATGTATTGCATATTCTAAACATAACAGCATGTTTTAGCATATACAATACATTGGAAATTAAGTATAATTTAAGACACCTGGTTCAAAATTGGTGTTGCCTGCGTGTTGGACATCCCTTATAAGAAACTTTCTGAGCAACAGATAACGAGATAACAGTATTTTAAGCGTGGCTATTTCAAGAAGGGAATGGGGTAGGACATTCCTTTCACCATCTTGACAGCTAGTAGCTCGGGCCGGGGTTAGTTTTGTGAGGAGTTTCTTTAGTGTTACTTTATTCTTAGTCTATATATCCTGTGATCATTCATTCATTTCCGTGTCCGGTCAACATTTCCAAAAAATTGCAGCTGCGATGGCCTTGTTACTTCCTCTAAAAACATCTTCCATTGTGCATGGGTTCTCCAGGAGGGGGCTTGGGTCTTGTTCAGCTCCACATTCACAAGAGGTGTCTGCGACTGCTGGAAGGATCCCCCATTTTTGCAGGTTGGTCTTGCATCGAGGGACACCCACTCTTAAGCGGCTGAGGGACCTCCACACAGGATAAGGTAGGTCGGCGCCAGGAGCCAGTTCTTCCTTTGGTGTCATGTCTGTGGGCAGTGAGCTCCTCCATCTGTTAAGACGAGTTGTCTCTGGTGTTCTCTCCAGTGGCGTAGTCCTAGCAAGGAAACTCTTGCGGGATCTGAGGCGAGACCTTGCTGCCTGGTGACCATATAGTGGATGTCGATGGTCATTCTCCTGCTTTGTTCTCTCAGCGGCCGCAGCAGTGGCCCTCCGGATGTTGGGTGGGGCTATTCCAACAATAGGGTAGAGTTTGTGCACTGGTGTTGGTTTCAGGCATCCCGAGATTATCCTTGCAGTGTCGTTGACAGAAGTATCAACCTGCTTAGCATGTGCTGAAGCGTTCCACACAGGAGCGGCATACTCAGCAGCTGACACCCACAGTGCAAGTCCGGAAGTCCTCAGGATGTGCGGGCTGGCTCCCCAGGTGCTGCCAATCAGCTTCTTGAGTATGCCATTGCGAGCACTGACCTTTTGTTTCGTGTTCAGACATTGCTGTCTGTACTTCAGAGTGTCACCCCCCTCTCTCTCTCTCACTCACCTCCCTTCCTTTTACCTCCAGCTCGACAAACTCCCTAGAGGGCCTGCCAACCCGAAGGAAACTTACCAACGGTGACCCCAAGACATCCTTTACGGGACTTGATGGCTTTGGCTCGGCGGCCGGTGTTGACAACGTACTCGGGTGACACTCTCAGATGTACAAGAGAGGAAGTACGTCGTTTTATCCACAAGCTTGGGATGTGGAAGACTTACCTGGTGAGGATCATTCCACCGCAGCTGTCTTGAGGTTGGGGATGGGACGTTAAAGGCCAAATAAGGTAGTAATTTTCAAATGGGGTATGTATTACAAATAAAAGGGTAAATTACAAATATTAGGAACTACACCTTAGTGCTACACGAGTGAATAAAGTTCTTGAAAAAAAACAACAATGTCAGTAACACTATGTGGCACGGAACACCACCTTACATGCTTCTGAGACCATCCGGATTATGAAATGAGCAGGTACACGGAATGGTAATATCTTACAATTAGCAATCAGGTACACAAGAGAAAGCTATCCTTAGCCAAATGGATTGACACAAGATTTGAACTCGGGAACACGTGCGCACAAACCCCAGAACAAACTTAAGAACATGAAATGCCACCGCGATGGTTGCGCAATACCAGGATGAATTTACAAGTTACTCACGGAAAGGAAATGTGTTACAAACACACGTACGAACACATCCAGAACAACGTAAAATGAAAAGAAAACGAAATAAAATGAAAAGACTACATTACAAATGACAGACTCCAGAAAAACGGAGCGGACAGTATCACACGACCGCCATGAGCCCCGACAAGAACAACCCTGTCTTAAAATGGCGGAGGATAACGGTAACCCAAGGTACCGTTGCACAATAGGATGCCACCCTGGAAATACTAAGATTTAAACTAAACCCGACTTTTACAGAACTACATATGTGTTATAAAATCAAAGGTGAGACGCACGAGGGGCGTAAAAGAAGGAAAACCAAGAGAAAAATGTCACGTAACCTACAAACGCCACGTGGACGTAAGGTGATGCAAAAACCAGGGACAGGGACCCCTTAAAACTAAAATAAATAAAAATATCTACATGGCTGCAATTGAGAAACTTCCAGGAAGCGTGATGCCACAGGAAAATAATAAATAAATTTGGAACCAAACCAAAAGGACGCCTACGGTTGCGCAACAGGGAAAACCCTCGCCCAAAAACAAGAAGATTTCCCACTATGAAAACTAGCTTCCAAAGACGGAAAATTGATAAACAATTCAGAAATTAAACAGTGGGAGACATCAACCCATTATCCGGCCGAAGCTCAAACTGTTGCACCATTACCACGAGGTAAATATTTCCACGACGCAGTTACCCAGAAAGAAAATACAAACACAACCCAAATAAGTAGATGAACAATAAGAAATATCACACTTCCCGGAACTTACCTCACTACATGTTAAATGAAACTAGCAAAAACTAAACTAAAACCGCCCCACGAGGAGGCTGATACCTGTCCTATATGCCGGGGGTATCCGAATCCCCTGAAGATGTCTCCATAATGACAGTCAGGCACCAAGAGAGGGATTCCTAACACAAACGTTCAACATATATCAAAACGGCTCGATAATTTCTAAAGAGCAGTCGTAGCACACACGCACACCAGAATCCCCTGGCTTCTTGAACGTAGTCCGTAAGGCACTTCCGTGTTCACTTTCGTGAGAGTTGGTCACACTGGTCAGTCGCTATGCGCTCGTCTCGTGTCATCTCCCGGCGGTCGATACATCTCGCGATGGTCGTGGTCGGGACAATCGATACAGGTGATTTTGACGTTTTTTAATGCGTAATTCCACAAGTTTATCTTTGAGGTTAGGAAACACTAAATTCCAGAACCAGTGCACATCAGGTCCGGAGTAATACCTCGCGTGCTTTGACTGCGAGTGCGATGTTATATCCTGGAAGATTTCGTCTACAAGGTGTTCATAGACCAAATTTGCAACTGTCGGCATAGGCCACAATGTTCTTCAGAGATTTTGGTAAGTGAAGGAAATTATGAAGCGTTCACTTCAACTGGAAATACAGGGATGGCTAAATTTTGGCAGGAATTGAATATCTTAGGTTAGGGTTTACTTTTATGTCAGCTAAGTGGCGTGGAACACGTCACATAGAGCACGGTCTAGTGTGACACCTAGGTAAACTGGTGTTGGGCAAGGTTTCAGTCGCTCACCTCGCCATGTGATGTCCAGCTGTCGCCGTGCTTCCCTGTTTCGTAGATGGAACGAACACACTTGTGTCTTTGATCAAAATGCCTAAAGAGAAGAGCAGCAGAAAGTATTTATTAAAACAGTGGGTGTCCGGTAACAGTGATTATACCGTTGTCGCCTAATGTCAAATATGCTCCAAGGAAGTGAAATGTGAAAAGAAATTTCAACTTGAACAACGACTGAATATATTACGGCAAAGGAAGGAAAGAAGAGTGAATGAGATTGGCTTATTATTATTATTATTGATGTGTAACATCTTTGCACTCGGTATCTGGATATTGTTGTGGCACTCGGTAGCTGGACATTTTTGTGGGAGTGATTTTGGAAAAGAGACGGAAGTGGATGGGACGGAAACAATGAGCGCGCGTGGTGGCGGAGATCGGTACAACGACCTACTGTAAGCCATGTGACTATGTGGAATGTAAATCGCAAACGGTTTACCTAAAGTTTTGGAGGCCCAATTAAAAAAAAATCCTACAATAAATCACCTTCAAGTTGTCGTTCTTTGGTGAGAAAATATTCATTATATCATATTTGCTGAAAACAATTACGATTTATTAAATCTTCATACTTTTGCTGTATTCTTATTTAATGTAAGCACTCGATACGTCGAGTGCTATATCGCATCAACCAACACTCCAAACAACGTAGGAATTCAGTATATTAACACCGACTACTAACAATAATTGAAACTTCGTTGGTCTAAACGTATCACTGGGAGAAACGCATTTAATACACAGTAGAACGTCGTTTATCTGGACTAATTGGGACCGAAAGTGTTCCGGATAACGATTTTTCCGGATAATCAAATGTGCGTTTATTTAATGGGAAGAAACATGCAGAGTACATTACGGTGATAACCACCAAGCTTCTCATTTAGCAGCAACGCGTTCTCTCATAACAAAGATCCAGAAATGGAACCTCCCTTACTTCTTGTCTGACTAAACCAAAAGTACGGCGCCTTCCAATTTTTCATTCCTTGCTGATCCCAAGGTTTTTCTCTTTTTAGACTCTTATTCACTATGTCATTTCGATGAATAATAAAGAATTTCACCTTTTTGGTTCTTCAAATCATAAATTGCGGATTTTCCAACACTGTAAGTTTTCATCAGACACTGCACACTCTCACCCTTATCCAATGTATTATATTGATGATCTCCACCTTCTTCTCCATCGATAGAACATTGTGATTTCGTATTTCTTTTTTCCCACTCGTAGAAGCCATTTTCACAACGTAATGCAGTAATACACTCACATACTGTATAACACGTTGAGACATCAGAGAGTAAACAAACGGTAGGAGACAACCGAGGCAACAATAATTGAAAACGAGAACCGACTCACTACTGTAGGCAGCGCGCACTTCCTCTTTACAGTAAGCACACGCTGCTCCATCTTTTTTTTTCTCGTTGGGATAATTGACGTTCCGGTTATTTGACGTCCGGATAAACGACGTTCTACTCTACCTACTGCACACCTAATTTTTAATCGCGCCTATACTTGGCATTTTCAATAACACCGCTGGCATGGGTTCACTAACTGGTCGGTATAAAGCGCAGCTCGCATCAAGTAGGCAGTGGATTGCTCCCGCATACAGTTGCAGTTATATGTCACTACTGCAGATGCATTGGAGAACCCTTTCATGTTTGCTGGCACAAGGTAGCACTATGAGTTCATTCTTTAAAAAATGCGAGTAAGTAATATGGAATTATTCGAATAACATGTCAAATGTTACACATCATATGCGACTACTGTAAGGCTCGTAATTTTATTATTATTATTATTATTATTATTATTATTATCATTATTATTATTTATTTGAAGCGAATTCTCCCAATACATAGAAGACGTTAGGGAAATGATTCAATCAACTTTTCTTGTGGTTCCTCTTGTTGTTCCAATAGACTTTCATTCTTTCCGAGAAGGCTTGTTTGCGTTGTTCCGACCACTTTGGTCTGTACTTTTTTTGTTGTGGTTGCGCGGATATAACTTCCCATTTTTTAACTTTGTGCCTGAAGGTATCCCTTTCTAAAATGTAAGGTGAATTAATGTTTGCGTTTTTGAAGTCCTTTCGAAGTTCCTCTAACCAAAGTGTTGAGTTCTTGAGTGTGGTCAAATAATCTATTATCCTTTTCGTCAATCGATTTTCTGGTAGTCTAGTGAGATGTCCAAAGAATTTAATTCGTCTTTTCTTAAAGTCAATTTCGATGTTTGAATACTTTTCTGTTATTTTTATTGATTGTAGTCTGTAACCATCTTGCGTATATCTTGCTCCTAAAAGTTTCCTAATGAGCTTCCTCTCTTCCTTTTTGATGTCTTCAAGTTCATGTTTACTGTTAAGTGTCAGAGTTTCGCTTGCCTAGAGGACTGTTGGTTTTATGACTGTGTTGTAGTGCCGGATTTTTGTGTATTTTGACAAAGATTTTATGTTGTAGATGTTTTGGACTAACCCTAATGCTTTTTTGACTTTTTGGAGACGATTTTGTTGCGAGATTTTTTAAAGGCCTGTCGGTTCGATAAATTCTCCCAGGTATTTAAAGTGCGGTACCCTTTCGATTATTATTATTATTATTATTATGTTTGCCACGGTGGGTGAGTGGTTAACGTGTCGGACTACTAACCCCAAGCTTGCAGGTTCGCTCCTGGCCATGGTATGTGATTTTTTTTTTCAAATGCGACAAAAGTCACGACATGGATGTCATACGTTGTTGGCATGTTAAAGAACCCATTTGAATTCAGTAGGCCGTGTTCACAATGGCAAAATTAATCTCGGGATTTTTCGCCAACACAAAAGTTCCTACATTCTCTACTAGAAAGCGCTAAAGTGTCAAGGAGCTTAGATATATAACCTCCTTCACTTTCATAGCGTTCAAAGGAACGACGAAATTTGACAAGCAAGCTGCCCTCTGGGTGTCAATTAACAAAGCGTGCACCCGGCATCCGAGGCCATACGATAAATTATTATTATTATTATTATTATTATTATTATTATTATTATTCATTCATTCAATTTCGCTAATCGGCCAACTAGGGACCACGATAAGCCTCATTTTACATTCTGGCATTTGCTCATTTTTTTCTTGATCCACATTGCCTTCATGAGCTCACTGTGTTTAGCACGACGTTCCTCTGTCCATTTCCCACCAGTTGTCCGTTTTTCGTCCCGGAAAGTCCCAAACGTCTTGATGGCTGCTCTATAAAGATTTCGGTCTTGTGCATCTTCTGCTCGTATCCCCATTTCTTTCAGATCTTTCTGGACGTTAACATACCATGGCATTGTCGTTTTTGGTTTTGAGTCGAATATACTGAAGATACGTTTCGTCCATCGGGAATCGATCATCCGTCGCATATGACCGTAGAAGCAAACTCTGCGTTTTCGCATTGTGTCTGTGATCTTCTCTATCCTCGAGTAAACTTCTTGCCTGGATTTTCTGATGTAGATGCCATTTTTGTAGTCTGGGCCAAGTATGATGTGTAGGATCTTTCTTTCTTTTCTCTCTAACTTCGCGAGCAAACATTTCTCGAATAGGATAAGGCATTCAGATGCATATAGCGGTACTGGTTTGATGACAGTGTTGTAGTGACGAATTTTTGTGTTCATAGAAAAGCACTTTTTGTTATATATGTTGCGGGTGGTTTGAAAAGCGACTTCCATTTTCTTGATTCTTGCTTCTATGGCTTCCTTGTCAAGGCCATTTTGCTGGATCCATTCCCCAAGATATTTAAATTTATTAACACGGTTTATCGTTCCATATTTGGTGTTTAGTTGTGCTGTATCATCCTTGATGTTCGACATTACTTCTGTCTTTTGAAAGGAAATTTGTAATCCTGTTTGTTCTGCTATATTATTATTATTATTATTATTATTATTATTATTATTATTATTCCGATACCGTCTAGATGGAACGTTGATCATATGGATGGTGAAATTCTTCTTGCAGTAATAGCACAAGGGAAGCAAGTTCTGGAGGATTTGTTTCAACATAGTCCCACGGGTTCTGCAGAGACCCTGGTTAGGTCGACCATTAATCTCATTGTTAAGGCTTGTGGAACATCCATGCCCAAAAAGAAGATGTTTCCGAACAAACGGCCAGCCTATTGGTGGAATGTTGAAATAGTTGAGGCTCAACGAATGTGTTTTCGATTAAGGAGAAGGGCACAAAGGCTCTGCAGAGATTCTCTAGAGTATGTAAATGCGATAGAAGAGTGTAGAGTGGCGAGGAGGGCTCATAAACGGGCCATTGCTCAAAGTAAGGCACAGAAATAGAACGAGCTCATTAACGATCTGGATCAGAACCCATGGGGTCTGGGCTACAACGTTGTCAATAAGAAGCTCGGCGGCTTTATGGAGTCTACTGCTGCTATGATGGCATCCCAGAAGGAAGCTATTATAGATGAGCTATTTCCTAATCACCCAGAGAGATTTCCCGATCACATTCCGGTATTGCATGATGATATTCCGCTATTCACTAGAGAGGAATTACAAACTACAGCACGATCTTTTCAGAATAAGAAGGCACCAGGGCCGGATGGAATTCCTGCTGAAGTGTTAAAGATGATATTCGAATAGGAAACAGATGTTTTGCTGAACATGTATAATTGTTGTTTACTACAGGGAGTCTTTGCGATCCCGTGGAAAGTGGCCAGGCTTGTGCTCATGCCTAAAGGCAAAGGAGATCCCACTACTGCTTCAGGTCAGAGACCTCTGTGCATGTTGGACATGGCTGGCAAACTGTTTGAGAAGATGATTAAAGGAACGCTTCAGGCAGCGATTGTTGCTGCAGAAGGTCTGTCCCCCAAATAATACGGTTTTGTGAAGGGTAAGTCCACCATCAGCGCCATTGAAGAAGTGGTGATGGCTGTCAGATCCATTGAGCAGGGCAACCATTTCTCTAGGAAAATATGCTTACTGGTTACTCTGGATGTGAAAAATGCCTTCAATTCTGCCCGATGGATTGATATAATAGCTGCACTTGAAACAACATTTAACATTCCTCGCTACTTTTGAGGAATTATCTTTGTGATCGTTGGATACAGTATGACACAGATGAAGGAGTCAAGTGTCGCAAGGTAACAGCGGGGGAGACTCAAGCCTCGGTGTTAGGTCCTGATTTATGGAATGTAAATTTTGACAGCATTTTACGGATGGAGATGCCATAGGACACTTCTTTGGTAGGATATGCTGATGATCTTGTTGTGCTCATTATGAAGCGCTCCATGGAGGGTCTGCAACTTAAACTTAATCTGGTAATGTGGAGAGTTTTCACCTGGATGAATGAACATGGTCTCCAACTAGCAGTTCTTAAAACTGAACTAGTCCTTGCTACTAAGAAGAGAGTTACACGAGTTGTTCCAATGCTAGTATATAATCAAGTGATAGAAACAGCTCCTGCTGTTCGTTACTTGGGTGTTATGATTGACAGCAAGTTAACATTCTAGAATCATATCAGCAAGATTGCTGATAAGGCTGCAAGGATTGTTAACAAATTGTCGCGGCTCATGGCTAATATTGGTGGCCCTTCACCCTTGAAGAGGAAATTGCTGATGAGAGTGGCGGAATCAATTATTCTTTATGGTGCAGAGATTTGGTCAGTAGCTCTTGTCTCTGAGATGTATGGGAAGCAGATAAACTCTGTTCACAGAAGAGGTGCCCTCAGAATAACTTCTGCATATCGTACAGTGTCTGGACCGGCAGTGCTAGTAATAGCTGGGGCGATACCCATTTACATCCTGGCTAAGGAAAGGCGCCGTATATACTAGCGCAAAGAAGTACATTCTGAGATACGCGTGAAGAGGGAGGAAATAGACATATATCATCTGGAATGGCAGGAAGAATGGGAACGTGAACATCGTGGCAGGTGGACCGCTAGGCTCATCAAGCAACTGAAGCCGTCGTTGTCGAGGGAACATGGTGAGGTTAATTATTACATTATCATGTTTCTCTCTGGCCATGGTTATTATGAAGCATACCTCCATCGAATGGGAATTTCGCCAAGTTCACGGTGTCGTTATTGTGATGATCAATGGGATGACGTTCAGCACACGTTCTTTGTATGCTTGAGGTGGAGAAAGCTTCGAAGACTTATGGAGACAAAGGTTGAGTCATTACACCAGACAATGTGGTGGATAAAATGCTCAGCAGCAGAGAAAGTTGGGCACAGATTGCTGTCTGCATCTCTGAGCTGTTTAAAACAAAACAAAAGAGGAGGAACCGAGAAGATTGGTTGCTGAAGACAGTGAAGATGATGATGAGTAATTTCATTATCATCACGTTAAATGAAATTGACTGAGACCTCTGGTCGTAACAGTGGCTCCACCCTGAAGTAAGGCTGAACAGGGAGTTCAGTTCCGGGGTGGCCTTAAGCCAAGTATAGGGTTTGTGGGTTTTTAGTAGGTAAGAATCCTGCACAGTTGTAAGTCCGGAAGCTTGCAATCTGTCTTTTGAAGATTTCCCCACGTTTCCCTCGAATAACTAAAAAAAAAAAATTATTATTATTATTATTATTATTATTATTATTATTATTATATGATACAGCCACCTGACTACAAATATACAACAACCGTTCAGGTTTACTTCTTTAAGGTGTTTCTTCCTTGTTGTTTAGCTTCCTGCCAAAGATCTTTCAGCCTCTGGCTCCTTCTCAATCGTTCTTCGGCTGAAAGCTTGGGTTTTTCTTTGGGGGATCCTTCACACCTGCAATTTTGGTTCTGAATCCAGTCCTGTCCCAGACTTCGTCCGCTCCATTGTTTGCCCTTTTTAAGTCTTGATGGTCTTCCTGAAGAACTTTCCATTTCTCCTGAAGGTTGAGAATTTTGTTAGCCAATCTCTCGGTCCCCAATAATTCAATATGTCCATAGAACACCAACTTCCTCTTTCTCATGCTGACAGAAATCCCTTCAAAGAGTTCTTGGTTTGACCTCAGTTGAAATTTGTATCCATCTCCAGGTAGCTTCTTGGGACCTAGAATTTTCCAGAAGATCTTCTTTTCCTTTTTCTCAATTTCAACCGTTTTCATGCATGATAAGGATTCTGCCGCATAGAGGCACTCTGGCTTCACTACTGTGCAATAATGCCTGATATGAGAGGGATGTGGACAAATGTGTGTCTGTCTGTCTGTGTGTGTGTGTGTGTGTGTGCCCCACCCCCATCAACTCCTAAACGGCTGCAGCTATTGAAACCAAATTTGGTACTAGTAAAGACCTATGCCTGAATATCTCACGGCCATATTTGAAAATAACGTCAGTGCTACCAACTACTGAAAGAAACAATTGCAAATTGAGGTCTATGTTGGATATCAGGGAAGATATGCATGGGAATTGTTCCAAAATTGACACACATATATGGTAATATTCCATCAGACTAATTTACAGGAGCCCATACATGAGAGTGTTGCCAACATGACTCTGTGCCTGCGAATAGGTCCAATCCTTAAATGCATGTAACGTTCATACTATCTGTTGGATTTCAACCAAATTCGGTATGTGATTTGCGCACTGGAGAAGATATGAATATGCATTTTTTTGTGCCAGCAGGGCTGCCAACTGTTGAAAAATGCACTCTATACATTTCTATCCTTATCTCAATATGTCAAAAAGTATGCAGGCCAACAGTTCTAAACTTTTCATATATATAGTACCTGCAAAAGTAGGTTAATTTTCAGTAACCGATATACGACAGTGCTGACAACATGATTCTACGCGTGCTGTTAGGCTTAATGTTGAATCACATGTAACTTCCATGCTTGTAAATGAAGTTCTTTCACAATTGGCACATTTATAGACCATAATATTACAATTTAAGTTTGAGCATCCAATTTATGGCAGTGTCGCCAACCTGATTTTACGCTTGCTGATAAATTCAATATTTAAATGCATGTAACGTGCATACTATCTTTGGATCTCAACCAAATTTAGCATATGCATTGAGTACCCTAAGAAAGGGAACTAAGAATATATTTAGAGTAGCCAGGTTTGCCAACTGTTGATATATGGTCTCTATAATTTGAAGAAAAGTAGGCTCGATAGTTCGTCACGGAACTACTTGTTCAAATTTTTCATACATATTTTCTACATTTTTAGAACATATTTGCATCCATATTTTAATCGTCTTTAGTACATAAATGACAGGTCCCTAGTAATGACCACCACACGCCACTGGTATTAATGCTACCTCCAGGAACTATAAACGGCATTAAACCTGAAGAACACCAGCCAAGAGCTCTGACAGCCGATAGCGGTCCAGGTGTGTCTCTTCTGATGGGAATATGATGAGTCTTGTAATTGAAATCTGAGCGAGCAAAGTGATTGTGTCACGTCATCAAGAAGACGTTACGAGCCACATGTGTCGCAAGAACACCTGCGTAGAGCTGTGCTCTGTAATAAGTCGGCTTCCACTTTATTAAGAGCCATTGTCAAGGTCAAGGGAAGTTCATGAACCCAAGTCCAATCGTAGAGGAAAGTCGCCAAATATGGAATACCATTTATATTTTTGCTGATATTGAAATAATTGATCGAATTAAAAATGTTTTCAAATGTTTACCATTTCTAGGAATTACTTATACAATGCTAAGCTGAATATATTATGTGGAAGTAATTAGAAATATTTTTGTAAGAAAGTTACATTTTATATAATAAACAAGACGGCTCCAAATATGGAATACATAATGAAGTTCATGAGATTAGTAGTTTATTTACAGAAATCACACACAAATCGCAGCAATCACTTGAGGGACCTTCGACTGGACGATCAACAGACCAGTCTCATCTTCATTGAACACCCTATCAGCAGCATAATGATGTTTATCGAACTCACGTTCCAGTAGGTCAAAGAAATAGAACACAGCTTCCTTATTAAATCCTTTCACTTTGGCAAAAGATGTACCTGTGGGTGTTCGTAACGACTTTTCGTTTCTATGGCGAGATAAAAAGAGTTTTAGCCATTTTTTGCCCGCTATTTCTCGTTCCTTGGAAAACGGATGTGGTATGGTGTTTGCCCGTGTCAGTTGAAATGCAAGTTATTTCACGTCACTCCTAGAGAGACCAAAAATCTTCCGTCCTACATTACGTGCGGTCTGTACTGCATCCTTGGGTTCAACATCCTTCACGGAATACAACCTGAAGAATGTAGTTCTAGGTACATTGAATTGGTCAGCTGCTTTTTTAAATCCCATTTTCTTTACTCGTACTGAAAAAATAGCTTGTTTCATATCATCCGAGTTCCACCGTTTCCTCTTACGTCTTTCACCTGACATGACCTAGAAAAATTGTACAAATAATTGATAAATATTCATACAAATAAAGTGACAGGAATGAGGAGCCAAATATGGAATACTATTCCATATTGCGGACCCCATGTATTCCATATTGGGAACTTTGCCATGTTGATTTCAAGGATGCGCAACGGAAATGAAAATAAACGTAAGGATTAACAACAACATATTGCTAATAGCGTAGCACATACACTATAATTTGCCCCCTAGGATAAGAATAATACCCGATAAAAAGGCATACAATAATGCAATGAGTGCATACCTCACAAAATCTCAAAGACGGAAGATTCAAACTTCAGCAGATAACTAACCAACCAAACTCAGCAGAGTCGTCTAGCTCATTAACCTCGGGAATACAATGACGTCACACGCAAGCACTGACAAGAAAGGGAGATCTACCAACCACACAATTCGAAATATTACGGTATTCCATATTAGGCGACTTTCCTCTACTCGAAAGGAAACGTTGAGAACATCAACTCCCCGTTCTCGCTGGAATGTTACATACAGTATTATGTTAATCACATAACGAAATGGTTTTGGATTCACAAAATAAAGTAGCGACGTCTGTTCATGAAAATTTGGCAAAAATCAAAAGACTTCATTTATACTCTACAGAACTTTTAAGGGAGCTTTTTTTTATGGGATAATGGTCTCTATATTAACCACCTGTCATAAGGACAGTTTATGGGATAGTGGTCTCTACATTAACCACCTGTCATAAGGACAGTTTATGGGATAGTGGTCTCTACATTAACCACCTGTCATAGGGACAGCTTATGGGATAGTGGTCTCTACATTAACCACCTGTCATAAGGACAGCTTATGGGATAGTGGTCTCTATATTAACCACCTGTCATAGGGACAGCTTATGGGATAGTGGTCTCTATATTAACCACCTGTCATAAGGACAGCTTATGGGATAGTGGTCTCTACATTAACCACCTGTCATAGGGACAGTTTATGGGATAGTGGTCTCTATATTAACCACCTGTCACAAGGACAGCTTATGGGATAGTGGTCTCTACATTAACCACCTGTCATAAGGACAGTTTATAGGATAGTGGTCTCTATATTAACCACCTGTCATAAGGACAGCTTATGGGATAGTGGTCTCTACATTAACCACCTGTCATAGGGACAGCTTATGGGATAGTGGTCTCTATATTAACCACCTGTCATAAGGACAGCTTATGGGATAGTGGTCTCTATATTAACCACCTGTCATAGGGACAGCTTATGGGATAGTGGTCTCTACATTAACCACCTGTCATAAGGACAGTTTATAGGATAGTGGTCTCCATATTAACCACCTGTCATAAGGACAGCTTATGGGATAGTGGTCTCTACATTAACCACCTGTCACAAGGACAGCTTATGGGATAGTGGTCTCTATATTAACCGCCTGTTATAAGGACAGTTTATGGGATAGTGGTCTCTATATTAACCACCTGTCATAGGGACAGTTTATGGGATAGTGGTCTCTATATTAACCACCTGTCATAAGGACAGTTTATGGGATAGTGGTCTCTATATTAACCACCTGTCATAGGGACAGTTTGTGGGATAGTGGTCTCTATATTAACCACTTGTCATAAGGACAGTTTATGGGATAGTGGTCTCTATATTAACCACCTGTCATAAGGACAGTTTATGGGATAGTGGTCTCTATATTAACCACCTGTCATAAGGACAGTTTATGGGATAGTGGTCTCTATATTAACCACCTGTCATAAGGACAGTTTATGGGATAGTGGTCTCTATATTAACCACCTGTCAGAAGGACAGTTTATGGGATAGTGGTCTCTATATTAACCACCTGTCATAAGGACAGCTTATGGGATAGTGGTCTCTACATTAACCACCTGTCATAAGGACAGTTTATGGGATAGTGGTCTCTATATTAACCACCTGTCATAAGGACAGTTTATGGGATAGTGGTCTCTATATTAACCACCTGTCATAAGGACAGTTTATGGGACAGTGGTCTCTATATTAACCAGCTGTCATAAGGACAGTTTATGGGATAGTGGTCTCTATATTAACCACCTGTCATAAGGACAGTTTATGGGATAGTGGTCTCTACATTAACCACCTGTCATAAGGACAGTTTATGGGATAGTGGTCTCTATATTAACCACCTGTCATAAGGACAGTTTATGGGATAGTGGTCTCTATATTAACCACCTGTCAGAAGGACAGTTTATGGGATAGTGGTCTCTATATTAACCACCTGTCATAAGGACAGTTTATGGGATAGTGGTCTCTATATTAACCACCTGTCATAAGGACAGTTTATGGGATAGTGGTCTCTATATTAACCACTTGTCATAAGGACAGTTTATGGGATAGTGGTCTCTATATTAACCACCTGTCAGAAGGACAGTTTATGGGATAGTGGTCTCTATATTAACCACCTGTCATAAGGACAGTTTATGGGATAGTGGTCTCTATATTAACCACCTGTCATAAGGACAGTTTATGGGATAGTGGTCTCTATATTAACCACCTGTCACAAGGACAGTTTATGGGATAATGGTCTCTATATTAACCACCTGTCATAAGGACAGTTTATGGGATAGTGGTCTCTATATTAACCACCTGTCACAAGGACAGTTTATGGGATAGTGGTCTCTATATTAACCACCTGTCACAAGGACAGTTTATGGGATAGTGGTCTCTATATTAACCACCTGTCACAAGGACAGTTTATGGGATAGTGGTCTCTATATTAACCACCTGTCATAAGGACAGTTTATGGGATAGTGGTCTCTATATTAACCACCTGTCATAAGGACAGTTTATGGGATAGTGGTCTCTATATTAACCACCTGTCATAAGGACAGTTTATGGGATAGTGGTCTCTATATTAACCACCTGTCACAAGGACAGTTTGTGGGATAGTGGTCTCTTTATTAACCACCTGTCATAAGGACAGTTTATGGGATAGTGGTCTCTTTATTAACCACCTGTCATAAGGACAGTTTATGGGATAGTGGTCTCTTTATTAACCACCTGTCATAAGGACAGTTTATGGGATAGTGGTCTCTTTATTAACCACCTGTCATAAGGACAGTTTATGGGATAGTGGTCTCTTTATTAACCACCTGTCATAAGGACAGTTTATGGGATAGTGGTCTCTATATTAACCACCTGTCATAAGGACAGTTTATGGGATAGTGGTCTCTATATTAACCACCTGTCATAAGGACAGTTTATGGGATAGTGGTCTCTATATTAACCACCTGTCAGAAGGACAGTTTATGGGATAGTGGTCTCTATATTAACCACCTGTCAGAAGGACAGTTTATGGGATAGTGGTCTCTATATTAACCACCTGTCAGAAGGACAGTTTATGGGATAGTGGTCTCTATATTAACCACCTGTCAGAAGGACAGTTTATGGGATAGTGGTCTCTATATTAACCACCTGTCAGAAGGACAGTTTATGGGATAGTGGTCTCTATATTAACCACCTGTCAGAAGGACAGTTTATGCTTTCAAAGATGCTGATAGTTCAATCTTTCATCCAAATTTCGGAGAATTTTCATATTGAAGTGCAATTAATTCTAAAAATCAAATATTGTACACATATCTACTTGACGTAGTCTAATGTGTTCGCTAAAAGTTAAAAAAAAACAATTAAAGGATAAAAATAAAATATAAATATATAAATAAAAGAAATACAGTATAAACAAGTAGTTCCGTGACGAACTGAAGAGCCTACTTTTCTTAAAATTTCAATGTCATGTATGTGAGGCTCAGAATTAATCTGAAATATCACGATCTATTATAGTGCCAATTTTGGATAAAATCCATTTGTTAGTATTGAAGTTACAAGAAATTAAAATTGAACCTATCAGAAAGCTTAAAATCATGTTGGCAGCTCTGAGGTATATTAATTGACCCAAATTAATCTAGAATGTCAGGTACTATACGTGTGCAAAGTTTAGAGATGATTACTTGCATACTTTCTGAAATATTGATATTAGGATTATTTATTAACAGTTGGCAGCCCTGCCTGTTCTTACGAATATGCCTAGGCATAACTGTTATGGTACACAAAGCACATACGAAATTTGGTTGAAATCCATTTCTTAGTATAGAAATTATATGCATTTAAACCCTGGACCTATCAGCAGGCTTAGAATCGTGTTGGCAGCACTGATGTATATACTGTAAGTTAGTCCAAACTAAGGTAGAATGGCATGTACTATACGTGTGCAAAGTTTAGAGCTGTTGGCTTGTATACTATTTGATATATTGATATTAGGGTGAAAATATAGAGAGAGTATTTATTAACAGTTAGCAGCCCTGGTGACTCAGTAGAATACTCACAGTCATATCTGCTGTAGTACACATATTACATACGAAATCTGGTTGAAATCCAATTGATAGTATAGAAGTAACATGCATTTAGAATTTGGACCTTTCGGCAGGCTTAGAATCAGGTTTGCAATACTGGCATATATGGTCTTTCGAAAACTAATCTGGAATGCTATTGTCTATAAGTGTGCCAATTTTGGAATAGTTTGCATGCATAACTTCTGAGATACCCAACATAGAGCTCAAATTACAATTGCGATTTTTCAGCAGTTGGTAGCACTGACGTCAATTTCAAATATGGCTGTGAGATATTCAGGTATAGATCTTTACTGTTACCAAATTTGGTTTCGATAGCTGCAGTCGTTTAGGAGTTGATAGGGGGGAACACACACACAGCCAGCCAGACAGACAGACAGAAGGACAGACAGACAGACAGACAGACAGACAGACGGACAGACACACACACACACATTTTCCCGGATCGCTCTCATAAGACTACTTTTTCCTCATTTTTGCAAAATGAGAAAAGTAGGCTAAAAAAATGGGTCTCAAAATCTCAGGTGAAAAGACCAAAATAATGACGAACATTAAAAAATAACACCAAAAAAGCTTCAAGTGGGCAAACAATACATAGACATCGTCAAAGAATTTAAATATATTCGGGAATGGATCAGCTGGAATGCTCTAGAGAAAAAGGCAATGGAATCTAGGAGAAATAAAGTTGAATTGGCCTTCGAATTCACGAAGGACACTTATAACAAGAATTCTCTCTCCTGGAATACCAAGATAAAACATTATAGCATGGTAATTAAACCAGAAGCCTTATATGCAGCCGAAACATTGTCTCTCAACACCCAGGGACCACTTGAAAGGCTGGAGGTCAAGGAAAGAAAGATAATACGCAAATTCTTAGGCCCCATATTTCATAACAACAAATTAATCCATGTCAGGAACGAAACTCTTTATCAAAAGACTGAAAAACTCTCGGACACAATAAGAAAACGGAGAATTGATTTTTATGGGCACATCCTCCGGATGAATTCAAATAGACTAACCAAAAAGATCTTCGACTACTTTCGTAATAAAAAAACAAAACCTCTTTGGTTTAAAAGGAAAGACCTCGTGGAACTCCAAATTACAGACACCATGCTCATGGACAAAACCGCCAACAATAAGAAAAAACGGTTCCAAGTGAAACTCAAACAACGGCGTACGAAGCAAGATCTCAAAGGATGAGGCAATACTGGGCCAAAAGGACAGCTCAAAACAATAAAAAGTTGGGTGAAACAAATAAAGAAGAAAAGAAATATAAAAATTAAAATAATGAACGTAACCTCAACTACAAAAAACAAGATGTTCAGTAAAGAACATATAGCCTACTTTCTCCTAAATGCATGGGTATTGTTATAACTCTTTGTCCTTTCCAAGGAGTATAATTGAATGTTGGTTGTAGTAGCTTGTTGAAATACAGTAAGTGTCATACGGATATTAAACATGAATATGAGATGCCCTTTGCTAGTGCTACCTCAGTACCAAATTTCGTTCAATTTGGTTTCACCGTGTATGAAAAGATAGGGGGAATCGATTTGCACACAAATATGGCCACTATCCGCAAATTATTAGGCAGATGACCTCGTAGTTTGGTCAAAGGATTCTTCGTACTTAAAGGTATAATGTTACAAAATTTGGTAGTGATCAGATGAATAGGTTGGTCGTAATTTAATTTAAGCTTTGAACATTTGGGTGGCCGCCATTACGTTTACGTCAAGATGGCGGCGATATAAAACATGACACTGAGGTGCCCTTTGCTAGTGCTATCTCTGTACCAAATGTCGTTCAATTCGGATTCACCGTGTTTGAATTGATAGGGGGGGGGGGGGGACAGACTTTCAGAGTACACGCACTCACACACATACACACACACACACACACATACACACACATATATACACACACACACATACACACACATACACACACAGACACGCAATTTTTGGCCCTGTGTTGATCTCAAAAATCGAGAGTAGGCTAAAAATATGAAGATGCTTGTAAAAATCAATTCGAAATTAGTTAATTGATTAATTCAATAAAAATATCAAAATTAAATCTCTAAAAACATAAATTGATAATTAAAAATAAATACATAAACATTAAAGTAACATTATTTATCTTTTATAATAATAATAATAATAATTATTATTATTATTATTATTATTATTATTATTATTATTATTATTATTATTATTATTATTATTATTATTATTATTAAAATGTAGAAACACATTCAGTAAAAGATAGTTTTGCCCTACAAAGATTTAAAATGAAGTTGCCGTTTATCTTCCTTGCAATTAAGTTTCAAAATAATAATTTAGTCCTCATTCTTCAAAATATCAAAATGTCACGCTTTTTTCTTTTTGGTCCGGGAGTGTACATTAATTAAACGAAACTGAATGGTTTCCTTGATTTTTCTGCTTTCTCTTTGTAAACTACTCTGTTTCGTGACGCTGAAACAGAAATTGATATGGGAAGTGCACAGCTCAATGGTGGAAGTGAAGAATTTTATCGAGATCGAGATAATAATAATGATAATAATATCGTATGGCCTCGTGTGTAAGCTTTGGTATTTGTGCCCACAGGGCAGCTGGCATGTCAAATTTTGACGTTCCATGGAGCGCACTGAAAGTCAAAGAGGTTAGATATCTGAGCTCCTTGACACTACAGCGCTTTCTTGTGGAGAAAGGTGGAACTTTGTGTTGGCGGGAAATCCCGAGATTAATATTTTCCATTATGAACACGGCCTACTGAATTCAAATGGGTTCTTTAACATGCCAACAACGTATGACTTGCGTACCGCCTTTTAAAAATCACTTACCATGGCCAGGAACGATCATGCAAGCTTGGGGTTGGTAGTCTGACACGATAACCACTCACCCAGCGTGGCAAACAGCGAGATCGAGATGTTCACTTGGCAGGCATAACAAAATACGAAGTACGAGAGTAGACGCCAGGGACGTAGGAGATGCGGGGTAGTACTACGACCTCCTCCCAATGAAATAGGCAAAAATGATTGAATTCTTTGTTATAAATGTATGGTTACTAAAGGGTGGCTAGCTGACCCTATGCCCAGTAAACTGAGAGCGATCAAGGGAACTACTCGCGTGTGGCGGAGCTCTTTCGGGGCACAGAGGAGTCCGTCATTTTGTGTAGGCTAAGTATTAACAGGTCATACAAGATCCACCCACTCGTATCTAATGAGAAGAGAAGACTCCCCCACTTTGTACCTATGGAGCCGTTTTCACCGTGGCCCACATTTTAACTGAGTGAATATTGATACGAAGAAACCTCGGTTTGCTGAATTAACACGATCTTATATTAGTCGATGACGTGGTGGCTGCTGATCTCGTCATCAGCTTTATTAGTCTGAGTGGAGAATTGTTCCTTTTTTAAATTCTGAGATTTTGTTTTCCGCAATTTTTTTGTTCAATATATTATAATTAATAGTGTTTCTTTATAATATTTTAGGCACTTCTCAAAATCATTTTTAGGCATCCACCTCTACATTTTTAAATTCTTCTAAATTTGTTTAATGTTATCTTTGTTAATAGGATCAAAATGACCTCGCTGTTCCGCCCCTTAAAACAACAATAACCAACTAAGTAACCCAATGGAACAACAACATTGTTAGTGTGAGTTAGATACTTGGCCTACACACAATAACGGACTCCCTCTGTGACCGGAAAGAGGATGAAGAAATAGCCTAAAGAGAAAAATTGATTTTAGTGGTCCTATTTTGGTCATAAAACATGAAATGAACAATAAAAATGAGAATGATGACCCAGGGAAGAATTGGACTTTTACGACCGCAATGAAGTTAGTTAGTTATTGTTGCTTTAAGGGGCAAAACAGCGAGGTTATCTGCCCCTGTATTAGGTCTTGTAGTCGAAGTTAAAGAATAATTAACATATCTTACTTCAACAGGGACTCTAACCCATTATTTCCAATATTTGTGGATTGCACGACCTATTAGCTTATAGAATGGTAATTGTTGAGTGCGTAAGTTCAACCGCAAATAAAAATATAAAAAATAAAAAATAAAATAAAAACGCAAATAAAAGACAAAGGACTGCAGACAGAGAGAAAAGAAAATCTAAAGGCTGAAACGATAAATATGATTTACTTTCTAAAAATGAACAACTTCCCGAATGGACGGACTTCCAAAGTCTACAGGAAGCAAAGCTAAGTTACAAAGCTGCTGTTAATGAGTTGGAGTTGATTTTGGTGATGTAATGAATTTTTGTCCTCTTTTATGAATATGACCTTTATTTATTGTTTATTGCCTTGTATCATATCAATGCTATGGTTGCTTTATTACAATAATTGACTGCCGACAGCGCAGCGCTATGGCCTATCTAAAACCACGGCCCACTGGATGCTGCTCTCCAAGGAGCTTACAAAAGTAGTCCATACATAGAGGGCGCTTTTAGCAGCATATTAGTAGCTAACATTTCTGGCTCTCCTTGAAAGATGCGATTTCAACAAGAAAACCATGTACTATACGTACGGTAGGTTAAACACCATACGTAAACAACATTTGAACATAAATGTCAAAAACTACATCTAAGGAGAACATAATTATAACCTAACATAAACTCTAATCAAGCTGAGAATTCTTCGTTGAAGTTCTCCATCGGAAGGGGGCACAGCTTCTTGACACTTCTCGTAAAGTTCCCTTCCGCTGTTTTCACAGTGACAACTCTAATCTCGCCATCTGGTCCCGGATGAACATGAATTACTCGACCTCGTGGCCACCTTAGAGGTGGTATCCCTTCTTCAATGAGCAGAACTAGTGTGTTCAACTCGATGCGCTGATTAGAAGTGAACCATTTATTTCTTTTCTGCAATTCTTGCAAATATTCTCGTTGCCATCTTTGCCAAAGTACCTGTCGAAGTTTCTTCAAATGTTGCCAACGAGACAGTCGATTATCTGGTTCTTGAGTATGATTGGACTGTACTGGTTGGACCAGTGAATCACCAATAAGAAAATGAGCGGGAGTGAGAATATCCAGATCGTTTGGGTCTCTTGTGAGAGGTGTAAGTGGCCGCGAATTCAGGACTGCCTCAATATCACAAAGCAGAGTATACATCTCTTCAAAAGTATGTACTCTTCCTTGAGATGAAGTGTATAAATGTCTCTTTGCTATTTTAACGGCCGCTTCCCACAATCCTCCAAAATGTGGGGATCGAGGAGGAATAAATTGCCATGCTATTTGCTTTTCTCCCAAGTGAGAGGAGATGATTGGTGATTCTTTTGCCAAAAATGACTGCAATTCTTTCAGCGCATTTGCAGCCCCAACAAACGTTCTTCCATTATCTGAGAACATTTGATGACAAATCCCTCGACGAGCAGTGAACCGTTGCATTGCTGCCAAATAGGCTTCAGTTGTGAGCTCTGAGACAAGCTCCAGGTGAACGGCCTTTGTACTAAAGCAAGTGAACACTGCTATGTATGCTTTAAATATGCGTAATCTGCCTCTCCGTCGACTTTCTCGAAGTTGGAAGGGCCCCGCATAGTCCACACCAGTCACGGTGAAGGGCCTGGTGACTTTCGAAACCCTCTCTTTGGGTAAATCTCCCATGCGGACTTCTGGAACTATTGGATTGAATCAAAAACACTGGACGCATTTTCGAACGATCTTTTGTGCTTCTCTTCGACCACTTATCGGCCAATATTTTTGTCGAGTTGAATGTAATAGTTGCTCCGGTGGACAATGATGAAGTCTCACATGCTCGTGTCTCATAATAGCAGTTGTTATGTGATGATTTGCCGGGAGGAGAATGGGATGCTTTTGCTCTTCAGAGAGAGCAGAATGTCTCAATCTTCCACCAACTCGCATTAACCCATCTTCATCAATGAATGGATCAAGGCATCTCAAAGGACTTCCACGAGGTGGTGTTTCCTTTTTGGATAAACATTTGTGTGATGATGAAAAAGCTTCTATTTGCAACCACTTTAATACAGTAGTTTCTGCTCGTTTTATTTCTTCAGGAGTGATGTGGTTTGTATTTAGGTCTTTGGATCCTTTTCCCCATTTCTTGCGCTGTACTTTGTTTAAGGTATTATTGACAAATCTATGACAATAAGCAATGACTCGACGTAACTTCGAAAATGACGAAAATTTGTGCAATATTTTGGAAGTACTTGCGATGGTCAACATAACCTTTGAACTCTTCATCTCTGGCAGACTGATGTCAGGTTGCAATGTAGAAGGAGGTAGTGAATTTTCCTTGACTAACCAATTAGGCCCAAACCACCAAAGATGATGGTTAATAATATCTATGGTTGGAATCCCACGCGATATGAGGTCAGCAGGGTTTTCCTGAGAGGGTACGTGACCCCACTTTGCATTCTCAGCTGCATCTTGTATTTTTGTGACTCTGTTAGCCACAAATGTTTTCAGCAATCGCGATTCTGTGTTTATCCATCCTAAAACAATGGTGCTGTCACTCCAAAGATAAACATTTCTTATCTTGTCTGCTGCAGCAGCCTTCGTTTCTCGCACTAAACTTGTGAGTAAAAGTGCTGCTTCTAACTCTAGTCTTGGCATGGATATGGTTTTTAGAGGAGCCACTTTAGATTTTGCGCTGATTAGATGAGATGTGAACATTCCATCTTGATTTCTGTTTACTGCGTATATACAGGCTCTATATGCTTTTTCGGAGGCGTCACTGAATCCGAAAAGATCAAATTTTGAATTGTAATTTTCAGGATTGACGTTCCTTATGATTCTGAGCTGGTTTAGCTGTGGCAATGAAGAATAATATTGGTTCCAAATGGACAGCTTATCTGTGGTAACAGGTTGGTCCCAGTCGAACCCGTCCGTCCATAGTTGTTGCATTATGATTTTTCCTCTTATTAAAACAGGACTTACTAGCCCAAGAGGATCAAAGACTTGCGAGATTTTTGATAAAATCTCACGCTTTGTATACACTACTTCAGATGAGAGGTTAACCTGATACTGCAATGTATCTTTTGTCGAATCCCAGACAATTCCTAACGTCTTACTGGCTTCTTCTTTGTCTAGGACCATCAAGTCTCGTGCATTCGATTGGATATTCAAGTGTTTTATGATTTCCTTATGGTTGGACCTCCACTTGCGCAACAACATTTGCCCCTTTTGCAATAGATCCATAAGCTGACGATGATTTTGTATTACTGCATCTACAGTATCGCCACCGGTGATACAATCATCCATGTAAAAGTCTTGTCTCATAATTTTGGCTGCTACTGGATATTGAGGGTCATAGATATTAGCAAGTTCGCGAAGACATCTCATCGCGTGGTAAGGTGCTGACGCTGTTCCGTAAGTGACAGTGTTTAGCTGATATACTCGTCCATAAAGTCACAATATGCCTGCTTCAAATTTTGTTGTTTGTTGAATTTTCTTTCCAAAGCGGCAAGTCTTCTCTTCGCTTGTTCTTTGGAATCGCCGAGAGTAACTCCTGGCCGTATGGGCAATCTAACCACAAATCTTCCAGATGAGTCCCGCGTGGTTGTTTCAGCGAATAGTTCTTCGCAAAATTGCTCTTCTTTTGTATAGTGCTGCGTTTCTGGGATTTTTTCTTGTAGCCAAAACCTTTCGAGCTGTTGTGATAATGTATCATTAGTCATTGTGAGACACGTAGACATTCCTTCAGCTTTATTTTCTTGTATTTCTCCACCGAGAATCCAGCCCAATTTTGTATCCTGCAAAGCAGGTTGACCAGCTATGTTGTTTTTTGGTCTTCCAACGACGATTTTCCAGTAAATGCTTGCTCCAAGCAGCAGGTCAACATCTCCTGGCTCGTTGAATGAAGGGTCTGCAAGTTGAATATTTTTTGGCATGACTATCTCATTGATGTTAACCTTATATTGGGGTAGTCGTCCTGTGATGGAAGGAACAACGTAGCATTCCAAATCAATGCTGTATTGACTATCCATGGAATAAAGTTGTATACGATTGATTCCCTTTGCTTCAACCTGGGCACCACTAACACCGCTGAATTGTTGATTCTGGCGAAACCACTGTAAATTAAGCCTTTTGCTAAAAGTCGTTGTTACCAAATTTAACTGTGCACCAGGGTCTAATAATGCTCGGCAGGTGATTCTCTTTCCTTTATTGTCCACTACATTCACAAGCGCAGTTGACAGAAGAACTTGTGATGTTCGAACTCTTGTTAAATTGACGCTTGGCCCTTGGCCTAATGTAGATTCTTGCAACTGAATTAAGCGATTTGCTTCTGAAGTTGTGGCCTTTTCTTGGCTTTCTGAACTGGCACTGTCTTTGTGCAGTAACGTGTTATGCAGTGAGTTGCATTTCTTGCATCTTGTTCCACGGCAATCTCTTGCTAGATGTCCAAATTTTAGGCAATTTAGACAATGTTTCTTTTTAATTAATAACTGTCTTCTCTCATCAGGCGTTTGCTTCAGCAACGTTTCACACTGAAAAATGAAGTGGTTTCCTTCACATATGTTGCATTTGAATGAAGGTGTGTTGATCATTAAAACCTTCTTATCCTGTTTATTTTCCTTCTGTGTATACTTGTTTCCCGGACTCTGTTTGTTTAATGTCTTTGATTTGAGGGTTTGTTTCAACAACATCAGTGATTGACATCGTTCGGCTAAAAACTTTGTGAATTCTTGTAGAGTTGGCATATTTTCTGGTGTGCGATTCTTGATTCTTTCTTGCCAGTCACGCTGTTCAAGATAATCTAGTTTCTGCTTAACTAAATGGATTATTAAGGTATCCCAATGATCTACAGGCTGATTAAGTGATTTTAACGCTGATATATTCGTTTGGATGTGCCAATTCAATTTTCGCATCGAGTCGGCTTTGTTTTCCTTCTCGATTTCTGGAAATTTGAAAAGTTCATCCAGGTGGGTCTGTATTATCATCATTTGGTTGTCGTATGTAGCGTTTAATAGATCCCAAGCGTTGGTATAGGTCTCTTCGCCTATGGTGAATCCTTCGATGACACTTTGAGCCTCTCCCTTCAGTACTCCGACAAGATACTGGTGCCTCTGTACATTTGATAGGTTTGAATTGTTGTGAATTGTGGATTCAAAGCTATTTTTGAAAAACCGCCACTTTTTGTAATCACCGTCGAATTCTGGGAGTTTTATTTCTGGCAATTTTGACACATTAGAATGAGTTGTTTGAGGAAGTTCTTGTACTTGAAGGTTCTGGGTATTTGGGGATATTTGTTGTTGTGATGTCTCGACGATAGCGTGTAGTTGACTGACTGTGTTGAAATATTGTGTTTCAAATACAGCGCGTTCACCCTCACATTCTGCCAGAAATACGTCCGCTTCAGTTTCATCTTCCGGTATATGGTCTTCGATAGCCTGTTGAATGTCGTCAAACTCTTTCCAAATGCCCTCTATTTTTTCTAATTTTACCGTTGCTTCAATTGGTGTGGTGTGTTCTGAGATCGAGTTGGCTGTTCTAGTCACGAATCCTTTTACTCGTGCGCGACTTTGTTTTAGCTTTGTGAATTGCGACATCCTGAATTGCGATTAAATATAAAGTTGCGTAGGTCTGTGCAGTGACCAATGCAATGAAGAAATGCCTATTGTATTCAATGAATTATATGAATTTGCACAATGGGATTTGAAGTACGGTAGACCTAGCTCAATGTTTTATTTGTTTTGGTAGTATGACTCTTGAATTATATATGACACTGCTTTGGCTATTGCGTTTACGTTTCAGCTGTCGATTGCGACGTATATTTGTAACCTATGAATGTCTCTCCAATTATGATTTATTTGATACTCACAGGAGTCGAGAGTTCCGCTGTTGGGCGCCAATGTTAATGAGTTGGAGTTGATTTTGGTGATGTAATGAATTTTTGTCCTCTTTTATGAATATGACCTTTATTTATTGTTTATTGCCTTGTATCATATCAATGCTATGGTTGCTTTATTACAATAATTGACTGCCGACAGCGCAGCGCTATGGCCTATCTAAAACCACGGCCCACTGGATGCTACTCTCCAAGGAGCTTACAAAAGTAGTCCATACATATAGGGCGCTTTTAGCAGCATATTAGTAGCTAACAGCTGCATTTTAACCCTTAATGGGATAGTGGTCTCTTCATAAGGACAGTTTATGCTTTCAAAGATGCTGATAGTTGAATCTTTCAGCCAAATTTCGGAGAATTTTCATGCCGAACCAAATATTATATACGTATCTACTTGGCGTAATGTGCTTGATAAAATAAAAAATAAAAAATAAAAACATTAACAATTAAAGTGTAAAAAGAAAATATAAATATTGAAATAATAATCACAAAAATAAAACAAGAAGTTCCGTGACGAACTAAAGAGCCTACTTTTCTTAAAATTTAAGATTCATGCCAATGATTAATCTATATGGATCTATCTAGAATAATGACGAAATTAAATTGCTAATATCGAAATTTCTAATTAGTTCGAAATACTGTATACCTGGCAAAATGTAGCCTAATAGAGCACTACAGTTGGCAGCCCTAGTGACTGAATATATTCTTAGTTCCATCTCTTAAGGTACAGAATACAAAATTTGGTTGAAGTCCAATGAATAGCATGGACGTTACATGCAGTTAAACATTGGATTTAAACAGCGCGCATAAAATCATGTTGGCAACAGTGTCATGCATGTAATGGTAAAAAATAATCTGAAATAATATGATCTATTGTTGTGCCAATTTTGAATGAAATCCATTAGTTAGTATAGAAGTTACATGAATTTTAAAATTGGACCTATCAGCAGGCTTAGAATCATGTTGGCAGCACTTACGTATATTAGTTAATCCAAATTAATCTAGAATGCCAGGTATTATACGTGTGCAAAGTTTAGAGCCATTGGCTTGCATACTTCCTGATATATTGATATTAGGGTAAAAAATAGAGACTGCATTTATTAACAGTTGGCAGCCCTGCTTGCTCTTAATAATACACTCAGTCTTATCTGTTTATGTACACATAGCACATACGAAATTTGGTTGAATTCCAATTGATAGTGTAGAAGTTATATGCATTTAAAAATTGGACTTATCAGCAGGCTTATAATCATTTTGGCAACACTGCCATATATGGCCTCCTGGAAATTAAACTGCAATATTATTATCTATACGTGTGCCAATTTTGAAATAGCTCCCATTCATACCTTCCAAGATATCCAACATGGAGCTCAAATTTCAATTGCGATTTTTCAGCAGTTGGTAGCACTGACATCATTTTCAAATATGGCCGTGAGATATTCAGGTATAGATCTTTACCCCTACCAAATTTTGTTTCGATTGCTCCAGCCGTTTAGGAGTTGATAGGGACACACACACACACACACACACAGCCAGCCAGACAGACAGACAGACAGACACACATTTGCCCGATCTCATAAGACTACTTTTTCCTCATTTTTGAAAAATGTGAAAAGTTGGCTAAAAATAGCATTATTTATAATTATAATAACTAAAATAAATTAAAATGTAGAGACACATACAAGTAAAGAATAGTTTTGCCCTAAGGGATCCTGCGCATTGAATTAGGCTATTATATGACGAGGTTTCGAACCGATTCCACAAGTTGACTAATATTACGATTGCGGTTAGAGTTTGCCCACGTGTATTCTGGAGGCTGAGGGATCAACACATTGCTCTCACAAAGTGTAATCCACACAATTCAGTAATTGTGGAGCCAATTACAAGGGTTAGATTCCAGTGTCGGCCTGACCTCACTAATATCTGCAGATTAACCCAGTGAATGAGGCCGTCCTCACACTAACAATCTTGTTGTTTCATTGGGTTAGTTAGTTATTTAGTTGTGCAACAGCGAGGTCAACTGCCCCTCATAACACAGATAAAAGTATACAAATTTAGAAGAATTTAAAAATGAAGACGTGGATGCCTGAATATGATTTTAAAAAATGCTTTAAATTAATAAGAGAAAAGGAAAAGAAAAATTATAACATTAAACGACAAGACGTTCCGTGAAGAACTATACAGCCTACCCTTCGTGCCAATAATTATTCTACAGTATATGAACCTATCTAGAATAATGACGAAATTAAGTTGGTAATATCGAAATGTCTAATTAGTTGAAAATATAATGTAGCCTAATAGAGCACTACAGTTGTCAGCCCTGGTGACTGGATATCTATTCTTAGTTCCATCTCTTAAGGTACAGAATACAAAATTTGGTTGAAGTCCATTGGACGTTGCATGCAGTTAGACACTGGATCTATCAGCACGCGTAAAAGTATGTTGGCAACAATGTCACGCGTGTGTTGGTCAGAAATGGCCTAATCTGAATCATTATGATATGTTGTTGTGCCAATTTTGGACGAAATCCATTTGTTAGTATAGAAGTTACATGTATTTTAAAATTGGACCTATCAGCAGGCATAGAATCATGTTGGCAGCACTGACTTATATTAATTATTCCAAATTAATCTAGAATGTCAGGTGCTATACGTGTGCAAAGTATAGGGCTGTTGGCTTGCATACTTCCTGATATATTCTTCTTCTTCTTCTTCTTCTTCATCTTAGCGTCGTCCCGTAGGAACGGGGTCCGCTTTTTGGATCAATGCACGCCATTTCTTGCGATCTAATGCTTCGCGTGATTTCAAGTTTCTTGATCGTAAATCGGCGTTAATGGTGTCGAGCCACCGCAATTTTGGTCTCCCACGCTGTCTCTGGCCGTCGACCGTTCGATGGTAGGCCGAACCGATGACTGAACTTTGTGGTGCAAGGACAACGTGCCCATACCAATGGAGTCTCCATTCCTGCAATTTCTCATTGATTGGAGCCACGCCAGCTGTATGTTGAATCGTTGTGTTGGGGATATGGTCGAGCAGAGAAATGTCTAATGATCTTCGCAGCATCCGCATTTCCATGACATGAAGTGAGTGCTCTGCACTTCTAGGTGCTGGCCAACACTCGGTACCATATAATGCAACTGGTCTCACCATTGTGCGGTATATCTTTGATTTTTGCGGATAGGCATCTTCTTATCACAAAGAACACCGGTGACATCTCTGAATCGCATCCAAGTCGCATTGATTCGTGCTCGCACATCTTCATTCACAGAGCTTTCGCCATTCAATCGTGAGCCTAGGTATCGGAATGTATTTACCTTGGTAAGAGGAGCTCCATTAATACCTATAGTTCCAGGGGACGGAATCGTTTCGAGGTATTCAGTCTTGTGGATGTTCAAACGAAGACCAAATCCTTGCAGACGATCATGCCATGTCTGCACTTGGGTTTCAAGATCCTTCCTGGCGTCTGCCGCAAGCATCACATCATCAGCGTATAGCAATGTCCATGGGACACACTTCTGCAGGTCTCGCGTTATGGAATTCATGACGATAACAAAGAGCAGGGGAGACAGAGCTGAGCCTTGATGAACCCCAACTGTCACAGGGAAGCTGTCAGTCAGTCCTGCAGGGCATCGCACGTGGCTTTTGGTGCTGTTGTACAGCATTTTATCCAGTTTATATACATTTCTGGAACTTGATGATCTCGGAGAGCGTACCAAATCAACTGGTGTGGTACTCGATCAAATGCCTTCTCGAGGTCAAGGAAAGCAAGATGTAGTGGCCTCCTCTTCTCTCGGAATTTCTCCATCAGCTGGCGCACAGCAAAGTTTGCGTCTATCGTGCCACATCCCTTGACAAACCCACATTGATTTGCTGAGAGCTGTACGATGTTCCTCAGCCTATTGTCTAGGATACGTTCGAATATTTTCATAGTGTGGGAGAGAAGTCTAATTGGACGGTAATTGGTACATTCAGCTGGGTCATATATTCATATTAGGTTAAAAAATATAGACAGCATGTATTAACAGTTGACAGCCCTGATTGCTCTTAAGAATACGTATAGTCATATATGTTGTGTTACACATAGCACATACAAAATTTGGTTGAAATCCAACTGATAGTATAGAAGTTACATGTATTTAAAAATTGGTCCTATCAGCAGGCTTAGAATCATGTTGGTAGAACTGAAGTATATAAATTACTCCAAAATTAATTTAAAATGTCAGGTACTATACGTGTACATAATTTAAAGCTGTCGGCTTGCATACTTTCTGATATATTGGTATTTGGATAAAAGAATAGAGAGAGCAATTATTAACAGTTGGAAGCCCTGGTGGCTCTTAAGAATAAGCTCAGTCATCTCTGTTTATATACACATATTACATACAAAATTTGGTTGAAATCCAATTGACAGTGTAGAAGTTATAGGCATTTAAAAATTGGACTTATCAGAAGGCTTAAAATTATTTTAGCAACACTGGCATGTATGGCCTCGTGGAAATGAAACTGAAGTAGTGTTATCTACATGTGTGCCAATTTTGGAATAGCTGCTATGCATACCTTCCAAGATATCCAACATAGAGCTCAAATTTCTAGTGCGTTTTTTTAGCAGTTGGTAGCACTGACATAATTTTCAAATATGGACGTGAGATATTCCGCTATACATCTTTACTCATACTAAATTTGGTTTCGATTTCTGCAGCCGTTTAGGAGTTGATAGGGGGGGGGGGACACACACACACAGTCAGACAGACAGAAGGACAGACAGACAGACAGACACTCACACATTTTCCCAGATCGATCTCATAAGTCTACTTTTTCCTCATTTTTGCAAAATGTGAAAAGTAGGCTAAACATGCTTTAAATTAATTAGAGAAAAGAAAAAGAAAAATTATAACATTAAACAAAAATTACGGAAAACAATAAAACAGAATTTAAAAAGGAACAAGTTTTCCACTCTCACTTTTACAGCGAATGGCGAGGAGAACACCCGTCCATTGGCCCTTTATTTATTTATTTTTATTATTTACTAGATGTGCCCGGCATGCTTTGCGACGCCAATCAAAGAAAGAGTTGGCGTTGTAACTTTATTTGTTGAAGTGCTTTTGGATACACAATATTTCTTTCTTTTTCCGTTAACTGCCTCTAAACTATTGTAAAATGGATTTACTACCTCAGAAACTTTTGTCGGAGCGTGCTCAAAACTCACTCGCAATCGTATGAATGGTTCATAAACGCAAACGGGACTTTTTTGAAAACAAATAGCGCGCTGTCACTCATTTGTTGAATCTACTCGTGCGCTTCCTATTGTAACATGGACTTACTAAGTCAGAAACCAACGCAGGTGTGCACACAAAACTCACCAAAATTCCATCGCAATCGGATGAATGGTATATGAACGCATAAGGGACGAACAAACAACCATTCGATATTTATATATACAGTATAGTAGATTATTTATTTATTTATTTATTTGGTGTTTTACATCTGAGTCGTGTAGAATCTTAATTGTGTCTGTTCTATTCTTGAGATCGTCTAATGCTATTTGGAGTTCTTTGATATCATCCATAATTTATGTAATCCATTTAATCCTGGTGTTGCTATTCCATGCCGGTTCCATGGTGTTGGGGTAGCGTGCCTGCCTGTCACCCGGAGGCCCCGGGTTCGATTCCCGGCTCCGTTAGGGATTTTCGAAACTGATGTGGGGGCTGGAACGGAGTACACTCAGCCTCGTGAGGACAATTGAGTAGCTGCCTGACAGTAAGGCAGTGCCCCTGTCACGAAAACCAAGATCAACGGCCGAGGGGACCTGATGCGCTGACCACGCGTCACCCCAATATCTGCAGGCCTAATGGCTGGGCAGCGGTCGCTTGGTCGGCCTAGTCCCTTCATGGGCTATGCCACGGTGGGTGAGTGGTTATCGTATCGGACTACCAACCCCAAGCTTGCACGTTCGCTCCTGGCCGTGGTAAGTAATTTTTGAAAGGCGACAAAATTACGACATGCATGTCATAAGTTGTTGGCATGTTGAAGAACCCATTTGAATTCAGTAGGCCGTGTTCATAATGGCAAAATTAATCTCGGGATTTTCCGCCAACACAAATTTCCTCCATTCTCTACTAGAAAGCGCTATAGTGTTCAAGGAGCTTAGATATCTAACCTCCTTGACTTTCATAGCGCTCCAAGGAATAAATAAAAATTCGATATGCAAGCTGCCCTCTGGGTGTCAAATAACAAAGCTTGCACCTGAGGCCATATATCATTAGTATTAATATTATTATTGCTATACCATAAATTTTCCGGCCGAAGTCGACGGAGCAATGTGTGTTTGTAGCCCCAAAAGTAACATGTGTGTGTGTGTGTGCGTGTGCGTGTGCGTGTGTGTGTGTGTGTGTGTGTGTGTGTGTGTGTGTGGAGAAGTGGGTGTATGTAGACCCGTGCACGCCGGAGGCAGCTAACATGTGTGTGTCCACGTATTATAATTTTAAATGACTGGGCACAGTACGTCTAATGGTGAGCCATTAGCGAGTCCAGACACCCGAATTAGCTGTAATGCTGATCCAAGTGTTAAAATTAGAACCACAATCATTTATTTTTTACCATCCACCTGATAATGCATGAGTTCAGGTTACAGTGGATCATGACTGTCTCGTGGTGTAGTGGCTAGCCATCCCTTAGGTCTCGAGTTCTCTCTGCCAAGAAATTTAATTCTGGTCTGAGGGCTAGAACGGTTTACACTCAGCACAATGAGGATAGCTGAGAACAGATGTCTGGCTCCGTGGCTAAATGGTTAGCACGCTAGGCTTTGTCCCAAAGTGCCCCGGATTTCAATCCCCTGGGGGTTAATTCCCGTAGCTTGAGGACTGGGTGTATGTACCGTCTTTATCATCACTTTATCCTCATTACGACGTTCAGGTCGCCCACCGGCGTCAACGAGAAAGAACTGCATTCGGCCTCTCTCCGCAGGCCACACGGTCATTCAACTGAGAACAGGTGATTTCGATTCGTACCTGAGTCATCATTGAAGAGCTCTGTCTACCTATTAACAAACCTCGTTTATCGGTTACCATGCCAACCTTATTGCTGCTCTGTGTGGAGAAACGTAAGGTTTGTATTGGCGAGCCCCCTATAGCGGTTACCATGACAACCTTATTGCTGCTCTGTGTGGAGAAACGTAAGGTTTGTGTTGGCGAGCTTTCTACAGCGGTTACCATGACAACTTTATTACTGCTCTGTGTGGAGAAACGTAAGGTTTGTATTGGCGAGCCCCCTATAGCGGTTACCATGACAACCTTATTACTGCGCTGTGTGTAGAAACGTAAGGTTTGTATTGGCGAGCCCCCTATAGCGGTTACCACGACAACTTTATTACTGCTCTGTGTGGAGAAACGTAAGGTTTGTATTGGCGAGCCCCCTATAGCGGTTACCATGACAGCCTTACTGCTGCCCTGTGTGGAGAAACGTAAGGTTTGTATTGGCGAGCCCCCTATATCGGTTACCATGACAACCTTATTGCTGCTCTGTGTGGAGAAACGTAAGGGTTGTATTGGCGAGCCTCCTACAGCGGTTACCATGACAACCTTATTACTGCTCTGTGTGGAGAAACGTAAGGTTTGTATTGGCGAGCCCTCTGTAGCGGTTACCATGACAACCTTATTGCTGCTCTGTGTGGAGAAACGTAAGGTTTGTATTGGCGAGCCTCCTATAGTGGTTACCATGACAACCTTATTGCTGCTCTGTGTGGAGAAACGTAAGGTTTGTATTGGCGAGCCTCCTATAGCGGTTACCATGACAACCTTATTGCTGCTCTGTGTGGAGAAACGTAAGGTTCGTATTGGCGAGCCCCCTGTAGCGGTTACCATGACAACCTTATTGCTGCTCTGTGTGCAGAAACGTAAGGTTCGTATTGGCCAGCCTCCTGCAGCGGTTACCATGACAACCTTATAGCTGCGCTGCGTGGAGAAACGTAAGGGTTGTATTGGCGAGCTCCCTACAGTGGTTGCCATGACAACCTTATTACTGCTCTGTGTGGAGAAACGTAAGGTTTGTATTGGCGAGCCCCCTACAGCGGTTACCATGACAACCTTATTACTGTTCTGTGTGGAGAAACGTAAGGTTTGTATTGGCAAGTCTCCTGTAGCGGTTACCATGACAACCTTATTGCTGCCCTGTGTGGAGAAACGTAAGGTTCGTATTGGCGAGTCGCCTGCAGCGGTTACCATGACAACCTTATTACTGCTCTGTGTGGAGAAACGTAAGGTTTGTATTGGGGAGTCTCCTGTAGCGGTTGCCACGACAACCTTATTGCTGCACTGTCTGAAGACAAGTAATTCTCGTATTGGTGAGCCTCTTACAGCGGTTACCGTGACAACCTTATTGCTGCTCTGTTTGAGGACAAGTAATGCTCGTATTGGCGAGTCTCCTGGTTGCCATGACAACCACATTAGTGCCTGCTACACGTCCGAGCCATCAGTCTCCCGCTAACCAGGCTGCTTGCTCAGCTCAAAGCCAATTATTAAGTTATCGGAGCCGGTGGGAATATCAATGTGGAAAAGGCTCCACAAAAAGGGCCCTAATTAAAACAGATGTGCAGCTCGCTGTCTCCCCCTCTATTGTTTCCTCTGAGGTAATTACAACCACCAATGAAGACATTAGAAAAGGTCGTTGTTGAGAATTATGTCCGCCCTTCTCAATCGTCGGTTAATGAAACAATTATTACTGCGATCCAGGCGTTGCGTGCTGCACGCGCAAGCTGGCGAGGCTTAGGGAACAATCAATTGCTAGTTATCGGCTTCGTATGAACGTCAGTATTCTCTAGCGGGGTATTTGCGCTTCGAATCGCAATGACTATACAGCGATTTCTTGAACATATCCCCGAATTTCTCGGAGTTTACTTTAAGATGATAAAACTTGTGGAAAATATTCATTCGAAGTTGTTACACTTGTATATTTATGTATATTGCCTCAATTTCGAACTTCCCCCAGGGATTCACATTTAGTGGGACGTGAGTTGGTGACCGCTGGACCCCAGCTGAGTCCGGCATTAATTCCACTTACTTGTGCAGGGTTCCTCTCCGTCTTCTTTCCTGTCGACCTCTCTTGGTCAACTTTTGTTCTACTCCGACCCGGACGGTATTTGGGTATCCGAGGCCTAGGGAGTCTCTTCCTTTCCCGCCTTAATTGGCCCTTGTCTCATCTTTTCTGATCCCTCATTCTTCCAGGGATCAGACCTCTTTTTCTTTTTATTACAGTTCCTTTTCTCTCTAAGATTCCCGCCCTGTTTTTATGAATTGGCTCCCGGTGTCCCTAAATTACATTTTGTGAGTTTATTTTCTTTTTCTTTCCTTTTTGAATCTCAACCACAATTTGTATTTGTAATCTACATTGCATTTTGTAACTATTTTCGATCTAAACTCCAGTTTGTAAATATTTTCAATCTAGTTTATCATCTTGGCTAACAGGATTGAGCCGCGTCGCATATCGGTTATTATTCCCCGATGTTTCGGCTGACATTGCAGCGGCTTTAATCGTGGGTAGGTTCGAGTTGGTGTCCGTACTCAAACTAACGGTTGTTGCCAGTCAGATGTGCTTGCTTGCCCTGCATTGACGTCACGCTGCTCGCTGATTGGTCCCCGCCCCTGGCAGTCACACGCTAGGAGAACTTTCCAAGTGTTGCTAAGTTTAAAACCATAATCGCGATTGAAATTATTGGGATGCTTCACCACTTCTATCGCCTCTCTAATGAACCTGTTTTGATATCCGGAAAATTTAGCAATAGTTTCGGCCTTATCAAATTCGATGACGTGTCTCGTGACGTCAGCATGTTCAGCTATTGCAGATCTGTAGTTCATCTGTTTCGTCAGCCGAAACGTCGGGAAATAATAACCGATATGCGACGCGGCTCAATCCTGTAAGCCAAGATGATAAACTATACACCAGCCGCGAAAGTCTAAGATCTAAATTTTCAATCTAAATAGCATTTTGTTAGTAGAGCAGTCTATTTTGAATCGTTGGCTTCCACATAATGTTAGTATTTTGAACCTACCACACATTTCGCAAGCATTTTGAATTGCATTTTGTAAATACTTTGAATTGGGTAAGCATTTTCGTTTCCACTTGCATTTTATAAGTATTTTGTAATTTCAATTGCACTTTGTGAGTATTTTGTATCTGAACCGGCCTTTTTCAATCCAATTTGCATTGTGTATTTTCAATTTCATATGCATGTTTTAAATATTTTGAATTTCAATCGCATTTTGTTGAGTATTTGAAATCTACATTGCATTTTGTAAGTATTCTGTACCTAAACTACATTTTGTGCGTATTGTTCAATCTAAATTCCTTTTGTGAGTATTTTCCTTCTAAATTACCTATCCACTCTCCATTGTGTGAGTCATTTCAATGTGAGTTCCTTTTTGTAAGTATTTTCCGTCCAGCTTAATATCCGTTATGGTTTCCATTTTATTGTCATTTTCGCTGTCACCCAGACCATTAGGGGCGATAACCTACTAGTCGGGGAAATAAGTATAGATACTCGAGTTTAGAGGTCAATAAAACCTTTACCCTTAGTCTTACATAAGAACAACCTACACCAAAATTTTCCTTGTTTTATTTTTCGTTTAACGATATAGAGTAAATATTTGCATTGTAGCTCGTTAAAATTTTATAGCAGATTGAACAAAAAAAGTACCGGTTTTTCTTACCAAGTTCACGGAGCGGTCACTTAGAAGGATCATTACGTTAAAAGTATTAATCGGATCGTAATGAAACTCTAATACGTCTTAAAGGAACTTATTGTTAATGCGTATATGAAGTTTTAATCTGATCGGACGTTTCTTTAAGTAGTTGTTGTGAATTTTGTAAAACATCTTTTTCTCGGGCCTGGGTGGTCATAGCAGTATGAAATATGGCTTGTTATGAGGCTCATAGCAATGCAAGGCTTAACGTAAAACTACATTTTATCTACTTTTGATAATTGCTTTTATATCGATTGATATTTAATCGGGTGGTTATGTGAGAAGAATGTATCGTAGCAAGCGACGGGAACGATGCGCTCGGTCGAGGAAACTCTTGCGACGTTGCCCAATACGAGCGCGTTCCAAGCCGTAAGGTCTGTGAATTTCTGTTGTTGTATTGGAATTTGTGTTAGGCCGGTATTACACTGCTAAAGAAATGTGTCAAATAAATGTTATCAAATATTTTATAAAACTGAACTTTTATCAAAGTTATACAAAGCAATTATCACACCATTACACTACATCAAATATTTTATCATAATTCAGCAAAATGGAAGAAGGACAGTTCCGTGTTCACTTAACTATATTATGGTAGTTGAAATTCTGTGGTGGCAATACCGGTATATAAAAGAAACGGAAAGATAAAGCGAATGTCTTTGGGTTAAGCCATGGGTCGCTCACGTGACAAGGAAGATATTTTTTTATACGAGTAAAATCTTGGTGAAGGAGCTGCAGTACGAGGACTTGAAAAATGACATTAATTAAAATAAATTAAAAACCATACGTGAAATTGACGAATTATAATACAAAAATTATTATATATATTCGCCTCCGTGGTGTAGTGGTCAGAGTGCTTAGCTGCCACCCAGGAGGTCCGTGGTTCGATTCCCGGCTCTGCCACGAAATTTCAAAATTGGTATGAGGATTGGAACGGGGTCAACTCAGCCTCGGGTGCTCCAAATGAGTAGAGCATCAGCCATCCTTGAAGTGGTTTTCGTGGTTTCCCACTTCGTCTCCAGGCAAATGCCGGGATGATACCTAACGTAAGGCCTCGGCCGCCTCATTCCCTCTTCCTTGCCTAACCCTCCCAATCTTCCCATCCCTCATAAGATCCCTGTTCGCTTTGCAGGTGAGGCAACCTGGGCGAAGTGCTGGTTACACACCCCAGTTGTATACCCGATCCCGAAGTTTCAAAATGGAGGCGGTAAATGTGGGATCCATCGCTTAGTCCGAGGGAATAGCCAACCCTGGAGGGTAATACGATTAAGAAAAAAAAACACTATCATTCACGTCTATTTAACTTAACTATTTAATTCTTCTTTATATCCTGAAATATGCGTCCCTTATGTACAGCGCTAATAGCCTCTGCTAATTTTACCTACAAGTTAGAGAAACGTGTCTTATATTTCATTTTCGCAAGAAGTTAAACATTTCCCAACACCTTTTTTAATGAGGGCTTTGGACCTCCATTGGCAGGTTTAAAAATGGTGTGTCAGCTGAAAAGCTATTATTATAAGATTAATTGTTTGAAGTAATTTACACTTTGAGATTATAAGATTATAAAACTGCTCCCTTATTAACTGTCTGAAAAATCACTGCCCGATGAATCAGATGAACTGTCATTTAAGTTTATAACAAGTGGCTCAACAACGGGGACGTCTTCTGTTAGCCAATCCTTTTCCCAGTAATGTTTCTCTATTTTTTTGGTGTGTTCGATGCATTTTTTCCATAGCTCCGGTGTTACAGACCTCAAGACTTCTTTACAGAGATCTCGCATCACCTCCATTGATCTTCCTCTCTCCGCCTGGTTACTCATATTCACTTTAGCTATTTTATTTTTCACGTGGGACCAAACCAGCTCTATGGGGTTGAGCTCACAATGAGCAACTGGCAACCAGACGAGTTCGACGTCAGGACGAATATTCTTGATTATCTGTTCCAGCTTCATTTTAGGTGCCCTGAAGTGAGGTTTGGCGTGAACAATTAGCTCTGCTTTCGTCATAATTTCATACTTTTGGATTCTGGGAGGAAGAGGAATATCATTCATTGCAGCGGCACATCCCTTCACCGTGGCTATCGACCTTCCAATACACTTGGATACTATTTGCTAAACCCTCTTATCATTATTACTTTCTCTCTCGCATCTAAAAAAAAACATTTTGCACTTATAATCATGGCAAATTCTTCCTCCGTTAACTGCGGATTAGCTGGCATCTTGATCAATGTGCAAACAATACAGACAGTGATAGTTGCTGCTTGTTGCTAATGACTCAACGATGAACAAAGGTCAGAGTTTGGTGTGCGTAGGAACGAGCGCGCAGCAACTGGCAACATTGCCAGGCTCCTGCGGTACTATCGCTGCCCTCAATGGTCCGATTAAATATCAATCCATATAAAATCGATAATCACAAGTAGATAAAATGTAGTTTTATGTTAAGCCTTGCATTGCTATGAGCCTCATAACAAGCCATATTTCATACTGCTATGACCACCCAGGCCCGAGAAAAAGTTGTTTTACAAAATTCACAACAACTATTTTAAGAAACGTCACACCAGATTAAAACTTCATATACGCGTAAACAATAAGTTCCTTTAAGACGTATTAAAGTTTCGTTACGATCAGATCAATACTTTTAACGTAATGATCTTTCTAATTGAGCGCTCCGTAAACTTGGTAAGAAAAACCGGTACTTTTTTTGTTCAATCTGTTTTTAAATTTCAACGAGATACAATGCAAATATTTACTCTAGATCGTTAAACGACAAATAAAACAAGGAAAATTTTGGTGTAGGTTGTTCTTATGTAAGACTAAGGGTAAAGGTTTTATTGGCCTCTAAACTCGAGTATCTATACTTATTTCCCCGACAGTAGATGTTAGGCCCCTTAAAACAACAATTATCATCATCATCATCATCATCATCAACTTCGAACTAGATATGAGCAGACACGAGCTTTCCCCTCCTTCCCTTCTGTATTAGGCAACCTGTAGGCCTACTACGTTATCAGTTCTGCGGGTAAGTCTACTCACACGGCGCCCTCGCATTTAAGTTCCCGTAATTGCCAAATTAACTGTCCAAGGATTCGATTTCACAACTTTGGGCATAGCAGGCAATAACACTACTGCTGCGCCAAGTAGCCAGCCTTAGTTAAGTATTGTCTTTCATACTCCTTGCACCTGAGGAGCCATATTCACCGTGTTAACCGAGTATGTGGATATTACTGATCTTCGAAGAAACCTTGGTTTGCAGAATACGCCGATGACGTGGTGGCTGCTGATCGCGTCATCCGCTTTATAAGTCACAGTGGGTTAGGGTCAGCAATCTAAATTTTTAAGTAGCCGATGTATAATATTTACTCAAAGAACTAGTTTACTTAATAATTCTGATATTTAGTTTTGCGAGTGTTTTTGTTTATCATTTTTATAGGCTAATTATTAGATAATTTTTAGCCTATTTTCATTTTACGAAAAAATAGTCTTATGCGATCACCTTTTGTCCGCGTGTGTGTGCGTGACTCGCCCCCTAATAACTTCTAAACGGCCGGGGCGATTTCAATGAAACTCGCTAATGACATAGTACTATTTCGGCCGACCCCGACCGCGCCCTTCAAATTTTATTACTTCTCACCAATACAACATGGCGGCTGTGTGAAATATTTCACCGGCATTCTATATCTCCGAAACTCACCCTCTCCGAAATGTTAATATCTGATTTTTATTTGTATTTCTTGTGTCCCAATCATGCGATTGAAGTTTGAATACTACACGTACAGAATAATCTTCATGTATTATTACATAAATTAACATAAGTAGGATATATGAAAATAGGCGGTTTAGTTCTTCACGGAACTACTTGTTTTAAATTATTTTTAGGCTTGTGTCATATTTTAAATTTTAAACAATAAAAATATGTATAATTTTATCTGTGTTAAGAGGGGCAGATGACCTCGTAGTTCCGCCCCATAAAACAACAATAATCATCATTAATCAACAACCATAACTAGCCAACTACTGTATACTGTTCTAGTGCACGTGGGTTGTCTGTGAAGACTTGGAAAATCGTGCTGCAGCATTACGTAAAATTTGAAAAAGTGGTAATGAAATTATTAAAAAGTAGTTCCGTGAAGAACTAAACAGCCTATTTTCATATTATATCCTATTTATTTTAATTGCTTCTATCAACATATACAATTTCAGTTTAATTGCTGTAATAGATTCGTAGATATTGAGAACCGTCTAAATATTTCGGATGATCGCCATGTTGGATTTTTATAAATGTAGGACTTGGAGTTATGTACTATTAGTTGACGATTTCTGCGTAGATTCATTATTTACACTTTCACTTCGATCGCATGTTGAATTCACAAGAAATAAAAACTTACTTTTAAAATTACGCACAGCTGCCATCTTGAGGTTATGTGAACAATTGAACTAAATTTGATGCCAGTACATTACAATGTGTATAAACATTTACTGTATAAGAATAAGGTTAAATCGCGAGAAAAGTCTATTAACATTTTTCACCTTCGCTCGGCCGCCATGTTCGTTTTGTATTTGACAGGTTTTTAGAAGTCCCTTAGGTGAACTTCTAGTAGTACTCTCTTCCAGGCAGATATCGGCAATAGTTTCGGAGATAGAATGCCGGTGAAATATTTCGCACAGCAGCCATCCTGCGGTTATGTAGACAATTGAACTAAATTAGATGCCAGTGCATTACAATGTGTTCAAACATTTGCTGTACCTAGTTTCATTGCGTTTGGATGGTTAAATCGCGAGAAAAGTCTACTTAAAAGTGTAAATTTCGCTTGGCAGCCATGTTCGTTTTGTAGTTAACAGATTCTTGAAATTCTCATAGGTGAACTTCTAGTAGTGCCCTTTATCAGCATACAAAATTTCAGGGAGATATCAATAATGGTATTGGAGATATAGAATTCCGGTGAAATATTTCGCACAGCCGCCATGTTGGATTGGCGAGACGTAATAAAATTTGAAGGGCACGGTCGGGGTCGGCTGAAATAGTACTATGAGCTTAGCGAGTTACATTGAAATCGCTCCAGCCGTTTACACGTTATTAGGGGGACACACACACACACGAATCACACACGCACAAAAGGTGATCTCATAAGCCAGCTTTTTTTTTCTTTCATAAAATAGGCTATAATTCGGTTAACTATTTATGCACCACACCATCCAGCGGTCATCATTAGATCCTGTGTTGAGGTTCAAATTTATATACAAATATTTTCTAACTACAGAAAATGTTGTAGTGCGTTTAGTTAGTGTTTATATTACGATTCGCAGTTTGAATCGCTTTATATAAGGTTAGTTTGTTTTAGAAGGGTTTGTGAATTACGTATCAACTTATATACAAATTAGAACAACTCAATTATAATGAATATTTGATTTTTATCTTGTACGAGGCGTGATCACCAGATCCCTGGGAAGACAATCAGAACGTTATCCGCATCCGCTTGACTGATTTCCGCAACTGATCCACACCCGCTACCGGTTATGTGCTATATTTAAAATGAATGATATACAGCCAAAATTGCAACCCTTTTCAGTTCGGAGTGTCAATCGTGCTAAAGCAGACATGGGCAAACTTTTTAGGGGCAGAGCCAGATGCAATACAAAATAATCCAGCTGGCACGAACAAAAGAACAACACATATTTATAGTTAGATTATAAACTATTTATTTCTGAATTCTAAATCAAACAAACCTTATAGGCTACAAATGGTAGAAAATTTAGGTAAAAGGAACACGCCTTCATTGTCCTTCTAACAGTTTTTCCGAATCTGGTTGAAACTGGGATGAGCTGATTCTTAGTAGCGCAGCTAAATGGTGGTCTCTCAAACTATTTCTGACGCTATTTTTGCTAAATTTCATTGTTGAAAACACCTGTTCACAGATATAATAAGATGGGAACAAGGCAGTTATATTTTGTGCATGAGATTTCAAGTTTGGGAAGCTTGATTTTGGTAGGGCCTTGTAGAACTCAATTTTGGAAACGTTGAGGAATAGTTGCTTCAATTCATTGATACATTGTAACTCAGTCAGTTCTAGCTGCTACTCTGATTTTACTGTTTCACAGTCAACATTAAATGGTATGCTGAAAACGTCGAAGTCCAGTTCAATAACTTTGAAGTCCTGAAATCTTCATTCAAATTCGTCGTGGAGATTTTTTTGGATGAAAAGATACTACACAAAATGCATAAACACAGTGAGACTGAAACAGGAAATATGACCCATATGTAATTGTAGTTGGTATAATTGGAAACCATGTCGCGGGCTGTACTTTGTCCATGACAACGCTAAAGAATACGGAGTGATCCTTATTGCCGTAGTTATTTCATACTGCATATTTTTAGCCTACTTCTCACATTTTGCAAAAATGAGGAAAAAGTAGACTTATGAGATCGATCCGGGAAAATGTGTGTCTGTCTGTCTGTCTGTCTGTCTGGCTGTGTGTGTATCCCCCCCTATCAACTCCTAAACGGCTGCAACAAACAAAACCAAATTTAGTATGAGTAAAGATGTGCACCGGAATATCTCACGTCCATATTTGAAAATGATGTCAGAGCTACCAACTGCTGAAAAAACGCACTAGAAATTTGAGCTCCATGTTGTATATCTTGCAAGGTATGCATGGGAGCTATTCCAAAATTAGCACACATGTAGATAATAATATTTCAGTTTAATTTCCAGGAGGCCAACCATGACAGTGTTGCCAAAATAATTTTAAGCCTTCTCATAGGTCCAATGTTTAAATGCATATAACTTCTACACTATCAATTGGATTTCAACCAAATTTTGTATGTAATATATGTACATAAACAGATATGACGGAGCGTATTCTTAAGAGCCACCAGGGCTGCCAACTGTTAATAATTGCTCTCTCCATTTATTTATTTTATCCAAATACCAATATATCTGAAAGTATGCAAGCCAACAGCTTTAAACTATGCACACGTATATTCTGACATTTTAGATTAATTTGGAGTAACTTATATACGTCAGTTCTACCAACATGATTATAAGCCGGCTGATAGTACCAATTTTTAAATACATGTAACTTCTACACTATCGGTTGGATTTCAACTAAATTTCGTATGAGCTGTGTGTACCATAACAGATATGACTATAAGTATTGTTAAGAGCAATCAGGGCTGCCAACTGTTAATAAATACTGTCTATATTTTTAGCCTACTTTCGATTTTTGCAAAAAATGAAAGTAGACTTATGAGATCAACACAGGGCGAAAAAAGTGTGTCTGTCTGTGTGTGTGTATGTGTGTGTGTGAGTCTGTGTGTGTGTGTGTCTGTGTGTGTGTGTGTGAGTGTGTGTACTCTGAATGTCTGTCCCCCCCTATCAATTCGAACACGGTGAATGCGAATTGAACGAAATTTGGTACAAAGGTAGCACTAGCAATGGACACCTCAGTGTCATGTTTTATATCGCCGCCATCTTGACGGAAACGTAATGGCGGCCACACAAATGTTCAAAGCTTAAATCAAATTACGACTAACCTAATCATCCGATCTCTACCAAATTTTGCAACGACATACCTTTATGGGGGGAGCATCCTTTGACAAAACCAATAGGTCATCAGTGTAATAGTTTGCGGATGGCGGCCATCTTTGTGTGAAAATCGATTCCCCCTATTAATTCGAACACGGTGCAACCGAATGGAACGAAATTTGGTACAGAGGTAGCACTAGCAAAGGGCACCTCAGTGTCATGTTTTATATCGCCGCCATCTTGACTGAAACGTAATGGCGGCCACACGAATGTTCAAAGCTTAAATCAAATTACGATTAACCTAATCATCCGATCTCTACCAAATTTTGCAACTACATACCTTTATGGAGGGAGCATCCTTTGACCAATCTAATAGGTCATTCACCTGATAGTTTGCGGATGGCGGCCATCTTTATGTCAAAATTGATTCCCCCTATTAATTCGAACACGGTGGAACCGAATGGAACGAAATTTGGTACAGAGGTAGCACTAGCAAAGGGCACCTCAGTGTCATGTTTTATATCGCCGCCATCTTGACTGAAACGTAATGGCGGCCACACGAATGTTCAAAGCTTAAATCAAATTACGATTAACCTAATCATCCGATCTCTACCAAATTTTGCAACTACATACCTTTATGGAGGGAGCATCCTTTGACCAATCTAATAGGTCATTCACCTAATAGTTTGCGGATGGAGGCCATCTTTATGTCAAAATTGATTCCCCCTATTAATTCGAACACGGTGGAACCGAATGGAACGAAATTTGGTACTGAGGTAGTACTAGCAAAGGGCACCTCAGTGTCATGTTTTATATCGCCGCCATCTTGACTGAAACGTAATGGCGGCCACACGAATGTTCAAAGCTTAAATAAAATTACGATTAACCTAATCATCCGATCTCTACCAAATTTTGCAACTACATACCTTTATGGAGGGAGCATCCTTTGACCAATCTAATAGGTCATTCGCCTAATAGTTTGCGGATGGCGGCCATCTTTGTGTCAGAATTGATTCCCCCCTATTAATTCAAACACGCTGAAACCGAATGGAACGAAATTAGGTACAGAGATAGCACTAGCAAAGAGCATCTCAGTGTCATGATTAATATCGCCACCATATTGACAGAAACGTAATGGCGGCCACACGAATGTTTAAAGCTTAAATCAAATTACGACTAACATAACCATCCGAACTCTACCAAACTTTGCAACAACATACCTTTATGGAGGGAGCATCCTTTGACCAATCTAATAGGTCATTAGCCAAATAGTTTGCGGATGGCGGCCATCATTATGTCAAAATTGATTCCCCCTATTATTTCGAACACGGTGGAACCGAATGAACGAAATTTGGTACAGAGGTAGCACTAGCAAAGGGCACCTCAGTGTCATGTTTTATATCACCGCTATCTTGATGGAAACGTAATCGCGGCCACCCAAATGTTAAAAGCTAAAATGCAATTACGACCAACCTAATAATCTAGTCTCTACCTAATTTTGCAACACCATATCTTTATGTGGGAAACATATTCTGACCAAACTGCAAGAACATCAGCCCAATAGTTTGCAGATGGTGGCCAAGTATGTGTGCAAATCGATTCCCCCTATCAATTCAAACACGGTGAAACCGAATTGAACGAAATTTGGTACAGAGGTAGCACTAGCAAAGGGCACCTCATATTCATGTTTAATATCCCTATAGCACGTTGTATTTCAACAAGCTCCTACAACCAACATTCAATCATACTCCTTGAAAAGGACAAAGAGTTATAACAATACCCATGCATTTAGGAGAAAGTAGGCTATATGTTCTTTACTGAACATCTTGTTTACCCTAATATCAATATATCAGAAAGTATGCAAGCCAACAGCTCTATACTTTGCACACGTATAGCACCTGACATTCTAGATTAATTTGGAGTGATTAATACAAGGCAGTGCTGCCAACATGATTCTATGCCTGCTGATATGTCCAATTTTAAAATACATGTAACTTCTATACTAAAAAATGGATTTCATCCAAAATTGGCACAACAAGATATCATAATATTTCAGATTATTTCTGACCAGCACACGCATGGTATTGTTGGCAACATGCTTTTACGTGTGCTGATTGATGCAGTGTCTAACTGCATGTAACGTCCATTGGACTTCAACCAAATTTTTTATTCTGTACCTTAAGAGATGGAACTAAGAATAGGTTATATTCAGTCACCAGGGCTGCCAACTGTAGTGCTCTTTTAGGCTACATTATACCAGGTATATTTTGAATTAATTAGATATTTCGATATTACCAACTTAATTTCGTCATTATTCTAGATAGGTTCATATACTGGAGAATGATCATTGGCATGAAAAGTAGGCTCTTTAGTTCGTCACGGAACTTCTTGTTTGAAACGTGATGCTTGTTTGACCAATAACACTAGCCGACAAAAAACAACTTTTTAATTGCTTCTTTTACAAAAATAATACTAGTTTTTTTTTTACTAAATTTGGATCAGGAAAACCGAATATGACCTTAGAACTTGTTTATTAGCTCTAGTTTTTTAGATACACTACTTGTGATAGCATACATGTACTTCTGTAGTAAACCCCAATATTATATTAATATGATATCTGTACACAACAGAAGTAATAATTGTTTTTAATTCACTCCTTCTGCAAGTAAATTACGTTTTTTCCCAGGGCACAAAGTTTCCCTAGAATGCCAGACCTTTCTGTCGTAATGTGAACACCTATCCCTGCTGTCCCATAAGAAGAAGAAGAAAACAGAGGTTATTCACAAACAATAAACAAAACATGGCTGACAATGACTCAGAATACAGATTGCCAACCTACAATTTATTTAAATAAAAGAATCCCTAGTATTTTTCGAAAATCCCTCAAATTCTCTAGCATTTAATGAAATATTGTTATATCTCAGAACATCGAGCTAACTCAGCATTGTAAATGCCATGTTCATATTTCCCATGCCTGAATAATCAAGAAAAGAAAAGACTGTTTTTGTTTTGTTTCGGATGCACTTTCACTGCTGGTTAGTGAATTAGCGCATTTTAGCATGCATATTTATTCATTCAATAGTGCATGAAAGTCCGGCTCGTAGTTATCTCACTGAAAGTATAGTTCATTCTTTGCACGAAACTTGCGGCTAAAAGCGCTTGTTTTATAACTTAATAGTACAAATCGTCAATTGATAAAAACACACAAACAGGGGTTTTATCAATGTCATCAGAGAATGAGGTAATGTATATGCGTGGCGGTGTTGATCAGATATTGGCTGTGGCTGTCAAGTGGTTTGTTTGCTAGTAACGTTTAACTGGGATAATGGATAAGATAAACCGTGCCCCAGACTTAGGATTGTCGGGACTTTTCACTCGGCCTGCTTGAACACCCCAGGCCATTCCTCCTCCATATTGCTTCAACCTGACTGACACAGGGATGTACAAAACTTACTTTAGTGGCGTATTTGGGAGAAACTGATGCGATCAACAGGTACTCAAACATCGCAAGCGGGAGAATAAACCCTATACAGGGCAAAACTATGTTTTACTTTCATGTGTTTCTTCATTTTAATTCATTTTTAAACCTATTTTCATTTATGGAAAAAAATAGGCTTATGAGATCACCTTTTGTCCGTGTGTATGTCTGTGTGTGTGTGTGTGTGATGGTGTGTGTCCCCCCTAAACGGCTAAAGCGATTTCAATGAAACTCAATAAGTTCATAGCATTATTTCGGACGATCCCGAAAGTGCCCTTCAAATTTTGTTACGTCTCACCAATCCAACATGGCGGCTGTGGGAAATATTTCACCAGCATTCAATATCTCCGAAACTATTACGGATATCTCCCTGGAATTTTGTACGGTGATAAAGGAAACTACTAGAAATTCACCTATGTGGCTTTCAAAAACCTGGTAACTACAAAACCAACATGGCGGCCAAGCAAAGTTGCGAGTTTTATATAGACGTTTCACGCGATTTAACCAGCCAAACGAAATAAAACTTGGTACAGTATATGTTTATGTACATTGTAATGCACCGACATCTAACTTCGTTCAATTGTTTACATAACCTCAATATGGCGGCTGTGCGAAATATTTCACCGGCATTCTATATGTCTGAAACTATTAGCGGTATCACCCTGAAATTGTGTACGGAGATAAAGGGCACTACTGAATGTTCATCTATAAGACTTTCAAAAACTGGTTAACTACAAAACGAATATGGCGGCCAAGCGAGTTGAAAATTTCAAATAGACCATTCTCGCGATTTAATGATTCAAACGCAATGAAACCTGGTACAGAAAATGTTTATACACATTGTAATGCACTGGTATCTAATTTAGTTCAATGGTTTACATAACCTCAAGATTGCGGCTGTGCGAATTTTAAAATTAAGTATTTATTTCTTGTGTCGTAATCATGCGATCGAAGTGAAAGTTTGAATAATGAACCTACGCAATAATTTTCCTTTCATGGAACATGACTCTATAGCCTATACATATAACAAACCAACATGGCGACCATCCGAAATATCTAAATGGATCTCAATATCTACGAATCTATTACAGCAATCAAACTGTAATTTTGTATGTTGATAGAGGCAATTAACATAAGCAGGATATAAGAAAATAGGCTGTATAGTTCTTCACGGAACTACTTGTAATTATTATTAATAATAATAATGTTATTTGTTGTTTCTCTAATTTTAATGTTTATATATTTGTTTTTAATTTTCAATATATTTAATTTTGATATTTTTATTGATTTAATTAATTAACTCATTTCGAATTTACGATCATTTTCATATATTTTATAGTTATCATATTTCTTTTATTATTGTATAATTTTTATTTCTATAATTATATTTTATTTTACACTTAAATTGTTAATGTTTTTTTATTTATCCAACACATTACGTAAAGTACGAGGGCCGTTTTTTTAATTAACCGAACATTTTATTTTTAGGATTTACACAAAGTACCTTCCTTGTTAATTTAGGCACTTGACATACCTTAAAACTAAGTTCTGAAATCCCTCTGACAACCAAATTTTCACGGTCCTCGTGAATTTTCGTGTCAATTGCAGTCACCAAGTCACCTCTGATCACAGAGCTGAGCGTTCATAGTCATGAAAATTTTCACGGCCACTTTTGAACTCGCGTATCCATTTTCACACTTTACCTTCCGTTATTGCATTATCACCATACACCTCACAAAGCTGACGATGGATTTCTGCAGCCAACATGCTTCTTGCACTCAATAAACGTATCACAGATCGTACCTCACACGCGGTGGGCGAATCAATAATCTTGAACATTGTAAAGATGCACAGTTCAGCGTACAGGTTAGCTACACAGCTGCAACTGACGCCTGCTTTTTCGCAAAGGATGCCGGGAGGTAGCGCGCACGCTTGCTGTGGCAAGCGCACCAACTACAGGCTGTTAAAAAAACGGCCCTTACTTAAAACAAATAGTCAGTCTGAAAGACTAGACGTTATATCATTTCAAATGATGCATGCTACAAATGCTACACATGTTAGAAAGGCAGGAGGGCTTCTCGCTTTGCTCGAAGCCCCAGGACTCTTTTAACAGTCTCCATTACGTACTTAGAACAAAATATTTCAACAATTAGTTCCATCCAACAAGGGGTTAAAGGTTTCAATCTGACATCTTGCCCACCTATTTAAGGGTCACCCTGTATTTGAGTCTGACATCTTTTACAACTCTTTAATGGTCACCCATTATTTGAATATGATATCTTGCAAACCTCTTTAAGGGTCACCCTGTATTTGAATTGAATCTAACATACTGTACACCTCGTTAAGTGTCACCCTGTATTTTGCTCTGACATCCTGCACACCTCTTTAGGAGGCACCTTGTATTCTTATCTGGCATCTTGTACACCTCTTTAGGAGTCACCCTGCATTCTTTTCGCTTCGCTCGAAGCCCCAGGTCGCTCGACGCCCCAAGACTCTTTCAACAGACTCCATTAACCATTAACTTAGGCTTCCCGCGTGGCTTCATGACGTCACGCACTCGCCGTCCTTTACCCATTAACTTAGGCTTCCCGTGTGGCTTCATAACATCACGCACTCGCCGTCCTTTACCCATTAACTTAGGCTTCCCGCGTGGTTTCATGACGTCACAGTCTCCGTCTCCGTAACGCAACCGTCTCCGTCTCGCATAACGTTAGACCCAAAGCATAACGACGAAGTCGACAAGATCATTTGAAATGATAAAGCAGGCTTCGTTGATACGCTTACAATTTGATTTTTAACAAGAGGTTCCGTGACGAACTAAAGAGCCTACTTTTCATGCCAATGATTATTCTACAGTATATGAACCTATCTAGAATAATGACGAAATTAAGTTGGTAACATCGAAATGTCTAATTAGTTCAAAATATACCAGGTATAATGTAGCCTAATAGAGCACTACAGTTGGCAGCCCTGGTGACTAAATATATTCTTAGCTCCATCTCTTAAGGTACAGAATACAAAATTTGAATGAAGTACAATGGTCGTTACATGCAGTTAGACATTGGATCTATCAGCACGCGTAAACGCATGTTGACAACAATGTCATGCGTGTGCTGGTTAGAAATAATCGGAAATATTATGATATCTTGTTGTGCCAATTTTGGATGAAATCCATTTGTTAGTATATAAGTTACATGTATTTTAAAATTGGACCTATCAGCAAGCATAGAATCATGTTGGCAGCACTGACTTATATTAATTACTCCAAATTAATCTAGAATGTCAGGTACTACACGTGTGCAAAGTATAGGGCTGTTGGCTTGCATACTTTCTGATATATTGATATTAAGATAAAAAAATAGAGACAGCATTTATCAACAGTTGGCAGCCCTGGTGGCTCTTAAGAATGCACTCAGTCATATCTGTTTATGTACACATATTACATACAAAATTTGGTTGAAATCCAATTAATAGCGTAGAAGTTATATGCATTTGAAAATTGGACCTATCAGAAGGCTTAAAATTATTTTGGCAACACTGTCATGTATGGCCTCTTGGAAATTAAACTGAAATAGTATTATCTACATGTGTGCCAATTTTGGAATAGCTCCCATGCATAACTTCCAAGATATCCAACATGGAGCTCAAATTTCTAGTGCGTTTTTTCAGCAGTTGGTAGCACTGACAACATTTCCAAATATTGACGTGAGATATTCCGATATACATCTTTACTCATACTAAATTTGGTTTCGATTGCTGCAGCCGTTTAGGCGTTGGTAGGAGGGGGACACACACAGCCAGACAGACAGACAGACACACATTTTCCCGGATCGATCTCATGTCTACTTTTTCCTCATTTTTGCAAATTGAGAAAAGTAGGCTAAAAATACTAGCACTACGGCATGAATTTTATCCAAAATTTGTCTGCAAGATTGAACTATCTGCATCTCTGAAAGCATAAACTATCCTTATGACAGGTGGTTAATATAGAGACCACTATCCCATAAAGGGTAAAATGATAGCTTCACTAATATGTAACATAGAGTTATGAGAACTTACAAAGATATAGTCAATAGGCTACATAGGACTTTTATTTCATATATAAAGGCGAACAGTATATAAAGTATTGCTTGATTATCCGTTGCTAGGAAAATATTTGTGATTTCTAACTTAATTTGTATGGAGTACACTGCTATATGGCCTATGAACAGAAAGTTGGACGCAGGGTAGATTGGAAAAGAATCGACGTGAATCTGCTAAAAAAAATGTTATATCGTATGGCCTCGGGTGCCAGTGCAAGTTTTGTTATTTGCACCCTGAGTGCAGCTTGCATGTCGATTTTTTTGTTCCTTGATGCACTATGAAAGTCAAGGAGGTTAGATATTAAGCTCCTTGATACTATAGCGCTTTCTAGTAAAGAAATGAGAAACTTTGTTTTATCGGAAAATCCCGAGATTGATTTTGCCATTATGAACACGGTGGATATGGCGGAAAATGACAAGAACGAGCTGGATGGAAAACCAGCCTGGAAGTTAAGGTAAGTCAAAGAAGAGAGAAGATTAATTAAGGAAATTGGAAAGAGAAAAAAAAATGTACGTGTCATCAGACACAACACTTTCATCGTTAACATTCTTGAAGGGAAGATGCTCGGAAAGAAAGGAAGAGGACGGCCTAGGACGAAGTATTTGGAAGACATCGAGAATATAATGGGACGTGACAATTACATGGAACTGAAACGAACCAGCAGCGACAGAAGAGTGTGGTTCCATCGACAAGGCATAGCCTTTAGAATAAAACTATGAATCACAATAAACACGATTTAAAACGAAATACCAGTCTCAATGGAATGATTTTTCATTTTCATTTTCATAAAGAAAACACATGAATACCGAGGATGAACCAAAATAAAGTTATATTGTCAATAGTATGTTTTTAGCCTACTTTCGATTTTTGCAAAAAAAGAAAGTAGACTTATGAGATCAACACAGGGCGAAAAAAGTGTGTCTGTCTGTGTGTGTGTGTGTGTGTGTGTATGTGTGTGTGTACTCTGAATGTCTGTCCCCCCCTATCAATTCGAACACGGTGAACGCGAATTGTACGAAACTTGGTACAAAGGTAGCACTAGCAAAGGACACCTCAGTGTCATGTTTTATATCGCCGCCATCTTGACGGAAACGTAATGGCGGCCACACAAATGTTCAAAGCTTAAATCAAATTACGGCTAACATAATCATCCGATCTCTACCAAATTTTGCAACAACATACCTTCATGGAGGGAGCATCCTTTGACCAATCTAATAGGTCATTAGCCTAATAGTTTGCGGATGGCGGCCATCTTTGTGTCAAAATCGATTCCCCCTATTAATTCGAACACGGTGAAACCGATTGGAACGAAATTTAGTACAGAGGTAGCACTAGCAAAGGGCACCTCAGTGTCATGTTTTATATCGCCGCCATCTTGACGGAAACGTAATGGCGGCCACACAAATGTTAAAAGCTTAAATCAAATTACGATTAACTTAATCATCCGATCTCTACCAAATTTTGCATCAACATACCTTTATGGAGGGAGCATCCTCTGACCAAACTAATAGGTCATTTGCCTAATATTTTACGGTTGGCGGCCATCTTTGTGTGAAAATCGTTTCCCCCTATTAATTCGAACACGGTGAAACCGAATGGAACGAAATTTGGTGCAGAGGTAGCGCTAGCAAAGGGCACCTCAGTGTCATGTTTTATATCACCGCCATCTTGACGGAAACGTAATCGCGGCCACCCAAATGTTAAAAGCTAAAATGTAATTACGACCAACCTAATAATCTAGTCTCTACCAAATTTTGCAACCACATATCTTTATGTGGGAAGCATATTCTGACCAAACTGCAAGATCATCAGCCCAATAGTTTGCAGATGGTGGCCAAGTATGTGTGCAAATCGATTCCCCCTATCAATTCAAACACGGTGAAAGCGAATTGAACGACATTTGGTACAGAGGTAGGACTAGCAAAGGGCACCTCCGTGTCATGTTTTATATCGCCGCCATCTTGACGGAAACGGAATGACGGTCACCCAAATGTTAAAAGCTTAAATCAAATTACGACGATCCTAATAATTTGATCTCTACCAGATTTTGCAACAACATACATTTTTGTGGGAAGCATCTTATGACTGACTACAAGGTCATCAGCCCAATAGTTTGCAAATTGCGGCCATGGATGTGTGCAAATCCATTCCCCATATCAATTCAAACACGGTGAAACCGAATTGAATGACATTTTTTTCAGAGGTAGCACTAGCAAAGGGCACCTCATATTCATGTTTAATATCCCTATAGCACGTTGTATTTCAACAAGCTACTACAACCAACATTCAATTATACTCCTTGAAAAGGACAAAGAGTTATAACAATACCCATGCATTTAAGAGAAAGTATGCTAAATGTTCTTTACTGTTCTTGTTTTCTATTTAATCTGTCTTTCAAAAATAGTTTTCTGTTAAATTTTCCAAGTAAACTTAGGCTATATCTTAATTATTCTTTAATATAATTTCATGAATGAGGTTCATCCTCCATATTCATGCGTTTTCTTTAGAGGAAAACATATTCATTCCATTCAAACTGGTATTTCTTGTTAAATCGTTTTTGTATTTTTATTTCATAACATCACAAATATTTTCCTACCAATAAATCACGCAATACTGTTCGCTTTTATATCTATTGACTATAACCTTGTATTTTTTCATATTAGTGAAGCTACGATTTAATTGTTAACTGTGTGTGAAGACTCCAACTCGCGGTGTTCTCACATAGCCAACCCCTGAAAACTATGCCAGAATGCGTCTTTAGATTCTTCGCTTCAAAAACATTTAATTTTTAATTTTTCTTCGTCGTTTATTAATTTGGTACTATTGAGACTAAACTCAACTTCTTGAACCACACTGAGTTATAAGCTGCGGTTTGTACCACAAGATAGCAGCAATGCGAAAATTTAAAATGTCGTTTTTGTTTCTTGTGTCCTAATCATGCGATTGAAGTTTGAATACTACACAAAAATCTTCATGTAATAGTACATAACTCTAAGACCTACATATATAAAAAAACCAACATAGCGACCATCCGAAATATTCAGATGGTTCTTAATGTCTACGAATCTAGAAATTTTGTATGTTGATAGAGGCAATTTATATACATAAGTAGGATATATGAAAATATGCTATTTAGTTCTTCACGGAACTACTAATTAATATTTTATTACATTTATTTAATTCTTTTAATAGCTTGCCACGGTGGGTGAGTGGTTAACGTGTCGGTGTACTAACCTCAAGCTTGCAGGTTCGCCCCTGGCCGTAGTAAGTGATATTTGAAAGGCGGCAAAAATACGACACGCATGTCATACGATGTTGGCATGTTAAAGAACCCATTTGAATTCAGTAGGACGTGTTCATAATGGCAAAATTAATCTCTGGAGTTTCCGCCAAAACAAAGTTCCTCATTTCTCTACTAGAAAGCGCTATAGTGTTCTAGGAGCTTGGATATCTAACCTCCTTTACTTTCATAGTGATTGAAGGAACAACGAAATTCGACACGCAAGCTGCCCTCTGGGTGCCAAATTACAAAGCTTGCACCCGGCATCCGAGGCCATAAGATTTTATTTTTATTATTATTATTATTTTAATACAAAGCTTTCAGAAACAAATTAAATAAGCTAATAAACAAAACAAAACATCAATATTATAAAAATAAGATAAATAGTTCAAAAACGATAATAAAGGAATGTGGAAAGTCATTAATGATATAACAGGTCGGAAAACACAAACTGTCAATGAAGTCATAAACAAACACTTAAGATTACATTATACTAACGAAGTGATAGTCAATAAATTCAACAATACCTTTAGTGAAGAAATAAACAGCCTAGCTCATAACTGTAGTATCAACATATGGCAATCAAATAGAAACACATTAATGAATTCCTTTACATTACTTGAAACTGATGAATATGAAATAGAAAACATAATTAAGGAATTAAAAACAGACAAATCGCCTGGGGCGGACAATATACGCTTGAAAGACATAAAGGCAACATCCAAAAAAACTATACCAATCATAATACATCTCATAAACAAGATATTCGAATCAGGCATAATACCAAAATATCTGAAATACACAATTATTAAACCAATATATAAGAATGGCGATCACTTAGACTTTGGCAACTACAGACCAATATGCATTTTATCAATCCTACACAAAATAATGGAAAAATGCTTGGATAAGAGATTGAAGAATTTCCTAAATAAATATGATATTTTAATGGGACACCTATACGGTTTTAGGAAGGGAAAAAGTACTGAACTACTCCTGGCTGAATTTGCCAATGTAATAAATAATGCCTTAAATAAGAACAATCACATAATGGTACTTTTTCTTGACATTTCTAAAGCATTTGACACAATAAACCACAATAAACTACTTGCTAAATTACACGATATTGGAATAAGAGGCACGACTTACAAACTATTTGAAAGCTATCTGAAAAACAGGGAAACGGCAGTTATGGTCAATAACACTATCAGTGACGCAGTAGAAGGTACACAAGGTATCCCTCAAGGCAGCATTATTTCACCTACACTATATAACCTGTTCGTAAACGACATGAATGAAGCCATTAAACACAGTAAAATATTTATCTGTGCTGATGACACCACTATATATACCATACATAAAGACTCTAAAACAGCTTTTGAGAGACTTCAAGAAGACTTCAATAACATCACAAGATGGTGTCATGACAATAATTTGTATATAAATACAACCAAATCTAAAATAATGCACATCAGAGTTGATCACTTCACACAAGAAAAATACAAACTAACGCACCACAGCTTATCATGCATACACCAAAACATCCTGGTAAGTTGCAAATGTAACACCTTCATAAATATTACTTCGACACAAAAATACCTAGGAATTACCCTTGATGAACACTTTAAAATGAATACCCACACAGTAAACATAAAAAAAATAAGTAAGAGCAAACCTCTACACCTTCTTCAATCTCCGATTTTATGTAGATAGGAAAACTTGCAAAACAATTTATAGTGCTCTGATTGAAAGCAAATTAAGATATGCTATAGCAGCTTGGGGAAATCAAAACACAACTTTAATTAATAATCTTCAAGATAGCCAAAACAGGTTCTTTAAATATTTCACTGATATCCCTTATTTTAATATTAAAGAGTTGTTCCAAATTACTGTACTGAATCTCTACGACCATGATCCAAGATTCAGGCATAAGGTCTCTCACAACATACAAACAAGAGCCATAACAAGTACTAAATATGTAAAATATGTATAAATAGCTATGGTTTCAAGAGACTAGACTATATTATACCATCACTACTTAATGAACTAGCACCTGGATTGACGAACATTAACAGCAAACAACTAGCTATAAGTCGCATTAAAAAATATTACTTAAACAAACATTAACTCATAAGATAAATTTATTAATATAACTACTATAGTGTAACTTTTTGTGTCTTTAATTATTTACATTAATACTTTATCATTATCATAACAAAAAAAATTGCATGCACTCTTGTATTGAAATATAATCTATATATATGTTGTAAATAATAATTAATATGTCTCACAGATAATCTGTACTGTCATCAGATTCGTGAGACATATCACAGTAATGTAACATAAATAGTATTTAATAAATAAATTAAATAAATTAAATAAATTAAATTACAATTTATGACATAAACATTTTTTCATATCATACAAACTTTAGACTTAAGTACATCTGTAATATTTTATTTTATTCTCAATTGAGCTGAAGAAGAGCTCAATGTCAGGTCGAAAAGTGTACAATATATAATAGATATATTTGTGTAAGTATTGAATGGCATATATTTTAAACTTTTAATTTATTTATTTATTTTTTATTTATTATTATTATTATTATTATTATTGTATCATTTTTGCCCTTATGGACAGTGTTTGAACTTAAATATCTCATGATGACACAATTTTCACTTTTCTTCCTTCTTCCTCTTCCCTTCCCAAAATCTCTTCTTCCTTTGTTCTGTCCTCAATGTTCTTGTCTTCATCTTTTCATTTGCTTTAAATGTTGTATTCTTAATGTTGTTTGTGAATTCTCCTGTCTCCAATCATTTGCCTGTCGATCCCCGCCTGCCTTAAGTCTTCCTCTATTTCATGATACCAATTAGTTTCCCTGCTTGAGCTGTTTACTACATCAAAGGTCTTCTTTGTAAGTCTGTTGTTGTTCATTCTCTGTTTGTGCCCGTAAAAAGTTCGTCTGCGTGTTCTATTTTTAGCCTACTTTTCACATTTTGCAAAAATGAGGAAAAAGTAGTCTTATGAGATCGGGCAAATGTGTGTCTGTCTGTCTGTCTGTCTGTCTGTCTGTCTGTCTGTCTGGCTGTGTGTGTGTGTCCCCCTATCAACTCCTAAACGGCTGGAGCAATCGAAACAAAATTTGGTAGGAGTAAAGATCTATACCGGAATATCTCACGGCCATATTTTAAAATGATGTCAGTGCTACCAACTGCTAAAAAATCGCGATTGAAAATTGAGGCCGACAGCTTTAAACTATGCACACGTATAGTACCTGACATTCTAGATTAATTTGGAGAAACTAATGGACCTCAGTACTACCAACATGATTCTAAGCCTGCTGATAAGACTAATTGTAAATACATGTAACTTCTATACTCTCAATTGGATTTCAACCAAATTTCGTATGTGCTATGTGTACCAGAACAGATATGATTATGCGTATTCTTAAGAGCAACCAGGGCAGCCAACTGTTAATATGTGCTGACTCTATTTTTATTACCCTAACATCAATATATCAGAAAGTATGCAAGCCAATAGCTCTAAACTTTGCACACGTATAGTACCTGACATTCTAGATGAATTTGGAGTAACTAATATACGTTGGTGCTGCCAACATGATTCTAAGCCTGCTGATAGTCCAATTTTAAAATGCATGTAACTTCTATACTAACTAATGGATTTCATTCAAAATTGGCACACCAATAGATCATATTATTTCAGATTATTTCTGACCATTGCTTGCATGACATTGTTGCCAACATAATTTTACGTGCGCTGTTAGATCCAATGTTTAACTGCATGTAACGTCCATGCTATTCATTGGACTTCAACCAAATTTTGTATTCTGTACCTTAAGAGATGGAACTAAGAAAATATTCAGTTACCAGGGCTGCCAACTGTAGTGCTCTATTAGGCTACATTATGGCAGGTATAAATTATTTCGAACTAGTTAGAAATTTCGATATTAGCAACTTAATTTCGTCATTATTCTAGATAGATTCATATAGATTAATCATTGGCATGAATCTTAAATTTTAAGAAAAGTAGGCTCTTTAGTTCGTCACGGAACTTCTTGTTTTTATTTATTTCTGCAGAATATTTAACTGTTTTTCGTTAGCATTCTGTAAACGGTGGTTTTATTGCACTTGTATCTAGGAAGCCCTTGTCGGTGACGCTCGTTTGTCATGCGAGCTTTGGACGTCCCTGGCGAGAAGCTGCGAGCGAAAAGAGGCTGAAAAGAACACAAGATAGCAGGCATCAGATAAGTGAATTAAGTTATATTCCTGAAGTAGAAATTATAGATCACCGCACGTAATTATATGGGGCAGTATAAACCAGCGCGGCCCTCTGGGGAATGCCTAATTAGAGGAGGAGGTGTGTAATGGGGGAAGACGAACACAATTTCGTTTCCTTAAGATTGGAAAGTAAAATAAAATTGATCCCCTCTCTGTTTGAGTTTCGTCATAAATCAAACGGGGGAAGGAGAAGATTACACGACTTAGTGCAGCCGCTTGGGATGGGATGGTAAGGCCTTATTTATATTATTTTTTGTTTATTTCCATGATCGAGTCAAATCATAGAGCGCGGGACACTCCATCTATCAACAGCTGATAAACACGAATACATCAGTCTTTTGTCCGTCCTCAAGTCACCTGTATCAATATCGGAAAAGGTAAATCAATTTTAATGTTTGTTTTGATGGTAACATTGATTTATAAGATAACGAACCAGCACACGTTCCTTGATTATTTAATGTTGATAAAGAAATTACCTGTAGTTCCAATTGGTCGATATCATTATTCTCGAGATTGTTCCATTAATTACAACTAATTTCACGAGATTAATTATTGTTGTCCAAATTGGTCAGCTTCAATCTCGATGGGACGGTCTTAAACGCCACGCTCAGGTAATATGGAGTGCATGTTAAATGGTTTTATAATTTTTACTAATTAATAAATCTTTGGAGTAGTTTTATAATGAATGGTGTTGAGTCATGCGCACTGATCACGACTGAGGCTATTGTTGGGTAACCAGTACATATTCTTGTTTGTTTGTATGTTTTTTAGCACAATTTTCGTTAGGTTTCTTTTAACATTGTTGATTATCATCATCATCTTCATATATATTATTTCAGTAGTATAGATCCCTCCTGCTGCGCTCACAAACGACCGATCGTGACAAATGAGCATTCAAATGAAAAAGAATAGACATTAGCAGTGACGAATTGCACTATAATTTCATAAATGTCCATAATTTCTTTAAAAAATGTACAAAGTGTGCGATTTGCAAATACCGTTGCTCTAGGAAAATACGCTCCATAATTGCTGTCCACGGGCCGCTGTGACACGTGTTTTATGTAATTAACATTCAGAGGTCTTCCTTTATCCTGAAATGTAAATAGTGTTCTATAATCATTTGGTTGAAATAAAAACATAATAATCTTTCTCCTTAAGTCTCTCATTATAAACCTATTGGAGAAAGTGTGGTTTATGAACATGCGAGATATCTCGCGTGGGTCAGCAAGTATAATATAAACTAACACAGGTATTTTAAGAAATCGATTCTCATGACCGCCCAAAAAGCTAGCCACTACACCACGGGGTGTTAGTGTATAATGATACGATAATTAACATGGTTTAGAAAAGTATCTCTAGCTCCAATTTTCTTTCTAATATCGTTTAGGCTAACTTAGGACCACGGGGCTCGTATCTACTCTTCGGTAAAGTTGTTGGTTTTCTCTTCTTCCTATAATGATTCATTTTCTGACTATGAGTCGGTCTTCTTTCTTCTGTCCACTTAGCTCCTGTAGTCTTCTTACTTCTAAGGGACTTTGGGAAAAAACATTGTCTGATGACCTGACGGAACATCAAACTGTCACGAGTTTGTTGTTCCAGTGGGATATCTAGTTGTTCCATATCTGACTTAACTGACGCAATCCATTTGTTCTTAGAAGCCTTGCCTCTTCCTGTAACTGTGAATATCCAGTTGTTGAGTCTTTCAGAATCCAGACGTGCCAAGTGTCCATAAGAGGTCGGGCGTCTTTTACTTATAGACGTGATGATGTCCTCCTGGTGTAAATACAATTCATCATTATGACGGATTCTGTAAATTCCACCAATTAGTTATTATAACAGTAGCAAATGTATACATAAAAAATAACCATTTAAAACCTAGGACTAGTTCGTCAATGGACATAACCGTTCATGGGGGTGGAAATGGGGGGGAACTTATTCGAAATAAAGAAAACGTGAAAAATCGAATCAATTCAAAGTACGTACTATTCTTCGGATAAGAGCCAAAAACTTTATCTCCGTAAAGTTTTTTGATTGCACCAACCATTGACCAAAAGGGTGGGACAAATGGAGATTTGAGAGAAAAATGCATACCTCCCTTAATAGGCACAATATCGAAACCTTCATCAAAGATGGAGAGGGTTGAATCTCTTAGCCATATATCAAGAATTTTGTTCCGGAGGGTGGTAATATTTCTGAAAACCAAAAATGTTTTTATCTCCTTGGACTTAAGGGCTTGATATTGATTTTAAGAAAAACAATTTAAATTGAAAAAAAAATGAGACAAAAATTTTACAATAAAAATTAGAATAATAATAATAATAAATAAGCGTATAAAAATTAAAATTATAATATTATCATATTAATTTTAAGATAATAAATACAAATATAAAAATTAATATGAACATTAAAATGTTAATGAAAACAAAACAAAATTTAAATTCGTCTAAAATATCTGAAATTAGTTTAAATAACTACAAGAATATTTTGCCCTATAAAGGGTTAAACTGGTCAATATGTCTCATAACATTGTTGTTGTTTGAGTCTTCAGTCTTTTGACTGGTTTGACGCAGATCACCATGCCTCCCTGTCCTGAGCTAATCGTTTCATCTCTACATCCCTACATCTGATGCAATCTGCTTAACATATTCTAACCTTGGTCTACCCGTACTGTTCTTGTCCTCGACCCTTCCTTCCATAATTAAGCTTGCTATTCCTGGGTGTCTTAGTATGTGTCCTGCCAACCTATCTCTTCTCTTCATTAGCAGTCGCCAGAAACATCTCCTCTCCCTTTCGTCTTAATACCTCTTCGTTTTTAACCCTATCTACCCATCTGATCTTCATCATTCTCCTGTAACACCACATTTCAAACGCTTCAACTCTCCTCTCTTCTGCTGCACCAATAGTCCAAATTTCACTTCCATAGAGCGCCACACTCCAGACAAAGCTTTCAAAGATGACTTCCTAATACCTAAATCTATATTCGATGTCAACAGATTTCTCTTTTGTAGAAATTATTTCCTTGCCTGAGCTAACCTACTTTTTATATCCTCTTTGCTTCGTCCATCACTGGTTATTTTGCTTCCTAAGTAACAGAAGTCTCCTACTTCCTTCAGCTTTTCACCTGCCAATTTGATGTCCACAGAGGTTTCTGATTGATTTCGGCTGCATTCCAATATTTTTGTTTTACATTTATTAATTTTCATCATGAATTCTTTTCTCAAGACGTGGAGTCCATACCATTCAAATATTCGTTCAAATCCTCTGGCGTGTCGGCCAAGATGACGATGTCATCAGCAAATCTCAGAGTTGAAATTATTTCTCCTTGAATCTTCACTTTTGCTTGCAAGATTTTTAAATGGCCCACCCTTGCACCAACGGATGAGGCGTCTCATAAGCCAAACATGTGGGACATCTGTAGGTAGCCTTTACAACAATTACCAAATTTAGGGAGTTCCGAATAATTGTCTTTGCCTGGTGAAATCTACCTCCGCCTTCCGGCGTGCAAAGAGGGTTTTTTCTATATTGTCAGGCCTCCATGATGATGATGATGATGATGATGACAATTGCTGTTTAGAGGGGCCCAACATCTAGGTTATCGGCCCCTAATGGTCTGGGTGATAGCGAAAATGACGAGGATATGGAAACCACAACGAAAATTAAGCTGGACTGAAAATACTTGCAAAATGCAATTGAGAATCAAAATACTTACAAATTGCCCACCATAGAAAATGCAATTTAGATTGAAAATACTTGCAAAATGCAATTGAGAATCAAAATACTTACAAATTGCTCACCATAGAAAATGCAATTTAGATTGAAAATACTTGCAAAATGCAATTGAGAATCAAAATACTTACAAATTGCTCACCATAGAAAATGCATTTTAGATTGAAAATACTTACAAAATGCAATAGAGAATCAAAATACTTACAAATTGCCCACCATAGAAAATGCAATTTTGATTGAAAATACTTGCAAAATGCGGTTTAGGTTGAGAATATTTACAAAATGCAATAGAAATTCAAAATACTCACTAACGTGTCTCCACCTACATTGAAAGACTTACTAAAAAGCAATTTAGATTGTCAATCCTTACAAAAGGCAATTGAGGTTGAAAATGCTCGCAAAATGCAATTTAGATCGAAAAGCTTTATACAATGCAACTTAGATTGAAATTACCTACAAAATGTAGTGTAGATTCAAAAAATTTGCTTAAGGTAAGATGGATACACGGGGAACCAATTAACAAAAACAGTGCGGGAATCTTAAAGAGAAAAGGAAATAAAATGAAAAGAAACCCAAGAGATCTGAGCCCTCGAAGAATGAGGGATAAGGAAAGATGAGACAAGGGCGGGAAAGTGAAAGACTCCCTAGGCCTCGGATACCCTAATACCGTCGGGGTCGGAAAGGAACAACAGTTGACCAAGGGAGGTAGACAGGAAAGAAGACGGAGAGGAGCCTGGCACAAGTAAGTGGAAGCAATGCCGGACTCAGCTGGGGTCCCGTGGTCGCGAACCCACGTCCCACCAGATGTGAGCCCCTGGGGGGATCAGGCCCCCAATCTCATACGTAAGTTACACACATCTTGCTGTACAGTTCATGCCACGGTTTTTGGCCGGTGAGCCCCGGTTGCGCAGAGGACAGAACAGTCTGCGGGCCTCACACATGTCCAATTGATACGCGAGTTTTCAGTTGCGTGGAAAGCAACTCACATGTCAATTACACATGCCTGAGGTTTGCCACCTGTCCTGTGTAAGACTGCGCAACCGGGGCTCACCGGCCAAAAACCGTGGCGTGAACTGTACCACCACCAGATAATGTGAGCAATCGTCCTCTCTGTCAATAAACATACGATCTTCTTCCCGATAAACGCGATGTGTCAATAAAGAGCAAGTGCTGATAAAGGCGACTTGAAGAGCGACATCAAGTGCACGTTAATGATGACATATGGTCTCACAAACCTTTTCCATTACAGACCGGCCGCTACACACACGGACACTCTTTTTATTTGATTACTCCTGAAAACAAGGCCTCGTTAAAAAAAAGTGGCAAGCAATTCTGTACAATGACAAATAACTCTTGTTGATGTTATATAAAAAGTGGTTAGATAAAAAAATGGCTTGTATCCACGCATCAAATCATCCCCATAGCTTTAACAATGGCGCGGGCTGTGTAAAAACAATTCAAAAACATGGGGGAGAGGATGAAGCTGTGCTGGTTACACGCAATCTGCCCGAGGCATTGTCTCTTACAAAAAGAAGCAAATATGGCTGGGGTCCCGTGGTCGCCAACTCACGTCCCACAAGATGTGAGCCCATGGGGGGAGTTGATATTTTAAAAGTAATCTCAGTTTATTTATTTATTTAGCGTATGGCATTACACATGGAACACAGAAAACACAATAATAATAATAACAAAAAATTAATAATAATAATAAAAAGTACATACAAGCACAGATCTAAAACCTTACGTCCTGACAATTGATCCAGTCCAGGCTCCATGGTTTAGCACTGAAAAAGTCGATAGGGTCACCTAGGCATGCTCTTATTTTGCAGTCTTCAACAATGTGCCTGGTGGTCTGATTCTATGAACCACAATCCCAGCAGGGGTCTGGCCGCTTCCCCCATTTGTGCAGGTTGTACGCACAAACTCCATGTCCTGTACGGATGCGGTTAATGGTCCTCCATATAGGTCGCGGTTGTTCAAAGCCCTTGATTTTCTTTACAGGATCAATGAGGTCACGTTCTTCGGGTGGGGCATTTCTAGTCCATGTTTCGCGCCATTTAGCTGCAATGTTGAAATAAAAATCAGCAAGCTGTTGAGCCAGTCGCAGGGGTGGATTCCTGGACCGGACCCAGTTTATTGCCAGAGTGGAAACGTCGTCATGGATTGGAAGCGCAGGGTTGTTAATTATTTTAGAATATTCCTTCCTCAGTTTAAGACAGTAAAATTTAGTTTCAATTTCAAAATATCTTTACAGAATAAGAGAAGCAATATTTGTATACACATTCCTGGTATAATGGTCCCAAAACGTTTCCCAGCCTGATAAACGCTTGCGGGAGACGCATTCAACGCCTCGGCTACATAGCGGAAGCTACGGCAATCAAATTATATGCAATGTGGAATTTAACAAATTTCCTACCAAAACATGAAGTGTTACACTTTTTTTGGAGGGCAGTGTACAGTATATTAAAGTTGTTCGCTTTCTTCTGTTTCCCTCAATTTCCCGTCATGCCACACGCCACTTGTTAATATTGATTTATGAAGGGCACCCTTATCCTGTTGAGTGGCATAACTTTGACTGAAGAACTTTTCTGGAAATGTGATGTAAGTTGGTCGCTCAATTTAGTTCAAGTCCATTTTTATATCACGCTAAACATTTGGTGAAGGGGAATCATTTCTTTTCCTTGTTGAGAGAAAGATATAAATCATTGTAAATTATACACTGTTGTGCTTCAACCAACAGACAGCAGACCTATTCTATTTTAGGGGCCTGGACTAAATGGGCATTAATCCCCATGTAGTTGGGTGTGTATATGTACTGTATACTTAGATAGATACATATATAGTTAGTATGTTAGTTATATGTTTATGTTCGACGATGTCGAAATGTAAATATTATATGACCGAAAACTGTATCATAATGATGGCCATTATAGTATTTTATCGTTATGAGACAGTTTCTCCAGCCAATCAGAGCTCATTCATTAACCAATTAGGTAAGGATACTTTCGCGCATGCGCTCAAAATCCAACATGTCGGACATGAATTATGAGGAGGCGTGCAGGTTGGAGGACGCGGACCTGAGACCTAAGTCGAGACCTGTAACACATGGTGAACTAGATGGAGCACCGACCATCTAATGACTACACTTTTCGAGTAGAGTTTGTAAAATAAAATAAAATTTAATATCAAAAGGACAAGACATTGCAAAAGGGGACGTGAGAGGTGCATGAAATGGTAAGATGAGGGATGATGGGCCTGTAATAAAATATGTACATGGTATTATAAAACAGTAAAACAATAAAACGTAAAACACACAATAAAGATCTATAAAAGGAGAATGTCGACGACGAGGAGAATGCCTAAGTCGCTGGAGATCGTTCAGTAGAGGGGAAGAAATTAGCAATAGTGTTAATAGTGCGTTTCGTTCCACCACAGGTTAACTACAAGAAGGTAGTCAGAAGCATCATTCTTAGAAGTACATGAAATCGTGTCTCCCACGAACTGTCTATCCTACCACCCTTACATTAAACTGTATGTCACGCCAAGCTACCCAAAGAAACAACCAACAACAGCAACGACCCTTAAATGACACGTCAATAAACACAGGACAATTGCACAACTTCACAAGACGTGCCGTTACATACAAACACAGCAAATAAACATACATCAGTTCAGTAAAATTAAAACAAGCAAATCCCAAATGAAGATAAAACCAAACGATTTCATGAACTGGTAGAATAAAACTTCTTTCGAACGAAAGCACAAGGTTCAGTTACCTTGCGGGATGCCAAATAAGCGTCAATTGCAGTCCCGGGCACGTACAACGAACACACATTCCATCATCTCGGAAGAGTAACCAATATACCTGATTTAATAACGTAATGGGATCACGCATTGCTTGCTGACTCAAGGTCACAACAAAACAGAACAACACTAAACATGACCCTCGACCTTCAGTCAAATTCCCACTTAAACAAACGACATAAACCCAACCCTTAATATCAAGACTAGAACCGTGATTGTAAATGAAACATATTTCTGAAACATACATAGATAATGCTTGCCCAGTCTCCAAGGATAAAAATAAAACCTAATCGGCCATCCTTGGAGTGCACGAATGACAAGCATAAAAAAACAAACCCATAATTAAAATCGCGAACTAACCTCAAGAATACCAGTCCCTAAAGGTCCCTGAAAGATCCCATACTCTTGCAAGGGGTTAGGAACTGGTAAGAAACATATCTCATAAATACAATCACGTTTCACAACATAAAACAAACGCAAGTAACACGCACTAAAATAAAACTCGACAAGATACGAAAAGAAACAACAACAACAAGCACCCATTTAAATTAATAAACCCCAAAACAAGCAATTTGATTCTCCACTACGTGCATATATAAACAAACTGGGGACAAAATAAACACCAAATGACTTCATAGAAAAACACGAACAGTCTCCAGTTTAACCCTACTTTAGCAGGTTGAATTAAGGAACTTTTAACACTGAAACTTGGGGAAAATGCATTGAATAATGATCTTCTTCAAAACACAATTATACAGAGCTACAAAGGCATCATTTCACTTAGCTGAGTCTCCGAGACGTTCTGGAAGGTCTCTGATGATATTTCATTTAATAATTCTCTCATATGACAAGAAATCTCCACTGCTAGGCAAAGGCCTGAATCCCGCCATGTTTCCTCAGCGTTTATAACCTGGAAGATCAATAGGAATTAATTAACACGTAACATTTTCAATAGAATAGTCGGCAGTAGGCATTATGTCGGCTCAACATCTTATCCGTCTCCTCGTCATAACAATTTAGTCGCGATAACAATCGCCGAAGGCGTGTTTCTTAGACAAGGATTAGTTCTCCAACGCGGGCGCATTCCTTTTTCAGACGTGCGGAAATTACGACCTCTTAGATGTATTACTAGAGACCGCTAGATGGAAATAACGTCGAACAGATCTTAAAATTGTACCGGCTCAAATTACATGATTTGAAAGTTCAAATTGGATTTCGGATCAACCATTGTAGTTACAATCCCAAACACAAAGACAAAATCAGCACGAACCTTTACCGTAACATGAAAATACTATGATTATGCAAGAAATGTATGAATCTACGTCCAGAAGTTAGTAACACAGCATCCTTCTATATAAATTACCGACATGGAAAGTGCACCGTCCCATATGTTCGCGTAAATAAACTGGCGAATATGAGACTAGAAATAGCACAGTTCCTTAATATCCCCAACTCCAATTTCTACACAGCGCATTGCTTTCAAGCGACTTCGGTGACAATATTAGTGAATGCTAGTTCTGATCGGCACTAGACATCATGCAGGCTGTAAACAATAGCATTGCCAAGCAAAGTAAATGATCTCTGCTTTCTTTGACCCACGCATGCGCTCTGCTCAGTCAGCAAACCATCCAGCGCGCTCTGTTCACTAACTGAAATTACTGAATCCCACAGATATTTATGAACATTTATGTTAAAACATATATAAAGTTATAATTATCGTCGAACATAAACAGTCGTATGCAACTCGCCTATAATGGTAATTAAGACACTCGTATGGAAATTATTAAACTCGCTACGCTCGTTTTATAAACATACTCGTGTCTTAATTTATGCCATTATAGGCTTGTTGCATAATGTACTATTATAGGTTAGTGGTTAGTATATTAACCTAAAATAAGTACAATTATTTATATTGTCAATGATGCTGATATACCAACACATTTTATTTTGGAAGTGTTAATATTACTGAAAACGAAATATTAACGCTTTATCTCCTTGACCTAAAGTACTTGAAACAATTTTAAATAAAAACAATTAATATTAAAAAGTCTTAAACATTGTAGGCCTAATAAAATTATAATTATAAACAAGTAGTTCCGTGAAGAACTACAGTATTCAGCCTATTTTCATATATCCCACTCATGGCAATTGCCACTACCAACATACAAAATTTCAGTTTGATTATTGTAATAGATTCGTAGATATTGAGTACCGTCTAAATATTTCAGATGGTCGCCATGTTGGATTTTATTTATATACAGTAGTATTACCTGAAGATTACTGTGTAGGCCTACGAGTGGTATTCAAACGTCAATCGCATCATTCGGACACATGAAGTAAAAACGAGATTTTAAAATTTCGCAGAGCTGCCATCTTGTGGTTATGAAAACAATAGAAATAAACTAGATGCCAGTGGATTAACATTTGTATAGGCATTTACAGTACAAACTTCCACCTCGGATGGTTAAATCGCGAGAAACGTCCACTTATATACTTCGCGTCGACGCCATGTAGGATTTGTGCTCACCAGGTTATTGAACGTCCCAATAGGTGAACTTATGCTTATAGCCTCTATACACTTACAAAATTTCAGTGTGATTGCTGTAGTAGATTAATAGATATTGAGAACTGTCTAAATATTTCGGATGGTCGCCATGTTGGATTTTAATATATGTAGGCCATAGAGTAATGTACTATTAGATGAGGATTATTATGCAAATGTTGATTTCGATCGCATGATTAGAAGACACGAAATAAAAACTTAATTTTTGAAATTCGCACAGCAGCCATCTTGAGGTTATGTAAACAATTGAACTAAATTAGATGCCAGTGCATTACAATGTGTATAAACATTTGCTGTACCAAGTTTCATTGCGTTTGGATCATTAAATCGCGAGAAAAGTGTATTTAAAACTTTCAACTTCGCTTGGCCGCCATGTTTGTTTTGTAGTTAACCGGTTTTTGAAAGTCTCATAGATAAACTTCCAGTATTGTCCTTTATCTCCGTAAAAATTTCAGGGTGATACCGGTGATAGTTTCAGAGATATAGAATGCCGGTGAAATATTTCGCACAGCCACCATCTTGAGGTTATGTAAACAATTGAACGAAGTTAGATGTCGGTGCATTACAATGTGTATAAACATATACTGTACTCGGTTTCATTGCGTTTGGTTGGTTACATCGCGAGAAACGTCTATTTCAAAGTCGCAACTTCCCTTGGCCGCATGTTGGTCTTCAAAAGTCACATAGGTGAACTTCTAGTAGTTTTCTTTATCACCTTAAAATATTCCAGGGTGATATCGGTATTAGTTTCGGAGATATTGAATGCTGGTGTAATATTTCGCACATCCGCCATGTTGGATTGGTGAGACGTAACAAAATTTGATGGGCACGGTCGGGGTCGTCCGGAATAGTGCTATGAACGAGTTTCATTGAAATCGCTCCAACCATTTAGATTTTATTGGGGGGGGGGGGGGCGAGGGGGACACAAACGCACAGACAGACACACGGACAAAAGGTGATCTCATAAGCCTATTTTTGTTTCATAAATTAAAATAGGCTAAAAATAAATAAGCTTATTAAAATAAAATTCTATTCTTTTATAAACTAAATTTTAAAAACATTAAAATGTTAAAGAATACAAACATTTAAATTAATGATAATCAATATGAGGGCGGAACATTGAGGTCATCTGTCCCTAGATAGAATTTGTGTGATAACCTGTGTTACTGTGTTTCTTCTGTTCTTGTTGAAAATGGATTTATTTATTTTTTATGGCTTATCCTCCAAGCTTGGCTTCACCCACGAACTCTGCGAGGGATCATTCCTCTACCGTCACAAGGGAGCTGAACACACTTTGTCAGCAGATACAACTGGGGATGGCGTAACTTGGGTGTAATTAAGAGAGGGTCTGGGAAGGAAGTCGGCCGTGGACCTGTTGAAAGAAACCATCCCAGCATTATCCTGGGGGAGGAAATAGGAAACCACGAAAAACCATTTTCATGATAATCGAGATGAGATTCAAACCCACGTCTCCCGAGGGCAGCAATAAAATTAGTAAATGTGGCGTAGTCGGTAGCATGCTGAGCTTCTATGCCCAAGGTTGCGGGTTCAAACCCGGCAGAAGTCGTAGGATTTTTAAAGAGCGTTAAAAATCCCTCAGTTTATCTTCCTTCGGAGGGGAAGTAAAGCCGGCGGTCCCATGTCATAGATTTAAGACATGTTAAAGAACTTTCCACATATTACACCTGTGTGAAGCTAAATTGTATATAGGTTAAACTTTCGACAAACGATCTTAGGTTCCGACGGTTCGTCGCCAGGAGTCAACTGCGGTGGAATCAGGTAATCAAGTTCTGAACTAGTAGTCGTTGACGGTGGCGTTCGGCGGCAAAAGTAGGAACTACTTGAAAAAATTCAATGTCTGCAGTCCTCACTTGAATTAAAACAGATAACACACACTAATACAGCCATCACAATTAACACCGGTTATCAGACAGATTCTACACACACCCAAAGTACACGGGGCTACATGACCACGTTGTCGGAGCCTCTAAACTGAGGAACCAATCAACCTAACTTTACACGTATCTTATGGCATTTTTCTTTTTATTCACAAAATTCCAAATTCTGATTTTTTGCCTATTTTAATTTATGAAAATATAAGCTTTTGTCCATGTGTGTGTGTGTGTGTGTGTGTGAGTGTGTGTGTGTGTGTGTGTGTGTGTGTGAGAGAGTGTGTGTGAGAGTGTGTGTGTGAGTGAGTGTGTGTGTGTGTGTGTGAGTGTGTCCGTGTGTGTGTGTGTGTGTGTGTGTGTGAGTGAGTGTCCATGTGTGTGTGTGTGTGTGTGTTTGTGAGTGAGTGAGTGTCCGTGTGTGTGTGTGTGTGTGTCCGTGTGTGTGTGTGTGTGTGAGTGAGTGTCCGTGTGTGTGTGTGTGTGTGTGAGTGTGTGAGTGAGTGTCCGTGTGTGTGTCCGTGTGTGTGGGTGTGTGTGTGTGTGTGTGTGTGTGTGTGTGTGAGTGAGTGTCCGTGTCCGTGTGTGTGTCCCTGTGTGAGTGTGTGTGTGTGGGTGTGTGTGATTGAGTGTCCGTGTGTGTGTGTGTGTGTGAGTGAGTGTCCGTGTGTGTGTGTGTGTGTGTGTGTGAGTGAGTGTCCGTGTGTGTGTGTGTGTGTGTGTGTGTGTGTGTGTGTGTGTGTGTGTGAGTGAGTGTCCGTGTGTGTGTGTGTGCGCGTCCGTGTGTGTGTTGTGTGTCGTAATAACTTCTAAACGTCTGGAGAGTTTTCAATGAAACTCGGTAAGGTCATAGTAGCTTACTATTACGGCTCACCAATCCAACATGTGGGAATTTAGCTGTCACTAGTGACGAGTGAGTCTAGTCGGCGGTGGTCCCACCCCTAGCTGGAGTCTCCAGTGGTAAGAGCGAGGGTCAACAAGGCGACATTGATGTGCTCTTAGCAGATAATGTGCTGACAATCAGCTGTTTGTTCTGCTCTCAGCGCGAAGTGATCGCTCTACCAATATCATCTGATTGGTTACGTATCTCATTTCATTTACCAGTGAAGCCATAAAACAATACTGCTACTGTCACGTGGTCTAGTGGTTAGCATCGTTGGCCCGGGTTCGGTTCGTTCTCAGTAATTCTTAAAATGTGCAGACATTAACCATAATGATGGTATAGCTGTTATTTGTGTTGATTGAGTCTTCAGTATTTTGACTGGTTTGATGCAGCTATAAATGCGTCCTCGACCCTTCCTTCCATAACTAAGCTTGCAATTCCTGGGTGTCTTAGTATGTGTCCTACCAACCTATCTCTTCTCCTCATTAGCAGTCGCCAGAAACATGTCTCCCCTCCCACTCGTCTTAATAATTCTTCGTTTGTAACCCTCTCTACCCATCTGATCTTCAAACGCTTCAATTCTCCTCTTTCCTGCTGCACCAATAGTCCAGTTTCACTTCCATAGAGCGCCACGCTCCAGACAAAGGCTTTCAAAGATGACTTCCTAATACCTAAATCTACATTCGATGTCACCAGATTTCTTTTTCGTAGAAATTCTTTCCTTGCCTGAGCCAACCTACTTTTTATATCCTCTTTGCTTCATCCATCACTGGTTATTTTGCTTCCTAAGTAACAAAAGTCTCCTACTTCCTTTAGATTTTCACCTGCCAATTTGATGTCCATAGAGGTTTCTGATTTATTTCGGCTGCATTCCAATATTTTTGTTTTACATTTATTCATTTTCATCATGAATTCTTTCCTCAAGACGGAGTCTATAGCATTCAGATCCTCAGGCGTGTCGGCCAAGATGACGATGTCATAATGAGCTTGTAATTTCGTTAATTTTAAATGTAAAACAAAAATAAGGGACCACATGGGTATATAGGGTTACGAATGAAGAGGTATTAAGACGAGTGGGAGGGGAGACATGTTTCTGGCGACTGCTAATGAGGAGAAGAGATTTATTTATTTAATCATATGGTAATTTATACAATATACAATTATACATAATAATGTGTAATCAAACTTTTAAGTCCATCCTTCTCAACCATTCGGTTAAACCGGGTGTGAGAGCGAACAAATCGTCAGCAATGCCAGGGTACGAATAAAGAGGACAGCGTTGGACCAGATGTTTGATCGTCTGTTTTTCCAGGTTACATTCACACATTGGTGAACTGATCCAGCCCCACTTGTACCTAAAATAATTGCTGCAACCATGTCCAGTTCTCGGCCTGTTGATGCGGCACCAGAAGTTCCTCGGTAAGTCAAAGCCGTTTGGTTTCTTTGTGGGATCAAGATGGTGGGCACTTATTCCCAATGTTTTAGTTGACCAGCTTTCATTTAGATCAAATCCAGCAGCAATGAGTTGCCCCAAAGTGACACTTACTGGTCTTCTAGACTGCAGTTGTTGCTGTGATGGATGGCAGAATTCTTGGTGCAGTGGCAAAGAGAGTGATGCAAAGATTTTCTTAGTTTCTCTTAGTAGAGCTTGCTTCCTCCTTAAGTGAGGTGGAGGGATGTGACTCAGAATGGGTAACCAGTGACATGGAGTTGATTTGATGGAACCAGTAATGCAACGCATTGTATAAGGTGCGTTCAAAAAGTAACAAGCTGGAGGCTGGAATGTGCAAACCGGTGACAACATCGGCTAATCGTGGCGTGTGTAACGAGGTGTGGTTCCGACCAGAGCGTGGAAAGTCACAGCCCATCGCTAAAGGGCACGCGTGCGCGTCACGTGACGATAAAAAGCGAGCAGCAGAATGCATCAATCGTCCAACGCTGCCAGTCGCATTGAAAACAGTGACATGGAGGCGTCAACTGAGGAGCAAAGAGGTGTTGTTCGGTTTCTGACAGCGGAAGGAGTAGGGGGAACGGACATTCATCGCCGAAAGTCACAAGTGTACGGCGAACACTGCATGCCCCTTGCAAGGGTCAAGGCGTGGCACAAGCACTTCAGGGAAGGACGGGTGTCGTTAGCTGATGATGCCCGGCCTGGGGCACCCCCATGCATTATCGATGACAATGTCCAGCTGGTTGATGCACTCATTACCCAGGACCGCCGAGTGACAGTGAACGCCATAGCCGCCGTGGTCGCTCCACGACAATGCACAACCTCACACGGCCAACACAGTCGCGGCACTCCTGCAGAAATTCAAATGGGAGGTTCTCGGCCACCCTCCACACAGTCCAGACCTCTCTCCCTGTGATTACGCCATGTTTGGTCCCCTGAAAAGGGCTCTGCGGGGCCAACGATTCACCTCGGACGCCGACGTCCAGCTGTACGTGCAGAACTGGTTCACATCGCAGCCCAGGAAATTTTATGAGACAGCCATTCACCGCCTCGTGTCACAGTGGGACAAGTGCCTCAACAGCCAGGGCCAATACTTCTAACATACAGGTACTGGTTTCTGTAATTATGTCTCCGGCTCGTTACTTTTTGAACGCACCTTGTATCATTCAATTTTGTGTCTACCTTTTTCACATGTACGCTTTCCAACCAGACGGGTGCACAGAGGAGAAGAGATAGGTTGGTAGGACACATATTAAAACAGCCAGGAATAGCAAGCTTAGTTATGGAAGGAGGGGTTGAGGACAAGAACTGTACGGGTAGAGCAAGGTTAGAATATGTTAAACAGATTGCTTCGGATGTAAATTGTGCTAGCTATGTAGAGATGAAACAATTAGCTCAGGAGAGGGAGGCATGGAGGGCTGCATCAAACCAGTCAATAGACTGAAGGCTCAAACTCATATGCTATAAAATAACTTCCACTTCTTGAAGTTTCATTTCTGCCGCTGAGATCAAGAGGGGTCTAGAAATATGTTGACACTCTTTGTTAGTCTTTTTAGTCTTTTTTTAGCGTATGGCTTTTAGTGCCGGGAGTGTCCGACGACATGTTCGGCTCGCCAGTTTTGTAGCTGCTTCGAGGTGGACACCCAATGGATGAGCTACAAGTACCGTCGAGTGTGGAGTGTTGTCTGGGGAGGAAAGTTTCAATGTAAGGACGAGGAGTTGGAAGGTATCGGCTGTGGCCTTTAGTTAGGGACCAACCCCGGCATTTGCCTGGAAGGAAGATGGGAAACCACAGAAGACCATCTTCATGGTTGCAGGCGGGGGGATATTCGAGCCTCCTCGCCTCCCGGATGTGAGCGACTGCCTGCAGTCATGCCGTAACGACCACGGCTAACTCACCTTTGATAGTATCTATGGATCAAAGTGACATACCGTTACAACTTTTGCACGGGGGGAAGGTTATTTTATGTGTTCAAAGTGACCCCCATTACAGCCAAACAACGTTGATGCCGCTGAACTGCTGACCGATCTACGGCTGTCAGTGTTGCCGGTGTGATAATCGCACAGTACGCCTCGATGGTATCTCGAAGCTCGCTCAGTGTTGATAAACTTCATTTTTCAAGGTCCCCCATAGGTAGAAGTCAAGAGCTGTAAGGTCTGGAGACCGTGGTGGTTACTCAACAGCTCCTCTCCGACCTATCCTTCGTCCAGGTAGATTCTCTTCCAAGTAGTCATTGTGTAGAGAGGCGGAGCGCCATCTTGTTGTAGGTAAATTCTTTCATTTCCAAACACCTCTCGGATGGCAGGTAAACTCGATGTTTGCAGCATATGAAGATACACCTCACCAGTTACGGAACCTTCAAGGAAGAATGAACCAATCAAACCGCGGGATGATAGACCACACCACACATTAACACCCAGTAGATTAGCATGTTTGCCCATGTGAACGTGAGGATTTTCAGGAGTCCAGTACACGCAGTTGGGGCAGTTTACAGTGCCGTTCTGTTTGAACTGCGCCCCGTAAGACCAGATAACCATCCTTGCAAACTGTTCATCCTCGCAAAGTATGCCTCCAAACCACTCGCAGTACTCGATCCTTCGATCCGGGCCGTCCTCGTTCATAGCGTGCAGCGATCTTGGAAAGCACACTTTCCACTTTGCAGCTTTCAGAATTCCTCGTACACTTGATCGGCTTACCCCACTTTCGCGTTCACCCTGATTCACAGATTTTTGAGGTGACCTGGTAGAATGTTGCAACACAGCAGCGCTGGAAGCTGGACTTGTCGATGTTTTTGATCGGCCAGACCTTTCCTAATGCACATCCTGAACAGTACCGTCGGCTTCAAATGTATCCCGAATACGATAAATTGTTGTACATGTTGGTGCTGAGTTCCGTACACATTACGCCATTGCCGTTGTACCTCCAGTACCACTTCAATTGGCAACTCCGGCTATCTGATATGACATCTAGCGGTAAAAATGAGAAACTTACCAAGTAGGGTACATTTGTCACGTGGTGACTGTTTGTATATGATTTCTTGTATTGGTAAGCAGATCGTGGTAAATTCTTTGTGTCTTTATACATAAGTAATAAGTTTTACTCGTTGATAGAGTGAAAAATTAGTAAAAGCAAAGTATATTGCTCAGTTTACGGCTGTAAGTTGATATATAAGAGGGCTGCGGATATAAGTTTTCATCACTTTCCAAAAGATGCAAATAGCAACAGTCGAAAGGTGACGATACCAAATAAATATGGGCAACAGGAGTGGGTTGGACCACTCACTGACGACAGGGCGGGTTGTTCACTGTTACGCCGAACCAAGCCGCACCTAGACAGCCAAGCACAGTCTCGCCGAGCCAAGCCGTACCAAGACAGCCAAGCCTACACCAGCCGAGGACAGCCAAGCTTCATCAGTCAGGTATCCTTCCCCGCTCCCTAGTTCATTTCCAATAACCCTTCCACTCGCAATCACCTCGCTCTGCATTATCCGAGCCATTCCACTACGAGTCATATAGGCCTAATTTGACTTCGCAGAGAAAATATGTACTCTGCGAGAACTTGCTACCAGTCCGATATTGAACACCAAACCCACCAGCTAACCATCCAAACAGTGCTGGATTAACCATAAGACACAATAGGCAATTGCCTGGGGCCCTCGGATGAAAAGGGCCCCCAAAACAGGAAAAAATCCCACAAAAATGGAAAAATATATTTTATTTTATCTTGGGGGGGGGGGGGGAGTCAAATAAATTAGGTACCTACCATACTGAAAAAAAATGTGAAACGTAGAATTACAGTTTAATTTCTTGGTTTAAACTTCGTAAAGTGCTGTTCGTAAATTCTCTCTGCCCGGGTTTTCCCCATAAACTTCATCTTATTATTATACTTCCAATCGATAAATAACTTAACTATTGTTTGACACATTCCAAGTCAATCGAAATTTCAACTTTCTGTTCGCTCTATTGTTTAAGGATTGGAAGCAATTAACTGATACTCGGGTCCCAAAATTCCCAAAATGCCATGACTATGCCCTCCACTTTATTAGCCATAGATAAGCTCGGAAAAAGTATCTCCAAATTCTGGCATTCTGATCTGTAGAGTAATTTCGGAAACAAGTAACGTGCTCCCGCTTGAGTTCAGACTTCAAATCGACGGTTTTGTTATCCACAATTTTAATTCGTTAGTGTTCGATGAACAGATTTATCTGTGTATCGGATTGAATTAAAGCCCCAACTCAAAAATGTCTTCACGTATACATTTGAGTGGTGCACAAAAAAGAAAACTTGCCAAAGACAAAAATAACCGAGAAAGTGTGGTGTTAGAGAAAGTGTCAAAACTGACTAAATTTTTCCTTTGGAATGAGACCTCTTCAAATTCATCGGAAAATCAAGGATCTGCCAATAGCGATGGATTAAAGGAGCAAAACAAAACGAACACTGGTCACGCAGAAGACCCGGATAATGATCCGATCATTTCAAGGTCTCAAACATCCAGTTAATCTTCCGAGGATGAAAATGAAGCTGGACAACCAGATGACGAAAATTTGAACCGTTTCACTGATCCAGGACGTTGGGGAAAATTAACCAGTGAAGACATACAGTTTTGGGTTACACATGGTCCGTCAAATTTTGACTGGGCTGGTTGAATCGTCCAAACGTCGATATGATAAGGAATCAACGTCAAGATATTGCTCCCAAAATGTATTCTTTGGAAAGAAACCGAATGGAGAGAATACAAAAGGAGATTGGCTCATTTATTCACCTGCGAAAGGCAAGCTTTGATTAACAATTCAGCCCTTCGTGTATTTACATTGACAGTTTTTGAAAAGTTATGCTATTTTTTTTAATCAAAAACGATTGTAAATATTGTTTTTTTAAATTTGTCTGTTTTTTTTTATTTTAGTTTAATTTTATTCGTTTCCAGACTTCAATAAGTTCTCCCTTATGTGTAACAACGCGGTATTTTTGAGCACCTTATGCACTTCTGGTAGCTTGGTCCAAATTATCGGCAACGTAGCGTATCATGCAAAGTATATTTAAACGCAACCAAAACTTTAGAATTTTTGACAAGAATGAGATAACATTTTTTAGATAATTTTTGTTGATCAGTTTGCTTTTTTAGGAATTTTAGTCAATCGTATTCGTTTCATTTTTAGCCTATTTTCAATTTTGAAAAAATAGGCTTATGAGATCACCTTTTGTCCGTGTGTGTGTGAGAGTGTGTGTGTGTGAAGTGTGTGTGTGCCCCCCCCCCCCTAATAAAATCTAAACGGCTGGAGCGATTTCAATGAAACTCGGTAAGTTCATAGCACTATTCCCGGCGACCTCGACCGTGCCCTTCAAATTTTGTTACTTCTCACCAATCCAACATGGCGGCTGTGCGAAATATTTCACTAGCATTCAATATCTCCGAAACTATTACCGATATCGCCCTGAAATTGTGTACGGTGATAAAGGGCACTACTAGAAGTTCACCTATGAGACTTTCAAAAATCTGGGGACTACAAAGCCAACATGGTGGTCAAGCGAAGTTGAGACTTTTAAATAGACTTTTCTCGCGATTTAACTATCCAAACGTAATGAAACTTGGTACAGCAAATCTTTATACACATTGTAATGCATTGGAGTCTCATTTAGTTCAATTGTTTACATAACCTCAAAATGGCGGCTGTGCGAAATATTTCACTGATATTCTATATCTCCGAAACTATTACAGATATCACCTTGCAATTTTGTACGGTGATAAAGGGTACTGATACAAGTTTATCTCTGTATATTTCATAAACCTGTAAAGTACAAAACGAACATGGCGACCAAGCGAATTTGAAATATTTTAATATACTTTTCTCGTGATTTAACTCTCTGAGCGCAGTAAAATGCGGTACAGGTAAATGATTTTGCAGATTGTAATGCACTGCCTTCTAATTTAATTCAATTGTTTACATAACCTCAAGATGGCGGCTGTGCGAAATTTTAAAATTAAGTTTTTATTTCTTGTGTCGTAATCATGCGATCGAAGTGAAAGTTTGAATAATGAACCTAGGCAATAATTGTCCTTGAATGGTACATAACTCTATGGCCTATACATATAACAATCCTAAATGGCGAGCTTCCGAAATATTTAGACGGTTCTCAATATCTATGAATCTTTTACAGCAACCAAACTGAATTTTTTAATGTTCATAGAGACTATGAACATATGTTCATCTATAGGACTTTCAGTAACCTGGTGAGCACAAATCCAACATGGCGGCGACGCGAAGTATAAATATTTAAATGGACGTTTCTAGCGAATTAACTATCCGAGTGCCGTGAAACGTTGCACATTAAATGCTTATACAAATGTTGATCCACTGGCATCTAATTTATTTCAATTGTTTGCATAATCACAAGATGGCTGCTGTGCGTAATTTTAAAATCTCGTTTTTACTTCTTGTGTTCTAATCATGCGATTGAAGTTTGAATACATCCCGTACACAATAATCTTAATGTAATAGTACAAAAATAAAAATTCAACCTGGCGACCATCTGAAATATTTAGACGGTTCTCAATATCTACGAATTTGTTACAGCAATTAAACTGAAATTCTGTATGTTGATAGAGACAATTAACATGAGCAGGATATATGAAAATAGGCTGTATAGTTCTTCACGGAACTACTTGTTTTAAATTATTATAAATTATAAACGCTTTTATTTAACTTCACTTGCGGCAAATCAAATCTTGCAACAACAATTTTGAATATTTCTATCTTACCAAAACGAATCAAATTTTGCATAGTTGTGTAACTTGAAATTACAAATAAATTGTTAAAAAACGCCCTTTTAGTCCAAAAAAATAAGATCATACAAAAAAAATCTAAAATAATCCAAAAAGCAATTGAAGCGCAAAAAAAATACAAAAAAGTCAAAAGTGAATAAAACATTTTATTAATCGTTTTCATTAAATTTGAAACGCAACCCAAAAATAAAAAATCAAGGTAAATTTATTAAATTCATTGATATTCAATAAATGATCGAATTTTTTATGATCAATAAATGATCGAAAACACATCGTTTTTGGATAGGTACGATGCTACTTTTTAATCTCCAGACTAAAAGTGTTAACATTTCAGTTACGGGTTTTATGTCTTGAATACCGTTTAATACATTTTTGTTCTCAAATTACAATAAAAAAATGTTTTATTTTCAGGCCGAGTCTATTGCTTTTTTACAAGTTATTTTTGCCGCCAGAAAAGTCGAAACTACTTGCGCGTAAAGGGTATGATGATTGAAAGAACGTCGGGATTCATTTACAGCAGCAAGAGAAGTATTCGATTCATCGGGAAAGACGGAAACATGAAAATTTGCCTGATCTATTCAAAAATGGACTACTTGAAGAAAAAAAACTATTGGCGCGATGTTATAAAACGAGTAGTTGCTGTTATCATCACTCTGGTAGAACGAGGATTGTCATTCCGAGGTACGAACGAGCACTTTGGAAGGCCGGATAGTGGGAATTATTTAGGTATACTTGAACTTCTTGTGCAGTTTGATCCATTTTTGCGGGATCATATTTTACGACACGGAAATGCTGGAAAAGGTGTTCTTTCGTATTTATCCAAAACGATCTGCGAAGAATTAATAAACATCAAGGGCAAAAAAGGTTGGATCATATATTTTTGAAGAGGTGTATCTAGCTCTATATTACAGCCTTCCCGTTGATTCAACTCCCGATGTATCGCATATATATCAATTGTTAGTTGTGTTCCGGTATGTTTCACCAAAAGATCACTAACCAGTTGAAAGTTTTATATCTCTTCTTGAAACAGAAGTTCATACTGGCGAAAGTTTGAAAACTCAAACTGTGAACTTCGTCACTGAAGATTGCGGTTTGGAAATTCAAGATTGTAGAGGACAGTCCTATGATAACGCACCAAACATGTCTGGAAGGTATCAGGGACTGCAAGCCAAAATATTAGAACTGAATAAATATGCGATTTATGTTCCTTGCGGTACACATTCCCTCGATTTAGTTGGACAATCTGCTGTTAAATGCTGCTTTTACGCAGTTGATTTTTTTCGATAATGCAATCATTGTATAGCTTCTTTTCTGCAAACCCTTACCGTCGGGGCGTGTTGAAAAATTATATCAAAAACGCAAAAACTTTGAAATCATTATCAGATACGCGCTGGGAAGCACATGCTAATGCAACGAACGCGGTTTATGATTCGTTTCATAAAATTGTCGAGGCTTTAGAAAGCATTGAAGATGACGAGTCGGAAAATAATGACACTCGGCATGAACCGGGGTGCATCGCAAACAGAATGCAAAAATTTGAATTCGGGTTCATGTTAATTTTGTGGGATTCAATTTTGACTTCTATGCGTGCAACTAGTAAATCATTACAAGCTGAACAGATCGACTTACAAACCTGTGCTGCCTTGTATAAAACTTAGTTAGGCAAGTTTAGTGATAAGTCCGATATATTCAAGGAAAAAGCTAAGAAATTGTTACCAGATGTATCGTATTCTAAAAAAATCGTCGCGTAGAAGAAAAAAAACAACCGAACGACGGAGGCGCTCCTGAAGTCGAATTTTCGCCTCGTGAGAATTTCAGAATAACAGGTTTTCTCGAAATCATCGATAAACTCAACGTCGAAATAAAAAGGGCAAATGTTTATATAGATGTTTCTAAGAAATTTTGCATTTTTTAATAATTTTTCAATGAGCGATGAAGAACTCTGTGAAGCGGTCAACAATTTGGTTGGCTTTTATGATACAGATTTGGAAGAATTTTCAGCCGAACTGAAACATTTTCATTCTTATATACGGTACCTAAACAATAGATGCACCGCTGCCGAAAAACCTGATAGTCAGTTGTATGAGATTTTAATGAAAGACCAATTGGCAAATGTATTTCCGAATGTAGAAATAGCTCTCCGAATTTTTTTAACTTTAATGATAACGAACTGTACTGTGGAACGTTCTTTTTCACAGTTGTAACGAATTAAAGCGCCTCGAAGAGCTACTGTACCCATGTGATTAATTTCCATGGAAAACATGCTTCTGCCTCCAACCAGCATCAGTCCTCAGGCGTGTACCGTCCTCCCACTGAGCAGTTGCATATTTTTGATCTGAGACTAAAAGGTATCAACTCTACAATAATAAAGCACAACTCTATTCTAAAGACTTTAATTAAGCTCTAAATCATGGCTTCAAACAAACAAAAACACAATCCCAACAATATAACACAAAACAATGCAAAATTACTCCTACAATCCACTAATATTCGCACTTTATCCTAGCAAATCCAAATGATTATTCATTCATTTACCATGAGATTGACATCAAAGTTCATTCTCAAGTGCGCTGATGCACAGGTAAATTACACATAAACTGTACTTATAATCTTATGTCACCTATTGTGACCCCTTTAATTTCACAATCTTAATTGTTTACTCTCAACACATCCTCATTTACATTATGCGTACAACTGTGTTCTGTATCTCTCTTCCCACCAAATGCTTTACCATGCATTAACCAATTTATGGGTTACACATCAAATTTACTTGCAACTCCACAGTTACTTGTAATCATACCCCTTTCTGCAGTTCCCTTCTGCAGTTAACTTTCTACAGTTCCACAGTATGCTGTCATGAGTTCAATTTCAAAGATTCCGTTACCGCTGTGTTGGATGGTATATTATGCTACCCTTGCGTGGGCATAGCCTATGGCATCTAGTGTCGACCTTTAGAACACAGTGACAATGTCAGTATAAAGATGCAACTTTCAACAACTCATAAGTCTGCTAAATATTACATCATCAGGATGATCCTGAATTAATAATGTGTTTCAAACCACACAAATTCATTATATAATACAACAACGACTCTTTTTTTATTACAAACAGGGTTTCAAAGTCTGTCCATTCTAAGTGTCAACCTTCAAGGGTCGTTTAACATCTTCCCCTCGATTCTACTTGTATACAATGGGCTGAGTCAGGCGGTAACGAAACACTCGTTCCGTCCTTTACTAGATTCCCTCTCGCTTTATCTCTCGCTTTATCTCCAAGCTGTAACAAGTGACTTTAAATACAATAGTGCAGTTTCAATGGCCTACACATCCCATATGATTTAACTTAAACCGTATGCAAGATAGGTTATGGGCTTTTTTAAACATTTATTCCTAACCTTAGGATATTAATAACTGGCCACAACAGGTCCATATACATTATATGAAGGAACGAGATTCATCAATCACTGGTCGAACTGGCTAGCCGGCATCTTATTAAATGCTACGGTCAGGCACATCCTGCCGCCAACAAAATTCACTTCCCAGGAGCTGAATTATTTCAATAGCTAGTTCTCGGTCGATATCAGGTGTCATGTTGAGGTTTCCATTGTTATCCTCCCATAGACCACTGGATTCGAACCCGGAACATTTCATATCCATCCACAGAGCTAGGGTCAGTCACTAAGTACGCTCTGGCAATAATAAATATCTCTGTATGCCCTAGGCTATACGAGATTTCACACGTCGATTAGACTATCTGGCTGCCCTGACCATAGTGCTATGATCCCGTCCTTTAATTAGTAAGATAAATCTATCAATTACTCTTACAAGCTTATACACAAGCTGCAAATTCAATTCTCTATTAAACTCTTCCATTCCCTAGATTCTTGCATATTTATTTCCATTATCATAATATACTCTGGTATTAAATTGCTTTGCTTAGCCCTTCATGTATAATATTACTGCTTGGATAGATAAATATTCCAATTAGCATATATATTTTTCTTACAGCCATTTTTCCCTGATGTGCATTCGTTTATTCTTCTTCTTATTATTATCATTATTACTGAAATGAATTACCATAACCGACACAACGTAACCCTTTACAATAACCGAACATCCGTGTTCGTTACGTTAAGTTTTTATATAACTGAATTGCCATTTTACAATAGTGGTAACGATTTATCCACTCAATGATGTACAAGGACATCTCAACTTGACTAAAATCAACACAACAATAATATCTTGAGGTTCTACCTCCTAAAATTGACTCTTATTGGCATATTCTATAAATTTTGAAATCACTCAACATACAGTGGACTATGATTGCTACAAAATCATGGTTTTTGGGTACTTACATTAGTTAAGCCGGTGGCTCCAACCACGCATATCTTCCAGTAATGCCCGCCATTATTTGCAAATTAGCATGGCATTCTTACACTTCTCACACACATTATACATAAATTTTGCCTTACAAAACACACGGCACTTTTCTTTTCCATGTTGAAGCTGTCGCTTCCTTACTCACACAACACGTTATAGCACTTGTTACTCTATTAATTTTACATATATTTAACAGATCATCACTAAAATCACACGAATGCTTAAGTACATTTCTTAATGGTTGACCTCTCCGTGCAGAATATCAAAAATGCAGGCCATGAAGATCTATTCTTCACTGCTATCCGCATCTCGATTGAAAGTCTCGATTCTCTGCCTACGGATTCCTATCGGTCCCCCAAACTGTCTATCAATATCTATCCTTAGATAAATTTCCTGATATCACATAAATATGCTTGCATAACGTCCGAAGCATTAATTACATTGGTATTCCTATGAAATTTCACCAATCGCATAACACAGTTTATCTCTGCGCAGTCTGACATCCTATGTCTAACCAATAGTTTACATACTGCGCTCAACCCTTGTACATTGTACTTGTACACATTACCACTTTCAATTGTCCTACCTTGTATATCACACGGTACATTTCCTACGTGCTCAATAACAATCGCTCGTACTGCCGACTATACAAGTATGGCACGACTGTCCTTAATAATTGTGATTAATAAATGCCTTACTGCATGGTTCTTCATGTTGAAGTCCGAGCGTCCCTTCTCTGAACTCGGTAACGTGCATTTCGCATTAGACTGCGGTTCAACTGGCTACATTAATCGTTATTAATTCATGGCTTACTGCATGATTATTATGTTGCTGCATTTAAACTGTTAAAGTTCGCGCGTCTATTCTCTGAGCTCGGGTGACGTGCTCCCTGCGCTCAAGTATGGTTCAACTGGCAACTGGCTGCGTCTGTCCTTTCTCTGGCCCTTATATCCGTTTGGAGAGAAAAAGTAGACCGAAAATTTCCCTGCAGCGTCATTTTCTCTCCCAGTATGATTCTGGTCTTGAAATAACGTTTTTATGGTGCATTTTTCCTCGCTGATCACAGATCTGTCTGCGTGCTCGAGGATCGATCGGCCAATTAATTAATATTAATTGCCTTTGCCAGCGCTTCCCCAAGCCGCGTCCTAGGTAAATCCCCGACGACATGGTTTGATCTCGCCGCTAACCTCATATTTACTGTGTCCCTGCGCGTTCCATTAAATCTGCCTCGATTTCAATGTTTAATGGCTTGATAATTAGCCTCTCGGCTATACATTCACATAGGTGCAAGCCTCATGTCTCTGAGTTACTCCAATCACAAGTAATCATTAAATTACACTGGTATCTCTCCATCCTCCTGGCATCTTCCTTATGTAACGGAGAATAACTTGACAATATTTTACCCTCCTGACCTGCTCCAGACGGCCTAAGTAGGTCACAGAGAGTGACACGGCTCCAAGAAACCACGCCCTTATTCCAGAGTCATTTGACAACTGTCAAACGCTCAAACTTTCTGTGCTCAAGTCCAGAATTGTATGCCTCATACAGCCCAATAATGCAGTATTCTGCTATTATTCCCTGCATTATATTAACAAATAATGTCAGAAATAGTTCATATCACAACAGTGATTTAATATGTATTTTCTCTAGGGGTTTTTATAACTTAAACTCCCTCAAAAGATCTCGTGTTCGTTCCTTGCTGGAACCTCTATTCTGAGCTCATCTATCTCTGAGATCCACGTTCAACACCAGTCAGCCTAACACCGTTGGGTTCACTACTATGCGACACGAACGACTGGACATGTTAAGTCTTCTCTGCATAGAATCAGACATTTTAAGGAAAATCAACTTCGATGATGTTATTGAAACTTTCTGCGAAACAAAATGCAGAAAATAGTTTTTCAGAAAATGTATATACGATCTAAATTGTAGACTATTCATTATTCATTGTAAATGTCTAAATAAAATCTCTTTCAAAGTTATGATTGACTTTTAATGAAAGGGGAGGGGAGTTGAAAAATGGAAAAAGGGGCCTCAAATTAACAATTGCCTAGGGCCACTGTGAGTCTTAATCCGGCACTGCATCCAAATCAAGCAATTCCTGTATCCCCCGAGTTTTAATACAAGTTAAACTCATCCCTTCACCCTACCAAGCAGCAAATAATTTCTAGAGTCTATGGTACAGTGAGCAAACTCAAATATAGCTTTTAAACGTAACAGCGCCATGACTCGAACTGCTCAAAAACAAATACCAGCAGACAACCGATGCTTGATAATATATAATTGACACATAAAATCCAGTGGAACACACAAATTAGATCACGAGTATTGCACATTTATACATATATACAATTAAAAATAACACTGTCATTATTTTAGGGACCTCATTTACTGATTATAACCGAAAAATAAAAAGTGTTCCATATCAAACACGTGTTATTGAGTATTTTTACCCTACTTATCCAGACCGACCGCAGCGCCCCAAGTGTTAAGCTCTACCCACAATGCGCTGTCGGCAGACGGTAGTGGGCAGACGGCAGACTGTAGTTGACGGCTGACCCGTGCTCTCTTATGGCGTCATTCACAATGTGAAGTTGCTTGTCGGTAGTAGATAGTTGACAATCGACAGCGTGTAGTCGGCTGTCGCCAATTTTATCTTTGACAGCCAACTGCATAGTTGAGAGCCAATGAGAAAAGATCACAAGATGCGGTCACCAGCTGTATAGTTGACTAGTTGTATTCGCGGTATATTCTTCGCATAATTACAGTATATAAAAATATGATGACTGGGATAGAAGATATATTAATTGATCTTGTGAGGGAACACCGTTGGATGTATGACATGAGTGAGCCCAAGTATCTAAAAGGAAACTGTTCATTGATTATAATGTTTTCCTTTGTAGCAAATGTAATGCAGCGGAAGGTAACGCTGAATGAGAGCTCATCTTACGAAAACATTTTCTAAAGTAGGGCCTACCGGTACTGAAATTAGCCAAAATACATTTTGTAATGACGAAAAATAAATTAGGAAATGATGTAGTAATAGATTGAACGTGTTGGGAGCCCACGGGCGTTCAATCAAAAATAACCAGCTACACAAAAACAATTCTGTTCAATAAACAGTAGGCCTAATTCAGAGTTGGAGTTGTTATTAATTATTTACAAGAGGGGATACTGGATGTACGAGAATTTTTCCTCAATTTTAACAATGCTGTACCAGTTAGCAGCAATAAAAATAAACCGTACTGCTCCAAGTCATGCATCCTTGCAAATTTTAGGTTAGGTTGTCGACAATGAAAACCTTCTCAAGGAATAAATGAAAGTCAAGTAATTATTTACTCCTAGCATTTTAACGACTGCGCATTGTGGGTGGCTATGTTGTGAACTACCGACTTCTGACTTCATCTGCCGTCGCGCCACTCATGTGACCTTCTTCAACTGTTGAGAAAAGAAAGAAAAACAATGGACTATGCTACCGCGCAAGAATTGTACTGGTATGTCATTTCGTTCCAAAAATATTAACTATGAAAGGGTGTGTACCAAAAACCTAATCGAAAGATTTAAAATACAATCAAAACCAACACAACTTATATAGTCTAGATAAAACATTGTCTCTCGTGAGAACTATCAGTAATAGTGTAATAATGGAACAGTTTCGCTTAACTAGTCAATTATCCGAGAGCCGTTAATATTATCAGAACAATTAATAATTATCTGGTCTATGCTTGGCCCCTTGGAGCACATTAACACGCCCTTTAATGCATTTCTATTGTTAAATTATAGTGGGCTTCAGTGCTGCCATCTGTGAATAGCCATTTGATACATCTATAACAAGCGAGCATCGGGTGAGCGCAGAGCTTGGCAGGCGGGCCCAGACGAAGCAACGCGCAACCGAACGCTAAATTAATCGAAATTGGATGTGATTCGCATTGAATGCAACCCAATTACAGGGGCGGGAAGGGAAGGGAAGCGAAGGGGTGGGGCTGTCGATTATTGATCGCCGACATGACTGATGATGTCAGGGAATAATAATTATCGCGTTGATATTGCCATCAGATAAGCAGATGGAATAATTAGTGATCGAACCCGCAACACAAATCATGTTTGTTCTTTCGCTTCATTATTGTTGTTTTGTTGTTTCTGCTTTCCATTTTGACTTCTTGATGGGCGCTTAATAAAAACAAAAGGATGAAATGCCATTCAATTCGAACGCGAGAATCAAAGTTCTCCGTGCGTGAGTATTTATGTAGCGTACGTGTTCGATTAGATCAGATTTCCTGATAGATGACACTGGAATAAACCATGATGTATGGCCGATGTGGACATTAATGTTTCGTGATGCCATTACCAACTTTCACCACAAAAAGAATCTTCCGTCATATTGTTTCTACAGTGTGCCTCGTCAATTATTATACTACAGTATGTGCCGATTTTTTTTTTGCCTATTTTCATTTTATGAAAAAGTAGGCTTATGAGATCATCTTTTGTCTGTGTGTGTGTGTGTGTGTATGTATGTGTGTGTGTATATATATGATCTCTTCCCCCCCCCCAATAACTTCTAAGCTGCTAGAGCGATTTCAATGAAACTCGGTAAGGTCATAGTACTATTTCAGTCGACCCCGACCGTGCCCTTTAAATTGTATTACGTCTCACCAATCCAACATGGCGGCTGTAGGAAAATATTTCCGGCATTCTATATCTCCTAAACTATTACTGATAACTTCCTGAAATTGTGTACGGTGATAAAGGGTACTACTAGAAGTTCAGCTATAAGACTTCCAAAAATCTGTAAAATACAAAACGAACATGGCGGCCAAGCGAGTGTGAAACATTTTAATAGACTTTTCTCGTGATCTAACCACGTAAGCACAGTGAAATATGGTACAGTAAATGTTTATAGTCATTGTAGTGCACTGGCATGTAATTTAGTTCCATTATTCACATAACCTCAAGATGGCGGCTGTGCGGAATTTTAAAATTAAGTTTTTATTTCTTGTGTAATAATCATGTGATTGAAGTGAATGTTTGAATAATGAACCTACACAAAAATGATCATCTACTGTCGACCAAAATATTATGTGCACTCGAGTTTGAAGGTTGTTTGTGAAGTAACCAGTAGACCTACATAAAATCCAATAACATCATCATTTTCGTCGTTCTATTTTACGTTAGTTCATGTAGGGTGGAGTTTTTAATTTATATTTTAATATTTTTTATCGCAGTTGGAACACAAAAAGTGCCCGATTTTAAGCGTGTTTCAACCATGCGTCACATTTATGAATTATTATCTCACAAACCCGTCATCAGATCGAATCCAAATTTTAACACAATATACATTGGAATATTGTATAACTGGTTTATTAATTTCAAAATTTTGTGTGTTTAAGAACGAAAGTTGTTATCATTTTTGTAAGGTAACTTTTTCTCGGCTCGGAGTCGTTGGAAAATTTAGTTCTTGGTTGCGTTGTAATCCTCATAGATCAAAACGTTATGCTGTATGACTGTGAAATACGTAAATTAATTCACTTATTTTATATCGGTTTGTATTTGTACGAGGAATTAAGCCATGGTTCACCAGCTAGCCGCTCCGGAAAATGCTGTACAGCGTTGCTGATATGGAGCCCATCACTACCGAGCGAAGCGTGCCATGATGCGTGATGGAGCCCACCTTGGCATCGCTGTACAGCTTTCACAGGAGCGGCTAACTGGTGAACCATGTCTTAATTCCCCATACAATTACAAACGGATATAAAATAAGTGAATTAATTTACGTATTTCACAGTCATACAGCAAAACTTTTTGATGTATAAGGATTACAACGCAACCAAGAACTACATTTTCAACGACCCCGAGCCGAGAAAAAGTTACCTTACAAAAATGATAACAACATTCGTTCTTGAACACACAAAATTTTGAAATTAATAAACCAGTTATACAACATTCTAATGTATATTGCGTAAAAATTTGGATTCGATCTGATGACGGGTTTGTGAGATAATAATTCTTAAATTGACGCATGGTTGAAACACGCTTAAAATCGGGCACTTTTTGTGTTCCAACTGCGATAAAAAATATTAAAATATAAATTTAAAACTCCACCCTACATGAACTAACGTAAAATAGAACGACGTAAATGATGATGTAATTGGGTTTTATGTAGGTCTACTGGTTACTTCACAAACAACCTTCAAACTCGAGTACACATAATATTTTGGTCGACAGTAATAGTACATTACTCTATGGCCTACATATATAAAATTCCAACATGGCGACTGTCCGAAATATTTAGACGGTGCTCAATCCCTCCCAATATTATTCTGCTAAGGTCCCATTCCAGTTTCGTACCGAAAATAAGGTCCCATTAACACCAACCTACACATATGGGGAACCTACAGGTTCAGCATAACCCAATGCGTAAGCGAAACGCACTCACTTACTCTTTAAATGCCTCACAATTAAATAAATACCTTAAAACATGTATATTTACAATGAAATAATGCAACACGGTAACCACGGTAACAGAATCTCACAGGTCCATCTATTTCTGTAAGTCACAATGCAGTGAAAGTTTCCAGACGGTTATAAGGTTATCACTGAACCAAATTAAGCTGTAAAATACATCAATACATACAGTATAATGCGCTTAAGGGGGTCAAGGGGCACTCTAGAATGTTTCACGCAATTTTCACGTGTGAGTGTGGTACGAAATGTCTTTTTCACCCGACTATAAAGGGTCTTCGGAAACCACATTTAAAGGCCCTTAAATTAACAGTGTCTGTGATATTCCCAGAAAGCTAACTTCGCTCTGATATACCTATGAAGGAATGACAAACGCCTAACCACTGCACCAGTAGCTGAATTGTTAAAGTCTGATTATTCATACCAAGGATAAATCAGTCATAGCATTGATGATTGAGATTTTGCTAAGTGTACTCTTTACAACTAGAATATTCGCGGGCGAAGCCGCGACGGGTAATGCTAGTATATATTAATCTTGTATGATAGCAATCAAACTGAAATTGTGTATGTTGATAGAGGCAATTAATAAGTAGGATATATGAAAATAGGCTGTATCGTTCTTCACGGAACTACTTGTTATTTTTCTCTATCATTACGCTTTTGTTTCTCAGGTTGAATAAAACTTTTTCTTTGAAAATCTTTAAAGTGAGGTTTTAAGCGGCGGAACAGCGAGGTCACCTCCCCTCATCTTAAGTGAACTTGACGATACATTTACAGCGTGTGATCATCAACATAGAATACTGTCTGAGAATCGGTCATTACTGATAATAGTTTGAATGGGATGAACATCGAGGTTATCATCCCTTCCTGTTGCGTTCCGTCGTGAAGTGATAGGCCGCTAGCCATTGGTCTGAAGAACCCTGGGTTCGATTCCCGTCGAATAGTGGAATTTTTACTTCGTATGGGTATACGTGCCGGTCCCGTGGTGTTGGGGGTAGCGTGCCTGCCTCTCACCTGGAGGCCCCGGGGTCGATTCCCGGTTCTGTCAGGGATTTTAAAACTGACGTGAGAGTTGGAACGGGGTGCACTCCGCTTCAAGAGGACAATTGAGTAGCTGTCTGACAGTGAGGCAGCGCCCCGATCACGGAAACCAAGATTAACGGCCGAGGGGACCCGAAGCGCTGATCACCCCAATATCTGCAGGCCAAATGGCTGGGCAGCGGTCGCTTGGTCGGCCTAGGCCCTTCATGGGATGTATAGTGCCAGGGGTTGACAATGGGTATGCGTGTTTACGGCGCACAGTGGTCCTTTTGCACGATCTGGGCGCTCAAAATGTAAAAAATAAATGTCTTGTATTTTCATGTTGTATGACATTTTTAGTATCAGCAATGTCAGAGGACCTCAGAACTGTACGTATATGCCTTATTTGTTCACCCCCTGGAATGTGAAAGACCGCTGAAGTAGGACGTTTCTTCTCGCATCCACAGCTGGAAGCAAAGCTGATTATTTGTGTTTGAATCCTGTGCTTGTAAAGACTTGTTAGTTCATCTATCTTCATCGTTTGCCAGTGGATATGACAGACTATGATAAGATCTTTCTTAATGAAACGATCTTTACGATGCTTGGCGCCATGCAGGTGGAAAAGCGAAAGGATTTGAGCCTATCTAATAGAAAACAGCGATCTGAAATCCATTGGACAGTCTATTAAAGATAATGTTAGAAAGAAATCTAATTAATTTTTCCGAGCAGTTAAGAAAAACGTGGGTTGCCAATCGCAGGACCTTAAGAAAGTTTGTCACAAAATAAGAATAGCCTGGAAGGGAACATGGAGAGGCAATACAGGTAATGTGGGTCGTCCTTCTCAATCATTCGCGGAGTGTAGTGAATTTTCGAAACGAAGGAAATTGCGACCTTTAATACAAAAACTCAGCAGGCAGCAGCTAGCGTTAGCCAGTCAAGTGAGTATACGCTTAGAAGGAAGGAGAGACACCACTGAACTTATTGAAAAAAAATGCAGAATTTTCTCCCAGTTTAGTGGCGTTAAGGAAAATCCTAATCCAGTTGAAAAATATTATTTTTATTATTATTGTCAGGCTAATAAGACAAGTTTAACCTCAATTGTTGTTGTTGCTCATTTTAGGGGCTGCGACATCGTGGTCGTATAGTCCCATGTATTTTGGGTGTGTCTGTGTAATTTGTGTGATAACCTGTGTTATTGTAATACCTGTACTACTATTTGTACATTTGGGATAGGATTGGGAAGACGGTGGCCGTGGCCTTAAGTTAGGAACCATCTCAGCATTTGCCTGGAGTAGAAGTGGGGAAACCACGGAAAACCACTTCTAGGATGGTTGGGGTGGGAATCGACCCGTACTCTTCTCATTTTTGCCTCAGGAAGCTTAGTGTACCCCGTACCAGCCCTCACACCAGAATTAAAATTCCTTGTCAGAGCTATGAATCGAACCCGGACCTCCGGAACCACTTCCAGGATGTTAGAGGTGGGAATCGAACCCTCTTCTTCTCAGTTTTGCCTCAGGAAGCTTAGTGTACCCCGTACCAGCCCTCACATCAGAAGTAACATTTCTTGGCAGAGCCGGGAATCGAACCCGGACATCCGGGACCACTTCCAGGATGGTTGAGGTGGGAATCGAACCCTCCTCTTCTCAGTTTTGCCTCAGGAAGCTTAGTGTACCCCGTACCAGCCCTCACATCAGAAGTAACATTTCTTGGCAGAGCCGGGAATCGAACCCGGACATCCGGGACCACTTCCAGGATGGTTGAGGTGGGAATCGAACCCTCCTCTTCTCAGTTTTGCCTCAGGAAGCTTAGTGTACCCCGTACCAGCCCTCACACCAGAATAAAAATTTCTTGGCAGAGCCGGGAATCGAACCTGGACCTCCGGGACGACAGTCGAACTGAAATTCTTATAAATGAGAATAAGGAAATTATTTTACATAATTTTGAACAGTTATTTTAAGGTTTATAGACCATTTCTATATGCAAAGGTATTTTGCGCGGCCAGATACGCTAAAAGGACCACTGTGCGGCGTCTTCTTCATATATTTCTTTCTCATCGCGACGCGACGCGACGCGCAGGTCACCTAATAGACCTACATCAGGCCTCACTAGAATCCCCACGATAGTATTTAGTCAGTAGCCAACGTAGGCCTACTACGGCCGTTGGCTGCAATAAATTAGGATCATTTTAACCTCCTATGGATTACGATTACACAACTTCCTTGACTGTTGATGTTCTTTCCTGTTACGCCAATACTCTTTCATTCGTTGGCTCACTCTTGCTCGTTCCTCGTCCGAGAACACCCTTCGAGTTCTCTTGGGTTTCTCTACGGACAGATCTGTCACCTCAGCAATTTTCCTTCTGAACACACTGAAATATCTCCCTCCTCAATGGCACATTTTTTAAGATCCTGATAAACTTCTTTCAACCATGGTACTTGAGTTTTTCTGCTTTCCTGAAAGATGAGGATTTTATTTGCTAGGCGTTCCGGTCCCATTCTTCTCAATTGTCCATAGAAAGTTAGTCGTCTTTTCCTCATAGATGTTAAAATGTTCTGGCACTTTTTATATAGCTCTTGATTTGATCTCAGACGGAAGGTAAACTCATTTGTTGTTGGTTTCTCGGGTCCAATTTTCTTCAGAAATTTACGTTCATTCCTTTCTATTTCTGTGATTCCCATTCTGGCAATTGTCTCCGCTGCATAAGACATTCAGGTTTCACCACAGTAATATAGTGTCTGAATTTGGCTTCAGAGGAGAGGGATTTGGCCTTATAAGTTTCCTGACATAATCTGAATGCAATAAATAATATTATTATTATTATATTGTTATATTATTAGTCTTGCCGGAAGTCTGATACGCATCAGAAACCACAAGCACCAAGGGAATTGCCAAAATTAAAGACATTAAAAAACAAGAAAGGCGCAAAAAATGCCCACAGAAGAATTTCACGACACTCATCAGAAAACGCAGAGTGAAGTTCTTTACACATATCGCCAGAATGAACCACACCAGACTAAAGGAATAGTCAACATGATTTCTACGTCGAAATTGGGTACTTCTTGGTACAAAGAAACTATGGAAGATTTACAACAATAACATATCACCATAGAAGACATTCATTCACGACCTCATCATTTGTAGAGAAAAATATAAAAACGATAAATTTGAATTTATATCACAACCCAAAAGAAATAGGCGTAAATGGACAGAGAAAGATAAGAAGGCGCACAGTGAACGGAAGAAAGGTTTTAGGGAAGATGAAAAGAGAATAAGAGCCATCACCAAAAGCTTGATTTTTGTGTTTTTAGACCTCTCCTTAAAGGGGAATGTACGCAAATAATAATAATAATAATAATAATAATTATTATTATTATTATTATTATTATTATTATTATAAATTGAATACAGCCAAGTATATAACCAACAAAATGTTCAGTAAAGAACATATAGCCTACTTTCTCCTAAATGCATGGGTATTGTTATAACTCTTTGTCCTTAACAAGGAGTATAATTGAATGTTGGTTGTTGTAGCTTGATGAAATACAACGTGCTATACGGATATTAAACATGAATGTGAGGAGCCCTTTGCTAGTGCTACCTCTGAAAAAAATGTCATTCAATTCAGTTTCACCGTGTTTGAATTGATATAGAGAATCGATTTGCACACATACATGGCCACTATCTGCAAACTATTGGGCTGATGACCTTGTCGTTTGGTCAAATGATGCTTCCCAAATACAGGTATGTTGTTGCAAAATTTGGTAGAGATCAAATGATTAGGTTGGTCGTAATTTGATTTAAGCTTTGAACATTTGGGTGGCCGCCATTACGTTTCCGTCAATATGGCGGCGATTTAAACATGACACTGAGGTGCCCTTTGCTAGTTCTACCTCTGTAACAAATTTCGTTCAATTCGGTTACACCGTGTTCAAATTGCTAGTGAGTGGGGGGGGGGGAGGGGGTTCAGAGTACAATCACACACAGACTCACACACAGACACACTATTTTTGGCCCTGTGTAGATCTCATAAGTCTACTTTCATTTTTTGCTAAAAGAAACTTATCGATTGCAGAAATTTAAGACATCATAAAACAGTTACACAGCCAGAGGTGACTTATGGTAGTGAAACTATTTTCGAAACTACTGATACAGCTAAAATACTTATCTCAGAACGAAGAATACTGTAATCAGGACGTGCATACATGAGCAATATTAAGTTAATGGTCATTGGAGAATAATACAATAGTACAATTAGAAGGAAACGGTTCTCATTTTTTGAACATCTTCTTCGAACACCTGAAACTAGAATTAGTAGAAAAATTATAAAATAGCAACACCAGGATTAAATGGATCACAGACATTAAGGATCACATTAAAGAACTCCAAACAACAATCAACGGCCTGAAGATTAACAAGAAGTTCCGTGACGAACTAAAGAGCCTGTGTTGTTTGAGTCTTCAGTCTTTTGACTGGTTTGATGCATCTCTGCATGCCTCCCTGTCCTGAGTTAATCATTTCATCTCTACACCCTACTCCAAGGCAACCTGTTTAACATATTCTAACCTTGGTCTACCCCTACAGTTCTTGTCCTCGACCCTTCCTTCCATAACTAAGCTTGCTATTCCTGGGTGTCTTAGTATGTGTCCTACCAACCTATCTCTTCTCTTTATTAGCAGTCGCCAGAAACATCTCTCCTCTCCCACTCGTTTTAATACCTCTTCGTTAACTTGCCACGGTGGGTGAGTAATACAGTGTTCGCTCCTGGCCGTGGTAAGTGATTTTTGAAAGGCGGCAAAAATACGACACGCATGTCATACGATGTTGGCATGTCAAAGAACCCATTTGAATTCAGTAGGCCGTGTTCATAGTGGCAAAATTAATCTCGGGAGTTTCCGCCAACATAACGTTCCTCATTTCTCTACTAGAAAGCGCTACAGTGTTCAAGGAGCTCAGGTATCTAACCTCTTTTACTATCATAGTGATTCAAGAAACAACGAAATTCGACATGCAAGCTACCCTCTGGGTGTCAAATTACAAAGCTTTCCCCCGGCACCCAAGGCCATGCGATATTATTATTATTATATTAACTCTTGGTTTGTAACCCTATCCACCCATCTGATCATCATTCTCCTGTAACACCACATTTCAAACACTTCAATTCTCCTTTTCCTACTGCACCAATAGACCAAGTTTCACTTCCATAGAGCGCCACGCTTCAGACAAAGGTCTTCAAAATTTACTTCCTAACACCTAAATCTATATTCGATGTCAACAGATTCCTTTTCTGTAGAAATGCTTTCCTTGCTTGAGCTAACCTATTTTTATATCCTCTTTGCTTCGTCCATCACTGGTTATTTTGCTTCCTAAGCAACAGAAGTCTCGTAGTACCTTTAGATTTTCACCTGCCAATTTGATGTCCATAGAGGATTTTGATTTATTTCGGCTGCATTCCAATATTTTTGTTTTACGTTTATTAGTTTTCATCATGAATTATTTCCTCAAGACGGAGTCCATACCATTCAAAAACTCATCCAAGTCCTCCGGCGTGTCGTCATCGGCAAATCTCAGAGTTGAAATTATTTCTTCTTGAATCTTCACTCCCACTTTAATTTTTTCTACAATTTCCTTCATTGCTTGTTCAAAGTAAAGTACGGGTGATAAGTTGCAGCCTTGCCTTACACCTTTCTGAACACGAGCTGCTCGAATGACTGATGTCTCGTTTCTGTATAGATTGTAGATCACCCTCCTATCCCTGTACTTTATTCCTACTTTTCTTAAAATATAAGATTCATGCCAATGATTAATCTATATGGACATATCTAGAATAATGACGAAATTAAGTTGGGAATATCGAAATTCCTAATTAGTTCCATATATACCTGGTATAATGTAGCCAACTGTAGTGCTCTCGTCTGGCTGCGTGGTTCAGGGGTAACGTTCTCGCTTGCTGAGCCCAAGGTTGCAGGTTCGAAACCTGGCGCAGTCAGCTGGCATTTGAGGGTGCGCAAATGCGAGGGAGCCGTGTCAGTACATTTACTGGCACGTTAAAGATCCCCTTCGGGGAAAAATTCCGGCACCCCGGCGTCTCTAAAAGCCAGGGTAGTTAAAAGGGACGTAAACCAATAACATTATTAACATTATGTAGTGCTCTATGTAGCTTAATAGAGAACTACAGTTGGCAGCCCTGGTGACTAAATATATTATTAGTTCCATCTCTTAAGGTACGGAATACAAAATTTGGTTGAAGTCCAATGGATAGCATGGACGTTACATGCAGTGAGCCATTGGATCTATCAGCGTGCGTGAAATCATGTTGGCAACAATGTCATGCATGTGTTTGTCAGAAATAATCTGAAATATTATGATCTATTGTAGTGGCAATTTTGTATGAAATCCGTTTGTTAGTATAGAAATTACATGTATTTAAAAATTGGTCCTATCAGCAGGCATAGAATCATGTTGGTAGCACTGAGGTATATTAGTTACTCCAAATTAATCTCGAATGTCAGGTACTATACGTGTGCAAAGTTTAGAGCTGTTGGCTTACATACTTCGTGATATATTGATGTTAGTGTAAAAAATTAGAGACAGCATTTATTAACAGTTGGCAGCCCTGGTTGATCTTAAGAATACGCACAGTCATATCTGTTATGCTACACATAGCACATACCAAATTTGGTTGAAATCCAATTGATAGAATAGAAGTTACATGTATTTAAAAATTGGTCTTATCAGCAGGCTTAGAATCATATTGGTAGCACTGACGTATGTTAGTTCGTCCAAATTAATCTAGAATGTCAGGTTCTATACTGTGCCCAACTCTAGGAATGGGTATTCCAAGTTTCAGACACCTAGATATCAAGGGAAAGGCTGTAGCCGCTTTTGAAAGTTCAGATATTTGAATATCGCGCTACATTGCTTCGAGAAGCATTTCGAAGGATTTTACCGATAGTTGGATGTCAAGTGACGTAGCGAGTAACAGCAGAGGTGGAGGCTATTTATTGATTAAATAGTTAACTATGGAGTAGAGACTTGAGACTTGGATCAGATTACTGGCACGGCCAAATGAAAGAGAATGCAATTAGTATCAAGTAAATCGGACCAGGGATTCAAGAGAAATGAGGATTTCTAGATATCAGGCGATGACGCGTGACCCTGACCGTTTTGAATAAAAGCCAGCTGGAGCAGGCATGGTTAGCTCATTCTAACAGAAGCACTTGGCAAGCAAGTTGCGTCTACGCTGAGCCAAGGCACATGGTTGCCGTATCTACGCAGAAGTTCTTTGAAACCATCAGTTCTTGTTTCAACCTTGTTTACGAATTCCATTTAGACTTTGATTTTGCTAGAACCCGGATTTGTCATGATAGTAGTTTATTCTTCTTCAGAGGAAGACCTTTGCTGTTGTTGTTATAATATTGTGTTCTTACACAAATAATAGAATGGGCCACTGCCAATTTAAAAATAATTCTTTAACCACGAATAGTTTGAAGGATATTTTCAATCCTAGTGCCATGAACTAAATGAATTCATTATAAAACTACAATTCTTATTTCCGCATTCTGTCGAAGAATTGCAAGTTGTAAAAGTTACTAGAAATGGCCATAAATATAAATATTTTTATAATAATGTTTCCAAGTGGAAAATCTAATAGTTGAATGGTTTAACCATTTATTGATCAAGTTGATGATTCAGATATCATGTGTTTTGTTTGGAACTTGAAGTTCATAATCGTGTCACTACTCGAATGTTTAATGTCAGAAGAACAATTAATTGTTGTTGTGCTTCGCACAGTTCTTCGATGCTATGCTCAAGGTCAAATACTTTTCAGATGTTATTAATATGTATAAATAATTTGTGTTGCTTCAATGATAATAATATTTTCGACGATATATTTTTGAAACTGGAAAAACAAGTGAAAGTTTAAAATTCTGTGAACATTTATTCTACGAGTGTTAATATCATGTAAATAGTCAAACAGTGATCTACGTTATTTCCAGTATAGACAATTAATTTTGAACTGGAATTAAATATTAATAATTTTGGAACACAGTCCACAGGACTATTAATCGGACTTGTGTTTCCAAAAAGATTGTCAAATGTGTTTGGAAGATTTCTGTATATTGTGTGTAAATAAGAGTGTGGATCGCCACACGTGGATGATGCTGCTTTGAGCATCTTTGCAGTCAGATTTTAACTTTAAAATAAACTGAGATAATTTTACCAGATGTGTTTCACCCAATTAAATCTCCTTCTATCCTTATTGTTGCATTGAGCCAAAAATCAGTAAAGCATTTTTTTTAATTTGATGTCGTTTTTGCGATTTGCTTTAACCCATCTGGCGCTCCGGGATATTTTGACTCTCGTGCTGACTGATTATTGGTAAAATGCATATGTGGTCGTGCGGACTCCGGTCTAAACGGGCACAATACGTGTGCATAGTTTGAAGCTGTCGGCTTGCATGCTTTCTGATATATTGGTATTTGGATGAAAGAATCGAGAGATCATTTATTGACAGTTGGCAGCCCTGTTGGCTCTTAAGAATACGCTCAGTCATACCTGTTTATGTACGAATAGCACATACGAAATTTGGTTGAAATCCAATTGATAGTGTAAAAGTTATATGCCTTTAAAAAATGGGCCTGTCAGCAGGCTTAGAATCATTTTGGCAACACTGCCATAGATGGCTTCCTGAATATTAAATTGAAATATTATTGTCTATATGTGTGCTAATTTTGGAATTGCTCCCATGCATTCCTTCCATGATATCCAACATGGAGCTCAAATTTCAAGTGTGGTTTTTCAGCAGTTGGTAGCACTGACATCATTTTCAAATATGGGCTTGAGATATTCAGGTATATATCTTTACTCATACCAAGTTTGGTTTCGATAGCTGCAGCCATTTAGGAGTTGTTAGGGGGGGGGGGGGGAGGCATTCACACACAGACAGACAGACACACATTTGCCCGGATCGATCTCATAAGTCTACTTTTTCCTCATGAAAAACGTGAAAAGTAGGCTAAAACTGACAGAATCAACACTTTACAAGACACACATATTAGACTGGCAACCAAAATTAATAATGATGATGATTATGATAATTGTTGTTTTAAGGGGCCTAACATGTGGGTTATCGGCCCCTAATGGTTTGGGTGATAGTGAAGATGAAATGTAAACTATAACTAACTACTAACTTATATACTAGAAGAAGAAATGGAAAACAAAAGGAGAATAAGGCAAATAAAGAACAGGCGGAATGAGGATTGAGGAACCTGGAAGGAAGGAGAGCCATGAAAGGCAGATAGGAAAGTAAAAGAGGAGAGGGTCCACCCCAGGGGTATTGGATAAAAGGGGTAAAACCAGCTCAGGAATCCCTCGGGGTCGCCAACTCCCGAACTCACCAGCCGTGAGCCCATGAGGGTGTAGCAATATCCAGAGGGCTATAGACACCCTCCTTTAGGGTCTTGAGCAGAAGGAGGGTATCAGAAGATGAGACAAGGGCCAATTAAGGCGGGAAAGGAAGAGACTCCCTGGGCCTCGGATACCCTAATACCGTCGGGAAAGAAGAAGAGTCGACCAAGTGAGGTCGACAGGAAAGAAGACGGAGAGGAGCCCGGTACAAGTAAGTGGGAGCAATGCCGGACTCAGCTGGAGCCTCGTGGTCGCCAACCAACGTCCCACTAGACGTGAATCCCTGGGGGGTAAAATTAATAAAAGAGCTAAGTTAAAGGACGGCTGATCTCTGCTGCAGACAAGAACTTAACATCTGAGAGGATAAAAACCTATTGGCTAAATAGAAGAACTAAATTGTCTAGTAGTCCAACGTTGGCCATAAAACATTAAATATTTATTTACATCTGTTAATTACATGCTAAGGAACACATTAAACATACACAGGGTGATTCTTTTATTGAAGCGGGACTGGCGGCCAGCGAACCGAGCTCGGGCCGCAGATAGTGCGCAGGTGGAAACCGTAACAAAGTAGATTAATTAATGGTAAATTCACCAGCAAATCATGATTAAAGAACTTACCTATCCACAGGAGATGCTGAGAGTGTTCTCCTTCCGCTGACAGACAGGCGTTGTACCGTGTAAATAAATTAGCGTTTATACGTTGTGATTCCCTTCTGTTGTGAGGGATATCTGCTGCCGTATATTGTTCTCCAGCTCCACTACAGTACGGGTAATTGATCTGTACACTTCGTGTTTTAAATTACCCCACAATTAAACATCAAACGGGCATAGGTCCGTGCTTCGATTAATTACAGTAAACACGCAGGGTGGTACTGGAGTAGCTACATAATGTAACAATGTAACTCCCAAAGTAACTGTCTGTCAGCTGAAGGAGAATATTTTTGTATCTTCTGTGAAAAGATAAGTTCAAACCTTTAACTGGTGACATGAGGTCATCCAGATTCCCAAGAAATAAAAAGGAACATCTGTGCTTCTTTAATTAAATCTCGCAGCTGTTGTTTATGTTACCTTCTTATATGTGCGCTGAAACTACACACCCTCGTTGATGGAAGTTCAGTGACTTAATGACTTTAATGATGCTGGTTAGCTCGCCTCAGCCTCGAGCAACCCTGCGGACCGAGCTCGGTTGGCTGGCGGAAGGCGCGCGCGCACGCGGCAGTCGGCCGCCGGCACCGGTCCAGCAAAAGAATCTCACTGAACATTAGCATTTAGCATAAAAGAACAATAAATATTAGCTTGGTCATCGAACGCTTCCCACAAAACGGTGGTATGTTGTGGCAAAATTCGGGAGAGATCAAATGATTAGGTTGGTCGTAATTTGATTAAAGCTTTTAACATTTGGGTGGCCGCCATTCCGTCAAGATATAAAACATGACACTGAGGTGACCTTTGCTATTGCTACCTCTGTACCTAATTTCGTTCAATTCGGTTTTACCGTGTTTGAATTGATAGGGGGAATCGATTTGCACACATACATGGCCGCCATCTACAAACTATTGAGTTGATGACCTTGTAGTTTAGTTAAAAGACGCTCGCCATAAAATATATGCTGTTGCAAAATTTGGTAGAGATCTGCTGGTTAGGTTAGTCGTAATTTGATTTAAGCTTTGAACATTTGGGTGGCCGCCATTACGTTTCCGTCAAGATGGCGATATAAAATACGACACTGAGGTGCCCTTTGCTAGTTCTACCTCTGTACCAAATTCGGTTCAATTCGGTTTCACAGTGTTCGAATTGATAGGGGGGGGGACAGACATTCAGAGTACACACACACACACTCTCACACACACACACACACACAAACAGACACACAAATTTTGGCCCCGTGTAGATCTCATAAGACTACTTTCATTTTTTGCAACGATCGAAAGTAGGCTAAAAATTTCAAAATTCGCCAAATTTGTTACAGTGCATCATCGTTTCCCAAGTTTATATGAAATGTCCTACTTTTCGGTTTTTAAGGTGTGTATTACATCTGCACCTACATTTATTTATTTATCGTATGGCTTTTAGTGCCGGGAGTGTCCGAGGACACTGCTTCCAGTGGACACCCTTAGGGTGAGCAACAAGTTCCGTTCAATTTCAAGTAGTTCCAACTTTCGCTATTAGATATTAATGATACCTAGTGGTGATGATTGTAACTTTGATAAAGCGTTCCGATGAAATCTAACCTAACAATTTAGCTTCACACAAGATTAGTCTGTGGAAGGATCTTTTACATGCCATAAATCTATGACATGGGACCGCCGGCATTACTTACAAAACCGAACGAAGGCATACTGAAGGATTTTTAACGCTCAAAAAAAATCCGACGACTTCGGCTGGGTTTGAACCCGCTATCTTGGGCACAGCAGTTCAGCATGCTAACGACTACGCCACCGAAGCCGCTATCTACCAACTTAAGGAATATTAATCAATATTCTCTCGTGAGACCATGAATTTTCCGGAGAATTTTCCGTTCTTCCTCTTCACAATTTTGCCTTACGAGGCTGGGTGTTCCCCGATCCAGGCCCTCAGTCCAGAATTATAATATCTTGGTATAGCCGGGATCAAACCCGGATCTCCGGGTTGAGAGCCAAGAATGCTAGCCGCTACGTCAAGTCCGAAACTGTGGTGCACTGAGCGATCCCGAGATAATTGAATCGTCTTCCATATTTATAATTGAATTCAAATTGATCAATCAATAAGATACAATCAATTATCATTTAATTACATATTCATAAAGAATTTTGAATACTTTATTTTCTGTACAGTACACCACGTTTAGTATTTTCTGGTTGGTTGGTTGGTCCGTTGGTTGGGTGGGTGGTTGGAGGAGTTTTAGTCGGTAGTCTCCGGAGCTCGACACTATATGCGTAAATGCATTTCTCCTCCTCAAAAATAAAATAAAATTATTATCATTATTATTAACACTTGTTTGGTTGGTTCCTCAGTTTAGGGGCTGCGACAACGCGGTCATGTAACCCCGTGTGCTTTGGGTGTTTATAGAATCTGTCTGATAACCAGTGTTAATTGTGATGTCTGTTGATGGCTGTATTAGTGTGTGTATCTGTTTTTAATTCAAGTAAGGACTACAGACATTCAATTGTCAAGTAGTACCTACTTTTGCTATCAAAAGCCACCGTCAACGACAACTAGATCTGAACTTGGTTACTAGATGCCACCGCAGTCAGCTCCTGGCGACGAACGTTGGAACCTAAAAGCGTTAGTCAAATCTAACCTATAATTTAGCTTCACATAATAAATAACCCCTGGCACTACAACCCCTAGGCCTATCAAGCGACCGCTGCCCAGCCATTTGGCCTGCAGATATTGGGGTGACGCATGATCTACGCATCGGGTCCCCTCTGCCGTTAATCTTGGTTTTCGTGACAGGGCCGCTGCCTCACTGTCAATTGTCCTCACCAGGCTGAGTGCACCCCGTTCCAGCCCTCACGTCAGTTTCTAAAATCCCTGATGGAGCCGGGAATCGAACCCGGGGCCTTCTGGTGAGAGGCAGGCGCGCTACCCCAACACCACGCGGCCGGCAATTTAGCTTCACACAATTGTAATTAGTTGAAGGTTATTTTACATGCCATAAATCTATGACAATATTAACCCTACGTGCTCATGTAGCCCCATGCACTTGAGTGTGTGTGGAATTTGTCTGATAGCCTATGTAAGTGTGATGGCTGTATAAGTGTGTGTTATCTGTAATAGAGACTAGGATTCGGGAAGGAGGCACCATCCCGGTATTTTCCTGGAATATTGGGAATACCACAGAAAACCACTTCTACGATGGGTGAGGTTAAAATCGAACCCACATATTTTCAGTTGTGCCTCAACTCAGACCAGAATTAAACTTGTTGGCAGAGCCGGGAATGACCTCCGACGTGACAGCCAAGAATGTTCGCCACTGTAGCACGGGGTGGTCTTTCTCGCTAAATATTGTACAACATGGAATATAGATTATTCCTTTTACATCCCATCGATAAGGCCCTCAAGGAGGCAGGGTGTATGTAGCAACACCACTTCTGGTAGAAGCAAAGCAAAGCCAAGCCAACTCCGTACAGGCCATGGAGGCCCTGGGGGTAGTGGAAGGTAGAGGCTTCCACCCTTTGTGACATCGGCACTAGATGAGATGGCGTTGTCAGCTCGACGTTCGGCCGTCTTTCCTCACAGGAATTACCCTGGTACTCATTTCTGGTGTATGCTGAGTGAATCCCAGGGCTATTTGCGTTTCGGAAAGTGGTAGTTTTGCTACTAAAACCCACTCCGTTTCAGTTAGAAGCTCAGCGCCTCTACCGACTACCCCGCGCAGCCCCCGTTTTGTCCTCTCTGTCCTCTGACTTACGAGCGGGCCCTCTCGTCTTTCCCTTTCCTATCTGCCTTTCGTGGCTCTCCTTTCTTCCAAATCCCTCAATCCTCATTCTTCGAGGGTTGAGGGCATTTCTTTTCTTCCTGTCCTTTATTTGCCTTATCCTTTATTTGTTTACTATTTCTTCTTCTAGTTTGTAAGTCTGTAGGTAGTATTACTTAGCCTATAGTTGTCATTCTCATCTCATCTTTAAGTATCACCCAAAGCATTAGTGGCCGATAACCTAGATGTTAGGCCCCTTAAAGCAACAATTATCATCATCATGTCATCGATAACCTACACCCAGCAGCATAAACCAGTCACGCTTCTCGACTGCATTGAGGAGATGCAAGTTCAGTGATGAGATGCGAGGTTCGAATCCCGGTGATGACAGCGGCTATCCACAGAGTGATTCATCCCCGATTTTTTTTTAATATTTACCCCAGGAAAATTCCGATACGGTACTTTATTCCAACTTTGAGGTAGATCTAATTACTCCTACCCTGGACCATAATCATTAGTCACCACAACAACATAATAATACTAATAATATCGTATGGCCTCGGGCGCCGGGTGCAAGCTTAGTTATTTGACGCCCAGAGGGCAGCTTGTAGGTCGGATGTTGTTGTTCCTTGGAGCGCTATGAAAGTCAAGGGTTAGATATCTAAACTCCTTGACACTAGAGCACTGTCTAGTAGAAAATGGAGGCACTTTTGTGTTGGCGGAAAATGCCGAGATTAATGTTGCCATTATGAACACGGCCTACTGAATTCCAATGGGTTCTTTAACATCCCAACAACGTATGACATGTGCGTCGTGACTTACCACAACAACATAGATTATCATTAACACACAATTGCACGGGCCCGATTACCAAGGTTACCCCAAGTCTCTACTTGAAGCGACAAAAATGTTAACAACAATTAATTATAATAATAATTAGGATTCCAATATTAAGTGGTTTTCGGTGGTTTTCCACTTCTACTCCAGAGAAATACCGTGTATGTCTCTAAATTAAGCCATGGCCGCTTCTTTCCCTAACCTCATCTGACTTTTAAACAAGTACTTCCGTGAAGAACTATACAGCCTATTTTCATATAACCTACTTATGGTAATTGCCACTATCAACATACACAATTTCAGTTGGATTGCTGTAATAGATTCGTAGATATTGAGAACCGACTAAATATTTCGGATGGTCGCCATGTTGGATTTTATATATGTAGATCCTAGAGTTATGTACTGTTACATGAAGATTATTGTGTAGGGCCTACGTGTAGCATTCAAACTTCAATCGCGTGATTAGGACACAAGAAGTAACAAGGAGATTTTAAAATTTCGCACAGCTGCCATCTTGTGGTTATGGAAACAATTGAAATAAATTAGATGCCAGTGGATTAACATTCGTATAAGGATTTACTGTACCAAGTTTCACAGGTAAATTGCGAGAAACATCCATGTGAATATTTATATTTCGCGTCGCCGCCATGTTGGATTTGTGTTCACCAGGTTATTGAAAGTCCTAAAGGTGAACTTGTGTTCATAGCCCCTATGACCATTAAAAAATGCAGTTTGATTGCTATGATAGATTCGTAGATATTCAGAGCCGTCTAAATATTTCGGATGGTCGCCATGTTGGATTGTTAAATGTATAGGCCATAGAGTCATGTACCATTAAAGGAAAATTAATGCGTAGGTTCATTATTCAAACTTTCACTTCGATCGCATGATCATGACACAAAAAATAAAAACATAATTTTAAAATTCGCACAGCCGCCATCTTGAGGTAATGTAAACAATTGAACTAAATTAGGTACCAGTGCATTACAATGTGTATAAACTTTTCCCGCCAGATTTCATTGCGTTTGGAACATTAAATCGCGAGAAAGGTCTATTCAAATTTTCAAATTCGCTTGGCCGCCATGTTCGTTTTGTATTTAACCGATTTTTGAAAGTATTATATATGAACTTCCAGTAGTGCCCTTTATCTCCGTACAAATATTCAGGGTGATACCGGTAATAGTTTCAGAAATATAGAATGCTGCTGAAATATTTCGCACATCCGCCATCTTGTGGTCATATAAACAATAAAACGAAGTTAGATGTCGGTGCATTACAATGTGTATAAACATATACTGTACCAAGTTTTATTGCGTTTGGTTGGATAAATCTCGAGAAACGTCTATTTAAAAGTCGCAAATTCGCGTGCCGCCATGTTGGTTTTGTACTGACCAGTTTTTCAAAAGTCACATAGGTGAACTTTTGTAGTTCCCTTTATCACCGTAAAAAATTCCAGGGTGATATCGGAAATAGTCTCGGAGATATTGAATGCTGGTGAAATATTTCGCACAGCCGCCTTGTTGGATTGGTGAGACGTAACAAAATTTGAAGGGCACGGTAGGGGTCGCCCGGAATAGTGCAATGAACTTACCGAGTTTCATTGAAATAACTCCAGCCGTTTTTAAGTTATTAGTGGGGACACACACCATCACACACACACATAGACACACACACGGACAAAAGGTGATCTCATAAGCCTATTTTTTCATAAATGAAAATAGGCTAAAAATACACGAACGAAATCCCCACGGCACCGCCGATAATTTAGCCATAGAGCCGAAGCGGACATAAAGGCAACCTTAAAATGGCACATGGACTACCGGCTGACTTTGCATGAGTTATAAAAGTTTCTCAAATACCGCGCCATGAGTCCACACAGTGCACAGTTCGACATCCCAGCGCATTCTGTGGACCTTACAGTCAAACTCTTACTGATGTCACGACCATCTGTCAAGTGGCGCTATCGGTGGCTGAATGGGAAGTCTCATTGCACGCTAGAGGTACACTATAGAGCGGAGAGGTAGCGCTTGTGTTCCAATAGCGATGTTCATGAGGAACCTACACTGGGGAGAGGTGCTGCTGTCTGTTGGCAATATCCGTCACCAACAGTCGACGCTTTGGTGCCCAGGAGAGCCAACCAACAGTATTATTCATGAACTCGAATCATTTATTCCCTATCTCCTGTACGGTCAAGACAAGGGCTAAACTTACAGTAGTAATAATAATTGTTAGCCTACTTTTCCAAACGTAGACTTATGAGATCGATCCGGGGAAATGTGTGTTTGTCTGTCTGTCTGTATGTGTATGTGTCTCCCCCTATCAACTCCTGAACGGCTGCAGCTATCAAAACCAACTTTGGTAAGAATAAAGATGCATATCTGAATATCTCACGGCCATATTTGAAATTGACGTCAGTGCTACCAACTGCTGAAAATCGCAATTGAAATTTGAGCTCTATGTTGGATATCTCAGAAGTTATGCACACATGTAGATAATAATAAACTTTCTTCGGCTCTTCCCAATTACTTGGGGTCGCCGGAACCAACCAGGCTCATTTTGGTTTTGGCCAGGGATTTAAGGCCGGATGCCCTTCCTAACGCCACGTGATTTTTCAAGTGAAAATTCCATCCCGCTGTCACCGGGATTCGAACCCCGGTCGTCCGGGTGAAAGACGAGCAGCTAAGCCACTGCGCCATCACACTCCCCACATATATAGATAATAATATTCCAGAATAATGTTCAGAAATCCATTCATACCAGTGACATGAATCTAAGCCTGTCGATAGGTCCAATTTCTAAATAACTTAAATGTAACTTTTATACTTTCGATTGGATTTCAACCAAATTTCGTATTATCCATGTTTTATTACTTTAGAGTTTAGAGCTTTGAATAAACGTTTCTTGAAAAATATCATACCGAGATTACATACCAATTATATTCCCCACAATCTCCTCCTGCATTTCCGAAGTGAGTCTTGTCCAAGTTCAGTTGTCCTTATGACTGTTCCAAAGCAAGTCTTGTCCACATTATTTTTGTTAATTACGGTACTCATTATTTATGATACATAGAGGAAAAATAGTTTTTAAAAGTGATTCTGTTGTGCGACTACATTAAAATAAAACCAGGCCCCACAATAATTTTCAAAAAATTTGAGCGTAAAACGTTTTTCTTGATTTCCCAAAAGTTTTGAAAACTGGACAAAACTCTCTTTGGAACTGACCGACTCATGTACTATGTGTACTACAACAAATATGACGGAGCGTATTATAAAGAGCCACCAGGGCTGCCAACTGTTAAATAAAGTTCTCCCTATGTCTTAACCCTAATATCAATATATCAGAACGTATGCAAGCCATCACCTCTAAACTTTGCACACGTATAGTACCTGACATTCTAGATTAATTTGGAGTAAATAATATACCTCAGTGCTGCCAACATGATTCTAAGATTTATGATAGTTTCAATTTTTAATTTAATTTTTCTAAGATTTCTGATAGTTTCAATTTTTAATTACATGTAGCTTCTATACTAACAACTGGATTTTATCCAAAATTGGCACTATAATAGATAGTAATATTTCAGATTAATTCTGAGCATCATTACATGACAATGTTGCCAACATGGTTTAACGCGCACTGGTAATTCTAATATCAAACAGCTTGTAATGTCCATAATATCCGTTAGACTTCAACAAAATTGTGTATGTGCATTCTATACTCTAAGAGATGGAACTGAGTTAGTTACTCTATTCTTCTACACTAGATCAGTTGTATTTCAAACTGCAGTAGGCCTACTCAGAAATGTTAGTATTACCAACTATATTTCGTCATTATAGATAGGTCTATATAGATTGGCATGAATTTTACATTTTAAGAAAAGTGGGCTCTTTAGTTCGTCATGGAACTATTTTTTAGATTAACAGACTACTATATTTACGAATGTTAATATTTGTAAGTTCATTGCTCTTAGTGGAATATACGAGCGATTGTAATATTGTAATGACAGCTTAACTTCCCTTTTAATATTGTATCGTAGTTGGGAGCCACGATAAGATCTTGGAATGTGGTGCTGTCACGGATTTGTCATTTGATGTTGTGTTATGTTGTTTTAAGGGATCATCGTGTGTTTACACAGCTTTTTAATGGTGTTACCAGTGTCAGTTCCTGTTATCTCATGAATCTGTGCTCTCATTATGCTAGTTCACTCAAATGCACCATTCAGTATGTTTGTGTGTCCTAAATTGCAGACATGTTTGTTTATCTTGCGTTGATTTGATATTTCGTAGTTCTTTGTATTCATTGAGGAAGAGCACACGGGCCTCCGCCGCCTTCTATATCATGCCCAAGACAACCCGCACGTTTGTGTGAGGTGACAGATCTTTATAGTTGTCAATCAACGCGGAGAAGGCAACTCGCCTAGAAGAAGGTCACTTTGGTAACAAACCGGGTGGCTCAGCACCTTAGATGGCAGCTCGGGCTCAAAAGGCTAATAACCTACCAGTCAAAGAAAAAGGCAAAAGAAAATATCGGACGGATCAAATATGGTTGACGACAATGGATTGATTAAGGGAATCTTTGGTTTGTAATATTGTATACCGTATTTTAAAGTGTTTGTTATGTTCTTTTGTTTTCTGTCATGGGCCTTAATGGCCTGTTATGTACAATAAATGATGATGATGATGATAGTAGTTGTGACAATGAGGATATACGGTATCGCTAGGTTCTGGTTCGATTCCGGGCTGGGTCGTGGGTTTTAAACTACGTATTATTAAACCCCTGGCTGGTTTGTGACGACCGGATCATCCTCATCACGACACTCAGGCGTCTACTCAGAAGACCCGCACCTGGCCTCTCCGTAGACCGTTGAATTAAAACTAATCGTTGTAGCTTTGGTGTCCCCGGTGTTTTCCCCTGGAGGGGTTATTTAACGAACCAGTTTAATCTCCCAACCAGAGGTTGTCGCTTAAACTAGGATTGAACTCGTGTTTATCCACTTTATAAGTGAGAATGCATTAGGACCAACAATCTGAATTATCAAATAAAAGAAATTCTCTGAGCCTCAGAGTTTCTATTTTTGTCTTCCATATATTTGTGTTTATTAGTATTACTAGCAACCCACCCCGGCTTCGCCCGGGAACAGTTATGAATGCATTACGTGATGTCAATGAACTACGACATATATCCGTTTTACGTCTCGGCATGATGGGTTAAACAGAACTGACCTTGTAAACGCACTTTGCTATAATTTTAATTTAGATTTTGTCTCTAGTTTTGTATTTTCGTAGGCTAATTCGGAATTAACAAGAAATTCACTATTAAAGTCCTTGTGATTTGTCGAAAAATTTGTCGTTCCACATTATTTTTCTTCGCAAGAGACACACTACTATTACACAATAAGCACACGGGTTTTCCTCTAAATTGGACAATGCAATACTGATTCTCCCAATCACTGTTGAAAGTTCTTTGCCTTTTAGCCATATTCTTATCACAATATCAGAACCTTCACTCACGAGCTCTCTAGTTATACTCAATGTTTGGTTGGTTCTTGGTTGGATCTCCATCCGTCGCTATCGGTTCAAATAACCTTCTTCAAAAGACCGAACCTACTGTTTGTGACATAGCTTTGTTGGGATTTAAGTAGGAGTAACTTTGTCTCTAATTCCCAACCAGTTGCGATCTGATGAAAGCGCTTATTCCGGAGGAGGGTTTGCCTTTTGTATGGCGGAAATATTTAAGGCACAGTGAGGTCCCCAGTCCGAGAAGAGATGTAAACACCATTATGACAAGTAGGTACGGTACCCTTCTCAGGAGAGGAAACAAGGAAAGACTAACGTAGATAAATATGCTTCATGGGTGTGACTGGGAAGATATAGTTTTTACTTGAAATTTAAATTAATATTAACAAGTAGTTCCGTGAAGAACTAAATAGCCTATTTTCATATATCCTACTAATATTAATTGCCTCTATCAACATACAAAATTGTCAGTTTGATTGCTGTAATAGATTCGTAGATATTGAGAACCATCTAAATATTTTGGATGGTCACCATGTTGGCCTTTTATATTATGTTGTTGTTTCAGTCTTCAGTCTTTTGACTGGTTTGATGCAGCTCTCCATGCCTCCCTGTCCTGTGCTAATCGTTTCATCTCTACATAGCTACCACACCCTACATCCGAGGCAATCTGTTTAACACATTCTAACCTTGGTCTACCCCAACAGTTCTTGTCCTCGACCCTTCCTTCCATAACTAAGCTTGCTATTCCTGGGTGTCTTAGTATGTGTCCTACCAACCTATCTCTTCTCTTCATTAGCAGTCGCCAGACACATCTCCCCCCTCCCACTCATCTTAATACCTCTTCGTTTGTAACCCTATCTACCCATCTGATCTTCATCATTCTCCTGTAACACCACATTTCAAATGCTTCAATTCTCTTCTTTTCTGCTGCACCAATAGTCCAAGTTTCACTTCCATAGAGCGCCACGCTCCAGACAAAGGCTTTCAAAAATGACTTCCTAATACCTAAATCTATATTCGACGTCAACAGATTCCTCTTTTGTAGAAATGCTTTCCTTGCCTTAGCCAACCTACTTTTTATATCCTCTTTGCTTCGTCCATCACTGGTTAATTTGTTTCCTAAGTGACAGAAGTTTCCTACTTCCTTCAGCTTTTCACCTGCCAATTTGATGTCCATAGAGGTTTCTGATTTATTTCGGCTGCATTCTAGTATTTTTGTTTTACAATTATTAATTTTCATCATGTACTCTTTCCGTAAGACGGAGTCCATACCACTCAAAAACTCATTCAAATCCTCAGGCTTGTCGGCCAAGATGACGATGTCATCAGCAAATCTCATAGTTGAAATTATTTCTCCTTGAATCTTCACTCCCACTTTAAATTTTTCTCTAATTTCCTTCATTGCTTGTTCAATGTAAAGATTGAAAAGTATGGGTGATAAGTTGCAGCCTTGCCTAACACCTTTCTGAATATCAGCTTCTCTCTCATGTCCTTCAGCTCGAATGACTGCTGTCTGGTTTCTGTATATATTGTAGATCACCCTCCTATCCCTGTATTGTATTCCAATAGATTTCAAAATGTCAAACAATTTAGTCCAATCAACGTTATCAAAAGTCTTTTCTAAGTCTACAAATGCCATGAACGTTCTCTTATCTTTCCTTATTCTACCTTCCAAAATCAGCCTAAGACTTAGTACAGCTTCCCTTGTTCCAACATTTCTCCTGAAACCAAACTTGTCTTCGCCCAACTCCCTTTCTATCTGGCTTTCAATCCTCTTGTAAATTATTCTAGACAGGATCTTTGAAGCATGAGTAATCAAGCTGATTGTACGGTAATCTTCACATCTGTCAGCTCCCACTTTCTTTGGTATAGGGATGATTACATTCTTCTTGAAATCAGGGGGTACCTCACCTGTCTCATAAATCCTACACACCAAGTGGAATAACCTGATCAGACCTTCATCTCCTATGCAGCGTAGCAACTCAATCGGTATATCATCTATACCTGGTGCTTTGTTCCTGCTTAAGTCTTCCAAAGCTCTATCAAATTCTGATCTCAATATTAAATCTCCTTTCGCATCCTCATCAATTTCCTCCTCCCTTTCCATTACATGATTCTCAATCTCCTTTCCCTTATACAAACTCTCTATGTAAGCTTTCTATCTCTCAACCTTTTCTTCCCTATCTGTTAGAGGCTTTCCATTTGTGTCCTTAATATTACAGCACTTAGTCTTCTTTTCCCCAAATGTATTCTTCATCCTTCGATAAGCTGTGTCTACTTTTCCTAATTTCGCTTCCTTGCACTTCTTGTTAATCTCATTTCTCAGACGTCTGTATTCTGCTTTCCCCTTTTCTTCTCTTACATTCTTGTGTTTCCGCCTTTCATCCATCAATTCTAGTATATCCTGAGTGATCCACGGTTTTCTACCTATTCTTTCTTTCCTACCAATGTTTTCTTCTGCCGATTTTGTTATTTCATTCTTCAAAAGTGCCCATTCGTCTGCAATTGAAGTTTGTTTAGTTTTTTTTCATTAGTCCTTCCTTTATACTCTTCTTGAATCTTTCGTTTACATCCTTTACATTCAGTCTGTCTATTGCCCACCTTTTTGGCTTTTGACTTTTCTTCAGTTTCTTCAACTTTAATCTGCATTTCATTACAACCAGATTGTGGTCAGAGTTTATGTCAGCACCAGGATATGTTTTACAATCCAAAATCTGGTTTCGAAACCTCTGCTTGACCATAATGAAGTCGATTTGGTAACACCCTGTATCTCCTGGTCTCATCCATGTGTATATTCTTCTATTGTGGTTATTGAATAAGGTGTTCGCTATGACCAACTCAAGCTCGGTGCAGAATTCCATCAGCCTGCTTCCTCGATCATTCCTTTCACCTAATCTGAAATCTCCTACTATCTTCCCTTCTCTCCCGTTTCCTACCACAGCATTCCAATCTCCCATTACTGTAACATTTTCATCACCCTTGACAAACCTCAGAATTTTGTCTATTTCTTCGTAGACCTTTTCAACATCCTCATCATCAGCTTGACTGGTAGGCATATAGACTTGTACCACTGTGGTGCACGTAGGTTTAGTATTGATTTTTGCTACAATAATCCGTTCACTATATTGCTCATAATATTCCACCCGCTGTCCAAGTTTCCTACTCAATATGAGACCAACCCCTGCTTGGCCATTGTTTGATTAAGTGCTTATGACCCTATAGTCCCCTGACCAAAAGTCCTGTTCTTCCTGCCAGCGCATTTCACTAATCCCAATCAAATCCAACCTTAACCTATCCATTCCCCTTTCTAAATTTTCTAACCTTCCACTTCCTAGCAGACTTCTAACATTCCACGCTCCGATCCGTAGAATGCCGGATTTCCTCTTTGTCACTTCTGTGATGTTAACCCCCTCTCGAGTAGTCCCCACCCGGAGATCCGAACGGGGGACTAGTTTACCTCTGGATTGAAATTTTAAGAGGGAGGAGGCCATCATCACATGTAATTATGCATAGAGAGGTGCATATCCTCAAGAATAGCATTACGGCTGTAGTTTCCCGTTGCTTTCAGCCTGCAGCAGGACGCAGTGTAGCCATTATTTGGCTTGTATTATCAATATCTTATCCGTCTATAAGACTAGTAAAGAATTGATTTATTCTCTAAGGCTGCTACTCCCTTTCAGAATAAGTAAAGAGCAATTCTACTAACAAAAATACTAACCTTCTACTAACAATTAAACACCAAAATTCTACTAACGAAGGAAAAAAACACCATAAGTTCCACAAACAACAAATACTACCACTAAAACAGTCTGTCACCAGACACACACACATGCACCCTCACACATCACAGTCTACTGAAACAATGAACTATAACTAATAGATCTAAAGTTGAATAAAATTTTGTAAATTTAAATTACCCATTATGTCTTCCCGAACTTTACAAATATCTAGTGATACCTGTCAGATTGTGAAATAATGAACTGCCTTAGTTACAGTATCAGTAATTTATGAAGTGATATTTTAGCCATGTTCTCATAAATTTCAATCAAAGAGTGCCATATCCACGAGTTCTGTAGGCAACCCGATTAGAGTCCCTGGCTGTGTCAAGAGATCAGTAACCAGCCATCCTGAGTCGCTGTTTATGTCCTTTCCACTCCTCCTCCTGCCACGCCACAGCATCCGGTAGGTTCCGATTTACCATCACGGCGCTGGGACACCAGACCAAGACTTCAAAATTCTTGACAGCCAGGAATCGTACACGACCTCCGGGGTGACAGCCAACAATGCTAGTCACTGTGCCATGAGGTGGTCCATAACATTTTATACACTTTCTTTAATATAATTCCCTCCTTGTTTCCTTTCCTCGATGTAGGCTACTGTATATTTACCAGAACACAAACATCGTAAAGAGTAGGCTACCTGTATTAATCTTACATGCTACTCATGCTATTAATGATCATGGTGATGATAATATTTTTACAGCAATCAAATAACAATAAAAACATGTAAATTTATATTATAGGCCTTAGATTTATGTACTATTACATGAAGATTAGTGTGTAGGTGTATTATTCAAACTTCAATCGCATGATTAGGACACAAGAAATAAACGCGGGATTTTAAAATTTCGCTCAGCCACCATCTTGTGGTTATGAAAATAATGTAAATGAATTAGATGCCAGTCGATTAAAATTTGTACAAGCATATACCGTGACAAGGTTCACTGCGCTCGGATGGTCATAACGCGAGAAACGTCCATTTGAATATTTAAATTTCGCGTCGCTGCCATGTTGGATTTGTGCTCGCCAGGTTATTGAACGTCCCATAGGTGAACTTATGCTTATAGCCTCTATACACTTCCAAATTTCAGTTTGATTGCTGTAGTAGATTAATAGGTAATGAGAACCGTCTAAATATTTTGGATGGTCGCCATGCTGGATTTTAATATAGGTAGGCCATAGGGTTATGTACTATTTTATGATGATTATTGTGTACGTTCATTATTCAAATGTTGATTTCGATCGCATGATAAGGACACAAGAAAAAAAACGAATTTTGCACAGCCGCCATCTAGAGGTTACGTAAACAATTGAACTAAATTAGATTCCAGTGCATTACAATGCGTATAAACATTTTCTGTACCAAGTTTCATTGCGTTTGGATCATTAATTCGCGAGAAAAGTCTATTTAAAACATTCAAATTCGCTTGGCTGCCATGTTCGTTTTGTAGTTAACCGGTTTTTGAAAGTCTCATAGATGAACTTCCAGTAGTGCCTTTTATCTCCATACAAAATGTCAGGCTGATACCGGTAATAGTTTCAGAGATATAGAATGCCGGTGAAATATTTTGCACAGCCGCCATCTTGAGGTTATGCAAACAATTAAACGAAGTTATATGTCAGTGCTTTACAATGTGTTTGAACATATACTGTGCCAAGTTTCATTGCGTTTGGTTGGTTAAATCGCGAGAAACATCTATTTAAAAGTCGCAACTTCGCTTGGCCGCCATGTTGGTTTTGTAGTTACCAGGTTTTCAAACGTCACATAGGTGTTCTTCTAGTAGTTTTCTTTATCTCCGTACAAAATTCCAGGGTGATATCGGTGATAGTTTCGGAGATATTGAATGCCGGTGAAATATTTCGCACGGCCGCCATGTTGGATTAGTGAAACGTAACAAAATTTTAAGGGCACGGCCGGGGTCGCCCGGAGTAGTGCTATGAACTTACCGAGTTTCATTGAAATCACTCCAGCCGTTTAGATTTTATTAAGGGGACACACACACGCACACACAGACAGACACACGGACAAAAGGTGATCTCGTAAGCCTATTTTTCATAAGTGAAAATAGGCTAACAACTCGTTGGAATAAAATTGTGTTTATGAAGGGCGCCAGGAAAGTACACCGAGTGTGCTTCGTTGGACAGCGCTGGCTAGAAGCTTCTGCAATGACTCTCCGGGACAACAGCCATATAGGATACAAGCAACTGAAATGAAATTTCTAAGATCAAGTATTCAGAAGACCAGACGAGACAAAACTAGAAATGAGTCAGTCCGCCTAAAGCCTAAAGTGTGCTTGACATTCTTGAGGAGTCGAGACTGGAATGGTTCGGTCATCTGATGAGGATGCCCTCCAGTAGAACACCCAAAGCCTGTTTTGAAAGGGAGATAATTGGCAAGAGGCCAAGAGGTAGAACTCGAGATGGGTGGATGAAGCAGGTCCACAGAACCTTGGCTACGAGGAGAGTACAAGGGAGGACAGTGGTGGCAGCACAGACAACTATGGAGGGGGCTTGTTCATTCCCTCACCCGGCCTGCTGGAGTGGAGAATCGATAATGATGATCATCATAATTATATAAGGAGTATTCAAAAAGTAACGAGCCGGAGGCTGTAATGCGCAAACCGGTGACGACATCGGCTAATCGTGGCGTGTGTAACGAGGTGTGGTTCCGGCCAAAGAGTGGAAGGTCACAGCCCGTCGCTAGAGGGCACGCGTGCACGTCACGTGACGATACAAAGCGAGCAGCAGCATGCATCAATCGTCCAACCAAGACCAAGACATTAGGCCATTCAACATGCTTCCTGGTGTGGTTGAAGACAGTGGGGCACCCATTGGGCACACACTTTGCGCAAGTGCAGTCGTTCCTTCATGATAGTGTACACACTTCCGACGCTCAATCCGACTATGGCGTTCGCTGTCACTCGGCGGTCCTGGGTAATAAGTGCATCAACCAGCTGGACGTTGTCATCGGTAATGCAGGGGGGTGCCCCAGACCGGGCATCATTGGCTAACGACACCCGTCCTTCCCTGAAGCGCTTGTGCCTCGCCTTGACCCTTGCAAGGGACATGCAGTGTTCGCCGTACACTTGTGACATTCGGCGATGTATGTCGGTTCTCCCTACTCCTTTCGCTGTCAGAAACCGAACAACACCTCTTTGCTCTTCGTTTGACGCCTCCATGTCACTGTTTGCAATTTGACTGGCAGCGTTGGACGATTGATGCATGCTGCTGCTCGCTTTGTATCGCCACTTGACGTGCACGTGTGCCCTCTAGCGACGGGCTGTGATCTTCCTCGCTCTGGTTGGAACCACACCTCGTTACACACGCCACGATTAGCCGATGTCATCATCGGTTTGCGCATTACAGCCTCCGTCTCGTTACTTTTTGAACGCACCTTATAATTATAGTGTTTTATTATATACTAGTACTCCGCCCCGGGTTCGCCCGGGAACAGTTATGAATGCATTACGTAATAAGCGTTCTTTTTTCGATGTCAATGAACTACGATCTATATCCGTCTTACGTCTCGCGACGATGGGTTAAAATCACTGACTGGACTATTAATTATATTATCATGGAGATGCATGTGCAACGAATTCTTGTCAGATGTTATTTGCGAATGGCGAGGTGCATGAAACGCAAATCCCCCTTCCGTCCAATATTAACTTGACTGTGTATTTTGCGGAACGAAACGTTCACAGGCGAAATGAAGAAAAGCCGAGTTGCACTTCCAGGGAAATTCCAAACACAACCACTCTTCTCTGAAATCTTAACTCAACACGACTCGACAGTTTGCTGCTGGCTGTATCTGGGGTAATTGGTTCGCCCGCTAGATAGGCTGTGACTGGGGTGATAGGCTCACCCCTAGCTAGGCCTAACTCGTAAACTGTCGCCTCAGTAACTGAATGGAGATTGTTTAAAGAAATGAAAAAGTAAACACACTTATAGTGGGCGATGTATTGAAGATAGAGATATGCTCTCCGGGACGTTTTTGTAGAACTTTTCATGCTGGACAATTCTTATACTCATAGAATACTGATATTTTTAACGGTTTGTCCAGCATAAGCTTAATAAGCGCACGGAAGACAGGTTTGTTTTTCAACTTTTTCACTGAAATCGTTACTGCTTGGCTTCCTTTGATCATAAATAAATTATTTTCTACAGAAACCTTCCTCGAGATATCCTTTACAGAATGGTGAAAACTGCATAAAAATCCATCCAGTGGTTCGCGAGATTACCCGTGACATCCAAGAATAGGGGACTTTGCTCTGTATATATACTAAGTAGAGATTAGGCTCTTTCAGATTTAGGCATGCCCTTCTAATTTTTTTTTAACTAAGTAACATTTGTATTATTTTATCTATGTTAAGAGGGACAGATGACCTCACTGCTCCACCCCATAAACCAACAATAACTAACCAACTATCTAACTTAACTCTTTCTCTCGTTCCCCCAGGGGCTCACTTCTAGTGGGCGTGGGTTGGCGACCACGGGACCCCAGCTGAGTCCGGCATTGCTTCCACTTACTTGTGCCGGGCTCCTCTCTGTCTTCTTTCCTGTCGACCTCACTTGGTCAACTCTTGTTCTCTTCCGACCCCGACGGTATTAGGGTATCCGAGGCCTAGGGAGTCACTTCCTTTCCCGCCTTAATTGGCCCTTGTCTCATCTTTACTGATTCCCTCCTTCAGCGAGGGGTCAGCCTTGTTTTCCTTTTCATGTTATCTCCCGCCTTCTGCTCAAGGCCCTCAAGGAGGCAGGGTGTGTGTAGCCCCACCACTTCTGGTGAACCCTAGATAATGCTACACCCTCAGGGGCTCACGGCTGGTGAGTTCGGGAGTTGGCTACCCCGAGGGATTCCTGAGCTGGGTCCGTTTTCCCTTTTTGTCCCTTACCTTTGGGGCGGACCATCTCCTCTTTCACTTTCCTATCTGCCTTTCATGGCTCTCCTTCCTTCCAAGTCCCTCAATCCGCCTTCTTCGTGGGTTGAGGGCATTTCTTTTCCTCCTGTCCTTTATTTTCCTTATTCTCCTTTAGTTTTCCATTTCTACTTCTAGTATGTAGGTTAGTAGTTAGTTTTAGTTTTACGTTCGCTTTTCATTTTCATCTTCACGATCACACAAACCATCAGGGGCCGATAACCTAGATGTTAGGCCCCTTAAAAAAACAATTATCATCTCTTTCTCTTGTGCTTTGAAGGTCAAAGCTTAACGAACTACCCGTCATCGATGGTTACATAGAGTAAAGGAAATAACTTCTAGGTCATCTCCCCGTAACCGAAGGAAAGAAAACAAGAAGTTCCGTGACGTACTAAAGAGCTTACTTTTCTTAAAATTTAAGATTCATGACAATGATTAATCTATATGGACCTATCTAGAATAATGAGGAAATTGAGATGGTAATATCGAAATTTCTAATTAGTTAAATATACCTAGCATAATGTAGCCTAATAGAGCACTACAGTTGGCAGCCCTGCTGACTGAATATATTCTTAGTTCGATCTCTTAAGGCAAAATTTGGTTGAAGTCCAATGGATAGCATGGACGTTACATGCAGTTAGACATTGGATCTAGCAGCGCGCGTAAACTCATGTTGGCAACAATGTCAAGCATGAGTTGGTCAGAAATAATCTGAAATGTTATGATCTCTTGTTGTACCAATTTTGGATGAAATCCACTTGTTAATATTGAAGTATCTTAAAATTGGACCTATCAGCAGACTTAGAATCATTTTGGCAACACTGTTATGTATGGCCTCCTGGATATTACACTGAAATATTATTATCTATATGTGTGCCAATTTTGGAAAAGCTCCCATGCATACCTTCCAAGATATCCAACATGGAGCTCAAATTTCTATTGCTGTTTTTCAGAAGTTGGTAGCACTGACATCATTTTCAAATATGGCCTTGAGATATTCAGGTATAGATAGTTCCACATACCAAATTTGGTTTTGATTGCGACTGTTACCAATTCCATAAAATTGCCAATGGTCGTATACCTACAAAAAATCCTCATGTTTAGTCTACAAGAAGCTCCATTTTCTCACAATTCCGAAGATATTTTGTTCATCCCTTGGCGTAAGGGTGGGTCATATTAAAAAATTATTTCAACAAAAGTTTTCGGTAATTTTTAGAGGACTATTAACCATTTTATACGGTTTTCATATTGTGCTTTGTTAGCCTGTTAAGGGCGGTAGGATTTATTTTCTCCTCCATTTTTCCCCAGCCATTTGATGTTAACAAACAACTTAACGGAGGTAAGGTTTTGGCCCTTGTCCGAAGAATGTTTGGTTCCTTAGTTGAGGGGCTGCGATAACGCTGTCAAGTACCCCGTGTACTTTGAGTGTGTGTAGAATCTGTCTGATAACCGGTGTTAATTGTGATGACTAGGGCTCGGATTCGAGCATATTTGCATATTTTTTCCCTGAACAGTACACATTGAAAGAAGCCTTTCGGTGGTATTTTCACCTCTCTGGGACCAACAGAATTGAAATTTATCGAGCATATAAATGCATAAAACCGCGGTTTTCAGAATAGAAGCATATAAATGCATAATCTTGTGGTTTTCGTCTAAATATTTTGTTTTTCTTCGAATTTACCCCCCCCCCCCCCCGAATTCGGGGTGCGATTGATAGAACCGCAGGTTTTTAACCTTTATTTAGGTCGTTCTGGTCATTGAAACTTTTTTTGACTGATTTAAGAAAATCATTTAAAACAGAAAACATCGAAAAAATTCTTGTTGTACAGACCAATGCAGATCTAATTCATTAACTCTCCTAATTCTGAACATTTTGTAAATGAACTTTTAAACTGTAACTTTTATAAGAACACTTCTCTTATATACTTGAAAAACTTGAATGCGAGTATATTGCAGTGTGTCATACATATAATTAGAAAATAAAGCTCGTATATTATAGATTTTTCCTTTCACTTTCCTTTCTATAGTTATTAACGGTGTTTTTCGAGCATATTTATGGAGCATAAAACACATGGTTTTCGAGCATATCGATCCGAGCCCTACTTATAACGAAGTAGCCTGTATTAGTGTGTGTTATCTGTTTTAATTCAACTAAGGACTACAGACGATAATTTCAAGTAGTTCCTACTTTCGATAACAAATGCTACCGTCTACGACAACTAGCTGTGAACTTGACTACTCCTAGATGCCATAGTAACCAGCGCCTGGAGACGAACATTGGAACCTTCAAATTTAGCTTCACACAAGTGTAATTAGTGGAAGGTTCTTCTACGTGCCATAAATCTATGACATCGGACCGTCGGCTTCACATCCCCCGCTCTTAAAAATCCGACGACTTCGACCGTGTTACAACCCGCGACCTTGGGCATAGAAGCTCAGCATGCTACCCACTACGTCACCGAAGCCTACCTATCGCGGGTTCAAACCCGGCTGAACTCGTCGGATTTTTTCAGAGCTTTAAAATCCCTCAGTATGGCTTCTTTCGGAGGGGAAGTAAAGCCGGCGCACAGTGGGTCAAAATCGAAATCTAGGAGGACAAAATTATTTATTTTCATAATTAAAAATCAAAATTTAATACTTCTACAGCATTCTCATATGATTGCCGCTCACTATTCCGTGATATAAACGCATCATAGTGTAAATCTGGCACCACTGTTCGAGCTGGAATCTAATCTTGTCTCCTGCGCTGGCTTGCGCTACCTCGCAGTCTGAATTGGAGGGTGAATGTAAGTGGCTATAATTTGGTTGTCTATGTGGTTAGAGTGATGCTTTAAGATGGAACATGCAGCTGAAGGTATGATCATTACATCTGTAACGTGTTTCAGTTATTAATAGGCGTAATTGTTCCGTAATTTTAGCTATATTTGCATTATATAATATTTAACTATTATTTTTAAAATAATATTTTCACTTAGATTTTTAGTATGTCGCGTCACTCTGCGTCACGTTCTGCTTAATGCTAAAATGTAGATAACATCTTGTAGTTTATGCCTGTCATAAGTTTTTTTGCATCTTCTTGCAACTTACTTAGTTATTTTACGTTTTAGGAGATGCCGCGCAACCAGTTCTTACACGTTTACAACTGTTTGAAGCACTGGGATCGAAGATTGTGTCAAAAGTGGAACTTTGTGAGTTTGTTAAAAGTAAATTAGGGGTAAAAAATTGTTCTGAAGAAATAACTGATTGCCTACAAGGAGATTTAAAGGATTTTGCTGATAATTTTACCAGGCGGTGGAAGCAGGTTCATACAAATAAATCAAAATTCATTTCAAAATATTCTTATTGGTTAAAAGAGGAGATAACATTTTCGAAAATTGTGTATGATTCTAAATTAACAGAAAATTTAAATCATCCTACTCCATCCACATGGAAAGTCGGAAGGCCGGAAGCTTTTTCATAAAAGTAGGGAAAAATCAAAGAGCTGAAAAATGCAACCTCTACTCTCTGCACATTCAGAACAAGAACTTATCCATGCCACACAAGTATCACTGCACATGTCTGGAAAACGAGATGCTGCAAAAATGGTTAAAGAAACTCTTAAGTCCCTACATAGAGCTACTAAAATTAAAAAATCCTATATATCACCAGGTGTAAAACCTGTACCACTTACCGGTGAAGAGGCTCTATCATTCCTTGTAGATAACAATTACAGCAAAAGCCAATATATGAATATGCGACTTGAATGCAAAAATAGGAACTGTAATATTTTCCCACCTTACCACATCATTAGAGAAACAAAACAGAAAAGCTATCTACCAAGTGAATCAATAACAATAACGGTAACATCAGCCACAATAACATCGCAATCACTGGTCGACCATACAATTCAGCGCCTTGCAGTAGTTCAAGAAGATGTTTTGAAGTAGTCTATCTCTAGCAATGATACAGTTCATATTATATTAAAATGGGGGTGTGATGGTTCAAGTGGACATAATCAGTATAAGCAGAAATTTACAGATGATGACGGCAGTGACTCTGATATTTTTGTAGTTTCAGTTGTTCCATTACAAATGTATTCTTTAAATGTAGAAAGCAACAATGGAAAGAAAATTCTATGGCAGAACCCACGACCTTCTTCGACACGATTTTGCAGACCTCTTAAATTATTGTTTGAAAAGGAGACTGTCGAATTGACTAGGCGAGAGGTTCAATTAGTTGAAACTGAAATAATGTCTCTCCAACCAAGTAAAATAGAGCTTGGTGATCAATACATATATATTAATCAAACTCTATTGCTGACCATGGTGGATGGAAAAGTCTGCAATTCTATTACAGGTTCATCAGCACAGAGGTGTTATGTGTGTGGTGCTGGTCCCAGAGATATGAATAACACACTCCCAAAAACAGTTTGTTCTGAGGAGAGCTATACATTTGGATTATCTACCCTCCATTGTTGGATCCGATTTTTTGAATGCCTGCTACATATATCTTACAAAATAGAAATTAAGAAATGGCAAGCAAGAGGGGATGAAGATAAGAGAAAAATAGAAAACAGAAAAAAGTAATACAAAATACATTTTGATCAGAAATGGGTCTGCATGTTGACAAACCTAGATCTGGAGGCGTCGGAAATTCGAATGATGGCAACACTGCTCGCCGTTTTTTTTTTTAGGATCCAGTCTTGTCATCCAAAATTACGGGTATAAATGAAGAGCTAATCAGACGTTTTTCTACAATTTTGTGTGCTCTTTCTTGTCAGTTCCCTATAAATACATCCGCTTTCAAAACCTACACCCAGAATACAGCAAAACTAAATCGATATCCAAGGTATTATATGCCAGTCACTGTGCATAAAGTATTAATGCATGGTGCAGATATAATTGATTTTTGTATTATACCTATCAGGCAATTGTCAGCAGAAGCCCAAGAATCACGTAACAAAGATTTGAGAAAATGCAGATTTGGACATTCTAGGAAATTCCCACGAAAACATACAAAAAACGACATATTACATATGCTGCTGATATCTTCGGACTCCGTAATATCTCATAAAACCAAAATTCAACATAAAAAGAGAAGACCATTATCCAGTGAAGTATTACTACTCCTGAAAGAACCAGATGTACCGGCTCATCATGAACAGCATGAGGCAGTGAGTGACGATGATGCTTCAGGTGACACATGTGATGAGTCATCAAGGTCAGGGTCATCGAGTGATTAGTGATTAGTGATAGTGACTGAAGTGCTGTCTGCAATTATCCACAACTGCAGTCTTCCAAATTAAAGGTAAACTGAGTACAATCTATTGTAGTTTAGGCTCTATCCAACTCCTAGTCATAGACAATTTCTTGCATGTGTACACGTAGATGTAGCTTAAAAAAGGTCTTAACTGATGTTTATTATGAAGTAAACGAATTATATACGTTACTTTCACTCTAAATTCATGATTAAAACGTAAAAATAATTTTGTCCCCCTAGATTTTGATTTTGACCCACTGTGCGGCGGTCCCATGTCATAGATTTATGGCATGTAAAAGAACCCTCCACTAATTACACTTGTTTATTTATTTAGTCAATTTACCCTCTAGGTTGGTGGTTCCCACGGACTCAGCTAGGGAACTCACCATTACTGCCTCTATGGGCAGTGTCCTGGAGCCTATAACAGCTGGTCGGGATGGATACAACTGGGGAGGTGTGATCAGCACTTCGCCCAGGAGGCCTCACCTGCAAAGCGAACAGGGGCCTCATGAGGGATGGGAAGGGATGGAAGATTGGGATGGATAGGCGAGGAAGAGGGAAGGAGGCGGCCGTGGCCTTACAGTAAGTACCGTCCCCGTATATTCTAGAGGCGGTCTGTTGGATATCCGAAGCACGGCTGGATTCGTAGACCCTGACTGCTCCGGCGCAAAATACAAGTCAAGGATCTACCTCCAACTAGACCCTCGCGAATATACGTGGCGGAAATTACAATACAACTGTGAATTACAAGAAAAAATACACTTAGCTCGCAGTAAAACACCTACCTTATTCTCGGGGATCTCGTGGTCAGCCTCTCTGGACCTATAATAGGTTTAACAGTTGTGTCTCCTTATATCTAAAATAATTCACGACGACACGGCTTCAAATAAAACTAAACGATTTAATAACAAAATGTAAACTAGGGCTAAACATTCTCACGACAAAATAAAATACACACTCCCATTCGCTCATCTCCACACTCACGCCACTGAAAGAACTACGTTCTATGAACATAATGACAAAATTTGGTGTTGGTTGTGTCCATACATCAAGCTATACAATAGTAACACATCTCTGTGTATTTACATTCATCTGGCACGCTCCCAAGAACATATGGGCGGTCGGCGCACGCGACCCTCACCACGTGTCCGATGACAAAACATTCACCTCTACATTCCCAGTCTAGCTGGTTTAAAAAAAAAGAAAGAGCGAGCCGTCCGGTGCGCAACAACTCTCCCCATTTGTGCGGCCTGGCCGAGCTATGGCCTTGGCTAGAAACGAGTTTTAAAGAAGTCCTCGCTATTCCCGCCTGGTCCACAAATGTGCTCTCCATAACAATAGCTGTGTTACAATGAAACAGATTCACGTCAGACAAATACGTAAACTGTACGCAAATCCTACATGCTACTGACATAAAACTTCTACACACACTCTCATTCATACTCTCGCATTGTGACGTCCCAATGGAGTTCATTTCATTCGCACTGAACAAGAAACAAACCACATACAGTCACAAACTCATTCATACTCTAACCTCTACGTTAAACAACTATAAACTTCCTATTCCTAACTTGTTATACACTCGATTGGCAAATAATAAAGATGAATACTAAAAGAATGTATAATGACGCTTATAGCATCAGCTATAGTCCTTTCAAAGTAATAGCGTCTAAATACACTCGAGCCTGTGCTCTGATCTAGCAGTTAGGTCAAATACAGTGAACTGTGATCCTTAAAATCTTCTGCATCACCAGAAATAACCAACACCAGTCTCTCCTCTCTGATCTGGTGTCAAAATAGTTTAAATACATTCGACCACTTAAGGTGAAACATATGCCGTTACATGTCTGGGTTTAATAATCTCGATAAAAGTATAGCATAACAGCTGTCATCATCACTTACCCGTTCCTATTTCAACCGTGACCCTTCCTGTCCTCTCTAAATCCCAGGTCGTGTATAACAAAATAAGGAGTACTCTCTACTCACACTTTTAATGCCTTTGCCAAAACTAGTCATGCCCACGCAATGCATGTACTATAAAATGCGGAACACACCTTCGCAATAACCTCGTATGCCAACTACATACGGAAATACACAAAAAACCACTATCAAAGGGTTATCAACTCCACTTCTTTCAACCTGGCATTCCTTACAAAAGGGCATAATTCCTCAGCGTTGTCACCACAATCGCTGGTCTCATGAACAATAACAACAATTGTTAAATTATTAATTTATACATCTTAACGACCTCTGGAATTTACGATACTGACCTCCTCACTTAATACTCTTGAAACGATACTCTGATAAGTATAAACTGTCGTGCATACATTTAATAAAAATACTACATCTCATCTTCACAAATCTGGGTTCGACTTTAATCGAGGAAGGAATATTATGTCTACAACGTGACATGATATTACTTCTCGTAAATCTTTAATCACAACATCATATATATGTGTTTGTGTCCAACAAGAATCTATCACGACGAGGATATCAAACGATAACTACCTAACGTCGGATGATAATTAATCTTCCAAGAAGATTCTAACTTCATATAAATTAAATGACTGAACGTTCATAGCTTTCTTCAATAAAAACATACAGTTAGTCATATTCGTATTCTCTTCATTCAGAACGAATGTCTATGAGTTATGACGATAATAATCGTGTCCACGTTAAATGTTTCTTTTCTACAATGTGACATGATATTTCACAATATGTCACTACCAAGATCTTCTTTCTTGACGTTTCTTCTCGACGGATAAAATGCCCAATTTAAACTAATAAAAATTAATTTAATGGGTAACATAGACGAAAATGTCTATCACCTGCATTCAGAATGAATACAAAAACGTCGAAAATAAAATACTGTTCCTTAAAGGAAATGACAAAAGCTTGTTCCTCGAACAAGTAAATAATCTCAGTTCAGAAACTGGATTCCTAACAAACGAAGTTAATAGCGTCGCAAGACGATCACTATAATAAATTTCGAAGAATAAAATGCTATACGTGGAGTACATAAATACAGCATCGAAATATGGATAAAGGATTTGCTCAGTAAATGTCACTACAAGCTCTAACTACAAGGTTAGTGAACACTGCTACCTGGTCTCGGAGTCTAGAAGATCAAGATAGAGTATAACAAAATACTCTGATGTTACATCTCCCAAAGATCTGGGCTGGATCCTAGCTCGTCTCCACGAACTCGTGACCTCAGGAATGGAACGAATTCCCCCACTGGAAACAGCAAGCTCCGACCGGAATCGAACTGCGGGCCTCCAATCATCATCTTCCTTGTGACCGGGATAACCCTGGGCCTCTTGATAATCTTGATGTTTCTTCTATCTCCGTTACAGCACAGTATCATCATAACAGTGAGTAGCGTCGAAAGTTCTGCTTTCCACTTCAAAAGGCATTTGAAGAGAATGTCTTGGACCTCACTCGTATAACGAACATTAATGTAGATGGAATCTGAACATCGTTCTGTAGTCGCTGATGTTAATGTTGAGCTCACGTTCGACAAGAATGCACTATAATAGAGTTGTGCATCAAGTCTCATGATCGCTCGCTATGTAGACATTCACGAACAGTCTCCTCTAACGAAGCTCCATCGCTGACTATATTGCTTCTATCTGCTTATACTCCTGGCGCACATAATAATTTAGTCCATAATAATCTTCATAATACTAGACTGAATATTGTTCTTCACTATGGAATACATCTCCATCCTAAGTGTTGTAATACAGTTCCACACAAGCAATATTAATACACACTCGTACTCACTTGTGGCTGTTGCCTGAGCTGCAGTCGCTCGGACAAAGTGTCGTACCGTGCTGGAAAGAAACACTTTTCTCGCGCTTCACAAAACTGCTTATAATTGCTAAAATACTTCTCTCAAACTTCTAAAAGTTCGTAATATACAATATCCGCTAGTCAGCTACAATATGTAGTTGAAATAAAATCTCCGAAGTCGATCAGACCGAAGTGATTGCGGTATATGTGTTCCTCGCAACTTCACCTAGATTCAAGGCGCGGTCGTCTCCTAATTCTGCCCTTACTTAAGCCTTGTCTCCACGAGTCACCTTCTACTAGATCGGTGAAACACTCGGAACTCCTTTCTCTTCCAAACGCACACGTCTGACCCCTTCGACGTTCAGATATACAAGAGCCCCGGTGCTTGGCGCCTCCCCTCCAAGTCTACCGATCTTAGCCGCCTTTTCGAGTTCCCTCTCGAATTCGCGCTGGCTCTAGCAAATCGCTTATTCCTCCCAATAGCGACCTGCTATTGACTTATAAAATATTTCCAATATTTTATTAACTTATTCTTCTCTTTTCCAATATATAAATTCATTCTCAAAGGGCTTAAATGAATTAAATATCCATAAAAATTTAGTTGCTGGAACTTCCGTCTTCTCTAAAACTTCTACATATTGGCTGTAAGCTCATATCCAATGGATAATTTATAACAATATTTAAACAAATCCTGGGAATATTCGCTGTTGCTAGGTCGATTCCAAGCTTCTAGAAATTTCCATTGCGCAATACAATCACGTGACGGAATTTCCCTCCTTGCTCGACGTCGCCTCACGACTGGTTTCTGCCAAGTTCCAGCCATCAGATTCCTTGGTTACATTTTATAATGGGCTTCGAAAAAAAATTTAATATTCCCATTTTCATCCCTTATAATTCATTTAACGGGGGCAGTACCATCCTGGCATTTGCCCGAAGACGAAGTGAGAAACCACGGAAAACCCCTTCGAGGATGGCTGAGGTGGGAATCGAACCCCCTCTACTCATTTGGACCACGCGAGGCTGAGTAGACCCCGTTCCAGTCCTCATACCACTTTTCAAATTTCGTAGCAGAGCCGGGACCATGCTGACCGCTACGCTACGGAGGCGACGATTACACTCGTGTGAAGCTAAAATTTGAAGGTTAAATTTGATAACGCTATATTAGTTCCAATTTTTACCGCAAGGTTCGGTTGTGATGGCATCTAGTTGCCAAATTCTCGGCTAGGCCGGGTTTGAACCCACACAGCAGTTCAGTAAGTTACCAACTACGCCACCGAAGCAGCAATTAATAATAATAATAATAATAATAATAATACATTACATACACACAATTTCATTTGAGACTGTTTTACCTTTCAGTGTCCTGTCAAGTCTGCAAGCCTCAGTTTGCGAACAAGTCACCAGTTAGCACTGCGGCCTCCTCTGCTTCTAAGCCTAGACCTCAAGACACGGTTGTCAAACCCAGGGTCGGTTCAAGGAATTTTTTGGGAACATGGGAGATCAGGGTTTGGCGTCCCTCCCTTAAAATGTATTCGTCTTTTAATTAATGGGCTGCATTAATTTTATTGTTTATTACTAATTAAAATAAATAATTGTCTTTATGTTCGACCCTGACTATTATGTGTCAGAAAGCTGTATCAAAATGAGGCTCATTATAATACTATTTTTCATTATGAAACAGTTTCTCCCACCAATCAGAGCTCAAGAAACAGTTGTGTGACCAATTAGATAAGGATACCTTCGCGCATGCGCTCAAAGTCCAACATGTCTATATAAATTACCGAAAGTGCACCGTCCATATGTTCGCGTAAATAAACTGGTGAATATGAGACAAGAAATAGCACTGTACATTAATATACCCAAAACCAATTTCTACACAGCGCGTGGTTTTGAAACGACTTCGGTGACAGTTTTACTGAATAACGGTGCACAATCTGAACCGTTGCCTACGCTATATACAAGGCCGGGAGATGCCGCGCCGCGACTGGGGGGCAACTGAGTTCAGCATTCAGCCGCTAGGATCGCATTGTAACACCCTCAATATGAGCGCACTATATGAATTTAGTATTGAGATGAGAGAATGCCCGGGCTATTTCATGCACATTTACAAAAGTGTGGTTTATCATTCATATCTATAACTCAACGAAATATCATAAACAAGCAGTCTTTTCTTAGAGCTTCAGTACTTTCCTGTTCAGAGGCTTATTGTGAAGCTGTAAAAATCGTTCATTCCTGCTCGTGCGATTGAAGGCTAGGTTGTCCAGAAGCGGCTTCAGGAACCTCTTCAAAAGGAGAATCGGAAGTTCAGAATCGTTGCATTGGTCACACTTAAGTTAATTGTCTGACGGAACTTGTCTTTTAATAAAAGTGTGTAATTTGTCAGTAAGTTCTTCCGTAACAGATACTGGACAGCACGTGATACGCATTGCATAATTTGCTCTAGTAACACCACAAATGATGTTTTAGGGTACCTCAGTCCTCCATGATCTTGAAATCGTATGAGGCTGAGGACCGGGCTTTCACTCGCAGGGAGAGAAATATGTTGCAAACAACCTTCACAGCTGGTATTTTCTTCTGATACACGAACTAGGTAGCCTGCCACCATTGCTACTGCTAAGTTGGATGCAGTAGCTGGAGTTCCTAAAAATAAAATAAAATTGTTAAATACCGTAATCGTGTTTAGATAAAAACATAATGCAATGAAAATAAATGAGCAGGTTAAAAAATATACCTTCAACGGGGTTTCAAACTATAGCAAGGACGTGTTCGGGAAGCTCCGGTACGAAGGCCGATTCCGTGACATGCCCTTCTTCACCTGGCTCTTGAATTTGGTTCCTAGAATAGAACCTGGACCTTACGCTGGATACTAAGTCTTCATTCCTTAGTTCGACGTTTCCATGGCTCGAAGCTGCGATAATTCCAGTGTGAAGGGTAGATTCAATAGCATGGTACAAGATCTCACATCCATCATATCATTGAACCCCCCTTTCGTCTGAGGTGACTGAAAAAGAGCTCGACATCGTCACTCGATAAATTCCTCGTTAGTACATAGTGGAAATTGATGCCTAGTAAATATCGTATGAATGCCACTGAAGAGAGAGTAGTCAACTCCAGAGCGTGGTAAGTCTCTTTAGTAAATTTCCTGAACTTTTCGGGATGTTGCTGAATGTCCTCAACGTATAACAGAAATACGTCCGTTAACCAGTGCAGTCTTTCATCGTCCATCTCACAAAAAATCATCTTATTGTCAATTCTGGAGTGCGTGCCATGGGATGCGTTACAGACATCATGGTTGTCAAATCATTTCTGAAAATGTTCCATAAAATTAATAGTCTCAAGTAAACTGCCTTTGTCATTAATTTTCTCAGAGCATGTGACCTCCATACTTTTTAAGCCTGTGACAACTTCAGGTGAAAACACAACTTTGGCCCGGGACACATTCATCTTTTCCAAATTACTAGGATAAACCACCTTCCTGGAGAGTTTCCGACAGGTTTTATCACCAGAGTTTTCTGAAGATTATAAAGGATCTTCAAATGATCACTTGTCACATTGTTGCCATTTACAAAGAATTCCCTAGACAAGTACTGCGATCGTACATTCTTGATAATGTGACTGGGATCAGAACTTATAAAGAGCGGTCGATTTTCATCAAGAGGATGTTTAATTTCATGCGTTATACGACCCCCGCATAGCGTTTCAAACATCGAAACATTCGCTTGACAGTTGTTAGTTACAATTCTTAACACTCTGAAACCACTTTCTTCGACTACCTTCGTAGCATCCAATACCAATTTTGCCAAGTGCGCTCCAGAAATAGAACAAGTAAAATAAAATGACACAGGAATTCTGTAAGAAGAAGATGGTCCTTTGAAAAGAATGCAAAGTAACTTGTTGGCTAGTTTGTCTTCAATACCAAGAGCGTCTAAGTCTGCGTCAGCCTTGCCGAGAAACATGTCTAAATTCCGATCGTACACAAGCCTAGGCTTTATAGCCATTTCGTCAATGATAAGGGAGCCCACTTTTGCATTCTCGTGTTCCAGTGACTTTTCCTCTGCCATCAATCTTGCTCTGATCAATGAGGTGATGCCAGTCTCTCCTTTCGAGTACCCTACGTATGTCTTCAAAGTTTTGGGATGTGGTAGGTGCAAGATACTTAGTTCACGTAACAATCGATAGCCTGTCGGTGACCTAGTAGATAGAAGAACACCAATTTTAATTGTAGTTTCTCTGTACTTACATTTCTTCTTCCCAAATGCTTGCAGCTGTTCGAGCAAAAAAAAGTGGCTTTGAGGCTACCTTGTTAGGCTTCACTTTGAATTGCAGACAGCTGCTTGTTCATGTCATATTTCTTAGTTTTGTATTTCTTCCATTCGGCCTGAATATCATGAAGTTTTCTTCGTAGCTTGTGAATTACAGCGTCTCGCTTAGCAGGTTTTTTTTTTCGTAGCACTCCGCAGTTTCTTTCGAAGAGACTTCCTAACAACTGGCCTTGAAATGGGTGAAACTGCGTTCCTATACTTCTACAATTTATCTCTTCACAAATAGGGACAAAATTACAATCAGTTCCTGGAGAGTCACATTTTATTTTGGATGAAAGAGTGTCATCAGTTTGACACTGTCGTCGTTTTGGTGGTTTCCTAGCAGTAGTTGTCACTTGTTTGAGCTGAGGGAAGTCTGTAAATACTGAAGGTATGGATTTAGTCAGAAGAAATCTTCTAGTTGTCCTCACACTGTAATTGTCTTCTCTGAAATGCCTACTACAAACTGCCGACCTTTTAGAAGGAGTCCACACACTACCTGGCTTATCACCTCGTCGAGAAACAGCTATAATCCACTTATTTCTTAATTCCTGATTGATAGGAAACGAGTGAAATGAAGCTGATTTGCACATTCCCTGCCGGGACGTACAAAACGGAACACAGCAGTAAACCATTTAAAATAATCATGTAAACAACCACTATTTGCAATGTCATAATTGAGTTAAACTGGCGCCAATGCTGGAACTAGGGTGGTACAAAGCGATCCTAGCGGTCACTGGCGGAACTTCATGGTGATTCATTTTTAGCGCAAAACAGCTTGCATTTCCCGGCCTCGTATATAGCGTACGCAACGATCTGAACATATGGCATTGAAGCACACAGAGCGCATGCGTCGGTTGTCCAGAGAGCTTGGAAAACAGAGATATACTACCCATGGCAGCACCCGATCACAACATTCTAGTGACTGAACAGATATTTATGAATATTTATGTTAAAACATATAATAAAGTCTTAATTATCGTCGAACATAAACAGTCGTATGCAACTCGCCTATAATGGTAATTAAGACACTCGTATGGAAATTATCATACGAGCCATTATAGGCTCGTTGCATAATGTGCTATTTGCATTCATATTAAATGAAAAATTGACTGAATGACAAATAATGTATCATAAAAGACTTCTTATGAACAAAATCGTACTTTTCCCGCCTTGAGGCAAAGTATTTCAAAATTGAACCAGTGTTTACCTCAATACTTCATGGCAATTGAAAATAAATCTTTGCTGGAGAGAGAGAGAGAGTTTTTAATTAGATGAATTTTCGATTACTGACTAAAAATTATTAGAAGTATCATGTTCCTATTTGGAACTGAAAATCAAAATACCACATAAAATGTTACTAAAAGCATTATAAATATTCCAAATGATATTGAGATTTAATACCTCAATAAAATGTCGAGAATTAATGTTTAATATTTTTAGCCTACTTTTCACATTTTGCAAAAATGAGGAAAAAGTAGACTTATGAGATCGATCCGGGCAAATGTGTGTCTGTCCTTCTGTCTGTCTGTCTGTGTGTGTGTCCCCCCCCCCTATCAACTCCTAAACGGCTGCAGCAATCGAAACAAAATTCGGTAGGAGTAAAGATCTATACCTGAATATCTCAATGCCGTATTTGAAAATTATATCAGTGCTACCAACTGCTGAAAAATTGCAAGTGAAATTTGAGCTCCATGTTGGATATCTTGGAAGGTATTAATGGAAGCTCTTTCAAAATTGGTACACGTATAGATAATAATATTTCAGTTTAATTTCCAGGAGGCCATGCATGGCAGTGTTGCCAAAATGATTATAAGCCTGCTTAAAACATAATAACCTATTGTACCTATTAAAACCTAAAAAAACGATTATATGTTTTTGATAACCTAAAATTACAAATTATAAGCCTAATAAGCCGGTCCCTCGTCATGGTCCATGTCTCTGAGCCATACATCTCCACAGGTCTCACAACCGTACGATATACTGTCAACTTCAGGGCTTCTTTCTTTAAATAATTTGCTTAAAGCAAAGTTACTCTTATTTCCAGCTGCTATCTGCGCATGTATTTCTTCTCTCATATCATGGATTTCAGCTATAATTGACCCTTAATATTTAAAACTCTTGAGGACACTTGGTCGCTAGCTCGAAGCCATGAATCGTAAAAATAAGTGGGATAGCTATAAGGAGAGGTATTCATACCCCCGTTCAAGACGATAGGTCATTTAAACCAAACCTACCCCTAACACAGATGAATATAAGGTTGTAGACGTGGTGACGTCATCAAGATGGCGTCTAGGTACGTGGCTGTTATCAAGAGAAGGGAAGGGCTTTCCCAAGGTCACGTGGCTTCATGAGAGGGTTATTTATTTATCGTATGGCTTTTAGTGCCGGGATTGTCCGAGGACATGTTCGGCTTGCCTGAGTCTGTAGCTGCTTCCAGCGGACACCCTAAAGGGTGAGAGTAGGGGGGTAAGGCCGATTCTGCCCCCTCCCACCACCTCTCCCTCTGACGTCACATACTAACCCGCAATACATTCAAGGGCAAAGTCGATATCACTCGAACGCATGGTCCGATTTTGACAAATGAGGTGTCGTTGGACTCGGGTTGACGCCCTCTTTCCAATGGACCACTCATTTCAACCCCTAAATAAAACCTACCCCTACTAGGGGGTGAAATTGTAATTTTTTAGTGAAAGTCTCTTTTCAAATGCGACATGTATAAGGTGCGCTGCTAAAATGAACTTAAACGTTGTTGCTCATATAGCGCATGCGTTTTTATGGCTGCCGCTATGGATGAACATCTTTGTTTTTGTTTTTTACGCATGCGCACTTGGGATTTTTGTAAGAGGGCGAGCTCTTTGAAAAAAATGATTGATAAGAAGAGGTTTTGGTGGTGAGGAGAGAGCCAGATAGTCGCCTACTTTCCTACGAAGTTTGCCGATATCTCTCAAACGCAAGGTCGGATTTGGACGTGTGACGAGTCAAATCGCTTGTCTCGAAGCCCTTTATATGGTATTAATAGGTTAAAGTTTTGAGAATGAGGGAAACAGGCTTATTGGGGTAAAACCGTGATTTTAGACTTTTCTGATATTTCACGAATGCATGGTTGGATTTGGTCCTATGACGTGTCAAATGGCTTGTCTCGAAACCCTCTTTATTTTTGTAATAGGTTAAAGTTTTTGAGAATGAGAGAAACAGAATTTTTTGTTGTAAAACTGTGATTTTAGACTTTCTGTTATATCTCACAAACCAATAACGCCAGAGACGTATACGAGGGGTCGTAGGACTCGGGGTGACGCCCCTCCCCTCTCTCCCTTTCGAATATAGTATTTATGTTTTAAAAAATGCGAAAGGGCCTAACGACACTTATGTTGAAAACATTTCAGTTTTTAAAACTTTTCATAAATTTGTCTAAAGTGTTCATGACGAGTGGTTGTAGATAGAAAGAGACGATACCACTGGACACGTGTTTCAACGATGCTATTACTGGCCAAGGTGGTGATATACCAATACAGTATTCGCTATTTCGATGAGACGGCGGGTCGAGGGTTCGTTTTCTGATTTTTCCTATGATGGAATTCCTAATTCCTAAACCCCCTGAAGGGGGTCTTTAACGTGTAAACGATTATGAGTGACATGACAAATGATAATTCCTTGATTCGATGAAGTTGGCTTTAGATAGAACAAACAGAACTTGGTTATATGTTGCTTGAAGTGAGTATAGAAAACAAACTTGCAGGGGCAGACTGACAGGATGTGAATGTTATTTGAGCTTATTGGAATGCATTGACTTGACTTGACAACAGGGCAATGAAAAAAGCACAGAGATGCTGACGACACTTGAAGGTCAAACGATATGGCAACCATGGTGGGAGGGGGGAGCTAGGATGATGTCGCCGATCATGTTCAATGTTCAATGGATGAATTTATATTTTGCGAAGCATTGTTCGGAGAGGGTCATGTGACGACTTGTTTTAAGGGTATTTATTTTTTCGATGTTTCCTATGGTGGACTCATTGATTGAAATAATCCAAAACTGCTAGGGCATGGCCTTGAGATTTTATAAACCGATAATGGGATTTTGACATACAAGATCCACTCAGAACTTGACATGATGTCATTCTTTTTATGGCTTATGAATTTCCCCAAAAAAGACCCAAAACAACAAGATCATGGACTTTTGCTTTTCTTAATATATTGCAAACCCATAATGTAAGATGTTTACTGTGAGTGACGAAATCTAGCTAGGTAAAGAAAGAATTATTGTAGGATATATGTATGGAGACTGACACGTCTTTGACCATTGGAACTTGTTTTCAGATCTGACTGTAGTACATAGGGAGTATAGGTTGTAGGCATGGATTGACAAACGGTGCACACAAAATTCAATTTATTGATTCAAGAATTAAGAGTAGACTATCAATAATTAATTGGTTAAAGAGTGTAGCTAAAAATAAAAAAAATGGTGACTACATTAAACTAAACTGAACCAAACCAAGCCTAAAGCAAACCAAACCTAATCAGGAACAAGCCAAGGGCTTAAGTGTAAAACTTGTGGGGGAATGCAGTCATTGGCAATGTCCGAAGGAAGGGATAACGCTCTACCTCTAGAGGGTAAGGTAAAGCTAGCGCAAGGTGCTAATGCATATTCCCAAGTACATGAACCACACACTACCAAACTATCCTATGCTGTTTTTATGAGTTAACTGTTAAAACTTACTCAGTGGTTACTGAGCAAGATGGTCGCTACACACAACAAGCTTTAAATACTTGAGGCTAATAATCTATACACACACACACACACGCTTGTTCTAAACTAAACTGTCTTGCTGGCAGTGCTCACACAGTAGGCAAATGACAGAAATGCTTGGCTAACAGAAATACAATCATTTTCGTTTGTCTAATGTTACCAGCTAACCATTACATGCTATAGTGGTGAGCACATGTGCCTCTTGCACTGGAGATCGTAACTCGATTTCTAGCTCTAAGGCCTAGAATGAATCAAACTAAGAAAGAAGGGTATGGTGACGCAGTGGTTAAACTGTTAGCCTTTCACTAAGGTAGACTAGGGTTTGATTTTAGGTTAATATACATGTCATAAACAAACAAACAAACAAACAAACAAACAAAAAAGCAGAGATAATGTTTAAAACTGATTACACTTGTCTCTTTTCAAATTATTACTTAGATTGCAAATACAAAGGTGGACTGGGTTTGATATACAGTTAATGCTGCCTATCGCTTGTAAGAAAGCCAAACAAGCAAAAGGCGTAAGTAGAGCAGTGGTAAAATCGCTATGTGTAGAGAACTACCTAACGGTTTTATGAACTGGCAATGGTATGTCGCATAAACAGTGCAGGATACAATCCAGCTACCATAATTTTTATCTTGTGGAGCAGAGAAAACATATATAGAGAGAGAGATATAGAAAGCTTGTGTATGTATGGGTAGCATTGATTGTTTGACCAGAGAAAATACGATGAGGTAGAGTGGGGAGAGGGTGAATTAACACTTATATATGAATGAATGGTAAATAGTATTTTTGTTTTTTCAATAGTTTTGTTTTTTAAATGCAGTGGTAGATAGCCGTTATTTTGTAAAACATTCTTACTTGCAGTAGTAATAAGACTCTATGGTTCCGCTAACACATAGATAGACTGTATTATTGCCATGGTCAAGCACTCACATTAAGATCATTTACAAAATCATAAAATGAAAAATAAAAAATCTTGTTTTGGAAATTTCGTTTTTCAACATACACAAAATAAATATATAAAAAATTTGTAAAAAGCAAAATGGAAAATCCATGGTCAAGCACTCACATTAAGATCATTTACAAAATTATAAAATGAAAAATAAAAAATCTTGTTTTGGAAATATCGATTTTTTTCAACATACACAAAATAAATATATAAAAAATTTGTAAAAAGCAAAATGGAAAATCCATGTTTCCATGTAGAAAAAATTTAAAAACCTTAAACGGACATTTAAGAAAATATATGCAAACGGGAAATTGACAAATACGTAAATATGAAAATGGAAAAATCCAAGTTTCCATATCATGAAATTGAAAAACATCAAACTGTCATTTAAAAAAATGCAAATGGAAAATTGACAAATTGCAATGTGTGAAATGTGAAATTGAACAAATGGCTATCATTATTTAAAAAAAAGAACATGGTGCTCTATGGTTGAGGTGTGAATCAAACCCTCTCTACTTATTTGGACCACCCGAGACTGAGTAGACTAGTTTTAGTTGTCATACCGCTTTTAAAAGTTTGTGTTAAATCTAGGAATTGAACCCAAGAGCTTGTATGGGAGATCCAAGGTTATAATATGTTAAACAGATAGCCTGGAATGTAGGGTGTGGTAGCTATATAGAGATGAGACGATTCGCTCGGGGGAGGGAGGCATGGAGATCTGCATCAAACCAGTCAAAAGACTGACGACTCAAACAACAACATGTAGAGCTCACCAAAATAATGTTGTGTAACGGTAAATGTTAGTCAACGAACAGTAATGCATTACTAAAACCCATGACACGATACCTAAGAGTTTTTCTAAAATTATTTTAAAATGCCTTTAACCCTATATTAAACACCCAGTTCACAAGACTCATAACTGCAATGTTATGGTCAAACAAAACAAAATCTATATTTCAAAACAAACAAGTGGTTTAGTCAATGTATACTGGAAAAAGTTTTATAAACACTCAAGTCCACAAAAATAATTAAATTAGTAACTGTCAGGTTGACCGAGTGGTTATGGTGTTTGACTTAAGTTCAAATTTTCTGTACAAGAAAGCAAGGGTTCGAATCCCTTACCTGATATAACTATTGCCTCAACATGGCTTGACCACACTGTATTATTGTGTACTCGGTACACAAACCATAGATAGAGTGTATTGTTTAAGGTCACTCTCTTTGCGAACATAGTCAGAGACTGTTGATGGTTAACAATTGCATTAATAGTGGGACATAGGGACAGCAATTAAGAAAAACAGACAATACACATACACTATTTTTATTTATTTAATGTAAGTACTTGTACAATAGTTATATACAAACTACAACTCTCTTTTGTCTATAACTATCTAGTCCTTTTCGATCCACTTGCATATCAAGGGCAGATGACTTTGTAGTTCAGCCCCTTAAAACAACAACAACACTACTTCTTGCATAGTCTGTGATGTTGATGACTCTTGAGGCGTGGAAGATGGATACAACATAACTTTTACAACAGGGGTTAAACGTTGCTCAACAAACAATGCACTATTTTGAGTAGCTACATCTTTCTCTTGTACTAACTTTTTAGCATTCTGATGATTTTTTTGTCAACATTATTAGTGTTTTGTCTGGAGCACTACATTGATGATCACTCACACTTAAAACCACACCATTTCTACTTTTCATATTGCCTCGACAGTTTGTTGACCTCTGTTTTGAGCATTGCCAGAATAGTATTCCTTTTACATTTTGTCGTCTATAGTTATAAGAGTAGCCTTTATAGAGTACATGTTGTTTACCTCGGTTAGTTGTAGTAAGTTCCAAAGTAGTAACTAACCTGTTAGTATGATTTGCACACTACAAAGGTTATCTCTGTTCTGGTAATAGAATTATTTAGCGTTGGCTTTTATATTTAATATGTACAGTTTAAAGTGATAGAAAAGTGGTAGAAACGTGGTAGCAAAGTGGTAGACAATTGGTAACATAGTGGTAGAAAAGTGGTAGCAAAGTGGTAGAAAAGTGGAAGAAAAGTAGTAGAAAAGTGGTAGCAAAGTGGTAGAAAAGTGGTAGCAAACTAGAAAAGTGGTAGCAAAGTGGTAGAAAATATTACATGTATTGTTAAGAAATAGTTTAAGCGGTTACATGGATTCATTACACTATAATTTTAGCATTACGAAGCTCATTTTCTATATCCAAAAGTTCTTCCTCATATTTAGTATGACCAGCCTGTTTACAGGTATGCAAGTACTGAAGCCGCTGGATTAGCTTACTGGGATTGTTCCAGTGAACAAATTTAACAAATGATTTTTTTGGGTGTAAACCATTATCATCATCATCATTATCATCATAATCATCATCATCATCATGGTTATCATCATCAATATAATTATCATCAATATAATCATCATCACTATTACTATCTAATCCTTTTTGTTCATCTTGCAATGCAACAACCTTTGGCATAGTTTGTGTTGTCTTTGATAGTGTTAGAGGTTTCTTAGACGTTAACGACTGTCCTAACATGTCTTTTTCAGGAGATAATAAATGCTCTTTAACAAACAAAGCACTATCTTGAGCCACACTATCTTTTTCTTGGTCTTGCTTTTTTACCTTGGTTAGAGTATTTTGTCCATTTAAATGAGTATTATTTTGAGATTTACAATGATGATCGATTGAAATAAGTATGTTGGAGCCTTTTGTCTTAATCATTCCTCGACACTTTTTAGATCGTTGTTTCGAACAGCACCAAATAACAGTTCCATTTTTATTAGTTCTTTTTACAATATATGCATATCCTTTATAGTAAGCACATGGCTTACCATAGCTAGTCGTTGATACTTCCATGTCAACAGTTAACCATAAACTAATCTCTAGTAAAGTTAACTCGATAATAAAAATGATTGTTTGCAGTATGTGCAGTTTAAAGTAAGAGCAAAAGTGAGAGTCAAATGGTAGAAAAGTGTTAGCAAAGTGGTGGAAGAGTGGTAGCAGTTTATAGTAGTCATGATCTTTTTTTACCAGAATGTGATTTGAGTAAATGTAATTTCTAATCCTTAGCAGTGAGTAGTCAGTTAGTCTTGGTTCAGACAAGCGTAAACAGTTCTCCAATGAATCAGAGATCAAGATTTTCATTATGAAACAGTTGTGTAACCAATTAGGTATCGGTACTTGATAGCTTTACACATGAACAAAAATTCCAACATATCTGACATGAATTACATGATTTGAAAGTTGACAAAGAATATCCAATCAACCATTGTAGTTACAATGTCAAACACACAAAGACAAAATCAGCATGAACTTTTAAGTTACAGGAAAATTCTATGAAATAGACTATGCAGGAAATTTGGAAATACACATCAGAAGTTTGCAACACCATCCTTCTAGCCTATATAAATTATCGACATGGAAAGTGTGCACTGCCCCTAACATTAAACCAATTTATCAATAACACAAGTCAACAATCAAAACATTTTGTGTTGAGTCTATCATTTAATGCATATATTCTGTCTACATTGAACAGTAACAAAAAAAACGCCATTCATAATTAATTAAGTTTGCTTTAATTCTTTATGTAATGATATATACATATTTAAAGTTTTGGCTGACTGTTCAGGGTGAATCGACTTTGAACATAAGAGAGGGAATATTTTAAGACTTAACTTCAGCTCACCTAACATAACCTAAATTTACCTAACCTAACCTTGTCATATAGGTAAGAAACGGGTCAAGCTATGCTTTCGACTACCGAGTTTCAGCTACTTTTCAAGGTTACTCTCCCGAACATTGCCGGAGACTGCTGATAAACACTTATGTTCCCACGGCGGCGACGCGCAACGACTTACATGACGCGCTTTCCCCTTTTCATTGATCCCTGTTGATTTGTCCCTTTGGAATGGTCCCTGTTGACTAGCCCCTTTTGGACGGGCCCTTTTTGAATGGAGTCATTTTTGACGGGTCCCTGTGGACAGGTCCTTTTGGCTGATTCCTTTGGAATGTAATTTCTAATCCTTAGCAGTGAGTAGTCAGTTAGTCTTGGTTCAGACCAGTCCACAGGGACCCGTCAAAAATGACTCCATTCAAAAAGGGCCCGTCCAAAAGGGGCTAGTCAACAGGGACCAGTCCAAAGGGACAAATCAACAGGGATCAATGAAAAGGGGAAAGCGCGTCATGTAAGTCGTTGCGCGTCGCCGCCGTGGGAACATAAGTGTTTATCAGCAGTCTCCGGCAATGTTCGGGAGAGTAACCTTGAAAAGTAGCTGAAACTCGGTAGTCGAAAGCATAGCTTGACCCGTTTCTTACCTATATGACAAGGTTAGGTTAGGTAAATTTAGGTTATGTTAGGTGAGCTGAAGTTAAGTCTTAAAATATTCCCTCTCTTATGTTCAAAGTCGATTCACCCTGAACAGTCAGCCAAAACTTTAAATATGTATATATCATTACATAAAGAATTAAAGCAAACTTAATTAATTATGAATGACGTTTTTTTTTGTTACTGTTCAATGTAGACAGAATATATGCATTAAATGATAGACTCAACACAAAATGTTTTGATTGTTGACGTGTGTTATTGATAAATTGGTTTAATGTTAGGGGCAGTGCACACTTTCCATGTCGATAATTTATATAGGCTAGAAGGATGGTGTTGCAAACTTCTGATGTGTATTTCCAAATTTCCTGCATAGTCTATTTCATAGAATTTTCCTGTAACTTAAAAGTTCATGCTGATTTTGTCTTTGTGTGTTTGACATTGTAACTACAATGGTTGATTGGATATTCTTTGTCAACTTTCAAATCATGTAATTCATGTCAGATATGTTGGAATTTTTGTTCATGTGTAAAGCTATCAAGTACCGATACCTAATTGGTTACACAACTGTTTCATAATGAAAATCTTGATCTCTGATTCATTGGAGAACTGTTTACGCTTGTCTGAACCAAGACTAACTGACTACTCACTGCTAAGGATTAGAAATTACATTTACTCAAATCACATTCTGGTAAAAAAGATCATGACTACTATAAACTGCTACCACTCTTCCACCACTTTGCTAACACTTTTCTACCATTTGACTCTCACTTTTGCTCTTACTTTAAACTGCACATACTACAAACAATCATTTTTATTATCGAGTTAACTTTACTAGAGATTAGTTTATGGTTAACTGTTGACATGGAAGTATCAACGACTAGCTATGGTAAGCCATGTGCTTACTATAAAGGATATGCATATATTGTAAAAAGAACTAATAAAAATGGAACTGTTATTTGGTGCTGTTCGAAACAACGATCTAAAAAGTGTCGAGGAATGATTAAGACAAAAGGCTCCAACATACTAATTTCAATCGATCATCATTGTAAATCTCAAAATAATACTCATTTAAATGGACAAAATACTCTAACCAAGGTAAAAAAAGCAAGACCAAGAAAAAAATAGTGTGGCTCAAGATAGTGCTTTGTTTGTTAAAGAGCATTTATTATCTCCTGAAAAAGACATGTTAGGACAGTCGTTAACGTCTAAGAAACCTCTAACACTATCAAAGACAACACAAACTGTGCCAAAGGTTGTTGCATTGCAAGATGAACAAAAAGGATTAGATAGTAATAGTGATGATGATTATATTGATGATAATTATATTGATGATGATAACCATGATGATGATGATGATTATGATGATAATGATGATGATGATAATGGTTTACACCCAAAAAAATCATTTGTTAAATTTGTTTACTGGAACAATCCCAGTAAGCTAATCCAGCGGCTTCAGTACTTGCATACCTGTAAACAGGCTGGTCATACTAAATATGAGGAAGAACTTTTGGATATAGAAAATGAGCTTCGTAATGCTAAAATTATAGTGTAATGAATCCATGTAACCGCTTAAACTATTTCTTAACAATACATGTAATATTTTCTACCACTTTGCTACCACTTTTCTAGTTTGCTACCACTTTTCTACCACTTTGCTACCACTTTTCTACTACTTTTCTGCCACTTTTCTACCACTTTGCTACCACTTTTCTACCACTATGTTACCAATTGTCTACCACTTTGCTACCACGTTTCTACCACTTTTCTATCACTTTAAACTGTACATATTAAATATAAAAGCCAACGCTAAATAATTCTATTACCAGAACAGAGATAACCTTTGTAGTGTGCAAATCATACTAACAGGTTAGTTACTACTTTGGAACTTACTACAACTAACCGAGGTAAACAACATGTACTCTATAAAGGCTACTCTTATAACTATAGACGACAAAATGTAAAAGGAATACTATTCTGGCAATGCTCAAAACAGAGGTCAACAAACTGTCGAGGCAATATGAAAAGTAGAAATGGTGTGGTTTTAAGTGTGAGTGATCATCAATGTAGTGCTCCAGACAAAACACTAATAATGTTGACAAAAAAATCATCAGAATGCTAAAAAGTTAGTACAAGAGAAAGATGTAGCTACTCAAAATAGTGCATTGTTTGTTGAGCAACGTTTAACCCCTGTTGTAAAAGTTATGTTGTATCCATCTTCCACGCCTCAAGAGTCATCAACATCACAGACTATGCAAGAAGTAGTGTTGTTGTTGTTTTAAGGGGCTGAACTACAAAGTCATCTGCCCTTGATATGCAAGTGGATCGAAAAGGACTAGATAGTTATAGACAAAAGAGAGTTGTAGTTTGTATATAACTATTGTACAAGTACTTACATTAAATAAATAAAAATAGTGTATGTGTATTGTCTGTTTTTCTTAATTGCTATCCCTATGTCCCACTATTAATGCAATTGTTAACCATCAACAGTCTCTGACTATGTTCGCAAAGAGAGTGACCTTAAACAATACACTCTATCTATGGTTTGTGTACCGAGTACACAATAATACAGTGTGGTCAAGCCATGTTGAGGCAATAGTTATATCAGGTAAGGGATTCGAACCCTTGCTTTCTTGTACAGAAAATTTGAACTTAAGTCAAACACCATAACCACTCGGTCAACCTGACAGTTACTAATTTAATTATTTTTGTGGACTTGAGTGTTTATAAAACTTTTTCCAGTATACATTGACTAAACCACTTGTTTGTTTTGAAATATAGATTTTGTTTTGTTTGACCATAACATTGCAGTTATGAGTCTTGTGAACTGGGTGTTTAATATAGGGTTAAAGGCATTTTAAAATAATTTTAGAAAAACTCTTAGGTATCGTGTCATGGGTTTTAGTAATGCATTACTGTTCGTTGACTAACATTTACCGTTACACAACATTATTTTGGTGAGCTCTACATGTTGTTGTTTGAGTCGTCAGTCTTTTGACTGGTTTGATGCAGATCTCCATGCCTCCCTCCCCCGAGCGAATCGTCTCATCTCTATATAGCTACCACACCCTACATTCCAGGCTATCTGTTTAACATATTATAACCTTGGATCTCCCATACAAGCTCTTGGGTTCAATTCCTAGATTTAACACAAACTTTTAAAAGCGGTATGACAACTAAAACTAGTCTACTCAGTCTCGGGTGGTCCAAATAAGTAGAGAGGGTTTGATTCACACCTCAACCATAGACCACCATGTTCTTTTTTTTAAATAATGATAGCCATTTGTTCAATTTCACATTTCACACATTGCAATTTGTCAATTTTCCATTTGCATTTTTTTTAATGACAGTTTGATGTTTTTCAATTTCATGATATGGAAACATGGATTTTTCCATTTTCATATTTACACATTTGTCAATTTCCCGTTTGCATATATTTTCTTAAATGTCCGTTCATGGTTTTTAAATTTTGTCTATATGGAAACATGGATTTTCCATTTTGCTGTTTACAAATTTTTTATATATTTATTTTGTGTATGTTGAAAAAAATCGATATTTCCAAAACAAGATTTTTTATTTTTCATTTTATAATTTTGTAAATGATCTTAATGTGAGTGCTTGACCATGGATTTTCCATTTTGCTTTTTACAAATTTTTTATATATTTATTTTGTGTATGTTGAAAAACGAAATTTCCAAAACAAGATTTTTTATTTTTCATTTTATGACTTTGTAAATGATCTTAATGTGAGTGCATGACCATGGCAATAATACAGTCTATCTATGTGTTAGCGGAACCATAGAGTCTTATTACTACTGCAAGTAAGAATGTTTTACAAAATAACGGCTATCTACCACTGCATTTGAAAAACAAAACTATTGAAAAAACAAAAATACTATTTACCATTCATTCATATATAAGTGTTAATTCTCCCTCTCCCCACTCTACCTCATCGTATTTTCTTTGGTCAAACAATCAATGCTACCCATACATACACAAGCTTTCTATATCTCTCTCTATATATATGTTTTCTCTGCTCCACAAGATAAAAATTATGGTTGCTGGATTGTATCCTGCACTGTTTATGCGACATACCATTGCCAGTTCATAAAACCGTTAGGTAGTTCTCTACACATAGCGATTTTACCACTGCTCTACCTACGCCTTTTGCTTGTTTGGCTTTTTTACAAGCGATAGGCAGCATTAACTGTATATCAAACCCAGTCCACCTTTGTATTTGCAATCTAAGTAATAATTTGAAAAGAGACAAGTGTAATCAGTTTTAAACATTATCTCTGCTTTTTTGTTTGTTTGTTTGTTTGTTTATGACATGTATATTAACCTAAAATCAAACCCTAGTCTACCTTAGTGAAAGGCTAACAGTTTAACCACTGCGTCACCATACCCTTCTTTCTTAGTTTGATTCATTCTAGGCCTTAGAGCTAGAAATCGAGTTACGATCTCCAGTGCAAGAGGCACATGTGCTCACCACTATAGCATGTAATGGTTAGCTGGTAACATTAGACAAACGAAAATGATTGTATTTCTGTTAGCCAAGCATTTCTGTCATTTGCCTACTGTGTGAGCACTGCCAGCAAGACAGTTTAGTTTAGAACAAGCGTGTGTGTGTGTGTGTATAGATTATTAGCCTCAAGTATTTAAAGCTTGTTGTGTGTAGCGACCATCTTGCTCAGTAACCACTGAGTAAGTTTTAACAGTTAACTCATAAAAACAGCATAGGATAGTTTGGTAGTGTGTGGTTCATGTACTTGGGAATATGCATTAGCACCTTGCGCTAGCTTTACCTTACCCTCTAGAGGTAGAGCGTTATCCCTTCCTTTGGACATTGCCAATGACTGCATTCCCCCACAAGTTTTACACTTAAGCCCTTGGCTTGTTCCTGATTAGGTTTGGTTTGCTTTAGGCTTGGTTTGGTTCAGTTTAGTTTAATGTAGTCACCATTTTTTTTATTTTTAGCTACACTCTTTAACCAATTAATTATTGATAGTCTACTCTTAATTCTTGAATCGATAAATTGAATTTTGTGTGCACCGTTTGTCAATCCATGCCTACAACCTATACTCCCTATGTACTACAGTCAGATCTGAAAACAAGTTCCAATGGTCAAAGACGTGTCAGTCTCCATACATATATCCTACAATAATTCTTTCTTTACCTAGCTAGATTTCGTCACTCACAGTAAACATCTTACATTATGGGTTTGCAATATATTAAGAAAAGCAAAAGTCCATGATCTTGTTGTTTTGGGTCTTTTTTGGGGAAATTCATAAGCCATAAAAAGAATGACATCATGTCAAGTTCTGAGTGGATCTTGTATGTCAAAATCCCATTATCGGTTTATAAAATCTCAAGGCCATGCCCTAGCAGTTTTGGATTATTTCAATCAATGAGTCCACCATAGGAAACATCGAAAAAATAAATACCCTTAAAACAAGTCGTCACATGACCCTCTCCGAACAATGCTTCGCAAAATATAAATTCATCCATTGAACATTGAACATGATCGGCGACATCATCCTAGCTCCCCCCTCCCACCATGGTTGCCATATCGTTTGACCTTCAAGTGTCGTCAGCATCTCTGTGCTTTTTTCATTGCCCTGTTGTCAAGTCAAGTCAATGCATTCCAATAAGCTCAAATAACATTCACATCCTGTCAGTCTGCCCCTGCAAGTTTGTTTTCTATACTCACTTCAAGCAACATATAACCAAGTTCTGTTTGTTCTATCTAAAGCCAACTTCATCGAATCAAGGAATTATCATTTGTCATGTCACTCATAATCGTTTACACGTTAAAGACCCCCTTCAGGGGGTTTAGGAATTAGGAATTCCATCATAGGAAAAATCAGAAAACGAACCCTCGACCCGCCGTCTCATCGAAATAGCGAATACTGTATTGGTATATCACCACCGTGGCCAGTAATAGCTTCGTTGAAACACGTGTCCAGTGGTATCGTCTCTTTCTATCTACAACCACTCGTCATGAACACTTTAGACAAATTTAAGAAAAGTTTTAAAAACTGAAATGTTTTCAACATAAGTGTCGTTAGGCCCTTTCGCATTTTTTAAAACATAAATACTATATTCGAAAGGGAGAGAGGGGAGGGGCGTCACCCCGAGTCCTACGACCCCTCGTATACGTCTCTGGCGTTATTGGTTTGTGAGATATAACAGAAAGTCTAAAATCACAGTTTTACAACAAAAAATTATGTTTCCCTCATTCTCAAAAACTTTAACCTATTACAAAAATAAAGAGGGTTTCGAGACAAGCCATTTGACACGTCATAGGACCAAATCCAACCATGCATTCGTGAAATATCAGAAAAGTCTAAAATCATGGTTTTACCCCCAAAAAGCCTGTTTCCCTCATTCTCAAAACTCTAACCTATTAATACCATGTATAGGGCTTCGAGACAAGCGATTTGACACGTCACACGTCCAAATCCGACCTTGCGTTTGAGAGATATCGGCAAACTTCGTAGGAAAGTAGGCGACTATCTGGCTCTCTCCTCACCACCAAAACCTCTTCTTATCAATCATTTTTTTCAAAGAGCTTGCCCTCTTACAAAAATCCCAAGTGCGCATGCGTAAAAAACAAAAACAAAGATGTTCATCCATAGCGGCAGCCATAAAAACGCATGCGCTATATGAGCAACAACATTTAAGTTCATTTTAGCAGCGCACCTTATACATGTCGCATTTGAAAAGAGACTTTCACTAAAAAATTACAATTTCACCCCCTAGTAGGGGTAGGTTTTATTTAGGGGTTGAAATGAGTGGTCCATTGGAAAGAGGGCGTCAACCCGAGTCCAACGACACCTCATTTGTCAAAATCGGACCATGCGTTCGAGTGATATCGACTTTGCCCCTGAATGTATTGCGGGTTAGTATGTGACGTCAGAGGGAGAGGTGGTGGTAGGGGGCAGAATCGGCCTCCCCCCCCCCTACTGGTGAGCTACAAGTTCCGTTCAATTTCAAGTAGTTCCAACTTTCGCTACCAGATATCAATGATACCTAGTGGTGAACGTCGGAGCTTTGATACAGCGTTCTGACGAAATCTAACCTAACAATTTTGCTTTGCACAAGTTTAGTCTGTGAAAGGATCTTTTACATGCCATAAATCTATTACATGCGACCGCCGGCTTTACTTCCCCTCCGAAGGAAGGCATACTGAAGGATTCTTAACGCTCTTAAAAAATCCGACGACTTCGGCCGGGTTTGAACCCACTATCTTGGGCACAGCAGTTCAGCATGCTACCGACTACGCCACCGAAGCTGATTATGAGAGGGTACCTCTAGGTCATTGAATGTCATTCGGGGATCTCCTGACCCAAATTCCCCAAGACTCGGGTAAAGGATTCTGTGATGTCACAAGGGGATTCCCCAAAGTCACGTGATTTCACGAGAAAGCTCCTCAAGGGTATTGAATGTCATTCGGGGATGTCCTGACCCACATTCCCCAAGATTCGGGTAAAGGACTCCGTAATGTCACAAGGGGATTCCCCAAAGTCACGTGACCACTCGAGAAGACTCCTCAAGGGTAATGAATGTCGCTCGGGGATGTCCTGAACCAAATTCCCCAAGATTCGGGTAAAAGACTCCGTGATGTCACAAGGGGATTCCCCCAAATTCACATGACTCTCGAGAAGGCTCCTCAAGGGTATTGAATGTCATTCGGGGATGCCCTGACCCAAATTCCCCAAGATTCGGGTAAAGGACCCCGTGATGTCACAAGGGGATTACCCAAAGTCACATGACTCACGAGAAAGCTCCTCAAAGGTATTGAATGTCATTCGGGGATGTCCTGACCCAAATTCCCCAAAATTCGGGTAAAGGACTCCGTGATGTCTCAAGGGGATTCCCAAAAGTCACGTGGCCTCACGAGAAAGCTCCTCAAAGGTATTGAATGTCATTCGGGGTTGTCCTGACCCAAATTCCCCAAAATTCGTGTAAAGGACTCCGTGATGTCACAAGGGGATTCCCCAAAATCACGCGACTTCACGAGAAGACTCCTCAAGGGTGTTGAATGTCATTCGGGGATGTCCTGACCCAAATTCCCCAAGATTTGGGTAAAGGATTCCGTGATGTCACAAGGGGATTCCCCAAAGTCACGTGATTTCACGAGAAAGCTCCTCAAGGGCACTGAATGTCATTCGGGGATGTCCTGACCCACATTCCCCAAGATTCGGGTAAAGGACTCCGTAATGTCACAAGGGGATTCCCCAAAGTCACGTGACCACTCGAGAAGACTCCTCAAGGGTAATGAATGCCATTCGGGGATGTCCTGACCCAAATTACCCAAGATTCGGGTAAAGGACTCCGTGATGTCACGAGGTGATTCCCCAAAGTCACATTAGTCACGTGAAGGCTCCTCAAGGGTATTGAATGTCATTCGGGGATATCCTGACCCAAATTCCCCAAGATTCGGGTAAAGGACCCCGTGATGTCACAAGGGGATTCCCCAAAATCACATGACTCACGAGAATGCTCCTCAAGGGTATTGAATGTCATTCGGGGATGTCCTGACCCAAATTCCCCTAGATTCGGGTAAAGGACTCCGTGATGTCACAAGGGGATTCCCGAAAGTCACGTGACTCACGAGAAGGCTCCCCTCAATGTCATTCGGGGATGTCCTGACCCAAATTCCCCAAGATTCGGGTAAAGGACCCCATGACGTCACGAGTGGATTCCAGTGAGAATCTTTCCTTTAAAATCCTAGCCTCTAATATAAACTAACGCAATACTACAACCAACACAATGACAATAGTTGTCGAGTAGGTATTGGCGTGTTCAGGTGACATCCTAGCTATTGAGCTGAACTCGACTCACTCTGTGTCTTGGATGTCGTAACGTCTGACAGAGCGCCGTCTACAATGTAAGCGGATTTGACTAACTTTCACGTGTTTTATAGCTTTGCCCTAACGTTATTGAAGGGCCAGACTCCAGAGAGTTTAGTCATACCAGGTGGCGCAATTGCTCCATTCCTTGAATAGAAGTGACCCGCATTCGCTAACGATAGAATGGGATGCCTAATAACTGATTTTCACAGGGTAACACAGTATGCAGGCAGATTACATATTAATAATACAAACGAATATTTTCATTTAGCCGGCCCCGTGGTGTTGGGGTAGCACGCCTGCCTCTCACCCGGAGGCCCAGGGTTCGATTCCTGGCTCCGTCAGGAATTTTAGAAACTGACGTGAGGGTTTGAACGGGGTGCACACAGGCTCGTGAGGCCAAGTGAGTAACTGTCTGACAGTGAGGCAGAGCCCCGGTAACGAGATCCAAGATAAACGGCCGAGGGGACCCGATGCGCTGACCACGCGTCACCTCAATATCTGCAGGCTGGGCAGCGGTCGCTTGGTATGCCTATGCCTGACATGTGCTGTAGTGCCAGGGGTTGTTATTATTACATTTTCATTTGTGGCTGTTTTAACTTTCAGCGTTTGCGAGCCTCTGTTTGCAAACAAGTCACTCCCATGATGCCCTATTAGAAGTTAGCATTGCGGCCTCCTCTGCTTCGACACTTCTCACTTTAAAATCGTTAAGAGCCGGCCGGAGTTGGGACGACCGGCCGCCAGCTCAGCTCTTGTTGTAACATGGGTCAAAAGTTTGTGAAACGATTTATAAAGAAACGGGACAAGGTAAAATTATTTTGTTTCTATAGCGTACTGTAGTATTTTATACACTTTTCATCAGTGCAAAAGCATATCGAACAGGAATACAAAGATAGTTTTAAAAAGTGTAGTTAAAACCACAATTCTCCATATAAAATAGAGTTCTGAACTGCGTTTTTCCTAAACTCTACTATGTCTTCAGATGATGTTGAAAACAGAAACAAACTCCACTGCAAGACAGCTTATAGTTTTCTCTAGAACGCTACTGAAACATATTTTAAAATTAAGAACTCTGTATATGTTTAATCGTGATATTTAAAAAGAAAAGCATATAGACTCGTTAATGCTAGCCAATGTTGAGTGCTGGTAGTTCATCCGGATTCCGTCAGATGTCGCGTCGCCAAGTCCTGTCCTTGAAACAGGATTAAGACAGGGACAGAGACAGTTTGCCTCAGGCCAACTCAGGCTTTCCCTCGTGCAGGGGAGTGGGTACATCATCACACGCCTCTCTTTTACAACGAGCAGCGGACAAGTTCATTCCACGACGGTATTGCTATTGTCTTAGAAGGTGCACTATAGTACAAGACAGCTGCACAGAAAAAAAACTTTTGTTCCAAAAACTGTGCTATGGTTGGCTTTTTGTAAATCGTTAGAAAAGCTCAAAAACAGCTTAACTCTGAATTGTAGAATAATTTGCACGATCATTTTGTCGGAAAACTCAAAAACACATTGAAAAGCGTTTTTCTCTGAATCGACGTATTTTAAAGAAAAGTTTTTTAAACAAAAAATGTAGAGGACATTGTCACCTACAATTCGTCTCATTGAGGTCATGTCATATGTTTTGAAATGCAGAAGCTAGGTGGCGCCAAAGTTTCCAAAAAAGTGTTTTTTCACTTGTTGTCCTAGAAAAAATGTTCTGTTCTCAAAAGAGAGAATCAGAAATTTGTTCCTTTCAAAATTGTCTACAACATTTATTGAAACATTTTTTTCTTCCGCCTTACCGTTCCAAAGTTATAGTCTGCCGAAGTGTGAAAATTGTGCTATTCAGATGGCGCAAAGGTTAATTTGTGTACAGATATGATTGTTTGAGCTAATTAACAAACAGCCCGCGTCCTGTTTGACCGAGCCTTAGGCAACTGTCCGACACCGGTCCCTGTCTAAATTATGCCCACCGCTCTTTCCGCAGTAACAATAGTAGCCTTCACTACGCAGCGTTGCATTTGCTGCCCTATAACTTTGGAACGATAAGTCGGAGGAAACACACGTTTAAATAAATGTTGCAGACAATTTTGAGAGGAAAAAAATTCTGATTCACTCTATTGTGAAAAAAAACCCTTTTTTTTTTCTAGGACAAAAGGTGAAAAAACACTTTTTTGGAAATTTTGGCGCCACCTAGCTTCTGCATTTCAAAACGTATGACATGACCTCAATGAGACGAATTGTAGGTGACAATGTCCTCTACATTTTTTGTTTAAAAATCTTTTCTTTAAAATACGTCGATTCAGAGAAAAACGCCTTTCAATGTTTTTTTTTTTTTTAGTTTTCCGACAAAATGATCGTGCAAATTATTCTAAAATTTAGAGTTAGGCTTTTTTGTGCTTTTCTAACGATTTACAAAAAGCCAACCATAGCACAGTTTTTGGAACAAAACCATTCCAGCTGTACTGTACTAATATAATTTTAATGAAAACTGGTAAACTGAAACAACTGACAGATGTGCTGAATAGACGTAATATCCTCATTCTTGCTTTACAAGAAACTCGATACACCGACGAAGATGCTTTTGAGTCTGAGGGATATAGAATTTACAAAGGGAAAGCTGGCATCAAAACCAAACAAAACAGTACTATACTTGGAACAGCTTTTATGATTAAACAAAACTTAACAGAATCAATAACAAATTTTACATCTTCATCAGAACGAATTTCACTTCTCTCATTTCGATCAGGAAACAAAGGCTATACTATAATCAATGTTCATGCTCCCACCAATGAGGACAATAAGAAAAATCCAGAAAATGTTGAAGAGTTTTGGGAAATGTTGGAACATGAATCATCAAAGATACCTTATCATCACGTTAAAATCTTAGTGGGTGACTTTAATGCACAGATTGGAAGAGAGAGAAAATTTAGAAACATAGTGGGTGACTTCCCAGCTCACAACCGCACTAACAGAAATGGAAAGAGACTCATAAGTTTCTGCAGACTATTTGATCTTAAATTAATGTCAACCTTTTTTAGGAAATTACCGAGGAGAAAGAAAACATGGTGCTCTCCAAATCCACATTTAGGTTCATATCAATTGGATCATGTAGCAATTACAAAACAGAACTTTAGAGAAATCATGAATGTTAGAGTAAGGAGAGGATTAAATATTGATTCTGACCATTTTTTGTCTGAGATCAAAACTAAATTCCAACCAAATAAATCCAAGCCAAAAATTCCAAAAATTCCTAAAATAGACACAAAAGTTTTATCAGAAAATAAGACTGAATTTATCAATAAACTGCATACTAAAGATAAGAGTAACTGGGAAGAGATCAGAGATGTAATGATAGAATCAGCCAAAGAATTGGGACAGCCTCCAAGGAAAAGGAAACACCGATGGTGGAATACAACATGTGATGCAGCGATCGAACGTAGATTAGCGGCTTGGCAGTTATGGAATTCCAGGAAACGAGAAGATGACTGGATTAATTTTGTAGAGATCAGAAAGCTAACATCCAAAATCATCAGGATAGAGAAACGTAATTATGATAAGAAGCGATTGGAAGAGATAGATATAGATTTTAAAAAGAACAACACCAGACAATTCTACAAAGTATTTCGAGAGGAGATCCAAGGATACAATCCAATGAACCTCCATTTCAAGGATTCAACTGGTAGACTGGTCACTAATAATAAAGACAACTGCGAGTTACTAGCTAAATACTTTGAGGAACTTCTTAATTGCGAGGAACCTTTAGAAAGACTACAGTTTACATCACCACAAAAAGAGAACCCTCCGTCAGAACCACCAACTGTCCAACAAATAGAACAATATATTGACAATCTTAAAAATAATAAGGCACCTGGTGAGGATGGGATACTAACTGAAATGTTGAAACTCGGTGGTAAATTTGTAGCTGAAGCTTTACACAAAGTTATCAAGGAATGTTGGGAAAAAGGAACAATTCCAAATGATTGGAAACAGGCAATAATCCATCCCTTGCACAAGAAAGGAGATAAGACAAACCCCAACAATTATAGAGGTATTTCCTTACAGCCAATCGCATACAAAGTTCTTTCTAAAGCATTGCTACACAATCTGGAAGAACAAGCAGAACATACTATCGGCGAATACCAAGCCGGATTTAGAAAAGGGAGATATTGTCCAGAGCAAATTTTCAATCTCAAAACAATCCATAGAATCAGAACAATACGTAACCTCAACACAGTTGTATCTTTCATTGATTTCAGAAAGGCTTATGATTCAATAGACAGACAGTCTGTATTCCTAACGCTAGCAGAATTAGGGATAGATAAAAATACCAGACAACTGGTTGAACAAACACTAACAAATACAACCTCAAGAGTTAAATTTCTAAACGACATTTCAGAACCCTTCCAAATCAAAACCGGAGTTAGACAAGGTGATGGACTTTCACCACTTCTATTTAATTTGATATTAAACAAAATCATGAAGGAATGGAAACTTAAATTATGCGAAAGAAACATTGAAGGGGTCCATTTGGGGCAAGGAAAAGGAAGATTTGAGGTGAAATGTCTTGCCTTTGCTGATGACATAGCAATCATTTCAGAAAACAGATTTCATGCACAAATAATGGTTGAAACCCTACATGAAATAGCAATAAAAACTGGTCTTCAGATTTCGTATGAAAAAACCAAATATATTGAACACAGACACAATGGAGAAAAATATCTAACAACTCAACATGGACAGATTCAAAGAGTTGATAAATTTAAATATTTGGGAGAATGGATCCAGTCAAATGGACTTGATAACACATCCTGCAAGGAGAGATTCAGAAAGATGGAAAATGCCTATAAACTCACCCAACATAGATACAACAAACGATCAATTTCATTCCAGGCAAAAATCAGGCACTACACAACTGTAATTAAACCAGAGGTATTATACGGATCAGAATGTTTAACGTTGAACAAAAGAGGTGAACAAGAGGAACTGGAAAAGAAAGAAAGGAAAATACTTAGGAAAATTTTGGGTCCCCAAAAGAATAAAGATATTTGGATGAAGAGAAAAAATGAAGACCTTTACCGAAATGTGGAAAAAATTACAGACTCAATTAAAAGACGGAGACTACAATTTTATGGTCACCTCCATAGAATGGATAGCAGCAGGCTAACTAAGAAAATTTTTGACTACATCTCCAAATTAAAAAACACCACTAGATGTCTGGAAGAGATACGGTGTGATCTGCAAACACTGAAGATCACAAACAACATCATTTCTAATAGGGTGGAATTCCGGCGACTGATCACTACTGCAGATTTTTCGATTCTGCAAGTTCCACATCAACCACGGAGAGTGTTATCAGCGGAACAGAGGCAGGCCATCAGCCAACGTATGAAGAAGTTTTGGGAAGAAAAGAAAAAACGAAACAATGTACCGCAGTCTTGGGTTCAAAGCGGTCTATAATTGGCCAAATTCTAAATATATATATATATATATATATAATTTTAATGTACACGTTACGCTTTTTACCGTTCAACATGTTTTAATAGTACAGTGACTTAAAAAAAATAGAAACACTATGTAATGTGCCCGGTTGGGCTTGTTGGTGAATACGTTGTTAGGTAGATCTCATTAGAAAGCTAACTATTGCAATGGATGTTTCGACTTCCGGAAAATTTCGACATATCTTCGCGTTTCACATCCCCCAGACCCCAAAACCACCGTCAGTTCAAAAGTTTATATATAATTTATATATATATATATATATATATATATATATATATATATATATATATGCTTTTTGTGGACACGATAACTGCCGTAATTTTGCACCAATCACTTTGAATATTTTACGTAATATGTACCCCTTTAGAATCTCGGTCGAGTTCGTTAACGGGCGAAATCGGTCGCAGGGGGGAAATGGGGGGCTTTTTTTTTATTTCCAAAAAGTGAAATATCGCCATAACTCTCTTAATACGTGAAATATCGAATCCATTAAAAGTTCATACTATGTGTCGGATAAGGGCCAAAAATGTATGTTTAGAAAGTTTTTTGATAGCACCAACCATTTACCAAAAGGGTGGGAAAAAGTGGGTTTTTCGGGAAACAATAATCATATCTCTGTTAATAGGCACAATATCAAAACCGTACAAAATGGACAATATTCCCCTAATAATTACCTAAAACGTTTGTTTGAAAGAATTTTTGATATGACCCACCATTACGCCAAGGGATGAGAAAAATGATTTCGGAATTATAAGAAAATGCCAAGAGCCATCAGAGGTTACCATTAGTTAGTTAGTTAGTTAGTTAGTTATTGTTGTTTTAAGGGGCGGAACTACGAGGTCATCTGCCCCAAAGGTTACCATGACAACGCTTCTAGATTGATAAGGGATGAGCTATCAGAGGTTGCCATGACAACGCCATTGCACGAGATCACATTCAGTTTTCCATCTGACTGTGGGAAGCGGCTTAGGTGACGTAACTGGTAGCATGCCGAACTTCTATGCCCAAGGTCGCGGGTTCAAAGCTGGCCGAAATCATCGGATTTTCTAAGAGCGCTAAAAATCCCTCAGTATGCTTTCCTTCGGAGGGTAAGTTCCAACGTTGCTGGTTGCGGTGGCATCTAGTAGCCAAGTTCACAGCTAGGTGTCGTTGACGGTAGTGGTAGCAAAATTGCGAACTACTACTTGAAATTGACTGTCTGCAGTTCTTACCTGAATTACAGACTAATACAGCCATCACAATTTACACCGTTTATCAGACAGATTCTACACACACCCAAAGTACACGGGGTTACAAGACCGCGTTGTCGCAGCCCCTAAACTGAGGAACTAACCAACATCTCTGCGGGAGATATAATTTTGCGTGATGAAGTAACAGACTGTTAGATAGTTACACATCAGTGTCGAAACCGTGCATAAGGACAGTGTGACCACAAGTATAAAAATGGACCCCAAATGACAAGAAGGTTACCGTGCCCATAAGACAATAAAATGTTAAAAATAGGCATGGAAAGACGAAAAAAAAAAGTTAACTAAGCTCCAATTGTAAAATACTTTCTCGAAATAAATGAGGTCTGGTTGGTTGGTTCCTCAGTTTAGGGGCTGCGACAACGCGGCCATGTAGCCCCGTGTACTTGGGGTGTGTGTAGAATCTGTCTGATATCCGCAGTTAATTGTGATGACTGTATTAATGTGTGTTTCTGTTTCATAATTCAAGTAAGGACTGCAGACTTTGAATTTTCAAGTAGTTCCTACTTTTGCCGCCACCGTCAACAACTACTAGTTCAGAACTTCGCTACTAGATGCCACCGCAGTCGGCTCCTGGCGACGAACGTAGGAACCGGAGCCATTTTTAACCTAATTTAGCCTCACACAGGTGTATTTAGTGGAAGGTTCTTTAACATGCCATAAATCTATGACATGGGACCACCGGCTTTACTTCCCCTCCGAAGGAAGGCTAAATGAGGTCTGATCGTTTACGAAAACCTGCACATTTTTCCTATTATAGCCTATCCCGTAGTTTGCCCGGTGAAATCTACCTCCGGCTTCCGGCGTGCCGAGATGACTTGTTTTTAATCAAATGCCCATCATACACGAACAATATTATCCCGGAAGAGGCTATACAATTAAAGTGGGGGAAAAGGAGAAATAGGAAACTTCGACATCAAACACAATTTTTACTACCATACTCAAGGGCAGCTTCATACTACAAGAAGACAATGTTGTCTGTTTGCAGTATGGAACCCAAAAAGAATAACAACGGAACTCAAGAGAGATGATGAATTTTGGGAGAGTATTCTTCCCCGTTACTTGACCGGTCTTACAAACATGTCATCCTTCCCGAGATTATGGACTCAAGACAGAGTAGATGTATGCCAATATGAAACTCGGTTAACATTATTAAACACCCTCTATTTTACTGAGTACTGGTAATGTTCCAGGCGCTGTCGGAGTGGTGTGTTTATATGCTACTAGCTGAAGTACCCGTGCTTCGCTACGCGTCATAAATAAATTAAAATGTGAAGGTGACAGTTAAAACAGGGGATAGGCGAGGTGCTGCGCAGAGGGACATTAGGGATGGAACATTTTGTCCAACTACACCGCTCGGCGTTGACCGTGTTTTATAGCACAAATTTAGGTTTTACTCGCTAACTGTTGCAGATACCTTTCGGATAGAAAATGTAATTTTAAACCTCGCATATGCCATCAAAAGTTTGCTATTTCTTAGCGTTCTCTTTTTATTTGAAATGGAAATATGAAAGTTTGAAACCAAAGGGTGTAGTGACGTCACTAAAATGGTCGCCATTTTAAATAGTGCAAAGTATTCAAATCAAAAGTAACCTATATGTTAACCAGGCAAAGCAGCTACTTCCATGTAAAATTCACGTAAATCGGACCAGTGGTACTTGCGAGATTGAGTAATACACAGACACACACCATCTCAATTTTAGCCTCGCATCGCTCGCGTCATAGTCGTATCATATTGTTTTTCAATGAAATGCAGGTTTAACCCCGTTAACACCCCTTTAGAACCTGAATACCCAAAAATCCCTCCTTAGTAGACGTTTTCGACACACAACAAACAAACATATCCCCAAAATATCATTCTTCTAACTTGAATAGTTTTGGTTGGTCGATGAGACCAAACATCCAAAAATCCTTCCTTAGTGGACGTTTTTCTTCCAGAAGTTCACCCCTCCCCATATGCCCCTTAAATTGCATTTATGAAAACACGGTCGAACACCTATTTATTTTATTTATTCATTTGTTTATTTATTTTTAAGCTGATAGATTTCCTCCGAGTTTCAGACTCCTCCCTATGTCGTTTAAGAGATACACGCTCAGTTAGGAATCTTTCAACCCCCACTTTTCATCCCTTTCACCTCATAATATACACTACATCGAAAAACCATTAGACATGTGTCAGCTTATTTTTAATGATTAGTATATGTGCCAAGTATCACATCCCCAAATGAAACCACTCGTGAGATATTGTTATTCAATGGAAAGCACGTTTACCCCCTTAACACCTCTTTAGAACCTGAATATCCAAAACTCTTTCCTTAGTGGACGTTTTCGACATACAACGAACATATCCCCAAAATTTCATGTTTCTAACTTCAATAATTTTGTCTGGGCGATGATGAGTGAGTGAGTCAGTCAAGACATTTTCTTTCATTTATTTTTGATAATTTCACCCCTCCCCATGAACCCCTTAAATTGGATTTATGAAACAAACGGTCAAACACCTATTTACTTATTTAAAGCTGTTTTCCCCCTGAGTTTGATGAGTGAGTAAGTGAGTCAATCAGTTAGGACACTTTCTTTCCTGTTTTTTTCCCCAGAATTTCACCCCTCTCCAAGGGCCCCTTAAATTGGATTTATGAAAAAACGTTCGAACACCTATTTACTTCGTATTTTAAGCTGTTTTTTTCCACCGAATTTCAAACTTCACGCCTATGTCGTTTAAGAGATACACGCTCCGTCAAGAATCCCTCAACCCCCAATTTTCACCCCTTTCACCTCATAATATACACCACATCGATAAACCCTTAGACATATGTCTGATTATTTTTAATGATTAGTTTATATATCGAATATCACATCCCCAAACAAACAACTCATGAGATATCGTTATTCAATGAAATGCACGTTTACCCCCTTGACACGTCTCTAAAACCCGAATAAACAAAAATCATTCCTTAGTTAACGTTTTCGACATACAGCGAACATTTTCCCAAAATTTCATGTTTCCAACTTTAATAGTTTTTGCTGGGCGTGATGAGTGAGTGAGTAAGACAGGACATTTTCTTTCATTTATTTTACCAGAATTTCACCCCTCCCCATGGGCCCCTTAAATTGGATTGATTAAAAAACGCTTGAACACCTATTAACTTATTCCTTAAGCTGTCTTTTTCCCCTGAGTCAGTCGGTTAGGACACTTTCTCTCCTTTTTTTCCCCCAGAATTTCACCCCACCCCATTGGCCCCTTAAATTAATTTATGAAAAAACAGTCGAAAACCGATTTACTTACTTTATAAGCTGATTTTTTTTTTCGCTGAGTTTCAAATTTCTCGCCTATGTCGTTTAAGAGATAGGCCTACACGCTCCATTAGGAATCCTTCAACCCCCACTTTTCAGCCCTTTCACCTCATAATAATACACCACATCTGCGTATTTTTAATGATTAGTTTATATGCCGAGTATCACATCCACAAATGAAACCACTCGTGAGATATTGATATTCAATGAATGCAGGTTTAACCACCTTAAGACCCCTTTAGAACCCGAATATCCAAAAAACCTCCCTTAGTGTACGGTTTTGACATACAACGAACATATCCCCGAAATGTCATGTTTCCAACTTCAATATTTTTGGCTGGGCGATGATGAGTGAGTGAATGAGTCAGGACATTTCCTTTCAATTTTTTTTTCTTCAGAATTTCACCCCTCCCGATGAACCCCTTCAATTTGATTGAAAAACAAACTGTCGAAAAGCTATTTACTTACTTTAAAGCAGTTTTTCCCGTGAGTTTGATGAGTGAGTCAGTCAGTCAATCAGTTAGGACACTTTCTTTCCTGTCCCTCCCCCCGAATTTCACCCCTCCCCATGGGCCCCTTAAATTGGATTTATGGAAAAGCGGTCAAACACATATTTACTTATTTTTATGATGATTTTTTTTTCCGCTGAGTTTCAAACTCCTCGCCTATGTCGTTTAAGAGATACACGCTCCGTTAGGAATCTTTCAATCCCCAATTTTCACCCCTTTAACCTCATAAACACATCGAAAAACCCTCAGACACTTGTCTTGTTACTTTTTAATGATAAGTTTATATGCCGTGTATCACATCCCCCAATGAAACCAATCGGGAGATATAGTTAATCAATTAAATGCAGGTTTAACCCCCTTAAGACCCCTTTAGAACCTGAATATCCGAAAATCCTCCCTTAGTAGACGGTTTTGACATGCAATGAACATATCCCCAAACTGTCATGTTTCTAACTTCAATAATTTTGGCTAGGCGATGATGAGTGAGTGAGTAAGTGAGTGAGTCTGGACATTTTCTTTCAATTTTCTTTTTTCAGAATTTCACCCCTCCCCATGAACCCCTTAAATTTGATTTATGAAAAAAAACTGTCGAAAAGCTATTTACTTACTTTAAAGCAGTTTTTCCCCCTGAGTTTGATGAGTGAGCCAGTCAGTCAATCAGTTAGGACTATTTCTTTCCTGTTCCCCCCCTCCCCCAGAATTTCATCTCTCCCCATGGGCCCCTTAAATTGGATTTATGAAAAAACTGTCAAACACATATTTACTTCTTTTTTATGTTGATTTTTTTTCGCTGTGTTTCAAACTCCTCGCCTATGTCGTTTAAGAGACACACGCTCCGTTAAGAATCTTTTAATCCCCACTTTTCACCCCTTTCACCTCATAATATACACCACATCGAAAAACCCTCAGACACATGTCTTCTTATTTTTAATGATGAGTTTATATGCCGAGTATCACATCCCCCCATGAAACCAATCGGGAGATATTGCTATTCAATTAAATGCAGGTCTACCCCCTTAACACCCCTTTAGAACCTGAATAGCCAAAATTTCTCTCTTAGTGGGCATTTGCGGCCCTTGAGGAAGCTGCATACCAGATTTCATTCCAATCCGTTCGGTGGTTTCTGAGATTTCGTGATGAATAAATGAATGAGTGAGTGAGTGAGTGAGTGAGTGGTATTTGAAAAATATATAGTAGAAAGAAGATAGTGTCAAGTCTTTGTTATGCTAAACTCGGTTGACAGTGCTGTGTGAGCAGTTGAGTAACTAACGGGATTTCAAGTAAAGATCCTAATTTTCTATACCGGTAGTGCTGAGCGCAATTGGCATCAAGTCGGCCGTGTCTCGACTTGAGCTATGTATCCATGGAAACTATCTATCTTGCCATTCCTTCATGAGTATATTTTATGATTTAATTAGCCTGTTTTTGAGTGAAAAAGGGCCAAAATCAGAAGAATGAGAAAGACTATCGAAAATTCATGTAGCCAGCGGTTCCTTCTGGGTCCTATACTATGTGTATGCAAAATATGGTTGAGATTGGTGGAACGGTGTAGATTTGTATACGGAACCAACATATATACATACATACATACATACATACAGACTTTCACTTTTATATGTTAGATAGAAAGATGCACGACAATTATTACGCAGTGTGTATTCACTACCGAAATCAATTCCTCACTTCTGTGTGGTATAGCTTTCTGAAGATTGTTAGGACTTGAGTTCAGATTGTTATATATTTCAAAATATATTATGGCCCAAATACAGTACGTATATTAAGAAACCAAAGATCTATCCCGGCATTATTTTTAAACATAAATGGTTAATTCTAATTCATTATCTGTTCATAACGTCTACGTATCTAGTCGGGGACTATACGATTCCGACGTTACTTCATTTCTTTGGGGAACGTAATGGTGCAGTGGTCAAGCTGCTTGGCTTTCACCAAGGTTCGATTCCCGGCGAATGAGATTTTCGAAGTGGAATATCACGTCCTGTGGTTCAGATTCCACGTAAAAATGAAGGTTCCGTAGCTCTGATCGCGAGATTAACGGTCACGTAAAACTACAAGCTTCATTCATTCTCCATGTCTATGAAATTGGTGGGGCGGGGGTGGAGTCCAGTCGCGTATAGCATAATTTTTACAACTATACTGTTTCTTGATATCCCCTTTTAATATATACTGTGCTATGGATAAACCAGCCCTTGGCGCAGTGGCCAGCAATGTTGGCTGCTACCTCAGAGGTCCCGGGTTTGATTCCCGTCTTTGCCAAGAATTTAAAAGTATTGGTATGGTCTGGTGCGGGGTCTCCCAGTCACGTGATGCTAAGTGGGAACCTGCCGGATGCTGTGGCTCATATTTATAATATTGGTTTTACGTCCCTTTTAACAACTGTGGCTTTTAGAGACGCCGGGGTGCCGGAATTTTGCTCCGAATAGGATCTTTAACGTGCCAGTAAATCTGCTGACACGTCTCCTTCGTATTTGCGCACCCTCAAATGCCAGCTGACTGAGCCGGGTTTCGATCCCGCTACCTTGCACACAGCAGGCGAGAACGTTACCGCTGAGCCACGCAGCCAGTCGCTGTGGCTCAGGACGCCTGTTAGTTGTCCCTTGATACAGCCAGGAACTCTAATTGGGTATCTACTGTATATCCCTTGTGGATATGTCACTCATTGATCTTGAGGTATATAAATAATTCTTGATTATTCAGTCCATTTATTGGGGGATAAAATGTGTATGCACTCTTCATCTCTCAAATGTTATGGTCTTGAGGTTCTTTACTTTAGGAGGCAACGCGGTCAGGTTGAAGTATATTCAGGCATAATCATTGGCCGAGAGTAAGATGGATGAAAACCAGTGTGGCTTTAGACTACATCGAGGATGTCAGGATCATTTTTTTTTAGTATTCACCAAATGTTTGAGGAATACTACGAGAGGAATAGACTTTTGTGTTTTGTAGATCTAGAGAAGGCGTAAGAAAGAGTACCAAGGGAAAAGAAACTGAGGATTCTGAGGGATTATGGTATCCAGGGATGGCTGCTACAGGCAATCAAAAGTACCGTATTTGTGTTTGTAATGAAACTGCAGTGAGAGTTGATGGTATGATGAGTTCTTGGTGTAAGTTGTTACAGGAATAGGCTGAAATCTTTCACCACTATTTTTTTTAATATAGGCTATACTTGTCTTTTGTAGCTTTTCAGTCCGTCAACACGATTGTAGGGCGGGGAACAAGATATAAATATGTAAAAACACTACTGGAAAAAATACATGTATTAGTTATCCTAATTATCACAATTGCACCATACTTGTTAATTAATAGTGATGTGATAATCGTGGGAAACAGATTTTAGTTTTCTATCCCTAGAGCAACTGAATTTGTAGTTTATAAACATTTCTTGATTGTTGGTGAGGAAGAGGCAATGCGAATGGAAGAGCTGAAGCAACTCAGTCCCGATAATAATATGCTATAGCTTATCGTTGAAGTTAATCCTTTATGTTGAGAAATGTAATTTCAAAAAATAAATTCTACATTTTGTTTAAATATCTTCTTTGTTCAGTATAAAAGAAAAAATAACTTTTCATGGTGACAACAACACGTAAATTTAATTCTAGGAAATCAACTAGGGAGTAGGATTCCTTACGTATCTCTTCGATGTTATCGTAAACACGATGAGTTATATTTAAAAAAAGTTGTTGAAAATTTATTTTTTAACTTTTTTCAGGAATTAGTTTAGTCTGGACGATTCATAATCACAATTAAGGTTAGTATGAAGATGTTTATGAAAGTAAATGATTGAATATACACAATCTAATGGAGCATGATCAACAACTACGACGGCGTGAAACCTTATTGTGTTACCGTTTCGAACTTCGCAACATAGGCGAGGTAAGGGAGGCCTGTAGGGAAATGGTAGAGTTTAGAGAAAAAAAAAGAAAAGTCAACCCCTGGCACTATCCAGCCCATGACGGGCTAAGGCCGACCAAGCGACCGCTGCCCAGCCATTTGGCCTGCAGATATTGGGGTGACACGTGATCAGCGCATCGGGTCCCCTCGGCCGTTAATCTTGGTATTCGTGATCGGGGCGCTGTCTCACTGTCAGACAGCTACTCAATTGTCCTCACGAGGCTGAGTGCACCCCGTTCCAACCCTCACGTCAGTTTTAAAATCCCTGACGGAGCCGGGGATCGAACCCGGGGCCTCCGGGCGAGAGGCAGGCTAGAGAATATCATTTTAATTTCTTTCTGCGTTATCACATTAAGCATAACATACTGTTTTAAAGACCATATCGTGGTGTAGCGTTCTTGTGTGTCACCCCGGAGGCAAGGCCTTGGAGAGCGGTGATGGGCCCTGGGGCTGGAGTTTCCTGGCCGCACCCCACTCCCACCCCCACCACTATTGCCGAATTATGTAATATTCATTTATAACCCTCCTACATTTGCAGAAACTGATAGTAATTTTAGAAATATTATTATTAATAATAATATAGGGCTGAACAGACGGGTCCACACCGGGCAAGATCCCGATGATAATAATAATTATAATAATAATTATTATTATTTTAATAATAAAGACTTACCAAGATGATATAAAATATAGACTACACAATAGGAATGGAGTTCAACATTGAAACAAAAGCCCACGGGTTCGAACCCACTTGTTTACCGAGTTCGGAGATAGCTTGGGACCCATGACCTTAGCAAGTGTAGCTACTGCGGTCGGTCACTGCGCATCCTTATAACCACCTGTAAAACACGTTTCTCCGTGCGAGGACTAGTTCCCGTATTTTTTTTGAAACTCATTGGTGCATTTCAAAGTAGTTGTTGCGGCATCGTGGTCATCTAGCCCCGTGTACTAGGCGTGTGTTTGGAATTTGTCTAATTACCCGTCTTATTGTGATGGCTGTATTAGTGTGTGTATTTGTGATTCAGATGAAGATTGTGAAGGAATCAGCTGAATTTGTCTGGAGTAGAAGTGATAATAATAATAATAATAATAGAGGGCTGTGACTTGGTGAGGCTGATCGGATCGAGGCTCCTCCTATTTATATAGTTTGTTTAGTTATTTCATGTCTACTTGAGTGTTTTATGGTTTGGAAGATGTTTATTAGTGACTTACTGACAGTACACAGTGTTTAATAGTGATTGTGCGAGGTTTTTATAGTGATATTTGAACATCATATGTCTGTGCATGAAACTTGTTTACGTGGTTGCCTAGGGATTGCTGGTACAGGTTAGGTTAACATTACCACAAATACTTCGTTTAAAATAGTTTAATCTATGCCCTGTATTGTGTGTTTATTACTCCGTTTACTCAAGTAGTCCAATTGAGCCCCTATTACAGATATTCATTGTGTAATGTCGTTTATTTCATTAGAAACGGAGGTTACGATCGAGTGAATTGATATCAGTTGGATCACATATGTACAAAGAACCTCGGTCGATCAGTCAAACTAACACACTGGCATTCACAGGAATGTTGTAAACCTTGCCATAGGTATAAAAGGCAATACCCAGTGTCTTACGACAATGGTGAATTCTGAATTAATTAAACGCCCGCTACCGGAGGATCGTCCGGGCACGTCTAGTTCTGGCGCAGGACGTGACAGTTTACAAGCCACCAGTAATGGCAGGTTGTGGATGCAGCGGACAACTGCCATTTCATCTGAAGAAACCCCCGCTGCCAACGAAAATTCTGCTGATACCCAACATCAACAGATCAGCACCGCCGAAAGTGCTTTGCAGAATTCATTTGCAACCACCAAGGCTGGCCGCAGTAGACAACGCATGCAATGGACACGTGAAATGAATACAGACGTCATGCGTTTCTACTTCCTAGCTACAGACATGGAAAGAAATCTGACTGGATATAGAACTTCTCTGCATTCTAAGTTTATAAGTAAATACTCCCACTTGAATATCACAGAACAGCGAGTAAGTGATCAGCGTAGAACCATAATAAGGAACAGTCTCCTAAGCGAATTTGAAATTCAACAGATTAAAGATGGGGTTCTCTCAGAACTACAACCCATGCAGGAGACCAATAATGAAGTTCATCCTGCCGTAAACATAGACACCACACCACGTCAAGGTACTGCAAAAAGTAATAAATCTTCCGTAGTCGAAATTGAAGGCAATAGTAACACACTGGAGGATCGTGGAAATGTGATGAATATTTTACAGATAGAATTAATGGAATGGGAAGATAGTGATCCAAATTCAAGGAGTATTATTCCCAAGCTAAGATTTAAAAATAATAGCAGACATATAATTGAGGATGTAAACAATTGCTTGGCAGCTTTCTTAGAAACAGTAGATAATCTTACGGACTTCCATTTGCTCATATACTGCGCAGCTGTTACTGTGTTATCACTCCATAACCAGGTGCCCAGCAACCAAAACTTCAGTCCTCGTACAGAAAGAATACCTCCATGGGAACGACGAATCAATAATAAAATAATGTCGTTGCGTAATGTAATAGGTCTGCTCACACAATATGCTTCAGGTAATAGAACTCGAAAGATCACTTCAAAAATCATGAGGATAATTCCGAACATAAAAAACAAAGGGAAGCAAGAAATCCTGAATATCATGGACGACTACAAGCAAAAACTGGCAGTACAAGCAGCAAAACTCAAGAGATACAAGGAAAGTTATCAGAGAAGAACACAAAATTATCTCTTCAGAGCTAATGAGAAAACTTTCTACGCGAATCTTGATGGCAGCCGTGAACCAACAATCTCTAAAACACCGAATGAGGAGGAAATAAGCAACTTTTGGCGTAATGTTTGGTCAAACCCGGTGCAGCATAAAGAAGATGCAGAATGGATACATAAAATCAACGAGAAGCACTCACGCATTAATCAAACGCAAGAGTTAGTCATTAATGAACAGGACATCCAAATAGCCATCAGCAAAACACACAGCTGGAAATCTCCGGGACCAGACAAAATTCAGAACTATTGGTACAAAATATTTACCAGCACACACAGAAAATTAGCTGATCTTGTATCTCAGGTAATCTATGATCCCGAAGAGTTCCCACACTTTCTCACAGAGGGACGAACCTACATATTGCCTAAGAGTGCTGACTCAGCTAATCCAGCAAACTACAGACCAATAACCTGTTTGCCGACGCTCTACAAGATCATCACATCGGTCATCACAAATGTAATTTATGGTCACATGTACCAGCATAGCATCTTGACAGAGGAGCAAAAGGGTTGTAAGAGAGGCGGCCAAGGCTGCAAGGAACAGCTCACCATTGACAGTGTGATTATACACCAAGCACAGAAGCAACAACGTAACCTCTTCTTGGCTTATATCGACTATAGAAAAGCATTCGATACGGTGCCCCACAGCTGGCTCATCCATACCCTTCAGATATACCGGGTAAACAAGACACTCATCAACTTCCTTGCTATCATTATGCAATTTTGGCGTACCAAAATCATCCTGAAATCTAACATCACTACCACTGAAACAGAGGTCATACCCATCAAACGTAGTATATTTCAAGGTGATGCCTTAATTGCACTGTGGTTTTGTTTATGCCTCAACCCTTTATCAGAGATTCTAAAGATGAACAACTACGGATACCAAATAAAAGAAAATAAACAAAATCTTCTCAAAGTAAATCACCTCTTTTATATGGATGACATAAAATTGTATGCAGCAAATAGGAACCAACTGACATCACTCATCAATATAACAGATAACATTTCGAAGGACATTTGCATGGAGTTTGGGACTGGCAAATGCAAAATCAACAGCATCAACAAAGGACAGTGGTGTAGAACAGAGGGAATAAGCATAAGAGCTGATGAGCGAATAGACAACATGGGGAAATATGAAACATATAAATATCTAGGATTTGAGCAAGTAGTTGGAATCGACAGTAAATCTGAGAAGGAGAAACTCTACCAGAAATTTAATCATAGACTTCGACTTCTGCTGAAAACCAAGCTTAGTGCTCATAACCTAACAAAAGCTATCAATTCATATGCTATATCTGTGCTGATGTATTCGTTTGGTGTTTTTAAATTGTCTCAAACAGACCTAGAGAACATTAACCGCACAATAAGAACTATGTTTACGAAACACAGAATGTTGCATCCCAATGCTTGTATAGAGAGAGTAACAACACCCAGAAATGAAGGAGGCAGAGGTATTCTTGATGCTATAGCTCTGCACAATCAACAAGTTATACATCTAAGGAATTACTTTCATTCTCGGAAAGATACCAGTGTTTTACATCGAGCGGTAGCACAAGCTGACTTCAACCACACTCCTTTGAATCTCCATGAAGGAAATTTCGTCATGAAAGACAAGAACACACTGAACAGAGAGAAGGTGCAGAGATGGGCTGGAAAATAACTTCATGGCAGATTCTACAACCAGTGCAATGACAAGAAAATTGACAAACAGCTTTCGAACACTTGGTTGTCAAGGGGAGAGCTGTTTCCAGAAACTGAGGGATTTAACCAGGCGATACAAGACAAAGTTATCACCACAAAAAGTTATAGGAAACACATCCTGAAAGATCAGACTGTTATAGATGATGAATGCAGGAAGTGCAATACCGGTCCAGAAACCATAGAGCATATTACCAGCAGCTGCAGAATTCTAGCGCCAACATCTTACACTGAGAGCTATAACGATGTTGCCAAAGTCATTCATCAAGAACTCGCCCTAATCCGATCTCTCATACACGACAGGACGCCTTATTACAAATACTCTCCAGAAAGTGTGATGGAAAACGAAGATTACAAGCTGTATTGGGATCGCACTATTCAAACAGACAAAACAACTCCTCATAATAGACCAGACATAACTTTAACTGATAAGAAGAACCATCACACGTACTTGATTGACATATCTGTTCCGAATGACCATAATATCCACCATAAATACAGAGAAAAGATTGAAAAATATACTCCTCTAGCTATGGAGGTTGCTAGAATCTGGAGACAAAAAAATGTGACGATTCTTCCTTTCCTCCTTTCTCCCACTGGCCTGACACCTAAATCCTTTTCAGTAAATCTAGCTACACTAAATCTTCCCATATTCACCCATACTATTGCACAAAAGGCTGCAATTCTGAAAACCTGCAGCATCGTTAGAGGGTTTTTGAATACACATTAGGATTTTTCTTTGGACCCTCTTGTGAAAAAGAGACGTGGAAAATAAGAAGAGAAGACAAAATTAACTGTCAAACATCCATGCTATTCGAAAATGTATGCAATAGGCTTAAGTGTTACTTGACTCATTTTCTTGTACGTAATGTACCGATATGAGTCATGGTACTGCCCCCGTAATTGAATTATATAGAGACCACGGTGGCTATATTGAAATTATAAGGAAAGTTATGGCTGTCATAGTTATAACGTGGGTAGTCATGACGTAAGCACGGATGACGCAAATGTTATGCCAGCAGGCTACTTGAGCTGAGATTCTCAGTGACGTCAGCATTTAGTCGAGAATGTTCCAAGATTTACGACGCAGTCGCAGGAAACGAGGAATTCTGCTGAGGAAGAAACTATGCTATTGGAGGGGAGGCTTGAACCAATCAACGATAGTTTAAAGGAAGACGGAGATTGCTGAAACTATGGTATTTTTATTACTTTTGGAATGCAGAATTGTGGAAATCCATTTGCAGTAAAAGCATTGATTTGGAATTTTGGTGAAATTTATTTTCAGTTTTTGAATTTTGAAAATCCGTCATGTATTAACGAAGTTGGAACTTTTAGCGATGACGCAGTATCACGCTTTGGAAGGGATGGAAACGCCCCTCGTGAAGTTAATAAAAGGGCTTGCGCAGAAGAGAGGAGCCTCTTTCGTTCTCCGATTATTCTGAGATCTCATTCTCAGATCATCGAAGTCTATTGTGAAAGTTCTTTTCTTATACATTCATTATAGTGAGACGTCGAAGTGAACAGCAGTGAAAAGAATCGTCTTTATAACGCGTGGCGAGGCCACTATATTAACGAGATCCAAGTCAAACTAGGTGAAGTTGAAACGGACCTTAGAAAGCTTCTACAAGTTTAGCTTCGAACAGTTAGCGGTCACCGATAAGCTAATTGTATTGTGCTGTGCTTCATAAAGTAATAGAGAAAAGCTGAACAATTTCGACCGATTAGTTTAAAAGATATTAGCAGTTTTATACGACTGACAAAAGTGATTATCTCGCCACAAGAGAAGCACTTTTGTATAGCCAGAATCAACGCAACGGCTGACGCTGCGAGTGGAATAGAAAGACTTCAGATTGCTTGGTTACACAACGCTACAGTATAATGGAGCAATTTAATACGGCAGTTTGTTCTTCTAACACTACAACCGAAGAGCAGATGGAAGGCTAAAGGGCTTATTGCAATTGGGACATATTTCAACGGAGTAAGATAGCGACATGGAACTTCGCTAATTGCTATTCCACACAAGCGAACATGCGGTGAATACCATCTACACCCATGTTTCGTAATTAAAGGCTGAATACCATCGAACAGCCATGAAAACAATTTCATACTCTGAATATGAATAATTTCTTCGGAAATTTCTACAAAACTTCATGACGATTGTCTACTGGAACTTCAGGGAATTTTTCAAGAGAGGTCAGGGGTGTCCCGACTCACAAAGAAGATTATTGCCGGAAGGATGTCTATTCGTCTTCAAGGAGCAGAGCGATTTCCGGAGAAGGAAGCAGTTCGATTCTCCGAGGGTGCTATTTCCTATTTCGAGGATGGAGCTCAGCTTTAACGTGGTGAAATGGATCCATCAGCAGTCTTCTTTGGGGAATTTTCCTCTGGAACGTCAATCGGCAGATAAGGTAGTCGTGAACGTTTATTGTATTTGAGTTTATTAATGATGTTTGAGCAACCATTTTTCCCATATTTTTATCCTCATGTTTTTTGCCCTATTTTCTTGTTGAGATTCTTATTCTCAGTACTCCTTGTTGAGTTATGCCTTTTTCGACGATTTATTAAGACATTGTTATGTCATGGGCATAGTTAATGATTTTGAATCAGTTGAGACTGATATTTAGAATATTCAGTAATTAATATTTTTTGTAGTCACGATTTGACTGTAAGTTAATGATTTTTAATGGCAGATTTAAATTCAGACAGCGTGTCATTTTATTAAAGTAATTCTACCCCAGTTTAATTACTTTGACCAATTTTCTGTCATCATCAAGAAGGAAGAACATTTAAATGATTTTAGAGCGTTAAAATCTCTTACGTTGTCGACGATCTTGGAAATACTAGTCGTTATTTGAATTGATTGCAACACAGACATTTATCGTCAGTTATGAATGAACATTGCATCATAGACACTTTTGTGAAAGATTAACGTTAATAATGAATTATTGAATGCATTAAAGTCAAGAACTTTTGTTAGAAAATTTTTCTCAATTAGAGAATTATATAACGATGTTTGCATTCCCCAGTCTAATTGGATTCTATTCGACTACTTTGCATTTTAGTCGCACTTTATTTGATGATAGTATTTTCATACTACAATTCTTTTAAGATGTTAATCTTAAATTTTGATAGACCAGACAGGCGTATATAAGCGTATTCACTATTAAATTTGTTTGTGATTGGCAAGTTTTGACTTCATTTCGGTTCATGAATGAAATCCACGAAGGTTAAATAGAAAAACAGTTTTGAAACAATTAATGATTATAAAAAATTTTAAGTGGAACTATAAATGTATAATCGTTAGTGCAGCGCGTGTTGAAAGTCGCTGAGGTATAATGCCCTTGAATATGAAGGAGGTTCCCACAGGAATTAATGTTAAAGAATTATTTGTGGAAGTTTTGTAAGTTATGTGGAAGTTTTTAATGCCATTTAGATTAATATATGATGATTTTGGGCATATTTTTAATGCAGATTGTGCATTAACTTGTTAGCGAAGGATTTTCCGCTGGAGTAAGATTGTCATAGTTCGTTGAAAATTAATCAAGTGAATTTACTGTTATAATTAACACGAGTTTTGAAAGAATTTGAGATAAGATTTTGAATGAAGGTTGCCGTCACAAATCATTATTAAAACCTTTATTAAACCAGATTATGACATTAACATGTATAACTAACCTTCATTGGTCGATTATATTAAACACGATTATGAAAATTACCAACCGAATGAACATGTGGTTAATGTATTTCTTAAATTAATAATTTAAACAATTTAAATGTTAATATTGTAAATAATTGCTGTAAATATTTTTGAAAATAATGTGAAACGAGAGTGATGTTAAAGGCGTGCTTATAATATTTTTATTGTCTTTGACAAATATTATAAACAATTTCTAATTGTTATAAATAATTTATGTGATTTTGTTATAAACATTTAAGAGCTAATTAAACATTTGGATTGAAGTTAACAAGTTTAAGGAATTAACATAATGATCCAATAGGATGTGAGTAAAGTACTTGAAAGATTTGCGTAAATAATGTGAGTTGTCTTGTAGACATTTAAAAGCTTGAGAGAACAAGCTGTATTCTTACGTAACATAGCATGTGAGAAGGGAATGCATTTGACCAGTATGCAACAGGCTGGAGGGTAGCCCGCAGCTGTGCCAACATCTGGTTCTCAGAGAGTGAGGTCGTCCACACTCTGGCCTTGCGACTATAAATACCATTCTCATGTTTATTAAAAGGAAACCAAATGCTCTATATATATGTCACACCCTGACGTCCTTTTCCAATCCAATAGTGTTATGAATATTACGTTATTTGGAGCTCTTGGGAGCTAAAATTGTTCTATATCATGTTGTATGATAAAAATTTGCAAGTCCTACTGGAGGACGTAGTCAGATTGACTTGGGCTACTGATAGCCACGTTGATTTTGTTGTGTTAGTAAAATCATACCCTTTATTAGAAATAAAGCTTTTGTACAGTTCAAAGTTCTCGTCTTCGTCTTGGTTCATTTTTAAATGTCATGGTGGAGGTTATTGTGTGAACAGACTTTTAGTGATCCTGTTGTCAACTCAAACCCCGAGATAATTAAGAGGTAAGTAACGGTAAGTATGAACCCCCGTCTATTTTGGTGTGTTCCACAATGATTTCCTGTGAACTTCTGTGCTCTTATCTCGATAGTATCTGTCAGTGCCATTTTCATTGATGTAACTGTGCCGGTGCGATTGATAATTGGCAATCCGATTGAGGGGGCGGATATCTGACAGCCTACTATCCAGGTAAACGGGGACAGTACCGACTGTAAGTTGAGTAAATAAAGAGATAATAATAATTTTATTGTTTTACGTCCCTTTTACCATCTGTAGTTTTAGGAGACACTGGGGTGCCGGAAGTTTGCCAAAAGGGGGATCTTTAACCTGCCAGTAAATTCACTGACACGGCTCCCTCGCATTCGCGCACGCTCAAATGCCAGCTGGCTGTGTCAGGAATCGATCCTGTAACCTTGGGCACAGCAAGCGAGAACGTTACCCTGATCCACGCAGTCAGCCGAGTAGAGTTGAGAAACCATGGAAAACCACTTCCAAAATGGCTGAGATGGGAATCGAAACCACACCTTTCCAGTTTTGCCTCACGGGGCATTCCAGCCTTCAGAAAAGAATGAATCGAATTTTTTGTCAGCGCCGGGAATCGAACCAGAACCTCCGGGGCGACAGCCAAGAATACTAGCCGGTACATCACGAGGAAGACTAAGCATGTTTCAGTCACTTGTGAATTCCGTAGTTTAAGTACAGTATTAGCTTATCTATAGCAAAATATTTCGGCCATTCAATTGAAAGTATACAATCACTTCGAACTTTCTAGTCGCGTTATTCCTGAGGCACAATGCCACGAGACTGCAATAATTCCCCAGTGTTTGGACTCAAGCAGTTTGGACTTTCTTGAACTTGAAACACCCTCACTGTTAGGGGATGGGGGTAGTCCGTGCTGATACCTATGTACAGGCCATGTAACTACTAGGCGAGAGCGACTACAATGAAACTAGTGGCAATGTTTTGAAATGAAATGTGAAATGGGATCTGAGTACGACCGCCTCTTAAGGGGAGGTTGTAAGCCCTATCTTCGCCATGTTAAATTTGTCAACTTCATGTTCCTTTTTCTCATTAAGTATTTGACCAATTGAAACAAAACCTTACAGATATTTAGATCTATATTTTATCTTTAAAGGGTTGTTTTTGGAAATGGGTATGTTTGTAAATAATATTTTTTTAGAGGTTAAATTTTTCAACTTTTTTATCTATGAAAACATAAAATACGGTATTATTTTTAGCCTATTTTCAATTTTGAAAAAATAGGCTTATGAGATCACCTTTTGTCCGTGTGTGTGTGCGCGCGCGTGTGTGTGTGTGTTTGTGAGGTGTGTGTGTGTCCCCCTAATAAAATCTAAACGGCTGGAGCGAATTCAATGAAACTCGGTAAGTTCATAGCGCTATTCCCGGTGACCTCGACCGTGCCCTTCAAATTATGTTATGTCTCACCAATCCAACATGGCGGCTGTGCAAAATATTTCACTAGCATTCAATATCTCCGAAACAATTACCGATATCGCCCTGAAATTGTGTACGGTGATAAAGGGCACTACAAGAAGTTCATCGATGAGTATTTGAAAAACCTGGTGACTACAAAACCAACATGGCGGCCAAGCGACCTTGAGACTTTTAAATAGACTTTTCTCGCGATTTAACTATCCAAACGTAATGAAACTTGGTACAGCAATTGTTTACACACATTGTAATGCACTGGAGTCTAATTTAGTTCAATTGTTTACATAACCTCAAAATGGCGGCTGTGCGAAATATTTCACTGACATTCTATATCTCCGAAACTATTGCAGATATCACCCTGCAATTTTGTACGGTGATAAAGGGTACTGATACAAGTTTATCTATGTATATTTCATAAACCTATAAAGTACAAAACGAACATGGCTACCAAGCGAATTTGAAATAATTGAATAGACTTTTCTCGTGATTTAACTCCCTGAGCGCAGTGAAATGTGGTACAGTAAATGATTTTGCAGATTGTAATGCACTGCCATCTAATTTAATTCAATTGTTTACATAACCTCAAGATGGCGGCTGTGCGAAATTCTAAAATTAAGTTTTATTTCTTGTGTCGTAATCATGCGATCGAAGTGAAAGTTTGAATATTGAACCTAGGCAATAATTGTCATTGAAAGGTACATAACTCTATGGCCTATACTTATAACAATCCTAAATGGCGAGCTTCCGAATTATTTAGACGGTTCTCAATATCTATGAATATTTTACAGCAACCAAACTGATTTTTTTATGTTCATAGAGACTACGAACATATGTTCACCTATAGGACTTTCAGTAACCTGGTGAGCACAAATCCAACATGGCGGCGACGCGAAGTATAAATATTTAAATGGACGTTTCTCGCGAATTAACTATCCGAGTGCCGTGAAACGTTGCACGTTAAATGCTTATACAAATGTTGATCCACTGGCTTCTAATTTATTTCAATTGTTTGCATAATCGCAAGATGGCTGGTGTGCGTACTTTTAAAATCTCGTTTTTACTTCTCGTGTTCTAATCATGCGATTGAAGTTTGAATACCACACGTACACAATAATCTTAATGTAATAGTACAAGAATAAAAATCCTACCTGGCGACAAACTGAAATATTTAGATGGTTCTCAATATCTACGTATCTGTTACAGCAATTAAACTGAAATTTTGTATGTTGATAGAGGCAATTAACATGAGCAGGATATATGAAAATAGGCTGTCACAGGAAAACATACAATCCTATTGAATTACTGAACAAAAATTCAGAGCGCTATTGTTAATACTTCCTGAGAAAATGGAACATTTGCCTCGAAAAAATCAAAAGTGAAGAAAATGCTCTTCAAGGTAAGTGTGCACCAGGCCCATATTCAGGATCACCTTCTCTGTCCCTCTTCTGGTTTCTTATTAACTTCCTAGCTTATTTAGAGAGAGAAAAGAACGAGAAAGAGAAGAAGGAGCAAGAGAGGAAGAGGAAAATGATCAGGAGAAGAAGGAGAAGGAGAAAGAGAGGAAGGAGCAGGAGAAGAAGGAGGAGGAGAAGAAGAAAGAGAAGAAGTAGCTGGAGACGAATGAGGAGTAGAAGGAGAAAGGGAAGAAGGAGCAAGAGGAGAGGATAAGGAGGAGAAGGATAAATAGAAGAAGGAGCAGGTGGAGGAGAAGAAGGAGTAGGAGGAAAGGAAGGAGAAAGAGAAGAAGGAAGAGAAGGAGGAGCAGGAGAAAGAGAAGAAGGAAGAGATGGGGAAATAGAAGAAGGAGAAGAAGGAGAAGGAGAATGAGGAGGAGCAGTAGGAGGAGAAAGAGAAGTAGGAGGAGAAAGAGAAGAAGGAGCAGGATGAGGAGAAGAAGGAGTAGGAGGAAAGGAAGGAGAAAGAGAAGAAGGAAGAGAAGGAGGAGCAGGAGAAAGAGAAGAAGGAAGAGATGGGGAAATAGAAGAAGGAGAAGAAGGAGAAGGAGAATGAGGAGGAGCAGTAGGAGGAGAAAGAGAAGTAGGAGGAGAAAGAGAAGAAGGAGCAGGAGGAGGAGAAGAAGGAGTAGGAGGAAAGGAAGGAGAAAGAGAAGAAGGAAGAGAAGGAGGAGCAGGAGAAAGAGAAGAAGGAAGAGATGGGGAAATAGAAGAAGGAGAAGGAGAATGAGGAGGAGCAGTAGCAGGAGAAAGAGAAGTAGGAGGAGAAAGAGAAGAAGGAGCAGGAGGAGGAGAAGAAGGAGTAGGAGGAAAGGAAGGAGAAAGAGAAGAAGGAAGAGAAGGAGGAGCAGGAGAAAGAGAAGAAGGAAGAGATGGGGAAATAGAAGAAGGAGAAGAAGGAGAAGGAGAATGAGGAGGAGAAGTAGGAGGAGAAAGAGAAGAAGGAGCAGGAGCAGGTGGAGGAGCAGAAGAGTGAGTTTGTTTCATCGCTCGCCGCATGAGTCACAACTGCCCCCGGGCTGGCCTGTGCTCTGCCTCAGTGTATTGCGTGCGCCTTATGCAACAGGACTACTAGGACAATGGGATGGTCCAGAATATTCGTGACTCAGCCAGCGATGGAAGCCTCGAGAAGCCGTGAACCCTGGATGGGTCTAGAAGCATTTATTGAGTCACCGGCCTGCTATATAAGAGCGACCTGCCAAGCGGTGTGTGTGTGTGTGTTTTTCGAGCTAGTGCGAGCGTTTATCCTGAGCGACAGAAGTGTGTTGACGTGACTTGCGAAACCCCTAGTGAGCTGATTCTCTTGACAGCGAGGGAGTGAGAAGCATACAGGGGACTGCCTGTTTTTTGAGCGAGTGTGATTTCACTGAGCGACAGAGGTATTGTGGCGAAGTGCCGTGCGAGTTACGAAATCCAGTGACATTGTTTCCCCAGCTTGTGGACAGTGAAGCAGCGTGTAGCAGGTTATCGTAAGTAACTGTTGTTTGTGCACATAAGGAAGAGGTGCAGGTATTCCACGGGTCTCATTAGTGGAGGATTAGCTGCATGACTAAGTGAAAGGGGCAAGAGCGCTCCATAAGGAAGAGACTTGAGGAAACTGGAGTAAGGTTCTAATTGCTTGTATTTGCTGTTGAGTGGTGTATCTTTCTGGCCGCAATAAAGTTAATTATTTCTTTAAAGGAACAATCTGTGTTGTGCTTCAACCCACCGTAATCCAGTTAACAAAAGTGCCACTAGGGGGGTGGCATGTAACAACTGGTGTCAGAAGTGGGATTACGAACTCAAGCACAAGCACAACACCTGACGGTCCTGGTTTCAAAACCCGAGCAGGTCATTTCTCTCTAATTTTCCTGTGAGTGCATGCCCTTTACTAGACAAACAACTAAAATGGAAGCGCAATTTGCAGCATTGCTAGAAAAGTTAAGTGGCATGGAAGCCAAGATGGAAGACGGCCAGAAGAACTTAGCCAAGGACCTAACTTCTAAATTAGAAGACGGCCAGAAGAAATTAGCCAAGGACCTGAAGGATGACCTGAAGAAGATGGAAGACGGCCAGAAGAACTTAGCCAAGGACCTGAAGGATGGCCAGTAGAAGATGGAAGACGGCCAGACTAAGCTAGCACAAGACCTGAAGAAATTAGAACGGGGCCTACGTGAGGAAGTCACGGCAGTGGAAAAGAAGTTCGAAGCCTTACAAGTGGAAGTTGCCGAGCTGCGCCGACGCCCGCTGATGGGGGTGGAGGAGAAATTCAACGCCTTACAAAAGGAAATTGCTGAGCTGAGCCAACGCCCGCCGACGGGGGTGGAAGCGAGATTCAACGCTCTTCAAGAGGAAGTTGCCGAGCTGCGCCGACGCCCGCCCACAGGCACACCGGGAATATCAGGAGCGGGACAGAGCAGAGTGACGCCCCCAACCTTCGACGGAAAGGTCCCGTGGAGCACCTATTTATGTCAGTTCGAGGCAGCCTGTTCCATAAACAAACTCACAGCCGTAACAGTATATTATAAATTGGACTTCAGGCGATCAAAATAACATAAAATCTAAAATTCCACTTTTTGACCCAAAACAGCTTACAACCTCCTCTTAAACACTAAATCTTAACCGTCGCCTCCTAGGTCTACCTCTACTCCTCTTGCCCTCTACAGCTCAACTCATTACCCTCTTAGGTAATCTCTCCCTCCCCACATGACCCCACCATTTGAGTCTGCTCATACGAACAGCTTGTCTATTTCTAACTTAGCCTTTGTCTCTTCATCGCTCAGTTAGTTATTGAAGTTTTAAGGGGAGGAACTACAAGGTCATCGGCCCCTCTTAACGCAGATTAAGGAATACAAATTTGGAATGAATTTTAAAATTTAGAGTTTGACACCTAAATTTGAAGAGACCGAATAGTAATGAATCAAAAAAATATATAATAATAAACAGAATTTATGGAATAAACAAAAAATTCAGAATTCAAAAAAGAAAAAAGTATTTGAGTCAATGTACACCCGCTGTCACTTATAAAGCGGATAACGCTATCAGCAGCCACCGCGTCATCGGCTAATATAAGTTTGAGTGTCATCTGCAAACCAAGGTTTCTTCGTAAGTCTGCAAGATCCACACACTCGGTGAAAATGTGGGCCACGGTGAAAACGGCTCCACAGGTACAAAGTGGGGGGTCTTCCCTTCTCATTAGGTACGAGTGGGTGGATCTTGTATGACCTATCCTTAGCCTACACAAAATGACGGATTCCCTCCGTGGCCGGAAAGAGCTCCGCCACACGCGTATATTTCCCTTAATCGCTCTCAGTTTACTGGGCATTTGGGTCAGCTAGCCACTGACTCTCCCAAAATGCCACTACATCGACCTTGCTGTACGGAAGTGAGAGCTGATACATAAGCTGGAGGTAACTGATATGAGGGTAGATGGTAGGTAAGGTAGGAAGGTACTCGTAATGAAAATACAGGGTCTTTGTTTTTGCTTGGCAAGGACATTCTCGCTCACGCGCTCCGCCAGTGACTGCTCAGTTCCCGGCTGCCGCGCTCGCGTATGAGCGGCACGTAGGCTACTATGCAAACCTTCGCTCGACCTTGGCCGCCGGTCCCGGGCCAGGTTGGGGCGTGGTCACCAGCCGTATTCACTCGCTCTTTTGTAGAGTCCCAGCTGTGAACTAATCGGGTGTTTCAGTCTTTCAGTGTTTCATAAAGCTACTGTGTACCGGTACTGTATATGGTGTTGTATAGTGCTGTGATACCTTATGTAAAATATTCATTACCTGAATGTGTATAACTGCACAATACGTACATAAAGTGCAGGAATTCGTGCGCTAGAAGAAGACAAAAGTTTCGAGTGAGATTTCCAGGGGGACCCATTCCTATAAATCGGACAATAAATCAACTGGCTAAGAGATTCAAATGTACAGGTTCAGTAAACAATAAAAATAGACGTAAATGTCGTTATTTCTTTACTGAAGCTAAATTAACCAGAGTAACCGGAAACTTCATAAGGAGATGCCGCTAATGTTTGACAGCGGATGGGGAACATTTTCAGCATCTACTGTAAACATGGTGAGTAAAAATGCATGATACTGGTTTTAAGCGCCGTATTCCGCCGTACATACGCGCGCGCGGCAGTCGGCAATTGAGCCCTCACTGGCGGAGCGCGTGAGCGAGAATGTCCTTGCCAAGCAAAATCAAAGACCCTGTATAAAGGCTAGATGAAGCTGTTTGTTTGAGCCGACTCAGATGGTGGGGTCATGTGAAGAGAATGCTAATGAAGAGAAGAGATAGGTTGGTAGGACACATACTAAGACACCCAGGAATAGCAAGCTTAGTTATGGAAGGAAGGTTTGAGGGTAAGAAATGTAGGGGTAGACCAAGGTTAGAATATGGCTCGGATGTAAGGTGTGAAGCTATGTGGAGGTGAATAGGTTTCCCCCTTCGCCCTTAAAACCCTACAAGGACCAAGGTTTGGTTGTTACACAGAGGACCAATGGGGGAGCTTCTGAGCCCATTCTAAAAATTATGTCATAATTGCGGATTATACTGAGATAAAATATGTAACCCCATTCAAGGAAACCTTCAGTGTAAAATATTAAATTGAAATTAAATTCGCCAAAACATTAAACACAAATCGAACACAAACATATTTCTAGTCAGTGTCAATTTGTAAGCAGATTACTGTTTTCTTGCTTTGTTTCACACAAACTAGTTTCAAAAAGATGATATATTAGCTTTCACGGCCAGTGAATTAAAACTCAGCAATTTTTCTAGGTTAGTGCCGTGTCTTTTGTGGGGTTTCACCTAGGACACCAAGCTGGCTCATCACCAGGCCCCCACATCAGGGGCGTATATACATTTTTTTAGGGGGGGGGGGACTGACTATCCTGGAAAATTGTGAGTATTGTCAGGGGATTGTCACCGCAAAATACCCGTAAATATCAACCAATATCTTAGAGCATATAACTGTGTAATTATTTTAGATAAGAGTGAATTACTGGCAGTACAAAAAAGTTGTAAAATACAACACAATATACAAATAAAATGTTATGCTAAATGAATTTTCCATTATGGCCTGTGGAGTATGAATGGAAAATATCTAAATGCTTGTCAATTCATTAAGCAGAAAGGTAAATAGTCTTTTTTATAAATTGATTATTTATTTCTCAAAAGTGCCTTACTGTGGAATTCTCAGTTTTGCCTCACAAGGCTGAGTGTACCCCTTTCGAGCTCTCAGACCAGAATTAAAATTTCTTGGCAGAGCCGGGAATCGAATTCGGACCTCCGGGGCGGCAGTCAAGAATGCTAGCCACTACACCTCGAGGTAGTCTAATTTAAATCTTAATATAGATCATAACTTAGCCAATAAGTGAAGTTTAGGGTACAACCAAATTTACAATTATTTTATGCTCTTACCAAAACAACACTTTCTTAATTTTTATTGTCCTTTTTGGGGAGGGGAGTCCCACAGCTCCCCCCTTATATACGCCCCTGCCCCACATGAGCAGCGAACTGGGCGCTACCTCCCTTTTTATGGCTGCTTGAGCTTGAGTTATCGCAGTTAAGAGGCGCGCTTCATAAAAAGGCAGTTTGCTACTCCTGTGGCGGTCCCAAGACGGCACAAACCTGAGTTTCAAACATTTTACGCAAACAACCTAATCTATCACGTGACTTGAACATCCATTGTATTTATAAACTAGCAGGTACCCGCGGCCATATTGTTATTCAATGAAATGCAGGTTTAACCCCGTTAACACCCCGTTTAGAACCTGAATATCCAAAAATCCCTCCTAAGTGGACGTTTTCGACACACAACAAACAAATCCCCAAAATATAATTCTTCTAACTTTAATAGTTTTGGTTGGTCGATAAGAGTGAACATCCAAAAATTCTTCCTTAGTGGACGTTTTTCTTCCAGAATTTCACCCCTCCCCATAGATCCCTTATATTGGATTTATGAAAAAACGGTCGAACAACTATTTATTTTAATTATTTATTTTTTTATTTATTTTTAAGCTGATTGATTTCTCCGAGTTTCAAACTATTCGCCTATGTCGTTTAAGAGATACACGCTCCGTTAGGAATCCTTCAACCCCCACTTTTCACCCCTTTCACCTCATAATATACACCACATCGAAAACCCCTCAGACACGTGTCATATGCCGAGTATCACATCCCCCAATGAAACCAATCGGGAGATATCGCTATTCAATGAAATGCAGGTCTACCCCCTTAACAATCACCTGAAACCAAAAATGCATAGGACGAAAACATATATCAAAATATCAAGTTGGTTTCGGACCCAAAAAGACGTGAAAATATAATAAAAGTATTAAAATGAGTATTTTTTGAAATTTAATTCGAATCAATTTTTATGTCATTCCAGGGACTTAGAAAATTCCGGGCAAAAAGTACAAAATCATTAATAATTCCCTAAGTATTCGTCGTATGATGAAATAGCAAGAGACAAAAAAGATGTAATGTATTATTGTCTACAACATAGGCCATGTATAATTTTACATGTTACCTGTTTTTTCCCCCAGAATTTCACCCCTCCCCATGTACCCCTTAAATTTGATTTATGAAAAGAACTGTCGAACAGCTATTTACTTATTTTTAAGCAGTTTTTCCCTCTGAGTTTGATGAGTGAGTCAGTCAGTCAATCGGTAAGGACACTTTCTTTCCTGTCCCCCCCCCCCCCAGAATTTCACCCCTTCCCATGGGCCCCTTAAATTGGATTTATGAAAAAACGGTCAAACACCTATTTACTTATTTTTATGCTGATTATTTTCCGCTGAGTTTCAAACTCCTCGCTTATGTCGTTTAAGAGATACACGCTCCGTTAGGAATCCTTCAACCCCCACTTTTCAACCCTTGCACCTCATAATATACACCACATCGAAAAACCCTCGGACACGTGTCTTCTTATTTTTAATGATGAGTTTATATGCCGAGTATCACATCCCCCAATGAAACCAATCGGGGGATATTGCTATTCAATGAAATGCATGTCTACCCCCTTAACACCCCTTTAGAACCTGAATATCTAAAAATCCTTTCTTAGTGGGCGTTTGCGGCCCTTGAGGAAGCGGCATACCAAATTTCATTCCAATCCGTTGGGTGGTTTCTGAGATTTCGTGATGAATGAATCAGTGAGTGAGTGGTATTTGAGCTTTATATAGTAGATAGACAAACTGGTCCTCGTTTGGGCCAAGGGAGGGTCTCACAGGCCCATAACGGGTTTGATTACCTTTCTAGGGTAAGAAAATCGCTTTAAAATGATTTAGTTTATTACGATAGTCAACTTATGACTCAAATATCAATATGATTTATTCACAACAATTTAAAACATTACGTCCCATTAGAAAAAGCAATTTATTCTGACTGTGAGCTTCCGAGGCTCCTCCGTGTTCCTTGTAGGGTTAGCTACTATAGCTAATAAACCTTCAATTACACACACCTAATTACCTAACAAAGTTGATGCAAGTGCCTTAATGCACCTACTGTCGACCAAAACATTATGTTTACTCGAGTTTGAGGGTTGTTTGTGAAGTAACCATTAGACCTACATAAAACCCAATAACATCATCATTTTCGTCGTTCTATTTGTCGTTAGTTCATGTAGGTTTGAAATTTTTAATTTATACTTTAATATTTTTTATCGCAGTTGGAACACAATAAGTGCCCGTTTTTAAGCGTGTTTCAACCATCCGTCACATTTAAGAATTATTATCTCACAAACCCCTTATCATATCGAATCCAAATTTTAACACAATATACATTGGAATGTTGTATAACTGGTTTATTAATTTCAAAATTTTGTGTGTCCAAAAAACAAAGTTGTTATCATTTTTGTAAGGTAACATTTTCTCGGCTCGGGGTGGTTGGAAAATTTAGTTCTTGGCTGCGTTGTAATGCTTATATATCAAAAAGGTATGCTGTATGATTGTGAAATACGTAAATTAATTCACTTATTTTTTATCGGTTTGTATTTTTTCGGGGAATTAAGACATGGTTCACTAGTTAGCCGCTCCGGTGAAAAGTGCACATATTGCCAAGATGTGCTCCATCACGCGTCATGACGCACCTCGCTCGGAAGTGATGGGCTCCATATCAGCAACACTGTACAGCATTTCCAGGAGCGGCTAGTCTTAATTCCCCGTACAAATACAAACCGATATAAAATAAGTGAATTAATTTATATTTCACGGTCATACAGCATAACCTTTTGATGTATAAGGATTACAACGCAACCAAGAACTACATTTTCCAACGACCCCGAGCCGAGAAAAAGTTACCTTACAAAAATGATAACATCTTTGGTTCTTGAACACACAAAACCTACATGAACTAACGTAAAATAGAACGATGAAAATGATAATGTTATTGGATTTTATGTAGGTCTATTGGTTACTTCACAAACAACCTTCAAACTCGAGTGCACATAATATTTTGGTCGACAGTAGCTTTATCCTGTCTAATTAAGACCCCTCAGGGGCTCACATCTAGTGCGACGTGGGTTGGCGACGACGGGGCAAGAATCATGCTCTACACCTCGGCCTACAGATCATTCCATCATTTTTCACCAGCAGAGTCCAACATTGCTTCCACTTACTTGTGCCAGGCTCCTCTCCGTCATCTTTCCCGGCGACCTCTCTTGGTCAACTCCTGTTCTCTTACGACCCCGACAGTATTAGGGTATCCGAGGCCTAGGGAGTCCTTCACTTTCCCGCCTTAATTGGCCCTTATCTCATCTTTCAGGATCCCTCCTTCTTCTAGGGATCAGCCTTCTCTTTCTTTTCATATTTCCTTTTCTCTTTAAGATTCCCGCACTGTGTTGTGAATTGGCTCCCCGTGTATCTAAATTTCATTTAGTGAATCTTTTTAATTTACACTACATTTTGTAAAAAAAAATTAATATAAATTGCATTTTGTAAGGATTTTGAATCTAAATTTCACTTTGTAAATTTCTTTTGAATCTAACCCAGGGGTTCTCAAAGTGGGGGGCGCGCCCCTCCCCAGGGGGCGCAGAGAATGATAAAGGGGGGCGCCGGCTTTGATTGAAATATTTGTATTTCATATTCTGTAACAAATAATACTATCCTCATATTCATGAACCTATCATAGGCAGGTAGCTCCCAAGACCATTCAAGAATAATAAACTCGTACCTTTGCTGTCTTATTTCACAAGAACTGACCAATAGGAATTCTGAGAAAAGGTGGCGAGTAACATTTCCCACACAGCTCCCTTTCACTCGCCACCCGCAGTGACATCTCCATACCAAACACTTAATGACAATAAGCCGCTTGACAATGTGGCTTCCTTTCAAGAAAGGATTCTTCTATTTCTGCCGTAGCCGATTCAAATTCAACTAGGCCTTTCCAGTCAGTTCAAAGAAAGTGAGTGAGCAGGTGAATTCTAGTGCGTGGTTAGCCAACTTTACAATAAACTGATACGAGTGACGCCATTACCCATGGATAAGTGGCTTATTAGAACTGGTAAAAAGAGACTCCATGAAAGTGATAGTGCTTGCCCTCCTTCGGAAAAAAACAAGGTTCGAATTTAAACAAAGTCCATTGTTCTTCCGCGTCTACTTCTGCTCCCATCAGGATTATTAATTCTACACACAAAGTGAAAGTGCGTAAATATCAAGTCGATTGTGCGACTTTAGGCTTTACCAGCATTCTTGCGAATAATAATCAGGAACAATCTCAATGCGTTCTTTGTTTGGAAATTTTAGCAAACGACAGTTTGAAGCCTGTGAAACTTCAGAGACACTTGCAGACTAAACATCCAGACTGTGTAAAGAAAAACTTTAGCATTTGTGATGTGTAACATCTTTCCGTTTGGTTGCTCTAGATTTGTGGGAGTGATTTTGAAAATTGGGGACGGAAGTGGATCGGAACGATCGAGCTGGCAGTGGCAGAAAACGGAAGTATGCACTGTCCGCTCGATCAATCGAACGGAAGTGTACTAGCTGGCAGTGGTGGAAAACGGAAATAGCTATGCACTGCCCGCTCGATCGATCGAACGGAAGTGTACTAGCTGGCAGTGGTGGAAAACGGAAGTATGCACTGCCCGCTCGATCGAACGGAAGTGTACTAGCTGGCAGTGGTGGAAAACGGAAGTATGCACTGCCCGCTCGATCGATCGATCCAGCGGGCAGTGGTAAGACCCAGCTGGCAGTGGTACAAGAAACAATGAGCGCGCGGTGTCCATACGTACTCTCGGCCATGTGGAATGTATATGACATAGGCCTACTGAACGGAAAACGCTCATGCGAACTCTGGTGTCAAGTGATTGAAACAAATGACATGGTACATGTTCGAAGTCTTCGTATCAGTATTTAAATGGTAAAATGCCTTAATATCAAACATTGTAAGTAGTTGGCATTGCCAGTATTATGTTTCTGCACAATGGCTATTCAAATATTAACCCACATAACGATAATGCAGTCATCAATATAATATAATCGTTGTGGTTATACGAGAATTGAGCAAGCCTTCATGAACTATTACTGAATACATTCTCTTTAGTCACAAGAGGACCTATTCATAAGGCATTTGAAACTCAATTTCACGCAGGAACATTATCGAAACAAGCAAAATATAAATGAAAATTAATTCCGTAATGCAGTATTATTGGAACGTGGAAATAAGTCACCATCTTGTGCACAATATTTGCGCAGTCGAAATAGCCGTGGGGTTAGTGCTTATGACTGTGAATCTAGAGATCTTGGGTTCGAAACCCAGACGGGCTAGATATTTTTGCTACCAGATTATAATTTTAAACGATATTTATCATTTTAATATGACTCATTTTAACAGAATCCATATGAAATTACGTGTTGGTCTGTGGATGAAGAGGACCTGTTTATAAGGAATTTAAGGTTATGAGTGGTGTCGCGTCTATAAATAATTTAGTTGATCCGTATTGTATTCTTTATTTAGGCCAGTGCTGGTGGAAGCTACAAATCTTCTCTTCTCTTCTCTTAGTCGTTTACCCTCCAGGTTGGTGGAACCCACGGACTCAGCGAGGGAACTCACCACTACCGCCTCTACGGGCAGTGTCCTAGAGCTGGGAACATCTAATCGGAGGGGATACAACTGGTGAGGTGTGATTGGCACCTCGCCCAGGCGGCCTCACCTGCAAAGCGAACAGGGGCCTCATGAGGGAAGGTAATGGAAGGTCAGGATGGATAGGCAAGGAAGAGGGAAGGAGGCGGCCGTGGTCTTGAAGAAGGAACTGTCCCCGATAATCCGGATAGTAGGCTGTCAGAAATCCGCCCCCTCAATCGGATTGCCAATAATCAATCGCACCGGCACAGCTACATCAATGAAAATGGCACTGACAGATACTACCGATATTAGAGCACAGTAGTTAACATGAAATTATTGTGGATCACACCAAAATATACGGGGGTTCACACATACCTTTTACTTACCTATTCAATTTAATCTCGGGTCTGGGTTTTCAACTGGATCACTTAATAGTATGCCCTCACTATAACCTCCACCACAATATTTAAAATGAACCAACGCGAAACAAGAAAATTTAAACTGCACAATAATTTATTTCACATAAAGGGAAATAATTTAACAAAATTTAACAACAAAATTTACGTGGCAATCAGAAGCCATTGTCAATACAACCATGTCCTCCTGTAGGACTTGTAGACTTTACATAGAAAATTTCAGCTTTCTCTAGCTCAAAAGAACGTAATAATAACAATTCACTTTGGAATGGATAAGGGAGCTGGGACGAGACATATAGCATTTGTTTCCTTGTTCATGAACTTCACATTTTATTTATAACCGCAAGGCTGCTATGTAGATGACCTTGGCCTCTATCATACAGTTATCTGGCCACCTGCGATACACCCTGCACCATGCCGCATGCTTGCATCGTCAAATGGACACACCTGTCCAGCCAATGTTAGCATATGCTAGTTACATCAGAGCCTAGCTCCTTTTCAACACTTTAAATGTTCACATCTCAACTCAAATATTATCACGCAAATCTTTTAAATGCTCCGTTCAAATACCAATGGATTACTCTAATAATCCCAAATCTTGTTTAATTGTATAATCCAATTGTTGAACTAGCGTTATTTAGAGTATAACAACGAAAACGCTTAATGTTTATAACAAAACGTTCATTAATAATATATAACATTTTAAATTGTTTATAACATTGTCAAACGACAATTGAAAAATGTATACACGCCTCTATTAATCCCGTTCGTTTCAAATTATTATTAAAGGTATTTACATAGTTATTTACATTATTTATATTATTTATATTAGAAATACATTAAACCACACGTTTATCCGGTTGATAATTACTTAAATCGTGGTGATATAATCGACCAATGAAGGTTAGTTATATTTAGATTTTAGATTCAGGTCTAATAATATTTAATAATTATTATTTGTGACGGTAACCTCCATTCAAAATCTTTATCTCAAATTATTTAAACACTCTTGTTAATTTTAACAGTCACTTCACATGAATAATTTTCAATGGACCTGAGCAATACACTCAGCGGAAAAATACCTCGCTCAAAACGCACAAAATTGCACCAAAATTGGCCCATAATTCATCATATATCTCAATATATATGGCATCAAAATCTTCCACAATACACACAAAAAACCTCCACTTACAAATTCATCAACATCATCAATATTACTGTGGGAACTTCCTTCACTTATTACAGGGCATTATTCATCAGCGACTTTTACACGTCCACTGAACTAACGATTATCGTACATCCATAGTTCCTCTTTAAAAATTCTTATATTCATCAATTGTATCGAAAACTGTTATTATATTTAACCTTCGTGGGTTTCATTCATGAATCGATATGAAGTAAAAATTTGCCAATCACAAATAAATTTAATAGCAAATACGATTAGACACGCCTCCCTGGTCTATCAAAATTGAGATTAATATCATCAAAGTATCGCAGTATAAAAATACTATCTTCAATCAAAGTTCATCTAAACTGCATAAATAGTCGAATAGAATACAATTAGACTGTGAACTGCAAACATTATTGTTCCAAACTACAATTGAGAAAAACTCCTATCAAATGTTCATTACTATAGTGTACTCAATAAATCGTAATCAAAGTTCATATTTCATAAAATTTTCTATAATGCAATGGTATTTCAGAATTGACGATAAATGTCTATGTTGCAATCATGTTCATAAAACGACTAGTATTTCTAAGATCGTCGATAAAGTAGTAGATTTTAACGCTCTAAAATCTTTTAATCATTCTTCTTTCTTGAGGATGACAGAAAATTGGTCAAAGTAATTTACTGAATAGAATTACTTTAATAAAATGACACGCTGTCTGAATTCAAACTTGCCATAGAAAATCGTTAACTTTACAGTTAAATCGTGACTACAAAATTATGCAAATTACTGAAAGAATATATATTATCAGTCTCAACTGATCCAAAATTATTTAAATATGCCAATGACATAATAATGTCTCAATAAGTCGTAGAAAAAGGCATAAATCAGCAAAGTGTACAGAGTACAGAAATATCAAGCAAGAATATGGGGAAAAATATATGGGACAGAAAATATGGGAAAAATGGTTGCTCAGATAACGCTCAATGGCTCAAATAAATCAAGAAACGTTCACGACTACCTTATCTGTTGATTGAAGTTCTAGAGGAAAATTTCCAAAGAAGACTGCTGATGGTTCCATTTCACCACCGTAAAGATGTGCTCCGACCTCGAACCTGGAACCTGCGCCCTCGGAGAATAGAACAGTTTCCTCCTCCGGAAATCGCACTGCTCCGTGTAGACGATAGACATCCTTCTGGCAAAACTCTTCTGTGTGAGCCGGGTCCACCCTGGCCTCTCTTGAAAATTCCCTGAAGTTCTGGTAGAAATTCGCCATGAAGTTTATTGCAATTATTTCCGCAGAAATGTTCATAATTGTGGAGTATGAAGATATTTCCACTGCCATTTGATGTAATTCAGCGATGGATTACGATGCATGAGTGTAGTTGGATGTTCACTACATGCTCGCTTTTGTAGAATGACGATTAACGAAGCTCCATGCTGCTATTTCACTCCATTGATATATGTCCCAATTGCATTAAAGTTTTAGTCTTCCATCTCCACTTCCGTTATAATAATAGTCGAAAGTACTGCCATATTATATAGTTCCATTGTGGAATGTAGCGTTGTATCACCAAATGTAATCTTCAGTATCACGGTTGCAATACACGTGTCAGCCGTAGCGTAGAATGTGGTATTATAAAAGTGCTTCTCTGGTGTCGAGAAAATCACTTTTGTCTGCAGTCTTAAAATGCGAATATCTTCCAAAGTATACTCGTGAAAATGTTCAACTTTCGTACACGCCTCAATATTGTAATGCACAATTGAATTAGCATAAATGCAGTAGCTAACTCTTGATAGATAATCTTGTAGACTCGTTTATGTGTGCGCTCCAACTTCGCCTAGTTTCAGTAACCGTAAAATTGTACTGCTGCACGCTCCGTGCTTGTTCGATGCTGTGGGCTCTGCCACACTTGCTAATGACGACTTGCTTCACTTAAGAACTCGAAGTCTGACAATATGAGAATCAGAAAAATGAGCCATGAAAGCCATGAGAACTTGAGAACTTGAGAACTTGCTCTCTGCTGTGCAAGGCCTCTTATCAACTTCTTAAGGGGCGTATCCATCCCTTCCATAGCTTGTTCCTCCGTCATTGCTAGACGTTCTAACTTTGGCTATACTTGACGGATTTTCAAATTTCAAAAACTCATAATTAATTTCTTCAAAATTCCAAATCAATGCCATAACTGAAAATAGATTTCCACAATTCTGCATGCCAAAAGTAATTAAATATGGTAGTTTCAGTAATCTCCGTCTCCCTCCAAGCTATCATTCATTGGTTCGAGCCTCTCCTCCAATAGCGTAACTTCTTCCTCAGCACAATTCCTTGCTTCCTGCGACTGCGTCGTAAATCTCAGATCCTTCTCGAACAAAATCATGACGTCACCAAGAATCTCAGCTCATCCAGCCTACTTGCATGAAGTCTGCGTCATCCGTGCCTACGTCATGAATATACACGTCACAACTATGACGGCCATAACTTTATTCACATATGCCAATACAGCCACCGTGGTCTCAGTATAATTCAATTTACGGGGGCAGTACCATCCCGGCATTTTCCCGAAGACGAAGTGGGAAACCACGGAAAACCACTTCGAGGATGGCTGAGGTGGGAATCGAACCCCCTCTACTCATTTGGAACACCCGAGGCTGAGTAGACCCCGTTCCAGTCTTCATACCACTTCTTCAAATTTTGTGGCAGAGCCGAGAATCGAACCCAGGACCTCCGGGGCGGCAGCTAACCATGCTTACCGCTACGCTACGGAGGCGACCGGAAGCTACAAATCATCTAACAAAATGAGTTCCGTGTTATAAACTACAATATCTGTAAAACACTCCCTTTTACAATAGATTAATATTTGTGCCAATAATAGTATAAAATACCGGTGTATCAACAATTTCACGTGAGGTTTCTTATATGTCAGATGTTACACATCATATGTGACTAGTGTAAGGTTCGTATTTTTTTTAGTTTGCGCCACGAGCAACAACTAAAAGGAAATGTTAGGTTCCTAGAAAAGCACGCAACAGTTCCTAAGAAAGCGCTAAGAGCATCCTAGGAGGTGTCCTATTTAATTGCAAAATCCAAATCACCACATATTATTGGTGAGAAATTACTTCTTCCTGCAGCCGTGAAAATGTGCGCGATCATGCATGGAGAAAAGTTCGGCGAGTGTTTGAAGTTGATACGGCCCTCAAATGATACAGTAACTCGTCGTATTGATGTAATAGCCTCTGACATAAAAAATCAATTGCTCCCACGTTTACATGATAGCACAAATTTGCCCTGCAACTTGATGACAGTACTGATATCGTAAACAGTGCCCAGCTTCTTGTTTTTGTGCGCTACTGCCATTAAGTACGATGTTCTATTTCGGTAATTGTAAAAATGTAAAAACATTTCTAAGCCATGCCAACTTTAAAAGACTTTCTTCAAATGCACGAGGATTTTCTATTTTGTAAAGCTCTGGAAGGGCGGACTACAGGCGAAAATATGTTTTGCTGATCGATGTAATTAGTGTTGTAAATTTTGTGAAAGTAAGAGCTTTAAACAGTCGGCTATTTTCCATTCTTTGCGAGGAGATGGGATCTACACATGATTCGCCTCTATTGCACACGGAGGTACGTTGGTTGTCTCGTGGTCGAGTCCTTCATCGCGTTGTGGAGTTGAAGAATGAACTTCGTATTTTCCTATTGGACAGCAGTCCTACATTCGCAACCCTGTTTCTGGATGAGAAATGTGCTACGTGGCTGACGTATTTGAAAAACTGAATGAACTTAACGTGTAATAGCCTCTGACGAAATAGTAATATTTTCATTCTAAGCGACAAAGTGCTTGCTTTTAAGAGAAAACTTGAACTTTGGAAAGTCCACATGGACAAAGGTAACTGTGAGATGTTTCATTGTCTGAATGAGTTCCTGGAAGAAAATGAGTTAGATATTTGTCAAATTAGTGGATTTGTCGTAGAACACCTCCAAAACCTTCGTCAAAAATTCGAGGGTAGATTTCCACAACCTTCAACTGAGAATGACTGGATTCGTAGTTTGTTTGAAACGAACGTAACAGCCCACCTGTCAACGGCAGAACAGGAGGAACTAATAGAACTCTCAAGTGACAAAATACTTCGAAATGAATTTTAGTCGAAGTCTCTTGAAAATGTTTGGGTGTAGATCCGGAATGAATATCCCATTTTATCAAGAAAAGCAGTGGACCTGTTATTACCCATCGCTTCAACTTACTTGTGTGAGTCAACATTTTCCGCATTGGCATCCGTCAAGACGAAGCATCGGTCTCGGCTGCAGCTGGAAGGGGATCTGCGGGTTGCTGTTTCAAACATCCAACCAAGACTGGATTTACTTTCATCTCAAATTCAAGCTCATACATCGCACTAACTCCGTAAGTGTCTGAGAATTACCGAATTCTGATCCATGTACACTTTTATTCTCCTGTTTTACTTTTTCATGGGTGAAGAGTTTTAACATAACATTTTTCAAATTCACAGTGAAATAGGAATCACTGTTTCGCGGGCTTATAGGCCATGTTCTAAGGACATTTTGTCGTCCTGACGTTTCGCTAAAAACTGCGTTCAGCATATTCACAGGTTACATTAAGCGAGGTAAAACAAGTAAACAGAAGATATATAAATAGTCAACAACCCACACATAGAGGCTACCATAGCAACGGCGTACCACATAAAAGTAATGCATCAAGGACAGGGCTGCTCTTCTGTTGCATCTTCTCGTCTACGACGGTCAATGAGGGCAGGCTTGAGGGGATTAAGGACTGGAAGCCAAGCTCTGTTCACACGTTCTGCTTCCTCCTTAAGATTGAAGCTGTTAGTATGCTTCAGGATTTCAATGGCCTCCCTTTGTAGCCTGGCATGATAAGACACCGTGGTGGACAAAACTTCGGTGTCTCCATATCTTATGTCGTGACCTGCGAGTAGCGAGTGTGCTGCAACAGGGGATTTATCTCTTTGTCCCAGCCGGCTTTATCGTTCGTGCTCCTTGAGGTGAGTGGCAATACTTCTTTTCGTTGTTCCAATATATACTTGGCCACAATCACACGGGATTTTATAAACCCCTGCCGCGGTATGAGGATGTCGCTTATCTTTAGCGGACCTAAACATGTCCTTAATTTTTCTCGTAGGCCTATATATGTTCTTTATATCATGGGACTCGAATAGCCTCCCTTTTCAGTCCCGTGTGATTGTGGCCAAGTATATATTGGAACAATGAAATGAAGTATTGCCACTCGCCTCAAGGAGCACGAACGACACAGCCGGCTGGGACAAACATATAAATCCACTGTTGCAGCACACTCGCTACTCGCAAGTCACGATATAAGATATGGAGACACCGAAGTTCTGTCCACCACGGTGTCTTATCATGCCAGGCTACAAAGGGAGGTCATTGAAATCCTGAAGCATACTAACAGCTTCAATCTTAAGGAGGAAACAGAACGTGTGAACAGAGCTTGGCTTCCAGTCCTTAATCCCCTCAACCCTGCCCTCATTGACCGTCGTAGACGAGAAGATGCAACAGAAGAGCAGCCCTGTCCTTGATGCATTACTTTTATGTGGTACGCCGTTGCTATGGTAGCCTCTGTGTGGGTTGTTGACTACGAGGCACGTCCAGAAAGTAAGTTCCGTTTGGTAATAAAATTAAATTGTGTACAGATACAGAAAAATTATTTATTGCACAACATTCTACATTTCTTAAACTACTTTTCCACATAACTGCCGAACTTTTGCAGGCATTTGTCATAGCGTGGCACAAGTTTTTGGATACCTTCTTCATAGAAGTTTGCCGCCGACCGTAAACCAGAGTGAAGACTCCCCTGTAAGATATCCTACTGTTTGTCCACCACTGTTAGGCAAATTGCGTGCTTACCAGGAGAACTGCGTATGTTTAGGAGTTCTCCTGACCACATACGCAATTTGCCTAAAAGTGGTGGCCAAACAGTAGGCTATCTTACAGGGGAGTCGTCACTCGTTTACGGTCGGCGGCAAACTTCTATGAAGAAGGTATCCAAAAACTTGTGCCACGCTATGACAAATGCCTGCAAAAGTTCGGCAGTTATGTGGAAAAGTAGTTTAAGAAATGTAGAATGTTGTGCAATAAATAATTTTTCTGTATCTGCACACAATTTAATGTTATTACCAAACGGAACTTACTTTCTGGACGTGCCTCGTATTTATATATCTTCTGCTTACTTGTTTTACCTCGCTTAATGTAACCTGTGAACATGCTGAACGCAGTTTTCAGCGAAACGTCAGGACAACAAAATGTCCTTAGAACACGGCCTATAAGCCCGCGAAACAGAGATTCCTATTTCAACGCCGGTCGTGAAAGTCTGAATTTTCACAGTGAAATGTTGAAAATTGTATGTATTAATTTTATTGTCATTTATAAGTCACGAGCTTTCAAAAACAAAAGCGTTACTGAACACAGGTGTCACAGCTAAAGAGCACAAACAAAATTTGCTCAACACCAATAACTGCACGTGCAGCAGTTGTTTTTATTTTTATAAGCAAAAGTAATACATATGCATGACATTTTTTTTTACAAAAGGTTGTTGTTCATTGATGAGCTCTAAGAATAAAGAATTGTGTGTTATTATTATTATTATTATTATTATTATTATTATTATTATTATTATTATTATTGTAACTGGTAGTTGAAATCCTAATTAGGCAGTAGCACACACAGTAGAACTTGTGTGATCTTTTTTTGGGGGGAAGTAGCCTATGAGAAATGCTAAGAAAGGAAATGAGATTAAGGGGGGGAGGGGGGCTAGATATCTCATGTTTCAGAAGGGGGACGCGACAGAAAAAGTTTGTAAACCCCTGGCATAGTTTACTAATCTTTAGGCAGAATTAGAATTTAAAAGGTAATCACAAGGGATGGGATTCTTGTTTTCAAGTACGATAAATTATACTGTATATGTTTACAAACCTACGCCAGCTATAGATAGCCCATTTACACGTTGATGTTACTCGTTACAAAATTCCACGCGAACTAGGATTCAAGGGTAGGGTGTGTCTTAAATAGCTGCAACGAGTACCCAGTAAGTTGAGTTGTAGAGCCTGTGTGACCTTCGTTGTGAGTAACTTACGTGGACATGAGCAGTAACATGACTATAATTAGATCAAAGAATCTTGCAGTGTAATAATGACTTAGTCATTGTTGTTTTAAGGGGCTGAACAGAAATGAATACGTTTATAGAAGAGATTTGCGGAATACACTCGCCTCCGACTAAAAGCGACCTTCTATGAAGATAAGTGGTAAATGAATACCAGCATTTATACAGATTCAATGATGAAGACAAGATGACTATCACACTGGCAGTAAGACGAAGACCATAGAACATTATGTTCGAGAATATCTTTCTATTACAAAATCGTTTGATGCATTAATGTATATCGTTCAACTATAAGAGTTATGCATGCATACATTGTCCGGCACTATTCATAGCTTTTCATAACCTTCCTGAACGCTTTGTACCCGTCAAGTAATTCCACATAATTAACAAGCAACCGCCAGGGAAAGATAGCATTCGTTATTCATCGAATATGTGTATATAGCCTACTCCTGAAAAGTATGATCTTGTGATCAACTACAACGATTAAAGAAAAGTGATCTACTGATTCTACTTAGAGTAATGATTAAAAAAGTCAATTGTGGCGCAGTGTTGGACTTCATAAGATTGACAGTGTAAGACTTGAGATGTAATTACCATGTATGTTTTGCCAGAAGCCATGATTATGTTGGGGTCAATCTTTTTACAGCGTAATTTCTAATATGACATGGGTTAAGTACGATGTTCTATTTCGGTAATTGTAAAAATGTAAAACCATTTCTAAGACATGCCCACTTTAAAAGACTTTCTTCAAATAAACCACATTGGATGTTAAAACATTCTTTCTCTTCTGTTTAGACATGCGTAGTATTGCATGAAGTAAAGTAAATATCTTCTCTCTTGTGCAGTATTGAGAACATCATTTTAGCAATGGAAAATTGATGCTTCATTTCGGAACTATGGTCTTGTTAATGCAAATGGCAGCCCAACAAATAAAGTATTGTGGCGTCGATGTTGTTCCATATCCGATTCTTGACAATTAATCCTTCCCGAGCGGAAAACGGACATATATCCGAAAAATTCGAAAATTTAAATATGGTGCCATTTTCCGGAAAAATGGTTAAAGTTAAAACCCAGGAGATGGAACCACTATGCAGACATGTTTGATAGTTGATTATTTCACCCCTAGAGACCTCTTTGACTTCACAAATACCTGCAGGCAGTTGTTGTTACTTTAGATGAAAGCAAGTGTCATTGCGTAGTTGGTGAAGTGAGTGCATTTTTGTAGTATTCATTTGGTGATGTGAGCATAATTTCACGGAAAAGTCTATGGAATGATGAAGATCTAGTGTCTGCTTTGGAATTCAGTGATGGATTGAAGTGTTCCGCACTGAAGGATATACGGAAAGTGATTTTTGAAAAAAATGCCATTTTTTGCATAATATTAAACTGTGGAGTTTGCTCTTTTAAATGACATATAAATCATGAGGATACTACGCGTAGAAGTATTTTATTTTAACCCTTTACTGCAAGGCAACATATCACTTTTCACCTGTGTATGTAGGGGCAGAGTAAGTTTTACGGCAAACCATCAACCATTCAATTGTGCACTCAAACACACATAGTGATGCCTTGTTTTTTTTTTTTTGTTTTTTTTTTTACATAACATACGACAAAACAGCCCGACAACCAAAGGTACTCCTTCAACATCCACGCGTACCAACCACCGATTATTTGCCGTGGGCCTTCCCCATCCAGTTACCACAGGCTTCTGGAGTACCTTTGGCTCAACCTCAAAGACATTACCGACCTATGGTCGTGCAAGTATACTTGCGCATTGCAACACGTACCCATGGCCAGTAGGCAGTAATGTTCGGTCTTCGAGAGTTAAAAGCTTAGCGTAGGAATCGCATAAGATCATATATATATTCCATTATGGCATTCCACATCACATACGAGTGTTAAGGTTTTAGCGCCAAATAAAATTGGTGGTAAATCTAAGACACGAAACGCCAATTCAATATTGAAGCTTGGCATTTTGTACACCATAGGCAATAATGAAAAATAATTCATGCTGTAGAGGGTCCAGGAATGCACTATTGTTGAAACTTTGAAGTCGATTTCCCACAAGTTCATTTTTTTCCTGTAAAAGGTACATTATCTCCGGAACTAATAGTGCTATCATTGTGAAATCTTCAGTACTCCTTTGTATGAGTATTCTATACTATCTGAAACTGTAAAAACAAGCATACTGTTAAATTTCTGGGTTATTTTGAAAAATATTCATGAGAATAAGTGCAAAAAATTTTGCATTATTTTAAAAATCCATATTTTCTAAACAGTACCTTTTCTTTAAGAAAATACTTTCAGTACTATGCCAACACATTAGTTTATAACATATCAAAAAATCAACCCTTTATCTTGTATAGTCCCTGAGAAAATGTTGCTTAAAATGCCACAACTTAAGCATTGTTAAGATAGGGCTTTCCGTATACCCTTAATTATTAATGTATTAACGTTACAACCTTCAGATGCTACTCAAACTTCAAGTAAAACAGGTAAGTAAAATATATTTGAGTTCTAATTGAATGTAGTGCATGTAAAATATAATCTACATATTTTGAATTGAAAAGAAATCCGCTCAGAGCCATAAAAGCATCCGTTCAGGAAGGGTTGAAAGAGTGGCATAATTCTTAACCCCGTGGGAACGAAATGTAGCGAGTTGAAACACAACGCTGACTTAAAAACAACAATTATATTCTTTTTTAAAGCCTATCTACATGTGAATAATGTAATACATGCCACATACATGCCAACTTAAATGAAAGAAAAGAAGTACAGTATGTACATAAAAGTTTAAAAAAATCATACTCTTCTGTACATCAGCTTTCTTTGCCGTTTCCTTCCCGCCGAATGGCTGCCCCTCTCTGTACAACTGCATTCTTCACGCAAGTTTACTTCATTTGTTTCCAAACGCGAAATCGTATCTTTGGGGACGCCCGTGATTTTTTGGAAGTTCTCGAACTGGGGTGTTGGCCGGCTGGCTTTTGATTTTGTCCAAAACCACTTCTGCCGATCAGAACGACGCCCGGTCTCGTCGTCATTCCACTGATCATATTCTCACATACAGGAATGACTGCATATATATTCATGGGCAATGTCAGCGTTGCAGCAGCCTTAATAGCCGCGATAATCACATCTCCATACTCGATCACCCGATATCGCACCAGCCTTGTTCATTTAGTTCCACAGCTCCACATTGTTGGTGAAAACACCGGAAGTTCGTAAGTCACCATTCATTCCCCTAGAAGAAGATGCAACGTCGATTATCATTCTTGGTCTGTAGGCATCCATAGCGAAAGTAATGCCTCAGACAAGAGAATTCTTCCTTCATTGTCAGTATTGTAAACTTGGATTGATTTCACACTTCTGCCGATCAGAACGACGCGCTGTCTCAACGTCATTCCACAAACATATTCTCACATACAGGAATGACTGCATATATATTCATGTACAATGTCAGCAATGCAGCAGCCTTAATAGCCGCGATTATCACATCACCATACTCGATCACCCGATATCGCACCAACCTTGTTCATTTGGTTCCACATTGTTGGTTAAAACACCGGTGGAGGAAGTTCCTAAGGCAGCTTTCATTCCCCTAGAAAGAGATCCAATGTCGATTATCATTCTTGGTCTGTAGGCATCCATAGCGAAAGTAATGCCTCAGACAAGAGAATTCTTCCTTCATTGTCAGTATTATAAACTTGGATTGATTTCACACTTCTGCCGATTAGAACGACGCGCTGTCTCAACGTCATTCCACAAACATATTCTCACATACAGGAATGACTGCATATATATTCCTGTACAATGTCAGCGTTGCAGCAGCCTTAATAGCCGCGATAATCACATCTCCATACTCGATCACCCGATATCGCACCAACCTTGTTCATTTGGTTCCACAGCTCCACATTGTTGGTGAAAACACCGGAAGTTCGTAAGTCACCATTCATTCCCCTAGAAGGAGGTGCAACGTCGATTATCATTCTTGGTCAGTAGGCATCCATAGCGAAAGTAATGCCTCAGACATGAGAATTCTTCCTTCATTGTCAGTATTATAAACTTGGATTGATTTCACACTTCTGCCGATCAGAACGACGCGCTGTCTCAACGTCATTCCACAAACATATTCTCACATACAGGAATGACTGCATATATATTCATGTACAATGTCAGCGTTGCAGCAGCCTTAATAGCCGCGATAATCACATCTCCATACTCGATCACCCGATATCGCACCAACCTTGTTCATTTGGTTCCACATTGTTGGTTAAAACACCGGTGGAGGAAGTTCCTAAGGCAGCTTTCATTCTCCTAGAAAGAGATCCAACGTCGATTATCATTCTTGGTCTGTAGGCATCCATAGCGAAAGTAATGCCTCAGACAAGAGAATTCTTCCTTCATTGTCAGTATTATAAACTTGGATTGATTTCCCACTTCCACCGATCAGAACGTCGCCCGGTCTCAACGTCATTCCACTGATCATATTCTCACATACAGGAATGACTGCATATATATTCAAGGGAAATGTCAGCGTTGCAGCAGCCTTAATAGCCGCGATAATCACAGCTGCACCTGAGATATCAGATCGATATTCTTCCATAGGAACGCATTTCTTTAGATTCAAACCTCCGGAATCAGAAGTGACCCCTTTGCCAACAAATTCAATAGGTTTTTCATGTAACTCTCCACCACAGTACCTTATCTCAATCAAACAAGGGGGTTCAGCAGATCCTCTAACAACACTCAAAAAAGCATTCAAGAGCTTGCTTTCTGACCAATCCTTGTCTCTAACCTCAACACTAACACCACATGGGCAAATAATGGCCATAGCTTTCTGAGCAAATGAACCAGGCGTCAATATATTTGCAGGGGTATCACTTAAATGCCTTGCTAAATTCTGTGCATCCGCTTTGATCTGGCCCCTCTGGAAGATTTCTTGTTCAGCCGAGTCACCAAAGAATTAAATCCTCGGAACTAATTTTTTATCATCAGGATTTCTTACATCTTGATACCTCCACACACTGAGAATTGAACCTTCAGCAGCGGCTTCAGGGCTGCCCATGCCCTCGATATGAACAGTCGTCATCCCAGTCTCTAGCAAACGTAGAGCACCGATGGCAGAAGCAACTCTGACGTTCTCCTTGCATTCGTCTAAATTCACAAGAGGATTGAAACCAACATCCTCTGGTCCAATACCAACAACAGCAACCGCACGGAATGGCCCCTCCAAATTCTCAAACACTCTCCAACGGAGAGTTGTCCTTAATCATATCTTCCAATCTGTACGTCTGAGCGGCTTCCGTCAGTTTGCAATCCTGTCTGTCTGTGTACACTCCAAGGACAAGTCCTTGCCCCCAGCGATTTAGGATCTAATTGACCGGAACTTATAGAAGCATATCCCCTAACAGACGTATGAAGAATACGTCTGTGGATAATATTCCGGCATATGGTAGTAATAAATGAGGCCATTACACTCAATGAATTTAGATGTGTCCAGCAGTTAGAGCCTGCCTGGTAAACCACAAAGCTATGGAAACTGCGAATACATTGTTGGAAATGCTGACAACAAATCAACCCTCTGGAACCCGCGTGTGCGGCAAAACGGCCGCAAATTCAGTTTCTTTTTCTAAAAAAAAAAGGGGATTCCCATCGAATCGTGGCGGGAAGACCTGCCAGGTATGCTCACGTTATTATGTTTGGCGCATGGGGACACCATAATCGGCCTCCGACCTTCGTCGTTGTGGCTCCAGTTCAGTGCGAGAGATTACAGTGCACAGACCAGCGACCACCTCGCCGCTACGCGGATACTCAAATTTCAGAAATTGACGTGTGCAGGCGGTCATGTAAGTACCATCTTAGTTTTTATTAGCCTACGTTTCACATTTTGCAAAAATGAGGGAAAATTAGACTTATGAGATCGGGCAAATGTGTATCTGTCTGTCTGTCCTTCTGTCTGTCTGTCTGTCTGGCTGGCTGGCTGGCTGGCTGTGTATGTGGGTGCCCCCCCCCCTGTCAACTCCTAAACTGCAGCAGCAATCGAAACCAAATTTAGTATGAGTAAAGATGTATACCGGAATATCTCACGGCCATATTTGGAAATGATGGCAGTGCTACCAACTGCTGAAAAATCGCAATTAAAATTTGAGCTCTATGTTCGATATCTTGGAAGGTTTACATGGGAGCTATTCCAAAATTGGCACACATGTAGATAATACAATTTCAGTTTAATTTCCAGGAGGCCATACATGACAGTGTTGCCAAAATAATTGTAAGCCTTCTGATAGGCCCAATTTTTAAATGCCTATAACTTCTACACTATCAATTGGATTTCAACCAAATTTTGTATGTAATATGTGTACATAAACAGATATGACTGAGCGTATTCTTAAGAGCAACCAGGGCTGCCAACTGTTAATAATTGAGCGCTCTATTTTTTTATCCAAATACCAATATATCAGAAAGTATGCAAGCCGACAGCTTTAAACTATGCACACGTATAGTACCTGACACTCTAGATTAATTTGGACTAACTTATATAAGTCAGTGCTGCCAACATGATTATGCTTGCTGATAGGTCCAATTTTAAAATACATGTAACTTCCATACTAACAAATGGATTTCAACCAAATTTCGTATGTGCTATGTGTAACATAGCAGATATGACTATAAGTATCCTTAAGAGCAATCAGGGCTGCCAATTGTTAATAGATGCTGTCTATATTTTGTTTACCCTAATATCAATATATCAGAAAGTATGCAAGCCATCAGCTCTATACTTTGCACACGTATAGCACCTGACACTCTAGATTAATTTGGAGTAATTAATATAAGTCAGTGCTGCCAACATGATTATATGCTTGCTGATAGGTCCAATTTTAAAATACATGTAACTTCCATACAAATGGATTTAATCCAAAATTGGCACAACAAGATATCATAATATTTCCGATTATTTCTAACCAGCACACGCATGACATTCTTGCCAACATGCTTTTACGCGTGCTGATAGATCCAATGTCTAACTGCATGTAACGTCCATTGGACTTCAACCAAATTATGTATTTTGTACCTTAAGAAATGGAACTAAGAATATATTCAGTCACCAGGGCTGCCAACTGTAGTGCTCTATTAGGCTACATTATACCAGGTATATTTCGAACTAATTAGACATTTCCATATTAAGAAATTAATTTTGTCATTCTAGATAGATTCATATACTGTAGATTAATCATTGGCATGAATCTTAATTTTAAGAAAGGTAGGCTCTTTAGTTCGTCACGGAACTTCTTGTTTTTTTGTGTGTTCCTCTGTTATTTCGTATTTCTCATTGTAGGATACCTTAAATGGTGGTGTCGGGAAGGGAGGGCAGGCAATTACCAAAATAACAACGTCTATTCCCAATTGTATCGGATTGTCACTTCTGTTTTAGGGACCGCAGATTTCGTACCGATGACGATTTTCTTCGATGTTTACGAGAACTATATGAGGATGAAGCTGAGGAGGAAGTATACATCGAGTGTGAAGGAAGTGATATTGATTACGAACCCGAGGATATAGAACAAGGGGATACTTGTACAGCTTCTGACCAGTCGTTACAAGAAGGGGAGGACGATGACAGATTGGATGAGGAAATGGCACTTGAGGATGACAATCTCAAAATGTACACAACTACTGTCGCTAGAGAAGAAAATGTTAGAAGACGGACCTATCTAGATAAACTTGCCCAACTGTTGATGGAACCATATCTCAGAAACCGAGCCACAAACTGTAGGCTTCCGAAAGATATCCAACTATTCCTTTCCAAATACAAGCAACCCGTAGCCAACCAACCTATTACTATCTCAGCTGTTCAAAGGGGAATATGTTACTTATGTGAGTCTCATAAGAATAACAGAACAAGTCTTTCCTGCGATAAATGCTCACAAAAAGTTTGCAAAAAACATAGCAAACTAACAGTGATTTCGATATTACCAACTTAATTTCGTCATTATTCTAGATAGGTTCATATACTGTAGATTAATCATTGGCATGTAACTTAATTTTAATAAAAGTAGGCTCTTTAGTTCGTCACGGAACTTCTTGTTTATTTTCTTATAAGGAACAAGATAGATTTTGAAGTATATTCATATGTTCCCAAGACTGAGTGTATGTTTTTCTTTAGTTCAGATCGCAATGCGATGTATTATTTATTGTGTTCAATACATGTTTGTTTTATATGAGCGTGTTCATCAAAACTTATTACGGCCTTATATAACCGTATAGTTACATAATATTACAGTTTGAGGAGAGGAAAAGGAAACTTTTATGATGCGGCCAATTTGCCACCACGCGGGTTCCAATTCAGTTCCAATTTATGCGGGTTCCAGAGGGTTAAACTCAGCAATTTTTAGCCTAATTTTCACATTTTGCAAAAATGAAGAAAACGTAGACATATGAGATAGATCCGGGAAAATATGTATGTATCTCAAGGCCATATTGGAAAATGATGTCGCTGCTACCAACTGCTGAAAAACCGCAATTGAAATTTGAGCTCCATGTTAGATATCTTGGAAGGTATGCATGAGGGCTATTCCAAAATTGGCACACGTATAGATAATAATTTATCAGTATAATTTCCAGAAGGCCATAAATGGCAGTGTTGAAAAATGATTCTAAGCCTGCTGATAGGTCCAATTTTTAAATGCATGTAACTCTGGACTAACAAATGGATTTAAAACCAAATTTCATAAGAACTGTGTGTGCATATACAGATATAACTGGGCGTATTCGTAAGACGTACCAGGGCTGCCAACTGTTTATAAATGCTCTCTCTATTTGTTTTATCCAAATACCAATACATCAGAAAGTATGCTAGCCGACACCTTTAAACTATGCACACGTATAGTACCTCACATTCTAGATTAATTTGGAGTAACTAATATACGTCAGTGCTACCAACATGATTCTAAGCCTGTAGATAGGTCCAATTTTAAAATACATGTAACTTATATACTAACAAATGTATTTCATCCAAAATTGGTGCAACGATAGATCATAATATTTCCGATTATTTCTGACCAACACATCCATGACATTGTAGCCAACATGATTTTACGCGCACCGATAGATCCAATGTCTAACTGCATGTAATGTCCATGCTATCCATTGGACTAAAAACCAAATATTGTATTCTGTACCCTAAGAGATGGAACTAAGAATTTATTCAGCCACCAGGGCTGCCAAATGTAGTGATTTATTAGGCTACATTATGCCAGGTATATTTCGAACTAATTAGAAATGTCGATATAACCAACTTAATTTCGTCGTTATTCTAGAGAAGTCCATGTAGATTAATCATTGGCATGAATGTTACATTTTAAGAAAAGTAGGCTCTTTAATTCGTCACGGAACTTCTTGTTATAGATTCAGGGGCGCCAAAGTTTATATATCTGTTTTATAACGCCGCAAAATCAAAATATGATTTTAGAACGAAAAATGAAAAAAGACGCCGGCATCATCGGCGCGGCGCCCCAAGCGGCTACATGGGCTTCGTGCCGGCTCTGGTCAAACCTAAAGGATTATAGGCTATGCTTCGGAGAATGTCATTATGGACGAACGGGGACTAGTCCAGGGGTTCTAAAACTTCTGAAACATGAAATATCTAGCCCCTCCCCCCTTATTATTTCCTCTCTTAGCACTTCCCATAGCCTACTTCACACACAAAAAACGAATAACAAGATGCACAGTATTTGCTTCTGTCTAATTACTCCAACTACCAGTTACAGTAATATTAATAACAAAAATAAAAATAAGTTAGTTAGTTAGTTAGTTATTGTTGTTTTAAGGGGCGGAACTACGAGGTCATCTGCCCCTGATAAAAAAATTAAAAAATAAAACATGGCCACAAAACAAATTAACCAGCTGCAGGTACAGGCAACAAAAGTTGGTCTTCAGATCTCTTTGGAGAAAACACACTTCATAACTAACATCAAGCCAGCACCAAGGGAGATAAAAGTAAACCAGGGGAAAATCAAACGTACAGATAAGTTTAAATATCTTGGCGAGTCGGTAGAACCCAACGTATGTGAGAAAGAAACCTTCACTTCACGCATGAACAAAATGGAAATGGCGTACCAACTCACCAAGGACGTTTACAACAAAAAGTAAATATCCCTGAACTCAAAACGTAGGCATTATTGCACTGTCATACGACCAGAGGCTCTGTACGCAGCGGAATGCCTCACCATGAACAAGAAAGGCCTGGTAGAAAAAATTGGAGATCAAGGAAAGAAAGATCTTGAGGAAAATTCTTGGCCCGATTAAAGACAACGGTGAATATAGACGACAGCATAACTACGAGCTGTATATTCTTGTCTTGTCTGATGTAATGAGGAAAAGGAGGATTGCATTTTATGGCCACTTGCTTTGAATGAAACCCACACGATTGACGAACCGGATCTTTAACTTTAAAAAAATAAAAGAAGACCAAGCCAGCCTGGTTAGAAGAGGTGGAAAGTGACCTGCAAGAGATGGATGGAAATTACCGGTGGGGATATTCAAGAACGCAATCCCCTCAGGAAGAAACTACACGACCACCAGGGTTTTCAAGACAAACCGAAGTTGAAGACGGGAAAGATGTGGACGGAAGAAAGAATAGAGCAACACCGGCAACATATGAAAGAACAGTGGGCAAAGATCAAAGCCCAGAGAATCCAGTTGAAATAACGTGGTCCTTAGTTGGCCGATACGATCAAAGAAGAATAAGAAGACAACATTACTTAGAAACAAAATATGGGAAGATCAAGAGGTCGGATAAGTTTAAATATCTTGGTGAATGGATCCAACCTAATGGACTAGATAATGCAGCAAACAAAGAGAGGATCAGAAAGGTGGAATTAGCTTATAAATTAGTACAGAATAGGCACAACAAAAGAATAATATATTACGGAGCGAAGATAAGACACTATACCACGGTTGTCAAGCCTGAGGCATTGTATAGTTCAGAATATTTGATACTGAACAAGAAAGGTGAATTAGAGGAACTGGAGAAGAAAGAAAGAAAGAAAGAAAGAAAGAAAGAAAGAAAGAAAGAAAACTCTTGAAGAAGATCTTAGGACCCGAAAATAGAAATGATGATACATGGCGGAAAGGCGAAACAAAGATATTTACGGACAAGCAGAAAAAATCACAGATACCATACGGAAGAGAAGATTGAAGTTCTATGGACACCTTACGAGAATGAGCGATAGTCGACTAACGAAGAAGATCTTTAATTACATCACCAAGATAAAAGCGACTACAAAATGGGTAGATGAAATAAGAAAGGATATGGAGGAAGTTGGGGTCAGTCCAAATGAGATCTGGAATAGAGAGATGTTTCGAGGTATGATTGATGCATTCAAGGGGTTCCAGGAAAAGCAAAGGAGAAGAGCCAAGAACATCTGGTCGGAAGAAAGGAAGAGAATCCAAAGTGAAAGGATGAAGAGTTTCTGGGAGCAGAAAAAAGGACTAATCAGCAAGTTAATTGTTTCCCGTGGTCCAAAGTAGGCCAAAATCGAACAAAGAAGAAGAATAAGACAACATTGATCTGGTAAAAGCACAGGTCGATCCAGAAGACGTTATAGACAAAAGCGTCTTTCGACACAAGGTATTCAAGTGGGAAGTGATGTCAGAGAGAGCTGCCCTACAGTCCAAAGACCAAAGTGGACCGAAGAAAGCAAGATCATGATTGCTTCGCGTGGTCTAATAGGATAACTATCGACAATCAAGAATTGGAGAATTTGAAGCAGTTCAAGTACTTGGGAAGCTTGCTGACAAAAGATGCTCAATGCACAAATGAAATTCGCGCCAGAATCGTCTTGGCCAAAGTCGCATTCAACAAGAAGAGGGTTGCTGACCAGCAAGTTGAGTTTAGAACTAAGGAAGGAATTGGTGAAGTGTTACATCTGGAGCATTGCATTGTACGGGGCAGAGACGTGGACAATGAGGAAAAGGGAAAGAAAATACTTAGAAAGTTTTGAAATGTGGTGCTGGAGGAGAATAGAGAAGATCAAGTGGACAGATCGGGTGACAAACGATGCTGTACTGAGATGAGTAGGTGAGAAGAAAACTTTTCTGAATACAATTCTTCAGAGGAAGGCGAATTGGATCGGACAGATACTTAGTCATTGAAGGGAAGATGCAAGGAATGACAGGACGGGGAAAAGTAGAATTCAACATCTGGATGACATGAAAGATGGAAGGAGTTACAGCAGACTGAAGGAAGAAGCAGAAGACCGGGAACATTGGCATCAGAAATTTTCTGTACGAAGACATGGACCTGCCACTAGGCAGAATACTGTATAATAATAATTGGCCTATAATGTGTGAAATAATAATAATCCGTTGGGGTAGCTTCACTCAGGGAAGGCGCCCCTGCCCATGCAGACCCGGGTCCCTCTGGCCCGGAGGGTAGTACCTGGTAAGGGTGGGGTAGGCAGGACTCCTGAGCCGTAGTGAAGGTAACCTGCCTAGGAGATGGAAAACTCCAAAATTAAACCTACAATGGTAGCGTCTGACCCGGACCGGGCGGCAGCCAACAGCGTCTGTATCCCATGTTAGGGACGGCTGATAACAAAACCTGGCTGTAGGTATAAAAGGCAAACCGATCTAATGCATGATGGAGAAATTAACGAGTAATGCCTCGGATGAAATGCCGCTGCCTGGGGAGCGCCAGGGCACGTCTGGAGCCGGTGCTGGACGTGACAGTGTGCGAGCCGCCGGTGGTAGAGGGCTGAACAGGCGGGCCCCTACCGGGCAAGATCCCGAAAACACTACAGCCGACAAGCGTTTGCAAGATGGGCCTGAGCAGCGAAGTGAATCATTATCTAGTACTTCAGCTGCTGGACTCAACCTGTGCTCACCCAGGCAGGACTGCCACGACAGCGTATTAAATGGACAAATGTCATAAATGAAACCATAATATGCACTTATTTTAGGGTTACTGACTTCGGGCAGAATTCAGTTGGTTATAGGCAACGCTTACATTCTGAATTTCGGTTGCATTACCCTGAACTAACTGTGACTGAACAGAGAATATCTGATCAATACAGGGCTATTCTCCGGACTAATCTTATCCATGAAGCCAGAATGAACACCATTAAAGAAGAGGTAAGGCGTGAGAAGGTAGGTGTGAATGGAGATACCCAGAACAGTTTTCCTGAAGAACTGGAGTCGGCTCAAGTTGATAGCAATAACCCTCAAGAAGTAGATCCAGTTTCCACGCAAATTATCGATCATCACCAAATTGGAAAGTTGAATAATGAAATGATGACTACAGTTATAGAGTTTTATGGAACTATGCAAATTGCAGGCCGAAAATACCGAACGTCAATGGTTCAAGAAAGCTGACAAAGATACTGATTATCATGAATCGGGATGTTTTGACGGAACATGTTGAAACATCTGCAAATCTGGAATCCCTTCATACTATTATTTACTGCGGTGCAGTAACTGTTGTGAGAGCTAAGCTATGGGTATTCAACAAAATGAACGAAAAAAGCAAATGCCATCGATGACAAACTGGGAAAGAAGACTTGTTGGAAGGATTGAACAGCTCAGGGCAGATATTGCAAGAATGACACAATATGTTCGTGGTACAAGAACAAGAAAGGTACTGAGGAAAGCTGAGCATATAATATAATAAGACAAAACACAGACCACACCCAGCAAGATGTACCGAATTCAACACCTGAAGAGTGCGTAGATACCTTGAAACACAGGCTGTCTGTTTTATCCACCAGACATGCAAAGTATAGGTAGAGTATGAAGAGGAAGAAAGATAACTTCCTTTTCGCCAACTCAGAGAGAAGATTCTATCAGACTCTGGGTAAGATAAAGATTTCTGCAGACAAAAACTATCCGACTAAAGAAGAAATTCAAGAATTTTGGAGCAAACAACTTTCTACACCATCTCATTATGACAATCAAGTTGGGTAAGAGAAGATCAGCAAGCTTCCCAAAGATTTGAGCAAATGCAGCACGAGAAATTCACCACAAATGATATTAAGGAAGTTATCAACTACTTAGCGAATTGGAAAGCCCCTGGCCCTGACCAGATTCAGAATTTTTGGTATAAGAAGTTCTGGAGCATCCACGATCGACTAGGTGAGTTTATTAATGATACCATCCTTCATTCTGATAGCTTGCCCGAATTTCTCACACCTGGCATCACATATTTGCTTCCAAAAGATCTTCAGAATACATGGGATCCTACAAAATATCGTCCCATTACATGTCTGCCCACGTTGTATAAGATCATTACATCATGCCTGGCTAACAGGATATATGCACACTGTGAAAGAAACAACATAATTGCCGTACAACAGAAAGGTTGTAAAAAGGGTTCAAAAGGGTGCAAAACAAACTAATAATTGACTCAGTTGGCCAGACACTTAAATCACCGAAAACTTCATATGGCGTACATCGATTACAAGGCCTTTGATTCTGTTCCCCATGACTGGCTTGTAGCAGTGCTGCGATTGTATAGGATCAATGAGGTATTTGTCAGTTTCTTGGAAAGAGTTATGTCAGCATGGCAAACTAGACTGTGTCTCAGTACACCACGCGGAGACATACCAACAGATGAGATATCGATTCGGAGAGGCATCTTTCAAGGAGACTCCCTTAGCCCCTCATGGTTTGTCCTGGCAATGAATCCCTAATCTACCCAGCTTAACTCTACTCACTACGGCTTTTCTATCAAGATTGAAAAGAGAGTTGTACTCGGCTGAATCACCTGCTATACATGGGCGACCTTAAACTCTATGCTGAAACTGAGTCGCATCTAGAGAACTTGCTGAGAACAGTTGCAACATTCCCACGAGACATACAAATGGGATGTGGATTGGACAAGTGTCGGACACTAAAGGTGGTGAGAGGAAAAGTACAGAAGTCTGGGTATGAGCTGGATGATGGACAGCATATTAAGGCTATGTTGGCAGAAGACACCTACAAATACTTAGGAGTAAACCAAGCTAGGCATATTGACCATGTGTCAATAAAGAAAGACCTGTCCTGCGAATTTTTAAAAAGATTAAAAAACAAATCATAAAAACGCACTTGAACAGCAAAAACCTAGTGATAGCTGTTAACACGTATGCTGTACCTGTGCTGAGCTACTCCTTTGGCATAATCAAATGGTGTAAAACGGGCATCGAAGGACTTGAGCGAAAAATGAGAACGATGCTCACAAAAGGCAGAAAACACCACCCACGATCTTCAGTAGAGCCAATGACTCGACCCAGAAGCCTAGGTGGACGTGGGTTCGTTGACATTGATATCCAGATGAAACGACAGATAGACAGCCTTTGGGAGTACTTCTACGCAGAAGCGAGGTCATCTGTACTTCACAGAGCCATCTATGAGGCGGGCAGATCAACGCCACTGGTCTTGTGTCAACGAGAGATTCAACATCACCTACATACTGACCTTCAGAAGATGGAAGCATGGAAAGCAAAACCTTTGCACGGAAGACATCCAAATGAGGTGAGTCAAGCAAATGTTGATATAACTGCGTCAATCTACTAGCTCACTTCAGGACAGATCTTTCCAGAAACTGAAGGTTTTATGCTTGCAATTCAAGACCAAGTCATCCCAACAAGGAACTACCTCAAGTTCATTGTAAAAGATCCCGCTGTACCAGATGATAAGTGCCGCTACGGCTGTCAACAGTCAGAAACAATACAGCATATTACATCTGCATGTAGATATTTCCTAGCCACAGAGCACAAACAAAGGCATGATGCAGTTGCTAAAATCTTGCATCAGGATTTGGCTGATAAGTTTCAGCTTCTAAAAGGAAAGAAAGTTCCATACCACTAATATCAGCCAGAGTGCGTTCTTGAAAACAATGAATACAAGTTGTATTTGGACCGAACAATTTTGACTGATCAATCGGTATCACACAACAGGCCGGATCTGGTGGTTGTCAGCAATAAAATCAGGCAAACTACCTTAATTGATGTTGTGATTTCTAACAACAAAAATCTCTAGTCAAAACACATAGAAAAGATCAGCAAATACAGCGAGTTGGTCGACCCTATCAAAAGGCAATGGCGTGTATAACGGGTGAAGACCGTACCTATCATTGTCTAAAGTACGGGCGCGATCCCAAGTACCTTGTTCAAGGCCTTAACGAACTGGGTCTGGATACGCAACTATACAAACTAATGCAAAAGGCAGTAGTTCTATCAACAACCAGAATCGTTCGAAAGTTCAGCTTAGAAGTTGCTGTTTCAGTAACTATACTCTGGTTCCCTGAAACCCGTATAGATACGTTGCAATGTACCAGCAATGTACTGTATAAACCAATAATAATAATAATAGTAATAATAATAATGGAAGTCACTTTCCAAACCACCCGCAACATAATTACAAAACGTGATTTTGTATGAACAAAAAAATCGTCACTACAACATTATCAACAAACCAGTAGTCTACCGCTATATGCATCTGAATGCCTTTTCCTATCCGAGAAATATTTGCTCGCGAATTTAGAGAGAAAAGAAAGAATGAAATATCCTACACATCATACTTGGCCCAGGCAAGAAATATACTCTAAGATAGAGAAGATCACAGACACAAATGCGAAAACGCAGAGTTTGCTTCTACGGTCATATACGACGGATAATCGTCTCCCGATGGACGAAACGTATCTTCAGTATCTTTGACTCAAAACCAAAAATGACAATGCCATGCTATGTTAACGTCCAGAAATATCTGAAAGAAATGGGGATACGAGCAGAAGATGCACAAGACTGAAATCTTTATAGAACAGCCATCAGGACGTTTGGGACTTTCCGGGACGAAAAACGGACAACTGGTGCGAAATGGACAGAAGAACGTCGTGCTAAACACAGTGAGCTCATGAAGGCAATGTGGATCAAGCGAAAAATGAACAAATGCTAGAATGTAAAATGAGGCTTATCGTGGTCCCCAGTTGGCCGATTACAGGAAATGAATGAATGAATAATAATAACACACAATTTACTATTATAAGAGCACATCAACATTCAACAACTTATTGTAAGAGAAGTCAAGAAGTTCCATGAAGCCTATTTTCATATCCCTCCCTACAATATTCTGCTAAGGTCCCATTCAGTTTTGTACCGAAAATAAGGTCCCATTAACCCCAACCTACACATATGGGGTACCTACAGGTTCAGCATAACCCAATGCGTAAGCGAAACGCACTCACTTACTCTTTAAATGCCTCACAATTAAATAAATACCTTAAAACATGTATATTTACAATGAAATAATGAAAGAATGCAACACGGTAACCATGGTAACAGAATCTATTTCTGTAAGACGCAATGCAATTCCAATTATTACTTTACTGTGAAAGTTTCCAGACGGTTATAAGGTTATCACTGAACCAAATTAAGCTGTAAAATTCATCAATACATACAGTATAATACGCTTAAGGGGGTCAAGGGGCACTTCAGAATTTTCTTCACGCAAATTTCACGCGTGAGTGTGGTACGAAAGGTATTTTTCACCCGACTATAAAGGGTCTCCGAAAACCACATTTAAAGACCCTTAAATTAACAGTGTCTATAATATTCCCAGAAAACTAACTTCGCTCTTATATGCCTATAAAGGAATGACAAACCCCTAACCACTGCACCAGTAGCTGAATTGATAAAGTCTGATTATTCTTACCAAGGATAAATCAGTCGTAGCATTCATGATTGAGATTTACTAAGTGTACTCATTACAACTAGAATATTCGCGGGCGAAGCCGCGACGGGTAATATTAGTATCTTACTAATATCAATTGCCTCTATCAACATAAAAATTGCCAGTTTGATTGCTGTAATAGATTCGTAGATATTGAGAACCATCTAAATATTTTGGATGGTCACCATGTTACATTTTTATATTATAGGCCTTAGATTTATGTACTATTACATGAAGATTATTGTGGAGGTGATTTATTCAAACTTCAATCCCATGATTAGGACACAAGAAATAAAAGCGGGATTTGAAAATTTCGCTCAGCCGCCATCTTGTGGTTATGAAAATAATTTAAATGAATTAGATGCCAGTCGATTAAATTTGTATAAACATAGACCGTATCAAGTTTCACTGCGCTCGGATGGTTAAAACGGAGGAAACGTCCATTTGAATATTTAAATTTCGCGTCGCCGCCATGTTGGATTTGTGCTCGCCAGGTTATTGAACGTCTCATAGGTGAACTTATGCTTATAGCCTCTATACACTTACAAAATTTCAGTTTGATTGCTGTGGTAGATTAATAGATATTGAGAACCATCTAAATATTTCGGATGGTCGCCATGTTGGATTTTAATATATGTAGGCCATAGAGTTATGTACTATTAGATGATGATTATTGTGTACGTTCATTATGTAAATGTTGATTTCGATCGCATGATTCGAACACAAGATATATAAACTTTATTTCCGAAATTCGGACAGCTGCCATCTTGAGGTTATGTAAACAATTGAACTAAATTAGATACCTGTGCATTACAATGTGTATAAACATTTCCTGTACCAAGTTTCATTTCGTTTGGATCATTAAATCGCGAGAAAAGTCTAATTAAAAATTTCCACTTCGCTTGGCCGCCATGTTAGTTTTGTAGTTAACCGGTTTTTGAAAGTCTCATAGATGAACTTCCAGTAGTGCCCTTTATCTCCGTACAAAATTTCATGGTGATAGTTTCAGAGATATGGAATGCCGGTGAAATATTTCGCACAGCCGCCATCCTGAGGTTATGTAAACAATTGAACCAAGTTAGATGTCGGTGCATTACAATGTGTATAGACATATACTATACCAAGTTTCATTGCGTTTGGTTGGTTAAATCGCGAGAAACGTCTTTTTAAATGTCGCAACTTCGCTTGGCCGCCATGTTGATTTTGTAGTTACCAGGTTTTGAAAAGTCACATAGGTGAACTTCTAGTAGTTTCCTTTATCACCGTACAAAATTCCAAGGTGATATCGGTAATAGTTACGGAGATATTGAATGCTGGTGACATATTTCGCACAGCCGCCATGTTGGATTGGTGAGACGTAACAAAATTTGAAGGGCACAGTCGGGGTCGCCTGGAATAGTGCTATGAACTTAACGAGTTTCATAGAGATCGCTTCATCCGTTTAGAAGTTATTAGGGGGCCACACACAAATCCCTCACACACACAGACACCAGACACACGGACAAAAGTTGATCACATAAGCCTATGAAAATAGGCTAAAAACCGTACATTTGTATTACTCCAAATGCTGCATGTGCAGTTAATGGTTTCCAGGTAAGCTTTTCCCACGGACTCATCGAGGGTTCCCACCTTTACAGCCACTAAGGGCAGTGTCCTGGAGCTTAACATCGTGAAGGGGTTACAACTGGGGAGGCGGGACTGCCGCCTCGCCCAGGCGGCCTTACCTGCAAAGCGAACAGGGGGCCTTGTGAGGGATGGGAAGAAAGGGAGGGATAGACGAGGAAGAGGGAAGGAGGCGTATGTGGCCTGACAATAGGTCCCATCCCGGCATTTGCCCGGAGACGAACTGGAAAACTACGGAAAACCACTTGAGGATGGCTGAGGTGGGAATCGAACCCCTTCTACTCATTTGGACCACACGAGGCTGAGTAGACCCCGTTCCAGTCCTTATACCACTTTTCAAATTTCGTGTCAGAGCCGGGAATTAAACCGCGGGCCTCCGGGGAGGGAAAAGGGGGGGGGGGGGGAGCTAAGCACGCTGACCACTACACCATGGAGGTGAAAGTTAAATAATAATAATAATGATAATAGCGTGTTTTTAACATCTGTCTAACCGTTGTGGTTATATACTGCCAGGATTTTGCCCTTAATGAAATCTTTATTATACCTGTAATTCTGGTGATATGGATACCTCACATTTAAGTACCGTTGAATGCCAATCGACTGCATTGGAATTCTGTACACTGGCCATGGGCACAGTAAGCATCGCATGAGACTATATCAATGTAAAGTTACAGAGTACGCCTGTACTTCGCTTATTGAAAATTGAATGATTTTCACCTAGACCAATAATGGTTAGGTAGTGCGGCCACGTTAACTAATATAAACACCCCTGGTTTTTGTCACGCATCAATAATTTTTATCTAGCGTCTTCGGTGGCGTAGTCGGTAGCATGCTGAACTGCTGTGCCCAAGATCGCGGGTTCAAGTCCGGCCGAAGTCGTCGGATTTTTTAAGAGCGTTAAAAATCCCTCAGTATGCCTTCCTTCGGAGGAGAAGTAAAGCCGGCGGTCCCATGTCATAGATTTATGGCATGTTAAAGAACCTTCCACTAATTACACCTGTGTCAAGGTGAAAGTTAAGAATGTAAACAACGCTCTTAGGTTCCTACGTTCGTTGCCAAGAGTCGACTGCGGTGGCGTCTGGTAGCTAAGTTCTGAGCTAGTAGTCGTTGACGGTGGCGTTTGGTGGCAAACGTAGGAACTATTTGAATAATTCAAAAGTCTGCAGTCCTTACTTGAATTAAAAACAGATGACACACACTAATACAGTCATCACAATTAACACCGGTTATCAGACATATTCTACACACACCCAAAGTACACGGGGCTACATGACCACGTTGTCGCAGCCCCTAAACTTAAGAACCAACCCAACCAACCAATCTTTATCAAGGCCAATGGTTTTGCCTAGTAGTACAATTAATAATTTTCACCAATAATTTCGTCCAGAGAGTCGCCAAACCTCGCAACAGGGGATTGCGGTGAAGAGAAGTTGGCAGCATTGCCTAATCCATCATGTGGACGAGGTTTTGGTAAGTTTATTACTTGAAAGTTAATATTGACAATGTCCTTGTTTGTTAATAGCAGTTGTATTATTTACCGACATCGTGTAGGCAGTGATACATCTGTATATATCTGTATATAGTAAGCTTGGTATTCTTTGCGTTTGTGGCGAAAAGCTAAACTAGTGTTGCTAGATTAGGAAGCAAAATGGCTAGCGCGGGATGGAGTGCTTAAGTGTTTGCAACTTGAACTAGTGGAAAAGGAGTGGTAACTCTTAAAAATTCCAGTGAGAATGAGAGACAATGAGAGTTGAACAGAGGTTAAAAAAAAAGAAGAGAGTTGTTAGAGGTTATTATGAGATATATAAAAAGAAGAGAGTTGTTAGAGGTTATTATGAGATATAAAAAAAGAAGAGAGTTGTTAGAGGTTATTGAAAAAAATGAAAATCCACAGCCTGCTTCCAGTCTCCGACCGGGTCAGGAATGGAATGAATGAAGCCCCCATCTAGCGGCGAGGATATGAACTGTGCCGGCTGCCGAGGCCTGACGCACTCCTCTGGGGCAATGATTAAATGAATGACAGATGAAATGAAATGATAGTGGAGAGTGTTGCTGGAATGAAATTTTGACAGGGAAAACCGGAGTACCCGGAGAAAAACCTGTCTGCCTCCGTTTTGTCCAGCACAGATCTCACATGGAGTGACCGGGATTTGAACCACGGACCCAGCGGTGAGAGGCCGGCGGGCTGCCGCCTAAGCCACGGAGGCTACTTAGAGGTTATTATGAGATATAAAAAAAGAAGAGAGTTGTTAGAGGTTATTATGAGATAAAAAAAAAGAAGAGAGTTGTTAGAGGTTATTATGAGATTTTATGAAACCTAATCGAGAAGCTTCTAATATAGGTCTTCTAAAAAGTAATACATAAATGAAAACGGTTGGTGCTATAGAAGTTGGAAATTATAGGTTATTGTGACAGCATCACTGTTTCAACTGGTATATTACATCCCTTTATTCTTCTAATTCGTAAGTACCGTAGAATTCCAATGAATTATGATTATGTTGCAGCGTAGGCTATATTAATCTGCCTTGTTTACTGTAGTGTCCTGGTTGGTGTTAAACAAGACGTTCAGTAAAGAGCATATAGCCTACTTTCTCCTAAATGCATGGGTATTGTTATAACTCTTTGTCCTTTTCAAGTAGTATAATTGAATGTTGGTTGTAGTAGCTTGTTGAAATACAACGTGCTATAGGGATATTAAACATGAATATGAGGTGCCCTTTGCTAGTGCTACCTCTGTACCAAATTTCGTTCCATTCGGTTTCACCGTGTTCGAATTAATAGGGGGAATCCATTTTGACACAGAGATGGCCGCCATCCGCAAACTATTAGGCTAATGACCTATTAATTTGGTCAAATGATACTTCCTCCATAAAGGTATGTTGTTGCAAAATTTGGTAGAGATCGGATGATTAGGTTAGTCGTAATTTAATAATGATAATGTTATTGGTTTTACGTCCCTTTTAACTACACTGGCTTTTAGAGACGCCGGGGTGCCGGAATTTTGCCCCGAAGGGGTTCTTTAACGTGCCAGTAAATCTACTGACACGGCTCCCTCGCATTTGCGCACCCTCAAATGCCAGCTGACTGCGCCAGGTTTCGAACCTGCAAACTTGGGCTTAGCAAGCGAGAACGTTACCCCTGAGCCACGCAGCCAGACAGTCGTAATTTGATTTAAGGTTTGAACATTTGTGTGGCCGCCATTACGTTTCTGTCAAGATGGCGGTGATATAAAACTTGACACTGAGGTGCCCTTTGCTAGTGCTACCTCTGTACCAAATTTCGTTCCATCCGGTTTCACCGTGTTTGAATTAATAGGGGGAATCCATTTTGACACAAAGATGGCCGCCATCCGCAAACTATTAGGCTAATGACCTATTAATTTGGTCAAATGATACTTCCTCCATAAAGGTATGTTGTTGCAAAATTTGGTAGAGATCGGATGATTAGGTTAGTCGTAATTTGATTTAAGGTTTGAACATTTGTGTGGCCGCCATTACGTTTCTGTCAAGATGGCGGTGATATAAAACTTGACACTGAGGTGCCCTTTGCTAGTGCTACCTCTGTACCAAACTTCGTTCCATTCGGTTTCACCGTGTTTGAATTAATAGTGGGAATCCATTTTGACACAAAGATGGCCGCCATCCGCAAACTATTAGGCTAATGACCTATTAATTTGGTCAAATGATACTTCCTCCATAAAGGTATGTTGTTGCAAAATTTGGTAGAGATCGGATGATTAGGTTAGTCGTAATTTGATTTAAGGTTTGAACATTTATGTGGCCGCCATTACGTTTCCGTCAAGATGGCGGCGATATAAAACATGACACTGAGGTGTATTTTGCTAGTGCTACCTTTGTACCAAATTTCGTTCAATTCGCCTTCACCGTGTTCGAATTGATAGGGGGGGGGGGGGGGCAGACATTCAGAGTACACACACACACAGACTCACACACACACACACACACACACATACACACACAGACAGACACACTTTTTTTCGCCCTGTGTTGATCTCATAAGTCTACTTTCCTTTTTTGCAAAAATCGAAAGTAAGCTAAAAACACCGCATTCCTGAGATGAATGAGTTCTTGTGTCTCTATTAAGTTAATATTCATTCGTTGTGTTAGGTAGATTTCATTAGAAAGCTAACTATTGCAAAGAGTACCATGTTTCGACTTCCGGAAAATTTCGACATATCTTCGCTTTTCGCATCCCCCAGACCCCAAAACCACCGTCAGTTCAAAAGTTTATGTATAATTTATGTATGTATATATATATAAGTATATCAATTTCTTGTGGACACGATAACTGCCGTAATTTTGCACCAATCACTTTGAATTTTTTACCGAATATGTTTACCTAGAAAATCTCGGTCGAGTTCGTTACTGGGCTAAATCGGTCAAAGGGGATGAAAATGGGGGTCTTTTTTCGAATAAGTGAAATATTGCTATAACTCTCTTAATATGTGAAATATCGAATCCGTTCAAAGTTCATACTGTATTTCGGATGAAGCCCAAAAATGTATGTTTGAAGAGTTTTTTTAGCACCAACCATTGACCAAAGGGGTGGGAAAAAGTGGGTTTTTCGGGAAACATTAATCATATCTCTCTTAATAGGCACAATATCAAAAGCGTACAAAATGGATAATATTCCCCTAATAATTACCTAAAACGTTTGTCTGAAAGAATTTTTGATCTGACCCACCATTACGCCAAGGGATGAGAAAAATGATTTCGGAATTATAAGAAAATGCCAAGAGCTATCAGTGGTTGCCATGGCAACACTACTAAATTGATGAGGGATGAGCCATAAGACGTTGCCATGACAACGCACTTGCACGAGATCAGATTCAGATTTCTATCTAAGTGTGAAGCGGCTTCGGTGACGTAACTTGTAGCATGCTGAACTTCTATGCCCAAGGTCGCGGGTTCAAAGCCGGCCAAAGTCGTCTGATTTTCTAAGAGCGCTAAAATCCCTCCGTATGCTTTCCTTTTGGAGGGCAAGTTCCAACGTTCGTTGCGAGTTGCTGGTTGCGGTGGCATCTAGTAGCCAAGTTCACAGCTAGGTGTCGTTGATGGTAGTATCTGGTAGCAACATTAGGAACTACTGCTTGAAATTGACCGTCTGCAGTCCTTACCTGAATTACAGACTAATACAGCCATCACAATTCACACCGTTTATCAGACAGATTCTACACACACCCAATGTACACGGGGTTACATGACCGCGTTGTCGCAACCCCTAAACTGAGGAACCAACCAAAATCTCTGCGGGAGATATAATTTTGCGTGAAGAAGTAACTGACCGTTAGATAGTTACACATCAGTGTCGAAATCTTGCATAAGGACAGTGTGACCACAAGTATAAAAATGGACTCCAAATGACAAGACGGTTACCGTCATCATAAGACAATAAAATGTTTAAAATATGCCTAAAATGACGAAAAAGAAAGTTAATTAATCTCCAAATATAAAATACTTCCTCGCAATAAATGAGGTCTGATCCTTCTACGAAAACCTGCATATTCTTCCTATTTTCGCCTATCCCCAAGTTTGTCCGGTGAAATCTACCTCCGCCTTCCGGCGTGCCGAGAGAACTTTTTTGTATCTATGAATTGGCGCCATCCCGGAAATTTATACCACATACGAAAAGAACCTATTACACAGATGGCTTCAATAACGTGGCACATTAAGTACTAACAATTTTCAGAGCACTACCAACAAAAATAACGCACTTTGAAACGGGCAATGCACGAGAGTCTTTATAAATTTAGCCGGATTATTATTCAAAGTCCAATAACTACCGTTGGCGCAAAACACCTTATGCTGTATGTATACCAAATTTTAAAGTAATATTATTGATATTTGTCACAAAATATGTACCTGAATTTAGCATTGCAAAGATAGGGGGTGCCACCTCCCCTTCGTGTAGTAAAAATGATGTGCTAAAACATTCAAGAATCCAACCGTGCACTGCGCCAATCGTTTCATTAAATGGAGATTTTTCCTTCGATACTCACAGCATTATAAATCAGAGCTGATGCAATAACGAGTAGGACGTTATGAAACAGTCCCTGCAGATGACACTCTTTATGCTCGTCTCAGTCAGCTAATTTATGCTTCATGACCAGCCACCGATTGTTTCCAGAAAAACGCAATAAACAGCTATTGTGTTCGCAGATCGACCATTTCAGTGCAAGACGTTATGTAACCTGCAGTGACGTACTTGTGACCTAGCGTCGAAAGCAGGGATGGGTAACTTATCAGCATTGTCACAAGTCCTTTTGGTCGATGGACATCAGATTGAGCGAGTCAAGAGTTTGGTTTATTTAGGACAGAATATTAATGAGAATTGGGATCCTTCGGTTGAAATAAGATACCGTATAGAGAAGGCTAGATCCATCTTTATGACAATGAAACAACTACTATGCTGGCGAGAATTGTGAAGTGTTATGTTGTCTCCACCCTTCTTTATGGTGGTGGAGCTTGTACCTTGTCCGTAGCTATAGAAAAGAAGATTCGAGCTTTTAAAATGTGGATATACCGGCGGATTCTTAAAATCTCGTGGACAGAACATGTGAGTAATGCCGAGGTTCTTCAGCGTGTGAGCAGCCAACCTGAGCTGTTAAACACAATTAAGAAGATGAAGTGGAATACTTGAGACACATAATGAGGAATCCAAAATACCGTCTGCTCCAAGTTATACTTCAGGGTAAAATTGAAGGTCAGCGTGGACCGGGAAGGAGACGTATAACTTGGATGGATAATTTACGAACGTGGTTTGGGCTGTCTTCCACGGAACCCTTCAGGATTGCACAGGATAAGAAGGTGTTAGCCATGGTGGTAGCCAACGTCCGTATTGTACAAGGCAGAAGGAGAAGAAAAATAAGACTTTTCAAACGTACAACCTGTGGGACGTCGGTTGGCGACCACGGGATCCAATCTGAGTCCGGCACTACTTCCACTTACTTGTGCCGGGTGCCTCGCTGTTATCTTTACTTTCGACCTCCCTTGGTCAACTCTTATTCTTTACCGATCCAGACGGTATTACGGCATCCAAGGCCTAGGGAGTCTTTCACTTTCCCGCCTTAATTGGCCCTTCTCTCATCATTTTTGATCGCTCATTCTTCGAGGGGTCAGACGTCATGTTTTCTTTTCATGTTATCTCCTGCCTTCTGCTCAAGGCCCTCAAGGAGGCAGGGTGTGTGTAGCCCCACTACGTATGGTGCACCCTGGATTGTGCTACACCCTCAAGGGTTCACGTCTGATGAGTTCGGGAGTTAGCGACCCAGAGAGCAGGGTCTGCTTTTTCTCCTTTTTCCATTGCCTTTAGGGGCGAATGACTTCGTAGTCCCGTCCCTTAAAACAACAATAACTATACCCTGTATTTCAAGAGTAAGAACCTGAAGTATTTGGCGGGAACGATATAAAAATGGCCACCGCGGGCTCCTATTGGCTGGATTTTGACAACTAATGCCACACGTTGCCAGCGCATTGTTCATTCATTCAGTCTCCTGTTAACTGTGTTGGAGTTTATTTCATTGCCATCGTTTCGTTTGCTATTAGCATCGAGTCAATAAGTTGCAAATAGTACCACAGGAAGAACGTGGGAAAATGAGGGGAATACAGCCGGAGACCGCGCACGTCAACCTGTAACGGCTGGCTATCGTTCATTTGTCCATTTCGACATCAAACTTTGTTCATGGTCAGCCTTGTTTGTTCAATTCAAATTTAAATATACTTAATTTAGAATACATGCGTGACGTACAAAATAGGCTATGTACATTTAGTCTTAATGTTTCCGTATCCAGTAATGTTTCATTGCATACCATAGTGTTCTAATTAACCCTTGTCATTCAATAACCTACAAATCGACAATGTAAAATAACGGTAATAATATGGCCTCTTTCTCGTATTTATTGAATAGCGGTGATAAAGGTAGTATAGCTTCGGTCTGTTATTTATTTATTTATGGACCGTATTTCTCTATTTGAATGTCCTCGGCGTTGACTCAGGATGGACATTTGCATTATAGTGCGCATAATAGTGCCGAAATAATGTCCCAAGTGTAGGCCTGTGTATTATTCGAATCAGCTGATCTGCATCAACAATAAAAACTTGGCAACACAGCTCAGCTGTTCCAAGCTCCCGCCATTTCCTTCACGTTCTTTCTTTTGAAATACAGAGTATAACTAACTGCCTTTGGGGCGGTCCCTCTCTTCTTTACCTTTCCTGACTCTCCTTCCTTCCAAGTCCCTTAATTCTCATTCTTCGAGGTTTTAGGGCATTTCCTTTCCTTCTGGCTTTTGTCTCCCTTATTTTCGTTTTCCATTTCCTCTTCTAGTATGTAAGTGATGATGATGATGATAATTGTTGTTTTAAGGGGCCTAACATCTAGGTTATCGGCCCCTAATGGTTTGCGTGATCATTCGTGAAGAAGATAATGAAATGTAAATTATAACTAAAACTAACTACTAACTTATAAACTAGAAGAAGAAATGGAAAACAAAAGGTGAATAAGGCAAATAAATGACAGGAAGAAAAGAAATGCCCTCAACCCTTGAAGAATGCGGAAGGAAGGAGAGCCATGAAAGGCAGATAGGAAAGTGAAAGAGGAGAGGGTCCGTCCCAGAGGTAACGGATAAAAGGGGGAAAACCGGACCCAGCTCTGGAATCCCTCGGGATCGCCAACTCGCGAACTCACCAGACCAGTGTAGCACTATCCAGGGTGCACCAGAAGTGGTGGGGCTACACACACCCTGCCTCGTTGAGGGCCTTGAGCAGAAGGCAGGATATAACATGAAAAGAAAAAGAAGGCTGACCCCTCGCAGAAGGAGAGTATCAGAAAAGATGAGACAAGGGCCAATTAAGGTGGGAAAGGAAGAGACTCCCTTGGCCTCGGATACCCTAATACCGTCGAGGCCGGAAGAGAACAAGAGTTGACCAAGTGAGGTCGACATGAAAGAAAACGGAGAGGAGCCCGGCACAAGTAAGTGGAAGTCTTGCCGGTGTCGCCAACCCACGTCCCACAGGATGTGAGCCTCTGGGGGATAGAGTGTCAGTAGTAGTCAGTTTAAGTTGTAAGTATGAAGTTCGTTTCAGGTTTAGTTTCATTTCATTTAATTTTTCGCTGTCATCCAAACCATCAGGGGCCGATAACCCAGAGGTTAGGCCCCTCAAAACAACAATTATCATCATCATCATTTCCAAAAGTTCAAAAATACCTCCATTACACTTACTCTTACTGGCCAAAATATAACGTCGTAACAGAGTTACATAGGCTGAGGTAGATTACATTTCACTGGGCAAACAAAAATGTGGTGATTGTTGAATACCTACAAAAGTTACACGAGAAACCTAATCTTCTTATAATTTTTAAAACAATTTGTTCACCCCTTGGCGTAAGGGTGCGTCAAATCAGAAATTCTCCCAGACAAAAGGTTTAGGTAATTTTTCGAGGACTACAGTACAACCCCTGTAATCCATCACCATTAGAAATTGGGAATGGTCGGAACGCAAAAAAGGTTGGATTATGAGAAAGTACAGAAATAAACGGATTTAAATTAAAATAATCAATCTCTGAACTCAAGATATCGGGGTTCACTTCCTTCTTTCTTGGTGGAGCCACATCCATCATGCGTGGTCAAGCAGTTCAAGTTTAGGCTTTTTAATGTTTTGCGATTCTTAAGAGCGTTTTCACCATCCATCGTCACTGTACATGATTCAATGATTTCTTCTCCAATCCTTTATTGTCGTAACGCCTACATTGAGTTCCTTGGCAATATTTCTGGAGTGATACCACTTTGCCCAGTCTTCGTAACACTGCTAAATTTTCATTTAATGAAAGAGTTACGTGTTTACGTTTCACTGCTGACATGTTGAAAAAATACACACGACTTTTCGGTACTGTAACGAACACAATGCACAATGTCGTATAACCAACGAACAGTAAGCACTGATACAGTGCAGTACGTGCTGTACAGTACACGAACGACAGAAACGATACGAGTGATGACGGGGCACTAAAACGGACAAGCGATAACAACAAGTACCAGTAAACAACAATGACGCAACGGGTCGTGAGTCAACACTACGAGTCGGGGCGAGTTTGGCTCGAGCACGCTCATATCAACCGGAGCGGCGGACCAGAGGGGTTCTACTGTATTGACCATATTTAACGGGTTTTTGATGTGTAAAGATTTTGGATTGTAAAACATATCCTGGTGATGACATAAACTCTGACCACAATCTGGTTGTATTGAAATGCAGATTTAAGTTGAAGAAACTGAAGAAAAGTCAAAAGCCCAAAAGGTGGTCAATAGACAGACTGAAAGAGAAGGATGTAAACGAAAGATTCAAGAAGAGTATAAAGGAAGGACTAATTAAAAACCCTAAACAAACTTCAATTGCAGACGAATGGGCACTTTTGAAGAATGAACTAACAAAATCCGCAGAAGAAAACATTGGTAGGAAAGAAAGAATAGGTAGAAAACCGTGGATCACTCAGGATATACTAGAATTAATGGATGAAAGGCGGAAACACAAGAATGTAAGAGATGAAAAGGGGAAAGCAGAATACAGACGTCTGAGAAATGAGGTTAACAAGAAGTGCAAGGAAGCGAAAGAAGAATGGTTGAAAGAGAAATGTGCAGGTATAGAAAACTGTCTGAAATTAGGAAAAGTAGACACATATTATCGAAGGATTAAGAATACTTTTGGGGAAAAGAAGACTAAGTGCTGTAATATTAAGGACACAAATGGAAAGCCTCTAACAGATAGGGAAGAAAAGGTTGAGAGATGGAAAGCTTACATAGAGAGTTTGTATAAGGGAAAGGAGATTGAGAATCATGTAATGGAAAGGGAGGAGGAAATTGATGAGGATGCGAAAGGAGATTTAATATTGAGATCAGAATTTGATAGAGCTTTGGAAGACTTAAGCAGGAACAAGGCACCAGGCATAGATGATATACCGATTGAGTTGCTACGCTGCATAGGAGATGAAGGTCTGATCAGGTTATTTCACTTGGTGTGTAGGATTTATGAGACAGGTGAGGTACCCCTGATTTCAAGAAGAATGTAATCATCCCTATACCAAAGAAAGTGGGAGTTGACAGATGTGAAGATTACCGTACAATCAGCTTGATTACTCATGCTTCAAAGATCCGGTCTAGAATAATTTACAAGAGGATTGAAAGCCAGATAGAAACGGACTTGGGAGAAGACCAGTTTGGTTTCAGGAGAAATGTAGGAATAAGGGAAGCTGTACTAAGTCTTAGGCTGATTTTGGAAGGTAGAATAAGGAAAGATAAGAGAACGTTCTTGGCATTTGTAGACTTAGAAAAGGCTTTTGATAACGTTGTTTGGACTAAATTGTTTGACATTTTGAAATCGATTGGAATAAAGTACAGGGATAGGAGGGTGATATACAATCTATACAGAAACCAGACAGCAATCATTCGAGTTGAAGGACATGAGAGAGAAGCTGGTATTCAGAAAGGTGTAAGGCAAGGTTGCAACTTATCACCCATACTTTTCAATGTTTAAAATGAACAAGCAATGAAGGAAATTAGAGAAAATTTAAAGTGGGAGTGAAGATTCAAGGAGAAATAGTTTCAACTCTGAGATTTGCTGATGACATCGTCATCCAGGCCGACAAGCCTGAGGATTTGAATGAGTTTTTGAATGGTATGGACTGCGTCTTACGGAAAGAATTCATGATGAAAATTAATAAATGTAAAACAAAAATACTGGAATGCAGCCGAAATAAATCAGAAACCTCTATGAAGATCAAATTGGCAGGTGAAAAGCTGAAGGAAGTTGGAGACTTCTGTTACTTAGGAAGCAGAATAACCAGTGATGGACGAAGCAAAGAGGATATAAAAAGTAGGTTGGCTAAGGCAAAGAAAGCATTTCTACCAAAAAAAAAACTGCTGACATCGAATATAGATTTAGGTATTAGGAAGTCATTTTTGAAAGCCTTTGTCTGGAGCGTGGCGCTCTATGGAAGTGAAACTTGGACTATCGGTGCAGCAGAAAAGAGGAGAATTGAAGCATTTGAAATGTGGTGTTACAGGAGAATGATGAAGATCAGATGGGTAGATAGGGTTACAAACAAAGAGGTGTTAAGACGAGTGGGAGAGGAGAGATGTTTCTGGCGACTGCTAATGAAGAGAAGAGATAGGTTGGTAGGACACATACTAAGACACCCAGGAATAGCAAGCTTAGTTATGGAAGGAAGGGTCGAGGACAAGAACTGTAGGGGTAGAGCAAGGTTAGAATATGTTAAACAGATTGCCTCGGATGTTGGGTGTGGTAGCTATGCAGAGATGAAACGATTAGCTCAGTACAGGGAGGCATGGAGCGCTGCATCAAACCAGTCAAAAGACTGAATACTCAAACAACAACAACATCTTTCCGCTCGGTTGCTGGATAGTTTTGTGGTAGTGATTTTGAAAATTGGGGACGGAAGTGGATCGGAACGATCGAGCTGGCAGTAGTGGATCCAACAGAAGTATGCACTGCCCGCTCGATCGATCAAACGGAAGTGTACTAGCTGGCAGTGGTGGACAACGGAAGTATGCACTGCCCGCTCGATCGATCAAACGGAAGTGTACTAGCTGGCAGTGGTGGACAACGGAAGTGTACTAGCTGGCAGTGGTGGAAAACGGAAGTATGCTCTGCCCGCTCGATCGGTCGATCCAAGGGCGCTCGGTGGTGGAGCTCGGTACGAGAGATAATCAAGCTTGGAGGCATCATATGATTTGCCTTATTAAAATGGGAACCTGGTGCTCTATTGAGCTCCTTATGTCCCGTGATATAATGACGGTTTTTTGCTTTGGTAGTGCTTTGCCTTTTGGCATTTTTTATAATAATATTTTGCACCGTACCGAACTGGTATGTCGGCAGTGGGTGCAAAGTTTGTTTGGCGTATAAGTGTGGATATTTTATTTATAATTAATTTATATTTCGTGGATTAGATTATCTCCTTTGCAGGTACTTCGCCATGGCTTTGCTCCACAGGTCCTGGACATGCGAGTCGTGTAGACTGTCCATTTACTGTGGGGCAAGGTGTAGAATTGCGTTGTTGTTGTTTCAGCAGCAGCTTCAGTTTGTAGTAATAAGTATAAAGTTGGTGAATTTTATAGTTTTAGACGTTATTTTGAAAGGAAGAAAGACCACTAGTGGGTTGGTTTTGGTAGTATGAAATATTTTGGACAGACCTGTAGTAGGTAAATTGTTTGAAAATACACACATCAAAAAAAGTTTTGCATCACCTCGGTTCCAAGAGTTCCGGAACCGTTAAATACAAAGGGAATAGAGATCAACACAAACAACATTTCAGCTCGTTTTATTGCTCATGAGACCCACACATTGCATGTTGTACCATCATACAGCCAGACTTTCAGCATTTGTGGTCCAGATTGCAGTACACACCACTACCTCTAATACCCAGTAGCACGTCCTCTTGCATTGATGCATGCCTGTATTCGCCGTGGCATACTATCCACAAGTTCATCAAGACACTGTTGGTCCAAATTGTCCCACTCCTCAACGACAATTCGGCGTAAATCTCTCAGAGTGGTTGGTGGGTCAAGACGTCCATAAACAGCCCTTTTCAACATATCCCAGGCATGTTCGATAGGGTTCATGTCTGGCGAACATGCTGGCCACTGTAGTCGAGCGATGTCGTTATCTTGAAGGAACGCATTCACAAGATGTGCACGATGAGGTCGAGAATTGTCGTCCATGAAGACAAATGCCTCTCCAATATTCTGCCGATATGGTTGCACTATGGGTCGGAGGATGTCATTCAGGTATCGTAAAGCCGTTTCGGAGCCTTCCATGACCACCAGTGGCGTACGTCGGCCCCACATAATGCCACCCCAAAACATCAGGGAACCACCACCTTGCTGCACTCGCTGGACAGTGTCTAAGACGTTCAGCCTGACCAGGGTGCCTCCAAACACGTCTCCGACGATTGTCTGGTTGAAGGCATATGCGACACTCATCGGTGAAGAGAACGTGATGCCAATTCCGTGGGGTCCATTCAGCATGTTGTTGGGCCCATCTGTACCGCGCTGCATGGTGTCGGGGTTGCAAAGCTGGACCTCGCCATGGACGTCGGGAGTGAAGTTGCGCATCATGCAGCCTATTGCGCACAGTTTGAGTTGAAACACGACGTCCTGTGGCTGAACGAAACGCATTATTCAACATGGTGGCATTGCTGTCAGGGTTCCTCCGAGCGGCAATCCGTAAGTAGCGGTCATCCACTACAGTAGTAGCCCTTGGGCGGCCTGAGCGAGGCCTGTCATCGACAGTTCCTGTATCTCTGTACCTCCTCCATGTCCGAACAACATCGCTTTGGTTCACTCTGAGACGCCTGGAAACTTCCCTTGTTGAGAGCCCTTCTTGACACAAAGTAACAATGCGGACGCGATCGAACTGCGGTATTGACCTTCTAGGCATGGTAGAACTACAGACAACATGAGCAGCGTACCTTCGTCCTGGTGGAATGACTGGAACTGATCGGCTGTCGTACCCCCTCCGTCTAATAGGCCCTGCTCATGCATGGTTGTTTACATCTTTGAGCAGTTTTAGTGACATCTATGAACAGTCAAAGGGACTGTATCTTGGATACAATATACACAGTCAACGTCTATATGCCGGAGATCTGGGAACCGAGGTGATGCAAAACTTTTTTTGATGTGTGTATATAAAAGTTGATAGTAATAAACCTCGCTAGGGAGAATGACTGGAATGATAAAATGTGTTGTTTGTCGTGTTTTGGCGCCTGTTCCCAGCTGCGCGACGCGCCATCCCAGGTGGGTATGCCGTGGCCTTCCCCCGGGCAGGCGCGCCACACTGTACTGAGTTCAGAGCCTGGCAGGGTATGTATGTTTATTGCAGCTGTGTAGCGGTGAGTTGCTGTAGTAGCTGCAATATTTGTGTGATTATGAGTGTGTTGGCAGTGGCGGTAGGATTCGGCGGGTGTGTAGGGAAGCTTGAGGGAGGGGGGATGCTTGATGGAGGTGAAACTGTGAGGGATAGAAGTGAGGGAATGTGTTTACGGCTGGGGAGTTGTTTAGGGCGTTGGCGTGCCTTCCATTGCCGGTGTTCGATGGCTTTCTTGATGTAGCTGCACCCAGGGAACGAGCTTGCGTGCTTCTCACCACAGTTTGCACATGTGGGAGACTCCCTTGGCACTGTACATTCATGGTGTCGGTGAGGGCCACCGCACCTGTTGCATCTGGCCTGGTGAGTGCACTCAGCCGCTGTGTGGTGCAGGCGTTGGCAGCGGAAGCATTGAATGACCAGTGTTGGGTGTGGTCTGGGCAATGGGCGTCGCGGCGCCTGAATTGGGCGTCGCGACGTCGGTGTTTTTGTTGGTGTGGGAGTAGGGGAGATGTCGATCCGTGCGGGAGTCGTGACTTCGTGTGTGTCTGGCAATTCAACAGTGTTGTTACCTGAGGGAGTCGAGTCTTCGTGGGTACTGGATTCAGGGAGGGGTTCACTGGATTCTAGGATGGGTTCTGTTTGGGTTTGAATGTTGGTTCCAGGATCTGGGGACAGTGAGATTTGCTCTAAGGTTTTAATAGTGAGGTCGGATTGGGTTTCTGTTTGAGTTTCCGCTTCGGTTGTAGCGAGAGAGTAAGAGTGAGGCTCGGGGTTTATAGAAATGATATCTATGTTTGTCCTAGTTATGGGATTTGGTGGAGGTGGATCAAAAATAGCCCTTCGTGTATCTATGATAAAGTGTCCGGGGATGCCAGGGTGTGCGTAGAGGGCATTTCTGACAAGGTCTACGTGCCTGTTGTGTGTAGGTGTGATGATGATGAATCCGTTAATTGTTTCCTGGATGTCTACGATGGTAGGCCAAATCGGTGTTAGTACCTGTATGACCGCCATCCTAAAAGCAATGGGGTCCGAGGGTTGCATGATCATGACAGCATTTGAGTAGGGAGATGAGCGTGTTGGATGTAAGTAATAGAGGGGTTCTGTATAATCAAATGTGGGAATGGGTAGTCTATTGCGAGTATTCATGATTTAAAGGTCAAACGCTGAGGGCGGACCTTTAGGTGTTAAGGGGGAATATATTTGCCTCGTCCCAAGAAGAGCTGAAGACTGTCGCGTTTTTGTGCTCAGCTTCGGAGCCCAGTCGCTTGAGGTTACTAGTTTTGTTCGGCTTAGTGGCCGTGACAACAAGCGAGCTGAGTCTTGGCTGAGCGGCGTGAGGAGGGGCAGGGGTACAGGGTACTTGGTTGAGGGAGGGAGACTTGCTGCTGGTAGGACTGGGGTATTGGGTGCGAATAACTTGATAATTGGCTTGGCTGGGAAATATTTCTTGGCTGGGATGGGTAGGGAGCTTGGCAGGGCGTCGCTTAGGCGTCGAATGGCGTCTATGTAGAAGCCCCGTGGTAATAGATGGTGAGTGGCAGTAACGGCGTGGCAGCGCTTGATGCGGCGGTCGCTGGTACTATTTGGCGTGATCGTAGTCTCGCGTACTTGGCTGCGGACAATGGCGGGCTTGGCAGACGTGCGACCTGCTCGCTCCGTATGCCCCGAGCTACGTTCTGTAGGCCATGTGGCTATGTGGAATGTAAATCGCATACGATTTACCTCAAGGTTTGGAGGCCCCATTACAAATATTCCTACAATAAATCATCGTCAAACTGTCGTTCTTTGGTGTGAAAATATTCATTATATTATATTTGCCGAAAACAATTACGATTTATTAAATCTTCATACTTTTGCTGTAGTCTTATTTAATGTAAACACTCGATGTACTGTCGGCCATGTGGATATGTGGAATCTATATCGCATCAACAAACACTCCAAACAACCTAGGAATTTAGTATATTAACACGGACTACTAACAATAATTGAAACTTCGTTGGTCTGAACGTATCACAGGGAGAATCGCCTTTAATATACCCAAGGAGCATATAAGTATAAGAGATTCGTCACTTTTGGTTATAGAATTTCCGAGAGAGAGCACCGCCTGAGGCAATGGATTGTACTGGCAAGTCTGGCAACATAAAAAGTAAAAAGCCATATGAATGTAGCCTTTATTTACACGTAAATGAACAGTATGTTCTGCGATGAGTTATTGATTATTGATAAAAATAACACAAACATAACTGCGCCTTTCGCTAGGCGCTGAAATATACGTCCAGATAGGAAAATAATACATTTTGTTATATATTAATGTTGGCAATAGATTTGTCACGAAGGACACAGTTATGCCGTTCTAGAGCTTAATTCACCTCTAGGCTAATTAAAAATGCTCTCATACTCTACAGAATTGTTGGGATATTCGATGAATATAAAGAAAACTGTCCAAATGCACACACTACATTGCCATAACCTCACTTTTTGCCTAGCATGCCGGCTGCCACCCACCCCTCCCCGTAGCCCTAAACTACAAATTTTATTGCAATGCAAAGGAGAATGGGTAAGAAAACAAACAAGAGATGAAATGCACACATTTATTCTATAAATTTTTTTTTTATTCGAGAGTAGTCCATATTGCCCACTAGTTTTACACAGGGTCAACACCAGGAAGATGAAAATTGCCGTATTGTTCTTACTATCATTATAATTCTTACATCCCGGTGCTTGGCAATTTTTCCTCCCTTGCAGTGGCATGATTGACTCTCAATTCAATTCAAATAAACAATCAAAATACTTAACAAATCAAAACAACCAACAACACCACGAGGAAAATCAATCAAAACAGACTATTCCCGCTTCCGCTAGTCGGTTTGATGTGAACGTTCATGAGTGCCAACTACGGAACCTTAGTGCTAAAATTAATTCTTCATTGGTTGGCAGAACATCCAGTAAAGGGCCTTACCCCGACCCACGCGCTCCCTATGAACTGTCATCCCCCTGAATATACCAAGACCAACTACAATCCTCAGACCTTAATGTAGAAAAAACATGGCGGCGATGGTTGCCCTACCAATAGCTAAGATCATGCCATCGGGCTTGTCACAGTTCGTGTAAATTATTATTTTATACTCACCTAAGAGCATAAAATATATCACAAGACGTGACTAGGTTCCGAAGAAATATGCATCAATAATTTAGACTTACCTGAATTAATTTATCAATATAGTGCTGGCCTCGAATTATAGGTTTCGTCGTCTTCGCCCAAGGGACAGCTACAATAGAAGCTTTTTGGCGAGTTATCACGATTTGTATTTAAGTTCAGTAATTTAGAATAATAGTATTAGCAATAAATCAAACAGATTCTGAAGTAGGAGAGAAGAAAGTACCCGGTTACTGAAGTGCTGTCCCAGCACATGCAGAGTTTTTGTGTACACAATCGGAATGAGAATAGTTGCCTAAAATAATCGAACCAACGCCATAGAGATACAATTCAATTAAGACCTCTCGTGGAATTGCCTAAAATCTCGGGTAAAACATCACACCGAGTTAGTTGATTGAAATATGCAAAGAAGTCGTCGTGTGGATATCAGAACATAATTATGCAGAATACTACACACAAGGGACACGATAATATGTTACCATCTAACCTATTAAACATTCGCTGTTACCGTTTGGAATAGTTGCACGCTGGAAATAGTTGATTTAGTAAAGTACTATAGGTTGGAAAGCACCATCTCCCTCTTACGGAATTATCGCGGCACACCATCTCGCAATATAATTACATAATTGGCAAGGTACTCACAACACTTTATTACACACATCATAATAAGAAATAACTTGCAAGCTGTAAGAATCACAAAAGTATGAATAATGACGGATCACAATGAGTTCACTGTTTGGCACAGGGGGGACATCTTCCTTAACCAATAAAATAGAAGTTCACTGTATTATTTGGCGTGTATACAAGGCAGTGTAGAACATCTGCCAGACTGGTAATGATTTACGGAGGCACATATTGCACATATTCAAGATAACATCAACGGATTGGTCTAGTCGTACATGCTCATTGCGTTTTCCCTTTACGTACTTAAGTTCGACACTACTGACGTGTAATAAGCTATTATTATATTGTCACTAACTAGCAAATCATTGCGGTGTATATTCTTGAGACACTTCTATTATGCTTTAGTCTTAGGTACCGGTACTTCAACATCCGAAGTAAATGACACAATGCCATCGGTTGACTTGACAATCATCACACAAACGAACCAGTCCATATTAAGCGTATTATCACATATTTACATACGATTGCAGTACATTAACGCGAACTGGACTTTAGAGACACACAGAAGACACTAAAAATTACAGATGAGCGACAGTTTATCCCAACTTGCATCAAACGTAGCTAATCAAAGCTAAATAGTGTATCCCAGCAACGAATGTAAACAAACAATATGCCGGGGCTTCCGCATACGCCATTTTCACACTTTCGAGACCTGCATTAAGGTCTGAGTATTGTAGTTGGTCTTGAATATACCTACTGCACACCTAATTTTTAATCGCGCTTATACTTGGCAGTGCGCTCTATCGGCCAAAAAATGTCATTTTCAATAATACCGCTGGCAAGGGTTCACTAACTGGCCGGTATAGAGCGCAACTCGCACCGCATACGGTTTCGGTATTTAAATGGTAAACATTGTAAGTAGTCGGCATTGCCGGTATTATGTTTCTGCACAATGGCTATTCAAATATTAACCCACATAACGGTAATGCAGTCATCAATATAATAATTATAATCGTTGTGGTTATACGAGAATTGAGCAAGCCTTCATGAACTATTGCTAACTGGAAATAAGTCACCATCTTGTGCACAATATTTGCATAGTCGAAATAGCCGTGGGGTTAGAGGCACGTGACTGAAAATCTAGAAATCTTGGGATCGAATCCCGGATGGGGTATATATATTTTGCTACCAGATTATCATTTTAAACGATATTTATCATATCAATATGACTCATTTTAACAGAATCCTTATGAAATTACGTGTTGGTCCGTGAATCAAGAGGCCCTGTTTATAAGGAATTTAAGGTTATGAGCGGTGTCACGTCTATTAATCTAGTTGATCCATATCGTATTCTTTATTTAGGCTAGTGCTGGTGGAAGCTACAAATCTAGGGGTGTGGTGGCTCAGCGGTTTAGCTGTATGCCTCTCACCAAGGCGGTCCGGGTGCGATTCCCGGTCAATGCACCTGAGATTTTCGAAGTGAAATGCCATGTTCTATGGTACGGATTCCACGTAAAATGGAGGTCCCTTGGCTCATAGTCACAAGATTCACGGTCACGTAAAACTGCAATCTTCCTTCCTTTCCTTTTTAAGCTACAAATCATCTAAGAAAATGAGTTCCGTATTATAAACTACAATATCTGTAAAACACTGCCTTTTACAATAGATTAATATTTGTGCCAATAATAGTATAAAATACCGGTGTATCAACAATTTCACGTGAGGTTTCATCTATGTCAGGTGTTACACATCATATGCGACTACTGTAAAGGTCTACCCACAATGCGCTGTCGGTAGCCTGTAGTGGGCAGCCGGTAGACGGCAGACGTGGTCTGAAGCCGGTAGCTCACAACCTAGCAACCCACAATGCGCAGTTGTCAAAATGCTAGGAGTAAATAATAACTTGACTTTCATTTATTCCTTGAGAAAGTTCAATTGCATGGGAGACAAGTTGTCAATATTGTCGATAACTTAACCTAAAATTGCAAGGATGGACGACTTGGAGCTGTATAGTGCATTTTTATTACTGCTAACTGCTACAGCATTGGTAAAATTGAGGAACAATGGTACGCGAAGGTACTGGCGACATCCGACGCTAGTGGCAGAAGAGGGGGAGTTTAAAACTCTTTTCTTAAAATATAAACGGACAAGCCATGACAAGTTCTCCACGTCTGGTCCTTGAAAAGGTTATCTTTATATTTCGGCTCGCTCATGTCGTACAACCAACGACGTTCCCTCACAAGATCAATAAAAATCTCCTCCATCCCAATGTCAGCACATTCAGTCGTCAACATCGTATTTTTATATTTATTATTTATATTATGCTATACAATATAACGCGAAGAACGCAGAAGTCACAACCACACAGCAAGACGAGCGGGAAACGACAATGACGTCAGCTTGTGATCTTTTCTGATTGGCTCTTAAATATGTAGCTGGCAGTCAAAGATAAAATAGGCGACAGCAGACTACACGCTGTCGATAGTCAACTATCTACTACCGACAGCGCATTGTGGGTAGAGCTTAAGGCTCGTAAGTTTTATCATTTCAAATGATCTTGTCGACTACCGGGTGAGTTAGCCGAGGTCGTTGCGGCGTGGCTGTGGCAGTCGCTCACATCCGGGAGGCGAGGAGGTTCGAATCCCCCCGCCGGCAACCTTGAAAATGGTCTTCTGTGGTTTCCCATCTTCCTTCCAGGCAAATGCCGGGGTTGGTCCTTAACTATAGGCCACAGCCGCTACCTTCCAACTCCCCGACCCTCCCTTCCAACTTTCCTCCCCAACGGTACTTGTAGCTCACCCATTGGGTGTCCGTCTCGAAGCAGCTACAAAACTGGCGAGCCGAACATGTCCTCGGACACTCCCGGCACTAAAAGCCATACGCTAAAAATAATCTTGTCGACTACTTCGTTATGCTGGGGTTTAACGTTATGCGATACGGAGACGGCGAGTGCGTGACGTCAGTCAGGAATACAGGGTGACTCCTAAAGAAGTGTACACGATGTCAGACAGGAATACAGGGTGACCCCTAAAGAGGTGCCCGCGCGGGAAGCCTAAGTTAATGGGTAATGGAGTCTGTTGAAAGAGTTCTGGGACTTCGAGCGAAGCGAGAAGCCCTCCTGAGCCTTTCTAACATGCGTCATTTAAAATGATATAAAGTCTAGTCTCTCAGACTGACTATATTTTTTACATTGTGCCTATTTAGGAAGGAATGATTTTTCTTTCTCTCGTAACTCCACTTTTCCCACCCCTTTGGTAAATGTTTGGTGCTATCAAAATATTTACAGAGATAGGTTTTTGGCCCTTATCCGGAGAATAGTACGAACTTTGAATGGATTCAATGTTTCACATACTGAGAGAGTTATAACGATATTTCTCATTTTCGAAAAAGACCCCTCGTTTCCACCCCTTTGGTCAGATTTTGCCCATTAACCAATATGACCAGTATCTTGAATGGTTATTTTTATGTATACATTTGAAAGTGATTGGTGCAAAATGATAGTAGATCGTGTCCTCAAGAAAGTGATATTTCTACTTAGTATAAAACAAAGTCCCCAATTCTTGGATGTCACGGGTAATCTCGAGAACCTCTGCATGGACTTTGATGCGGTTTTCACCATTCTGTAAAGGATATCTCGAGGAAGGTTTCTGTAGAAAATAATTTATTTATGATCAAAGGAAGCCAAGCAGTAACGATTTCAGAGAATAAGTCGAAGAAAAATCCTGGCGTCCGTGCGCTTTTTAAGCTTACGCTGAGCAAACCGTTAAAAATATCAATATACAATGAGTTTATGAATTGTTCAGCATGAAAATTTCTACAAATTGTACGCAAGAGCACTTCTCTATATTCAATATATCGTCAACTATAAGTGTTTCTAGATTGGACGGAAGGGGGATTTGTGTTTCATGCACCTCGCCATTCTTAAATTACGTCTGACAAGAATTTGTTGCACATGCATCTCCATGATAATATAGTTAATAGTCCAGTCAGTGATTTTAACCCATCATGCCGAGACGTTAAACGGATATAGGTCTTAGTTCATTGGGATCGTAAAGAAGCGCTTATCACGTAATGCATTCACAACTGTTCCCGGGCGAAGCCGGTCCGGGTTGCTAGTTTAGTATAAAACAAAGTCCCCGATTCTTGGATGTCACGGGTAATCTCGTGAACCACTGCATGGATTTTGATGCGGGCTTCACCATTCTGTAGAGACTATCTCGAGGAAAGTTGCGGTAGAAAATAATTTATTTATGATCAAAGCAAACCAAGCAGTAACGATATCAGTGAAAAATTCAAAAAAATAACCTGGTGTCTTGGCGCTTTTTAAGCTTACGCTGGGCAAACCGTTAAACACATCAGTATACTATAAAAATTGTTCAGCATGAAAACTTCTACCAAAAAAATCTGTGAGAGCATATCTTCAATACATCACCCACTATAAGTGTTTTTACGTTTTCATTTCTTCGAACGATCTCTGTTCGGTTTTGCGAATGTTTATTGTAGGCTTTATTTCCCGTACGGTTTGAAACACACGTTCAATTATTCTGCCCCATTATTTTATTTCGTTATAATTGCAGTATGAACGCGGGGTTCTGTTTATTTATTTATTTAACTTATGTTTCATTTGAATTGGTGTTCTTTATTATTCTTGTCAACTCACCTTTTTTCTGAAGTGTCTTTCTAGACGCACCATACTGTCACACTTCTCATGAAGTACTGTGCTCACCTCGGCACACTTGACGTTACAGACAGTTAGGAACAAGGCTCCGAGTGATAGCCGAAGTTAAACGATTGACTTCGCGTCACCACATGGTAGCTTTACGATTGGTTACGAAGTGAGAAGCTTATTATCCTCTCTGTTTCAAAATAAATCATGTGATTGTGCCAGAGCTTATCTATATTTACGACACTTTACTAAATGTAAAATACTGTAGTGTAATATTCAACATTTTCATATTCTCAGAATACATTACATACACGTACACAATAATCTTCATGTAATAGTACATAAATAAAAATCCAACCTGGCGACCATCTGAAATATTTAGACGGTTCTCAATATCTACGAATCTATCACAACAAACAAACTGAATTTTTGTATGTTGATAGAGGCAATTAACATGAGTATGATATATGAAAATAGGCTGTATAGTGCTTCACGGAACTACTTGTTAACTGTGTGCTTGCCACGCGAGAAGATGTACGAGCTAGAATCAATGCGACTTGGATGCGATTCAGAGATGTCACCGGTGTTCTTTGTGATAAGAAGACGCCCATCCGGCTAAAATCAAAGATATACCGCACAATGGTGAAACCGTTGCATTATATGGTACCGAGTGTTGGCCAACACCTAGAAGTGCTGAACACCCACTTCATGTCATGGAAATACGGATGCTGCGGAGATCTTTAGACATTTCTCTGTTCGACCATAATTCCAACACAACGATTCGATATTATAGCTGGCGTGGCTCTAATCAATGAGAAAATGCAGGAATGGAGTCGTTGTTGGTATTGAACCCGCTAAGCACTGGTTCATGTGATATTTTTCATCGCAACTCATTTTTGATGCATCACTTTAGAACGTACCCACTGACCGACCATGCTGTCGCCACATGCTAACATTCTTTGGAATTATAAATGGTTGATCTTTTGACCATGGAGAAAACCATTATTAAATAATCTGAGGCTAAAGTATGACACTTCTATTTTCTACGAAGCCCAGATATTCTCATGTTGTAATTCTGTATCACCGAAACATTCTTTAGAATGTTATTTCTGCTTTCGGTAAGGTACTAACATCGCAGATACGCGAACCGGAACCAGACAGTCGCTGCACGACTAGTGTATTCACGAGTTCACGCAGCGCAGGACTGAGCTCTTATCACATGTGTTTGGTTTACCATCCAAGTTGGATGTTGTTCTTGTCAAGTCCGTTTAAAAGACGATGTAATAGTCCGCCTGGAAGGCGAAGACAGCAATCTTAGTGCATCGCACATTATTTAACTACGAACAGTACATAATATTAGTGAATATTACAGCCGGAGAAGGCGTGTGCTACGAATACTGTGAATTTTTGGAAAAGTGATTATAATTGTGGAACACCACATTTTCAACCACGTGTTTGATCATCGTATTTCGACATCGTCAAGTGGCGATAAAATATATCATTCACTGTGAGATTATCATTAACCGAGTGAATCATTTCAACACTCATAACTATTGCTTTAATCGCAAGTGCGATTATTTTATGTGAAACACAACGTCGATGCCACGTGATTTGTGGACAAGTAAAATCTGTGTTAGTGAAGCAGATAATAGTGCATGGCCAATTTATAAACCATCTGCGCCGTGTAGCAGCAGTGAATTTACTACCACATTAAAGCTAGCTTCAGTGCAACTGTGCTACGCTCATTTTTCGTATTTTCAAGTGGTAAATTCGTACTTCAAAATATCACTTCTTGATAACCACGTGTACGACGATCTCTGTTACGCATCACCTGTGGAGATGAGCTGTTAAGCTTCATCGTGTGAAGGAGAGGACCGGAGAACTACAGCCGATGACGGGAGAACCATGACTTTAGCATCCGCTAAGCCAAGGAAAATGACGACATTGGGGAGGAGTCTGGTCATATCATCACGACAACGACGAGGACGAATAAAGGCTGTGGAGATGGATAGAGCCTATGTTGAGGCCCAGTTTGGACAACCCTTGTCCCTCAGGTCGTTGGAACGACTGATATGTAGACATCCTTTCTTGTGAGTCCGAATAATTCATTCCTTGTGAGGTTCTTTTGTGGTGTAGCTTAGTGTAGTTGATTGTAGTTTATTGTAGAATCAGCCGAACTCCTTGACAAGCCATAGGTAGGTTCTGTACTGTTAGAATTAATCCTTTTAGTTCACTTTCAGTGATTTGTTCGACACCCGTTGTGATTGAATTTCTTTTCGATCACGGTGCATTCTGATGGACATCGCTAAGATGTTATTTCTACCCTTGCTAAGCGTGACTGTAGTCTTTGATACTACGTTTTGTTCAACCCTAGGTGGATGATTTTGTGTACAGTTATTTGGGATGACGATCAGACGTTATGGCCAGTGTTATTTTTATAACACCCCTTTCTAGTAAATGTTGTCACGCCACTGTTTTAGTCACAACAGTCCGTATCATTAGATAGCCGACTGAAGCTACCAGTTTTGTAATTCAATGTCATTTTCATTTTGATGTGCTATGAAGCCATCCAGTTCAAGTTATGAACACATTCAGGGTGTTACATTTTGTATGCAATCTAGCATCGAACCCTGCAATGAATGCCGTATCATTGGCAAACTTAGCAACTGTAAGATTTGCGCCTTTATGATGTTCATTTCGTGTCAAGTGTTTCGACACAGTTATTATTTTGGTTATGATTAGACAGAGCAGTTATGAACTGACATATCTGCACATTTCAAAGAGGTTCAGACTAAGTGGAATATCTGTGTTTTTCATTTCTTTGACTTTTACAAACATGCTACGTCTTTGTGCATAGTTTTGAGGCGTGATTTTAAGCCTAATGCTTATGTGATTTTGTATTATATCTGGGACATAATAACAAGGCCAGTTTTCTGCTAGGACACTCTGCGAGAAAGCTGCCTGCTTTCAGTGTTGTTCATTTTCTAAACTGTCCGTGTGGATGATGGTGAGTAGCGAGGCTAGCTCGAATCATGGACAGGTGGTAACAGTTCCCAGCATGCAATGTACTAGAGCACCACTTACTCAGTGAGACATACTTTTTCAGACTCTTTGACAATACTTATAGCATTACTAACATTTAAATGATGTGTCTCATATGTAGGTCAATGTCCAGGCCACCATTTTGTAATAATCAGATGTTTTGCTACTTTGAGATGAATGGCAAGAGCCATATGTTTGCATCGCTATTGAAGCGACTATCTTTCTTCTCCATCTGAGAATGATTACACGTTATGTTAAGGTTTATTTGTTGAAATTAAGAGGCTAGATGAGGCACCTGTATAGAAGCTATATTTATGTGTGTCCAGACTTCGATTCTGTTGACTGTGTTATTGTAGGGAGGTAACTGATGTTCATGCCAGGCCTTACCCAGAGGTAAATTAAGTGAGCCGAGAGCCACTAATAACCTGTGTTATTGTTATGTCCGAGCGGGAGAGCTCGTTGACGGTGTTTTATAGCAGAGATGGATCTCGCACGAGACTGCTACTGCTGAGCCCAAGGTATTCAGGATTGTCAGCCTATTCGTCATAAACCAACGATAATCTAAACCAACGATTCTAATAATCAGAACGTCATTATTATAAACTGATGATAATTAACTATTTATAGCATTTAACCTTGATTTTCTAGCATTTTGGACCTGCTGGCTGACACATGCTTTGTGCACGCTTCTTTTGTGGAAGTAATCTAGGACAGATGACACTATTTTTTATCGACGGAGTGCTTGCTCTACCTTTAGTCAGCTGGTGGAGAGTGAGCCTCATGCGACGTTAGACGTAGTTTTTACTACGCAATCGCCACCGTAATTAACATGCACGAAGATGACACTGGTTTACAAAGAGTAACCCAGGGCGAAGGCACGAATAATATTGTTTATGGTCTTGTTATTATTTATTCAATTGTATGATAACCCCATGTTTACCCTTTTTTAGATTGTAAGAGGGCATTTAATGTTTTTATTTTTGACAGCTTGTCATGTAGATTTGTACTAACTGTTTTGCTTTACGGAAGTCATCGCCGTAAATTTTGTATTAATTGTTAGGATTTAGTTAGATTATTTAAAAATAAATGTAAATGAGGAAATGGTATCATCCTAACTTAGACTTGCTATTGCTACCCTGTTAAATGTAAATTCCCTTATTAGCTTATTTTGTAACTTGACTTAGAAATTATTGCCGTACCATTTTCCCAGCGTTGCTGTTGTTGCTTTACTTTGTCAGATAGATCTTTTGCGAGGGTTTACAGTAGTTTACAGGTAGGGTTCTGATCTTTTATTTTTGTTTATTTATTAGTTTGCGGATTAGCCGATAGAAACCCTCCGAAATAGGCTAGGTGTCTGAATATTTTGAATAAATATTTCTACATGTTTTACTTAAGCCTGGAAGTTTATTTCTCAGTCTAACTTTAGGAGGTGTATTTTCTTGGGCTGTCTATGACCTTTTTAGCAACCATGTTACCACGGATCCCCCGGATCATGGATTCTCGTGCCGAATTCACCTGATCCTCATGGCACATGGGTCCGACAGGTGAGGTGTTGGGGATGTCGTTTCGGCTGTTGGCAACCCTGATAGCTCCTCTGACGGGCACAGTATGGACACACTGTCCGTGCACCACCAAGTTCAGTCATCGTACCATCTAACGGTCGACGGACAGAGACAGCGTGGGAGACCAAAATTGTGATGGCTGGACACTATTAACGCAGATTTACGTTCAAGACACTTGAACTCACGGGGAGCATTTCGCAAAAAATGGCGTGCATTGATCCAAAAAGCGGACCCCATTCCTACGGGATGACGCTAAGAAGAATAATAAGAAGAAGATTTGCCACGCGAGACATCGCAATACAATTAGGGCAATAGAGCGGTTGATGTATAACGCAATAGGCTAATAATTTCAATTCTGAGATTATCCATAATAACAATTCAATTCATTTAGGCTATCACTCGTGATACGAGTATGATTCTCTTCCAAAGTACGGTTATGTAGCCTAATTCTTCGCTGTAAACCAATATTAGGCCTAATCATATTGCGTGAGTTCTTTAGTGACTGTACAGTCCGATCCGAGAACCACAGACTCTTCCACAATATTGGCACACAAGGTCTTGTGCAGCCAATGGATCTTTGGGGTTGATCATTATGCGAATCTCGCGCTCTTTTCTAGCATTTCTTTTTTCAGCCTCAATTATTATTATTAATAATAATAATAATAATAATAACGCATAATTAATAGAAGTGTAATAGACTGTTTGTAAATATGAGGGTGTTCAAATGAAAAGGTACGGAACGATACTGAGGGTACAATTTATTCGTTATTCAAGAGTAATCTCCACAGGTCTGTGCACAGGTGTCCCATTGCTTCACTAGGCGCAGGATTCCCTGTTCCCAGAAGTCATGAGGTTGTGACAGGAGCCAATCCTGTACGGTGTCCTTTAGTTCGTCAGCCGATAGGAAACGTTTTCCCTTGAGACGAACCATTAACAGTGACGTGTATTGTGCGACACTCCGTAGCCTACGCAAGTCCATCAAGAACAAACAGCCTGGACTTCTCACGAAGGGAGTGATTCTGCTCCATGATAACGCTCACCCACACGTCTCTAACGTCACACAAGGTGTATTGGCCACGTTCAAGTGGGAGCAACTTGAGCGTCCGCCCTACAACCCGGACTTGTCATCCTGCGACTTCCATCTGGTTGGTCCGTTATAAAAACGTCTCAAGGGAAAACGATTCCAATCGGACGACAACTAACGGACGCCGTACAGGATTGGCTCCTGTCACAACCACAAGACTTCTGGGAACAGCGAATCCTGCGGTTAGTGAAGCAATGGGACACCTGTGCACAGGCCAGTGGTGATTACCTTTGTGTAACGAAGAAATTGCAGCCACAGTATCGCTTCGTACCTTTTCATTTGATCACCCCTCGTAGTTGATACGTTACCCGGGTTTTTAGCCTACTTTTCACATTTTGCAAAAATGAGGAAAAAGTAGTCTTATGAGATCGGGCAAATGTCTGTCTGTCTGTCTGTCTGTCTGTCTGTCTATCTGTCCTTCTGTCTGTCTGTCTGTCTGTCTGTCTGTCTGGCTGTGTGTGTGTCCCCCCCTATCAACTCCTAAACGGCTGCAGCAATCAAAACCAAATTTAGTATGAGTAAAGATGTGCACCGGAATAGCTCACGTCCATATTTGAAAATGATGTCAGTGCTACCAACTGCTGAAAAAACGCACTAGAAATTTGAGCTCCATGTTGGATATCCTGCAAGGTATGCATAGGAGCTATTCCAAAATTGGCACACATGTAGATAATACTATTTCAGTTTAATTTCCAGGAGGCCAACCATGACAGTGTTGCCAAAATAATGTTAAGCCTTCTGATAGGTCCAATGTTTAAATGCATATAACTTCTACACTATCAACTGGATTTCAACCAAATTTTGTATGTAATATCTGTACATAAACAGATATGACTGAGCGTATTCTTAGGAGCCACCAGGGCTGCAAACTGTTAATAATTGCTCTCTCTATTTTTTTATCCAAATACCAATATATCAGAATGTGTGCAAGCCGACAGCTTTAAACTATGCACACGTATAGTACCTGACATGTTTGATTAATTTTGGAGTAACTTATATACGTCAGTTCTACCAACATGATTCTAAGCCTGCTGATAGGGCCAATTTGTAAATACATGTAACTTCTATACTATCAGTAGGATTTCATTCAAATTTCGCATGTGCTATGTGTAACATATCAGATATGACTATAAGTATTCTTCAGTGCAATCAGGGCTGCCAACTGTTAATAAATGCTGTCTATATTTTTTACCCTAATATCAATATATCAGAAAGTATGCAAGCCAACAGCTCTATACTTTGCACACGTATAGCACCTGACATTCTAGATTAATTTGGAGTAATTAATACAAGGCAGTGCTGACAACATGATTCTATGCCTGCTGATATGTCCAATTTTAAAATACATGTAACTTCTATACTAACAAATGGATTTCACCCAAAATTGGCACAACAAGATATCATAATATTTCAGATTATTTCTGACCAGCACACGCATGACAATGTTGGCAACATGCTTTTACGCGTACTGCTAGATCCAATGTCTAACTGCATGTAACGTCCATTGGACTTCAACCAAATTTTGTATTCTGTACCTTAAGAGATGGAACTAAGAATATATTCAGTCACCAGGGCTGCCAACTGTAGTGCTCTATTAGGCTACATTATACCAGGTATATTTTGAACTAATTAGATATTTCGATATTACCAACTTAATTTCGTCATTATTCTAGATAGGTTCATATACTGTAGAATAATCATTGGCATGAAAAGTAGGCTGTATAGTTCTTCACGGAACTTCTTGTTACAGACTTGTGTAATATAATTAGTGTATAAATTCATTTGTGTTTCATTGTGATTCATAAACATCGTACACTAGTTAAGGCTAAGTGACCAGGACCTGAGGATGAACGCGAGATGTCCGAAACATGTCAACAAATTAAGTAGGTAATTGTGCTTGTTTGTAATGTGTAAAAATATTTGTTTCCCGCCTAATGTAATTAGCCACAATTCGTGTTGACCGACTGGAAAGCTTTCTTTAATAGAATTTAGAAATACACACACTAACACAGTCATCACAATAACACAAGTTATCAGAAAAAGTTCCACACTCACCTAATTACACGGGGCTGAATACCGACAGCAGTGGCTACGCTGGCTAAAGCGCAGCGTTAGGTCATGGGGCCAAGCTCTCTGCTGACTCAATAGACGCGTTGGTTCGAGCCCCACCGTCGGCCGTCCTTGAAATGGTTTTCCGTGGTTTCCCCATTTTCAATACCAGGCAAATTCTGGGACGGTACCTTCTGACAGGCCACGGCCGCTTCCTTCCACAGCCTTGCCCAGTTTCATTCATCTTCATCCTTTCCATCTCTCATCCCGACGCGCAGGTCGCCCACGGCCGTCGACTAGAATGACCTGCACTCGGCCTCTCAAGAGGTCACACAACAACAACAACAACAAACGGGGCTGAATTACAACAATGTCCAAGCTCCAGGCTGAATGGAGCTCCGTAAGGATTCTAAAACATGGCTGATGAGAGGCGGGCGACCACTGGGCCGTGACCAAATAGCTCAGAGACCATAACTAGCCAAAAGACCACTCGATACCAGCGCCAGTGACCCGGAATAATCCCATTGTTTATCGAAGCAGAAAACTCGTGAAAAAAAACGTGTGGCCCGGCTCTTTCGTGTGTGTTTGAGACTTCAGTATTTAGACTGGTTTGATGCAGCTTGCCAAGTCTCCCCGTCCTGACCTAATAGTTTCATCTCTACATAGCTCCCACACCTTACATTCGAAGCAATTTATCCTTCGCCTACCCCTACAGATCTTTTCCTCGACCCTTCCGTCTATAACTAAGTTTGCTATTCCTGGGTGTCTTAGTATGTGTCTTACTAACCTGTCTCTTCTCTTCATTAGCAGTCACCAGTAACATGTCTCCACTCCCACTCGTCTTAATAGCTCTTCATTTGTTACCCTATCTACCTATGTGTTCTTCATCATTCTCCTGTAACTTCCTTCAGCTTTTCATCTGCCAATTTGATGTCAATGGGGATTACTAATTTCTTTCCGCTGCATTGTTTTATAATTGTTTTACATTACTTCATTGATAAGCTAAAGAAAGTAGGAGACTTCTGCTACTTAAGAAGAAAATAACCAGTGACGGACGAAGCAAAGAGGATATAAAAAGTAACTTGGCTCAGGCAAGGAAAGCATTTCTACTCACATCGAAAACAGAAGTCATTTTTGAAAGCGTTTGTCTGGAGCGTGGTGCTCTATGGAAGTGACACTTGGACTGTTGGAGCATCAGAAAAAAAAGGTGAATAGAAGCGTTTGAAATGTAAAGTTACAGAAGAATGATGAAGATCAGGAGGGTAGATAGCGTAACAAAGGAAAATGTACTAATACGAGTGGGAGAGGAATGATGTTTCTGGTGACTGCTAATGAAGAGAAGAGATAGGTTGGTAGGACAGATACTAAGACACCCAGAGATGGAACTATTAGCTCAGGACAGGGAGGGTTGGAGGGCTGCATCGAACCAGCCTAAAGACTGGCGTCTCAAACACACACAAAAGAGCCGGGTCACGCTTTGGCGATATTGCGTTCTTTTCAGGAGTTTTCTGCTTCGATGAACTATGGGATTATATGTTAAACAGATTACCTCGGATATAGGGTGTGGTAGCTATGTAAAGATTAAACGATTAGCTCAGGACAGGGAGGCGTGTAGAGCTGCATCAAACTAGTCGAAAGATTGAACATCAATTGTCATCGTAAATTATTTCCTCAAGAATGACGTTGCTGTATACAATCATGTCAGAACATGACGATGCTCTCGATACTGGCGAACGGCACACATATGTAACCAATCAATTGTCATCTTACAGAGACAATATTTAAAGTACTGAACACTAATATGATTTTCAGGGAGGTACGACAAAACTTTGAAGCGGAACTTGAATACAGTAGAACCCTTCTCGTACGCCCTCGACTTGTCCGCCGCTCCAGTTGATCCGACCGTGATCGAGCCGAACTTGCCCCGTACTGAACAGGGACGATAGATGGTGAAAACAGGGGTCTTACAGTATGTCATAGATTTATGGCATGTAAAGGATCCATCCACTAGCTAAACTTGTGTGAAGTTAAATTTATAGGTTAGATTTCGTTGTAACGCACTATTAAAGTTCCAACGTTCACCACTAGGCGTTAGTGACATCTGGTAGTGAACGTTGGATCTATTTGAAATTGAACGGAACTCGTAGCTCTCCCATGGGTGTCCGCTGGAAGCAGCTACAGGCTCAGGCGAACCGGACTTGTCCTCGCACACTCCCGGCACTAAAAGCCATACGCTGAATAAATAAATAAATAAATAAATAAATAAATAAATAAATAAATAAATAATGATGAAAACGCTCTTAAGAATGGCAAAACATTAAAAAGCCTAAACTCGAACTGCTTGACTACGCCTTGTGAATGGGGCTCCACCAAGAAAGAAGGAAAGGAACCCCGGTATCTTGAGTTCACAGATTGTTTCTTTTAATGTAAATCCGTATTTTAATGTACTTTCTGATTATTCGACCTTTTTGCGTGGCAACCATCCCCTCTGTCCCAAAGGTGACGGATTACAGGGGTTGTACTGTATTTCTAGCCTACTTTCCACATTTTGCAAAAAAAAATATAGCGCTGCCTGGGGTTTTTGTGGGTATCTACCCACATAACCTATTGGCGGTACTATTTGAGGATCCAACCAGCCTTCGGGCTGACTACCTGACAGACAGGAAAAAGTAGACTTATGATAACGATCTGGGCAAATGTGTGTCTGTCTGTCCTAAACGGCTGCAGCATTTGAAACAAAATTTGGTATGAGTAAAGATATATACCTGAATATCTCAATGCCGTACTTGAAAATGATGTTAGTCCTACCAACTGCTGAAAAATCGCAATTGAAATTTGAGCTCCAAGTTGGATATCTTTTGGAAGGTATGAGTGGGAGCTATTTCAAAATTGGTATAGATAATAATATTTGGGTTTAATTTCCATGAGGCCATACATGACAGTGATGCCAAAACGATTCTAAGCCTGCTGATAGGTCCAATTTTTAAATGCATATAACATCTACACTATCAATTGAAATTCAACCAAATTTCGTATATACTATGTGTACATAAACAGATATGACTGAGCGTATTCTTAAGAGCCACCAGGGCTGCCAACTGTTAATGAACGCTCTCAATTTCTCTCATCTAAATACCAATCTATCAGAAAGTAGGTTCTTTAGTTCGTCACGGAACTTCTTGTTTTTTTAAGAAAATGTGTAATTCATAACAAAACACGCTTAGATCGTTCTTCCAATTAAGGGGCTTAGAAGCCTTTTTCAGTGTTGTTGTTGTTGTTGTTTGAGTCTTCAGTCTTTTGACTGGTTTGATGCAGATTTCGAAGCCTCCCTGTCCTGAGCTAATCGTTTCATCTCTACAAAGCTACCACACCCTACATCTGAGGCAATCTGTTTAACATATTCTAACCTTGGTCTACCCCTACAGTTCTTGCCCTCGACCCTTCCTTCCATAACTAAGCTTGCTATTCCTGGGTGTCTTAGTAAGTGCCCTACTAACCTATCTCTTCTCTTCATTAGCAGTCGCCAGAAACATCTCTCCTCTCCCACTCGTCTTAACACCTCTTCATTTGTAACCCTATCTACCCATTTGATCATCATCATTCTCCTGTAACACCACATTTCAAACGCTTCAATTCTCCTCTTTTCTGCTGCACCAATAGTCCAAGTTTCACTTCCATAGAGCGCGACGCTCCAGACAAAGGCTTTCAAAAATGACTTTCTAACACCTAAATCTATATTCGATGTCAACAGATTCCTTTTCTGTAGAAATGCTTTCCTTGTCTGAGCTAACCCACTTTTTATATCCTCTTTGCTTTGTCCATCACTGGTTATTTTGCTTCCTAAGTAACAGAAGTGTCCTACTTCCTTTAGTTTTCCACCTGCTAATTTGATGTCCATAGAGGATTCTTATTGATAATACAAGTTTTCAGTCGGCCAACAAAATATCATATATATTATTTCAGTAGTATAGATCCCTCCTGTGGCGCTCACAAGCGACCGATCGTGACAAATGAGCATTCAAATGAAAGAGAATAGACATTAGCAGTGACGAATTGCACTTTAATGTCATAAATGCCTATAATTTCTTTAAAATAGTACATTGTGCAACAAGCCTATAATGGCAATAATTAAGACACGAGTATGTTTATAAAACGAGCGTAAGCGAGTTTTATAATTTACATACGAGTGACTTAATTACCATTATAGGCGAGTTGCATACGACTGTTTATGTTCGACGATAATTATAAGTTTATTATATGTTTTAACATAAATATTCATAAATATCTGTGAAATTCAGTTAGTGAACAGGTCGCGCTGGCTTTGCTGACTGAACAGAGCGCATGCATAAGTCAAGGCACTCCGAAAGCAGAGACCATACACTTTGCTTGCCAACACAGAACACGTAGCCTATTCTTTACAGCGGATTTTGAGTGCATGCGCGAAGGTATCGTTACCTAATTGGTCACACAACTGTTTCTTGAGCTCTGATTGGTGGGAGAAACTGTTTCATAATGAAAAATAGTGCTATAATGAGCCTCATTATGATACAGTTTTCTGACACATAAGGTTTACATATCGACATCGCCGAACATAAAAATACTTTTAAAACAAGATGTTCAGTAAATAACATATAGCCTACTTTCTCCTAAATGCATGAATATTGTTAAAACTCTTTGACATTTTCAAGGAGTATAACTGAATGTTGGTTGTAGTAGCTTGTTGAAATACAACGTGCTATAGGGATATTAAACATGAATATGAGGTGCCTTTGCTAGTGCTACGTCTGTAAAAAAAATCTTCAATTCGGTTTCACAGTCTTTGATTTGATATGAGGAACTGATTTGCATACATACATGGCCGCTATCTGCAAACTATTGGGCTGATGACCTTGTATTTCAGTCAAAAGATGCTTCCCACAAAAGGGCACGTTGTTGAAAAATTTGGTCGTGATCAAATGATTAGGTTGGTCGTAATTTGATCTAAGATTTTAACATTTGGGTGGTCGCCATTCCGTTTCCGTCAAGAAGGCGGCGATATAAAACATGACCCTGAGGTGCCCTTTGTTAGTGCTACCTCAGTACCAAATTTCGTTCAAATCGGCTTCACCGTGTTTGAATAGATAGGGGGAATCGATTTGCACACCTACATGGTCGCCATCCACAAATTATTGGGCTGATGACATTGTAGTATGGTCAAAAGATTCTTTATACATAAAGGTATAATGATGCAAAATTTGGTAGAGATCAGATGATTAGGTTGGTCGTACTTTGATTCAAACTTTTAACATTTGGGTGGGCACCATTACGTATTCATCAAGATGGCGGTGATATAAAACATGACACTGGAGTGCCCTTTGCTAGTGCTACCTCTGTACCAAATTTCGTTTAATTTGGTTTTATCGTGTTTGAATTGATAGGGGGAATCGATTTGCACACATACATGGCCGCCATCTGCAAACTATTGGGCTGATGACCTTGTAGTTTAGTCAAAAGACGCTCGCCATAAGGATATATGTTGTTGCATAATTTGGTAGAGATGGGATGATTAGGTTAGTCGTAATTTCATTTAAGCTTTGAACATTTGGATGGCCGCCATTACGTTTCCGTCAAGATGGCGGTGATATAAAACATAGCACTGAGGTGCTCTTTGCTAGTGCTAACTTTGTACCAAATTTCGTTCAATTCGGTTTCACCGTGTTTGAATTGATAGGGGGAATCGATGTGCACACATGCATGGCCTCCATCGGCAAACTATTAGGCTGATGACCTTGTAGTTTAGTCAAACGACGCTCGCCATATAAATATATGTTGTTGCCAAATTTGGTAGAGATAGGATGATTGGGTTAGTCGTAATTTGTTTTAAGCGTTGAACATTTGGGTAGCCGCCATTACGTTTCCGTCAAGATAGCGGCGATATAAAACATGACACTGAGGTGCCCTTTGCTAGTTCTACCTCTGTACCAAATTTCGTTCAATTCGGTTTCACCGTGTTTGAATTGATTGGGGGGGGGACAGACATTCAGAGTACACACACACAATTTTTGGCCCTGTGTAGATCCCATAAGTCTACTTTCATTTTTTGCAAATAGGAAAGTAGACTAAAAATGTACGAAGTGTGCGATTTTCAGATACTGTTGCTGTAGGAAAATACGCTCCGCAATTGCTGTCCACTTCACATTTTGGCCGCTGTTACGCCTGTTACATGTCATTTTAACATTCGGAGGTATTTCCTTTATCAGTTTGCATGGATTTCAGAAACAGTAAATCAAAGGAATGAGTTCTCAAATTGTATAATTTCACAAACATCGAATAACTGCCGAGTGTTATGATGATCCAATTGTCAGTGATTGCCTTCTGAAGTTAGGGAACGCAGAACTTGGAATTCTAACTGAAATGTATGTAGTGTTTTATAATCATTTGGTTGAAATAGAAACATAACAACCTTTCTCCTTAATTCTCTCATTATAAACCTATTGGGGACCAAGAGAGAAGCCTCCCCGAAGGATGTGTTACGAATTTTGATTAAATTCATCCGGGCATTCCCTGGGCAACGGACTAGGACATTTCCTAGACGGTTGTTTCTCTCACACCAGAATCACTTAACTTAATAAAATGCTATCAAACAAACGGCACTTATCAGAGCCAACCCTGACCTTTACCTCAGTTAATATGTGAGCTGCAGAAAGACCACATGCGAAACATGGAAGCGCTGTCTTTATAAGACCAGACTTAGAAGTCACTAGTGCACATAATTCAGATGATAATGATATCTGTTGAGCTCAACAACTGTGTAATCACCTATGTGTACAAGTCACCCACTGCAAGGTTTGCATTCACTCCACCAGAGAACTTTAACAAAAGTAAAACGTCTATAGTGATAGGGGATTTTAATAGCCACAGTCATGTTTGGGACTACTTGCAAGATGACGACAATGGAGAGGCAGTCCTTTCATGGACTGCCCTGAAACCAATCAGCTGTCCCTCATCATGATAGTAAACTCCCACACTCTTTCAACAGTGGGAGATGGCAACGAGGTTATAATCCAGATCTCATATTAAGTGAAAGTTTGGCTAGAATATGCTCCAAATCTGTATGCTCCCCCATAGCATAGGCCTATAATGTGTCAGTTACTTCCTTTAATCAGACCTCAACAAGTCCGTTTCAGACGTCGTTTCAACTTTAAGAAAGCTGACTGGATGAAGATCTCGGAAATGATGGATGATAACATTCGGTCAATTGCACCATTTCCCCAAGAATATGACCACTTTGTAGACCTTGTCAAAACCTGCTCACGGGCATCTATTCCAAGGGGCTGTAGAACTAACTACATCCAAGCTATGACTTCTGAAACAGCAATATTGTTAGAAGAATATTACAACCTATATGATGAAAATCCATTCAGTGAAGAAACATCTCGTGCAGCGTATGCAGTTCTGTCCTCAGTCTCCGAGGCATAAAGAGAGCTCTGGGAGAAGCTTATGACAGAGTGAGCCATGAGCAGGAACAGCCGAGATGCCTGGAGACCAGTGTTGCCAAATCTTGAAATGGAAAACAACTAAACCCTATGCTTTAAAACACCAGAAAAGCACCAGCTGGACTCTACGATTCGAAACACTAGAAAAACACCAAAAATTATGAATATATAAACGGGCTTTTACTTACATTCCTTTCGTTAAAAATCGTCTTCTTCACTTGCGGAGCCTGCTACCGCTATGACATTTTTCAGCAGGAAGGTGTAGTACCGCTGTAGCTCTGCATACTTCCAATTTTGGCCACTATTATATACTTCGGAAGTTCGTAGTCGTGATAGCATTTTCCCTCTGAGTAGTGTGGTGACACGGGTTCTACGCCACTTCTTTTTGAACCCTCCTCGTATCGGCCCCGAACCTGATATTTCGCTAACCAAACATGGGATTAGAACATACAGGGTGTCCTAGCACTCGTAGTGACGACCCCTACTTTCCTATAGCCTCTTTATTTAATTAAAAGACCAAAACTAAAAGGTCATTCGCGAGTAGAGGGGTAGTGTTGGTTTTCTCAAGTCGCGCTCGTGCTTGAATATGTATGGCTATGTTGGGAAAGGGTTAGGTGGTGGGAAAGGAGTAGGGTCGAGTGAGGGGTCGTTTAGATGGTATTTTTTCCTCTCTATGTGATGGTGAGGTTATTCTTTAAAATGGATGGAATTTGGAAAGGCCATTTGGGGTAAACATGATGTTTTGCCATTTTGGCGATGAGTGTTTTTTTCTTGTATGCCTGCGCACTTGGGGATTTTGTAAAAGAGCGGGCTTTTTAAATGATGATTTATAAATGAGTTTTTTAATATGTATTTAAAGAAACCAAAAAAACTAATAGGTCATCGGCTTTTTACTATCTCGCTAACCAATAATCGGATTTAAACCTATGAGGTGTCGTAGGACTCGGGGTGAACTCCCCTTTTCTGTGGACGTGGTATATCCACCCCAAAATAAAAACTACCCTTACCCGAGGGATGAAATAGTATTTTTTTTTGTATGCCTACGAACTTGGCGGCTTTTGTAAGAGAGCGGGCTTTTTAAATGAATATTTATAGATGAGTGTTTTTTTAATATGTATTTAAATAAACCAAAAAAAACTAATAGATCATCGGCTTTTTACTATCTCGCTAACCTATTATCGGATTTAAACCTATGAGGTGTCCTAGGACTCGTGGTGAACTCCCCTTTTCTATGGACGGGGTATATCCACTCTAAAATATAAACTACCCTTACCCGGGGGGTAAATAATATTTTTTGTATGTGCGCGCACGGACGACTTTTGTCAAAAGGACCTAACTACACGTGTGTTAATATTTTCTGAACCCCTCATGGGATTTTGCCATAGGCAGTATCCTAGCCCTGGGGGTGACGCCCCGTTTTTGAATGTATGATTCATTTTTGTCAAAAGGGCCTAACTAAACTTTTGTTCATAACTCGCGAACCAATCATGCTAGGGACTTGTATGAGGGGTCCTAGCACTTGGGGCGACGTCCCCCGTTTGGGGGTGAAACTACCCCCCAAAATTGGAAACGAAGAACCCTTAAATTAGGTGTGATAGCTTAAAAAATAGGGGACGATATGGGCTTTTACCTCGATTGATCATTTCACCCCTAAAACAGTAAATAGTCATGTAATGGGGAAAACACGTGTTAAACACCTAAAAATGATATATGAACCAAAGATCTTTTGTTTCTAATGAAAAATAGCAGGGGGTGAAAACAACCCCCCAAATTGAAAAATCCATATCTAGGAGACGAAGAATCCTAAAATTAGGTGTGATAGCTTAAAAAATAGGGGATGATATAGGCTTTTACCTCGATTGATCATTTCACTCCTAAAACAGTAAATAGTCATGTTATGGGGAATACACGTGTTAAACACCTAAAAATGATATATGAACCTAAGATCTTTTGTTTTTAATGAAAAATAGCAGGGGGTGAAAACAACCCCACCCCCCCCCCCAAATTGAAAAATCCATATCTAGGAAACGAAGAATCCTAAAATTAGGTGTGATAGCTTAAAAAATAGGGGATGATATAGGCTTTTACCTCGATTGATCATTTCACCCCTAAAGTAGTAAATAGTCATGTTATGGGGAAAACAGTGTTAAACACCTACAAATGATATATGAACCTAAGATCTTTTGTTTTTAATAAGAAATAGCAGGGGGGTGAAAACAACCCCCAAATTGAAAAATCCATACCTAGGAAACGAAGAATCCTAAAATTAGGTTTGATAGCTTAAAAATTAGGGGATGATATAGGCTTTTACCTCGATTGATCATTCACCCCTAAAACAGTAAATAGTCATTTTATGGGGAAAAAAACGTGCTTAACACCTAAAAAAGATAAATGAACCTAAGATCTTTTGTTTTTGATGAAAAATAGCAGGGGATGGAAACTACCCCCCAAAATTGAAAAATCCATGTCTAGGAAACGAAGATGCCTAAAATTAGATGTGATAGCTTAAAAAATATGGGATGATATGGGCTTTTACCTCGATTGGTCATTTCACCCCTAAAACAGTAAATAGTCATGTTATGGGGCAAAAACCTGTTAAACACCTAAAAATAATAAATGAACCTAAGATCTTTTGTTTTTGAAGAAAAATAGCAGGGGGGTGGAAACTACCCCCCAAATTGAAAAATCAATATCTTGGAAACGAAGAACCCTAAAATTAGGTGTGAAAGCTCAAAAAATAGGCCAACATACGCTTTTACCTGGATAGGTCATTTCACCCCTAAAACAGTAAATAGTCATGTTATGAGGAAAAATGTGTTATACACCTAAAAGCATAAGCTTTTTGTGAAACCATGCTTTAATGGACATGTGAATGGAGGATGATTGTTGTTATTATTATTAGGTATTTATGGATTAATGTGTATAGATAACTAACCAGTGGGGAGCGTGATGGCGCAGGTGCTTAGCTGCTCGTCTTTACCCGGTGACAGCGGGGGTTGGAATTTTCACCTGAAAAATCACATGGCGTCGGGAAGGGCATTCGGCCTTAAATCCCCGGCTAAAACCAAAATGAGGCTGGTTGGCTCCAGCGACTCAAACTAATAGGGAAAAGCCGAAGAAAGAAAAAAAAGAAGAAGAAAAAAATGGTAACCCACCAGTAATAGTAAACATTTGTTTGAGGTGTTGAAGTCAGGATGGCCAACCCTTTGCCATGGTTCACGAATGGACCCCAAAAAGTTTTACCTGTCAAGACTCAGTATACCCTGTTGCAGCCTTTAGAAAAAAAATCGAACCGGGGCCTCTGTGGTGACAGTGGACTTATATTCATGATGCTTTTTAAACAAACATACGCTTGCATACTACCGCTGGGTTGAATCTGCACAGAGACACTGGCTTTGGTTTGTGTAGTGTGCCTTGGTGATAACAGCACAGCGATCTTGTCAGCAAGCTTCATATTACTCGTCTGTTTGATAGTGGACGTGCTCTGCACCGTGTTATCATACAGGACATGACTAGATCGTTGTTAGGTTTGACAAAGGCTTAGTGAAGCTTATTGCAACCTTGAAATGAATGTCATGGTATAGTCGGGGTTGGAAGCCAAGACCTTAGGGTTGACAGCCAAGTAGGTTAACCACTACATGGTGAGATGGTCAAATAATAATGTAACAGAACATATAGAAACGTTTTCTATAGTTTAACGAATTGGCTAAGAGCCATACCATGAGAGGTGTAGGTAATGGAAATTGAATCCTTAGCTGATGATTATACTACTGTACTTGTAATCTATAGCCATGCCCACGTATAAGCTATTATGTTAGAAACATAATTGTATGGCTTGTTTTAAACGGAGAATAATTGTGTTGACTGTGAAACACAAAACTGAATTTAAAATTACTTTATGTCCTACATTATGTTTGAACTCTTCTTTTTATTTATACTTTAGACAAACGCTAACATAGTTGTCATTCAGAAGTCATGGCCGCCTCTTTTCCAATCCTACACCTTACGCTGAAGTTAAAATGAATAATGATCACGTTACAGACAGCCAGTTTCAAAGCCATGTGAACTAAGTGAACAAAGAATAAAATTCATGAGCCAGTGAGGAAATCAACATGCTGTCCTTTGGACAAAAGAGAAGCTTTCTACAAACTTAACCACCAAGCTGTCCTATCGACCCTCAATGGTTTGGGTCATCGTAAAGATAAAAATTAAATCTAAGCTATAACTAAAACTAACTACACTCTTATATACTAGAAGAAGAAATGGAAAACAAAAGGGCAATAGGCCAAATAGGGGACAGAAGGAATAAAAAATGGCCCTCAACCCTCAAGCATGTGGATTGAGGGAGTTGGAAGGAAGGAGAGCCATGAAAGGCAGATATTAAGTATAATAGGAGAGGCTTTGCCTCAGAGGTAATGGATAAATAGGAGGAAAACTGGACTCAGCTCAGAAATCCCTTGGGTCGCCAACTTTCAAACTGATCAGCCGTAAGCCCCTTGAGGGTGTAGCCATATGCAGAGTGCACCGAAGTGGTACACCCAACCTTCTTGGGGGGGCTTGAGCAAAATACAGGAAATTACATGAAAACAAAAACAAGGCTGCCTCCTCACATTAGTAGGATATCAGAAAAATAAATAAACAATGGCCAATGAAGTTGCAAAAGGAAGAGACTCCCTAGGGCTCGGATACACTAATCATGTTGGGGTCGGTAGAAAACAAGAGTTGAGCAAGTGTGGTCGACAGGAAATAAGACAGAGAGGAGCCTAGTACAAGTTAGAGGAAGCAATGACGGTCTCAGCTGGGACTCCGTGATCGTCAACCTACATGACACTAGATATGACGCCCAGGAATGGAATTAAAGACCTCTTTTGTTTTATATCACTGGCTTTTAAGAACGCTAACACATGGCATGCCTTATAATGCAATACTGGTCCTAGGGTATGCAAAATTGTATTAGAAACTCAGCTAATAATAGTGTGCTTGCCCATGATTATTTTCCCAAGTATAGTACATGGGACTGATAACCATGATTTCCAAGCCCCTAAATAAGACAAAAACAAATAATTTTCATTTTCCAATGAGTTGGGGTGAGGTGAGGTGAGTTTTCTATACACCAAACTGATGTGGTTTCTCACTTCTACTTCAGGCAAATGCACATTTGATGTTAAGAATAGTGAAATTGTTTGCAACTGCCCAATGCTAGGACCTGATTAGTGGCTTTTAAAAAATGGAATGGAATAGAGTACACTTTCCCCCAAAACCAACAAGAGGAGTGTTCGATCCCCCACAACAACCATCCTTAAAGTCAATATAAATGACTATGCACTTCAGCACATGACGCTCTCCTCTCTCCAATCCTACCCCTTGGTGGTGAAAGGCACACTCTAATACAACCATCATAGTGACAGGTTATCTGTTAAATACCTAACTATCCCCAGATTGACCTTAAATTTTCCTAAAATCCACTACATTTTCCGCAAATTGACCAAATGACACAACATTCCAGCAAAATTCAACAAATGACTACCAGATTTATTTAAATTCCATTGATTTACCTAAGCATGGTTTAAACTTCCGCAAATTCATATAAAATTAGACGAATATAGATGAAAATTCACTAAAGTTTACCAAACTTACCCAAAGTGGGCTACAAACCATGAAATGTATCAATTTTTTTTGTAAATTCATTATATGTACTCGAAAATTCCATAATATTGCCTTTACAAGTATGCTTTTATTGTTGTTGTTTCGTTTACCATACTCCCTGCAGACAAATACCTCAACATGACTTTCTCCTAGACTAGGAGCTCCACATTCGACATGATAGCTGAGTTTCATTTCCCATAAACTTGTCTCTAAGGTGGGTGTCAGGAAAAGGCATTCAGCTATAAAAACCACACCCTCACATAGACTTTCATAACCTCTTACGTTGAGGTTGTTAACACTAACGACATTGAACGGTTTCCTTTTCACAATTCCTGTCTATACTTTCCTCTTGAAGGTTGTTAAAATGCAATTAAATTTAATAAATACCTTAAGATGGTTTCATTTTTTTAATGATTTGGTGTTGATGATGGATATATACGTTAAGACTAATTTTTGTTAGGTCTTGACTGGTCTTGCAATTAGAAATTGACAAACCAAACATGGGTTATCTACCATGGGAACACTTTGACCACTATGTTGGTTATTGACCAGTAAGTACAGTTCTAGTAATGAGACAGAAATCCAACACAAACAATTAGCGCGCAATGCGGTGGAGATTGGTACCACGATGTACTGTCGGTTATGTAGCTATGTGGAATGTACATCACATATGGTTTACTTGAAGGTTTGGAGGTTCCATTAAAGATATTTCTACAATAAACCATTTTCAAATGGTCATTCGTTGATGTGAAAATATTTATTATATGGTATTTTATGTAAACAATTATGATTTATAAAAATTTTATACGTTTACTGTATTCTTATTTAATGTAAGCACTGGAGGCAATATCGACCAAAATACAGCACTCTCTGGAATGTATATTGCATAATTGAAGGTTTGGTGATCCCATTAAAGGTATTCCTACAATAAATGATTTTTAAGTTCTCGTTTTATGGCATGATTATTTAATATATGCTATTTGCTAATAGGATTTGACACTGGAATTATTTTACAAGTAGTTATTTTAATGACCAACAGAGTTTAATGTTAACAAGGCACAGCTCTTTTTGAAATTTTGAATAACATGTTGCATGTTATACATCATATGCAACTACTGTAAGGCTTGTGATTTATTTAATGCCTTTAACCCTATATTAAACACTCAGTTTGCAATACTGATAACTGCAATGTTACTGAAAAAAAATTGAAAAAAAACAAAAATCGGCATTGAAAAACCAAAAAGTGGTTGAGCATATATATAGTGGGGAAAAGAAAAGTTTTGTAAACACTAATGTCCAACAAGACTAATTAAATCAGTAACTGTCAGGGTGGCCGAGTGGTTCAGGCGTTTGACTTAAGATCAAATTTCCAAATATATAAGGAAGCAAGGTTTCGAATCCCTTCCCTGACATAACTATTGCTTGAACATGCAAGAAAACAAGAAATATACACAAACTATGTTTATCAATTTAATCATTTTTTATTATTTTTTTACAAGAGATAGACACACAGAATACAGCTCTTTTGGTTTATCATTTCTTTTAAACATAACACTTGTTGAAAATTATTTTTTAGGGGATGGTGGTGTTGCTACGTTGACCCATCACACAATAATAGCAGCTTTACGAAGTTCATTTTCTATATTTAATAGCTCTCTCTCATAACCAATATGACCAACCTGTTTACAGGCATGCAAGAGCTGTAGACGTTCGACTAATATATTAGGATCGTTCCATTTGCTATTTTTTATGAACGGTTTCAGAAACTGGGGAAGCAGTTCATCATTATCACCATCATTATGATTATCATCATCCTCATCATTATAAACATTTTCATAATGATGATCATTATCATCATTATCATTACCATCATAATTTCCACCTGTGTCCACAGTTTGTTCAATGGTTTGAGTTGCCTTTGATTGTGTTGAAAGCTTATTTTTAGATGTGCTAGAATGCTTTAACATTGTTATGTTATTATTACCACTATTACCTTTCCCCACTAACTTCTTGATGGGGTATATTGTCTCTGATAGGGTTGAGGGCTTTTGAGATGTGGGTGCGTGTCTGAACATGGGTTTCACAGGAGGTGTTAAAGGTTTCTCATTAAACAACTCGCTAACAGCATGCGTGCTTTGTAGTGTATTAAACTTGAGGTTAATATTATCTTGAGCAGCACTATCTTTCTCTTGGACTTGGTTTCTTGCTTTTTTTTGGGTTTTCCCTACATTTAGACTAGCGTGATTATTAAGTTTACATTCATGATTGTTTGAAGAAAGTACGTCCAATTCTTTTATTTTAAGCATTCCTCAACACTGTTTAGATCGTTGCTTTGAACAGCGCCAAATAACAGTTCCATTTTTATTGCTTCGTTTCACAATATAAGAATATCCTTTATAGTATGCATAAGGCTTACCATACCTAGTCACTGATACTTCCATATCAACTGTCAAGCACAAACTAATCTCTAGTAAAGACAACTTGGTAATAACAACAATAGTTTAATGTGGGAGCATATATACATGCAAAAAGTCGGAGCAAAGGTGGGGGGTAAAAAGTGGGAGCAAAAGTGGCAGCAAATGTGGGAGAAAAAACAAGTAGTTCCGTGAAGAACTATACAGCCTATTTTCATATATCCTACTTATGTTAACTGCCACTATCAACATACAACATTTCAGTTTGATTGCTGTAATAGATTTCTAGATATTGAGTACCGACTAAATATTTCGGATGGTCGCCATGTTGGATTTTATATATGTAGGTCCTAGAGTTAGGTAATGTTACATGAAGATTATTGTGTACGTGTAGCATTCAAACTTCAATCGCATGATTAGGACACAAGAAGTAATAAGGAGATTTTAAAATTTCGCACAGCTGCCATCTTGTGGTTATGGAAACAATTGAAATAAATTAGATGCCAGTGGATTAACATTCGTAAAAGGAGTTACTGTACCAAGTTTCACTGCACTCGGATGGTTAAATTGCGAGAAACATCCATGTGAATATTTATACTTCGCGTCGCCGCCATGTTGGATTTGAGATCACCAGGTTATTTAAAGTCCTATAGGTGAACTGACGTTCATAGCCCCTATGAACAAAAGAAATCAGTTTGATTGCTATAATAGATTCGTAGATATTCAGAGTCGTCTGAATATTTCGGATGGTCGCCATGTTGGATTGTTAAATGTATAGGTCAAAGAGCCATGTACCATTGAAGGAAAATTATTGCGTAGGTTCATTATTCAAACTTTCACTTCGATCGCTTGATTACGACACAAGAAATAAAAGCTTAATTTTAAAATTCGCACAGCCACCATCTTGAAGTTATGTAAACAATTGAACTAAATTAGATACCAGTTCATTACAATGTGTATAAACAATTCCTGTACCAGATTTCATCGCGTTTGGAACATTAAATCGCGAGAAAGGTCTATTTAAAATTTTCAAATTTGCTTGGCCGCCATGTTCGTTTTGTAGTTAACCGGTTTTTGAAAGTCTTATAGATGAACTTCCAGTAGTGCCCTTTATCTCCGTATAAACCATCAGGGTGATACGGCTAAAAGTTTCAGAGATATAGAATGCCGGTGAAATATTTCGCTCAACCGCCATCTTGTGGTTATATAAACAATTGAACCAAGTTAGGTGTCGGTGCATTACAATGTGTATACACATATACTGTGCTAAGTTTTATAGCGTTTGGTTGGTTAAATCGCGAGAAACGTCTATTTAAAAGTCGCAAATTCGTGTAGCCGCCATGTTGGTTTTGTAGTTACCAGTTATTCAAAAGTCAGATAGGTGTACTTCTAGTGGTTCCCTTTATCACCGTAATAAATTCCATGGTGATATCGGTAATAGTTTCGGAGATATTGAATGCTGGTTGAATATTTCGCACAGCCGCCATGTTGGATTGGTGAGACGTAACAAAATTTGAAGGGCACGGTCGAGGTCGCCCGGAATAGTACTATTAACTTACCAAGTTTCATTGAAATCGCTCCTGCCGTTTAAAAGTTATTAGGGGACACACACACCTCACACACTCACACACACACACGCACACACGGACAAAAGGTGATCTCATAAGCCTATTTTTTCAAAATTGAAAATAGGCTTATAACTGTGAGCAAAACGTGGGAGCAAATATGGGATCAAATGTGGGAGCAAAGCAAATATAAAAAGGGGGAGCAAATATGCTAACAAATATGTCAACAAATATACCAGCAAAAGTAAATACACAAGTCAAGATAGATTTAAGTGCAAAGAAAATATGGAAGCAAATATTAGAGCAAAAATGGTGTTTTTCTAAAACAACTAGACATAACAAACTTAGTAATAACCTAACCTAACCTAACCTAACCTAACCAAACCTAACCAAACCTAACCTCACCTAACCTTACCTAAACTAACCTCACCTAACCTAACCTCACCTCACCTAACTTCACCTAACCTAACCTAACCTAACTTCACCTAACCTAACTTGACTGAACTTTACCTAACCCAACCCATCATAACTTCACCTAACCTAACTTTACCTAATCTAACTTCTCCTAACCTAACTTTCAACTCTCAGATCAAAATTAAATTCTAGGCATAGTTGAGTTGGAAGCCAAGACTTCAGGGATAACACACAAGTATACTAGCCACTACACCGCAAAATAGGCAAATTATCATGCAACACAACATAAAGTAAAAGTTTCCTGTAGTGTAACTCATTGGCTGACAACCATAGTTTGGGAATTCAAACCCAAGACCTCAGGACTTTTGTTTTGAACATTATCAGAAATATTATTCCATTTACATTTTGCAGCTGCTTATAGTTATAAGAGTTGGCATTAATATGGGAAGCAAAAAAGTGGGAGCAAATGTGGGAGCAAATATGGGAGCCAATATGGGGGCAAAAGTGGGAGCAAATATGGGAGCCAATATGGGGGGCAAAAGTGGGAGCAAATATGGGAGCAACTGTGGGAGCCAATATGGGAGTCAATATGGAGGCAAATATGGGAGCAAATGTGTGAGCTAATCATCTCACCTCGGATATCGCCAGTGAGTACTCATATCCACCGCTAGGTAGCGGAAACATACTTTGTGTGTTGTATGTAACTATCTTACAAAGTTTGACTGCATGCAAAACGTCCTTGTATAAGCTGTGCATATAATTTTCATATACAATTAAGACTAGGTGTTTAGAACTAACATGTATAGCCTTGTCTAGGGTATATAGAGGATCCTTAGCCAGAAAGACTGACTAAACCAGGAGTGTAAAGCCTTGCCATATGCAGTAAGCATCTGTTGGCAGAAATGGTTCCTAATAATAACGGACTTAATGAATATGAAACGTGTTTTGAGTGTCGTCTTAAATCCTATTTTATACGTTGTGATACGTGTAAGGATTTAAGACGACACACAAAAGACAACACCCAAAAGACGTTTGTGTCGTCTTAAATCCTTACACGTATCACAACGTATAAAATAGGATTTAAGACCACACTCAAAACACGTTTCATATTCATTAAGTCCGTTATTATTAGGAACCATTTCTGCCAACAGATGCTTACTGCATATGGCAAGGCTTTTCACTCCTGGGTTAGTCAGTCTTTCTTGCTAAGGATCCTCTATATACCCTAGACAAGGCTATACATGTTAGTTCTGAACACCTAGTCTTAATTGTATATGAAAATTATATGCACAGCTTATACAAGGACGTTTTGCATGCAGTCAAACTTTGTAAGATCGTTACATACAACACACAAAGTATGTTTCCGCTACCTAGCGGTGGATATGAGTACTCACTGGCGATATCCGAGGTGAGATGATTAGCTCACACATTTGCTCCCATATTTGCCTCCATATTGACTCCCATATTGGCTCCCACAGTTGCTCCCATATTTGCTCCCACTTTTGCCCCCTTATTGGCTCCCATATTTGCTCCCATATTGGCTCCCATATTGGCTCCCACATTTGCTCCCACTTTTTTGCTTCCAATATTAATGCCAACTCTTATAACTATAAGCAGCAGCAAAATGTAAATGGAATAGTATTTCTGATAATGTTCAAAACAAAAGTCCTGAGGTCTTGGGTTTGAATTCCCAAACTATGGTTGTCAGCCAATGAGTTACACTACAGGAAACTTTTACTTTATGTTGTGTTGCATGATAATTTGCCTATTTTGCGGTGTAGTGGCTAGTATATTTGTGTGTTATCCCTGAAGTCTTGGCTTCCAACTCAACTATACCTAGAATTTAATTTTGAACTTAGAGTTGAAAGTTAGGTTAGGTGAAGTTTGATTAGGTAAAGTTAGGTTAGGTGAAGTTATGATGGATTAGGTTAGGTAAAGTTCAGTCAAGTTAGGTTAGGTGAAGTTAGGTGAGGTTAGGTTAGGTCAGGTTAGGTTAGGTTATGATTAAGATTGTTATGTCTAGTTGTTTTAGAAAAACACCATTTTTGCTCTCATATTTGCTTCCATATTTTCTTTGCACTTTAATGTATCTTGACTTGTGTATTTACTTTTGCTGGTATATTTGTTGACATATTTGGTAGCATATTTGCACCCACTTTTTATATTTGCTTTGCTCCCACATTTGGTCCTATATTTGCTGCCACTTTTTGCTCACAGTTATTTTTTTCTCCCACATTTGCTGCCACTTTTGCTCCCACTTTCTACCCCCCACCTTTGCTCCGACTTTTTGCATGTATATATGTTCCCACATTAAACTATTGTTGTTATTACCAAGTTGTCTTTACTAGAGATTAGTTTGTGCTTGACAGTTGATATGGAAGTATCAGTGACTAGGTATGGTAAGCCTTATGCATACTATAAAGGATATTCTTATATTGTGAAACGAAGCAATAAAAATGGAACTGTTATTTGGCGCTGTTCAAAGCAACGATCGAAAAAGTGTCGAGGAATGCTTAAAACAAAAGAGTTGGACGTACTTTCTTCAAACAATCATGAATGTAAACTTAATAATCACGCTAGTCTAAATGTAGGGAAAACCCAAACCAAAGCAAGAAACCAAGTTCAAGAGAAAGATAGTGCTGCTCAAGATAATATTAACCTCAAGTTTAATACACTCTAAAGCACGCATGCTGTTAGCGAGTTGTTTAATGAGAAACCTTTAACACCTCCTGTGAAACCCATGTTCAGACACGCACCGACATCTCAAAAGCCCTCAACCCTATCAGAGACAATATACCCCATCAAGAAGTTAGTGGGGAAAGGTAATAGTGGTAATAATAACATAACAATGTTAAAGCAATCTAGCACATCTAAAAATAGGCTTTCAACACAATCAAAGGCAACTCAAACCATTGAACAAACTGTGGACACAGGTGGAAATTATGATGGTAATGATAATGATGATAATGATCATCATTATGAAAATTTTTATAATGATGAGGATGATGATAATCATAATGATGGTGATAATGATGAACTGCTTCCCGAGTTTCTGAAACCGTTCATAAAAAATAGCAAATGGAACGATCCTAATATATTAGTCGAACGTCTACAGCTCTTGCATGCCTGTTAACAGGTTGGTCATATTGGTTATGAGAAAGAGCTATTAAATATAGAAAATGAACTTCGTAAAGCTGCTATTATTGTGTGATGGGTCAACGTAGCAACACCCCCATCCACTAAAAAATAATTTTCAACAAGTGTTATGTTTAAAAGAAATGATAAGCAAAAAGAGCTGTATTCTGTGTGTCTATCTCTTGTAAAAAAATAATAAAAAAATGATTAAATTGATAAACATAGTTTGTGTATATTTCTTGTTTTCTTGCATGTTCAAGCAATAGTTATGTCAGGGAAGGGATTCAAAACCTTGCTTCCTTATATATTTGGAAATTTGATCTTAAGTCAAACGCCTTAACCACTCTGCCACCCTGACAGTTACTGATTTAATTAGTCTTGTTGGACATTAGTGTTTACAAAACTTTTCTTTTCCCCACTATATATATGCTCAACCACTTTTTGGTTTTTCAAGGCCGATTTTTGTTTTGCTTCAATTTTTTTCAGTAACATTGCAGTTATCAGTATTGCAAACTGAGTGTTTAATATAGGGTTAAAGGCATTAAATAAATCACAAGCCTTACAGTAGTTGCATATGATGTATAACATGCAACATGTTATTCAAAATTTCAAATAGAGCTGTGCCTTGTTAACATTAAACTCTGTTGGTCATTAAAATAACTACTTGTAAAATAATTCCAGCGTCAAATCCTATTAGCAAATAGCATATATTAAATAATCTTGCCATAAAACGAGAACTTAAAAATCATTTATTGTAGGAATACCTTTAATGGGATCACCAAACCTTCAAGTATGCAATATACATTCCAGATAGTGCTGTATTTTGGTCGATAGTGCCTCCTGTGCTTACATTAAATAAGAATACAGTAAATGTCTAACATATTTATAAATCATAATTGTTTACATAAAATACCATATAATAAATATTTTCACACCAACGAATGACCATTTGAAAATGGTTTATTGTAGAAATATCTCTAATGGAACCTCCAAACCTTCAAGTAAACCATATGTGATGTACATTCCACATAGCTACATAACCGACAGTACATCGTGGTACCAATCTCCAACGCATTGCGCGCTCATTGTTTGTGTTGGATTTCTGTCTCATAACTAGGACTGTACTTTCTGGTCAATAAACAACCTAGTGGTCAAAGTGTTCCCCTGGTAGATAACCCATGTTTGGTTTGTCAATTTCAAATTGCAAGGCCAGCCAAGACCTAACAAAAATTAGTCTTAACGTATATATCCATCATCAACACCATATCATTAAAAATGAAACCATCTTAAGGTATTTATTAAATTTAATTGCATTTCAGCAACCTTCAAGAGGAAAGTATAGACAGGAATTGTGAAAAGGAAACCGTTCAATCATTCAATGTCGTTAGTGTTAACAACCTCAACGTAAGAGGTTATGAAAGTCTATGTGAGGGTGTGGTTTTTACAGCTGAATGCCTTTTCCTGACACCCACCTTAGAGACAAGTTTATGGGAAATGAAACTCAGCTATCATGTCGAATGTGGAGCTCCTAGTCTAGGAGAAAGTCATGTTGAGGTATTTGTCTGCAGGGAGTGTGGTAAACGAAACAACAACAATAAAAGCATACTTGTAAAGGCAATATTATGGAATTTTCGAGTACATATAGTGAATTTACAAAACAAATTGATACATTTCATGGTTTGTAGCCCACTTTGGGTAAGTTTGGTAAATTTTAGTGAATTTTCATCTATATTCGTCTAATTTTATATGAATTTGAGGAAGTTTAAACCATGTTTAGGTAAATCAATGGAATTTCAATAAATCTGGTAGTCATTTGTTGAATTTTGCTGGAATGTTGTGTCATTTGGTCAACTTGCGGAAAATGTAGTGGATTTTAGGAAAATTTAAGGTCAATCTGGGGATAGTTAGGTATTTAACAGATAACCTGTCACTATGATGGTTGTATTAGAGTGTGCCTTTCACCACCAAGGGGTAGGATTGGAGAGAGGAGAGCGTCATGAGCTGAAGTGCATAGTCATTTATAATGACTTTAAGAATGGTTGTTGTGGGGGATCGAACACTCCTCTTGTTGGTTTTGGGGGGAAGTGTACTCCATTCCATTCCATTTTTAGAAGCCACTAATCAGGTCCAAGCATTGGGCAGTTGCAAACCATTTCACTATTCTTAACATCAAATGTGCATTTGCCTGAAGTAGAAGTGGGAAACCACATCAGTTTGGTGTATAGAAAACTCACCTCACCTCACCCCAACTCATTGGAAAATGAAAATTATTTGTTTTTGTCTTACTTAGGGGCTTGGAAATCATGGTTATCAGTCCCATGTACTATACATGGGAAAATAATCATGGGCAAGCACACTATTATTAGCTGAGTTTCTAATACAATTTTGCATACCCTAGGACCAGTATTGCATTAAAAGGCATGCCATGTGTGAGCGTTCTTAAAAGCCAGTGATATAAAACAAAAGAGGTCTTTAATTCCATCCCTGGGCGTCATATCTAGTGTCATGTAGGTTGTCAATCACGGAGTCCCAGCTGAGACCGTCATTGCTTCCACTAACTTGTGCTAGGCTCCTCTCTGTCTTATTTCCTGTCGACCACACTTGCTCAACTCTTGTTCTCTACCGACCCCAACATGATTAGGGTATCCGAGCCCTAGGGAGTCTCTTCCTTTTGCAACTTCATTGGCCCTTGTTTATTTATTTTTCTGATATCCTACTAGTGTGAGGAGGCAGCTTTGTTTTTATTTTCATGTTATTTCCTGTATTTTGCTCAAGCCCCCTCAAGAAGGTAGGGTGTACATAGCCCCACCACTTGCGGTGCACTCTGCATATGGCTACACCCTCAAGGGGCTTACGGCTGATCAGTTTGAAAGTTGGCGACTCCAAGGGATTTCTGAGCTGAGTCCAGTTTTCCTCCTCTTTATCCATTACCTCTGGGGCAAAGCCTCTCCTGTTATACTTTTTATCTGCCTTTCATGGCTCTCCTTCCTTCCAACTCCCTCAATCCACAAGCTTGAGGGTTTAGGGGAATTTTTTATTCCTTCTGTCCTTTATTTGGCCTATTGCCCTTTTGTTTTCCATTTCTTCTTCTAGTATATAAGAGAGTAGTTAGTTTTAGTTATAGCTTAGATTTAATTTTAATCTTAACGATGACCCAAACCATTGAGAGTCGATAGGACAGCTTGGTGGTTAAGTTTGTAGAACGCTTCTCTTTTGTCCAAAGGACAGCATGTTGAATTCCTCACTGGCTCATGAATTTTATTCTTTGTTCACTTAGTTCTCATGGCTTTGATACTGGCTGTCTGTAACGTGATCATTATTCATTATAACTTCAGCGTACGGGGAGGATTGGAAAAGAGGCGGCCATGGCTTCTGAATGACAACTATGTTAGCGTTTGTCTAAAGTATAAATAAAAAAAAAGAGTTCAAACATAATGTAGGACATAAACTAAATTTAAATTCAGATTTGTGTTTCACAGTCAACACAATTATTCTCCGTTTAAAACAAGCCATACAATTATTTTTCTAACATAATAGCTTATACGTGGGCATGGCTATAGATTACAAGTAGTATAATCATCAGCTAAGGATTCAATTTCCATTACCTACACCTCTCATGGTATGGCTCTTAGCCAATTCATTAAACTATAGAAAACGTTTCTATATGTTCTGTTACATTATTATTTGACCATCTCACCGTGTAGTGGTTAACCTACTTGGTTGTCAACCCTAAGGTCTTGGCTTCCAACCCCGACTATACCGTGACATTCATTTCAAGGTTGCAATAAGCTTCACTAAGCCTTTGTCAAACCTAACAACGATCTAGTCATGTCCTGCATGATAACAAGGTGCAGAGCACGTCCACTATCAAGCAGACGAGTAATATGAAACTTGCTGACAAGATCGCTGTGCTGTTATCACCAAGGCACACTACACAAACCAAAGCCAGTGTCTCTGTGCAGATTCAACCCAGCGGTAGTATGCAAGCGTATGTTTGTTTAAAAAGCATCATGAATATAAGTCCACTGTCACCACAGAGGCCCCGGTTCGAATTTTTTCTAAACGCTGTAACAGGGTATACTGAGTCTTGACAGGTAAAACTTTTTGGGGTCCATTCGTGAACCATGGCAAAGGGTTGGCCATCCTGACTTCTTCAACACCTCAAACAAATGTTTACTATCACTGGTGAGTTACCATTTTTTCTTCTTCTTTTTTTTCTTCGGCTTTTCCCTATTAGTTTGAGTCGCCGGAAGCAACCTGGCTCATTTTGGTTTTGGCCGGGGATTTACGGCCGAATGCCCTTCTTGACGCCACGTGATTTTTCAGGTGAAAATTCCAACCCCCGCTGTCACCGGTATTTGAACCCCAGCTGTTCGGGTAAAGACGAGCAGCTAAGCACCTGCGCCATCACGCTCCCCACTGGTTAGTTATCTATACACATTAATCCATAAATACCTAATAATAATAACAACAATCATCCTCCATACACATGTCCATTAAAGCATGGTTTCACAAAACGCTTATGCTTTTAGGTGTATAACACATTTTTTCCTCATAACATAACTATTTACTGTTTTAGGGGTGAAATGACCTATCCAGGTAAAAGCGTGTGTCATGGCCTATTTTTTAAGCTTTCACACCTAATTTTAGGGTTCTTCGTTTCCAAGATATTGATTTTTCAATTTGGGGGTAGTTTCCACCCCCCTGCTATTTTTCTTCAAAAACAAAAGATCTTAGGTTCATTTATTATTTTTAGGTGTTTAACAGGTTTTTGCCCCATAACATGACTATTTACTGCTTTAGGGGTGAAATGACCAATCGAGGTAAAAGCCCATATCATCCCCTATTTTTTAAGCTATCACACCTAATTTTAGGCATCTTCGTTTCCTAGATATGGATTTTTCAATTTTGGGGGGTAGTTTCCACCCCCTGCTCTTTTTCATCAAAAACAAAAGATCTTAGGTTCATTTATCTTTTTTAGGTGTTAAGCACGTTTTTTTCCCATAACATGACTATTTACTGTTTTAGGGGTGAATGATCAATCGAGGTAAAAGCCTATATCATCCCCTAATTTTAAGCTATCACACCTAATTTTAGGATTCTTCGTTTCCTAGGTATGGATTTGTCAATTTGGGGGTTGTTATCACCCCCCTGCTATTTCTCATTAAAAACAAAAGATCATAGGTTCATATATCATTTTTAGGTGTTTAACACGGTTTTTCCCCATAACATGACTATTTACTGTTTTAGGGGTGAAATGATCAATCGAGGTAAAAGCCTATATCATCCCCTATTTTTAAGCTATCACACCTAATTTTAGGATTCTTCGTTTCCTAGATATGGATTTTTCAATTTGGGGGGGTGGGGTTGTTTTCAACCCCTGCTATTTTTCATTAAAAACAAAAGATCTTAGGTTCATATATCATTTTTAGGTGTTTAACACGTTTATTCCCTATAACATGACTATTTACTGTTTTAGGGGTGAAATGATCAATCGAGGTAAAAGCCTATATCATCCCCTATTTTTTAATCTATCACACCTAATTTTAGGATTTTTCGTTTCCTAGATATGGATTTTTCAATTTGGGGGGTTGTTTTCATCCCCCTGCTATTTTTCATTAAAAACAAAAGATCTTAGGATCATATATCATTTTTAGGTGTTTAACACGGTTTTTCCCCATAACATGACTATTTACGGTTTTAGGGGTGAAATGATCAATCGAGGTAAAAGCCTATATCATCCCCTATTTTTTAAGCTATCACACCTAATTTTAGGGTTCTTCGTTTCCAAGATATGGATTTTTCAATTTTGGGGGGTAGTTTCACCCCCAAACGGGGGACGTCGCCCCAAGTGCTAGGACCCCTCATACAAGTCCCTAGCATGATTGGTTCGCGAGATATGAACAAAAGTTTAGTTAGGCCCTTTTGACAAAAATGAATCATACATTCAAAAACGGGGCGTCACCCCCAGGGCTAGGATACTGCCTATGGCAAATTCCCATGATGGGTTCAGAAAATATTAACAAACGTGTAGTTAGGTCCTTTTGACAAAAGCCGTCCGTGCGCGCACATACAAAAAATATTATTTACCCCCCGGGTAAGGGTAGTTTTTATTTTAGAGTGGATATACCCCGTCCATAGAAAAGGGGAGTTCACCACGAGTCCTAGGACACCTCATAGGTTTAAATCCGATTATTGGTTAGCGAGATAGTAAAAAGCCGATGATCTATTAGTTTTTTTTTGTTTATTTAAATACATATTAAAAAAACACTCATCTATAAATATTCATTTAAAAAGCCCGCTCTCTTACAAAAGCCGCCAAGTTCGTAGGCATACAAAAAAAAAATTACTATTTCATCCCTCGGGTAAGGGTAGTTTTTATTTTGGGGTGGATATACCACGTCCACAGAAAAGGGGAGTTCACCCCGAGTCCTACGACACCTCATAGGTTTAAATCCGATTATTGGTTAGCGAGATAATAAAAAGCCGATGGCCTATTAGTTTTTTTGGTTTCTTTAAATACATATTAAAAAACTCATTTATAAATCATCATTTAAAAAGCCCGCTCTTTTACAAAATCCCGAAGTGCGCAGGCATACAAAAAAAAAACTTTCTTTGCCAAAATGGCAAAACATCATGTTTACCCCAAATGGCCTTTCCAAATTCCATCCATTTTAAAGAATAACCTCACCATCACGTAGAGAGGAAAAGATACCATCTAAACGACCCCTCACTCGACCCTACTCCTTTCCCACCACCTAACCCTTTCCCAACATAGCCATACATATTCGCATGTGAGATTTTCGATGTGAAATGCCATGTCCTGTGGTTCGGATTCCACGTAAAAAGGAGGTCCCGTGGCACATAATCACAAGATTCACGGTCACGTAAAACTACAATCTTCCTTCCTTCCTTCCATACATATTCAAGCACGAGCGCGACTTGAGAGAGCCAACACAACCCCACTACTCGCGAATGACCTTTTAGTTTTGGTCTTTTAATTAAATAAAGAGGCTATAGGAAAGTAGGGGTCGTCACTACGAGTGCTAGGACACCCTGTATGTTCCAATCCCATGTTTGGTTAGCGAGATATCAGGTTCGGGGCCGATACGAGGAGGGTTCAAAAAGAAGTGGCGTAGAACCTGTGTCACCACACTACTCCTCTGTTTTAGTCCAAATCGAACACACAGACTGGAATGCAATTTTTGAACTTTCATTCGATTTCTTTGCTTTGCTTTCACCAATTAAACTTTCCCTACATCTGCATTAGAGTGTGGGAGCGAAAGTACATAAACTGCCTTCGCATGAAACTGGGAAATCCCCAGGGAGCTGGGAAGAAAATAGATGATAGGTCGATTCTTTGTACAAGTGCACTTGCTCTGAGCCTTGCTTGTTGCGCTTACTTAGCACTTATGCACGCGAATGAGAATTCCAAGGACTTGCCTTGTTGGAGTGTTGATCATGACATGTGTAAGGCTGAACATTGTTGATGAACTTTATTAAAACTATTACATGGCTTCCAGGATTTACTTACTGTATTTGTCATAGGAGACAATTTCATTGAAAAATCCGTTAAGCACGAGATTTGGCACTGGTTTTATTGAAATAAAACCAGTATTTTGCTATGGCGCTATTAGAACATTTCTGACACCAGACGAACTACAGAAACACCAGATCTGGTGCTAAAAAGACCAAATTGGCAACACTGCTGGAGACTCCTACGTCGTCTTAACAGTGACCATACCTAACCTGTTTCACATGCCAACGTGATGGCAGACCAAATTGCATATCAGCTCTTACTAAATGGCTAACAACCTCGCCATGTTAGGATTGGGAAGAAGAACATAGTTCGACAGTCAGATCATGAAATCAGTATTTTATCTCAACCTTTCACTGTTTTGGAATTAGAATCGGTACTGAAGACAAGTAAGAATGGAAAAGCTGCTGGTCTGGATGACATAAGAGTTGAACAAATTGAGAACTTCGTCCCAGTAACAATCAAATGGTTAACTGAGCTAATGAACAAATATTGTGTTCGGTCCTGTAAACTTCCAAAAGTCTGGAGGAAAACTAGGGTCATTGCCAGTCACAAACCAGGCAAAGATCGGGACGATCCTAAAAGTTATCGACCTATCTCCTTGCTTTGTCATCTTTATAAGGTGCTAGAGAGACTCATTCTTCACTGACTTCAGGGGTATTAGAGCCGCACCTTATACCTGAGCAAGCTCGATTCCAGACTGGGAAAAGCTGCACATCACAAATTCTGAGATTGACACAGCATATTGAAGACGATTTGAGAGACGGAAAAATACTGGGGCCGTATTCATCGACTTATCAGCAGCTTATGATACAGTGAACTTCTCCTGCAAAAGCTTTACAACATCACCAAAGACTACCAGCTCACTTGCATGGTAAGGAACCTTCTTCAAAACAGAAGATTTTTTTGTTGAATTTCAGAGGGAAAAAAGTAGGTGGAGATCCCAGAAGAATGGGTTACTCCAAGGAAGTGTTCTTGCACCATCCCTTTTCAATATCTACACCAACGACCAACCTCTATCTGAAAGTACGGAAAATTTAATCTACGCAGATGGCCGTGCTATTACTGCACAAGCTAGCCAGTTTGAGATTGTTGAGCAAAAGCCGACCGACGCCTTGAAAGAACTCACTATCTACTACAGGGAGAATCAGTCGAACTAACAAGACTCAAGTCTGTGCTTTCCATCGTAAGAACAGAGAGGCTGCTAGACCACTTCAGATCACCTGGGAAGGAGTCGCCCTTGAACAATGTGCAACCCCGAAGTACTTGGGAGTGAGTTTAGATCGCGCTCTCACCTTCATCGCCGAATGTCACAAGTGTACGGCAAACACTGCATGTCCCTTGCAAGGGTCAAGGCGTGGCACAAGCGCTTCAGGGAAGGACGGGTGTCGTTAGCTGATATGCCCGGTCTGGGGCACCCCCCTGCATTACCGATGACAACGTCCAGCTGGTTGATGCACTCATTACCCAGGACCGCCGAGTGACAGTGAACGCCATAGCCACCGTGGTCGGATTGAGCATCGGAAGTGTGCACACCATCATGAAGGAACGACTGCACTTGCGCAAAGTGTGTGCCCAATGGGTGCCCCACGGTCTTCAACCACACCAGGAAGCATGTCGAATGGCCCACTGTCTTGGTCATGTGCAGCGCTATGCGAGAGAAGGGAATGGGTTCCTGGCACGAGTGGTGGCTAGAAATGACTCATGGTGTCATCACTTCGAACCAGAATCCAAACGACAAAGCCTCCAGTGGAAGCATCCACCCCCAAAGGGAAGGCCATCCTCACGAGTGCAGGAAAGGTAATGCTGACGTTCTTCTTTGACCAAGATGGCCCCCTTCTGATACACTTCATGCCGCACGGGACAACAGTGAATGCCCAGCGGTATTAGCCTTTCACGAAATGATTGCCGGCGGTCGAGATGGGAACTATTCTTTCTTTACTTGTGTCACGTCAGCCTGCTTCGTTGACAGGTACAGTTGGGCGAGTAGGATATGACTCAGATCCAGTACCCTGGTCACCGTTTAGCAACTGTCCGTGGTGACATGAGCTCCTGAGACGCTTATCTGACGCAATGCTGCTTGACTTATGTGCCGACCTCATTCTGTCATCACTGTGTCCTCCGCTGTACCGCGCGGGGCTCCTGCCACAATCATCAACAAACACTGGCGCATCCAGGCTCAGCGGCAATCAAATCTTAAGTGGGTAATACTCGCAAACCTCGACCACCCTTCACCAAGCGATCAAAACAAAACGACCAGGCAATCTCACCCGTGAGGTCACTCTGCTCCACGACAATGCACGACCTCATACGGCGAACACAGTCGCGGCACTCCAGCAGAAATTCAAATGGGGGGTTCTCGGCCACCCTCCATACAGTCCAGACCTCTCTCCCTGTGATTTCGCAACGTTTGGTCCCCTGAAAAGGGCTCTGCGGGACCAACGATTCACCCAGAACGCCGGAGTCCAGCTGTACGTGCGGAACTGGTTCACATCGCAGCACAGGGAATTTTATGAGACAGCCAATCACCGCCTCGTGTCACAGTGGGAGAAGTGCCTCAACAGCCAGGGCCAATACTTCTAACACACTGGTACTGGCTTCTGTAATTATGCCTCCGGCTCGTTACTTTTTGAACGCACCTTATATACAAAAGCAAGAATGGTAATCAATGGATACAAAGTATAAAAAGGATATGGAAGAGATGGAAGTAACAATAGATATTATTCAGGACAGACCACTTTCCAGAAATATGATCAACAATTCAAGGGTTTCCAGGAGAAGGAAAAGAAGAAGCGGGTTAACATCTGGACGGAAGAGAGAAGGAGACAAAGTGAAGTAATATTTACACCCATACTTTCAGACATAGATTTTATAGCCTATGTGTAATGGATCTGATGATGATCGCTTGCCGATCGAAACTGGTCATCCAAATGTATTTATTAATGTATGTAAATTATTTTCAGGATTAGGGCATAACCCATCTCATTTGGGTACAATGGTGTTGACAGACTGAAAAGCATCAAACTTTTGTTTACTGAGGCAACACGGGAAAATGGCTTCAAATACCATAACATTTTTAAATTATGTTTAAGATGACAAAACTAATGAACATTGTCAAAAAGAAACCGCGCAGTCAGATATCAAAGTGAAAATGTATTGAATAATTTTCAAAGTAATGTTAATCCAGTTATCAATGTGGAAAACATCTTAAGAGTTACAGCTTTTTGTGGACAAAAAAAAATTAATAGGCGATTGGTCTCAATTTAAACTGTAAGAATAGGGAATCCAATATTTAACATTATACTTACCTGAAAGACGACCATTAAATACGAGGCGCACGGTTCAAAAACCCGCCTTATCCTAAGATGATGTTCCCAAAACCCGCCTATCCTAAGATGATGTTTCTAAAACCCGCCTATCCTAAGATGATGTTTCTAAAATCCGCCTTATCCTAAGATGATGTTTCTAAAATCCGCCTTATCCTAAGATTATGTTTCTAAAATCCGCCTATCCTAAGATGATGTTTCTAAAACCCGCCTTATCCTAAGATGATGTTCCCAAAACCCGCCTATCCTAAGATGATGTTTCTAAAACCCGCCTATCCTAAGATGATGTTTCTAAAATCCGCCTTATCCTAAGATGATGTTTCTAAAATCCGCCTTATCCTAAGATTATGTTTCTAAAATCCGCCTATCCTAAGATGATGTTTCTAAAATCCGCCTTAACCTAAGATGATGTTTCCAAAATCCGCCTTATCCTAAGATGATGTTTCCAAAATCTGCCTTATCCTAAGATGATGTTTCCAAAACCCGCCTTACCCTAAGATAATGTTTCCAAAATCCGCCTTACCCTAAGATGATGTTTCCAAAACCCGCCTTATCCTAAAATGATGTTTCTAAAATCCGCCTTATCCTAAGATGATGTTTCCAAAATCTGCCTTATCCTAAAATGATGTTTCTAAAATCCACCATATCCTAAGATGATGTTTCCAAAATCCGCCTTATCCTAAAATGATGTTTCTAAAATCCACCATATCCTAAGATGATGTTTCCAAAACCTGCCTTATCCTAAAATGATGTTTCTAAAATCCACCTTATCCTAAGATGATGTTTCCAAAACCCGCCTTATCCTAAAATGATGTTTCTAAAATCCACCATATCCTAAGATGATGTTTCCAAAATCCGCCTTATCCTAAGATGATGTTCCCAAAACTCGCCTTATCCTAAGATGATGTTCCCAAAACTCGCCTTATCGTAAGATGATGTTTCCAAAACCCGCCGTACCCTAAGATGATGTTTCCAAAACCCGCCTTATCCTAAGATGATGTTTCTAAAATCCGCCTTATCCTAAGATGATGTTTCCAAAACCCGCCTTGTTCTTGATGGACTTGCGTAGGCTACGGAGTGTCACACGATACACGTCACTGTTAATGGTTCGTCTCAAGGGAAAATGTTTCCTATCGGATGACGAACTAAAGGACACCGTACAGGATTGGCTCCTGTCACAACCTCATGACTTCTGGGAACAGGGAATCCTGCGCCTAGTGAAGCAATGGGACACCTGTGCACAGACCTGTGGAGATTACTCTTGAATAACGAATAAATTGTACCCTCAGTATCGTTCCGTACCTTTTCATTTGAACACCCTCATATTTACAAACAGTATATTACACTTCTATTAATTATGCGTTATTATTATTATTATTCCACGCTCTGGTCGGAACCACACCTCGTTACACATGCCACGATTAGCCGATGTCGTCACCGGTTTGCGCATTCCAACCTCCGGCTCGTTACTTTTTGAACTCACCTTATACATGACTGAAAATTTGTTTTGACAGTCTGGTGTAATTCATCCTCCTTACGTGTCCAAAGAAATTAACCCTCCTTTTCCTGATCGTATTGTATTGTTTCAATTCATTGTTTTAATTTAATGTTTATGCAAGGATATCCATTTATTTATTTATTTACAGTTAAGTTATACTTTTTACTCTAAGTTTTAATTAGAATAGATTTTACATTTCCGTCCAAGGGTCATAGACTACATGTGCTCGAATTCAGGAGATGATTCATGAATTGTTATTGATAGGCTTATTTAATTTAAGAGAAATATGGATGTGTAAAGCTGATCCCATATCACACCGGACTGACAACAATTCCTTTTGTGTGATTTGCATGATCATTTAATCAACATATCTTGTATTTTGAACCTTGAATGACAAAAATATATCTAATTAACAACAGTTGCAAACAAAATCAAAAAATCATGAAAAATGAATTTCAGAAAGTAAATTATTCACTAATCATACACTTCGCCATCTTTAACACACGAGGAACATACGACTGTTCTTTATTGTGTTTTCCGCTAGTGTACCTCTTGCAACCGGAACAAATTATGGTAGTTTTGTTAACTTTGTTGTACTTTTGCCCTTACCACAGTGCACAGTGTGACGAGGCACACGATCTACCAACGGAGGGATTTTCCGTGCCCAGCAAAAGAAAATTGTTAATATCTTATACAAGAATTAAAATTGTTAAAATGTAAATCTTTGGTTAGGTAACGGGATTCAAAATAGACAATAACTTTCTGTATAGTGAGCGGAGAAAAGGAATACCATGTATAAACTGTAAAAAAATGGAACCGGCGGGCACGAAATACCCCCTCCCCCCTCCCCTTGGCATGCTAGGGTTAAAGCCCACACGTAAACAAGATGTTCAATAAAGAACATATAGCCTACTTTCTCCTAAAAGCATGGGTATTGTTATAACTCTTTGTCCTTTTCAATGAGTATAATTGAATGTTGGTTGTAGTAGCTTGTTGAAATACAACGTGTTATACGGATATTAAACATGAATATGAAGTGCCCTTTGCTAGTGCTACCTCCGTACAAAATTTCATTCAATTCGGTTTCAGCGTGTTTGAATTGATATGGTGAATCGATTTGCACACATACATGGCCGCTATCTGCAAACTATTGGGCTGATGACCTTGTAGTTCAGTCAAAAGATGCCTCCCACAGAAAGTTATGTTGTTGCAAAATTTGGTAGAGAACAAAAAATTAGGTTGGTCGTAATTTGATGTAAGCTTTTAACATTTGGGTGGCCGCCATTCCGTTTCCGTCAAGATGGCGGCGATATAAAACATGACACTGAGGTGCCTTTTGGTAGTGCTACCTCTGTACCAAATTTCGTTCAATTCGGTTTTACCGTGTTCGAATTGATAGTGGAGGGACAGACATGCAGAGTACACACACACAATTTTTCGTCCTGAGTTGATCTCGTAAGTCTACTTTGATTTTTTGCAAAAATCGAATGTAGGCTAAAATGCGGCGTAATCCATGAGTTACATTGCGGTTGGTAAACCTGAGCGATATTAACGCCATATGTTGCTGCCTCGTGCGAACTTACTCTACTTGTCTTGTGTTTGTATAAATATTTATTGGTGAACTAGAATGATATTATCGCCATCCGATGCTTCCTTTTCTGGAGTCCTAAATACGTACCCAAGACCTGAAAAGGAGGCCCAAAACAAATGACTAATATGAATCTTAGAATACATTTTATTATATTTTAATCAGTACAAGTGTTCAGGAACAGATACACATAAATACAAAGTTCATTCTTAAAAGTTTAACAAAATATGTAAACAAAAAAGTATAAATTTGTATACAGTACATAAAAAATACATTGAATAGTTCTTCAAAATGCACACTACTTGTCATGAAAATATTCCTACTTTTCTTATAAAATATAAAATATCTTTCAAACAGAAAATTAATAAAAATAATTAAATGCAAGACACAGACGTGCTGTATCATTTGAATTGCAAGGAGGGGATTCCTTCGGTAATCGTAGGGTTCTCTGACTTCCAGACACAATGTGATGTGACGTATGGCGGAAACTTTGAAATGGGAGATATAAGGTAGACAACATTACAACACTAAAATACACAATTCTATTACAAGTAATAAATAAAATAATTTGAACTTAAGATTAAGAATTAATGTAGTTTCCATCAAATGTACTAGCAGAAGTTGAGGATTAAAGATGAAATTAATTTAACCGATTTGCTTTTCCATAATTTTTCTGAAGACAAAAAGCAATTACAGTAACGAGCATCAGAACTTACAAGATCAAGGAACACAAAAGTTAAAGAAAGAAAGAAAGAAAGAAAGAAAGAAAGAAAAAAGAATACGCTATAGTAGACCTACTGTTCCTTGAAGATCCAACTAACCTCTGGGTTGACGACTATTGATATGAAGGGAATAATCGCCAGGATTAGTGATAAGATTACGTGAAACTTCTACTTCTGCTAGTACAGTACTGGTAGCCTCTACATCTAGAATGAACACGAAGGAGAATGGATGAACGAACGGAAGGATGATGGCGCATGCGTATGAGCCCCTCTATTCATAGCGGAAGCTGAGCAGAGCATCAACAAGGAAGGCCGCACCGTTGATGATGGCCATGGATCCCTTGGCGAGTCCGATGTTCCTCATCTCCTTGTTGAAGGTCGTGTTCCAGGCCTCGAAGTACTTGATGGCGAGGGCCCCTGAAGCCACGAACAGTGCGCAGCCTGCCAAGCTGAAGAAGATGTCCTGAAAAGATAATATACATACTTATGAGGAGGTATCGGAATCAGGGAAGATTAGTTATTATGAAGTAAGCATAATCCTGTTACTCTAGCGTTTAGAAAAGACTGTGGAGCCTTATGGCGACAGTGTTGCTAGCTCTATGCAGAGGTAGCGCTGATGTCATATGTTACGTTCACCCGCTTCGAGTACTGTCCTTTCATAAGTGAGCAAGACAACACAACCCCAGCAGCTACCTGAAATAGAGCACGCCCAGGAAGGAGCATTTTTGCTGGTGTTAACGGATTGGACCAGTATTAAGGATACCGTACACGAAGAGAACCAAAGAATAACGACATTCATTTCGTTGTGATATGACGCATTACTGATTGACAGATGTCGAGAGCACAACCCTTCCTTCCTTCCCGGATGTATGCTGACGATGTTAACAATTTTTACGTCAGCAATACTGTTGATTGTCACCTTTTTTTTTAAAATTAGTTAAGCTATAATTTAGTTTCTTTCAATGTTATTCTTGTTGTTTTGTTTAGATTAATATTTGTAATATTGTAGTGAGTTAGCCGTGCGGTTAGGGGCGCGGAGCATTGAACTTGTATTCGGGAGATGGCGGGTCGGCAGCCCTCATTCAATCAAACAGAAAATAAAACAGACACACAACAGTAACACCAATGAGGGATAGTGCTTCAGAACATATGTTGTCGGCAGAACTGAGCACGTGCTTCACTCCGGGCGAGCATGCAGCACAGGACGAGGCTCTTCTTTCCAGCGTGAAAACCTCGAAAATGTTTAAATTACTAAGACGTAATATAAACGATACTTGTATGCAATAACAAAGGTAATCAATTGGCAGATAATTGTAGGAAGCTATTATGACGAAAAATATATATGTTCAGAGTTCCTTCATGATAAAAGATGAGGTAACAAAACCAGTGTAGGGGGTTTTCCGTTAAAAGTAAAAGCCCATAAGAGCCACAGTCTTTTCTAAACGCTGGATGCTAGGGTACAAGTTCCATTACTGGTTTCTCGTAAATACAGAATATTATATTCTCTCTCGTCCAGTTGCAAAACTCGTGTAATCCACTTGTGAATAAGAATCATGTCGTAACATTATTTATTTAATTAGTTTGATTTTGTTTTGTTTTACTTTATTTCTTTTTATTTTGTTTTAAATTGTGTTGTGTTTTTTTAAATTTTGTGTTTATTTTGATTTTGTTTTGTTTATTTTGTTTTATTTTCTTTATTTTGTTTTGTTTTATTTTGATTTTCCTGAAAACAAACACAAAACAAAAAACACGAAGCAAAAAGCAAAATTAAAACACAAAAGCAAATGCAGAAAACAAAAAAAAGAAACACAAAGCAAAAAGCAAAATTCAAACACAAAACAAAAAGCAAAATTCAAAAACAGCAAAAGCAGAATTCAAACACAAAACCAAAACAAAAAACAAGAAGCAAAAAGCAAAATTCAAACACAAAAGCAAAAGTAGAAAACAAAAAAAGAAACACAAAGCAAAAAGCAAAATTCAAAAACAGCAAAAGCAGAAAACAAACCCAAAACAAACAAAAAAGACGAAGCAAAAAGAAAAATTCAAAAACAAAAACTGAAAACAAAAAACAAGGAACATAAAGCAAAAAGCAAAATTCAAAACGGCAAAAACCGAAAACAAACACAAAACAAAGAATGAAAAGCAAAAAGTAAAATTCAAAAGCAAAAGCACAAAGCAAACACAAAAACCAATAACGCAAAGCAAAAAGCAGAACACAACAAACACAAAAGATACGTGAGGCAAAGTCCAGAGAATCGTTCCTCATGAAAATTATTCTTTCTCACAAATGGATTAAACGAATTTGTAACTTGACGACTCATATGTCTCTATGTTTAGCCTAGTTTTCACTTTTTATGACAAGTAGTTCCGTGAAGAACTAAATAGCCTATTTTCATAATTCCTACTAATATCAATTGCCTCTATCAACATACAAATTGTCAGTTTGATTGCTGTAACAGATTCGTAGATATTGAGAACCGTCTAAATATTTCGTATGGTTACCATGTTGGATTTTAATATATGTAGGCCATAGAGTTATGTACTATTAGGTGAGGATTATTGTGTACGTTCATTATTCAAACGTTGACTTCGTTCGCATGATTAGAACACAAGAAATAAAAACGAGATTTTAAAATTTCGCACAGCCGCCATCTTGAGGTTATGTAAACAATTGAACTAAATTAGATGTCTGTGCCTTGAAATTGGTATAGTCATTCGCTGTACCAAGTTTCACTGCGTTCAGGGATTAAATCGCGAGAAAAGTCTATTTAATTGTTTCAACTTCGCTTGGACGCCAAGTTCGTTTTGCAGTTAACACGGTTTTGAAAGTCACATGGGTGAACTATTAGTAGTGCCCTTTATCACCGTACAAAATGTCATGGTGATATTAGTAATAGTTTCGGACATATAGAATTTCGGTGATATATTTCGCATAGCCGCCATGTTGGATTCGAGAGACTTAATAAAATTTGAAGGGCACGGTCGGGGTCAGCCGAAATAGTACTATGACCTTACCTAGTTTCACAGATCTAAACTTTGCAAACTTATAGAACACAATATTCCAGAATAATGTTGAGTAACCCAGACATGGCAATGCTGCCATCATGATAATAGGCGTGCTGCTGGCTCAATGTTCAGCTGCATCTAACTTCCATAACATACAGGGTCTTTAGTTTTGCTTGGCAAGGACTTTCTCGCTCACGCGCTCCGCCAGTGACGCCTCAGTTGCCAGCGACCGCGCGCGCTTATGTACGGCAAAAACGGTGCTTAAAATCATTTTCATGCATTTTTACTCACCATGTTTACAGTAGATGCTCAAAATGTTCCCCATCCGCTGCCAAACATAATCGGCATCTCCTTATGAAGTTTCCGGTTACTCTGGTTAATTTAGCTTCAGTAAGGAAATAACGATCTTTACTGAACCTGTACATTTGAATCTCTTAGCCAGTTGTTTTATTGTCCAATTTATAGGAATGGGTCTCCCTGGAAATTTCACTCGAAACTTTTGTCTTGTTCTAGCGCACGATCTCCTGCACTTTATGTACGTATTGTGCATATATACACGTTCACTAACGAATATTTCACATCAGGCATTACAGCACTACACACAATCACAATAAAACAACTGGCTAAGAGATTCAAATGTACAGGTTCATAAACGATAAAAATAGACGTAAAGGTCGTTATTTCTTTAGTGAAGCTAAATTAACCGGAAACTTCATATGTTTGGCAGCAGATGGCCCATTAGTCTATTCAGCTTCAACTCTTTTCTGTGGGTTCTGAAAAGCAATTGAGAGTTCATGCACTTTATTTTCCTATGTTAGTCTCGCTGTGAGATGACACTGCACTTACCACGCGCCTGCCGATAGGCTGCCCGGAGAAGATGCCCATGAACTGGCCAATGAGAATTATGAGGAAGCCTCCAAACGTCCCCGAGAGAATCAGCTGATGGTTGTCATCGCCAGTCCCAAAGCTGTGGATGTGCAGGCCGATACACACGATGGTAAGTGCCTGCAATCAGCAGAGAACAGAATGATAATAATATATCGAACAAGTAGTTCCGTGAAGAACTATACAGCCCATTTTCATATATCCTACTTATGTTAATTGCCACTATTTAACATACACAATTTCAGTTTGATTGCGGTAATAGATTCGTAGATATTGAGAACCGACTAAATATTTCGGATGGTCGCCATGTTGGATTTTATATATGTAGGTCCTAGAGTTATGTACTGTTACATGCAGATTATTGTGAACGTGTAGTATTCAAACTTCAATCGCATAATTAGGACACAAGAAAAAACAAGGAGATTTAAACATTTTTCACAGCTGCCATCTTGAGGTTATGGAAACAATTGAAATAAATTAGATGCCAGTGGATTAACATTCGGATAAATATTTACTGTTTATGTGCCCGTTTAGACCGGAGTCCGCACGACCACATATGCATTTTACCAAGAATCAGTCAGCACGAGAGTCAAAATATCCCGGGGCGCCAGATGGGTTAAAGCTAATCGCAAAAACGACATCAAATGAAAAAAATGCTTTACTGATTTTTGGCTCAATGCAACAATAAGGATAGAAGGAGATTCAACTGGGCATAACACATCATGTAAAATTATCACATTTTATTCTGAATTTAAAATTGACTGCAAAATAAAATGCTCAAAGCAGCATCATTCATGTGTGGCGACCCACATTACTATTTACACAATGTACAGAAATTTTCCAACACATTGGACAATCATCTTTGGAGACACAAGTCTGATTATCAGTCCTGTAGACTGTGTTCCAAAATTATATCCATTATTTATGATTAAATCCAGTTCAAATTTAATTGTCTTTACTGGAAATACTGTAGTTCACTGGTTGAATTTTTACATAATATTAACACTCGTAGAATAATTGTTCATAGAATTTTTAACTTTCACTTATTTTTCCAGTTTCAAAAAAGATTGTCAAAAAACATTATCTCTGAATCAACACAAATTATGTACACATATTAATAACAACATCTGAAAAGTATCTGACCCTTGAGCATAGCATCGAAGAACTGTGTGAAGCACAACAAAATTAATTGTTCTTCTGACATTAAACGTTTCGAGAAGTGACTCGATTATGAACTTCAAGTTCCTAACAAAATATATGATTTCTGAATCATCAACTTGATCAATAAATTGTTGGACCATTTAACTATTCGATTTTCCACTTGGAATCATTATTAAGAAAAATAATTATATTTGTGGCCATTTTAGTAACTTTCACAACTTGCAATTCTTGAACAGAATGCGGAAATAAGAATTGTAGCTTCATAATAAATTCATAGAAAAATAAAACACTATCATGACAAATCCGGGTTCTAGCAAAATCAAGTCTTAATGGAATCCGTAAACAAGGTTGACATAAGAACTGATGGTTTTTAAGAAATAACCTTTGGGTCATTCATACGACGCAATGTGTAGTTCCAATACTCCTTCTTTAACACTGAGTCATCGAACCTGCTATTTGATTGATGCTCAAATAAAAACCTCCTCATTCCTGCGACTTAAACATGCGCACCTGGGAATGGCATTTCAACTACTCCACACACATAAATTTTCTTCCCAAAATTTATACAATAAATCAAACCTCTGCTTATTATCAACACTGGAAGATTTATAAACTTACAAGTTTATTTTATTTTACCATTCAGTTCAAATCGTGAAGTTACCACACTTATGATACTCTCTATTTCACTTTCGAATGTGTATCTACGTCATGATTTTATATAAATACAAAAATATCCTAATTGATACAAATATAATTTGCTTCCCGTTTCATGCCTCTCCGTGTTATCTGAAAAATATACTTTGCTCATTGCAAATATTAACTGTTCAACCAGAACTGTAATGTTGGTTGAATGCGGGCTTGCGCTAACCACTCTCCTTCGGAAAATCACCTGTTCCAAACTAGAAATGATTAAACTACTTCATAAGCTCTCTCAATGAATGTGATTATTAGAAAATATAAGATCCAAGAATTATTTAGAAAAGTTATGAAAATCATTATTATTATTATTAGTGGATTATTATTATTATTATTATTATTATTAGTTATATTATTGTAAATGTGTTTAATTATTATTTCATTATGTGAGAATCCACATGTTCGATTCTTCGAATATGGATAAAATATCCATTTCTCAACAAAAATAATTATTAACTTTTACAGTTACCTCGGCTGATTACCGTGTTTATCAAAAAAATATGAAACATGCAAATAAATGCTCGTTATGCTCGGTCATCGATCCTAAACTGTTCTGAGTGCTGAAAATACTCAGAATAACCCTAATGTGTCTTGCGTAAATCATTGCAAGATTTAAATACGAAGAAAAACAAATGTGTTGGTCATCTGCAGAAAATGAGTTTGTTCCAATTAGCTAGGCATAATATAAAAGTCAAATGTGGCTTACATTTCTCGTTGGTCTTGAAGCGTAGTGAACCTGGTCTGTACCAGATTTATCCAGATACATGCCCTATTGGACACGCACGTCTAATCCTTGTATCGGCCGCCATTATATACCCACAATCTGTCTAGCACGACATAGTGGAAATATTTCTTGAAGTTTGAAGTAACTGCTGATCCATTTTAATATTGGCTTCAATTAAATCCATAGCAGTTCGCTTAAATGGGGTCAGATCCAAATGATCTATTCTTAAATACGTCAGTTGTAACATAACTCACGGTAATCTTTTCAGTACAAGAAAACACTGACAGTCTAAATCAATCAACGGCTGTTCTGAAGATCGTTCCCTGGGCATGGTTTATCACCATCTATCATGCGCGAAGCAACTTATAGTTTCCCTTTGTCGGCTAATGAACAACACCGTGATAGACTGGCCTTCAATATACTGAAAGATCGGAGTGGTTATCAAGTTACAATTTATGAAACTGACTAATTGGATTAAAATATCCAAGTATTGAATTATTATTACTGGACTGTGACAAAGTACTTTCTAGACAAAGTCTAGCATGTGTCCATATAGAAATAAAGTATTTCACCAGTGTCCGTAGAAAAATAACAATCACCTTAGTGATTCCCTCTGCCGGAAACTTACTATGTTCCACACGTATCGTAACACTTTTGTGACTATCACAATTTAAAGATATCTTCTGCGTAGATCCGGCAACCATGTGCCTTGGCTCAACGTAGCAGCAGCACCTTGTCATGCAAGAGCTTGGTTCGAAGTGAGCTGATGATGCTTGGGCCGGTCGGCTTTTATTCAAAACGGTCGAGTCCACGCTGGATCACGCTGAAATCTGGAAATCCTCATATCTCCGATGTCTCTGGTCCGATTCACTTGAGACTAAGTGCATTCTCTTTCATTTGGCCGTGCCAGTAATCTGATCCAAGTCTCGAGTCTCTACTCCATGGCTAACTATTTAATCAACAAATAGTCTCGACCTCTGCTACTACTCGCTACGTCACTTAACATGCTCTTGGCTGCACAAAGTTTCCATTCCATTCTAGAAGTAATGGAGCGCGATATTCAAATATCTCAACTTTCAAAAGCGGCTGTAGCCTTTCCCTTGATATCTAGGCGTCTGAATCTTGGAATACCCATTCCTAGAGTTGGGCACAGTACCAAGTTTCACTGCACGCGGATGGTTAAATTGCGAGAAACGTCCATGTGAATATTTATAATTCGCGTCACCGCCATGTTGGATTTGTGATCACCAGGTTATTTAAAGTCATATTGGTGAACTTAAGTTCATAGCCCCTATGAACATTAAAAAATGCAGTTTGATTGCTAAAATAGATTCGTAGATATTCAGTATCGTCTAAATATTTCGGATGGTCGCCATGATGGATTGTTAAATGTATAGGCCATAGAGTCATGTACCATTAAATGAAAATTATTGCGTAGGTTCATTATTCAAACTTTCACTTCGATCGCATGACTACATCACAAGAAATAAAAACTTAATTTTAAAATTCGCACTGCCGCCATCTTGAGGTTATGTAAACAATTGAACTAAATTAGATACCAGTGGATTACAATGTGTATAAATATTTCCTGTACCAGGTTTCAGTGCGCTTGGAACATTAAATCGCGAGAAAGGTCTATTTAAAATGTTCAAATTCGCTTGGCCGCCATGTTCGTTTTGTAGTTAACCGGTTTTTGAAAATCTTATAGATGGACTTCCAGTAGTGCCCTTTATCTCAGTACAAAATTTTAGGGAGATACCGCTAATAGTTTCAGAGATATAGAATGCCGGTGAAATATTTCGCACATCCGCCATCTTGTGATTATGTAAACAATTGAACGAAGTTAGATGTCGGTGCATTACAATGTATATAAACATATACTGTACCAAGTTTCATTGCGTTTGGTTGGTCAAATCGCGAGAAACGTCTATTTAAAAGTCGCAAATTCGCTTGGCCGCCATGTTCGTTTTGTAGTTACCAGGTTTTCAAAGGTCACATAAGTGAACTTATAGTAGTTCCCTCTATCACCATAGAAAATGTCAGGGTAATATCTGTAATAGTTTCGGAGATATTGAATGCTGGTGAAATATTTCGCACAGCCGCCATGTTGGATTGGTGAGTCGTAACAAAATTTGAAGGGCACGGTCAAGGTCGCCGGGAATAGTGCTATGAACTTTCCGAGATTCATTGAAATCGCTCCTGCCGTTTAGATTTTATTAGGGGGGGACACACACACGAATCACACACACACGCACACACACACACGGACAAAAGGTGATCTCATAAGCCTATAGAAAACATATCAGAAACAATACGGAAGAGGAGACTGCTATTTTTTGGGCATTTGTACCGGATGGATGACAGTAGGTTAACCAAGCAGATCTTCACATTCCTGTGGAACAAGAAGTCAAAATGGATTTGGAAAGAGTTGGTTGCTTAGTTAGTTTAGGAGCTGCGACAACGCGGTCATGTAGTCCCGTGTGCTTTGGGAGTCTGTGGAATCTGTCTGATAACCGGTGTTAATTGTGATGACTGCATTAGTGTGTGTTATCTGTTTTAATTCAGTAAATATTGCAGACGATAATTTCAAATAGTTCCTACTTTTGCTACCAAGTGTTACCGTCCACGACACCTAGCTTGCGGACTTGGCTACTATATGGCATCACAGTCAGCACCTGGCGGCGAACGTTGGAACTAATTGAGCGTTATCAATTCTAACCTACAAATTTTGGCTTCACACAAGTGTAGTTAGTGGAAGGTTCTTTTGCAAGCCATAAATCTATGACATGGGACCGCCAGCTTTACTTCCCCTCCGAAGGAAGGCATACTGAGGGATTGTTAACGCTCTTAAAAAATCCGACGACTTCGGCCGGGTTTGACCCCACGATCTTGGGCATATAAGCTCAGCATGCTACCAACTACCCCACCGAAGCCGCGGATTTGGAAGGACACAATATCAGAGAAGAGGATACACCACAGAGAGATATTCTTAGGCAAAAAGTGCTAAAAATGGAAAGATTTCAAGGGTGGAAGGGAAAGAAAACCAACTCAAAAATGGTCCGAGGAAAGGAAGGGCCGGCCCGTTTACCGGATTTGACTCCTTTAGACTTTTTTCTGTGGGGAAAGCGGAAAGACACTGTCTACAAGGACATACCAACTACACAGGATGATATGAAACGACGCGTTACTGCTGCCGGCTCTGACATTTCCACTGAAATGCTAAACGTGTGCAGCGGTCTTTCCACGGCAGACTGGAAGCCTGTATTGACACCGCCGGTGATCATTTTGAACACAATCTCTGAAGGTCAGTATTCTCTTTACTTGTCAGATCCCACATAGCGTATTCACGTTCGTGTTTCTTTAGTCTGTAATACCACAGGTATGTACAAGTGTCGGTCTGGAACCTTTTCAACATATGATATCTCGCAAACCCCCTGCACTAGAATCCTGAAACAAACGCCATTGACATTCTAATTTACTCTACTTTTATTTTGTTAATGTCAATAGGCATTGTTCCATTTTTAAAAGGTGCATGTTTGCTCAAACAATACGCGTCGAGGTTTTATTCAAATATGTTTCATCATCATCATCATCATCATCGTCATCTTGTACAGTTTCCATCCCCAGGCTGGGTCTGTTTGGAACATAAGCCTCGCCACTTAGTCCTTTCTTCCCACCACCTCTCCGCTGTCACTCTGGTCCAGTCCTCGCCTCTTTTCTTGACACATTCCTCCACTCCTTTCAGCCATCTATCTCTTGGTCTTCCCCTTGGTCGTTTCTTCTGCATCTGCATCGCTTGTATGCTCTTGGGAATCTTCTTCTCTTCCATTCTCTTTTAAGTGTCCATACCACCTCAGACTTGATGTCTCAATCCTACCTTGCAAGGACTCCTCTTTCATTATTTTCATGACCTTTTCATTCCTCACCCTGTCTTTTCTTGTTACGCCGATCCTACTTCGCAGGAACATCATTTCACTTGCCTGTAATCTGCTCATGTCTCTTTTCTTCATTGTCCACGTTTCTGAAGCATAGGTCAGTATCGGGGTATAGTAGCTTCTGTATAACACTTATTTGCTTTTTCGTGGGACATCCTTATTCCACACTAAGCTCCCAATGCTTCTCAGAAATGATTCTGCCTGTCTGCCACGTTCCGTAATCTCTCTGTCATTTCTCCCATTTCCCTCCGCTATACTTCCCAAGTACTTGAGACTTTCCACCTTCTTCAGCTGTCCACCTCTAAGTGTTATCCCACTCATTGGTGTGTCCTTTTTCCTGGTCGTTAACAGGATCTCACATTTACTGAAGTTGAACTTCCATCCGTACTCTCCCACTGTTTCTTCCCAAGTCTCCCAAAAGTCCAACCCCTCCTCCACGTGATGGGAGACGTGCAACGGCATGAAGTAGGGGATTGCCTGTAGGGACTTCGTATGGTGTTAAGTGGTTAAATTAATTTTATCGTCCGTATTTTGCAAAATATATTCACATTATATATACATATTTTGGCACTTTCTAGTAGCCTAGATAATAATGACACAAGTCACTGCTTTTTTGGTCTGCTGGACCTGATGACCCTACTCCCCTTGCTGAATACTGTAAAAGTCTGTATCGATGCATACTACAGCCAACAGAATGTCCAGAAATTCATCTCGATCCAACATGTTTGATGACCTTGAACTTTGCGGCTTCGGTGGTGTAGTCAGTAGCATGCTGAGCTGCTATGCCGAAGATAGCGGGTTCAAACCCGGCCGAAGTCGTCGGATTTTTAAGAGCGTTAAACATTCCTCAGTATGCCTTCCTTCGGAGGGGAAGTAAAGCCGGCAGTCCCGTGTCATAGATTTATGGCCATGTTAAAGAACCTTCCACTAATTACACCTGTATGAAGCTAAATTGTATAGATTAAGAATGTAAACAACGCTCTTAGGTTCCTACGTTGCCGACTGCGGTGGTGTCTAGTAGCTAAGTTCTGAACTAGTAGTCGCTGACGGTGGCGTTTGGCGGCAAAATAGGAACTATTTGAAAAAGTCAAAGTCTGCAGTCCATACTTGAATTAAAAAACAGATAACGCACACTAATACAGTCATCACAATTAACACCGGTTATCAGACAGATTCTACACACACCCAAAGTACACGGGGCTACATGACCGCGTTGTCACAGCCCCTAAACTGAGGAACCAACCAACCAACCATCCAACCGACCTTGAACTTATTTCTCTGATGGAATTATTGACGAAAGTAGGTGAACATACTTGTGACCATCAGAGATGTGTACCAAACAGGATATTGTGGCCGGCCAGTCTCTTGGGATATCAATTACAAGCAAGCAAGCTTGATAAGTAAACTAGCGGGCCTTCTCCCAGCTGCTTATTAAGGTGTGGTGAGCTCAAGTGAATCTTCCGAAACTGGCAGCGCTCTTTATTTATCTCTTCCAATTAATACATCCTGATTAATCATCTATGAGACACAACTGCGAAGTTTATTAAATTGCAAATCGGTAAATACAAATTAAATCCCCCTCAGGAAAAGACACTCACAATGTTACTCACAAAAAACATCAGAACACGCTAATGGGTAGTTTTAAACTTGGTGATGAGCTATGCGAATCATGTTGAAGGGTACATAGGCCTAATGTAGTACGGTTGTCATAATGTCTTTGAACAATATTTTATAGAAATAAAAAGAGGCGGTATCACTACCACCTCGACCAATGGAGGTACCCGCTAGAGATATTCGCTCTCAGTTACGCCTACAAGTTCTGGCTTTTTGGGAGAGTCAGTGGCTAGCTGACCCACTGCCCAGTAAACTGAGAGCGATCAAGGGAACTACTCGGAGCTCTTTCCGGTCACGGAGAGAGTCCGTCATTTTGTGTAGGCTAAGGATAGGTCATACAAGATCCACCCACTCGTACCTAATGAGAAGGGAAGACCCCCCACTTTGTACCTGTGGAGCCGTATTCACCGTGGCCCACATTTTAACCGAGTGTGTGGATCTTGCTGACTTACGAAGAAACCTTGGTTTGCAGACGACACTCAAACTTATATTAGCCGATGACGCGGTGGCTGCTGATCGCGTTATCCGCTTTATAAGTGAGAGTGGGTTAGGGCCAGCAATCTAAATTTTCCAGTGAACATTGACTCAACGACTGTTTTCGTTTTTGAATGATAATGTTTTTGTTTTTTCGTAATTTTTGTTTATTTTTATAATTTTTATTTTTATTTAATTTTTTGTTTTTATTTTTTATTTTATTTAGGTCTTTTTAAATTTAGGTATCCACCTCAAAATTTTAAATTCCAAATTTGTATTCTTTATTCTGTGTTAAGAGGGGCAGATGGCCTCGTAGTTCCGCCCCTTAAAACAACAATAACTTTAAAGAAATACTGTACACGAAATTGAGGGAAACTATTTTCTGAGGAAACAGGCCCGCTAAGGGCGCAAAATAGTGATCAATTAAGATGAGACTGAACTGCCCCTGGTAAATTTCTAATACTAACATTATTTAATAGATGCTTAGAACTAGGCCGAATAATGCGTGAAATACAGTATATTGTGCATATTGAGAATATTGTGCTAAGGCACCAATTAATTGGTCAAACGATTGTAATTAACATCTTAATTATGTAACACTATTTATTTACAATGAATCCTCCGTGGTTCTTTGAGGTTTAATACGTCAAGTTCCATCATAAATACGGTACAATAAATGCAGAAGTCGTGTACTTACTGTCGGGGAAATAAGTATAGATACTCGAGTTTAGAGGTCAATAAAACATTTACCCTTAGTCTTATATAAGAACCTACACCAAAATTTTCCTTGTTTTAGTTGTCGTTTAACGATATAGAGTAAATATTTGCATTATATCTCGTTAAAATTTTATAGCTTGTAACGATTCGATCCCATAGCTGTTATATTTAAAGGGTTATTCATTTATTATCATGTTATTATTATTATTATTAACTAGTACATCCATGAGATGATTTTTATATCAGATAATTGTAAGCGGTTTTGATTATTATATTCAATTAGATTTTTATTAACAATTACTTGTAAAGAGACGAAGTATTATATATTGCAACAAGACTGGCGATATGGACTAACCCTGTGCGTCACAAACTGAACGACGTAGTAAGAATTTCACCACGGCAAACTGCGTCATTTTCCTGAGATGCTAAGACACCCACTATGGTGTAACCAACACGCCATTTTCTACGGTACGTACGCGTCTAAGATTACAAATTGTGGTGCAATTAACCCTCGTGAGAGAATGAACACTGAAGAAAGGGAAGCTTACTGGAGGGGGAGACCGTCGAAGACCACGTGACAAGGAAGTCATTAGTACCTGCGACTCCGACAAAAGACGCATTGATCTACAGCTCTCAAGGAAGTAAGGAAGTTGTAACCTTGCTTTCTGGGTCCTAATGGACTGAGCACCGAGAGTCGACACTGAACGATGTCTTGCCGACATCTATATCAATACATAATGGGTTATATCCCTGATCAAGAGTCTTTCTACAGATGGCAACGTACTTAATGAGGATATTTCATAGTAAATGAGATATCACATCATTTTTTTAAACATAAGCGACGTAACATCGAGATCATCGATCATTTCTTAAATATGACGAATCTTCGACTGGGTGAGCCAACAATTCAATAAAACTATCGTCTCTATTATAATTTAACTTCAATTAACTTTCAATTCATTTTAATATTCATTTTCTTTTAAATAATTAAACCGCAGTTGGTAAATTAAATTCTTTTTTTGTAACTATTAGTATTTTGTTTTGCATATAATAAATTCATTTTCTTTAACTTCATGACGTAACTTTTCTTGTAGTTAGTACTTTAAGGCAATCATACTCCTTGATTAAATACTGGATTGGTTAGATGACTTTGTCTCACTACGGCCCGGGTAAGTGGTTCTCGACTCTACTGCTGATAGCCGAGGTTAAATCAATAAATTTCGATTCACTATCTTAAATAGGAATCTGGCGCTCAACAACTTATTATATTACACTATCACAGGTAAGGTCACACCACAGTGTATATTATTTATTCATATCATGTTTGTTTTATTGAACCACAATAGTCATCAACCACGATGAAGGACTTTATAAAAATGTTACATTTGGCGCCACAAAGTAGGACACGAAAACCATTCGGTATTTAGTCAGAGGAGTGTATAATTTCAGTGCAAATTGTCAGTGCTTTTGGGGGACAGTGAAGTGAAGTGAAATTTTGGAAGGGCAATTGTTATACGGTGTACTTCGAGATGTCGGAGGAGGAACAGAGGCAGTTGAGAAGTAGGGATGCAGTCAAGAAAGTTAATTATAAGGAGGTTGATAGTGGTAGCGATGTTGAGAGCGTAGAGAATAATACCAAGATGTCGGAGGTAAATCTTGAGAATAATCCTGAGAGTAATCCTGAAAATAATCCTGAGGTTAACCCTGACATGAATTCAGAGGAAAATCTCGAGACGAATACAGAGGTACATCCTGAGACTAGTGGTAGTCAGGAGAAACAGAAGTCCTTACAGGTCCATGAAATTTCATTAGCTGATATCTTGAGGGAGATGAATAAAAATAGTCAGGAGATGAATAAAAATAGTAGGGAGATGAAAGAAAATATTGGTAGGCTAAATCAAAATATAGAAGAGAATAAGAAAGATAATTTAGAAAGTAGGAAGGAATTCAATGATAAATTTGAGAAATTAGATAAAGATATGAATAAAAATATGGAAGAGAGTAAGAAAGATAATTTAGAAAGTAGGAAGGAATTCAATGATAAATTTGAGAAATTAGATAAAGATATGAATAAAAATATGGAAGAGAGTAAGAAAGATAATTTAGAAAGTAGGAAGGAATTCAATGATAAATTTGAGAAATTAGATAAAGATATGAATAAAAATATGGAAGAGAGTAAGAAAGATAATTTGGAAAGTAGGAAGGAATTGAGTAGAGATTTAGGTGAGAAATTAGATAAGAGTAATCAAAAGATGAGAGAGGATATGAGTAAAATAAATCAGAAATTGGAAGAGAATAATGTAAAACTAGATATTGTGGAAACGATGAATAGAGAATTAAGTATGAAGTATGATATGCTACAGGAGAGTATTCAGGGGGTGAAACAGGAAATCAGAGGTGAAATTAAGGAGGAGGTAGAGATGAAGGCTAAAGATATTATTAAGACAGTAGATAAGAAATTAGAAGCAGCAGAAAGTAGGATTCAGGAAAGAATAGTAACTGTGATTGAAGAGAAAATAGCAACTCAAGGTGAAAGTTTTAGCAAATTGGTAGAAGTGGAAACTAGGCAGGTGGTAGAGACTTTAGGGGAAACTGCAGTAGAATCAGTAAAGACAGCCTGTAAGGAGACTATAATTGAAAGTAGAATGGAGTCAGACGAGATTTTAGGTGAAAGCAAATTGGAATTAGCGGAGATTTTAGGTGAAATCAGATTAGAGTCAGACGAGAGTTTAGGTGAAAGCAAATTGGAATTAGTGGAGACTGTAATTGAAAGTAGATTAGAGTCATTGGAGATTGTAGGTGAAAGCAGATTGGAATCGGAGGAGATCTTAGGTGAGGAACGGCAAATAGCGGAGATTTTAGGTGAAATCAGATTAGAGTCAGACGAGATTTTAGGTGAAAATAGATTAGCGTCAGAGGAGATAGTAGGAGAAAGCATAGTAGAGTTGAAGGAGATTTTAGATGAACGCAGGATAGCTGTAGAAGAGACTATAGAATGTAGCGAAAAAGAAGTGAAGAAGATGAGAGAAAAGATAGGGATAGAAGTAGGTAAGATAAAGAAAGTACTAAGCACCCAAGAGATTAAGATGCAGACAATCATAGATAAATTAGATAGGCAAACTAGGGAAGAATTTAGTCCTGTGATAGAGGAAGTTAATATGAAATTATTAGTGGCAGAGAAGCGTGCGTTAAGTCATAGTCAGAAGAACATAATTAGTAAACAGGTTAAGAGGAGGAGAGAGATAGATAAGAGCAGAAGCAGTAGTCCACGGCTAAAGAGAGCATTAAGTGATAGTAACGGAGAAATGAAAATGAAACCTAAAGGTAGATATTTTAGAAGTAAAATGAAAGAAAAGAGAATTAAGTTGCTAGAGGAGAAAGAAATCAAGATGAGAGAGAGAAAGAAAGCATATGACGTGCAGTGGCGTACTGAATTAGCCAGACTTGGGGATGTGAGAGGGGGAAAGCCGAAGTACTGTGTTACTATGGATGAATGTAGTACAGAGGAAGTAGAAACTAATGTAACACGGAAGGAATTATGTGGAATTCTAGTTAAAGATAGAATTGAAGATGAATGTGGTAAGAACGGTGAAATGCCAGTGAACGTATTTATGTAAATTTATATTACCGATAGTTACTGTTCCGTATGACTTAAATATTAAGTAATGAAGTTTAATAGGATTTAACAGAGGTAGATAAGGAACCTGCTGTGTGTAATTTTAATTCAGTCGTGAAGTTAGGATGGTAAGGGGCGCGTAGCGCCTACGCTTATTGATTTAGATTGACTAAAATTATTTAATTTTGAAGACAGAGGTTGTCGTGCTATTGAGCAATGCAGGTAAGTTGAATGTAGGTCCTTAAACTGCAGGTAAGTTGGATGAAGTAAGAATTAAATTTTAAAAGTAGGAAGGTTATTACATAGGTAAGTAATCGAAAGAAAGTAATAATTATTATGGCAACCATAATTAAGAATATAATGGTAATAAAGATTTAATTCAAAAGTGAGTGAAGATCAGATGATACAGTGGTAATAAAACTAGTGAGTTGAAGAATTAAGTATTGATTTAATAAAGAAGTTTCAGTTGAGGACAGCGAGGTTATCAGCGGATATATGTTGAGAAATTTATAAGTGGTTTAGAATTGTTAATGGTAATGCGTTGTATGAATTAACCAACATCGGGTTGAAATGAGGAAGTAGTAACTAATTAGGACATCTGGTAACTTACTTGGTGACAGATATGTGTGTGTGTATGTGTGTATTTTCACGTAAATGGACGTGAGTTTGAAGAAGTAGGCCAACGAAGGTAATGCCGTTGAGCAAAGTGGTTTTAAGTTTTTGGTAAGATGCCAAATGAAGTAGGTTGGAGGAAGTTTTTGGAGGATGAAGTAGGTCAGCAAGGTATATTCCGTTGAGCAATGAGATTTTTTATGGTGTCTACGGGACTACGTGAAGTTAATGTTGGGAGTTTTTTTTTTAAGTATATATGGGTGTATGCACACAAGGTAATAAGAGATTACAAAGGTAATATGGTCCAAGTTTGAGTTACAGTTACGCAGGTTTTAAAGATATTACAAGGCTTGTTATTGAGCTAAACCACTTTGTAGTAAAAAGTTACTGATGATTAATAACGAATTAATGATGTGGTAGATTGTTGTCCTACACACAGGTTAAAGTAAAGATAATAATTATAATTAAAAGGTTGACATAATATTTACTAATATTGAAAGGAATTTGTTATAATTCGACGTTTGAGGATTTAAAGATAAATCTTTTTTTTTAGTAGACAGGAAATTAAAGTTTTATTTATGTCATACGGAGTTAGTAAAGATAAGTTAATATTTTGAAGGAAGAATAAGTTGGTAAGATAAGTGTATACCTAAGGGGTAATAATGAAGTTACAATTAAAGGCAGGTGTAAGTTACGCATTTAATTTGATAGAGAAGAAAGTATCTGAACTGTGTTAGAACTCAGAACTTGCTTTATGAAGTGATTATGGGAGAATATTTGCTAATTATGAGTGTCAGTGTTATTGACTGTCAACTGGAACACTGTCATTATTTGAGGAAGACAATAGTTAGGAAAGCTAAGTGTGATGTTATTATTCCAAGGAATTAGTCGAAGCATGTAAGATTTTTTAGCTGAAATTTAGTGTGTTATTGGTCAGTAAGAGGTGACCTGTAACAGTAAGAAGATGTGGGATTATACCACGAATAGGGGAGGTTTTTTTGTATGTGACGTGTGATGTCACGATGAGTTTTGAGAGATTCTGGTATAGCAAGAGTGAGCTATAGTCCAGGCGGTCAGAACAAGTAGGAAGTGGTGTTTGGAGGACACGGTACTTAATTAAGAGTTTTGAGAGAAAACTAAGGGGGGTTTTTAGGCATTCAGCAAAAAGTCAAATCATGAATAGACTAAGTTCAAAGTATAAGAGCATTAATATTTTGTGGAACGAAATATTTATTCCGAGGAGTTTGTCATGTGTTTTTGTGAAATAGTTTAGTGATATACGTAATTCAGGTTTATTGAGTAGTATTTTGTCCGAGTCTTAATCATTTTGTTGTTGTAGGTATGAATGACGATAGAGTAAAGATATCTCGACACTAAGTTAAATTTTATAAGATGAACGAGAAGTCAGATTGTATGTTTATTTGTGATTTTGAAAAATCCAAGTTATTGTTTTCGAGAAGTAGTAAAGAGGAATTATGGTTTTATGAGAAGTTAAGAAGTCGTGGAGACTTAGGAAGTATTAATTTGGAAGGAGGCGGCCGTGGCCTAAGAAAGAATTAAGCCACGAAGGCAGGTGAGTAGTAACTTGGATATTTAAGTGAACTGTTTAATAAATGCTTTAAGGTATTTCGATGTCATTATGTATTTGGGGAAATATTTACAGGTATGACATATGCACTGAAATTGGAATTGCCTTATGTATCTTGCTAAGTTATTTTTTTCTTCAATTATTGAAATTTTACTGCATTTGAGTAATCCCTTTATAAAGACGAAAGGAATATTGTATTGTTTGCATCCTATTATCGTGTGCTGTAATAGTTATTATGGGTTAATCAGCTGGTATTACAACAATGTACTTCTACGCCAGACTGATATACAAAAACTACGTTCAAAAGAGATGAAGCCAAAATTGTATGTCATGCATACGATCACCGAAATATAAACGAGTGCAGCGTTGACATATATGTCAAAAATAAAAGTGAAGGGCATTTTATATGTATTTTTTTTACAGCATATAAAAAAAATGAACATTATGAACATTTGGAAGAATGAGATGAATGAAAGTTAAAATATGATTTTTTTGTGAAGAATACATTTATGTATATTTTTTTTACAACATATATAAAGAAGAATGAACATTATGAACATTTGGAAGAATGAGAAATGATAGTACAAATATGTAAAGTGAAAAGAGTATGTTCTTGTATATCTTTATGTATTGTTGAAGGGTATTATTTGTATGTTGTCGTTATGGGGGTATTAATATTTAAATTTGTATTCATTTGTGTAGGATGTGTAGTGATATAAATAATGTTACATTTTATTTTAAATTATTTATATCAGGGGCGATTGTAACGATTCGATCCCATAGCTGTTATATTTAAAGGGTTATTCATTTATTATCATGTTATTATTATTATTATTAACTAGTACATCCATGAGATGATTTTTATATCAGATAATTGTAAGCGGTTTTGATTATTATATTCAATTAGATTTTTATTAACAATTACTTGTAAAGAGACGAAGTATTATATATTGCAACAAGACTGGCGATATGGACTAACCCTGTGCGTCACAAACTGAACGACGTAGTAAGAATTTCACCACGGCAAACTGCGTCATTTTCCTGAGATGCTAAGACACCCACTATGGTGTAACCAACACGCCATTTTCTACGGTACGTACGCGTCTAAGATTACAAATTGTGGTGCAATTAACCCTCGTGAGAGAATGAACACTGAAGAAAGGGAAGCTTACTGGAGGGGGAGACCGTCGAAGACCACGTGACAAGGAAGTCATTAGTACCTGCGACTCCGACAAAAGACGCATTGATCTACAGCTCTCAAGGAAGTAAGGAAGTTGTAACCTTGCTTTCTGGGTCCTAATGGACTGAGCACCGAGAGTCGACACTGAACGATGTCTTGCCGACATCTATATCAATACATAATGGGTTATATCCCTGATCAAGAGTCTTTCTACAGATGGCAACGTACTTAATGAGGATATTTCATAGTAAATGAGATATCACATCATTTTTTTAAACATAAGCGACGTAACATCGAGATCATCGATCATTTCTTAAATATGACGAATCTTCGACTGGGTGAGCCAACAATTCAATAAAACTATCGTCTCTATTATAATTTAACTTCAATTAACTTTCAATTCATTTTAATATTCATTTTCTTTTAAATAATTAAACCGCAGTTGGTAAATTAAATTCTTTTTTTGTAACTATTAGTATTTTGTTTTGCATATAATAAATTCATTTTCTTTAACTTCATGACTGTAACTTTTCTTGTAGTTAGTACTTTAAGGCAATCATACTCCTTGATTAAATACTGGATTGGTTAGATGACTTTGTCTCACTACGGCCCGGGTAAGTGGTTCTCGACTCTACTGCTGATAGCCGAGGTTAAATCAATAAATTTCGATTCACTATCTTAAATAGGAATCTGGCGCTCAACAACTTATTATATTACACTATCACAGGTAAGGTCACACCACAGTGTATATTATTTATTCATATCATGTTTGTTTTATTGAACCACAATAGTCATCAACCACGATGAAGGACTTTATAAAAATGTTACAAGCTGATTGAACAAAAAAAAGTATCGATTTTTCTCACCAAGTTCATGGAGCGCTCACTTAGAAGGATCATTACGTTAAAAGTATTGATCGGATCGTAACGAAACTCTAATACTTCCTAAAAGAACTTATTGTTAACGCGTATATGAAGTTTCAATCTGATCTGACGTTTCTTTAAATAGTTGTTGTGAATTTTGTAAAACAACTTTTTCTCGGGCCTGGGTGGTCATAGCAGTATGAAATAGGCTCATAGCAATGCAAGGCTAAACGAAAACCTACATTTTATCTACTTTTGATTATCGATTTTATATGGATTGATATTTAATCGGACCATTGTGGGCGGCGATAGAACCGTAGAAGCCTGGCAATGTTGCCAGTTGACTATACCGTATTTCGAACTCGCTGCACGCTCGTTCCTACGCACACCAATCTCTGATCTTTGTTCTTCATTGAGTCATAGCAACAAGCAGCAACTATCACTGTCTGTATTACCTACATCGATCAAGATGCCAGCTAAACGTATACGTATACCTACATCAAATCTTCCACCTCTTTGCTATTGTCATGGAGGAACCCATATTTATTTAAACACAAGCATAATTTCTAGGCAGTTCATAGGGCAATTCTATGACCTAGGATTATGCCTCTAGAGCTGATTGGTATTAATAACAAATGCACTGGCATCACCACCACTGACCAGTGGAAGATAGTGTGGTGGGGAAATATATAGACAAGAGGGAAATCTAAGCAGTTAGTAATTTATACACGTAAAGTTTACTGCTTGGGTCTAAGCTGCGTGAACCTGAGAGGAATGTGCATCGCGGACTATGAGTAGTGGTGTTGACGTGTGATGAGGTTTCTCGGTCCGTGCATAGTACAGAACCAAATACATTGGTCGGTGACTCACTCAGTCATTCCTAACACCACAGTGGTTTGGGCAACGGCCGAATGTTAGCAGTATTGGAATAGAAAGGAATACCATATATCACGATGGGCTGTTGACAGATCATTCTCTTCTCGCCCGACCCTTCCCTGCTCTTTACCCTCACCCCGCAAGTTCATAGAGCTTGGACCCGACCAGTACATATAAGGTGCGTTCAAAAAGTAACGAGTCGGAGGCTGTAATGCGCAAACCGGTGACGACATGGGCTAATCGTGGCGTGTGTAACGAGGTGTGATTCCGACCAGAGCGTGGAAGGTCACAGCCCGTCGCTAGAGGGCACGCGTGCACGTCACAAGACGATACAAAGTGAGCAGCAGCATGCATCAATCGTCCAACCAAGACCAAGCAGTGGGCCATTCGACATGCTTCCTGGTGTGGTTGAAGACTGTGGGGCACCCATTGGGCACACTTTCCGCAAGTGCAGTCGTTCCTTCATGATGGTGTGCACACTTCCGACGCTCAATCCGACCACGGCGGCTATGGCGTTCACTGTCACTCGGCGGTCCTGGGTAATGAGTGCATCAACCAGCTGGACGTTGTCATCGGTAATGCAGGAGGGTGTCCCAGACCGGGCATCATCGCCTAACGACACCCATCCTTCCCTGAAGCGCTTGTGCCACGCCTCGACCCTTGCAAGGGACATGCAGTGTTCGCCGTACACTTGTGACATTCGGCGATGAATGCCCGTTCCCCCTACTCCTTCCGCTGTCAGAAACCGAACAACACCTCTTTGCTCTTCGTTTGATGCCTCTATGTCACTGTTTGCAATCCGACTGGCAGCGTTGGACGATTGATGCATGCTGCTGCTCGCTTTGTATCGTCACGTGACGTGTACGCGTGCCCTCTAGTGACGGGCTGTAACCTTCCACGCTCTGGTCGGAACCACACCTCGTTACACACGCCACGATTTGCCGATGTCGTCACCGGTTTGCGCATTACAGCCTCCGGCTCGTTACTTTTTGAACGCACCTTATACTTTAGTATTGTAGGGTTGAAGAAAAAAGAACAGAATAGGATCCTGTCAAAGAACACGACGAAGAAAAAAGAGACGGACAGTCAGTCTGAAAGACTGGACTTTATATCATTTTAAATGCTAGCTGCCGAGTACCAAGAAGGCAGTGCGAGAACAGAGTTTCAAGATTCTATTTTGTTTCTTCACTGCCTACTTGATTGTTCTCGCACTGCCTTCTTGAAACTCTGTTCTCCTTCTTGGTACTCGGCTGCTACATCGTACTATGACATCACACACCTCGGTACATTTTGTCCCGTCACCGTAACGTAACGCCAGACCCCAGATAAAGTCGACATAGTCATTTAGAATGGTAAAATGATAAAACTCCTTGAGGTCATTACCAGGTTATCCAAATTGCTACTATTGGACGATCAGTTAAGATGAGCCAGCTCAACATCGAGGGTACCAGCAGTGAATACCGGTCTAATAATTTAGGCCCGGAAGTTCTTGCAAAATCATATTTTTGCATATTTATTCATATTTTGGTTATTTTGGTACAATACATCATATTTTCCACCTTTGCCAGATTAAGTGCATATCTCAGCTTGAAAAGGGCGTATATTATAATTTCCTGTTGTTTTGAAATGTCTTTGTTACGTCATGTTCTTAACGTCGTGTATTTCGTATCCCTCCCTATATTATTCTGCTAAGGTCCCATTCCAGTTTTGTACCGAAAATAAGGTCCCATTAACACCATCCTACACATATGGGGTACCTACAGGTTCAGCATAACGCACTCACTTACACTTTAAATGCCTCACAATCAAATAAATACCTTAAAACATGTATATTTACAATGAAATAATGAAAGAATGCAACACGGTAACCATGGTAACAGAATCTCACAGGTCCATCTATATCTGTGAGACGCAATGCAATTCCAATTATTACATTACTGTGAAAGTTTCCAGACGGTTATAAGGTTATCACTGAACCAAATTAAGCTGTAAAATTCATCAATACATACAGTATAATGCGCTTAAGGGGGTCAAGGGGCACCCTAGAATTTTTTCCACGCAATTTTCACGTGTGAGTGTGGTACGAAAGGTCTTTTTCACCCACTATAAAGGGTCTCCGAAAACCACATTTAAAGGCCCTTAAATTAACAGTGTCTGTGATATTCCCAGAAAACTAAATTCGCTCTGATATACCTATGAAGGAATGACAAACCCCTAACCACTGCACCAGTAGCTGAATTGATAGAGTCTGATCATTCATACCAAGGATAAATCAGTCATAGCATTCATGATTGAGATTTTGCTAAGTGTACTCTTTACAACTAGAATATTCGCGGGCGAAGCCGCGACAGGTAAAGCTAGTATTATTTTAATACCCAGTACGTTTCAGTGCTCTTTGCAAGTTGATATCGATTATTTTTACTCAGCATTCACTATGTCGCCTAAATGGGTATTGTAAAATTATTTTCAGTTTTAAAAATTCAATGGCTAGTCAAATTGTATATCAGTTATACTTAAAAATTAACATAATCAAGTAATTATTGATGGTCAACACCGCTTGGAGTTCCATACAATAACATTTCCTACTATTTAGACCTTCTTCTTAGTTGAGATATTTAGAAAAAAAGGTGTTGCTATATGTCCTTCTGTTCGTTATATTTAGAATAGAAACGCTAAGGAATACGGAGTGATCACAATTGTCGTAGTTATTCATAGTGCATATTACCCTACTTTCGATTTTTGCAAAAATTAAAGTAAATTAAGATCTACACAGGGCCAACATTTGTCTGTGTGTGTGTGCGCGCGCACTCTGAATTACTGCCCCCCCCCCCCCCCCCCCCATCAATTCGAACACTGTAAAACGGAATTGAATGAAATTTGGTTCAGAGGTAGCACTAGCGAAATACACCTCAGTGTCATGGTTTATATTGCCGCCATCTTAACGGAAACGTAATGACGGCCACCCAAATGTTCAAAGCTTAAATCAAATTACGACTAACCTAATCATCCGATCTCTACCAAATTTTGCAACAACATATATTCATATGACGAGCGTCTTTTGACTAAACTACAAGGTCATCAACCCAATAGTTTGCAGATGGTGGCCATGTATGTATGCAAATCGATTCCCCCCATCAATTCAAACACGGTGAAACCGATTTGAAAGAAATTTGGTCCAGAGGTAGCACTAGCAAAGGGCACTCTAGTGTCATGTTTTATATCGCCGCCATCTTGACGGAAACTTAATCGCGGTCACCCAAATGTTAATAGCTAAAATGTAATTACGACCAACCTAATAATCTAGTCTCTACCAAAATGTGCAACAACATATCTTTATGTGGGAAGGATATTCTGACCAAACTGCAAGATCATCAGCCCAATAGTTTGTAGATGGTGGCCAAGTATGTATGCAAATCGATTCCCCCTATCAATTCAAACACGGTGAAACGGAATTGAAAGAAATTTGGTTCAGAGCTAGCACTAGCAAAATACACCTCAGTGCCATGTTTTATATCGCCACCATCTTTACGAAAACGTAATGGCGGCCACCCAAATGTTAAAAACTTAAATTAAATTACGAACAACCTATTTCTCTACCAAATTTTGCAACATACCTTCTTGTGGGAAGCATCTTTTGACTGAACTACAAGGTCATCAGCCCAATAATATGCAGATAGGGGCCATATGTGTGCAAATAGATTCCCCCTATCAATTCAAACACGGTGAAACCGAATTAAACGAATTCTTTAAAAGAGGTAGCACTAGCGAAGGACGCCTCATATTCATGTTTAATATCCCTATAGCACGTTGTATTTCAACAAGCTACTACAACCAACATTCAATTATACTCCTTGAAAAATGACAAAGAGTTATAACAATACCCATGCATTTAGGAGAAAGTAGGCTATATGTTCTTTACTGAACATCTTGTTTTTCGATAGTGGTGCATATTTCACCAAAAATTGCGCATTTTTGCGTGCAAATTTATTCATTTAATAGTGCATGAACTTCCGGGCCTTACGTAATAATACTATTATTGTTCTGCGAGTAGAGTTTTCTAACGCAGCGTGACATCGCGTCAGCTCTGATTCTGTTATCCGCTCATTTGACTGTGAGGAATGCAAGACGCCCATTTGGCTTTTCTTGCAAAGCCACAGATTATATAAGGTACTGGTCTAACCCGTTCGCCTTATATCGAAACACACAAGAAACCTGTCCTCGCTGCCTTCACTTGTGGACGACGTCAAGTGATGCGCAATAATTCTATCAGTTGGAACCGGAGTCTTATGTAATCACCTGATATCCACGTCCCTAAAATGAAACATAAGGTAGAGAGTGAAAATATGACACGTGTAGAAATCGAATCTGTAATCTTTAGCCACTAATGCCACTATCAACTGTGTAGGCAAGGCAGTGTTGCCAACCCTTGTTGGAAGAAAAAAAGGCGAATGCCACTCAAAAAGAAAAAAGGAGATTAAAGTAGATTCATAAATTTCGATGGGTATTATCACCTTTTACATATGATGATGATAATTGTTGTTTTAAGGGGCCTAACATCTAGGTTATCGGCCCCTAATGGTTTGGGTGATCGTGAAGATGATAATAAAATGTAAACTATAACAAATTCTAACTACTAACTTATATACTAGAAGAAGAAATTGAAAAAATAGGAGAATAAGGCAAGTAAAGGACACGAGGAAAGGAAATGCCCTCAACCCTCGAAGAATGCGGATTGAGGGACTTACAGGGAAGGAGAGCCATGAGACAGATAGGACAGTGCAAGAGAAGAGGGTCCACCCCATAGGCAATGGAAAAGGGGGGGGGGAACCGGACCCAGCTCAGGAATCCTCCAGGGTTGCCAACTCCCGAACTCACCAGTCGTGAGCCCTTGAGGGTGTGGCACTATCCAGGGTGCACCATAAGTGGTGGGGCTACACACACCCTGCCCCCTTAAGGGCCTTGAGCAGAAGGCAGGAGATACTTTGAGCCCCTGAGGGTGTAGCACTATCCAGGGTGCACCAGAAGTGGTGGGGCTACACACACCCTGCCTCCTTGAGGGCCTTGAGCAGAAGGCAGGAGATAACATGGAAAGAAAAAGAAGGCTGACCCCTCGAAGAATGAGGGATCAGGAAAGATGAGACGAGGGCCAATTAGGGCGGGAAAGTGAAAGACCCCCCAGGTCTCTGATACTCTAATACCGTCGGGTCGGAAAGGAACAAGAGTTGACCAAGGGAGGTCGATAGGAAAGGTGACAGAAAGGAGCCCTGAAAAAGTAAGTGGAAGTAATGCCGAACTCAGCTGGGGCCCCGTGGTCACCAACCCACGTCCCACTAGTCACGAGCCCCTGAGGGGACCTTTTACATAAATATAAATGGAAAATTGTTGTCATTTTCAAAAAGATAACCTAAAATTCATACAAAAACATCTAAAATCCGGACGAGACTGTAATAGTGTTAGAAATGTAGGCTAATTATTGGGGGTCTAAGATTGTGGAAGTTGCCTCGAGACTAGAAATATATACCATCCCGTGATGTCCTTGTAGGGAGTGTACAAAACCCTGTGATGGTCATCATCGCCGCCGGGGTTCGAACATTAGATCCCCTTACTTGGAGTCGTGTTGCGTGACATAATGCGCTCGGCTACAGTGTCACAGTCGTCTTAAACTTACACCAAAGCAGATAAGTGAACAAATCATTGAGTCTCCTGCCTTTATCTAGCTTGACCGTGCTTACCACAGACGATAACCTTTAAATCCGAGAGCTAGCAGTTGTTTTATTAGCGGCATAATGAGGGTCATTATAACACTATTTTAGCCTATTTTCATTTATGAAAAAATAGGCTTATGAGATCACCTTTTATCCATGTGTCTGTCTGTCTGTCTGTGTGTGTGTGTGAGATGGTGTGTCCCCCCCCTAATAACTTCTAAACGGCTGGAGCGATTTCAATGAAACTCGGTAAGTTCATAGCACTATTCCGGACCACCCCGACCGTGCCCTTCAAATTGTGTTACGTCTCACCAATCAAACTTGGCGGCTGTGCGAAATATTTCACCAGCATTCTATATCTCTGAAACTTTTACCCGTATCACCCTGAAATTTTGCAGGAATATAAATGGCACTTCAGGAAGTTCATCTATAAGACTTTCAAAAATCGGTTAACTACAAAACGAATATGGCGTCCAACCGAAATGGAAAATTTTAAATAGACCTTTCTCGCGATTTAATGATCCAAACGCAATGAAACATGGTACAGGAAATGTTTATACACATTGTAATGCACTGATATCTAATTTAGTTCAATTGTTTACATACGCTCAAGATGGCGGCTGTGCGAATTTTTAAATTAAGTTTTTATTCCTTGTGTCGTAATCATGCGATCGAAGTGAAAGTTTGAATAATGAACCTACGCAATAATTTTCCTTTAATGTTACATTACTCTAGGGCCTATACATTAACAATCCAATATGGCGACCATCCGCAATATTTAGTCGGTTCTCAATATCTACGAATCTATTACAGCAATCAAACTGAAATTTTGTATGTTGATAAAGGCAATTAACATAAGTAGGATATATGGAAATAGGCTGTCAAGTTCTTCACGGAACTACTTGTTCATTATGATACAGTTTCTCCCACCAATCAGAGCTCAAGAAACAGTTGTGTGACCAATTATGTAAGGATAGCATCGCTCCTGCGCTGACTCCCACGGCCTTCTATTTCAAATTTCACCGCGTGGCTCGTGTCATAGTGGGGGTATTCGAGGAGGCCATGGTATTCTCTGCGTCCCATGCGCTCTGTTCAGTACATAAAACTGGCAAAATCTTGACAGATATTTTTGAATATTAATGTTCGAACATAAAATAGTTATAATAATTATCGTCGAAAATAAACAGTCGTATGCAACTCTCCTATAATGGCGAAAATATAAAACACGCTTCGCTCGTTTTATTAACATACTCGTGTCTTAATTATTCCCATTATAGGCTCGTTGCATAATGTACTATTATGGGATAGTGGTCTCCATATTACCCACGTGTCAGAAGGACAGTTAATGCTTTCAAAGATGCTGAGAGTTGAATCTTTCAGCCAAACTTCGGAGAATTTCCATGCCGAAGTGCTAGTATTTCTAAAAATCAAAATACCTACGTGTCTACTTGTCGAAAAGTGTTGGACCAAATATTAAACAATTAAAAAATAAAATCATTAACAATAAAAATTAGAGAGTTGCAAAAACAGGCAGCCAAAGTCGGACTACAAAATATCATTTGAAAAAACTGAGTTCATGACAAACATCACCGATGCCCCCAAAAGTATTACAATTCATGACAGTTCAGTATGTAAAACAAATTCCTTTAAATACCTAGGAGAGTGGATAATGAACGACTCACAGGAAAAGACAGCAATAGAAACGCGTATGCATAAATTACAAAGGTGTTTTCATATGACAAATGATATATAATTTAAAAAAACTTATCCTGGAACACTAAATTAAGGCACTATCCAACAGTGGTCAGACCTGAAACTCTGTATGCGGCAGAACAAGATTTCGTGATTTAGGCAAATTAGAGAAGACTGAAAGACGAATTCTGAGAAAAATACTGGGATCTAAACGAAATAATAACGCAGAATAGAGAGTTATATTTGAAATGTGAAAAATTAACTGATGTAATGAGAAAGAGAAGATGACAGTTTTTCGGGCACATTTATAGAATGGAAAATACTAACAGATCTTCAACTTACTGACTAGTTACAAATCCAAACCCACATGGTTCATTGAGATTGACAAAGATTTGACAAACGCCAGAATTCAGACAGACACAATAGCAAACAGATCACTTTTCAGAGAAGCTATTCAAAAGGCAAAATTTCGAGACAGGAAGAAACAAACAACGGGCAGAAAGTGGACTCAGGAAGGAGAAAGATCGTCACTCTAGAAGGATGAAGGAAATTTGGAAACAACGGAAATTGAATACAATGGACAACAGCCAACGTTGAGTCATCGTACCCTCCAAATGGGTTATTCGAAGAAGAAGAAGAAGAAGAAGAAGAAGAAGAGAAAAATAAAATATAAATAAAAATCTTAAAAATAAAAGTAGAATAATAAAAGAAATATCATGACCATCATCGTCATGAGCTGGCTCCAGTTTCCCGGGTGTGGTGAATGAGCGCCCTCCATTTAGTTCTCTCCAAGAATGTTGTTTTCCACTCCATAATTTGCTGTAAATCCAGACCTCTCCTAGCAAGATCATTATTTTCTAACCTGGTCGATCCATCTCTTCCTCGGTCGACCTCTTGGTCTCTTGCCTTTCAGTTCTTTCGCAAACTACACTCTAGCTGTTCTTTGTGTGTCCATTCTTTTGAGATGACAGAAGCATTTCAGCCTGGCTTCAACACAGATATCATTAAGAGATTGTTCTACATGAAATGTAAAAATTAAAATAATGGACATAACTATAAAAATATGAAAATACCGTAATTGTAAAAATCAATTCGAAATTAGATAATTAATTAAAAATATCTAAATTGAAAATGAAAAATAAATATATAAACATTCTATTTAGATAAACAAAAAATAACATTATTAATATTATTATAATAATTAAAATAAATTACAGTAAAGTGTAAAAGCACATAAAAATAATAAGATAGTTTTGCCCTATAAAGGGTTAAAACGTGCACCACGGCCACGCGGGCAGCTTCAGCAAGTTCTGAGGTTTGAATCCCGGCGCTGATGGCGGCTATCCTCGTTTTTTTTCACACTCCCTCCAGGAAAATGCCAGGGCAGTACAGCACATTACTTCAAGTCCCAGGTTACCTACCTAAATACAGTTACACATACTACTACCCCCACCCCCACTCCAGGGGCTCACATCTAGTGGGACGTGGGTTGGCGACCACGAGGCCCCAGCTGAGTCCGGCATTGCTTCCACTTACTTGTGCCGGGCTCCTCTCCGTCTTCCTTCCTGTCGACCTCTCTTGGTCAACTCTTTGTTCTCTTCCGACCCCGCCGGTATTAGGGTATCCGAGGCCTAGGGAGTCTCTTCCTTTCCCGCCTTAATTGGCCCTTGTCTCATCTTTCCTGATACCCTCATTCTGCGAGGGGTCAGCCTTCTTTTTCTTTTCATATCATCTCCTGCCTTCTGCTCAAGGCCCTCAAGGAGGCAGGGTGTGTGTAGCCCCACCACTTCTGGTGCACCCTGGATATTGCTACATCCTCAAGGGCTCGCAGCTGGTTAGTTTGGGAGTTGGCGACCCCGAGGGATTCCTGAGCTGGGTCCCTTTTGTCCCCTTTTTCCTCTGACCTTGGAGTAGACCCCTCTGCTCTTTCCCTTTCCTATCTGCCTTTCATGGCTCTCCTTCCTTCCAAGTCCCTCAATGCTCATTCTTCGAGGGTTGAGGGCATTTCTTTTCTTCCTGTCCTTCATTTGCCTTATCCTTTATTTGTTTACCATTTCTTCTTCTAGTTTGTAAGTCTGTAGTTAGTATTGTTATAGTTTTCATTCTCATCTCATCTTTCACTATAACCCGAGCCATTAGAGGCCGATAACCTAGATGTTAGGCCCCTTAAAACAACAATTATCATCATCATCATCACACTACTACCGACATCACATAAATGCAGGTTATCAGACAACCGAATACACGGGGATGTTTTCCCAAGTCTCTAAACTGAATTAACAATTATTCATTTGCGGGGTAGATGAAGTAGTCCTGATTCACTGCTCTCTGCCGCATAACGTTACAAACAGTAGTTCATATTTTCAAGGACACCCAAGTGCAAAGGAGGTTCCACTGTTAAAGCGATTGGTGATGTCATGACAACTGCCTACGTTTGCCCTTGCGGAAAGTTAAGGCAAACAGTCGACACCCATCCCCACTCACCAGCGCTCAGAAATAACCTTTCTATTCTTTTAGATTCATCTGATATAACACATCTTCCTTTGTCTCTTTCTTGCCCTTTATCTTTCTCTTATTCTTGGAGATGACCTGGTTAGCTACGTGCGTAAAAGCGCAAGGCCATGGAGCCAAGCTATTACTTAAGTCGACAGAACTGGCATGGTCCGTAACTCAACAGTCACGGCCGCCTTCTTAATCCCAACCTACACACTACTACAGATAACACAATAACACAGGTTATAAGAAATTCTATATTCACGGGGCTGAAATGACCACATGTCAAAGCCCCAACTAAAAACAACATCCAACGAAAGATGAGATTTTTCATTAAAAACAAAATTGTCATGCGCTGTAGCCTATCTTGTAAGGCTCTCGGCCATTGTGGTGGACATTATCTCGAATCGAACGTGGTATTCTCACGCATATGAAGTGACATTCGCACGGATCTGACGTGATATTCTCAAGGGATCTGACGTGATATTCGCAAGGGATCTGGCGTGAAGTTCGCAAGGGATCTGGCGTGAAGTTCGCAAGGGATCCGACGTGAGGTTCGCAAGGGATCCGACGTGAGGTTCGCAAGGGATCCGACGTGAGGTCCGCAAGGGATCCGACGTGAGGTTCGCAAGGGATCTGACGTGATATTCGCAAGGGATCTGGCGTGAAGTTCGCAAGGGATCTGGCGTGAAGTTCGCAAGGGATCTGGCGTGAAGTTCGCAAGGGATCCGACGTGAGGTTCGCAAGGGATCCGACGTGAGGTCCGCAAGGGATCCGACGTGAGGTTCGCAAGGGATCCGACGTGAGGTTCGCAAGGGATCTGACGTGATGTTCGCAAGGGATCTGACGTGAGGTTCGCAAGGGATCTGACGTGATGTTCGCACGGATCTGCCAAAGGTTTTGTTGGTTGCTTCCTTAGTTTAAGGGCTGCGACAACGCGGTTATGTAACCCCGTGTACTTTGGGTGTGTGTAGAATGTCTGATAACCGGTGTTAATTGTGATGGCTGTATAAGTGTGTATTATCAGTGATTCAGGTAGAAGGACTGCAGACGATTAATTTTCTCAAGTAGTTCCTACTTTTGCGACCAAATGATTACGTCCACGACACCTGCTGCGTATGCGGCTACTAAATGGCATCGCAGTCAGCACCTGGTGGCGTACGTTGGAACTAATAGAGCGTTATCAAACTAACCTACAAAGTTTTGCTTCCACAAATGTAATTAGTGGAAGGTTCTTTTTCATGCCATAAATCTATGACATGGGACCGCTGGCTGTACTTCCCCTCCGAAGGAAGGCATACTGAGGGATTTTTACGCTCGTAACAATCCGACGACTTCGGCCGGGTTTGAAACCCCGATCTTGGGCATAGAAGCTCAGCATGCTACCGACTACGCCACCGAAGCCGCAAAAAAAAAAGTCCTCTCGGCACGCCGGAAGGCGGAGGTAGATTTCACGGGACAAACTTGGGGAAAGGCGAAAATAGGCAGAATATGCAGGTTTTCGTAGAAGGATCAGACCTCATTTATTGCGAGAAAGTATTTTATAATTGGAGCTTAATTAACTTTGTTTTTCGTCATTTTATGCATATTTTAAACATTTTATTGTCTTATGGGAACGGTAACCTTCTTGTCATTTGGGGTCCATTTTTATACTTGTGGTCACACTGTCCTTATGCAAGGTTTCGACACTGATGTGCAACTATGTAACATTCTGTTACTTCTTCACGCAAAATTATATCTCCCGCAGAGATTTTGGTTGATTCCTCAGTTTAGGGGCTGCGACAACGCGGTCATGTAACCCCGTGTACTTTGGGTGAGTGTAGAATCTGTCTGATAAACGGTGTGAATTGTGATGGCTGTATTAGTCTGTAATTCAGGTAAGGAATGCAGACGCTCAATTTCAAGCAGTAGTTCCTAATGTTGCTACCAGATACTACCCTCAACCACACCTTGCTGTGAACTTGGCTACTAGATGCCATCGCAACCAGCAACTTGCATTGAACGTTGGAACTTCCCCTCCAAAGGAAAGCATACTGAGGGAGTTGAGCGCTCTTAGAAAATCCGACGACTTCGGCCGGCTTTGAACCCGCGACCTTGGGCATAGAATTTCAGCATGCAACCAGTTAAGTCACCGAAGCCTCTTCACACTTAGATGGAAATCTGAACTTGATCTCGTGCAAGTGCGTTGTCATGGCAACGTCTGATGGCTCATCCCTCATCAATTTAGTAGTGTTGCCATAGCAACCTCTGATAGCTCTTGGCATTTTCTTATAATTCCGAAATCATTTTTCTCATCCCTTGGCGTAATGGTGGGTCATATCAAAAATTATTTCAGACAAAAGTTTTAGGTAATTATTAGGGGAATATTGTCCATTTTGTACGGTTTGGTATTGTGCCTATTAAGAGAGATATGATTAATGTTTCCCGAAAAACCCACTTTTTTCCACCCCATTGGCCAATGGTCGGTGCTATCAAAATGCTTTTTAAACATAAATTGTTGGCACTTATCCGACACATAATATGAACTTTGAAGGGATTCGATATTTCACATATTAAGAGAGTTATAGTGATATTACACTTTTTCGAAAAAAAAGCCCCCCATTTTACCCCCTTCGACCGATTTTGCCCATTAACGAACTCGACCGAGATTTTATAGGGATACATATTACGTAAAAAATTCAAAGTGATTGGTGCAAAATTACGGCAGTTATCGAGTCCACAAGAAACTGATATATATACATAAATTATATATAAACTTTTGAACTGACGGTGGTTTTGGGGTCTGGGAGATGTGAAACGCGAAGATTTGTCGAAATTTTCCGGAAGTCGAAACATGGTACCCATTGCAATAGTTAGCTTTCTAATGAAATCTATCTAAAAGTTTTGTTCCCTTTATTTAAATGAAACCGGTTGTTTTTATTTTATTTTTTATTTTTTTATTTCTAAAAACGTGTAGATGCTCCTCGAGAATTTTGCGTTGGCACACCTGCCCAGCAGTCGGCAGTGAGGAAGCCCGCCAATGTCTAGAATAAAGGCTGGTTGTAAAGAAGCCATACAACTCGTCTGCCAGTCAGGCTTTGTTCTCATACAAACAATACTGTTAATGCTCAAAGAACGGAAGTGGTAGGCGACAAGTTCCGTTATGGAGACGCGTTCTACATAACTTATTTGTATTCCTAATTTCATCATAAAACGTTCGTTCCTTGCTCCTTCCGACTGATTTAATCGTTGAAGGCGTCGAAAGCACATTTCACACACTGTTGACCATCTTAAGATATCTTTAAAGAAAGATTGTTACACTGATTTATAGGAATAAACAAATGCCAACTAATGTATTTAGAATTATGTCATTTTCGAAAAATTATTTTTATTAACATAAAATTAAATATGTTTTTAACTATTTTATAAACTTTTTCATTGAAAATCCAAGTGAGATATTATGTTACTAACAAATCTTTGCTCATAATAACATTAGTTTCTTTTCTTTTTAAACCTTTAAGTGCTGAACGTTTCACGCTTAAGTGCTAAGTATTCTTAAGGCAGCGTGCAGATATATTTTAAAAAACATATAATAAATATGCTACAAATGTGGCATATTATAGAACAATTTATTCAGGAAAAATTACAGAATAAGATTATGGTGGTTTTTTTTTACTTACAAGTATCCAGTAGAAGAATAATGGATGATTAGTCAGATTTAAAAAAAACAATTTTAGAGGTTGGTCACAAGCACTACTTGATCTGACCGGCTGGATGACCCCAAAAGAAAGCCTTCCTCCGGGCCATATGGAAGGCTGGGCAACATGGAAGGCGCTCAACAGACTACGGACTCGAGTTGGAAGAACCAAGATGAACCTGCAGAAATGGGTTTTTTCGAGTGACTCTCTCCTCTGTGATTGTGGGGAACTACAGACAATCCAACATCTTTACCAGTGCCCACTATGTCCAGCAACATTCACAATGCTATTGACGTCGCCCGTTACTGGACAAAGAACATTTAATTTGCTTGCGGGCTACCTGGCAGTCAGATGTTAGTGTGTTATTCAACTGACTTGAATGTTGGATGTCCTCACTTAATATTAGATTTATTTTATTTGTATTTGATTCTCACTGTTTACCATTTGTGACATATATTTGTGATTGGTGCTCCTGATGCGAATAAAGAAAGATCTGAAATAAAATTCGAAGGTCTACAAAATGTGCCAAATATCATTACAAGCGCAATGATATACTGTATAGTCTAATAATAGAAACTTTGATGAATAATTAACAATAAAAAAGTCACAGGAAAAAGTAACTTTTAACAGAATTTCAATCACATATACATAAGTAGAATGTCGGTTTTTCTTTTTCGGAAATCAAAAACCCACTTGCATTGCCTACCGGATAGAGAATTTCATTTCACAGCGATACTATTCGTAAAATTGATGTTATATTTATTTTACGAATAGTCTCACTGCGAGATGATAAGCACTTCAGCGGGGGTCCGAATCATTCATTAACCACCCGCCCGGCTTTACTGTTATGTGGGCTTCTATAAATAGATGTTTATTTGTTTAAACGCACTATTTTAGACAAATTGTCTATATTTATGAAATCAGAGTGCAATTCGTCACCGCTGCTGGTTGCACAATGGGTTGTATGCGCCCCATATGTATAGACTACCCACCCGCCACTAGTGTTATGCGGTCTGGATGCGACACAATTCTGCCAGGGGCTAACATCTTTTTTATTTGTTTAAACAACACACTTTTTAAACAAATAAATATATTTCCATTGATTTTTCTAGAAATGCAAGAATTTTCCTGTACTATTGAGACGACTTGGAAGATTTTGGCACAACACGCACCTTTTAACTCCCTCTGGTTTAGGAGCTTGAGTATTTTGCCGGATGAACTTAGCGTATTACAGTATATAATAGATTATTGACAAAGGTGTAGCCTAATAAATTAATTAAACGCCCATTGGTATTTCATTTAGATTTATCTGTGATTTTAATTAAATTGTATTATTCTATTTGTTAATTTCATTTCATTGTGATTATTGCCCTGATTAATAAATATTTATATAGATCGCAGCACTGTAGACTACTTGTTGTAGAGCAAAGGACTCGTAATGCAGACATGTCGCACTATGGTATATGCCCTGAAAACTATGAAATATGATCTAAAAACTATGAAATATGACTTTAAAACTCTGAAATATGACCTAAAAACTACGAAATATGCCCTGAAAACTACGAAATATGCCCTGAAAACTATGAAATATGACCTAAAATCTATGACATATGCCCTGAAAACTATGAAATATGACCTAAAAACCATGAAATATGACCTAAAAACTATGAAATATTTCACATGAAGCACTGCTGAAGACGGTTGGGTGGGGACAGATACAGAGGGAATTCTAAGCAGTTAAATTATTCATACACGTACATTTTACGCACCGTATGTTAGTATTGCAGGGTTAAGTCGTTCTCTGCAAAGTACTTTTTATTTTACTAGCAGATCCGTTCGAGAAATCTCGCATGTTCATAAACCACACTTTCCCCAATAGGTTTATAATAAGAGACTCAAGGAGAAAGGTTTTTATTTCAACCAAATGATTATAAGACACTGTATACATTTCAGTTAGAATTCCAAGTTCTACGTTCCCTAACTTAAGGAGGCAATCACTGAAAATTGGATCATCATAACACTCACCGGCCATTCGATATTTATGAAATTATACGATTTGATTACTCATTCCTTTGATTTACTGTTTCTGAAATGATAAAGGAAAGACCTCAGGAAGTCAAAATGACATGAAAGAGGCGTCACAGCGGCCAAAATGTGAAGTGGACAGCAATTATGGAGCGTATTTTCCTACAGCAACAGTATTTGCAAATCCCACACTTCGTACATTTTTTTAAAGAAACTCTAGAAATTTATGAAATTATAGTGCAATTCGTCACTGCTAATGTCTATTCTCTTTCATTTGAATGCTCATTTGTCACGATCGGTCGCTTGTGAGCGCCGCAGGAGGGATCTATACTACTGAAATAATATATATGATGATGTGGATTTTATGTGCTCCGGGCCGGATATGAACGAGTGACCTCCCATTCCGTGTTCTATTCCAGTACCGTGCAAGGTTACAGGACCACCTGGGAGACGAATAGAACCGACATCGTGAAGGTGAGGTTCGTCGACCATGACCGCATACTTCCAGCCTCACGTAGTGCGTCCTAGTTCCTCGCGACTACTCACGCACACGCACTTTCTCCGCTACATTGGGACTACAGGGTCAACTTACAGCTACTATCGTTATTATTGAAGTTTGAGTTGGTTGCATCGCTTGCACTGTGAGGTTCAGTTGTAGATTTCATGTTGTGACTTCCGAGAACAAAATCGGCATAGGCTATCTTCGCGTGCCACATCCCCCTGACCCCAAAATCTCCGTCAGTTCAAAAGTTTGTTGTTGTGAAATAGTAAATCATAAAGCACCTGAAAGAAAAGCTACCGGTATCTTATATATTAAAGTAATTGGGAAAAAAATCACTTTTATTAAAACTGAAATACCTTAACAAATAGGCCTAATGTGTTATGACGACGTTTGTTGGCTTGAGACCCTATGCACGTTATCCACTGTGTGTTACAATAATTGTGAAGGTCGTTCTTCTGACCAAACTGTGTGCCCCCTCAAGTGTTGTGTAACATGCAAGCGCTGATTTGGATTTTGTTTCATCATTCGTTCTTGGAGGTTGTGTGTGCTGTCAAAACGAGATTATGAATGGTTATATTTTTTTTTTTTTTGTAGCGTATGACTTTTAGTGCCGGGAGTGTCCCAGGCCAGTTTTGTAGCTGCTTCGAGAAGGACACCCAATGGGTGAGCTACAAGTACCGTTGGGGAGGGAAGTTGGAATGGAAGGTCGAGGAGTTGGAAGGTAGCGGCTGTGGCCTATAGTTAGGGACCAACCCCGGCATTTGCCTGGAAGGAAGATGGGAAACCACAGAGGACCATCTTCAAGATTGCCGGCGGGGGGATTCGAACCTCCTCGCCTCCCGGATGTGAGCGACTGCCAGCAATCATGCCGTAACGACCACGGCTAACTCACCCGGTTGTTTAAATTTGAAAGTGATTGATGCAAAATGACGGCAGTTATCGTGTCCACAAGAAATTGATATACTGTGTATAAACTTTTGAACTGACGGTGATTTTGGGAGAAAAAAAAAAGAGAAGAGGAAAAGGAAGTCCAGCTGTGATTGGCTCGAGTTCGCACGCGCTCCCAAAGGGGAAAAATTGATAATGATGTTAATAATAATAATAATAATAATAATAATAATAATACTAATAGGGCTAGGATTTTTAGGTGCTAAACATCGAGAAAATATTTATTTTTTATGTATTATAAATACCTGAAATATGTGGCAAAAATGTAAAAATATTTAATTATAATTTAGTTTCTTAATGTGAATATTAACAATATGCAGCACTCACTGACTGCTGAAGCATTACAACACACAACGAGATACATCTTCAGGTTGTCCATCACAAATGACCGACGATTATCGAGAAACACTTCTTCTGAAGGCGCGAAACTGCGGCAATATGTTTCTTGCCCTTGAGGTGTTGTGGAACTTGAGATCGCTGTTCAGCCTTGATTGCTTTCCCACATGTTTGGCAGAACAGAACGCCCCTATCAGAAGTAGAATTATCTTTAAATTCTGCAACATACTGCTGCAGACGATAACTTGTAGTTGTTTTTACTTTAGACATCGTGAAACTGCCTTACACTTCACAGTGCCAGAAATGAACTGCATGTGAGTGACACTGGTTCCAGGTAGCTGGGGGAGGGGGAGGTCTAGCACGTGGTGCAATATGGCTAAGGACAGGGAAATCCCTGTCTTCCACAGAGAGTGGCACGGGGCGACAAGTTAAGAATAACACAGTTGCAAGCTGACATACACTCTGCATGAAGATTAGATAGCTCACAGGTTCTTCCCCGTTGAAGTAACACAGAACAAAAATGTAATAAACTGAAAGATCTAGCATACTGATTTTAAAAAACTGTAAATTTTAGGTATTTTATGTGCTAATAAGTGAAAAGCAGGAATTTATGTATTTATAGAAAAAATGCCTAAAATATTTATTTACCTAAAAATCCTAGCCCTAATTATTATAATAGCAAAATTACAATACTAATAGTAAAAGATGATGTTCTGTTGTTGGAGATATAATATAAGGTGCGTTCAAAAAGTAACGAGCCGGAGGCATAATTACAGAAACCAGTACCTGTATGTTAGAAGTATTGGCCCTGGCTGTTGAGGCACTTGTCCCACTGTGACACGAGGCGGTGAATGGCTGTCCCATAAAATTCCCTGGGCTGCGATGTGAACCAGTTCCGCACGTACAGCTGGACGTCGGCGTCCGAGGTGAATCGTTGGCCCCGCCGAGCCCTATTCAGGGGACCAAACATGGCGTAATCACAGGGAGAGAGGTCTGGACTGTATGGAGGGTGGCCGAGAACCTCCCATTTGAATTTCTGCAGGAGTGCCGCGACTGTGTTCGCCGTATGAGGTCGTGCATTGCCGTGGAGCAGAATGACCTCACGGGTGAAATTGCCTGGTCGTTTTGTTTTGATCGCTTGGCGAAGGGTGGTCAAGGTTTGCGAGTAACGCTGGGCATTCACTGTTGTCCCCTGCGGCATGAAGTGTATCAGAAGGGGGCCATCTTGGTCAAAAAAAGAACGTCAGCATTACCTTTCCTGCACTCTTGTCGATGGCCTTGCCTTTTTTTGTTTTGTTTTTTGGGTGGTGGTGACTCTGGATGCTTCCACTGGAGGCTTTGTCGTTTGGATTCTGGTTCGAAGTGATGACACCATGACTCATCTGCAGCCACCACTCGTGCCAGGAACCCATTCTCTTCCCTCGCATAGCGCTGCAGATAACCAAGACAGTCGGCCATTCGACATGCTTCCTGGTGTGTTTGAAGACTGTGGGGCACCCATTGGGCACACACTTTGCGCAAGTGCAATCGTTCCTCCATGATGGTGTGCACACTTCCGACGCTCAATCCGACCACGGCGGCTATGGCATTCACTGTCACTCGGCAGTCCTGAGTAATGAGTGCATCAACCAGCAGGACGTTGTCATCGGTAATGCAGAGGGTGTGCCCCAGACCGGGCATTATCGACTAACGACACCCGTCCTTCCCTGAAGCGCTTGTGCCACGCCTTGACCCTTGCAAGGGACAAGCAGTGTTCGCCGTACACTTGTGACATTCGGCGATGAATGTCCATTCCCCCTACTCCTTCCGCTGTCAGAAATCGAACAACACCTCTTTGCTCTTCGGTTGACGCCTCCATGTCACTGTTTGCAATGCGACTGGCAGCGTTGGACGATTGATGCATTCTGCTGCTCGCTTTGTATTGTCACGTGACGTGCGCGCGTGCCCTCTAGCGACGGGTTGTGACCTTCCACGCTCTGGTAGGAACCACAGCTCGTTACACACGCCACGATTAGCCGATGTCGTCACCGGTTTACGCATTCCAGCCTCCGGCTCGTTAATTTTTGAACGCACCTTATACATAGAATTGTGGATAGGCCTATGTGTTATAAGAATCGCGCTCGCTGCGACGAGTGAGAACTAAGTGCGCTTGCCCTTGTTGCCATGGTAACTCGATGTCTGAAATTTGTGGACGCTAATCCCAGATAAAACTCCAGTGCAAAAACATATCCATAATAATAATAATAATAATAATAATACTATTCCTAAATGAACGGGATTACATGGCGCATCCATCAAGCCTCTTGCCTCTCATCAATGCCTGCCGGGTTTGATTCCTGGTTAATGCAAGGGAGATTTTCGATGTGAAATGTTACGCGTACGGTGTTTCTGATTACGCGTAAGCAAGAGGTTCCTCGCTCTATGAACCTGAGATTAAGGGTCATGTTAAACTGCAAACTCGGCGGCTTCGGTGGTGTAGTCGGTAGCAAGCTGAGCATCTATGCCCAAGGTCACGGGTTCAATCCCAGCCGAAGTAGTCAGATTTTTTAGCCTACTTTTCACATTTTGTAAAAATGAGGAAAAAGTAGACTTATGAGATCGGGTAAATGTGTGTCTGTCTGTCTGTCTGTCTGTCTGTCTGTCCTTCTGTCTGTCTGGCTGTGTGTGTCCCCCCCTATCAACTCCTAAACGGCTGTAGCAATCGAAACAAAATTTGGTAGGAGTAAAGATCTATACCTGAATATCTCACGGCCATATTTGAAAATGATGTCAGTGCTACCAACTGCTGAAAAATCGCAATTGAAATTTGAGCTCCATGTTGGATATCTCGGAAGGTATGAATGGGAGCTATTTGAAACTTGGCACACGTGTAGATAATAATATTGCAGTTTAATTTCCAGGTGGCCATACATCGCAGTGTTGCCAAAATGATTATAAGCCTGCTGATAGGTCCAATATTTAAATGCATATAACTTCTACACTATCAATTGGAATTCAACCAAATTTCGTATGTGCTATGTGTTCATAAACAGATATAACTGGGCGTATTCCTAAGATCCACCAAGGCGGCCAACTGTTAATAAATGCTCTCAATTTATTTTCTCCAAATACCAATATATCAGAAAGTATGCTAGCCGACAACTTTAAACTATGCACACGTATAGTACCTGACATTCTGTAATAATTTGAAGTAACTTATATACGTCAGTGCTACCAACATGATTCTAAGCCTGCTGAGAGGTCCAACTTTAAATACATGTAGCTTCTATACTATCATTTGGATTTCAACCAAAATTTGTATGTGCTATGTGCACCATAACAGATACGACTATGCGTATTCTTAAGAGCAACCAGTGTTGCCAACTGTTAAAAAATGGTGTATTTTTGTTTCCCTAATATCAATATATCATAAAATATGCAAGCCAATAGCTCTAAAATTTGCACACGTATAGTACCTGACATTCTAGATTAATTTGGAGTAATTAATATACGTCAGTGCTGCCAACATGATTCTAGGCCTGCTGATAGGTCCAATTTTAAAATGCCTGTAACTTCTATACTAACAAATGGATTTCATTCAAAATTAACACAACAAGAGATCATATTATTGCAGATTATTTCTGACCAATACATGTATGTCATTGTTGCCAACATGATTTTAAGCGCGCTGTTAGATCCAATGTTTAACTGCATGTAACGTCCATGCTATCCATTGGACTTCAACCAAATTTTGTATTCTGTACCTTAAGAGATGGAAACAAGAATATATTCAGTCACCAGGGCTGCCAACTGTAGTTCTCTATTAGGCTACATTATGCCAGGTATACAGTATTTCGAACTAATTAGAAATTTCTATATTACCAATTTAATTTTGCCATTATTCTAGATAGATCCATATAGATTAATCAATGGCATGAATTTTAAATTTTAAGAAAAGTAGGCTCTTTAGTTCGTCACGGAACTTCTTGTTTAAGAGCGATAAAATCCCTCAGTATGCCATCCTTCGGAGGGGAATTAAAGTTTGCGGTCCCATGCCATATATTTATAGCATGAAAAAGAACCTTCCATTAACTATACTTGTATGGAGCCAAAATTCGAATCACATTTCCGTGGCTTCCAAGCCACTTGGGAATTGCGGGAAATGAGTTAGCGGATCAAGTTGCAAAAGAGGCGGTATCACTACCACCTCGACCAATGGAGGTACCCGCTAGAGATATTCGCTCTCAGTTACGCCAACAAGTTCTGGCTTTTTGGGAGAGTCAGTGGCTAGCTGACCCACTGCCCAGTAAACTGAGAGCGATCAAGGGAACTACTCGCGTGTGGCGGAGCTCTTTCCGGTCACGGAGAGAGTCCGTCATTTAGTGTAGGCTAAGATAGGTCATACAAGATCCACCCACTCGTACCTAATGAGAGTACGAGTACTTTGTACCTGTGGAGCCGTTTTCACCGCGGCCCACATTTTCACCGAGTGTGTGGATCTTGCTGACTTACGAAGAAACCATGGTTTGCAGATGACACTCAAACTTATATTAGCCGATGACGCGGTGGCTGCTGATCGCGTTATCCGCTTTATAAGTGAGAGTGGGTTAGGGCCAGCAATCTAAATTTTCTAGTGTAAATTGACTCAACGACTTGTTGTTTTTGAATGACAATTGTTTGTCTTTCCGAATTTTTGTTTATTTTTATAAGTTTTAATTTTTACTTAATTTTTTGTTTTTGTTTTATTAATTTTTGGTCTTTTTAAATTCAGGCGTCCACCTCAAAATTTTAAATTCAATTCCAAATTTGTATTCTTTAATCTGTGTTAAGAGGGGCAGATGACCTCGTAGTTCCGCCCCTTAAAACAACAATAACTAACTAACGTTAAGTTTGATTAATGCTTGATTAGTGCCAACGTTCATCACCAAGCGCTGGTTGCGACGACATCTAGTAGTAGCCAAGTTCATAGCTTGGTGTCGTGGACGGTAGCATTTAGTAGCAACTACTTAAAATGATGGATGATGATGATGATGATAACTATTATTATTATTGTTGTTTTAAGGGGCCTAACACCTAGGTCATCGGCCCCTAAGAACTACCTGAAATTATCGTCTGCAGTCCTTACTTGAATTAAAACAGATAACACACACTAATACAGTCATCACAATTAACACCGGTTATCAGACAGATTCTACACACACCCAAAGTACACGGGACTACATGACCGCGTTGTCGCAGCCCCTAAACTGAGGAACCAACCTAACTGCAAACTTCAATCCTTCCAAAATCAAATCATTGCATTAAGAAGGTGTCAACTCCAGGCATCCCATCTCTTCTGCTGATGTCCTCAGTCCCTCAAGGCATCTGGAGAATTCTCTCCTCGCGCACGAAGAAGACAATACCAGTTATACTTGTTACAGTCGGCGCTGGCCTGTAATTACCTGAACAATGGAACAAGCCACTATTCCATGAACTGCTGGTCAGCGTCAAACTAATATAGCCTACTGCCAATTAAGGAGTACGTTCTTAAGACGTGATAAACATTCCTCTCAATTGTGACTACACAAAAACCTCGTTTATCCGGCATTCATTAATTCGGGATTTATGGTTTATCCGGAATTAAATTGTATCTACTGTATTTTTTTTTAATTCATCACGAAAATATGTGCGCCCTTCGAATAATCGCCCATGCCTACGCGATCGTGCTGCTCTCGAACGTTACACAAATTTGAAACAAAAGAACCTTACAAACAGTTTCAGTTAATAGAAGTGGCTACAGCACGTAGCTTATTCTTACTGTGTTAAGTTTATGCGCCAAAAAAGTTATTTATGTTCGACGATGTCGAAATTTAAATATTATAGCCTACGTCAGAAAACTGTATCAAAACGATGATCATTGTAGTACTGTTTTTCATTATGAGACAGTTTCTCCAGGCAATCAGAGCTCATTCATTGACCAATTAGGTAAGGATACCTTCGCGCAGGCGCTCAAAATCCAACATGTCGGACATGAATTACACGATTTGAAAGTTCAAATTGGATATCGGATCAGCCATTGTAGTTACAATCCCAAACACAAAATCAGTACGAACCTTTACGGTAACAAGAAAATACTATGACATATGCAAGAAATTTAAGAATCTACGTCCAGAAGTTAGCAACAGAGCATTCTTCTATACAAATTACCGAAATGGAAAGTGCTCCGTACCATAATTATGTTCGCGTAAATAAACTGGCATTTATGAGATAAGAAATAGCACTGTACCTTAATATCCCTTACAAATAACTTCGGTGACAATATTAGTGAATGCTAGTCTTGATCGGCACTAGACATCATGCAGGCTGTAAACAGTAGCATTGCCAAGCAAAGTAAATGGTCTCTGCTTTCGAAATTCTTTGACCCACGCATGCGCTCTGTTCAGTCAGCAAACCAGCCAGCGCGCTCTGTTCACCAACTGAAGTTACTGAATCCCACAGATATTTATGAATATTTATGTTAAAACATATAATAAAGTTATAATTATCGTCAAACATAAACAGTAGCATGCAACTCGCCCTATAATGGTAATTAAGACACTCGTATGGAAATTATAAAACTTGCTACACTCGTTTCATAAACATACTCCTGTCTTAATTATTAGGCTCGTTGCATAATGTAATATTTTTTTAAAATTCTTGTTAGTGTCGAAATAAAACATTGTATAAAATTGGTCCTTATTGACAAAATTAAATTGAAATTTAATGGTTTTAAATAAAGCCACTAATAAATAGTCAATAATGTTGTTTGAGTCTTCAGTCTTTTGACTGGTTTGATGCAGCTCTCCATGCCTCCCTGTCCTGAGCTAATCGTTTCATCTCTACATAGCTCCGACACCCTACATCGGAGGCAATCTGTTTAACATATTCTAACCTTGGTCTACCCCTACAGTTTTTGTCCTCGACCCTTCCTTCCATAACTAAGCTTGCTCTTCCTGGGTGCCTTAGTATGTGTCCTACCAACCTATCTCTTCTCTTCATTAGCAGTCGCCAGAAACATCTCTCCTCTCCCACTCGTCTTAATACCTCTTTGTTTGTAACCCTATCTACCCATCTGATCTTCATCATTCTCCTGTAACACCACATTTCAAATGCTTCAATTCTCATCTTTTCTGCTGCACCAATAGTCCAAGTTTCACTTCCATAGAGCGCCACGCTCCAGACAAAGGCTTTCAAAAATGACTTCCTAATACCTAAATCTATATTCGATGTCAGCAGATTCCTTTTTTGTAGAAATGCTTTCTTTGCCTGAGCCAACCTACTTTTAATATCCTCTTTGCTTCGTCCATCACTGGTTATTCTGCTTCCTAAGTAACAGAAGTCTACTACTTCCTTCAGCTTTTCACCTGCCAATTTGATCTCCATAGAGGTTTCTGATTTATTTCGGCTGCATTCCAGTATTTTTGTTTTACATTTATTTATTTATTTTCATCATGAATTCTTTCCGTAAGACGGAGTCCATACCATTCAAAAACTCATTCAAATCCTCAGGCTTGTCGGCCAAGATGACGATGTCATCAGCAAATCTCAGAGTTGAAATTAATTCTCCTTGAATCTTCACTCCCACTTTAAATTTTTCTCTAATTTCCTTCATTGCTTGTTCAATGTAAAAATTGAAAAGTATGGGTGATAAGTTGCAGCCTTGCCTTACACCTTTCTGAATACCAGCTTCTCTCTCATGTCCTTCAACTCGAATGACTGCTGTCTGATTTCTGTACAGATTGTATATCACCCTCCTATCCCTGTACTTTATTCCAATTGATTTCAAAATGTCAAACAATTTAGTCCAATCAACGTTATCAAAAGCCTTTTCTAAGTCTACAAAAGCCATGAACGTTCTCTTATCTTTCCTTATTCTACCTTCTAAAATCAGCCTAAGACTTAGTACAGCTTCCCTTGTTCCTACATTTCTCCTGAAACCAAACTGGTCTTCACTCAACTCCGTTTCTATCTGGCTTTCAATCCTCTTGTAAATTATTCTAGACAGGATCTTTGAAGCATGAGTAATCAAGCTGATTGTACGGTAATCTTCACATCTGTCAGCTCCCACTTTCTTTGGTATAGGGATGATTACATTCTTCTTGAAATCAGGGGGTACCTCACCTGACTCATAAATCCTACACACCAAGTGAAATAACCTGATCAGACCTTCATCTCCTATGCAGCGTAGCAACTCAATCGGTATATCATCTATGCCTGGTGCTTTGTTCCTGCTTAAGTCTTCCAAAGCTCTACCAAATTCTGATCTCAATATTAAATCTCCTTTCGCATCCTCATCAATTTCCTCCTCCCTTTCCATTACATGATTCTCAATCTCCTTTCCCTTATACAAACTCTCTATGTAAGCTTTCCATCTCTCAACCTTTTCTTCCCTATCTGTTAGAGGCTTTCCATTTGTGTCCCTAATATTACAGCACTTAGTCTTCTTTTCCCCAAAAGTATTCTTAATCCTTCGATAAGCTGTGTCTACTTTTCCTAATTTCAGACAATTTTCTATACCTGCACATTTCTCTTTCAACCATTCTTCTTTCGCTTCCTTGCACTTCTTGTTATCCTCATTTCTCAGACGTCTGTATTCTGCTTTCCCCTTTTCATCTCTTAGATTCTTGTGTTTCCGCCTTTCATCCATCAATTCTAGTATATCCTGAGTGATCCACGGTTTTCTACCTATTCTTTCTTTCCTACCAATGTTTTCTTCTGCGGATTTTGTTATTTCATTCTTCAAAAGTGCCCATTCGTCTGCAATTGAAGTTTGTTTAGGGTTTTTCATTAGTCCTTCCTTTATACTCTTCTTGAATCTTTCGTTTACATCCTTCTCTTTCAGTCTGTCTATTGCCCACCTTTTTGGCTTTTGGCTTTTCTTCAGTTTCTTCAACTTTAATCTGCATTTCATTACAACCAGATTGTGATCAGAGTTTATGTCAGCACCAGGATATGTTTTACAATCCAAAATCTGGTTTCGAAACCTCTGCTTGACCATAATGAAGTCGATTTGGTAACGCCCTGTATCTCCTGGTCTCATCCATGTGTATATTCTTCTATTGTGGTTATTGAATAAGGTGTTAGCTATGACCAATTCATGCTCGGTGCAGAATTCTACCAGCCTGCTTCCTCGATCATTCCTTTCCCCTAATCCGAAATCTCCTACTATCTTCCCTTCTCTCCCTTTTCCTACCACAGCATTCCAATCTCCCATTACTATAACATTTTCATCACCCTTGATATACCTCCGAATTTCGTCTATTTCTTCGTAGACCTTTTCAACATCCTCATCATCAGCTTGACTGGTAGGCATATAGACTTGTACCACTGTAGTGCAGGTAGGTTTTGTATTGATTTTTGCTACAATAATCCGTTCACTATATTGCTCATAATATTCCACCCGCTGTCCAAGTTTCCTACTCAATATGAGGCCAACCCCTGCTTGGCCATTGTTTGATTTAGTGCTAATGACCCTATAGTCTCCTGACCAAAAGTCCTGTTCTTCCTGCCAGCGCATTTCACTAATCCCAACCAAATCCAACCTCAACCTATCCATTTCCCTTTCTAAGTTTTCTAACCTTCCACTTCCTAGCAGACTTCTAACATTCCACGCTCCGATCCGTAGAATGTCAGATTTCCTCTTTGTCACTTCTGTGATGTTAACCCCCTCTCGAGTAGTCCCCACCCGGAGATCCGAACGGGGGACTAGTTTACCTCCGGATTGAAATTTTACAAGGGAGGAGGCCATCATCACATATAATTATGCATAGAGAGGTGCATATCCTCGGGAATAGCATACGGCTGTAGTTTCCCGTTGCTTTCAGCCGTGCAGCAGGACGCAGTGTAGCCACTATTGGCTTATATTATCAATATCTTAACCGTCTATAAGACTAGTAAAGAATTGATTTATTCTGAAAGGCTGCTACTCCCTTTCAGAATAAGTAAAGAGCAATTCTACTAACAAAAATACTAACCTTCTACCGTACTAACAATTAAATACCAAAACTCTACTAATAAGAAACTTAAGTTCCACCAACAACAAATACTACCACTAAAACAGTCTGTCAACAGGCACACTCACATGCACCCTCACACATCACAGTCTACTGAAACAATGAACTATAACTAATAAACAATGCAACTGCTACCAGACACACTCACACACCACAGTCTAATAGAACAATGACATATATCTAATAGACAAACTAACTCCCTACTTACAACTAAAACTAACTACATACTTACTGTACTTTTATTTGAATTGACAATATTTACAAAATGCAATTTAGATAGAAAATACTTACAAAATGTAATTTAGATTCAAAATTGTCACAAAATGCAATTTAAGGGGGACGTATGCAAAATTGCACTAAGTGAGAAATGGTTTCATTTCGGCTGTATTAAGGTAAATAAGGAGGATTGTGTAGTCGGGAATTGGTTTTTGACGTTTGTAAGAGTGTTTGCTATTAGTAGAAAAATATATATCTTGGATGCAGAAGAACGGTACTGTAGGTATACAGATGCTCTTGTTTTCGTTGCAAACCATTTATTAGCGGAATGGAATGTTACCTGCTCTGTTGACCCTACACCTAGAAATATAGAAGGTGTTGACCAAGGTCAGCTGTGGCTGGGTAGAAAGGGGAAGGGGTGTGTATTCTTGTCTCAGTTCCGCATAGTTCACGGCGATAGATATCGTTCATTGCAGCTTTCAAAATGCCTAAAATAAAACAGTGTGTGTCAGTGCATTTAAAACAACGAGTATCTGAATTTGGTGACAATGTGCTTTCTACCGTTGGAAGCATATTGTTTTGCAATCTGTGTAGAACTAAAGTAGCAGCTGAAAGAAGATTTACTGTAACTAAATATATCAGTCGCAATAAACAAATTCGTGCTCTTCAGAGTGTTTCAAATAAACCTGCAACTCAGCGCTTACTGCCTTCAGTTGCTTCGACTTCCGGCAAGTCCTCACAGTTCAGTAAAGAATTGTGTAATGTATTTGTTTCTGCAAACATTCCACTGTATAAACTCAACAGCCAGAAATTACGTGGATTCTTGGAGAAACATACGAATCAAGTACCAGATGAATCAACTTTACGCAAGAATTATTTGCCATAGTGTTACGAAGACACATTAAACAAAATAGGATCTGAAACTCGCGGGAAGAACAAAAAACAAATCGCTGAAATACTATGGCAATCATTTAAGGATGCTTAGCGGAATATTTGTTCACTTGCTTGGATAAAATAAACTCTGGTATATCATGGCACATGCCTGCATTTAACTTGGTCATAATACACCAGACCACGATGGAAATGCTAAGGAAGACAGGGAAAGGGTTAAGTTTTGCTAAATGCTCAATAATTTAAATGGAAATTGGGGATAACACTGAAATACTCTTTGTATCTTCCATTGAGCAATATAATACAATCTGCGGATAAATTGAAGAAATTTCCGGAGCAAATAAGATTGAAATGGTCACATTACGACCTAAATTATAAAGTTATTGTATGTACCATATTAGGTAACTTTCTATTGTGACTCGCGAATTTGCGAATGTGTATTTATAACCAACAGAATCGATGGTTTTTGTAGTTATCTGATTCGTTATTATAAGTTGTGTAATATAACGGCGTGGTCATCAGCAGCAATCTTACGTAGTCGGAAAATACTAGTTAAACATATATACTGTAGTTGTGAGTGATTGAAACTATGTTGTAATTTTGAGATACATTTAGGCCTAATATATTCCAAAACTATCGAAACTGCAAAGTAAGCTAACCAAAAAATATAAATAATATTCTTAAAAACTTATACAAGAGTCGTGTTGCTCTCAAGATTTAAAAATCAAAAAGAATTTGCAAATGTTTACAAAAAAAATGGAATCTTTATACGTTGCAATCTAAAAGGTCTTCTAATATTTGTTCGTTGTGTGTGCTTCTTGAGATGTTATACGTTAAGGGGTAGTGTCCTGGAGCTTGAAACATCCAGTTTGTGGGATACAACTGGGGATGTGGGACGAGCACTAAGATCGCTGGTGTTGACCCATACATGGTCAAATCAAAATCGAAATATCTACTTCCGTTTTGACGGAAAAGTCATGCACACCAAAAGATAGAGCACATCTTTTGTCATATGTAGTTCACTAAATCTATCACTACGAGCGCTAGTGTTGACCAATAAATGGTCTGCTTCCCACAAATTGAAGATAAGGAATCAAAGAATCGATAAAAACAATCGAACTTAAATTTCATTTAAAACTGAAGAACAAGTTCCATTTTGAAAACAAGCCTTTTAGCATACTTTTTCAAAATATCTATTAAGCTGTAAGATGCGTTTTTGAAAAGCTCTATAATATTACAAAATGCATCCTTGGTCGTATGTACTTCACTAATTTGATGTAAAGTTTATTGGATCTTTTCTTTTTTGTTATCCTAAAATCTTGATTCCCAAGTCAACATTAAGTTTCTAGCCTGTTTTGTTTTAACGTTCTTTCTTCCTTTCTCTTCCTCCACACTTCCTTCATTCTTTCAGAGTGTTGCGCCTTTCCCTCAGCTGTCCATCTTCCTCTCCTGCGTTCTCTCTTTTCTCCAACAAGAACCTTTATGTTAGAAAGTATTGCCCTGAATTGTGTTCTGTCTCGACAGTCGTCATCTGTAATTCCTAGCCTCCGGAGTTCTTCCTTCATCTGCTTGGTGTAACCCCCTTGGCTCTTCAGATTATATGATTTATCAAAAATTTGTTTATTTATTCTTGTTGGGTCCATTCTAACTATATGTCCAGAGAAACGTAAACGTCTTTACCTAATTGTTGTATCCAGGTCTTCCACCCGTTCATACATATACTTGTTTGATCTTAGTCTGTAGGTTTCCCTGTACCACTTCTCAATATCCTCCTTTCAATCTTCAGAAGCTTTTCCAGGTTCATCAAATTTGCTGTCTCCACACCATATGAGATCACCGGTTCTACCACAGCATTGTAGTGTTGTAGTTTGGCATTAAGGGAGAGGTTCTGTTTGTTGTATATATTTTTATTGGAGAAGTTGAGTTTTTCTAGTTTAAGTCTTCTGTTTTCCATTGACTCTTTGTCCAGTCCAACGTTGCTAATGATCTCTCCGAGGTATTTAAACTGTTTCCTGACATTTGGCCTCCCATATTATTTTATTATATATCCCTACAAACTTCTAAGGATGTCCATTTTATTATATTTAAAATTGAATTTATTATTTTACATTTTACTCGAACACTAATTAGATTTAAATACTTCTTGTAGTAAATGTTTTAGTTTGAAGTACACACATCAAAAAAAGTTTTGCATCACCTCGGTTCCCAGATCTCCGGCATATAGACGTTGACTGTGTATATTGTATCCAAGATACAGTCCCTTTGACTGTTCATAGATGTCACTAAAACTGCTCAAAGATGTAAACAACCATGCATGAGCAGGGCCTATTAGACGGAGGGGGTACGACAGCCGATCAGTTCCAGTCATTCCACCAGGACGAAGGTACGCTGCTCATGTTGTCTGTAGTTCTACCATGCCTAGAAGGTCAATACCGCAGTTCGATCGCGTCCACATTGTTACTTTGTGTCAAGAAGGGCTCTCAACAAGGGAAGTTTCCAGGCGTCTCAGAGTGAACCAAAGCGATGTTGTTCGGACATGGAGGAGGTACAGAGATACAGGAACTGTCGATGACAGGCCTCGCTCAGGCCGCCCAAGGGCTACTACTGTAGTGGATGACCGCTACTTACGGATTGCCGCTCGGAGGAACCCTGACAGCAATGCCACCATGTTGAATAATGCGTTTCGTTCAGCCACAGGACGTCGTGTTTCAACTCAAACTGTGCGCAATAGGCTGCATGATGCGCAACTTCACTCCCGACGTCCATGGCGAGGTCCAGCTTTGCAACCCCGACACCATGCAGCGCGGTACAGATGGGCCCAACAACATGCTGAATGGACCCCACGGAATTGGCATCACGTTCTCTTCACCGATGAGTGTCGCATATGCCTTCAACCAGACAATCGTCGGAGACGTGTTTGGAGGCACCCTGGTCAGGCTGAACGTCTTAGACACACTGTCCAGCGAGTGCAGCAAGGTGGTGGTTCCCTGATGTTTTGGGGTGGCATTATGTGGGGCCGACGTACGCCACTGGTGGTCATGGAAGGCTCCGAAACGGCTTTACGATACCTGAATGACATCCTCCGACCCATAGTGCAACCATATCGGCAGAATATTGGAGAGGCGTTTGTCTTCATGGACGACAATTCTCGACCTCATCGTGCACATCTTGTGAATGCGTTCCTTCAAGATAACGACATCGCTCGACTACTGTGGCCAGCATGTTCGCCAGACATGAACCCTATCGAACATGCCTGGGATATGTTGAAAAGGGCTGTTTATGGACGTCTTGACCCACCAACCACTCTGAGAGATTTACGCCGAATTGTCGTTGAGGAGTGGGACAATTTGGACCAACAGTGTCTTGATGAACTTGTGGATAGTATGCCACGGCGAATACAGGCATGCATCAATGCAAGAGGACGTGCTACTGGGTATTAGAGGTAGTGGTGTGTACTGCAATCTGGACCACAAATGCTGAAAGTCTAGCTGTATGATGGTACAACATGCAATGTGTGGGTCTCATGAGCAATAAAACGAGCTGAAATGTTGTTTGTGTTGATCTCTATTCCCTTTGTATTTAACGGTTCCGGAACTCTTGGAACCGAGGTGATGCAAAACCTTTTTTGATGTGTGTATATTTTCATCGTTCTTATTCATTGTTTTCCAGTTTCTTCATTTCATCACTTGGTGTGACAGCTTTCTTGGCGGCACACTCACGTTAAAGTAAATCAGTATTAATTCCGGAGTGTTCTCACGTTCGAACAGTGGACTGCCTTCAGCTGCCTTGAACACATATTGCTAGAATTAGCATGGAACTGGATACTCTTGATACAGTAAGCTACGGTCAAGGCTCAGCCAGAGAAACCCACCAGCAGCGCGAATGAGAGTTATTAAGCAAGCTAATGAAAATGAAGTCAGGCCATACATCATTAATTGCACTTACAGTATACAGTAGTCTGAGGAGCCATATTTCTTCCGTAAAGAAAAACGAAAGAGGATACATTAATTAAATAGGAAATAAGCACTTGACCGCACCTAATTTATGAGCGGGGTTCAGAAACTAAGGTTGCAAGGCCGGCATTCCTGGAGTTTTGCCTGTTAAAGACCTCTTTCACACGGGGCCACCACGTCTTTACATTGATTCAAGTGTAGCCTTTCACACGTGGTGGTGGTGGTGGCCAAGCTGGCCGCACCACCACATGTTTACATTGAGTCAAACGGAGCCTTTCACACGAGACGCGACTTTCTGTGCGGCCAGGCCAGACGTGTGGACTGCTAGTGTTAAAAATGGATATCGTATCAGGAATGAGTGATTTCGACACAGATAAATTCATATCCTCAATGGAATCAAAACCTGCTCTATGGGATATGACTGCTGATGAATACGTAAGAGGAAGAATTGGGAGGAACTGGTAACTCTCCTTTTTAACAAAGAAGATGCCTTAACTGCAGAGAAAAATAAATTTTATAAGTGTGATGGTGGATACATTTACATACAGTGAAACCTTGACTTTTTGTGAGAAAGTGGTCGTCTTCTTAAAGGGTGATGAGGTAAAATGTGATGCTGAACATAATCATTTAAATACAATTAACAATTCATCGATCCTGCAAAAGTGGGTGAACCAAAATTCTTCTATTTCCCCGTTTTCGGCGTTAACGCAACCTGATATATAGAAAAACAGCAAGTGCTGATCCTTCCATCTCCATTTCAAGACTGGCTCATTACTGGTGGCGTATTTGGTGGCTAGACAAAATATTGCAAAGACGTGGTGGCGCGGCCATGGTGACCCCGTGTGAAAGAGGCCTTATAGAGAAATTAGTAGTGTGCGGGTAATTCTAATACAAACGGTTGGTAACACTGTGCAGAGTCTCAACCACCTGTCACCTAGAGCGCTAGTTGTATATAAACAACTAATGACGACTCGTTAGGAAAACCACCAGAGCACTCTGGGTCCAGACTAGCAAAAACGTAAAGCTTATCTATTTTGATAATTCTGCCAAAAGCTAGAAGACACGGAAAGTGTCAAAATGCCTCATCTGGAAAGCGAACAGGGGCCTTATGAGGGATGGACAGATAGACAAGGAAGAGGGAAGGAGGCAGCCGTGGCCTTACGATAGGTATTATCCCAGCATTTGCCTGGAGACGAAGTGGGAAACCACGAAAAACCACTTCGAGTATGCCTGAGGTGGGAATTGAACCCCCTCTACGCATTTGGAGTTGGCACCGTTCCAGTCCTCATACCACATTTCAAAATCAAGGCAGAGCCGGGAATCGAACCTCGGGCCTCCGGGGTGGCAGCTAAGCACGCTGACCACTACACCACGAAGGCGACCCCTCGCCCATGTTGTGCTGGTATATTCGTCCGACAGCGCAGCCTCACAATTTCGGGGAGACTTCAAGCTTTAAAAATTCACTAGAACACCCATGCTGCTCCGCAGTATTCTTTTCAACAATCCTACAGCACTTCTTTCCTTACGAAATTTGCTGTTCGGATGTCTTTATGCTAATGACCTTAACAGACAGTTACCGTCGCCTTTCATTTTTATAACGTCGTTAATTGAGGTTCGCTTCCGACTACCCGTATGTTGAGAGCACACACAACCTCGAATAAGAAGGAATGCTGATACAAAATGCCAGCCAGATTCGCCTTGCCTAGAACAAATGGCCTTGGTGAAATGAATATTTGCAGTTTTAATACACGGATGGCAGAAACAAGTCAGATGGGGCTCAATGGATAATGCATTTTGTCTCAGGCCAACAAACATCGTCATAGCACAATTACTTGTCAAGATATTTCAGTTTTAGTCAACAGCGAAATTTCTTCCCAATCATTTTATCTCTACTTAGTATAAAACTAAGTTCCCGATTCTTGGATGTTACGGGTAATCTCGAGAACCACTGGATGGATTTTGATGCGGTTTTCACCATTCTGTCAAGGATTTCTCAAGGAAGGTTTGTGTAGAAAATAATTTATTTATGATCAAAGGAAGCCAAGCAGTAACGATTTCAGTGAAAAATTCGAGAAAAAAAACTCGTGATCGAGCGCTTTTTAAGCTTACGCTGGGCAAACCGTTAAAAATATAAATATACTATGAGTGTAAGAATTGTTCAGCATGAAAAGTTCTTCCAAACCGTCCATGAGAGCATATAACGGATCTTCAATACATCGCCCACTATAAGTGTTTCTACGTTTTCATTTCTTCCAACAATCTCCATTCAGTTTACGAGCTAGCTAGGGGCGAGCCTATCACTCCAGTTACAGCCTAGCTAGCGGGTGAGCCTATTACCCCAAATACAAACAGCAGCAAACTGTCGAGACGTGTTGAGTTAAGACTTCAGAGAAGAGTGGTTGTGTTTGGAGTTTCCCTGGAAGTGCAACTCGGCTTTTCTTCATTTCGCCTGTGAACTTTTCGTTCCGCAAAATACACAGTCAAGTTAAGATTGGACGGAAGGGGGATTTGTGATTCATGCACTTCGCCATTCTTAAATTATGTCTTGACAAGAATTCGTTGCATGCATCTCTATGATAATATAAAGTCCAGTCAGTGAATTTTTAAACCCATCATGCCGAGACTTAAAACGGATATAGGTCGTAGTTCATTGACATCGAAAAAAAAATATCACGTAATGCATTCATAACTCTTCCCGGGCGAAGCCGAAGACAAATAAATTAGAAGACACACACAAAATAAATGAACAAATAAAAGGAATTAAATATCTTACCAGTTCTATGAACTTGACGAGTGAGATCCTGCTGATGGCCATGGTTGTTCTGAAACACAGAAGACGTGAAAGGTGAGTGGAAATAACAGAATATTGCGAGTCCTCCGAGCCATTCTGTATAACAATAGCAGCGCTATTACATTAGTAAGAATACATTGATAATAATAAAGAATGAAAATGGACGCCCTTGGGACTTTGAAGTAAGATTTAGATTGGAGTTGGAGATTTCTCAAGGACAAGTGGAATTCTTTATTCTGTTCCGGCCTCCAAATAAGCTTGTGGCACTTAAAAACAAGTAGTTCCGTGAAGAACTATACAGCCTATTTTCATATATCCTACTTATGTTAATTGCCACTATCAACATACACAATTTCAGTTTGATTGCTGTAATAGATTCGTAGATATTGAGAACCGACTAAATATTTCGGATGGTCGCCATGTTGGATTTTATATATGTAGGTCCTAGAGTTTACTGTTACATGCAGATTATTGTGAACGTGTAGTATTAAAACTTCAATCACATAATTAAGACACAAGAAAAAACAAGGAGATTTAAAAATTTTTCACAGCTACCATCTTGAGGTTATGGAAACCATTGAAATAAATTAGATGCCAGTGGATTAACATTCGGATAAAGATTTACTGTACCAAGTTTCACTGCACGCGGATGGTTAAATTGCGAGAAACGTCCATGTGAATATTTATAATTCGCGTCACCGCCATGTTGGATTTGTGATCACCAGGTTATTTAAAGTCCTAGAGGTGAACTTAACTTCATAGCCCCTATGAACAATAAAAAATGCAGTTTGATTGCTAAAATAGATTCGTAGATATTCAGTATCGTCTAAATATTTCGGATGGTCGCCATGTTGGATTGTTAAATGTATAGGCCATAGAGTCATGTACCATTAAAGGAAAATTATTGCGTAGGTTCATTATTCAAACTTTCACATCGATCGCATGACTACATCACAAGAAATAAAAACTTAATTTTAAAATTCGCACTGCCGCCATCTTGAGGTTATGTAAACAATTGAACTAAATTAGATACCAGTGGATTACAATGTGTATAAATATTTCCTGTACCAGGTTTCAGTGCGCTTGGAACATTAAATCGCGAGAAAGGTCTATTTAAAATGTTCAAATTCGCTTGACCGCCATGTTCGTTTTGTAGTTAACCGGTTTTTGAAAATCTTATAGATGGAATTACAGAAGTGCCCTTTATCTCCGTACAAAATTTTAGGGAGATACCGCTAATAGTTTCAGAGATATAGAATGCCGGTGAAATATTTCGCACATCCGCCATCTTGTGATTATGTAAACAATTGAACGAAGTTAGATGTCGGTGCATTACAATGTATATAAACATATACTGTACCAAGTTTCATTGCGTTTGGTTGGTCAAATCGCGAGAAAGGTCTATTTAAATGTCGCAAATTCGCTTGGCCGCCATGTTGGTTTTGTAGTTACCAGGTTTTCAAAAGTCACATAAGTGAACTTATAGTAGTTCCCTCTATCACCATAGAAAATGTCAGGGTACTATCGGTATTAGTTTCGGAGATATTGAATGCTGGTGAAATATTTCGCACAGCCGCCATGTTGGATTGGTGAGTCGTAACAAAATTTGAAGGGCACGGTCGAGGTCGCCGGGAATAGTGCTATGAACTTTCCGAGTTTCATTGAAATCGCTCCTGCCGTTTAGATTTTATTAGGGGGGGACACACACACGAATCACACACACACACACGCACACACACACGGAGAAAAGGTGATCTCATAAGCCTATTTTTTCAAAATTGAAAATAGGCTAAAAAAAAAGAGTATGTCACAAATGGATGATAATAATAATAATAATATAATATGGCCTCGGGTGCCTGGTGCAAGCTTTGTTATTTGACGCCCAGAGGGCAGCTTGCATGCCAACTTTTGTCGTTCCTTGAAACGCTATGACAGTCAAGGAGGTTAGATAACTAAGCTCCTTGACACTATAGCGCATTCTAGTAGAGAATGGAGGAACTATATGTTGGCGGAAAATCCCAAGATTAATTTTTGCCATTATGAACACGGCCTACTGAATTCAAATGGGTTCTTTAACACGCCAACAACGTATGACATGTGTGTCGTGATTCTTGTCGCCTTTCAAAAATCATTTACCACGGCCAGGAGCGAAATTACAAGCTTGGAGTTGGTAGCCCGACACGATAACCACTCACCCACAGTGGCAAACACAAATTGATGATGATGATAATTGTTTTATTATGGGGCCTAACATCTAGGTTATCGGCCCCTAATGGTTTGTGTGGTCGTGAAAATGAAACTACAAGTAAAACTAACTACAAAACCTACGGGCTAGAAGAAGATAACGACAAAAGAGAAATTAAAGACAGGAGGAATGAGGACTGAGGGACTTGGAAGGGAGGAGAGCCATGAAAGGCAGATAGGAAAGTGAAAGAGGAGAGGGTCCACCCCCACAGGTAAGGGACAAAAGGGAGAAAACCGGACCCAGTTCAGGAATCCCTCGGGGTCGCCAACTCTCGAGCCCACCAGCTGTGAGCCCCTGAGGGTGTAGCAATATCCAGGGTGCACCAGAAGTGGTGTGGCTACATACTCCCGGCCTCCTTGAGGGCCTTGTGCAGAAGGCAGGAGATAACAGAAAAAGAAAAAGAAGGCGGACCCCTCGCAGAAGGAGGGTATCAGAAAAGATGAGACAAGGACCAATTAAGGCGGGAAAGGAAGAGACTCCCTAGGCCTCGGATACCCTAATACCGTCGGGGTTGGAAAAGAACAAGCGTTGACCAAAGGAGGTCGAGATGAAAGATAACAGAGAGGAGCCCAGACCAAGTAAGTTTACGTAATGCCGGACTCAGCTGGGGTTCCGTGGTCACCAACCCACGTCCCACAAATTGTGAGACCCTGGGGGAGTGTCACAAAATAAAGAGATTCGGGAAAATATCTTCGTTACCCTCAAGTCCGCCTCGTAGCGTAGTGACTAGTGGTGTATTCTTTGAATACACGGTACCTGAGATATAATGTCTACTGCTCCTTGCATGTTCATTTCTTCCTTCCTCTTTGCCAAACACCAACAGTGATCTTCTGTTTTCTCCTTGATGGGCAAATCTCTTACGTCTTCATAAGTATGTTTCAGATATATAACTTCTGTGACCCACCTAGCGTCATCTAGTAGCGAACCTCTGAAGCTACTCAATTCCTCATCGTGCAAGAGGACTTACATATCCATCTGGCCACCAGATCTTGTTACTATCGCCAGCTATTTTCTCCTTGAGCAAGAGGACTACGTCTACTGTTTCACTCACCATGCTGCGCTAATATCGCCTACTATCAACTCTTAGAAGACCATCCATCAAGAAGAACATTTATTTTTGATAAGTTGGTTATGCTGATATGTATACCTTTTGTTTCCTACCCCCACTCTCGTCCCTTCCTAGGACCTTCCGTGCTTCGTTGAGCAAGTCTCACTTCTCAGTCGGCAGTTGAAGCAATCAGTTAAGGCTCAACCAGAGCTAGCCTCCTGACCTAACGAGGCATTTTTTAAATTCCACGCCATGTTGGAACTCTAGGCATCAGTGAGGAACTTCACTTCGACATGCAACAAAGATAAGTACCTTCTTCAAGTTTCAACCTCATCTTCATGGTTTTAACTTCCACGTGTTTTAATGATACTTTTATAGACAGTGTGAAAGTATTTATTTTGGGGCAAAAATCATTCTTCGTGGGATTTGCCATGTTGAGCTTTCGCTTGTATAAGCCGACCTTACCATAAAGAGCTTTTATTAAGCTATTCAAATGAGAAATCCTCTCACTACGTGGGATATTATCTAATTACCCGCTGTCTATAATTCAACAAGCTAGTTCCTCCGCTGGATTTACATTAGCCCCATTTTACTGCTAAGATTGTTCTGGAACCTTCCAGATTCTGTACTCAATCTACAAGTCCTGCCGTCATGTATTTCTCACGTACTTGTGAGAATTCTATTTAAAATTGAATTATCTTACTTCTAAATTACTACATAGTGAAGTTTCGTCCACCGCGGGAATTTTCTATAGCGCATTTAATTGTAATTTACAACTTTCTCAAGAAATAGACTCTCACTTATCTAGTGAAACCAGTTATTTTCATCATTGCAATAACTTTCTTTTCCATAAACTTTGTGTCTACACAGTGAACTTTTCATATATTTCAATGAACTATAGTGAAAACCAGTACTTGCTCAACTTTTCTACCGCGTCGCGATCGTCCGCTTATATTCAAATAAGGCCATGAACATTTTCCTTAATTCCCATTTCTCTTTCCTAAACCTCTTACTAACAATCTGCAATAAACTTTTAATCTAGGTCTGTTCCAATAAGGTGTCATTCCAAGAAGTGCCCTTCCATTTTTGTTGGTTTATCATTAAGTATCTCTGTATAATTACGTGTCTAGCACACGTTTCAAACTTACATTGTTCCTCCCTTCAAAAGCAGGGAAAACAATTCTCTCAACTCTTGAGTGAGTTATTTTTTGGTCTCGCTAAATGAAAACTGCCTCATTTAACTTGCGAGTCTTATTTAAAGTATAGGAGGTCTAGAACCTTCCTTTTGATTAACTTTTCAGGTTCACAGTAAGTGACCTGCTCTCTTTGTATAATTCTCATAAAGTAATTCTGTTTAAATATAAGAAGTTGTAGGCACTTCCTTTTTATTCTTTATGTTTTCCATTTTGTTATCTTCGAAGTTGTTATTCTCGTTAGAATGTTCTTTCAGAGGTTTCTTATAGTACATTGCTTGTACTCCTGTAAATGTTAAAACTTTAATTATTCCATTTTGCCTATTTATTAAATCTTACCAAGATTTTAATACAAGGTTTAAAAACCTTAAAAATTGTCATTTGCCTGGAGCAATTTCTGAACGTTGTTGGAGGTCTGCGACCCCAAATTGTTAACTACATAGAACATATTTATTTGTTAAAGTTACGCTTCTTTGAATTGTTAAATAAATTAAATATTTGTTTTTGGATTCTCACTTTTCCAATACAACGGTTAAGCAATGTCCTGTACTCCTTGGCTCTCCCTACTCGATGCCCTTAAATCTATTGATAGGGATTTCACCACTCGTTGCGTTTGAGCAAAAACTCTTAGTGGTAATCTTGTCAAAGCTTCTCTTAGCTTTAATAGCTAATTCTAATTGGCCAGTAAGGCAAGTAAAGCTCGCTACGCCAGCTACCTGCTTGTGGAGATCCTCTCCGAAAACTTATGGTCAATTTCCCAAAAGATAAGTGTTTCTTTTTTGTCTAAGCTTTTAGCCGGCCTCTCGCTGAGTAAGGGCTTAGCCATTTCCAAATGCAACCATTGGGTCACTTACCAAAATTACTTTCCAAGTTATAATTTTTTCGTCACTCCCCTTCCTTGAAGCACTTGGTCGCTCTTTTCAGGAATTCTATAACTTCAAAAAATTGAAAATACCAAGCTTGATTAACTATTGGCATTCTTCGAATCGTTTCGAAAAAACTAATTTCTTTGAGAAGACATACAATAAATCGTTTGCTCTCGGTCTTGCCGGATCATTACCCTTCCACATAATACTTTTATACATGCTTGGGAGGAAACATACTAAAGCCTCTCTCTTGCAAATCGCCCAAGTCCCAGCTGCGGTTCCCGTTGGCCTCGACCAAGCTCGTACCTATTTTAGATATCAGGAGGATAAGTTTCTGTGGCAATCGCCTTTAAGTGTGTTTAAAGTGAAGCTTATTAATTTTGTGGGGCTCTCCTCCTATTTTTCTATCCTTTTTCTCCAGTCCGAAACCCATTTCCTTTTCTTAATCATCTTCCCTTGGTGGGTGGGTTATTCCCTAGCCTATAATCTACCCAACTAGCACTCTTGGCTGTCATCGCGTAGGCTCGGGTTCGATTCCCAGCTCTGCCAAGAAATTAAATTCTGATCTGAGGGCTGGAACGGGCGAAACTGAGAAGAAGTGGGTTTGAATCCCACCTCAGCCATCCTGGTGGTGGTTTTCCGTGGTTTGCCACTTTTACTCCAGACAAATGCCGGGATGGTTCCTAACATAAGGCCACGGCCGCGTCCTACCCAATTCCTAACTCAAATACAAATACACACACTAGTACAGGCATCAACGTGACACAGGATATCAGACAAATTCTACACACACCCTAGTACACGGGGCTACATGACCACTATGTCGCAAATCCCCTAAAGGAATAAACAGCAACAATAGATTATTTCGGCATAGACCTACCTCCGTTAACCGGAAAAGTATCTTTAAACGGAAAAATTTGCGTATCCCGTTCGTATTACAGTAGTTGGTAGCATGCTGAGCTTCTATGTCGAATGTCGCGGGTTCAAACCCGGCCGGAGTCATCAGATTTTTTAAGAGCGTTAAAAATCCCTCAGTATGGCTTCCTTCGGAGGGGAAGTGAAGCCGGTGGTCCCATGTCATAGATTTATGGCATGTTAAAGAACCTTCCAGTAATTACGCCAGTGTGAAGCTATTTTTTTTTTTCGCTATCCACGGACTAAGCGAGGGATCCCACCTCTACCGCAACTGAGGGCAGTGTCTTGGAGCTTGAGATTGTGAGTCAGGGATACAACTGGGGTGTGTGACCAGCACTACGCCCAGGCGGCCTCACCTGCAAAGCGAACAGGGGTCTGATGAAGGGATGGGAAGAGTGGGAGGGTTTGGCAAGAAGTGGGAAGGAGACGACCGTGGCTTAACAGTAGGAACCATCCCGGCATTGGCTCGAAGACTAAGTGGAAAACTACTTCGAGGATGGCTGAGGTGGGAATCGAACCCCTTCTACTCATTTGGGCCACCCTAGACTGAGTAGACCCCGTTCCAGTCCTCATACCACTTTTCAAATTTCGTGGCAGAGCCGGGAATCGAACCCAGGACCTCCGGGGCGGCAGCTAACCATGCTGACCGCTACGCTACGGAGGCGACGAAGCTAAATATTATAGGTTATAGGTTAGGTTCCAACGTTCGTCGCCAAGAGTCGACTGCAGTGGCATCTGGTAACCAAGTTGTGAACTAGTAGTCGTTGACGATAGCGTTTGGCGGCAAAAGTAGGAACTACTTGAAAAATGAACGTCTGCAGCCCTTACCTGAATCACAGATAACACACACTAATACAGCCATCACAATTAACACCGGTTATCAGACAGATTCTACACACACCCAAAGTACGCGGGGCTATATGACCGCGTTGTCGCAGCCCCAACCAACTACAGTAGCAGTAGGTTGATATCTTCCGCCGATACCCTGGCCCCTGTTCACATAAGGCAGAGAGGAATCTTGGGGCTACACAGAGTGCTAACACTTTAGCTGTTGGCGACCAGAAACGAGGCCACATCGTGAGACTTCCACACCGCCCGCTCTCACCGTCGCTCAGACACCAACCTAGTTATTTCATCTTTGTATGCTGAATGTTAACATACAAAGGAACACCGAAGAAGTGCAAGAACAACTAGATGCACTGAACAAAAATATTCTGAAGTACGGCCTGAAAATCAGTATAGAGAAAAGCAAGACCATGGTGATGACAAGAGGGGAAAGACAAGGAAAGGGCACTGTGAAAATTGGAAGTCAGAGTTTGGAAATTGTGGACACGTTCAAATACCTAGGAAGTGAATTGATGCAAACTGGTAGGTTGGACATGGAGATTGGCAGGAGGGTACAGCAGAGCAATGCATTCTATGAAAGTGTAAGAAAACTTGTTTGGGATAAGGAAGTACCAAGGAAAAGCAAGGAGGTAATGTATAAAGTGTACTATGTTCCCATATTAACTTATGCAGCTGAGACTTGGACCCTGACAAGCAGGCAAGAGAGTAGAATCCAAGCCAGTGAAATGAAATTCCTAAGAAGTATGATAGGTAAGACAAGGAAAGACAGAGTGAGGAATGAAGATATTAGGAAGGAAGTTGGGATGGGAAAACTAATGAGAGAATTGAGAAGAATAAACTAAGATGGTTTGGACATGTAAAGAGGATGGAGGAAAATAGAATACCAAGACAGATGCTGGAGGCGAAATGCAAGGGTAAGAGAGCAAGAGGAAGACCTAGAACACGGTGGATTGATTCAGTGAAGAACAGCGTGAGAAAAAGAAATCTGGACTGGGACAAGATCGTGGAAGAAGAATGGTGGAAGGAAAGAGGAAAGTGGAGAAGTGCCATAAATATCCCGACCCGGCAGGAGCTGGATAAGGGGAAATGATGATGATGATGATGATGATGATGATGATGAATGTTAGATTGACCGACAGAAAAGCATTTTGATTTCGTGTGCTAATTCAATACTGAATAACAGGCTTCCTTTCTTCTTTTTTTTCCTTTCTTCGCTATCTTTATTTTTTCTTTCTTTCTTTCTTTCTTTCTTTCTTTCTTTCTTTTTTTCTTCCTTTCTTCCTTTCCGTCTTCCTTCCTTTCTTTGTTCCTTTCTTTCTTTCCTTGTTCCTTTCTTCCTCTCTTCCTTTCTTTGTTTCTTTTTCTCTTCCTTTCTTTCTTTCTTACTCTCTTCCTTTCTTTCTTTCTTCCTTTGTTTCCTTCTTTGTTTCTTCCATTCTTCCTTTGTTTCTTCCATTCTTTGTTTGTTTCTTTCTTTCCTCCTTTCTTCCTTCTTTGTTTCTTCCTTCACTCCTTTCTTCCTTCTTTGTTTCTTTCTTCCTTCACTGCTTCCTCTTTTGGTTTCTCCCTTCCTTAATTTCTTCCCTGCTTCCTTCCTGCTTTGCTTTCTTTATTTCTTCCTTCCTTCCCTGCTTCCTTCCTTTATTTTCTCTGCCTTACTTAGATCTCTGCAAAGAAGTACGATACTGGGTGACCTGGTGGGAAGCTATAAAACACCGCCGAATCAATATTTGCCATTGTGCAGGGATGATTGACATATCAGCTCTATAAAGATAATCCACAAATCCACACTGGAAATGACCTTCGCAACAGATAACAAGAACTTCCTTTCATGACAACTGCCATGCCGTTTTGATCCCATTTGCTGTCTGTAAATTATATTTTTGGCAGATAATGTTCTGTATCTTCGAAAAGAGAAAAGAGAAAGGACCGAGTAAGGACCCATGAATGCGGACATTGCTATGGAGCAGCTATTATTTTCTACTTCACCACATCTCGGGTTGCTGACTTCTGCAAATGACATTAAAAAAATCCTGATACAGTTCCTTGTTTACTAGTTCATCTCAGGAATAAATTTTGAATGGATAATTCCCTGACCCAAGGTCCTCTGCGGGTTACTGTAGATCCCCTAAGGCCCATTGGTCAGTAGGATAGGTTTCTTCATTTGTTAATGTTCGGTCATTCGTTTTTGAATGTCCTTCTTCTATCAACAGTATCAAAATTATATTTCCATATCAAAGACAATAAAATATATTACATTCTCATTCAATGATTACTATAATAACGTCTTGATTTCGTATTCATAATAAAACATTAAAGAAGGTTAATTAACCTAACGGCCAACGGTAATCCGTAGAGGAATGTTCTAACTGCGGGTAGTATAAGGTGCGTTCAAAAAGTAACGAGCCGGAGACATAATTACAGAAACCAGTACCTTTATGTTAGAAGTATTGGCCCTGGCAGTTGAGGCACTTGTCCCACTGTGACACGAGGCGGTGAATGGCTGTCTCATAAAATTCCCTGTGCTGCGATGTGAACCAGTTCCTCACGTACAGCTGGACGTCGGCGTCCGAGGTGATTCGTTGGCCCCGCAGTGCCCTTTTCAGGGGGACCAAACATGGCGTAATCACAGGGAGAGAGGTCTCGACTGTGTGGAGGGTGGCCGAGAACCTCCCATTTGAATTTCTGCAGGAGTGCTGTGACTGTGTTGGCCGTATGAGGTCGTGCATTGTCATGGAGCGACCACGGCGGCTATGGCGTTCACTGTCACTTGGCGGTTCTGGGTAATGAATGCATCAACCAACCGGACGTTGTCATCGGTAATGCAGAGGGGTGCCCCAGACGGGCATCATCGGCTAACGACACCCGTCCTTCCCTGAAGCGCTTGTGCCACGCCTTGACCCTTGCAAGGGGCATGCAGTGTTCGCCGTACACTTGTGACATTCGGCGATGAATGCCCGTTCCCCCTACTTCCTCTGTCAGAAACCGAACAACACCTCTTTGCTCTTCAGTTGACGCTTCCATGTCACTGTTTGCAATGCGACTGGCAGCGTAGGACGATTGATGCATGCTTTGTATCGTCACGTGACGTGACGTGCACGCGTGCCCTCTAGTGACGGGCTGTGACCTTCCACGCTCTGGTCGGAACCACACCTCGTTGCACACGAGACGATTAGCCGATGTCGTCACCGGTTTACGCATTCCAGCCTCCGGCTCGTTACTTTTTGAACTCGCCTTATATTTTAAACTGATTACCTCTGATATAAAGTGTAATAGCTATGTAGTGATGAAACGATTAGGTCAACACAGGGAGGCATCAAACCAGGCAATAGACTAAAGACTCAAACAACAACAACAATAATTACAACAGCGTCTTAGGTATTGCATTCTATGCACTGTATTATCAGTAAGGCCCGGAAGTTGACGCAAAATCATATTTTTGCATGTTTAACCATATTTTGGTTATTGTGACACAATGCATCATTTTCCTCCTTTGCCTGTTTAAGTGCATATCTCTGCTTGGGAAGGGCGTATATTCTAATGTCCTATTGTTTTGAAGCGCTTTTGGTTACTTCATATTCTTAAAGTCGTATATTTTGCTTCGGACTCCGAGAGTCTATCACAGAATAATACTGACATTATTTTAATACCTAGTACGTTTGAGTCCTTTTTGAAAGTTAATCCGTCTGTTAGGTAGTCAGCCCGAAGGCTGGTTGGATCCTCAAAAAGTACCGCTGCTAGGTTATGTGGGTAGATATCCACAAAAACCCAAGGCAGACCTATATTGAGGCGTACTAGGCAAGTCGAGGAGTGAGGTAGTTTACCATCCCTTTCCTCACTTGCAAGTTAATATCAATTATTTTAATCAGCATTCACTACCGGTATGTAAATATTGTAAAAATATTTACGTTTGACCCTGACTATTATATGTCAGAAAACTGTACTATAATGAGGCTCATAACACTATTTTTCATTATGAAACAGTTTCTCCCACCAATCAGAGCTCAAGAAACAGTTGTTTGACCAATTAGATAATTAGATGCACTGAGTTCCACGGCCTTGTAATTTAAATTTCACTGCCTGGCCTAGTGTCATAGTAGGGTAATCGAGGAGGCCATGGTCAAATACAGGGTATTCTCTGCGTCCCATGCGCTCTGTTCAGTGCATAAAACTGGCAAAATCTCGACATATAATTATGAATATTTATGTTCGAACATAAAATAGTTATAATAATTATCGTCGAACATAAACAGTCGTATGCAACTCACCTATAATGGTAATTAAGACACTCGTATGGAAATTATAAATATAGGCTCGTTGCATAATGTACTATTATGTTCGACAATGTCAAATGTGAATATTATACGTCCGAAAAATGTATCATAATGATGGTCATTATAGTACTGTTTTTCATTATGATACAGTTTCTCCAGCCAATCAGAGCTCATTCATTGACCAATTAGGTAAGGATACCTTCACGCATGCGCTCAAAATCCAACATGTCGGACATGAACACAGCATCCTTCTATATAAATTACCAACATGGAAAGTGCACCGTCCATATGTTCGCGTAAATAAACTGGTGAATATGAGACAAGAAATTGCACTGTACCTTAATATCCCCAACTCCAATTTCTACACACCGCATTGCTTTCAAACGACTTCGGTGACAATTTGAATGAATGCTGGTGCTCATCGGCAGGCTGTGAACATGTGGCATTGCAAAGCACACAGAGCGCATGCGTCGGTCGGTCAGAGAACTTGGAAAACGGAGATATCAAAACCAGCGCTTGCACTCCGATCACAAAAATTGAAGTGACTGAATCTCAACAGATATTTATGAATATTTATGTTAAAAAATAATAATAAAGTTATAATATCGTCGAACATAAACAGTCGTATGCAACTCGCCTATAATGGTAATTAAGACACTCGTATGGAAATTTAAAAAAAAAACGCTTCGCTTGTTTTATTAACATACTCGTGTCTTAATTATTGCCATTATAGGCTCGTTGTATAATGTACTATTCCTACACCACACTACTATTTTTAGCCTATTTTCATTTATGAAAAATAGGCTTATGAGATCACATTTTGTCCGTGTGTGTGTATGTGTTTGCATGTGTGTGTGATGGATTTTTGTGTGCCCCCCTAATAACTTATAAACGGCTGGAGCGATTTCAATGAAACTCGGTAAGTACATAGCACTATTCCGGGCGACCCCGACCGTGCCCTTCAAATTTTGTTACGCCTCACCAATCCAACATGGCGGCTGTGCGAAATATTTCACCAGCATCCAATATATCCGAAACTATTACCGATATCACCCTGGAATTTTGTACGGTGATAAAGGGAACTACTAGAAGTTCACCTGTGAGACTTTTGAAAACCTGGTATCCACAAAACCAACATGGCGGCCAAGCGAATTTGCGACTTTTAAATAGACGTTTCTCGCGATTTAACAAACCAGACGCAATGAAACTTGGTACAGTAGCCTATATGTTTATACACATTGTAATGCACCGGCATCTAACTTGGTTCAATTGTTTACATAACCTCAAGATGCGGCTGTGCGAAATATTTCACCGGCATTCTATATCTCTGAAACTATTACCGGTATCACCATGAATTTTTTTACGGAGATAAAGGGTACTGCTGGAAGTTCATCTACGAGACTTTCAAAAACTGGTTAACTGCAAAACGAACATGGCGGCCAAGCGAAGTTGAAACAATTAAATAGACTTTTCTCGCGATGTAATGATCCAAACACAATGAAACTTGATACAGCAAATGTTTATACACATTGTAATGCACTGGTATCTAGTTTAGTTCAATTGATTATATAACGTCAAGATGGCGGCTGTGCGAATTTCGAAAATTAAGTTTTTATTTCTTGTATTCTAATCATGCGATCGAAATCAACATTTGAATAATGAACGTACACAATAATCATCTAATAGTACATAACTCGATGGCCTACATATATTAAAATCCAACATGGTGACCATCCGAAATATTTAGACGGTTCTCAATGTCTATTAATGTACTTCAGCAATTAAATTGAAATTTTGCAAGTGTATAGAGGCTATAAGCATAACCTGGTGAGCACAAATCCAACATGGCGGCGACGCGAATTGTAAATATTCAAATGGACGTTTTAAGTATCCCAGCGCAGTGAAACTTGATACGGTATATGCTTATACAAATTTTAATAGACTGGCATCTAATTCATTTAAATTATTTTCATAACCACAAGATGGCGGCTGAGCGAAATTTTATAAACCCGCTTTCATTTCTTGTGTCCTAATCATGCGATTGAAGTTTGAATAAAACACCTACACAATAATTTTCATGTAACAGTACTGCTTGTGTCTATGCATTCTGCGTGGACCTGAGAGGAATGTGCATCGCAGACTATGAGTAGTGGTGGTGACGAGTGATGAGGTTTCTCGGTCCTTGTGTGGTAACAGAAGCAAATACATTCTTCGGTGACTCACTCACTCATTCCCAACGCCACACTGGTTTCAGAAAAGACCCTATGTTAGGAGTATTGGAATAGACGAGAATGTCAGGTAACACTGTCAATTCTCGCCTGCTCCTACCCTGCCTCTGTCCTTCATCCAGCAAGTTCACATAGCTTAGACCCAGTAGTACATAAATCTAAGGCCTATAATATAAAAATGCAACATGGCAACCATCCAAAATATTTAGACGGTTCTCAATATCTATGAATCTATTACAGCAATCAAACTGACAATTTGTATGTTGATAGAGGCAATTGATATTAGTAGGAGATATGAAAATAGGCTATTTAGTTCTTCACGGAACTACTTGTTTAATCGGTTCGATTAATCGACTCAGGGGCGTATATAAGGGGGGACCCCGCCCCCCCCCCCCGAAATTTTTGTCATATTATTTGTTTATGAATTAAAACATTGAAAACTAATATCCTTATCATGTACTATTGTTACTAAGCGATGTATGGCAACGTTGCAAACAATGTACTATTGTTACTAAGCGATGTATGGCAACGTTGCAAACAATGTACTATTGTTACTAAGTGACGTATGGCAACGTTGCAAAGCAAGGCGAAGGTAGAGCGATGTAAACAGTGTGACAATCAGTTTGCTCTGATCTTATGTGTAGCAACATAACCTCTTATTACTCTCCAGTGCCTTCGCTCTTATGAACGAACAAAAGTTTTTCCCTAACTTTTATACCCTTCACAGACTTGTGGCAATTTTGCCTTTCTCTGTAGCTACTGGTACTGCCGAACGGAGTTTGAGTTGGTTGAAAACATACTTAAGAGATTCTACTTCTGAAAACAGACTCAACGGTCTAGAATTGTCATCTATTCACAGAGACATACATCTCTCTGACGATAAAGTTATGAACCGATTTGGTAATCCTTCAAGAATCCTTGACTTTATATTATAGTGTGAGTTGTAAATCTAAACAGTAACATTAATTCTTTCCATATAAACACTATCAAGTGAGCAAGATGATTGTATTAATAACAAGTAGCATAAAATGGTCTTAGTTGTGTTTGACATTAACCAAACATAAAACATCACAACAAATTGGTTGTAAAAGTGCTGCCAGACAGCCTTAAAACTCATCATTTTGCACCAAATTATACAAAAGTTTCCCGGGGAGAACCCCGGACCACCTATTCTTTGGGCCTATACCATGCCCCCTAACCCCTGGTTGGGCACCCCCCGAAATAAAACTCTATATACGCCCCTTAACCGACTAAAGCACATTCTATTTTTAGATTAATCGATTGAATCGGCAACTCCATTCATTTAATAGTGCACGAACTTCCGGGCCGTAATTATTATTGTATGTGTTTACTAATATTGTGATCAGCCTGTGTGAAATAATTAAATAAATATTGGGACGCTACAGTATATGCTGACCATGTGGCAGTGTTTATATGCCAGCCCCAGGCTAGAAGGTGCATGGCCGCGTTTCCTGTCTCATTTCCGGTCTCTGGAGCTCGTGCCTGGGGATAAGAACAAAGCCGGCCACTCCCACGCTGTGCTGGAGCGCGCTTCACAATCCCGTCGATTCCTATAACTTCCTCAGTGGGAGAAGGCGGCACACCCGAGTCGAATATCGTCAACCCGTAAAAGGACACGTTTGAGTTGGACCTACGATCAAAACATTCCTCTGTGAATTATCGAGATGTAGTTGGGCCCTTTGTCAGCAGGAGAGAGAAGTTTATTCATTTTTAGTCTATTTTCATTTATGAAAAAAATAGGCTTATGAGATCACCTATTGTTCGTGCGTGTGTGTGTGTGTGTGTGTGTGTGTGTGTGTGTGTGTGTGTGCGAAGAAAAATGAAATATTCAGGATTTAGATAGTAATGGAGTCTCTGAAAGTAAATTAGCCGATGAATACGTCTTGAGGTCAGGAAGAACCCTAACAACCAAAAGCAGAGAACCATTACAGACAGCACAATAATGTGGGTGAATTATCTCTGGAAATGTATTATAGCCTACTTTATAATGTTACTGAATTTTTGCCTACTTTTCACATTTGTATAAATGAGGAAAAAGTAGCCTTACGAGATCGATCCGGGCAAATGTGTGTGTGTGTGTCTGTCCTGTCTGTCTATCTGTCTGTGTATGTGTGTGTCCCTCCCCCCATATCAACTCCTAAACGGCTGCAGCTATCGAAACCAAATTTGGTATGAGTAAAGAGCTATGCCTGAATATCTCAAGGCCATATTTGAAAATTACGTCACTGCTACCAATTGCTGAAAAATCACAATTGAAAATTGAGGTCTATGTTAAATATCTCGGAAGATATGCATGGGAATTGTTCCAAAAATGACACACTTATAGATAATATTACCTCAGACAAATTTACACGAGCCCAAACATGAGAGTGTTGCCAACATGATTCTATGCCTGGTGATAGGTCCAATCTTTAAATGCATATAACTTCCATACTATCTATTGGACTTCAACCAAATTTGGTATGCCATTTGCGCACTGGAGCAGATATGAATATGCATTTTTTAGTGTCAACAGGGCTGCCAACTGTTGAAAATGCACTCTATTCATTTTTTCCTAATCTCAATATATCAGGAAATATGCACGCCAACAGCTCAGGAACTATTTGAGATATTAAAACGAGTATTTTTGGATTATCCGTGTATTCCGACTATCCGTGCCATTCAACCAGGTCATTAGCCCGGATAATCGAGATTGTTCCGTAAGGAGGTGGGGGTAGGCCTATTTCAAGGTTGCTGGTAGGCAAGTGCTGTCTGCATTCCATTGAGGGATCCGCTTAAAGCAGGCCACGCCAACTCGGGTGCTTCGCGAGCACCGGCCGGCACCGGCCGGCCCCGGCAAAAGCACCGGTGCTCTGCTGTAGGAGGGGAACGTGTAGTGACAGCGCCTAGCGAGTCGTGTTATTAGTTGAATGGAGCTGGGCAAATCAGCGCGCGCCAGACGGAGTACCGGTAAGAAAAGGAATAATAATACTTATTGTAATAATAATAATAATAATAATAATGCCAATTTTGAGTACAGACAGAAATAATAGTTTGATTGTGCTCCTGATTTTGAACTAATTCGCAGCATTCTTTGTTTATCTTTGGCATCGCTTTGAAGACACTACTTTTTTGATATTTGGAACAATCGTTTTGGCAGTTGCAATCCAAAGTATAGCTTCCAAGGGAGCATCAGACAAACTTGACCTTGTATTTATGTTGTCAATATTCATAATTGTGAATATTTGTTCACAAACGAACGTTGTTCTGAACATAGCAACAAATTTCAGGTCAAGGGCATGAATCCGCGGGATTCGAGGATTTTAGAGATGGAAAATTGTCCCAATATCCTTCTTGAAGCTGACTTTTAAAAAGCACTAGCTGCAATTTGAAACTTTCAATACGGTCACACATAGTACTAATTAATTTATTTTTGCCTTGCCTCGAGATATTTAAATCATTTAAATACTGAATACTGAAAAGTGTAAAGTGTTGTCAGTTTCATTGAAACGTAACCTCCTACCCAGGTTTAATTACTGTATCAAAAATGAAACGCTACGTAGAGTGTCAACCATTAAGGATCTAGGGGTGACAATCACTAATAATTTCTCGTTCGATGAACATATTTCAAAAATATGTCGTGAAAGTTTCCGGATCCTGGGATTTTTAAAAAGAAATTGTTTAAATTATTTTTCGGACATAACTCTATCCAAATTATTTAAGTCACTCATTCGGCCTAAATTAGAATACTGTAGTGTGATCTGGAATCCCTTTCACAGTAATAAAATTGACGCCATCGAACGTGTGCAAAAGAGATTTATTAAATGGCTCTGTTACAGGGGTGGACGACCGTACCATAGAGCTGAGTATGAGAGTTATTGCAACGTGTACAGTCTTCCTCCACTTAGCAGTCGGCGCACAGTGGGTGACGTGAGATTCCTTTGGAAGCTGGTAAATGGCGGAATTGACTCTAATCAGTTGCTAGCTGACTTGGGTTTTCACGTCCCTCAGAGAACCACCAGACGGAAGCACACGTTCGATGGGGTCAGATCGAGAATTAATGTGCACAAAAATTCATGTCTGATCCGGTTGCAGTCAACATACAGCTTGATGGAGAGTAGAAGTGCTACTGATATTCACTTCGACTCTCTATTAACTGTTATGAGAGATATCTCAAGTGGGCTGTAAAATAGTGTATTGCATATTGGGTTAATTTCTATTTGCGTTGATTGATTGAACATGTGGTCGAATGAATGGTTGATTGATTTTTTGATTGAATGTACGAGTGAATGAAGTAATGTATTTTTTGTTTGCTGTTATCTAGATCCTTGAATGTCGCTCTTGTATTACTTTCCCTAGTTTCTGAGCTTTGTCTTCTTATCTTTTATTTTATGTTTTTGCCTGTTTCTGTTTACTGTTGATAGTTTTTTTTCTGTAATAATTATTGTAATGTTTCTTGTACAAAGGGATTGCATGAATGAATGCTTGAGATAGGATGTTAGAGTGCGTGTCTGTATGGTTGTGGTTGCTGATTTATAATAGATTAGTGTATTGCTATTTTTGTACGCGTTTGTTGTTTTTGTTTTGTTTATAATTGTAAATTTTATTGTTAATTATTATATTGTCACTAGTGGAGTCTATCTGTCTGACAATAAAGAATACATACATACATACATACATACATACATACCCCGTGATGGGTCTGAAACCAGGACCTTAATACAACAAACCAGAAATATTTTTGACACATGGAAACGCCTATGTCTGAATGTGAAAAAGACGGAGTATCTGGAGTTAAACCCAAGCGACGGTACCATTCAAGTCGCTGGACAAAATCTGGTCTAGACAGAATGATTCAGGTACCTTGGATCTCGTCTTCAGAGCGATGGCAACTTCAGTGATGAAGTAAGAGCCAGGGTAAACTCAACCTGGTTGCGGTGGAAGAGGTCACGGGTGTGCTTTGCGACAAGAAAATGCCACTTCGTTTCAAATCCAAGATATATCGGACAGTGGTACGGCCAGTTGCGCTATATGGAGTTGAATGTCGACCATCCGACAAAATTTCAGAACGTCGCCTGCACGCCATGGAAATGAGATTGCTCCGTTGGACAATGGGCATCTCCCTTATTGACCATGTCAGAAACGACACAATTCGGGAGCAAATGGGTGTCACCCCAATTGTGGACAAAATGAGAGAGAAACGGCTCCGATGGTATGGCCATGCCCTGCGTGCAGCGCCTGATACTGTTAATAACTCTGTCCTTCATTTTGAGGTTGAAGGCCTACGCCCCAGAGGACGACCGAAGCAACGTTGGCAAGACACAAGAAATGGTGATTTAAAAATTACCGGCCTAAATCCACCTGACGCACGAAACCGGACAAAATGGAGGTCAATGACCAAAAAAAGTGGACCCTGCACCAGCGGGACAACGCTAGGAAGATGAAGAAGATGAAGAAGAAGAAGAAGAAGAATATATGGTACATATGTGAGAATGGAGCATGGAGAATAAGAACTAACTCGGAGATATACGAACTTTATAAGAACCCATCAATCTCGACAGACAAGGGCGAGAGGATTACGCTGTCTGGGACATGTGCAGAGAATGGAGGAACAGCGAGTACCAAGGAAGGTGTAATTTACGAACACAGAGGGTAGCGGTTCAGTGGGGAGACCGAGATTACGATGGTTGGATGATGTAGAGTCGGCTCTGAGAAGGCTGGGAGTCCGGAGAAGATATGTGGTCGGCAAGGCCCAGCCCCTACATGGGCTGTAGCATCGGATAAGTAAGTACAGTAAAACCTCTCTAAAACACCACCCCTATTAAAGACAGATTTTTCGTGGAACCTATTTAAAACCTCATAACAATGCATTCGTTACCTCTATTTAAGGACCACCCCTCTCCCACGACCAAAGACCAGGCATTTTCTCAGTCTGACCTCTTTCAAAACACCACTTCTCGTCTGCCTTCCCATTGGAGAAGGTGGTGAGGGTGATGATGTAAACAATGGTTCTGTTGGCACAGAAGTGCGTCAGCATACAATGTCATTAGAAAAAGTGTTATGTGGCGTATAATAAAATACAAAAAAAGGCTCTCCTAGAAGATTGTTCGAACCCAGAACAAATTAATGGACTTTCTAACTCACTAAGAGATATTCTAGAAAGTGAAATTGTTAAAGAAAAGATGCGCTAATCTGAAACAGAGATCAATTCGTGACTTTTTTAAATGGCATAGCCCAGAAAATAACTAATTGTGATTAATGCGTACTAAATGTGAACCAATGCAGATAAATTGTAATCAAGTAGGCTATGTGTTCCAACTGTACTTGATTAATAACGCAGTATAATATTTTTAATGCCTACCCCTATTAAGAGACCACCCCTCTAAGAGACCAGTTTTCCTTAGAAACGTCACTGGTCTCTTAATAGAGGTTTCACTGTAAGTAAGTAAATACCCCGTGATGTCTTTCGTGAAAGCGAGGTCAGCGATTCATTGCCCATCATCCAAGTCTGACTGTGGAGAATGAGGGGAGGGAGGGGAAAAGCACCGGTGCCCCTTAAAACAACAATTATCATCATCTTGTCCTCGACCCTTCCTTCCATAAATAAGCTTGCTTTTCCTGGGGTCTTAGTATGTGTCCTACCAACCTATCTCTTCTCTTCATTATCAGTCGCCTTAAACATCTCTCCTCTCCCACTCGCCTTAATACCTCTTCATTTGTTACCCTATCTACCCACCTGGTCTTCATCACTCTCCTGTAACACCACATTTCAAACTCTTCAATTCTCCTCTTTCCTGCTGCACCAATAGTCCAAGTTTCACTTCCATAGAGCGCCACGCTCCAGACAAAGGCTTTCAAAAATGACTTCCTAATACCTAAATCTATATTCCTTTTCTGTAGAAATGCTTTCCTTGCCTGAGCCTTTTTATATTCTCATTGCTTCGTCCATCACTGGTTATATACTTGCCTCGGTGGGTGAGTGGTTATCGTGTTGGATTACTAACCCTAAGCTTGCAGGTTCTCTCCTGGCCGTTGTACGTACGCATGACATACGATGTTGGCATGTTAAAGAACCCATTTGAATTCAGTAGGCCGTGTTCATAATGGCAAATTTAATCTCGGGATTTTCCGCCAACACAAAGTTTCTCATTTCTCTATTAGAAAGCGCTATAGTGTCAAGAAGCTTAGATATCTAACCTCCTTGACTTTCATATTACTTCAAGGAACAACAAACTTCGACATACAAGCTACCCTCTGGGTGTCAAAGAACAAAGCTGGCACCCAGCACCCGAGCCATACGATATTATTATTATTATTATTATTATTATTATTATTATTATTATTAGACTATCATTATCACTGGTTATTTTTCTTCCTAAGTAACAGAAGTCTCCTAGTTCCTTTAGCTTTCCACCTGTCAATTTGATGTCCACAAACTGTAAGCGGTAGGATTATGGGGATGAAAGTCTTGCGACTGGGTATCTGTTAGCCGTCACGGCTATACCCCGAGTCTTACCATTCCATTTGCCCGGAGGGAGCGTGGAAAACTTGGGGAGGAGACTGCACTCAGGATGGTCACCGAGTTGTGATACCATAAGCGACCTAATGCACACGGCAACACTGCGTGCGGTGAAGGGAAGTGACAAACGGCGTGGCAAACCGTATCGCAATAAAATGAATGCTATCAGCTCATTATCTTGCAGACGCTGACTGCAAATTCTTTTTTTTTAAATACTCAACTAGGTCACGCTCCATTCCAGAGAGTCGGTAAGCTTCGTGCCGCATTGTCATGCGTGCTTTGTTTTGGGTGACGTCATGATACAACAAACAGGACCTGTGATGACATCACGCTAAGTGCCCACGCGCCAACTAGCGGTATGTGCGAGTGACGTGTTCCATGTGTTATATGAATACTGTATTATGAGTGATCATGGACCACAGCACAATGATTACCGTAGTATATTTTGATTAGTGCCGCGAAGGTTACAACTGGGCGTATAGAGGTTTCCTGACGTAGTGCACCTAGACGAAAGACACGCCAATAACCTAGAAGAAATCAAGTAGTTCCGTAGTTAGAGAAAAATTAAACGATACCCATTCTCCATACGGCCGTGTGGGATATTATGTTTGTTTATTAATTCGTTTATTCGCCAATTTTATATTTGTGTGTTTAATTATTATTTATTTAGTTTTATTTATTTCTTTTATATGTGTTTATTATTATTATTATTAATATATGATACAGCCACCTGACTACAAATACACAACAACCGTTCAGGTTTTCTTCTTTAAGGTGTTTCTTCCTTGTCGTTTAGCTTCTTGCCGAAGATCTTTCAGCCTCTGGCTCCTTCTCAATCGTTCTTCGGCTGAAAGCGTGGGGGCATCCTTCCTGTCCTGTCCCAGACTTCGTTCGGTCCAATGTTTGCCCTTTTAAGTTCTCATGGACTTCCTGAAGCCATGGAGGTTGCACCTTTCATTTCTACTGAAGGTTGAGAATTTTGTTAACCATTCTCTCGGTTCCCAATCGTTTAATATGTCCATAGAACATCAACCTCCTCTTTCTCATGCAGACAGAAATCCCATCAAACTTGTCATCGAGTTCTTGGTTTGACCTCAGGTGAAATTTGTATCCATCTCCAGGTAGCTTCTTGGGACCTAGAATTTTCCGGAAGATCTTAATTTGCTTTTTCTCAATTTCAACAGTTTTCGTGCTTGATAAGGTTTCTGCCGCATACATGCACTCTGGGAACTGTGCAATAATGCCTGTACTTGGCCTGATATGAGAGGGATTCGGACTTATATGTATTGATGCAAAGTCTCAATGCCATATCCCTTTTCCTAGCCCTTATTTCAATGGCTGCTTCCTCGTTACCATTTGGAGTCAAAATTTCTCCCAAATACTTGAGTTTATAACTCCTCAAAATGGTCCCATACTTGATATTCATTTATTTGTCCAAATGTATTACCCCCAGGGGCTCACATCTAGTGGGACGTGGGTTGGCGACCATGGGACCCCAGCTGAGTCCGGCATTGCTTCCACTTACTTGTGACGGGCTCCTCTCTATCATCTTTCCTATCGACCTCCCTTGGTCAACTCCTGATCTTTTCCGATCCCGACGGTATTAGGGTATCCGAGTCCCAGGGAGTCTTTCACTTTCCCGCCTTAATTGACCCTGGCGTCATCTTTTCTGATACCCTCATTCTTCGAGGGGTCAGCCTTTTTCTGTTCTCTTTATATCTCCTGCCTTCTGCTCAAGGCCCTCAAGGAGGTAGGGTGTGTGTAGCCCCACCATTTCTGGTGTACCCTGGATAGTGCTACACCCTCAAGGGCTCAGGGATGTCAGTTCGGGAGTTGGCGACCCCAAGGGGTTCCTGAGCTGGGTCCAATCCCCCCCCCCTTTTTTTTTATCCATTACCTCTGGGGTGGCCCTCTCCTCTTTCACTTTCCTATCTGCCTTTCATGTCTCTACTTCCTTCCCAGTCACTCAATCCGCATTCTTCAAGGGTTGAGGGCATTTCTTTTCCACCTGTCCTTTATTTGCCTTATTCTCCTTTTGTTTTCCATTTCTTCTTCTAGTATATAAGTTAGTAGTTTTAGTTCACATTTTCATTATCATCTTCACGATCACCCAAACCATTAGGGGCCAATAACCTAGATGTTAGGCCCCTTAAAACAACAATCATCATCATTATCATCCAAATTTATTTACTCTGTTTTCTCAAAAGAGATTTGTTTATTTTATATTAATGAATTCATTGATCATTTACCTACCGTGGGTAGAAGAAAGGACTCGAAGAGCAAACAGGAAAGTGGCGAGGAATGGCGCTCATTAAATGATACGACACAAAGCACGTGTCCACTGACCTTGACACGTGGGCACCCCTCATTAAGAAAATTGTTCACTCCGCCACAGACAAATAAACTACGTGTGGCACAATAGCAGACTGATAAAGGCAGCGCTGGACTGCGATTTCCATTAAGTCCGCTTCTTCTGTAAATAGCACATAGAGTACTTGTGTTTGCCGACCACAGACAGAGACGAGAGGGATACTTTTGTATATTTACTTGTTATTTAACTGACGAGTCGCCTTCTGCGGTCTCGAGATATTCAAGTTCTCCTACTTTCATCCGGTGACCCAAAGTTCGAGCCGCACGGTGCAGACAGTGTGTCTCAGAATAACAGGTGTGCGTCCCCTCCATTACGGTACGTCCTCACTTCCTCACGTGTAGAGGTCAATTAGCAGGCGACGAATCTATTTTGCAGGTAACGTAGCAAGAAAACCGAACGTATTGTTCATGAAATATTATTTTGCATTAATTAAATTGCTTGTCATATGATGATGATGATAATAAATTGTTGTTTTAAGGGGCCTAACATCTAGGTTATTGGCCCCTTGAAGATGAAAATGAAATGCAAACTTAAAAACTAAAACTAACTTCTAACCTACATACTAGAAGAAGAAATGGAAAACTAAACGAGAATAAGGCAAATAAAGGACAGGAGGAAAAGAAATGCCCTCAACCCTCGAAGAATATGGATTGAGGGACTTGGAAGGAAGGAAAGAAGGAGAGCCATAAAAGGCAAATAGGAAAGTGAAAGAGGAGAGGGTCTCCCCCCCCCCCCCCCCCACAGGTAAGGGACAAAAGGGGGAAACCGGACCCAGTTCAGGAATCCCTCGGGGTCGCCAACTCCCGAACTCACCAGCCGTGAGCCCCTGAGGGTGTAGCAATTTCCAGGGTGCACCAGTAGTGGTGGGGCTACACACACCCAGCCTCCTTGAGGGCCATGAGCAGAAGGCTGGATATAACAGGGAAAGAAAAAGAAGGCTGACCCCTCGCAGAAGGAGGGAATCAGAAAAGATGAGACAAGGACCAATTAAGGCGGGAAATGAAGAGAGTCCCTATGCCTCGGATACCCTAATACCGTCGGGGTCGGAAGAGAACAAGAGTTGACCAAGTGAGGTCGACAGGAAAGAAGACTGAGAGGAGCCCGGCACAAGTAAGTGGAACCAATGCCGGACTCGGCTGGGGTCCCGTGGTCGCCAACCCACGTCCCACTAGATGTGAGCCCCTGGGGGGGGCGGCTTGGAAAGAGTGACAAAACGTTTCATTTCAAAATAATTATGCTCACGGTAACACTGGACTGTTTCACGCACAAAATGTATAGTCATTGATGTACAGGTCTCCCTTCCTATGCAAAAGGTAAAAAGACAACATATTTCCGCTGTGCCAAGTATCACACAATAACAGCTTTACTAATAAATAAGTAATAACCCCTGTCACCTAGGCCTACCAAGCGACCGCTGCCCAGCCATTTGACCTGCAGATATTGGGGTGACGTGTGCATGTTGGCTGACACACAATGATTATTGCTGTTCTCATTTTGTTTGTGTACGTTAACAATCTTGTTACAATTAGCCGCAAATGAGCGTGTTACAGACAAGCGTAAACAACTTCTGAAATTCTCATCTGAAATGCCTGCTCGGAACCTCGGTTTGGTACGTTTTAATATCGAAAAAAACATATTTCACATACATAGGTAGAACCGAACATACTCATAAGTTTGGCGACCTCGTGATGAAGGCGAGGAAATTCTTTATGGGGAAACAGATACTTCCCTCCCATAATGCGCGTGCACTGTTGCGACCAGCACCACGCCTAACACGACTCTGCACTGTGCATTCACAGGTGTGCAGCTGTGCGACTTTGCACAGTGTGAAGTACTCTGGATGCTGCTGACTAATGGCCGATGGTTCTCGACCAATAGTATATTTGCTCTGTCAGTACACGTGGATTCCAGAGTCCGTTCCAGGCTGCTGGCCTGCTTGTCAGGTCCCCAATGTTGCACACGTGGTGTAGTGGCTAACATAGTTGGCTGTCGCCCCGGAGGTCCGGGTTCGATTTTCAGCTCTGCCAAGACATTGAATTCTGGTCTGAGGGTTGGAATGGAGTTACTGAGAAGAGGTGGATTCGATTTCTAATTAAGCCATCCTGGAAGTGGTTTGTCGTAGTTTCCCATTTCTACTCCAGGCAAATACCGGGAGGATTCCCAACATAAGACCACAGCCGCCTCAATACCAATGCGGACCTTAATTACATACGCTGCTACATACACCACAATAACGCAGGTTATCAGACAAATCTTATTTTTTTAATATATAATTAATACACACACAGGTACACGGGGCTGAATGAATGCCATATCCACGTCCCTGAACTAGAACAACAATACAACTTCGGGGTCGTAGTTGGTAGCATGCTGAACTGCTATGCCCAAGATCGCGGGTTCAAACCCGATCGAAGTTGTCGGATTTTTAATAGAGTTAAAATACGTTAAACTCGGAGGGGAAGTGTTGATATCGCGCCAGGAGATGTCAGTTTGGTTTGAACTGCAGATCTCTACCCGCTCACTGCGTATTGCGCATTCCAAAAACATTAAGTGGGTCACTACTTGCTTCACTCACTCAGCACATTCCTTCTTTCACTGGTTCCATGTCGTCTGCTGCGACAACAACCATTGGCTGGTGGGAAGCCAATATATTTAGGTTTGTATAGTCATTGACTGCAAGACGCGGTACCCCGATGTAAGTATAAGAGATTCGTCACTATGGTTATAGAATTTCCGAGAGAGAGCACCGCCTGAGGCAATGGATTGTACTTGCAAGTTTGGCAACATAAAAAGCAAAAATCCATATGAATGTAGCCTTTATTACACGTAATTGAACAGTATGTTCTGCGATGAGTTATTGATTATTGATGAAAATAACACAAACATAACTGTGCATTTCGCTAGGCGCTGAAATATACGTCCAGGTCGAAAAATAATACATTTTGATTTATATCAATGTTGACAATAGATGTGTCACGAAGGACACAGTTATGCCGTTGTAGAGCTCAATTCACATTGAGGCTAATTAATGCAGAATTGTTGGGATATTCGATGAATATAAAGAAACTGTCCAAATGCACACACTACATTGCCGTAACCTCACTTTTGCCTAGCATGCCGGCTGCCACCCACCCCTCCCCGTAGCCCTAAACCACAAATGTTATTGCAACGCAAAGGAGAATGGTTAAGAAAACAAACAAGAGATGAAATGCACACATTTATTCTCTAAAAATTTTTATTAGTTTTACACAGGGTCAACACCAGGAAGATGAAAATTGCCGTATTGTTCTTACTATCATTATAATTCTTACATCCCGGTGCTTGGCAATTTTTCCTCCCTTGCTGGGGCATGATTGAATCTCAATTCAATTCAAATAAACAATCAAAATACTGAACAAATCACCGGGTGAGTTAGCCGTGGTCGTTACGGCATGACTGTTGGCAGTCACTCACATCCGGGAGGCGAGGAGGTTCGAATCCCCCCGCTGGCAACCTTGAAGATGGTCTTCTGTGGTTTCCCATCTTCCTTCCAGGCAAATGCCGGAGTTGGTCCCTAACTATAGGCCACAGCCGCTACCTTCCAACTCCTCGTCCTTACCTTCCAACTTTCCTTCCCAACGGTACTTGTAGCTCACCCATTGGGTGTCCGTCTCGAAGCAGCTACAAAACTGGCGAGCCGAACATGTCCTCGGACACTCCCTGCACTAAAAGCCATACGCTAAAAAAAAACTGAACAAATCAAAACACCCAACAACACCACGAGGAAAATCAATCAAAACAGACTATTCCCGCTTTCGCCAATCGGTTTGATATGAGCGTTCATGAGTGCCAACTACGGAACCTTGGTGCTAAAATTATTTCTTCATTGGTTGGCAGAACATCCAGAGCACAGCTTTACCGCGACCCACGCGCTCCCTATTAACTGTCGCAGCCATCTCCTGGCGCGATGACATTAAAGCCGGCGGGCCCATGTCATAGATTTATGGCATGTAAAAGAACCTTCCACTACAATTGGTAGTGTGTAGCTAAATTTTTAGGTTATTTGGTTAGAAACGCTCGATCAAGTTCCAACGTTCGCCGCTAGGTGTCAGTGACGGTGGCATCTCTGATAGGCAAAGTTGGGACTACTTGAAATGGAACTTGATGGGAGCCGTCGGGCGTTCAATTAAAATACCCTGCTGCAGTATGGCCATTGGCTGCGATTCAAATACATAATAATTATAGTCTAGAATAAAATCATCTTATAATGCACGAAGTTAAGATTCAAGGGAAATAATATTAATATTAAAAACAAGTAGTTTCATGAAGAACAGTTCAGCCTATTTTCATATATCTTACTTATGTTAATTTGGCGGCTTCGGTGGCGTGGCTGAAGTCGTCGGATTTTTAAGAGCGTTAAAATCCCCCAGTATGCCTTCCAAGGAAGTAAAGCCGGCGGTCCCATGTCATAGATTTATGGCATGTTAAAAAAAACTCCCACTAATTATACCTGGATGAAGCTAAATTATATATAGCTTAAACATTTGACTAACGTTCTTAGGTTCCTACGTTCGTCGTCAAGAGCCGACTGCGGTGGCATCTGGTAACTAAGTTCTGAACTAGTTGGTCGTTGACGGTGGCATTTGGCGGCAAAAGTAGGAACTACTTGGAAAAATTGAATGTCTGCAGTCCTTACTTGAATTAGAACAGATACACACACTAATACAGTCATCAAAATTAACACCGGTTATCAGACAGATTCTACACACACCCAAAGTACACGGGGCTACATGACCGTGTTGTCGCAGCCCCTAAACTTAGAAACCAAACAACCAACCTCTATGAACATAAAATATTTCAGTTTGATTGCTGTAATGGATTCGTAGATATTGAGAACCGTCAAAATATTTTGGATGCTCACCATGTTGAATTTTAATATATTGAACCCTTATTGATCTGCGATCAATAAGTATTCATAATTTATTATTATTATTACTGCAGCCCAGACAGTACTTGTGGAAGTTGACGAGAATAAAGGCAAGGTAGCGTGTCGCAATGATTGCCACAGAGGTTGAGCTTGTAGCTATTCTTGAAGAACGGCCTGGTAAACTGAGTTCAAGGCCAAATTGTGTAACATCTTGCACTAGAATTGGAATGATAAAGGGATGGTCACGAGTTACTTACAACCGACCTACGATTGAATCACCCAATCAGGAGAGACCACGCCAATATCACGCGATGGAAGGCGTCAGTGGTAAAAAGCGCGCGGAATTGATTATCTAAAGAACCGCCGATCGGAATAATCTCCGCACGAGTGCGATGAGACGTTTGAAGTATTTGATGAAGATTGACACTAGTCCCATCTGTGTGAGATGAAAACTCTGGAATTTTTTTCTAAATCCACCCCACTCTTCCGTACCCTCTCAGTTTCTAATAAATTGTTCGACGAGAAGCTGTTCGATGTCTTTCCGTTCGTGAGCTCTGTGAGCTAACTTCACGCCCGTTTGAGTAACGATTTTAACGCTCTAATTATTCGAAGTTATTTTATTTGTGAGCTCTGATGAGCTAAATTCACGCTAGATTGCGTAGCAATTTTTAACGCTCTTAATTATTTGAAATCAATTACTTTGTGAGCTCTGTAAGCTAAATTCACGCCAGCGTGCGTGGTGATTTGAAACTTGTAATATTTATCTTAAAGACAACTATTTTCAGCTCTTAGGGGCAAGACTTGTAACATTCTAATTAGCGATCACCCGAGCGAAGGTCATGCAGAGCAGAGCAGGGATTACCGAGCGTGATAGCGACTGTGAGTCAGTCAGACTTTAAAACTTGTATTGTCGAGCCAGTGACGTTGGACTCGAAGTATGTATTTCATGTATATTTTTAAGTGTATTTTTCATGTGTGTATTGCGCGTGTGTGAGCGATATTTAGGGAAAGTCTTCGTAATTAATCGCATAGGACTATTTGTGGGCGAATTTAGCAACCCACAAGCGATTATAGCCAGGTCAAATTATAATATCATTGAACTTTTCTTCCAAGGAGACTACATCAAGATGTAAAACGTGTGGTCAGGAGTTGGGATGATGCCCGACGCTTCAACGAAGACGACTATGGAGTGCTAACTTTTCCATAGGGAAATGGGCTGAGATGGATGTCATAATGTTCTGCAAGCTGAGACGGTGATGTACAACAATTGATTATTCAATTATGTAGTTAGATTGGCGGGGGAACTTTTGTAAATAGTTCATTTTTCTTTTTCTTGTGTTAGAGTGTTTTTTTTTGTACCGGCACTAATTGTTTTAAATGTACGTTGGCGCGTGGCCAATGTGTTTGTCGTATATTTGTTTTTCTTGGAGTCATATTTAATGTGCACGGCGCGTGTACGTGATTTTTTATCCATGCAAATGCGAAACCCGTTACATTCGATAAGTGGTGCTTTATTAAAGTTCATATTTTTGATAGGATAGGGAGGTAATTACTGTAAGATGTTTGCTGAACAGGTTATTATTCATATTAGGGTTGCCAAGTGCAACGATTTAAGATCTAATTGTAGAACACCTTAGTTCTAATTTGATAGATTTTTTTTGAGTCCTTTTCAGGTTAATTAGTCACGGCGTAGAACGGTGGCGCCAACAAGTGGAAAATATTTATGTCTTTATATTTCAGGGTCTGTCAAACCCATACGTGTGATTCTGTGTGTGTTATTGTGTCAGGTGTGTGTGTTGATTCTACGTGAAGAGGGGTAGAGGTCCTACCGCCCTCATATTTCGTTGTTGTTGTATTTTTGATGGAAAGGCAGGGTGCTCTAGGGAGACCGCTGTTCCTTGTCCATTATGCTGATCCTTGGATTTCCTTGTGGAAATGCCGGGATATTTTGTTCTGACACACACACACGTATTATTGTGCTTTGGGGCACGCTTCTTCGATACACACGTGGGTTGACAGATATGCAGATTTCCACAAATCGCCCGTCTCGCCTGGTGACTTATTTTTGATAGGCAGTCCTGTTGTTCCGACTGGCCCCTTTAAGCTTTCATGTAGCAAACCTGTTCATTGTGATGGTTTATTTCGAACCATAATTAATTGGGGAGTTCGCCATGTGTGTGACGGATTGTTGCATGTTGTATGGATAGATTTTGTGTTAATAATGTAAATGTTGGCTTTGAGCCTATTGATGTGTTTATGACTCAATTCATGTAATTTTTGTATGTCACACCTGTGTGGTGTAGTGGTAGTGTACTTGTAAATTTGACGGTGGTCATATGTGTATTTCTTTTATTTGGTCACGTGTTAACTTACTTGTGTTGATTTGTGTGAGAAGTCCTAAGTTTTTAGGCAGTAATGTTTTTGCTACGGCAGTTTGATTCCAATTTCATATGGATATTCTTGTGTTGTTTATTTTAAGTATAGGAAGTGTCGGTTTAGTTTTAAGTGTTGTATAGTTGTTCCCCGCGTCTGTCTAGCTGTAAGCAATGTGGATTCGTCGTCTGAACGTTTTTTCTGGATGATGACGAATCATGCATTCGATTGTACACATCGTGAAGCATGCAGAACGGCACACGCGCATACATTGTCACTTTTGTTGATTTTCTTGGGGACACTTGGTCCGTGTATTAATCTCTCCAGAGATTTGGCCTAGTTTTGGCATGTTTAATTTATTAAGTGGGAGTCATATGGGAGTTTGTTTTGTTAATTCTTTGTATAGTTAGGTGATTTGTTATTAAATTCATTTGTTTTAACCCTGGCTTCACTTTTTCCTGCATGTTATTTTGTTATATGTTACCCTGCATGTTAATGAAGCGCTTTAACAACAACTTACGATATGGACTGTTACACCCCCCGAAACTGAGTCTCATGAGCTTCTTTGCAAGGGTTCAATATGAAGGCCTTGAGTTATGTACTATTAGATGAGGATTGTTGTGTACGTTCAATATTCAAACGTTGATTTCGATCGCATGATTAGAACACAAGAAATAGAAACTTAATCTTAAAATTTCGCACAGCCGCCATCTTGAGTTTATGTAAACAATCGATCAAATTTAGATGCCAGTGCATTGCAATTTGTATAATCATTTGCTGTACCAAGTTTCACTGCGTTCGGATGTTTAAATCACGAGAAAAGTCTATTTAAAAGTCTCAACTTCGCTTGGCCGCCATGTTGGTTTTGTAGTTACCTGGTTTTCATAAGTCACATAGGTGAACTTCTAGTAGTTCCCTTTATCACCGTACAAACTTTCAGGGTGATACCGGTAATAGTTTTGGAGATATTGAATGCTGGTGAAATATTTCGCACAGCCGCCATGTTGGATTGATAACACGTAATAAAATTTGAAGGGCACGGTCGGGTCCGGCCAAAATGGCACTAGGACATTAAAGAGTTTCAATGAAATCACTCCAGCCGTTTAGACGTTATTAAAGGACACATACACACACATACTCACAGACACACAGACAAAGGGTGATCTCATAAGCCTTTTTTTTTCATAAAATGAAAATAGGCTAAAAATAATAATAATAAGTAACTTAACATAGCAAAACTCTTGCAAATCATTGCGATGTTCGAGATTTTTAATAATTACCTCCTCTCCCTCTGGAATGTAGCACAACACCAATTACCAAAAGTCAAGTACACATGCTCTTCGAAGCCGTTAAATGAAACAAGAACCATTACGTAACAATGAAGTACACGAGAACTACTAAAATTAGTCATATTAGAGATAAGATTCTTGCCCTTATCCGGAGAATAGTACGATTCGATTTCTCACATACTAAAAAAAGTTAAGAGTGATCTCCTACCCTCACCATTTCCACCCCATTTTGCCCATTAACAAATTATACCGAGTCTTGACTGGTTATATTTTCTATACATTTATCGTGTCTACAAGAAAGTGATATATATAGGCCTATATAAAAATTAAAATACGGGATAGTTTGTATGTATGTCTCCTATGCGTTCATATACCATACATCCGATTATGAAATTTGGGCGAGTTGTTGTGTGCACTGCAGGGAAGATTTCTGGCTACAAATTATTTATGTAACACAAAAGGGTGAGGGACTTAACAGAAATCTTTAAATCCCTCAGTAACCCAATTGCACAATCTGTAGCCTATAGGCCTACTTATCACACCGCAATGCCAGGTGTGCGAATGGCTTGCTGATTCATCGCGAGGGGATATGAGGAGACTGTTATCTGGTATTGCTGTCTATTCCAATACAGTTCACATTACGGTTTTCGGCCGGGGGTTCGTTGTTATTATCTTCCTTTCTGTCTTTGATTGGCATTGCAACGCAAGCCGGGAAATTCAGTGTGGCCAATTTGGTGTTTTTAGCACCAGATCTGGTGTTACTGAAGTTCGTCTGGTGCCAGAAATGTTCTAATAGCGCCATAGCAAAATACTGGTGTTATTTCAATAAAACCAGTGCCAAATCTGGTGCTTAACGGTTTTTTCAAAATTGTCTCCTATGACAAATAAGTAAATCCTGGAAACCATGTAACAGTTTTAATAAAGTTAATCAATTAAGATAGGCAATGTTCAGACTTACACATGTCAAGGTCAACTCTCCGGCAGGGGAAGTCCCTGAAATTCTCATTCTAGTGCATAGGTGGTAAGTAAGCGCAACATGCAAGTGCACTTGTACAAAGAATTTTCCCAGCTCCCAGGAAATTTCCCAGTTTCATGCGAAGGCAATTTATGTACTTTCGCTCCCTCACTCTAATGCAGATGTAGGGAGAGTGTTTAGCGAAGTTTAATTGGTGAAAACAAAGCCAAAGAAATCGAATGAAAGTTCAAAAATTGCATTCCATTCTGTGTGTTCGATTTGGACTAAAACAGAGGGTAAATGCTATCACGACTACGAACTTCCGAAGGATATAATAGTGGCCAAAATTGGAAGTATGCAGAGCTACAGCAGTACTACACCTTCCTGCTCTAAAGATGTCTTAGCGGTAGCAGGTTCCGCAAGTGAAGAAGACGATTTTTAATGAAAGAAATGTAAGTAAAAAGCCATTTATATATTTATAATTTTTGGTGTTATTCTATTCTTTTGAATCATGGAGTCCAGCTGGTGCCTTTCTTCTGTTTTAAAGCGTAGGGTTTAGTTCTTTCCCATTTCAAGATGTGGCAACTCTGCCGGGAATAACTAGTATATAATATATAAATTATGTATAAACTTTCATAATGACTGTGGTTTGGGGGCCTCGGAAATGTGAAACGCTAAGATATGTCAAAAATTCCCGCTATCCGTAGCATGGTGCCCATTGCCATGGATAGCTTTCTCATGAGATCTACCTAAAAGGGGAAAACGCACCCAGCTCAGTCATCCCTTGGGGTCGCCAACTCCCGAACTCCCCAGCCGTGAGGCCTTGAGGGTGTAGCATTATCGAGGGTGCATCTTAAGTGGTGATGCTACACAAACCCTGCCTCCTTTAGGGCTGTCTGAGGAAAGAGATACAATAGGTTGGTTGGTTCCGGGCTGCGACAACGTGGTCATGTACAATAGCCCCATGTGCCTTGGGTGTGTGTAGAATCTGTCTGATAACTGGTGTTAATTGTGATGACTGTATTAGTGTGTGTATCTGTTTTTAATTCAAGTAAAGACTGCAGACGATATTATCAAGTAGTTCCTACTTTCGCTACCAAATTCTACCGTCCACGATACCTAGCTATGAACTTGGCTACTACTATAGTGCGGGACAAACCATTGCAAGCCTGAAGGTCAGCGGGTCCTCCGCTCCGCTCTTCTCCCCGCGCCTGGCGGTGTTGCCATGCTATTGTGCCATACCTTCAGCCGCGTGCTGGATTCGAGAACGTACAGGGCAACACCGCACCGACTACCCGTCCCTTCAGGCTTGCAATGGTTTGTCCCGCACTATAGATGCCATCGCAACTAGTTCTAGCAACTGGTGACGAACGTTGGAACTTAAGAGCATTAATCACACCTAACTTACAACGTTTGCTTCAAACAAGTTTAGTTAGTGGGAGGTTCCGTCGGCTTTTCTTCCCCTCCGAAGGAAGGCATACTGAGTGATTTTTAACGTTCTTAAAAATCTGACGACTTCGGCCGGGTTTGAACCCGCGACCTTGGGCATAGAAGCTCAGCATGCTCAGCCGTCATAGGAGCTGCAAAAATATAAAAGAAGAGTTCAGATCCATCGAAGAATGAGGATCAGCAAAGATGAGACAGGGCCAATTAAGGCGGGAAAGTGAAAGATATCCTAATAACGTCGGGGACGGAAGAGAACAAAAGTTAAACAAGGGAGGTCGATAAGAAAGATGACAGAGGGGAGTCGGGTAGAAGTAAGAGGAAACACTGCCGAGTGTGGTGCAGTCCCGTGGTCACCAAGCCACGTCCCTGGGGGCCCATACACTGTGAAGCATCGAATCATGGATAAATCTATTAGGCCAGGATGATGAACACTTGTTGCCTTCGTAACCATAAAAGGACGCCTGGATGACGAACACTTGTTGCCTTCGTAACCATAAAAGGACGCCTGGATGACGAACACTTGTTGCCTTCGTAACTATAAAAGGACGCCTGGATGACGAACACTTGTTGCCTTCGTAACCATAAAAGGACGCCTGGATGACGAACACTTGTTGCCTTCGTAACCATAAAAGGACGCCTGGATGACGAACACTTGTTGCCTTCGTAACCATAAAAGGACGCCTGGATGACGAACACTTGTTGCCTTCGTAACTATAAAAGGACGCCTGGATGACGAACACTTGTTGCCTTCGTAACCATAAAAGGACGCCTGGATGATGAACACTTGTTGTCATGGTAACTATAAAAGGACGCCTGGATGACGAACACTTGTTGCCTTCGTAACCATAAACGGACGCCTGGATGACGAACACTTGTTGCCATGGTAACTATAAAAGGAGGCCTGGATGACGAACAATGTTGCCATGGTAACTACAATAGCTGTCCCCTCTTATTCTTTTCTACAGCGTTTGTCCTGCCTATTGGCAGGGTCCGCTACATGGATTCGATGTCTCCATTTAGTTCTGTCCTGGGCCTTGTCAAGGTGGAGATTGACGCTCTTCAGATCTTTGTGAAGGGTATCGGCCCATCGCTGTTTTGGTCGTCCTTTTGGTCTATTATCGGTGACATGTAACCCGTCTTTGCTATAGTGTCAGGTCAGCCCCTGTCCTCAGCACATACCTACATATCCATATTAAAACACGTCAATATGTGATTTGAACGTTTCGCGATTCTGCCATCACATGGCGGTTTCGGAGGTGTATTATAGCATGCCGAGCTTTTATGCCCAAGGTCGCGGGTTCAAACCCGGCCGAAGTCGACGGATTTTTAAGAGCGTTAAAAATCCCTCAGTATGCCTTCCTTCGGAGGGGAAGTAAAGCCGGTGGTGCCACGTCATAGATTTATGGCATGAAAATGATCCTTCCACTAATTGCACTTGTGTGAAGCCAAAATTTGTAGGTTAGAATTGATAACGCTCTATTAGTTCTAACGTTCGCTGCCAGGTGCTTACTGCGATGTAATCTAGAAGCCAAGTTCACAGCTAGGTGTCGGGGAGGGTAGCAAAAGTAGGAACAACTTGAAATTATTGTCTGCAGTCCTTACTTGAATTAAAACAGATAACACACACTAATACAGCCATCACAATTAACACCGGTTATCAGACAGATTCTACACACACCCAAAGTACACGGGGTTACGTGACTGCGTTGTCCCACCCCCTAAACTAAGGAATCAACCAACCTGCCTTCACATGACTTGTATCTGACCAAGCCGGCAACCAATGTTCACAGTACAACCGCCAGATTTGACACATAACTGTTAGTTTGAAGTGAAGAATTGGACTCACCTGTCTTGTGACCTACGCGCGTCCTTTCACACACTTTCACTGTTCGACTGGAACTGAGACGCGCCCGCGAACTGAGCCGGTTTTACAACTTGCTTGACACATATCCACGTGAGCCGCACCGCGCATGCGTGCTGGTCTGCTTGGCCCTACCCTGCCTGTTGCATTAAGTCACTCCGCCAGTTTGAGCGTCCTACGTCAAAACACTGTGCGTGAGTGTGTGTGTTATCAGGTCAGTCATTCAGGATGGACTCATTGCTCATTGCCCACATTGCCCAAACTATCAGACAGAGGAGTGAATGATGTTTTAATAACAAAGGGGTGGTATTAAGATATGTTGTTGATTGAGTCTACAGTCTTTTGAATGGTTTGATGCAGCCCTCCTCCATGCCTCCCTGTCCTGAGCTAATCGTTTCATCTCTTCATAGCTACCACACCCTTCATCCGAGGCAATCTGTTAAACATATTCTAACCTTGGTCTACCCCTAGAGTTCTTGTCCTCGACCCTTCCTTCCATAAGTAAGCTTGCTATTCCTGGGTGTCTTAGTGTGTGTCCTAACAACCTATCTCTTCTCTTCATTAGCAGTCGCCAGAAACATCTCTCTCTCCCACTCGTCTTAATACCTCTTCGTTTGTAACCCTATCTACCCATCTGATCTTCTTCATTCTCCTGTAACACCACATTTCAAACGCTTCAATTCTCCTCTTTTCTGCTGCACCAATAGTCCAAGTTTCACTTCCATAGAGCGCCACGCTCCAGACAAAGGCTTTCAAAAAATACTTCCTAATACCTAGATCTATATTCGATGTCAACAATTCCTTTTTTTTTTTTTTTTTTGGAGAAATGCTTTCCTTGCCTAAGCCAACCTACTTTTTATGTCCTCTTTGCTTCGTCCATCACTGGTTACTTTGCTTCCTAAGTAACAGATATCTCCTACTTCCTTCAGCTTTTCACCTGTCAATTTGATGTCCATAGCAGTTTCTGATATTTTTTTTCGGCTGCATTCCAATATTCCAATTAAGATATAAAATCTGAGAATATTCCATGCACCTCTTAAAACAGAGGAATTTAAGAAGAAATATACACTGAGTTGCAAAAAAAAAACGCAACACTTAACTTTTGTAAATTACTGCTATTTAATTGCTATAAAATACACGTACTTGATCATTACTATTTCTCATTAAAGCACCGAGAACACTTTTACACACATTTTAACATAGAGACGTGTTTTGTAACACTTCAACAAGTTTTTGACACTAGTTTTTCTCTTCACTGTCTTTTCACGATAATTAACAACATTATGCAGATAATTAAACCATCCTTAGTCCAGAGGAACACAAGATTGCGAGTCTACAAAACACTAGCTAGATCTGTCCTCAGATATGGAAGTGAAGCATGGACAATCCGTAAACGAGATGCAACTAGGATCACTGGTGCTGAGATCAGGCGCGGATCTAGAGTTTGGCTTTGGGGGGCGGGGGGAGTCAGAGAATCGAAATTGTTAAGAAAAATGGTATCACTAAAACGCAATCACAAAATAACCAAACGTACAAAACAAGACCAATTTTTTTCCAACCTACATGGATAGAAACTTGATGCGTTTAGCGCACCAAATTCGTACAAATTGCAACGGCGTGTTTTGCGACTTTTACATTGAGCTTCGAGAAAAGTATCAAGGTACGTTACAGTTTCGGCAAGTCGAGTTGGTACCAACATAGGGAGAAAGTCACAGCTTTAATTGCCAACCAAGCTTGCAGTTTGAACTTCGGCAAATTTTTTTGGTGCGAAAAAAGCCCCAAATTCCTATCCGTGCATTGCTGCACATTCATCGTGACATCACTATAAACACCGATTCGGTAATCACAAGGTTTACTAAACGAGTTGATTTTGTTATATAAATAATCGTTTTTACATAAGAGGTATGAAGTTGTAAATCTGTACAGTTGTAACAGAACATAATAATTCCAAAAAAGATATTTCAGTATTGAATAAAATGAAAAATTGTTTTTCAGTTAAATTCGTTAAGTTTTATTTGTCTGGTTATTGTGTTTTGGTTTTTTGAGTTTGCAAAAAAAAATCGTCTCCGTTTGGGGGGGGGGGGGAGTCATGACCCCCGTGACCCCCCTTGAATCCGTGCCTGGCTGAGATGAAGTTTATGAGACGCACAGCAGGATACACACGTTGGGACCACTAAAGGAATGAGGACGTGATGAAAGAACTAAAGACAGAGCCTGTATTAAACTTCATAGGAACCTTTAGGAGGAACTGGAGGGGTCACGTAAACAGTTTGCCTGGGGAACGAGTCCCAAAGCTGATTGTACGACACCAACCAAAGGGGGTTCCATCTATTGGACGACCAGTAGATGATGATGATGATGATGCAGATTTTGGAAAACTGTGTCCAACGTTAAATTTGACACAGTATATTGAATATCTGTTTTTTTTAATGTGTAACATCTTTCCGCTCGGTTACTGGATAGTTTTGTGGGAGTGATTTTGAAAATTGGGTATGGAAGTGGATCGGAACGATCGAGCTGGCAGTGGTGGATCAAACGGAAGTATGCACTGCCCTCTCGATCGATTAAACGGAAGTGTACTAGCTGGCAGTGGTGGACAACGGAAGTATGCACTGCCCGCTCGATCGATCAAACGGAAGTGTACTAGCTGGCAGTGGTGGACACGGAAGTATGCACTGCCCGCTCGATAAATCGAATGGAAGTGTGCCCTAGCTGGCAGTGGTGGATCGAACGGAAGTATAAGACGCACTGCCAACTCGATCGATCGATCCAGCTGGCACTGGTAAGAGAAACAATCAGCGCGCGGTGTCGAAAATTGATACCATGACGCACTCTCGGCCATGTGGAAAATATGGAATATATGACATACTGAACGGAAAACGCTCATGCGAACTCTGGTGTCAAGTGATTTAAACAAATGACATGGTACATGTTCGAAGTCTTCGTATCAGTATTTTTTTTTTATTTTTTTATTTTTTATTTTTAGTCGTTTACCCTCCAGGTTAGTGGAACCCACGGACTCAGCGAGGGAACTCACCACTACCGCCTCTACGGGCAGCGTCCTAGAGTTGGGAACATAGAATCGGATGGGATACAACTGGTGAGGTGGGATTGGCACCTCGCCCAGGCGGCCTCACCTGCAAATCGAACAGGGGCCTCATGAGGGAAGGTAAGGAATGGTTAGGATGGATAGGCAAGGAAGAGGGAAGGAGGCGGCCATGGCCTTGAAGAAGGTACCATCCCGGCATTTGCCCGAAGACGAAGTGGGAAACCACGGAAAACCACTTCGAGGATGGCTGAGGGGGAATCGAACCCCCTCTACTCATTTGGGCCACCCGAGGCTGAGTAGACCCCGTTCCAGTCCTCGTACCACTTTCCAAATTTCGTGGCAGAGCCAGGAATCGAACCCAGGAACTCCGGGGCGGCAGCTAACCATGCTGACCGCTACGCTACGAAGGCGACAGTATTTAAATGGTAAAATGCCTTAATATCAAACATTGTAAGTAGTCGGCATTGCATTGGCATTTGAAACTCAATGTCACTCTGGAACATTATCGAAACAAGCAAAATATAAATGAAACTTAATTCCGTAATGCAGTATTATTGGAACGTGGAAATAAGTCACCTTCTTGTGCTCAATATTGGTGTAGTCGAAATAGCCGTGGGGTTATTGCGTATAACTGTGAATCTAGAGATCTTGGATTCGAATCCTGGGCGGGGTAGATATTTTTGCTACCAGATTATCATTTTAATCGATATTTATCATATCAATATGACTCATTTTAACAGAATCCATATGAAATTACGTGTTGGTCTGTGAATCAAGAGGTCCTGTTTATAAGGAATTTAAGGTTATGAGCGGTGTCGCGTCTAAATCTAGTTGATCCATATCGTATTCTTTATTTAGGCTAGTGCTGGTGGAAGCTACAAATCATCTAATAAAATGAGTTCCTTATTATAAAATACAATATCTGTAAAACACTCCCTTTTAGAACATATTAATATTTGTGCCAATAATACTATAAAATACCGGTGTATCAACAATTTCATGTGAGGTTTCTTCTATGTCAGATGTTACACATCATATGCGACTACTGTAAGGCTCGTAATTTTTTTTCATTCCTCTCAATAAACTGCACACAGAAACGAGTATTACCCCCCTCTGGCCCTCCGTAATTCCTGGAGTCGTGAGGCAATGTCCTCCTGAGTTATTCTCACCCATTCTTCCCGTTGCATCACTCAAAGTTCTGCCAAGGGCTCAGGAACACGTCTTCTTACATTTCTACCCATAATATCCCACACGTGCTCGATGAGGTTGATACAGGGGCATTATCTATGTGCGCCGCGATAAACACGGCAAGCTAAGCCGGCTGTGACTGGCGCAGATCGTGGGCGCGTGTACCTGGTTCAGTCAGTGGCTGGCCCGCATTTACACCAAACATGTTCAATAATTTGCATACTAATGCTTTCACGGCCCGGATTATTATATAAATAATTCATGCTTTTGGGCTAATGCCGTGTGTATTTAGATTTGAACCATACGTTTCGGAGAAACCTTGCCTCCTTTTTCAACGGAAATAAACAATGTGGCCAAAGAAATTATAGCAATGAGATTACAAAAAAAATACAAAAATTGCCTGTATGACGTTAGGTATCGTTCAGATACACTTCCCTTTTGTTTATGTTTCCTTATATCCATCTAACCCTCCCACCTCCCCCCCTCCCCCCTCCCCCCTCCCCCCCCCTTCATTCGGACATCCTCATTCTTCGAGGAGTCTCTATATTTTCACCCCGCCCCCTTTACCTTCTCGTTACTTACTACTCTGTCCGACGTTCTACCATGGTCCATACAGTAATTTCTGGCAGCTGCTCTCTGGTGACGAACAGAGGAATTTATCTATACAGTATTTTTTGTAATTTTTTTGAAATCTCATTGCTATAATTTCTTTGGCCACATTGTTTATTTCCATTGAAAAAGGAGGCAAGGTTTCTCCGAAACGTATGGTTCAAATCTAAATACACACTGCATTAGCCCAAAAGCATGGATTATTTATATAATGTTCAATAATGTGTACTTACAGTGCTCATAGGCGATGCTGAAAATGTCCTTCCTCTCTTGTAACACACACCTGACATCTTCTGATGAAAGAATATCTGTCAACTCTTTTATTATTTACGGAGCCTGTTTCCTTGAATCGTTTAGCGAGCCTCCTAATTGTACTGGCATTAGGCACAGGTCTTCCTGGAAACTTTATTCGAAATTTTCGTCTCGTTTCAGAACAAGATTTTCTGCTTACCATACACGAATTATGGATATAGGCCTACACACGTTCACGCAATGTGAATTGGTGTCTAGGCATGACCAACAATCACAGTAATCACAATACTCACTAAACTTGCAACACTAACGTCTAAGCTTTGCAGATACACATCCATATGAATGAGAAAACACGTGTGAACTAACGAAGTGCGTTAGCGGAGCGCGCCAACCACCGGCTGAACCGCGTACGCACACCCGCGATCTGCGCCAGTCACAGCCGGCTAAGCTTGCCGTGTTTATTGAGGCGCACATATATAATGACTAGGGCCCGGATGTTGATGACATATCATATTTTTACTGAGCTGTCTGAAACAATGCTGAAGTACAGTGCCTACCAAAAGTTTTTAAGACCACTAGCTTATTTTCAACAAAAGCTTCCTGGTCTTATATGTTTGATTCAAATTTTGCCAAATATTTTATGAAAATACTTTGATCTAATAGACATCCACCTGTACCAAGAACATTGTAATATGGCTTTCAGTTTTTGAGTTACATTTTTTTAAACAAGTGGAGTATCGAAGAAAACAGCAATTTTCAACAACAAATTAATTTGTGGACACTAAACCAAGCGGGTTACCTTATTGATTATTTTTATAAGTATTGTTGAATGTATACAAACGTTTTGATAAATGAAAAGAAAATGCCAAAAATTTTCTTGCCATTTTGTAGTGATTTTTGTATACCTGGCTTCTCAGAATACACGAGGGAAAATGATTCCAGGTACCCGGAGTGTTGACCATGGAACTGTCTCTTTATCTGTTGACAACATGCTGTGCTGCGCCTGGTGAAAGTTTGGGCCCGCTAAACTCAACCCTCACAGAAGTTATTAACCAGTTAACGCTCATCAGCCTTAGCTTCAATTCGTTAGCTTTTACAAAAAGTACAAACATCACTACCAAATGGCAAGAACATTTTTGGGATTTTATTTTCATTTACCAAAAGGTTTGTATGCATTCTACAATACTAATAAAAATTATCAATAAGGTAACCCCATTGGTTTAGTGTCCACAAATTAATTTGTGGTTGAAAATTGCTGTTTTCTTCGATACTCCACTTGTATTAAAAAATTGTAACTCAAAAACTTAAAGCCATATTACAATGTTCTTGGTACAGGTGGATTTCTATTAGATCCAAGTATTTTCATAAAATATTTGGCAAAATTTGAATCAAAATTATAAGACCAGGAAGTCTTTGTTGAAAATAAGCTAGTAGTCTTAAACTTTTGGTAGGCACTGTACATAGAAACTCCGGACGGGCCACCCCGTCTTCAAATATGTCATTTTTATTCTCCATCCTTTTGTATTTTTTTGCTATTTTTTCCATTTTAAGGACTTTTTTAAGTTTGGTAGATTTTTTTGGTCTTATTTTAGAGAAATCGGCCTTTTGAGGTCTTTTTTTTTTTTTTTTTAATTTAGTCATGTCACAGTTTTATATTTCTCAGAATTAAGAAGAAGTTAGCAGCTGATACAAGATAATTTAAAATATTGAAATATTGATTCCATTTCCTTAATCAGCCGGGTGGAAACTAGTCTTAGCAACAACCGTGGCGAAATTGCTGCGAGTATTGTATAAAGACTGAAAAAATTGCCGGACCAAAACACGGGGTATAAAACATTATGCTAAATCTCAGACATTCTTTCTGGTGAAAACTACTGCACGGATTGGATTGAGGAGGATTTAGCAGCAAACGACCTTCCTCACTTCAAGTACGCTCCGATCACATCAGTTGATGTTGAACGGAGCTTTTCGAGATAATTATAAAAACTTGTTGGCTGATAACCGCAGATCATTTGCCAACATCAGAATGACATTCGTAGTGCAGTGCAAATCAGACTAAAGTGAACATAAACCTTTTGTCAAGTGCTAGAAATATATTTTCATTGACTTTTCAGTTTGAGCAAGATGTCATTTTTGAAATATTGGTGAGTTTATTATTATAAGATCATTTTATAGTGCATTTTTCGAATTTTTATGTCATTTATTACAGTCATTTTTTAAAACTTTAAGTGCATTTTTTAACTTTTTACGGCTTCAACATCCGGGCCCTAATAATGACCCTGTATCTGGACTCCGGGCAGGCCACCCCAAAGTCGGGATCCCCACTTCTTCCAGGTACTGCCGCACACAACGAGCAACACGGGGGCGTGCATTATCCTGCATGAGGTGAAATCCACCCCCAATAAAGGGAGCAATGGCACTAGGCTACATGCTCAGGCAATGTACCTGCGAGAAGTGAGAGCACCATACTTTATGAAAACAAGCTCCGTCCTAGCCTCTAAGCTAAGCGGATACCTCCCCAAACCATGACTGATCCTCCATGAAATGGTATTCTGGAAGCAGGGGCGTATATAGAGTTTTATTTTGTAGGATGCCCAACCGGGGGTTAGGGGGCATGGTATAGGCCCCAAGAATAGGGGGTCCGCAGTTCTCCCCGGGAAACTTCTGTATAATTTGGTGCAAAATTTTGAGTTTTAACCAAGTTTTTCAACCAATTTGTTGTGATGTTTTATGTTTGGTTAATGTCAAACACAACTAAGACCATTTTATGTTACTATTTGTTAATACAATCATCTTGCTCACTTGATGGTGTTTACATGGAAAGAATTAATGTTACTGTTTTGATTTACAACTTACACTATAATATAAAGTCAAGGTTTCTTGAAGCATTGCCAAATCGAGACTTCATCTGGCGCACTCTGGATTGTGTTACACCCTCAGGGGCTCACTTCTGGTAAGTTCGCGAGTTGGCGACCCCGAGGGTTTCCTGATCTGGGTCCGGTGTTTCTCCTTCTTCCATTGCCTTTGGAGCAGACCCTCTCCTCTTTACCTTTCCTATCTGCCTTTCATGGCTCTCCTTCCTTCCAAGTCCTCATTTTTCGAGGGTTGAAGGCATTTCTTTTCCTCCTGCCCATTGTTTCCCTTATCCTTTATTAGCCTACTTGGGGTGCAAGGGGTAGATTCTCTCTATCCAAACGTCATCCTCACCTGCACGTGGTACACCCTGCTCCATACTGACGAGGCTCTGACGACCGAATAACTCCCGGGATAAGGAGTTCCCCTCTCTCCTGCCAACGGTTTATGTAAGGCGGATGAGCAGATTGAGGTTAGGGCACTCTCCTGCCCTTGAGATGGGAAACTATCTCTTAAGGCGGATGAACCAATAATGGTCAACGGCATAGAAGACCTCAACGGTGGACCAAGCGCATGAGCAACTAGTATTGCCCGAACGGTTGGGAAGGCGGATGAAGGCTGCAACAGTCCAGGACCACCAGTCGTCATAGCTTCTATGCCACTGGATAAAGGCCCTGTATCTGTCAAGTACTGTGTGTTTGTTGATGTGCAACAACATGCCCACGTTAAAAGATGTCACGCACAGGCGTCTTCTAAACAACGAAGGAAGGATACAAAATCTATTCGCCAATTAATCACAAGTCCTGCGGCGATCGGGGAGTTGTGACGGGAGCAGGATTGTGTTGTCTGGGAGCTCCTAGTGATGAACCGGCACGTAGGCGACGAATGTGTGATCTTCGCTTTGCTTGAGGATGGGCTGTAGAGCAATTCGTATGCTGCATTCGTGACTAAGCAGGCCTGTTTAGGATCCACTCTGCTTACCCTGAATGGGGAGGGGGCTAAAAAAGGTGCCCTAAAAATAGTCAGCCTAATATCACCCGACTGGATAACCGCGTTCAGAGGGTACACCACAAGCGGTCGAACCACAATGAAAATTAATTTTGCTACATGGAATGTCCGTACTTTGATGGACAATGACACACATAATCGACCACAAAGGCGAACGGCAATTGTTGCCCGTGAGCTGAAAAGATTCAACATTCATATTGCCGCACTCAGCGAAACAAGGTTAGCCAATGAAGGACAACTGAAGGAACATGGAGGTGGCTACACTTTCTTCTGGAAAGGGAAAGACACTGAAGATCAACGTATTCATGGAGTTGGCTTTGCCATTAAGAACGAGCTTGTCAACCTTCTCGATGAACTTCCACATGGTATAAATGAAAGGCTTATGACACTACGACTAAAGTTAAAAAACAGCCGACGAGCGACTGTAATTAGTGCATATGCTCCAACTCTCACCTCTGATGATGAACAGAAGGAAGTATTTTACTCTCAACTTGATGTGATCTTGAAGGATATACCGCAATCTGATAAAATCATCCTCCTAGGAGACTTCAATGCTCGCGTTGGAAGAGACGCAGCATTATGGGCTGATGTTATTGGAAAAGATGGTGTTGGGAAATGCAATTCTAATGGGACACTCCTTCTATCCAAGTGTTCTGAACATAGCCTCGTAATCACAAACACACTATTCCGACAGAAGGACAAATTTAAGACTTCATGGCAGCATCCTAGATCAAAACACTGGCACCTACTTGATTACGTGATTGTGCGAGCAAGAGACAAGCGTGACGTACTACTCACAAGGGCTCTGACAAGTGCTGATGACTGCTGGACGGATCATCGATTAATAAGATCTGTAATGACTCTACAAATTCTCCAAAAGCACAGAAAACAGAGAAAGCACATCAGGCGCAGGGTGAACACCGAACGTTTACAAAACGTTACTGCTAAAAGGAAATTTCATGAACTTCTGAATGAAAAGTTACCAGATAATTACCCTGAACAGGTTGAGGAACATTGGCAAACAGTCAAGTCTGCTATACTCTCAGCGTGTGAAGAATCGATTGGTTTCGTCAAGATGAGGCATGCTGACTGGTTTGATGAGAATGATGCAGAAATCCAGAATCTTATTGATAAGAAGAGGAAAGCATTCCATGCATGGCAAGCCAATCCAACTTCTATCTCCAAACAGCAACTGTATAAAGATGCAAAGGCTGAAGTGCAAAGGAAAACTCGGGTCTTGAAAAATCAATGGTGGATCTCCAAATCCCGTGAAATGCAGCATCTAGCCGAAACGAATAATACTCATGCTTTCTTCAAAGCAACAAGAACTATATATGGGCCACATTATCATGGTTTGAATCCTCTGCAGTCTAAAGATAGCACGGAACTTCTTAGAGACACAAACTCCATTAATTCCCGTTGGAAAGAACATTTTGAAGAGCTACTCAACAGGGACACACAGGTTGATAATAACATTTTCACCCGACTTCATCAGAGACCTCCTAAATACCATCTTGATGATCCTCCGCCTCTATCAGAAATTGAATCTGCCATCAATCAGCTCAAAAACAATAAAGCATCAGGCATGGATGGGATTCCTGCTGAGCTCTTTAAAGTAGGGAATACTACTCTAGTTCATCACATACACCAACTCATACTTAAAATATGGACTACCATTACCATACCTAAAGACCTAAGGGATGCCTTGATAATAACCATCTTTAAGAAAGGTGATAGGGCACAATGTGGTAACTATCGAGGTATATCGTTGCTTTCTGTTGCTGGTAAAATCCTGGCCAACGTCTTATCCAACCGTTTGAAGCCGTTGGCCGAAGAAATACTGCCTGAAACTCAGTGTGGCTTTCGACCTAATCGAAGCACAACTGATATGATCTTCTGTGCTAGGCAGATGCAGGAGAAATCCCGAGAGCAAGGACGCCCTCTATATATGGCTTTCATAGATATTGTTAAAGCATTTGATTCGGTCAATCGAGAAATGCTATGGAGGATTCTTGCCACACTTGGCTGCCCCCCAAAATTCATTCAAATTCTTCGATTACTACATGATGATATGAATGGCACGGTCCTTAACAGCAATGGCCCTGGAGAGCCATTTAAGATTACAACGGGTGTCAAACAGGGATGTGTGATTGCCCCCACACTCTTCTCAATATATGTTAGTGTTGTACTAAATTTGGTCCAAGAAAAGATTCCAAAGGGTGTTGAAATTATATCCAGGACAGATGGAGGTTTATTCAATCTCAACAGATTACGTGCAAAAACTAAAGTGTCAGCTACATCCGTTCTTGATCTCCAGTATGCTGATGACAATGTCATCTTAGCAAATTCAGATGAAGATCTTCAAACCACCCTGAATGTGTTCAATGAGGCATACAGAAGCATTGGTCTGGATATAAACACCAATAAAACACAGGTTCTTCATCAGCCTACATCACATGACAGGGCTACTGCTCCTGCTATCATGATTGATGGACATAAACTAAAGAATATAGATCATTTTCCCTATTTGGGTAGTCACCTATCAACAAATGCAAACATTGACGCTGAGATTCAACACCGCCTCCAATGTGCCAGTGCAGCCTTTGGTCGTTTGCTCGTTCGCGTGTTTGACAACCACGACATTAGCATTCTAACAAAATTATACGTTTATCAAGCTGTTGTAGTTCCCACTCTGCTTTATGGCTGCGAAACCTGGGTTACTTACAGAAGGCACCTCGTATCTTTAGAAAAATACCATCAACGATGCCTTAGGAGAATTCTTGGTATTAAATGGCAAGACCGGCGCACTAACACAAGTGTTTTAGAGGAAGCTAGCACTATTAGTATAGAGGCTCTCATTATAAAACACCAACTTCGATGGACAGGACATGTAGTTCGCATGCCTGAGTCCCGCCTCCCAAAACAAATCTTATATTGCCAGCTGAAAGTCGGTCAGAGAAAGCAGGGTGGGCAACAAAAACGCTACAAAGATGTTCTGAAGACCAACTTGAAGAAATGTCAAATTGATACAGGTAACTGGGAAGCTGTCGCATCCGACAGATCAGAGTGGCGCCGCAACGTCCATCAAGGCCACTTGTACTTCGAACAAGAGAGAAGAAGGCTTCTGGCTGAAAAAAGAAATGCCAGGAAAGAGCGCATGATTCGCAGAATGATCAACCCCCAAGATCCATTGGCTGCTCAAGACCTTGTGTGCCAATATTGTGGAAGAGTCTGTGGTTCTCGGATCGGACTGTACAGTCACCAAAGAACTCACGCAATATGATTAGGCCTAATGTTGGATTACAGCGAAGATTTACATAAATGTAACTTGGAAGACAATCATACTCGTATCACGAGTGATAGCCTAAATAAAAAAATTAGCCTACTTTTCACATTTTGCAAAAATGAGGAAAAAGTAGTCTTATGAGATCGGGCAAATGTGTGTCTGTCTGTCTGTCTGTCTGTCCGTCTGTCTGTCTGTCTGTCTGTCTGTCTGTCTGTCCTTCTGTCTGTCTGTCTGGCTGTGTGTGTGTCCCCCCCTATCAACTCCTAAACGGCTGCAGCAATCAAAACCAAATTTAGTATGAGTAAAGATGTGCACCGGAATAGCTCACGTCCATATTTGAAAATGATATCAGTGCTACCAACTGCTGAAAAAACGCACTAGAAATTTGAGCTCCATGTTGGATATCCTGCAAGGTATGCATGGGAGCTATTCCAAAATTGGCACACATGTAGATAATACTATTTCAGTTTAATTTCCAGGAGGTCAACCATGACAGTGTTGCCAAAATAATTTTAAGCCTTCTGATAGGTCCAATGTTCAAATGCATATAACTTCTACACTATCAACTGGATTTCAACCAAATTTTGTATGTAATATCTGTACATAAACAGATATGACTGAGCGTATTCTTAAGAGCCACCAGGGCTGCCAACTGTTAATAATTGCTCTCTCTATTTTTTTATCCAAATACCAATATATCAGAATGTGTGCAAGCCGACAGCTTTAAACTATGCACACATATAGTACCTGACATGTTTGATTAATTTTGGAGTAACTTATATACGTCAGTTCTACCAACATGATTCTAAGCCTGCTGATAGGGCCAATTTTTAAATACATGTAACTTCTATACTATCAGTAGGATTTCATCCAAATTTCGCATGTGCTATGTGTAACATATCAGATATGACTATAAGTATTCTTCAGTGCAATCAGGGCTGCCAACTGTTAATAAATGCTGTCTATATTTTTTACCCTAATATCAATATATCAGAAAGTATGCAAGACAACAGCTCTATACTTTGCACACGTATAGCACCTGACATTCTAGATTAATTTGGAGTAATTAATACAAGGCAGTGCTGCCAACATGATTCTATGCCTGCTGATATGTCCAATTTTAAAATACATGTAACTTCTATACTAACAAATGGATTTCATCCAAAATTGGCACAACAAGATATCATAATATTTCAGATTATTTCTGACCAGCACACGCATGGTATTGTTGGCAACATGCTTTTACGCGTGCTGATAGATCCAGAGTCTAACTGCAAGTAACGTCCATTGGACTTCAACCAAATTTTGTATTCTGTACCTTAAGAGATGGAACTAAGAATATATTCAGTCACCAGGGCTGCCAACTGTAGTGCTCTATTAGGCTACATTATACAAGGTATATTTTGAACTAATTAGAAATTTCGATATTACCAACTTAATTTCGTCATTATTCTAGATAGGTTCATATTCTGTAGAATAATCATTGGCATGAAAAGTAGGCTGTATAGTTCTTAACGGAACTTCTTGTTTGTTTACCATTTCTTCTTCTAGTATGTAAGTTAGTAGTTAGTATTAGTTATAGTTTTCATTCTCATCTCATCTTTCACTATCACCCAAACCATTAGGGGCCGATAACCTAGATGTTAGGCCCCTTAAAACAACAATTATGATCATCATCGTCATAATTGCATGAGCAGTTACAGCATGCCTGGTGAGCGGCGAATCCCTAGCTATTTCAGCAATTCTGTGGGGGGGGGGGGTAGGCAAAGGAAAGAGAGCAGCGTGTTTATTGTATTATTATTGATACATATAACATTAATAATAATAATAATCTTAGAATAATAATTAAATACTACTTATAGTCTAATAATAATCATTTAATGGTGTTCGGGCCCTTGGCATGACTCACAGAGTGACAAGGTCTGTTGTAGACAATGGTTGTTGTTGTTAGTTCAGTTTATCAACTTGGGACATGTTGGTCATCAGGACAGTGGAGAGCTATATCGTGCCCTAGGGAATACTACTGGGCCCCATTATAAATATGCTCACGTGATTCCTTCTTACGGCCACTTCTTATCATAATCCTACTTCAATTACAAATACAGACACCACAGCGACACAGGTTATCAGACTAATTCTAGACACACCCAAGTTCATTGGACTTTATGTCCACGATGTCGCAAAACCCCAAAAGAATCAACAACAACAACAACTGATTTAATCACTTTTCTTTTGTTTGCTGCTTCTCTCCATCTTAGATTTTGTCTGGAACATTTTGATGCTTTAAATTTAGCGTCCCAATGGACTTTGAAAGAGAAGTGAGCAGTCATCAGTAAAACTAAGGGGAATTATTTTGGAAATCAAACAAAACAAGTAGTTCCGTGAAGAACTAAATAGCCTATTTTCATATATCCTACTTATGTTAATCGCCTCTATCAATATACAATATTTCAGTTTGATTGCTGTGATAGATTCGTAGGTATTGAGAACCATCTAAATATTTCGGATGGTCGCCATGTTTCCTTTATATATATACTCTAGCCCTTAGAGTTATGTACTGTTAAATGAAGATTATTGTTCAAACTTCAATCGAATGATTAGGACACAAGAAATAAAAACGATATTTTAAAATTTCGCACAGCCGCTATCTTGTGGTTATGAAAATAATTTAAATGAATTAGATGCCAGTGGATTAAAATGTATATAAGCATGTACCGTACCAAGTTCCACTGCGCTCGGATGGTTAAACCGCGAGAAAAGTCCATTTGAATATTTAAATTTCACGTCACCGCCATGTTGGATTTGTGCTCACCAGGTTATTGAACGACCCAAAGGTGAACTTATGGCCATAGCCTCTATACACATACAAAATTTGATTACTGTCATAGATTAATAGATATTGAGATTGTCTAAATATTTTGGATGGTCGCCATGTTGGATTTTAATATATGTAGGCCATAGAGTTATGTACTATTAGATGAGGATTATTGCGTACGTTCATTATTCATACGTTCATTTCGATCGCATGATTAAAACACAAGAAATAAAAACTTAATTTTAAGATTTCGCACAGCCGCCATCTTGAGGTTATGTAAACAATTGAACTAAATTAGAAGTCAGTGCATTGAAATTTGTACAGTCATTTTCTGTACCAAGTTTCAATGCGTTGGGATGGTTAAACCGCGAGAGAAGTCTACTTAAATTTTTCGAATTCGCTTGGCCGCCATGTTCGTTTTGTAGTCAACAGGTTTTTGAAAGTTACATAGGCGAACGTCTAGTAGTGCCCTTTATAGCAGTACAAAATTTCAGGGTGATATGAGTAATAGTTTCGGAGATATAGAATGCCGGTGAAATATTTCGCACAGCCGCCATGTTGGATTGGTGAGACGTAATAAAATTTGATGGCCTCGGTCGGGGTCGACCAAAATAGTACTATGATCTTTCCGAGTTTCTTTTAAATCGCTCAAGTCGTTTAGAAGTTATTAGGGGGACAAAACTCACGGACACGCAGACACACATACTGTACCCAATTGTCATCATATGGAACATGTGTTCGTATCCCAGCTAACTCACGGTCTTTCGAGGTATGGGACGTTCCTGCCAACCATACGACCACATGCTCAGGATTTGAGTCTGTCAGGTAACTACTCTACATGAAAGAAACAACATATTCCTAAATAAAACATTTACTGATATAAAGTAACAAAATACAAACAAAGGATAATTTACATTTACTTCCCACAATGAAAATCAAGGTTATTTGTGAGTCTCTTATCAATTAGTGCTTCACTGCACTCAAATATATTTCTAGCATCCTATCATTGATACTTTCAGACATCTACGAGCGTCCATAGTGTTCTTTATGTGGCACAATTTAACAACTGGAGCATCACAACACAAAAGTCACAATATCACTTTTAAATGACATCAATTCTGTAATAATTATACATTAATCCGTTTCTCACGGGCATTTACTTTCATTAACATAAATTCATTATCTTATGCCTTAATTAACAAATTTTGTGTCGTGTGAATCGTCTTCCTTTTTCCCATCAATATGAAACGCTAAAAGTGGTACGTTTTCCCTTCCAAAATACACATGGATAGAAATGTTTATAGTTTCACCATACAACGATTTTCTGGGTCTGGTCGAAATTATTATCGTTACAACCGTATCATGTCATTGAAATCGTCTACCCGTTTGCAAAAATTAGTGTGAACTGGGCAAAAATGCACTTTAAAAAGATGCCTATAATTATTTGGTGCAGCGTTCCTCCTCAGAGAATAACTGGGCCAAATATTATCCGATCACAATGATCCGACGAGGCTATGTGTGTTGAAACACATCATTTAAATCAATTGGCATCATCACAACAATCATATCTTAATTACATTTCGAAATATCGAGATTCTTCAGTGTCCCACTATGCTTCTAAAATAAAGGGAGCAGGTCACCAGACCTCCCTTTCAAGCAGGCAATAAAATTAGTTCCAGGTGGCCGCGCAAGATGGCCGCCGTCCTAGTGGCATACCTACCACCCCCCTTGGCTGCTAGCAAGGTCATCTTTGTTTACAATTGCAATACAATGGAGTTACGCTGAGTGTTGTCTCTAGTAATTGAGTCATTCTAATTATTTACCACCTATATTTATAGTGTAATGGGCTCAACTCGGATCCTACTTAACATTCATGGCTGGGGATGGATCCTGTAATAGCCTTGCCGTTCTGTGGCGAATACTAGTGGCTTCGGGCGCGCATCACGATTGAGAATACAAGATTTCTCGTCAGCAGCTGCCTACAATAATAAGGAAATCTGCGTTTCCTATACGACGAACATGATTCTCCTCTCAGGGCAGATCAATTAATACATGAGCTCACGGGGTCTCGAAGAGCATCCCTCGTGGCAATATTCCTGCAAGCGATGGATACAGACAAGCTCCGTTCCAATTCGCTGCGAATAATATAAGTATGCTCCAACGGCAATACTATCTCGTAGATTAGCCAACCTTTCACCTAACGTGCAAGCTATGTTAGAGTGGTCCCCGCAACTTTATTGACGTAAATCACTTGATTCTACGTTACTTGCTCGCTGTATGCGGCTCAAACAATACTTCTCATAGATGATTCAATCATTAAAGCACTCACGTCCTCTCTGCAATTACTCTTAAGCCAAAGCTTTAAATAGCTCCAAAAACAAGTATAAAATTACTGGCTTACATTACTTTAATGGTTCTCAAATACACTCCTAAGAATTGACCATATCAAATATTCATTCAATTATTCACTGACACTGAAAAATTCTCATATCTCGATATATTTTATGTTACTTTCTTACTGTTTACCAAATACAGTATCTTTATATTAGACATGACACATTTTTGAACGTTCTTTAGGCCAGAAATGCCTATTACTTTACTTATTACTGTTACCGACCCCAGATTATTATTATTATTAATTTAACGTTACCGTTACATTCATCACTATCTTAGGCCTGAATGGCCCTAAACAAATCACCTTCCAAGCCATACTCTATCAGAATACGAGTGGTGAAAGCTCGTACATAAGTGACTGTTACATCTTAGTCTTAAAGTGATGCTTCGTTGTATGGTGAACTATCTAATTAGATTAACATTGTAAATTTGTACTCACTTTTCATTTTCGCTGGATTATTCCAGCACACCAGCCACGAGCCTACCATGATGCTTGGTTTAAGCCATCATGCTATATTTCACACGACACATAATATCACATACTTCACACATGATAATCATATTTTTATCAGTGGCTCTTCTCACTTTAACACAATACATATTTTTCACAATACACATAAACACTTTTGAAATCACTGTAATAAAACTTATATACACTTTTCGCACTATTTCACATGTGGATCCTTAATTGGACTCCTCCTAACGCCTGACCTCAGAGATGCGATGCAGCTACGACAGCCGCTGGTCTCCGTGAAAGTCTATCTGCGTGTGCGTGCGTTCGATTCTCGTTACCTTCAATACTGTTCAGTTCACTGTCAAGTTTATTGGTGATGCCTTCCAGGCTCCCATAATTGTAGTGATCCTGTCGATAATATGTCATTTACAACTATGACAATACCTCCTGGTATATTTAATATCCAAAAACATCCTAATTTATTCCTACGCTGTAGCGAACTTATATTTGCGTATGATAATGGATAAATATCTGCTGTAGATTACATCTTACGCTATTCATGATTACTATTAAGAAGCTGTATGATGCGATTCCATTGTTCTTCAAATTTACATGAGCGTCGATACTCTAACATTTCGCGCACTTTCTGGCAGCGTATTCGTTACGTGTTGAGTCAAGACGAACTGGAGAAGAACTGCAGAGCAACTAAAGACGAACTAGCTGCTCCCCCTATATAAAGGTTTCTCGTAAAATGTAGTCCACTGGAGATACGGGAACGACTTCTTTCTTGAAATAATGCATTTCCAGCCAAAATGACGTATACACCTCGTTTGTCTAGGTGTGGAAGTCCCATAATCACTCGCGTGCAAGCGATCGCTTCGGCCAATTAATTACAATTAATTGCCTTCTTCCATAGCGTCATGACGCCACCATGGTAAATCCCCTCGTGTGGGTCTCAATCATTTCTCTCACGCGTAGGCTCTGTGTTCACAGGCTTATTTAGAGATATAGGCTTTAATTTAGGCGTGAAACCACTCCTAAATTATCTCTCCTAGAATATATTCACCTGGGTGTACATTTTACTCCATTTCGATGCTCCAATTGGCTGCAATCAATTGATTTCCGTGGACAATTACCCCCACTCCAGTCTCAAACGTTGTCTGCCGGTGAACCCCAGAGTCATTAATTTCGAGCTGTCCTAGCGGTCCAGACGAAATGAGTCCCTTCGGCGTCACTGATCCACGCCCCTCTGTTGGCTGCGATTAGTCAAATGTCAAGCTGGCTTGCCTTCATACTTCTATGCTTCCAAACCTTACATATGCTTGCATTTTCTTATAATTATTCATCTTAAACAGCTATGATATTCACATTCTAGCCGTGAAATCATGCTACATTAATATATGTCATTATATAACTCATTACTCTTCGGGTTCCCTATAGCTGTTCCCCCTCAGAGATCAATGGTTCGACTCTAGGCAGAATCACGGGCCTGGTCTTCTCTGATAAGACCCGAGTTCGATGCCAGTCTGCCGTGTCCGATTGGGCACAATACATACAGACAAAATGTGATATCATAAGCTTATTTGTTCATAAATGAAAATAGACTAAAAATATATATAGGAATGAAAACATTAGAATCTTCCTGTTTCTCAAGTGTTCAACAATCTCCGTACATTATTTGAGAGTCTAGATAATTTGCCCGGTAATAATATTTCGTATAACAAAATTTGAATTGTACTGATTATTTCAAAAAAATCATCAGTTATTTTAAAATGATTATTAATTTTTACTGTAATCACTATGTGATTTTGGTCTTTTGGGGCATGTGGTAATATCGAACTTGGTTCACCTTCCGTTGCTTAGTAGTTACACACACATTCGCCACTCGGGCTATGAATGGCGAGTCCCGTTATTATAATATGTCTTTGTTCTTGATTCTATTTGGTCCATATTTTGTCCATCATGGCAGACACGGCATAAACCTAGAAAATTAGCTGACTTTTAATTCACTGACCGTGAAAGCCAAGTTACCATCTTTTTGGAAGCCTTCATAGGGAGGTTAAAGCTGCTTGAGCTTTTAGTTCTCACAGTTAAGAAGCGCAGGGGTGTTTCATAAAAAGAAAGGTAGCGCGCAGTTCGTTACTCCTGTGGAGGTCCGGGCGTGGATACCAAGAGCCTGCTGATGAGCCTGCTTGGTGTCCTAAGCGAAGCCCCTCACTAGACACGGCACAAATCTAGAAGAATTGCTGAGTTTTAATTCAATAGCCGTGAAAGCCAATATACCATCCTTAGTAGAGGCAGCTCATTCACCTAGTATACAAATCACTTTACCAGATGATTCAGAATTCACATTCCTCATAGCAAGTATTGTTATCTTAATCCCTGAGTGTGATTTCCGGTGTAGATTGCTGCAATGATTCTCATTGCGGAAATGACAAGGCTTCGGTTGACCACTAATAAGGTCATTCATGTGTGGGCTTTCTTTCTAGTTAGCTTGCAGCCCTATACATCCATAACTGACGTCATGGTCACTAATTTCTGGATCAGTGACGATCTCTATAACCCCTCGCCATTTCTGCCTGGAAATGTAGGCTACAACATTCTCCTAAGCTCGCATCAGAGTCGTCTCCGTTGGGTTTAAGCCCGCCTTTGACAGTTCACAAAGCGATAGATAAACTGAGCTCTTCTCAGGTGAAGCTTACGTTTCAGCTGGGTTTAAACCAAACTTCCACGGTTCATGAAGCGGCAGATAAGCTGAGTTTTTATCTGGTCTAGCTTACGTTTCAGATGCATTTAAGGTGAACTTTCACGGTTCACATTGAGGCAGATAAGCTGAGCTTTTCTTTGGTCTGGGTTAAGCTTCAGGCTGGGTTTAAGCCTGACTTTCAAGGTACACAAAGTGGAAGATAAGTTGAGCTTTTCTCTGGCCTAGCTTAAACTTCAGGTTGAGCGTATGCCTGACCTTAATAGTTCACGAAGCGGCAGATAAGCTGTGATTATTTCTGATCTAGCTTATATTTGAGCTGGGTTAGAGTCAAACTTTCGTGGTTCACGATGTAGCAGATAAGCTGAACTTATCTCTGGTCTACCGTGAGCTTCAGTCTGGATATAAGCCCGACTTTTGTGATTCGCAATGCGGCAGATAAGTGGAGCTTTTCGCTGGCATGGCCTAAGCTTCAGACTGGGTTTAAACCCGACTTGCACAATTCACAATGCGGCAGATAAGCTGAACTTTTCTCTGGTCTTGCCTAAACTTCAGACTGGGTTTAAGCTCAACTTGCAGGATTCACAATGCGGAAGATAAGACGAGCTTTTCTCAGATCTAGTTTAAATTTCAACTGTAAATTAAGCAGTTGGATGGCATAAGTGCTATTGACATTATTTATAATATTTAGAGATCGCTGAAAAGCAGCAATTTTCTAATGATATCCTTCCTATTCTATTTTCAAAATTCCAAAAAAGATTCCCCCCTTACTCTAAATAAATTTCAAAATGTTTGGTTAAAATTATGGCGTTACAAAATCGACTTCAGTATGGTCAAGCAGAGGTTTCGAAACCAGATTTTGGATTGTAAAACATATCCTGGTGCTGACATAAACTCTGACCACAATCTGGTTGTAATGAAATGCAGATTAAAGTTGAAGAAACTGAAGAAAAGTCAAAAGCCAAAAAGGTGGGCAATAGACAGACTGAAAGTAAGGGATGTGAACGAAAGATTCAAGAAGAGTATAAAGGAAGGTCTAATCAAAACCCCTAAACAAACTTCAATTGCAGACGAATGGGCACTTTTGAAGAATGAAATAACAAAATCGGCAGAAGAAAACATTGGTAGGAAAGAAAGAATAGGTAGAAAACCGTGGATCACTCAGGATATACTAGAATTGATGGATGAAAGGCGGAGACACAAGAATCTAAGAGATGAAGAGGGGAAAGCAGAATACAGACGTCTGAGAAATGAGGTTAACAAGAAGTGCAAGGAAGCGAAAGAAGAATGGTTGAAAGAGAAATGTACAGGTATAGAAAAGTGTCTGAAATTAGGAAAATTAGACACAGCTTATCGAAGGATTAAGAATACTTTTGGGGAAAAGAAGACTAAGTGCTGTAATATTAATGACACAAATGGAAAGCCTCTAACAGATAGGGAAGAAAAGGTTGAGAGATGGAAAGCTTACATAGAGTGCTTGTATAAGGGAAAGGAGATTGAGAATCATGTAATGGAAAGGGAGGAGGAAATTGATGAGGATGCAAAAGGAGATTTAATATTGAGATCAGAATTTGACAGAGCATTAGAGGACTTAGGCAGGAACAAATATCAAAATAATTGCCACGACCAAAGAAATCGCCTTAAGGACAAACAGCTCCCACTAAAGCATTATCCTCTAATGCTAGGTGGGAAAATCTGCTTAACATCTTAAATATCAAAATCACGAATCATACAAAAATTAAAATCCTATCACATCGGAGTGAAAGGAGCCCATAAGGGCACCAGACTCCAAGCATTTTTCATCACCATTTGGTGATAATGGACTGACCGAGAGTAAGTAAGTAAAGCACCAGGCATAGATGATATACCGATTGAGTTGCTACGCTGCATAGGAGATGAAGGTCTGATCAGGTTATTTCACTTGGTGGGTAGGATTTATGAGACAGGTGAGGTACCCCCTGATTTCAAGAAGAATGTTATCATCCCTATACCAAAGAAAGTGGGAGCTGACAGATGTGAAGATTACCGTACAATCAGCTTGATTACTCATGCTTCAAAGATCCTGTCTATAATAATTTACAAGAGGATTGAAAGCCAGATAGAAACGGAGTTGGGTGAAGACCAGTTTGGTTTCAGGAGAAATGTAGGAACAAGGGAAGCTGTACTAAGTCTTAGGCTGATTTTGGACGGTAGAATAAGGAAAGATAAGAGAACGATCATGGCATTTGTAGACTTAGAAAAGGCTTTTGATAAAGTTGATTGGACTAAATTGTTTGACATTTTAAAATCTATTGGAATAAAGTACAGGGATAGGAGGGTGATATACAATCTATACAGAAACCAGACAGCAGTCATTCGAGCTGAAGGATATGAGAGAGAAGCTGGTATTATGAAAGGTGTAAGTCAAGGCTGCAACTTATCACCCATACTTTTCAATCTTTACATTGAACAAGCAATGAAGGAAATTGGAGAAAATTTTAAAGTGGGAGTGAAGATTCAAGGAGAAATAATTTCAACTCTGAGATTTGCTGATGACATCGTCATCTTGGCCGACAAGCCTGAGGATTTGAATGAGTTTTTGAATGGTATGGATTCCGTCTTACGGAAGGACTTCATGATGAAAATTAATAATTGTAAAACAAAAATACTGGAATGCAGCCGAAATAAATCAGAAACCTCTATGGAGATCAAATTGGCAGGTGAAAAGCTGAAGGAAGTAGGAGACTTCTGTTACTTAGGAAGCAGAATAACCAGAGATGGACGAAGCAAAGAGGATAATAAAAGTAGGTTGGCTCAGGCAAGGAAAGCCTTTCTACAAAAAAGGAATCTGTTGACATCGAATATAGATTTAGGTATTAGGAAGTCATTTTTTAAAGCCTTTGTCTGGAGCGTGGCGCTCTATGGAAGTGAAACTTGGACTATTGGTGCAGCAGAAAAGAGGAGAATTGAGGCATTTGAAATGTGGTGTTACAGGAGAATGATGAAGATCAGATGGGTAGATAGGGTTACAAACGAAGAGGTATTAAGGCGAGTGGGAGAGGAGAGATGTTTCTGGCGACTGCTAATGAAGAGAAGAGATAGGTTGGTAGGACACATAATAAGACACCCAGGAATAGCAAGCTTAGTTATGGAAAGAAGGGTCGAGGACAAGAACTGTAGGGGTAGACCAAGGTTAGAATATGTTAAACAGATTGCCTTGGATGTAGGGTGTGGTAGCTATGTAGAGATGAAACGATTAGCTCAGGACAGGGAGGCATGGAGAGCTGCATCAAACCAGTCAAAAGACTGAAGACTCAAACAACAACAGCCTATTTTAATTTATGAAAAAATAGGCTTAAGAGATCACCGTTTGTGTGTGTGTGTGTGTGTGTGTGTGTGTGTGTGTGTGTGTGCGAATGTGTCTGTGTGTGTGGATGCGTGTGTCCCCCCTAATAACTTCTAAACGGCTGGAGGGATTTCAATGAAACTCGGTAAGGGCATAGTACTATTTTGGTCGACCCCGACCGTGCCCTTCAAATTTTAGTACGTCTCTCCAACCCTACATGGCGGATGTGCGAAATATTTCACCGGCATTCCATATTTCCGAAACTATTACTGATATCTCCTTGAATTTTTTACGGTGATAAAGGGCACTACAAGATGTTCACCTATGTGACTTTCAAAAACCTGGTAACTACAAAATCAACATCCTGGCCAAGCGAAGTTGAGACTTTTAAATAGGCTATTCTCGCGATTTAACCATCTGAAATATAGAACAGTAAATGTTTATACACGCTGTAATGAACTGGCATCTAATTTTGTTCAATTGTTTACTTACCCTAAAGACAGCCGCCAGGCTGTGCGAAATTTTAAAATGAAGTTTTCATTTCTTGTGTCGTAATCATGCGTTCGAAGTGAAAGCTTGAATAATGAACCTACGCAATAAATTTCCTTTAATGGTACATAACTATACATATAACAATCCAACATGGTGACCATGCGAAATATTTAGACGGTTCTCAATATCTACGAATCTTTTACAGCAATCAAACTGAATTGTTTTATGTTCATAGAGGCGATGAACATAAGTTCACCTATAGGACTTTCAATAACCTGGTGATCATAAATCCAACATGGCGGCGACGCAAAATTTAAACATTTAAATGGCCGTTTCTCGCGATTTAAACATCCGAGTGCAGTGAAACTTGGTACGGTAAATGCTTATACTAATGTTAATCCACTGGCATCTAATTTATTTCAATTGTTTTCCTAACCACAAGATGGCAGCTGTGCGAAAGTTTAAAATCTCGTTTTTACTTCTTGTGTCCTAATCATGCGATTGAAGTTTGAATACTACACGTACACAATAATTTTAATGTAATAGTACATAACTCTAAGACCTACATATATAAAAATCCAACATGGCGACCATCCGAAATATTAGAAGGTTCTCAATATCTACGAATCTACTACAGCAATCAAACTGAAATTGTGTATGTTGATAGAGGCAATTGACATAAATAGGACATATGAAAATAGACTTTAGTCCTTCACAGAACTATTTGTTTTTAAACGTAGGCTATATGAATACCTTGGGTGGACTGAAAGATGAGTGATATCAGCCATCTTAAGTATGGCTTTCTTTGTGTTCATGTCTGTTTTTTTTTGTTTCGTTTATATTTTAAGATTTTACAATTAATTATTATATTGTCACATGTGAAATGTTGTCCGACATCATTTAGTTTTAATTTCTGTAGTTCAATGATGTGTTTAATTGATCTCCTGTCACTTCTTCTTGAGACATGGTTTTCAGTTACCGCAAGTGTGTGAAAATTAAAATCCACAGCCTGCTTCCAGTCTCCGACCGGGTCAGGAATGGAATGAATGAAGCCCCCATCTAGCGGCGAGGATATGAAGTGTGCCGGCTGCCGAAGCCTATCGCACTCCTCTGGGGCTATGATTAAATGAATGACAGATGAAATGAAATGATAGTGGTGAGTGTTGCTGGAATGAAATTGTGACAGGGAAAACCGGAGTACGCGGAGAAAAACCTGTCTGCCTCCGTTTTGTCCAGCACAGATCTCACATGGACTGACCGGTATTTGACCCACGGACCCAGCGGTGAGAGGCCGGCGTGCTGCCGCCTAAGCCACGGAGGCTCTCCGCAAGTGTGTAATAAAGGCTATTTAAGGATAGTGGTCCTATAAATTCAAATCGCCTGTGTCACCTTCCTGTTGCGCGCAACACCACGAGCCTAATATTAGCCGGTAACACATGAGCTCAGTCATCCATGAGTGGCTTTATGGGGTTTCGAGCGATTTGCGCCTCGTGCTTGACTCTCAAGGTTGGCAACTTGTTCAAACCTCACAGAGCGCAAATAATAGCCTACCGTACTTATAAACACACATCTTTTATGCACAGTAGATTCGTGATTATTAGGGCAAGGCATTTAATGACCCAAAAATAGCAAGAAAATGCATTTATGACCTAAAAATGGTTAAAAAATGACACAAAATTCGAAAAAAATAACCAATAAATTATTCGTAAATCACTTATTTATTAATTCTTTAAGAAACAATTAGCTGATTTGACAGAGAATTTTATTGGATGACAATGCATTAGGTTAAAATTGTTTTAGTTACTAACAAAGTAAAAACCACTTTGCCACCCCTCGTGAAAAATGAAATACTTTAAAACTGGCATATTCTTCAAAATACTCTCCTAGTAAATATGTGTCATTTAATTAACAAAGAATATGTAAGAAAACTAACTTCAGTGGCTGTTTACAATATATCCCTATTGATATGCACAATGAAAACTTTGCGTAGGTTCTCAAATGAAAACGATTGCCTATTGTCTGCAAGTAACGATTTGTACTTGGAGATGCTTCTCTCTACCTCAGCTGAAACAATTGGTGCATACTGAAAACAAGCAATATCTCCCGGATTCAATTCACAGCCGGTAAGAGAAAAATTTTCACCCGATAATATTTTGCCAATAGAACACAACGTTTTATACCCACAGTTCTTTTGCAACACCTCATTCAATTTCACGGATACAACTTCACCCACTTTACCACACACACGATTTAGATCACTCACAACTTTATACACAATTTGTAGTTGCTCCACTAGTGGCACTTGGGATTTTTCTAGAGCACGTATTGTATTAGAGAGTGATCCGAAATTTGTTTTTATGTAGGAAAGTTTACCTGGAATTTGTTTGTCAGCCAAGAGTTCCTGCGCTGTTTTTATTGATCCAGCCTCAGTTTTGTCGAAGGAATCGACCACTTTCTTTACAACTTCAAAGTTCTCGCAGTAATAACAAGCATCAATCCATGTTCCCCATCTAGTCAAAGCAGGTGAAAAGGGCCAGGGAATTTCAGGAGCTTCTGTTTTGAATGCGAGAACTCTAAATGGGGCTTTTAAAAACACTTTTTATGCACCCAATTAACTTGTCAACTTCAGGAAAATTCTGTCGTACCTCCTCCGCGGTCCGATGTAACGCATGGGCTAGGCATGTGCCATGCACCATTTCAGAGAAGAGCGCACGTAACGAATTTGCAGCCTTCACCATGTAGGGTGCTGCATCTGTTATTAAAAGCAGCACGTTGTCATTCCGAATGCCATCGGGCCACAGTAGCATCAAAGACTGGTCAAACAGTTTGCTAATTGTTGACCAGTTAGCTTTGTCCAACTGCTCACAATGTAGTAGAAATGGTTCTCCAGCATTCCCTGCTTCCAGGTCGCCTACAATAACGTTGGTTATATATCATCCCACACTGTCTGTTGTTTCATCTATGCATACCCATATGTTTCCATCTCCTACCCTTATCCTTATTTCTTGTAACGTTTTGTCATAGCACCTTCCAACGTAGGTTCTTCGTAACGTTCTGGGATCTGGTATAGATTTTCCAGTCTCCTCTTCTAAGAATGTACGCAGCTTTGGATGGTATAATTTGTTCAGTGGAATATCGGCGCATAAAAATGCTGTACACAGTTTCTCACAAAACGGAGAAAATGTTGAAGATTCACCCAGTAGTGTCTGGTGTAAGCCACGGTTTCTTTTATCTTCAAGTCGCTGCACACCACGTTTATGTTTCTCGCGCAACACATGTTGCTCAACTGTAAACTTCTTTTCTGCTGAAACGCACACATCACACACTTTGCAAAATAATCTTTTCCCATCAGTGGAAAAAAATATTTTCTCCATATTGTGTAACAAATTGTTTTAACTTAACTATTGCACTTCCTTTAACTTTGGGCATCTTTCAGTACTTGTCAACAAAGAACTCACTAGACTCTCAGCGCGTGGGCGACTGACGTTCTTCTTATCTAGCTGAAGATAAGGAGCAATGCTCTGCTTGGGCGAGTCCATTATGTGTCTTACATTTCTTGGAAATATAATCGAGTTTAAAATACTCTTTCCTTTAAAACAAGTGGCAGCAGGTTATGTTGCAAGTCTACTTTCTTTCTAGAGCAAGTTATTTGCCTCATTAAACATAATATGCAAGTATTGTAAACATGAATAATATTAATTAAATATCGAAATAACGAAATATAACACTTACCAGAAAACAATTAAAAATGCCAAAAAATGACCTAAAAATGCTCCAAAAATGACCTATCTCTTGTAAACGGCAAAAAATGCAAAAAAAATGCCCTAACAAATTGCCCTTATTTAATCAGTCAATTCATGAAACACGTGTACATATACTCGAGCTATGTTTCGGGCTTCATACAAAAAAGATGCAAAATCATCAAATGCCTGGCCCTAGTGATTATTGACAACGCTTGACAGCGGTGAGGTCGTTCGTTAGCAGTCGGCAATTATCGTAACTGATGGGACAAAGCAGGATGGATGTCTACCTGCCGGCCCGAGTGCTATGCGCATGCGTTGACTGGGCTGTTGTGTCGTATGCTCATTTCAGGGCCGAGCACTCTGTAGCTTGTCGATTAGGCCTCAAGAAGATATGTTGTTGGCAGCATGTGCCACACTGAAGTCTCGAGTCGCATTCAGGAGAGGAAACATTCTCGAGAGCCGACAATTTGAACGATTCTGAAGACAAAATATCCTTTAAAACACTATAAATACTGTAATATGTTTCATAAACAGACAAGTGAGGAAAGATAAAAATAAATATGAAGAACCTTCAATAATAACAATAATAAGAAGAATAAGGTAACATTCCGTCTGTGCACAAAACATCGAATAATGGATATGTTTTCATTCGTCTATTCATATTAGGCCTATAAGTATCCCAAACCAACTGGTATCTAAGTCTGCTTGCCCTTGCTGCCATGGTAACTAGTTGTCTGTACAACACGCTTCAACAACTGGGATCTAAGATTGCTTGACCTTGTTGCCATGGTAACTAGTTGTCGATACAACACGCTTCAACAACTGATATCTTAGTCTGCATGCCCTTGTAGTCATGGTAACTAGTGTAGATGTCTATACAACACGCTTCAACAACTGGGATCTAAGTCTGCTTGTCCTTGTTGCCATGGTAACTAGTTGTCTATACAACACGCTCCAACAACTGGGATCTAAGTCTGCTTGTCCTTGTTGCCATGGTAACTACTTGTCGATACAACACGCTTCCAACAACTGGGATCTAAGTCTGCTTGCCCTTGTTGCCATGGTAACTACTTGTCTATACAACACGCTTCAACAACTGGGATCTAAGTCTGCTTGCCCTTGTTGCCATGGCAACTAGTTGTCTATACAACACGCTTCAACAACTGGTATCTAAGTCTGCTTGACCTTGTTGCCATGGTAACTACTTGACTATGCAACACGCTCCAACAACTGGGATCTAAGTCTGCTCGACCTTGTTGCCATGGTAACTAGTGTAGTTGTCTGTACAACACGCCCCAACTACTGGGATCTAAGTCAGCTTGCTCTTGTTGCCATGGTAACTAGTTGTCCATACAACACGCTCCAACTACTGGGATCTAAGTCTGCTTGTCCTTGTTGCCATGGTAACTAGTTGTCGGTAATGTGTCGCTAATTTCTGGGAAGAGCCGGGAATTTAACCCAGGCCTTTATTTTGACAGCCATGAATACTAGCCACTACGCTTATTTAATACTGGTCTGAGGGTTGGAACGGGGTAGCCTACATTCAACCTCATGAGGCAAAACTGATAAGATTCGGGTTCGATTCCCACCTCACCCATCCTGGAAGTGGTTTCCCCAATTCTACTCCAGGCAATTGCTGGGATGGATCCTAACGTAAGGCCGCGGTCACCTCCTTCCCAATCCTCAATTCGAATAGAAACACAGCCAGGTACTACGAAGTTCAAGTCTCTTAAAGTCAGGGTTATATCAGTAATAGTTCCGGAGATAAAGAATGCGGGTGAAATATTTCGCACAGCCGCCATGATGGATTGCTGAGACGTAATAAAATTTAAAGGCACGGTTGGGGTGGGATAAAATAGTGCTATGTCTTTACCTAGTTTCATTGAAATCGCTCCACCCGTTTAGATTTTATTAGGGGGCGACACACACACATACGCACACACACACACGGACAAAAGGTGATCCCATCAACCCACTTATTTTCATAATTGAAAATAGATGTCTGTCTGTTAGGTAGTCAGCCCGAAGGCTGGTTGGATCCTCAAAAAAGTACCGCCATTAGGCTATGTGGGTAGATACCCACCAAAACCCAAGGCAGCGCGATATTGAGGAAAATAGTACATTTTGCAGCGAGCCTATATAGGCAATAATTAAGACACAACAACAACAACAACCACTGTTTGTACTTAAGTTTTAGATAGTTCTTAGTAATAATCATTTCCAATAGCATTCTAATCCTTTAGGGACAGATAACCTCGCTGTTCCGACCCTTAAAACCTTAATAACTAACTAACATTTGTATCGTTAGTGGGAGATAGCCTTGATGCTCCGCCCCTTACAGACTATATCACATGGTCGTACAAAGAGTTCGATACATTTGACTGAGGAAGGGCATATCATTATCTCTGGATATAGTGGTTACGATGGAGATAAGTCGCTGCGAGGTCTTGGAGGGGCTGCCCTGCTGTCTCCATGACTACGATGCTACTCGTGACGACCGAGCGAGGAATTTCTATGGCCGTGTTTGAAATATAACAAGGCTCGAGATGTTTGTTGCCATAGTAACGCTCCCACGAGTCGACGTTTTATGAAAGAATCTATTTGTGGAGCATTTTGATGAAAGCTAGTCCGTCTCACTGCCATATGAATGCAGCACAAAGGGCTTTGTTGATTCCAACCCACACACGACTGAATTGAGGAAACCAAACAAGTAGATAACAGTTTCCGATCTCGCACATGTCTCCTACCTGGGAGGTCAATAATAACAATCCCTACTTATAGTATAAAACAAAGTCCCCGGTTCTTGGATGTCACGGGTAATCTTGACAACCACTGGATGGATTGTGATGCGGTTTTCACCATTCTGTAAAGGATATCTCGAGGAAGTTTCTGTAGAAAATAATTTATTTATGATCAAAGGAAGCCAAGCAGTAACGATTTTAGCGAAAACGTTGAAACAAAGCCTGGCGTCCGAACCCTTTTTAAGCTTACGCTGGGCAAACTGTTAAAAATATCAATATGCTATGAGTGTAAGAATTGTTCAGCATGAAAAGTTCTACAAAAAAAGTCCACGAGAGTATACCTCTATCTTCCATACATTGCCCACTATAAATGTTTTTACGTTTTCATTTCTTCCAACAATCTCTATTCAATTACTGAGGCGACAGTTTTCGAGCTAGCTAGAGGCAAGCCTATCACCCGAGTTACAGCCAGCAGCAAACTGTCGAGTCGTGTTGAATTAAGACTTCAGAGAAGAGTGGTTGTGTTTGGAGTTTCCCTGGAAGTGCAACTCGGCTTTTCTTCATTTCGCCTGTGAACTTTCGTTCCGCAAAATACACAGTCAAGTTAAGTTTGCACGGAAGGGGGATTTGTGTTTCATGCACCTCGCCATTCTTAAATTACGTCTGAAAAGAATTCGTTGCACATGCATCTCCATGGTAATATGATTAATAGTCCAGTCAGTGATTTTAACCCATCATGCCGAGACGTAAAACGGATATAGGTCGTAGTTCATTGGGTTGTGTCTTGATTGTGGTCATTCCAGATTGCGTTCACCTCATTACTAGTCCAGATTGCGGTCACTTTCAGTTTAGGGAAGAACTATAAACATTCCAGCGTCCAGATTGCGATCACTTTTGTTGGGAGCACGGTCCTTGGTTCTTGGTTCTTCCCGACTGACTCATACCTTCCGTAAGATTTGTGGATAACAAGGGGAACCTGATATTTCACTGCCTAACCAAAGCTGAGCACACCCCATAAAACTTCGCTTAAAAAAATCAAGTCCCCTCCCAATCTGACAGCACCTCGTAAAGCAATGATTATAACATTTTCAGTCTTAAGAATAGAAACGTTTCAGGATCGGAATCAACGACCTTCACTTTCAACAAAATTGTTTTAACGGGAAATTTTATACTTACAGGGTATAATTTTTAATTTCTGCCCCTCCTCTCCCATTTGAGGCGCGAGATATTTATTTTTATAATAGGTACTGTATATCGTGAAAAACATTCTCTTCATTGCCTCGAAAAATTCGTCTCGTAAAAGTACGGTAATCTGTTCTGCGTTTGATTCTAAATCCTCTTTGTAATCAATTGTTGTCCCCGCCCCCCTCCTACACACAAAATCAAATATTTGAAGTTTTAGGTTTATTAACATTCCAGATTTGAAATCTGTGACTTTTGATAAGTCAAAATCAATAAGTTCACTGTCAAAACTACTCAAATGATAAGATGGTATTTTTGAAGGGGATGTGGTCAAGGTAAGGTACTCTTGCAAGTACGTAGGGTCCGGACCAGTCTACCAAGAAAAGTGATCGCAATCTGGACGCTGGAATGTTTATAGTTCTTCCCTAAAATGAAACGACCGCAATCTGGAAGACACCGTTCATTGACATCGAAAGAAAAGCGCTAATCACGTAATGTATTCATAACTGTTCCCGGGCGAAGCCGGGGTGGGTTGCTAGTATATTGTTTATATTAATCGCTCATCCTCCAAGCTCGGCTTCTCCGAGTGATCATTCATCATGGATGGTATCGGGGAGCTGAACACACTTTACCCAGGCGACCGCTATCATGGGATTTAGGAAGTAAGTCGGACGTAGACCTGTTGAAAGGAACCGGCCCAGCATTTGCCTGGTGGGGAAAATGGAGAAATCAGGAAACCCATTTTCAGGACGGACGAGGGGGGTGGAACCCAAGCTCTTTTGATGCCAGCAACTCAAGTGGTACTCGAACGCTCTGGCAATTGTGGGCACTATAATTCTAAGTTAGTAATAATTAAGGTTCGGATGTTAAGGAAAAGTCATATTTTTTTCCTGAGCTCATTTTACCAGAAATCTGAAAAACGAGCTTGAATGACGGATCCCTGACCACGTTTAAAGCAATTTGATGTTGCCTATAAATGCATATTTCGGCCATTTTTATTGTTTTGATCATATTTTAGTGAAATAAGGTCATATTTGGTTATAATTTCAGCATTTTTGTTTAAATTGAGGCGTCGTTAACAAGGTACGTGTTATCTGCGTCCAGTTTCAAACACAGGATTTCCGAATAGTGTAGCAGATATATTTTCCTTTCTTTTCCCGGAACAGGCAGATAGCAGGTTTAGAAGACCTGATTCCAAGAGGGTGCTCCTCTACGGACGTCTTTTAGCACATCTTTCTGGATAAGTTAGATTGCGACACTGTACGCAAGAGGTCACGGAACATGACGATAATGTGCTTCCACCTTTCAATAGAATGCCACTCCAGTAGATATATTTAGCTCAGAAGCAATTAGCAAGCAAGGAAATGCCATGTTTCTTAGGTCATATTTTATAGTTTTTAGGTCATATATAGTCACTTTTTAGGGCATATTTGCTTGCATATTTTGTACTTCCTTAGGTCTTAAACTCCCGAACCCTAGTCATCATACATCTATGACGTGGCACCGGCGTACAGATTCCGAGATCGCAAGTTCAAGTCCCTTTAATTCTGTAAAGGTTCATGTGCATGGCTTTGCAGTACTTGTGTATCACACGACCTAGTTTCACATCAATGCGCTAGCGTAAATTCCTATCTTGTATCTAAATAATTTTCGTTTTCGTAGTCAGTTTACCCTCCAGGTAGGCTTTTCCCACGGACTCAGCGAGGGATCCCCCTTTACCGCCTCTAAGGGCAGTGTCCTGGAGCTTGACATCGGGATGGGGGATACAATAGGGATGTATAGAACTAGCACCGATAGAGCGCACTGCAGTTGTACTGGGTAAGCGCAAGGCGCTCTTCATTTGTCTCCTGAGTTCTCATGCCGCTAATATCCACGAATTTAAGTTGTTTAAATTGCTATTTTCGTGACTATGCCGAGCTATTGCAGTGTTCCTCTTTGCAAAAATCAGGGAAATCCGATTTCGTGTCACCAATTTTCACAAAATAAAGAAATGAGGAAGAAATGGTTACATGCTATTTGAAGGAAACATTTCGGTGAAGAAAATCTGACCGAAAATATTAAAGTGTGTTCCCATCGTTTTCAACTCGATGACTTCACGAAAACTGTGTTGGGCAAGTGTGATTCACAAAGGGAAATAATTCCTACCTATAAACTGATTAGACATTTCGATAACAACCACTGAATGTATGCGTTTGTATTTGAAGGTGAGAGAGCAAGATTAAAACCGGGCACTGTTCCATCGCTTTTTCCGTGGACCACGAACACAACAAAAATAAGGAAGAGGCCATACACAAGAAAATTGCCAGTTTACCACGATAAGCCTACAATATCGGAATCTGCATAAATTATCTCCATTGAAGTACGGTACGGGAAGAAATCGTCAATATACAGGAAGAAGTGAATGTAGCATTTGTGACTCCCATTTTCAAAGGCATCAATACTCGGACAAATACTTCAAGAATAAATGTCACAACAGTAACAGTCAAAAACGTATTATGGTTGGTTTCTTCAAATCAGAATTAATCGTCAACTTACATCTGCCCGACGGAGAATGTTGTACCGGTAGTGACTGACTTCTACATTCTTGAGTCTTAGGCCTAAGTTAGCCAGATGAATGGAAACAGTTCATGGCCTTAAAACAGCGATTCTCTAACTTTTTAAATACTGTACCCCTAAGTCGTTTGCAAGGGGTACAGAAACGATTTGTATTAAGAAATAGACAAATTACAAAAGAACCAAACGTTGCGATGCATTTTGAGGTAAACAATACCGGTATCAACTTTCTTTGATTATGTTTACCTTAAAACAAGACCGTTTCGTGTACGCTATCAACCAATGAAATACACGAATCGAAGTCTATAAGCAAGGGGAGCCAGTGAATATTTAAATCTCTATTTATAAAAGGAAGATTATAGTTTTACGTGACCGTTAATCTAGAGATCATAAGGCACAGAGGACTTCCTCTTTACGTGGAATCCGAACAGGACAAGGCATTTCACTTGGAAAATCTCACATGCATTGACCGGGAAATCTCTATTTATGATTTAAGTCTTATGGAGATATAGGCTATTTATCAATATAGGCCTACAATACTCAGGCATGCTGACTCCTATTCATAATTTGAATAATAAAGCGTGTTAGAATTTTGTTATTACCGCTGTAGCCTACTAATTCTTCCCTCCTCCTACTAGTTTTTGCGCCTCTAGTCCGTAGCTCATTTTACAGCTGTTCAACGCTTAAACGCTGAAAATCGTTCATAATATATTAGAGGATATACCTATAGAATTAATTAATATAGTCTTGGAGTAAAATTAGAGAAGATATAATTTACTTTAGCTTAGAAAACTCGGTCACAATCTATACATTCCTCGTAGCTGACTGGGGGAAACATAGGACGATCGCCTTGCGCTTACCCAGTACAACACGAGCGCTATCTGGCGCGAACTTTCTCAGGCTACATCCCTATTGGGGAGGCGGGACTAGCGCCTCGCCAGGCGGCCTCGCCTTCAAAGCGAACAAGGGGGTCTCATGAGGGATGGGATAGACAAGGAAGAGGGAAGGAGGTGGCCGTGGCATTACGGTAGGTCTCATCCCGGCATTTGCTCGAAGACGAAGTGGGAAACCACGGAAAACCACTTTGAGGATGGCTGAGGTGGGAATCGAACCCCCTCTACTGATTTGGACCACCCGAGGCTGAGTAGACTCCGTTCCAGTCCTCATTCCACAGTTCAAATTTCAAGCAGAGCCGGGAATCGAACCTTGGACCTCCGGGATGGCAGCTGAGCACGCTGACCACTACACCGCGGAGGCGACTATCAAAATATTATTATTATTATTATTATTATTATTATTATTATTATTATTATAGTCCAATAATAAAATATGTACCCCTTATTATTCCCGTTGTGAACAGGATCAGGGATAAGTTGCGATGGGAGTATAGTTGGCGGTGGATTTTACGGCCAGAAGCCCTTCCTGACGCCAACTTAATGAGAGGAGTTAATGAAAGATGAAATGAATGAAACTAGACAAGAAGATGGAGGGAAGCAGTCGTGGACTATTAGAAGGTACCGTCTTAGCATTCTCCTGGAATGGAAATAAAAAAATTCCATGGAAAGCCATTTCAAGAACGACCGCTGGTGGCGCTCGAACTACGTCTACCGCGTCCACAGAGAGCTTACACCCATGACCTAGTGCTGCACGGTAGCAAGCGTAGCTACCGCTGTCGGTAATAATAATAATAATAATAATAATAATAATAATAATAATAATAATAGTCTAATAATAATTATAATAATGATAATAATAGCCTAATAATAATAACAACAACTTTTTTTTTGTCGTGTGACCTCCTGAGAGGCCGAATGCAGGTCTTTCTGGTCGACGCCCGTGTGCGACCTGCGCGTCGGGATGAGAGATGGAATGGATGAAGATGAATGAAACTGGGCAAGGATGTTGAAGGGAGCGGCCGTGGCCTGACAGAAGGTACCGTCCCAGCATTTTCCTGGAGTTGGAAATGGGGGAAACCACAGAAAAGGATTTCAAGGACAGTAGGTCTCTAACTCTCATCTATCGAGCCCGCAGAGAGCTTGGCGCCATGGCCTAGCGCTGCGCGTTAGCGATACTATGTGCACTCTGTGTTGTCAATGGGGCCCGGTTTATTATTATTGATGTGAATCATCTTTCCGCTCGGTTGCTGGATAGTTTTGTGGGAGTGATTTTGAAAATGGGGGACGGAAGTGGATCGGAACTATCGAGCTGGCAGTGGTGGATCAAACGGAAGTATGCACTGCCCGCTCGATCGATCAAACGGAAGTGTACTAGCTGGCAGTCGGGGACAACGGAAGTATGCACTGCCCGCTCGATCGATCGATCGAATGGAAGTGTGCCCTAGCTGGCAGTGGTGGATCGAACGGAAGTATAAGACGCACTGGCAACTCGATCGATCGATCCAGCTGGCACTGGTAAGAGAAACAATCAGCGCGCGGTGTCGAAAATTGATACCATGTCGCACTCTCGGCCATGTAGAATGTATATGACATACTGAACGGAAAACGCTCATGCGAAGTCTGGTGTCAAGTGATTTAAACAAATGACATGGTACATGTTCGAAGTCTTCGTATGCAGTATTATTGGAACGTGGAAATAAGTCACCATCTTGTGCATAATATGTGCGTAGTCGAAATAGCCGTGGGGTTATTGCGTATGACCAGGGATCTAGAGATCTTGGGTTCGAATCCTAGGCGGGGTAGATACTTTTGCTACCAGATTATCATTTTAAACGATATTTATCATATCAATATGACTCATTTTAACAGAATCCATATGAAATTACGTGTTAGTCTGTGAATCAAGAGGACCTGTTTATAAGGAATTTAAGGTTATGGGCGGTGTCGCGTCTATTAATCTAGTTGATCCATATCGTATTCTTTATTTAGGCCAGTGCTGGTTGAAGCTACAAATCATCGAATAAAATGAGTTCCGAATTATAAACTACAATATCTGTAAAACACTCCCTTTTACAATAGATTAATATTTGTGCCAATAATAGTATAAAATACCGGTGTATCAACAATTTCACGTGAGGTTTCTTCTATGTCAGATGTTACACATCATATGCGACTACTGTAAGGCTCGTATTTTTTTTATTATTATTATTATCGGCATCCTCATCTAGTTTCTTATGAGAGAACGACGATTGGTTTCACCATCCTCTGCCTGGAGACTATCCGAAGGTAGTTTTTGTGCCAATATTTCTTGTAAAGGTCGCCCATGTCGTTTGCCGAATAATTCTTCCTTGACGCTCCACAGTTATAATTAGCCATCAAGTGTTGAAACATTAAGAGGGGATTCTCAGAAGCTGAATCACGGCTATGCGGTCCGAAGTCCGACGTTCAGCGACACCCTCACTGTGGATGTTCCCGTCTTGGGAAGTTACGTCATCGATGAAGTCATCAGATCACAGATCCTTGTGACCTAGTATATGACGTCATGGAGTACGGGACTCCAGACGGAAACACCCGGAGGTCACATCAGCCAACATTAGCTCGTCATGATCATAGAGAGAGGTACGTGGTACTTTCAGAAAATAATAACAAGTAGTTCGGTGAAGAACTATACAGCCTATTTTCATATGTCCTACTTATGTTAATTGCCTCTATCAACATACAAAATTTCAAATTGATTGCAGTAATACATTCGTAGATATTATGAACCGTCTAGATCATGGATTCCCTACCTGGGGGGGCGCAGGGCTTTATCAAAGGGTGCGTGAAGTAATTTCCGAATTAAGTTTTTTTTTAACTCGAATATTACAATTTTGAATAATACACATTTTTCGAATCTCTCCAAGTGATTGTTGCACCAAGTCAATCGTTCAAAAGCTCTGGTATTTGCCTACTGTCAACACAAACCTCTGCGGAGCCACGAGTTTGGAGGTGAAATAAGGAATTTGTTGTGTTGTAAGGAGAAAAATCAATGCCAATTTTATTGACTCATTGGCATATCTTTGTGATTTCTTTGAAGCTTTGAACAGTTTGAACAAAGCTCCAAGGCAAAAACTCCAATATTATCCTTGCTTATGATGCCATCAGACCTTTCCTGAAGAAAAAAAAAACAGTTACGGAAACGCCGGCTTTAGTTGAACAACTTCTCATCCATTCACCGCCTTAATGAAATTTGGCCGGAAAATGAACCTGATCGTAATAAACTTAAGGTGCAAAGTCAGTCATATTTAGATTCTCTGGCACAAGAATTCAACTTCTACTTTTCTGATATCTCGTCGGATGAATGGTCCTGGATGTTAACAAGAAATCCTTCTGACATTGATATTGAAGCACTGCCAGCACAACTTCAAGAAGAAACCTTGTATTTGAAGTGTGATTCAAAGCTAAAATATGATGCCTAAATATTAGGACTGGGTGACTTTTGGGTAAACTATCTTGCAGTGCATCCGGTAATAGCCAAATTTGCATTGCGTGTCATTGTCCCATTTTCAAAGACATACGTATTTATGCGAATCAGGATTTTCAACGCTGAGTGTCATAGAAACAAAGCAGCGCTGTCGGCTTGATGTTGCAAGTGATCTCTGCTGTGCTCTGTCAAATATCAAACCAATCATAGCGAATCTTACCAAGAGAAAACAGTGTCAACCCTCTCACTGACATTTGTTGACTAATTTAAGGATTTGTTGTAAAAGTGTGTTCTTTGTATTGTGCTAAATGAAGTTAGTATGTAACAGATTGGCCTATTCCATTATGTAGTGTTATTAGGTTAGGTGTATATCGTCCGCGTCAATTTATCAAAGAGGTTATAGAAGCGACGAGTGGAGGGGATGGGGAAGGGGGGGGGGGGGGGCGCGATGATCCTCCGTATCTGAAAAGGGGGCGTCAGCTGGCAAAGGTTGGGAACCATTGGTCTAGATATTTCGAATGGTCACCATGTTGGATTTTGATATACAGAATGTAGGCCATAGAATTAGATGACGATTTTTGCGTAGGTTCATTATTCAAACATTCACTTCAATCGCATGATTAATACACTCGAAATAAAATAAAATATTCTTCAAATTGCACACAGCCGCCATCTTTAGGTTATGAGAACAATTAAACTAAATTAGATGCCAGTGCATTACAATGTGTATAAACATTTGCTGTACCAAGTTTCATTGCGGTTAGATGGTTAAATCGCGAGGAAAATCTATTTGAAAGTTTCATCTTTGCCGGGCCGTCTTGTTCGTTTTGTAGTTAACAGGTTTTTGAAAGTCATATAGGTAAACTTCTAGTAGTACCTTTTATCATCGTACAAAATTTCGGGGTGATATCGGTAATAGTTTCGGAGACATAGAATGCCGGTGAAATATTTCGCACAGCCGCCATGTTCGATTGTTTAGGCGTAATAAAATTTGAAGGGCACGGTCGGTGTCAGCCAAACCAGTACTATGACCTTACCGAGATTCACTGAAATAGCTACAGCCGTTTAGAAGTTATTAAAAGCTTGTAGTTTAACGTGACCGTTAATCTTGAGATCATGAGCCACGGGACCTCCTTTTTACGTGGAATCCGAACCACAGGACATGGCATTTCACTTCGAAAATCTCACATGCATTGACCGGGAATCGAACCCGGACCGCCTTGGTGAGAGGCATACAGCTAGACCGCTGAGCCACCACGCCCCCCTTAGAAGTTATTAGGGAGGACACACACATACGCACACACGCTCATACACACACATTTACCAAAGGTGATCTCATAAGCCAATTTTTTTCATAACTGAAAATAGGCCAAAACTTGATTTTTTTGCAATCATGTTGATGACAAATGGAGGCTCCCAACTATTGGGTTGTGCATTGTACAAACAGTACAAATGTTTTGTCATCCATATTGTTCATAAAATATTTCCCCCACCCAGGGGTTGACGACTACTGTGAGGTGAGTTGGCGACCAAAGTACCCCACCTGGGTTCAGCATTGCTGTTGTGTTTCTCCGACCCCCTCGGTATTAGGGTATCCGAGGTCAACAGTGTCTTCCATGTTCTTACCTTGGCTCTTGTCTCCTCTGTCCTGATTCCGTCATACTTCAAGGGATCAGACCGCTAAAGGCCGCAGAGTGTGTGTAGCCCCACCCTGGGTAATGCTACACCCTCAAGGGCTCAAGGCTGGTGAGCGCGGCAGCTGGCGATCACGAGGGATTCCTGAGACGTGTCGTTACTGACTTTGGGACGGACCCTAGCGACCTAGCGCTAAATAAGTAGCAAGAATGCAAGAAACGAGGGTGTTCACATTTCATTTTTTTTGTTTGTCTGTGATCTCCTGAGAGGCCTGTGCAGGTCTTTCTAGTCGACGCCCGTGGGCGCCCTGCACGTCGGAATGAGAGATTGAATGGATGAAGATGAATGAAACTGGGCAAGGATGTTGAAGGGAGCGGCCGTGGCCTGTCAGAAGGTACCGTCCCAGCATTTGCCTGCGGTTGAAAATGGGGAAACCACGGAAAACCATTTCAAGGACGTCTGACGGTGGGGCTCGAATCCACACGTCTACCGAGTCAGCAGAGAGCTTGGCACCATGACCTAATGCTGTGGTTTAGCCAGCGTAGCCACTGTTGTCGGTGGTGTTCAAATGAAAAGGTACCAAACGATACTGTGGGTACGATTTATTCGTTATTCAAAAGTAATCACCACAGGTCTGTGCACAGGTGTTCCATTGCTTCACTAGCCGCAGTATTCCCTGTTCCCAGAAGTCTTGTGGTTGTGACAGGAGCCAATCCTGTACGGCGTCCTTTAGTTGTCGTCCGATTAGAATCGTTTTCCCTTGAGATGTTCTCTTAACGGACCAAACAGATGGAAGTCGCAGGATGACAAGTCCGGGCTGTAGGGCGGACGCTCAAGTTGCTCCCACTTGAAAGTTAGAGACGTGTGGGCGAGCGTTATCATGGAGCAGAATCACTCCCTTCGTGAGAAGTCCAGGCCGTTTGTTCTTGATGGACTTGCGTAGGCTACGGAGTGTCGCACAATACACGTCACTGTTAATGATTCGTCTCAAAGGAAAACGTTTCCTATCGGATGGCGAACTAAGGACACCGTACAGGATTGGCTTTTGTCACAACCACAAGACTTCTGGGAACAGGGAATCTTGCGGCTAGTGAAGCAATGGGACACCTGTGCACAGGCCTGTGGTGATTACTCTTGGATAACGAATAAATTGGACCTTTTCATTTCAACAGCCCTCATTCAATGTGTTAAGACCCAAAATACTAGGCCTGTATGGTGTGTTGCTCAACTCCGATGATGACCTATGATGTGACGCAAAAGAGGAACAGAATGCAGTGACGTTTATCGCCGAACAATGGCTCAAGTGGCTCGAGTTGCGCGATCGACATTGCTAGGCTCATTCATGACTGTGATGGGAATTAGAGCTAAGAGCTAATCACTCAGAGAGGGGTGTGACCTGGCCTGACGCGAGCCATGGGGCCCGAAACGGTGGAACAGCCCGGAATAGACAATTTAACTCAACGTCATTTCTAAATAACTTTGAAATTTTCCGCGATAAACACGGCAAGCTAAGCTGGCTGGGACTGGCGGAGATCGCGGGCGCGCGTATCCGGTTCGGTGTCGTGCCGGATGCGACCCGCCAATTTCCCATCGTGCCACTAGCGACCCAAGAACTGATGTATCGGTGGAATCTGGGAATTTCTAACACAACTGTCTGTGCTAAAATTCCGCTTAGGTTAGGTTTGGCGCCGTAAAAATTGAAGAGCTTATTTCCAAAGTGACGTAAATCCAAAATTGACGGTTTTTCAGTTTTTTTCTTTCGTAATCAAGTTTATAGTTTCTCTCAACGTATAGCAAAGGTGTTAAGTCTCAATACGTCGTATATCCCATATTAACAGAGATCTAAGAACTAAGTTTATTTGCAAAGTGATGTAACTCCAATGGGTCTTCAACTACCGGACCCGTGCGAGAAATCTCGCATGAGTAAACCACCCGCCTGGCTTTACTGTTATGCGGGCTCCTATTAATATGTTTATTTGTTTAAACGCACTTTTTAAACAAATTGTCGATATGTATGAAATCAGAGAGCAATTCATCATTGCTGCTGGTTTCACAATGGGTTGTGTGTGCCCCATGTGCACAGACTACCTGCCCGGCTCTAGTGCTATGCAGGCTGTACGCGACAGAGTTCTGACAGGGGCTATCGTCTTGTTTATTTGTTTGAAATCATTTTATAAACAAATAAATATATTTCCGTCGACTTTTCAAGAAATGCAAGATTTTTCCTGTAGTATTGAGACGATTTGGAAGATGTTGGTACAGACCACACCTTGTAACTCCCTCTGGTTTAGGTGCTTGAGTTTTGTGAAACATACACCTTAGCGTGTATATATAATTCATTGAGGCCATATAGGACCACGTTAAGTCTCGCTACACTTGACAATTTGTTTCGCTTCCCTCTGAGCCCATAATTCCCTCATTCTCTGTGAGTGGGCCATCTTGCGCTCCGCTGTCCAAGTGGTACCTTGTCTTCTTTTCGGGTTCGGTGCCTCGTCTCGGGTTAGCCCATTAATCAGTATCTTTTTGCGGAAGAGATCTCTATTGAAGGCGTCTTCGGGTTTTAGATGCAGCATTTTGAGGTCGTCTTTGGCATTCATAAACCAGGGCATTGTGGTTTTGGGTTTGGAGTCAAAGAAATGAAAAATCTGTTTAGTCAGCCTGTTTCCGTCCATTCGTTTGAGATGACCGTAATACCGTGCCCGCCTCTTACGGATCGTTTCGGAAATTTTCTCTATTTCACTGTAGACTTATTTGTTGGATTTTTTTTTATAGTGGATGCCATTCTTGTAATTTGATCCCATTATACCTCTGATGATTTTGCACTATTTTTCTCCAGTTCTTCAAGGAGTCCTTTATTAGCATTTAGGGATAGGGTTTCGGCTGCATACATAACTACTGGTTTCAGAACAGTTTCATAATGACGTAGTTTAGTATTTTTGGACAGGCATTTTTGTTGTATATTGAGCACGGTGTTTGATAGGCTATTTCGAGTTTGCGAACTCGTTCCTTGAGTGCTTCTTTGTCTAGTCAACTTTTCCCAGGCTTGAAGCGTTGGTAGAATAGAGAAACCAGAAAACACCCTGAGCAACCTCTAGGGCTAACAACCTTAGTTGCAACATGATGCGTACGCGTCCAAAACAAACTCAAGTCAAGTAAGCATGATGGCACAACGTTTCAACATTTCTTTTACCCCAGGGGGTAAGTTTTTCCCTCGTCGTGAAGCCTGCGACGCACGAGTCTCATTCGGATTCTGCGGGAGACTCGACATCATGCGAGAGATGAGTTGGAGCGTCTCGGTGTATCCCAACCTGTCAGATACTCAGAACCAAATCAAAAACCTTTCTAGCAACGTTCAACATTAACACCCTTACACAAATTGGCAAACTGAAAACTCTCACCGATGCACTACATGAAAATCAGACATGTATCATTGCCCTACAAGAAACACGTTACCCAGACGAAGAGACTTTCGAATCTGAAGGTTATCGCTTTTTCAAGAGCAGAGCTCAAAAAAAAAGGTCCTCAATGGATCTGTGATGCTTGAAACAGCGTTTTCTGTGAGAACCAGGATCCTTAAGTCGGTCGCAAATTTTGAGCCAGTAAATGACAAATTATCCATATTAACAATCAAATGCGCCAACAAAACCTACAGCCTAGTTAACGCACATGCCCCCACAAATGACAAGAACATATCTGACCCGGACGAAGTTAATGGTCTTTGGAAATTTTGAAATAGTCTTCTGTCTGCATTGTTCGTATAATACAAAGCAAACATAACCTAAAATATAGCCTGTGTAAGTTCACTACCAGGAACATATTCTTCGGATCAATTCTCCTTTAATATTACAGTGTATCTTATTCTCGACTTCCAAGTGCCGTCAGCCATATATGTTACTCGTAAGCTTGAAAGTAGTCTATGATTCACACTCGGCTAGTGGTAGTGAATGTATTGGTGATTATTTATGTAGTTGGCTACTGACCTATAGCCTACTTGGTAGTAGGCAGATAAAATATTTATATTAGGCCTATTTTTATTTGTTTCAGTCATGGTTGCGACAGATTAGTGTGGAAGCCTTCAACGAACTTCAAGGGTTGTGCAACATGAATCAATCATCATTCTGAAGAGCCATATACTCACATGTGCACGGGATATGCACTGCGCTTGAGATACAGATACACATTTTCAGAGAATACCAACAATATATCTTGGCTCTCTTTTAGTTCTCGACATAAGTTACTGCACCACTCAATGTATGGGTGCAAATTACTGATGTACTTACGTTGGGTGAGACAAAGTCATTATTCGCAACTTGGTTAGATACCACAATTCGGGCAAAGCCACTGGTTGCAATACGTTATAAATATTGCTCGCAACTATAGCCTAGGCTACTTGTATTATTAATTCTGAATGAAAGTAGAACGCAGCTTATACACTTGCATCGGACATTAATGTGACTTTTACATACCTTGTGTCCTTGTTCCATCTCCACTATACCTTCCCTTCCCGCCAGGGATCATGGGCTGGGAGCTGACTGTGCTCTACCCCCTCTCCCTCTCATACTTTCCTGATTTAGTTCTTTTCTAATTTCTACATAGATTATTCTGTCTAATCTTGTTTTCCCTTTAACTGCTCTGAGAAACCTCATTTCACCTGCTTGCCGTCTGCTCCAGTCCCTTTCCGTCATTGTCCATGTTTCTGCTCCATACGTGACAATGGCTGAGTAATAAAACTTATACATGAGGAGTTTTGCTTTTCCTGGAACTTCTTTATTCCAAACCAGATGTTATATTGTTTGATAAGATTTCCCCTTTCTTTTGCAGCCTCTTGGAAATCTCATCTGTTATCCTACCATCACTAGATACTGTCCACCACTCGGAGGAGTTCACCATCCAACTCAATATTCCCATTTATCTTTCTATCTCTTCCGAAAAGCACAACTTCGTTGTTGTTGTTGTTTGAGTTTTCAGTCTTCTGACTGGGTTGATGCAGCTCTCCATGCCTCCTTGCCCTGAACTAATTGTTTCATCTCTACATAGCTACCACACCCTATATCCGAGGCAATCTCTTTAACATATTCTAACCGTGGTCTACCCCTACAGTTCTTGTCCTCGACCCTTCCTTCCATAACTAAGCTTGCTATTCCTGGGTGTCTTAGTTTGTGTCCTACCAACCTATCTCTTCTCTTCATTAGCAGTCACCAGAAACATCTCTCATCTCCCACTAGTCTTAATACCTCTTGATTTGTAACCCTATCTACCCATCTGATCTTCATCATTCTCCTGTAACACCACATTTCACTTCCATAGAGCACGACGCTCCAGACAAAGGCCTTTAAAAATGACTTCCTAATACCTAAATCTATATTCGATGTCAACAGATCCCTTTTCTGTAGAAATGCTTTCCTTGCCTGTGCTAACCTACTTTTTATGTCCTCTTTGGTTCGTCCATCACTGGTTATTTTGCTTCCTAAGTAACAGAAGTCTCCTACTTCCTTTAGCTTTTCACTTGCCAATTTGATCTCCACAGAGGTTTCTGATTTATTTCGGCTGCATTCCAATATTTTTGTTTTACAATTATTAATTTTTATCATGAATTCTTTACTCAAGACGGTGTACATACCATTCAAAAACTCATTCAAATCCTCAGGCGTGTCGGCCAGAGCTGAAATTATTTCTCCTTGAATTTTCACCCCCACTTTAAATGTTTCTCCAATTTCCTTCATTGCTTGTTCAATGTAAAGATTGAAAGGTATGGGTGCTAAGTATCAGCCTTGCCTTACACCTTTCTGAATACCAGCTTCTCTCTCATATCCTTCAGCTCGAATGACTGCTGTCTGGTTTCTGCATAGATTGTAGATCACCCTCCTATCCCTGTACTTTATTCCAATCGTTTTCAAAATGTCAAACAATTTAGTCAAATCAACGTTATTGACACTTACCTTTATTTAGAGGTCCGCATCGCTTCCACAGCAAAATCACCTCCAGAAGACATGCCCCAACAGAAAAACACCCAAAGGGGTGGAAGGAAGGTGGAGAAGAGGGGAACGCACAGGCTATTCTACAGACACCCCCCAATAACTAATGGAATTGTCGCCGACGAAATAATGCCACAACAGTTTCTTAAAAATTTAAAATAAAAATTTAATTGTTAAAATTTAAAGAACACCTCCACCAGAAAACAGAACATGCATCATCCAGCATAATTTACAAAGAAGGCAAGAGACCGCTTAACATGCTTGCTTGCAAAGCAAACAAAAAGAAAAGAATTAAATTAAAATTAAAATGTTAAAGCCCAAAGATTAAAAAAAGAAAATACAGGCATAATTAAATGAGAACGGGCTTGATAATTTACAAGGGACTGCAATACCGATCCGACATGCAGAGGTCCAGGCCACGTCATAAAACCAAAAATTTAAAATTAAATAAATAAAATAAAATTGGATCAGAAAATAATTCCATAATTTGCATGACGGAGAAAAACACAGGAACGTTCACCAAAAACACAAAGTTAAACCAACAAGATTAAATAAAAAACAAATTCAGCTAACACTACAACACGTTTGAGTTTACCGCTCCACGCCAAGAGAATGCACTCGAGACCAGAATGCATTTCGGCAAAACAAAAACAAAACAAACATGGCCACAAAAACAGACGACCGCATGTCAAATCGAAATTACGGCAAAGAATTAGCATTAAATTAATTTTAAAATCACTGGAGAGAAATAAAATGAGGAAAACAATTACACTTTAACACTATTAGCATGAGGGTGGTGCATCGGATCTTACATCAGATTAATAATATGCCAATCCCAAGATTGCCAAAAGAAAATAAATAATAATTTAAAACGTAAAATAAACTAGAAATGTGTCTCCAGAAGGTACGAAGAAAAAATAACAAAATTAATATATATCTGGTAACATTATTAAACCAGAAATAAATTAGGCCTACCAGGCGAAACAAAACACATCAAACATTTATACAAGGCCAATATTGGAGCTCCCATAATAAAATAAATAAAAAAATTGATAACGTACCTTAAAAATTCACAGTGGAGACACAATAATAATAAATTAATCCACACACAATTTAAATAAAATATTATACGGCACCAACAGTGCCAGAAAAATGGCTAACCCAGCTCATGCTTCGTTTGAAGTCACAAGCACTGGTCTGCATCGAGATGCGATTTTCATTTCGTACTTCCTCTTCACGGCGAAACGATGAAAGTTAAAACCTTACGAGCACATGCATTTTCTTAGTAGAATTGGTATTCATATTTTGTAAAAGCTAGGGGCCAATGCCCCCTAGCCCACGAAGAGATACTCTGTCACAACAGCTGGCTAGTTGCTTCTTAGACGACAGACAATGAACTTTTAAGATGGCGGAGAATCGCACGTCAAAACAGCATTGCATTCATGTAAATTTAATTGTCCAATCACAGCTTGACACATCAAGCAACAATGTGATTATTCAGTAATTAATTTGGCGGTATCAAGTATACACAGTCCTTTGTTTCATGACGTAGGATAATAATAGCCTGCAAATATGATACGAATAGGATGACACCAGAAGGCAGCACAAACACACTCTAGCGGAGAAGAAGGAACCACGTGAAGAAGCGCCAAAGTCCGACAGCAGCTGCCATCTCGTGTTAAAAATCGGAACCAATTCACCAGGCGGTCGTTTCAAAGGTCGTGAAGCCACATCCAAGGAAGATACATATTTGAAAACGTTGGTACGGGCAATGCACGTAACAGTTATCAAAAGCCTTTTCTAAGTCTACATATGCCATGAACGTTATCTTATCTTTCCTTATTCTACCTTCCAAAATCAGCCTAAGACTTAGTACAGCTTCCCGTGTTCCTACATTTCTCCTGAAACCAAACTGGTCTTCACCCAACTCCGTTTATAACTTCACTCATCTTTATTTATTTTTAATCCATACCTCTTCATGCTTCGAGTTGTAACTGTATATCCTCCTCTTTATGGTATCTCTATATATATAACAAGAAGTTCCGTGAAGAACTATACAGCCTACTTTTCATGCCAATGATTATTCTACAGTCTATGAACCTATCTAGAATAATGACAAAATTAAGTCGGTAATATCGAAATATCAAATTAGTTCAAAATATACCTGGTATAATGTAGCCTAATAGAGTACTACAGTTGGCAGCCCTGGTGACTGAATATATTCTTAGTTCCATCTCTTAAGGTACAGAATACAAAATTAGGTTGAAGTCCAATGGACGTTACATGCAGTTAGACAATGGATCTATCAGCACGCGTAAAAGCATGTTGCCAACAATACCATGCGTGTGCTGGTCAGGAATAATCTGAAATATTATGATATCTTGCTGTGCCAATTTTGGATGAAATCCATTTGTTAGTATAGAAGTGACATGTATTTTAAAATTGGACATATCAGCAGGCATAGAATCATGTTGGCAGCACTGCCTTGTATTCATTACTCCAAATTAATCTACAATGTCAGGTGCTATACGTATGCAAAGTATAGAGCTTTTGGCTTCCATACTTTCTGATATATTGATATTAGGGTAAAAAAAATATAGACAGCATTTATTAACAGTTGTTAGCCCTGATTGCTCTTAACAATACTTACAGTCATATCTGTTATGTTACACATAGCACTTACGAAATTTGGTTGAAATCGAACTGTTAGTATAGAAGTTACATGTATTTAAAAATTGGTCGTATCAGGAGGCTTATAATCATGTTGGTAGAACTGACGTATATAAGTTACTCGAAATTAATCTAAAATGTCAGAATATACGTGTGCATAGTTTAAAGCTGTTGGCTTGCATACTTTCTGATATATTGGTATTTGGATTAAAAAAATAGAGAGAGCAATTATTAACAGTTGGCAGCCCTGGTGGCTCTTAAGAATACGCTCAATCATATCTGTTTAGGTACAGATATTACATACAAAATTTGGTTGAAATCCAATTGATAGTGTAGAAGTTATATGCATTTAAACATTGGACCTATCAGAAGGCTTAAAATTATTTTGGCAACACTGTCATTCTTGGCCTCCTGGAAATTAAACTGAAATAGTATTATCTGCATGTGTACCATTTTTGGAATAGCTCCCATGCATACCTTGCGAGATATCCAACATGGAGCTCAAATTTCTAGTGCGTTTTTTCAGCAGTTGGTAGCACTGACATCATTTTCAAATATGGACGTGAGATATTCCGGTGCACATCTTTACTCGTACTAAATTTGGTTTTGATTGCTGCAGCCCTTTAGGAGTTGATAGGGGGGGGGGCACACACACAGCCAGACAGACAGACAGACAGACATTTTCCCGGATCGATCTCATAAGTCTACTTTTTCCTCATTTTTGCAAAATGTGAAAAGTGGGCTAAAAATGAAAGTTTGTCTGTTTTTTTCCGAATTTCTACGGGAATTTGCGTCAATTACGCGTTTCAGACTGTTTTATGACGGATGCGCGCCAAAATATTTTTTTGTCTGTCTGTCTGTCTATCTGTATGTCTGTTTGTCTGTCCGTCTGTGGACAACTATGTTCCCTTATAAAACGAGAACGGCTGGGTTGATCAACGTAAAATTTGGTATCCTTCAGAGGCACGACACTAATCATTGATGTAACTCTTCTCTGTACCTCTCATATAAGGGGGCCTACCCCCTTAAAACTCTTGCTGAAATAGGCGTAAAAGGGCGAGATAAAGCTAATTTTCAGCCCCTCAATGTGAGAAACGAAACTCGGAGGGCCCCAAAAAACCACCTTTTTAGGCCCTAAAACCAACCGTTTTTGAGATATTCCTAGAGAACTAATCTCATTTAGGCGGCTTCGGTGGCGTAGTTGGTAGCAAGCTGAGCTTCTATGCCGAAGGTCGCGGGTTCAAACCCAGCCGAAGCCGTCAGATTTTTTAAGAGCGTTAAAAATCCCTCAGTATGCCTTTCTTCGGAGGGGAAGTAAAGCCGGCGGTCCCATGTCATAGATTTATGGCATGTTAAAGAACCTTCCACTAATTAACTAAGAAACTAAACAACGCTCTTAGTTTTCTACCGTCTAAATATTTCGGATGGTCGCCATGTTGGATTTTAATACTGTATATGTACCAGCCGAAATAAATCAGAAACCTCTTTGGAGATCAATTTGGCAGGTGAAAAGCTGAAGGAAGTAGGAGACTTCTGTTACTTAGGAAGCAGAATAACCAGTGATGGACGAAGCAAAGAGGATATAAAAAGTAGGTTGGCTCAGGCAAAGAAAGCATTTCTACAAAAAAGGAATCTGTTTACATCGAATATAGATTTAGGTATTAGGAAGTCATTTTTGAAAGCCTTTGTCTGGAGCGTGGCGCTGCATGGAAGTAAAACTTGGACTATTGGTGCATTGAAGCGTTTGAAATGTGGTGTTACAGGAGAATTATGAAGATCAGATGGGTAGATAGGGTTACAAAGGAAGAGGTATTAAGACGCGTGGGAGAGGAGAGATGTTTCTGGCGAATGCTAATGAAGAGAAGAGATAGGTTAGTAGGACACATATTAAGACACCCAGGAATAGTAAGTTTAGTTATGGAAGGAAGGGTGGAGGACAAGAACTGTAGGGGTAGACCAAGGTTAGAATATGTTAAACAGATTGCCTCGGATGTAGGTGTGGTACTTATGTAGAGATGAAACGATTAGCTCAGGACAGGGAGGCATGGAGCGCTGCATCAAACCAGTCAAAAGACTGAAGACTCAAACAGACAGACCATAGAGTTATGTACTATTAGATGAGGATTATTGTGTACGTTCATTATGCAAACGTTGATTTCAACACACACACACACATACACACACACGGACAAAAGGTGATGTCATAAGCCCCCTTTTTTTTTGTCATAAATAAAAATAGGCAAAAAATGAAAGTAGCAAAAGGAATGTAGAAACGAGTTTTATTATTGACACCGTCGTTATACGTGTAAAGAAGTCTGCTAACCTTTCAGTTAATCATCCAATTCGGTTACTAAATATGGCGTGCGTTCGGATTGAAAATCAACTTTCAAGATTGCCCTCTTGTCACTGTAGCACACATATCTCAAACACTACAGGAACTATTGGTACACAAACAGAGCAGCAGTTTCTGAGGATCGCCTGGTGAATTAACAACACCGGCTCAGAACCGTTTTCACCAATGTCAATTACACTATGTAACAAATTTCAACGTTTTGTTTGTCCTTGTGTTGAAAGTGTTATTTCCCGATTGTTTATGCCCCAAAATTATGGAAGATTGCCATTATGTTCCATAAATTTTGCTTTGCTCATGTGGAAAAGCAACACACTTCTAAATACATGCTGGTATTTATTTTACTATGATCCATGCATTTTAATTGCATTCAACATAATCTTTCTCTTTCTTCGTGTCTTTGCTATTTATGATTATAAGAAGTGGCAAAATAAATGAAAATATGTTAATGTCTCAAATATCAATGTCTTGCTCACAAAAGCAAAGTTTGACATGCACAATTAGGGTTTTCCAACCTTTTCAGACATAATCAATTAGAAAATAACATTTACTTTCCAAGGGAAAAAGTTGTGTTACATAGAGTTATCTCTTAATCTATCATTAAAGTTTATTTAAATTTTCTCGAGCATTTCATCAAACAGAAACGCTCTTAAACTTACCACTAACAAGCCATTACGTTAAATGACCATACCTTATCACTCAACTCTCTAACGCGTCGTTAACGTGGCGGAAAACGAATAAAAATATAAGGTGCGTTCAAAAAGTAACGAGCCGGAGGCTGTAATGCGCAAACCGGTGACGACATCGGCTAATCGTGGCGTGTGTAACGAAGTGTGGTTCCGACCAGGTCACAGCCCGTCCATAGAGTGCACGCGTGCACGTCACGTGACGATACAAAGCGAGCAGCAGCATGCATCAATCGTCCAACTCTGCCAGTCGCATAGCAAACAGTGACATGGATGCGTCAAACGAAGAGCAAAGAGGTGTTGTTTGGTTTCTGACAGCGAAAGGAGTAGGGGGAACGGACATTTATCGCCGAATGTCACAAGTGTACGGCGAACACTGCATGTCCCTTGCAAGGGTCAAGGCGTGACACAAGCGCTTCAGGGAAAGACGGGTGTCGTTAGCCGATGATGCCCGGTCTGGGGCACCCCCCTGCTTTACCGATGACAACGTCCAGCTGGTTGATGCACTCATTACCCAGGACCGCCGAGTGACAGTGAACGCCATAGTCGGATTGAGCGTCGGAAGTGTGCACACCATCATGAAGGAACGACTGCACTTGCGCAAAGTGTGTGCCCAATGGGTGCCCTACGGTCTTCAACCACAGCAGGAAGCATGTCGAATGGCCTACTGTGTTGGTCTTGGTTGGACGATTGATGCATGCTGCTGCTCGCTTTGTATCGTCACGTGACGTGCACGCGTGCCCTCTAGCGACGGGCTGTGATCTTCCAAGCTCTGCTCGGAACCACAACTCGTTACACACGCCACGATTAGCCGATGTTGTCACTGGTTTGCTCATTACAGCCTCCGCCTCGTTACTTTTTGAACGCACCTTATATGTTTATGACAATGAAATTTTAAAAGATCGTACATATTACTAAATATAAAAAGAAGACGGAAACGGAAAATGAAATATCCGAGGTGGGATTCTAACTCCTTCTAGCTGTGCATAATGAACTCAAGAGTCCGCAATGCAACCCCTTAGGTCACGAACACAGTTCTCCTAAATACTTTGTTCATGATTATCATTTTAAGCTTTTGAAATGAATAACGTCTTCTGTATTTCCCTTCCTTTATAATATTATGTTCCAGTAAATCTCAGGGAAGCATCGCAAAGAATGATCAGTGCTAGACGCTTGTTGTTCTGTCCACCATGTTTCTCCAGGGTGGAACCTAGTCTGCGCATGCGTGAGAGCCGTAAAGCCCATTTGAATAATTACAAACCCGAATAGCCTCATGAAATGCATCGACCAGTGCTGGATTAACCATAAGGCACAATAGGCAATTGCCTGGGGCCCCAAAAAAATGAACAAAATCCTACCTAAAGATGATTTAAAAAAAGATTTTTTTTTTGGGGGGGGGGGGGGGGGAGAAGTCAAATAAATTCTTGAAACAGAAGGTCATACTGGCGAAAGTTTTAAACTCAAACTGTGAACTTCGTCACCGAAGATTGCGGTTTGGAAATTCAAGATTGTAGAGGACAGTCTTATAACAACACACCAAACATGTCTGGAAAGTATCAGGGTCTGCAAGCCAAAATATTAGAACTGAATAAATATGCGATTTATGTTCCTTGCGGTACACATTCCCTCGATTTAGTTGGACAATCTGCTGTTAAATGCTGTTTTTACGCAGTTGATTTTCTTTTTCGATAATGCAATCATTGAATAACTTCCTTTCTGCAAACCCTTACCGTTGGGGCGTGTTGAAAAATTATATCAAAAACGCTAAAACTTTGAAATCATTGTCAGATACGCGCTGGGAAGCACATGCTAATGCAACGAACGCGGTTTATGATTCGTTTCATAATATTGTCGAGTCTTTAGAAAGCATTGAAGATGACGAGTCGGAAAATAATGACACTCGGCATGAAGCGTGGTGCATCGCAAACAGAATGCAGAAATTCAAATTCATGTTTATTTTGAGGGATTCAATTTTGACTTCTATCAGAATCAAACTAAGAATCAGAATCAGACATTTTAAGGAAAATCAACTTAGATGATGTTATTGAAACTTTCTGCGAAACAAAATGCAGAAAAAAGGTTTTCTGAAAATGTACATGTATTTGCTGTATATGCATTGTATTCATCATTCATTGTAAATTTGTTAATAAAATCTCTTTCAAAGTTGTGATTGACTTTTTTATGAAGGGGGTAGGGGAGGGGGGTTGAAAAAAAAAGGGGAAAAGGGGCCTCAAATTAACAATTGCCTAGGGCCACTGTGAGTCTTAATCCGACTCGGGCATCGACGATAACCCGGCGTTAACTATGGTATTTAAGTTAAAATAGGAATTAACTAAATAATCGTTAGTAAAGAGTTGGTGAAAAGATTGAAGAAACTAAGAGCTGGGAACGACACAGATCATCAGTCAGGCCTTGGGACGACTGTCAGTGTGGGGGGGCTACGTGGGCCTAATGTGCAATGAGGATGGCCTCGTAGGCATCGGGCGGGGAATATTACATCAGTAAGACTCATTCGGCACTTAATTCATGTTATAGTCTTCTTCTTAAGTATTCAATCCATGGATTGGTCTGCGGCAGTTCTCCAGTCGGCTCTGGTTAATTTACTAAAGAGCCTTCCATCATACTGCCGATTCTTGGGAAATCTTAATACAACAACAACAACAAGAAGTTCCGTGACGAACTAAAGAGCCTACTTTTCTTAAAATTATGATTCATGCCGAACCTATCTAGAATATTAGGGGAAAAATATAGACAGCATTTATTAACAGTTTTAAGCCCTGATTGCTCTTAAGAATACATATAGTCATATCTGTTATGTTACACATAGCACATACGAAATTTGGATGAAATCCAACTGATAGTAGAGAAGTTACATGTATTTAAAAATTGGTCCTATCAGCAGGCTTAGAATCATGTTGGTAGAACTGACGTATATAAGTTACTCCAAATTAATCTGAAATGTCAGGTACTATACGTGTGCATAGTTTAAAGCTGTCTGCTTGCATACTTTCTGATATATTGGTATTTGGATAAAACATAGGGAGAGCAATTATTAACAGTTGGCAGCTCTGGTGGCTCTTAAGAATACGCTCAGTCATATCAGTTTATGTACGCATATTAAAAACAAAATTTGGTTGAAATCCAATTGATAGTGCAGAAGTTATATGCATTTAAAAATTGGACCTATCATAAGGCTTAAAATTATTTTGGCAACACTGTCATGTATGGGCTCCTGGAAATTAAACTGAATTAGTATCATCTACATGTGTGCCAATTTTGGAATAGCTCCCATGCATACCTTCCATGATATCCAACATGGAGCTCAAATTTCTAGTGAGTTTTTTCAGCAGTTGGTAGCACTGACATCATTTTCAAATATTGGCTTGAGATATTCCGGTATGCATCTTTACTCATACTAAATTTGGTTTCGATTGCTGCAGTCGTTTTGGAGTTGATAGGGGGACACACACACACAGCCAGACAGACACACATTTTCCCGGATCGATCTCGTAAGTCTACCTTTTCCCCATTTTTGCAAAATGAGAAACGTAGGCTAAAAATAATTTTATGGAGAAATAAACTAGAACCGGCATAACAACTGACTAAGAACACCTACAATAAGAAGTGCCTCTCCCGCAACACCACAATGAAGCACTATCAGACAGTAATCTGCCCTGAAGCCATATATACCTCTGAATACAGGAAAGGGCTCACGGACAAACTTGAAATCCAAGAGTGGAAGATACTGAGTAGAGGCTTATTGTGGTTCTGAATTATGTATACGAATGGTAGATGTATAAATTACTAGTAAGCATCCAATATTTTATTATATTCCTGGTTTTGCATTAATTTTAATGCTAGCAGTGACTGAATTATTTCAACTAGTTGAATCTTTATTCGCTCTTCTCTTTCATTTCATACATAATCTTGAAACAAAATGTCAAGCTCGTTATTGACTACAGATTTCGCTGTATTATCGCGCTTATCGCGAAATAATTGAATGCCACTTTGTGACTTTTAACCACGCTTTAACCACGAACATAATATCTTTATTTTCTTAACCAGAAGCATATGATTCGTAAAGATATCGCAAAATTGCTTCAAAATAATTATTTATCGTTAATGCGAAACAATGATACTGTTACGTGCCACCCCATGTGGCACTTTCGTTAACTGGATTACGGTGGGTAGAAGCACAAAACAATGGTCCTTTTAAAGAAATAGTAATTTTATTGCAGGGCTTAGCAAGTTACAGTACACCTCACAATAAACAGATACAAGCAATTAGTATCTCACTCTAGTTCCTCTCTGACTGGGAACACTTCCCTTTCACTCTCTCAAGCAGCTGTCCGTTCACTAATTAGGCTGACCTGTGTCGAGCCAGTCTGTCACTCACCGAAATATCTGTACACTCCCTTGAGTACACAAACTACCGTTAGGCTACTTACGAGTCTGTTACACACTGCTCCGCAGGCTCGGAAAGAATCTCACTGGGTTTCGCAATTCACAGAGCACTTCATTGCATGCAATAGCCTCACTTGGGTTTCGCAAGTCACGTCACCAACTGTTGTCGCACTCGCTCAAAAACACTGTCCCTCCCTCGCTGATGAGGCCGCTTATATAGCAGGCTGGTGACTCAATGAATGCTTCTAGAATCGTCCAGGATTCACGGCTTCTCGAGATTTCCATCACTAGCTGGGTCACGAATATTCTGGACCATCACTTGGTCCTCGCAGCCCGTTGCGTAAGGCGCAGGTAACACACAGAGGCAGAGCATAGCCCGGGGCAGCTGTGACTCACGCGGCGAGGTGACGAAACAAACTCGCAGCCGTAACAATACCTCCAATAATGAGGAAGATATTGGGACCAGTCAAGGAATGGAGTGAATAAAAAAGACGACCCGACCAGGAGCTCTATAGTTACTCGGAAAGAATTACAGACGTAGCCAGGAAGAGACGTCTGGCATTTTATGGACACGTCTCCAGGATGCATCCCCCAACGAGCTTCTCACATACTGGCAAAGAAGGTCGACCAAGTCACCATTGCTGATAGAAGATCTGCTGGAGCTGGGAGTTACAGAAAAAAAAACATAAAAGATCGAACGTCTCTCAGGAATAAACTGAAGTTCCAGGACAAAACCCCAAGGAAGAAGACAGGTGGCCTCTGGACAAAGGGGAGAAAGGAACAACACAGCCAGAGGATGCGTGACCACTGGGCCAACATCAAGACCCACTCCAAACACAATATTTGTGGTCCGTAGTTGGCTTATACGGAACAAGGAAAAGAATCTGCTTGATATTTTGACAAACAACTTATAATTACTCAGTTTGGAAAAATCCCTCAGGTAATAAGTTCAATTACGAGGGGCGTACTACAGTACATTGTTTTACACTTTATTTTTAGCCTACTTTTCATATTTTGCAAAAATGAGGAAAAGTAGACTTATGAGATCGATCCGGGAAAATTTCTGTCTGTCTGTCTGGCTGGCTATGTGTGTGTCCCCTTCCCCCCTATCAACTCCTAAACGGCTGCAGCAATCAAATCCAAATTTGGTATGAGTAAAGATCTATACCTGAATATCTCAAGCCCATATTTGAAAATTATGTCAGTGCTACCAACTGCTGAAAAACCGCAATTGAAATTTGCGCTCCGTGTCGGATATCTTAGAAGGTATGCATGGGAGCTATTTTAAAATTGGCACACGTATAGATAATAATATTTTAGTTTAATTTTCAGGAGACCATGCATGGCAGTGTTGCCAAAATGATTCTAAGCCGGCTGATAGGTCCATTTTTAAATGCATATAACTTCTACACTATCAATTGGATTTCAACCAAATTTCGTATGTATTATGTGTACATAAACATATATGACTGAGCATATTCTTAAGAGCCACCAAGGCAGCCAACTGTCAATAAATGTTCTCTCTATTCTTTTATCCAAATACCAATATATTAGAAAGTTTGCAGGCCGACAGCTTTAAATTATGCACGCGTATAGTACGTGGCATTCTGGATTAATTTGGAGTAACTTACGTACGTCAATGCTACCAACATGATTCTAAGCCTGCTGATAGGACCAATTTTTAAATACTGTACATGTAACTTCGGCTGCATATAGAACTACTGGCTTCAGAACTGTTTCATAGTGACGTGTCTTGGTGTTTTGAGAAATGCATTTTATAGTGCATCAACTTCCGGTATTTAGCCAGTATACCATCTTTTTGGAAGCCTTCATAGGGAGGTTGAGGCTGCGTGGGCTTTTAGTTCTCGCAGTCAAGAGGTGCAGTTGCACCTTATATAAAGGGAGGTGGCGCGCAGTTCGCTACTCCAGTGGGGGGTCCGGGAGGGGACACCAAGAGCCCGCCGATGAGCCAGCGTGGTGTCCTAGGCGAAACCCCACACAAGACACGGCACAAACCCAGAAGAATTGCTGAGTCTTATGTTTTTTATTGCTCAAGCAAATAAACGTGCTTGTGAGTGTGTCTACTTTACCGTGAGTTGCGCTGGTCCATATCATCTCACAGTCCACAGATTGAACAAGCTCTATAGCAGGGGTTCCCAACCTGGGGGGCACGCCCCCCTAGGGGGGGGATCTATCAAGGGGGGCGTGAAGTGATTTCCGAGTTACGTTTTTTTAAACTCGAATATTACAATTTTGTAAAATAAAAAAAAATCGAAACTCTCCAAGTCAATCGTTAAAAAGCACTGGTCATTGCCAACTGTCGGCACAAACCTCTGTGGACCCGCGTGGTTGGAGGTGAAATAAGGAATTTGCTGTGTTGTAAGGAGCAAAATCAGTGCCAATTTTATCGTCTCATTGGCATATCTTTGTAATCTATTTGAAGCTTTGAACAGTTTGAACTTAAAGCTCCAAGGCAATAACTCCAATATTATGCATTCCTGGAAAAAATACAGTTATGGAAACGCCGGCTTCTGTTGAACAACTTCTCATCCTTTCACCGCCTTAAAGAAATTTTGCCGGAAATTGAACGTGATCGTAATAAACTTGGGTGCAAATTCAGTCACATTTGGATTCTCTGGCACAAGAATTCAACTTCTACTTTCCTGATATCTCGTCGGAAGAATGGTCCTGGATGTTAACAAGAAATTCGGTTGCCATTGACTTTGAAGCACTGCCAGCACAGCTTCAAGAAGAAGCCATATATTTGAAGTGTGGATCAAAGCTAAAAGATGATTCTAAAATATTAGGACTGGGTGACTTTTGGGTAAACTGTCTTGCAGTGTATCCTGTAATAGCCAAATTTGCATTGCGTGTTATTGTCCCATTTTCAAAGACATATTTATGCGAGTCAGGATTTTCAACGCTGAGAGTCATAGAAACAAAGCAGCGCTGTCGGCTTGATGTTGCAAGTAGTGATCTCCGCTGTGCTCTGTCAAATTTCAAACCAAACACACCGAATCTTAACAAGAGAAAACAGTGTCAACCCTCTCACTGACATTTGTTGACAAATTTAAGGATTTGTTGTAAAGGTGTGTTCTTTGTATTGTGCTAAATGAAGTTAGTATGTAACAGATTGGCCTATTCCATTATGTAGTGTTATTAGGATAGGTCTATATCCTCCGCGTCAATCGAAGAGATTATAGAAGCGATGAGTGGTGGGATGGGGAGGGGGAGGGGGCGCGATGAACTCCCGTATCTGAAAGGGGGGGCGTCAGCTGACAAAGGTTGGGAACCACTGCTCTATTGACGTCCGAAACGGGGGAGGAGCTCACGGTCAGCTGTTTGCAATATGGCGGCGATATAGTGACGTGAAGTAATTGGGTGTGCGTTTGTTATGGCTTCTAATTTATGATGGCAAAATACTACATATTTCCTTTCATTGATAGAAATATTTTATAATCAATTTAAATGCAGTGCCTAATTACTACCAGTTAAAAATATTACCCACATGTAGATAGTTAATTTACTGTCTGCTGTTACATATAGGCCTATGCAGCCTGTACTTGGGAGCCTAGCGGTATCGATGTTTTTATTAATTTCACAATATATATATCTCACATAACACAAAGGATCACTCCCTGATAATAAATTGAATCAAGCAACCCTGAATTTGCATGAATGTTATGGGTTCAAAGAAGCGTACTTGGGATGCTCAAATCATACTTCAATATTGCAAATATTGACCTACATACTTGCTGTTCAAAGGCAAGAATGTTAATTTATTAATCTCTTGCCACAGGCAAGTTAAAATGGAGACATCCTCTTTATCAATATATTTAATTAAATATTTAAAATACAGATATTTAACAAAGCTGGAGTCTCCATTTGAACTTGTCATAAGCAAACGGAACAGATCAAAAACTACACTAAAAGCCAAACCAAATTCACTCCTCAGCTCGATATAAACCATAATACCAATTAAAACCTATACAAAACATACTCTCCTTACTGTTGTACAACTTTCAAACCAACTATTCGCACTCAAAACTGTAAAACCCTGAAATGGGAACTAATTAAAGTTAGAATAGCCTAGGCCGATAAGGTCTCCTGCTACATTACCGCATATGTATACTTAACATCACTATAACTTCAAAATTACGGCTGTGACCTATCTGCCTGAGTAGTATAGGTGTTGCCGGCCTGCCTGGGATGATGGGTCACCAAACCGATACTTAAAACTAAGATTTTACATTTTAATTAACAAATTCAACAGTAGGGAGATCATAGCGAAAAACACAATTTAAGCCAAATCATACTTCAATGACCTACATACTTGCTGTTCAAAAAGGCAAGAATATAAATTCTCTGGCAAATTAAGGCTAGGAACAGCATTTTTCTTAAGTTTTCTAACCATTCGGCTATTGTCAATCGGAAGAACCCCTAAAATAAGTTTACGAAGAGCGGATTACATTCTTTGTACGGCACAGAAGTAATAGGCTATAAGTTTATCAGTATTTTTGATGTAGCTAAATCCATGTGAATACAAATTAGAGACAATAACTATCAATAATCAACAGTACCGGTGGAAAGAAGTCGTCTTCACAAAAATGCAGGCTGCACACTGTCATGTAACATGTAACACGTTTTCCAATTGACAGCGCCGAAGCCCATCTTTCTCTCTGAACTTTTTGTACAGGAAGGTAGTGAAGATATTTCGTAGCCGTTTTATACGATTTGCAACCGTATACAGAGCAGTACCTCCTCGTATTTGACAAATTTCTTTCTGTTTCCATCACGACGTCATTGCTTCAGCATCTAAATAAATCTCACCAGTCACAATGTTACAGCTTCAACATTCTGCCGCGTGGCTGCGCCATCCAACTTTTCTGACGTCAATAGTATCAGTATTGGAACCTCCTCGCCTCCCGGATGTGAGCGACTGCCTGCAGCCACGCCATAACGACCCGATATTTGGTGAGCTGCTGGAGGATAACGGTTGGACACCCCTGATGGTATCAGTTCTGTGGTGATGGGTTTAAGATGTCACATCTTCATTAAATCTTGTTCAAGTTGTTTGGATGAGAGTGAGGCCTGTTTCCTGTCTGCCATCTCACCCACTGACCGCCCATACTGCCGGCTGATGTAACTGTGAAACAATGTCACTAACAACCCGCTGGCTCGCCAAGATCACTGACCCTCTCTCATTTTCCAAGACCGCAGGTTCGGTTCTTGGCCGTGAAAACCAGAGTTCTCAAGGAGGGGAAAAATCCACCGTACATCGAACCGTGCGATATCGGCTTCCAAAAGAATCATATTTGTTGATTATAAGACACTTGTGGTTCCTCTGTAGTTGTTGTAGTTGATTCATTTCAGTGGCTTGGGACATCTTGGTCACCAGCCCCAATTTGTCTGAGATCCTGTGTTTCTTTAGTGTGTAATTGCTACGGTCGGGAATAAGGTAGGTGCCCCGGGACTAGAAATAAGGTGCTTTTGATTGGAGGGAGTGTGACAGATTCACCACAAGATTTCGGATTCTGCACTTCAATCTGGCGGCTGACTTTCCGCACATTGTTCTCTTAGTACAACGATTGCGTCCACAAAGATACTTCTCTTGTCAGGGAGAATTAATCACGATGCACTATTATTACACCAGACATAAAATACGAACATCTATCCAAATTTCTGTTCATAGAAAAACAATTTTTATATTCGACGATGTCGAAATGCAAACATTGTGTGTCAGAAAACTGTATCATAATGTGGCTCATTATAACACTATTTTCCATTATGAAACAGTTTCTGTCACCAATCAGAGCTCAAGAAACAGCAATTAGGTAAGGATACCTTCGCGCATGGGCTCAAAATCCAACATGTCTATAGACCCTATTAATTACCGACATGCACCGTCCATATGTTCGCGTAAATAAACTGGCGAATATGAGACAAGAAATAGCACTGTACCTTAATATCTCCAACTCCAATTTCTACACAGCGCATTGCTTTAAAACGACTTCGGTGACAGTATTAGTGAATGCTATAAAGCTCGACGGCAGGCTGTAAACAATAGGTGTTCTGTGTTGGCAAGCAAAGTGAATGGTCTCTGCTTTCGGAGTGCCTTGGCCCACGCATGCGTTCTGTTCAGTCAGCAAAGCCAGCGCGCCCTGTTTACTAACTGAATCCCACATATATTATTATGACTATTTATGTTAAAACACATATTAAAGTTATAATTATCGTCGAACATAAACAGTCGTATGCAACTCGCCTATAATGGTCATCAAGCCACTCGTATGGAAATTATAAAACTCGCTCACGCTCGTTTCATAAACATACTCGTGTCTTAATTGAGGCAAGGAAATCAAAAACCCACTAACTCCAGTAAACCAAATTTTACAGGAGAGAGAAAAAACTGATTATCTTCCTTACTGATCTTAAATCTAATAGGTCTATGTGCTCATGTTAAATAAAAGTATATTCTTTATCAATTAAATATTTCATAACCTAAGTGTTTATAATATTTAATGCTGCAATTTGAATTAAATAGTGGTTGAGTTAGGGGTTTTTTGACTTCCGGAGTGTATGAAATATGAAATAGGCAATAAATATGACAGAAATGGTAGTAATGTCTCATAACTACCGTATGAAACGATAGAATATGAAATGTTATTATGAAAATTAGCACTGCAGAATTTTAAATTTAAATTTCAATCGTACAGCCTGCGTCTGAAATCCACACTAATCTAAATCATTCCAAAATGCAGAAATAATACCACAAATGAACGTAATACTTTCATCGCTCTGATTCGTGATACAGATATTCTGATCCTCTTTCACTCTCTTGTTCAGTCTGTGAATCAGTGTTATTACTGCCAGCAAATAGAGTTTTGTAATACATCCTAATTTCCTCAGAAATGTACTTCATTAAATTTTACAAGTCCTTTTCCTTTTCTATTGTCAGTGCCAAGTGTGAGTTGTACTTTTGTTGAGTGGGAAAAGGTGCAGTTGTATTGGGTCTCTGGATGTTAAATAGACTCCACCTTTCATAGTATTACTCACATGGATTTTATTTTTGTGGGATGCCGAATATCGTATCACTATACTTTCTGATATGAGGAATTCCTCGGTTGGACTATGCTTAGTTTCTTTAGTACTGGGGTTTCTCTTGAATATTTTGGAGAAATGTTGAGGATAGTCATATATCATACGTTGTTTGACCTGAACAACATATCCAACTGTCTTGGTGTTTCCTCAGCTTCTTGTTTCTTTTTGTGACTCTCAATATGATCAAAAGCCGGTCATTTAGTAAGAAACTGTGTCCTCCCGTGGGATAATGTTGCTCTATAAAATGAAAGAGCCCCTCCTGTATCAAGGTGTAAAAGAACTGGACAATCAATCTCTGCTCAGCTCGTTAAACGATGGTGTTGCCATCTACCGGTAAATAAAGCATGGAAAGCAAGATCACACTAATTCCATGGAATAAGAGGTGTTTTGACTTCCAGGGATTTTAAAACAACCTCCTGTATGCAGACGAATGGCAGAATTAGGGTATTCTTGTCTTCTATCCATGCGGAACAGCCTAAGAAGCCCCATCCAGCCCATAACTCAATTTCGCCAAAAATTGGAGTTAGTGGGTTTTGATCTCCCTGCCTCAATTATTGCCACAATGTGCTAGTTTGAGAGGCGTATAGCGCCACCTCACGCTCACGAGCTTGTTGATATTCACCGCTGATGTCATCTGGAGTGCGGAAGTGTTGTCATCAATTAGCAGTCAGTGTGGGAGTGCTTGACCATACTCAATTGGACTGGTGATGGGCAGCTTCTTGACGGCTAACGTTTGCTTCCTGAGGCGCCAGATATTACTTTCCCCCAGGGACTCACATCTAGTGGGACGTGGGTTGGTGACCACGAAATCCCAGCTGAGTCCGGCATTGCTTCCACTTACTTGTGATAGGCTGCTCTCCGTCATCTTTCCTGTCAACCTCTCTTGGTCAACTGTTGTTCTCTTCCGACCCCGACGGTATTAGGGTATCCAAGGCCTAGGGAGTCTTTCACTTTCCCGCCTTAATTAGCCCTTGTCTCATCTTTCCTGATCCCTCATTCTTTGAGGAGTCAGACCTCTTGTTATTTTCATGTTATCTCCTGCCTTCTGCTCAAGACCCTCAAGGAGGCAGGGTGTATGTAGCCCCACCCCTTCTGGTGCACCCTGGATAGTGCTACACCCTCAGGGGCTCAGGGCTGGTGAGTTCGGGAGTTGGCGATCCCGAGGTATTCCTGAGCTGGATTCGTTATTTCCCCTTTTTCCACTAACTTTGGGGTGGGCCCTCTCCTCTTTCCCCTTTCCTATCTGCCTTTCATGGCTCTCCTTCCTCCCAAGTCCCTCAATCCTCATTCTTCGAGGGTTGAGGGCATTTATATTCTTCCTGTCCTTTATTTGCCTTATTCTTTATTTGTTTACCATTTCTTCTTCTAGTTTGTAAGTCTGTAGTTAGTATTAGTTATAGTTTTCATTCTCATCTAATCTTTCTTTTTCACTATCACCCAAAGCATTAGGGGCCGATAACCTAGATGTTAGGCCCCTTAAAACAACAATTATCATCATCATTATCACATATTACGTAATGACTTTTGGGCGATTTTACCCCCTCCTCCGCGTAATAATCGCATTGACCTCCCCCCTATGGGCGATTTTTGGTCCCCTTCGCCATAGAATCAATTGAAGAAAGCGTGAAACTATTCCGTGAGGTCACTATAATAGATGATGCTACATACCAATCCATAAATAATATCGTATGACATCATTCCACCTGCGTCATATGTCCTTGATGTCGTAATCAGCACACACCCACTGCTTGCCCTAGCACAACCTGTGTTTATTGTTGAAATACCTGAGTGGGGTAGCTACGCTAGCTAAGGTTCAAGACGGCACGTCACGCTGGCCATGTCACTAGGCAATTTCTCAGACAATTAACTCATTGGAAGATTAAAGAACCTTCAAATATGGTAGTTTTGTATCCTTGCTACACAACAGCAGTTAGATGGGAAAACTTTTTTTTTTTTTTTTTTTTTTTTTTTTTTTCGAATTGACCACTTCGGATCACGCTACAATTTCATTTTTTCTTTGCCTGAAGTTTCCTCTTCCTCCAGTACTCCTTCATATGGGCGCTATGCTGTTTCTTCTGCTCATCCGTCCAGGCTCTTCCCTTCTTTGTGGTTCTTGTGACGTGAAACCCTTCCAAATTTTGAATTATGTACCGAAATGTTTCCCTGTTTGACATCTGAACTTCCTGGATGTTGGAATTTTCGAGATCTTTTCGAATTTCCTTAATCCATGTCGTTGTTGTCTTCTTGTTCCACAGGTAGTCGAATAACTGTTTGGTTAGTCTAGTTTTGTCCATTCTGTACAAATGTCCGAGAAACGATAACCTCCTCTTCTTCATGGTCTCTGAGATTCTCTCCACATTTTTCTAGACTTCATTGTTGCTCCGAAGTTTCCAGCCGGTTTCAGTCTGGACTGGGCCCATGATTTTCCGTAGTATTCTTCTTTCTAGGATCTCTAGCTTCTCCAACTTGTAATTCATCGAGAGGCATTCGCTGGCATACAGGCATTCTGTTTTTACTACCGTGTTGTAATGTTTTAGTTTGGCATTCCATGAGATGCATTTCTTGTTGTAGATGTTTTTAGTTAGCCCATAAGCTCTTTCCATTTTTGAGATACGATCTTCTACAGCAGCTTTCTCTAGGCCGTTCTCTTGTATGGTTTCACCGAGGTATTTGAACTTTTTCACCCTCTGAATCCGTCTAATCTCTGTTTCAAGGAATTGTGGTCCATGTTTGTCATTCATCATGAACTTGGTCTTCTCTTTCGAGATCCTAAGTCCTATCTTGCTAGCGATCTTTTCTAAGAGGTTGATCTGTATGGCCGCTTCTTCTAGGTTTTCTGAAAGTATCGCAAAATCATCAGCGAAAGCCAAGCAATTGACTTTGATTCCTCCCGTTTTTCGTCCTAGGCAGATCGGGGCTATCTCTTGATTTTCAAGTTCGGAATTCCAAATTCTCACAATCCTCTCGAGGACACAGTTGAATAGTAATGGTGATAATCCATCACCCTGTCGCACACCTGTCTTGATTTCAAATGACTGAGACAATTCTCCCATGAACTTCACCTTAGAAGTTGTGGCTGTTAAGGTTTCTCTGATAATATTGGCCAGTTTGGTTTTGACTCCAAATTCTCTAATGATCTTATCTAGGGTCCCTCTGTCCACCGAGTCGAAGGCTTTTTTGAAGTCAATGAATGAAACCACTATACTTTTTCCGTTCAGCGCTCTGTGGCGAATTATTGATTTCAAATTTAGGATTTGTTCGGCACAGGAGCGGCCTTTCCGGAACCCACCTTGGTATTCTCCAAGTTGCTTATCTAGGATTCCTTCTATTCTATTCAGAAGTATCCTTGAGAGGATTTTGTAAGTGACTGGGAGTAGCGACACGCCTCTGTAGTTGTTAACATCTTGTTTGTTCCCTTTCTTATGGAGTGGGTGGATCAGCGCTGTTTTCCATTCGTCTGGTAGCTTTTCCGTCTCCCATATTTGTTGGAAGATATGGTGCAGGTCGTCTAGGATTTCCGGTTCTGCCCACTTCAACATTTCTGCTGATATGGAGTCTTCCCCGCTTGCCTTGTTGTTCTTGAGACTTTTCAGGGCTTCCTTTATTTCTTCTTTTGTTGGTGGCATATCATCTTCTGAGTTTATAGGATGAGTCTGAAATTCTAGTTTGTTGGTTGGAGGCGGGCAGTTGAGGAGTTTCTCAAAGTATCTGGCTAATATATTGCAGTTTTCTTGATTGTTCAATCCAATTTTTACTTCTTCGTTTTTGAAACTTATACTTGGAATTTGGTATCCTCTAAGCTTGTCCTTGAAGGTTTGGAAAAAATCTCTGGTGCTATTCTTAGTGAAGTCGTCCTGGAGGTTTTGTAACTTTGCATTCTCAAACGATCGTTTGGTCCTGCGGAATACCCCTGATGTTTCTTTCCTTTGGGTTTTGAATTGTTCCAAATCTTCCGTATCTCTTGAACATTTCCATTTTCTCCATGTGTCGGATCTCTTTTCAAGTGCTTTCTCACATACTTCATTCCACCAGATTGTACGTTTCCTCTTTGCTAGTCCGAATGTTTTCTTAGCGGCTTCATTGATCTTTGTACAAAGATGTTGCCAGGTCTTTGTTCTAGAAGAGCGGATTTCTTCTCTGAAGTTATTTATAATATCTCCATTGATGTTCATTCGATTGGTGTTGTATTTTTTCAACTTAGGTGGATCCTTCTTTTGTTTTGGTGGAAGAAAACGTATTTTAACTTTGGAGAGATAGTGATCAGAGTCAAATTTACCATTTCTAATCACTTTAACATTCATCACCTCCCTAGTATTTGTCCTTGATATTGCTACATGGTCTAATTGGAATTCTCCTAGGTTGGGATTTGGAGATACCCATGTCTTTGCTTTTCTTGGAAGTTTCCGAAAATGAGTCGACATGAGATTCAGCTGGAAGATTTTGCAGAGTCCAAGGAGCTGTTCGCCATTCTTGTTTGTCCTCCTGTGTGCTGGATAGTCTCCTACTATATCTCTGTATTTTCTTTCTGTCCCTATTTGCGCGTTGAAGTCTCCCAGAAGGATTTTTACATGGTTCACAGGTATCCGAGCGATTTCTGTTTCAAAGAGGTCCCAGAAGTCATCGACTTTCTGTGGGTTCTTCTTGTTGTCTTCGTTGATAGGAGCATGGCAATTTATGAGAGTATAATTCCTGTTTTTGCACTTGATTGTCAATAGGGATAATCTCTCAGTTTTAGATGAAAAGTCTGTGACACAATTCACTATGGTTTTGTTTATGTAGAAGGAAGTCCCAAGGAGAGGGGTGTTATCCATTATCTTTATTGCTGGCTTTCCTTTGAATACTCTGTAGTGCTTTATATCCATGATGTGGTCATCTAGGAATCTAGTCTCTTGTACAGCCAAAATCTGGATTTGTTGGTCGTCCAGGAGCTTTTCCAATTCTTTCTGTTTTCCGACTCGCAGGAGTGAGTTGACGTTAATGGTCCCGATGAAGTATTTCCTCTTGAATTTCAATTAGGAAGGTGTTTCAAGACGCTCCGACTCATCTTGTATGCAGGTGGTGGGACTCCCCAGAATCCTAGGTCCCGATGCATTGCCTACTGCAATGGTGGATTTCTCTTTCAAGTTACCACCTGGGGTAGTGCTCTCATTTAGCGACATTTCCATTCTGCATATGAAATTGTGTTGTGTAGGTGTAGGAAATAAAATTCCGAAATAAGATCGGATTGTTAGTCCGAAATGATTGTTTTTTCGTGGTTTACTCCACTAGGTTCTTCCGCTCTCTCTGCCGTTGGGAACTGAAATTCTTCATCCACCTTTGAGACCGTTGACCATGTTTCACCCTCCTCCTTTCTCAACCGGGCTTGGGACCGGCTATGGCGGAGTTATTATTATTATTATTATTATTATTATTATTATTATTATTATTGGATGATTTTTGCAGCCATGGTTGGCATAAGGTTGTCGTGTGTGTCGTGCGTGTGAATTGCCGCTGAATTAGCAATTAGCTGGATTTGTGTGTAGCCTTTCGGCATCAAAACAGGTTGGTGTTTGTCCCAGTTCATGGACGTATTTTGTGTTTCATGAGTTTTATTCTCTTCTGGGATCTTATTGAGTGATGACGGGTCGTGTGTCGTCAATTTTAGGTTAAGGTTTTGCCATAGACTATTGAAATCATAGAACTTGCAGTGACGACATTCATACTTCGTGCGCTAGTGAAATCCAAGGCCATCTGGGTCACAGATTACCTACTACTAGGATCTGGGTTGAGAGTGATTCTGTGGTAACCTTAGGCCTATAGGTCTCGTCGTTAGGGGTTAGATAGTAGGTCTGGACTACTTGGAGACAGCGGCCATTAGAGACCCGCTACAATGAGTACGTAGCTACCATCCTATTTTACTATAGATTTTCGACGGTATTTGTGTTTTGCTGTCGGCATCAGCTTATTTTTGGGAAATCTGCCATCATGGATTATAATAGTAGCTCGAAGGATACAAGTGCAGACGCTACTCCAATCGATAAGGCTTTGACAAGATGCATTGATGTCATCAGAAAGATGAAGCTTGCTACAGGAAGACAGAAGAATATATCTAATGACGTGAAAAATGGAATAGCGGAGATAGAGGAAGCCATCGATATCATTATATCGTGCAGCGACAATTGGCTTGAGAAGCAAGGGGTTCTGCCTGCAGTGGAAGAGCATACCTTAGGCAATGAGACGGTGATAGTGGCATTGGATAGCCTCCCTGATAACCCCATTCAATCGCCTCCAGTAGATTCCGATAAGCAGATTTTTTTTGTCAGAATGGACGACGGTACGAAGGAGGAAATCCTCCGGTATCGCTGTGTCGTGGTCAGAAAGCTCTTCTCTGTCGTCATAAAGGGCGGAACCACCAGTTCGGGAGAGCAAGACTCGGAAATCCCATAATCGATCACGACCCAAGGCTGTTCTGATCCAACCAGCAGCTGGGAAGACTTATGCAGAAATTGTGAAGAATTTGAGGGAGAAGGTGAAGTCAGAGGCCTGCCATCCGGAAATTCGATCTATCCGTCAAACTAGATCCAGGGACGTTTTACTGGAGTTTGATACGAAGGCTGACAAGGACTGTCGAGAAATGTTCAGCAGCTCTTTGAGGGAAGCTGTTGGTCATGCAGGATTGGTGAGGACATTGACTCCTAGAACTGTCTTGGAGATACGATACATGGATATTGTAACTATTGTAAGTGATGTCGAATTGGCTCTGAAACGAGACATAGAGGGTTTTATAGATGAGCTGAACGTATCCGTCACTAAACCCAACAGTAGAGGGCAGAAAATGGCAATTGTGGAAATGGATAATCAGAATGCTGAGAAATTATTGGAGACTGGCCATATTAAGGTCGGTTTCATATACTGTAGGGTGAGGAGAAGAGCGATGGTAACACGCTGCTTTCGGTGTCTGGGTTATGGCCATATAAGGAGGAATTGCAATGGCCCGGATAGAAGCGGCCTTTGTTACAGATGTGGTCAACTGGGTCATAAAGCCGCAGGATGTACGTCAGACATGAAATGCGTGCTGTGCTCTGACTGTAATCGGGAGGGCTTAAACATAAGTCACATCCCTGGAACAGGTTCTTGTACTGTGTTTCGAGAGGCACTCGCGAAGATTAAAGAGAAAACACAATGACGAATGTCCTACAAGGGAACCTGAAACGAAGCATAATCGCTAATGATCTTTGATACAGCTAAAATTTGAAAGGAAAACAGATATTCTCCTGATCAGTGAGCAATATCGAAACTGAGGTTGGTCCAATAACGCCGGACAATATAGTTGGCATTATGCTGAGGAACGAGCTCAGCTGGGATACGGTCGCTTTCTTTGTTGAGGTGGTCCTTCGCCAGAAGAAGTCGGATGGGGACTTCCTCGATTTAGTTCAATAAGTCTGCGATCCGCGGACTATGAATGGAGAAGTAAGATGGTGCTTGAGAAGCAAAGAAAATGGCTCCATCCTGAAGTAATACGAAAGTGGTCCCGGGATGGGTTTTGTCAAGAGGACAGGGTGTGTTTTTTTAGTGGGTAAGAATCCCACACTCTTGAGGAGTGCGGGCCCTTCTCAAGGTCTTATGCAAGATTTATCCACTTCCCTCGTAAAAAAAATTATTATTATTATTATTATTATTATTATTATTATTATTATTATTATTGTTATTATTGCTTGCCATGGTGGGTGAGTGGTCATCGTGTTGGACTACGAACCCCAAGCTTGCATGTTCGCTCCTGGCCGTGGTAAGTAATTTTTGAAAGACTACTAAAATCACGGAACGCATGGCATGAGTTGTTGGCATGTTAAAGAACCCATTTGAATTCAGTAGGCCTTGTTTATAATGGCAAAATTAATATCGGAATTTTCCACCAACACAAAAATTTCCTCCTTTCTCTACTAGAAAGCGCTATAGTGAGAAGGAGCTTAGATATCTAACTTTCATAGCACTCCAAGGAAAAACAAAAATTCGACTTGCAAGCTGCCCTCTGGGTGTCAAACAACAAAGCTTGCACCCGGCACTGAGGCCATACGATATACATACTCACCCTATAATTGGCAATCTCTAGCTGTCTAATCTTCCGCGAGACAACAACCCTGGTCAGGAAAGAGGGATGATTAACGGCTGAGGGAGCTCGTCACGCTGGCCATGTCGCTAGGCAATGCCTCAGACAATTAACTCGTTAGAAGATTAAAGAACTCTCCATTGTGATAGTTTTGTATCCTTGCCACACAACACCAGCTACAGGCCGGACGTTTGTTTTAGACGAGTGAAACATCATAATGGAAACCTGGAGGCGAGTTAGTACAGTACCTGTGTTGTTATCACCTGTCCCATGTGGTCAGATGATTGACAAAACAATCTCACGCTACTCCTGAAGTACAGTAATTGGTTAATATAATGGTGTTTTGTTCGTAACTATGCAACGTGTACTTCCGCGTCACACAATACTTCCACGTGGACTGTACAGTTCTGAACGGTGGTATCGTCACGTGGTCAAGTCTGGAATTCCATTACATCAGACCGGTGCATTGGTGGTGAGGACAATGAATTAGTGCAGATGGGTGGAATAAGCTTAAGGCCAGTCAGTAGCTTCAAGTATCTTGGGTCAACCATGTCTGAAGCTGGCAACATAAATACTGAGATTAACCACAGGGTTCAGTCAGCCTGGATGAACTGGAAAAGGTTCTCTGGCATTCTGTGTGACAAAAGGCTCAACATAAGGGTGAAAGGAAAGGCCTACAAGACAGCTGTGAGGCCAGCCATGATGTATGGTGCGGAGACATGGCCAATAACTAAGTCACAATGTCATAAGCTGGATGTGACTGAGATGGGAAGTCTCTGAACCGGGGAATCTCGGATCTTGCTGGAACGTTGCAGATACGTTGCGTGAGCCCAACTAGGCAGAACCGTGAAGAAAAATCTTTCGGAAATTAACTTCCCCTTCTACTAGATGAAAAATTAAGATTTACACGTTTAAATTGGCGCGCCAGTGGCGTGAGCTTCATTGGCTGCGTCAGAGGTTGCTTCCCGGCCTACGGTGTACAGTCACCGAATGAGAGGCGACAGACCCGGCATACGCTTATATCCGTATACGAAGAGTGTCCCATGGGTTGCATAATGAATGTTAACATTGGAAAAGTTATCTGTTGTCTGGAGGAAAAATATGGAAAATATACAATCTATACAGAAACCAGACAGCAGTCATTCGAGATGAAGGACATGAGAGAGAAGCTGGTATTCTGAAAGGTGTAAGGCAAGGCTGCAACTTATCACCCATACTTTTCAATCTTTACATTGAACAAGCAATGATGGAAATTAGAGAAAAATTTAAAGTGGGAGTGAGGATTCAAGGAGAAATAATTTCAACTCTGAGATTTGCTGATGACATCGTCATCTTGGCCGACAAGCCTGAGGATTTGAATGAGTTTTTGAATGGTATGGACTCCTTCTTACGGAAAGAATTCATGATGAAAATTAATAAATGTAAAACAAAAATACTGGAATGCAGCCGAAATAAATCAGAAACCTCTATGGAGATCAAATTGACAGGTGACAAGCTGAAGGAAGTAGGAGACCTCTGTTACTTAGGAAGCTGAATAACAAGTGATGGACGAAGCAAAGAGGATATAAAAAGTAGGTTGGCTCAGGCAAAGAAAGCATTTCTACAAAAAAGGAATCTGCTGACATCGAATATAGATTTAGGTATTAGGAAGTCATTTTTGAAAGCCTTTGTCTGGAGCGTGGCGCTCTATGGAAGTGAAACTTGGACTATTGGTGCAGCAGAAAAGAGGAGAATTGAAGCATTTGAAATGTGGTGTTACAGGAGAATGATGAAGATCAGATGGGTAGATAGGGTTACAAACAAAGAGGTATTAAGACGAGTGAGAGAGGAGAGATGTTTCTGGCGACTGCTAATGAAGAGAAGAGATAGGTTGGTAGGACACATACTAAGACACCCAGGAATAGCAAGCTTAGTTATTAAAGGAAGGGTCGAGGACAAGAACTGTAGGGGTAGACCAAGGTTAGAATATGTTAAACAGATTGCCTCAGATGTAGGGTGTGGTAGCTATGTAGAGATGAAACGATTAGCTCAGGACAGGGAGGCATGGAGCGCTGCATCAAACCAGTCAAAAGACTGAAGACTCAAACAACAACATGGAAAGGCTTCTCAGCATTCAAGAACAGGACCTGTTGGACAGTTTGGATGGTTTTGTGCCTATCTGGCTTTCTGGCGTTCGTCTCATGTAACAAGTGTGTTAGGTATGAAATACAAACAAAATGCTGTTGAGCATTGGAAAAGCGGTAAGAGGCGTCCGCTTTCCTTTTTTCGTCGGTAAAATGAACGAAGCGCGCCATGACGCGTGATGGAGCCCATCTTGGCAACGCTGTAGAGCTTTCACCGGAGCGGCTAACTGGTGAACCATGTCTTAATTCCCGTACAAATACAAACTGATATAAAATAAGTGAATTAATTTACGTATTTCACAATCATACAGCATACCTTTTTGAAGTATAAGGATTATAACGCGACCAAGAACTACATTTTCAAACCACCTCGAGCCGAGAAAAAGTTACCTTACAAAATTGATAACAACTTTGTTTCTTGGACATACAAAATTTTAAAATTAATAAACAACATTCCAATGTATAACTTATGGTGTTAAAATTTGGATTCGATCTGATGATGGGTTTGTGAGCTAATAATTCTTAAATGTGACGCATGGTTGAAACACGCTTAAAAACGGGCACTTTTTGTGTTCCAACTGCGACAAAAAATATAACAATATGAATTAAAAATTCCAAACCTACATGATAACGTAAAAAGAAAGACGAAAATGATGATGTTATTGGATTTTATGTAGGTCTATCGGTTACTTCACAAACAACCTTCAAACTCGAGTACACATGTTATTATGGTCGACAGTAGTCGATTCCAGATTCATTGATATTCGATATCTCGAACACTGCATCTGTATGCATGTGGCCTCTAGTGGCGTATAAGAGAACTAAAAGTAGCGAGAGCTCGCTATGATGGTACCATCTGTCGGACGAAGTGGGAACTTGTCGAGCATGACAGTGTGTGCTCCACCACAGATTACTCCCATGGTGCGCTCTGTGATTTGTTTTTAAAGGTCTCGCTCCAGCATTGACTATCGTCATATTGCTCGTTTATTTTCAATACCGTGGCGTAATGGATGTTTGTGGCGGGGAAATGTCAAGCGCAACCACGTCACGACTGCTGGAGGACGCGATGACGCTCCGCACTCACCTACTTCACAATTCGTTTCTTATTAAAAGAGATAGTAAAAAAGCGAGTCATGTTGTGTGTAAACGTCGGAAATACTCGGACGACGAGTCACAAGCTAATGTCGACGTTTCCGCCAGACGTTCCGTTTCACCCGGAACAATTCCGTTTTTGTCTTGTTTTGTTCCATGTTCCATTTTAATCTTTACCGGAACGTCAAATATTCCGTTTTTTGGTTAATTTGATAATATATTCAATTTCGCACAAATTTTCAAATGTCCCGCTTCAGAATTGATTGTAATATCTAGCTTGTTCTCTGATGGTACAGGTGCAAGTTTGAAAGAGAAAATGATTTCTATGTCTGTGTCAGATGGGAACATGTTATAGATTTTTTAAGGGCCAACAAAATTAAGGAATATCTTAGTCCTTGTGAAGTTAATACTCAGCATTTCCCCCTCCAATGACTTTACGGAGGGAGTTTTTTCTGTCGTATAGGGCCCGGGTTATTGATGACATGTCATCTTTTTACTGAGCTGTCTAAAACAATGCTGAAGTACATAGAAACTCCGGACGGGCCCCCCCGTCTTCAAATATGTCATTTTTATTAGCCTACTTTTCACATTTTGCAAAAATGAGGAAAACGTAGACTTATGAGATCGATCCGGGAAAATGTGTGTCTGTCTGTCTGTCTGTCCTTCTGTATGTCTGGCTGTGTGTGTGTGTGTCCCCCCTATCAACTCCTAAACGGCTGCAGCAATCGATACCAAATTTAGTATGAGTAAAGATGTATACCGGAATATCTCACGTCCATATTTGAAAATGATGTCAGTGCTACCAACTGCTGAAAAAACGCACTAGAAATTTGAGCTCCATGTTGGATATCTTGGAAGGTATGCCTGGGAACTATTCCAAAATTGGCACACATGTAGATAACACTATTTCAGTTTAATATCCAGGTGGCCATACATGACAGTGTTGCCAAAATAATTTAAAGCCTGATGATAGGTCCATTTTAAATGCATATAACTTCTACACTATCAATTGGATTTCAACCAAATTTTGTATGTAATATGTGTACATAAACAGATATGACTGAGCGCATTTTTAAGAGCCACCAGGGCTGCCAACTGTTAATAATTGCTCTCTCTATTCTTCTATCCAAATACCAATATATCAGAAAGTATGTAAGCCGACAGCTTTAAACTATGCACACGTATATTACCTGACATTTTAGATTAATTTTGGAGTAACTTATATACTTCAGTTCTACCAACATGATTCTAAGCCTGCTGATATGGCCAATTTTTAAATACATCTAATTTCTATACTATCAGTTGGATTTCAACCAAATTTCGTATGTGCTATGTGTAGTATAACAGATATGACTATGAGTATTCTTAAGATCAATCAGGGCTGCCAACTGCTAATAAATTCTGTCTATATTTTTTTAACCTAATATCAATGTATCAGGAAGTATGCAAGCCAACAGCCCTATACTTTGCGCACGTATAGCACCCGACATTCTAGATTAATTTGGAATAATTAATATAATTCAGTGCTGCCAACATGATTCTATGCCTGCTGATAGGTCCAATTTTAAAATACATGTAACTTCTATACTAACAAATGGATTTCGTCCTAAATTGGCACAAGATATCATAATATTTCAGATTAGGCTATTTCTGACCAGCACACGCATGACATTGTTGCCAACATGCTTTTATGCGTGCTGATAGATCCAATATCTAACTGCATGTAACGTCCATTGGACTTCAACCGATTTTTTAAAATTCTGTACCTTAAGAGATGGAACTAAGAATATATTCAGTCACCAGGGCTGCCAACTCTAGTGCTCTATTAGGCTAGATTATACCAGGAATATTTCGAACTAATTAGACATATCGATATTACCAACTTAATTTCGTCATTATTCTAGATGGTTCATATAAATTAATCATTGTCATGAAAAGTAGGCTCTTTAGTTCGTCACGGAACTTCTAGTTTTGCATCATTTTGCATTTTTTGCTATTTTTTCCATTTTAAGAGCATTTTTTAAGTTTGGTAGGTTTTTTGGTCATATTTTGGTGAAATCGTCCTTTTAAGGGTTTTTTTTTTCAATTTAGTCATGTCACAGCTTTATATGAGGGAGTTACGTCTCTCAGAGTTAAGAGGAAGCTAGTTGCTGATACATGATAACTTAAAATATTGAAATAAAGTATTCCAGTATATATCTTGGATGCAGTGCAACTCAGACTAAAGTGAACCTTTTGTTAAGTGCTAGAAATCTATTTTGATTGGCTTTTCAGTTTGAGCTTAAGATGTCTATTTTGAAATATTGGTGAGTTACCGTAATTTATATTATAAGATCATTTTCTCCATTTTTCGAATTATTATGTCATTTATTGCAGTCATTTTTGAAAATTTTAAGTGCATTTTTTAAGCTTTTTTAGGGCATCAACATGAATCATGAATATCAAATGGAGAGATAATAGAAACAGAAGCTCCATTAGTTTGATAAAACAAGAATTGTTTACATATTTCAATTATGACGAAAATTGTAGTGATTTTTATCAGAAGGTGCTTACAAATAAAAAGATCCTTGCAAGGGGTCGTTCAAATGAAAAGCATTTGTAAGTTGCTGGTGTCATAGGCCTATATGATATGTCGATTCAACCATTGTCTTCAGCTTGTCTTTTCATCTCACTGTAGGAACCACATCCTACGTTTTGCATTAATACTTGAAGGAATTGCTTCCTAGGTCGACCTCGTCTCTTCTTTCCTAAGACCTTTCCTTCTAGTAGATTGGTTAGAATGGTATTATGACGCACGGTGTGTCCAATGAATTTAGCTGTTCTTCTATGTACTGTTACCATCAGCTGTTTCTTCCCCTGGATTTCTCGCAGTATACTTTCGTTTGTTCCTTTTTCAGTCCAACTGGCCTTTAGCATTCGCCTCCAGACCCACATCTCAAACGCTTCAAGCCGTTTCCTATCCTATTCTCGAATTGTCCAAGATTCACATCCATATAAGAGTACGCTCCACACAAATGACATCACAAAATTTTTCCTATTCTCAATATCTAGATGTATATTGGTCAGAAGAGTCTTCTCTGTTGTTGCTGAATGCTTGTTTGGCAAGCGCTATTCTTCTTAATACATATGTGTATTATAAGCCTACTTTTCATATTTTGCAAAAATGAGGAAAAAGTAGACTTATGAAATCGATCCGGGAAAATTTCTGTCTGTCTGGCTGGCTGGCTGTGTGTGTGTCTCCCCCCTATCAACTGGGCCTACTAAACGGCTGCAGCAATCGAATCCAAATTTGGTATGAGTAAAGATCTATACCTGAATATCTCAAGCCCATATTTGAAAATTATGTAACTGCTTTAAAATCGCAATTGAAATTTGAGTTCCATGTTGGATATCTTGGAAGGTATGCATGGGAGCCATTTCAAAATTGGCACACGTATATATAATAATATTTCAGTTTAATTTCCAGGAGGCCATGCATGGCAGTGTTGCCAAAATGATTTTAAGCCTGCTGATAGGTCCAATTTCTAAATGCATATAACTTCTATACTATTAATTGGATTTCAACCAAATTTTGTATCTAATGTGTGTACATAAAAAGATATGACTGAGCGTATTCTTAAGAGCCGCCAGGGCTGCCAACTGTCAATAAATGTTCTCTCTATTCTTTTATCCAAATACCAATAGGCTATATCAGAAAGTATGCAAGTCGACAGCTTTAAACTATGCACACCTATAGTACCTGACATTCCAGATTAATTTGGAGCAACTTACGTACGTCAGTGCTACCAACATGATTCTAAGCCTGCTGATAGGACCAATTTTTAAATACATGTAACTTCTATACTATCAATTGGATTTCATCCAAATTTCGTATGTGCTATGTGTGCCATAACAGTTATAACTATGCTTATTCTTAAGAGCAACCAGGGCTGCCAACTGTTAATAAATGCTGTCTCTCTCTTTTTTACCCAAATATTAATATATCAGAAAGTATGTAAGCCAATAGCTTTAAAATTTGCACACGTATAGTACCTAACATTCTAGATTAATCAAGAGAAACTAATATACGTCAGTGCTGCCAACATGACTCTATGCCTGTTGATATGTCAAATCTTAAAATACATGTAACTTCTATACTAACAAATGGATTTCATCCAAAATTGGCGAAACAAGAGATCATAATATATCAGATTATTTCTGACCAACACATGCATGACATTGTTGCCAACATGATTTTACGCGTGCTGATAGATCCAATGTCTAACTGCATGTAATGTCCATGCTATCCATTGGACTTCAACCAAATATTGTATTCTGTATCTTAAGAGATGGAACTAACAATATATTCAGTCACCAGGGCTGCCAACTATAGTGCTCTATTAGGCTACGGGTATATTTCGAACTAATTAGAAATTTCGATATTACCTACTTAATTTCGCTATTTTTCTAGATAGGCATGAATCTTAAATTTTAAGAAAAGTAGGCTCTTTAGTTCGTCACGGAACTTCTTGTTTATTACAACATTCAACAACCTTGATTTTAAAAAATCACAATATTTTGGGCCTTGTGTTTCGTTTCTCCATTCTTGAAATCTGGCAACACTAACTAGGGCTAACGATTAGACGTTTCTGCGATATTCCGATTAAACATAATTTATAAACGTCTCATACAAAACGTTTTTTAAATTTTCTTAAAAGTTTAGTTTCTTTATCTTCGACGATGTCGAAATGTGAATGTTATATGTCAGAAAACTGTATCATAATGGGGATCATTTCAGTACTACTTTTCATTATAATACAGTTTCTTCAACCAATCAGAACTCAATACTTTCATTCATTGACCAATTAGGTAAGGATAGCTTCGCACATGCACTCAAAATCCAAAATGTCCGGACATGATTACATGATTTGAAAGTTGACAATGTAGCCTATATTGGATCAACCATTGTAGTTACAATCCCAAACACAAGGACAAAATCAGCACGAACCTTTACGGTAACAAGAACATACTATGAAATATGTATGAAATTTAAGAATCTACGTCCAGAAGTTTGCAACACCATCCTTCTAGCCAATACCGACATGAAAAGTGTGCACCGTCCCTAATGTTTGCATAAACAAACTGGACAATATTGCAAAAGTAATAGCATTGTACCTTAATATCCGAAACTCCAATTTCTACACAGGGCATTACATTCGTAAGATTTCGCCGAGAATCTTAGTGAATGCTGTTGTTGACATAAGCACACCAGCACGTCAAGGAGGAAACAAATGGATTTCTTATGCGAAACTTTTCTGTCAAATGTCATAACTGTTCTATTTGGGACTAAATTTATTTGCCTTCCGTTGACATTCTATACGCCTCGAATTTGAAGAATAACTAGTTGATAATGCGATAAATTTTAATTTCAAAGCGTTTGTAACAGCCTATTTTGTGTTATTTGACCAAAATAACAAAATGATCCAACATAGTACCTGTGCGCTATCTATTGGTGCTACTTCAGGATAAATAATGGTTCAAGGATTTGGAATTCGTTATTGGGTAGAGATCAAATACTGAGCCCACACAACTCCCAAGAAGAAGAAGTCAACCGACAGAATCTCGACAGATATTTATGAATATTTATGTTAGAACATATAATAAAGTTATAAACAGTGCTTCTTTTTACTGGGAACGTGGGGTACGAGTAGACCCCACCCCTTAAACATATGAAAACTGTTTAAGAAAAAATATTGGTAAATTTGTATCTAGTCCGGCAAACATAACTTCCGACTCGAAAGTTTATCGATCAGCTGGCGTGAAAGCGCTGTTCACAACACTTGGAGGAGATTTCGAGTAATCTTCGATTTAAATCGATCTATCGAACCAGTTTCTTTTGGTCGGCAACTCGGCACCTCGTTCCTAGTGTTTGGAGGTGGGTTAGGTTGTTATATTGTGCATGTGGATGGGTTTGAAGGATGACAAAAAATAACGAACTACAGTATTTAACATCCACCCAGAGATCGAAAAAAGCTGAAAGTTAACGATTCGAACACAAACAATGACCGGACTTTGCAAATTGCCGAAAATTGTAAGATCGTGATGTTTTGTTGACTACAGCTCAGAGTACCCCTTAATTATTATTATTATTATTATTATTATTATTATTATTATTATTACAGTGAAACCCCTCAAATCCGAACCCCAGAAATCCGAAATCCCGGGTAATCCGAATGAGTTATTTTCGACAATTTCAAGTTTGAAAAAAAAAGAAACTTATTTTAGTGATAAAACTATTATATATTCTACAATATAACGTTATTTTAAATAATTAGTTGAAAAAGTAACAAAGAAGTACAGTTGGCATACCTAACAAAGTGTAAAGGTGCCTAAGCTACAAACTTATCTCATTCAGGATTGATACACGGAAAAGTTTGTTATTGTAATTTCTTAGGTTAATCAATTTGCAAAAACAATGAAATAACAATAGAAATACACAAAATATAATTTAATCTTTCACTTGAAATCAGTTATTTTCAAATTGTCGAAGTGACGAAAACATTTTCGCGGTGGCAATCGTGCGCCAGCGTCGCATGAACATGACATCGTTTGGCGTGACTACTGCGTGTTGTTCTACGAAGCGCAATGCGATGTCAAGAGCAGATGCAGCTTCAGTATAAGTCACATTGTCTGTCCAAGTTTCTTCTTCCTCACTGTCGCTAGCTCAACGTAGTCCTATGCCGTAACGAGGGCTGGTTATTATGTTATGGATATTTTCGGCTAATCCGAACAAATTGAAATCCGAACAGGCTACAGCCCCAATTAGTTCAGATTTCAGGGGTTTTACTGTATTATTATTATTATTATTATTATTATTATTATTATTATTATTATTATTCTTGCATCGTTATGCCCGACTCAGGAGCACGGTTGAACCTGTTTAGCTGATGTGTTGGCCTTCTTTTCCTTCCAAAATCTCTTCATCCTCTCGCTGAGCGCCTTTCTTCGGTCTTCTGTCCAAGTTATGGTGGCCCTGATGTTGGGTTTGTCTTCAAATTGGTGATTGTCGATTAGGGTTCTGAATTTGCATCTGTCCTGTATAATATTGTCTGAAATGTTGATTTCCTGGAGATCTGTTTCAATTTCACGTAGCCAGCTGTTCTTGGATTTTAGTGAGAGGGCCAAGTTGAGAATTCTTTTAGTCAATCTGCCATTGTTCATTCTGATAATGTGCCCGTAAAATTTCAATCGTCTTTTCCGAAAAGTATGAGACATTTTTTCACATTGGCGATATATTTCCTGGGATGACTTTTTCCTCCAGATTCCCTCTATAAAAACTAGGCCAAAAATGTTTCGTAAAATTTTCCTTTCTTGTTTTTCAATCTCTTTGGTTAAAGATTTGCCACCAATGATTAAGGTTTCTGATGCATATAACGCCTCCGGTTTGATTACTGTATTATAATGTCTAACTTTTGCTTTCCGAGATATTGATTTTTTGTTATACCTATTCCAAGTGATTCTGTAAGCTTTCTGTAATTTGGAAATTCTCTCTTTATTTGCTTCACGGTTTAAACCAGAGGGCTGAATAATTTCTCCCAGATATTTGAATTCGTTCACTTGAAAGATTTTGCCGAATTTTGTTCTCATAGGTTGTCCGTCTAAGTATCGTGGCTCAGCGGTAACGTTCTGGCTTGCTGGGCCCAAGGTTGCAGGTTCGTATCCTGGCGGAGTCAGCTGGCATTTGAGGGTGCGCAAATGGTGGGGAGCCGTGTCAGTAGATTTACTGGCACGTTGAAGATCCCCTTCGGGGCAAAATTCCGGCACCCCGGCGTCTCTAAAAGCCACTGAAAGTTAAAAGGGACGTAAAACCAATAACATTATTATTATTTATTTTTTTTAGAAAAAAGAAGCACTGGTTATTATTAACGTCGAACATAAACAGTCGTATGCAACTCGCCTTTAATGGTATTAATTAGGCTGGTTCTGAGGGACGTGTTACGAAGGTGTTTCAGTTCACAAGTCGAGTGTAAGGAATAAATGCCATAGGGACGTATAGGCTACCTAGGTATATATAAGGGGGAGGGGGGGCTCCGAATTTTGTCACATACAATATTTGTTTATGAATTAAAACATAAAGAACCAATATACTTATCATGTTGTTAATAAGCGACATATGGCAACGTTGCAAAGCGAGGCGACGGTAGCGCGATGTAAACAGTGTGGCAATAAGCTTGCTCTGATCTTATGAGTAACAACATAACCTCTTATTCTACTCCTCAGTGCCTTCGCTCTTAAGAACCTTCTAAGAATAGCAACAAGTATCCTTGAAGCGTGTGACAAAAGATTCTTCCCTAACTTTTATACCCTTATCAAACTTTTGGCAGTTTTGCCTGTCTCTGCAGTTACCGCCAAACAAGGTTAACGTTGGAGTTGATTGCAAACATAATGAAGAAATTTTACTTCTGAAAAGAGAGAACGGACGGGGGCAGATGACCTCGTAGTTCCGCCCCATAAAACAACAATAACTAACTAACTAGACTAAACGGTCTAGCATTGTTATCTATTCACAGAGACATACAAATCACTGCCGATGAAGTTATGAACCGATTTGGCAATGCTTCAAGAAACCTTGACTTTATATTATGCTGTAGTTTTTACGAAGTCAGGCAGTGGAAACATAACGAAAGACGCCTGGCAATGAATCAAACAAATTGTTTCAGGAGGAACAAAATAGCCTCATACATCCTACTTATATTAATTTCAGTTTGATTGCTGTAATAGATTCGTAGATATTAAGAACCAGCCAAATATTTCGGATGGTCGCCATGTTGAATTTTTATATATGTAGTTCTTAGAGTTATGTACTATTACATGAAGATTATTGCGTAGGTGTAGTAGCCCTATTCAAACTTCAATCGCATGATTAGGACACAAGAAATGAAAACCAGATTTAAAAATTTCGCACTGCTGCCATCTTGTGGTTATGAAAACAATTGAAATAAATTAGAAGCCATTGGATTAAAATTTGTATAAGCATTTACCGTACGAAGTTTTACTGCGTTCGAATGGGTAAATCGCGAGAAGTGTCCATTTAAATATTTATATTTCGTGTCACCGCCATGTTGCATTTGTGCTCACCAGATTATTGAAAGTCCCAGAGGTGAACTTATGTTCATAGCCTCTATCAACAAACAAAATTTCAGTTTGATTGCTATCATAGACTAATAGATATTGAGAACCGTCTAAATATTTCGGATGGTCGCCATGTTGGATTTTAATATATGTAGGTCATAGAGTTATGTACTATTAGACGACGATTTTTGCTTAGGTTCATTATTCAATCGTTCACTTCGATTGCATGATTAATACACAAGAAATAGAAACTTAACTTTAAAATTGCGCACAACCACCATCTTGAGGTTATGTGAACTAAATTAGATGCCAGTGCATTACAATGTGTATAAATATGTACTCAACAAAATTATGTTAAATGGTCCGGCTATGCTCAAATAATGTCAGCGTTTCTTTCGACATATTGATTACCAAGGTAAGGTTTGCATTTGCTTTGGAAGGAAGGCTATACTTCCTGTAGTGCTTTGGCATTGCTCGTGACGTAGATACTACGTATAATAATGTGTGTCGGGTTTCTTCTATTGGCCTGCTCAGAGAGCACTATTCAGCGTGTTGGTGAGGTTGTACCATACCAACTGACGAGCCCAATGGTACGCTGGGACGAAACGCTGACATTATTTGAGCTTAGCCGGACTATTTAAAATAATGTTGTTGGAGGACCATAACAATATGTTTCTCATTCGAGAACATTCTTTTTAAACATGTACAGTACCATATTTCACTGCGCTCAGATGGTTAAATCGCGAGAAAAGTCTATTAAAATGTTTCAACTTCGTTTGGCCGCCATGTTAGTTTTGTATTTTACAGGTTTTTTTTAAGTCTCATAGCTGAACGTCTAGTAGGCCTAGAACCCTCTATCACCGTACAAAATTTCTCGGTGATATCAGTAATAGTTTCGGAGATATAGAATGCCGGTGAAATATTTCGCACAGCCGCCATCTTGAGGTTATGTAAACAATTGATGTACCAATTTTGCAAATCGGTACATGTTCATCTTATCTTCGAGACGCAGCAGGAGGTCCAGGTCTGGGGGGATTATCATGAGAACATACACCAGGGCTCTTCTGAGAATTCCATTCACCAAGTTGGTGTCTGGCTACTGGTGAAATGAGATCGCCTAGCCCTTTCCGACATGATTTGTGCCCTTGTGTGTGCTGTCACCTAAAGGTTTATAATAAATGGAAAAGAGGGATAAGTCAAGCTTTGATCCGTGAACTTTTGAAAGGTGTACAGTTCCTGTCAGTTTCATTCGCCAAGCCTTCTGCCAGGATTTGCGCCTTTGTGTGTGCTGTCACTTATAGGCTTATCGACGATAGACACTTGAAAAGGGAGATAAATCGAGCTTTGTGTCTGCAAACTTTGGAAAAGCGAACATTTACTGTCAGCTGCATTCGCCAAGCTCTTATTCTGAGAACAATCTTACAAAGGACATTGTGTAACGTCTCAGCTCCTGGAAGGTTTCTAGGCAGTAACCTGTGTGGGGGAGATATTCTATAGTACCCACTCAAGACCTTGAACTCTGGCTTTGTTTTGGCCGGTTGTGCTACTGGTCGCAGTTGGTACTACTGGAGGGTTGTGGTGGGGATACGCTGATATACAAGGGTGGAATCTGTGACTCGAAGAACAGTGTGTGAGGAAGTTTGCTGACAGAAAGACTCTTGAGGACTTGCCTCCGGGGAAAACGTATGTGCAGTTTTCCCCGGAGGGTTCGAAGATACCAGGTGGTACTATCATGATTTAATTTCTAAGGGGCATAACCAAGGACGATCAATACAAACATTGACTGCTAAATTTTGTAACGTCATTTTAAGGCCGCGTGTCGGTGGTCCGTAAGCTTAACTAGATAAAGTCTATTTTAGCACTTTAGTATGTAATCTTTTGGAGGGTCTAGTAAGGATTTAACTTTGGTCAGATAGGCTTCAGAAGACAGTCATTGCTGGACTCTGAAGTTTCTCAGACGCTTTCGTTCGCTAAGGAACGCGTAAGTTGCTTATGTAACATTGTTTTAGAAGTGGCGTAGAGTCTAACTTCATGTTGTTATTCCTTTAGTTTTGTCGTCAGGGGAATCTTTCTAATCAAATTCATTTCTGCCACAAATGTAGATGTGTGTAATCTTGCCAAGCGGGCAAGTGTCTGGTTTGATTAGGTTAAGTGATTCATTGGTGTTTAATTAGATCATATTTGTCAGTTAATTAAGTGGTGGAAGGCTGTCTCTTGTAATTGTTTTATTTTACTGCTCAATACATGTTACCTTATTTCGATATTATTTATTGCATGAAGTCACTAGGAAGATTATTCCCCTTTTCATTCTTCATCTTTGGCAGGGTCAATTTAATACCGGCTGCTGAGGTAAGCATCCAGTTTTCCACTCAACAAGCTGGTCTTGACATTGGTTTCGTCCCGCCTGTTCTCTTTTCCTAAATCTAATGAGGGTGTTCTTGAAAACCAAACAAATCGGAACATTCGCTCCTAGGTTTTTTTTTGCTGTGAACTCAGCTGGCCTAGCGAGTAATTAAATTAGGCCTTTCCTGTGTGTTATCATTTATTAATTTCTGATATGGTAATATCATGTTAATAAAGCATTTTGATATGCTATTATTATTATCACACCTTGGGTAATCAAAGGGGAAATGGGGGGACGAGCTACAGTTACAATGGTAGCAGTGAGCGTGGTTTGTTCTGTGATCTTGCCATTAACAAATAATCTTTCCTGCTGACTGATTGCAGTGAAAATGAAAATCCACAGCCTGCTTCCAGTCTCCGACCGGGTCAGGAATGGAATGAATGAAGCCCCCATCTAGCGGCGAGGATATGGACTGTGCCGGCTGCCGAGGCCTGACGCACTCCTCTGGGGCAATGATTAAATGAATGACAGATGAAATGAAATGATAGTGGAGAGTGTTGCTGGAATGAAATTTTGACAGGGAAAACCGGAGTACCCGGAGAAAAACCTGTCTGCCTCCGTTTTGTCCAGCACAGATCTCACATGGAGTGACCGGGATTTGAACCACGGACCCAGCGGTGAGAGGCCGGCGTGCTGCCGCCTAAGCCACGGAGGCTTCTTACTGATTGCAGTAATTAATTAAAATTAAATTCCGCAGTAATTAATTAAAATTAAATTCAGTAACTTAATTAATGTAGATTGGGTCCTCCTCACTAATGTTTCTTTTCTCCACATAGGTAGGCTAGTTATTAGAGCAGAACCTAATACATGTTGTGATTTGATTTCATGTAAAATAACTTGCTGTGTACACCGAAGACCAAATGAACAATCCTGTCGTCAGCTGTTAGACGAGCAGGAGAGTGGCAGTCACATGCGCTGAACGAAATTCAGGACTGCTGAGATAAAAAAATGGCGTTGCTGCGTTGCCAGATTGACGAGTCGACCGGCTGAAAGAATTTCACACGTGGTGAGTTTTGATATGCTGTTTGTATGGTTTTGGGGGGGTTGTAAATTCATTCTGTTCTTGTAGGAAATAGTCCAGCTCAATTTTATTGCGCCTGTGCTAATGTACACCTCGGGAAGTGTTGTTTTGACCAAATAGTGTCACTTGTTTGGAAAGAATAAAATGTTTGTCTGATTGGAAGTAGTTTTGGTAAAATTTAAATTAGTGACGTTTTAAATTCTCTTGAAATAGGCTGAAATTGATAAACTTGTATTTCCAGTAAGAATAACTTAGTGTCTGTTTTGATGTGTGTTTAGTACACGCCTGTTGAATCACGTAGTGATTTTGAACCATCATGGCCGACGATTGTGACAAGTTATTATTTTATGCAACTGATGTCGGTAAAAATGTGAATTGCGTGTGTGGATTTATCATCAGCAGGTTCCTTGGGTTAAATCTGTAATTATTCTCAATAATTGTTAGTGATGTGAGGCTGAAATTCTGCAATTCGCTGTGTATAATACGTGTAAGGTATAATTGGTAGTGATCAGCTGTTCATTAGGCCAACCATTTCATGTTTTGTTGTAATTTCTTTAGCTGGGGGTTAATTATTTCGCTGTTGGTAGTTCTGTCAAATTAAATTGGACCGTGAGAGTATTAAAATTTGGTATTGTCAACTTATTCTGCGTTAAATTAATTCTGGAAAATGGTCGAATTGCTGTCTATATGTACGTTCGGTAATTGTGTTTTGAATGATGTTAAATGTCGAATTGCGTGTGTGCTAATTAAGTATAAATGAATCAGGTGAGTGTTTATGTATGTATGATTTATGTTTAAGTTTGCTTAGTAATTGGGGGGAGAGTAAATAGTCTTGTTGTGACATGGGGATTTTTAAGGTTAGATTGTCATCTAAATTGGTCAAGTATTAAATGGCTTTAATATTCAGTATCTTAGTGTGTTTTTCGTTGAGTGACTTACTAAGTGGGGTATTTCTGGGAGGCAGTCACCTTCACGTCGCATCTCATTTAGGGTGTAAATAAATATTTTCCCCCGATTCGTGTCTTTCGTTTTAGGACGGTTTTTTTTACGATGTAAGGAGAACTGTGATTTCGGGGCTACAACTACGGGTTGTTTTATCTGGTCCTCACGTGAGTTGATACTCCGTTGGCGTTATAGTGTCTTGACGATCCGAATACTAACATACTGATGTAAATGGGGAATTTTAGGATTGTCCAGGGAAGGGAGCACGTATGTCTGGTGCATGCATGAATGTATTTCTGTGGTTGATTGTGTTCAGGATGAAAGAGTGTGTGTGATGCGAATTTTATTGCTGCCCTGACTAGGAATCGAACTGGTGTTCTTTGGTGGTCAAAATTGTATTTATTTTCTTTTGTAATCCTTCAGTTTTTTAAAATCCTGCTGATTGAATGAAAGTCATGTGTGAATGAATTGATGTAGTTTGCAATTTGAATTGGGTGGGAGTAATTGAGGCCTAATTGCCAGTAACGTAAGACGGATTATTATTAATTTTATATTAGTTGTATTAGTTGCATTTTGAAAATGGACGTATTATGCAGATGTGCTTCGTATGGGGATCTACTGTCAGGAGTCCATTTAATTTGGGGTGTGAGTACCATCTTGATTGGGCCCGGGCAGGGTGTATATAGTATTTGCCCGAGTCGAGTGACTATAGGTATGGGACTTCGTTATCTCGGTGAAAGGCTATTTTTTTTTGGGTATTTAGAAGCCACTCGTCCAGTTTGTATGGAGAGTCGAGCCACGATTGGTGAGCTGGCGGTAAGTGTTTCTATACCATGGGGTATTTTGTGTTCATGATATTTGTACGATTGCTAATTTGCATAATTGAAAGTAACGGTTTATTGTCGTGGGTGGTAAAATCTTATAATGAGATGTTTGAGAAGGATGTGTGATGGATGATGGATGAATGTTAGGAACTGGAGTCCTGTGTTCGAGTTCCAGTGATGAAGTTGCTAACTCTGGGAATACTTGTTGACTTTGGTATATAAAAAAAATTATTTGGTAGTTCGGTTGGTGAAGGTTTTCCTTTAGGGAGATATCCTGCGGTGGCATGCTGAGTTGTCGTTGTATGTCAGCTGCTGTGTTCACTAGTCTGATTTTGAGATTTTTTGAGGTTGCAGTGTTTCGTTTGCGATGGCATTGAAATGGGCTGGTTCGTTAGTTATTCATAACTTGCAGTTTCTTGCTGTTAGGCGGCTAGTTTATTCTATTGTGGTCACATTTCTGAAGGGTTGTAGGTTCGTGAGATTTCATGTAGACTCCCGTTAGCTTGGGTGTGTTCACTTCACAATCAGCTGTTTTAGGCGTTCATGCATATTTTGATATTTTGATTCTGGAGTTTTCGCTTGAGGGTGCTTCAGTGCATTAGTTGGTTAGTTATTTATAACTTGCAGCCTTGATCTGTTAGACCGCTAGGGTCTCTGTTGTAGTCTCTACTCTGAAAAGTTCTGGGTTCATTAAAATTTTGGGTAGCCCCGTCACCTTGGGTGTGTGTGAGTTAGGCTGTTGCCACCGGATGTTCTGATCGATTGTGAGCCTTAGTGACAGTCGGTGTCCTGGGTAGTTACTGGAGTAATCATCTTTGGTGGTAAAAATAATTTAAATTCTCTGAGTAATAGGGTGTTGATAGCTTGGCAGTTTTTTTTTTGGGTGCGAGGTTCCAATGTGGTTAGGTGCGAGCTGGATTTATGGATTTATTTTGAAGATTTTAATTGCTTCGTGCCTTTTGAGATGTAACAATCGTCACTTCTGTGATTTGTAATTCTGAATAAATTAGTTTTGATATTCTGGGAGAAATTTTATTGGCGTTAGCAGTTGGTGAGATACAGACACGTGTTGTTAGTCGAGGAGGTTGTGAATTTTGAGATTTTAAGTAGCTTCGTGAAGTTAATGTTTTGGGAACGTATGATGACAGTGGTGCGTTGAAGCGTCATGGGTTCGGTTTGAGTGTGGTCATAAAGTGTCACCCGGTGTTTGGATGGTGAATATTAATGGTAGGTGACACACGTTGTTAGTTAGAGACGTCTGTAGTCTGTGGTAACGCCACTTAGAGAAATTTTCGGGGTTGTGATTGTCTGTGTTGTGTGATTGGGAGGTGAACCACGTGCACTAGGGTGTGTGTGACACTTGGTGGGTGCCCTACCTTGTGTCGAATGTGTATTTATGTTTTGGTAATGTGTTGTACTGTCATCTTCTGAAGCGACCGTGCCTTTGTGGGGGAAGATGTTAATTACCCTCTGTGGGGTCGTGTGTTGATCCGGAGGGGGAGCTCAGGTACCGAGCTGATTTATGTCGTGATGGCCAGGGTTTGGTGGCGCAAGAGTGATGTTCCTCCCGGTGTCATAAGGGAGAGGACCTGTCATGTGAAGGACAGGGCGGTGTTTGTTTGTGTAGTGTGTGAATGACGGTGCATACTGTTTTAATAATTCACGTCAGGTTATGAACTGCAGTCCTCGTGCTGTTTTCCTGGTTCGCAAGTTGTCCTATGGAATTTAGGGTTATTTATGTTTTGTGTTGTCGCCGGGAACAGAGCCCGTAGGCAGTTATGGAGTGGGAGACGTTGGGGTTATTTATGTTTTGTGTTGTCGCCGGGAACAGAGCCCGTAGGCAGTTATGGAGTGGGAGACGTTGTGTGTCACCGGGAACATTGCCCGTTGGCAGATATGGAGTGGGAGAAATATCGGGGTGACAGCCCGATGGAATTAAGGGCATTCTTATTATTAAAGTGTGAATGTGTGTGTGAATTATGTGGGTGACGTGGTTTTTCCTTATTTTGTTTGTCTTGTTGCTAGTGTGCTTGCGTGATAGGATGTTGTGGTCTCTGTTCCTCCTGTCCTTGGAGGCCACTGAGGGCAGTGTGGGTCAGGAACATGTAAAATTGAGCAAGACATGTAATTTGTGTTTGTGTGCATATCAAAACGAGCTCTGTGTGATGCCTTCAGTGCGGTAGGTAATTTTGTAAGGTATTTAACTTGAGCAATACCACGGGCGGTATAGTAAATGTAGTTTTGATGGAATGCCCCGTGCGGCATGTTAATGTAATTGTCATTGTGAATTTTGAAAATAGTTGCGTGCTGTCCTGATTTCGTGAAGTCGCAGAAAAATGGTCCTTCGGTTTTGTTAAAGTAAATTCATTTTGAAAAATTGTTTAAAATTTTTGGTGGGCAAGTTTGTAGGTGCCTTTGATTTGCATATTCTAAAGAAAAATTCTGGGTTCTGTACACCTTAGTTAAATTTTAGTTATTCTTGCTAAGTATTGTAGTGAACTTTCAATTAAGCTTGTTAACGTCAGTCATATCGTATAGTTGGTTGCCCCTTTCGTGTGTTTTTCGTACTTCAGTGGACCTTTAATTATGCCCTGGACACTATCTCTTTGCGCAGAACCTTGTTTGAAGCATCAAGTATCCCTTGTGATTTGAAAGACTCTTAAGTGAACTTCGATGGCACACTAATGCTTCGTGTGATGTTTTTTTTAATCCTTCCTGGGATAACTTCAGCTGTTATGGGCTGGTTGGCTGGCCTGGAACGATTGTTCCCTCTAAGGGAACTGTATTTGGACCATACGCTGCTGTTTTGATGTGTGTTTCAGTGGTCACTATGTGGGACGTGTACTACCAATCTGGGCCCAGTTTGGAGGTATCATCTAGGTCCCATGGCATCATTCTACCCGAGGAGATCTACTTCAAGGTCCGCTGGCGGAGATTGGAGTAGCCTTTTCAGCTGCCAAGAGACCAGCTGGACACCATCGCCCTGTTCATCATCTCCCCATCGTCTTCCTTTGGAGGAGGAGGATGTACCAATTTTGCAAATCGGTACATGTTCATCTTATCTTCGAGACGCAGCAGGAGGTCCAGGTCTGGGGGGATTATCATGAGAACATACACCAGGGCTCTTCTGAGAATTCCATTCACCAAGTTGGCGTCTGGCTACTGGTGAAATGAGATCGCCTAGCCCTTTCCGACATGATTTGTGCCCTTGTGTGTGCTGTCACCTAAAGGTTTATAATAAATGGAAAAGAGGGATAAGTCAAGCTTTGATCCGTGAACTTTTGAAAGGTGTACAGTTCCTGTCAGTTTCATTCGCCAAGCCTTCTGCCAGGATTTGCGCCTTTGTGTGTGCTGTCACTTATACGCTTATCGACGATAGACACTTGAAAAGGGAGATAAATCGAGCTTTGTGTCTGCAAACTTTGGAAAAGCGAACATTTACTGTCAGCTGCATTCGCCAAGCTCTTATTCTGAGAACAATCTTACAAAGGACATTGTGTAACGTCTCAGCTCCTGGAAGGTTTCTAGGCAGTAACCTGTGTGGGGGAGATATTCTATAGTACCCACTCAAGACCTTGAACTCTGGCTTTGTTTTGGCCGGTTGTGCTACTGGTCGCAGTTGGTACTACTGGAGGGTTGTGGTGGGGATACGCTGATATACAAGGGTGGAATCTGTGACTCGAAGAACAGTGTGTGAGGAAGTTTGCTGACAGAAAGACTCTTGAGGACTTGCCTCCGGGGAAAACGTATGTGCAGTTTTCCCCGGAGGGTTCGAAGATACCAGGTGGTACTATCATGATTTAATTTCTAAGGGGCATAACCAAGGACGATCAATACAAACATTGACTGCTAAATTTTGTAACGTCATTTTAAGGCCGCGTGTCGGTGGTCCGTAAGCTTAACTAGATAAAGTCTATTTTAGCACTTTAGTATGTAATCTTTTGGAGGGTCTAGTAAGGATTTAACTTTGGTCAGATAGGCTTCAGAAGACAGTCATTGCTGGACTCTGAAGTTTCTCAGACGCTTTCGTTCGCTAAGGAACGCGTAAGTTGCTTATGTAACATTGTTTTAGAAGTGGCGTAGAGTCTAACTTCATGTTGTTATTCCTTTAGTTTTGTCGTCAGGGGAATCTTTCTAATCAAATTCATTTCTGCCACAAATGTAGATGTGTGTAATCTTGCCAAGCGGGCAAGTGTCTGGTTTGATTAGGTTAAGTGATTCATTGGTGTTTAATTAGATCATATTTGTCAGTTAATTAAGTGGTGGAAGGCTGTCTCTTGTAATTGTTTTATTTTACTGCTCAATACATGTTACCTTATTTCGATATTATTTATTGCATGAAGTCACTAGGAAGATTATTCCCCTTTTCATTCTTCATCTTTGGCAGGGTCAATTTAATACCGGCTGCTGAGGTAAGCATCCAGTTTTCCACTCAACAAGCTGGTCTTGACATTGGTTTCGTCCCGCCTGTTCTCTTTTCCTAAATCTAATGAGGGTGTTCTTGAAAACCAAACAAATCGGAACATTCGCTCCTAGGTTTTTTTTTGCTGTGAACTCAGCTGGCCTAGCGAGTAATTAAATTAGGCCTTTCCTGTGTGTTATCATTTATTAATTTCTGATATGGTAATATCATGTTAATAAAGCATTTTGATATGCTATTATTATTATCACACCTTGGGTTATCGAATAGGGAAGGGGGATGAGGCTACTGTTACAAAAAGTCTATTAAAATGTTTCAACTTCGTTTGGCCGCCATGTTAGTTTTGTATTTTACAGTTTTTTTTTAAGTCTCATAGCTGAACGTCTAGTAGGCCTAGAACCCTCTATCACCGTACAAAATTTCACGGTGATATCAGTAATAGTTTCGGAGATATAGAATGCCGGTGAAATATTTCGCACAGCCGCCATCTTGAGGTTATGTAAACAATTGAGCTAAATTAGATTCCAGTGCATTATAAACATTTGCTGAAAATAGGCTAAAATTGATAAAAATATTTACGATTTGAATTTTGAAAATTCTATATTTTTCTTATAATAGCAAGATGTGTGTTTCCTTGGTAATGTATATGATAGATGTGCTAGATTTATTACAGACACAGTTATAACATAACATTACAATCAGTATTGTTTTAGTTCCTTTAACTGTATGTTCCCCCTTAAGCGAAAACTGGTGTAAAAAAGTGACAGTCAGTCTGAAAGACTAGACTTTGTATCATTTTAAATGCTACAAATGCTGAAAATTGCTAGAAAGGCTGGAGGCTTCTCGCTTCGCTCGAAGCCAAAGACTCTTGACATGCTGGAAAATTATCTGCATAATACTTATCTTGCTTATCTTGTTTCAAATTACTCGCAAACGGCAAGTGCAAACCAAGGGCAAAGCAAGGTCAAGCGCGCGGGGACGTGCCCCTTCCACCCAGTCTAAAAACACTTATAGTGGGCGATGTATTGAAGATAGAGATCTGCTCTCGCGGACTTTTTTGTAGAACTTTTCATGCTAACCAATTCTTACGCTCATAGTATATTGATATTTTTAACGGTTTGCCCAGCGTAAGCTGATGAAGCGCACGGACGCCAAGTTTGTTTTCGACTTTTTCACTGCAATCGTTACTGCTTGGCTTCCTTTGATCATACATACATTATTTTCTACAGAATCTTTCCTCGAGATATCATTTACAGAATGGTGAAAACCGCATCAAATTCCATCCAGTGATTCTCGAGATTACCCGTGACATCCAAGAATCGGGGATTTTTGACTTATAATTTTTGTCTTATAGGCCTACTTACGAAGTAGAGATTGTCGGGGAACACATGCACCAAGCAGTTCTATGACGTCACACACCTCAGTGCATCTGGGTACATTTCGTCCCGTCACCGTAACGTAACGCCAGACCCCAGACTAACGACGAAGTCGACAAGATCATTTAAAATGATAAAATCGTTGTATCTTTAAAATAATGTTTTTAGAAAAAGTCTAATTTGGAACTATAGGGTCTTTATTTTTGCTTGGCAAGGACATTCTCACTCACGCGCTCCGTCAGTGACGGCTCAGTTGCCAGCGACCGCGCGCGCGTATGTACGGCAGAATACGGCACTTACCATCAGTATCATGCATTTTTACTCACGATGCTTACAGTAGATGCTGAAAATGTTCCCCATCCGCTGCCAAACATAATCGGCATCTTCTTATGAAGTTTCCGGTTATTCCGGTTAATTTACCTTCAGTAAGGAAATAATGATATTTTCGTCTATTTTATCGTTTACTGAACCTGTACGTTTGAATCTCTTAGCCAGTTGATCTATTGTCCGATTTATAGGAATGGGTCTCCCTGGAAATGTCATTCGAAACTTTTGTCTTGTTCTAGCGCACGTTATGAACGGCACGTACTATGCAGACCTTCGCTCGACCTTGGCCGCCGGTCCCCGGCGCGTGGTAGCCAGCCGTATTGCCCGGGTATTCACTCGCTCTTCTGTAGACGTGTGAGCTACGAGCTAATTGGGTGTTTCAGTCTTTCAGTGTTTTATAAAGCTACTGTGTACCGGGAATGTATATCGAATTGTGCAGTGTTTTATTGTGATTGTGTGTAGTGCTGTAATGCCTTATGTGAAATATTCGTTACGTGAACGAGTATATCTGCACAATACGTACATAAAGTGCAGGAAATCGTGTGCGAGTGGGTAGATTATTGGCTGAGGAATAACCTAACCACCAAGGGAAGATGATTAAGAAAAGGAGATAGGTTTCGGACTGGAGAAACAGGATAGAAAAATAGGAGGAGAGTCACACAAAAGTTGTAAATTTAACCTTAAATGCACTTAGAGGCGGTTGCCACCGCAAATCCGCTCTCGGATACCTAAAGTGGGTAAGGGCTTGGTCTAAGCGGACGGGAAACACAGCTAGAACTTGGGCGGTTTGCAAGAGAGTGGCTTTAGTATATTCCCTCTCAAGCATGCATCTGCTTACTATGGGGAAAGGTGGTGGTCTGGCAAGACTGAGAGTAACAGATTTATTGTATGTCTGTTCCAAGAAATTCGTTTTTGCAAAGTAATTCGAAGAATGCCAATAATTTGAATCAGGTTTGGTAATTCCAGTTTTCGAAATTATGGAGTTCCTGAAAAAGCGACCAAGTGCTTCCAAGAAGGATAATGATAAAAAATTATACCTTGGGGAGTAATTTTGGTAAATGAACCAATGGTTGCATTTGGAAATGGCTAAGCTTTTACTCAGCGAGGAGCCGGCTAAAAGTTTAGACAAAGAGAAACACTTATCTTTTAGAAAACTGACCATAAGTTTTTCGGAGAGGATCTCCACAAGCAGGTAGCTGGCGTAGCGAGCTTTACTTGCCTTACTGGCCAGTTAGAATTAGCTATTAAAGCTAAGAGAAACTTTAACGAGATTACCACTAAGAGTTCTTGCTCAAATGCAACAAGTGGTGAAAGCCCTATTAATGGATTTAATGGCAAAAGCGATGAAGATGTTGAGGAATTCTATGCCCAAATTCAGACCGTCCTCAAAGACACCAAAGAACATGATGTAACCCTAGTTATAGGAGATTTTAATGCAAAGGTTGGGAAAGGTCCTGAAGAACACATTGTGGGCCAGTGGGGTCTCGGACAAAGAAACAACAGAGGGGATCGTTTAGTGCAGTTTTGTAGAGAGGAGAACTTTGTCATTGCTAATACTTGGTTTAAGCTTCCTGCCAGGAGACTTTATACGTGGAAAGCACCTGCTGATAGTCCAGACAACATAATAAGAAATCAAATTGATTTCATTCTAATTAAAAACAGATTTAGAAACAGCGTGATTTTTGCAAAAACCTATCCAGGAGCAGATGTTCCTTCTGACCACAATCCTCTCATTAGCAAAATTTGTGTCCGGCTTAACAAGATTCCGATAAAAACAACACAAAATAAATATGGTACTGATGCCCTTCGGGAAATAAATACAAGGTCACAGGTGGCTGCTGCTCTTGCCACTGATCTTAAGACGTTGAATTCAAATGACATGCAGCCCTTGGAACTTTGGGACACTTTTAAAACCTCATTGAAGAGGGTTGGAGATCATTTTCTTAAGAACAAGAGACAACATAAAAAAGGAAGGCATGGATGACGGACGAAATATTGAATCTAATGGATAAACGAAGAGAAGTCAAAGGAAGAGATAATGAAGAATATTGGTTTATTCATAGATTGATAAAGAATAAGATCAGACAAGCCAAGGAAGTTTGGATGTCAGATAGGTGCAAAGAAATTGAAGAACTTAATAGTAAATATGATACTTTCCAGGTTCATAAGAAAATCAAAGAAGTTTCAGGTAGACACAGGAAAAGAAACACAGTCAACTTGGTTGATAGTCAAGGTAACACGGTATTTGAAGTTGAAGAAAAATTACAGGTTTGGGAGAAATATATACAAGAGCTTTTTAATGATGATCATCGTCCTTCCCGACCCGAAATTCCTTCAGTTGTTGGACCCATGATCACCATGGATGAAGTGAAATATGCGATTAGGATAGCGAAAAATGGTAAGGCTCCTGGTCAAGATGACATTCCAGTGGAATTATTGAAGATCTTGGATGATGATAGCATTGTGACGCTCACTAATTTATATAACAAGATATACGACACGGGCATATTACCAGAAGACTGGCTCTTGTCTACATTTATTGCTCTTCCGAAGAAACCGATGGCTAAGTCATGTAGTGACTTCAGGACAATCAGTCTTATGAGTCATGTGCTCAAGATATTTCTCAAAGTTATCCATAATCGCATATACAGGAAATGCGAGATGAATATCAGTGACACGCAGTTTGGGTTCCGCAACGGTCTAGGAACTCGTGAGGCATTATTTGCGCTTCAAGTTCTTTTCCAGAGATGCCGTGAGGTGAATCAGGATGTATATGCATGTTTTCTGGACTATGCAAAAGCCTTTGACCGTTGTCAGCATGATAAGTTGTATAATGCACTCAAGAACTCAGGAATAGATGAGAAAGACATTCGGATCATCATTAATTTATACTGGGGTCAAAAGGCTAGTATCAGAATCGATGGACATATATCGAGATCAGTGGAAATAATGCGTGGTGTGAGACAAGGATGCATTCTTTCACCACTTCTTTATAATATCTATGCAGAACAGATTTTCTCCGAGGCACTTGATGGCATTCAACAAGGTATTAAGGTCAATGGTAATTATATTAATAATATACGGTACGCAGATGATACTGTATTGATTGCAAATAGTTTCGAAGGACTTAAAGAGATTGTTACTATGGTGTATCAAAAGAGTAAACAATATGGCCTTGACCTCAACATTAAGAAAACAAAATATATGATAATATCGCGAAAACCAGCATTGTCACAAGTCCTTTTAGTCGATGGACATCAGATTGAGCGAGTCAAGAGTTTGGTTTATTTAGGACAGAATATTAATGAGAATTGGGATCCTTCGGTTGAAATAAGATGCCGTATAGAGAAGGCTAGATCCATCTTTATGACAATGAAACAACTACTATGCTGTCGAGATCTCAGTATGATGCTTAAGAAAAGAATTGTGAAGTGTTATGTTGTCTCCACCCTTCTTTATGGTGTTGAAGCTTGGACCTTGTCCGTAGCTACAGAAAAGAAGATTCGAGCTTTTGAAATGTGGATATACCGGCGGATTCTTAAAATTTCGTGGGCAGAACATGTGAGTAATGCCGAGGTTCTTCAGCGTGTGAGCAGCCAACCTGAGCTGTTAAACACAATTAAGAAGAGGAAATTGGAATACTTGGGACACATGATGAGGAATCCAAAATACCGTCTGCTCCAAGTTATACTTCAGGGTAAAATTGAAGGACGGCGTGGACCAGGAAGGAGACGAATAACTTGGATGGATAATTTAAAAACGTGGTTTGGGCTGTCTTCCACGGAACTCTTCAGGATTGCACAGGATAAGAAGGTGTTAGCCATGGTGGTAGCCAACGTCCGTATCGGATAAGGTAGAAGAAGAAGAAGAAGAATGGCATTTAGTAGGGAGAGCCAAGGAAGACAGGATCTTGCCTAACCGTTGTACTAGAAAAATGATAAAGCGAAAAGAAACGCTTCATTTATTTAACAATTCGAAAGAAGTTGATAACTTTAACAAATATATACTTTCAATTTGGTTAACAATTTTTGGGTCACAGACCTCAGAAAACATTAAACGTTTGCTCCAGGCAATTGACAATTTATTAGGTTTCAAACCTTATATATGTTCTAAAATCTTTATAAGATTTAAAAAGACAAATGAAGTAATTAATGTTTAAACATTAAATTGAGTACAAGGAGTGTACTATAATAAATTTCTGAGAGGATATTCTAGAGAGAGTGACAACTTCGAAAATAACAATAAGAAAAAACATGATGAATAAGATAGAAGTTCCTACAACTTCTTATATTTGTGCAGAATTACTTTATAACAATTATACAAAAGAGAGCAGGTCACTTACGGTGAAACCTGAAGAGAAAGTCAAAAGGAAGGTTCCAGACTTCCTATGTTTAAGTAGGAATCACGAGCCAAATGGGGCAGTTTCCATTTCGTGAGACCTAGAAATAACTCACTCAAGAGTTGAAAGAATTGTTTTCCCTGATTATAGGGAAAAAACAATGTAAGTTTGAACCGTGTATAAAACACGTAGTTATACAGAAATTAATTAATGATAAACAAGCAAAATGGAAGGGCACTTCGTAGAGTGACACCTTATAGAAAAGATACAATTTTATTAATATGGTTTGTTAGTGGAAGGTTGAGGAAAGATCATTGGGATTTAGGATCAATGTTCATGGCCTTATTTAATGTAAACGGACGATCGCGACGCGGTAGAAAAGTGGGACAAGCACTAGCTATCACTATAGTCTTTTAAATAGATGAAAAGTTCACTGCAGAGACACGAAAGTTTATGGGAAAGAAAGTTATTGCAATGATGAAAAAAACTGGTTGCACTAGGTAGGCGAGAGTCTATTTCTTGAGAAAGTTGTGAATTACAATTGAATGCGCCATAGAACATTCCAACGGTGGAAGAAAGTTCGCTATTGCAGTAATTTATAAGGAAGATTCCTCATTTTAAATAGTATTCTCACAAGTGAGTGAAAAATACCTGACGACAAGACTTGCAGATAGAGTACAGGATCTGGAAGGTTCCAGAACGATCTTAATAGAAAATGGGGCCAAAGTTAATCCAGCGGAGGAACTTGCTTTGTAATTTATAGACAGCGGGTATTGGATAATATCCCACGTGGTGAGAAGATTTCTCATTTAAATAGCTTAAGAAAAGCTCCTTTCTAGTAAGGTTGGCTTATACAAACAAAAGCTCAACATGGCAAATCCCGCGAAGAATGATCTTTGCCCCAAAATAAGTAATCTCACGCTGTCTATAAAATATCGTTAAAAGCATGTAGAAGTTAAAACCATGAAGATGAGGTTAAAACTTGAAGTAGGTACTTATCTTTGTTGCATGGCGAAGGTGAAGTTCCCTTGACAGATACTTAAAGTGCCAACATGGCGTATAACGTAGAAAATGTCTCTTGGTTTGAGGAGACTGGCTCTGGTTGAGCCTTGACTGACCGAGTCAACTGCCGACTTAGAAGTAGGACCTGCTCAGCGAAGCACAGAGGGTCCAAGGAAGGGAAAGAGTGGGGGTAGGAAACAAAAGGTATACATATCAGCATAACCAACATAAGAAATTAAATTCTCTTGAGGAGATGGTCTTCAAAGAGTTGATAGCAGGCGATACTAGCACAGCATGGTGAGTGAAAAAGTAGACGAAGTTCTCTTGCTCATGGAGATAATAGCTGGCGATGGTAACGAGAGCTGGTGGCCAGATGGAAAAAGAAGTCCTCTTGTACCAGGAAAAATTGAGGAGCTTCAGAGATTCGCTGCTAGATGACGCTAGGAGGGTCATGGAAGATATATATCTAGAACAGACTCACCAAAGATATAAGCGACATGATCACCAAAGAGAAAATAGAAGATCACTGTTGGTGTTTGACAAAGAGGAAGGAATGAACATGCAAAAGCATTAAACTATATATTCTCTCGTACCGTGTATTCCAAGAATACACCAGCGAGAACAAGACAAAAGTTTCGAATGACATTTCCAGGGAGACCCATTCCTATAAATCGGACAATAAATCAAGTAGCTAAGAGATTCTAATGTACAGGTTCAGTAAACGATAAAATAGACGAAAATGTCGTTATTTCCTTACTGACGCTGAATTAACCAGAGTAACCGGAAACTTCAAAAGGATATGCCGGTAAAGTTTGGCAGCGGATGGGGAACATTTTCAGCATCTACTGTAAGCATCGTGAGTAAAAATGCATGATACTGATTTTAAGCGCCGTGTCCTGCCGTACATACGCGCGCGCGGCAGCCGGGAACTGAGCCGTCACTGGCGGAGCGTGTGAGCGAGAATGTCCTTGCCAAGCAAATATAAAGACCCTGTATTTGTTTAAAAAAGAAGTTTTGTCGTTTATTTAAACGTTGAAACATTTATACCTAGTTATATGAACTTAAGAGCATCCTACTTGATGTTTTATATAAATGAAATACCAATGGATATTGTCAATAGAATTAGAGCAAGAAGATAGGTACAGTAGCCCAGTGGCGTACGCAAGATTTCCTTCTGGGGGGGGGGGGGTTCATTAATATAACAGGGTAATTGTGTACATTATTAAAGGGGCAGATGACCTTGCTGTTCCGCGCTTTTAAACCACAGTCTTTTTCATAATTAAAATGATATTTCGATTAATATTCATTAAAGACAATAATTAATTAACTGTTCTCTTTGCATGAGAACTATGTTAGGCCTCGTTATTTTTTCGTCACAATAAAAAAATGAAAAACAAAATATAAAAAATATGGAAAACAGTAACAAAATATTAAAACTGAAACAATCCAGTGGTATCAACATGACCATAGTTACGTGGTTGCTTATAATATTGACATGTGAGAGAGAAGGATAATATATTTTTCTCCGTGTTCCCACTGCCATTACTATCGACTCTCAAAATCTGCCTAACTCGATGACTTTATCTGTATCATTAATTGGAATGAATTGCAGAAACTCCTCGTGTACTGAATTATCTTTAACGAAACGGACACACAATTAAAGCAACCCGAAGCGACCGATCGCACACTTCAACAGTAAAACTGATCCATGGCTCGCTCCAACACTGAAGGAGGAGTCTCGCTGTGAGCAGAGTGTAGGACATTTACCAAGTGAGGAACGTGATCACTTTTAAAATATATACAGGAGTTAAACGCCTCAATAGCGGTAGTGTAAAACAGGTGATAGATGGGGCAATATAAAGATTCAATTAAGAAATGTGTCCTGGGGCGAGGGGAGGGGGAGGGGTAAATCCTAATCCCGCCCGTCGGTACGCTACTGTATGTAGCCTACATATTCCAACATATGCTCCACTCCACTTAATTCATATCATAGGAACCACACCCTGTTCACCATCCCAAGATATACAGTATTTTGAAGAAATATATTTTAGTCTATTTTATTGTATAGGGGAAGGGTGGGCATAGTGTCCACGGGCTATTTTTCTACTGTACAGTGCTGCTACCTGGCTGCAAGCGCCTCAACTACTGCACTAGACCGCCATTAGTGTTGTGTTGAGCCTAGAAGCTGATCAGGTTACGCTTTTACAAGTTGTCATCAATTTTGTTGTTTTTCAAGTTGCTGATGTAAGGTAAGTGTACTGCATTAACTATTATAACTAGGTATATGATCCTAGCAGAAGCCTCCGTGGCTTAGGCGGCAGCACGCCAGCCTCTCACCGCTGGTTCCGTGGTTCAAATCCCGGTCACTCCATGTGAGATCTGTGCTGGACAAAACGGAGGCAGACAGGTTTTTCTCCGGGTACTCCGGTTTTCCCTGTCACAATTTCATTCCAGCAACACTCTCCACTATCATTTCATTTGTCATTCATTTAATCATTGCCCCAGAGGAGTGCGTCAGGCTTCGGCAGCCGGCACAGTTCATATCCTCGCCGCTAGATAGGGGCTTCATTCATTCCATTCCTGACCCGGTCGGAGACTGGAAGCAGGCTGTGGATTTTCATTTTCATATGATCCTAGTATGTATTGATGACAGCAATACCTGAAACAAGTCTAATTTCAGCTTTAGATTCATATTTGAGAGTAAGAGCTGGTGGAACTGGTTGGGCCTGCAGAGTCACATTTAGATTCTTCTTTTCTTTTTTTCTTAGTCGTTTTACCCTCTAGGTTGGTGGAACCCACGGACTCAGCGAGGGAACTCACCACTACCGTCTCTACGGGCAGTGTCCTAGAGCTGGGAACATCTAATCGGAGAGGATACAACTGGTGAGGTGTGATTGGCACCTCGCCCAGGCGGCCTCACCTGCAAAGCGAACAGGGGCCTCATGAGGGAAGGTAATGGAAGGTCAGGATGGATAGGCAAGGAAGAGGGGAAGGAGGCGGCCGTGGCCTTGAAGAAGGTACTGCCCCCGTAAATTGAATTATATTGAGACCACGATGGCTGTATTGGCAAATGTGAGTAAAGTTAAGAATGTCATAGTTGTGACGTGGATATTCATGACGTAGGCACGGATGACGTAGACTTCATGCAAGTAGGCTGATTGAGCTGATATTCTTGGCGACGTCATGATTTTGTTCGAGAAAGATCGGAGATTTACGACGCAGTCGCAGGAAACAAGGTATTGTGCTAAGGAAGAAGTTACGCTATTGGAGGAGAGACTCGAACCAATGAACGATAGTTTGTAAGGAAGACGGAGATTGCTGAAACTACGATATTTAATTACTTTTGGCATGCAGATTTGTGGAAATCTATTTTCAGTTATGGCATTGATTTGGAATTTTGAAGAAATTAATCTTGAGTTTTTGAAATTTGAAAATCCGTCAAGTATAGCCAAAGTTAAAACTTCTAGCAATGACGCAGCAACAGGCTATGGAAGGGATGGATACGCCCCTTAAGAAGTTGATAAAAGGTCGTGCACAGAAGAGAGGAGCCTCAGAACTCATACTCAGAACTCATATCTCTCATACCGCTGTTACCGCATATATATTTCAGATGTCATAGTTATTTTCGAGTGAATAAGTGAAGCAAGTTGTCTTTAGCGTGTGGTTAAAGCCCGGCGCATCGAACGAACACGGAGCAGTTCCATTTTACGCTGCTCGAAACTAGGTGAAGTTGAAACGCTCACATTAACGTTTCCACCAGATAAGATATCAAGAGTTAACTTCAGCCTTTATTATAATTCTATTGGGCAGTACAACATTGAGGTGTGTAGAAGATTTGAACAATTTCACAGTTATACTTCGAAAGATATTGGCACTTTAAGGTTGCCAACAAAAGTGATTTTCTCGCCACATGAGAAACACTTTTAAAATTCCACATTATACACTACGGCTGACACGTGGAGTGCAACAGTGATATTGGAGAATACGTTTGGTAATACAACGATACATTCGACTATGGAACATTATAATCTTGCAGTGCTTTTGATGATTATAACAGTAGTTGAGATGGAAGGCTAAGGCTTTAATGCAATTGGGACATATATCGATGGAGTGAAGTAACAGCATGGAACTTCGTTAATCGTCTTTCTACAAAAGCGAGCATGTAGTGAACATCCATCTACACTCATGCATCGTGAATCCATCGCTGAATTATACCAGATGACAGTGGAAATATTTTCATACTCCACGATTATGAATATTTCTGCGGAAATAACTGCAATAAACTTCATGGCGAATTCCTACTAGAACTTCAGGGAACTTTCAAGAGAGGCCAGGGTTGTCCCGGCTCACAAAGAAGAGTTTTGCCAGAAGGATGTTTTCGTATCCACGGAGCAGTGCAATTTCGGAGGAGGAAGCAGTTCGATTCTCCGAGGACGCTGATTCCAGGTTCGAGGACGGAGCACATCTTTACGCTGGTGAAATGGAACCAACAGCAGTTTTCTTTGAAAACTTTCCTCTAGAACTTCAATCAACAGATAAGGTAGTCGTGAACGTTTCTTGTATTATTTGAGTCTTGTAGCGATATCTGAGCAACCATTCTTCCCATATTTTCTGTCCTATCTTTTGCCCCATTTTCTTGATTGATATTTCTGTACTCAGTACACTTCGATGATTTATGCCTTTTTCTTCGATTTGTTGAGACATTGTTATGTCATTGGCATACTTAATAACTTAGGATCAGTTGAGACTGATAATTTAGATTCTTTCAGTAATTTGCATATTTTTGTAGTCACGATTTGACGGTAAAGTTAACGATTTGCTATGGCAGATTTGAATTCAGACAGCGTGTCATTTTATTAAAGTAATTCTATTCAGTAAATTACTTTGACCAATTTTCTGTCATCCTCAAGAAAGAAGAATGATTAAATGATTTTAGTTAAAATCTATTACGATATCGACGATCTTTGAAATACTAGTCGTCTTATGAACATGATTGCAACATAGACATTTATCATTGCATTATAGACAATTTTCTGAAATATGAACTTTGATTACGATTTATTGAATACACTATAGTAATGAACATTTGATAGGAGTTTTTCTCAATTATAGATTGGAACAATAATGTTTGCATTCCACAATCTAATTGTATTCTATTCGACTATTCATGCAGTTTAGATGAACTTTGATTGAAGATAGTATTTTTATACTGCGTTACTTTGAAGATATTAATCTCAATTTTGATAGACCAGGGAGGAGTGTCTAATCGTATTTGCTATTAAATTTATTTGTGATTGGCAAATTTTTACTTCATATCGATTCATGAATGAAACCCACGAAGGTTAAATAATAACAGTCCTTAATACAATTAATGAATATAAGAATTTTTAAAGAGGAACAATGGATGTATAATCGTTAGTTCAGTGGACATGTAAAAGTCGCTGATGAATAATGCCCTTGAATAATGAAGGAGGTTCCCACAGTAATTAATGAAGTTGATGAGTTTATAAGTGGAGGATTTTTGTATGTAGTTTGGAAGATTTTTATGCCATATATATGAAGATATATGATGAATTTTGGGCCAATTGTTGTGCAATTTTGTGCGTTTTGAGCGAAGTATTTTCCCGCTGAATGTATTGTTCTGGTTCTTTGAAAGTTATTCATATGAAGATACTGTTAAAATTAACAAGAGTGTTAAATAATTTGAGATGAAGATTTTGAATGGAGGTTACCGTCACAAATATTAATAATTATTATTAAACCTTATTAAACCTGAATTTGACAGTTAAATATAACTAACCTGCATTGGTCGATTATATCACCACGATTTGAGTAATTATCAACCGGATAAATGTGTGGTTTAATGTATTTCTTGTATAAATTAATATAAAGAATATTAATATTGTAAAATAATTATGTAAATATCTTTGATAATAATTTGAAATGAAAAGGATTAATAGAGGCGTGTATAAAATTTTCAATTGTCATTTGACATTGTTATAAACAATTTATTATTGTTATAAATAATTAATGAACTTTTGTTATTAACATTAAGAGTTTTGTTTTTATACTCTAAACAACGCTAATTAAACAAGTGGTTTGAACAAATAAACATGATTTGGGATTGTTGGAGTAATCCACTGGTGTTTGAATGAAGCATTTAAGACATTTGCGTGATAATATTTCAGTTGAGATGTGAACATTTACGTGTTTTGAAAAGGAGAGCCAAGCTCTGAGGTAACTCGCTTATGCTAGGGTTGAACGAACGGGGAGTCCACTTTGACGATGCAGGTGCATTGCAGCTGGCCCGGACAACTGTATGACAGAGGCCAAGGACGTATCCATAATAGCCTTGTGGCTATAAATAAAATGTGAAGTATATAAACACGCAAAACAATTGATATATGTGTCTCGTCCCAAATCCCGTTTCCATTCCAAATGCATTATTATAATTACGTTATTTTGAGCTTGAGAAAGCTGAAACATTGTATGTAGAGTATACAAGTCCTACAGGAGGACATGGTTATGTGGTCGATGGCTTCTGATTGCCACGTGGATTTGTTGTTTTATTTTTGTTAAAATCATTCTTTATGTGAAATAAATTATTGTGCAGTTTAAAGTTTCTCGTCTTCGTTATGGTTCATTTTAAATATCATGGTGGAGGTTATTGTGTGGGCATACTTTAAGTGATCCAGTTGACAACCCAGTCCCCGAGATAAATTTAAGAGGTAAGTAAAGGTAAGTATGAACCCCCGTATATTTTGGTGTGTTCCACAATAATTTCTTGTTAACTATTGTGCTCTAATCTCGATAGTATCTGTCAGTGCCATTTTCATTGATGTAGCTGTGCCGGTGCGTTTGATTATTGGCAATCCGATTGAGGGGGCGGATATCTGACAGCCTACTATCCGGATATCGGGTACAGTACTGAACCCTTGCAAAGAAGCATATGAGACTCAGATTCGGGGCGTAACGGGTCATATTCGTAAGTTGCTGTCAGGGCGCTTCATTAACTTGCAGGGTAACATATAACAAAATTAACATGCAGGAAAGAGTGAGGCCAGGGTTAAAAACAACTGAATTTAATAACAAATCACCATATTTACACACAAACAATTAACAACAAAATCTCCCAACTGACTCCCATTTAATAAAAATGCCAAAAACTAGGCGGTATCTCTGGAGAGATTAATTACCTGGACCAAGTGTCCTTAAATGAAAGATACAAAAGTGACCATATAAATGCGTATGCAGTTCTACATGCATCACGATGTGTACTTTGAATGCGTGATTCGTTATCATCCGGAATGACCCTTCAAACACCGAATCCGCATTTCCTAGAGCTAGACCGACACGGGGAAACACAATTACACTACTTAAATTAAACCGACACTTCCTAAATCTACTATAAACAAACACAAAATTTCCGAGTGAAATTGGACTTAGATTGCCGTAGCAACATTTACTGCCTAAAAACTTAGGTCTTCTCACACAAATCAACACAAGTACATTAACACGTGACCAATAGAAAAAAATACTCAAATGACCGCTGTCAAAATTTACAAATACTCTACCACTACACCACACGGGTGTGACACACAAAATTACATGAATTGAGTCATCAACAAAGCAATAGGCAAACAGCCAACATTTACGTTAATCACAATATTTTATCCATACAAGGTACAACAATCCGTTACACACATGGCGAACTCCCCAATTAATTATGGCTTAAAATTTAACCATCACAATGAACAGGTTTGCTATATGAAAGCTTACAGGGTTCAGTCGGACAAATAGGACTGCCTATCAAAATAAGTCACAGGCAAAACGGGCGGTTTGTGGAACTCTGCATGTCTGTCAACCCACGTGTCAAAAATACGTCGACCTCCCAGAACATGGGGTCGAACCTCGAAGAAAGGTGCCCCAAAGCACAATAATACATGTGTGTGTCAGAATAACCATATGGACAAGAATCAGCAGTCTCCCAAGAGCACTCTGTCTTTCCATCTCAAAAAATACAATAGCAGCAAAAATATAAGGGCGGTAGGACCACTACCCCCTCCTCACGTAGAATCAACACACATAAGACACATCAACACACACTGAATCACACGTATGGGTTTTGACAGACCCTGAAATAAAAGACACAAATAATATCCACATGCTGGCGCCATCGTTCTATGCCGTGACTAATCACCTGAAAAGGACTCAAGAAAATCTATCAAAATTAGAACGAAGGTGTTCTACAATTACTTTTAAGTTGGTGCACTCGGCTACCCTAACATGAATAATAATAACCTGTTCAGCAAAATGTTACACTAATTTCCTCCCATTCCTATTTCAAATATTAACGTTAATAAAGCACCATTTATCGAATGTAACGGGTTCCGCAATTGCAAGGATAAAAATTTACGCACGCACGCCGCGTACATTACACTTGACTCAAGAAAGAAAACAAAATATCAACAAACACTTTGGCCACGCGCCAACGGACATTTAAACACATAGTGTCGGTACAAGAAAAACTCTAAAACAACAAGAAAGAAAAACATGACTATATACAAAGTTCCCCGGCCAAATCTAACTACATAATTGAAATAAATCCAATTTTAGTACATCACCGCTTCTGCATGTAGACCAAGGACATCTTCCTCAACCCATTGCCCTATGGACAATTTAGCTCTCCATAGTAGTCGTCTGTGCTGATGTCTTGAAGCTCATCCCAACTTCAAACCACGTGCTGTTCATCTTGGTCTGGACTCCTCGGCAGAAAAGTTCAATATTAAATATTTGCCTATCTATAATCGCTTGCAGGCTACTCAGTTCACCCACAATTGTCCTATTGCGATTAATAGCGAAGACTGGCCCTACTTATATCAGACACACGCACTATAAAAACATACATAAAATACACACAATTTATAGAGAAATATACATGTCGAGTCCGCGCCACTGGCTCGTTAACAAGTTCACAATCCTGGTTGCACTAGCAGTCGCTATCTCGTCTGGTATTTCCGTCTGTACTATGGACTTCGGCTCTGGTAAGCGCTAATTAGGGTGATACGATACTTCCCTCTTAAAGTTGAACTCGTCGTCTTGAAATGAATGTTACTGTTTCTCAAGCGCTAGCGTGAAATATTTAGACCACACAACAAAGTTGATTTTATAATAAAATGTATTACAGCTTTTAAAATTTGATACTGCGATCGCTGCGACTTCAGTTCCTCAAAGCTCACAAAATAAATTAGCTTCTCTGATTTAGAGCGTAAAAATCATATTTTACACCAAATAATGACTTAGATAAATTCGAGCGTCAAAATCACAAACCAAACTGACGTGGAGTATGCCTCTCAAGGCTCCACAAGGTAAGACTTTAAAATTCACACTTCGAACTGGCGTGGAGTATGCCTCTGAAGGCTCCAAAAGAATAGGCTTTAATTGGCGTCAGGCCAAGCTATTTATGAGAAACTGACAAGGGCGGTGGAGTGGGGCAAAGTCGGATAAAAACTTCCAGAGTTTTTGTCTCACAAAGATGTAACTAGTGTCATTCTTCTCCAAATAAATCCAACGTCTCAAATTACTCGAGCGGAAATTAATCCGTTCGGCGGTTCCTTAGATACACACTTCCGCGGGCTTTTTACTACTGACGCCGTCCACCTCGTGGTCACGGCTTGGTCTCTTGCGATTGGCTGATTCAATCGTATGTTCGTTGAGAAGACCTCGTGATTCTTCCTTTATGTCTCCAATTTTGGTACAGTAGTTGCACAATTTAGCCTTGAACTTGACTAATTCTGGCCGTCCCCCAGGAATAGCTACTGGCTCAACTTCTGTTGCAATCGTTACGAAATGCTGGCCTCCCTAATATCCAAGTCGACTTCCTTACGTGCTGCCTGGGCCGTAGTAATAATAATAATAAATATGAATACTTATTTATCGAAGATCAATAAGGGTTCATTACCATCCTGGCATTTGCCCGAAGACGAAGTGGGAAACCACGGAAAACCACTTCGAGGGTGGCTGAGGTGGGAATCGAACCCCCTCTACTCATTTGGAACACCCGAGGCTGAGTAGACCCCGTTCCAGTCCTCATACCACTTTTCAAATGTCGTGGCAGAGCCGGGAATCGAACCCAGGACCTCCGGAGCGGCAGCTAACCATGCTGACCACTACGCTACGGAGGCGACCACATTTAGATAATGACGTAAAAGAGGGCAAAGTGGCCACGGCCGTGCCCACTTTGCCCCACACTACATATTATATTTTTTAAGTAAAATATTTATGTGAAACCTAGACCTAACAAACTTTGTGCTTTTAAATGGGATACTTATTGAACGTTTTAAATATATCCTTGCATGAGCAGGGTGGTAGCTCAGTCAGTTATGCGCCGGCCATTGGAATTGTGACATGCTGATGGTTCCAGGATCGAGCACCGCTGGGCTGAGGTGATAAAGAGGTGATAAGGAAAAAAGGTATTCAAGAGAAAAGGAAATCAAAAGTTGCAAAACGTGCGTTCTTTACTAAAGGAGATAGTAACTCCGATAGTGACGAGAGTGATACAAATTGCCTTTACTGCCAGGAGTTATGTTCATAGTCCAAAAGCAATGAAGGGTGGATCAGATGCTCTATTTGCCTGATATGGGCACACGAGGATTGTGCTGGGTGTGATGAGGAAGACATGTGGATTCATATGTGAAATGTGCAATTAAACAAAAATAGGCTAAACACAATATCCATAAAATGTTTTGAATCATTTCAACTTTTGTATTTTTTATTGTACTCCATAAAAAAATAGAAATTAGTTTTATAAAATGATAGGGACCTTTAAATATGTGTGGAGAATTACAACAATACATTAATTTGTAAAAAAAATATGCTCATAAATTTTTGTTAAATGTATTTGCAGTGTTATTTGTAACATCGGGTATAGTGGCCACCTAGTGGCCATTTGGTAGAGGTTTGAAAAAAAAATCTTTTTTTTTTTTTCAAAAAGTAACTAAGACATAGTTAAAATGATTTGTTTAAAGATATATAACTAAATAAGCTATAGTATGGCCAATTTTCATTTGTTTTTAACAATTTTAACTTATTGAAAACAATGTTTTCCCGTTAGTGTGGCCACTATGCCCACCCTTCCCCTACTAGCAACCCTCCCCGTCTTCGCCCGGTATCTTAAACGGTTTACCCAGCGTAAACTTAAAAGGCGCACGAACAGCAGGTTTCTCTTCACCTCGATTCACAGAAATCGTTATTTCTCATCTTTCTTTGGTCATAAATGAATGTTTATCTACAAACACCTTCCTCGAGATATCATTTACATAATGGTGAAAACCGCATCTAAATCCACCCAGTGGTTCTCGAGATTACTCGTGACATCCAAGAATCGGGGACTACCGCTAACTTGGGTCTAATATGGATGGGTCAGGGAAGATATTTTGGAAGGAAGTCAGTCGTGGACCTGTTGAAGGAACCGTCCCGACATTTGCCTGGTGGTGAAAATGGGAAACCACGAAAACCATTCTCAGGGTGCTCGAGGTGGGATACGAACTCTCGCTCTCCCGATTCTCCCGGCCACCGTCACCAGTAGTAAATACCGTATCTATATCTCTGTAGTTTTGTATTTTCTTCATCTAGAAAGAACAAAATGAGTGCCCACGATATAATTCAAGCCTTGTAGAAGTTCTCCACTTTTGAAATAGACGGTTGGGACAATCCTTGAATTTAGGTCTTGGTGGTAAAAGTGGAACAGGGGAGGTACGACAGCCTAGTGCAGTATTTCAGACAAGAAGGTTGGGTAACATTGACCTAACTCATGCAAATGAGCTTTGATCTTCAGTGGCGTACAGCACATGTGAATTACAACACCTCTGTCCCCTTAAAGCTGAGTAATACTCTCCGTCGCTTCAGTACAAGTGATTTATCTGGCGCCAAGGTCGCTTCATACACTGTACTCACTTGGTGACAGCAGAAAGGGGTTATGTGCCAAGTGTTGCGATACCTGTCTTCATACATGTGTGGTGCATTTCACTGGGACATTTCATAACTTACAGTTGGCACACTGCTAACGAACTTATTTACAATTTCGCACGGAAGTGCACTGGGCGAGACCCAAAACTCCATGCAGTTATGTGTCCAGCAAACCTCTGGTGGGGGAGCAGGGGGGGGGGGGGGGAGGGGGGGGGGGACAGAGGAATAAACCCCCCAATAATTTGGTTCTAAGTACAGTACTCTGTGACTTTTAAACATAATGTTATTGGCTTCACGTCCCTGTTAACTAATGCAAAATTTTGAGACGCCAGGGTGCCGAATATTGAGATCATCAGATCCTGATCACCGAGTAGCGGTTAAAGTTTACACTAAATAATGAATTAATTTATTTAATTTCAGTTGATACTACAGTATTGTACTAGTTCGTTTCGGTTGTATTAGTTAGACGGTGAATCCCGTTTTTGTCTTGACGATTTATTTTATGAATCACGTAATAAAATGTAAAAAACTGTATATACACGTGTGTACAAATAAAAACAATATAGTCTCGGCACATATTTTTGTCTTGCACCCCGCCCATTCATTGGGCACAGTCATCTTGACCGACCGGAGAGTTACGCATTAACACTTTTGTATTGGCAACACTGAAAAAGTATGACTTCAAATCTGTGTGTGTGTGCGACAAGGAAGCGAGCAGGTTATGTAAATATAGAGCTGTCAATTAGCGTGATCCCATTATTATCACGACAGTGTTTTGTTTGTTATAAGCCGTGATTAAAAAGCTGAAATAGAGTAGCAATTAGGCAACAAGGCGTGGGAACTCGAGGTGCGAAACACTTCCAGTTTTTCACTCCAGTGTTTGTGACAGTTGCATAATGATTGCTTCTGGGTGTAAACCAAGACATGAGACAGAAAAACATGAAGACCATTTCGTCAAGATGCTGGAGGTGGATATAACCAGGGGCGTACCGAGTTGAGAGTTTAAACCCCCAGAGACATGTCCTTACTTGAATCTTTATATTGTCCTGTCTAACACCGGTTTTACACTACCGCCAGTGAGGCGTCTTAACATCCGTATATTATTATATGTAAAGTGATCACGTAAGTGACTTGATAAATGTCCTGCACTCGACTCGCAGTCAAACTCCTCCTTCAGTTTTACTGTTGAAGTGTGCGATCGGTAACCTTTTTCCCGTCGCTTCGGGTTGCTTTAATTGTGTGTCCGTTTCGTTAAAGATAATTCAGTACATGAGGAGTTTCTGCAATTTATTCCAATTAAAGTCATCAAGACGGGCAGATTCTGAGAGTCAATAGTAATGACTAGGGCCGGGATTTTGATGAAAAGTCGTATATTTTTTTTAGTACACGGAGACGATGCTTAGAGGTAATTAAGTGTGTTCTACAATAAATATGTTAGATATATGGGGTTTTTAAAACTCATCAAAATGCATTTTTCCTACATTTTCGAGAATGAAGTCATTTTATAACATTTAGGTGCATTTTAGGTCATTATTAGCCTATTTTCAATTTTGAAAAAATAGGCTTATGAGATCACCTTTTGTCCGTGTGTGTGTGTGTGTGTGTGTGTGTGTGTGTGTGTGTGTGTGTGTCTAATAAATTCTAAACGGATGGAGCGATTTCAATGAAACTCGGTAAGTTTATAGCACTATTCCGGGCGACCTCGACCGTGCCTTTCAAATTTTGTTACGTCTCACCCAACCAACATGGCGGCTGTGCGAAATATTTCACCAGCATTCAATATCTCCGAAACTATTGCCGATATCACCCTGGAATTCTGTACGGTGATAAAGGGAACTCCTTGAAGTTCACCTATGTGACTTTTGAAACACTGGTAACCACAAAACCAACATGGCGGCCACGCGAATTCGCGACTTTTAAATAGACGTTTCTCCCGATTTAACCAACCAAACGCAATAAAACTTGGTACAGTATATGTTTATACACATTGTAATGCACCGACATCTAACTTCGTTCAATTGTTTACATAACCACAAGATGGCAGATGTGCGAAATATTTCTCAGGCATTCTATATCTCTGAAACTATTAGCGGTGTCACCCTGAATTTTTGTGCGGAGATAAAAGTCACTACTGGAAGTTCATCTATAAGACATTCAAAAACCGGTTAATTACAAAACGAACATGGCAGCCAAGCGAATTTGAAAATTTCAAATAGACCTTGATCACGATTTAATGTTCCAAACGCAATGAAATCTGGTACAGGAAATGTTTATACACATTGTAATGCACTGGTATCTAATTTAGTACAATTGTTTACATGACCTCAAGATGGCGGCTGTGCGAATTTTAAAATTAAGTTTTTATTTCTTGTGTCCTAATCATGCGATCGAAGTGAAAGTTTGAAAAATGAACCTACGTAATAATTTTCCTTTAATGGTACATGACTCGATGGCCTATACATTTAACAATCCAACATGGTGACCATCCGAAATATTTAGACGGCTCTGAATATCTACGAATCCATTATAGCAATCAAACTGAATGTTTTTATGTTCATAGGGGCTATGATCTGAAGTTCACCTATAGGACTTTAAATAACCTGGTGATCACAAATCCAACATGGCGGCGACGCGAAGTATAAATATTCACATAGACGTTTCTCGCAATTTAACCATCCGAGGGCAGTGACACTTGGTGCAGTAAATCCTTATACGTATGTTAATCCACTGGCATCTAATTTCTTTCAATTGTTTCCATAACCACAAGATGGCAGCTGTGCGAAATTTTAAAATCTCCTTGTTATTTCTCGTGTCCTAATCATGCGATTGAAGCTTGAATGCTGCAGGTCTACACTAATCTTCATGTGACAGTACATAACTCTAGGACCTACATATATAAAATCCAACATGGCGACCATCCGAAATATTTAGTCGGTTCTCAATATCTACGAATCTATTACAGCAATCAAACTGACATTTTGTATGTTGATAGTGGCAATTAACATAAGTAGGATATATGAAAATAGGCTGTATAATTCTTCACGGAACTACTTGTTCTTTTTATTCGTTTATAGTTTTTTTTATTGAATATGGTTAAATGCTCATTTTAACGTTATGTTTTTAGTATCTGTATTTCTAAACATGTCAGCGTTAACATTCTTGGACTAACCCATATACTGTACTGTAGTTCTGTAGTGCTCATCTGTTTTCATACCCGTTTCTTATCTACGTAGCTGATTAAATTTTTCTTGACGATGCGTTTGTGTTTTAGGATATAAAACATTCATTTTGGTTCCGTATCGATATACTAATTACGTTTCACTTTGTAGTCGAAATGAAAATTACGTATTGTTAATCTATTGATTAATAGTTTGGTAGTAATACACTAATTCTACTAAGAATGTTTGTTATTTGAACCATAATTTGTACAAGACAATCATGAAATTTATCATTTGTAGGATTTTTTAATGACAATTTCTAGGTCATTCTTTTTTAAATGAGGTCATTTTTCGATAATTTTAAGGTTATCCATATCCGGGCCCTAGTAATGACAGTTGGAACACGCAGAGTAAAACATTATTTTTCGCTCACATAATATCAACCACGCAACATATGGTCATGATGGTACCACTGCATCCCTTCAGTTTTAATATTTAGTTACTGTTTTCCATATATTTTAGAAATTTTCTTTTCATTTTTTTATTGTGTCGAAAAAATAATGAGGCCTAAAATATTGTCATTTAGACTTTCACGGCCCGTGTTACTATTCATAATGTTGAATTTTGGGCTTATGCCGTGTTTATTATATTAAAATTCGACGCGTTTCGAAAGAAACCATGCCTTTCTTCGTCAGGAATAATCTGGAATACGACAATGATTGCTAAGAGAAAGCAACAAAGAACATATAGAAGGTGCCCAAAGATGGACGCCATTATAGCCCCATGTTAGGGACAACGGAAAGCAGCAGTGAATTACTTTGGCTTTGGACGGAAGGTGAGGAAAATCTTAGCCATTTCCTGGATTACCTTAATCTCCAGCACCCTTCTATTTGTTTCACCATGGAAAAGGAATCTGACGGCAAAATACCGTTTTTAGATGTTCTCGTCACCAAGAAAGACGATGGATCTTTAGGACACAGCGTTTTTCGTAAGCCAACACACACCAATAGATATCTCCACGCAAGTTCTCACCATCACCCTGCCCAGAAACATGGTATCCTTACAACTCTAACTACCCGGGCTAGGAGGATTTGTGAAGTGTCTTCTTTACAAGAAGAAATTAATACCTTGCGAACCACCTTTGAGAGCAACGGTTATAGCAAGGCTTTGATCTCTACGGTTCTGAAACCAACAAATAATAATAGGACGTCAGTTGAGAAAAGAGATGTAAGAGGAACTGCTTACCTTCCGTACATACATAACACGACGGATCGTATTGCTAAAATCCTACGTCGGTACAACATACGGACTGTATTTGGAACTTCTGTTAAGATTAGGCAACTCCTGCGACCAACTAAGGACAGTTTGCCTAAATTGCAACAACCGGGTATCTACAGAGTTCCCTGTACTTGTGGCAAGGTTTACATCGGGCAGACTTCGAGAACAATATGCACTCGCATTAAGGAACATAATAGATGTATCAGGCTCATTCAACCTGATAAATCAGCTGTTGCCGATCATGCATTAACACCTGGCCATGATGTCATGTTCCAAGGAGTGGATGTTCTTGCCCGTATAAAGCAATATCGTCCCAGATTCATCAGGGAGGCGGTTGAAATACGTAAACACCCAGATAATTTCAACCGCGACACCGGCTACAATCTCAGTGAATCCTGGCTACCTATTATCAGAACCCTGAGAAAGTAATTCACTGCTGCTTTCCGTTGTCCCTAACATGGGGCTATAATGGCGTCCATCTTTGGGCACCTTCTACTGTATATGTTCTTTGTTGCTTTCTCTTAGCAATCATTGTCGTATTCCAGATTATTCCTGACGAAGAAAGGCATGGTTTCTTTCGAAACGCGTCGAATTTTAAAATAATAAACACGGCATAAGCCCAAAATTCAACATTATGAATAGGCCTAAAATAGTTTTCATTCAAAGAGAACGGTTATTTAATTATTGTTTTTATGAATATTAATCGTAATATCATTTTAATTATGATGATGACTGTCGTTTTAAGGGGAGGAAAAGCAAGGTCATCTTACACAATTACTCTATTATATTAATGAACTACCTCCCCCCCAAAGGTAATCCGCGTACGCCACTGGATATAACTCGATTATCATTCAGGTTCATTTGTTACATGCAGGTTAAAAATGTGATGATGATGAAGGTAATTGTTGTTTTAAGGGGCCTAACATCTAGGTTATCGGCCCCTAATGGTTTGGGTGATAGTGAAAGATGAGATGGGAATGAAAACTGTAACTATACTAACTACAGACTTACAAACTAGAAGAAGAAATGGTAAACAAATAAAGGATAAGGCAAATAAAGGACAGGAAGAAAAGAAATGCCCTCAACCCTCGAAAAATGAGGACTGAGGGACTTGGAAGGAAGTAAAGCCATGAAAGGCAGATAGGAAAGTGAAAGAGGAGAGAGCCCACCCCAAGGTCAGAGGAAAAAGCGGACAAAACGGACCCAGCTCAGGAATCCCTTGGGGTCTCTAACTCCCAAACTCACCAGCCGTGAGCCCTTGAGGGTGTAGCAATATCCAGGGTGCCCCAGAAGTGGTGTGGCTACATACACCCTGCCTCCTTGAGGACCTTATGCAGAATGCAGGAGATATCATGGGAAGAAAAAAAGATGGCTGACCCCTCGCAGAAGAAGGGTATCGGGAAAGATGAGACAAGGACCAATTAAGGGGGAAAGTGAAAGACTCTCTAGCCCTCGGATACCCTAATACCGTCGGGGTCGGAAGAGAACAAGAGTTGACCAAGACAGGTCGACAGGAAAAAAGACGGAGAGGAGACCGGCTCAAGTAAGTGGAAGCAATGCCGGACTCAGCTGGGGTCCCGTGGTCGCAAACCCACGTCCCACTAGATGTGAGCCCCTGGGGCTGTATATTTTTCACTCCGAACACTTCTTAGCCTAGGTTTGTGAGATCACCTTCTGTCCATGTGTAGGCCTGTGTGGGTGTGTGTCCCTGATAAAATATAAACGGAGGAAGCGATTTCAATGAAACTTGGTAAAGACATACTACTACCTCGTGCGATCTTGACCGTATCTTTCAAATTGTAATACCTTTCACAAATCCAACATGGTAGCTGCGCAAAATATTTTATTGGCATTCTACTTATATATCCGCAACAGTCCGCCTCGTTGCGTAGTGGCTAGTATTCTTGGCTGTCCCTGCAGAGGCCCGGGATCTGACAAGAAATTGAATTCTGGTCTGAGGGCTGGAACGGGATACACTCAGCCTCGGGTGATCCAAATGAGTAGAGGGGGTTCGACTCCCACCTCAGCCATCCTCGAAGTGGTTTTCCGTCGTTTCCCACTTCGTCTCCGGGCAAATGCCGGGATGGAACCTAACGTAAGGCCACCGCCGCCTCCTTTCCTCTTCCTTGCCTATCCATTCCCTTCCCTTCCCATCCCTCGAGGCCCCTGTTCACTTTACAGGTGAGGCCGCCTGGGCGAGGTTGTATCCCCCGTCTAGGTGTTTCAAGCTCCAGGACACTGCCCGTAGAGGTGGTAGTGGTAGGATCCCTCACTGAGTCCGACGGAAAAGACATCCTGGAGGGTAAACCGACTTTTAAAGAATTAGGAAGGAGGCGACTGTGGCCTTAAGTTTGGCACCATCCCAGCATTTTCCTGAACTAGAAGCAAGGAAACCATGGAAAACCACTTCGAAAATGGCTGAGGAGGGAATTGAACCCACCTCTTCTCAGTTTTCTCTCACGAGGCTCAGTGCACCCCATTCCAGCACTAAGACCATAATTAGATTCTTGGCAGAGCCGGGAATTGAATCCGGGTTGATACATAGGAATACTACCTGCTACACCAGGAGGTTGCTAGCATATGTAGTTGTTTGAGTCTTCAGTCGTTCCTGTCTACATCCGAGGCAATCTGTTTAACATATTCTAACCTTGGTCTACCCCTACAGTTCTTATCCTCGACCCTTCCTTCCATAACTAAGCTTTCTATTCCTGGGTGTCTTAGTAAGTGTCCTACCAACCTATCTCTTCTCTTCATTAGCAGTCGCCAGAAACATCTCTCCTCTCCCACTCGTCTTAATACCTCTTCGTTTGTAACCCCATCTACCCATCTGATCTTCATCATTCTCCTGTAACACCACATTTCAAACGCTTCAATTCTCCTCTTTTCTGCACCTCCAACACTCAAAGTTTTACTTCTATAGAGCACCACGCTCCAGACAAAGGTTTTCAAAAATGACTTCCTAATACTTAAATCTATATTTGATGTTAGCAGATTCCTTTTCTGTAGAAATGCTTTCCTTGCCTGAGTCAACCTAGTTTTTACATCCTCCTTGCTTTGTCCATCGCTGGTTACTTTGCTTCCTATGTAACAGAAGTCTCCTACTTCCTTAAGCTTTTCACCTGCCAATTCGACATCCATAGGAGTTTCTGATTACAGTACTGTAATAAATATTATGTTCGACGATGTCGATATGTAAATATTATAAGTCAGGAAACTGTATCATAATGGGGGTCACTAGGCCTAAAGTACTACTTTTCATTATAACACAGTTTTTCCAACCAATCAGAGCTCAATATTTTCATTCATGAACAATTGGGTAAGGATAGCGCCTGACTTGCGCTCAAAATCCAACATGTCGGACATAAATTACATGATTTGAAAGTTGACAATGTAGCCTATATTGGATCAACCATTGTAGTTACAATGTATAAACAAACTGGGCGATATTGCAAAAGAAAGAGCACTGTACCTTAATATCCGCAACTCCAATTTCTACACATTCGTAAGATTTCGCGGACAATTTTAGTAAATGCTGTTGTTGACATACAGATACCAGAACATCATGGAGGAAGCAAGCGTATGCCATTAGTTCCACGGAAATTGAAATCCAGCTCTCTGTTCAGTTAATGGATTTCATATCCGAAACTTTTCTGCGAGACGCCATAACTGTTATATTTGGGACTCAATTGATTTGCCTTCCGTAGACATTCTATACGCATCGAATTTGAAGAATAACTAGTTGATAATACGATATATTTTAATTTTAAAGCGTTTGTAACAGCCTATTTTGTGTTATTTGACCAAAATATCAAAATGATCCAACATAGTACCTGTGCGCTATCTGTTGGTGCTACTTCAGGATAAACAATGTATCAAAGCTTTGGGATTCGTTATTGGGTAGAGATCAAATGCTGAGCTCACACAATTCCCAAGAAGAAGAATTCAACCGACGGAATCTGGGCAGATATTTATGAATATTTATGTTAGAACATATAATAAAAGTTATAATTATCGTCGAACATAAACAGTCGTATGCAACTCGTATGGAAATTATAAAACTCGCTTCCCTCGTTTTAAAAGCATACTCGTGTATTTATTATTGCAATTAGGCTATAGGCTCGTTGCATAATCTACTATTTTCCTTGCCATATTGTCAGAATAGTGGGCGAGATTCGAGGCGAAGAGTTAACCAAGAGAGGTCGACAGGAATGGTGAAAGAGAGGAGCGCGGCTCAAGTGGTTGTGAGCCCCTTGGGGGTGATAGGAGGTTATAGAAACATCTCATTAAAGAACGATCACACCTCAGTATCTCTCCGGAAATACCAAATGATCATCTGTGTGTTGAAACCAAAACAATCATTTGAGACAGATTGCATTTGCCTTCATCAAGGTCCAAATGTTAAGGGTTCAATTCTCAGCTCCACCAAGAAATTTAATTCTGGTCTGAGAGCTGGAACGGGGTGTACGCTACTCAGGCTCGTGAGGCAAAATTGAATAGAAGTGGGTTTGAATCCTGTCTCTGTCATCCTCGAAGTGGTCTCAGACTGTAATCGTTTCTATAGCCCTTACGTTGAGCGACAATTGTAACGTTTTCACTAGCCCACACGTTGAGCGACAAGTGTAGCAGTTTGGCTACCCCTTAACTGTTGGGTGATAAATGTAACTGTTTACCTTTGCCTAAGCTATGTTGTTTTAATGGGCGCCAAGACCTCAACCCAATGTTGAAATCTAAATTTGTATTTAACAACGTCTAGCTCTGGGAGAACACCTTCAAGAATCTATTCACTCAGATCGTGGTATGATTTGATCATTAACCCAACAAACAATTGTATCAGGAGAAGGAATTGGTCTATATCTAATGCTACCTACTGAAAGCAAAGATTGCATTGTAAAAGAAATGAATTTATTATATAAAACAAGAATAGCAAAATTAATAATAATAATAAGTTTATAATTTAAATTGGAGCGTTGCGATTTTAATATTACCGATAGAAAATTACGTGAAAACGGAGTCTGATAAATTGATTTTACTCTTATTTCCAAGCTATGAAGTTACTGAAATATGAAATATAAAACAAAGAGAAATGAGAGATTGCGTATTTCTGCGTCATTTGCGCTTACCACTGGAAATTGCCAAAGCATTTCCCTCGTACTGGATGATGCTGTGAGCTTCCCACAGTCTCCTGGACGTCGTCATCTCCGTCGAAATTTGATGATATTCTGGTAGATTAGATAATTCTATGGTCCGTACATCGGACCCAAACACTCGTACAACCACACTGGTTAAGTTTTACAAAAGTTAGTCCTCCACTCCACGGAACATCGGAGCGACTCCCGCGTGAACCATACTCGTTAAGTTCTACACAGATTGTTCCTCGTTCCACGGCGCGTCGAACGATATATCCACACGTTGGCTCCCCCACCATGGTACCGTCTTCCAGCTTACGTTGTCTCCACTGATTGGCTGAGAACGCCGCTACTTCCCCTCCTCTGGTTCATTACACACGGCGGGAGGGAGAAGTCGTTTTCCGTTCCAACAATTCGCCTTTTCTTGACGATGCGACCCAGCCTTGCGTAATACTTCTCGACAGGAATCAGCTTGTATTTGAATTTCCAGTGAGTCATCTCTCTCAAATACCCTAACTGACAAAACTCGGTAAAATTCCGTAATCAGATAATTTTCTATGATATCGTCGTTCGTAATAATTTGCTTGATAGTGTTTTCTAAGACATAGAAAACCTATCTGTATGCTTATAATTTTTATAAAATGCTCCGAAAATATCTTAATAATAATTATAATAAATTAATAATAATAATAAATTAACATGAAAAATTATCTTGGCTGAACAATTTGCCGCGTAAATAAAATGTATAGACTGGCTTCCTACTGACTTATGCCAGTGGCATAAAAAACCCTCGAAAAACACGTTACAAGACTTCTTCAGCCAATTGCCTTGATGGTTCCTTACATAAGGCCACGGCCGCCTCCTTCCCAATCCTGATGTGACCCACAATACATAAGACACCACAATTACACCCTTTATCAAATAAATAATAATAATAATGTTATTGGTGATGATGATGATGATGATGATGATTATGAAAATGATAATGATGATGATGATGATAATTGTTGTTTTAAGGGGCCTAACATCTAGGTTATCGGCCCCTAATGGTTTGAGTGATGGTGAAAGATGGGAATGTAATGTACACTGTATCTAAAACTACAGACTTATATACTAGAAGAAGAAATGGAAAACAAAGGGAGAATAAGGCAAATAAAGGACAGGAAGAAAAGAAATGCCCTCAACCCTCGAAGAATGAGGATTGCGGGACTTGGAAGGAAGGAGAGCCATGAAAGGCAGTTAGGAAAGGAGGGAAAAGAGGAGAGGGTCCGCCCCAGAGACAATGAAAAAAGGGGAAGAAAACCTTAGGAATCCGTTGGGGTCGCCAACCCCTGAACTCATCAGCTGTGAGTCCCTGAGGGTGTAACACTGTCGAGAGTGCACCAGAAGGGGTGGGGCTACACACACCCTGCCTCGTTGAGGGTCTTGAGCAGAAGGCAGGAGATATGAAGACAACAGAAGAGATCTGACCCCTCGAAGAATGAGGGATCAAAAAAGATGAGACAAGGGCCAATTAAGGCGGGAAAGTGAAAGACTCCCTAGGCCTCGGATACCCAAATACCGTCGGGCTCATAAAAGAACAAGAGTTGACCAAGGGAGGTCGATAGTAAAGATGACATTGGTTTTACGACGCTTTTAACTGCTACAGCTTTTAGAGAAGTCGGGTTGCCAGAATTTTGCCCCGAATGGGTTCTTTAACTTGCCATTGAAACTACTGACACGGCTCCGTCGCATTTGCGCACCCTCAAATGCGAACTGACTGCACCAAAATTTGATCCTGCAACCTCGGGAACAGCAGGCGAGAGAACGTTACCGCTACGCCATACAGGCGGTAATTGAAGACGGTGAATCATTTCGAGGATAGCCGACGGTGGGGTTCGAACCAACTGGTGTTCCGAGTCGTGAGATAACCTTACCACGTCATTGTTGTTGTTGTTGTTGTTGCAACTTCTGTTTCACATAAGGGCTTGAATATCATGGTCATCAGAATCTGATAACCTGTGGTATTGTATCGTCTATGTAAAGTACTTGTAATCCAAGGATTGCGAAAGAAGGGGCCTTGGTATTTAGGAACCATCTCGGTATTTGAGCAGCTTCGGTGGCGTAGTCGGTAGCATGCTGAACTGCTGTGCCCAAGATCGTGGGTACAAACCTGGCCGAAGTCGTCGGATTTTGTAAGAGCGTTAAAATCCCTCAGTATGCCTTCCTTCGGAGAGGAAGTAAAGCCAACGGTCCCATGTCATAGATTTATGGCATGTAAAAGATCCTTCCACTAACTAAACTTGTGTGAAGCTAAATTTCTAGGTTAGATTTCGTTGGAACGCTCTATCAAAGTTCCGACATTCACCACTACTAGTAGGTATCATTCACATCTGGTAGCGAGAGTAGGAACTACTTGAAATTGAACGGAACTTATAGCTCACCCTAAGGGTGTCCGCTTGAAGCAGCTACAGCCTGTGACGAGCCGAACATACCCTCGGACACTCCCGGCACTAAAAGCCATACGATAAAATAATAAATAATGGTCAGAAAATTAACCTCATTGAATAATAATAACAGTAATAACAATGGCGTGTGGACTTCGGAGAGACCTGTAGTAAACTTCTCGCCCTGGGCTGTCTGCGAGTCGCGATGTGGAGGGAATGAAAGATGAAAATGGTATAAAGACACAGTCTCAGAGCCAGGGGAACATTATGAAGTTAAAACCCACGACTGAGGACCTGCAAATCAAGGGAAAACGACAAAGCCAAACAAACACCCAGCTACAGCTACATGTCCTCGTCCACTCCCGGCAGTAAAAGCCATACGGCAAATAAATAAATAAAAATAACTGGAGTAGAACTGGGAAACCACGTAAATTCGATTCTGTCGAGGTTGAGATGAGAATCGAACCCACACTTTACCTCCATGAGCACTGGAATCAGAGGCAGAGTGGCCAATGATCCTCCCTGTGACTCAGGAGACATGTCAGCGACCTCTGGCCTTGATGGGATCATAATCACCCCGCCATAACTGTTGCACCGATTACATTGTATGATGGGCCGTAAAGCTTTATGGACGGTTGACTGCTGTGATTGTTGGCTTCCTACTTCACTACACTATACAGTATTCTTACATAATCTGAAAACTCTTCAATATCAACTGCTTTTATATAAGCTCCTATAAATACTATACAAGGTGTCACAAAAATGTATGGCACTATTTACAGGACACATTCCTCACACGTAGACGAAGAAATTATGTTTTATGAACATGGGTCCGGTAACGCTTTGTTTCCATGTTACACCTCATTGTCTCCAACTCATTAATCATGGGAAACACTCAAGAACAGAACGTTCGAATCATGGGGAACATGGACTGTTGGTTACCTCTGGTTACGTTGTAATTACCGTAGGTGCACCGATAGTAGGGTGACCATCCGTCCCGCATTTTAAGGTATTTTGAAAATGTCCCGCGCAGGACGGCATTTGTCCCGCAATTGTTTTGTTTTCTATCTGAACGAATTTTCGTCTTACTGTCATCGATACGAATTTTCACAATAGGCAACCGTCCTGTCTTCTACCTTCAAGTAAACATAGCGTAACCGTTGCCAACAGTATAATCTTTGAAAGTGCAAAGAAGCAGGTTAGAATAATAGTATCTTTGGAGAAACGTTCCGGATGAGCCTTGTAACTTCCGAGTTATCATTAGTCCATGGCGAGTCCGTGGCCATTCTGTAGCACGAAGCGCATCAGCATAAACGTGTTGTATTAACTGGTGTTTTACCTTTTTAAGTTTTTGTGATTTATGCAATGGATTCGACGTCGGATAGTGATGATGACTGTACTTCTACTTCATCTCAAAAATGGATTCCATCATTTAAACCCGAGAAGGTTAAAGGGAAAAATAAACGTGTTTGTTTATATAATTCTAAGTGGGAATCCAGGGGTTTTCAACCCACGGACTGAAAAATAAATCATATGATAAAGATGAGTGAAATGTATTTTTGTATGTTATTACTTCAGTAAGGCCCCTACCCGGCTCCAGCTGGATAAAGGGAAATGATGATGATGATGATTACTTCAGTAAGAGCACTTTTGGTCAAAAAAGAAGGAAACTGGCAACACAATGCTTTGAAATTCTTAAAATTGTTGTCGTTTTAAAATTACAGCCGGGATGGTACCTACTGTAAGGCCACGGCCGCCTCCTTCCCTCTTCCTAGCCTATCCATCCCAATCTTCCATCCCTTCCAATCCCTCATGAGGCCCCTGTTCGCTTTGCAGGTGAGGCCGCCTGGGCGAAGTGCTGATCACACCTCCCCAGTTGTATCCCTCCCGACCAGATGTTCCAAGCTCCAGGACACTGCCCATCGAGGCAGTAGTGGTGAGTTCCCTCGCTGAGTCCGTGGGAACCACCAACCTAGAGGGTACATTGACTAAATAAAAAAATAAAATAAAAAAATAAAATTACCGCTAAAAATGTAGCTGTCCCCCAAAATTGTGGAATGTCCCCCATTTTTAACTGTCTTGTCCCTCATTCCTCCCTTCAACAGGTGGTCACCCTAACCGCCAGTGTTTGGTTTAGTACATGACCACATTGCCATGCGACTTACGGTAACATCAATTGTTCCAGTGATCAGTACGACCTCATTTTAGTCTTAATGTCGGTCGGCTTCTAAATAACAGATTCGGTGACAGATGGATAGGTAGAGGTGGACCAATAGCCTGGCCTCCACGCTCTCTGGACCTAAAACAACTGGGCTTTTATTTGTGCGGTCATTGGATAGCTCTTGTGTATCGAACCACAGTACAAGATGTTCAGAGTCTCCGTGCCCGTATTATGGAAGGCTGAGAAACCATACGCAGTACTCCAGGGATATATCAGCGCATCCAAGATTCTCTACGACGGCGGGTTGATGCGTGCATCAATGCGCACGGAGGGTATATTGAACATCTCCTGTGAGCAAGAGTTGCATGTAGTGTGCTGGTACGTTCTGTTCTTGTGTGTTTCCCATGATTAATGAGTTGGAGACAATGAGGTGTAACATGGAAAAAAAGCGTTTCAGAACCCATGTTCATATAACATAATTTCTTCGTCTAAGTGTGAGGAATGTGTCCTGCATTATTATTTTTTACACCCCGTGTACTACAAAGGTCGATCAAAAAGTTAGTTGCACTGACGCGCTGTAGCAGCGCGCTGTGTATCGTAAACGTGGGCACAGCGGAGAAAGGGACAGACACTGCCCACACATCTGTTAGGCAGGTCGCTGTGGTGTCACGTTTTGTATGGTGTGAATAGCGGCCAAAAGCAATCGTGCGTCGAATGGACGTTCACTCAAAATATGAGGTGCGTACGACAATCCGATTTCTATGGGCCAAAAGGAAGAATTGCACGGACATTCATCGTGAAATTAGTGCTGTGTATGGGGAGCGGGTCATTTCTCGGCAAGGGATCGTAATGTGGTGTCAGCAATTCGAAGCCGGACGCACGGATATCACGGACGACTATCGCGAGGGCAGGCCCGCAACGTCCAGGACCCGTGCAAATGTCAACAGTGTGAATGCGATCATTAGACAGAACCGGCGCATTCACTTGAGAGAAAAATGCGACGCTGCACGTGGAATTCATGCCGAAAGGAACGACGATCAACGCGATGTCGTATTGTCAAACGTTGCACCGGTTGCGTAAAGCGATTAGAGAGAAGCGCCGGGGGAAATTGAGCGCTGGTGTGATTTTGTTGCACGATAACGCAACACCTCACAAGGCCCGCCAAACGAGCGAACTGCTGCAGCGTTCCAAGTGGGAGGTCTGGCAACACCCACCCTACGGTCCCGACCCAGCGCCATGTGACTTTCATCTGTTCGGTAAGCTTAAAACGGAGCTCGGTGGTCGGCGTTTCCAGACCGATGAGGATGTGAAGGCCGCTGTCTCCGTGTGGTTGCAGAACGCTGGAGGAACTTTCTATGCATCGACAAGTTGGTTGTGCGTTCGCAGAAATATTTGGGAGTCTCTTTGAAACTATGTGGAAAAGTTACGTTGCATTTTATGTCGCTATAGACGTGTTGCTGTTGTATAGGTGGTGTAATAAATGGCCATAACTGGGAAGTGCAACTTATTTTTAGCCTCCTTTTCACATTTTGCAAAAATGAGGAAAAAGAGGACTTATGAAATCGATCCGGGCAAATGTGTGTCTGTCTTTCTGTCTGTCTGGCTGGCTGGCTGTGTGTGTCACCCCCTATCAACTCCTAAACGGCTTCAGTAATCGAAACAAAATTTGGTAGGAGTAAGTATCTCTACCTGAACATCTCAATGCTGCATTTGAAAATGATGTCAGTGCTACCAACTACTGAAAAATCGCAATTGAAATTTGAGCTTCATGTTGGATATCATGGAAGGTATAAATGGGAGCTATTTCAAAATGTGCACACGTATAGATAATAATATTTCAACTTAATTTCCATGAGGCCATTCATGGCAGTGTTGCAAAAATGATAATAAGCCTGCTGATAGGTCCAATTTATAACGCATGTAGCTTCTATACTAACTAATGGATTTCATTCAAAATTGGCACAACAATAGATCATATTATTTCAGATTATTGCTGACCAATACATGCATGACATTGTTGCCAACATGATTTTACGGGCGCTGTTAGATCCAATGTTTAACTGCATGTAACGTGCATGCTATCCATTGGACTTAACCAAATATTGTACTCTGTACCTTAAGAGATGGAACTAAGAATATATTTAGTCACCAGGGATGCCAACTGTAGTGCTCTATTGGGCTACATTACGCCAGGTATGCAGTATTTCTAACTATTTAGAAATTTCGATATTACCAACTTAATGTCGTCATTATTCTAGATAGATCCATATGGAATAATCATTGGCATGATCCTTACATTTTAAGAAAAGTAGGCTCCTTAGTTCGTCACGGAAGTTCTTTTTATATCTGCCCTCGTACATGCAATGATGTGAAGGCATTCTTCCAGTGTTGCCTAAACAAACGGTCAGTGGTAACTCTTCAGTCGGTCAACACGGTAAATAACACTCCTGGAAAAATTAAATGTAGGCCTATTAGTTATGGTCACTGTAATAACGGGGCAATTTTAGAAATACACGTTTCGACCTTCAAGTGGTCATCATCAGATCCTGACAACTGTGCTGAGCTTTAAATTTGTATACAATGCTATCTAAATAAATAAATAAATGAATCAGTGTTTTGAAAGGGTGTTGGTGAACGAAAGTAAATTGTTGGGGAACTAAATAAAACTTCCCCAAAGGCACAATTTTTATTTTTATGTTAATGGGTTTTGTGACTAACATGCTTTTATGGAAAATGTTCCACTCACTAAAATAATTTTATAAATTTTTGTCCGGAATATATGCGCAAAAGAAAATCGTGCAACTACGCCCTTTCAAAAAAAACGAATAAAGACATTAAATTGTTGGAAAATGCAATCTATTTGCTAGAGACAGATATTTACACAAAGATATGGCAACGATGGACACAGAATAAAAATGATTAATTGTTAAATATCAGTTTCGGACTTTTTTTTTTTTTGCAATACTAAGAAATTAGTGCAAATCTAAAGCACAGACATTGTGTACAGATGGAATGGATTTGCTACCCACAAACATTTCAACAAGCACAGGGAAACACTTACAACATAAGAAAGTCATTGTTGGTTGGTTCTTTAGTTTAGGGACTCAGACAACGCAGTCATGTAGTCCCGTCTACTTTGGGTGTGACGCACGTCCGCCCTTTCAAAGAAACTCAATATTTATGAACATGAGTTTTATACGGAAAAAACGCTTGCACATGCGTCCTTTCAATGCAAACAGATGGCTCTATCCAAAAGGAAAACAAAACACTAAAAAAAGTGAAAATTCCAAAAAATGTCGATTACGCCCTTTCAATAAACACCGATTCAAATGTTGTAGTGTGTACAATTGGTGTTTGTATTTTGATTCACCGTTTGAATCTCGTTATGTCAGGTTAGTCTGTTTCATTTCTACGGTTTTGTGAATTACATATAAATATTATGTACGTGTATACAAATTAGAACAACACAATTTAATAATAACATTAGAGTATGAATTGGATTCTATTATGCATGGTTACTTATCACAGGTTAACAGTTAGTCTTAGCCACTGCTACCCTCTTGACTGCCCACTCTCCGTATGAATGAACGGACTACGGATAACATTACGCTATTTGTTATACGAATAAATGAACGGGATAGCGGATAACATTCCGCTATTTGCGATACGAATAAAGGAACGGAGTAGCCGATAACATGGTGCTATTTGTGATACGAATAAAGGAACGGGATAGCGGATAACATTACGCTATTTGTGATGCGAATAAAGGAACGGGATAGCGAATAACATGACGCTATTTGTGATACGAATAAAAGAACGGAGTAGCGGAAAACATGGTGCTATTTGCGATACGAATAAAGGAACGGAGTAGCGGAAAACATGGCGCTATTTATGATACGAATAAAGGAACAGGAATGCGGATAACATTACGCTATTTGTGATACGAATAAAGGAACGGAGTAGCCGATAACATGGCGCTATTTGTGATACGAATAAAGGAACGGGATAGCGGATAACATTACGCTATTTGTGATGCGAATAAAGGAACGGGATAGCGAATAACATGACGCTATTTGTGATACGAATAAAAGAACGGAGTAGCGGAAAACATGGTGCTATTTGCGATACGAATAAAGGAACGGAGTAGCGGAAAACATGGCGCTATTTATGATACGAATAAAGGAACAGGAATGCGGATAACATTACGCTATTTGTGATACGAATAAAGGAACGGAGTAGCCGATAACATGGCGCTATTTGTGATACGAATAATGGAACGGAGTAGCGGATAACATGGCGCTATTTGTGATACGAACAAAAGAACGGAGTAGCGGATAACATGGCGCTATTTGTGATACAAATAAAGGAACGGGATAGCGGATAACATTACGCTATTTGCGATACGAATAAAGGAACGGGATAGCGGATAACATTACGCTATTTGTGATACGAATAAAGGAACGGAGTAGCCGATAACATGGCGCTATTTGTGATGCGAATAATGGAACGGAGTAGCGGATAACATGGCGCTATTTGTGATACGAATAATGGAACGGAGTAGCGGATAACATGGCGCTATTTGTGATACGAATAAAGGAACGGGATAGCGGATAACATGGCGCTATTTGTGTTACGAATAAAGGAACGGAGTAGTGGATAACATGACGCTATTTGTGATACGAATAAAGGAACGGAGTAGCGGATAACATGGCGCTATTTGTGTTACGAATTAAGGAACGGGATAGCGGATAACATGGCGCTATTTGTGTTACGAATAAAGGAACGGGATAGCGGATAAGATGGCGCTATTTGTGATACGAATAAAGGAACGGGATAGCGGATAACATTACGCTATTTGTGTTACGAATAAAGGAACGGAGTAGCGGATAACATTACGCTGTTTGTGATACGAATAAAGGAACGGAGTAGCGGATAACATTACGCTATTTGTGATACGAATAAAGGAACGGGATAGCGGATAACATTACGCTATTTGTGATACGAATAAAGGAACGGAGTAGCGGATAACATGCCGCTATTTGTGTTACGAATAAAGGAACGGGATAGCGAATAACATGACGCTATTTGTGATACGAATAAAGGAACGGGATAGCGAATAACATGACGCTATTTGTGATACGAATAAAGGAACGGGATAGCGAATAACATGACGCTATTTGTGATACGAATAAAGGAACGGAGTAGCGGATAACATGGCGCTATTTGTGATACGAATAAAGGAACGGGATAGCGGATAACATTACGCTATTTGTGATGCGAATAAAGGAACGGGATAGCGAATAACATGACGCTATTTGTGATACGAATAAAGGAACGGAGTAGCGGATAACATGGCGCTATTTGTGATACGAATAAAGGAACGGAGTAGCGGATAACATTACGCTATTTGTGTTACGAATAAAGGAACGGAGTAGTGGAAACCATGACGCTATTTGTGATACGAATAAAGGCACGGGATAGCGAATAACATGACGCTATTTGTGATACGAATAAAGGAACGGAGTAGCGGATAACATGGCGTTATTGTGATACGAATAAAGGAACGGAGTAGCGGATAACATTACGCTATTTGTGTTACGAATAAAGGAACGGAGTAGTGGATAACATGACGCTATTTGTGATACGAATAAAGGAACGGAGTAGCGGATAACATGGCGCTATTTGTGATACGAATAAAGGAACGGAGTAGCGGATAACATTACGCTATTTGTGTTACGAATAAAGGAACGGAGTAGTGGATAACATGACGCTATTTGTGATACGAATAAAGGAACGGAGTAGCGGATAACATGGCGCTATTTGTGATACGAATAAAGGAACGGGATAGTGGATAACATGACGCTATTTGTGATACGAATAAAGGAACGGGTTGGCGGATAACATTACGCTATTTGTGATACGAATAAAGGAACGGAGTAGTGGATAACATGGCGCTATTTGTGATACGAATAAAGGAACGGAGTAGCGGATAACATGGCGCTGTTTGTGATACGAATAAAGGAACGGGATAGCGGATAACATGGCGCTATTTGTGTTACGAATAAAGGAACGGAGTAGTGGATAACATGACGCTATTTGTGATACGAATAAAGGAACGGGGTAGCGGATAACATGGCGCTATTTGTGATACGAATAAAGGAACGGGATAGCGGATAACACGGCGCTATTTGTGATACGAATAAAGGAACGGAGTAGCGGATAACATGGCGGTATTGTGATACAAATAAAGGAACGGAGTAGCGGATAACATGGCGCTATTTGTGATACGAATAAAGGAACGGAGTAGCGGATAACATGGCGCTATTGTGATACGAATAAAGGAACGGAGTAGCGGATAACATGGCGCTATTGTGATACGAACAAAGGAACGGGATAGCGAATAACGTGGCGCTATTGTGATACGAATAAAGGAACGGAGTAGCGGATAACATGGCGCTATTTGTGATACGAATAAAGGAACGGAGTAGCGGATAACATGGCGCTATTGTGATACAAATAAAGGAACGGAGTAGCGGATAACATGGCGCTATTGTGATAAGAATAAAGGAACGGGATAGCGGATAACGTGGCGCTATTGAGATACAAATAAAGGAACGGAGTAGCGGATAACATGGCGCTATTGTGATACGAATAAAGGAACGGAGTAGCGGATAACATGGCGCTATTGTGATACGAACAAAGGAACGGGATAGCGAATAACGTGGCGCTATTGTGATACGAATAAAGGAACGGAGTAGCGGATAACGTGGCGCTATTGTGATACGAATAAAGGAACGGGATAGCGGATAACGTGGCGCTATTGTTATACAAATAAAGGAACGGAGTAGCGAATAACATGGCGCTATTGTGATACGAATAAAGGAACGGAGTAGCGGATAACATGGCGCTATTTGTGAAACGAATAAAGGAACGGAGTAGTGGATAACATGACGCTATTTGTGATACGAATAAAGGAACGGGATAGCGGATAACATTACGCTATTTGTGATACGAATAAAGGAACGGAGTAGCGGATAACATGGCGCTATTTGTGATACGAATAAAGGAACGGAGTAGCGGATAACATGGCGCTATTTGTGATACGAATAAAGGAACGGAGTAGTGGATAACATGGCGCTATTTGTGATACGAATAAAGGAACGGAGTAGCGGATAACATTACGCTTTTTGTGATACGAATAAAGGAACGGGATAGCGAATAACGTGGCGCTATTTGCGATACGAATAAAGGAATGGAGTAGCGGATAACATGACGCTATTTGTGATACGAATAAAGGAACGGAGTAGCGGATAACATGGCGCTATTTGTGATACGAATAAAGGAACGGGATAGCGGATAACATTACGCTATTTGTGTTACGAATAAAGGAACGGAGTAGTGGATAACATGACGCTATTTGTGATACGAATAAAGGAACGGAGTAGCGGATAACATTACGCTATTTGTGTTACGAATAAAGGAACGGAGTAGTGGATAACATTATGCTATTTGTGATACTAATAAAGGAACGGGATAGCGGATAACATTACGCTATTTGTGATACGAATAAAGGAACGGGATAGCGGATAACATTACGCTATTTGTGATACGAATAAAGGAACGAGATAGCGGATAACATTACGCTATTTGTGTTACGAATAAAGGAACGGAGTAGCGGATAACATTCCGCTATTTGTGATAAGAATAAAGGAACGGAGTAGCGGATAACATTACGCTATTTGTGATACGAATAAAGGAACGGGATAGCGGATAACATTACGCTATTTGTGATACGAATAAAGGAACGGAGTAGCGGATAACATGGCGCTATTTGTGTTACGAATAAAGGAACGGGATAGCGAATAACATGACGCTATTTGTGATACGAATAAAGGAACGGGATAGCGAATAACATGACGCTATTTGTGATACGAATAAAGGAACGGGATAGCGAATAAAATGACACTATTTGTGATACGAATAAAAGAACGGAGTAGCGGATAACATGGCGCTATTTGTGATACGAATAAAGGAACGGGAAAGCGGATAACATTACGCTATTTGTGATACGAATAAAGGAACGGGATAGCGAATAACATGACGCTATTTGTGATACGAATAAAGGAACGGAGTAGCGGATAACATGGCGCTATTTGTGATACGAATAAAGGAACGGAGTAGCGGATAACATTACGCTATTTGTGTTACGAATAAAGGAACGGAGTAGTGGATAACATGACGCTATTTGTGATACGAATAAAGGAACGGGATAGCGAATAACATGACGCTATTTGTGATACGAATAAAGGAACGGAGTAGCGGATAACATGGCGCTATTTGTGATACGAATAAAGGAACGGAGTAGCGGATAACATGGCGCTATTTGAGATACGAATAAAGGAACGGAGTAGTGGATAACATGGCGCTATTTGTGATACGAATAAAGGAACGGAGTAGCGGATAACATTACGCTTTTTGTGATACGAATAAAGGAACGGGATAGCGAATAACGTGGCGCTATTTGCGATACGAATAAAGGAATGGAGTAGCGGATAACATGACGCTATTTGTGATACGAATAAAGGAACGGAGTAGCGGATAACATGGCGCTATTTGTGATACGAATAAAGGAACGGGATAGCGGATAACATTACGCTATTTGTGTTACGAATAAAGGAACGGAGTAGTGGATAACATGACGCTATTTGTGATACGAATAAAGGAACGGAGTAGCGGATAACATTACGCTATTTGTGTTACGAATAAAGGAACGGAGTAGTGGATAACATTATGCTATTTGTGATACTAATAAAGGAACGGGATAGCGGATAACATTACGCTATTTGTGATACGAATAAAGGAACGGGATAGCGGATAACATTACGCTATTTGTGATACGAATAAAGGAACGGGATAGCGGATAACATTACGCTATTTGTGTTACGAATAAAGGAACGGAGTAGCGGATAACATTCCGCTATTTGTGATACGAATAAAGGAACGGAGTAGCGGATAACATTACGCTATTTGTGATACGAATAAAGGAACGGGATAGCGGATAACATTACGCTATTTGTGATACGAATAAAGGAACGGAGTAGCGGATAACATGGCGCTTTTTTTTGGGTTACGAATAAAGGAACGGGATAGCGAATAACATGACGCTATTTGTGATACGAATAAAGGAACGGGATAGCGAATAACATGACGCTATTTGTGATACGAATAAAGGAACGGGATAGCGAATAAAATGACGCTATTTGTGATACGAATAAAGGAACGGAGTAGCGGATAACATGGCGCTATTTGTGATACGAATAAAGGAACGGGATAGCGGATAACATTACGCTATTTGTGATACGAATAAAGGAACGGGATAGCGAATAACATGACGCTATTTGTGATACGAATAAAGGAACGGAGTAGCGGATAACATGGCGCTATTTGTGATACGAATAAAGGAACGGAGTAGCGGATAACATTACGCTATTTGTGTTACGAATAAAGGAACGGAGTAGTGGATAACATGACGCTATTTGTGATACGAATAAAGGAACGGAGTAGCGGATAACATGGTGCTATTTGTGATACGAATAAAGGAACGGGATAGTGGATAACATGACGCTATTTGTGATACGAATAAAGGAACGGGATAGCGGATAACATTACGCTATTTGTTAAACGATTAATGGAACGGAGTAGTGGATAACATGGCGCTATTTGTGATACGAATAAAGGAACGGAGTAGCGGATAACATGGCGCTGTTTGTGATTCGAATAAAGGAACGGGATAGCGGATAACATTACGCTATTTGTGATACGAATAAAGGAACGGAGTAGCGGATAACATGGCGCTATTTGTGTTACGAATAAAGGAACGGGATAGCGAATAACATGAGGCTATTTGTGATACGAATAAAGGAACGGGATAGCGAATAACATGACGCTATTTGTGATACGAATAAAGGAACGGGATAGCGAATAACATGACGCTATTTGTGATACGAATAAAGGAACGGAGTAGCGGATAACATGGCGCTATTTGTGATACGAATAAAGGAACGGGATAGCGGATAACATTACGCTATTTGTGATACGAATAAAGGAACGGGATAGCGAATAACATGACGCTATTTGTGATACGAATAAAGGAACGGAGTAGCGGATAACATGGCGCTATTTGTGATACGAATAAAGAAACGGAGTAGCGGATAACATTACGCTATTTGTGTTACGAATAAAGGAACGGAGTAGTGGATAACATGACGCTATTTGTGATACGAATAAAGGAACGGGATAGCGAATAACATGACGCTATTTGTGATACGAATAAAGGAACGGAGTAGCGGATAACATGGCGCTATTTGTGATACGAATAAAGGAACGGAGTAGCGGATAACATTACGCTATTTGTGTTACGAATAAAGGAACGGGATAGTGGATAACATGACGCTATTTGTGATACGAATAAAGGAACGGAGTAGCGGATAACATGGCGCTATTTGTGATACGACTAAAGGAACGGAGTAGCGGATAACATTACGCTATTTGTGTTACGAATAAAGGAACGGAGTAGTGGATAACATGACGCTATTTGTGATACGAATAAAGGAACGGAGTAGCGGATAACATGGCGCTATTTGTGATACGAATAAAGGAACGGGATAGTGGATAACATGACGCTATTTGTGATACGAATAAAGGAACGGGATAGCGGATAACATTACGCTATTTGTGTTACGAATAAAGGAACGGAGTAGTGGATAACATGACGCTATTTGTGATACGAATAAAGGAACGGAGTAGCGGATAACATGGCGCTGTTTGTGTTACGAATAAAGGAACGGAGTAGTGGATAACATGACGCCATTTGTGATACGAATAAAGGAACGGAGTAGCGGATAACATGGCGCTATTTGTGATACGAAAAAAGGAACGGGATAGCGGATAACACGGCGCTATTTGTGATACGAATAAAGGAACGGAGTAGCGGATAACATGGCGGTATTGTGATACAAATAAAGGAACGGAGTAGCGGATAACATGGCGCTATTTGTGATACGAATAAAGGAACGGAGTAGCGGATAACATGGCGCTATTGTGATACGAATAAAGGAACGGAGTAGCGGATAACATGGCGCTATTGTGATACGAACAAAGGAACGGGATAGCGAATAACGTGGCGCTATTGTGATACGAATAAAGGAACGGAGTAGCGGATAACATGGCGCTATTTGTGATACGAATAAAGGAACGGAGTAGCGGATAACATGGCGCTATTTGTGATACGAATAAAGGAACGGAGTAGCGGATAACATGGCGCTATTGTGATACAAATAAAGGAACGGAGTAGCGGATAACATGGCGCTATTGTGATAAGAATAAAGGAACGGGATAGCGGATAACGTGGCGCTATTGTGATACGAATAAAGGAACGGAGTAGCGGATAACATGGCGCTATTTGTGATACGAATAAAGGAACGGAGTAGCGGATAACATGGCGCTATTGTGATAAGAATAAAGGAACGGGATAGCGGATAACGTGGCGCTATTTGTGATACAAATAAAGGAACGGAGTAGCGGATAACATGGCGCTATTGTGATACGAATAAAGGAACGGAGTAGCGGATAACATGGCGCTATTGTGATACGAACAAAGGAACGGGATAGCGAATAACGTGGCGCTATTGTGATACGAATAAAGGAACGGAGTAGCGGATAACGTGGCGCTATTGTGATACGAATAAAGGAACGGGATAGCGGATAACGTGGCGCTATTGTTATACAAATAAAAAACGGAGTAGCGGATAACATGGCGCTATTGTGATACGAATAAAGGAACGGAGTAGCGGATAACATGGCGCTATTTGTGATACGAATAAAGGAACGGAGTAGTGGATAACATGGCGCTATTTGTGATACGAATAAAGGAACGGAGTAGCGGATAACATTACGCTTTTTGTGATACGAATAAAGGAACGGGATAGCGAATAACGTGGCGCTATTTGTGATATGAATAAAGGAATGGTGTAGTAGATAACATGGCGCTATTTGTGATACGAATAAAGGAACGGAGTAGCGGATAACATGGTGCTATTTGTGATACGAATAAAGGAACGGAGTAGTGGATAACATGGCGCTATTTGTGATACGAACAAAGGAACGGAGTAGCGGATAACATTACGCTATTTGTGTTACGAATAAAGGAACGGGATAGCGGATTACATGGCGCTATTTGTGATATGAATAAAAGAACGGTGTAGTAGATAACATGGCGCTATTTGTGATACGAATAAAGGAACGGAGTAGCGGATAATATGCTGCTATTTGTGATACGAATAAAGGAACGGGATAGCGGATAACGTGGCGCTATTTGTGTTACGAATAAAGGAACGGAGTAGCGGATAACATGGCGCTATTTGTGATACGAATAAAGGAACGGGATAGCGAATAACGTGGCGCTATTTGCGATACGAATAAAGGAACGGAGTAGCGGATAACATGGCGCTATTTGTGATACGAATAAAGGAACGGAGTAGCGGATAACATTACGCTATTTGTGATACGAATAAAGGAACGGAGTAGTGGATAACATGGCGCTATTTGTGATACGAAAAAAGGAACGGAGTAGCGGATAACATGGCGCTATTTGTGATATGAATAAAGGAACGGGGTAGTGGATAACATGGCGCTATTTGTGATACGAATAAAGGAACGGAGTAGTGGATAACATGACGCTATTTGTGATACGAATAAAGGAACGGAGTAGCGGATAACATGGCGCTATTTGTGATATGAATAAAAGAACGGTGTAGTAGATAACATGGCGCTATTTGTGATACGAATAAAGGAACGGAGTAGCGGATAACATGGCGCTATTTGTGATACGAATAAAGGAACGGGATAGCGGATAACGGGGCGCTATTTGTGTTACGAATAAAGGGACGGAGTAGCGGATAACATGGCGCTATTTGTGATACGAATAAAGGAACGATATAGCGAATAACGTGGCGCTATTTGTGTTACGAATAAAGGAACGGAGTAGTGGATAACATGGCGCTATTTGTGTTACGAATAAAGGAACGGAGTAGCGGATAACATGGCGCTATTTGTGATACGAATAAAGGAACGGGATAGCGGATAACGTGGCGCTATTTGTGTTACGAATAAAGGAACGGAGTAGTGGATAACATGGCGCTATTTGTGTTACGAATAAAGGAACGGAGTAGCGGATAACATGGCGCTATTTGTGATACGAATAAAGGAACGGAGTAGTGGATAACATGGCGCTATTTGTGATACGAATAAAGGAACGGTGTAGTAGATAACATGGCGCTATTTGTGATACGAATAAAGGAACGGAGTAGCGGATAACATGGCGCTATTTGTGATACGAATAAAGGAACGGAGTAGCGGATAACATGGCGCTATTTTGATACAAATAAAGGAACGGAGTAGCGGATAACATGGCGCTATTGTGATACGAATAAAGGAACGGAGTAGCGGATAACATGGCGCTATTGTGATACGAACAAAGGAACGGGATAGCGAATAACGTGGCGCTATTGTGATACGAATCAAGGAACGATATAGCGGATAACGTGGCGCTATTGTGATACGAAAAAAGGAACGGGATAGCGGATAACATGGCGCTATTTGTGATACGAATAAAGGAACGGAGTAGCGGATAACATGGCGCTATTGTGTTACAAATAAAGGAACGAAGTAGCGGATAACATGGCGCTATTGTGATACGAATAAAGGAACGGAGTAGCGGATAACATGGCGCTATTGTGATACGAACAAAGGAACGGGATAGCGGATAACGTGGCGCTATTGTGATACGAATAAAGGAACGGAGTAGCGGATAACATGGCGCTATTGTGATACGAACAAAGGAACGGGATAGCGGATAACATGGTGCCATTTGTGATACGAATAAAGGAACGGAGTAGCGGATAACATGGCGCTATTTGTGATACGAACAAAGGAACGGGATAGCGAATAACGTGGCGCTATTGTGATACGAATAAAGGAACGATATAGCGGATAACATGGCGCTATTGTGATACGAATAAAGGAACGGAGTAGTGGATAACATGACGCTATTTGTGATACGAATAAAGGAACGGGATAGCGAATAACATTACGCTATTTGTGTTACGAATAAAGGAACGGGATAGCGGATAACATGGCGCTATTGTGATACGAACAATGGAACGGGATAGCGAATAACGTGGCGCTATTGTGATACGAATAAAGGAACGATATAGCGGATAACGTGGCGCTATTGTGATACGAACAAAGGAACGGGGTAGCGGATAACGTGGCGCTATTGTGATACAAATAAAGGAACGATATAGCGGATAACGTGGCGCTATTGTGATACGAACAAAGGAACGGGATAGCGAATAATGTGGCGCTATTTGTGATACGAATAAAGGAACGATATAGCGGATAACATGGCGCTATTTGTGATACGAATAAAGGAACGGAGTAGCGGATAACATGGCGCTATTGTGATACAAATAAAGGAACGGAGTAGCGGATAACATGGCGCTATTGTGATACGAACAAAGGAACGGGATAGCGGATAAAGTGGCGCTATTGTGATACGAATGAAGGAATAAAGTAGCGGATAACATGGCGCTATTGTGATACGAGCAAAGGAACGGGATATCGAATAACGTGGCGCTATTGTGATACGAATAAATGAACGGAGTAGCGGATAACATTACGCTATTTGTGATACGAATAAAGGAACGGAGTAGCGGATAACATGGCGCTATTTGTGATACGAATAAAGGAACGGAGTAGCGGATAACATGGCGCTATTTGTGATACGAATAAAGGAACGGAGTAGTGGATAACATGACGCTATTTGTGATACGAATAAAGGAACGGGATAGCGAATAACATGACGCTATTTGTGATACGAATAAAGGAACGGAGTAGCGGATAACATGGCGCTATTTGTGATACGAATAAAGGAACGGAGTAGCGGATAACATTACGCTACTTGTGTTACGAATAAAGGAACGGGATAGCGGATAACATGGCGCTATTTGTGATACGAATAAAGGAATGGAGTAGCGGATAACATTACGCTATTTGTGTTACGAATAAAGGAACGGGATAGCGGATAACATGGCGCTATTTGTGATACGAATAAAGGAACGGGGTAGTGGATAACATGGCGCTATTTGTGATACGAATAAAGGAACGGAGTAGTGGATAACATGACGCTATTTGTGATACGAATAAAGGAACGGAGTAGCGGATAACATGGCGCTATTTGTGATATGAATAAAGGAACGGAGTAGCGGATAACATTACGCTATTTATGATACGAATAAAGGAACGGGATAGCGGATAACGTGGCGCTATTGTGATACGAATAAAGGAACGGGATAGTGGATAACATTACGCTATTTGTGATACGAATAAAGGAACGGGATAGCGGATAACATGGCGCTATTGTGATACGAATAAAGGAACGATATAGTGGATAACATGGCGCTATTTGTGATACGAATAAAGGAACGGAGTAGCGGATAACATGGCGCTATTTGTGATACGAATAAAGGAACGGAGTAGCGGATAACATGACGCTATTTGTGATACGAATAAAGGAACGGAGTAGCGGATAACATGGCGCTATTTGTGATACGAATAAAGGAACGGAGTAGCGGATAACATTACGCTAATTGTGTTACGAATAAAGGAACGGGATAGCGGATAACATGCCGCTATTTGTGATACGAATAAAGGAACGGAGTAGCGCATAACATTACGCTATTTGTGTTACGAATAAAGGAACGGGATAGCGGATAACATGGCGCTATTTGTGATACGAATAAAGGAACGGGGTAGTGGATAACATGGCGCTATTTGTGATACGAATAAAGGAACGGAGTAGTGGATAACATGACCCTATTTGTGATACGAATAAAGGAACTGAGTAGCGGATAACATGGCGATATTTGTGATATGAATAAAGGAACGGAGTAGCGGATAACATTAGGCTATTTGTGATACGAATAAAGGAACGGGATAGCGGATAACATGGCGCTATTGTGATACGAATAAAGGAACGATATAGCGGATAACATGGCGCTATTGTGATACGAATAACGGAACGGAGTAGTGGATAACATGACGCAATTTGTGATACGAATAAAGGAACGGGATAGCGAATAACGTGGCGCTATTTGTGATACTAATAAAGGAACGGAGTAGCGGATAACGTGGCGCTATTGTGATACGAATAAAGGAACGATATAGCGGATAACGTGGCGCTATTGTGATACGAATAAAGGAACGGAGTAGCGAATAACATGACGCTATTGTGATACGAATAAAGGAACGATATAGCAGATAACATGGCGCTATTTGTGATACGAATAAAGGAACGATATAGCGGATAACGTGGCGCTATTGTGATACGAACAATGGAACGGGATAGCGAATAACGTGGCGCTATTGTGCTACGAATAAAGGAACGATATAGCGGATAACGTGGCGCTATTGTGATACGAACAAAGGAACGGGGTAGCGGATAACGTGGCGCTATTGTGATACAAATAAAGGAACGATATAGCGGATAACATGGCGCTATTGTGATACGAATAAAGGAACGGAGTAGCGGATAGCGTGGCGCTATTGTGATACGAACAAAGGAACGGGATAGCGGATAACGTGGCACTATTGTGATACGAATAAAGGAACGGGTAGCGGATAACGTGGCGCTATTGTGATACGAATAAAGGAACGGGATAGCGGATAACGTGGCGCTATTGTGATACGAATAAAGGAACGGGGTAGCGGATAACGTGGCGCTATTGTGATACGAATAAAGGAACGGAGTAGCGGATAACGTGGCGCTATTGTGATACGAATAATGGAACGATATAGCGGATAACATGGCGCTATTTGTGATACGAATAAAGGAACGATATAGCGGATAACGTGGCGCTATTGAGATACGAACAAATGAACGGGATAGCGGATAACGTGGCGCTATTGTGATACGAATAAAGGAACGATATAGCGGATAACGTGGCGCTATTGTGATACGAATAAAGGAACGATATAGCGGATAACATGGCGCTATTTGTGATACGAATAAAGGAACGATATAGCGGACAACGTGGCGCTTTTGCAATACGAACAAAGGAACGGGGTAGCGGATAACGTGGCGCTATTGTGATACAAATAAAGGAACGATATAGCGGATAACGTGGCGCTATTGTGATACGAACAAAGGAACAGGATAGCGGAAAACGTGGCGCTATTGTGATACGAATAAAGGAACGATATAGCGGATAACATGGCGCTATTTGTGATACGAATAAAGGAACGATATAGCGGCCAACGTGGCGCTATTGTGATACGAACAAAGGAACGGGGTAGCGGATAACGTGGCGCTATTGTGATACAAATAAAGGAACGATATAGCGGATAACGTGGCTCTATTGTGATACGAACAAAGGAACGGGATAACGGATAACGTGGCGCTATTGTGATACGAATAAAGGAACGATATAGCGGATAACATGGCGCTATTTGTGATACGAATAAAGGAACGATATAGCGGATAACGTGGCGCTATTGTGATACGAATAAAGGAACGGGATAGCGGATAACGTGGCGCTATTGAGATACGAATAAAGGAACGATATAGCGGATAACGTGGCGCTATTGTGATACGAATAAAGGAACGATATAGCGGATAACGTGGCGCTATTGTGATACGAACAAAGGAACGGAGTAGCGGATAACGTGGCGCTATTGTGATACGAACAAAGGAACGGGATAGCGGATAACATTACGCTATTTGTGATACGAATAAAGGAACGATATAGCGGATAACATGGCGCTATTGTGATACGAATAAAGGAACGGAGTAGCGGATAGCGTGGCGCTATTGTGATACGAACAAAGGAACAGGATAGCGGATAACGTGGCGCTATTGTGATACGAATAAAGGAACGGGGTAGCGGATAACGTGGCGCTATTGTGATACGAATAAAGGAACGGGATAGCGGATAACGTGGCGCTATTGTGATACGAATAAAGGAACGGGGTAGCGGATAACGTGGCGCTATTGTGATACGAATAAAGGAACGGAGTAGTGGATAACGTGGCGCTATTGTGATACGAATAAAGGAACGATATAGCAGATAACATGGCGCTATTTGTGATACGAATAAAGGAACGATATAGCGGATAACGTGGCGCTATTGAGATACGAATAAAGGAACAATATAGCGGATAACGTGGCGCTATTGTGATACGAACAAAGGAACGGGATAGCGGATAACGTGGCGCTATTGTGATACAAATAAAGGAACGATATAGCGGATAACGTGGCGCTATTGTGATACGAACAAAGGAACGGGATAGCGGATAACGTGGCGCTATTGTGATACGTATAAAGGAACGGGATAGCGGATAACGTGGCGCTATTGTGATACAAATAAAGGAACGATATAGCGGATAACGTGGCGCTATTGTGACACGAACAAAGGAACGGGATAGCGGATAACGTGGCGCTATTGTGATACGAATAAAGGAACGGGATAGCGAATAACGTGGCGCTATTGTGATACGAATAAAGGAACGGGATAGCGGATAACATGGTGCTATTGTGATACGAATAAAGGAACGATATAGCGGATAACGTGGCGCTATTGTGATACAAATAAAGGAACGATATAGCGGATAACGTGGCGCTATTGTGATACGAACAAAGGAACGGGATAGCGGATAACGTGGCGCTATTGTGATACGAATAAAGGAACGGGATAGCGAATAACGTGGCGCTATTGTGATACGAATAAAGGAACGGGATAGCGGATAACATGGTGCTATTGTGATACGAATAAAGGAACGATATAGCGGATAACGTGGCGCTATTGTGATACGAATAAAGGAACGGGATAGCGGATAACGTGGCGCTATTGTGATACGAATAAAGGAACGGAGTAGCGGATAACGTGGCGCTGTTGTGATACGAATAAAGGAACGATATAGCGGATAACGTGGCGCTATTGTGATACAAATAAAGGAACGATATAGCGGATAACGTGGCGCTATTGTGATACAAATAAAGGAACGATATAGCGGATAACGTGGCGCTATTGTGATACGAACAAAGGAACGGGATAGCGAATAACATGGCGCTATTTGTGATGCGAATAAAGGAACGGAGTAGCGGATAACGTGGCGCTATTGTGATACGAATAAAGGAACGGAGTAGCGGATAACGTGGCGCTATTGTGATACGAACAAAGGAACGGGATAGCGAATAACATGGCGTTATTTGTGATACTAATAAAGGACCGGAGTAGCGGATAACATGGTGCTATTGTGATACTAATAAAGGAACGGAGTAGCGGATAACATGGCGCTATTGTGATACGAATAAAGGAACGGAGTAGCGGATAACGTGGCGCTATTGTGATACGAATAAAGGAACGATATAGCGGATAACGTGGCGGTATTGTGATACGAATAAAGGAACGGAGTAGCGGATAACGTGGCGCTATTGTGATACGAATAAAGGAACGATATAGCGGATAACGTGGCGCTATTGTGATACGAATAAAGGAACGGGTTAGCGAATAACGTGGCGCTATTGTGATACGAATGAAGGAACGATATAGCGGATAACGTGGCGCTATTGTGATACGAACAAAGGAACGGGATAGCGGATAACGTGGCGCTATTGTGATACGAATAAAGGAACGGGATAGCGAATAACGTGGCGCTATTGTGATACGAATAAAGGAACGGGATAGCGGATAACATGGTGCTATTGTGATACGAATAAAGGAACGATATAGCGGATAACGTGGCGCTATTGTGATACAAATAAAGGAACGATATAGCGGATAACGTGGCGCTATTGTGATACGAACAAAGGAACGGGATAGCGGATAACGTGGCGCTATTGTGATACGAATAAAGGAACGGGATAGCGAATAACGTGGCGCTATTGTGATACGAATAAAGGAACGGGATAGCGGATAACATGGTGCTATTGTGATACGAATAAAGGAACGATATAGCGGATAACGTGGCGCTATTGTGATACGAATAAAGGAACGGGATAGCGGATAACGTGGCGCTATTGTGATACGAATAAAGGAACGGAGTAGCGGATAACGTGGCGCTGTTGTGATACGAATAAAGGAACGATATAGCGGATAACGTGGCGCTATTGTGATACAAATAAAGGAACGATATAGCGGATAACGTGGCGCTATTGTGATACAAATAAAGGAACGATATAGCGGATAACGTGGCGCTATTGTGATACGAACAAAGGAACGGGATAGCGAATAACATGGCGCTATTTGTGATGCGAATAAAGGAACGAAGTAGCGGATAACGTGGCGCTATTGTGATACGAATAAAGGAACGGAGTAGCGGATAACGTGGCGCTATTGTGATACGAACAAAGGAACGGGATAGCGAATAACATGGCGTTATTTGTGATACTAATAAAGGACCGGAGTAGCGGATAACATGGTGCTATTGTGATACTAATAAAGGAACGGAGTAGCGGATAACATGGCGCTATTGTGATACGAATAAAGGAACGGAGTAGCGGATAACGTGGCGCTATTGTGATACGAATAAAGGAACGATATAGCGGATAACGTGGCGGTATTGTGATACGAATAAAGGAACGGAGTAGCGGATAACGTGGCGCTATTGTGATACGAATAAAGGAACGATATAGCGGATAACGTGGCGCTATTGTGATACGAATAAAGGAACGGGTTAGCGAATAACGTGGCGCTATTGTGATACGAATGAAGGAACGATATAGCGGATAACGTGGCGCTATTGTGATACGAATAAAGGAACGATATAGCGGATAACGTGGCGCTATTGTGATACGAACAAAGGAACGGGATAGCGGATAACGTGGCGCTATTGTGATACGAATAAAGGAACGATATAGCGGATAACGTGGCGCTATTGTGATACGAATAAAGGAACGATATAGCGGATAACATGGCGCTATTTGTGATACGAATAAAGGAACGATATAGCGGATAACGTGGCGCTATTGTGATACGAACAAAGGAACGGGGTAGCGGATAACGTGGCGCTATTGTGATACAAATAAAGGAACGATATAGCGGATAACGTGGCGCTATTGTGATATGAACAAAGGAACGGGATAGCGGATAACGTGGCGCTATTGTGATACGAATAAAGGACCGATATAGCGGATAACATGGCGCTATTTGTGATACGAATAAAGGAACGATATAGCGGATAACGTGGCGCTATTGTGATACGAATAAAGGAACGATATAGCGGATAACATGGCGCTATTTGTGATACGAATAAAGGAACGATATAGCGGATAACGTGGCGCTATTGTGATACGAACAAAGGAACGGGGTAGCGGATAACGTGGCGCTATTGTGATACAAATAAAGGAACGATATAGCGGATAACGTGGCGCTATTGTGATATGAACAAAGGAACGGGATAGCGGATAACGTGGCGCTATTGTGATACGAATAAAGGACCGATATAGCGGATAACATGGCGCTATTTGTGATACGAATAAAGGAACGATATAGCGGATAACGTGGCGCTATTGTGATACGAATAAAGGAACGGGATAGCGGATAACGTGGCGCTATTGTGATACGAATAAAGGAACGATATATCGGATAACGTGGCGCTATTGTGATACGAATAAAGGAACGATATAGCGGATAACGTGGCGCTATTGTGATACGAATAAAGGAACGGAGTAGCGGATAACGTGGCACTATTGTGATACGAATAAAGGAACGATATAGCGGATAACGTGGCGCTATTTGTGATACTAATAAAGGAACGATATAGCGGATAACGTGGCGCTATTGTGATACGAATAAAGGAACGGGATAGCGGATAACGTGGCGCTATTGTGATACAAATAAAGGAACGATATAGCGGATAACGTGGCGCTATTGTGATACGAATAAAGGAACGATATAGCGGATAACAAGGCGCTATTTGTGATACGAATAAAGGAACGATATAGCGGATAACGTGGCGCTATTGTGATACGAACAAAGGAACGGGATAGCGGATAACCTGGCGCTATTGTGATACGAATAAAGGAACGATATAGCGGATAACGTGGCGCTATTTGTGATACTAATAAAGGAACGGAGTAGCGGATAACATGGTGCTAGTGTGATACGAATAAAGGAACGGAGTAGCGGATAACGTGGCGCTATTGTGATACGAATAAAGGAACAATATAGCGGATAACGTGGCGCTATTGTGATACGAACAAAGGAACGGGATAGCGGATAACGTGGCGCTATTGTGATACAAATAAAGGAACGATATAGCGGATAACGTGGCGCTATTGTGATACGAACAAAGGAACGGGATAGCGGATAACGTGGCGCTATTGTGATACGTATAAAGGAACGGGATAGCGAATAACGTGGCGCTATTGTGATACGAATAAAGGAACGGGATAGCGGATAACATGGTGCTATTGTGATACGAATAAAGGAACGATATAGCGGATAACGTGGCGCTATTGTGATACAAATAAAGGAACGATATAGCGGATAACGTGGCGCTATTGTGATACGAACAAAGGAACGGGATAGCGGATAACGTGGCGCTATTGTGATACGAATAAAGGAACGGGATAGCGAATAACGTGGCGCTATTGTGATACGAATAAAGGAACGGGATAGCGGATAACATGGTGCTATTGTGATACGAATAAAGGAACGATATAGCGGATAACGTGGCGCTATTGTGATACGAATAAAGGAACGGGATAGCGGATAACGTGGCGCTATTGTGATACGAATAAAGGAACGGAGTAGCGGATAACGTGGCGCTATTGTGATACGAATAAAGGAACGATATAGCGAATAACGTGGCGCTATTGTGATACAAATAAAGGAACGATATAGCGGATAACGTGGCGCTATTGTGATACAAATAAAGGAACGATATAGCGGATAACGTGGCGCTATTGTGATACGAACTAAGGAACGGGATAGCGAATAACATGGCGCTATTTGTGATACGAATAAAGGAACGGAGTAGCGGATAACGTGGCGCTATTGTGATACGAATAAAGGAACGGAGTAGCGGATAACGTGGCGCTATTGTGATACGAACAAAGGAACGGGATAGCGGATAACGTGGCGCTATTGTGATACAAATAAAGGAACGATATAGCGGATAACGTGGCGCTATTGTGATACAAATAAAGGAACGATATAGCGGATAACGTGGCGCTATTGTGATACGAACAAAGGAACGGGATAGCGGATAACGTGGCGCTATTGTGATACGTATAAAGGAACGGGATAGCGAATAACGTGGCGCTATTGTGATACGAATAAGGGAACGGGATAGCGGATAACGTGGCGCTATTGTGATACGAACAAAGGAACGGGATAGCGGATAACGTGGCGCTATTGTGATACAAATAAAGGAACGATATAGCGGATAACGTGGCGCTATTGTGATACGAACAAAGGAAAGGGATAGCGGATAACGTGGCGCTATTGTGATACGTATAAAGGAACGGGATAGCGAATAACGTGGCGCTATTGTGATACGAATAAAGGAACGGGATAGCGGATAACATGGTGCTATTGTGATACGAATAAAGGAACGATATAGCGGATAACGTGGCGCTATTGTGATACAAATAAAGGAACGATATAGCGGATAACGTGGCGCTATTGTGATACGAACAAAGGATCGGGATAGCGGATAACGTGGCGCTATTGTGATACGAATAAAGGAACGGGATAGCGAATAACGTGGCGCTATTGTGATACGAATAAAGGAACGGGATAGCGGATAACATGGTGCTATTGTGATACGAATAAAGGAACGATATAGCGGATAACGTGGCGCTATTGTGATACGAATAAAGGAACGGGATAGCGGATAACGTGGCGCTATTGTGATACGAATAAAGGAACGGAGTAGCGGATAACGTGGCGCTATTGTGATACGAATAAAGGAACGATATAGCGAATAACGTGGCGCTATTGTGATACAAATAAAGGAACGATATAGCGGATAACGTGGCGCTATTGTGATACAAATAAAGGAACGATGTAGCGGATAACGTGGCGCTATTGTGATACGAACAAAGGAACGGGATAGCGAATAACATGGCGCTATTTGTGATACGAATAAAGGAACGGAGTAGCGGATAACGTGGCGCTATTGTGATACGAATAAAGGAACGGAGTAGCGGATAACGTGGCGCTATTGTGATACGAACAAAGGAACGGGATAGCGAATAACATGGCGCTATTTGTGATACTAATAAAGGAACGGAGTAGCGGATAACATGGTGCTATTGTGATACGAATAAAGGAACGGAGTAGCGGATAACGTGGCGCTATTTGTGATACGAATAAAGGAACGGGATAGCGGATATCATGGTGCTATTGTGATACGTATAAAGGATCGGAGTAGCGGATAACATGGTGCTATTGTGATACGAATAAAGGAACGGAGTAGCGGATAACATGGTGCTATTGTGATACGAATAAAGGAACGAGATAGCGGATAGCGTGGCGCTAGAATAGAGAGCGACACCAATGAAAGTGTATGTGTGGTGTGAGAAGCACTCACGTCCTCATTTCCCTGATTGGGGACGACCACTGATGGGTTCTCGTCAGGAGATGACAGACAATGTGGATCATTCAGCGTGTAATTAGGAACAAGTGAAAATAAACCTCCAAGGACACAGTAGGTGTTCCTTGTTTACACCAGTATCATCGCCTACGACACTCGAGTCTTTGCTCTCTGTCTAGAGAGTAATTAGTCAATCTATGACTTGTGTCAAGTGGAGAGTTGTTGTTGTTCCATTCGAGGGGCTTTAATATCGTGGTTATTTATCGCCACGTTCTTGGGTGTGTGAACGAGAAGATTTTGTCAGATAACCTGTGTTATCGTGGTGTCTGTAGTATTCTGTGTATATATAATTCAGGTGAGAATTGGAGAGGGTGGATAGTGGCCTTAAGTTAGGAACCATCCCAGGATTTGCCTGGTGTAGGAGTAGGAGGAAACCACGGAAAACCACTTGCAGGACTGCTGAGGAAGGAATCGAAACCGAAACTCCAGGGTCAGAGCCAGGAACGCTAGCCACTTCACCATGCATTTCCATAAACCTGAACAGTAACTCAGTAAACCAGATAATAAAATAAAAATTACCTGTAAGAGTATGAAATTTGTCTGGTAACATGTGTTATTGTAGATCCGTCTTGATGTTGAGTAGTGGTTAGCACTCTTGGCTGTCACCGTGGGGGTCCGGGCACGATTCCCGGCTCTGCCAAGGAATTTAATTCTCGTTTGAGGGCTGAACGGGGTCTCGTGAGGCAAAACTGAGACGAGGCGGGTTTGATTCCTACCTCAGCCATCCTGGAAGTGATTATCCGTGGTTTCCCACTTCTACTCCGGGAAAATGCTAGGATGGTATCCTAACGTACGGGCATGGCCGCCTCCTTCACAATACTACACACACTAATACAGCCATCACAATAATACAAGTTATCAGGTAAATTCCACACACACACAAGTAAGTACACGGGTCTACATGATGATGATGATAATTGTTGTTTTAAGGGGCCTATCATCTAGGTTATCGGCCCCTGATGGTGTGGGTGAAAATGAAAGATGATAATGAAATATAAACTATAACTAAAACTAACTTAAAGGAGAAATGTAAAACAAAAGAAGAATAAGGATAATAAACTACAGGAGAACAAGAAATGCCCTCAACCCTCGAGGATTGAGGGACTTGGAAGGAAGGAGAGCCATGAAAGGCAGATAGGAAAGGGAAAGTCAGTGGAAAAAGGGGAAAACCTGGCCCCAGCTCAGGAAATCCTCGGGGCCGCAAACTCCCAATGTCACCAGCCGTAAGCTCTTGAGGGTGTAGCACTAACCAGGGTGCACCAGAAGTGGTGGGGCTACATACACCCTGCCACGAAAAGAAAAGGAAGTTTGACCCCTCAAAGAATGAGGGATCAGGAAAGATAAGACAAGGGCAATTAAGGCGGGAAAGTGAAAGACTCCTTAGGCCTCGGATACCCTACTACCGTCGGGGTTGGAAGAGAACAAGAGTTGACCAAGGGAGGTCGACAGGAAAGATAACGGAGAGGAGCCCGGCCCAAGTAACTGGAAGCAATGCCGGACTCAACTGGGGTCCCGTGGTCGCCAACCCACGTCCCACAAGTTTTGGGCCCCTGGGGGAGGCCGGGTTTGAACCCGTGATCTTGGGCAAAGAAACTACCAAAGACTAGTGATGTCTTGTTCCTAGTGAGGAGTGGCCACAAGTCCCAACTCGCCTGCACTAATGATGATAAGAGCTTTAGCGGCATCAGTCTGTGTGGAGGAACATGGAATTCATCCCGCTGTGCTCTCAGCCTATTAACTTACCCCTCAAGAGGACAGTTAGGGTGACAGGCTTTCTAATTCGCGCGGGGAGAGTTGTGACACAACCCTGCTTTGTGCCGCACATTCCAGGGCGAGGCGTGCTGTTCAACTGAGAATACAAATTCCCTGGAACAATGTCATGAATACAATACCTTCAGATAATTATCTCCAGCTAAGATTGTGTGGTGGATATTATCATAGAAACAAGACAGGTTCTTACTGGTACGCTCCAAGTAATCAAGGCTCGCTTCCACGATGTGGAATGTCATTATTAGGGACCAAAAAGATATTCACTGAAACGATTCAAATATGCATGGAGTTATGCTCTAAAAATGTAGAAAATATGCATTAACCCTACAATACTAACATCCGTAAAATTTACGTGTATAAATAATTTAACAGCTTTGGACATGAAAGGAGTAAGGGGGATACATCTGGGAAGGAAAGGACAGAACCTGGAAATTAAATGTTTGGCTTTTGCTGATGATCTTGCCCTCTTAGCCCAAAGCCGAGATGATGTCCAAAAAATTCTGGATACTCTGCACGAAATCGCTGAGAAAACGGGTCTTAAAGTCTCCTATGAAAAGACAGAATACACGGAATACAGACACCTTGGAGAGAGACACATAAATGTGAAACATGGGACTGTCAAAAGAACTGAGAAGTTTAAATATCTAGGTGAATGGATAGAACCCAATGGGCTGGATAAAGAAGCAAATAGAGCAAGAGCTAGAAAATTGGATTTGGCTTATAGGTTAACCCAGAACAGATACAACAAACGAGCAATATCCTACAAGGCAAAATTCAGACACTATAGCACAGTAGTAAAGCCAGAGGGTCTGTACGCCTCGGAGTGCTTGACACTGAATAAATAAAGGGGATCTTCAGGAACTGGAGAAAATGAGAGGAAAATTTTGCGGAAAATTTTAGGACCACAGAAAACTGCTAACGGGACATGGAAGAACAGAAAGGATGATGACCTCTACAAACACACTTAAAAAACAAGTAGTTCCGTGAAGAACTATACAGCCTATTTTCATATATCCTGCTCATGTTAACTGCCACAATCAACATACAAAATTTCCGTTTGATTGCTGTAACAGATTCGTAGATATTGAGAACCGTCTAAATATTTCAGATGGTCGCCAGGTTGGATTTTTATTTTTGTAGCCTACTATTACATTAAGATTATTGTGTACGTGTGGTATTCAAACTTCAATCGCATGATTAAAAGACAAGAAGTAAAAACGAGATTTTAAAATTACGCACTGCAGCCATCTTGTGATAATGCAAACCATTGAAATAAATTAGATGCCAGTGGATCAACATTTGTATAAGCATTTAACGTGCAACGTTTCACGGCACTCAGATAGTTAATTCGCGAGAAACGTCCATTTAAATATGTATACTTCGCGTCGCCGCCATGTTGGATTTGTGCTCACCAGGTTCCTGAAAGTCCTATAGGTGAACATATGTTCATAGTCTCTATGAACATTAAAAAATTCAGTTTGGTTGCTGTAAAAGATTCATAGACATTGAGAACCGTCTAAATATTTCGGGAGCTCACCATTTAGGAGTGTTATGTGTATAGGCCATAGAGTTATGTACCATTCAAGGACAATTATTGCCTAGGTTCATTATTCAAACTTTCACTTCGATCGCATGATTACGACACAAGAAATTAAAACTTAATTTTAAAATTTCGCACAGCCGCCATCTTGAGGTTATGTAAGCAATTGAATTAAATTAGATGGCAGTGCATTACAATCTGCAAAATCAATTACTGTACCACATTTCACTGCGCTCAGAGAGTTAAATCACGAGAAAAGTCTATTAAAATATTTTAAATTCACTTGGTCGCCATGTTCGTTTCGTACTTTACAGGTTTATGAAATATACATAAGTATACCTGTATCAATATCCTTTATCACCATACAAAATTGCAGGGTGATATCTGTAATAGTTTCGGAGATACAGAATGTCAGTGAAATATTTCGCACAGCCGCCATTTTGAGGTTATGTAAACAATTGAACTAAATTAGACTCCAGTGCAAAAATGAGTATAAACATTTGCTGTACCAAGTTTCATTACATTTAGATAGTTAAATCGCGAGAAAAGTCTATTTAAATATCTCAACTTCGCTTGGCCGCCATGTTGGTTTTGTAGTCACCAGGTTTTTGAAAGTCTCATAGGTGAACTTCTAGTAGTGCCCTTTATCACCGTACACAATTTCAGGGCGATATCGGTAATAGTTTCGCACAGCCGCCATGTTGGATTGGAGAGACGTAACAAAATTTGAAGGGCACGGTCGAGGTCGCCGGGAATAGTGCTATGAACTTCCCGAGTTTCATTGAAATCGCTCCAGCCGTATCGATTTTATTAGGGGACACACACACACACGAATCACACACACGCGCACACACACACACATACGCACACACACACGGACAAAAGGTGATCTCATAAGCCTATTTTTTTTTTAATTGAAAATAGGCTAATTACTGTCACAATGTGGAAGCGAAGGTTCAAATTCTACGGACATTTGGTGAGAATGGACGAGAACCGACTGACTAAGAGATAGGCCTATTCAAGTATATTACAGAGCTGAAGACTACAACTAAGAGGGTAGAAGAGGTTAAAAGAGACGCCAAGGAAAGTGGACTCACAGTGGAGAAAAGAGTTTAGAAACCGAATTGACAACATCAAGATATTCGAGGAGAAAACACCTAAAATTAGAGTCAAACTGGTAATATCCGAGGAGGAGCGAAAGATCAGAAGGGAACGAATGAAAAGGTTTTGGGAAGAGAAGAGGAGATTGACCAGAAAGCCTTAGGTTCCATGCGGTCAACAGGCGGCCAAATTCGGAAGAAAGAAGAATTTAATAGCTTAGAATTCCCTCTATATCTGCCCCCACCAGCAGTGCTTCTACTGGTCTATGGTGGTGATGTCAATGCTTTTGTTATTAATGACTAGGGCTCGGATTTTTAGGTAAATAAATATTATTTCATGTAAATACATATTTTAGGCATTTTTTCTATAAATACATAAATTCTTGCTTTTCATTTATTAGCACATAAAAAGACATAATATTTATATTTTAAAAATCAGTATGCTATATCTTTCAGTCTATTGCATTTATGTTCTGAATTACTTCAACGGGGAAGAACCTGTGAGCTACCTAATCTTCATGCAGAACGTATGTCAGCTTAAAACTGTGTTATTATTATCTTGTCGCCCCGTGCCACTCACTGTGGAAGTCGGGGATTTCCTTGTCCATAGCCATATTGCACCACGTGCTAGACCTACACCCCCAGCTACCTGGAACAAGTGTCACTCACATGCAGTTCATTTCTGGCACTGTGAAGTGTAAGGCAGTTCTACGATGCCTAAAGTAAAAACAACTACAAGTTATCGTCTGTGGCAGAATTTAAAGATAATTTTACTTCTGATGGAGGCGTTATGTTCTGCCAACCATGTGGGAAAGCAATCAAGGCTGAACAGCGATCTCAAGTTACACAACACCTCAAGGTTGAGAAACATATTGCCGCAGTTTCGCTCCTTCAGAATAAGTGTTTCACGATAATTGACGGTCATTTGGGATGGACAACCTGAAGATGTATCTCGTTGTGAATTGTAATGCTTCAGCAGTCAATGAGACATAGAATACATTGTATTCCTGAGTTCTGCATATTGTTTATATTCACATTAACAAAGTAAATTATAAATAAATATTTTTACTTCTTTGTCACATATTTCAGGTATTTTTAATACATAAAAAATAAATATTTTCCCGATTTCTAGCACCTAAATATCCGAGCCCTGTTAATGCCAATCAGTTCTAGAGGCATAATCATGGGGCAAAGAATTGCCTGAATACTATCCTTGAATATAACAACATATTGGTTTCTCCGTGGCAATAACAATGATGTAGATATGTCACATCGCTTAAGAGGAATTATATAAAGAACCTCATAAAAACAGAAACAGTATAAGAGGCTGGAGAGATTACGTACTGCCATTAACGACTTCTGTATTTATTGTATTTAGGATGGAACTAAGAGTATTACACTTTAAAGACCACATCGGATTCAGTGTATATAAATAGTGTTACATACGAAATATATATTAATTTCAACCATTTAACTAGCTTAGCACAAAGTTCGTAATGTACGTAAATTTAAGGTATTATTAGAGGCCTATTAAGCATCAATTGAATAATGTCAGTATCCTAGGGAAGCCTGAAAACTCACCTTTAGAAAAACCACGTGAAACTCGACTCAATGGGTTGGCTCTTTTGAACACTCACAGAGACATAGTTGTAGAAACAGCAATTATAGTAATTATTACTAATCTATGAAGGTGATTAGTTGGGAGAGGAAGATTATTTTGTTTGATGGGATCGTAATTTGTAAGTTTTGCAACATGAACATAAATAGTTCTTTTTCCGGGCGCTTAATGCCTTAATATTTATTGGTAGGCCATTGTTGCTGTCTAGAACACTAGCTGTAGTCTACTGATTTATTTATACATATACTGTTTATTAATAATCATCAAATCATGGTTCATCATTACAATGTTTCCTTTTTCTCTCTCCTTTTTGACAAAGAGTTTTTATATTTTCTCTTTTCTTTCCACTGCCTGCTAAATACTGCCACAATTACACTGACTGGCAAAACAAAACCGATCCCTTGAAAAATTCAACATTACTCTCATTCAAATCATCAATAGGACTATAAATAAATAAATATAACTACATAGGCTACTGTAATTATAGAAAGGTTAATTGTTTTCCTGGATGCATTATAATTCTTCATGTCATTGTTTCACTCAACAATAGCGATTCTTTGACATGATGCTGTTTCCCGCGCCATCGCTATCGTCAACAATGCAATGTTTTACTCTTGTTTCTTTTGCCAGTTGTTGTCATAGGAAAGATCAATACAGCCACATCCTCCGTTGTTCTTGTGCAATTCAGAAACGAATATGCGCTGGAGGCCTGAAGATGTCGCCAGGGCAGAGGCTCTGATCGAAAATGGTGGCGCGCACATTTTTCCGCGGGAAACAGCATTATGTCAAGGAGTCGCTATTGTTAAGTGAGACAATGACATGATGAATGATATTACATCCAGGAAACCAATTAACCTTACTTCCATGCTATAAACAGTAAGTTATCTACTAGGCCTAGAGCGTTCATATTTATGATTTAAGTGAAAGTAATGTTGAATTTTTCAAGTGATCGGTTTCTTTGCCGGTCAGTGTATTAGGAATTTCAAGCGGTGTTGACCATCAATAAGTGTAACTGACATACAATTTGAATAGCCATTGAATTTTTAGAAATGAAAATAATTTCACAATATTTACATAGTGAATGGTGAATAAAAATAATTGAAATTAACTTGCAAAAAGGACTGAAACGTACTCGGTATTAAAATAATTTCAGTATTATTCTGTGATAGACTCTCGGAGTTAGAATCGAAATATTCGATTTTAAGAACATGATGAAACAAAGAGCGCTTCAAAACAACAGGGAATTAGAATATGCGCCCTTCTGAAGCAGAGCTATAACAGATAAAGGAGAAAAATATCATGCATTGTGCCAAAATAACCAAAATATGCATAAATATGCAAAAATATGATTTTACATCAACTTCCGGTCCTTATCAATGATCATCAAATCATGGTTCATCATTACAATGTTCTCTCTCTCTCTCTCTTTTGACAAAGAGTTTTTATATATTCTCCTTTCTTTCCACTGCCTTCTAAATACTGCCACGATTATATCGTTACATCAGTATTCCAAACTAAACAGATGAGTTTGCCATTTCATAATTTGCAGTTTTCTTGATATTATGTGAAGGCTTATTGTTCTCACGAATGGAACCTGTTTGTCAGCAGTCTATATCACACCCAATTGTGAACAAGACAATGGAGTCAGTGGGAAAACGTTTGACCAGACGAGTGCAGAATGTAGGGCAGTACAGTACATGCACCTGGCTCGTTCATGACATTTAACACTGAACAGGTGATCAACTCACAGGCTTCGATGTTTGTCCTTGATTGTCGAGTGAACACACACAATTTCTTAATCCCAAATTGAGCAATAAAATTCCTATTAAATAAATCGCAGGCTATTTTTGATGCTTGTAGAGTGAGTGAGGCATTTGCATTTGCATAATCGAAGTGCACTTTCACCATTCGCTTTTGTTAAGAGAATTCTAAACAAGGAAACTTGAAAACGGCACACTCATGTCGCATTGCAGCAGCAGTGCAATTTTATTTCACAACTTATTTTACGGAGATAGACACATATAAGTATGATAAAATGCTTTGCAATAATACCACAAAACATTCAAACTGACCAGAAAATGGTGTGACAGAAATGGCTTAATATTGCCAACATTTGCAATGATCGATTTCAGTAACAATGAGAATCAAATTTTGCTGTCTAAGAATATTATAATTTAGAAAGAAATAGACTGCACGATCGCATCTGAGTATGTTATACTCATCACATTGTTCGTTATACCGGGCTTGACTTCACTGAGACCACTGTATTGAGTATGTCTTACTCATGTCATTGGAACATCATATGTGTCTTCGCTGAGACACAATCAATCACTGCACAATCATATGCGAGTATGTTACACTCGTAACATTGGAACATCATACGTGTCTTAGCTGAGACAGAATCAATCACTGCACAATCATATGCGAGTATGTTACACTCGTAACATTGGAACATCATATGTGTCTTAGCTGAGACAGAATCATTCACTGCACAATCATATGCGAGTATGTTACACTCGTAACATTGGAACATCATATGTGTCTTCGCTGAGACACAATCAATCACTGCACAATCATATGCAAGTATGTTACACTCATGTCATTGGAACATCATATGTGCCTTAGCTGAGACAGAATCATTCACTGCACTATCATATGCGAGTATGTGACACTCGTAACATTGGAACATCATATGTGTCTTAGCTGAGACAGAATCATTCACAGCACAATCATATGCGAGTATGTTACACTCGTAACATTGGAACATCATGCGTGGCTTAGCTGAGAGAGAATCATTCACTGCACAATCATATGCGAGTATGTTACACTCGTAACATTGGAACATCATACGTGTCTTAGCTGAGACAGAATCAATCACTGCACAATCATATGCGAGTATGTTACACTCGTAACATTGGAACATCATATGTGGCTTAGCTGAGACAGAATCATTCACTGCACAATCATATGCGAGTATGTTACACTCGTAACATTGGAACATCATATGTGGCTTAGCTAAGCCAGAATCATTCACTGCACAATCATATGCGAGTATGTTACACTCGTATTGGAACATCATATGTGTCTTAGCTGAGACACAATCATTCACTGCACTATCATATGCGAGTATGTTACACTCGTAACATTGGAACATCATATGTGGCTTAGCTGAGCCAGAATCATTCACTGCACAATCATATGCGAGTATGTTACACTCGTAACATTGGAACATCATATGTGTCTTAGCTGAGACAGAATCATTTACTGCACTATCATATGCGAGTATGTTACACTCATATCATTGGAACATCATATGTGTCTTAGCTGAGACAGAATCATTCACTGCACAATCATATGCGAGTATGTTACACTCGTAACATTGGAATATCATATGTGTCTTAGCTGAGACAGAATCATTCACTGCACAATCATATGCGAGTATGTTACACTCGTAACATTGGAATATCATATGTGTCTTAGCTGAGACACAATCATTCACTGCACAATCATATGCGAGTATGTTACACTCGTAACATTGGAACATCATATGTGTCTTAGCTGAGACAGAATCATTCACTGCACAATCATATGCGAGTATGTTACACTCGTAACATTGGAACATCATATGTGTCTTAGCTGAGACAGAATCATTCACTGCACAATCATATGCGAGTATGTTACACTCGTAACATTGGAACATCATATGTACCTTAGCTGAGACAGAATCATTCACTGCACAATCATATGCGAGTATGTTACACTCGTAACATTGGAACATCATATGTTTCTTAGCTGAGACAGAATCATTCACTGCACTATCATATGCGAGTATGTTACACTCTTAACATTGGAACATCATATGTGTCTTAGCTGAGACACAATCATATGCGAGTATGTTACACTCGTAACATTGGAACATCATATGTGTCTTAGCTGAGACACAATCATTCACTGCACAATCATATGCGAGTATGTTACACTCGTAACATTGGAACATCATATGTGTCTTAGCTGAGACAGAATCATTCACTGCACAATCATATGCGAGTATGTTACACTCGTAACATTGGAATATCATATGTGTCTTAGCTGAGACAGAATCATTCACTGCACAATCATATGCGAGTATGTTACACTCGTAACATTGGAACATCATATGTGTCTTAGCTGAGACACAATCATTCACTGCACAATCATATGCGAGTATGTTACACTCGTAACATTGGAACATCATATGTGTCTTAGCTGAGACAGAATCATTCACTGCACAATCATATGCGAGTATGTTTTATTCATAACATTGGAACAGCATGCGTGACTTGGTTACACTGAAACAAAATCATTCCGTAACGAGGTAAAGGGACAGTGGTTCATCATATTATTGTGGTCAATTGATTTTAATTATTTAATCGTATCAGTAAACATATAACAATGTGATATTGACACCAATAATTGGTACTATAAGCAAGCCTCCGTGGCTTAGGTGGCAGCACGCCGGCCTCTCACCGCTGGGTCCTTGGTTCAAATCCCGGTCACTCCATGTGAGATCTGTGCCGGACAAAACGGAGGCAGAAAGGTTTTTCTCCGGGTATTACGGTTTTTCCCTGTCAAAACTTTCATTCCAGCAACACTCTCCACAATCATTTCATTTCATCTGTCATTCATTTAATCATTGCCCCAGAGGAGTGCGTCAGGCCTCGGCAGGCGGCACAGTTCATATCATCGCCGCTAGATGGGAGCTTCATTCATTCCTTTCCTGACCCGGTCGGAGACTGGAAGCAGGCTGTGGATTTTCATTTCAATTGGTACTATAAGTACAACATGTATTTTGGCTAAACCTCCAAAGATGAAATTTATATGTAAGGTGACCAGTATGTTGCCAGTTCACATGCTTCTTTGGTGGCATCTGATAGATTCTGAGGAGTGCATGTCGTTGGGTATAACTTGCAGCTGAGGAAATGATCCATGGTTTGCTCTTCACCGCATTCGCATAGTGTGGAGTCGCATGCAAAACCCCACTTATTCATGTTATTTTTGGATCTGCCAGCACCGGACCGCAACCTGTTTAGTGCATTCCATGTCGTCGAATTTTCCTCATAACCTAGAGGCAAGCTTTCAGATGGTACCATCAACCCTATAGTGCAGTTCGATCTAGGACACCATTAATTTATTCTGAATTTTGAAGGTGGTTCAGTTAAGCTTGCTGTAGAACAAAGAAAACTTTTTCTTGATTTGAGCCTCGAAGTTGCCGGAAGATATCCATGCAAATTATGGGTCCTCTGGTTTAATGTCTTTGATTTTTCTAGTCTGGCTGCGGATATCTGGAGGTGAAATACCTGCTAGACAGTAAACTTTTCCAAGTTGTGTAGATCTCAAACAACCTGTAATGATTATGCAGGTCTCATTTAAGGCAATATCCACTGGAGTAGCATGGCTGGATCTGTACCAGACGGGACAAGCAGATGGGTCACTTGATACAGTCATATTTTGAATGCTTGATATGACATACAAAGCAAATTTCACTGATATACGCTTTCTACACCAACATTGATTTTGATAAGGATAACTCAAATATTTTAACACCTCCCTTTTACAGTGTACTGCAAGTTCACCTGCCAGTCCTTTTTAGCCTACTTTCGATTTTTGCAAAAAATGAAAGTAGTCTTATGAGATCTACACAGGGCCAAAAATCGTGGGTCTGTCTGTGTGTGTGTGAGTGTGTGTACTCTCAATGTCTGCCCCCCCCCCCCCTCCTATCAAATCGAACACGGTGAAACCGAATTGAACGAAATTTGGTACAGAGGTAGAACTAGCAAAGGGCACCTCAGTGTCATGTTTTATATCGACGCCATCTTGACGGAAACGTAATGGCGGCCACCCAAATGTTCAAAGCTTAAATCAAATTACGACTAACCTAATCATCCGATCTCTACCAAATTTTGCAAAAACATATATTAATACGGCGAGCGCCTTTCGACTAAACTACAAGATCATCAGCTGAATAGTTTGCAGATGGCGGCCATGTATGTGTGCAAATTGATCCCCCCTATTTATTAAAATACGGTGAAAACGAATTGAACGAAATTTGGTACAGTGGTAGAACTAGCAAAGGGAACCTCGGTGTCATGTTTCATATCGCTGCCATCTTGACGGAAACGTAATGGCGGCCACCCAAATGTTCAAAGCTTGAATCAAATTACGACCAACTTAATCATCTGATCTCTACCAAATTTTGCAACATTGTGGCTTTATGTATAAAGAATCTTTTGGCCAAACCACGAGGTCATCAGCCAAATAATTTGCGGATGGCGACCTTGTATGTGTGAAAATCGAATCCCCCTATCTTTTCAAACACGATGAAACCAAACTGAACGAAATTTGATGTAGAGGTAGCACTAGGAAAGGGCAGCTCATATTTATGTTTAATATCCGTATAACACGTTGTATTTCAACAAGCTATTACAACCAACATTCAATTATACTCCTTGAAAAGGACAAAGAGTTATAACAATACCGATGCATTTAGGAGAAAGTAGGCTATATGTTCTTTACCGAACATCTTGTAGATTCCATCATGTTGCTATACGGATGATTCTATCGATCAATGGATTTGATCCGTGGTAATTTCAGTGGAAGTCCCCTTCCTTAGTTCTCAAGGGTTCTTAATCGGGTTGATATCCAGATAGTTGACAGGCTATACCCATGATTGGATGCTTTGGTTCTGCACTGCCATATTATTTGTTGTTGCTGTGAAGACAACCGCATCTTCTCAGGCTGGTCGAGGACCCACAACCGCACGTTGACCTTGTCGCTTAGTTACGCACATGAAGCGCGATCACATAATGACCTTGTACAGACAAAAAAACTGAACTATCGATGAGTAAAAGTGGCGAGCAGACGAGTTCACAGCGACCTCGCAGCTGCAACACGAACACCCTGCGGTGCCCATCAGCCGGAGATCAAGGTTGGTGGACAAAACACTTCCCATCAGATGGTTGTTGTGTTTGGGAAGTTCTCCAGAAGTTGGAAATTGTTTAATTTCTTCTGGACACCCCACCCCAGAAGTAATTATTCCAGTTCACGTTCCTGCTATCCAAGAAGTAACTATTCCAGCTCACGTTCCTGGTACCCAAGAAGTAACTAATGATGATGATGATGATAATTGTTGTTTTAAGGGGCCTAACATCTAGGTTATCGGCCTCTAATGGTTAGGGTGATAGTGAAAGATGAGATGAGAATGAAAACTATAACTAATACTAACTTACAAACTAGAAGAAGAAATGGTAAACAAATAAAGGATAAGGCAAAGAAAGGACAGGAAGAAAAGAAATGCCCACAACCCTCGAAGAATGAGGAGTGAGGGACTTGGAAGGAAGGAAAGCCATGAAAGGCAGATAGGAAAGGGAAAGAGGAGAGGGCCCTCCCCGAAGTCAGTGGAAAAAGGGAAAAAACGGACCCATCTCAGGAATCCCTCGGGGTCGCCAACTCCTGAACTCACCAGCCGTGAGCCCCTGAGGGTGTAGCAATATCCAGGGTGCTCCAGAAGTGGTGGGGCTACACACACCCTGCCTCCTTGAGGGCCTTGAGCAGAAGGCAGGAGATAATATGAAAAGAAAAAGAAGGCTGACCCCTCGCAGAAGGAGGGTGTCAGGAAAGATGAGACAAGGGCCAATTAAGGCGGGAAAGGAAGAGACTCCCTAGGCCTCGGATACCCTAAAACCGTCGGGGTCGGAAGAGAACAAGAGTGGACCAACAGAGGTCGACAGGAAAGAATAGCCTACGGAGAGAAGCCCGGCACAATAAAGTGGAAGTAATGCCGGACTCAGCTGGGGTCCCGTGGTCGCCAACCCACGTCCCACTAGATGTGAGCCCCTGAGGGGCAAGAAAGAACTAGTAGCGTCTGTCCTGTAGCGGACATCAGAAGTGTTTGAAGACTGTGGCAATGCTGAAGAGGTTATCCGCAGCTAATTAAGAGAAGGGAGAAGAATCTTCTGTCCTATAGCCAGGTCTAAACCTTCCTGAACGGAGTTTACATGTGGTAGGGCGACCAGTTTCATTTCTTCCCCCGGCAACAGTCCCGTTCATTCATCCAAGTTCAGACCACGCACAAAGTTGCTTATCTTTGGAGCTCTCGAGGGATTCCATGTTCCAACATGGTTAAAGGAAGATATATTCCATTGTCCATTATCTTTTAATACATGAAGATTTTTTTTTTGGTGTGCGAATACCTTCCGCTTACGTATCCACAACTCATGCAATCACTGGTCTCGAACCGCCGGGTTTGTTGGCTGTTCATTTTTAGCCTATTTTCATTTTATGAAGAAAAAAAAGGCTTATTAGATCACCTTTTGTCCGTGTGCGTGTCTCTGTGCGTCCGTGTGTGTGTGTGTGTGTGTGTGTGTGTGTGCGTGTGTGTGTCCCCCTGTAATAACATCTAAACGGCTGGAGCGATTTCAATGAAACTCGGTAAGGTCATAGCACAATTTCGGCCGACCCCAACCGTGCCCTTCACCTTTTGTTACGTCTCATTAATCTAACATGGCGGCTGTACGAAATATTTCACCTGTATTCAATATCTCCGAAACAATTACCGATATCACCCTGAAATTTCGTACGGTGATAAAGGGCGGGACTAGAAATTCACCTATGAGACTTTCGAAAACCTGGTAACTATAAAACTAACATGGCGGCCAAGCGAATTTGAGACTTTTAAATCGACCTTTCTCGCGATTTAAGAAACTAAACTCAATGAAACTTGGTACAGCAAATGTTCATACACATTGTATTACACTGGCATCTAATTTCGTTCAATTGTTTACATAACCTCAAGAGAGCGGCTGTTCGAAATTTTAAAATCAGATTTTCACTTCTTGTGCCCTAATCATGCGATAGATGTTTGAATACTGCACGTACACAATTATCTTCTTGTAATAGCACATAAATCTAAAACCTACATATATAAAAATCCAACATGGCGACCATCCGAAAAAAGATCGGGACAATCCCGATTTAAAGGAGCATGTCCCTGCATCCCGAATATTAATAAAAGTGTCCCGATTTTTATGTTTGAAAAAATTAATAATAATCCTCTGAAAAATATGCGTAATTATACGAAAGATACGTTTTGTTTTGAAATATCCACGATCCTGTCGTAGTTCGGAAAGACTTGAGGCGCTTGTAAAGACTCAGTAAGAATTATTTGTTGTTATTATACACCTTAAGATGTAAGGTAAGAAACTGAAAAACAAACTTACTAATGTTTTTTTTTCTCACAAACTTGCATAAATTAAAAAAAAAACACTAAAATAAACTTTCTATTCATTTATCCACCTATATTTGATTTTTGGTGGATCGATTGTTGTGGAACTTCTTAAAATTAAATTTTGTGAACGGCCATTACTTAAAAAAACTATATTATTATTTTTTATTTTATTGTGTGGTTTGAAGCCATTTTTCAGTGTTGCCTTAGTAAACAAGAGTTTAGTGCTTTTCAGTCGGTCAACACGAATGTACCCAAAATAGCATGTAATTTATTTCAGGATTAGGGCATAACCCAGCTGTTTTGGGTACATTCGTGTTGACCGACTGAAAAAGCACTAAACTCTTATTTATTTTATTTTTTACACGCGAATGGACCACTTTGGATCACGCTACAGCTTCATTTCTTTTTCTTGGTGCGAAGTTTTCTCTGCACCCAATAGGCTACTCCTTCATGGGTTCGCTGGCCTGTTGACGCCGTTCTTCCGTCCAGGCTCTTCCGGTCTTCTACGGTCTTCTTGCGGCTTGAATCCCTTCCAAATTATTCAGTATGTTCCTAAATCTATTTCTGTCTAACAGTTGGTCTTTTGAGATGTTCAATCCTTCCATATCCGCCTTTGTTTCCTTAATCCATTCTGTTGTGGTCTTCTTTTTTCCAGAAGTAATCAAATATCTGTTTGGTGAGTCTATTTTGGTCCATTGTGTATAGATTTCCAAGAAACGTCAACCTCCTCCTCTTCATAGTCTCAAGAGATTCTTTCAACTTTCTGGTAAACTTCTTCATTACTTCGAAGTGTCCATCCACTTTCAGTTTGAACAGCACCCATAATTTTTCTGAGGATTCTCCTTTCCAAGACCTCTAGTTTATCCAGCTTGTAGTTCATAGAAATACATTCACTGGCATACAGACATTCTGTCTTCACCACGGTGTTGTAGTGTTTTATTTTGGCATTCCAGGATAGGCACTTTTTATTGTACATGGTTTTTGTCAAGCCATATGCTCTCTCCATTTTTGAGATCCGATCTTCTATTGCATCTTTCTCTAGTCCATTCGCTTGTATGGTCTCACCAAGGTACTTGAACTTTTTGACCTTTTTGATTCGCCCTATTTCTGTTTACAGAAATTCTTTATAATATTTGCAAATGGGGGTAATTCCCCAGTGGCAAATTGTACAAATACAGAACATTACCAACACTAACATCAAACACAATTTGCAATTAAAGAACCATAGTAATTACATCGTGCAAGGTCATTATGTGTGCGCGCGCCAGTAAAGACGGAAGCTAAGCCGGCTGTGACTAGCACAGATCGCGGCCACGCGCACCCAGTTCAGCCGGCGATAGGCGCCTCGCTGACTCATATCGTTAGTTCACACGTGTTTTGTAATTCATATGGACGTATATCTGCAAAGCTTAGACGTTAGTGTTGCACGTTTAGTGAGTATTGTGATTACTGTGATTGATGGTCATGCCTAGACACCAATTCACATTGCGCGAACGTGTGTATATCCATCATTCGTATATGAAAAGCATAAAGTCTAGTTCTGAAATGAGACGAAAATATTGAATCAAGTTTCTAGGAAGATCTGTGCCTAACGCCAGTACAATTAGGAGGCTCGTTAAACGATCTAAGAAAACAGGCTCCGTAAATAATAAAAGAGTTGACAGACAATCTTTCATCAGAAGATGTCAGGTGTGTGTTACAAGAGAGGGAGGACATATTCAGCACCGACTATGAGCACTGTAAGTACACATTATGGAACATGTTTGGTAAAAGTGTAAAAAGTGCGCGCCACCGCCGGCTGGACCGGGTACGCGCGGCCGCGATCTGCGCTAATCACAGCCGGCTTAGCTGGCGTGTTTGCTGGCGCGCACACACATAATGACCGCGTAGTATTTACACAAAATTTCAATCTTCTCTTAAACACATCAATATGTTTGGAGAAAGGCTCTAAGGTAATGAGTTCCAACTATCAATATCACGGTTATATAATAAAATAATATTTCGGCCCTTGATTTGCCCTGCTCAGGTAGGTGGGATTTCCCAGACGTTTGCTTAGTGCTCCCCATGCTGGCTGATGTTAGAGTAACTATAATCTCTCTATCCTCCAACAATCCCCCACAACAAGACTGTCCCGATTTTGTCTGTCAAAAATACGGTCACCGTACTTATAGATGGAGTCTTAATATTGAAATCGATCCCTTCAGAGCTAGTTTGGCGACTTGTTGTACGGTGGAGTGAAGTCACTTGCACACAATCACGAACACCTGTTGGCTGGCCCGTTCTGTTTCAGCTGACACCAAAGGTCAAATTCTCGAGGCTATGCCCTTACTTTCCCGGCGTCTTGTAAGTTCTCTTCGTGATTAGCTGGATATATTTTTTATTATTATTTTTTTTTGTCGAGGTTCAGTTGTTTCAGCTTTCTCCCTCGAGTTTTCTCGTGTGGTAAATAATATCGTACGGCCTCGGATGCCGCGTGCAAGCTTTGTAATTTGACACCCAGAGGGTAGCTTGCATGTCGAATTTCGTTGTTCCATGAATCACTATAAAAGTCAAGGAGGATAGATATCTAAGCTCCTTGAACACTATAGCGCTTTCTAGTAGAGAAATGAGGAACTTTGTGTTGGTGGAAACTCCTCAGATTAATTTTGCCATTATGAACACGGCCTACTGAATTCAAATGGGTTCTTTGACATGCCAACATCGTATGACATGCGTGTCGTATTTTTGCCGCCTTTCAAAAATCACTTACCACGGCCAGGAGCGAACCTGCAAGCTTGGGGTTAGTAGACAGACACGCTATCCACTCACCCACCGTGCAAGCTTCTAGTGTGGTGAATGTGTCAGTTGTGGAACATTGAGGCCATCTGTACTGTCGTTGTTTGAGTCTTCAGTCTTTTGACTGGTTTGATGCAGATATCCAAGCCTCCCTATCCTGAGCTAATCGTTTCATCTCTACAATGGCTACCACACCCTACATCCGAGGCAATCTGTTTAACATATTCTGAACTTGGTCTACCCCTAGAGTTCTTGTCCTCGACCCTTCCTTCTATAAATAAGCTTGCTATTCCTGGGTGACTTAGTATGTGTCCTACCAACCTATCTCTTCTCTTCATTAGTAGTCGCCAGAAACATCTCTCCTCTCCCACTCGTCTTAATACCTCTTCATTTGTAACCCTATCTACCCATCTGATCTTCATCATTCTCCTGTAACACCACATTTCAAAAACTTCAATTCTCATCTTTTCTGCTGCACCAACAGTCCAAGTTTCACTTCCATTGAGCGCCACGCTCCAGAGAAAGGCTTAAAAAATGACTTCCTAATACATAAATCTATTTTCGATGTCAACAGATTCCTTTTCTGTAGAAATGTTTTCCTTGCCCGAGTCAACCTACTTTTTTATCCTCTTTGCTTCGTCCATCACTGGTTGGTTTGCTTCCTAAGTAACAGAAGTGTCCTGCTTCCTTCAGCTTTTCACCTGCCAATGTGATGTCCATAAAGGTTTCTGATTTATTTCGGCTGAATTCCAATATTTTTGTTTTACATTTATTAATTTTCATCATGAATTCTTTCCTCAAGACGGAGTCCATACCATTCAAAAACTCATTCGAATACTCAGGCGTGTCGGCCAAGAATACGATGTCATCGGCAAATCTCAGAGTTAAAATTATTTCTCCTTGAATGTTCACTCCCGCTTTAAATTTTCTCCAATTTCCTTCATTGCTTGTTCAATGTACAGCTTCAAAAGTATGGGTGATAAGTTGCAGCCTTGCCTTACACCTTTCTGAAAACCAGCTTCTCTGTCATGTCCTTCAGCTCGAATGACTGCTGTCTGGTTTCTGTATAGATTGTATATCACCCTCCCATCCCTGTACTTTATTCCAATCGTTTTCAAAATGTCAACCAATTTAGTCCAATCAACGTTATCAAAAGCCTTTTCTAAGTCTACAAATGCCATGAACGTTCTCTTATCTTTCCTTATTCTACCTTCCAAAATCAGCTTAAGACTTAGTACAGCTTCCCTTGTTCCTACATTTCTCCTGAAACCAAACTGGTCTTCACCCAACTCCGTTTCTATCTGGCTTTCAATCCTCTTGTAAATTATTCTAGACAGGATCTTTGAAGCATGAGTAATCAAGCTGATTGTACAGTAATCTTCACATCTGTCAGCTCCCACTTTCTTTGGTATAGGGATGATAACATTCTTCTTGAAATCAGGGGGTACCTCACCTGTCTCATAAATCCTACACACCAAGTGAAATAACCTGATCAGACCTTCATCTCCTATGCAGCGTAGCAACTCAATCGGTATATCATCTATGCCTGGTGCTTTGTTCCTCTAATGCTCTGTCAAATTCTGATCTCAATATTAAATCTCCTTTTGCATCCTCATCAATTTCCTACTCCCTTTCCATTACATGATTCTCAATCTCCTTTCCCTTATACAAGCACTCTATGTAAGCTTTCCATCTCTCAACCTTTTCTTCCCTATCTGTTAGAGGCTTTCCATTTGTGTCCTTAATATTACAGCACTTAGTCTTCTTTTCCCCAAAAGTATTCTTAATCCTTCGATAAGCTGTGTCTACTTTTCCTAATTTCAGACAATTTTCTATACCTGCACATTTCTCTTTCAACCATTCTTCTTTCGCTTCCTTGCACTTCTTGTTAACCTCATTTCTCAGACGTCTGTATTCTGCTTTCCCCTTTTCATCTCTTAGATTCTTGTGTTTCCGCCTTTCATCCATCAATTCTAGTATATCCTGAGAGATCCACGGTTTTCTCCCTATTCTTTCTTTCCTACCAATGTTTTCTTCTGCGGATTTTGTTATTTCATTCTTCAAAAGTGCCCATTCGTCTGCAATTGAAGTTCGTTTAGGGTTTTTCATTAGTCCTTCCTTTATACTCTTCTTGAATCTTTCGTTTACATCCTTCTCTTTCAGTCTGTCTATTGCCCACCTTTTTGGCTTTTGACTTTTCTTCAGTTTCTTCAACTTTAATCTGCATTTCATTACAACCAGATTGTGATCAGAGTTTATGTCAGCACCAGGATATGTTTTGCAATCCAAAATCTGGTTTCGAAACCTCTGCTTGACCATAATGAAGTCGATTTGGTAACGCCCTGTATCTCCTGGTCTGATCCATGTGTATATTCTTCTATTGTGGTTATTGAATAAGGTGTTAACTATGACCAATTCATGCTCGGTGCAGAATTCTACCAGCCTGCTTCCTCGATCATTCCTTTCACCTAATCCGAAATCTCCTACTATCTTCCCTTCTCTCCCTTTTCCTACCACAGCATTCCAATCTCCCATTACTATAACATTTTCATCACCCTTGATATACCTCAGAATTTCGTCTATTTCTTCGTAGACCTTTTCAACATCCTCATCATCAGCTTGACTGGTAGGCATATAGACTTGTACCACTGTAGTGCAGGTAGGTTTTGTATTGATTTTTGCTACAATAATCCGTTCACTATATTGCTCATAATATTCCACCCGCTGTCCAAGTTTCCTACTCAATATGAGGCCAACCCCTGCTTGGCCATTGTTTGATTTAGTGCTAATGACCCTATAGTCTCCTGACCAAAAGTCCTGTTCTTCCTGCCAGCGCATTTCACTAATCCCAACCAAATCCAACCTCAACCTATCCATTTCCCTTTCTAAGTTTTCTAACCTTCCACTTCCTAGCAGACTTCTAACATTCTACGCTCCGATCCGTAGAATGTCAGATTTCCTCTTTGTCACTTCCATATAATCACAGTCATGAGTGAGACTGAGACATCGGTTATACTCTAGCCTGTGCCAACAGGCACTGACTGTGCCCTGAATGTAATTACTCAGCACCACCCTTACCTCAGTAGCTTCCATATAATCACAGTCATGAGTGAGACTGAGACATCGGTGATACTCTAGCCTGTGCCAACAGACACTGACTGTGCCCTGAATGTCATTACTAAACACCACCCATACCTCAGTAGCTTCCATATAATCACAGCCATGAGTGAGACTGAGACATCGGTGATACTCTAGCCTGTGCCAACAGACACTGACTGTGCCCTGAATGTTATTACTAAGCACCACCCATACCTCAGTAGCTTCCATATAATCACAGCCATGAGTGAGACTGAGACATCGGTTATACTCTAGCCTGTGCCAACAGGCACTGACTGTGCCCTGAATGTAATTACTCAGCACCACCCATACCTCAGTAGCTTCCATATAATCACAGCCATGAGTGAGACTGAGACATCGGTGATACTCTAGCCTGTGCCAACAGACACTGACTGTGCCCTGAATGTCATTACTAAACACCACCCATACCTCAGTAGCTTCCATATAATCACAGTCATGAGTGAGACTGAGACATCGGTGATACTCTAGCCTGTGCCAACAGACACTGACTGTGCCCTGAATGTCATTACTAAGCACCACCCATACCTCAGTAGCTTCCATATAATCTCAGCCATGAGTGAGACTGAGACATCGGTGATACTCTAGCCTGTGCAAACAGACACTGACTGTGCCCTGAATGTCATTACTAAGCACCACCCATACCACAGTAGCTTCCATATAATCACAGCCATGAGTAGGACTGAGACATTGGTGCCTACAGACACTGACTGTGCCCTGAATGTCATTACTAAGCACCACCCATACCTCAGTAGTTTCCATATAATCACAGCCATGAGTGGCACTGAAACATCGGTGATACTCTAGCCTGTGCCAACAGACACTGACTGTGCCCTGAATGTCATCACTAAGCACCAGCCATACCTCAGTAGCTTCCATATAATCACAGTCATGAGTGAGACTGAGACATCGGTGATACTCTAGCCTGTGCCAACAGGCACTGACTGTGCCCTGAATGTCATTACTAAGCAGCACCCATTCCTCAGTAGCTTCCATATAATCACAGTCATGAGTGAGACTGAGACATCGGTGATACTCTAGCCTGTGCCAACAGGCACTGACTGTGCCCTGAATGTCATTACTCAGCACCACCCATACCTCAGTAGCTTCCATATAATCACAGCCATGAGTGAGACTGAGACATCGGTGATACTCTAGCCTGTGCCAACAGACACTGACTGTGTCCTGAATGCCATTACTAAGCACCACCCATACCTCAGTAGCTTCCATATAATCACAGCCATGAGTGGCACTGAAACATCGGTGATACTCTAGCCTGTGCCAACAGACACTGACTGTGCCCAGAATGTCATTACTAAGCACCACCCATTCCTCAGTAGCTTCCATATAATCACAGTCATGAGTGAGACTGAGACATCGGTGATACTCTAGCCTGTGCCAACAGGCACTGACTGTGCCCTCAATGTAATTACCCAGCACCACCCATACCTCAGTAGCTTCCATATAATCACAGCTATGAGTGAGACTGAGACATCGGTGATACTCTAGCCTGTGCCAACAGACACTGACTGTGCCCTGAATGTCATTACTAAACACCACCAATACCTCAGTAGCTTCCATATAATCACAGCCATGAGTGAGACTGAGACATCGGTGATACTCTAGCCTGTGCCAACAGACACTGACTGTGCCCTGAATGTCATTACTAAGCACCACCCATTCCTCAGTAGCTTCCATATAATCACAGTCATGAGTGAGACTGAGACATCGGTGATACTCTAGCCTGTGCCAACAGGCACTGACTGTGCCCTGAATGTAATTACTCAGCACCACCCATACCTCAGTAGCTTCCATATAATCACAGCCATGAGTGAGACTGAGACATCGGTGATACTCTAGCCTGTGCCAACAGACACTGACTGTGCCCTGAATGTCATTACTAAACACCACCCATACCTCAGTAGCTTCCATATAATCACAGCCATGAGTGAGACTGAGACATCGGTGATACTCCTGCCTGTGCCAACAGACACTGACTGTGCCCTGAATGTCATTACTAAGCACCACCCATACCTCAGTAGCTTCCATATAATCACAGCCATGAGTGAGACTGAGACAGCGGTGATACTCTAGCCTGTGCCAACAGACACTGACTGTGCCCTGAATGTCATTACTAAGCACCACCCATACTTCAGTAGCTTCCATATAATCACAGCCATGAGTGAGATTGAGACATCGGTGATACTCTAGACTGTGCCAACAGACACTGACTGTGCCCTGAATGTCATTACTAAGCACCACCCATACCTCAGTAGCTTTCATATAATCACAGTCATGAGTGAGACTGAGACAGCGGTGATACTCTTGCCTGTGGCAACAGACAATTGCAAACGTACTGCATTCATCAAGAGGTGGCAAACATATCACAATTTCAAAGTAACAATGCCAAAACCAGTTCGGTTCAGGTAAAACGTAAATACAAGGGAAACTTCACCAAGTCTTTGGCTGATTTTGGAAGGTAGAACGATTATTTATTTATTTATAGATGATACACAACAGGGTTCAGTGTGCAGCTACACAGTAAAATACGGACAGTTCCAGGTATTTGTACATTATTGAGTATTTAATATCTAAATGCAATTCATAGCGCTAGGAAGTTCACACAGATGTCTAAAAGCTTAGCGGTAAATAGCAAAATCTACTTATAATATAAAAGCTAAATCTAAATTTGATCTAATGTGAAATATAAACACAGGTTTCGAAATTAATTATTACATAGAAAACTAAAAGGTAACTTTATAGAACAGGTCTCTCCATATATAGGTTCTGTTTATACATCATTTTATATCAAATATGAATTCAGCGAACGGATTATAATTTTCAACAAGTAGTTCCGTGAAGAACTATACAGCCTATTTTCATATATCCTACTTATATCAATTGCCTCTATCGACACATTTTCAGTTTGATTGCTGTAATCGATTCGTAGATAATGAGAACCATCTAAATATTTCGGATGGTCACCATGTTGGATTTTTATACATAGGCCTTAGAGTTATGTACTATTACACGAAGATTATTGTGTAGGTGTTTTATTCAAACTTCAATCACATGATTAGGACACAAGAAATTAAATTGAGAATTTAAATATTCCCTCAGCCGCCATCTTGTGGTTATGAAAATAATTTAAATGAATACGATGACAGTGGATTTAAATTTATACAAGCATATACCGTACCAATTTTCACTGCGCTGGGATGGTTAAATCACGAAACGTCCATTTGAATATTTAAATTTCGCGTCGCCACCATATTGGATTTGTGCTCACCAGGTTATTGAGCGTCCCATAGGTGAACTTATGTTCATAGCCTCTATACACATACAAACTTTTAGTTTGATTGCTGTCATATGTTAATAGATATTGAGAACTGTCTAAATATTTCGGATGGTCGCTAAGTTGAATTTTAATATATGTAGGTCTTAGAGATATGTAGTCTACTCTTAGATGAAGATTATTGAGTACGTTCATTATTCAAACGTTGATTTCGATCGCATGATTAGAACAGAAGAAATAAAAAAATAATTTTAAAATTTCGCACAGCCACCATCTTGAGGTTATGTAAACAATCGAACTAAATAAGATGTCAGTGCATTAACATTTGTGTAGTAATTTCCTGTACCACGTTTCACTGCGTTCGGATGGTTAAATCGCTAGAAAAGTCTATTTAAATATTTTAATTTCGCTTGGCCGCCATGTTCGTTTTGTAATTAACAGGTTTTTGAAAGTTACTTAGATGTACATCTAGTAATGCCCTTTATCACCGTACAAAATTTCAGGGTGATATCTTTAATAGTTTTGAAGATATAGAATGCCGGTGAAATATTTCGCACAACCGCCATCTTGATGTTATGTAAACAATTACAATGTGTATAAACATTTGCTGCACCAAGTTTCATTGCGTTTGGATGGTTAAATCGCGAGAAAAGTGTATTTAAAAGTTTCAACTTCGCTTGGCCACCATGTTCGATTTGTAGTGAACCCTTATTGATCTTCGATAAATAAGTATTCATATTTATTATTATTATTACTACGGCCCAGGCAGCACGTAAGGAAGTCGACTTGGATATTAGGGAGGCCAGCATTTCGTAACGATTGCAACATGAAGCTGAGCCAGTAGCTATTCCTGGGGGACGGCCAGAATTAGTCGAGTTCAAGGCTAAATTGTGCAACTACTGTACCAAAATTGGAGACATAAAGGAAGAATCACGAGGTCTTCTCAACGAACATACGATTGAATCAGCCAATCGCAAGAGACCAAGCCGTGACCACGAGGTGGACGGCGTCAGTAGTAAAAAGCCCGCGGAAGTGTGTATCTAAGGAACCGCCGAACGGATTAATTTCCGCTCGAGTTATTTGAGACGTTGGATTTATTTGGAGAAGAATGACACTAGCTACATCTTTGTGAGACAAAAACTCTGGAAGTTTTTATCCAACTTTGCCCCACTCCACCGCCCTTGTCAGTTTCTCATAAATAGCTTGGCCTGACGCCAATTAAAGCCTATTCTTTTGGAGCCTTCAGAGGCATACTCCACGTCAGTTCGAAGTGTGAATTTTAAAGTCTATTCTTTTGGAGCCTTCAGAGGCATACTCCACGTCAGTTCGAAGTGTGAATCTAAGTCTTACCTTGTGGAGCCTTGAGAGGCATACTCCACGTCAGTTTGGTTTGTGATTTTGACGCTCGAATTTATCTAAGTCATTATTTGGTGTAAAATATGGTTTTACGCTCTAACTCAGAGAAGCTAATTCATTTTGTGAGCTTTGAGGAACTAAAGTCGCAGCGATCGCAGTATCAAATTTTAAAAGCTATAATACATTTTATTGTAAAATCAACTTTGTTGTGTGATCTAAATATTTCACGGAAGCGCGTGATGAACAGTAACATTCATTTCAAGACGACGAGTTCAACTTTAAGAGGGAAATATCGTACCACCCTAATTAGCGCTTACCAGAACCGAAGTCCATAGTACAGACGGAAATACCAGACGAGATAGCGACTGCTAGTGCAGCCTGGATTGTGAACTTGTTAACGAGCCAGTGGCGCGGACTCGAGATGTATATTTTCTGTATAAATTGTGTGTATTTTATGTATGTTTTATAGTGCGTGTGTCTGATATAATTAGGGCCAGTCTTCGCTATTAATCGCAATAGGACAATTGTGGGTGAACTGAGTAGCCTGCAAGCGATTATAGATAGGCAAATATTTAATATTGAACTTTTCTGCCAAGGAGTCCAGACCAAGATGAACAGCACGTGGTTTGAAGTTGGGATGAGCTTCAAGAAATCAGCACAGACGACTACTATGGAGAGCTAAATTGTCCATAGGGCAATGGGTTGAGGAGAATGTCCTTGGTCTACATGCAGAAGCGGTGATGTACTAAAATTGGATTTATTTCAATTATGTAGTTAGATTTGGCCGGGGAACTTTGTATATAGTCATGTTTTTCTTTCTTGTTGTTTTAGAGTTTTTCTTGTACCGACACTGTATGTTTAAATGTCCGTTGGCGCGTGGCCAAAGTGTTTGTTGATAATTTGTTTTCTTTCTCGAGTCAAGTGTAATGTACGCGGCGTGCGTGCGTGATTTTTTATCCTTGCAATTGCGGAACCCGTTACATTCGATAAATGGTGCTTTATTAACGTTAATATTTGAAATAGGAATGGGAGGAAATTAGTGTAAAACATTTTGCTGAACAGGTTATTATTCATGTTAGGGTAGCCGAGTGCACCAACTTAAAAGTAATTGTAGAACACCTTCGTTCTAATTTTGATAGATTTTCTTGAGTCCTTTTCAGGTGACTAGTCACGGCATAGAACGATGGCGCCAGCATGTAGATATTATTTGTGTCTTTTATTTCAGGGTCTGTCAAAACCCATACGTGTGATTCAGTGTGTGTTGATGTGTCTAGTGTGTGTTGATTCTACGTGAGGAGGGGGTAGTTGTCCTACCGCCCTTATATATTTTTGGCTGCTATTGTATTTTTTTTTTAGATGGAAAGACAGAGTGCTCTTGGGAGACTGCTGATTCTTGTCCATATGGTATTCTGACACACACATGTATTATTGTGCTTTGGGGCACATTTCTTCGAGGTTCGACCCCATGTTCTGGGAGGTCGAGGTATTTTGACACGTGGGTTGACAGACATGCAGTGTTCCACAAACCGCCCGTTTTGCCTGTGACTTATTTTGATAGGCAGTCCTTTGTCCGACTGAACCCTGTAAGCTTTCATATAGCAAACCTGTTCATTGTGATGGTTAATTTTTAAGCCATAATTAATTGGGGAGTTCGCCATGTTTGTAACGGATTGTTGTACCTTGTATGGATAAAATATTGTGATTAACGTAAATGTTGGCTGTTTGCCTATTGCTTTGTTGATGACTCAATTCATGTAATTTTGTGTGTCACACCCGTGTGGTGTAGTTGTAGAGTATTTGTAAATTTTGACAGCGGTCATTTGAGTATTTTTCTATTGGTCACGTGTTAATGTACTTGTGTTGATTTGTGTGAGAAGACCTAAGTTTTTAGGCAGTAAATGTTGCTACGGCAATCTATGTCCAATTTCACTCGGAAATTTTGTGTTTGTTTATAGTAGATTTAGGAAGTGTCGGTTTAATTTAAGTAGTGTAGTTGTGTTTCCCCGTGTCGGTCTAGCTCTAGGAAATGCGGATTCGGTGTTTGAAGGGTCATTCCGGATGATAACGAATCACGCATTCAAAGTACACATCGTGATGCATGTAGAACGGCATACGCACTTATATGGTCACTTATATGGTCACTTATATGGTCACTTATATGGTCACTTATATGGTCACTTTTGTATCTTTCATTTAAGGACACTTGGTCCAGGTAATTAATCTCTCCAGAGATATCGCCTAGTTTTGGCATTTTTATTAAATGGGAGTCAGTTGGGAGATTTTTGTTGTTAATTGTTTATGTGTAAATATGGTGATTTGTTATTAAATTCAGTTGTTTTTAACCCTGGCTTCACTCTTTCCTGCATGTTATTTTGTTATATGTTACCCTGCAAGTTAATGAAGCGCCCTGACAGCAACTTACGAATATGACCTGTTACGCCCCGAATCTGAGTCTCATATGCTTCTTTGCAAGGGTTCAGTAGTTAAAAGGTTTTGGAAAGTCTCATAGGTAAACGTTTAGTAGTGCCCTTTATTGCCAAGCAATGTTTGAGGGTGATATCAGTAATAGTTTCAGATATATAGAATTTCGTTGAAATATATCGCACAGCCGCCATGTTGGATTGGTGAGACGTAATAAAATTTGAAGGGCACGGTCAGGGTCGGTAAAAATAGTACCATGACCTTGCCGAGTCGCTCCAGCCGTTTAGAGGTTATCAGGGGAGGCACACATACGGACGCGCACACACACACACACACACACACACACACACACACACACGGACAAAATGTGATCTCATAAGCCTATATCTTCATAAATGAAAATAGGCTAAAACAGTCTAATTGAGAGACAGAAATCTAGTTCCCAGTTTACACCAACTGCAAAGCCTTTACACAGCTGAATTATTAGTCTATGTGATGTAGTTTCTGTTATATCATTCTTGAATGTTAAGGTTGATCTTTTAGTTCAGCGAGGGATGTTGAAATTTAGAAGTGATAGGAAGAATGAGTTATCAATTTGACCGTTAATAACTTTATAAAGACTTTATAGAGACTCCAAACTACTGTCGACCAAAGTATTATGTGCGCTCGAGTTTGAAGGTTGTTTGTGAAGTAACCAAGAGACCTACATAAAATCCAATAACATCATCATTTTCGTCGTTCTACTTTACGTTAGTTCATGTAGGTTAGGAATTTTTAGTTTATATTTTAATATTTTTTATCGCAATTGGAACACAAAATGTGCCCGTTTTTAAGCATGTTTCAACCATGCGTCACATTTAAGAATTATTATCTCAAAACCCCGTCATCAGATCGAATGCAAATTTTAACACAATATACATTGGAATGTTGTATAACTGGTTTATTAATTTCGAAATTTTGTGTGTCCAAAAAACAAGGTTGTTATCATTTGTGTAAGGTAACTTTTTCTCGGCTCGGGGTGGTTTGAAAATATATCTCTTGGTCGCTTTGTAATCCTTATACATCAAGAAGTTATGCTGTATGACTGTGAAATACGTATATTAATTCACTTATTTTATATCGGTTTGTATTTGTTCGTGGAAATAAGGCATGATTCACCAGCAAGCAGCTCCGGGGTAAGCTGTACAGCGTTGCTGAGATGGAGCCCATAACTGCCGAGCGAGGCTTAAAAACGGGCACTTTTTGTGTTCCAACTCCGATAAAAAATATTAAAATATAAACTAAAAATTCCAAACCTACATGAACTCACGTAAAATAGAACGAAGAAAATGATGATGTTATTGGATTTTATGTATGTCTATTGGTTACGTCACAAACAACCTTCAAACTCGAGTACACATAATACTTTGGTCGACAGTAGTCATGCCAAAATTCAACAAAAGTTCACCGTAGGGTAAGTTACCATGTATGGGTAATTGGCCATTATTTTGAGGTGTAAATATCTGAGGAATTTTTTATCAACTTGCTCAATGGATCTGATGCAGGTTTTCTCCATACTTGAAACCATTCTTTTCAGTGTTGCGAGTACAAATTGTCTTTTTCTGCTTTTTAGTCGGTCAACACCATTGTGCTCAATGAATTGGACGGGTTACACGTTATATAAACACACTCCTGGAAAAAATTATATGTATCAGTTTAGTGCCCGAATTCCTCTGGTCATGGATAGTTTAAGTGCTACTTCGAACGTTTTAAAATTAACTTTGCAGGCGATTACTTGTGCTTGTGTGGATCTTCTCAAACAGTGGACCATTTACTCTTTGACTGTGCCATGTTTAGCCGGAACTTGAGTGTCTTCCAAACAATAAATTGTAATATGGAACTTTCAAAGCCATTATTCCACCTGTTTAAGAAATCCTGCTGTTACAAACAGTTCCTTGAGTTCATTCACCACATCTACAATAATCTAGTGACGATCTGAGGAGCGTCTTTGATTTTGTTACCTCATTGACACTCATTTTTGACCACATTGTTTTGTTCTATTGAAAACTGATTCAGAAACCTTCGTGGGAGTGCGCACAACTCACCAATGTTTCATCGCAATAGGATGAATGGTATATGAACGCAAACGGTACTTTGTTCAAACAACTCGCGTGCCAACACTCATTTGTTGAAACGACTCGCGCACCATCTATTGTAAAATTGATTTACTAATTCAAAAACCTTTGTGGGATTGTGAACAACAACTCAAATGGTAGACATACATGAACGCGTAAAAGACGAACAAGAAATAAACAAACAAACATGCATTCACTTTTATATAAACTGTCTCTTGCAATATGGCTAACCTCCAATGAATCGTTGGATAGACAAAGGTAGACTAATAATATTATGTACTGAACCCTTCAGAATAGCAGTGTTTATATGTAAGAAATCTTAATCAAGGGGTCGCGCTCAGTTCCTAGTGTGATGTTTACGTTCGCCAAACAACATGCTCTACTGAGGTAAGGGTCATAGGATTTAAACTATAATTAAGAAAGAAAGGTGACAAGACGTAAAATAATAACATGGAAGGGAACACGTATGTCTGGTGCATGCATGAATGTATTTCTGTGGTTGATTGTGTTCAGGATGAAAGAGTGTGTGTGATGCGAATTTTATTGCTGCCCTGACTAGGAATCGAACTGGTGTTCTTTGGTGGTCAAAATTGTATTTATTTTCTTTTGTAATCCTTCAGTTTTTTTTAATCCTGCTGATTGAATGAAAGTCATGTGTGAATGAATTGATGTAAGTTTGCAATTTGAATTTGGGTGGGAGTAATTGAGGCCTAATTGCCAGTAACGTAAGATGGATTATTATTAATTTTATATTAGTTGTATTAGTTGCATTTTGAAAATGGACCTATTATGCAGATGTGCTTCGTATGGGGATCTACTGTCAGGAGTCCATTTAATTTGGGGTGTGAGTACCATCTTGATTGGGCCCGGGCAGGGTGTATATAGTATTTGCCCGAGTCGAGTGACTATAGGTATGGAACTTCGTTATCTCGGTGAAAGGCGAATTTTTTTTGGGGTATTTAGAGGCCACTCGTCCAGTTTGTATGGAGAGTCGAGCCACAATTGCTGAGCTGTCGGTAAGTGTTTCTATACCATAGGGTATTTTGTGTTCATGATATCTGTACGATTGCTAATTTGCATAATTGAATGTAATGGGTTATTGTAGTGGGTGGTAAAATCTTATAATGAGATGTTTGAGAAGGATGTGTGATGGATGATGGATGAATGTTAGGAACTGGAGTCCTGTGTTCGAGTTCCAGTGATGAAGTTGCTAGCTCTGGAAATACTTGTTGATTTTGGGTATATAAAAAAAATCATTTGGTAGTTCGGTTGGTGAAAGTTTTCCTTTAGGGAGATATCCTGCGGTGGCATGCTGAGCTGTCGTTGTATGTCAGCTGCTGTGTTCACTAGTCTGATTTTGAGATTTTTTGAGGTTGCAGTGTTTTGTTTGCGATGGCATTGAAATAGGCTGGTTCGTTAGTTATTCGTAACTTGCAGTTTCTTGCTGTTAGGCGGCTAGGTTTTTCTATTGTGGTCGCATTTCTGAAGGGTTGTAGGTTCGTGAGATTTCATGTAGACTCCCGTTAGCTTGGGTGTGTTCACTTCACAATCAGCTGTTGTAGGCGTTCATGCATATTTTGATATTTTGATTCTGGAGTTTTCACTTGAGGGTGCTTCAGTGCATTAGTTGGTTAGTTATTTATAACTTGCAGCCTTGATCTGTTAGACCGCTGGCGTTTCTGTTGTAGTTTCAACTCTGAAAGGTTCTGGGTTCGTTAAAATTTTGTGTAGCCCCATCACCATTAGGTGTGTGTGAGTCGGCTGTTGCCACCGGATGTTCTGATCGATTGTGAGCCTTAGTGACAGTTAGTGTCCTGGGTAGTTACTGGAGTAATCATCTTGTGTGGTAAATAAAGTTAAATTCTCTGAGTAATAGGGTGTTGATAGCTTGGCAGTTTTTTTAGTGCGAGGTTCCAATGTGGTTAGGTGCGAGCTGGATTTATGGATTTATTTTGAAGATTTTAATTGCTTCGTGCCTTTTGAAATGTAACATCGGTCATTTCTGTGACTTGTAATTCTGAATAAATTAGTTTTGATATTCTGTGAGGAATTTTATTGGCGTTAGAATTTGGGGAGATACAGACACGTGTTGTTAGTCAAGGAGGTTGTGAATTTTGAGATTTTAAGTAGCTTCGTGAAGTTAATGTTTTAAGAACGTATGATGACAGCGGTGCGTTGAAGCATCATGGGTTCGATTTGAGTGTGGTCATGAAATGTCACCCGGTATTTGAATGGTGAACATTAATGGAAGGTGACACACGTTGTTAGTTAGAGACGTCTGTAGTCTGTGGTAACGCCACTTAGAGAAATTTTCGGGGTTGTGATTGTCTGTGTTGTGTGATTGGAAGGTGAACCACGTGCACTAGGGTGTGTGTGACGTTTGGTGGGTGCCCTACCTTGTGTCGAATGTGTATTTATGTTTGGTAATGTGTTGTACTGTCATCTTCTGAGGCGGCCATGCCTTTGTAGGGGAAGATGTTAATTACCCTCTGTGGGGTCGTGTGCTGATCCGGAGGGGGAGCTCAGGTACCGAGCTGATTTTGTCGTGATGGCCAGGGTTTGGTGGCGCAAGAGTGATGTTCCTCCCGGTGTCATAAGGGAGAGGACCTGTCATGTGAAGGACAGGGCGGTGTTTGTTTGTGTAGTGTGTGAATGACAGTGCATACTGTTTTAATAATTCACGTCAGGTTATGAACTGCAGTCCTCGTGCTGTTTTCCTGGTTCGCTAGTTGTCCTATGGAATTTAGGGTTATTTATGTTTTGTGTTGTCGCCGGGAACAAGTGCCCGTAGGCAGTTATGGAGTGGGAGACGTTGTGTTGTCACCGGGAACAGAGCCCGTAGGCAGTTATGGAGTGGGAGACGTTGTGTTGTCGCCGGGAACAGAGCCCGTAGGCAGTTATGGAGTGGGAGAAATATCGGGGTGACAGCCCCATGGAATTTAGGGTTATTTATGTTTTGTGTTGTCACCGGGAACAATGCCCGTTGGCAGATATGGAGTGGGAGAAATATCGGGGTGACAGCCCGATGGAATTAAGGGCATTCTTATTATTAAAGTGTGAATGTGTGTGTGAGTTATGTGGGTGACGTGGTTTTTCCTTATTTTGTTTGTCTTGCTGCTAGTGTGCTTGCGTGATAGGATGTTGTGGTCTCTGTTCCTCCTGTCCTTGGAGGCCACTGAGGGCAGTGTGGGTCAGGAACATGTAAAATTGAGCAAGACATGTAATTTGTGTTTGTGTGCATATCAAAACGAGCTCTGTGTGATGCCTTCAGTGCGGTAGGTAATTTGGTAAGGTATTTAACTTGAGCAATACCACGGGCGGTATAGTAAATGTAGTTTTGATGGAATGCCCCGTGCGGCATGTTAATGTAATTGTCATTGTGAATTTTGGAAATAGTTGCGTGCTGTCCTGATTTCGTGAAGTCGCAGAAAAATGGTCCTTCGGTTTTGTTAAAGTAAATTCATTTTGAAAAATTGTTTAAAATTTTTGGTGGGCAAGTTTGTAGGTGCCTTTGATTTGCATATTCTAGAGAAAAAATTCTGGGTTCTGTACACCTTAGTTAAATTTTAGTTATTCTTGCTAAGTATTGTAGTGAACTTTCAATTAAGCTTGTTAACGTCAGTCATATCGTATAGTTGGTTGCCCCTTTCGTGTGTTTTTCATACTTCAGTGGACCTTTAATTATGCCCTGGACACTATCTCTTTGCGTAGAACCTTGTTTGAAGCCTCAAGTATCCCTTGTGATTTGAAAGACTCTTAAGTGAACTTCGATGGCACACTAATGCTTCGTGTGATGTTTTTTTTTATCCTTCCTGGGATAACTTCTGCTGTTATGGGCTGGTTGGCTGGCCTGGAACGATTGTTCCCTCTAAGGGAACTGTATTTGGACCATACGCTGCTGTTCTGATGTGTGTTTCAGTGGTCACTATGTGGGACGTGTACTACCAATCTGGGCCCAGTTTGGAGGTACCATCTAGGTCCCATGGCATCTTTCTACCCGAGGAGATCTACTTCAAGGTCCGCTGGCGGAGATTGGAGTAGCCTCTTCAGCTGCCACGAGACCAGCTGGACACCATCACCCTGTTCATCATCTCCCCATCGTCTTCCTTTGGAGGAGGAGGATGTACCAATTTTGCAAATCGGTGCATGTTCATCTTATCTTCGAGACGCAGCAGGAGGTCCCGGCCTGGCCGGATTATCGTGAGAGCATACACCAGGGCTCTTCTGAGAATTCCATTCACCAAGTTGGCACCTGGCTATTGCTGAAATGGGATCGCCTAGCCCTTCCTGCCAGGATTTGTGCCTTTGTGTGTCCTGTCACTTATAGGCTTATCGTGATAGACACTTGTCAAGAGAGAAAATCGAGCTTTGTGTCTGCAAACTTTGGAAAAGCGAACATTTACTGTCAGCTGCATTCGCCAAGCTCTTATTCTGAGAAAAATCTTACAAAGGACATTGTGTAACGCCTCGACTCCTAGAAGGTTTCTACGCAGTAACCTGTATGGGCTGATATTCTATAGTACCCACTCAAGACCTTGAACTCTGGCCTTGTTTTGGCCGGTTGAGCGGCTGGTCGCAGTTGGTACTACTGGAGGGTTGTGGAGGGGGATACGCTGATATACTAGGGGTGGAATCGGTGACTCGACAAACAGTACGAGAGGAAGCTTGGTGACGGAAGGACTTAAAAAGCGATCGCCTCCGGGGGAACTAGAGGCAGCTCCTCCGGAGGGCTGAAATAAACCAGGTGGTATGAACTTTTGGTTAGAAGGGGCAACCTTTCGGTGGAACACTAAACTGTGTCATTTTGCTATGTCGTTAAGACCATGTGACGGTGGACCATACTGACATTTTATTCTAGTATATTAGCATGTAATATTTTGGAAGGGTTTGTATGATTTGGGGGGGGGGGACCTTTATATGTAATTACTGCAGTATGGGTTATTATTGCCCTATTTCCGGTTAGCTGGATGGGAACCTCGTGGATTTAACCTTGGTCAGATAGGCTTCAGAGGACAGTCAGTGCTGGACTCTGAAGTTTCTCAGACGCTTTCGTTCACTAAGGAACACGTTTGTTGCTTTATGCAATTTGTTTGTGAAACGCCACCAGGCCTAAATTTCATGTTGTTATTTTCCTTGTATCCTTGCGGGTGAAACTACCCTCAATTCTGTAATTATATTAATCGTATGATGGGGAAAAGTAATTCTGCCAACTGGGCAATGTCTGACTTTTTTATTTTATTCACAGCATTATCCGTAACTTGCATTACCCCTTTAAATATAAGCCTAAGTTAAGTGTTTTAGGGTTTTAGTTGTAATCTAATCATGATTTAATTGTATCTTTTGATTTTCATTATATTTTGTTATTGAGATGTTGTTTTTTTATTGACGGCAGTCAGTAGGAAGATTGTTTCTTTTCCCTTCATCATGTGTGGCAAGATTAGAATTATCGCCCTTTCTGGGTACGCCCAGCTTTCCATTCAACAAGCTGGTCTTGACACATGCTTCGTCCCGCCTTATCTTTTCTCCTAATTCAAGTCGGGGATGTTCTTGAATACCACGAAAATTTGGAACATTCACTCCTAGGTTTTATTTCCTGTGAACTCAGCAGACCTAGTGAGTAATTAAATTAGCCTTTTCATGTGTTCTTTCATTATTAATTCTGGGTGTGGTAATGTCATGTGATCATTTATCTCGATACGCTGATATTATTATTATTATCACGTCTTGGGTAATCAAAAGGGAAAGAGGGGGGGGGGATGAGCACTGTTACAAAAAGAATATAAACAACAATAATAAAAAATCCTCCCTGAATTTTCCCATGACAGGAATATCTATCAATGCTGAGGAGTCAGACGGATCTCCCCTTTATTAAAATGTGGATCCTGGTTCCACTAACTTGCAATTTGGATTTTATGTACGCGTAATGACTAACTACGAGGAATGAGTACTTTGGATGACTGTTCGTTTACAACGGGTTCACAGCCACGATGCTTACGAACAATCATCTCATAAATCAACGTTTACGGATATGGAACATGACACTAATAAAAACCCTTAAAAATGTAATGCTGACACACACTAAAATCTACTATTTACAGGAATCTCTCTCGAGACCCTCATTAGCGCGATGACGCACTTGACACAATGAGCTGCCAACTCCGGCCAATTGCTCAATACACAAGCAAGGAAATACAGCATCGCACGTGACTTCACGGGTCACTGATATGGAATAAACATGGAATAAACCAACAACAACGAAAGCCTGACCGGCTGATATTACTTTATATGAACAAAACTGCATGTTAAGCTAACGCTTCGGAGATTATCGTGATTCGTAGGCAACTCCCATTTATTTAAACAAATTTTTATCATTGATCAGTTCTCAATTCTGTATTTCAAGTAATTACGGAGCCAAACAAGCACTCTCCACTAATGGCCTCGCTTGCAACCTTCAGTCCGTCTTGTGAAACAACTCCCCTTTCCTCAATACCTGTCATTGTCCCAACTCCAGTGTGTAAAAATAACTGACCAGCTGTGCCGTTATCTCAAAGAATCAACAGCAACAAATCTCAACCACCTCAACATATGGTCAGACATTAATCAAAATATCCACAATTGCCCTCGCAAGGTCACAATATGGACATGGCACCAAGCTGACAGAAATCAGTCTACGCTGAAATTCCCGCTTGTAATGACCACAAAATACACACACTCACACATCTGGGAATGACATCACGTTTTTCACACAGGTCGGCCGAATAGGTGCTCGCAAACTATTAAAAAAATATTAAACCCTACGATAGAGCTGACTGCTCTTCGTCACAAATCACATTGCTCCAAAGGCAATAATCTCTCTGAATCTGATCAATAATAAACCTTAAAAAAAATTAATTACCCTCCAATCTACTGTATAATTATATTACTTCAGTCCTACTTCTGAAACACAACATATCTCCGAGAGACGTTTTTTAACCGCATTGCGTAACATATGCAAACACGGTCGTCCACATAGCTACGTTTGTTAAAACAACAAACAAAAACAAGAACCTTCCACTAATAACATATGCGAGCTGTTTCCATGCAAAAGGTGTGTCAGACCAAAACTAAATATACTACGTTAATCACACAAGCAAATTACTTACAAAAATATGTCCCATACACCATAAGTTAATCTATCAGATAATAAGAATATTATTCTGTACTCATCCTCGGCCAGTCACCCGTCAAAGAACATCAGCAGCCATCTCCCAACTGGATGCTTCTTATCTCATCTCAACCATCTTGACGGAGTGTTGATAGTTCCAGGCTTCTTCCATGGTAAGCGATGTCATCTCTCGTGCTGATTCAAAAAGTTAAATTATTATACACTTGATATCTGACTACTAAATTCGCCGTTTCAGGTACTACTTTCCCCGGAACTGTCTGTTGGCGAATTATCGATGATACTGCCCCTACAAAATATAGTACTATGACTATCTAACACTGAATTTAACACATTTATTAATAATTTCTGTGTCCTCCATGACACGCAAAAGTATAAGTGTCTACGTCCTTAGACGCGCAAAATGTAAAGTAACCTGTGTCCTCGACACACAAAATATAATAGCTTCCGTCCTCAGACGAACAAAAGTAATAAGCCCTACGTCCTCAGACGTACAAAAGTAATAGCCTCCGTCCTCAGACGAACAAAAGTAATAGCATGTCTTGGCTCTTCACGCCACTTATAAATGAACCGGCCCTAGGTCTTGATAGAGGGGGAAATTATATACAAATTTCTCAAAATAATAGTGGTACAGGAATGAAATAAATATCATTGAACTCGAAAAATAGCGCAGGTCAAGAATATGCCCATTAATCCTAGAATCGATCGTAGAGATGTTGTCCAGCCGATCTCCCGCGTTAATGCTAGCCATAGCGTGCCCAAGCTAGACTTGCCGCGCTGGTAAGCATTCTTCTCCCATTGGTTCCATATTTTCTGTAACTTGGCGGTTTTTATCAGACCTTGGCCTAGTAGGAGTGTCTAGTATTTTCATCAGCCACTCACGTTACTGCATCATATTTTTTCTAGGCGCGAATATTACAATGAACATACCAGAAGCGTGTCTCACTGCGCGTCGCTTCTATTTTGAGGTAGCCACCACCTGTCCTTCTGAATCATTGCTATGGTCTTTCTTTCCACAATCCTAAGTATTTAGCCTTTTGTCAAACTGCTGCAGGTATTTCCCCATTGTCTCCAGCAAATGCTTGAAATTTCCTCATCTCCGTCTGGCTATTTTCATGACGCTGGTGGAAATATTTATTAATTGAAGAAATAAAACATCGAATCATTTATCCATCAGAGGGTAAAGGGTTCAGTACTTAACTGGGATTATTTCTTAGCATCATTCATGTGATACAAGTTTAAATAATATGAAATATGTGATTAATAACCGAGGGCCCGGATAATTTTCCGTGACCAGTCGTAAATTGCTTCCTTTCAGAGACGTTCCTGCTTTACATGGTTTTGTGCTCCATTCAGAGAGGGCTTCCAGAGGAGAAATGACCCACCAGCCTCCATTATTATTATCTATATATATAAAAAGGAATTGCTGTTCGTTAGTCTCGCTAAAACTCGAGAACGGCTGGACCGATTTGGCTAATTTTGGTCTTGAATTATTTGTGGAAGTCCAGAGAAGGTTTAAAAGGTGAATAAATATGAAAGTTGTCGCGCACGAGTAGATTCAACAAATGAGCGTCGTCGCGCGAATCGCTTAAACAAAGTCCCGTATGCGTTCATATACGATTCATCCGATTGCTATGAAACTTTGGTTGTATTGTTGTGCACACTCCAGGAAAGGTTCTGACTTAGTAAATTCTTTTTACAATAGGTAGCGCACGAGTAGATTCAACAAATGAGCGACGACGGCTGAAGCGTTTCAACCAAGTCCTGTATGCGTTCACATACCATTCGTTCGATAGCGATGAAACTTGGGTGAGAGGTTGTGTACACTACAGGCAAGGTTTCTGGCTTAGTAAATCCATTTTATAATAGGTAGCGCCCGAGTAATTTCAACAAATGAGCGACGACGAGCGAAGCGTTTCAACTAAGTCCTGTATGCGTTCATATACTATTCGTCTGATAGTGATCAAACTTGGGTGAGATGTTGTGTACATTTCATGGAATGTTTCTGGCTGATTAAATCCACTTCACAATAGGTAGCGCACGAGCAGATTCAACAAATGTGCGACGACGGGCGAAGCGTTTCAACAAAGTCCTGTATGCGTTCCCATACCATTCGTCCGATAGCGATGAAACTTGGGTGGGAGGTTGTGTACACTACAGGCAAGGTGTCTGGCTTAGTAAATCCATGTTATAATAGATAGCACACGAGTAGATTCAACAAATGAGCGACGACGTGCAAAGCGTTTCAACAAAGTCCCGTATGCCTTCATATACTATTCGTCTGATAGTGATGAAACTGGGCTGAGATGTTGTGTACACCTCAGGGAAGGTTTCTGGTTAGTAAATCGACTTAAAAAAATAGGTAGCGCACGATTAGATTCATCAAATCAGTGACGACGGGCGAAGCGTTTCAACAAAGTCCTGTATTCGTTCACATACCATTCCTCCGATATCGATGAAACTTGGGTGAGAGGTTGTGTACACTACAGGCAAGGTTTCTGTCTTAGTAAATCCATGTCATGATAGGTAGCGCACGAGTAGATTCAACAAATGAGGGACGATGCGCGAAGCGTTTCAACAAAGTCCCGTTTGCGTTCATATACTATTCTTCTGATAGCGATGAAACTTGGGTGAGATGTTGTGTACACTTCAGGGAAGGTTTCTGGGTTAGTAAATTCACTTTACATTAGGTATCGCACAAGTAGATTCAACAAAAGAGTAACGGCGTGCGTATTGTTTAAAAAAATCCGTATGCGTTCATATACCATTCATGAGATTGCAATGAAATTTGGAGAAATGTTGTTTCTCCCGCAAAGATTTCTGATTTAGTAAATCCATTTTACAATTGGTAGCGCACGATTAGATTCAATTAATGGGCGACAGCGCGTGAACCGTTTCAAGCAAGTTCCGTATGCGTTCATATAACATTCATCCGATTATCATAAAACTTTGGGGAGTTGAGCACTGTCCTGCGAAGGTGTATGAATTAGTAAATCCGTTTTTCAATGGACGGCGCACAATTAGATTCAACAAATGAGTGTCGTCGCGCGAATCGTTTAAGCAAAACCCCGTATGCGTTCATACGGCATTCATCCGATTGCGATGAAACTTTCATGACTTGTTGTGTACACGCCAGGGAAGGTTTTCACTGAGTAAATCCATTTTACAATAGGTAGCGTACGAGTATATTCAACAAATGGGTGACGGCGCTCGAATCGTTTCAACAAAGTCCCGTATGCGTCCATATACCATTCATTTCATTGCGATGAAAATTTGGTGAGTTGTTGAGCACGCTCCCATGATCTATTTTGAGATAGTAGATCAATTTTACAATAGTTTAGAGGTGGTTAACGGAAAAAGAAAAACAATATTGGGAATCCAAAAGCACTTCAACATACAAAGTTACAATGCCTACACTTTCTTTGATTGGCATTGCAACGCATGCCGGGTACAGCTAGTATATAATATGTTCACCATGTCATTGGGTACACTTCACCATTCCATTTCATCGTCAATTGTAGCAAGATGGAGTGTAGTTCTCTATGTTGGTACGCTAAGGAAACAGAGACGTATATAAGGGGGTGCTGAGGGGGCTACAGACCCCCCCCCCCGAAAAAAATGCCAATAAAAAATAAGAAAATGTTGCTTTGGTAAGAGCATAAAATAATTGTACATTTGATTGTACCCTAATCTTAACTTATTGGGCTTAAAAGAATGGTCTCTTTGACCTTCATTTTTTATAATAAAACTGTTTTTTTACGGTCTTTGACTGTGCCATGTTTAGCCGGAACTTGAGTGTCATCCAAACAATAAATTGTAATATGGAACTTTCAAAGCCATTATTCCAGCTGTTTAAGAAATCCTGCTGTTACAAACAGTTCCTTGAGTTCGTTCACCACATCTACAATAATCTAGTTTCATAATGTTGTGTTAAGGACCAATAATTAACTGATCAAAACTATAACCCTAATATACTCATGTTCAATAGGGTTCAGACTGTTCGGATATTCAATAAATAGTTAGTTATCACCCTCAAGTGGCCGTCATCAGACCCTGATCACTGAGTTAAGGTTGTATTTTCACTGTGGTTCAATAACACGTCGTTAGATGATTATAGTAGGATGTTGATTCACATTTTGAATACAGTGGCGGCTGACGGATAATTGTTCTGGGTGTTGCACTATTTTCATTAAGGGAGGGGAGAGGTGGTACATGGGCAACCGCAGGATTTTTTCTAGGGGGGATGCAAGTAGTATTTTTCATTTCATTACCTACATGTCACTAGGTGTTATTAAGACGGACACACACACCCCTCCCTCTCCCCCCCGCAATTTTCGTTTCACTTCTTACTTGCTTCGTGATATTATTTGGCTGCTCTTAAACCGTTGGATGCATGATCGTTATGGCATGAATGGGAGGATATTTTAGTTCAGGGTTTTTGTCCATAGAAGTTCGCTTTTCTTTGTGAATCATCGTCTAGTAGTTGTATCACAATGTATCGACAAAAATAAAAATAAAGCAGTTCATTAAAATGGTAATGTTAATCCAGTTCGCCAATTTTCTAAATTACTGAAGATATTCTCAAATAATCCCAAATTACTAAGTTAAATACAACTGTGGAATTATCCCTACATCTAAATCAGTTAACCATCAGTAACTTCAATTTATGAAATTAACTGGTGAGACAATGAACAATCGAAAATATTCTTGGGATTTCAGGGGGGCGGGCACGCCCCCCCCCCATCCCACTCCCCCCCCCCCCCACTCCCCACCATCCTGCCCATGAGGTGGTAGGGTAAAAAACTGCTTGATGTCGGAGAAAACTGTATTCAATTGCGCGGTAAAACGGATGTACCTCATTCATAACGAATGCCGCAGTTCAGAGAACATCACATTTTCATCGGATTGAATGGATTATAAGTTAGTCTACATGAAAACCTCCACGAGAACAAAACAACGTTAGTTATATACGAGGGCGAGAACTGCGAGTGTCACAAGCACGCGGAACATTGCAAGACATAGTATCGGCAGTTCGGAGCATGTCGGATGTCTCCGTCCGCGCCCCGGCTTCCTTGTTGCAGTCAGTGGGCAACGACTAGCCGCGTTAACTATTGGGATAGGGCTTACCCGATCTAGCATCTCTGCCATACCCTTCACTATTGAGATCTGGTCGGTGCTTGGGGCTGGCAACGACCAAACGGACGAGCACTCCTGACGGCTGGCGCGCTTCGCTTTCTCAGACAGTTCACAGTAACTTACCACACTGTAAGATTTCCTGAATTATTAAAGAACATAATTAGGAATTCCTATACATATAAAAGGAAACATACAGCTTTTATTACTAAAAATATTATTACGGTATTGTTTTTCATGAATTAATCTGGTCGTTGCGCAACACTGCAAACTTATTACCGGCCGCCACTGTTTGAATACCGTTATACGTTAGGTTTGTTTTGTGTTACAAGGTTTTGTGAATTACATGAGTATGCGCAAGTATCCAATTTAGAATATCACACAGTCTCCATACTTGACTGGCGTACTCGAGCTTGGATCTAACCATGGCAATATGGTGGTCCTAATGGATGGCTTAGTGTTACTTATTATAAACTCTAACATGCCGTAAGCGTCCTCGACTGTCTTTCATTGCAATTATACTCCAGCAATCGTTTTAGATTAACAGTGTCTGTCACGGGGCTGCACCAAGGTGACTCAAGACCACTATCTATAAAGAGGGTGGTCCCTCAGGGTCCGATGCTTCTAAGAAAGCAGATGAGTCACACAACTTGTCAGGGAGATGGTTTACCTCCTGCGCGGCGGGAGGCGGGAGAGTGTCTAGCTACCTGGAAGAGAGATCAATGTTGTCATCACTGGTTGCTCCTCTGGGAACAAGACACCTGCTAGCGCGCGACATTCCCAGACGTATGACTACCATAAGAAGAGAACGCAATGACGTCAGATCAGGTTCGGATTCAATTTGTAGAAAGGGCACAATCCTTTAACCTCCCAATATTTCGCTATGTATATTTAACCCTAGAACACTAGCACTCGTAAATTGTACGAGTCAAGGACACACAATCCCCTCCCCTCCATCTTGTGAGCTGCTAAGCTCCCTCACCCTCCAGGTATGCTCTCGCCGGTTAGTTGTGCTTCTACAGCCGTTACGAGAGGTCGCTGCTTGGGGTAAGTCCGCCACAATATACTTTTGTAATGAAACACTACGTCGTAAATTTAACGAGCGTTAGTTGTGCACGACAAACTGTCATCGTAAAATTTACGAACGCTAGTTATGGGAGATCAAGGCATTCTTATAGAAATCTGAAGTGATATACTGTCGGTGGTTTTCTTTACTATTTCACTTTCTCTGCATGAAGCCTACCTTACTGACGTTGGGATATAGATCACTGAACATCACCGTTACATGGATTTGGTCTTTTATTATTTTAGGTGTAAAAAATGAGCCACCAGACACTTGCAGAGGATGATATTTTGGACTTGCTTTTATCTGACGACGAAGGAGAAAAAGATGTACTTGAAGAGGATTTTGGCCACAGTGATGGATATGACAGCGATAATGACCCTGAATACATGCCTGATCGATCTGATTCAGAGCGCTAGGAAGAGAGTATATTAGTATGCCTTCGTGAAGTGGAAAGTAAGCGGAAACGAAGAGGAAGACCAAGAAAGCTTCCGACGAGTACGATGGGAAGTCCAGAAAAGGACAGCGATGAAGAAGAAGGGGAGGAGACATTAGTCAGTGGTGAGAACGAAGTTAAAAAGAGGAGAGGGAGAAAGCTAGGTGAAAATGAATGTGATCAAGAAAACAGTCAAAATGGATTTTCTACTGACAGTCAAATTATCCGCAGGAATAAGGAAGATAACACAAGATCTACACGTGAAAGTAGCGGCGAGCTATCAGCTGAAAGACACATTGATATTGGAGTGGAAGTAGATTGCTCAGCTGGAGATACTACAGGAAAACCTTATGTAATTAAAATACATGATAAAGAAGAAATCGCTGGAAAGAATGGTTTTAAATGAAAAACTAGTGAGTGCGTACCTTTAGGTGGAAAAATTATGCAAAAAAATGTTGTTCACGTCAGGCCAGGTCCCACATCAAATGCAAGTGGTGTCACAGAACCAGTGGACGCTTTCAAGAAATTTTTCACACCTGATTTGCTCGAAGAAATTTTGCTTCACACCAATGAAGAAATTGCACGCCAGCGGGTTAATTATAAGAAATCGGCTGATGCCAGTCTTCAAGATGTCACGATGAAAGAACTCGAAGCTCTACTCGGATTATTGATATTAACTGCAGCCCTAAAGGATAACCATCTGAGCTCAAGAATCATGTTTGACACATCATTTTGCGGTGAAAGATACAAGGCAACAATGTCTGAGAGAAGATTCTGTTTCTTGATTAATTGTTTAAGATTTGATGACAAGGATACGCGGGAACAACGGAAAGAAGGAAACAAACTTGCAGCTATTTCTAAGATTTGGGAAATGTTTGTAACAAATTGTAGAAGCAATTACAAACCAGGCACGTACCTCACAATAGATGAACAGCTAGTAGGCTTTCGGGGGAAATGTCCTTTTAGAATGTACATTCCTTCAAAGCCAAGCAAATATGGCATTAAAATTGTTATGATATGTGATAGTGGAACCAAGTACATGATGGATGCTCGACCGTATCTAGGAAAAGGAACTACCCCACCAAATGTAAGTGCTGCTGATTTTTTTGTCGATCAACTCACTGACTGTGTAAAGGGGACCAATAGCAACATCACTATGGACAATTGGTTCACCAGTGTTCCTTTAGTTCAGAACCTACTATCGGAAAAGCAGCTGACTGTAGTAGGTACCATGAAAGGAAACAAGAGAGAACTGCCTAAAGAAGCGACAGACCTTAAGTTTCAAGGTCGAAGAACCGGATCGTCCCTATTTCTCTTCGATGAAGATAAAACGGTGGTTTCATACAAGCCGATGGATAATAAAATAGTAATCCTCATATCCTCAATGCACCATTCTACTGCTATCGATCCTGCTACGAAGAAACCAGAAATGGTTCAAGTATATAACAACACGAAAGGTGGAGTTGGCTGTCTGGATCAAATGAGTCAACACATGGACACATCTAGAGAAAACAAGAGATGGCCACTATGCTACTTCTACAACATGATCAATATTGGGGGCATCAATTCCTTCATTGTCTATGCTCACAATATATACAGAAGGCAGCAAAAACCATTGACGAGACTAAATTTCATGCTGAAGCTCCAGCAGCAACTTACTGAACCATGGCAACCCGAGCGTCTTCAAATTCTCAGGCTGAACAGTGAACTAAAATCTTCAATCATGGGAGTGTTAGGAGAAAAAGAACAAGCCGCTTTCGACTTTGGCAACCAAGAAGGTCCAAGAAAGATGTGCCACTACTGTGGATGGCGTAAAAGAAGGATGACCACTACTTACTGTGCGTGCGGGAAGGCCATCTGCAAAGAGCATCAAAGGAAGACCTGCCTTGATTGTAGGCCTACTAGGTAATGTGCTGACATTGTGACTAGGATGTAAATTCTTCCCAGGAAAGTCACATGAACGAAGTGGTATGTTATCATAACTCTGAAAATCTTTAGAACATTCAGTTAACGAGCAATTTTGAGTGATGGTCCTTCAGTGTGATTATTAAGATTATTTTGTCTTATTATTATTATTATTATCGAGTGTTTTAAGAGACAAATTGATGTTTTAAAGCCTAACAGTAACATTATATTTGTGTCTAGTAAGTAAAATACCTTGTAAGACAAGTGAGTACCTAACTCAGTATCTAAATATTAAAATTTGTGGTGTTGGCATATATCTTCAATTACGGATTATTATTAAGACCTATGATTAATATAGCACATTAACGGCATTATCAAAGGATGTGCTGTTTCAAATACTTCCTCAGAAATTTTTTTCCATTAGGAATACTAATTTCCGAAACAAGAAGAAATTCTGACTTTTTAGTGGTTTTCCATTTTTCTCAAAATATTTATTCCATCAGTAGAAAGTTGGGTTAGTTATCATTATAAAGCTGTATAAATAACCAAGAATAACTAAAATGAAAGATGATATATATAAAACGAGAATATTACTTTGTACACTAGAAAGTAAGTGCATATTTTTTAGCAGCTCGTAAAATTTACGAATGCTAGTAATAAGCGCCATCATATCAATACTACGATTCTAGGGTTAAAGCCCTGCGGGGATGCGCATATCCACAAAAATTTTCATAATGGGATATAGTTTGCAAGGCTGTGCGCATAGCGGAGAAGCTGCGGATAATGTTTGGAGTAAATTTGCGAATAGTTTTTAGCCTATTTTCAATTTTGAAAAAATAGGCATATGAGATCACGTTTTGTCCATGTGTCTATGTGTGCATGTGTGTGTCCCGCCTAATAACTTCTAAACGGCTGGAGCTATTTCAATGAAACTCGGAAAGTTCAAAACACTATTCCGGACGACCCCGACCGTGCCCCTCAAATTTTGTTACGTCTCACCAATCCAACATGGCGGCTGTGCGAAATATTTAACCAGCATTCAATATCTCCGAAACTATTACCGATATCACCCTGTAATATTTTTACGGTGATAAAGAGAACTACTAAAAGTTTACCTATGTGACTTTTGAAAACCTGGTAACTACTAAACCAACATGGCGGACAAGCGAAGTTGCGACTTTTAAATAGACGTTTCTCGCGATTTAACCAACCAAACGCAATAAAACTTGGTACAGTATATGTTTATACACATTCTAATGCACCGACATCTAACTTCGTTCAATTGTTTACATAACCACAAGATGGCGGCTGTGCGAAATATTTCACCGGCATTCTATATCTCTGAAACTATTAGCGGTACCACCCTGAAATGTTTTACGGAGATAAATGGCACTACTGGAAGTTCATCTATAAGACTTTCAAAAACCGGTTAACTACAAAACGAACATGGCGGTCAAGCGAATTTGAAAATTTTAAATAGACCTTTCTCGCGATTTAATGTTCCAAACGCAATGAAACTGGGTAGTGGAAATGTTTATACACATTGTAATGCACTGGTATCTAATTTAGTTCAATTGTTTACATAACCTCAAGATGGCGACTGTGCGAATTTTAGAATTAAGTTTTTATGAATTGTGTCGTAATCATCCGATCGAAGTGAAAGTTTGAAAATGAACCTACGCAATAATGTTCCTTCAATGGTACATGACTCTATGGCCTATACATTTTACAATCCAACATGGCGACCATCCGAAATATTTAGACAGCTCTGAATATCTAGGAATCTCTTATAGCAATTTAACTGATTTTTTTATGTTCAAAGGGGCTATGACCATAAATTCACCTATAGGACTTTCAATAACCTGGTGATCACAAATCCACCATGGCGGCGACGCGAAGTATAAATATTCACATGGACGTTTCTCGCAATTTAACCATCCAATTGCAGTGAAACTTGGTACAGTAAATCCTTATACAAATGTTAATCTACTGGCATCTAATTTATTTCAATTGTTTCCATAACCACAAGATGGCAGCTGTGCGAAATTTTAAAAACTCGTTTTTGTTCTTGTGTCCTAATCATGCGATTGAAGTTTGAATGCTACAGGTACACAATAATCTTCATGTAACAGTACATAACTCTAGGACCTACATTTAGACTATAAAAATCCAACATGGCGACCATCCGAAATATCTAGTCTGTTCTCAGTATCTACGAATCTATTACAGCAATCAAACTGAAACTTTGTATGTTGATAGTGGCAATTAACATAAGTAGGATATATGAAAATAGGCTGTATAGTAAATTACTTCACGGAACTACTCGTTTTGAATAAAACCCCAACTTGTTGAAAATTATAAAATTTTATATAATTTGAACCTGATGTTAGTGGCATATTTTTCTGTTATGTTTGTTTTTCATGACAAATGTAAGAAGATGATTTAAGCTTATCTCATTCAAATTATGTCATTAAGCATAATTAACACTCCGAACAGGAAAGGGTTGCAATTCTGGCTGTGTAATATTTCACTTTGTACATAGCACATGGCATACATAGGCCTATCCTAAGGGAACAACTTTCTCCTCAAATGTCTAAATGAGTTGCTTCAATACTTTATCTAAACTAATAACAGTCGTGTGGTTGCGGGGCGAATGCGAATAAGAGTCGTGTGGATGTGGGGCGACTGCGGATAACAGTCGTGTGGTTGCGGGGCGAATGCGGATAACAGTCGTGTGGATGCGGGGCGAATGCGGATAACAGTCGTGTGGATGTGGGGCGAATGCGGATAACAGACATGTGGATGCGGGGCGAATGCGGATAACAGTCATGTGGATGCGGGGCGAATGCGAATAAGAGTCGTGTGGATGCGGGGCGAATGCGGATAACAGTCGTGTGGATGTGGGGCGAATGCGGATGACAGTCGTGTGGATGCGGAGCGAATGCGGATAACAGACATGTGGATGCGGGGCGAATGCGGATAACAGTCATGTGGATGCGGGGCGAATGCGAATAAGAGTCGTGTGGATGCGGGGCGAATGCGGATAACAGTCATGTGGATGCGGGGCGAATGCGGATAACAGTCATGTGGATGCGGGGCGAATGCGGATAGCAGTCATGTGGATGTGGGGCGAATGCGAATAACAGTCGTGTGGATGTGGGGCGGATGCGAATAACAGTCGTGTGGTTGTGGGGCGAATGTGGATAACAGTCGTGTGGTTGTGGGGCGGATGCGAATAACAGTCGTGTGGATGTGGGGCGGATGCGGATAACAGTCATGTGGATGCGGGGCGAATGCGGATAACAGTCATGTGGATGCGGGGCGAATGTGGATAACAGTCATGTGGATGCGGGGCGAATGCGGATAACAGTCGTGTGGTTGTGGGGCGAATGTGGATAACAGTCGTGTGGATATGGAGCGAATGTGGATAACAGTCGTGTGGTTGTGGAGCGAATGTGGATAACAGTCGTGTGGTTGTGGAGCGAATGTGGATAACAGTCGTGTGGATATGGAGCGAATGTGGATAACAGTCGTGTGGATGTGGGGCGGATGCGAATAACAGTCGTGTGGATATGGAGCGAATGCGGATAACAGTCGTGTGGTTGTGGAGCGAATGTGGATAACAGTCGTGTGGATATGGAGCGAATGCGGATAACAGTCGTGTGGTTGTGGAGCGAATGTGGATAACAGTCGTGTGGATATGGAGCGAATGTGGATAACAGTCGTGTGGATATGGAGCGAATGTGGATAACAGTCGTGTGGTTGTGGAGCGAATGTGGATAACAGTCGTGTGGATATGGAGCGAATGTGGATAACAGTCGTGTGGTTGTGGAGCGAATGTGGATAACAGTCGTGTGGATATGGAGCGAATGTGGATAACAGTCGTGTGGATATGGAGCGAATGTGGATAACAGTCGTGTGGTTGTGGGGCGAATGTGGATAACAGTCGTGTGGATATGGAGCGAATGCGGATAACAGTCGTGTGGTTGTGGGGCGAATGTGGATAACAGTCGTGTGGATATGGAGCGAATGTGGATAACAGTCGTGTGGATATGGAGTGAATGTGGATAACAGTCGTGTGGTTGTGGAGCGAATGTGGATAACAGTCGTGTGGATATGGAGCGTATGTGGATAACAGTCGTGTGGATATGGAGCGAATGCGGATAACAGTCGTGTGGTTGTGGAGCGAATGCGGATAACAGTCGTGAGGTTGCGGGACGGATGCGCATAACGTTCTGTTTATCTGCGCAGAGCTCTATTTATGTTCAGCGTGGTCTGATTCACTCCCAGATTCTTACATTCTGACCTCCAAATTTCAGTTTATTTTAATTTAGGAGCCAACGAGTAATATACTTCAATTTTTCTAGAGCCTAAATTGACCTAATTTTACGTTAAGACCTATTTGGACCCATTTTGCGTGATAAAACCTACAGTAATCTCGCCTAATGAATTTCGCACCTCTAACCTAATGTGAAGTGGAATGCAGTTTCTCCGCTTTCAAGCACATTTTACCGGAATGCAGAAGAGGGTTTACACTCTAAATCGCAGTGAAGAAACGTGAGTGTAATATCATTGCAGAATGTCAGTCTGTTCATAAGGTTATGTATGTTTTTTTTAAATTTCAGTAAGAACTGAGCAATTTATAATTTTAACTGATTCCCTTTCTGCAAATTAAAAATACATAAACTAAATGTGTACAGAGTAAGGAATGAGAGAGTCAGGGAGATAGTAAGAGAGGAACCATTGCAAAATAGAATAGAGCGATCTAGGCTACAATGGTATGGACATGTGAGGAGGATGCAAGAGGAGAGGATACCGAAGAAGATGTTTGGAATGGAAATGACGGGAAGGAGGCCAAGGGGAAGACCAAGGGACAGATGGACAAAAGGAGTTAAGAAGAGTGTGGAGGAAAGAGGAGTGTGCTGGGACACAGTAAATGACGAGAGATGGTGGATGGACAGGAAACGATGGAGAGGCTTATGTTCCAAGCAGACCCGACCAGCGGTTGGAAACTGCTCAAGATGATGATGATGAAACTAAATGTGATGTAGAATTCTAGTAGCCTACTCTAGACTATTGATTCCAGGCGATATAATGTAAATAAACATACATCGCAATGGTTAATCTGACAGATTAGTTGCGCCAAACGATGATATTATTTAGGTTGTCCCCTACAGTGATATTTTTAGCCTACTTTCATTTTATGAAAAAATAGGCTTATGTGATCACCTTTTGTCCGTGTCCCTCTAATAACTTCTAAATGGCTGGAGCGATCTCAATGAAACTCGGTAAGGTTATGGCACCATTACAGCCGATCCCAACCGTGCCCGTCAAATTATATTGCGTATCACCAAACCAACATGGCGGCTGTGCGAAATATTTCACCGGCATTCTATAACTCCGAAACTATTACTGATATCACCCAGAAATTTTGTACGGTGATAAAGGGCACTACTAGGAGTTAACCTATGAGACAAACACATCAAACACAGCCCTTCCTATCCACCAGAACATAGCTGTAAGATTCAGGCGTTTAAAATCGAGATCACCACCAGTTCAGTTCAGACGGCACAGCTGCTCACCAGCAGAAGCTGTAATGGAAAAGCAGAACGGCAATCTGTTTGGAACGGCACAGCTCCGAAGGAGTGGCAGACATTATTTAACATCAAACACCCTCCGGCTGGTTTTGATCTCCCACGAAGAACTTGGGTTGCCCTCAACAGAATCCGAACCAAGCACGGGCGAAGTGGCTCACTGCTTCATAAGTGGGGCATGCGAACTTCCCCCAGCTGTGACTGTGGTGCAGTGAATCAAACCATCCACCATGTTGTAGCAGAATGTCCGAGGAGGGCGTACTCTGGATCAATGGACGACTTTCCGGTGACATCTACACAGGGCATACAGTGGCTAGACGAACTGGACATAGGCTACAGCTGTGAAATATGTTGATTGTTTTAATGGATTGCTCCCTTTTTGGTGTGTATCATATTTCCACTCGGTTGCTGGATATTTTTGTGGGAGTGATTTTGAAAAATGGGACGAAAGTGGATCGGAACGATCGAGGTGGCACGGAAGTGTGCTAGCTGGCAGTGGTGGATCGAACGGAAGTGTAAGACGCACTGCCAACTCGATCGATCGATCCAGCTGGCAGTGGTAAGAGAAACAATGAGCGCGCGGTGTCGGAAATTGATACCGTGACGTACTCTCGGCCATGTGGAATGTATATGACATACTGAACGGTAAACGCTCATGCGAACTCTGGTGTCGAGTGATAGAAACAAAGCACATGGTACATGTTCGAAGTCTTCGTATCAGTATTTAAATGGTAAAATGCCTTAATATCAAACATTGTAAGTAGTCGGCATTGCCGGTATTATGTTTCTGCACAATGGCTATTCAAATATTAACCCACATAACGGTAATGCAGTCATCAATATAATATAATCGTTGTGGTTATACGAGAATTGAGCAAGCCTTCTTGAACTATTGCTGAATACATTCTCTTTTCTCACAAGAGGGCTTATTCATAAGGCATTTTAAACTCAATTTCACGCAGGAACATTATCGAAACAAGCAAAATATAAATGAAACTTAATTCCGTAAAGCAGTATTATTGGAACGTGGAAATAAGTCACCATCTTGTGCACAATATTTGCGTAATCGAAATAGCCGTGGGGTTAGCACCTATGACTGTGAATCTAGATATCACGTGTTCGAATCCCGGACGGGCTAGATATTTTTGCTACCAGATTATCATTTTAAACGATATTGATCATATCAATATGACTCATTTTAACAGAATCCATATGAAATTTCGTGTTGGTCTGTGAATCAAGAGGACCTGTTTATAAGGAATTTAAGGTTATGAGCGGTGTCGCGTCTATTAATCTAGTTGATCCATATCGTATTCTTTATTTAGGCTAGTGCTGGTGGAAGCTACAAATCACCTAATATAATGAGTTCCGAATTATAAACTACAATATCTGTAAAACACTCCCTTTTACAATAGATTAATATTTGTGCCAATAATAGTATAAAATACCGGTGTATCAACAATTTCACGTGAAGTTTCTTCTATGTCAGATGTTACACATCAAATGCGACTACTGTAAGGCTCGTATTTTTTTTTTTTGTATATGTATGTATATATGTAAATAGTATATCGTTTTTGTGTACAATGCCATGAGCATAAATAAATAACCTATGAGACTTTCAAAAACCTGTTAAATACAAAACTAACATGGCGGCCAAGCTAAATTGAAACTTTTAAGTAGACTTTTCTCGTGATTTAACCATCCAATCGCAATGAAACTTGGTACAGCGAATGTTTCACTGGCATCTAATTTAGTTCAATTTTCTACATAATCTCAAGATGGCGGCTGTGCGAAATATTTCACCTGCTTTCTATATCTCCAAACCTATTACTGGTATCACCCTGAAATTTTGTACGGTGATAAAGGGAATACTAGAAGGTTATATATGAGAGTTCCAAAAACCTGTAATATACAAACCGAAAATGGCGGCAAAGCTAATGTGAAACATTTTAATAGATTTCCCTCGCGATTTAACTATCTGAACGCAGTGAAATATGGCACAGTAAATGTTTATACACATTGTAATGCACTGGCATCTAATTTAGTTCAATTGTTCACAAGGCCTCAAGATGGCGGCTGTGCGCAACTTTGAAACTAATTGTAAGTTTTTATTTCTCGTGTATTAATCATGCGATCGAAGTGAACGTTTGAATAATGAACCAATGCAAAAATCCTCATCTAATAGTACATAACTCTATGGCCTATATATATCAAAATCCAACATGGCGACCAACCGAAATATTTAGACGGTTCTCAATATCTACGAATCTATTACAGCAATCAAACTGAAATTGTGAATGTTGATAGAGACAATTAACATAAGTAAGATATATGAAAATAGGCTGTATAGTTCTTCACGGAACTACTTGTTTAGGTTGCACCCGGGGGGCATGACCCCCCCCCCCCCCACAAACGGAGACCAAATTTTTTTGCAAACTCAAAAAACGAAAACAAAACTACCAGACAAATAAAACTTAACGAATTTTAACTGAAAAACTGTTTTTTATTTCATTTTATTCAATACTGAAAATATCTTTAATGTAATTACTGTATTATATTCTGTTACAAGTGTACATATTTACAACTTCATACCTGTTATATAAAAACGATTATTTATATAACAAAATTAACTCGCCTATTTTGTTTAGCAAACCTTGTGATTACCGAATCTATGTCTATAGTGTTGACACGATGAATGTGCAGCAATGCACGGATAGGAATTCGGGGCTTTTTTCGCACCAAAAAAAAAATTGCCGACGTCGAAACTGCAAGCTTGGTTGGCAATTTAAGCTTTGACTTTCTCCCTTTGTTGGTACCAACTCGACTTGTCGAAACTGTAACGTACCTTGATACTTTTCTCGATGCTCGATGTAAAAGTCGCAAAACACGCCGTTGCAATTTGTACGAATGTTTTTGGTGCGCTAAACGCATCAAATTTCTATCCATGTAGCTTGCAAAAAAAATTGTTTTGTACGTTTGGTCGTTTTGTGATTGCGTTGTTAGTGATACCATTTTTCTTAACAATCTCGATTCTGTGACCCCGCCAAAGCCTAACTCTAGATCCACGCCTGGCCCGACGGAGGGTTAAGAAGTAAGTTAGCTAACCCTGAGAGAGATCGTCCTTCCACAAGAACCGTGCTCGCTAGGATCCAATCAGTCTTTAGTTCTGCAAGGCTGTTGTACCCAGCTCAGCTTCCAGACAGGGCATGGCGTGACTTGTAACATAGCGTGTAAACTCCGTGACAGCTTTCAGGAACTAAGACTTAGCGGTCCAGTCACCAGTTCCGTGATCATTCATGAACAATCTTCCAGGTATCAAGAGAGGATGTCTGCAGCACAAGAGATCGCCCCTCCTTTTCTGCTCGCGATGCTAATGTTTGATTGATAAATTGCTGAAGATGAGCTAAAAATAAAGTAAGGCTCCAAATAAAATAGTAGTAACGCTTCGGGAGTGATGAACCTGTTACAAAAGTACTTACATTAGACGAAATAGTTCGTGTGATGGTGAATAATAATAATAATAATAATTGTAAAACGATAACTTTGAAGCCATTTTCAGTGTCGCCTTATTGTTTCTTCTTAGGTAGTTGGTAGCAGTGGCGTAACTGTGATTTGCTTCAAAAAGCTATGATAAACCCTTTCTTTCAAATGTTTTTTCCTTTCTTGCTTTGTGTCTGTTTTTTGTTGTTTTGTTTTAAGTTTTGTGTTTGATTTTTTTGCTATTTCTCTTTTCCTTTGTGTTTTGGCTTTTGTTTTTCCTTTGTGCTTATGCTTTTGTTTATCCTTCGTGTTTTTTGCTTTTGCGTTCTTCCTTTGGATTTCCTTTGTGTTTTTGGTTTTATTTTTGATTTGTTTTGTGATCTTGCTATTGTTTTTGCTTTGGAATTTGCTTTGTATTTTTGCTTTTGTTTTTGCTTTTGTTTTTCCTTTATTTTTTTTTACCTTTGTTTGCTTTGTGTTTTTGCTGTCGTTTTTCCTTTGTGATTTTGCTTTCTGCACCTGAAAGGGTCTGGGTTTATCTCGCCGTCGAGGTGCACATCACAGAAAAATACCAACACACAATAATTCCATCCATATCCGAAATAGATAAGGCTGCATGGTTTGTGGGCTCACCCAAAGTTGCCAGTTATGAACACAAACACAACTGGCCTTGTGAGGCGGAACGCTCTGCTCATCTTCACTACCAGACTTATAGTTGCTGTTTTAAGAGACGGAACAACATGGTCATCTGCCCCTCTAAAGGGGCTCCGATATTGTCCGGGCTAATTTCGCACTTAGTATTTACCTTGTCATCAGGAACTAATCAGGGACGTTCTTCAAGACTCTCTCCATACCTTGACACACAGGCTTACCTATAGGCTACTGATATATAACAAGTAGTTCCGTGAAGAACTAAAGCCCATTTTCATATATCCTACTAATATTAATTGCCTCTATCAACATACAAATTGTCAGTTTGATTGCTGCAATAGATTCGTAGATATTGAGAACCGTCTAAATTATTTGGATGGTCACCATGTTGGATTTTTTTATTATAGGCCTTAGATTTAGATACTATTACATGAAGATTTTTGTGTAGGTGTTTTATTCAAACATCAATCGCATGATTAGGACACAAGAAATAAAAGCGGGATTTTAAAATTTCGCTCAGCCGCCATCTTGTGGTTATGAAAATAATTTTAATGAATTAGATGCCAGTCGATTAATATTTGTATAAGCATATACCGTATCAAGTTTCACTATGCTCGGATGGTTAAATCGCGAGAAACGTCCATTTCAATATTTAACTTTCGCGTCACCGCCATGTTGGATTTTTGCTCGCCAGGTTATTGGACGTCCCATAGGTGAACTTATGCTCATAGCCTCTATACACTTACAAAATTTCAGTTTGAATGCTGTAGTTGATTAATAGATATTGAGAACCGTCTAAATATTTAGTATGGTCACCATGTTGAATTTTAATATATGTAGGCCATAGAGTTATGTACTATTAGATTGTGTACGTTCATTATGCAAATGTTGATTTCAATCGCATGATTTGAACACAAAAAATAAAAAATAAAATTTCGAAATTCGCACAGCCGCCATCTTGAGGTTACGTAAACAATTGAACTAAATTAGATACCAGTGCATTACAATGTGTATAACTATTTTCTGTACGAAGTTTCATTGCGTTTGGATCATTAAATCGCGAGAAAAGTCTATTTAAAACTTTCAACTTCGCTTGGCCGACATGCACCTTTTGTAGTTAACCGGTTTTAGAAAGTCTCATAGATGAACTTCCAGTAGTGCCCTTTATCTTCGTACAAAATGTCATGGTGATGCCGGTAATAGTTTCAGAGATATAGAATGCCGGTGAAATATTTCGCACAGCCACCATTTTGAGGTTATGTAAACATTTGAACTAAATTAGACTCCAGTGCAATACAATGTGTATAAACATTTGCTCTACCAAGTTTCATTACGTTTGGATGGTTAAATCGCGAGAAAAGTCTATTTAAATGCCTCAACTTCGCTTGGCCGCCATGTCGGTTTTCTAGTTACCAGGTGTTTGAAAGTCTCATAGGTGAACCTCTAGTAGTGCCTTTTATTGACGTACACAATTTCAGGGTGATATCGGTAATAGTTTCGGAGATACTGAATGTTGGTGAAATATTTCGCACAGCCGCCATGTTGGATTGGTGAGACACAATTAAATTTGAAGGGCACAGTCGGGGTCGGCCAGAATGGTGCTATAATTGTGGTGTTTGAAGCCATATTTTCAGTGTTGCCTTAGTAAACAAGAGTTTAGTGCTTTTCAGTCGGTCAACACGAATGTACCCAAAAGAGATGGGTTATGCCCTAATCCTGAAATAAATTACATGAGATTAATAAAACACTAGGATGACCAGTTTCGATCGTCAAGCGATCATCATCAGATCCATTACACTTAGGCTACAAAATCTATGTTTGAAATACAGGTGAAAATATTTACAATATTTACAATTATTTAGTTGCAGTATTGGTACTACAACTGTCAGTGTATGCTAAATGCAGTATATATGTTAGGTGAAATGCTAAATGGTGATAGCTATCCGTAGATTGTACTTTAGAGAGATTATATGGTTGTAAACAATGGTTAAACTATAAAATTTTAGGCTAACTACTTATCTGATTGTCTTCCGTACAACAGCTACTCGCAGTTTTTGTGCTCACTGGAACTCACTGTGCGGTCGACTGCGGTGGTTATCTTAACGACTGGTTTTTCCCTGCTTTCTCCCCCCTGCTCCTACGTGCTGTGGGGAGTGATAGCGATGTGTTTATGTGAGGTGTTGCTATAATCTTACCGAGTTTCATTGTAATCGCTCCAGCCGTTTAGAAGTTATTAGGGGACACACACACACATACACGGACAAAAGGTGATCTCATAAGCCTATTTTTTTTTTCATCATAAAATGAAAATAGGCTAAAAATGAGACGTTGTGTGTCTGTGTATTAATCAATCACGCAAGAACCACTGGTCCGATTTACATGACATTTTATATTTAAGTAGCTGATTTATTAGGTTAACAAATAGGCTACTTTTGATTTCGATACTTTGCACTATTTAAAGATGGTTACCTTTTTAGTGACGTCACTACACCCGTTGGCTTCAAACATTCATATTTCCACTTCAAATAAAAAGAGAACGCTAAGAAATAGCAAACTTTTGATGCCATAGACGAGGTTTAAAATTTAATTTTCTATCCGAAAGGTCGAACGGTTAGCGAGTAAAACCTAAATGTGTGCTATAAAACACGGTCAACGCCGATCGGTGTAGTTGAACAAAATGTTCCATCCTTACTCTCACTCCGCGCAGCACCTCGCCTATCCCCTGTTTTAATGTATTTATGACCCGCAGTGAAGCACGGATACTTCAGCCATAGGGGTACCCCGTATAAAAGAATGTTTGGCGGGACTCACCGTACGTAGCTGCTGAAGAGCTTCCCCCTCCATTCCATTGGCAATTTGCAAGCAATGAGCATAGCATGAGTCACTGCTTGCGGGGTACGGGGTGGTCTGATGGTTCACAGACGTGCAATGAACGGAATAAATGTATAGAATACCAGTACATAATACCAATGTATTTGCAATGTCGATACTGTACATTATGTAATCTCACAAACGTTGACCTCCATACGATGATGTCAGAATCCCTTTTCCCGCTCACATAACACGTTATTACAATTGACTGCAAAATAAACATTGTTCACGACACCTACGAAATGGCAATGTTTACAACAACAGAAAAACACAACATACTGCAAAAGCGTTATTAAACTAACCTACAAATTCTAGCTTCACACAAGTGTAGTTAGTGGAAGGTTCTTTTTCCTGCCATAACTCTATGTCATGGGCCCGCCGGCTTTACTTCCCCTCCGAAGGAAAGTATGGTTGGTTGGTTCTTAAGTTTAGGGGCTGCGACAACGCGGTCATGTAACCCCGTGTACTTTGGGTGTGTGTAGAATCTGTCTGATAACCGGTGTTAATTGTGATGAATGTGTTAGTGTGTGTTATCTGTTTTTTAGCCTATTTTCAATTTTGAAAAAATAGGCTTATGAGATCACCTTTTGTCCGTGTGTGTGTGTGTGTGTGTGTGTGTGTGTGTGTGTGTGTGTGATTCGTGTGTGTGTCCCCCCCCTAATAAAATCTAAACGGCAGGAGCGATTTCAATGAAACTCGGAAAGTTCATAGCACTATTCGCGGCGACCTCGACCGTGCCCTTCAAATTTTGTTACGACTCACCAATCCAACATGGCGGCTGTGCGAAATATTTCACCAGCATTCAATATCTCCGAAACTATTACCGATATGACCCTGACATTTTCTATGGTGATAGAGGGAACTACTATAAGTTCACTTATGTGACTTTTGAAAACCTGGTAACTACAAAACCAACATGGCGGCCAAGCGAATTTGCGACTTTTAAATAGTCGTTTCTCGCGATTTGACCAACCAAACGCAATGAAACTTGGTACAGTATATGTTTATATACATTGTAATGCACCGACAACTAACTTCGTTCAATTGTTTACATAATCACAAGATGGCGGATGTGCGAAATATTTCACCGGCATTCTATACCTCTGAAACTATTAGCGGTATCTCCCTAAAATTTTGTACGGAGATAAAGGGCACTACTGGAAGTCCATCTATAAGATTTTCAAAAACCGGTTTACTACAAAACGAACATGGCGGCCAAGCGAATTTGAACATTTTAAATAGACCTTTCTCGCGATTTTATGTTCCAAGCGCACTGAAACCTGGTACAGGAAATATTTATACACATTGTAATCCACTGGTATCTAATTTAGTTCAATTGTTTCTATAACCTCAAGATGGCGGCATTGCGAATTTTAAAATTAAGTTTTTATTTCTTGTGATGTATTCATGCGATCGAAGTGAAAGTTTGTATAATGAACCTACGCAATACTTTTCCTTTAATGGTACATGACTCTATGGCCTATACATTTAACAATCCAACATGGCGACCATCCGAAATATTTAGACGATACTGAATATCTACGAATCTATTTTAGCAATCAAACTGCATTTTTTAATGTTCATAGGGGCTATGAACTTAAGTTCACCTATAGGACTTTAAATAACCTGGTGAACACAAATCCAACATGGCGGTGACGCGAATTATAAATATTCACATGGACGTTTCTCGTAATTTAACCATCCGCGTTCAGTGAAACTTGGTACAGTAAATCTTTATCCGAATGGTAATCCACTGGCATCTAATTTATTTCAATTGTTTCCATAACCTCAAGATGGCAGCTGTGAAAAATTTTTAAATCTCCTTGTTTTTTCTTGTGTCCTAATTATGCGATTGAAGTTTGAATACTACACGTTCACGATAATCTGCATGTAACAGTACATAACTCTAGGACCTACATATATAAAATCCAACATGGCGACCATCCGAAATATTTAGTCGGTTCTCAATATCTACGAATCTATTACTGCAATCAAACTGAAATTGTGTATGTTGATAGTGGCAATTAACATAAGTAGGATATATGAAAATAGGCTGTATAGTTCTTCACGGAACTACTTGTTTAATTTAAGTACTGCAACTTAGAATTTTACAAATAGTTCCTACTTTTGCCGCCAAGCGCCACCGTCAACGACAGTTCAGAACTTAGCTACTAGACGCCACCGCAGTCGGCTCTTGCCAACGAACGTAGAAACCTAAGAGCGTTGTTTACATTCTTAACCTACACAATTTAGCTTCACACAGGTGCAATTAGTGGAAGATTCTTTAACATGCCATAAATCTATGACGTGGGACCGCCGGCTTTACTTCCCCTCCGAAGGAAGGCATACTGAGGGATTTTTAACGCTCTTAAAAAATCCGACGGCTTCGGCCGGGTTTGAACCCGCGATCTTGGGCATAGAAGCTCAGCATGCTACCCACTACGCCACCTTCTCCGCTCGCTATAACCCGCCCGTCAGCCCCATTTTATAACACGACTCATAATAGTGAACTTTCAGTTGTGTCGGCCATTGTGGGTGTGATTTATGGGACAAATAACATATTGCCAACCCCACGCATACGGTACTGTGTGGTGTTTGTTTTACGATGCGTTCGCTTCGTTGTGTTGCTATGTGAAGAAGGCTTTGCATACAAAAACAAACCTAACCTGGGGCTGACGGCTCACACGCCACTGCTTGTACGAGAAGTACTTTTCGGCCAGACAGAAGTCAATAGTGACTCGCGTCGCTTCGTAAGGCAAAAGTTTCTCGCTACGCATGACCTGTGTCGTGAATTCTGTGAACCATACATTGGCAACCCTCCCCCCCAGGGGCTTACATCTAGTGTGACGTGGGTTGGCGACCACGGGACCCCAGCTGAGTCCGGCATTGCTCCCATTTAAGCCGGATCCTCTCCGTCTTCTTTCCTGTCGACCTCTCTTGGTCAACTCTTGTTCTCTTCCGACCCCGGCGGTATTAGGGTATCCGAGGCCTAGGGAGTCTCTTCATTTCCCTTCTCAATTGGCCCTTGTCTCATCTTTCCTGATATCCTCCTTCTGCGAGGGGTCAGCCTTCATTTTCTTTGCATCTCCTGCCTTCTGCTCAAGGCCCTCAAGGAGGCAGGGTGTGTGTAACCCCACCACTTCTGGTGCACCCTGGATAGTGCTACATCCTCAGAGGCTCACGGCTGGTGAGGTTGGGAGTTGGTGACCCCGAGGGATTCCTGAGCTGGGTCAGTTTATTTCCCTTGTTCCACTGACTTAGGGATGGGCCCTCTCCTCTTTTCCCTTTCCCATCTGCCTTTCATGGCTCTCCTTCCTTGCAAGTCCCTCAATCCTTAGTCTTCGAGGGTTGAGGGCATTTCTTTTCTTCCTGTCCTTTATTTGCCTTATCCTTTATTTGTTTACCATTTCTTCTTCTAGTTTGTAAGTCTGTAGTTAGTATTAGTTATAGTTTTCATTCTCATCTCATCTTTCACTATCATTAGGGGCCGATAACCTAGATGTTAGGCCCCTTAAAACAACAATTATCATCATCATCTTCATTGGCAACAGTGAAATGACGTCACTGTGTGCGTCTCGGTAACAGTTGAACACACCTAATGCGCCTCTTTCAGTAGAAGTTGAGCAACTACAAGCAATAAAAATTGCTGTCGTTGATGAGCAAGAAATAATGACTAAGCCACATATTAACGTAATCTAGCACGTATTTCCTGTGCAGAAGCAAAAATGGACAGTAATTGCAATTGGTAATGACTTCCAGAATATCAAATAAGGTGTCAAAATCATGAAAAAATCATACACGAGTATTACCTAAGAGCAAGTGTAGGATTATTTTAAAGCCTTTAAATGACACAGGTTATCAGAGAGATTTCACACAAACTCAATACACGGGGCCCTCAATGAACTTGCCGGTTATAAAACTACGAGTAGATATGAGATGTGTCTTGCGAAATGAAGCAAACACTTGAGAGAGCCATTGTCTCTTATCTCCTCCTTGTTTGATCAGCCTGTTGTTCCGCAGCGCGCGATGTCTGCATCAGCCATCACGAGGTGAACTGGGAAACCATCAGGTGTTTCGAGATAGACGTTGTTTCTTGCTCTTTGTACTATAGCCCGCTGATGAGCCGGACTTGGTGCCCCTAGCGGAAGTCCCGCAACACACAGGGCACAAATGGATGGAGTATAAACCCTTGGCCGTGTATGCCATCTAGATTATTATTATTATTATTATTATTATTATTATTATTATTCAATTTCGCTAACCGGCCATCTAGAGACTACCATAAGCCTCATTTTACATTCTGGCATTTGTTCATTTTTCGCTTGATCCACATTGTCTTGATGAGCTCACTGTGTTTAGCACGACGTTCTTCTGTCCATTTCGCACCAGTCGTCCGTTTTTCGTCCCGGAAAGTCGCAACCGTCTTGATGGCTGCTCTATAATTATTTCGGTCTTGTGCTGTGCCCCTATCCACTTGTGCATATTGGAGATCACAGGCACATACAGTATTTCAAGTCCAGGCGCAAATTTGAATAGCGTGCGGCTTTTATTCTCGAAGCATTTCGAAGCTTTATGCAGGCAACTGAGATGCTAGTAACGCATGCCGCGTCAATGACACATCAATGACGTGGTCGTTACGGCATGACTGTTGGCAGTCGCTCACATCCGGGAGGCGGGGGGGGGGGTTCGAATCCCCCCGCCGGCAACCTTGAAGATGGTCTTCTGTGGTTCCCCATCTTCCTTCCAGGCAAATGTCGGGGTTGGTCCCTAACTATAGGCCACAGCCGCTACCTTCCGCCTCCTCGTCCTTACATTCCAACTTTCCTCCCCAACGGTACTTGTAGCTCACCCATTGGGTGTCCGTCTCGAAGCAGCTACAACACTGGCGAGCCGAACATGTCCTCGGACACTCCCGGCACTAAAAGCCATACGCTAAAAAAAAACAAGGCTATATTTTGATAAAATAGTTACCGAATTTAAGGAAACATGGAATGCATATCATTTTACTGGCACGGGAAATAGGAGATGAATGAACCATACCGGAAGAAAATCGGATCATCAGAAGCCGAGATATTGGCAGTTTTGTGATTGAGGATTTCTCTACTGTGACATCAGCGTGTAGCTCCGTGGAGTATAAATTGAGGGCCCGTCCAGACCTCAATAAGCACATCTTCGCAGCGCACGGTCGCTGATACTTCACATAATCACTTCTTCATAGCGCACGGTCGCTGACACTTCTCATAATCACTTCTTCATAGCGCACGGTCGCTGACACTTCACATAATCACTTCTTCATAGCGCATGGTCGCTGACACTTCACATAATCACTTCTTCATAGCGCATGGTCGCTGACACTTCACATAATCACTTCTTCATAGCGCACGGTCGCTGACACTTCGCAGATACACTTCTTCATAGCGCACGGTCGCTGACACTTAAGCACTTCTTCATAGCGCATGGTCGCTGACACTTCGCAGATACACTTCTTCATAGCGCACGGTCGCTGACACTTAAGCACTTCTTCATAGCGCACGGTCGCTGACACTTCGCAGATACACTTCTTCATAGCGCACGGTCGCTGACACTTCGCATAAGCACTTCTTCATAGCGCATGGTCGCTGACACTTCGCAGATACACTTCTTCATAGCGCACGGTCGCTGACACTTCACATAATCACTTCTTCATAGCGCATGGTCGCTGACACTTCACATAATCACTTCTTCATAGCGCATGGTCGCTGACACTTCGCAGATACACTTCTTCATAGCGCACGGTCGCTGACACTTCACATAATCACTTCTTCATAGCGCACGGTCGCTGACACTTCGCATAAGCACTTCTTCATAGCGCATGGTCGCTGACACTTCACATAATCACTTCTTCATAGCGCACGGTCGCTGACACTTCACATAATCACTTCTTCATAGCGCATGGTCGCTGACACTTCGCAGATACACTTCTTCATAGCGCACGGTCGCTGACACTTCGCATAATCACTTCTTCATAGCGCACGGTCGCTGACACTTCACATAATCACTTCTTCATAGCGCACGGTCGCTGACACTTCGCATAATCACTTCTTCATAGCGCATGGTTGCTGACACTTCGCAGATACACTTCTTCATAGCGCACGGTCGCTGACACTTCACATAATCACTTCTTCATAGCGCACGGTCGCTGACACTTCACATAATCACTTCTTCATAGCGCATGGTCGCTGACACTTCACATAATCACTTCTTCATAGCGCATGGTCGCTGACACTTCACATAATCACTTCTTCATAGCGCACGGTCGCTGACACTTCGCAGATACACTTCTTCATAGCGCACGGTCGCTGACACTTAAGCACTTCTTCATAGCGCATGGTCGCTGACACTTCGCAGATACACTTCTTCATAGCGCACGGTCGCTGACACTTAAGCACTTCTTCATAGCGCACGGTCGCTGACACTTCGCAGATACACTTCTTCATAGCGCACGGTCGCTGACACTTCGCATAAGCACTTCTTCATAGCGCATGGTCGCTGACACTTCGCAGATACACTTCTTCATAGCGCACGGTCGCTGACACTTCACATAATCACTTCTTCATAGCGCATGGTCGCTGACACTTCACATAATCACTTCTTCATAGCGCATGGTCGCTGACACTTCGCAGATACACTTCTTCATAGCGCACGGTCGCTGACACTTCACATAATCACTTCTTCATAGCGCACGGTCGCTGACACTTCGCATAAGCACTTCTTCATAGCGCATGGTCGCTGACACTTCACATAATCACTTCTTCATAGCGCACGGTCGCTGACACTTCACATAATCACTTCTTCATAGCGCATGGTCGCTGACACTTCGCAGATACACTTCTTCATAGCGCACGGTCGCTGACACTTCGCATAATCACTTCTTCATAGCGCACGGTCGCTGACACTTCACATAATCACTTCTTCATAGCGCACGGTCGCTGACACTTCGCATAATCACTTCTTCATAGCGCATGGTTGCTGACACTTCGCAGATACACTTCTTCATAGCGCACGGTCGCTGACACTTCACATAATCACTTCTTCATAGCGCACGGTCGCTGACACTTCACATAATCACTTCTTCATAGCGCATGGTCGCTGACACTTCACATAATCACTTCTTCATAGCGCATGGTCGCTGACACTTCACATAATCACTTCTTCATAGCGCACGGTCGCTGACACTTCACATAATCACTTCTTCATAGCGCATGGTCGCTGACACTTCACATAATCACTTCTTCATAGCGCACGGTCGCTGACACTTCGCATAAGCACTTCTTCATAGCGCATGGTCGCTGACACTTCACATAATCACTTCTTCATAGCGCACGGTCGCTGACACTTCGCATAATCACTTCTTCATAGCGCACGGTCGCTGACACTTCACATAATCACTTCTTCATAGCGCATGGTCGCTGACACTTCGCAGATACACTTCTTCATAGCGCACGGTCGCTGACACTTCGCATAAGCACTTCTTCATAGCGCACGGTCGCTGACACTTCACATAATCACTTCTTCATAGCGCATGGTCGCTGACACTTCACATAATCACTTCTTCATAGCGCATGGTCGCTGACACTTCACATAATCACTTCTTCATAGCGCATGGTCGCTGACACTTCACATAATCACTTCTTCATAGCGCACGGTCGCTGACACTTCACATAATCACTTCTTCATAGCGCATGGTCGCTGACACTTCACATAACCACTTCTTCATAGCGCATGGTCGCTGACACTTCACATAATCACTTCTTCATAGCGCATGGTCGCTGACACTTCACATAATCACTTCTTCATAGCGCACGGTCGCTGACACTTCACATAATCACTTCTTCATAGCGCATGGTCGCTGACACTTCACATAATCACTTCTTCATAGCGCATGGTCGCTGACACTTCACATAATCACTTCTTCATAGCGCACGGTCGCTGACACTTCGCATAAGCACTTCTTCATAGCGCACGGTCGCTGACACTTCACATAATCACTTCTTCATAGCGCATGGTCGCTGACACTTCACATAATCACTTCTTCATAGCGCACGGTCGCTGACACTTCGCATAAGCACTTCTTCATAGCGCATGGTCGCTGACACTTCACATAATCACTTCTTCATAGCGCATGGTCGCTGACACTTCACATAATCACTTCTTCATAGCGCACGGTCGCTGACACTTCACATAATCACTTCTTCATAGCGCACGGTCGCTGACACTTCACATAATCACTTCTTCATAGCGCATGGTCGCTGACACTTCACATAATCACTTCTTCATAGCGCACGGTCGCTGACACTTCACATGATCACTTCTTCATAGCGCATGGTCGCTGACACTTCACATAATCACTTCTTCATAGCGCACGGTCGCTGACACTTCACATAATCACTTCTTCATAGCGCATGGTCGCTGACACTTCACATAATCACTTCTTCATAGCGCATGGTCGCTGACACTTCACATAATCACTTCTTCATAGCGCACGGTCGCTGACACTTCGCATAAGCACTTCTTCATAGCGCACGGTCGCTGACACTTCACATAATCACTTCTTCATAGCGCATGGTCGCTGACACTTCACATAATCACTTCTTCATAGCGCACGGTCGCTGACACTTCGCATAAGCACTTCTTCATAGCGCACGGTCGCTGACACTTCACATGATCACTTCTTCATAGCGCATGGTCGCTGACACTTCACATAATCACTTCTTCATAGCGCATGGTCGCTGACACTTCACATAATCACTTCTTCATAGCGCACGGTCGCTGACACTTCGCATAAGCACTTCTTCATAGCGCATGGTCGCTGACACTTCACATAATCACTTCTTCATAGCGCACGGTCGCTGACACTTCGCATAATCACTTCTTCATAGCGCACGGTCGCTGACACTTCACATAATCACTTCTTCATAGCGCATGGTCGCTGACACTTCGCAGATACACTTCTTCATAGCGCACTGTCGCTGACACTTCGCATAAGCACTTCTTCATAGCGCACGGTCGCTGACACTTCACATAATCACTTCTTCATAGCGCATGGTCGCTGACACTTCACATAATCACTTCTTCATAGCGCATGGTCGCTGACACTTCACATAATCACTTCTTCATAGCGCATGGTCGCTGACACTTCACATAATCACTTCTTCATAGCGCACGGTCGCTGACACTTCACATAATCACTTCTTCATAGCGCATGGTCGCTGACACTTCACATAATCACTTCTTCATAGCGCATGGTCGCTGACACTTCACATAATCACTTCTTCATAGCGCATGGTCGCTGACACTTCACATAATCACTTCTTCATAGCGCACGGTCGCTGACACTTCACATAATCACTTCTTCATAGCGCATGGTCGCTGACACTTCACATAATCACTTCTTCATAGCGCATGGTCGCTGACACTTCACATAATCACTTCTTCATAGCGCACGGTCGCTGACACTTCGCATAAGCACTTCTTCATAGCGCACGGTCGCTGACACTTCACATAATCACTTCTTCATAGCGCATGGTCGCTGACACTTCACATAATCACTTCTTCATAGCGCACGGTCGCTGACACTTCGCATAAGCACTTCTTCATAGCGCATGGTCGCTGACACTTCACATAATCACTTCTTCATAGCGCATGGTCGCTGACACTTCACATAATCACTTCTTCATAGCGCACGGTCGCTGACACTTCACATAATCACTTCTTCATAGCGCACGGTCGCTGACACTTCACATAATCACTTCTTCATAGCGCATGGTCGCTGACACTTCACATAATCACTTCTTCATAGCGCACGGTCGCTGACACTTCACATGATCACTTCTTCATAGCGCATGGTCGCTGACACTTCACATAATCACTTCTTCATAGCGCACGGTCGCTGACACTTCACATAATCACTTCTTCATAGCGCATGGTCGCTGACACTTCACATAATCACTTCTTCATAGCGCATGGTCGCTGACACTTCACATAATCACTTCTTCATAGCGCACGGTCGCTGACACTTCGCATAAGCACTTCTTCATAGCGCACGGTCGCTGACACTTCACATAATCACTTCTTCATAGCGCATGGTCGCTGACACTTCACATAATCACTTCTTCATAGCGCACGGTCGCTGACACTTCGCATAAGCACTTCTTCATAGCGCACGGTCGCTGACACTTCACATGATCACTTCTTCATAGCGCATGGTCGCTGACACTTCACATAATCACTTCTTCATAGCGCATGGTCGCTGACACTTCACATAATCACTTCTTCATAGCGCATGGTCGCTGACACTTCACATAATCACTTCTTCATAGCGCACGGTCGCTGACACTTCGCATAAGCACTTCTTCATAGCGCATGGTCGCTGACACTTCACATAATCACTTCTTCATAGCGCACGGTCGCTGACACTTCGCATAATCACTTCTTCATAGCGCACGGTCGCTGACACTTCACATAATCACTTCTTCATAGCGCATGGTCGCTGACACTTCGCAGATACACTTCTTCATAGCGCACGGTCGCTGACACTTCGCATAAGCACTTCTTCATAGCGCACGGTCGCTGACACTTCACATAATCACTTCTTCATAGCGCATGGTCGCTGACACTTCACATAATCACTTCTTCATAGCGCATGGTCGCTGACACTTCACATAATCACTTCTTCATAGCGCATGGTCGCTGACACTTCACATAATCACTTCTTCATAGCGCACGGTCGCTGACACTTCACATAATCACTTCTTCATAGCGCATGGTCGCTGACACTTCACATAATCACTTCTTCATAGCGCATGGTCGCTGACACTTCACATAATCACTTCTTCATAGCGCATGGTCGCTGACACTTCACATAATCACTTCTTCATAGCGCACGGTCGCTGACACTTCACATAATCACTTCTTCATAGCGCATGGTCGCTGACACTTCACATAATCACTTCTTCATAGCGCATGGTCGCTGACACTTCACATAATCACTTCTTCATAGCGCACGGTCGCTGACACTTCGCATAAGCACTTCTTCATAGCGCACGGTCGCTGACACTTCACATAATCACTTCTTCATAGCGCATGGTCGCTGACACTTCACATAATCACTTCTTCATAGCGCACGGTCGCTGACACTTCGCATAAGCACTTCTTCATAGCGCATGGTCGCTGACACTTCACATAATCACTTCTTCATAGCGCATGGTCGCTGACACTTCACATAATCACTTCTTCATAGCGCACGGTCGCTGACACTTCACATAATCACTTCTTCATAGCGCACGGTCGCTGACACTTCACATAATCACTTCTTCATAGCGCATGGTCGCTGACACTTCACATAATCACTTCTTCATAGCGCACGGTCGCTGACACTTCACATGATCACTTCTTCATAGCGCATGGTCGCTGACACTTCACATAATCACTTCTTCATAGCGCACGGTCGCTGACACTTCACATAATCACTTCTTCATAGCGCATGGTCGCTGACACTTCACATAATCACTTCTTCATAGCGCATGGTCGCTGACACTTCACATAATCACTTCTTCATAGCGCACGGTCGCTGACACTTCGCATAAGCACTTCTTCATAGCGCACGGTCGCTGACACTTCACATAATCACTTCTTCATAGCGCATGGTCGCTGACACTTCACATAATCACTTCTTCATAGCGCACGGTCGCTGACACTTCGCATAAGCACTTCTTCATAGCGCACGGTCGCTGACACTTCACATGATCACTTCTTCATAGCGCATGGTCGCTGACACTTCACATAATCACTTCTTCATAGCGCATGGTCGCTGACACTTCACATAATCACTTCTTCATAGCGCATGGTCGCTGACACTTCGCATAATCACTTCTTCATAGCGCACGGTCGCTGACACTTCACATAATCACTTCTTCATAGCGCATGGTCGCTGACACTTCACATAATCACTTCTTCATAGCGCACGGTCGCTGACACTTCGCATAAGCACTTCTTCATAGCGCATGGTCGCTGACACTTCACATAATCACTTCTTCATAGCGCACGGTCGCTGACACTTCACATAATCACTTCTTCATAGCGCACGGTCGCTGACACTTCACATAATCACTTCTTCATAGCGCACGGTCGCTGACACTTCACATAATCACTTCTTCATAGCGCACGGTCGCTGACACTTCACATAATCACTTCTTCATAGCGCACGGTCGCTGACACTTCACATAATCACTTCTTCATAGCGCACGGTCGCTGACACTTCGCATAATCACTTCTTCATAGCGCACGGTCGCTGACACTTCACATAATCACTTCTTCATAGCGCATGGTCGCTGACACTTCACATAATCACTTCTTCATAGCGCACGGTCGCTGACACTTCACATAATCACTTCTTCATAGCGCATGGTCGCTGACACTTCACATAATCACTTCTTCATAGCGCACGGTCGCTGACACTTCACATAATCACTTCTTCATAGCGCACGGTCGCTGACACTTCACATAATCACTTCTTCATAGCGCATGGTCGCTGACACTTCACATAATCACTTCTTCATAGCGCACGGTCGCTGACACTTCACATAATCACTTCTTCATAGCGCACGGTCGCTGACACTTCACATAATCACTTCTTCATAGCGCACGGTCGCTGACACTTAAGCACTTCTTCATAGCGCATGGTCGCTGACACTTCACATAATCACTTCTTCATAGCGCACGGTCGCTGACACTTCACATAAGCACTTCTTCATAGCGCATGGTCGCTGACACTTCGCATAAGCACTTCTTCATAGCGCATGGTCGCTGACACTTCACATAATCACTTCTTCATAGCGCATGGTCGCTGACACTTCACATAATCACTTCTTCATAGCGCACGGTCGCTGACACTTCACATAATCACTTCTTCATAGCGCATGGTCGCTGACACTTCACATAATCACTTCTTCATAGCGCACGGTCGCTGACACTTCACATAATCACTTCTTCATAGCGCACGGTCGCTGACACTTCACATAATCACTTCTTCATAGCGCATGGTCGCTGACACTTCACATAATCACTTCTTCATAGCGCACGGACGCTGACACTTCGCATAAGCACTTCTTCATAGCGCACGGTCGCTGACACTTCACATAATCACTTCTTCATAGCGCATGGTCGCTGACACTTCACATAATCACTTCTTCATAGCGCACGGTCGCTGACACTTCACATAATCACTTCTTCATAGCGCATGGTCGCTGACACTTCACATAATCACTTCTTCATAGCGCATGGTCGCTGACACTTCACATAAGCTCTTCTTCGCAGCGCACGGTCGCTGATATTTCGTAATAAGCATTTCTTCATAGCGCATGGTCGCTGACACTGCGCAGATACACTTCTTCGCAGTACATGGTTACTGATACTACGCTACGGTTTGTTACTTTGTACAAATACTTTAAAATTCTCGGACCAAGTGATGATCAAAAGTGTTAGTCGTTTTTACGTTCAGTGGAACTTAGAATATTTTTCAGTGGAGCTATTTCAAGTAATAGGCATCGACATGCAGTCAACACTTAGTGAAATTCAGCTGCATCAGGACATATGGTAGACAGTCTACAAAACCACACTTAATTATTTGGAATATTTTATTTCCAATTCACCAGAGACAAGACTGTGGCTTGGTAACAGTATGAACAACCACGACATCATATCAGTACTTATCAGATACCAGTCTTGCTTGGAAAGACCACTTAGCCGACGACTGGGACCAGCTGTGTCTAACGCTGGCTGGGGAATGCATAATTCCACCCATAGGATAATTATGGCAGGAACATCAGGTCTACACCAAAGCACTACAAGATTGTAAGAGTATCGATATTGGACTGAATGTGTCACAGTTGCATCATTGTTACAACTGGTTTATCTTACCATGAATCTCAAAGATCGAGTCCCCTTAACGCAAATAGTCATAGTTATTAAAACTTTCATCACGAACATTATCAGTCAAGAATATTTCGAGGCAACGAAGGAACTAGCAGCTATGTCTTGCTAGATTAACCACGGGTACAATAGAGGCCGATACGAGGATTTAGGTACGGGGCCAAATGGGACGAAGAATGGGACAATCTGGATCTAGCCAGATTTACATCGTCAACATCTACAAGAATGTAAGCTACATTTGAATTATTCTTATGCTTAGTTATTTGGAATTCTCCATTTCTACAGAACTATCAACACAACTTTTCTTTTGTAATTTGCTGTCGCAAATTAGACTACGAGGCATTGGAGGCCTAGGTCTGGACATTTTCTATGTTCAGATACCTTGATTCGTTGATTTGAATCTATGGACAGCATCATGAGTATCTAGTTTGATTTTTCATTTTTCTAATCACGGTCATCAGCCGTAGGATCTGTTGATCTTAATATTTATTTAGTTTGCGGAATGGATATTTTCCTATTTAAGAATTCGAGCTTGATTGTTCTCGAGCTAATTCCAGTTTGGAAGTGAATAAAAATATACACACATCAAAAAAAGTTTTGCATCACCTCGGTTCCCAGATCTCCGGCATATAGACGTTGACTGTGTATATTGTATCCAAGATACAGTCCCTTTGACTGTTCATAGATGTCACTAAAACTGCTCAAAGATGTAAACAACCATGCATGAGCAGGGCCTATTAGACGGAGGGGGTACGACAGCCGATCAGTTCCAGTCATTCCACCAGGACGAAGGTACGCTGCTCATGTTGTCTGTAGTTCTACCATGCCTAGAAGGTCAATACCGCAGTTCGATCGCGTCCGCATTGTTACTTTGTGTCAAGAAGGGCTCTCAACAAGGGAAGTTTTCAGGCGTCTCAGAGTGAACCAAAGCGATGTTGTTCGGACACGGAGGAGGTACAGAGATACAGGAACTGTCGATGACAGGCCTCGCTCAGGCCGCCCAAGGGCTACTACTGTAGTGGATGACCGCTACTTACGGATTGCCGCTCGGAGGAACCCTGACAGCAATGCCACCATGTTGAATAATGCGTTTCGTTCAGCCACAGGACGTCGTGTTTCAACTCAAACTGTGCGCAATAGGCTGCATGATGCGCAACTTCACTCCCGACGTCCATGGCGAGGTCCAGCTTTGCAACCCCGACACCATGCAGCGCGGTACAGATGGGCCCAACAACATGCTGAATGGACCCCACGGAATTGGCATCACGTTCTCTTCACCGATGAGTGTCGCATATGCCTTCAACCAGACAATCGTCGGAGACGTGTTTGGAGGCACCCTGGTCAGGCTGAACGTCTTAGACACACTGTCCAGCGAGTGCAGCAAGGTGGTGGTTCCCTGATGTTTTGGGGTGGCATTATGTGGGGCCGACGTACGCCACTGGTGGTCATGGAAGGCTCCGAAACGGCTTTACGATACCTGAATGACATCCTCCGACCCATAGTGCAACCATATCGGCAGAATATTGGAGAGGCATTTGTCTTCATGGACGACAATTCTCGACCTCATCGTGCACATCTTGTGAATGCGTTCCTTCAAGATAACGACATCGCTCGACTACAGTGGCCAGCATGTTCGCCAGACATGAACCCTATCGAACATGCCTGGGATATGTTGAAAAGGGCTGTTTATGGACGTCTTGACCCACCAACCACTCTGAGAGATTTACGCCGAATTGTCGTTGAGGAGTGGGACAATTTGGACCAACAGTGTCTTGATGAACTTGTGGATAGTATGCCACGACGAATACAGGCATGCATCAATGCAAGAGGACGTGCTACTGGGTATTAGAGGTAGTGGTGTGTACTGCAATCTGGACCACAAATGCTGAAAGTCTAGCTGTATGATGGTACAACATGCAATGTGTGGGTCTCATGAGCAATAAAACGAGCTGAAATGTTGTTTGTGTTGATCTCTATTCCCTTTGTATTTAAAGGTTCCGGAACTCTTGGAACCGAGGTGATGCAAAACTCTTTTTGATGTGTGTAATAATAACAATTTATTAATAATGATAATAATTTTCATTTTTTGAAAAATAAATAATAATTTGATGACTTCTCTAATCATGTCGTGTCATGTGGATTATCAGTTTGATATTTGGAACAGTTTAGCCACTTCGGATCGTTTCTTTTTTCGAAGGTTAGTAGTTAGACGCACGCCCACATTCTGAAGTAACAGAATAATGTTTGACGCATCTGAAAGCTGCGTTATAAAATCAAATCTTGTGGAGACACGGAAGGTTATTGAAATGGGAAATAATACACGCGCTCCCGCCTAACATATGAATTAGCACGGGAACCCTTCCTCGTCGAAGAAATAAGAACAAAATTACAGCTTCCATCAACAAAGAATGCTGAAGCGCACCTAGCAGAGAGAAGAGATAAGAGAAAAGGCATTCCGCTAGAATTTTACAGCACGGATGCCATGATCAACCGGAACTGGACCAGCGCCAATCAGAAACTAAGACATGTGGTGATAAAGTTAGCAGTGCATGGGTACCACCATAAAATATGTAAAAACATGTCCTACCACGCCCCAAATGAACTCTGCGTGTGCTCGTTATGTGACCAGTTCTGTGACACATATCACATCACACGATGTAAAAATAACCAGAAATCACTCTGTGATTATAGCAAGGACTAACATTTAAAATGAACAAAGCATTATACAGTGTTGCTCTATTTCACAAATAACATTCAATTCACAATATAATGACTGGTCATGAATGAATGCTTTAATGCACACATTCCTGATTGATTACTGGATCATGATGTTTTTCACATCAATTAACTCTTTATAGCATGTTTGTTTCACTAGTGTAAATCTATGTTATGCACATTCGTGCGCTTTTCTGTTAATAATAATATGCTTGTATAAATTAGGGTTTTATTGAATTATATAAATAGTAAATTATTTGGGTAACGTCGTCATATGACAAATTTTTGACCATGAGTAGACACGATTTAAAGATACCTATAATTAATGTGATGGTGAAATTTGTAGTAAACGTATTGGAGGAGCTTACTAGCTTCCTAGTTTTCCAGTTGGATAATAACCGATGGCTTGATTAAAATAATAATGTGTGATATGAATAATAATATGTGAAAAAATATTGTGTGCTATAAAAGATGAAATTTGTCATTCCAATTGTGCAATTAAGTCGCATGAATGAATATGTTGTTACGTGAAGCATCTACCATAGTGATGGTTAGATGGCTTATATAAAATATGCTGATAAAAATATGGAAGTAAAAAAAGATATAATTACGAGTCACACTCTCGTCGAAATGGATGACCCAATGGTTATTCCATGCAACCATCACGGTTATATTTCACATTTGATTTTCTCCTGTTCTACATATTTTTCCCAGTACTTGTCAACCCAAGTTTATTACAGATAAACCTTTAGTTTTGACGTTGCCTTGCCGTTAGTCAAATACAATGTGATCAGGTAATTGTTGACACATTAGTGGAATGGGCCGGTGCTAAAGATTATATAGTCATTGTTATTTAATGAACAGCCACTACCATCTCAAGGATATTTGTGATCCTATTGAAGTTCCAAATCTTATAAAAGCATAAATTTTGTAGAAGTTAATATTTTCATATTCAGATGAATAATAATTTTAGTATTTGTTACTATTTTGATGAAAATTATCAGAAGGATCTTTTCAATAATTTGAAAGCTTATGTTTGAATAATTAATGTTTTGTAATTTAATTGGCATTTGGATATGTTTTTGGTTAATGATTCGATCCATGAATATAGAATTTGGTGAATCATGTATTTTCGGATCGAGAACAGATGATGTAATTTTTTTTATTTTTTTTTAACATAATCGAAGTTCTTCGAATCCATGCTCATCATGTTTAAACAATTGTTAGTTAATTGATACTGAGATGTCCTACAAATCTTATTTTTGTGATTACTCACTGCTATGATATTTAATGTACCGATTTTGAATGTAAATGTTGATTCTTGGAATGTGATAGATTTTCATTTAAACAAATGAACATATAAACAAAAGTAAGTTTTGACAAACAAGTGAATTAGTTAAAATATGATTTCTTTCAACAAGTGAATACTCGTCAAGTAGGATTCAGGCTGGACGATTGAATTGACCCTGAATAACCTATAGTTGTATATAAAATATTTGGACAATGCCAACAGGACTGATATTCTGGCATTTGTTCAAATTAAACAGTGTTTCATGTGTTGATAATTCTGTCTTGTATATAATGTGTGTGAAACTGTTTCATGCATCCACAATGCTATTTCTGCATTCTTTGAGATTCAATTTTAAATATAAATAAAATGAGATTCTTTTAGAAATTGTGGTATTTTCAAATCTCCCTTCTATCCTTATTGCTGCATCGAGCCGAACATCAGTAACGCATTTTAGATCTTGTTTGTTGTTGTAATTTTCACCCACATGGCACCCTGAGATGTTTTGATTCTCGTGCTGACTGGTTTTTGGTAAAATGCATATGTGGTCGTTGGACTTCGGTCTAAACGGGCACAGTGCATCTTCTGCTCGTATCCCCATTTCTGTAAAAGGTACGATTTGGATCTTCGCCGCCAAGGCGGCGCGCTGCCATGACGGCGGAAGCTCACTACCGCTCCACGTGTATTTAGATGGGATACATTTCGAACACCGCCCGTGCAGCGCCGCATGGGTAGCGTGGTCGCCCAGCCGCGCCAGGACCGAACTGGCTGCTCTGCGGCGCCGCCTGTTGGCAACGAAATTATTCAAAGCCCGGAAATGAGCATAAAACATCGATCCAAAATGGCGTTTCATAAAAGTCCGCTAGATGTCTCGACTTGTCGCTAATTTTTCCGTACCAATTATTGGAAAATAATTGTATCTTTTGCCATTTTTAAGGCGGAAAAAAAATATTCAAATAATACGGCATCTAAAGAACATTTAAATGGCATTTCAAACAATTTTAGACCAATTTTATGTAACGGAAATATGTCCTTAAGCTAAATTACGTATGGATTGGAGTGACCCGGTTAGGCCTAAATAAAAATAAAAACGTTAAAATGTTTGGGAGCCAATATTTTCATACCTTATCGCCATACCACTAGGTGCGCTGCAGTAGATTGTTGTTGCCATGCTTTATCTTGCGTCGATTAACTTAATTCTATTATAATATTGATGTCCTGTGGCGTACATTTCCCAGCCGCGTGCCCTTGTATCAACAATGTCGTCTTTAAAGGAAGATGATGAAAAACTCGTGGAGTTTGTATCCAAATACCCAGTTTTGTATGATGAAAAAGTGGCAGGTTATAGAGACGGTGTAAGGCATGAAAACATTTGGGTCTGCAGTATTGTCTAAATAGATCTTCGTCCCTTTTCAGATGTCTTTCGATCAATATTTTAAAGCACCCCTCGCTCTCTCGGGTTTTGTAGATCTCTTTCGTGACTTTCCTTTTTCGCACCAATAGGGCTAGAATCAAGTTGCCATCGTCTTCTTCCAATAATCTTCTAATTCCCGTTTTGGTAGCGGCACTACACATGATGATCGTACCTTTATTAAATTACCTCAATGTAAACGGCCTACTGAACCTTTGCCGCGCTGCCCAGGCAGCGAGGAACGAAAACACCACAATTGCCCAAGCAGCGGCGAGGATCCAAATCGTACCTTAAGATCTTTCTGGACGTTAACGTACCATGGCATTGTCGGTTTTGGTACCGAGTCAAAGATACTGGAGATACAGTGAGTCCGGGAATGTTCTCCGCATCACCTATATGCGTCTGCGAGAGCTAGCTACAGCAGTTACGTTGGTAGCACGGCTGCCGCTTGCATCGTAACAAATAAACAGTAAACTTTGTTCTCACCACAGCCATTCATAACAAATGCTGGAACCATTCACAGTACATCACTCTTTTTCCGCAATCAGTTTGTTTTAATTCATGAACCACGGTAACTTAATAAGGGAACAACTGAAGCTTGTCTCTTACAGCTTTATGTGCTGTCGACTTAGAGATTCCTGTTTGTTGAGCTAATTTTCGTGTTGATTTACTTGGGCTTCGCAGCATTATATCGGAGATTTCATCAAGTTTTTCGTCCGTTAAAAGCGTAGGCCTGCCTATTCCCGGTACATCGTGAACTGAGCCAGTCACACGAAAGTTACTTACCAAATCCCGAACGGTATCACGGTTTGGACACTTTGAATTAGAAAACCGAGCCTGAAATCTTAATTTTACATTTTCTGTAAACCGATCGCCTTCGCGAAAAACGTATTCCACCAAAAAAAAACTCTCTTCAGTAGTAAACATTACCGCCTGTAGACTGTTGCACTCTTCCAATAATCTATCTGACCGCTCGCTAACTGTAATACACACTGAAGACATACAGGCTCGCTCGCTTATCGCAATACACACTGACAGCCCACACGCGGGATTCCCCTCTCAAGGGCACAGTACAGCCAACTAAACTTATGACTCAACCTCTCACAGCCGCACGTACCCACTGCGGAGAACATTCTCGGACGTTTCGTCCATCGGAAGTCGATCATCCGTCGTATTATTAACATTAGAGTTTCAATGAACAGTAAATTATTCACACTGAGATGGTATATTGGCTCTCACGGCCGGTGAATTAAAACTCAGCAATTCTTCTAGGTTTGTGCCGTGTCTTGTGTGGGGTTTCGCCTAGGACACCAAGCTGGCTCATCGGCGGGCTCTTAGTGTCCCCACCCGGACCCCCACCGCAGTACTGCACTCCTCGACTGCGAGAACCAAAAGCTCAAGCAGCCATAACCTCCCTATGAAGGCTTCCAAAAAGATGGTATATTGGCTTTCACGGCCGGTGAATTAAAACTCAGCAATTCTTCTATGTTTGTGCCGTGTCTTATTCACATTGACATTCTCGATTCGTTTTTGCCCAGGCCGGATGAGAGGGAAGGGCAAATGAGGGTGTGGCCCTTGGGTCCGAGGTGGTAGAAGAGCTCAGATGTTTAGAGGGGCCTGGTCAGAGGAAAGGAGGAGGAAACTCATTGAAAGGAAAATCAATTGTTTCCTGTGGTCAGTGAAATATAAATGTAAACTTGATGCTAGCCTGCTAATGCCACGGGGCGAATAACGATGACGGGTCCCGGGAGTTGTAGTCCACGGGCCCTAAGTCTCACTCTAGGGCCCCCTGGTGCTTCGCCAATCCATAGAATTAACATCTAAAGAAAACATTGAATAGTGCTCGAAGATTTCTCTGAATTCTACATAAGCACTAATTTGGTGTTCTTTGTTCTAACGAAGTAGAATAAGTCACTGTACAACTCTTCAGGCATTGTTATGATTCCGTGACTCATTGTATCACAACAGTGCGCTGTATTGTGCAAACAGTTAGTCATGTCCCCCGCTAACTGCGGTGCGAAGTATTACCAAGGCCCATATGAATCACGGGCGGTTCCTCACTAAAGGTTGACGATGGTATTGTTGTTGTATTATATTTGACATTCATTGTTGCCAATATTAACATTATCATCATTCCACAGCGGCTTCGGTGATGTAGTTGGTAGCATGCTGAGCTTCTATGCACATAATCGCGGGTTCAAACCCGGGCGAAATCACCGGATTATTTTAAGAGCGTTAAAAATCCCTCAGTATGCTTTCCTTCGGAGGGAAAGTAAAGCCGATGGGCCCAAGTCATAGATTTATGGCATGTAAAAGAATCTTCCACTAACTACACTTGCGTGCAGCTAAATATGTGTGTTAACGCTCTGTTAAGTTACAACGTTCGCCACCAGGTGGCAGTTTTGGTGGCATCTAGTAGCCAAGTTCTCGGCTAGGTGTCGTTGACGGTAGCATTTGGTTGCAAAAGTAGAAACTACTTGAAATTGATCGTCTGCAGTCCTTAGCAACTAATACTGCCTTCACAATCAACACCGGTTATCAGAGAGATTCCACACACACCCAAAGTACACGGGGCTACTTGACCGCCTTGTCGCAGCCCCTAAACTGTGGAACCAACCATCAACATTCCATACAGCACAACAAGTTTTAATAAATAGTTCAAGCATTAGTATAAAAAGACATGAATAAAACAAAGTCTGCCCAATTTCTTATTGACAAATCTTAGCCTATAATCCCTCCCTATATTATTCTGCTAAGATCCCATTCCAGTTTTGTACCGAAAATAAGGTCCCATTAACACCAACCTACACATATGGGGTACCTACAGGTTCAGCCTAACGCTCCCACTTACTCTTTAAATGCCTCACAATTAAATAAATACCTTAAAAGATGTATATTTACAATGGAATAATGGAAGAATGCAACACGGTAACCATGGTAACAGAATCTCACAGTTCCATCTATTTCTGTAAGACGTAATGCAATTCAAATTATTACATTACTGTGAACGTTTCCAGACGGTTATACTGTAAGGTTATCACTGAACCAAATTAAGCTGTAAAATTCATCAATACAAACAGTATAATGCGTTTAAGGGGGTCAAGGGGCACTCTAGAATTTTTTCACGTGTGAGTGTGGTACGAAAGGTCTTTTTCGCCCGACTATGAAGGATCTTCGTAAACCACATTTAAAGGCCCTTAAATTAACAGTGTCTGTGATATTCCCAGAAAACTAACTTCACTCTGATGTACCTATGAAGGAATGACAATCCCCTAACCACTGCACCAGTAGCTGAATTGATAAAGTCTGATTATTCATACCAAGGATAAATCAGTCATAGCATTCATGATTGAGATTTTGCTAAGTGTACTCTTTACAACTAGAATATTCGCGGGCGAAGCCGCGACGGGTAATGCTAGTTGAGAATTAAAACCTTAAGTTAATAGAAACGTACTTTTAATTAGATCAGATCTCAGATAAACCAAGTTCAGTAGGAAGTCTTACACTGAACATTTTCTAAATAAAGGTTGTTATCAAAAATATATCTAAAAATACTACAAGTCTAAAAGCTAAACAAGTAGTTCCGTGAAGAACTATACAGCCTATTTTCATATATCCTACTCATGTTAATTGCCTCTATCAATAAACAAAATTTCAGTTTGATTGCTGTAATAGATTCGTAGATATTGAGAACTGTCTAAATATTTCAGATGGTCGGCTTGTTGGATTTTATATATGTAGGTCTTAGAGTTATGTACTACTAGCGGACCCGTGAGAGAAATAGGTTTATAATGAGAGACGTTTTATTTCAACCAAATGATTATAGAACACTATTTACATTTCAGTTAGAATTTAAGCTCTACGTTCTCTAACTTCAGAAGGCAATCACTGAAAATTGGATCATCATAACACCGGTTTTTCGATATTTATGAAATTATACGATTTGAGTACCCAATCCATTGATTTACTAATTCTGAATACCATGGGAAATGATAGTAGATAGAAGAAAAACCTGTAAAAGAATTAATGTTTAATAGTTCTAAGGTTTTAGACGCCGTAACACTCGCCGGTTTTATGATTTAGAGTAGGGCCTACTCAATCCATTGATTTACTGTTTCTGAAATCCATGCTAAATGATAGAAGAAAAACTGTAAGAGAATTAACGTTCAATAGCACACTTCTTACAAAAATTGATAGGCCTATTTATGAAATTAGAATGCAATTCATCACTGCTAATTTATGAGGCCTATATGATGATGATGATGATGATGATAGTCTTCAGGTTTTAGACGACAACTCATATTATAGCACGATACAGCAACAGTATTTGCAAAAAGCACACTTCTTACAAAAATCGATATTAATGGAATTAGAATGCAGAAGAAAAACCTGTATCGCGGCATATTAACAAACCTGAAATTTAATAAATCCATTGTTTAGACGGATGAGCTTAAATGCCTTAAATCATGTGTGTGCTGAGTCCATTGATTGAAAGCTTAGCAGTGACACTCGCCGGTTATACGATTTGAGTACCCAATCCAATGATTTAGCCGACTGATTCTGAAAACCATGGGAAAGGATAGAAGATAACGTGTAAAAGAATTAACTTAATGTTTAGACAACGTAACACTCGCCGGTTATACGATTTGAGTACTCAATCCATTGATTTACTGTTCCTGAAAACCATTCGAAATGATCGATATTTATAAAATTAGAATGCAGAAGAAAACCCTGTAAAATAATTAACGTTTAATAGTTTTAAGGGTTTAGACGACAAGTCATAATTGCAGCTTGTTAGAGCATCAGTATTTGCAAATGCACACTTCTTACAAAAAGTGATATTTATGAAATTACAGTAGAATGCAATTCGTCACTGCTAATTTATGAAATTATACGATTTGAGTACACATTCCTTTGATTACTGTTCCTGAAAGCCATGCAAAATGACAAAGGAAAGACCTCAGAATATTAAAATTACATGAAACAGGCGTCACAGCGGCCAAAATGTGAAGTGGACACCAATGGAGCGTATCTCCCTGCAGCAACAGTAACTGAAAATCGCACACTTCGTACAGATTTTTAAAAGTCATTCTTTAAAGAAATTATAGATTTTTATGAAATTAGAGTGCAATGCGTCACTGGTAATGTATATTCTCTTTCATTTGAATCCTCATTTTTCACGATCGGTCGCTTGTGAGCGCCGCAGGAGGGATCTATACTACTGAAATAATATATATGATGATTACATGAAGATGATTGTGTACGCGTGGTATTCAAACTTCAATCGCATGATTAGGATACAAGAAGTAAGAACGATATTTTAAAATTTTGCACAGCTGCCATCTTGTGGTTTTCAATACAATTGAAGTAAATTTTATGCTAGTGGATTATAATTTGTATATGCATTTAACGTACCACGTTTCACTGCACTCGGATGGTTAAATCGCGAGAAACGTCCATTTGTATACATCGTGTCGCCGCAACGTTGGATTTGTGCTCACCGGGTTATTGGAAGTCCTATAGGTGAACTTACTTATGTACAAATTTCAGTTTGATTGCTGTAAAAGATTTTCGTAGTTATTGAGAACCGTCTAAATATTTCGGATGGCCGCCATATTGGATTGGAATATGTATAAGCCACTGATCTCTATACAGGGATCGCTGATGGCAGGTCTCCACTGCACGAGAAAGTACGTCAGGTTGAGCGTGCGGTCCGCCATGTTGGTCTACCCATTTTCAAGCTCTTCTTATGGGGAAGCAATGATAATCTAGTCAGTTTTAAATCGTAATTAATGGTGCTTTGGAACAAATAAAAATATAGAGATATATTCACTCATAGCATAAGGGCATTGGGATCACGGACACGTCATTCCGAGGTCAGTAAATCTCCGGAATATCAATAAAAATGAATGTATAATAACGGCTGACAAATATCAACTTAGGTGCTGAGCACCGGTACACGCAATAAGCGATTAGTAACGAGTCAAAAACAATTTCTAGAAACATTCTTGTAAATTGTATATACGGTATACATGTATATATGCCACGAAATTATGCATTCTTCAAATGATGTAGGCTACCTATAAACGTAGCTCACTACACAGGCCTAGATTCGACATATCGTAATCGGTCCTTGGTAATGAATTCCTGTTTCCATGAAATAACCAACACTTCCCCCAAGTAATCCGAGCACTCTACAACAAATACTACAGCTTTTAATCACGCTAGCAGCACAATAAACTTAATAATAACGGGAAGTAGATCAAAGCCAAAAATGCACTTTAAGCCTAACCAATTTCACGCCTCAGCTCCACATAAAACTTAACACAACTAAAAACCTACTCAAAATATACTCTCCCCACCGTTTTACAACTATTAAGCGAACTATTCGCACCCAGAACCGAAAAACCCTGAAATGGGATCAAATTTAAACACGCAATAGCCTAGCCCGATCACGTCTGCTTCAGCACCACCGCATATGTATACTTAACTTCACAATAACTTCAAAATTACGGCTAAGCGACCTATATGCCTGAGAAGTAAAGGTATTACCGGCTTGCCTGGGATGATGGGTCACCAAACCGGTACTTAAAACTAAGATTTTACGCTTTAAATAACCAAATTCAGCCCATTTTACAACTACAAGAAACACAAAATATTTACTGCCAGTATAAATACATGTATAACATCAAACTACCAGTAACCAATCACAGAGCAGGATTCGCAATATTGCACCATGCGCTCGCTGCCATCTTACTATACCTGTCATCGTCTATTCGGCTTACTGCTGCCGTAGCTACCAGCCATCCATGTATTGAACCCGAGGTGGTCATGCTGACTGGTCTCGAACGTGGATCTCGGAGATAAGTTGAGCTCTGAATGAAGGTTCCACCAGGGAACGAACCCGAGATCTGTGGAGGGTATTTCATTCTAAGAACCCCTAGAAGAAATTATATATTTAATTACTGGTGTGATATCAGTTGTTACTGACATTATTTAGTGAAATAATGCAGGAAAATAGTGGAAGATAGCATTATTTGGACTACATGAAGTAAGCTATGCTGTACTTGAAACACAGGAGTTTCAAAGCTTGACGTTTAGCAAATAGCCCCAGAATTGTAGGAGGAGGCCCGTGGCGCCACGTCAATCTTACTGACCCAGATAAGTCGTCTGCAAGGGGTCGGGAGGTTAAATAATGACCAGGTTATTCCCCGTTTGAGAATAGACTTGAGAATGGAACGGGAAGATCCCAAGGAAAATCATTGATTACTCATGATTGGAGCAATGCAATGACATGAGAGTTGCGCACAGGTGAATCTTTAGCCAGGAGGCTAATTTTAGAGCCATAAAACGGCGAAATCAAGGCTTGTTTAATGCAGTGCGTAATGTTACAGGACTATGGGTGTTCGCGGATGGACTTGAGGATGTTGCCAGGGATTCCCAGTGAAGTAGCGTCCCCAAGCCATGGATAAGATAATTAATATAAATTAAGTGGCCGATCGATCCTCGAACACACATACATTTTTGTGACCAGCGAAGAAAAAGGAACAATATGGATATTATTCCAAGTTCAGAATCACCCTAGGAGAGGAGCTGATTTATCGCGGGAATTCTTGCCCTACTTTCTGTGTGAAACAGATATAAGAGGGTGGACCCAGTCGAAGGGGACAGTTTTTACAGTTGACCGCAGTTACAGTTCGTGACAGTTTGAGACCCAGTCGGAGGGAGAGTTGTTTTGAAGCAGTCGCAGTTGAAAGCTACGGAGCGCCCAGGCGCATACAAAGACTTAAACATGTCACTGGTAATCAGTGTTAGCTGTGCAATGTAACACACATGTGAGAATATATTCATTTATGGTCATGAACTAAGAATGAAGTCGGTAATTAACAAACTTGATTATGCGTAATGCATATTACCGAAGTTAGGAGAGGATGCTCGGACTTCAATGTGGGAAGCCGTGCAGTAAGACTGTTATATAATGTTTATTAAGTGCCGTGTGATATACTAGGCAGGACTGTGAAAAGTAATAATTCATGTAAATACAATGTATAATGTTGAGCGCAGTAAACTATAGTGATTGGTTATACATATTTGGAGTATACCAGTAAGTAGCGTTCATGACGAGATGAAAGCATATCGCTGCAATAGTAGGAAGATTATCAAGGGATGATCGAAAAACTGTTGGTGAATCCGTGAGCAGATGATCGGGAGATTCAATCAGGAAGGGGTAGGACCGAAGGAAGGGCCATCAGCACCTGTACTTTCGATACATGCTAGGGAATGTCAACCAATCAGGAATTAAAGTGAAACGTGTGTTTGTGCACCGATGTTATGTAAATATCTCTTAAAGTCATAATATAACCAGTGTTATATAGTGTTATGTGTTTCGGAAGCATTAGCTTCATTATAAAAATGGAAAAGTGTCATGTGTTTCGGAAGCATTAGCTTCATTATAAAAATGGAAAAGTGTCGTGTGTTTATGAATCAGATGTCATATAATATGTGTATTAGCAAGATGGCAATGTGTCACTAAGTAAGCCGATGGCAGGTGACACTGGAATATGGTGGTTGGGGCCACCTGGATAAAGCCGACGTAAGTACCCCACAAATCATGTTACTATAGAGGGATAGTCACTGCATGTAATGTGATTTCGGAAGTATAAAATATGCCAGTAAGAATCAATATTAGGAGGCATATCCTCATATGTTTATTGTTTGATTTCAGTAAAGTTAAGATGTTGTATACATCAGAGAGTGGATTAATCTTTACCACTATTAATGCTACTAAATAAAATGGCAATTCAGTTATGTGAAACTTAACATGACGAACGCAAATGTTCGGTCATTGAAGCAGTTACGTTGTGTCGGAAGGATAGTTTATGTCAGTAATAATAATAATAATAATAATTATAATAATGATATACGGTATAATTGAATACATCAGGATGAAAGGTTTTAAGCAAGAAATATTTACGCTAATTGGATTGTTTATCTAGCCAAGCAGTAGATTACATTAAAGGGGAGAGAAAAGAGTTAATATTAAATAGATAGTATTAATGGGAATATAATTATGCACGGAAATGTTGGAGCTTGACAGTGAATTGAATTTGTGGCTTGATTAAGCATTGTAGAGTACAGTTAAAGTTCTCTTTATTATAAGGCGAGATCATGGACAGGTAAGAGGCCAGGTGATCTAATCGACGTGTGAAATCTCGTACAGCATGAGCGTACAGAGATATTAATTTATGCCGGAGCGTATTTAGTGTGTAACCCTATCTCCGATGTTGGATATAAAATGTTCCGGGTCCGAATCCCGTGGTAAGCGCGGGGAGAACATTGGACACCTCGACGCTATACCTGATTCCCCGAGAACTTAATGTTGAGTGATTCAGCTCGTTGAAGCGAATCATTGGCGGCAGCTGTTGACTGACCGTAATATTTTATTTGAGATACCGGCTAACCACTAGACCTGTGTTCTATGAATCTCGTGCCTTCATATTGTGATACGGACCTGTTGAGGCCGTTATTAATGTCCTAAGGATAGGATTAAATATTCAAGCTCACCCAGAACCATTGCATAATATTCAGTTCAGATCATATGGGATCACGTGGATCATTGTGACCACAATGTTATATTCAAAGTTGTAATACTGCTTGGGAGATAAAAGTCCAGGAAACGGGGAGACAAAGGGGCGGTTTACAGCCGTGAACGACCCTACCCTGTCCATTGTATGCAGGCAGTCCAAGGGGCTGGGGTTGCTAGACTAGCTGTGAAGGTTCGCGTTCTTGAGCGGACAGATTTAAGACCTTGCTTGTCAATGAAAGGAAGAATTGTTATAATGTGTAATAAATGTGTGTGGTTTAGAAACACATTGCTAATCATAGATTTCCCTGATGATATAAACATTTAGCAATCTAACGAATGGTTGGATGTTGTATTTGATACTGTCACTGACACCTAGTTAATGAAGTTGGTTACTCGTTGCCACAGACTACGCTCGTAAGGGTAGCGTAATAGTACACTATCCGACACAACGATAACAGAAATTATTTAATGAAATCACAATGACATGCAGTGTAACTATAAAAAGAAGGGAGTGGAGGGGGTAGACTTACGTAATTGTGGTGTTGCAAGTAGATGTAGTGCAAACCATGAGTTGGCTAATGCATGAAAGCATTTGGTGGGAGAGAGAGATGTAACACAGATAGTACACATGATGTAAATTAAGATGTATTGTAGGATACAAGTAAATTTGTGAATATAAAGAAGTCACATTAGATGACATGAATGTAATAGTTCAGTTTTGTGAAGCATTACATGTGCATCAGAGCATCTGAGTAAAGTTTAAAGTCCACATAATGGTAAAAGATTGAATAGTGATATGGATTTAATTTATTCAACTATGTGAATAATTAATGGATTGTGGGAGTAACTTTGTTTGTTTATGTATTGTTTATGGGATTTGTGTTCTCATTATTTGTTTGAAGCCATGAGTTTTACTGAATTAAAGTCTTTAGAGTAGAGTTGTGCTTTATCATTGTAGAGTTGATACCTTTTAGCCTCAAAATCCAAAATATGCAACTGCTCAATGGGAGAACGGTACACGCCTGAGTCCTGATGCTAGCTGGAGGAAGAAGCATATTTTCCATCGAGATTACTCACATGGGTACAGTATAGAGATCAGTGGTATAAGTCATAGAGTTATGTACCATTAAAGGACAATTGTTGCGTAAGATCATTACTCAAACTTTCACTTCGATCGCATGATTAATGCACAAAATATAAAAACTTAATATTAAAATTGCACACAGCCACCATCTTGAAATTATGTGAACAATAGAACTAAATTAGATGGCAGTGCATTACAATGTATATGAACATTTGATGTACCAAGTTTTATTGCGTATGGATGGTTAAATCGCGAGCAAAGTCTATTTAAAAATCTCAACTTCGCTTGGCCGCCATGTTGGTTATGTATTTACCAGGACATTGAAAGTCTCATAGGTGAACTTCTAGTAGTGCCCTTTATCACCTTACAAAATTTCCCGGTGATATCGGTAAGTTTCGGATATTGAATACTGGTGAAATATATCGCACAGCCGCCATGTTGGATTGGTGAGACGTAATAAAATTCGAAGGGCACGGTCAGGGTCGGCCGAAATGGTGCTATTACCTCAACGAGTTTCATTGAGATCGCTACATCCGTTTAGAAGTTATTTGGGGGCACACACAAGCGCACAAAAGGTGATCTCATAAGCCGATTTCCTCATAAATGAAAATAGGCGAAAAATCACATCTGCTGCAAGTACTGTACATATTAAAGATTAAAGACAAAACTCTTGAAAAATTCTTACACCAACAGAGGGTGATATTAATCCAAACATTTCTAAGCATGGCTTTATAATATTCACATTTTCAACTTCAACCTGTTTTTTTTTTCTTTTTTTTTCTTTTTCCAAACGTTACCCTGCACTACGCCTGCCGCCTTGCCGGCTATGCAGCCAAACATACTGCTGTGTATCTACCGGCCATCCTTAAAGGGGCCAGGTAGGTTCATGTGCCATATGACCTTGAAATTACAACAACTTTCAATCAACTTGTTATGTAGTCTTTTATAGAGTGTCATTATTAGAAGCATCGCCTGTGACTCTGAAGAACGGCGCGGCGCGCCACGAACTGCACACACTACCCAGCGCTGTAGACTTGGATATAGCGAACTTATAATCTTAATGGCAGCACAAACAGATTATTAGCCTACTTTTCACATTTTGCAAAAATGAGGAAAAAGTAGACTTATGAGATCGATCCGGGAAAATGTGTGTCAGTCTGTCTGTCCTTCAGTCGGTCTGTCGGTCTGTCTGTCTGTCCTTCTGTCTGTCTGTCTGGCTGGCTGGCTGTGTGTCTGTTCCCCCCCCCTATCAACTCCTAAACGGCTGAAGCGATCGAAACCAAAAATTTAGTACGAGTAAAGATGCATACCGGAATATTTCAAACCCATATTTGAAAATGATGTCGGTACTACCAACTGCTGAAAAAGCGCACTAGAAATTTGAGCTCCATGTTGGATATCTTCAAAGGTATACATGGGAGCTATTCCAAAATTGGCACACATCTAGATAATACTATTTCAGTTTAATTTCCAGGAGGGCATACATGGCAGTGTTGCCAAAATAATTTTAAGACTTCCGATAAGTCCAATGTTTAATAGCATATGACTTCGACACTAACAATTTGAGTTCAATATGTAATCTGTGTACATAAACAGATATGACTGAGCGTAGTCTTAAGAGCCACCAGGGCTGCCAACTGTTGACAATTGATCTCTCTCTTTTTTTTTTATCCAAATACCAATATATCAGAAAGTATTTAAGCCGACAGCTTTAAACTATGCACAGGTATAGTATCTGACATTTTAGATTGATTTGGAGTAACTTATTTACGTCAGTTCTACCAACATGATTCTAAGCCAGCTGATAGGACCAATTTTTAAATACATGTAACTTCTATACTAACAGTTGGATTTCATACAAATTTCGTATGTGCTATGTGTACCATTGGCCTGTTCGCCATCTCTTGATGAATACAGTACTTTTGCATTTGTCAGTTGGCACAGGCTAGAGTAAAAGGTGGCTTTTTACCGATTTCTCAGTCTCACTCATGGCTGTGATTAATGGAAGCTACTGAGGTATGGGTGGGGCTTAGTAATGGCATTCGGGGCACAGTCAGTGCCTGTGAATGCTGTGAAAGGTTCAACTCATAGGGTTAGGACTACTGTTCTGACTCAGTGAGGAAAGCAATGGCAAACTACCTCACTCCTCTTCTTGCCTAGAACGCCTCAAAATAGTGCTGCCTTGGGTTTTTGTGGGTATCTACTCACATAACGTAACGGCGGTACTTTTTGAGGATCCAACCAGCCTTCGGGCTGACTACCTAACAGACAGACATGCGTACCATAACAGATATGACTATAAGTATTCTTAAGAGCAATCAGGGCTGACAACTGTTAATAAATGCTGTCTATATTTTTTACCCTAATATTCTAGATAGGTTCATTTACTGTAGATTTAATAATTGGCATGAATCTTAATTTTGAGAAAATTAGGCTCTTTAGATCGTCACGGAACTTCTTGTTTTTGAAATTATCAAGGACAACGCTCGGCGTCTTTACGCACTTTGAGGTTATGTTTTGTTATATCGTCTAATAGTGGACATGCTTCATGAATTGTATGCGGTTCCAATCCCACTGCAACAGATTTTCTTTTACCGGGTGAGTTAGCCATGGTCGTTACGGTGTGGCTGCAGGCAGTCGCTCACATCCGGGAGGCGGGGAGGTTCGAATCCCCCCACCGGCAACCTTGAAGATGGTCTTCTGTGGTTTCCCATCTTCCTTCCAGGCAAATGCCGGGGTTGGTTTCTAACTATAGGCCACAGCTGCTACCTTCCAATTCCTCGTCCTTACATTAACACGTTCCTCCCCAGACAACACGCGACGGTACTTGTAGCTCACCCAATGGGTGTCCTTGTAGAAGCAGCTACAAAAACTCTGGCGAGCCGAACATGCCCTCGGACACTCAAGGCAATAAAAGCCATACGCTAAAAAGAAATTTAAGAAACAAAATATGTTTTTCTATTCTCTTTTTTTTCTTGTGCTTAGTATTTCATTCCATTCTATTTAATTACAATATTCAAAATTCTGTACTCGTTTTAAGAGTATCCCATATACGAGGGACGTGCCGTACTATATTGCTTTGCACTTTATTTTTTCTACCCAAATGAAGTACATTACACATCAGTTGTTACGTCCACCTTCTCAACATAATCTCCTGGTAACTTAATGCACTTTTGCCAGTTCTGCAAAATCCGCAAAACGGCGACCATGCACTGGAAGTATAGGGGCAGTCCACTGCCAAAGAAATGTCCAACAGTGTCATCAGTTGGCAAGCGAATGGCGACAGTGTTCTGGGACACAAAGGGCATCATCCTCATTGACTGGCTGGAATTGGGAGCCACGATTAACCGTGCAGCATATGTGGCGACCCTTAAGCGCTTACGTCGTGCCATTCAAACTAAGCGGCCAGGAAAATGGGCTAAAGGTGTGCAACATGACAATGCCCGCCCGCACATTAGCCGAGAGACCACCGCTGCCATTGATCAAATGGGATTCACGGTGCTGCCACACCCACCATACTCTCCCGACTTGCCACCAAGTGATCATCACCTGTCTGGCTGCGTGGCTCAGGGGTAACGTTCTCGCTTGCTGAGCCCAAGGTTGCAGGTTCGAAACCTGGCGCAGTCAGCTGGCATTTGAGGGTGCGCAAATGCGAGGGAGCCGTGTCAGTAGATTTACTGGCACGTTAAAGATCCCCTTCGGGGCAAAATTCCGGCACCCCGGCGTCTCTAAAAGCCAGTGTAGTTAAAAGGGACGTAAAACCAATAACATTATTATTGATCATCACCTGTTCGGGAACATGAAGAAACCTCTGGACACAGCTGTCAAGGCATGGGAACGCAGCACTCCGAAAGAATGTTTCAGGAAGGTTTGGAGAGACTGACATATCGATGGCATTATGTTGAGAAGGTGGACGTAACAACTCATGTGTAATGTACTTCATTTGGGTAGAAAAACAATATAGTACGGGCCTCGTATATGGACTTTATTCTTTTTCTTTAAATAGCTTTTCCTCCCAGCTCAGATTCACCCATGGACTCGCAAGAACGGTGTCTGGGAGCTGAACACAGCAGATATCTAGGCTTAACGAGTTGGGGGGGGGGGGGGGGGGGCAGCGGGAGGATGTAGCCCCAGGGCCCGGACATGCAGAGGGACGGGGACGGTAAGATTGGACAACCTCACTTCCATTTTGAAATGTTCTTCTATGACATTATTCGGTGTAATTGAACCAGGGAAAAGTAACCGAATCATTACAAAGAGCATGTATAACACATTTTATAAGTTCCGGTATCCACTGTGTGTTTCGCTTTTCGGCCGGGAAAATGGCGCAGTTGCCAGAATTATCAACTTAATTTAAAAAGCATGAAAGTTCTGTCTAGGGCGGAAAGGTTGTATTTCAATCTCTGGAAGATTCGACTATTTACCTTTGTATTTCTGAAATGAGTAGCCTACTTATTCTTGTGGTGCAGCATTACTAAGTCCCGGAACTTCATGCACTATAAAATGAATACAGTAAATATGCATCCAAAAATGCGCTAATTATTGGTCAAATAAGCATCACGTTTCAAACAAGAAGTTCCGTGACGAACTAAAGAGCCTACTTTGCTTAAAATTGAAGATTCATGCTAATGATTAATCAAAATGGATCTATCTAGAATAATGACGAAATTAAGTTGTGAACCCGATGGGGTTATGCTGACTGGAATCGAACATGGTTCTCAGAGACGGTGATCTCAGTGTAAAGGTTCCACCAGGGAGCGAACCAGAGACCTGTACAGGGAGTTTCTTGGTAAAAACCCCTCGAAAGAAATGTATATTTAATCACTGGTGTGATTTTTGATGAAATGGCATTATTTATTAAAATAATGTAGAAAATAATGAGCAGATTATATCATTATAAGACGATTTGGTGTAAGCTATTGGAGGCTTGAAGCACAGAGGAGGGCAGAGCTGACATTTACTAATTGGCCCAGAATTGTGGGTTGGAACCAGCGGCGCCACGTCCATCTCAGTGACCCCAATATGTCGTCTAGAGCAGGGGCGAGGCCTGAATAATGACATAGTTATTCCCCGACGGAGAATGGATTTGGAGTAGGGGCGGAGAAATGCCCAGAAAAATCATTGATTACTCGTGATTGGAGTAACGAATCGAGATGAGAGTTGCACACAGGTGAATATTTTGGCAAGAAGATAATTTTAGAGTCTTTTACCTGCGAAATTGGTGCATATTTGATGATGTGCGTAAGGACTGTAAAACGACCATTGTTCGCGGATGGATGTGAAGATGTTGCCGGGGGTTTCCCGTTAGGTAGCGTCCCACGCCATGGAGAAAGGAATTAATATTAATTAATTGAACGAGCGATTCCTTTGCACACAGATAGTTTTGGGACCTGGGAAGAGAGAGGAACGCAATGATCATGGTTTGAAGACCTGAATCATGCTGTGAGAGGAGCCAAGATTACGCGGGAAGATGTTGCTCTACTTTCTGTGGAAATCCGATATAAGGGAGTAGACCCCAGGAGGAGCTCTCAGTCTAAGACAGTTCTTACTCAGTTGAAGCCCAGTTGAAACACAGTGGTAACGCAGCCAAGTTCAGTCTACATGCCGCCAAGCGCAGTTACAGCCAGTTACAGTCTTACTCAATTGTCAAGTGTAGCACAATGGCAATAAGTTGCAATCAGTATGCAGCAAATATGCAGCAGTACGAGACAGCGTGTAAGCCGCAGACAGAAGTCTTCAAATAAGTTACGTGCAGTCTTCGAGTGAAACTTCAGTCAGCTACAGCCAGGTTGAAGCAAGTTCGTCAAGGCAAAACGCATGACGGATCTATTCATCAAGACGCCGAACAAAGACTGGTATGTGTAATAGAAACAGTAAATATGCTTGTATGAATAATAGTCGTGATACAGGCATAATCAGCAGCACGAACTATGACGTGTTCAGTTACGAAGCACCGTATAGACTAACGGTAGAACTATTGTATATAATTATTTGTGAAAGTGTTGAACTGTATTAAGCGCAGTGTGTATAGTATTAACTAATCGTATATGTGTAACTACGATAGAATGCGCTAAAGAAACTCTACTAAGTGTTTGGTATTGCCATGAGAGTACCAGATGTTAACGCTCATGTTTGGGAGCCAGCGTATTGATGTAACGCAGGACGCTTACTGTAGGAATGATATTCATAAAAACTGTTGGAGAGTTCCGAGAGCAGATAACCAGACTTTCAATCAGGAGTTGGTAACGTAAGATGCCGTCGACGCCTGCAATTTCGATCTCTGCTAGGGAATTTCAGCATTGAAGTGTGTATAAAGTGACGAGTGTTCAGTGTAATGTATATGTAAAAATATCATTTAAAGTAGTGTTTGATGAAGTGTTTCACTTGTTTGGGGAGTGATAACTTCCTGAAAGGTATGCAACGTGTCGTGTTGGTGATAGAAATTATGTGTAATCAAATGTGTGTAAACAAGAGAAATATGTCGCGTTAAACCCATTATGGCGGGCGACATGGAAGAATATGATTGGTCGGAGCCACCTTAGATGCCTATAGAGATGTAAGTACCCCACAAATTATGGTTATGACTATGTAGAAGTATGGACCGCTGCATGTCTGTGATTCCGTAAAGGTATTGCGAATTCCTTATAGATGCCAGTAAAAATCAGTTAGGAGGCTGATCCTCCATGTTTAATCAGTATTGAGTTGATTTTGATAGAGTTGAAATGTTGATTTGCATCATTAAGTGGAGTAATTATTCCCACTATGAATTAAGAATGGCAATCAGTTATGTAAATGCAACGAACGCGATTGTTCGAGTTTAAAACGTCTAGCTATGTCGGAAATTTTGGTAATTTATGTGAGAATAATAATAAATGATGATTTTGGTCATTTATGTCAATGAGATTTACAATAATAATAATAAAGGATGATTTTGGTCATTTATGTCAGTGAGAAATGATGATAATAATAATAATGGTTATTAAGAGTGTGAATGAACACATCAGGAAACAAATAAATGTTGTAAGCGAGAATTATTAACGCTAAGTGCAAGACTTATCAATCTAAGCAGGAAGATGTTACAGTGAGATTACATTTCAGTAATTATGGAAAGAAGTTTTATATCAGAATATTGCATATATTCAGTAATGATACCAGTAATGAAAGAGCTTTTAGTGAATTGAATTTGCAGCTTAATTGAGAAGCTTATAGAGTAAATGTTAGATTTCTCTTAATATTATAGGTCGGAGTGTCGTAGCATGGAGCATTAGGGGCCAGATAGTCTATTCTACGTATGAATTCTCCTATGTCGTGGACATTGTTGGAGATATTATTTATTCCAGAGTTTTAGTGTAGGACCCTAACTCTGAAGAAAGGATTGAAATGTGTTCCGGATTGGAATCTTGATAGAGTCGAGGAAACAAGGACACCTCGGAGCTCTATGATTTCCCGAGAACTTATTGATGAGTTATTTACGCTCGTTGGCAGCGAAACTCATGGCGACAGTGGTTTTCTGCGCCTATATTATACTTGAGACATCGGTCGAACCGCCAGGCTCATGCATTGCGAACCCCGAACCTTCATGTTGAATGGACCCATGTGAGGCCATTAATTAATCGTTATCCTCGACGTAGGAATAATTACAAAAGCTCATTCAATACCTGTTGGCATAATAGTCAATTAAGATCCTTTGGGAACATGTGTGTCGGTCAGGACACAGTATTTGTCTTGTAAATCGTCACTGCTTAGAGAGAGGGAGGCTTTCAAACTTTTAGAAAGGTCGAGATAATTGGTGAAACGACCCATTCCACTTTCTATTGTGTAGCGACTTCCTTAGCCGAGGGTCGGTGCTAGCTACCCGGGCCGCTCAGGCAAGTTATAAAGGGAAGAGATTCTAGACCTTGTTAAAATGACATATAATGCATGAGTGTTATGTTGAGTATTAGAGCCATGTGGTTTGTGAACACATGGATAATTATAGTTCATCCTGATGGTTCATCATTTTAGCTATCTGACGAATAGTTACATGATATATTTGTACTGTCACTGGAGCCAAGTCATGTAGTTGGTGACTAGATGCCAATCGCCATGAGCGCGAGGTAGTCTATCGTACAATCCGACATAAGCTATAACGTAACGTTTTATCTAGGAATCACAGACAGCATGCGGTGAAACCATATAATTGGAGGATGTGTAGGGGGTAGCTTACATAATTATGGAGTTGCACGTTGATTTTGGTGCAACGCCCAAATAGGTAAATGCATGCAAAGCATTTCATTGGTGAGAAGAAAAATATTAAAACACGCACGGCACACATAATTGTTTAACATAAAGAGGTTTAAGGAATAATCCTTGTTGTAATATTAAAGAAGTCACATTGTATGACTGTTATGTTAATGTACAGTTTGTTTTGAAGTCGTAGGTGCATCAGCGCACTAGTATATCCTTGTGAAGTTCACAGAAGGGTAAAGCCTTATGGCTAGGGATGACTTTGTCGTGATTTTATATTTGTTTACTTGTGGATTGTGGAAGTAAAAATTTTGTTTGCTTTATTTTATGCTTTTTGGGTATTGTTTTGTGTTTGAAGCCATGATTTATTTCAATGAATTAAAGTTTTAGAATAGAGTTGTGCCTTATCATTGTAGAGTTGATACCTTTTAGCCTCAAAATCCAAAATATGCACTGCTAAATTGGGGTTACCGTACACGCCTGAGAGCTGATGCTAGCTGGAGGCAGATGCATATTATCCACCGAGATTACTCACATGGGTACATGGGAATTGATGTCCTATACTGTGATTTGAGCTAAAGGTACGACTAAAGTCGGTCAGATTCAATGCACACAACTCTATTAAAGTAAGAATTAACGAAGTAGGGTGTGACCGCTCCTAATCCATAGCTAAGTTCCGATACGTATATATAAATTTTGATAGATACCTGTAGACATTATTCTCTATTAATTTATCATGGCGTGGCCTAAGTGGGGCTTTCGGCAGTAAAAACCACTCCCTGAACAGTTTTTATAGTAAATTAAAATATGGTCGATGTCCTACTAATACCACCCATATGATCTCATTTATCATGGCGCCCAGAATACGTGGAACTTATGGGATTTAGGGAAAACCCATAGATTTTTTTATGGTATTTCATGGGGAAAACCATAGTAATTGTTTTGCCTCAAACTGTGTTTGAGTGACTTTTGAATTCAGTAGGCTTTTGAGGTAACGCAGAATCTCTCTATTGAGAAGAGAATGGCCTAAGGGTACGAGCGTTACTTACCCAATCCACAATCTACCATAATATTATCAGGTTTTGTACGACTTCACAATATGGGTGCAGTGTTTGATGTTTCTCTTCGAAACGTATCCACATATTTTTCCAGGAAGCCTGCCTGCATATTTAAGTGTGTTATTGGAAAATGTCAGGTACGCAGGAGATCTTGCAAGTTATTGCAGGACTGAAACAGCATTTTGATGCTGCTCACGAGCAGAGTAAACTGGAAACCAAGGCGTTCCAGGATAGTATAAATGCTCGGTTAGATGCCAATCAGGAGGCAATTAATGCAACTCAGGTTGAAATAAACAACCGTTTAGATGCAAATAAAACTGAAATAAACAGTCGGTTAGATGCAAATCAGGTTGCACTAGATAATAAGTTAGGTCAAATGCAAGAAGTCATTAAGACCGAAGTAACAGATACTGTTGTAAGCATTGTATCGGAAATGCAGGTAAATACTGATAAACGTTTCGAGGCTATAGAAGCCAAACTTGAGGGTAATTTGCAAGCGTGTAGGTATGCTCAGGAGCAAACCAACAGTAAATTAGAGGCGTTGTCTAACGATATTAAGGATATTCAGATCCAAAATGAGGCGAATCTCGAACGCCAAGCGAAACAGTTCGCAGAGTTTACGAAAACAGTAGACCAGAGATTAGAGGAGAACGACTCCAAATGGGACCAGAAATTGAAAAGCTACGCTAGAGCAATTAACGGTGACCTCAAGAAACAGGACCAGAATATATTAGGTCAATGCCAGGAAATAGGCGAAATTAAGGCTATCGCTCATGAAAGTAAGGAGCTGGTAGGCAACGTGAAAAGTCAGATGGGTAAAGTTCATAAAGAACTGGACCAAGTGCAAAGCGACATTGTCATAGACAATAAAAGGCTAGAGGAAAATAGAGGCGAGATCACCAAGGTCCGGAATGAATTGGCTAAAGTCAATGGACACATTCAAGATGAAATTAAAGGTCTGAGAGAAGAACTCGAAATAAGAGAAGGCCAGAAAACAGAGGCAAGCGACAAGACCCTTGCTCAAATTAAAGAGGACGTAGAGGATGAAATATCCCATATCAAACAAAGTCTGAAAGAAGACAAGGTAAAAATTTTTCAAGTAGCCGAGGAAAACCGAGATAGGCTTACGAGAATAGAAAAAGAAGTCATTACTCGCCTAGAAAGAGCAGAAATGCGCCATAACCAAATGGAGACTAGGATAATAGCACAGGAGGAGACACTTCTGAAATATCCTAAGTCAAGTGAAGGCAGCATAGAGGATATAAGAAAAACAAGGTGGGCAGACTTAGAAACCCAACCTATAAGCAGAAATGCTACAGGCGCAGGAGAAAGTCCTTACATGACGCCAGGTGTACCAATTGCGGCATCGACGCCACATGAAAATGCGATGCACACCCAGGTGATAAACGTCATTAGGGCAAGCGAAGAAAAACCTAGGAAGTTTTCAGGTAGTCACTGTAGTATGACACCAAAATATTGGTTAAAGGAAGTGACTGAATATCTCAATGATGCACGAATACCGCAGGAGCGTAGGCTACGTGCTATAGAGAAGTTAACAGAGGGGGAGTGCGCATTATGGTTTCGCAGCTTCCGTTACACTTTTGATACTGTTGAGGAATTCCGCGAGGCATTCTTGAAGAGATATTGGGACGCCGCGACTCAGCAGAATTTACGGCTGGATTTGTATGCCAAAAAGTACAGCAGGAACAACCCGACGAAGTACGCAGAATTCTTCATATCGCAGATGTGTCGTTTTAAAGAGCTGGATCAAAAACCTAGTGAACTGGAGCTATGCATTGCTATCGCCAAACAGCTTCCATACGAGATCCAAAGGCTACTAATCTCGGCTAATGCGAAAACTGCTATGGAAATGGAGACAGTTCTAAGGCAACTGGACCTCACCACAGCAAATACTATGCGTCAGAGTCGAACCGTGGAACAAGTCCACGTGACCAACACACAGACTGACCAACAGCAAGCTCCAAGGAACAACAAGGCCACGAGCACAGAAACTTTAGATTCCTATGGACGGCAATGGGAACAGGAACCCAGAAAATGGCAGTCAAGGTACAAAGGAAATGCTAATAAAGCAGGAAGAGGTCGAAGTTCGTGGAATAAACACAATAACAGGGGTAAACCGTACCATAACAATGGAGGTAATAATGGCCAGGAAGGCAATAATAGAAATTGGAGACCCCAAGAGAGAAGAAATAACTTCGATGACGAGGCAGAAGAGCGATATCATGCTTCTTTGCGATACCTCGAAGAAAGGGGAGATGAGCCCCAGAAATCACAAGTCCGCTGGCAAGAAGTCATGCAGAACAGGACATCGCCAGACAGATATGGAGATGGAGCTAAGAGTTTGGAACTACAGCGCAGCGAACAGGAGAGAAGGAACTCCAAAGGGGCGGGCGCTGAAGAAAAAAAAAACGCCAAAATTAGAAGAGCTCGAGACTGATGGATGGAAGTCTATTAACATCATCAATTGGATAGCCAAACCAGAAGAATTGATTGAGGATACAGGAGGACCACAGGTCATGGTCAAGAGAGAATTGCCTATTATAATTGTGAGAGTGGCAGGATTAAAAGTCAGAAGTCTGTTAGATACGGGATCAACAGTAAGCCTGATGACACAAGCTCTATATAATGAAATAGCCCGGAGAGAGAACATTTTGAAGATACCGATCTCCAGTGTAAAAATTAAAGGGGTAATTCCAGACAGAACAATGATATGTAAATACCAGGTATTCCTAGATTTACAGATAGGAGGCTCTATTTTCTCACAGAGTTTTCTGTTAGTAAACAAACTACCTTATAACCTACTTATTGGGGCAGAGTTTATAAGGGAATACAGAGTGATAATTGACCTAGCACAGGACAGGGTTATGTTCCATGTGAATGAAGAAGCTGAAGGCTTAGAGGTCGCACTCAATGAAATTGAACCAGGATCCAGTGAACAAGTATGGCATACATACAGAGATGTGGCTGATGAAGAAGTGTTAGCTATGGAGCAGTTAGAAGCGGAGCTCAAAACACTAGCCACAGACTTGGAAAAAGATCTGGAACCCAAATTGGAAGAATACATTTCGGAGAAGCTAGAAGAAGCGAAAATTGGGCTAAAAGAGAAGGAAAATTTAAAGCAGTTATTGCTGGAACAGAAGGAAGTCTTTGATTCGAGACCTGGTCGGATAAAGAACTTCACTTATGCTTTTCAAGTCAGTGATTGGACACCATTTAGGCAGAAACCCTACCCTATAGCTGAAAAGCATTATGCTAAAGTGAAAGAGGCAATTCAGGAGATGTTGGAGGCCGGCGTTATTGAGAAAACACCTACGCCTTATGTAAGTCCATTGGTAATTGTACCAAAGTCAGACGGATCTGTCAGAGACTGCTTGGACCTGAGACGCTTAAATTTGAGAGTTATTCCGGAATTTGACCAAGTGCCACCTATTAAAGAGATCCTCAGGAAGTTTAGAGGGAAAACTATATTCTCAAATTTGGATATCACATCCAGTTTCCACCATCTTGAATTAGAGAAGAAAACTAGTCTGTTGACAGGATTTATGTTTGATCAACATACATTCACATTTTTAAGGCTACCTTTTGGGTTGAAAACAGCTGGTTCAGCCCTGATAAGAGCGTTAGATCGCAATCTATCAGATGAGGTTAAAGAGAGTACCATCAGATATGTAGACGACATTCTACTCACATCAGAATCTCTGGAGGAGCACATGAGAGACCTGAAGAAGTTGCTAGATGACCTTCGAGAGGCTAACTTTAAGGTTAATATCAAGAAATCGCACTTCTGTCAGAGGGAAGTTAAATTCCTAGGGCATGTTATTGATGCAAATGGAGTGAAGCCTAATCCAGATAAATTGGAGGTAATTCGGAATTTCCCTCGACCCACGAAAGTAAAGCACGTCCGACAGTATTTGGGAGTAATTGGATTCTTTTCGAACCACTGCCCAAACTATACTGCGACAGTAGCACCACTGCAGGACCTATTGAAGAAAGGCGGCAGATGGAATTGGACGGAGCAATGTCAGGAAGCATTCGTGAGGTCAAAACAAATGCTTTTGGAATATGTGAAACTGGGATACCCAGATTATACCCAGAAGTTTATCATACAGACGGATGCATCACTTATTGGGATTGGAGCGATGCTATTCCAGGAAAATGTTGACCAGCCTGAGAAGAAAGTTTTTATCGCCTTTATCAGCAGAAGACTGAGAGCCCATGAGAAAAACTACACGATCACAGAGATAGAATTGCTCGCAATTTTGTACGCGTTGCAATCGTGGCACAAACTCGTGTACGGCTTCCGAATAGTTCTGAGAACAGACCATAAAGCTTTAACATTTTTGTTAAAGACAGATTTGTCTAGTCAGAGATTGACAAGATGGTCCCTGTATATCCAGCAATTTAATGTGGAAATAGAATACTGTCCAGGGAAAGAGAATGTAATACCGGACATATTAAGTCGTTACCCTAGAGAAGAAGAAGTACTAGCGGTCCAGATTGAGAATCGAGATCAGAAGACGTTGGATGACTTAAGGAACATTACCAACCTACAACGCGAAGACCCATGGTTGAAGATGATAATCGATTACTTCGAGGGACGCTTAGCAAGGGGAACTGCGATATACAGAGAGGCGGAGGCATTGGCAACAGATTATGTATGGTATAATCAGATATTACACAAGTGGGACGATGTGGATCACACACGTCAAAGGATTGTAATTCCTGCATCTTTGCAGAGGAGATTAGTATGGCTAGCCCACAGAGCATTTGGACATCCTGGGATAGATAAAATTTGTGCTCTGTTGAAGGAAGCATTTACTTGGCCAAAATTGAGAGAAACGGTGAGAAATGCTATTAGAACATGTGATCTTTGCCAAAGGGTAAAGCCGAATCCCTTTTTAATGAGGCAACGACTTATCCCGTTGTTACCAGAGAAGCCAAGGCAGCTATTGAGTATCGACAACTTTGGACCATTGCCTAGAGCACGTAGAGGCAATAGACACATTTTTGTAGCCATGGATGTATTTTCGAAAATGGTGGTGTTGTGCCCCATTCAAAAGACAAGTTCAAAACAGGTCTTGAAGCGCCTGAAAGAGAGAGTTATTCCGATTCTTGGGAAGCCGGATAACATTCTCTCGGACCACGGAAGTTGCTTTACTAGTGCAGAATTTCGTCGAGAACTGGAAACTCTAGGAATTAGGCAGATTTTATCTACCATTCGCCATCCTGAGGCAAGTCCCGTTGAAAGAGTAATGAGAGAGGTCCAGAAATACATGAAGATCTACTGTTCTGAAGCGAATTGGCGTTGGATTGAATTTCTAGAAGTAATTGAATACTGTATAAATAATACTGTACATGAGGCGACAGGTCAGGTTCCCGTTACTCTACATCTGGACCAGAGACCAGAGAGACCGTGGAATGGTGTTATTCCATTACCTGTAGACGCACAGCCCGGTAGAGAATTGAGGATCCAACGAACCTTTGAATATCTCAAAGCACAGGCGGAGAGACGTCAGAGAAGGAATCGTGCGAAGAGGTATCATAAACCGCTTCTCGTGGGACAGAAAGTTTTAATTAAGAAACCCGCCAGTTCAGATCCAGAGGCACGGAAGTATAAAAAGTTCATTTTTGCTTACCACGGCCCGTTCGAGGTGATAAGAGACCTCCAGAACAATGCATACAGGTTAAGGCATTTAGAGAATGGAAACGAGGTTGTTATGAACATAGCCAACTTAAAAGTTTATTACTCGCCAGAAGAATTCGACGAACCAGAAGAAGAATTAGTAACGCACACCCAACTCAACGTGGAGAGCGGAGGCAGCCAAGCAGGCAGACCTGAATGTTGGAACGGCGAGACGGGACGAGAAACAGACAGTTTACCCAGTGTAAGCGGAGAGCAGAAAGAATGCCAGTGTTTGCGAGAATTCTATGAAGAAATGGTCAGAGTGGCCAGAGAGGTTGAGGCTGTAAACGCGACCCTTCGCAGGGAGAATAGACAGCTCAGAAACAAGGCCGAGTGTGGAAGGGGGAACACTACTAACCCACTCGCAGCCAGACAAGGTGAAGGACCCCAGACGTAAACACAGACGGTGGTCGACAGTCAGCTGGTTACTTATATAAGCCACTTGCATTGGACTTTTATAAGTTTTGCAAGGGGAACATGAACCCGATGGGGTTATGCTGACTGGAATCGAACATGGTTCTCAGAGACGGTGATCTCAGTGTAAAGGTTCCACCAGGGAGCGAACCAGAGACCTGTACAGGGAGTTTCTTGGTAAAAACCCCTCGAAAGAAATGTATATTTAATCACTGGTGTGATTTTTGATGAAATGGCATTATTTATTAAAATAATGTAGAAAATAATGAGCAGATTATATCATTATAAGACGATTTGGTGTAAGCTATTGGAGGCTTGAAGCACAGAGGAGGGCAGAGCTGACATTTACTAATTGGCCCAGAATTGTGGGTTGGAACCAGCGGCGCCACGTCCATCTCAGTGACCCCAATATGTCGTCTAGAGCAGGGGCGAGGCCTGAATAATGACATAGTTATTCCCCGACGGAGAATGGATTTGGAGTAGGGGCGGAGAAATGCCCAGAAAAATCATTGATTACTCGTGATTGGAGTAACGAATCGAGATGAGAGTTGCACACAGGTGAATATTTTGGCAAGAAGATAATTTTAGAGTCTTTTACCTGCGAAATTGGTGCATATTTGATGATGTGCGTAAGGACTGTAAAACGACCATTGTTCGCGGATGGATGTGAAGATGTTGCCGGGGGTTTCCCGTTAGGTAGCGTCCCACGCCATGGAGAAAGGAATTAATATTAATTAATTGAACGAGCGATTCCTTTGCACACAGATAGTTTTGGGACCTGGGAAGAGAGAGGAACGCAATGATCATGGTTTGAAGACCTGAATCATGCTGTGAGAGGAGCCAAGATTACGCGGGAAGATGTTGCTCTACTTTCTGTGGAAATCCGATATAAGGGAGTAGACCCCAGGAGGAGCTCTCAGTCTAAGACAGTTCTTACTCAGTTGAAGCCCAGTTGAAACACAGTGGTAACGCAGCCAAGTTCAGTCTACATGCCGCCAAGCGCAGTTACAGCCAGTTACAGTCTTACTCAATTGTCAAGTGTAGCACAATGGCAATAAGTTGCAATCAGTATGCAGCAAATATGCAGCAGTACGAGACAGCGTGTAAGCCGCAGACAGAAGTCTTCAAATAAGTTACGTGCAGTCTTCGAGTGAAACTTCAGTCAGCTACAGCCAGGTTGAAGCAAGTTCGTCAAGGCAAAACGCATGACGGATCTATTCATCAAGACGCCGAACAAAGACTGGTATGTGTAATAGAAACAGTAAATATGCTTGTATGAATAATAGTCGTGATACAGGCATAATCAGCAGCACGAACTATGACGTGTTCAGTTACGAAGCACCGTATAGACTAACGGTAGAACTATTGTATATAATTATTTGTGAAAGTGTTGAACTGTATTAAGCGCAGTGTGTATAGTATTAACTAATCGTATATGTGTAACTACGATAGAATGCGCTAAAGAAACTCTACTAAGTGTTTGGTATTGCCATGAGAGTACCAGATGTTAACGCTCATGTTTGGGAGCCAGCGTATTGATGTAACGCAGGACGCTTACTGTAGGAATGGTATTCATAAAAACTGTTGGAGAGTTCCGAGAGCAGATAACCAGACTTTCAATCAGGAGTTGGTAACGTAAGATGCCGTCGACGCCTGCAATTTCGATCTCTGCCAGGGAATTTCAGCATTGAAGTGTGTATAAAGTGACGAGTGTTCAGTGTAATGTATATGTAAAAATATCATTTAAAGTAGTGTTTGATGAAGTGTTTCACTTGTTTGGGGAGTGATAACTTCCTGAAAGGTATGCAACGTGTCGTGTTGGTGATAGAAATTATGTGTAATCAAATGTGTGTAAACAAGAGAAATATGTCGCGTTAAACCCATTATGGCGGGCGACATGGAAGAATATGATTGGTCGGAGCCACCTTAGATGCCTATAGAGATGTAAGTACCCCACAAATTATGGTTATGACTATGTAGAAGTATGGACCGCTGCATGTCTGTGATTCCGTAAAGGTATTGTGAATTCCTTATAGATGCCAGTAAAAATCAGTTAGGAGGCTGATCCTCCATGTTTAATCAGTATTGAGTTGATTTTGATAGAGTTGAAATGTTGATTTGCATCATTAAGTGGAGTAATTATTCCCACTATGAATTAAGAATGGCAATCAGTTATGTAAATGCAACGAACGCGATTGTTCGAGTTTAAAACGTCTAGCTATGTCGGAAATTTTGGTAATTTATGTGAGAATAATAATAAATGATGATTTTGGTCATTTATGTCAATGAGATTTACAATAATAATAATAAAGGATGATTTTGGTCATTTATGTCAGTGAGAAATGATGATAATAATAATAATGGTTATTAAGAGTGTGAATGAACACATCAGGAAACAAATAAATGTTGTAAGCGAGAATTATTAACGCTAAGTGCAAGACTTATCAATCTAAGCAGGAAGATGTTACAGTGAGATTACATTTCAGTAATTATGGAAAGAAGTTTTATATCAGAATATTGCATATATTCAGTAATGATACCAGTAATGAAAGAGCTTTTAGTGAATTGAATTTGCAGCTTAATTGAGAAGCTTATAGAGTAAATGTTAGATTTCTCTTAATATTATAGGTCGGAGTGTCGTAGCATGGAGCATTAGGGGCCAGATAGTCTATTCTACGTATGAATTCTCCTATGTCGTGGACATTGTTGGAGATATTATTTATTCCAGAGTTTTAGTGTAGGACCCTAACTCTGAAGAAAGGATTGAAATGTGTTCCGGATTGGAATCTTGATAGAGTCGAGGAAACAAGGACACCTCGGAGCTCTATGATTTCCCGAGAACTTATTGATGAGTTATTTACGCTCGTTGGCAGCGAAACTCATGGCGACAGTGGTTTTCTGCGCCTATATTATACTTGAGACATCGGTCGAACCGCCAGGCTCATGCATTGCGAACCCCGAACCTTCATGTTGAATGGACCCATGTGAGGCCATTAATTAATCGTTATCCTCGACGTAGGAATAATTACAAAAGCTCATTCAATACCTGTTGGCATAATAGTCAATTAAGATCCTTTGGGAACATGTGTGTCGGTCAGGACACAGTATTTGTCTTGTAAATCGTCACTGCTTAGAGAGAGGGAGGCTTTCAAACTTTTAGAAAGGTCGAGATAATTGGTGAAACGACCCATTCCACTTTCTATTGTGTAGCGACTTCCTTAGCCGAGGGTCGGTGCTAGCTACCCGGGCCGCTCAGGCAAGTTATAAAGGGAAGAGATTCTAGACCTTGTTAAAATGACATATAATGCATGAGTGTTATGTTGAGTATTAGAGCCATGTGGTTTGTGAACACATGGATAATTATAGTTCATCCTGATGGTTCATCATTTTAGCTATCTGACGAATAGTTACATGATATATTTGTACTGTCACTGGAGCCAAGTCATGTAGTTGGTGACTAGATGCCAATCGCCATGAGCGCGAGGTAGTCTATCGTACAATCCGACATAAGCTATAACGTAACGTTTTATCTAGGAATCGCAGACAGCATGCGGTGAAACCATATAATTGGAGGATGTGTAGGGGGTAGCTTACATAATTATGGAGTTGCACGTTGATTTTGGTGCAACGCCCAAATAGGTAAATGCATGCAAAGCATTTCATTGGTGAGAAGAAAAATATTAAAACACGCACGGCACACATAATTGTTTAACATAAAGAGGTTTAAGGAATAATCCTTGTTGTAATATTAAAGAAGTCACATTGTATGACTGTTATGTTAATGTACAGTTTGTTTTGAAGTCGTAGGTGCATCAGCGCACTAGTATATCCTTGTGAAGTTCACAGAAGGGTAAAGCCTTATGGCTAGGGATGACTTTGTCGTGATTTTATATTTGTTTACTTGTGGATTGTGGAAGTAAAAATTTTGTTTGCTTTATTTTATGCTTTTTGGGTATTGTTTTGTGTTTGAAGCCATGATTTATTTCAATGAATTAAAGTTTTAGAATAGAGTTGTGCCTTATCATTGTAGAGTTGATACCTTTTAGCCTCAAAATCCAAAATATGCACTGCTAAATTGGGGTTACCGTACACGCCTGAGAGCTGATGCTAGCTGGAGGCAGATGCATATTATCCACCGAGATTACTCACATGGGTACAGTTGGTAATATCGAATTTTCTAATTAGTTCGAAATACTGTATACCTGGCATAATATAGCCTAATAAAGCACTACAGTTGGCAGCCCTGGTGACTGAATATATTCTTAGATCCATTTCTTAGGGTACAGAATACAAAATTGGGTTGAAGTCCACTGGATAGCATGGACGTTACATGCAGTTAAACATCGGATCTAACAACGCGCGTAAAATCATGTTGGCAACAATGCCATGCATGTATTGGTCAGAAATAATCTGAAATAATATGATCTATTGTTGTGCCAATTTTGAATGAAATCCATTAGTTAGTATAGAAGTTACATGAATTTAAAGTTGGACGTCTCAGCAGTCTTAGAATCATGTTGGTAGCACTGACGTATATAAGTTACTCCAAATTAATATTGAATGTCAGGTAATATACGTGTGCATAGTTTAAAACTGTCGGCTTGCATACTTTCTGATATATGGGTATTTGGATTAAAACAAATTGAGAGAATTTATTAACAGTTGGCAGCCCTGGTGGCTCTTAAGAATACGCTCAGTCATATCTGTTTATGTACACATAACACATACGAAATTTGGTTGAAATCCAATTGATAGTGTAGCATTTAAAATTTGGACCTATCAGCAGGCTTATAATCATTTTGGCAACACTGCCATGCATGGCCTCCTGGAAATTAAACTGAAATATTATTATATATACGTGTGCCAATTTTGAAATAGCTCCCATTCATACCTTCCAAGATATCCAACATGGAGCTCAAATTTTAATTGTGATTTTTCAGCAGTTGGTAGCACTGACATCATTTTCAAATATGGCCGTGAGATATTCAGGTATAGATCTTTACTCCTACTAAATTTTGTTTCGATTGCTGCAGCCGTTTAGGAGTTGATAGGGACACACACACACACACACACACACACAGCCAGCCAGACAGAAGGACAGACAGACAGACAGACAGACATTTGCCCGATCTCATAAGTCTACTTTTTCCTCATTTTTGCAAAATGTGAAAAGTAGGCTAAAAATATCCACTATGAAATTACTACGGCAATTACGATCATTCCGTATTCTTTAACGTTTCTATTTAAAATAAAGTATGAAAATTGGACATATAACTACATCTTTTTTTAAATATCTCAAGTAAGAAACTGTAGGAAATGTTATTCTATGGAACTTCAAGCGATGTTGACCATCAATAATGATTATATTATGTTAATTTTTTAGTATAACTGATATACAATAATAATAGTCATTGAATTGTTTAAATTAAAATATTTTTTACAATATTTACATAGCGAATGCTCAATAAAAACAAGTAGTTCCGTGAAGAACTATACAGCCTATTTTCATATATTTATGATAATTGCCTCTATCAACATATACAATTTCAGTTTAATTGCTGTAATAGATTCGTAGATATTGAGAACCATCTAAATATTTTGGATGATCGCCATATTGGATTTTATATATGTAGGACCTACAGTTGTGTACTGTTACATGAAGATTACTGCGTAGATTCATTATTCAAACGTTCACTTCAATCGCATGATTAATATACAAAAAACAAAAACTTCATTTTAAAATTACGCACAGCAGCCATCTTGAGGTTATGTGAACAATTGAACTAAATTAGATGCCAGTGCATTACAAGGTGTATGAACATTTTCTGTACCAAGTTTCATTGCGTTTGGATGGTTAAATCGCGAGAAAAGTCTATTTAAAGTATAAATTTCGCTTGGCTGCCATGTTCGTTTTGTAGATAACAGGTTTTTGAAAGTCTCATACATGACCTTTTCGTAGTGCCGTTTATCACTGCAAAAAATTTCTGGGTGATATCTGTAATAGTTTCAGAGATATAGAATGCCAGTGAAATATTTCGCACAGCCGCCATCTTGAGATTATGTCAACACTTGAACTAAATTATATGCCATTGCATTACAATGTCCATAGACATTTGCTGTACCAAGTTTCACTGCGTTTGGATAGTTAAATCGCGAGAAAAGTCTATTTAAAAGTTTCAACTTCGCTTGACCGCCATGTTCGTTTTGTAGTCAGCACGTTTTTGAAAGTCTCATAGGTGAACTTTTGGTAGTGCCCTTTATCACCATACAAAATTTCAGGGTGATATCAGTAATAGTATTGGAGATATAGAATACTGGTGAAATATTTCGCACAGCCGCCATGTTGGATTGGTGAGACGTAATAGAATTTGAAGTGCGCGGTCGGGGTCGACTAAAATAGTACTATGACCTTACCGAGTTTCATTGAAATCGCTCGATCCATTTGGTTGTTATTAGGGACACACACACACGAATCACACACGCACACACTGACACACGGACAAAAGGTGATCTCATAAGCCTATATTTTCATATAATGAAAATAGGCTAATAATTGATATTAACTTGCAAAAGGACTGAAACGTACTTGGTATTAAAATAATGTTAGTATTATTCTGTGATAGACTCTCGGAATCCGAATCGAAATATACGACTGTAGGAACATGACGTAACAAGAAGCGCTTCAAAACAACAGGGAATTAGAATATTCGCCCTTCTCAAGCAGAGATATGCACTTAAACAGGCAAAGGAGAAAAAAATTATGCATTGTGCAGAAATAACCGAAATATGCATAAATATGAAAAAATATGATTTTGCATGAACTTCCGGGCCTTAATGATGACCAATATCTTGAAGTAAAATAACAAGCAATGAGAGGCACAAAGATGAGCGGTTGAATAACTGAAGACCAAGTAAACTGATATTCAATATAAACATGCTAAATTCCACGTTAATGAGTTAAAAGAATGCCAGCTTGCTACTTTCAAAATAAATAGTAGGGACACAATAGGGCTCACATCCAGAGACTATTCGCACTTCTGCAATGGCATTGTGCTTTTCCACTGCTGAATTTGCTTCCCCAGTCTGGTACAGGTCATCTCATGCCAGACAGGTACTGCTCGAGTCTAAGCTGCGTGAACATGAGAGGAATGTGCATCGCAGACTATGAGTAGTGGTGTTGATAAGTGATGAGGTTTCTCGGTCCGTGCATAGTACCGAACCAAATACATTGGTCGGTGACTCACTCAGTCATTCCTAACACCACAGTGGTTTGAGCAACGGCCGAATGTTAGCAGTATTGGAATAGAAAGGAATACCATATATCACGGTGGGCTGTTGACAGATCCTTCTCTTCTCGCCCGACCCTTCGCTGCTCTTTCTCCTCACCCCGCAAGTTCATAGAGCTTGGACTCAAGCAGTAGATACAGCTCTGAACGAAACCTGCAGGTTGATAACAGGTTGCTTAAAGCCTACCCCCAACAGATAAGATCTACTACCTGGCTGGAATAGCACCACCTTGTGTATCCAGAGTGGTGGCTACTAACAGGGAGAGGCTGAACAGCGCCCACCCACTGCATGGATATAATCCTCCTCAGCAACGGCTGAGGTCCCGAAAGAGCTTCCTGAGGACATTTGAGATGCTTACCGTCTAACCGGAGAAGGTTTTATGGAAGAAGAAGACCCCTCACAACTGTGGTTGGATGCCAGCAGCTGAAGAACTACCACCCGGACACAACGAAAGCTGGTTAGTGTCGAAGTCCCTGAACAGGTTACGATCAGTAGATGGAGGATCCCAAGACAATCTGAGGAGATGGGGCCTCAGTATAGGTCACACGTTTTGCGAATGTGGACAAGAACAAACGACAAAACACATGCTTCATTGCCCCCTGTGCCCTTCATCTTGTGCAGAGGAAGATCTCCTGTTAGCCACTCCGAGCGCCTTGGATATTGCTCAGTATTGGCCACGTGCTATTGCTTGTAGACAATTTTACCCTTATATGTATAGCAACTGTACATTATTTTGTATGTTTCCTACACGAGAAATAAATACTTGGGACTTCAAGAATGATTGTCACTACTTTTTTTTTCATTCACAGGAACCAGTTATTGAACAAACTCATTCAGATTACATCACAGGTATTGTCCACCAATTTATACGCACTTTGTCCATTGTTCTGGCAGCTTCCGTATTTGCGTTGTTTTGTGTTTTCTAAGATTGACCATTTATTATGAGGAAGCCAAACAATATATACAGAACAATACAGATCAGTGCGCCGCAATAACTGCTCTAGTCCGGTCGAGTAATCGATAACTGAGTATCTGGTGGTGTGTATGTGTTACCAACTGTTGAGGATGAAATTTCTTTAAAACATACATTTCTGAGGGTTCGAATACACAACACGTTGCACACCATTCTTTGGGGAAATCCCAGTGCCACTGTTGGACAACTGCATAGAGTTCGTCAGTGGTGGAGAACTTCTTACCCCGCATGGGGCTCTCATTGCATCGAATAGGGCATAGTTGCTAGGAGCCAGATCCGGCGAATATGGAGGATGTGGCAGCACAGTAAACCCTAGTTCACGAATGGTGGCAATGGTCTGACGACTTGATGCTATCACCCCACATATGGCGGCTAACATCGTGTGGATATCTGAAGCAGTCACGCCTACCCTCCAGAGAAACCACACTGTCCACCTTTGCCCGTGCTTGTCGGCTTCCATGTTGTTTCATCGATGACCATAAGCGCACTCGCACGCCGGATCATTTGCCGCTCCAGTGCGATAACTATGGGCAGCAGCCACAGCATCTGGTAGCATTTGACAGTACACAAGAACCTCGTTTATCCGGCCCTCATTAATCCGGATCTCTGGTTTATCCGGATCGAAAATAATAAAAACCTATTTTTACCGTACAGTATTTATTTTCCGCCAAGGATAGTTCAGGACAGGGATTGGAAGTAATTCGCCACGGTCTATCAAAGTTACTATCCCGGCATTCACCCGGAAGTGTGAACTGATGTTAGTAAAACGTCTTCATGATCGTGCTGCGCGCAAACGCTATACAAATGTAAAACCTCACACTTTATTTTAGTGCATAAAACAGTCGTAAATGTAAGAAAAGTGTTCTTATATTTTTTGTACAATTGAAAAAAGTAATTACAACTTATGTTAATAGATTATATAACATGTATTTGTTTTTAGTTTTCCGGGTTATCCGGATTTTCGATCATCGGGATCAGTGCCGGTCCCACTAATTCCGGATAAACGAGGTTCTTGTGTATTATAGTCGATCTTCCCGCATATATCGACACACATTTCCAACTGATATTTTGCAGGAGTTATAGGGGGAGTGCCAATCATTATTGAACGCCCTAAATAAATAACAACTTCCATAATAATGTCTCGGGCTAAAGAAAAAAGAAGTAGCCCGGAAAACTCTGTCCTAGGGCCCACTCTCCACTACCATGCAGATACAACTGGGGATGGTGACTGGTGACCGCTAACTTGGGTTAAGGAAGGGATTTTGGAAGGAAATCGGCCGTGGTCCTGTTGAAAGGAACCTGGTGGTGAAAATGGGGAACCACGAAAACCATTTTCAGATGTTGATGATGATAATTGTTGTTTTAAGGGGCCTAACATCTAGGTTATCGGCCCCTAGTGGTTAATGAAATGAACTATACCTAAAACTAACCACACACTTACAAACCAGAAGAGGACATGGAAAACAAAAATAAGAATAAGGGAAACAAAGGACAGGAGGAATGGAAATGCCCCCAACCCTCAAAGAATGGGAATTAAGGGACTTGGAAGAACTGAGTTAGTTAGTTAGTTATTCTTGTTTTAAGGTGCGGAACTACGAGGTCATCTGCCCCTTGGAAGAAAGGAGAGCAGGAAAGGCAGATATGAGAGGAGGGACCGCCCCAAATGCAATGGAAGAAGGAGAAAACCCGGACCCACCTCAGGAATCCCTCGGGGTCGCCAACTCCCAAACTCACCAGACGTGAGCCTCTGAGGGTGTAGCAATATCCAGAGTGCGCCATGGGTAGGTTTTTGCTAGGAATTAACCCTACCCTCAAGGGAAGATGAAGATAAAAAGAAAAGGGAAGTGGGTTTCGGACTAAAGAACAAGTGTGGATAATAGGAGGAGAGTCCAACACCAAACAAAATAAATTTAAGTGACTTAGTGGCGAGTGTCACCGCAAAGCCCGTGAAACACCTAAAGTGGGTATGGACCTGGACGTAGCTAACGGGAAATGCGGCTGGAGCTTGGGCTATTTGCCAGCAAATGGCATTTGTGCTTTCCCTTCTCAGCCTATATTTGACTACTATGGGGAAGGGTGGAAGTCTGGCAGGACAAAGAATGACAGATTTGTTGTATATCCTTTCAAAGGAATCAGGTTTAATCAATGGTTTTGAAAGGCCCAAATAATTTAAATTCACCGTGATGTTTTTAGTTCTTGGAATTGTAGGATTTCCAAGGAGCGACCGAATGCTTCCAGGAAGGGTAGCGATGAAGCAGTTATCGTGCTTTTAAAAACAATTTGATTGTTTTTGAAGCTTCTTGGTTTTAAATTTTGGTAAGAACGCCAATTGTTGCATTCAAGAAAGGCTAAGCTTCTATCCAGCAAAGTTCCGACTAAAAGTTTAGACAAGAAGAAAAACTTAAATTTGGAAAACCAACCATAAGTTATGGAGAAAGTCTCAACAAGCAGGAAGCTGGCGGAGCTAGCTATACTTGCCTTACTGGCTAGTTAGAATTAGCTATAAAAGCTAAGAGCGACTTTCAAAAAGTTTTTGCGGAGAGTTTTTGTTCGGATGCAACAAATAGTGGAGCCTTTTTAACTTTGGTTCTCGAGTTTCTTAAAACGAGAATGAGCTTTCGGGTAGAGTTAGGGGAGGTAGGATCCTGCCTAATCGTTATTTTATAGAAAATGATGAAGCAAAAGGATATAGTTTGATTTATTAGGCAATGCGTAAAAATATGATAACTTTAACAACTGTAAAATATACAATTTAAATTTTAAACCTATGAAGTCTCAGACCTCTAAATTTGTTGAAGTTTGCACTAGGCGATTAACAAAATTTAACTTAGAACCTCTTAAAAGCACCAAATCTACATAAGATTTTAAAATACTGTAGTGCTGAGATTAGCAAATTTAAAGTTTAACAATAAATCAGGTACGATATATATACTTTGAGAATTCCTAATGGAAGTTCTAAAAGTATGAACAAATGTTAAATTTGAAATTATAACAAAAAAGGGAGAGACATTAAATAGACGTTTCTATAACTTCTATATTTAAACAGGATCACGAGGAAAATGGGGCCAGTTACCCTGTCGTGAATCCTGGAGAAAGAAAAGTTAGAAAACTCACTTGTGAGTAGAAATAATTGAATTCCCTAATGAAAAGAGGAAAAACAACATGATTTGAGGTGTGTACTAGACACCAATGATGCAGAATTACTTGTGAAAAACAGTACAAAATTGGGAGGGCACTTCTATAGAGTGTCACCTCATTGAAAAGAACCTAAATTTTACAATTATTATAATGTGTTAGTGAGGAGTATGAGAGGAGGAAATAGGAGAATCAGGAAAATGTTTATGGCCGTATTTATAGCTTTCGTTCGAACGCGACATGGATGGTCGTTGAATTGGCACTGTTATGCACTGTAGTCCGTTGAAAAATTCACTATTACAACAAGGAAAGTGTATCAGACGAAAAGTTATTGTAATTGTAGAGATCACTATTTGAATTTTAGTTTGAGAAAGTTTATTGCGTTGTGACGTTTATAGATGGTAGTTGAATGCAGCGGAAAATTCCCAACGAAGGAAGACAAATTATATGCTGATCAGAAGTATTTTCAACATAAATTCCTCAGTGAGGAACAAGCATTCCCATATTTAGGTGGAAGGCACTTGACGGCATTACTTGCAAAAAGATGACTTGCTGTAGAAAATTCTAGAGTTGAGAACAGTAGAATTGAGCAGAATATCCCGCGGAGGTGAAAGCTACGTTTTTATAGACAGTGGGTTTAATAAGACTCCCACGGTGTGAGAACTCATTCCCAGATACTCAGTACAAGAAGTACCTTTTCATTTTAGAAAGCTATCTGAAGTAGCTACAAATAAATCAAGAAGATCTTTTGAAGGCAGATTTTGCATCACATAGCAATCTCACACTGTCTATAAATCAGGTTAAAAACATTTAAAACTTAGTGAAAACCATTGAAGTAGTACTTAGCTCATTTTGAAGAACGATGATGATCTGGATGACGGTTGACGTTGAGATTAGGGCATGGCGTCCTGATTTAAAAATGTCTCAAGTAGACAGGAGACAAGCCTGAAGTAGGCTCCAACTGTATGGTTTGACGACTGACCCAGAAGTGAGAGCAGCTCGACGAAGCACGGAGGTACCAAGGAGGGAAGGGGGTGGGGAAACAAAGGGACATACATATGAAATACCAACTTTAGAAATAAAACTAAAAGTAATCTTCAAGGAGTTGATAGTAGGCGTCAATAGCGAAGCCTGGTGGAAGGGATGTTGTAGAAGTCCTCTTGAGCATGGAGATGTTAGTTGAAGATAGCGGCGATATCTTGTGGCTGGGTTAAGAAGGAAGTCCTCTTGAGAGTTGAGATATTGATGAACTTCAGCAGTTAGCTGCTAGATGCCGCTAGGTTGATCATGGAGGTTATATCTACAACAAACTTACTGAACCCTTGCAAAGAAGCATATGAGACTCAGATTCGGGGCGTAACGGGTCATATTCGTAAGTTGCTGTCAGGGCGCTTCATTAACTTGCAGGGTAACATATAACAAAATGACATGCAGGAAAGAGTGAAGCCAGGGTTAAAAACAACTGAATTTAATAACAAATCACCATATTTACACATAAACAATTAACAACAAAATCTCCCAACTGACTCCCATTTAATAAAAAATGCCAAAAACATAGGCGGTATCTCTGGAGAGATTAATTACTTGGACCAAGTGTCCTTAAATAAAGATACAAAAGTAACCATATAAGTGACCATATAAGTGACCATATAAGTGACCATATAAGTGACCATATAAATGCGTATGCCGTTCTACATGCATCACGATGTGTACTCTGAATGCGTGATTCGTTATCATCCGGGATGACCCTTCAAACACCGAATCCGCATTTCCTAGAGCTAGACCGACACGGGGGAACACAACTACACTACTTAAATTAAACCGACACTTCCTAAATCTACTATAAACAAGCACAAAATTTCCGCGTGAAATTGGACTTAAATTGCCGTAGCAACATTTACTGCCTAAAAACTTAGGTCTTCTCACACAAATCAACACAAGTACATTAACACGTGACCAATAGAAAGATACTCAAATGACCGCTGTCAAAATTTACAAAATACTCTACCACTACACCACACGGGTGTGACACACAAAATTACATGAATTGAGTCATCAACAAAGCAATAGGCAAACAGCCAACATTTACGTTAATCACAATATTTTATCCATACAAGGTACAACAATCCGTTACACACATGGCGAACTCCCCAATTAATTATGGCTTAAAAATTAACCATCACAATGAACAGGTTTGCTATATGAAAGCTTACAGGGTTCAGTCGGAAACAGGACTGCCTATCAAAAATAAGTCACTGGCAAAACGGGCGGTTTGTGGAACACTGCATGTCTGTCAACCCACGTGTCAAAATACGTCGACCTCCCAGAACATGGGTCGAACCTCGAAGAAATGTGCCCCAAAGCACAATAATACATGTGTGTGTCAGAATAACCATATGGACAAGAATCAGCAGTCTCCCAAGAGCACTCTGTCTTTCCATCAAAAAAAAATACAATAGCAGCAAAATATATAAGGGCGGTAGGACAACTACCCCCTCCTCACGTAGAATCAACACACACTAGACACATCAACACACACTGAATCACACGTATGGGTTTTGACAGACCCTGAAATAAAAGACACAAATAATATCCACATGCTGGCGCCATCGTTCTATGCCGTGACTAGTCACCTGAAAAGGACTCAAGAAAATCTATGAAAATTAGAACGAAGGTGTTCTACAATTACTTTTAAGTTGGTGCACTCGGCTACCCTAACATGAATAATAACCTGTTCAGCAAAATGTTTTACACTAATTTCCTCCCATTCCTATTTCAAATATTAACGTTAACAAAGCACCATTTATCGAATGTAACGGGTTCCGCAATTGCAAGGATAAAAATTTACGCACGCACGCCGCGTACATTACACATGACTCAAGAAAGAAAACAAAATATCAACAAACACTTTGGCCACGCGCCAACGGACATTTAAACGTACAGTGTCGGTACAAGGAAAACTCTAAAACAAACAAGAAAGAAAAAAACATGACTATTTACAAGTTCCCCGGCCAAATCTAACTACATAATTGAAATAAATCCAATTTTAGTACATCACCGCTTCTGCATGTAGACCAAGGACATCCTCCTCAACCCATTGCCCTATGGACAATTTAGCTCTCCATAGTAGTCGTCTGTGCTGATTTCTTGAAGCTCATCCCAACTTCACACCACGTGCTGTTCATCTTGGTCTGGACTCCTCGGCAGAAAAGTTCAATATTAAATGTTTGCCTATCTATAATCGCTTGCAGGCTACTCAGTTCACCCACAATTGTCCTAGTGCGATTAATAGCGAAGACTGGCCCTAATTATATCAGACACACGCACTATAAAACATACATAAAATACACACAATTTATACAGAAAATATACATGTCGAGTCCGCGCCACTGGCTCGTTAACAAGTTCACAATCCCGGCTGCACTAGCAGTCGCTATCTCGTCTGGTATTTCCGTCTGTACTATGGACTTCGGTTCTGGTAAGCGCTAATTAGGGTGATACGATACCTCCCTCTTAAAGTTGAACTCGTCGTCTTGAAATGAATGTTACTGTTTAGTTCACACAACAAAGTTGATTTTATAATAAAATGTATTACAGCTTTTAAAATCTGATACTGCGATCGCGACGACTTTAGTTTCTCAAAGCTCACAAAATGAATTATCTTCACTGATTTTAAGAGCGTAAAAATCACGTTTTACACCAAATAATGACTTAGATAAATTCGAGCGTCAAAATCACAAACCAAACTGACGTGGAGTATGCCTCTCAAGGCTCCAAAAGAATAGACTTTAAAATTCACACTTCGAACTGGCGTGGAGTATGCCTCTGAAGGCTCCAAAAGAATAGACTTTAAAATTCACACTTCGAACTGACGTGGAGTATGCCTCTGAAGGCTCCAAAAGAATAGAAAAAGATTGGCGTCAGGCCAAGCTATTTATGAGAAACTGACAAGGGCGGCGGAGTGGGGCAAAGTCGGATAAAAACTTCCAGAGTTTTTGTCTCACAAAGATGTAGCTAGTGTCATTCTTCTCCAAATAAATCCAACGTCTCAAATTACTCGAGCGGAAATTAATCCGTTCGGCGGTTCCTTAGATACACACTTCCGCGGGCTTTTTACTACTGACGCCGTCCACCTCGTGGTCACGGCTTGGTCTCTTGCGATTGGCTGATTCAATCGTATGTTCGTTGAGAAGACCTCGTGATTCTTCCTTTATGTCTCCAATTTTGGTACAGTAGTTGCACAATTTAGCCTTGAACTCGACTGATTCTGGCCGTCCCCCAGGAATAGCTACTGGCTCAACTTCTGTTGCAATCGTTACGAAATGCTGGCCTCCCTAATATCCAAGTCGACTTCCTTATGTGCTGCCTGGGCCGTAGTAATAATAATAATAAATATGAATACTTATTTATCGAAGATCAATAAGGGTTCATTTGTCCTCAGCAAGGTTTTGAAATTCGAAACAATTTATTGGTTTGGATTTCAAAAACAAAATCCACTGTAGTAACAACACATCTCTTTAAATCTCACTCAGCTGCTCGAGTGTATGCCCCTCTGACTCAATTAGTGTGCTCCCTTCTCGCTGGAATGTCATTCATATTTTCACTAGGTCTCCCCTTCTCCTCAAGTAGTTGCCACTCCCGTCGTCTCTGCTGCTCGTTGTTTACAAACAAAGTGCGTACTCAGGTGCTCCCCGTGAATTTGAGTGTTTGTTTTCAAAATATGAATTTTGCAATACAGATTCTGCACATATCATCTTCCTTAATCATCAAATGGTTCCCTTCTGTAGTACGGTTTCAAATTGGCGCTATTAAAAACAGATTTTGCACCAGTGCTCACTTCTTCTAATCTGTAGGCATTGTTACCTAGACTCTTAATTACCCGGAACGGACCAATGAACCTTGGACAGAACTTGGCGAAGACTTTGTTCTTAGGGTCGGAGATCGGTGGTCTACGAACCAGTACTAATTCTTGTTCTTGTAACTCTCGGTGAAACTTCTTTCCTCGGTACCGTCTCAGCCTTCGGTCCGCTTGGTTCCTCATGTGCTCCCTCGTTCGCTGGATTCGCAAATCATGCGCTAATAATGGATCCCTTGGGCAAGGAATGATCTTATCCCAAGTTCTTTCTGGCAACCTGTTGTGGTGTACAATCAGTGGGACTTGACCCGTCGACTCGTGCTTAGTAGTGTTCATGCACATCTCAATTTCCTCCACTTTGTCTACCCATTTGTTGTGTTCGTTAGGAATCATTACTCTGTAGTATTTAGCGACGCAGCGAATTGTTCTTTCGCTCGGATTTCCACAAGGATGACGAATACTTGAAAATATGTGTTTTATTCCTAGGCTCTCCAAACCTTGCCTAAAAACATTGCTTGTGAAATAGGTACCGTGATCTGATAGAATGGATTCCGGCTTCCCAAGCATCGGAATGACTTTGTTCTTAATTCTACTGAGGACTTGTCTTGATGTCGTCTTCTGAATAGGACATAGCACGACCATCTTCGAAAATACATCGACACACACCAAGAGGTGTCGGCATCCACGCTTTCCTTTTACTAAAGGACCAAAGCAATCAATCGCAAGCATCTCGCATGGTTTCTGCGGTAATAGTGGTATTGGAGGTTGTTTCAGAATAAAGTTGTTCGGCTTTGTGCGCTGACAAGCGTCACACGTTCTAATTACTTCAACAATGGTGAATCTCATCTTGGGCCAAGTAAAGGTCTCCCCTATCGTAGCTTCAGTCTTATCCGTGCCGATATGTGCTAGGCTCTCGTGAACGTGCCAAGTTAATCCCCTCTGTAGTGATGCTGGAACTAAGATCCGCAGTTTAGTATGATGCTCATCCACGTACTTATGTAACAAGTTATTCAAGTAGTGAAATCTCGCTTGTTTAGCACTGGCTTCCCGGTACTCTGGTGAATTTGGTTGTAACTCCTTCCTATAGAATTTTATCATCATCATCATCCATGGGTCAGCTTCTTGCTCCTTCCGAATATCCTTCAATCTTGCCAAAAATTCACGTGCCTTCGGTGTCAAGGTAATATTGTGAACTTCCGCTATTACTTCGTTTCCGTCCTCAGGGTTTCTACTCAAGGCATCAGGTATGACGTTCAATTTCCCAGGACAATGCTCTATTGTGATGTCAAACTGTTGTATGTAGATGGACCAGCGCGTTACTCTCTCACTTGCTATTGTTGTCTTAAATAAAAACGTCAGTGCATGGTGGTCGGTTCTAACAATGATGGAATAACCATAGATCATCTTGCGCCACTGTTGTAGAGAATATAGAATTGCTAGTAGCTCAAGTTCCGTAACTGTGTAGTTTCTCTCATGTTTCCGTAACTTACGACTCGTGAATGCCAAATAGGATTTCTTCTTGGGTTCTTCAGCGCCCTCTTGGTACAGCATAGCACCAATCCCAATTAACGAAGCATCTGCTTGAATGATGAATTGTTTCTCAAAATCCGGATATCCAAGTTTCACACAGTTTTCCAATAAATCCTTCGTTGCTTTAAAAGACCTGTCGCACTCCTCATTCCACGACCATCGATTCGCTTTCTTCAACATCTCCTGCATAGGCGCTACTGTTTCTGTGTAACCAGGGCAATTTTCTTTGAAGAAACCAGTCACTCCCAAAAATGCTCTAACATGTTTGACTTTGGTAGGTGTGGGAAATTTCTTAATAGCATCAATCTTGGCTGGATTAGGCCGCACGCCCTCGACATCAATTATATGTCCCAAATATAAAATTTCGCTCTGGCAAAAATGTGACTTTTTTAAGTTGATCTTGAAGTTCATGGTTCTCAGGTTGTCCAACAGTTTATTTAAATTTATCAAGTGTTCTTCCATTGTCTCAGAAGCGATTAATATGTCATCAACATATCTCGTGGTGAAGTTCTTGACCTCCTCAGTCAGATTTCTGTCGAGTGCTCTAATGAGTGCACATCCCGCAGTTTTCACGCCAAAGGGCATTCGACACCAGATATAACTTTGATTGTCGAATAAAAATCCCGTCAACAGTTGAGATTTTTCTTCAAGTTCAAGATGGTGGAAACTATTCGTCAAATCAACACTTGAGTATATCTTCTTCCCACGGAAGCCTTTCAAAACATCTTTGATCCTCGGTGCTTGGTCGTGCTCAACTAGCAGTTTACTATTTAAAACTCGCGCGTCTAGGCATAGCCTAATTGATCCGTTTGGCTTGGTCACAGCCAATATTGCGTTCAGATAAGGGGTTGCAGCTTTCCTTATCATGCCAGAATCTAATAAGTTAGTAATAATGTCCTTCACCTGAGAAAAATGCTTCTCTGGGATCGGGTACAATTTACTTTTAAATGGGGTCCAATCTGTCACCTGCATAGCATATTGAAAATTCAAAACTTTCCCAGGTACGGTGTCAAAAGCTTCTTTATGTAGTCTTAAAATTTCTTCCAGTCTTCTTCTGTCAGATTCCCCTACGATGGCTTCCTTAAGTCGCTCCCGAAGTAAAATTTCGAATTTGGTTCCGCCCATTTCTTCTTCCGCCAAATGCACCCAAAGTTCCTGTGAACTGTCTCGGCTGTCCATTTCTAGCACTGCTGTCTGGTTGACTTGCTCTCCCCTCAAGATCTTATCTCCGGCCTCATTAGTGCATTCCTCAACAACCCAAGTGTTGGCCTCTCTCTCCAGCGGATTCTCTTCCATATTTAAACCCACATGATCCAATCCTTCTACTTGTTTGAAGCTTACAGTGTTGTTATGTAAATCAATTACAGCATGAAAATCGCAGATGAAGTTGGCTCCTAAAATTATATTGTAGTTCATCTTTGGAATAACAATGAATGTTTGTGAAAAAGTATGGTTCAATATTTCCAGATCTAGGAATGCTTGCTGTTTACAATTCATAGTTTTGTCAGGAATGACACCTCTGACTTTCATTAGCGGTACCGGCATAATAGGAACAGTCTGTTTTCTTGCTATTTCTTTTATCAAAATTTCAGTGACCAAGCTCACCTGGCTACCTGTATCAATCAAACATCTCACCCTCATACCTCCAATATGCGCGTAAATAATTGGTAGCTGTCTGATAATGTTTTCACGGTTCTTCACCACTTCCTCCAGGCAGTCGTCTGGGAATGCTACCCACTCTTCTATGTTGGCCACTATCATCTCTTCTTGCTCCCTGGCGATCTCCATTTCTAGCCTATCTCCTTTCAATTCATTTGGGTTTTTTTTTTATCCCGGGCCCCATTAGATGTGTTTCGCCGGTTATCATTCTGTCGCTCCTGTTGCCTCAGTAAACTCTCTGCCCCCTCTCCTTGATGATTATCTGGGCTCTGTCTGTTCGCCATGGCACGCCCCCACTTTTCCTTCTCCGCTTCTTCATTACTTAATTGATCCAGGTATTTACGGGATTCAATATATCGCTCGTCCCAGTTATTCCTATATTCTCCTCTGTTTTCTTGGCGATAGTCCCTGCCGTTACTCCATCTACCATCTCCATTTCTTTGGTAGGGTCTACCTTGTCTCTGGTTTCCCCTCCAATTTGTGTACTCCCGCAGGTACGTCCACTGATTATTTTGATTCTGGTTATTCTGATGATATCTCCCGCGGTTATTCTGATAGTTATGGTTGTTGTGATGGAACTGGTTTCGGCCGTCAAAATCTTGTCTTCTTGGCGTGAACTGTGTTCCCGTGGACTGTGTCTTACTTTGGTTTCCCTGGCCGTGGTTATTTTGGGGTCCCTGAACTACCTCTGCCGTGTTTACACATTCCAAATTCCTTCTTCCTGTCTGTGGGCTCACCATACTCGTCTCATCTAAGTGTCTGAGTAATTCTTCTGCTTGGACTGCGGTCTGAATGTTTCCTGCGACTAGCAATTGTTGGATATGCATTGGGAGTTGTTTTCCGATGGTTAGAACCATATTCGGCTCGCTAGGCGGGTCATCAAAATCCCTGAATTTTACTAATTGCTGACTAAAGAATTCTGAAAAACGGGTTGGATGGGTACTATGGTATTTGCGTGTGTACAGGTCCATTCTTAACCCCTGTTGTAACGAAGGACTCCAAAACTTCTTCAAAAACGCCTCGCGGAATTGATCCATGTCTGTAAATGTGTATTTGAAACTTAAGAACCAGGTCAGGCTAGGTCCTTCCAAAAATTTCTCCACCAGTCTTAATTGTTTCTCTGGGCCGATGTGTTGGTCATTAAAGTAATCCGTTAATTGCCGTAAGAATGCTTTGGGAGTGGTTCCTGAATTATCTTTGAACTTATCGGGCTTAAAATCATTACCCCGAATGACTTGGATGACTTGGGCTGGTGCCAAGTTCGGTTGCGGAGTTGAAGTCTCCCCCCTGTACTGCTGGAATGCATTAGTCGTTAGTCTGGGACTTTGACCCCGACTCGTGTCCTCAGCCAACTTCGAACCTGCCGGACTTCCAATACTTGTTTGCTTTTCCGGAATATTTTCGTTTGAAAATAATGTCGCATTCTCTAACGATCTAATCTCGTTCTTTATGATTAATTCTGAGTGTTCCTGTAATTTCGACTTCATATTTTCCTCCAGTGCCTGCATTCGCTTTAAAACTGCCAGCCTGTCTTCCTTATTCGCATGAGCCTGCTGGTCCCAATCTCGCCGGATCCTACTTTTTAAGCTATTTATTTTCTCCTCGTTCCTCTCCTGATTTTTCTCTAGCTCTTCACTTATCCGTTCCTGCGTTTTCACTAGTTGTTCCCCCACCTCTTCTCTTATAGCCTCTTGCGTTTTTATTAGTTGTTCTTCCAAATTATCCTGAGTTTTGACGAGCTGCTCCCCTACTTCTTGTCTTATGACCTCTTGTGTGTTTATTAGCTGGCCTTCCATCTCTTTTCTTATGATCTCTTGTGTTCTGCCTAATTGCTCCTCTAAATTTTCCCGCAAGTGTATCCGCTCGGTTTCAGCCTTCACTTCGACTTTATCTATTTCCTTTATTAATTCCAGCACGTTGTTATCTACCGAATTAATCTGCTGCTGTAGTTTCTCTTGGGTTTTCTTCACTCCCGCGGTGTTACTGACACATGCTGCCTCTATCTGCTTGAGTTTATCTGCCACCATCTCGTCAAATTGTACTAATTTGTTATCAAATTTCGCCTCCAATTTCTTCATTTCGCCTAACTGTCTGATGTTGTTTTCCGCAACCTCGCCTGCCAGTTTCTCTACTTTTTGAACGCTCTGATTAATATCATTTGTGATTTTTTCTAACTGTTCGGTTTGTGTTACCGCCTGTTGTGACAATTTGTGGTTTAGTTCATTGAATTGTTTGTCCGTGTCTAATTTCTGGACTTCTAACTGGACCGAAATGTTACCGCTCATATCAAGTAATTGTTTTTCACTATGCTCACGCTGAGCTTCTAATTGTTCTTTTAATTGCTCTTCCGTCTTTACGGACATCTGCACTAATTGTTCTTCCGTTTTCGCGGACATTTGTTCTAATTGTTTTTCCGTTTTCGCGGACATCTGGATCGACATCTGTTCTAACAATGCCTTTATCTCATCAACACTCGCCATATCACACACAAAATATATTCAGAGAAAAACAGGGTTATGGGCTAAGGTTTCAGTCCTATACGCACATATATGTCACACATTTAAATATTACTGGCTCTAATTTAATGAAAATTTCAGTAACAAAATTTACTGAATACAATGACACTTATTCCCAAACAATAAAATAACCCCTGGTGATCTGCTTTTAAATTCCTAACCAACAGAATTTACGAAACACCAATTAACCGAAGTCAATTAAATGTCAAATATAAGGCAACATCTTCCTGCTTTAACTGAGTTCAATAATAATGCAAATTTCTAATTTTAATGTGGGCGCCAGAACAAGTTTATAACAAATACAAATCAAATTCTAACCTTGTTCAATATTTCTAACCTTAGGAACTCAGTGATTTTACTAATGCACATGGCGGTACAACATCGCCTCCATTTACTGAATTTACATGTCCGCTTGACCTGGCATCATTTCTCAACGAAATAAATATGAGATCAGCGAAGCAACAACAACAACAATCCCCACTTGGGCAGCCATTTTTGTTTTATGAACCCTTGCAAAGAAGCATATGAGACTCAGATTCGGGGCGTAACGGGTCATATTCGTAAGTTGCTGTCAGGGCGCTTCATTAACTTGCAGGGTAACATATAACAAAATGACATGCAGGAAAGAGTGAAGCCAGGGTTAAAAACAACTGAATTTAATAACAAATCACCATATTTACACATAAACAATTAACAACAAAATCTCCCAACTGACTCCCATTTAATAAAAAATGCCAAAAACATAGGCGGTATCTCTGGAGAGATTAATTACTTGGACCAAGTGTCCTTAAATAAAGATACAAAAGTAACCATATAAGTGACCATATAAGTGACCATATAAGTGACCATATAAGTGACCATATAAATGCGTATGCCGTTCTACATGCATCACGATGTGTACTCTGAATGCGTGATTCGTTATCATCCGGGATGACCCTTCAAACACCGAATCCGCATTTCCTAGAGCTAGACCGACACGGGGGAACACAACTACACTACTTAAATTAAACCGACACTTCCTAAATCTACTATAAACAAGCACAAAATTTCCGCGTGAAATTGGACTTAAATTGCCGTAGCAACATTTACTGCCTAAAAACTTAGGTCTTCTCACACAAATCAACACAAGTACATTAACACGTGACCAATAGAAAGATACTCAAATGACCGCTGTCAAAATTTACAAAATACTCTACCACTACACCACACGGGTGTGACACACAAAATTACATGAATTGAGTCATCAACAAAGCAATAGGCAAACAGCCAACATTTACGTTAATCACAATATTTTATCCATACAAGGTACAACAATCCGTTACACACATGGCGAACTCCCCAATTAATTATGGCTTAAAAATTAACCATCACAATGAACAGGTTTGCTATATGAAAGCTTACAGGGTTCAGTCGGAAACAGGACTGCCTATCAAAAATAAGTCACTGGCAAAACGGGCGGTTTGTGGAACACTGCATGTCTGTCAACCCACGTGTCAAAATACGTCGACCTCCCAGAACATGGGTCGAACCTCGAAGAAATGTGCCCCAAAGCACAATAATACATGTGTGTGTCAGAATAACCATATGGACAAGAATCAGCAGTCTCCCAAGAGCACTCTGTCTTTCCATCAAAAAAAAATACAATAGCAGCAAAATATATAAGGGCGGTAGGACAACTACCCCCTCCTCACGTAGAATCAACACACACTAGACACATCAACACACACTGAATCACACGTATGGGTTTTGACAGACCCTGAAATAAAAGACACAAATAATATCCACATGCTGGCGCCATCGTTCTATGCCGTGACTAGTCACCTGAAAAGGACTCAAGAAAATCTATGAAAATTAGAACGAAGGTGTTCTACAATTACTTTTAAGTTGGTGCACTCGGCTACCCTAACATGAATAATAACCTGTTCAGCAAAATGTTTTACACTAATTTCCTCCCATTCCTATTTCAAATATTAACGTTAACAAAGCACCATTTATCGAATGTAACGGGTTCCGCAATTGCAAGGATAAAAATTTACGCACGCACGCCGCGTACATTACACATGACTCAAGAAAGAAAACAAAATATCAACAAACACTTTGGCCACGCGCCAACGGACATTTAAACGTACAGTGTCGGTACAAGGAAAACTCTAAAACAAACAAGAAAGAAAAAAACATGACTATTTACAAGTTCCCCGGCCAAATCTAACTACATAATTGAAATAAATCCAATTTTAGTACATCACCGCTTCTGCATGTAGACCAAGGACATCCTCCTCAACCCATTGCCCTATGGACAATTTAGCTCTCCATAGTAGTCGTCTGTGCTGATTTCTTGAAGCTCATCCCAACTTCACACCACGTGCTGTTCATCTTGGTCTGGACTCCTCGGCAGAAAAGTTCAATATTAAATGTTTGCCTATCTATAATCGCTTGCAGGCTACTCAGTTCACCCACAATTGTCCTAGTGCGATTAATAGCGAAGACTGGCCCTAATTATATCAGACACACGCACTATAAAACATACATAAAATACACACAATTTATACAGAAAATATACATGTCGAGTCCGCGCCACTGGCTCGTTAACAAGTTCACAATCCCGGCTGCACTAGCAGTCGCTATCTCGTCTGGTATTTCCGTCTGTACTATGGACTTCGGTTCTGGTAAGCGCTAATTAGGGTGATACGATACCTCCCTCTTAAAGTTGAACTCGTCGTCTTGAAATGAATGTTACTGTTTAGTTCACACAACAAAGTTGATTTTATAATAAAATGTATTACAGCTTTTAAAATCTGATACTGCGATCGCGACGACTTTAGTTTCTCAAAGCTCACAAAATGAATTATCTTCACTGATTTTAAGAGCGTAAAAATCACGTTTTACACCAAATAATGACTTAGATAAATTCGAGCGTCAAAATCACAAACCAAACTGACGTGGAGTATGCCTCTCAAGGCTCCAAAAGAATAGACTTTAAAATTCACACTTCGAACTGGCGTGGAGTATGCCTCTGAAGGCTCCAAAAGAATAGACTTTAAAATTCACACTTCGAACTGACGTGGAGTATGCCTCTGAAGGCTCCAAAAGAATAGAAAAAGATTGGCGTCAGGCCAAGCTATTTATGAGAAACTGACAAGGGCGGCGGAGTGGGGCAAAGTCGGATAAAAACTTCCAGAGTTTTTGTCTCACAAAGATGTAGCTAGTGTCATTCTTCTCCAAATAAATCCAACGTCTCAAATTACTCGAGCGGAAATTAATCCGTTCGGCGGTTCCTTAGATACACACTTCCGCGGGCTTTTTACTACTGACGCCGTCCACCTCGTGGTCACGGCTTGGTCTCTTGCGATTGGCTGATTCAATCGTATGTTCGTTGAGAAGACCTCGTGATTCTTCCTTTATGTCTCCAATTTTGGTACAGTAGTTGCACAATTTAGCCTTGAACTCGACTGATTCTGGCCGTCCCCCAGGAATAGCTACTGGCTCAACTTCTGTTGCAATCGTTACGAAATGCTGGCCTCCCTAATATCCAAGTCGACTTCCTTATGTGCTGCCTGGGCCGTAGTAATAATAATAATAAATATGAATACTTATTTATCGAAGATCAATAAGGGTTCATTACAAAGAAAGTAAGCAAGGTGCTTAAATAAAAGAAAAGGTAAGAAATCACTGTTGGTCTTTGCGAAAAAGGAAGGAATGAATTAAAGCAAAGAGCAGCAAAAGCTACCTCTTGTATTCCAAAGAATACACCACGCCAGAAGTGGTGGGGCTACACACACCCTGCCTCCTTGAAGGCCTAGAGCAGATTGTAGGAGATAACATGAAAAGAAAAAGAAGGGTGACCCCTCGCAGAAGGAGAGTATCAGAAAAGATGAGGGCCAATTAAGGCGGGAAAGTGAAAGACTCCCTAGGCCTCGGATACCCTAATACCGTCAGGTTAGGAAAAGAACAAGAGTTGACCAAATGAGGTCGACAGGAAAGAGGAGCCTGACACAAGTAAGTGGAAGCAATGTCGGATTCACCTGGGGTCCCGTGATCGCCAACCCACGTCCAACAAATTGTGAGCCCCTGGGGGAACTATTTTCAGGACGGTAGGGGTGGGATTCGAATCCACGCTCTCCCGATGCCAGCCAGGCACGAGATATGATATTATAGCGCTCGCCTTCACCGTGGTCGGTTGTTGTTGGTTCTTAATTTAGAGGCTCCGTGTGCTGGATATGGCCCACGTGCTGCCTGTGGTTACCTTGAAATGCTTCTTCCGTCAGCGAAACGGGTATTTTGATCCTTTGTGATATAGCCTATTACATTGATAAAGGTTTCATTGTAACTTCTTCTCTGTGTTTTCTCGTTCGATGCCGATTATTGTGATTTTATAGCCACACTCAAGCTATGCCACCTTGGCTGCTTATCGTTATATTACTGCCCGGTGTATTTATGACTGTGGCGAATGCAAAATCAATATTGGTAGCATTTGAGCTTTAAGTTCTCGCAGTAAATAGTTGCAGTTACACTCTATATACAGGTAGGTAGCGCGCAGTTCGCTACTCCTGTGGGGGGTCCGAGCGGGGACACAAAGAGCCCGCTGATGAGCCAGCTTGGTGTCCTAGGAGAAACCCCACACAAGACACGGCACAAACCTAGAAGAATTGCTGCGTTTTAATTCACTGGCCGTGAAAGCCAATATACCAGCAAATTATTGCGATTATAAAATATAAACAAAGCAACAAAATGTCTATACAAATGTAACAGACAACATTACTTAGAACGAACATTGTACCCGTAATTTGATGACTATTCTTGATTTTAAAAAGTGACAGTCAGTCTGAAAGACTAGACTTTGTATCATTTTAAATGCTACAAATGCTGAGAAATGCTAGAAAGGCTTCGCTCGAAGGCAAAGACTCTTAACATGTTAGAAAATTATCTGCATTATACTTATCTTGCTTTATAATACTTTACCTTGTTTCAAAATACTCGCGAACGGCAAGTGCAAACCAAGGGCAAACCAAGTTCAAGTGCGCGGAGGGAGATGGCTGGATGACGTGCCCCTTCCATCCAGTCTAAAAACACTTATAGTGGGCGATGTATTGAAGATAGAGATATGCTCTCGCGGACTTTTTTGTAGAACATTTCATGCTGACCAATTCTTACGCTCATAGTATATTGATATTTTTAACGGTTTGCCCAGCGTAAGCTTAAGAAGCGCACGGACGCCAAGTTTGTTTTCGACTTTTTCACTGAAATCGTTACTGCTTGGCTTCCTTTGATCATACATAAATTATTTTCTAAGAATTTTTCCTCGAGATATCCTCTACAGAATGGTGAAAACCGCATCAAAATCCATCCAGTGATTCTCGAGATTACCCGTGACATCCAAGAATCGGGGATAGAGATTGTCGGGGTACACATGCACCAAGCGGTACTATGACGTCACACACCTCAGTGCATCTGGGTACATTTCGTCCCGTCACCGTAACGTAACGCCAGACCCCAGCGTAACGACGAAGTCGACAAGATCATTTAAAATGATAAAAACGTGTAACTACCTACGTCTAAAATAAATACAACTTACCGAATCCTAGAATCCTGTATCCGCAGTGTCCTGGAACACCCTGTGCGGGCTGGATGGTGACGTCATCCATTACCTGTGTATCTTCGCAACAGATAGACAGCCATTAAGTCGTCGTTAAAAGTTGTTCTCAATGTCAGTGATGACTTGTGACTCAAATTCCAGGAATGGGACATAAATCACTTTTCTCCAGTTTGAGACGCACATAGGCACATACAGGGTGCACAGAAACAAGAATAAAGTGAGAGTGAAAGTCTTGTGTGGGGTTTCACCTAGGACATCAAGCTGGCTCATCAGCGGGCTCTTGATGTACCCACCTGGACCCCCACAGGAGTAGTGAACTGCGCGCTACCTCCCTTTTTATGAAGCGCATCTGCGCCTCTTCACTGCGAGAACTAAAAGCTCAAGCAGCCATAACCTCCCTATGAAGGCTATATTGGCTTTCACGGCCAGTGAATTAAAACTCATTTGAGGAGAAAGTCGTTCCCTTAGACTTTGTATGTCAGGTGCTATGTTTAAAATGAATGTTACACAGCCAGAATTGCAACGCTGTACAGTTCGGAGTGTTAATTAAGCTTAATGACATAATTTGAATGAGATTTGCGTAAATCATCATCTTGCATTTGCCATGAAAATAAAAAGACATAACGGAAAAATATATGACATAAACATCCGAGTCCCAGTAATGATATTCAACAAGTTCAGATTGTGTTTTAAAAATTATCGCAAATCTACGCCAAACATTATCCACGGCGTATCCGCTATTCGCACGCCCATGTAAACTACAGTAGATCCGCATGGCGAAAAATTCCGCGCATGGCCTTATCCATAGTCCGGAAACGATCACGTCAACAGCTATTAATTATCGTAGTTGTTTAACGTCCGTCCTCAATTCAAGTTCGTAACAAACACCTGGGGTGGTGGAACTTCGTCCTGCAGGCGTTCTTTAACGTGCTGGAAACCAACGACAAGGGGTTGGCAAGTTTAAACACTCGTAAGCGCAATGGACCGCAGTCGGATTTGATCTCGCTAACTTGGGATTAGTAGCCCAACACCTCACTTTGGACAGAGGGTTCGTGAACAACTGGATCAGACATTCCTTGCAAAGTGGATCGGAAGAGGGGGTGCTGCTTCGTGGCCAGCTCGTTCACCTGAACTCACCCCAATAGATTTCTTCTTGTAGGGCAGTGTAAAAGAGAGACAGTCAGTCCCAAAGACTGGACTTTATATCATTTTAAATGCTACAAATGCTGAAAAATGCTAGAAAGGCTGGACAAGTCATGAGGGAGCTGGAGCGCGCGGTGAAAGAAGGGAGCTGGCTGGATGACGTCACGCTCGCCGTCTCGTAACTCCAGAGCTCACCAGTGAACTCAGTACACATGCACCAAGTGGTACTATGACGTCACACGCCTCAGTGCATTCTCGGTACATTTCGCGACGTCCCCGTAACGTAACGCCAGAGCTCACCAGTGAACTCAGTACACATGCACCAAGTGGTACTATGACGTCACACACCTCAGTGCATTCTCAGTACATTTCTTGACGTCACCGTAACGTAACGACGAAGACGTCGACTAGATCATTTAAAATGATAAAAGTCTTGTGTATGAGGAGACGGAGGAGGATCTCCCGGCAAGATTCTGGTTGTCTGCGACGCTGTTCAAACGACACCGGGTCCGACAGACTTGCGACACGAATCTATGCCTGCATTGACGCAGGGGGACGCCATTTTGAACAGTTGTTGTAAATGTAGTAGTTTGCGGAACGTGTGCAGGCAAACGCTAATAAATGAGGAGCATTCAGCTTATAACTTGTGACTCGATCGTTTCTGTACTCCGGTTTTTTATCTTTATCTCACATTGATCCAGTTCCCTTCCTCCAACAACCCTGTAATTTTTTAACAACATCACGGATCCACCCTGTATCCAGCTATAACTTGCTCAGCCTCTCAAGGCCCGTTCCAGTCCTCAGACCAGAATTTAACTTCCTGCTAGAGCCATGAATTGAAAACACTAAGGAAAAACAAAAGCAAAAACACGGAGGAAACACGAAAGCAAAAATACAAAGCAATATCACAAAGGAAAAACAAAAGAAAAAACACGGAGGAAAAACAAAAGCAAAAATACAAAGCAATATCACAAAGGAAAAACAAAAGCAAAAACAAAAAGGAAAAACAAAAGGAAAAGCAAAGGCTAAAACAAAAGCAAACACACAAAGGAAAACAAAAGCAAAAACACAAAGGAAAAACAAAAGCAAAAACACAAAGCAAAAGCACAAAGGAAAACAAAAGCAAAAACACAAAGCAAAAGCACAAAGGAAAACAAAAGCAAAAACACAAAGGAAAAACAAAAGCAAAAACACAAAGCAAAATCACAAAGGAAAAACAAAAGCAAAAACACAAAGCAAAAGCACAAAGGAAAACAAAAGCAAAAACACAAAGGAAAAACAAAAGCAAAAACACAAAGGAAAAACGAAAAGGAAAACAAATGCAAAATCACAAAGCAAAAACACAAAGCAAAAACACAAAGCAAAAACACAAAGCAAAATCACAAAGGAAAAACAAAAAGGAAAACAAATGCAAAAACACAAAGCAAAAACACAAACGAAAAACAAAAGCAAAAACACAAACGAAAAACAAAAGCAAAAACACAAAGGAAAAACAAAAAGGAAAACAAATGCAAAATCACAAAGCAAAATCACAAAGGAAAAACAAAAGCAAAAACACAAACAAACGAAAAACAACCCCTGGCACTAGACAGCCCATGACGGGCTAAGGCCGACCAAGCGACCGCTGCTCAGCCATTTGGCCTGCAGATGTTGGGGTGACGCGTGATGAGCGCGTCGGGTCCCCTCGGCCGTTAATCTTGGTTTACGTGATCGGGGCGCTGACTCACTGTCAGACAGCTACTCAATTGTCCTCACGAGGCTGAGTGCACCCCGTTCCAACCCTCACGTCAGTTTTAAAATCCCTGACGGAGCCGGGGATCGAACCCGGGGCCTCCGGGTGAGAGGCAGGCGCGCTACCCCAACACCACGGGGCCGGCAAAAACACAAAGGAAAAACAAAACCAAGAACACAAAGTAAAAACAAAAGCAAAAAGACAAAACAAAAACACAACGCAAAAACTCAAAGGAAACACAATAACGAAGTAATAATTCCGTTGCCCAAGGAGTGCGAGTGTTGGCACTTTCCGGAAGTACTTGGTGGTCACATAGTTCCACCGCAAACCACAGCCTATGTTCCCTATTCCCCCATATCTCCCGCCGCCACTGCAGAGCTTGCGCAGTGCCTCTCAACTTCCATTAGACCGCGCCCAGGTGCAGACCGCATATACTACACATTAGTGCAATAACTCGATAATCCAGTCTAATCGACGAACAAGTCGAATCATTTAAATGTTCGAATATCAGTTTCACCTCACGAGGCTGAGTGTACCCCGTTCCAGCCCTCAGACCAGAATTGAATTTCTCGGCAGAGCCGGGTTTCGAATCTCGCCCTCCACGGTGACAGCCAAGAATGCTAGCCACTACGCTACGAGATGGATCCTACAAGCAGTTATCAATAAATTATTTTTGAAATTAATGGTTTGCCCATTTTATTAAAAATTGGAAAATATTTTCAGTCGTATTCTGCAGATTATTTCAGGAATGATTGTGAAAAAAGTTACAGTCAGTTTGAAAGACTAGACTTTACATCATTTCAAATGACGCATGCTACAACTGCCTTCTCGCTTCGCTCGAAGCCCCAGGTCACTCGACGCCCCAGGACTTTTTCAACAGACTCCATTGCCCATTAACTTAGGCTTCCCGCTTCGGTGCATGACGTCACGCACTCGCCGTCCATTACCCATTAACTTTGGCTTCCCGCGCAGCTGCATGACGTCATGCGTTCGCCGTCTCCGTAACGCATAACGTTAGACTCAAGCTTCCCGCGTGGCTGCATGACGTCACGCGTTGCCGTCCATTACCCATTAACTTAGGCTTCCCGCGTGGCTGCATGACGTCACGCTTTGCCGTCCATTACCCATTAACTTAGGCTTCCCGCGTGGCTGCATGACGTCACGCACTCGCCGTCCATTACCCATTAACTTAGGGTTCCCGCGCGGCTGCATGACGTCACGCTTTGCCGTCCATTACCCATTAACTTAGGCTTCCCGCGTGGCTGCATGACGTCACGCTTTGCCGTCCATTACCCATTAACTTAGGCTTCCCGCGTGGCTGCATGACGTCACGCACTCGCCGTCCATTACCCATTAACTTAGGCTTCCCGCGTGGCTGCATGACGTCACGCTTTGCCGTCCATTACCCATTAACTTAGGCTTCCCGCGTGGCTGCATGACGTCACGCACTCGCCGTCCATTACCCATTAACTTAGGCTTCCCGCGTGGCTGCATGACGTCAAGCTTTGCCGTCCATTACCCATTAACTTAGGCTTCCCGCGTGGCTGCATGACGTCACGCTTTGCCGTCCATTACCCATTAACTTAGGCTTCCCGCGTGGCTGCATGACGTCACGCACTCGCCGTCCATTACCCATTAACTTAGGGTTCCCGCGTGGCTGCATGACGTCACGCACTCGCCGTCCATTACCCATTAACTTAGGCTTCCCGCGTGGCTGCATGACGTCAAGCTTTGCCGTCCATTACCCATTAACTTAGGCTTCCCGCGTGGCTGCATGACGTCACGCGTTGCCGTCCATTACCCATTAACTTAGGCTTCCCGCGTGGCTGCATGACGTCAAGCTTTGCCGTCCATTACCCATTAACTTAGGCTTCCCGCGTGGCTGCATGACGTCACGCTTTGCCGTCCATTACCCATTAACTTAGGGTTCCCGCGCGGCTGCATGACGTCACGCTTTGCCGTCCATTACCCATTAACTTAGGCTTCCCGCGTGGCTGCATGACGTCATGCTCTCGCCGTCCATTACCCATTAACTTAGGCTTCCCGCGTGGCTGCATGACGTCAAGCTTTGCCGTCCATTACCCATTAACTTAGGCTTCCCGCGTGGCTGCATGACGTCACGCACTCGCCGTCCATTACCCATTAACTTAGGGTTCCCGCGCGGCTGCTTGACGTCACGCGGTCGCCGTCTCCGTAACGCATAACGTTCGACTCAAGCTTCCCGCGTGACTGCATGACGTCATGCTCTCGCCGTCCATTACCCATTAACTTAGGCTTCCCGCGCGGCTCTATGACGTCACGCGGTTGCCGTCTCCGTAACGCATAACGTTAGACTGAAGCATAACGATGAATTCGAAAAGATGATTTGAAATGATAAAAAATAGAAAATACTAAAGCAGAAATATTGATCGGCTGCGTTACTCGTTACTGGCTAAAAGGCACTTAAAGAAAGGCTTTTGATAACATTGATTGGAATAAAGTACAGGGATAGAAGGGTGATCTACAATCTGTACAGAAAGCAGACGGCAGTTATTCGAGCCAAAGAAAATTCCGCCGTCCGTGCGTCTTTTCTTAAGCTTACGCTGGTAAACCATTAAGATACCGGCCGTTGTTAGTCTCTACTTAGTATAAAACAAAGTCCCCGATTCTTGGATGTCACGGGTAATATCGAAAACCACTGGATGGATTTTGATGCGGTTTTCACCATTCTGTAAAGGGTATCTCGAGGAAGGTTTCTGTAGAAAATTATTTATTTATGATCAAAAGAAGCCAAGCAGTAACGATTTCAGTGAAAAAGTCGAAAAGAAAAACCTGGCGTCCGTGTGCTTTTTAAGCTTACGCTGGTTAAACCGTTAAAAATATCAATATACTATGAGTGTAAGAATTGTTCAGCATGAAAAGTTTTACAAAAAAAGTTCACGAGAGCATATCTCTATCTTCAATACATCGCCCACTATAAGTGTTTTTACGTTTTCATTTCTTCCAACAATCTGCATTCAATTACTGAGGCGACAGTTTACGAGCTAGCTAGGGGAAAAGATACGGATGGTCAGTCTGAAAGACTAGACTTTATATAATTTTAAATGCTACAAATGATGCGTGAACTCAAAGTCCGTTAGCAAGTGCAAACCAAGGTCAAATGAGGTAGCTGGCTGGATGACGTCACGCTCACCGGAGCGCGCAGGGAAAGAGGAAGCTCAAGCAGTACTATGACGTCACACCTCAGTGCATTCTCGGTACATTTCGTCCCGTCACCGTAACGTAACGCCAGATCCCAGCGTAATGACGAAGTCGACAAGATCATTTAAACTGATTTTAAAAAAAAGATACGAGCCTTACAGTAGTCGCATATGATGTTAACATCTGACATGTTACCTACCTTGAAGTTGTTACCGTTTTTATTATCCTTGACAATCATCAACACACAACACATCTTTTTATTTTTTACACTCTCATAATTCATAACAATTCCAAGCCTCTCTTTTTTTCTTCACTGCCTACGTGATATTTCTACTCTCGCACTGTCTTATTGATACTCTGCTGTTACAAAGTAATCCGTATGTGATAAACATTCCACATGGTACCACTGCCAGCTGGATCCCATCCCAACTGGCAGTGCGTCTTACACACTTCCGTCCGATCCACTTCCGTCCAATTTTTCAAAATCACTCCCTCAAAAATAGCCAGCAACCGTGTGGAAAGATGTTTCACATCAAAAAGCGCTTATCACGTAATGCATTCATTACTGTTCCCGGGCGAAGCCGGGGCGGGTTGCTAGTAATTAATAGTTACACTGAGTCTAATGTCTCAAATTAGCCCAGCTATAATAATTATCTTAAGTAAAGCCTATCATATTACGTCCTACACATTACAGTGAAACGTGGCTAATTCGAACTTTTCTCTTGGTCCCTAGCATTTTATATACGATCAATGCTAAAAATCGTGGTTAATTCGAAATTCATTTTGTACAATTCGAAGTTTTTACGTGTAAAAGGCCGATCGGAAGCCAAACAGTTGGGTCAGGAATTCCCGAAAAACGACAAAGCACATCACAGAACTCAGGCATTTTTCTTTTTTAAGTAGAAATGACGTAAGTGATTGTGTTTTCCATTCCTTAAATTTGTTAGATTAGTTTGTGATGGCTGAGTGACTTAGTTGTAGGAAATAGGTAAAAATCTCAAACGTTATTGAAAAACTGTAGATTTCTCTAAGACTTAACTAGATGGATGGATTACTACTGTCGTTAAATAGGTGAATAGTACATTTTGGTTTTATTTTGTCATTTGAGACTTTTGAGGTTAATCACGATACAGTCATTATAAAGCACCGTTGTCTGTTAATCTGCTTTGTTGAACGTAAATCATTATGTAAACGTAATACAATATATTTTCTCTACCCTTTTCAAAAAACTTTCTTAATTCGATTTTTTGGATAATTCGAATATTTTTACTGGTCCCTTAGCTTGCCACGGTGGGTGAGTGGATAGCGTGTCGGTCTACTAACCCCAAGATTGCAGGTTCGCTCCTGGCCGTGGTAAGTGATTTTTTTTAAGGCGGCAAAAATACGACACGCATGTCATGCGACGTTGGCATGTCAAAGAATCCATTTGAATTCAGTAGGCCGTGTTCATAATGGCAAAATTAACCTCGGGAGTTTCCGCAAACACAAAGTTCCTCATTTCTCTACTAGAAAGCGCTATAGTGTTCAAGGAGCTTAGATATCTAACCTAATTGACTTTCATAGTGATTCAAGGAACAACGAAATTCGACATGCAAGCTACCCTCTGGGAGTCAAATTACAAAGCTTGCACCCGGCACTCGAGGCCATACGATATTATTATTACTGGTCCCTTGAGGTTCAAATTATTCAAGTTCCACTGTATAAAAATCAGCAGTCACCACTATAGTTCCGGGTAAAACGCAACGTCTACTTGTGAAGCACCTGATCGTGGTCGGAGAGGCTGTCGACCCGAGCTACCTGCGGGCACGCAACAAAGCAGATGGGAATCGCTATGGGAAGTGAGGGTGTTTTTGACAGCATCCCCCCTCCCCCCTCCTGCCCCCCACCATGTCCCCCCACTGCGCTACCTGGCCTGCCCGCGCGCGGGCCGCCTCAGTCTAACAGTGCCAGTGTGTAGCGAATGTTGTGGTGAAAGTGTGTGTGCGTGTCTAGCGAGTGGATATCGAGACAAGTCGAGACGAGCGATCAACAACTCAGCCCTGGGCGCAGGTAGGAGCACATCAGCTTCCTTCTTTCACCATGTCTACCAAAGCCAACTAACAAATTACCCTTATATAGTAACAGTAGCGGCCATCAGGGGCGTATATACAATTTTTTTCGCCGGGGGGCTGAGTATTCTCAGGGGATTGTCACCCAGAAATTACAACCAATATCTTAGAGCATATAACTTTGTGTAATTAGTTTAGATAAGAGTTAATTGGAAAATTCGAAGTGTATATGTCTGTTAGGTAGTCAGCCCGAAGGCTGTTTGGATCCTCAACAAGTACCGCCGTTAGGTTATGTGGGTAGATACCCACAAAAACCCAAGGCAGAGGTACATTGAGGAGTACTAGGGAAGAAGAGGAGTGAGGTAGTTTGCCATTGCTTTCCTCACTGAGTCAGTACAGCAGTACTAACCCTATGAGTAGAACCTTTCACAGCATCCACAGGCACTGACTGTGCCCTGAATGTCATTACTAAGTAGCTTCCATATAATCACAGCAGGTGCCGGATTAAGGTAACATGAGGCCGAAGTCCCTCAGATTTTTGGGGCCCCTTTATTTTTTTTCAAATATTTGTTTTTATTTTTAGCACCTGTAGATTTAATTACGTATATACAAGAGTTATTTTTCTCAAGATGAATAATACGCTTTATATTAAATCATACATAGGCCTACATATCCAGTATACATACACTTCAGATGAAACGATTTTCATAATTTGAAAACATTTCATATGATTTGATGAGCAATTTAACAAATCATACTATTTTTTTAATTCTGTAAAATGTAATCATTTTTTTCAATTTTTTCGATCAATGAAATCTTCTACAATGTCATCAAAATCAATTTCCCGCAGAACATCTGACTCGATATACATTAAACTTAGCAAGCCTAATCGTTCTTGTGACATGATACTTTGCGCACTTTTGATCCGTTTCAATTTTGAAAACGAGCGCTCCGCAGAACAATTCGTTATCATGAGGGTCAGGAAAATGCGAAAAGCTTGCCTCGAATAAGAATTTCGTAAAGTTCAGAATGAGTGAACTCAGTTCTTAAAGGACATTGTAATTTAATATAATACTGGAACTGTCTCAGTTCTGGATTTAAAAAATTCTAAATCTTCGGAATAAAATTCTACTAAATTAGAAATTGCTTGCCCCCCCGATAATTGAGGGCCCTAGGCCTGGGCCTAGTCGGGCCGAATGGGTAATCCAGCACTAATCACAGCCATCGGTGAGACTGAGACATCGGTGACAAGCCACACTTTACTCTAGCCTGTGCCAACAGACAAATGCAAATTAATATACTTCATTCATCCAGAAATGGCAAACAATGAATGTTCTATTACGGCCTGTGGAGTATGAATGGTAAATAACTAAATATTTGTCAATTTACTAAGTAGAAAGGTAAACAGGTTATTTCTTTTTACGAATTGATAACTTATTTCCCAAAAGTGCCGTACTGTGGACTTCTCAGTTTCGCCTCACAAGGCTAAGTGTACCTCGCTCCAACCCTCAGACCAGAATTAAAATTTCTTGGCAGAGCCAGAAATCGAATTCGGACCTCCGGGGCGGCAGCCAAGAATGCCAGCCACCACACCATGAGGTAGTCTAATTTCAATCATAATATTGTTTATAACTTATCCAATAAGTTAAGATTAGGGTACAACCAAATTTACAATTATTTCATGCTCTTACCAAAGCAACACTTTCTTAATTTTTATTGTCCTCTTTCGGGGGGGGGGGGGGAGTCTGGACACCCCCAGCTTCCCCCTTATATTCGCCCCTGACGGCCATAATAAATATATAAAACAGAGTTTGTACTTAAAGAGCATCTTAAGAAGAGCTTGAACAATAAAGTGTAGCATGACGTAAGTTAGTTGAAAAAAGAAAAAAAAATATTATTTTCCTATATTTTGCAAATTTCTAAATTTTTCATCGAGAAACATTATTGTCCTTGCGAAAGTAGCTCTTCAATAGTATTGCTCTCAAAAATCATAGTTAAGTTACACATTTATATAGCCTACAAACTAGCCGACCCGTGTATAAACCACCCGCCTGGCTTTACTGTTATGCGGGCTTCTATAAATATGTATATTTGTTTAAACGCACTTTTAAAACAAATTGTAAGTTGTGCGCGCGTCCCGTGTGTACAGACTACCCGCTCAGCACTAGTGGGACACAGTTTGTTTAAAAGGACTTTATAAAGAAATACATATATTTCCGTTGACTTTTCAAGAAATGCAAGATATTTCCTGTAGTATTGAGACAATTTGGAAGATTTTGGTACAAACCACACCTTCTAACTCCCTCTGGTTTAGGAGCTTGAGTTTTGTGAAACATACACCTTAGCGTATTATACAGGATGCTTCAGGAGGAATAGTAAATATTTTAGCAGGTGGAAATATAGATGAATTGCAATAAAGCATTTCATATTACATGTGGCCCATTTTTATTGCGTACTGAGATACAGCTGGTAGTATTTAACCCAAATAAATGTAAAGCCAAGGCAAACAAGGACGATCAAAGTTGTTTTTCAAAATTTCCACCACCAACTGCAATGCATTCTTCACTTCTCTTGATAACACCCCGTGTTGCTCTTCGGAGGGCGTCTTGGCGATCTTTGACGAGGGCTGCACTATGCATAATCCGTACGACCAACTCGGCTATTGTGTTAACTTTTTCCTTGTAGACTTCGCCTTTCAACCATCCCCACAGGCAAAAAGGACTGACAGTCAGTCAGAAAGACTAGACTTTATATCATTACAAATGCTGCGTGAACTTAAACTCCGTTAGCAAGTGCAAACCAAGGTCAAAGGAGGTTGCTGGCTGGATGACGTCACGCTCACCGGAGCGCGCGGGGAAAGGAGGAAGCTCAAGCAGTACTATGACGTCACCCACCTCAGTGCATTCTCGGTACATTTCGTCCCGTCACCGTAACGTAACGCCAGACCTCAGCGTAACGACGAAGTCGACAAGTTCATTTAAAATGATAAAATCCAAAGGGGTAAGGTACGGGGACTTTGGTGGCCAAGAAAAGTGCCCATATCAACTGGTGTGTGAACACACGAAACGACAACTGCCCTGGTTACATACCAACATCTGTATCTAGTTACACAGTACAAATGGGACTCATGTTATAAAGGATTGTTTTAATTGCAATTCATCTATACTACCTCCTCCTAAAATATTTACTATTCCTCCGGTAACATCCTGTATATAGATACACAGTGTACACATGTAATTTGTGTGCTCTGTCTTGCAAGAAATGAGAGCTTACTGATTTAACGTCAGTACGAACATACCCCTACAACTATCATCACCACAATATACTTTCCCCCATCAAAATGTAAATGCTTAATTTCCAATTATTCAAGGTTGGACCTTGTAAAACTAAAATTCCCTGACTGTCATTCAAATACCCTGATAATTCCCTGAGTTTTCCCTGTATTCCAGAGTAGTAGACACCCTGTATAACTTGCATTATTGTTGTGTTTTACGTCCCTTTTAACTACGCCAAGGTGCCGAAATGTTGCCCCAAACGGATCTTTAACATGCCAGTAAATCTACTGACACGGCTCCCTCGCATTTGCGCACTCTGCCAACTGACTGCACCGGGATTCGATCCCGCTATCTTGGGATCAGCAGGCGAGATTGTTACCACTGAGTAACGCCGTGTGCGTAGTTGCAATGAGTATAGTCGAACCTTGATTATTCGTAGTAATTATTATTTCCGGAACAAACATCCTATAATTCACATGTACATGGCCATTATGTGTGTGCGCGCAAGCTAAGCCGGCTGTGACTAGCGCAGATCGCAGCCGCGCGCACCCGGTTCAGCCGGCGATGGCGCGCACTTTCACACTTTACCAAACATGTTCAATAATGTGTACTTACAGTGCTCATAGCCGATGCTGAAAATGTCCTCCCTCTCTTGTAACACACACCTGACATCTTCTGATGAAAGAATGTCTGTCAACTCTTTTATTATTTACGGAGCCTGTTTCCTTGAATCGTTTAGCGAGCCTCCTAATTGTACTGGCATTAGGCACAGGTCTTCCTGGAAACTTGATTCAAAATTTTCGTCTCGTTTCAGACCAAGATTTTCTGCTTTTTATGTAAGAATTGTGGATATACACACGTTCGCGCAATGTGAATTGGAGTCTAGGCATGACCAACAATCACAGTATTCATAATACTCACTAAACGTGCAACACTAACGTCTAAGCTTTGCAGATACACGTCCGTATGAATGACAAAACACGTGTGAACTAACGATATGAGTCAGCGGAGCCCGCCTACCACCGGTAGAACCGGGTGCACGCGGCCGCGATCTGCGCTAGTTACAGCCGGCTTAGCTTGCCGTGTTTACTGCCGCGCACACACATAATGACCCTGTATTAAGTTATTTCTCTTTAATTCGAAGCTCTATAACACGAATGTTCGACATCTCGAAGCTTAAATTACGAGGGCAGATCAAAAATAAGTTGCACTTCCCAGTTATGGCCATTTATTACACCACCTATACAACAGCAACACGCCTATAACGACATACAATGTAAAGTCACTTTTCTACATAGTTTCCAAGAGACTCCCAACATTTCTGCGAACGCACAACCAACTTGTCGTTGCCGGATGCATAGAAAGTTCCTCCAGCGTTCTGCAACCACACGGAGACAGCGGCCATCACCTCCTCATAGGTCTGGGAATGTCGACCACCGTTCTGTCTAATGATCGCATTCACACTGTTGACATTTGGACGGGACGTTCCGGGCATGCCCTCGCGATATTCGTCCGTGATATATGTGCGTCCGGCTTCGAATTGCTGACACCACATTACGATCCCTTGCCGGGAAATGGCCCGCTACCCATACACAGCACTAATTTCACGATGAATGTCCTTGCGTCGCACGCACCTAATATATGGAGTGAACGTCCAGTCGACGCGCCATTGCTTTTGGCCGCTATTCACACCATACAAGACGAGACACCACAGTGACCTGCCTAACAGACGTGTGGGCAGTGTCCATCCCTTTCTCCGCTGTGCCCACGTTTGCGACACACAGCGCGCTGCTGCAGCGCGTTAGTGCAACTAACTTTTTGATCCACCTTCGTATATCCCTGGCACTTAAACTTGTTGTTTATCTCGACCATTTACAATGCAACTTGTTTCATTCATCAGACATGTCAGTGTGTGTAGCTATACGGCAATTGTTTGGCTCGATAATTGGCGTAAGACGTGAAATAAGGAATTTGTGGAAAAATCTGGAAGAAAGCCAAACTTAGGATGACCAATTTCAGCGCGAGGATTTGAACTTGGGATCTCGGAGTTGCAATCGTGGAACGTTTGTTTGCCAACCCCGTGAACTCGGTATGTCTACCCCTTAGCTTACCATTCCCGTTTTCGACGGCGGTCGGGAATAAAATGGATAATGATGATAGTTGTTGTTTTAAGGGGCCTAACATCTAGGTTATTGGTCCCTAATTGTTTGCGGGATAATGAAAGATGAGATGAGAATGAAAACTATAACTAATACTAACTACAGACTTACAAACTACAAAAAGAAATGGTAAACAAATAAAGGGTAAGGCTGATAAAGGACAGGAGGAAAAGAAATGTCCTCAACCCTCGTTGAATGAGGATTGAGGGACTTGGAAGGAAAGAGAACCATGAAAGGCAGATAGGAAAGCGAAAGAGGAGAGGGCCCACCCAAACGCCAGTGGAGAAAGGGGAAACAACGGACCCAGCTCAGGAATCCCTCGGGATCGCCAACTCCCGAACTCACCAGCCGTGAGCCACTGAGGGTGTAGCAATATCCAGGGTGGACCAGAAGTGCTGAGGCTACAGACACCCTGCCTCCTTGAGGGCCTTGAGCAGAAGGCAGGAGATAACATGAAAAGAAAAAGAGGTCTGACCCCTCGCAGAAGAAGGGTATCAGGAAAGATGAGACAAGGGCCAATTAAGGCGGGAAAGGAAGAGACTCCCTAGGCCTCGGATACCCTAATACCGTCGGAGTCGGAAGAGAACAAGAGTGGACCAAGAGAGGTCGACAGGAAAGAGGACGGAGAGGAGCAGGCACAAGTAAGTGGAAGCAATGCCGGACTCAGCTGGGGGTCCCGTGGTCGCTACCCACGTCCCACTAGATGTAAGCCACTGGGGAGGATAAAATTAGATGCACGTCTGTGTGGCGGATGATTCTACGGCCGGATGCCCTTCCTGAGGCCAACCTCATGAGAGGTTACAAGGTACCGTCCCAGCATTTGCTTGGAATTGAGAATTTGGGATCCTTGGAAAACCATTTCAAGGACGGTGGAGCTCGAACCCACAGATAGCTACTGCTTCCTGTCTGTCCCCGTGAACTTGGGTGTGTATTAAATTCTTCTAATATCCTGTATTGTTATGGTGACTAGGCCTACTATTTGGGACGAGGATTGGGGTAAGACTAGAAATACGGGGAACCACCCCGGCAATTTGTGGAACGAAAGTCATACTGAAGATGGCCACTCGCAAATGGCAGGATTCGATTCTCTAATCTGGAGCGTGACCTGCTGCTGCGACTAAATATCCGGGTTGGTTGTCTCTATATTAACCACCTGCCATAAGGACAGTTGAATCTTTAAGCCAAACTTCGGAGAATGTTCATGCCGAATCAAATATTATATACGTATCTACTTAACGTAATGTGTTGGATAAAATTTAATTTTAATAAAACTAAAAACATTAACAATTAGTAAAAAATAAAATATAAATACTGTATAGAAATAAAAATAATTTTAAAAAAATGCAATAAGTTAATAAAAGAAATATAAAAAACAAAAGTTTGGTGCTTTTCAGTCGGTCAACACGATTGAGATGGGTTATTCCCTAATCCTGAAAAAAATTAGATGAGATTAATAAATACACTTGGATGACCAGTTTCGATCGTCAAGCGATCATCATCAGATCCATTACACTTAGGATATAAAATCTATGTCAGAAAGTGTGGTTGAAAATATTTACAATATTTGCCCTTATTTAGTTTCAGTATTAGTTGAAAAAAAATCCACAGCCTGTTTCCAGTCTCCGACCGGGTCAGGAATGGAATGAATGAAGCCCCCATCTAGGGGCGAGGATATGAACTGTGCCGGCTGCCGAGGCCTGACGCACTCCTCTGGGGCAATGATTAAATGAATGACAGATAAAATGAAATGTTAGTAGAGAGTGTTGCTGGAATGAAATTTTGACAGGGAAAACCGGAGTACCCGGAGAAAGACCTGTCTGCCTCCATTTTATCCAGCACAGATCTCACATGGAGTGACAGGGATTTGAACCACGGACCCAGCGGTGAGAGGCCGGCGTGCTGCCGCCTAAGCCACGGAGGCTTCAGTTTCAGTATTAGTTAATTAGCTAATTAATTAATAGTATATTATGCATCGAGCCTATAATGGCAATCACGCTCGTTTTATAATTTCCATACGAGTGTCTTAATTACCATTATAGACGAGTTGCATACGACTGTTTATGTTTGACGATAATTATAACTATTTTATGTTCGAACATAAATATTCATAAATATTGTCGAGATTTCGCCAGTTTGATTTACTGAACAGAGCGCATGAGACGCAAAGAATACCTTGTTATTTACCATGGCCTCCTCGATTACCCTACTATGACACTAGGCCACGCAGTGAAATTTAAATTAGAAGTTCGTGGAACTCGGCGCAGGTGCGATGCTATCCTTACCTAATTGGTCAAACAACTGTTTCTTGAGCTCTGTTTGGTGGGAGAAACTGTTTCATAATGAAAAATAGTGTTATAATGAGCCTCATTGTAGTACAGTTTTCTGACATATAACAGTCAGGGTCGAACATAAAAATATTTTAATTATTTTCGATCCGGATAAACCGGACATACAGATTAATGAGGGCCGGATAAACGAAGTTCTTGTGTACTTTTATAAGTTTAGTAGATAATTTACTAGAAGCTACATAATATATTTTATGTTCGACCGTGGCGAAATGTAAATATTATGTCAGAAAACTGTACTAGAATGAGGCTCATTATGAGACAGTTTCTCCCACCAATCAGAGCTCAAGAAACAGTTGTGCGACCAATTAGGTAAAGATAGCATCGCACCCGAGCTGACTTCCACGGCCTTCCTATTTTAAATTTCACTGCGTGCCTAGTGTCAAAGTGGGGTATTCCAGGACGCCATGGTCAAATACAAGGTATTCTCTGCGTCCCATGCGCTCTGTTCAGTACATAAAACTGGTGAAATCTCGACAGATATTGATAAATATTAATGTTCGAACATAAAATAGTTATAATAATTATCGTCGAACATAAACAGTCGTATGCAACTCGCCTATAATGGTAATTAAGACACTCGTATGGAAATTATAAAACGAGCGTGATTGCCATTATAGGCTCGTTGCATAAAGTACTATTATTGGACACTTTAATTATTTTCAAATGACACAAGTGAACAAAGATCACTTGCACCTTGGCCGCTATCTTGTAAGGTATCCACTATGAGGAAGGATCAGCTTTATAATCCGTTCAAAGGAGCAGTTGGTATTACCGGTGTTTCATGGTACACCGTCTACAGCAGTGGTTCCCAACCTTTGCCAGCTGACGACCCCCTTTTCAGATACCGGTGTTCATCGCGCCCCCCTACCCGCATCCCTTCCCCCTCCACTTGTCACTCCTATAACCTCTTCGATAAACTGACGCGGAGGATATAGACCTAACCTAATAACACTACATGATGGATTTTTTTTTCTGAAGTACGCGCTTTACATCTATCACATACTAACTTCATTTTGGCACAATTCAAAGAACACACTTTTATAATAAATCCTTAAATTAGTCAACAAATGTCAGTGAGAGGGTTGACACTGTTTTCTCTGGGTAAGATTTGGTATCTTTGGTTTGATATTTGACAGAGCACAGCGGAGATCACTTGCAACATCAAGCCGATAGTGCTGCTTTGTTTTTATAACACTCGGCGTTGAAAATCCTGACTCTCATAAATATGTTGTTGCAAAAGAGATATTGACACGCAATGCAACTTTGGCTAATTCAGGATACACTGCAAGACAGTTTACTCAAAAGTCACCCAGTCCTAATATTTTGGAATCGTTTCTCAGGCCTGATTTTGCTTCTTACAACACAGCAAATTCCTTATTTCACCTCCAACCTCGCGGCTCTGCAGAAGTTTGTGCCGACCAATTACCAGTGTTATGAACGATTGACTTGGCACGACAATAACTTGGAGAGTTTTAAAAAAAGTTAATTATACAAATTGTAATAGCCTATTGGTGTTAAATGAAACTTAATTCGGAAATCACTTCACGCCCCCTTGATAAAGCCCCACGCCCACCTAGGGGAGCCCCCCCCCCCCCACTCCAGGTTGGGAACCCCTAGTCTACAGTATTCTATCGCTGAATTTAGTAGAAAAGAAATGAGCAATTTATTGGATATCAAGTGCGACTGGACCTTGAGAAATCCAAGACGCGTGCGTTGCATGACCTAATTTAAATGAGCTCAGCACATGGGGATCGTGTTTCAGTTAGACAGCCTACCTGACAGACTTGGGAACCTCATTTATAAGAGACTAGCTACACCCGGCATGCATTGCAATGCCAGACAGAAGGAAAGGAAGATAATAATAAAGTTATAGGTGTTACATCCCTTTTACCAACTGCGGCTCTTAGAGACGCCGGGGTGACGGAAATGCTTCCGCGAAGGGGATCTTTAACGTGCCAGTAATACTGACATGGTCCCCTCGCATTTGCCCACTCTCAAATGCCAACTGGCTGTGCCAGGGTTCGATCCTGCAACGTTGGTCACAGCAGGCGAGAACGTTTCTGCTGAGCCCAAGAAAGGTAACATCTAGGTCATTTGCTGATATACAGTAGGTAAATCAGATGTCTACCTTTGATATCTTCCTAATCTCAACCTTATTTGCTGGTACTCGTTGCATCTAGAGAATGAATGAGCTGTTGGCGTACTGCTCGGGTCCAAGCTCCGTGCATCTGAGAGGAATGTGGATCGCATGGACGATATGGCCCAATTTTCACAATTACGATATTTTAGCGCGAATCTGTATGTTTGCAAATATAAAACTTATCACGCCATAGATAATGAACTAATGATCGCAACAGTTTATTTTTAGATTGCCTGATGTTGGTAGAAGATACCCTATTTCTCAGGGCAGTAATGATTTTCATAATAAGAAAGTTATCATTTTTAGCCTACTTACGATTTTTGCAAAAAATGAAAGTAGACTTATGAGATCAACACAGGGCGAAAAAAGTGTGTCTGTCTGTGTGTGTGTGTGTAAGTGTGTGTGTGTGTGAGTCTGTGTGTGTGTGAGTGTGTATGAGTCTCTCTGTGTGTGTGTGTGTGTGTGTGTGTGTAAGTGTGTGTGTGTGTGAGTCTGTGTGTGTGTGAGTGTGTATGAGTCTCTGTGTGTGTGTGTGTGTGTGTGTGTGTGTGTGTGAGTCTGTGTGTCTGTGTGTGTGTGAGTCTGTGTGTGTACTCTGAATGTCTGTCCCCGCCTATCAATTCGAACACGGTGAATGCGAATTGAAGGAAATTTGGTACAACGGTAGCACTAGCAAAGGACACCTCAGTGTCATGTTTTATATCGCCGCCATCTTGACGGAAACGTAATGGCGGCACACAAATGTTCAAAGCTTAAATCAAATTACGACTAACCTAATCATCCGATCTCTACCAAATTTTGCAACAACATAGGCTACCTTTATGGGGGAAGCATCCTTTGACCAAACCAATAGGTCATTAGCGTAATAGTTTGCGGATGGCGGCCATCTTTGTGTGAAAATCGATTTCCCCTATTAATTCGAACATGGTGCAACCGAATGGAACGAAATTTGGTACAGAGGTAGTACTAACAAAAGGCACCTCAGTGTCATGTTTTATATCGCCGCCATCTTGACGGAAACGTAATGGCGGCCACACAAATGTTCAAAGCTTAAATCAAATTACGATTAACCTAATCATCCGATCTCTACCAAATTTTGCAACAACATACCCTTAAAGAGGAAGCATCCTTTGACCAAACGAATAGGTCATTAGCCTAATAGTTTGCGGATGGCGACCATCTTTGTGTGAAAATCAATTCCCCCTATTAATTCAAACACGGTGAAACCGAATGGAACGAAATTTGGTACAGAGGTAGCACTAGCAAAGGGCATCTCAGTGTCATGTTTTATATCGCCGCCATATTGACAGAAACGTAATGGCGGCCACACAAATGTTCAAAGCTTATGTTAAATTACGACTAACATAACCATCCGATCTCTACCAAACTTTGCAAAAACATACCTTTATGGATGGAGCATCCTTTGACCAATCTAATAGGTTTTTAGCCTAATAGTTTGCGGATGGCGGCCATCTTTATGTCAAAATTGATTCCCCCTATTAATTCGAACACGGCGGAACCGAATGGAACGAAATTTGGTACACAGGTAGCACTAGCAAATGGCACCTTAGTGTCATGTTTTATATCGCCGCCATCTTGACTGAAACGTAAAGGCGGCCACACGAATGTTCGAAGCTTAAATCAAATTACGATTAACCTAATCATCCGATCTCTACCAAATTTTGCAACTACATACCTTTATGGAGGGAGCATCCTTTGACCAATCTAATATGTCATCAGCGTAATAGTTTGCGGATGGCGGCCATCTTTGTGTGAAAATCGATTCCCCCTATCAATTCGAACACGGTGAAACCGAATGGAACGAAATTTGGTACAGAGGTAGCACTAGCAAAGGGCGCCTCAGTGTTATGTTTTATATCACCGCCATCTTGACGGAAACGTAATCGCGGCCACCCAAATGTTAAAAGCTAAATGGTAATTACAACCAACCTAATAATCTAGTCTCTACCACATTTTGCAACAACATATCGTAATGTGGAAAGCATATTCTGACCTAACTGCAAGATCATCAGCCCAATAGTTTGCAGATGGTGGCCAAGTATGTGTGCAAATCGATTCCCCCTATCAATTCAAACACGGTGAAACTGAATTGAACGAAATTTGGTACAGAGGTAGCACTAGCAAAGGGCACCTCAGTGTCATGTTTTATATCGCCGCCATCTTGACGGAAACGGAATGACGGCCACCCAAATGTTACAAGCTTAAATCAAATTACGACCATCCTAATAATTTGATATCTACCAGATTTTGCAACAACATGCCTTTTTGTGGAAAGCATCTTATGACTGATTACAAGGTCATCAGCCCAATAGTTTGCAAATAGCGGCCATGTATGTGAGCAAATCCATTCCCCATATCAATTCAAACACGGTGAAACCGAATTGAATGATTTTTTTTTTACAGAGGTAGCACTTGCAAAAGGCACCTCATATTTATGTTTAATATCCCTATAGCACGTTGTATTTCAACAAGCTACTACAACCAACATTCAATTATACTCCTTGAAAAGGATAGAGAGTTAAAAGAATACCCATGCATTAGGAGAAATAAGGCTATATGTTCTTTACTGAACATCTTGTTTTTCTTAAATGTTACTTGAAAAATCTGGGATGGTGTCACAGGAAAGTTACGTAGCGAGAAACCTTTTTTGCTGTTGACTTAACGTTGGTGACCAAGCGAGAAGAAATGTTTATTAATGTCTGAAATAGTTTTTAAAACGAACCAGAGCTCGATATCAGATAGCATGTATTAACCTTTCACGAATTAATTTCCGGCGGTCGAGATGGGAACTATTCTTTGTTTACTTGTGTCACACGTCATTCTGCTTCATTGACAAGTACAGTTGCGCGAGTAGGATATGACTCAGCTCCAGTAGCTGTCCGTGATGACATGAGCTCCTGTGACGCCTATCTGCTCTTCTGAGACAGGTAGCGCGCACAATGCTGCTTGACTTATGTGCAGAATGAACTCTGTCATCACTGTATCCTCCTCTTTACCCCGCGGGGCTCCTGCTACAATAATCAACAAATGGTGGCGCAGCCAGGCTCAGCGGCAATCATATCTTAAATGGGTCATATAAGTTATCGCACTTCGCGTAGTCCTCCCGCCCAGCGCAACGTTGACACAGCGACGCGACGTTTGTTTATTAGCCTACTCTGGTGACGCGTATATCCCCTACTGCGTTTTATGGAGGTTAGGTGAAATGAAATGGAGCTTGTGTTCTTTATAAATTGTCCGCCTCGTTGCGTAGTGGCTAGCATTCTTGGTTGTCACTGTGCTGTCACCGTGGAGGCCCGGGTTTGAATCCCGGCTCTGCCAAGAAATTTAATTCTGGTCTGAGGGCTGGAACGGGGTGTACTCAACTTCATGAGACAAAACTGAGAAGAGGCGGGTTTGATTCCTACCTCAGCCATCCTCAAAGTGGTTTCCGTAGTTTGCCTTCGTTCGTTTCGGGAATGAACAAGGGTTCATTAATGGTGCAGAGTTAACGTTTCTGAGCCAAAAGAACACGGCAGCCACCCACGACGAAATGACAGGTGAAGTGTATGAAAAGTGGTTCCCCAAGCAATTGTTGCCCAATGTTCCCGAAGGATCTATCCTATTAATATCAATGTAGGTTATCACTAGGGCTCGGATTTTTAGGTGATAAAAATCGGGAAAATATTTATTTTTATGTAGTCTATTAAAATACCTGAAATATGTGACAAAATGTAAAAATATTGCATTATAATTTAGTTTCTTAATGTGAATATAAACAATATGCAGCACTCACGAATGCTATGTCTCACTGACTGCTGAAGCATTACAATACACAACGAGATACATATTCAGGTTGTCCAACACAAATGACCGACGATTATCGCGAAACACTTAAAGGCGCGAAACTGCGGCAATATGTTTCTTGCCCTTGAGGTGTTGTGTAACTTGAGATCGCTGTTCAGCCTTGATTGCTTTCCCACATGGTTGGCAGAACAGAACGCCCCCATCAGAAGTAAAATTATCCTTAAATTCTGCAACAGACGATAACTTGTAGTTGTTTTTACTTTAGGCATCGTAGAACTGCCTTACCCTTCACAGTGACAGGAATGAACTGCATGTTCCAGGTAGCTGGGGAGGGGGAGGTCTAGCACGTGGTGCAATATGGCTATAAATCCCCGGCTTCCACAGTGAGTGGCATGGGGCGACAAGTTAAGAATAACACAGCTGCAAGCTGACATACGCTCTGCATGAAGATCAGATAGATCTCAGTTTCTTCCACGTTGAAGCAACACAGAACAAAAATGCAACAAGTAGTTCCGTGAAGAACTATACAGCCTATTTTCATATATCCTACTCATGTTAATAGCCTCTATTTAACATACACAATTTCTGTTTGATTGCTGTAATAGTTTCGTAGATATTGAGAACCGACTAAATATTTCGGATGGTCGCCATGTTGGATTTTATATATGTAGGTCCTGGAGTTATGTACTGTTACATGCAGATTATTGTGAACGTGTAGTATTCAAACTTCAATCGCATAATTAAGACACAAGAAAAAACAAGGAGATTTAAAAATTGTTCACAGCTGCCATCTTGAGGTTATGGAAACAATTGAAATAAATTAGATGCCAGTGGATTAACATTCGGATAAAGATGTACTGTACCAAGTTTCACTGCACGCGGGTGGTTAAATTGCGAGAAACGTCCATGTGAATATTTATAATTCGCGTCACCGCCATGTTGGATTTGTGATCACCAGGTTATTTAATGTCCTATAGGTGAACTTAAGTTCATAGCCCCTATGAACATTAAAAAATGCAGTTTGATTGCTAAAATAGATTCGTAGATATTCAGTATCGTCTAAATATTTCGGATGGTCGCCATGTTGGATTGTTAAATGTATAGGCCATAGAGTCATGTACCATTAAAGGAAAATTATTGCGTAGGTTCATTATTCAAACTTTCACTTCGATCGCATGACTACATCACAAGAAATAAAAACTTAATTTTAAAATTCGCACTGCCGCCATCTTGAGGTTATGTAAACAATTGAACTAAATTAGATACCAGTGGGTTACAATGTGTATAAATATTTCCTGTACCAGGTTTCAGTGCGCTTGGAACATTAAATCGCGAGAAAGGTATATTTAAAATGTTCAAATTCGCTTGGCCGCCATGTTCGTTTTGTAGTTAACCGGTTTTTGAAAATCTTATAGATGGACTTCCAGTAGTGCCCTTTATCTCAGTACAAAATTTTAGGGAGATACCGCTAATAGTTTCAGAGATATAGAATGCCGGTGAAATATTTCGCACATCCGCCATCTTGTGATTATGTAAACAATTGAACGAAGTTAGATGTCGGTGCATTACAATGTATATAAACATATACTGTACCAAGTTTCATTGCGTTTGGTTGGTCAAATCGCGAGAAACGTCTATTTAAAGGTCGCAAATTCGCCTGGCCGCCATGTTCGTTTTGTAGTCATCAGGTTTTCAAAAGTCACATAAGTGAACTTATAGTAGTTCCCTCTATCACCATAGAAAATGTCAGGGTAATATCGGTAATAGTTTCGGAGATATTGAATGCTGGTGAAATATTTCGCACAGCCGCCATGTTGGATTGGTGAGTCGTAACAAAATTTGAGGGCCACGGTCGAGGTCGCCGGGAATAGTGCTATGAACTTCCCGAGTTTCATTGAAATCGCTCCTGCCGTTTAGATTTTATTAGGGGGGGACACACACACGAATCACACACACACACACACACACACACACGCGCACACACACACGGACAAAAGGTGATCTCATAAGCCTATTTTTTCAAAATTGAAAATAGGCTAAAAATGCAGTTTGATTGCTAAAATAGATTCGTAGATATTCAGTATCGTCTAAATATTTCGGATGTTCGCCATGTTGGATTGTTAAATGTATAGGCCATAGAGTCATGTACCATTAAAGGAAAATTATTGCGTAGGTTCATTATTCAAACTTTCACTTCGATCGCATGACTACATCACAAGAAATAAAAACTTAATTTTAAAATTCGCACTGCCGCCATCTTGAGGTTATGTAAACAATTGAACTAAATTAGATACCAGTGGGTTACAATGTGTATAAATATTTCCTGTACCAGGTTTCAGTGCGCTTGGAACATTAAATCGCGAGAAAGGTATATTTAAAATGTTCAAATTCGCTTGGCCGCCATGTTCGTTTTGTAGTTAACCGGTTTTTGAAAATCTTATAGATGGACTTCCAGTAGTGCCCTTTATCTCAGTACAAAATTTTAGGGAGATACCGCTAATAGTTTCAGAGATATAGAATGCCGGTGAAATATTTCGCACATCCGCCATCTTGTGATTATGTAAACAATTGAACGAAGTTAGATGTCGGTGCATTACAATGTATATAAACATATACTGTACCAAGTTTCATTGCGTTTGGTTGGTCAAATCGCGAGAAACGTCTATTTAAAGGTCGCAAATTCGCTTGGCCGCCATGTTCGTTTTGTAGTTACCAGGTTTTCAAAAGTCACATAAGTGAACTTATAGTAGTTCCCTCTATCACCATAGACAATGTCAGGGTAATATCGGTAATAGTTTCGGAGATATTGAATGCTGGTGAAATATTTCGCACAGCCGCCATGTTGGATTGGTGAGTCGTAACAAAATTTGAAGGCCACGGTCGAGGTCGCCGGGAATAGTGCTATGAACTTTCCGAGTTTCATTGAAATCGCTCCTGCCGTTTAGATTTTATTAGGGGGGGGGGGGGGACACACACACGAATCACACACACGCACACACACACACGCACACACACACGGACAAAAGGTGATCTCATAAGCCTATTTTTTCAAAATTGAAAATAGGCTAATAAACTGAAAGATCTAGCATACTGATTTTTAAAAATGTAAATATTATGTCCTTTTATGTGCTAATAAGTGAAAAGCAGGAATTTATGTATTTATAGAAAAAATGCTTAAAATATGTATTTACAGTACATAAAAATATTTATTTACCTAAAAATCCGAGCCCTAGTTATCACGATATAGCCTATGATGACAGACGTGTGCGGTTCCCGGTCCTGCGTAGTAACATACCAAATACTGTAAGTTACATTGGGACGTTCACAAATGTTCACCGAAGTTCAATTGTTGAAACGACTCGCACGCTATTTATTGTAAAATGGATTTTCTAATTCGGAAAACTTCTACTCATGCGCTACCTACTGTAAATACCTTTCCTGGAGTCTGCACAACAATTTAATCGCAATCGGATGAATGGTAGCCTATATGAACGCATAAAGGACTTGAAACGATTCGCGTGCCGTCACTCATTTGTTGAATCTACTCGTGCGCTACCTATTGTAAAATTGATTTACTAAGCCGGAAACCTTCCCTGGAGTGCACACAACAGCTCACCCAAGTTTTCATCGCAATTGGTGATGGCATATGAACGCATGAACTTGAAACGATTCGCGCGCCATGACCGTATTCGAACCGGCAGCCAAGCTTAAGTTCAGTTTTAAGAACTGCACTTTACCACTGACCCACACCAGCTGGTAAAAATAATAATAAAAGATAGCCTAATTGGTGTAAAGTAATTGACAGACAATGTTACAGGCTGGTGATACAGCATGTCACCTCGCGATGAATCAGCAAGCTATTCCCACACCTGGCATTGCGGTGTGATAAGTATACAGAGTGTGCAATTGGGCTACTGTGGGATTTAAGGTTCCTGTTAAATCCCTCAGCCTTTTGTGTTACGTATATAATTAGTAGTATAAGCGCGTCTCTGCCTTAAAAGCCAGTACGCATTAAATGGAGCGCGCTGATGCCAGATCTACTGCATATACAAAGTTCTGCAAGGCCGGACACATGATGTAACATAACTCGTAAACAGGCGTGCTTTTACGCAAAACTCGGGAAATTTTCAAAATATTTGTTTGTTGTATATAATTGTACCTCATGCCTTGAAGCGAACGACGGCGCAATATTTAGATATGATACACCGAAGCTCCGAGCGCGATTTTAATGCACACATTATAATAATTTATAATTTCCAATTATTCATGAATATGATAATATTATAACATGTTATAATATTACATTTTCTCGAATATCATAGGTTATAATAAATTATAATATGACATATAATATTATTATTATTATTAATAATAATAATAATAATAATAATAATAATACAATAATAATATAGACTATATATAGTGGTCCAAGTAATTATAGAAACCTTCCCTTGAGTGCACACAACAACTTACCTAAGTTTCATCGCAATCGGATGAATGGTATATGAACGCATAAGAGACATCTTGGTCATCAGCCTCGTGTACTTGGGTGTGTGTAAGACTTGTCTGATAACCTTTGTTTCTATGGTAAACGTAGTAGTTGTGTGTAACTGTATTAGGGACAGGGATGAGGTAGGCACCCCGGGACTTGAAGTAAGGTACTATCCCCACATTTGCCTGGAGGGAATGGGTAAAACAAACGAAGATAAACCACACTTAGGCTTGCCATCAATAACTATAACAAATTGTGACTTAGAAATATCCAAGTTTAGTTTTGTGCTAAGGCACACAGAGTTAACATTTATGCTACTTGGTGCAACATGCATGACTTGTTCTCCCGTCAACTCTGGCGTGCGGTAGGAAACACGGCACTTGACTACACAGAAACAAGCTAATAAAATTAAACGTTCCATTTTACGTGCCTTGACGTTAGAGCGGGACTGGGATGCAACGTATCGGTCATTGTACCGTGTTGTTATACAGACAACAGGAGATAATCTGATAAGAAGACCTCGTGGTAGCCAACTGGAGCAGCCACGAGCCTTCTTTAACGTCGCGTCGCGTTGGCCTTAATATAGGGGGAATTATGCACAACAGGACTGCCAGGTGTACAAGAAGTAAATACCGGACAAATTTACCATCTCTTAATACGTAACCTTGCCAGTATAATAATAGTAATAAATAGTGCTCGGATCGATATGCTCGAAAACCATGTGTTTTATGCTCGATAGATGTTGTTGTTTAAGTCTTCAGTCTTTTGACTGGTTTGATGCAGCTCTCCATGCCTCCCTGTCCTGAGCTAATCGTTTCATCTCTACATAACTACCACACCCTACATCTGAGGCAATCTGTTTAACATATTCTAACCTTGGTCTACCCCTACAGTTCTTGTCCTCGACCCTTCCTTCCATAACTAAGCTTGCTATTCCTGGGTGTCTTAGTATGTGTCCTACCAACCTATCTCTTCTCTTCATTAGCAGTCGCCAGAAACTTCTCTCCTCTCCCACTCGTCTTAATACCTCTATGTTTGTAACCCTATCTACCCATCTGATCTTCATCATTCTCCTGTAACACCACATTTCAAATGCTTCTATTCTCCTCTTTTCTGCTGCACCAATAGTCCAAGTTTCACTTCCATAGAGCGCCACGCTCCAGACAAAGGCTTTCAAAAATGACTTCCTAATACCTAAATCTATATTCGATGTCAGCAGATTCCTTTTTTGTAGAAAAGCTTTCTTTGCCTGAGCCAACCTACTTTTTATATCCTCTTTGCTTCGTCCATCACAGGTTATTCTACTTCCTAAGTAACAGAAGTCTTCTACTTCCTTCAGCTTTTCACCTGTCAATTTGATCTCCATAGAGGTTTCTGATTTATTTCGGCTGCATTCCACTATTTTTGTTTTACATTTATTAATTTTCATCATAAATTCTTTCTGTAAGACGGAGTCCATACCATTCAAAAACTCATTCAAATCCTCAGGCTTGTCGGCCAAGATGACTATGTCATCAGCAAATCTCAGAGTTGAAATTATTTCTCCTTGAATCTTCACTCCCACTTTAAATTTTTCTCTAATTTCCTTCATTGCTTGTTCAATGTAAAGATTGAAAAGTATGGGTGATAAGTTACAGCCTTGCCTTACACCTTTCTGAATACCAGCTTCTCTCTCATGTCCTTCAACTCGAATGACTGCTGTCTGGTTTCTGTATAGATTGTATATCACCCTCCTATCCCTGTACTTTATTCCAATCGATTTCAAAATGTCAAACAATTTAGTCCAATCAACGTTATCAAAAGCCTTTTCTAAGTCTACAAAAGCCATGAACGTTCTCTTATCCTTCCTTATTCTACCTTCCAAAATCAGCCTAAGACTTAGTACAGCTTCCCTTGTTCCTACATTTCTCCTGAAACCAAACTGGTCTTCACCCAACTCCGTTTCTATCTGGCTTTCAATCCTCTTGTAAATTATCCTAGACAGGATCTTTGAAGCATGAGTAATCAAGCTGATTGTACGGTAATCTTCACATCTGTCAGCTCCCACTTTCTTTGGTATAGGGATGATTACATTCTTCTTGAAATCAGGGGGTACCTCACCTGTCTCATAAATCCTACACACCAAGTGAAATAACCTGATCAGACCTTCATCTCCTATGCAGCGTAGCAACTCAATCGGTATATCATCTATGCCTGGTGCTTTGTTCCGGCTTAAGTCTTCCAAAGCTCTATCAAATTCTGATCTCAATATTAAATCTCCCTTCGCATCCTCATCAATTTCCTCCTCCCTTTCCATTACATGATTCTCAATCTCCTTTCCCTTATACAAACTCTCTATGTAAGCTTTCCATCTCTCAACCTTTTCTTCCCTATCTGTTAGAGGCTTTCCATTTGTGTCCTTAATATTACAGCACTTAGTCTTCTTTTCCCCAAAAGTATTCTTAATCCTTCGATAAGCTGTGTCTACTTTACCTAATTTCAGACAATTTTCTATACCTGCACATTTCTCTTTCAACCATTCTTCTTTCGCTTCCTTGCACTTCTTGTTAACCTCATTTCTCAGACGTCTGTATTCTGCTTTCCCCTTCTCATCTCTTACATTCTTGTGTTTCCGCCTTTCATCCATCAATTCTAGTATATCCTGAGTGATCCACGGTTTTCTACCTATTCTTTCTTTCCTACCAATGTTTTCTTCTGCGGATTTTGTTATTTCATTCTTCAAAAGTGCCCATTCGTCTGCAATTGAAGTTTGTTTAGGGTTTTTCATTAGTCCTTCCTTTATACTCTTCTTGAATCTTTCGTTTACATCCTTCTCTTTCAGTCTGTCTATTGCCCACCTTTTTGGCTTTTGACTTTTCTTCAGTTTCTTCAACTTTAATCTGCATTTCATTACGACCAGATTGTGGTCAGAGTTTATGTCAGCACCAGGATATGCTTTACAATCCAAAATCTGGTTTCGAAACCTCTGCTTGACCATAATGAAGTCGATTTGGTAACGCCCTGTATCTCCTGGTCTCATCCATGTGTATATTCTTCTATTGTGGTTATTGAATAAGGTGTTAGCTATGACCAACTCATGCTCGGTGCAGAATTCTACCAGCCTGGTTCCTCGATCATTCCTTTCACCTAATCCGAAATCTCCTACTATTTTCCCTTCTCTCCCTTTTCCTACCACAGCATTCCAATCTCCCATTACTATAACATTTTCATCACCCTTGATATACCTCAGAATTTCGTCTATTTCTTCGTAGACCTTTTCAACATCCTCATCATCAGCTTGACTGGTAGGCATATAGACTTGTACCACTGTAGTGCAGGTAGGTTTAGTATTGATTTTTGCTACAATAATCCGTTCATTATATTGTTCATAATATTCCACCCGCTGTCCAAGTTTCCTACTCAATATGAGGCCAACCCCTGCTTGGCCATTGATTGATTTAGTGCTAATGACCCTATAGTCTCCTGACCAAAAGTCCTGTTCTTCCTGCCAGCGCATTTCACTAATCCCAACCAAATCCAACCTCAACCTATCCATTTCCCTTTCTAAGTTTTCTAACCTTCCACTTCCTAGCAGACTTCTAACATTCCACGCTCCGATCCGTAGACTGTCAGATTTCCTCTTTGTCACTTCTGTGATGTTAACCCCCTCTCGAGTAGTCCCCACCCGGAGATCCGAACGGGGGACTAGTTTACCTCCGGATTGAAATTTTACAAGGGAGGAGGCCATCATCACATGTAATTATGCATAGAGAGGTGCATATCCTCGGGAATAGCATACGGCTGTAGTTTCCCGTTGCTTTCAGCCGTGCAGCAGGACGCAGTGTAGCCATTATTTGGCTTATATTATCAATATCTTAACCGTCTATAAGACTAGTAAAGAATTGATTTATTCTGAAAGGCTGCTACTCCCTTTCAGAATAAGTAAAGAGCAATTCTACTAAACAAAAATACTAACCTTCTACCGTACTAACAATTAAATACCAAAATTCTACTAACGAAAAAAATACTAAAGTTCCACCAACAACAAATACTACCACTAAAACAGTCTGTCACCAGGCACACTCACATGCACCCTCACACATCACAGTCTACTGAAACAATGAACTAGAACTAATAAACAATGCAACTGCTACCAGACACACTCACACACCACAGTCTAATAGAACAACGACATATATCTAATAGACAAACTAACTACCTACTTACAACTAAAACTAACTACATACGTACTGTACTGTTATTTGAATTGACAATATTTACATGTATATAATTAGGTAATCGATAATTTTAGTGGGATGGGTGCTGTGTGATAGCTTAGTGTTTTAGCTGCTTGTTCCTCACCAAGGAAAACCAGGTTCAATTCCTGATTAATGCATGGTGGACATAAAAAGGAAATCCTGTGGCCGAAAATTGTGAAATTTAATAGCATTGGTTTAACGTCCTCTATAATTGCAACGGTTTGAGAGTTCCCAGGATGCCACAATAATCCCCTGGAGAGGTTCTGCAAAATAACAGTAAATATACAGACACAGGCCTCCTGCATGCCAGGATCCAATCTCGCAACTAGCGTGTGGTAGACAAGGGCCTTATGATTGGTCAGGTATTTGGTGCAGCCTATAACATTTAAATCATCATCATCATAATCCATCTCCAGTTGCCCGGTTTTGGTGTATGAGCCCCTGTCCTCATACCACGTCTCAATTAGAGATTTGAATAATAATGTTTGCATTCCACAGTCTAGTTGGATTCTATTCGACTATTTTGCAGTTTAGTCGCACTTTGTTTGATGATAGTATTTTTATACTACAATACTTTTAAGATGTTAATCTTAAATTTTGATAGAACAGAGAGGCGTATATAAGCGTATTCACTATTAAATTTGTTTGTGATTGGCAAATTTTTACTTCATTTCGATTCATGAATGAAATCCACGAAGGTTAAATGACAACAGTTTTGAAACAATTAATGATTATAAGAATTTTTGAAGTGGACCTATGAATGTATAATCGCTAATGCAGCGAACGTGTTGAAAGTCGCTGATGTATAATGCCCTTGAAGTAAATGAAGGAGGTTCCCACAGTAATTAATGATATTGAAGAATTTGTTAGTGGAGGTTTTTGTAAATTCTGTGGAAGATTTTGATGCCGTATATATTAATATATGATGAATTTTGGGCCTATTTAAAATGCAGTTTTGTGCATTTTTTTTTATATAAGCGACGTATTTACCGCTGGAGTGTATTGTATTTGTCCTTTGAAAATTAATCAAGTGAATTTACTGTTATAATTAACAAGAGTATTGAAAGAATTTGAGATAAGATTTTGAATGAAGATTACCGTCACAAATAATTATAATAATTATTAAACCTTTATTAAACCAGATTGTGACATTAACATGTATAACTAACCTTCATTGGACGATTATATTGACACGATTTTGAAATTACCAACCGGATGAACATGTGGTTAATGTATTTCTCAAATTAATAATTTGAATAATTTAAATGTTAATATTGTAAATAAATAATGTAAATATCTTTGACAATAATGTGGAACGGAAGTAATGTTAGAGGCGTGTTTAAAATTCTTTTTGTCTTTAACTATATTATAAACAATTTCTAATTGTTATAAATTAATTTATGAGTTTTGTTATAAACATTTAAGAGTTTGTTTTATACTCTAAACAATGCTTATTAAACATTTGGATGATAATTAAACAAGTTTAGGGATTGTCAGAATAATCCAGTGGTATGTGAGTAAAGCATTTGAAAGATTTGCGTAACAATATTTTGTGATGTCTTGCGGACATTTAAAACTTTTGAGAGAGTGCTGGATTCTTACGCAACGTGGCTTGACAAGGGAGCCCATTTGACAGGTGTACGTCAGGTTGAAGGGTAGATGGCAGCTGGCCAGACACCTGGTTATCAGCGGACGAGGTCGTCTACAGTGTGGCCTTGCGCCTATAAATACAAGTGTCATGTTTATTAAAAGAAAACAAATGCTCTATAAATGTGTCTCATCCTGACTTCCTTATCCAATCCAAATGTGTTCTAAATATTACGTTATTTTGAGCTCGTGGGAGCTAACATGTTGTATGCTAACTTTGCAAGTCCTATAGGAGGACATAGTCAGATTGACATGGGCTACTGATAGCCACATTTATTTTGTTGAGTTGTTAAAATCATACCCTTTATTTGAAATAAAGCTTTTGTACAGTTCAAAGTTCTTGCCGTCGTTCTGGTTCATTTTTAAAATGTCATAGTGAAGATTATTGTGGGAGCATACTTTAGAGATCCTGTTGACAACCCAATCCCCGAGATATTTATAAGAGGTAAGTAGAGGTAAGTATGGACCCCCGTCTATTTTGGTGTGTTCCACAATAATTTCTTGTTAACTTCTGTGCTCAAATCTCGGTAGTATCTGTCAGTGCCATTTTCATTGGTGTAGCTGAGCCAGCGCGGTGGATTATTGGCAATCCGATTGAGGGGGCGGATATCTGACAGCCTACTATCCGGGTAAACGGGGACAGTACAAAATTACAACAAGTACATCAGTTCTGTTACCTTGGCAGTGTAGTGTCCACAGGTAACCAACCATCTGCAGAAATAACTAGTAGAGTTCAACATGGAGCAAAATTTTATCTCGTGAGAGGGCTTCTTTGGGATAAGCAAGTTCCTTTAAGATCAAAACTAATACTCTACAAGAGCATCTTTGTACCTGTTACTACATATAACTTAGAAACCTGTACCCAATCCAAGAGAGATACCAGCAAACTACAGGCGGTGGAGATGAAGTTTTTAAGAACTATGATTCAGAAGACAAGGAGGGACAATAAAAACGATGAGATACGCCATCTTTTCCAAGTAGAACAATCTCTTAATGAGATCTGTGTTGAAGCCAGGCTGAAATTGTTTGGTTATCTCAAGAGAATGGACACACAAAGAACAGCTAGAGTGTGGTTTGAGAAAGAACTGAAAGGCTAGAGACCAAGAGGTCGACCGAGAAGAGATGGATCGACCAGGTTAGAAATGATCTTGCAGGGAGAGGTCTGGATTTACAGCAGGTCGTGGAGGGGGAGACATTCTTGGGGAGAACTAAATGGAGAGCGCTCATTCACCGCACCCGGGAAACTGGAGCCGGTTCAAGATGATGATGATGAAGACTGGTTGCAAGCATATATGTACCTTTGGTCTAAACTGTGGCAGGAGAGTTAAATAGCCTACAGAAGGAATGAGAAACTTCCTGGGGGAATCAGGGAAATGTAGAGATGCATGGGTGTCCCCAGTACACTCCTGGATGGTCAATAGCATCAAAATGGTTAAAAACATTGCCCCGCCACTTTGTGCTCGATAGATATGCTCGAAAAATCTCCAGATATGCTCGAAAACCATGTGTTTTATGCTCGATAGATATGCTCAAAAAACCCATTATGTGCTCGATAGATATGCTCGAAAAAGAAAACATTATATGCGGTTAAATATGCAGAATATGCTCGAAAAAACACCGTTAAAAACTATAGAAAGGAAAGTGAAACGAAAAAACCAATAACATATACGGGCTTTATGTTCTAATTGTATGTATGATACACTGCGATATACTCGCATTCAAGTTTCAAGTATATATAAGAGAGGTTTTCTTATAAAAGTTACAGTTTAAAAGTTAATTTACAAAATGTTCAAAATTAGGCGAGTCAATGAAGTAGATCTGCATTGGTCTGTACAACAAGAATTTTTTCTATGTTTTCAGTTTTGAATGATTTTTTTAAATCAGTCAATAAAAGTTTCAATGACGAGAACGAACTCACTAAAGGTTAAAAACCTGCAGCTTTATTATTCGCACCAGATAGGCTTTTCAATAATTATTTCTGTTTTCGAACCTTAAGGATGGTCAGGGCCCGAATTTGGGAGGGGGTAATTCGAAGGAAAGCAAACTATTTGGACGAAAACCACAAGAATATGCATTTATATGCTTCTATTCTGAAAACCGCGGTTTTATGCATTTATATGCTCGATAAATTTCAATTCTGTTGGTCCCAGAGAGGTGAAAATACCACCGAAAGGCTTCTTTCAATGTGTACTATTCAGGGGAAAAAATATGCAAATATGCTCGAATCCGAGCCCTAGTAATAAATAATAATAATAATTAGGGCTCGGATTCGAACATATTTGCATATTTTCCCCCTGAATAGTACACATTGAAAGAAGCCTTTCGGTGGTATTTTCACCTCACTGGGACCAACAGAATTGAAATTTATCGAGCATATAAATGCATAAACCTGCGGTTTTCGGAATAGAAGCATATAAATGCATATTCTTGTGGTTTTTGTCTAAATAATTTGTTTTTCCTTTGAATTCCCCCATGCCGAATTTGGGCCCTGACCATCCTTAAGGTTCGAAAACAGAAATAATTATTGAAAAGCCTATCTGGAGCGAATAATAGAACCGCAGGTTTTTAACCTTTCGTGAGGTCGTTCTCGTCAACGAAACTTTTATTGACTGATTTAAGAAAATCATTCAAAACTGAAAACATAAAATTTTTGTTGTACAGACCAATGCAGATCTACTTCATTGACTCGCCTAATTTTGAACATTTTGTAAATGAACTTTTAAACTGTGGCTTTTATAAGAGAACTTATCTTATATATACTTGAAACTTGAATGCGAGTATATCGCAGTGTATTATACATACAATTAGAGAAAAAAAAAACGTATATAAAGATATGTTATTGGTTTTTTCGTTCCACTTTCCTTCCTGTAGTTTTTAACGGTGTTTTTAGAGCATATTCTGCATATTTAACCGCATATAATGGTTTTTTCGAGCATATCTATCGAGCATATAATGGATTTATCCAGCATATCTATCGAGCATAAAACACATGGTTTTAGAGCATATCTGCAGATTTTTTCGAGCATATAGATCCGAGCCCTAATGATAATAATAATAATAATAATAATAACTACTGGACTAGTTGGCTGGCGGAAGGCGCGCGCGCACGGCAGCCGGTTGCCCGTCCCGCTCCAGCAAAAGAATCACCCTGTATAATAAGATAATAATGTTACGGCTGTGAGTTTGTGTCATTGCTCGCCGCATGAGTCAAAACTGCCCCAGGGCTGGACTGCTCTCCCTCGGTGTATTGCATGCGCGTTACGCAACGGACTGCTAAGTGAAAGGGATAGTCCAGAACATTCGTGACTGGACCAGCGCTGGAAACCTCGAGAAGCCGTGGACTCTGGATGGATCTAGAAGCATTTATTGAGTCACCGGCCGGCTATATAAGAGTGACCCGTGAAGCAGTTGTTGTTGTTGTGTTTTACGAGCTAGTGCGAGCGATTATCTTGTGCGACAGAAGTGTGGTGACGAAGTGCTGTGCGAGTTACGAAATCCTGTGACATTGTTTCTCCCAGCTTGTGAACAGCGTAAATCAAGTGCTCGTAAGTAACTGTATTTGTTGTACCTGAGGAAGAGGGGCAGGTAGCTTCTGCCAAGGACACCGGACTCATTAGGACGGATTAACTTCTGTGGTCTGTTGCAAGTGAAAGGGGCCAAGAGCGCATAAGGAAGAGACTTGAGGAAACTGGAGAAGGCTCCTAATTGCTTGTATTTGCTGATTAGTGTAATTTTCTGGCCACAATAAAGTTAATTATTTCTTTAAGCAGTAATTGGTATTGTGCTTTGTACCCCCACCGTAATCCAGGTAACAAAATTGCCACTAGGGGGTGGCACGTAACAACTGGTGTCAGAAGCCGGATTACGAACTCAAGCACAACACCTGACGGTCCTGGTTTCAAAACCCGAGCAGGTCATTTTCTCTAATTTTCCTGTGAGTGCATGCCCTTTACAAGACAGACAACTAAAATGGAGGAGAAATTGGCAGCATTGCTAGAAAAGTTAACTGGCATGGAAGACGGCCAGAAGAAATTAGCCAAGGACCTGAAGGATGACCTGAAGAAGATGGAAGACGGCCAGAAGAAGATGGAAGACGGCCAGAAGAAATTAGCCAAGGACCTGAAGGATGACCTGAAGAAGATGGAAGACGGCCAGAAGAAGATGGAGGACGGCCAGAAGAAGTTAGCAGAGGACCTGAAGGACGGCCAGAATAAGTTAGCAGAGGACCTAACCGCCAAATTTCTGGATGGCCAGAAAAATCTGGAAGAGTGTCTGCTGACGAAATTAGAGGAGAGCCAAAGGAAATTAGAACAGGGCCTACGTGAGGAAGTCGCAGCAGTGGAGGAGAAGTTCAACACCTTGCAAGTGGAAGTTGCCGAGCTGCGCCAACGCCCGCTGATGGGGGTGGAGGAGAAATTCAACGCCTTGCAAGTGGAAGTTGCCGAGCTGTGCCAACGACCGCTGATGGGGGTGGAAGAGAGATTCAACGCTCTACAAAAGGAATTTGCTGAGCTGCGCCGACTCCCGCCGACAGGGATGGAAGATAGATTCAAAGCCCTACAAGAGGAAGTCGCCGACGCCCGCCGACCGGGGTGGATGAGAGAGTCAAAGCCCTACAAGAGGAAGTTGCCGAACTGCGCCAACGCCCACTCACGGGGGTGGAAGAGAAATTCAACGCTCTTCAAGAGGAAGTTGCCGAGCTGCGCCGACGCCCGCCCACAGGTACACCGGGGACATCAGGAACGGGACAGAGCAGAGTGACGCCCCCAACCTTCGACGGAAAGGTCCCGTGGAGCACCTACTTACGTCAGTTCGAGGCGGCCTGTTCCATAAATAACTGGAACAATACAGAAAAGGCTACAGCTCTCATTGTAGCGCTGAGGGGTGACGCCCTTAACGTCCTTCAGGCCATCCCGACTGGATCCCAGGACTACGCTTCCCTGAGCGCCCATATGGAGTCCCGATATGGAGATAGCCATCTTCAGCAGGCCTACCAGATGCAGCTCCGGACCCGGGTACAGAAGAACGCGGAAACCCTGCAGGAGTTCGAGATGGACATCGCACGCCTCGTAAGGCTCGCCTATCCAACAGCGCCGGCCGACTTTCTGGAGCAGATAGCGACGCAGACTTTCACCGACGGGCTACGGGACTCGGACACTCAACAGGCGCTGCGACTCGCGCGCAATAAGACCCTGGCAGATGCGCTGAGCCACGCACTTGAATTCGAGACGGCAAAACAGGCATCCAGAATGCACGCGCGGGTGCGTCAAGTGGACGTCGACGAACCAGTAAAAACCAACGAGACCAAGCCCCTGGCCAACGAATTGATGGAGGCGCTAAGCCGTTTCTTCAAGAATCGCAGTACCACCAACAAAAACGTAGCCGAAGGACATCCGGAGAGGCGGCCCGGAAGAGGACTACCGACCTGCTGGACCTGCCGTAAGAGAGGCCACCTGAGCAAGGACTGTGGTGATCGCTGCCGCCAAGGGTTTCCGTCTGGACAGTCAGTCGTAGGGAAACCGCGCGGCCCAGGAAAGCAAGTATCAGCCAGCCTAGGGGGGCAAAGGTTGGCTTGTGGCAGTCGTCAAGCCCCGGCAGTCCAAGTTCGTGTGACGAAGTTACGGAGGGACAATAGCAGCCTGATGGTCGACGGAGTCGTCAACGGAGAGAGCTGGCCCATGCTAATCGACACGGGAGCATCGAGGACCATCGTCAGTCCCACCGTAATCCCGAAGTGGAGAGTGCAACCCACACAAAGGAACCTCCAGCTAATAACCGCGACCGGAGAGACCGCACCGGTACATGGCGAAGCATCACTGGAGTTTGTCATTGGTCGACGGGCGATAAAGCATCCAGTGCTTGTGGCTGACGTGTCAAATGAAGTGATCATCGGACTGGACTTCCTGGACCAGAACAACATCATCTTGGATCTGAGTACCAACACTCTGCACTTCGGAGGTGAGGAACTTGCTTTGCTACCGGCGCACGAGTCCATCACCGCACGGCGAGTAAGGCTGAGAGAAGACGTCATCGTTCCCGCCAGGACGGAGGTCAGCGCTGCCGTAATTGTCGACGGAGCTGCTGAGGGAGTGGCGGCTATCATCGAGCCAAAATATGAGGACATCCAGACAAAAGGATTGCTAGTTGCCAAGACTCTCATCAACACGACGTCTTGGCCGTACGTCCGCCTGTCCAACCTGAACGACCACGACATTACGGTTCATCGGGACACCAACCTAGGAGTCTGCGAGCCCGTTACCTGGATTGCCCGCATCACAGATACGACAGACGGACACCTGCAGACGGACAACCGAAGACGACGCACACTGCCAGAAGAACTACAGAAGCTGTACCAAGGATCCCAGGACCATTTAGACGAGGAACAATCACGCCAACTTCGGGACCTGCTACACGAATTCCAGGATGTCTTCTCCGTGGGGAGCAAAGACTTCGGCAGGACAAGCTTGGTCCAGCACAGAATCGACGTTGGGGACAGCGCACCGATTAGGGCCCCATTCCGACGTGTCCCGCTCGCCAAGCAAGCCGAAGTCGACCGGATGGTTGAAGAGATGAAGGATCAAGGGGTGATCGAGCCATCACATAGTCCTTGGAGTTCTCCGGTCGTGCTTGTGAAGAAGAAGGACGGTTCCACCAGGTTCTGCGTGGACTACAGGCGGGTGAACGACGTCACGAAGAAGGACAGCTACCCTCTACCCCGGATCGACGACACGCTGGACACCATATCCGGGTCAATATGGTTCTCCACCTTGGATTTGAAGAGTGGCTACTGGCAGGTGGAGGTCCACCCTAAGGACAGCGATAAAACGGCGTTCTCTGTGGGCAGCGGGCTCTGGCAGTTCACCGTCATGCCATTCGGTCTGTGCAACGCCCCTGCGACCTTCGAAAGGCTAATGGAGTCCATTCTGAGGGGACTACACTGGAAGACCTGCCTGGTATACCTAGACGACGTCATCGTTCTGGGGAGGAGCTTCGAGGAGCACTACAGCAACCTGAAGGAGATCTTGTTGAAGCTACGGGCTGCCCAGCTGAAGTTGAGCCCCAAGAAGTGTCAGCTCTTCCAGAAGCGGGTCCAGTACCTTGGGCATATCGTCTCCGAGGAAGGGGTGCGCACCGACCCAGAGAAGACCGCAGCTGTGAGGGAGTGGCCAGTTCCGAAGGACAAGTCCCAACTACGAAGCTTCCTGGGACTCTGCACTTATTACCGTCGCTTCGTGAGAGGATTCACCGACATCGCCAAACCTTTACATCGACTGACTGAGAAGGACCAACTCTTCACGTGGACAGCAGAATGCCACAGTGCCTTCGAACAACTCAAGCAGGCTCTGTGCACCGCACCTATTCTGGCCTACCCCAGACCTGGAACAAGGTTCATCGTCGATACCGATGCCAGCGACTTTGGCATAGGGGGAATCCTGTCGCAAGTAGTGGACGGCGAGGAGAGAGTAGTGGCCTACTTCAGCAAGGCCTTGTCAAAGCCAGAAAGGAACTACTGCGTCACCAGGAAGGAGCTGCTCGCTATCGTGAAGACCATTGAACACTTCCACAAGTACCTGTACGGGCAAGAATTTCTCATCAGGACCGACCATGCATCCCTGCGGTGGCTCCTGAACTTTAAGCAGCCCGAGGGTCAACTCGCGCGGTGGTTAGAGAGGCTTCAGCAGTACAACTTTGAGATTCAGCACAGGAAAGGCCAACTGCATTCTAACGCCGACGCCCTGTCACGAAGACCGTGCCCCGAAGACTGCACCTTCTGTACTAGGAGGGAGGAGAACACCGGGATACAGTGCCGGAGGACTACTGTGGAACTTCAAGGGAACTGGAGCCGCGAATCTTTCACGCGGGCACAAGCAGAAGATGATGACCTGGGACTGATAGCCGAATGGAAGAGGGCCTGTGTCCCCAGACCCGGGTGGAACATTGTGAGTGACTGCAGCCCAAAGTTTAAGTCCTACTGGGCGCAGTGGGACTCGCTGATTGTAAGGGATGGCCTCATCTGCCGCGCCTGGGAGAGCACCGACGGGAAGACATCTCGGGAACAAGTCGTCGTTCCAAAGGCTATGACGGAGGAAGTCCTGAAGGAAGTCCATGGAGGATCATCTGGCGGACACCTAGGGATAAAGAAGACCCTGGAGAAGCTGAGAGAGCGCTTCTAATGGATCGGATGCCGAACCGACGTGGAGAACCACTGCGCGAGGTGCCACGATTGCGCAGCCAGCAAGGGCCCAGGACGAAGACGGCGGGGTCCACTGAAGACCTACAACGTCGGCGGCCCCATGGAGAGAGTGGCCATCGATGTTGCTGGGCCATTCCCATTAAGCGAGGCAGGGAACCGCTACATATTAGTCGTCAGCGACTACTTTACCAAATGGCCGGAGGCGTATGCGCTCCCTAACCAAGAAGCCGCGACGATCGCAGAGACCCTGGTGAAGGAATTCGTCAGCCGGTACGGAGTACCCCTGGAGCTGCACTCCGACCAAGGGAGGAACTTCGAGTCGCAGGTGTTCCAGAACCTATGCCAGCTGCTGGGGATCCGGAAGACAAGGACAACGCCGCTACACCCTCAGTCCGACGGGATGGTTGAGCGATTCAATCGCACCGTCGAGAACCATCTCCGAATAGTCGTCAGCGAGCACCAGAGGGATTGGGACAAGCATCTTCCACTATTTCTCCTGGCCTACCGCGCCGCCGTGCATGAAGCCACCGGGTGCACACCAGCCCGGGCCATGTTTGGGAGGGAGCTCCGTCTACCTGTCGATCTTGCCTTCGGCCGACCTGGGAATGATCCGATCCCGGTAAGCCAGTATTGTCAAGAACTGGTCGACCAACTGGAGGACGTACACGCGTTCGCGAGGAGGAAACTGCGGATCGAGACCGACCGAATGAAGACCCGATACGACCAGCAGACGGATGCCGGAGGATTCCACGAGAACGACCTGGTCTGGCTCTTCAACCCATTACGGAAGAAAGGCCTGTCACCCAAACTGCAGAAGTCCTGGGAGGGCCCGTACCGAGTCGTGAAACGAATCAACGATGTCGTCTACAGGATCCAGCGGAGCCCGAGGGCGAAGATGAAGATCGTGCATCGAGATCGCCTGGCAGCCTACGGAGGGACACAGACGGACCAATGATTAATCGGGACGATCAGCCTTTTTAGGAAGGGGGTGTTGTTACGTCTGTGAGTTTGTGTCATCGCTCGCCGCATGAGTCAAAACTGCCCCAGGGCTGGACTGCTCTCCCTCGGTGTATTGCATGCGCGTTACGCAACGGATTGCGAATTGAAAGGGATAGTCCAGAACATTCGTGACTGGACCAGCGCTGGAAACCTCGAGAAGCCGTGGACTCTGGATGGATCTAGAAGCATTTATTGAGTCACCGGCCGGCTATATAAGAGTGACCCGTGAAGCAGTTGTTGTTGTTGTGTTTTACGAGCTAGTGCGAGCGATTATCTTGTGCGACAGAAGTGTGGTGACGAAGTGCTGTGCGAGTTACGAAATCCTGTGACATTGTTTCTCCCAGCTTGTGAACAGCGTAAATCAAGTGCTCGTAAGTAACTGTATTTGTTGTACCTGAGGAAGAGGGGCAGGTAGCTTCTGCCAAGGACACCGGACTCATTAGGACGGATTAACTTCTGTGGTCTGTTGCAAGTGAAAGGGGCCAAGAGCGCATAAGGAAGAGACTTGAGGAAACTGGAGAAGGCTCCTAATTGCTTGTATTTGCTGATTAGTGTAATTTTCTGGCCACAATAAAGTTAATTATTTCTTTAAGCAGTAATTGGTGTTGTGCTTTGTACCCCCACCGTAATCCAGTTAACAAAAGTGCCACTAGGGGGTGGCACGTAACAATAATAATAGTCTATTAATAACCGACAGCAGTAGCTGTCCCTGCGCTAGGCCATGATGCCAAGCTCTCTGTGGACTTGGTGGACGTGGGTTTGAGCCTCATCGTCGGCCATCCTTTAAATGGTTTTCCGTGGTTGCCCATTTTCAACTCCAGGCAATGCTTGGACGGTACTTTCCAATAGGCCACGGCCGCTTCCTTCCACATCCTTGCCCAGTTTCATTCATCTATCATTAGCTCCTCTCATGAGGTTTGCGTCAGGAAGGGCATCCGGTCGTAAAAGTGATCCGCCACATAGAATTTCACGCACCTCATCCCCGAATCCGTTAGAAAACGGAAATAATAATGGGTAGACATACGATATCAGCAATAATATTAATAATAATAAGATGACGATTGCAGATACTGTTGCCCAACAACGGAGACTGTTCAGCATAATCATTTCAGGTTGTCGCCATTTCGCAGGGACAGAATACAGGAAGAAACATAATTTTGTTGCCAAGATAATTCACCAAGAACTGGCTATACAACTTCGACTGCTGAGCCAAGAGAAAGTGCCGTGCTATAAATATGCCGCAAGAGTATACTGGAAAATGACCAACTTCAACGTGTACTGGGATCGTACTGTATTGACAGGCCAGTCAGCTGTGCACAACAGACCTGGGGCCTGTTCCACGAATAAACTTTGCAACTTTTCACTTTTCACTTTGCACTTTTCAATTCTTGCAAAGTGCAAAGTCTTTCTGTTCCACCATGATCTATGTATTACTTTTCAATTTCTTTGCAAAGTGAAAAGTCTTTGCATAGGAATGATCCGATCATGTTTATTCCATGAACAAACTGTATATTTATTCCATGATTTAATGCTTTATTTTTAATGGTGAAACATGTCCCACTAATGACCACACAGTGATCTTAATTAATAAAAGTATTGATCAGGTGGAACTTTTAACCTGTCTATTCTAAAGTGAGGTTATGAAAATTCATCCTGTCTTTGTACGTCTTCTTGTTGGATTCTTCATCACTATCCTCACTTGATGATAACAAAAGCTCCTGCGTAACATATTTATAACACTAAACCAAATTCTGCGCCTAGAAACTAGTGTAGAGACTTGTTCATTTAACAGCTGAAAAGGAAATCGTCTGCAAAGATTTCTGAAAACTTTTCAATCATGCCTTTGCACTTTGCATTTCTGCACCAATGGAGGAACATAACAGTCTTCTAAAGTGAAAAGATTCCTAACTTTTCACTTTGCAAGACAAATCTGAAAAAAATGGTGGAACAAAATCTGAACTGAAAAGTGCAAAGTGAAAAGTTGCAAAGTTTATTCGTGGAACAGGCCCCAGATCTGGTTCTTGTTGACAAATGCATGAGGCACACCACATTCATAGATGTGGCAATCCCAAACAGTGGTATAATGTATTCTATTTTAAACTGCATGCGGTCGCGCCCGCGGTAGATTACGGTCCTATTGAAAATAACGTGCGTAGAGCTCCTCTGATCGTTACGAAGTGCGCAAAAGGCAAATGTATTCTCAAGGTACGATATCCTTCGCTAGATGACAGAGGAGTAGCGGTTCTTGATGGCGACGTTTTCGCTCAGTTGTTCATCAATGTGCTAAGGGCTCAGTCGAGCGGTACACCACCGTCGCGTCGCGCACGAGCGAAAGGTTGTTTTTTTTTTCTGACCGCCCAAAACAACATGTGAGTATTTATCATAGTATTTCCTCATTTCTAATACAATTCATTCACTATTGATAGCCCAGTTGCTCATTCTTCCCCCAACATGCACACAACACTATCTATTGTGGCAGACTCGTGCGAGAGCGTGGCGCGCTGGCTGCAATTGTGAGTTGGGCCGGCAAGCTGGCACTGGATGAATCGAGAAGGCGACGATACGAGAGGGAAGAGATTTAGGATTCGGTGGAAAGGCAGTGTTGAGATTTGGAGTGTAGTAGTTTCAAAAAGACTAGAGCTCGACGTTCCCAGTTTAAATATTAATGAATACTACATTAATATTTAGTAGGGTAAGGTTTGATAAATAAAGAAGTAGTGTATTTGTATATGCCTGACCGGTTATTTCAAGAACCGTAAACGTAACAACTGGTGTCAGACGTGTGGGGTCAGGTTATAGAGTAAATACATAGTGAAAGTCTCGAGGTACCGCATTTTAGAGTGTGAAATGACGACCAGGAAAGTTAAACTTTCAGCACTGAAGGTTTCGGAGTTACGTCAGGAACTGGAAGAAAGGGAAGTTGATTCTACGGGAATTAAATCTGTGCTGCAAGCGAGGTTAAGACAGGTACTGGTGGACACAGGTGAGGATCCAGAAACATTTCTTTTCGAGATTCCTGGTGGGACTGAGGGTTTGTGTCAGGTATTAGAAAACATGGAAAAGAAAATACGAACAGAAAATAGCGGAAAACTCAGAGAATTTGGAAAGGAAGTTAATGGAAAATACTGGCAACCTCGAGAGGAAACTTCAAGAAGTAACGCTCACTACCGAAACCAAACTGAGGGAAGAATTTCAAGAATCCCTGCGGAAGTTCGAGGACAAGCTTGCCAGGGGTGTGCTTCCAAATAAAGACAAGCAGGAAAACGAAATCATTACCGCTGGTGAACCATCGGAAGGTAAGGAGCGTATACCTGTTTCCGCGTTTGGTCGGACTGACCAGCCGACTTTCGATGGGAAGTCTGCGTGGGAAGAATACCTCACCTTGTTCGAGACCGCTGCCATGATTAATGGGTGGTCGGATGCCACGAAGGCTTCATTGATGAGTTTGTCGCTGCGCGGGGAGGCTCTACGAGTCCTGCCGGCTGTTCCCTTGTCGGAAAGGCAGAACTACAACATTCTTGTACAGAAACTTGAAATGCGGTTCGGTCATCGTCACATGGAACAGCTGTATCGCTCCCAGTTAAGAAACCGTTGTCAGACACCCAACGAGAACCTACAGGAGTTCGAAGCAGACATAGTACGTCTCGTTAGGAGCGCCTATCCAACAGTGCCCAGCGATGTGTATGAGAGTCTTGCTACCGAGAAGTTTCTCGATGGGCTCCGCGAGATTGAGACGCAGCGGGCTGTGAAGCTGGCGCGTCCGCAAACATTGAATGATGCCTTGACTCTGGCTCTTGAGTTTGAGGCTGTCGAACAATCCGTGCGCGGCCAGGCTCGCATTCGAGCTCTGGAGAGAGACAAGGAGGTCCAGCCAGTGCCTTCCATAGAAGAAATCGTGGAGAAAGTACTTCAAGCCTTGCAGTCCAAGAAGAAACGGACGAGGTGCTGGGGCTGCGGGGAGATGGGGCATCTCAGAGATCGATGCCCTAAGTTTATGAACGGGAAGCACCAGCCACAGGAAAACTAAACAGGGTTGATAGAAAGGGGCGACTGTCAACCAGCGGCAACACCAGGAATGCCCCCACTTCTACTATCGTCGTGTCTCTGGGTTGTCAAGTCAACTCTATTTTTATTAGTGGCCATGTGGACGGAGAGCCCAGAGACCTACTGCTGTATACAGGGGCCACAATGACAATAATCAGACCAGACATCGTGAGATGAACAGTAACAACCACGAGATGGACACTGCGAACGGCTACGGGGGAACCAGCCAACGTTCAATTGTGAACTGGGCCGGCAAGCTGGCAGTGGATGAATCGAGAAGGCGACGATACGAGAGAGAAGAGATTTAGTATTCGGTGAAAAGGCAGTGTTGAGATTTGGAGTGTAGAGTTTCAGAAAGACTAGAGCTCGACGTTCCCAGTTTAAATATTAATGAATACTACATTAATATTTAGTAGGGTAAGGTTTGATAAATAAAGAAGTAGTGTATTTGTATATGCCTGACCGGTTATTTCAAGAACCGTAAACGTAACACTATAAAGCTGTCATTTAGGCGTAGTGCTTTTTAATTTTTGTCACCACCGTTATCACTCCTATTATGGATTTTTTAGCCTACTTTTCGTATTTTGTAAAAATGTGGAAAAAAAAAGACTTGTGAGATCGATCCGGGCAAATGTCTGTCTGTCTGTCTTTCTGTGTGTGTGTGTGTGTGCCCCCCTCCCCCTCCCTATCAACCCCTAAACGTCTGCAGCTATCAAAACCAAATTTGGTATGAGTAAAGATCTATACCTAAATATCTCACGAGCGTATCTGAACATGACATCAGTGATCCAACTGCTGAAAAATCACAAATGAAATTTGAGCTCTATGTTGTATAGCCTATCTCAGAAGTTATGCTTGCGAGCTGTTCCGAAATTGGAACACCCAGAGATAATGACTTACCAGATTAATTTTCAGGAGCACATATATGTCAGTGTTGCCAATATGATTCTAAGCCTGCTGATAGGTCCAGAATTAAAATGCATGTAACTTCTTTACTATCAATGGGATTTCAACCCAATTTCGCAGCCTATGTGCTTTCTGTACCATAACAGATATGACTATGGGTATTCTTCAGAGCCAGAAGGGCTGCCAACTGTTAGTAAATGCTGTCCCTATTAGTTTTATTCTAATACCAATATATCAGAAAGCATGCAAGCCGACAACTCTGAACTCTGCACGCGTATAGTACCTGACATTCTAGATTAATTTGGAGTAAATGATATACATCAATGCTGCCATCATGATTATAAGCCTGCTGACACTGTTGCCAACATTATTTTACGAGCGCTGATAGATGCAATGTAGCATTTCATTTCTGATACATTGATTAATCATTGGCATGAATCTTAAATTTGAAGAAAAGTAGGTTCTTTAGTTCGTCATGAATAGGGCTCGGATTCGAGCATATTTGCATATTTTTTTCCTGAATAGTACAAATTGAAAGAAGCCTTTCGGTGGTATTTTCACCTCTCTGGGACCAACAGAATTGAAATTTATCGAGCATATAAATGCATAAAACCGCGGTTTTCAGAATAGAAGCATATAAATGCATATTCTTGTGGTTTTCGTCCAAATAGTTTGCTTTTCTTCGAATTCCCCACCCCGCATTCGGGCCCTGACCATCCTTAAGGTTCGAAAACAGAAATAATAAAATTATTGAAAAGCCCATCTGGTGCGAATAATAGAACCGCAGGTTTTTATCCTTTAGTGAGGTCGTTATCGTCATTGAAACTTTTATTGACTGATTTAAGAAAATCATTCAAAACTGAAAACATAGAAACAATTCTTGTTGTACAGACCAATGCAGATCTACTTCAATGACTAGCCTAATTCCGAACATTTTGTAAATGAACTTTTAAACTGTAACTTCTCTAAGAAAACTTCTCTTATATATACTTGTAAAACTTGAATGCGAGTATATTGCAGTGTATCATACATACAATTAGAAAATAAAGCTCGTATATAAAGGTATGTTATTGGTTTTTACGTTTCACTTTCCTTTCTATACTTTTTAACGGTGTTTTTGTGCATATTCGGTAAATTTAACCGCATATAATGGTTTTTCGAGCATATCTATCGAGCATAAAACACATGGTTTTCGAGCATATCTGAAGATTTTATCGAGCATATTGATCCGAGCCCTAGTCATGAAACTACTTGTTATTGAATAAATGTTTCAATATTTACACCTCTGTAAGTCAATTACATAGCCAGTCACATTACCATTAAAAGTGAAAACGAAACTCACAATTGAAAAAGAACGGGAGAAGGTTAATTATTTATTAACTAAGGTGTATTGAATTTAATAAATTCTTTTGGTATTTTATTTCCTAACTTTACATTTACAATTATCAAAATATCATCCAAATTGCACAATAAAAGTCGCAGCTGCTGGAAGCCGAACTTGCACAACAGTCACTTAGTGTTTACTTGCACACAACTGGAACAAACACGATGGTGTGTGGTGTAGACCTCATTCCCGCATCCATTAGTACTGTGACGTAGCGTACGCCACTGCTCAGAAGAAAGGTGGTGTTGAGTTGGTGAACTGGGGCGTGCAGTGTCTGGCAACACGAAACAGTAGCTCATCTCAGCAGCAAGACAGCTATTTATCCATTGAACACAGTTTGTCACCAAGACTTCAGTAACCGTCGTACACCAAGATGAAATAACAAAATAGTAAGTAGGATCACTTAAAGATGGCGTATCGTGCGCCAATCATAACAATAAAACAATGGCTAGTGGTGTTTGTTGCTCTTACACGTACCCCCCCCCCCCCCCCCCCAGGGGCTCACATCTAGTGGGACGTGGGTTGGCGACCACGGGACCCCACCTGAGTCCGCCATTGCTTCCACTTACTTGTGCCGGGCTCCTTTCCGTCTTCTTTCCTGTCGACCTTTCTTGGTCAACTCTTGTTTTCTTCCGACCCCGACGGTATTAGGGTAACCGAGGCCTAGGGAGTCTCTTCCTTTCCCGCCTTAATTGGTCCTTGTCTCATCTTTCCTGATATCCTCCTTCTGTGAGGGGTCAGCCTTCTTTTTCTTTTCATGTAATCTCCTGCCTTCTGCTCAAGGCCCTCAAGGAGGCAGGGTGTGTGTAGCCCCACCACTTCTGGTGCACCCTGGATATTGCTACACCCTCAAGGCCTCACGGCTGGTGAGTTCGGGAGTTGGCGATCCCAAGGGATTCCTGAGCTGAGTCCGTATTTTCCCCTAACTTGGGGCGGGCCCTCTCCTCTTTGCCTTTCCTATCTGCCTTTCATGGCTCTCCTTCCTTCCAAGTCCCTCAGTCCTCATTCTTCGAGGGTTGAGGGCATTTCTTTTCTTCCTGTCCTTTATTCGCCTTATCCTTTATTTGTTTACCATTTCTTCTTCTAGTTTGTAAGTCTGTAGTTAGTATTAGTTATAGTTTTCATTCTCATCTCATCTTGCACTCTCACCCAAACCATTATGGGCCGATAACCTAGATGTTAGGCCCCTTAAAACAACAATTATCATCATCATCATCATCACTTTTCCACGTAAACACTAGTCAACTGATTCAGCAGAAATGTTGTTTACATACCAGGGATACCATTCCTGCTCGATCAGTTCGCCTATATCTCCTCTTTCCTTGCTTGCCACGGTGGGTGAGTGGTTATAGTGTCGGACTACCAACCCCAAGATTGCAGGTTCGCCCCTGGCCATGGTAAGTGATTTTTGAAGGCGACAAAAATCACGACACTCATGTCATACGTTGTTGGCATGGTAAAGAACCCATTTGAATTCAGTAGGCCGTGTTCAATGGCAAAATTAATCTCGGGATTTTCCGCCAACACAAAGTTCCTCCATTCTCTACTTGAAAGCGCTGTAGTGTCAAGGAGTTTAGATATCTAACCTCCTTGACTTTCATAGCGTTCAAAGGAACGACGAAATTCGACATGCAAGCTACCCTCTGGGTGTCAATTAACAAAGCTTGCACCAGGCACCCGAGGCCATACGATATTATTATTATCCTCTTTCCTTTATTTATCAAAAATCCGATTGTTCCGCGCACTGACAGGGCGCTGCTGAGATGATTTAATAAACAGAATGTGGTGACGAATTGAGAAGGAACACATCCAAAGTCGATCAACAGTGAGGACCCGCATATGCCGGGGCACTGGCGCTAGTAGGAGCGTAGCGCCCAACTAATGTAACATATTTACACTCTTTAACGTATTTAATAATATTAATTACTTACATGACTGGCAATGAATAGGAATGGTCTGGTTGAAAAATTGGAAGCCAAGGAAAGTAAGATCCTGAGGAAGATCTTAGGGCCGTTGAGAGACGATGGTGAATACAGGCGACGGCATAACAATGAGCTGTACCATAATGTAGAAATTATATCTCAAGTAATTCGGAAGAGAAGAATATCTTTCTATGACCACTTAACTCGTATGAAACCCGAGAGAATCACCAATCGGATATTTACCTATTTTCTTAACAAGAAAGTCAAGGGCCCCTGATTCTGTGAGGTAGACAAGGATTTGCAAGAAGTAGGGATCACCCACGCAGACATTATGGAACGTGATTTTTGAAGGTAAAGCTTGGAGCATACCACCAATTCCAAGCAAAGGCGAAATTAAGCTAAGATCGCGGTCCAAAGACGGAAACAGACGTTGTCAAATCTAACCTATAATTTAGCTTCACACAAGTGTAATTAGTGGAAGGTTCTTTATCGTGCCATAAATCTATGACATGGGCCCGCCGGCTTTACATCCCCTCCGAAAGAAGGCATACTGAGGGATTTTAAACGCTCTTAAAAATCGGACGACTTCGGCCGGTTTGAATCCGCGACGTTGCCTCTGATGGTAGCTGTGTATGGATGAAGCAATTAGCTCACGGCAGTGAGGTTTGGAGAGCTGCATCCATTTTATTTTAACCTCTTGCAATTTGCCAATTTAATAAGTTATGTTATTAATCGTTGCTCAAAACAGGTAATTTTCTTGTTACTGGTTATAAGTGACCTTCACCTACTCATTTCTCCCTTAGCAATTCACTAATATTGTTCTCCATATTTTTAGCCTACTTTTCACATTTTGCAAAAATGAGGAAAAAGTAGACATATGAGATCGGGCAAATGTGTGTCTGTCTGTCTGGCTGGCTGTGTGTGTGCCCCCCCCCCCTATCAACTCCTAAACGGCTGGAGCAATCGAAACAAAATTTGGTACGAGTAAAGGTCTATACCCGAATATCTCACGGCCATGTTTGAAAATGATGTCAGTGCTACCAACTGCTAAAAAATCGCAATTGAAATTTGAGCTCCATGTTGGATATCTTGGAAGGTATGAATGGGAGCTATTTCAAAATTGGCACACGTATAGATAATAATATTGCAGTTTAATTTCCAGGAGGCCATACATCGCAGTGTTGCCAAAATGAGTATAAGCCTGCTGATTGGTCCAATTTTTAAATGCATATAACTTCTACACTATCAATTGGAATTCAACCAACTTTCGTATATTGTATGTGTACATAACCAGATATGACTAAGCGTATTCTTAAGACCCACCAGGGCTGCCAACTGTTAATAAATGCTCCTAATTTATTTTATCCAAATACCAATATATCAGAAAGTATGCAAGCCAATAGCTCTAAACTTTGCACACGAATAGTACCTGGCATTCTAGATGAATTTGGAGTAACTAATATACGTCAGTGCTGCCAACATGATTCTTAGCCTGCTGATAGGTCCAATTTTAAAATGCACGTAATTTCTATACTAACTAATGGATTTCATTCAAAATTGGCACAACAATAGATCATATTATTTCAGATTATTTCTGACCAATACATGCATGACATTGTTGCCAACATGATTTTACGCGCGCTGTTAGATCCAATGTTTAACTGCATGTGACGTCCATGCTATTCATTCGACTTCAACCAAATTTTGTATTCTGTACCTTAAGAGTTGGAACTAAGAATATATTCAGTCATCAGGGCTGCCAACTGTAGTGCCCTATTAGGCTACATTATGCAAGGTATACAGTATTTCGAACTAATTAAAAATGTCGATATTAGCAACTTGATTTCGTCATTATTCCAGAATAATCATTGGCATGAAAAGTAGGCTCCTTAGTTCGTCACGGAATTTCTTGTTTCTTTTTAAACGGATTAGAGGCCAATCTCGGCCATTGCAAGTGTTGATGTTATGTACTTCATAAGCTTTATTTCAGCGCATTGGTTTTATTATATTTTAGCATATTTTCATAGGATAATGAAATCACCTTTTGTCCATGTGTATGTCTGTGTGCGTGTGTGATGGTGTGCCCCCCCCTAATAACTTCTAAACGGCTGGAGCGATTTCATTGAAACTCGGTAAGTTCATAGCACTATTCCGGACGACCCCGACCGTCCCCCTCAAATTTTGTTACGTCTCACCAATCCAACATGGCGGCTGTACGAACTATTTCACCTGCATTCAATATCTCCGAAACTATTACCGATATCACCCTGGAATTTTGTACGGTGATAAAGGGAACTACTAGAAGTTCACATTTGTAACTGTTAAAAACCTGGTAACTACAAAACCAACATGGCGGCCAAGCAAAGTTGTGAATTTTAAGTAGACGTTTCTCGCGATTTAACCAACCAAACGCAATGAAACTTGGTACAGCGTATGTTTATACACATTGTAATGCACAGACATATAACTTCGTTCAATTGTTTACATAACCTCAAGATGGCGGCTGTGCGAAATATTTCACCGGCATTCTATATCTATGAAACTATTAGCGGTATCACCCCGAAATTTTGTACGGAGATAAAGAGCACTACTGGAAGTTCATCTATAAGACTTTCAAAAACCGGTTAACTACACAACGAATATGGCGGCCAAGCGAATTTGAAATTTTTAAATATACCGTTCTCGCGATTTAATGATCCAAATGCAATGAAACTTGGTACAGCAAATGTTTATACACATTGTGATACACTGGTATCTAATTTAGTCCAATTGTTTACATAACCTCAAGATGGCGGCTGTGCGAATTTTAAAATTAAGTTTTTATTTCTTGTGTCGTAATCATGCGATCGAAGTGAAAGTTTGAATAATGAATCTAAGCAAAAATCTTCCTTGAATGGTACATGACTCAATGGGCATTACATATAACAATCCAACATGGCGACCATCCGAAATATTTAGATGGATCTCAATATCTACGAATCTATTACAGCAATCAAACTGAATTTTTTAATGTTCATAGGAGCTATGAACATAAGTTCACCTATAGGACTTTCAATAACCTGGTGATCACAAATCCAACATGGGGGCGACGCGAAGTATAAATATTCACATGGTCATTTCTCGCAATTTAACCATCCGAGTGCAGTGACACTTGGTAAGTAGGCCTAAATCGTTAAACAAATGTTAATCCACTGGCATCTAATTTATTTCAATTTTTTCCATAACCACAAGATGACAGCTGTGCGAAATTTTAAAATCTCGTTTTTACTTCTTGTGTCCTAATCTTGCGTTTGAAGTTTGAATACTAGACGTATACAATAGTCTTAATGTAACAGTACATAACTCTAAGACCTACATATATAAAAATCCAACATGGCGACCATCCGCAATATATAGTCGGTTCTCAATATCTACGAATCTATCACAGCAATCAAACTGAAATTTTTTATGTTGATAGAAGCAATTAACATAAGTAGGATATATGAAAATAGGCTGTATAGTTCTTCACGGAACTACTTGTTATATTTCCACATTGCTGGTGAAGTATTGAGGTATTAAGTGTTCCATCATTAACTTACTGCTGATTCATGGTGTTCTGAACTGTTGCTGTCGTACTGAACCGGTACATTTGTGTTTTCAATAGCATCTAAAGACCACAGTGAGGCGTGTATTGAAAGTGTTTATAGGCCTAGTTCATAAGACTTTTGACATCACTCATATTAGGCGTAAAATCTTTCAATCTCTCTTTATGGTGCACCATACAAGATTCAATTTTATGGGAATTTTAAGTGTTTAAGTGTTACGCAAAAAAAAAGTATAGTTTTCTGTCATATCGGCTGATGAAGGAGCCAAAACTATTAATTAGGCCTCGAAACATGTCCCTCTAATGACCACACAGAGATCATAATTAATAAAGAGTTTTTTTTAGCGTATGGCTTTTAGTGCCGAGAGTGTCCGAGGACATGTTCGGCTCGCCAGTTTTGTAGCTGCTTCGAGGCGGACACCCAATGGGTGAGCTACACGTACCGTCGCGTGTGGAGTGTTGTCTGGGGAGGAAAGTTTGAATGTAAGGACAAGGATTTGGGAGGTAGAGGGTGTGGCCTGTGAGCCGGCCCCGTGGTGCCTCTCATCCGGGATTTTAAAACTGACGTGAGGGTTGGAACGGGGTGCACTCAGCCTCGTGAGGACAATTGAGTAGCTGTCTGACTGTGAGACAGCACCCCGATCACGAAAACCAAGATTAACGGCCGAGGGGACCCGACGCGCTGATCACGCGTCACCCCAATATCTGCAGGCCGAATGGCTGGGCAGCGGTCGCTTGGTCGGCCTTCGCCCGTCATGGGCTGTATAGTGCCAGGGTTGACTTGTTGGCTGTGGCCTATAGTTAGGGACCAACCCCGGCATTTGCCTAGAAGGAAGATGGGAAACCACAGAAGATCATCTTCAAGGTTGCCGGCGGGGGGAATCGAACCTCCTCGCCTCCCGGATATGAGCGACTGTCAGCAGTCATGCCGTAACGACCACGGCTAATTCACCCGTATTGGTCAGGCGGAACCTTTAACCAGCTTATTCTAATTAAATGCATCAAATCAGTCAAAAAACTGAAGACTGTGCCCCGTTGCTCGGTTGGTTTCCAGGCCTAAAAGCATAACATAACATTTCCGCTTGTGAGAGTGGACTCGAGGATGGGATCCGTTAGCCAGTGCCTACAGTATGTAGGGCTCACACACATTATGTATATGTTATATGACCTGGTTATCTGGCTTCATCAGTGTCAACAGCCAGGACTGATCTCGCCCGGAGAGAAGCATGCTCAGCTTATCTCAGCACAGCCCCGGCAAGGTTTCAAGTACCTATAATTTAACTGTTTGTTACTGTTCTCGCTAACTCTTTTTATGGGCTTGTGTACAGGGATCCCAACTGAAGGTATTCAAATACAGAACATTGATGAGAAGAACGCCAGATTTCTTTAATATTTTTGTAAAACCAATAACATAGTTAGTTCCCCCCTGGGGCTCAGAACTTGTGGGACGAGGGTTGACGACCAAGGGATCCTAGCTGAGTCCGGCCTTGCTTCCACTTACTTGTGCTGCGTTGCTCTCCGTCTTCTTTCCTGTCGACCGCTCTTGGTCAACTCTTGCTCTCTTCCGACCCCGACGGTATTAGGATATCTGGGGCCTAGGGAGTCTCTTACTTTCCCGCCTTCATTGGCCCTTGTCTCATCTTTCTTGATCCCTCATTCCTCTAGGAATCAGCCTTCTTTTTCTTTTCATTGTAGTTTTTCCTTAAGATTCCTGCACTGTGTTGTGAATTGGCTCCCCGTTATCTAAATTACATTTTGTGATTTTTTTGAATCTACACTACATTTTGTTAGTATTTTCAACCTGAATTGCATTTTGTATGGATTGACAATCTAAATTGCTTTTCTAGCGGCATTTTTGTAAGTATTTTGAATCTTCGTTATGGTTCCCATTTCATTGTCATTTTCGCTACCACCCAGATCTTTAGGGGCCGATAACCTAGATGTTAGGCCCTTAAAACAACAATTATCATCATCATCATCAACAACATTAGTTACTTCTCGGTGATAATTTGATAAAAGGCGTATCATTTTGTAAAATATTTACTCTCGTTGCAATCAGATTTTCTACTAACAATCAGGCATTTGCGCAGTTAATGTTAACTTTTGCTACACTTTAAACATAACAACCTAAAAAAAAGCTATTATATGTTTTTGAAAATCTAAAAGACCCCCACATCCGAATTAACATTTTTGGCAGAGTCGGGAATCGAAGAAAGCTGGCTGGTGGTCACACAATATGTTGCATATTTATTTATTTATCGTATGGCTTTTAGTGTCCGATGACATGTTGCCAAGATAGTACTGGTACATCATGAACTGCTGAGGCTAGAGAAAGTGCCGTACTATAAATATGCCCCAGAGAGTGTATTGACAAACCAGTCAGTCGTGAACAACAGACCTGATCTGGTTCTTGTTGACAATTACATGAGACACACCACCTTCATAGAGTTGGCCAGCCCAACCGGTTGAAACGCTCTCAAAATACACAGCTTTAAGAACAGAGAAGGAAGCAATGGTACATGTAGGACAGCTCCTATAAGGTGCGATCAAAAAGTAACGAACCGGAGGCTGGAATGCGCAAACCGGTGACTACATCGGCTAATCGTGGCGTGTGTGACGAGGTGTGGTTCCGACCAGAGCGTGGAAGGTCACAGCCCGTCGCTAGAGGGCGCGCGTGCACGTCACGTGACGATACAAAGCGAGCAGCAGCATGCATCAATCATCCAACGCTGCCAGTCGCATTGCAAACAGTGACATGGAAGCGTCAACCGTAGAGCAAAGAGGTGGTGTTCGGTTTCTGACAGCGGAAGGAGTAGGGGGAACGGACATTCATCGCCGAATGTCACAAGTGTACACCGAACACTGCATGTCCCTTGCAAGGGTCAAGGCGTGGCACAAGCGCTTCAGGGAGGGACGGGTGTCGTTAGCCGATGATGCCCGGTCTGGGGCACCCCCCTGCATTACCGATGACAACGTCCAGCTGGTTGATGCACTCATTACCCAGGACCGCCGAGTGACTGGCGTAGGCCTATATCAGTTACTCCAAATTAATCTAGAATGCCAGGTACTATACGTGTGCAAAGTTTAGAGTTATTGGCTTCCATACTTTCTGATATAATGATATTAGGGTAATAAAAATAGAGACCGTATTTATTAACAGTTGGCAGCCCTGGTTACTATTAAGAATCGGCATAGTCATATCTGTTATGGTAGACATAGCACACACGAAATTTGGTTGAAATCCAAATGATAGTATAGAAGTTACATGTATTTAAAGTTGGACCACTCAGCAGGCTTAGAATCATGTAGCACTGTCGTATATAAGTTACTCCAAATTAATATAGAATGTCAGGTACTATACGTGTGCATAGTTTAATGCTGTCGCCTTGCATACTTCCTGATATTTGGGTATTTGGATAAAACAAAATTGAGATCATTTATTAACATTTGGCAGCCCTGGTGGCTCTTACGAATACGCTCAGTCATATCTGTTTATGTACACATAACTCATACGAAAACGGGTTGAAATCCAATTGATAGCGTAGAAGTTATATGCATTTACAATTTGGACCTATCAGCAGGCTTATAATCATTTTGGCAACATTGCCATGTATGGCCTCCTGGAAATTAAACTGCAATATTATTATCTATGCATGTGCCAGTTTTGAAATAGCTCCCATTCATACCTTCCATGATATCCAACATGGAGCTCAAATTTCAATTGCGATTTATCAGCAGTTGGTAGCACTGACATCATTTTCAAATATGGCCGTGAGATATTCAGGTATAGATATTTACTCCTACCAAATTTTGTATCGATTGCTGCAGCCGTTTAGGAGTTGATAGGGGGGGACACACACACAGCCAGACAGACAGAAGGACAGACAGACAGAGAGACAGAAGGACAGACAGACAGACACACATTTGCTCGATCTCATAAGTCTACTTTTTCCTCATTTTTGCAAAATGTGAAAAGTAGGCTAATAAATGAAGTAAATAAGTGAACATTGGCCGAGGTGGTAGCGCTAATAGTTAAAAACAAGGAAATCAGAAATGGCAACACTGGCTGTGTTGCGACGCGACTGGTGGTAATATTGCTGACCGTGCTGGCTCCAGTGTGTGCACAGATTGGTCTCGGTCTTCAGAGTGTCTTCTGTGTTGGAGTTCTCTGACCACTGCGCCATTATGTCCCGAGTTCACTTTAAATTACTTGTGTCATATCTTATGAGCAGAGCTCTGCTCGGGTAAACAAAACGGTATCCCATCCGCCCCGCATCCCCACGTTTGTTAGCAATTCTACTGGCATTGCAATACTATTCTTAACCCGCGAGGAGTGGCGCATGGGTATTTTTCACCCGAGGCTTAAGGAAGCTCTATATTCTCGATTTTTTTCAGCCCTTATTTCATGTCACACACAATATCTTCCTTCCTAGCCTTGAACTTCACCCTGCAAAGAAACGTGTCCATAGCTCTTGGAACACTCAAGTTATTTCTATATTATTTACGGTCGGGTCAGATTTACCCATGGCGCCAGTCCTCGCGTGACAATTTTCGACTTTCGTTAGTCGGGACAATGTGTAAAAAATAAAGGGGAAAATCCACCTATTTTGGTGCAGCACAATCACATTGCTCACGTTGTTGTTGATCCCTGTTTAGGGTCTAGGGACACCTTGGTCATCAGCTCCTTTGTTCAAAAAGAAATTGAAATGACGGCTTTGCCGCCACTGTCAAGGTCAATGACACTGTTACAAAAATTATTATCATTGTTCTGCATGATAAATTTCAAAAATATAACTGAAGCTCATTTTATATAGAGAATAGTTCATAAGAAGACACCAGGAGTAAAATTACTTCATTAAACTACGTACGACTACGACAAAAAGGGAGTGACTCACTATGGGTCAAAATGACCCAGCGCGAGTCCTCGTGTTATATTTTTTTCACGCCAGTTCTCAAGGGTTAATTTGTTAAAGCATAAAGTATTCAAGCAACACATTCAGACATTTGAGGAGAAAGTCGTTTCCGTAGGCTTTGTGTGTCATGTGCTATGTTTAAAATGAATGTCATACAGCCAGAATTGCAAGTCTCTCCAGTTCAGAGTATCAATCCCTCCCTATATTATTCTGCTAAGGTCCCATTCCAGTTTTGTACCGAAAATAAGGTCCCATTAACACCAACCTACACATATGGGGTACCTACAGGTTCAGCATAACGCACTCACTTACTCTTTAAATGCCTCACAATTAAATAAATACCTTAAAACATGTATATTTACAATGAAATAATAATAATAATATCGTAATTAGCGTAAATTATTATTATTAATGAAATAATGAAAGAATGCAACACGGTAACCATGGTAACAGAATCTCACAGGTCCATCTATTTCTGTAAGACGCAATGCAATTCCAATTATTACATTACTGTCAAACTTTCCAGACGGTTATAAGGTTATCACTGAACCGAATTAAGCTGTACAATTCATCAATACATACAGTATAATGCGCTTAAGGGGGTCAAGGGGCACTCTAGATTTTTTTTCACGCAATTTTCACGTGTGAGTGTGGTACGAAAGGTCTTTTTCACCCGACTATAAAGGGTCTCCGAAAACCATATCTAAAGGCCCTTAAATTAACAGTGTCTTTGATATTCCCAGAAAACTAACTTCGCTCTGATATACCTATGAAGGAATGACAAACCCCTAACCACTGCACCAGTAGCTGAATTGATAAAGTCTGATTATTCATAAATCAGTCATAGCATTCATGATTGAGATTTTGCTAAGTGTACTCTTTACAACTAGAAAATTCGCGGGCGAAGCCGCGACGGGTAATGCTAGTCATTCTTAATGACATAATTTTAATAAAATTAGCGTAAATCATCATACGTTTGTCATGAAAAAAAAAACATATCGAAGAAATATGATGTCATTAACATCCGGATCCTAGTAATGATATTCAACAAGTTCGGATTTATTCTATAAACTATCCGCAAAATTACTCCTAACATTATCCGCAGCTTCTCCCCTATCCGCATGGCGAAATATTTTGCGAATATCCGCATCCGCGCAGGGCTGTACTTATGAGTGAATTAATTAGCTGAAGGGAAACTACTTGTCGACAGGCGATAGGAGAACTGTAGCTTGTTTGCTGTAGACCGGAGGTCGAGTAAGGTGAATGTCCACACCGGTACAAGCGCTTGTTTCTGCTCTTCAAGCGGCGGAAGTGGATACGAGTATAGAGTAGAAATATAGACCCCATATTCCGTATTATTCTGTGATAGACTCCCGGAGTCCGAATTGAAATACACTACGACGTTCGCTTCAAAACAATGGGGAATTAGAATGTACGCCCTTCTCAAGCAGAGATATGCACTTAAACAGGCAAAGGAGAGAAATATTATGCATTGTGACAAAATAACCAGAATATGCATAAATATGCAAAGATATGATTTTACATGAACTTCCGGGTCTTGGCAATGACCATTTAATTTCACAGTGTTGGCATTACAGCCAGACACACAACACTCCCTGAAATAGTTTATATTAGTGAAGAATGTGTTTGTTAAATTCATTACCAAGCAATGGTTAGACGGGAAGTACTCACTTTCAGCAGGTCTGACTTACCGCAAGGAATTTCCCGGTTTTGAAAGAGTATATGACAACTGATTTTAAATGCTGTCTAATCAAAATTACCTGTATTTATTAGCGTGTGTGCTTGGCTTGTTTACACATCTCACGACCTACGCACATTGTTGCCATTGCTATCAACAGCTCATCCACAAGTGGTTTGTTGACTTGTGTTGTCTGGGGAGGAAAGTGTGAATGTAAGGACGAGGAATTGGAAGGTAGGGGCTGTGGCCTATAGTTAGGGACCAACCCCGGAATTTGCCTGGAAGGAAGATGGGAAACCACAGAAGACCATCTTCAAGGTTGCCGGCGGGGGAATCGAACCTCCTCGCCTCCCTTGCTGCACAGAGCGCAAGTTTTGAATCAGTGGAAAGAGATCTGACATCTGCCCTGAGAAATCTCTCAAGTTATTACAGTTGGAACCAACTCAGACCAAATCCATCTAAGACACAAGTATGCGCCATCCAGGGAAGCTCATCGTGAGTTACGCATAGAAAGGTCAGGTATCTGATTGCAGCATTGTCACACCCCTAAATACTTGGGAGGGAGTAATCCTTGATAGAGCCCTTACATTCAAAACCCACTGTGAGAATAAAAAAATGAAAATCTCCACACGAAACAACCTGATTCGCAAACTAGTAGGGACACAATGGGGCTCACATCCAGAGACTATTCGCACTTCTTCAATGGCATTGTGCTTTTCTGCTGCTGAATTTGCTTCCCCAGTTTGGTACAGGTCATCTCATGCCAGACAGGTAGATACAGCTCTGAACGAAACCTGCAGGTTGATAACAGGTTGCTTAAAGCCTACCCCCAACAGATAAGCTCTACTACCTGGCTGGAATAGCACCACCTTGTGTACGGAGAGAGGTGGCTGCCAACAGGGAGAGGCTGAACAGCGCCCACCCACTGCATGGATATAATCCTCCTCGGCAACGGCTGAGGTCCCGAAAGAGCTTCCTGAGGACATCTGAGATGCTTACCGTCTAACCGGAGAAGGATTTATGGGAGAAGAAGACCCCTCACAACTGTAGTTGGATGCTAGTAGCTGAAGAACTACCACCCGGACACAACGAAAGCTGGTTGGTGTGGAAATCCCTAAACAGGTTACAATCAGGAGTTGGAAGATCCCTTGACAATCTGAGGAGATGGGGCCTCGGTACAGGTGACACGTCTTGCGAATGTGGACAAGAACAAACCACAAGACACATGCTTCATTGCCCTCTGTGCCCTTCATCTTGTGCAGAGGAACATCTCCTGTTAGCCTCTCCGAGCGCCTTGGATATTGCTCAGTATTGGGCACGTGTTATATAATTAGACAGTTTTACCCTTATTTGTAGCCTATAGCAACTGTACATTTGTATGTTTCCGACACGAGAAAGAAAGAAATAAACAAGATGTTCAGTAAAGAACATATAGCCTACTTTCTCCTAAATACATGGGTATTGTTATAACCCTTTGTCCTTTTCAAGGAGTATGATTGAATGTTGGTTGTAGTAGCTTGTTGAAATACAACGTGCTATAGGGATATTAAACATGAATATGAGGTGCCCTTTGCTAGTGCTACCTCTGTACCAAATTTCGTTCAATTCGGTTCACCGTGTTTGAATTGATAGGGGGAATCGATTTGCACACATACGTGGCCACCATCTGCAAACTATTGGGCTGATGTTCTTGCAGTTTGGTCAGAATATGTTTCCCACATAAAGATATGGTGTTGCAAAATTTGGTAGAGACTAGATTATTAGGTTGGTCGTAATTACATTTTAGCTTTTAACATTTGGGTGGCCGCGATTACGTTTCCGTCAAGATAGCGGTGATATAAAACATGACACTGAGGTGCCCTTTGCTAGTGCTACCTCTGTACCAAATTTCGTTCATTCGGTTCCACCGTGATCGCATTAATAGCAGGAATAAATTTTGACATAAAGATGGTCGCCATCCGCGAACTATTAGGCTAATGACCTATTAGATTGGTCAAAGGATGCTCCCTCCATAAAGGTATGTTGTTGCAAAGTTTGGTAGAGATCGGATGGTTATGTTAGTCGTAATTTGATTTAAGCTTTAAATATTTGTGTGGCCGCCATTACGTTTCTGTCAATATGGCGGCGATATTAATCATGACACTGAGATGCCCTTTGCTAGTGCTATCTCTGTACCAAATTTCGTTCCATTCGGTTCCACCGTGTGCGAATTAATAGGGGAATCAATTTTGACATAAAGATGGCCGCCATCCGCAAACTATTAGGCGAATGACCTATTAGATTGGTCAAAGGATGCTCCCTCCATAAAGGTATGTAGTTGCAAAATTTGGTCGAGATCGGATGATTAGGTTAATCGTAATTTGATTTAAGCTTTGAACATTCGTGTGGCCGCCATTACGTTTCAGTCAAGATGGCGGCGATATAAAACTTGACACTGAGGTGCCCTTAGCTACTGCTACCTCTGTACCAAATTTCGTTCCAATCGGTTCCACCGTGTTCGAATTAATAGGGGGAATCAATTTTGACAGAAAGATGGCCGCCATCCGCAAACTATTAAGCTAATAACTTATTAGATTGGTCAAAGGATGCTCCCTCCATAAAGGTATGTTGTTGCAAAGTTTGGTAGAGATCGGATGGTTATGTTAGTCGTAATTTGATTTAAGCTTTAAACATTTGTGTGGCCGCCATTACGTTTCTGTCAATATGGCGGCGATATTAATCATGACACTGAGATGCCCTTTGCTAGTGCTATCTCTGTACCAAATTTCGTTCCATTCGTTTTCACCGTGTTTGAATTAATAGGGGTAATCGATTCTGACACAAAGATGGCCGCCATCCGCAAGCTATTAAGCTAATGACCTATTCATTTGGTCAAAGGATGCTTCCTCTATAAGGGTATGTTGTTGCAAAATTTGGTAGAGATCGAATGATTAGGTTAATCGTAATTTGATTTAAGCTTTGAACATTTGTGTGGCCGCCATTACGTTTCCGTCAAGATGGCGGCGATATAAAACATGACACTGAGGTGCCTTTTTTTAGTACTACCTCTGTACCAAATTTCGTTCCATTCGGTTGCACCGTGTTTGAATTAATAGGGGAATCGATTTTCACACAAAGATGGCCGCCATCCGTAAACTATTACGCTGATGACCTATTAGTTTGGTCAAAGGATGCTCCTCCCATAAAGGTATGTTGTTGCAAAATTTGGTAGAGATCGGATGATTAGGTTAGTCGTAATTTGATTTAAGCTTTGAACATTTGTGTGGCCGCCATCACGTTTCCGTCAAGATGGCGGCGATATAAAACATGACATTGAGGTGCCTTTTGTTAGTACTACCTCTGTACCAAATTTCGTTCCATTCGGTTGCACCGTGTTCGAATTAATAGGGGGAATCGATTTTGACACAAAGATGGCCGCCATCCGCAAACTATTACGTTGATGACCTATTGGTTTGGTCAAAGGATGCTCCCCCCATAAAGGTATGTTGTTGCAAAATTTGGTAGAGATCGGATGATTAGGTTAGTCGTAATTTGATTTAAGCTTTGAACATTTGGGTGGCCGCCATTACGTTTCCGTCAAGATGGCGGAGATATAAAACATGACACTGAGGTGTCCTTTGCTAGTGCTACCGTTGTACCAAATTTCGTTCAATTCGCATTCACCGTGTTCGAATTGATAGGGGGGGGACAGACATTCAGAGTACACACACTCACACACACACACACACACATACACACACAGACTCACACACACACATACACACACACAGACAGACACACTTTTTTCGCCCTGTGTTGATCTCATAAGTCTACTTTCATTTTTTGCAAAAATCGAAAGTAGGCTAATAAACCTCCCGGATGTGTGCCTGCAGCCAGGTCGTAACGAGCCGTGCCAAGGAGCCGGGACCAGCTGACTGCTCGCTAATAGTTTGTGCTGGGCAATATGCGCAGTTACGGTACAGCATTGTACCGGGCTGAGTACGCTAAATATGAATCACAAACAAGCTTAGCACATTTTTATGAACAGATTTCCCAAACATGCACAAAATGACTGCTAAACTTCTTATCAATGTTTGATTTAACATATCTGTGTGAGAAACTGTTACCTCTAATGAAGATAAATAAATCTCCACGAAGAGCCACTCTAACTGACGCACATCTCACTGCCGTTGTTCGAATCGCAAGTGCAAGATCGATGGTTCGAAATGTAACCTGTCTGTTTCAGCGAAAGGATACGAACACCTCCTCATCATCTGCAGAATGACAGTTCTAAGAACACATAGGCCTATGTTTATGGTGAATGATATTTATTCTTGTATTTATTTATACTCCTAGATCAAGTTTTCGTTCCTTGTGTTCTAAACAAGTTGTTAGGTTGGCTTATTGTAGTTTCAGGACTATCGGTAGTGAGCAAAGGAATGTGTACTTATCAGCTGTCAAAGTAATGATTCATGTTTCCTACACAGAACCTAATAAAAGGAATATAATTAAGCGTATGTACGTGCACCATAATCTAATGCACAACAAACAGGGCACAAGTGTAAAGCTGTGCGACCAGCTACAAGGTGTACAACGGCGGACAATTAGTTTTCATGCACAAAACAACTTAAGGGGGAAAAGATAGTATATTGACATTCACGGTCAGTGAATATTTCTAGGTCTATGCCGTGTCTTGTGTGGGGTTTCGCCCAGGAACACCAAGCTGGCTCATCAGCGGGCTCTTGATGCTCCGCGCCCGGTCTCCCACAGGAGTAGCGAACCGCCGCAGGTGCGCCTCTTTACTGCGAGAGCTAAAAGATCAAGCAGCCATTCACCTCCCTAATAAAGGCTTCCAAAAAGATGGTACATTGGCTGAGTTTTTAACTTTAAATACACAAAAACGATACAAGTCACACAGGTCACTCACAACTATGCAATGTAAACAATCTCACGTGGTGCTTTGACGTCAGAAGGCGGGACAAGACATCTACTGTCGACCAAAATATTATGTGTACTCGAGTTTGAAGGTTGTTTGTGAAGTAACCAATAGACCTACATAAAATCCAATAACATCATCATTTTCGTCGTTCTATTTTACGTTAGTTCATGTAGATTTGGAATTTTTAATTTATATTTTAATATTTTTTATCGCAGTTAAAACACAAAAAGTGCCCGTTTTTAAGCGTGTTTCAACGAATCCGTCATCAGATCGAATCCAAATTTTAACACAATATACATTGGAATGTTGTATAACCCGTTTATTAACTTCAAAATTTTGTGTGTCCAAGAAACAAAGTTGTTATCATTTTTGTAAGGTAACTTTTTCTTGGCTTGGGGTGGTTGTAAAATGTAGTTCTTGGTTGCGTTGCAATCCTTATACATCAAAAAGGTATGCTGTATGATTGAGAAATACATAAATTAATTCACTTATTTTATATCGGTTTGTATTTGTACGGGGAATTAAGACATGGTTCACCAGTTAGCCGCTCCGGTGAAAGCTGTACAACGTTGCCAAGATGGGCTCCATCACGCGTCATGGCGCGCCTCGCTCGGAAGTAATGGGCTCCATATCAGCAACGCTGTACAGCATTTCCCGGAGCGGCTAGCTGGTGAACCATGTCTTAATTCCCCGTACAAATACAAACCTATATAAAATAAGTGAATTAATTTACGTACTTCACAGTCATACAGCATAATCTTTTGATGTATAAGGATTACAACACAACCAAGAACTACATTTTCCAACGACCCCAAGCCGAGAAAACGTACCTTACAAAAATTATAACAACTTTCGTTCTTGAACACACAAAATTTTGAAATTAATAATCCAGTTATACAACATTCCAGTGTATATTGTGTTAAAATTTGGATTCGATCTGATGACGGATTCGTGAGATAATAATTCTTAAATGTGACGCATGGTTGAAACACGCTTAAAAACGGGCACTTTTTGTGTATCAACTGCGATAAAAAATATTAAAATATAAATTTAAAATGCCAAACCTACATGAGCTCACGTAAAATAGAACGACGAAAATGATGATGTTATTGGATTTTATGTAGGTCTTTTGGTTACTTCACAAACAACCTTCAAACTCGAGTGCACATAATATTTTGGTCGACAGTAGTTGGTACAACTGTTCAGTCGGTCAATCCCAATTTCTGGGACATGAAAATAATCTCACGTGATTAATATATACGAGGGTGGAACAAAAACTCTTTGCCCTTTTTTTTCACCAAATAAACGAAAACAAAAACAACATACAGATAATTACAAAAATAACCAGTGATGGACGAAGCAAAGAGGATATAAAAAGTAGGTTGGCTCAGGCAAGGAAAGCAATTCTACAAAAAGGAATCTGTTGACATCGAATATAGATTTAGGTATTAGGAAGTCAATTTGAAAGTCTTTGCCTAGAGCGTGGCGCTCTATGGAAGCGAAACTTGGACTATTGGTGCAGCAGAAGAGATGAGAATTGAAGCGTTTGAAATGTGGTGTTACAGGAGAATGATGGAGATCAGATGGGTGGATAGGGTTACAGATGAAGAGGTATTAAGAAGAAAGGGAGAGGAGAGATGTGTCTGGCGACTGCTAATGAAGAGAAGAGATAGGTTGGTAGGACACATACTAAGACACCCAGGAATACCAAACTTACGTATGGAAGGAAGGGTGGATGATAAGAACTGTAGGATTAGAGCAAGGTTGGAATATGTTAAACAGATTCCCTCGGATGTAGGGCGTAGTAGCTATGTAGAGATGGAACGATTAGCTCTGGACAGGGAAGCGTGGAGCGCTGCATCAAACCATTCGAGATACCGAAGACTCAAACATACACACTGTTTTACGTACATTACACTATTTTTCCACATAATCTCTCCATATTTGTTAAGACATTTGTCCCATCACAGCACTTGATTTGAGATGCTTCTGTGGTAGAATTCAGCCAGCTGACTGTGGAACCATCGTCGGACTGTTGTCTTAGCGTCATCGTTGCACGTGAATCACTGTCCTGCCGGGAACTTCTTCAGCGGACCAAAACCTTGGAAATCATTAGGGGCGAGGTCTGGACTGCTCGATTTCCTGCCAGTAGGGGCATGGCGACATTGTCCCCCACTGGCACGTCTGATGGCTGCCATCGGGAAGAAACGCCGAGGAATTCTCGATGTGTACAAGGTGATAATCGCGATCAAAGAAATACAATTTCAGAAATTGTTGGATATATTTTATTCTTCCGATGGTTATGTTCTTTCTGCTAAATATGTAAATCGAAAGTTTGTTTGCATTGGTTTGTGTGTTGAAATTATATCAGCAACATAAAATAATATGGCCTGTACAACTCGATGAGTATATTTGATTGTAAAATTTAATTCAAATTTATAGGTCTTTTTTTGAAGTTTTCGGTCATTTTATGACATTTTTGAAGTAATGTTTAGCTCATTTGTGGCCTATTTTTTCATTTATGACAAAATAGGCTTATGAGATCACCTTTTGACCGTGTGTGTGCGTCCGTCTGTGTGTGTGTGTGTGTCCCCTTAATAACTTCTAAACGGCTGGAACGATTTTAATGAAACTCTGTAAGCTCATAGTACTATTTCGGCCGACCCCGACCGTGCCCTTCAAATTTTACTACGTCTCACCAATCCAACAGGACGGCTGTGCGAAATATTTCACTGGCATTCTATATCTCCGAAACTTACTCTTATCACCCTGAAATTTTGTACGGTGATAAAGGGAACTACTAGATGGTCACCTATGTGACTTTTGAAAACCTGTTAACTACACAACGAACATCAAATTTGAAACTTTTCTCTTGATTTAACCATCCGAACCCAGTGAAACTATACAAATGTCAATGCTCTGACTTCTAACTTAGATGAATTGTTTACATAACCTCAAGATGACGACTGTGCAAAATTTTCAAAATGAGTTTGTATTCCTTGTGTTCTAATCATGCGATCGAAATCAACGTTTGAATAATGAACGTACAGAATAATCTTCACGTAATGGTACATAACTCTAAAACCTACATATATAAAAATCCAACATGGCGACCATCCGAAATATTTACACGGTTCTCAATATCTACGAATGTATCACAGCAATGAAACTGAAAAATTGTATGGTGATAGAGGCAATTAACAGAAGTAGGATATATGAAAATAGTCTGTATATTTCTTCACTCAACTACTTGTTAGATCATCAAACCCGGGCCCTGAAGATCACATATACTACCGAAAGTTGCCGTGATTTGGCCCTGTGGTGCCGTCACGTGCTGCTGTTGGAGGGGGCCATGGTGGGGGCGGAGGACGGGATGGACTTTGCCGGGGAGTTTTACCAAGCTCATGTTTGAGCAGCTTATCTTGGTCCCGGTGTCAATCAACAGTGACACAGTACATCTGTCCTTAGCTCCTTAGCACTTTCACATTTCTAGGTGCCACCTCGGTGTGTAGTGGCTGGCAATCTTGACTGTCACCGCGGATACCCGGGTTTGAGCCCCGGCTCTGCCAATTCTAGTCTGAATAATGGTACGGTAACTACCAAGTCAACGCCACGGCCGCTTCCTACCCACATCCTAGTCTTAATTACAATTACTCCCTCTAGTACAGTTATCACCTATCTTATTATATAATACTCTAAGGTGTATGTTTCACAACACTCAAGCTCCTAAACCAGAGGGAGTTAGAAGGTGTGGTTTGTACCAACATCTTCCAAATCGTCTCAATATTACAGGAAAAATCTAGCATTGATAAGTCAACGCAAATATATTTATTTGTTTATAAAGTGCTCTTAAACAAATAAACAAGACGATAGTCCCTGACAGAACTGTGTCGCGTACAGCTCACATAACAAGTGGTATATGCACATGTGACGCTCATAAGTAACCTATAATAATGTTATTAGTGTTAGGTCCCTTTTAACTACTGCGGCTTTTAGAGACGCCGGGGTGCCAGAATTATGCCCCGAAGGGGATCCTTAACGTGCCAGTAAAAATATACGGTTTCCTCGCATTTGCACACCCTCAAATGCCAACTGGCTGCGCCAGGATTCGATCCTGCAATATTGAGCACAGCAGGCGAGAACGTTTCCGCTGCTTCACGCAACCAGTAACAAATGAGCATTCAAAAGAAGGAATATTACCCGCAACAGTGACGAATTGCACTCAATATCGACAAGTTGTTTAAAAAGTGCGATTAAATAATCAAACAAGACGATAGTCCCTGCCAGAAGTGTGTCGCGTTGAGCCTGCATTGCAATAAAGCCGGACGGGTGGTTTATACACATGCGAGAGCTTTCGCATGGGACCGCTAGTACGGTACTATAAAGCTCGAGTCAGCCGGGAAGTCGGTGCGCAGAACACAACGCTTTCATTACCTACGTCATGCCTCACTTCCAATCCACCTATCACAGTCAGTCTGTCTGTCTTGAGGGGCAGATGACCTCGTAGTTCCGCCCCTTAAAACAACAATAACAAACTAACTCATTCATTCTGTCTTGAGAATCTAAGCTAGTGTGTTGTGAATATTTAACGATCCAGTGGAAGCGATTGTGTACATTTTGAGTGCTATGGAAGCAGAGCGAAGTAAGCGACAGGTTGTGCATAGGCAGTGTAAAGCAGCGTGAATGCTCTAATGCACTGCAGGCATATCCCGCAAACGATACTGAATACTTTAACTTTCCCTCGATGTGTCCGCAGACTAATACGACGGAAAACTAATGGGCTCCATCATGCATCATGGCGCGCTTCGCTCGGAAGTGATGGGCTCCAAATCAGCAACGCTGTACAGCATTTCCCGGAGCGGCTAGCTGGTGAACCATGTCTTAATTCTTCGTACAAATACAAACCGATATAAAATAAGTGAATTAATTTACGTATTTCACAATCATACAGCATACCTTTTTGATGTATAAGGATTACAACGCGACCAAGAACTACATTTTCAAACCACCCCGAGACGAGAAAAAGTTACCTTACAAAAATGATAACAACTTTGTTTCTTGGACACCCAAAATTTAAAAATTAATAAACCAGTTAAACAACATTCCAATGTATATTGTGTTAAAATTTGGATTCGAACTGATGACGGGTTATTGAGATAATAATTCTTAAATGTGACGCATGGTTGAAGCACGCTTAAAAACGGGCACTTTTTGTGTTCCAACTGCGATAAAAAAAAATATTAAAATATAAATTAAAAATTCCAAACCTACATGAACTAACGTAAAATAGAACGATGGAAATGATGATGTTATTGGATTTTATGTAGGCCTATTTCTTTGCCTTTTACTCCACTTGTCTCCACTTTTGTTACCTTTCAAGTATTTTATTGGTGATTACCGCTGCAGTTTGAACACGTTGTCTACTTGAGGAAGCCATGTTGAACTTAAGGTAATCATATTTGTTATTTCCTTACTGACAATCAATCTAAAAAGAAATACCCACAGATATTTAGTAAATCTAATACATCTTAGTCAATGAAATTTTTAAAATAATATGTATTAATTAAATACCAGTTTCGGCCATATTTTGGCCTTTGTCAGTCTTCCAAAGGAGAAAAGAAAAAACTAATGGAATACTACGAGCAAACCTTTTAAAAACAACATTTATGGGAAAAAATGGTCTTTTCTATTAAAATTCTTTATAAAAATAGTGCATTATGGAACAAGCCTAGAATGACTTCTTGGGAATTGTATGGGCTCAGCATTTGCTCTCTACCCAATAACGAATCCCAAAGCTTTGAAACATTGTTTATCCTAAAGTAGCACCAACAGATAGCGCACAGGTACTATGTTGGATCATTTTGTTATTTTAGTCAAATAACACAAAATAGACAGTTACAAAGGCTTTAAAATTAAAATGTATCGTATTATCAACTAGTGATTCTTCAAATTCGATGCGTATAGAATGTCAAAGGAAGGCAAATCAATCGAGTCCCAAATAGAACAGTTATGACATCTGGTGGAAAAGTTTCGCATAAGAGATTCATTTACTGAACAGAGAGCTGGATTATAATTTCTGTGGAACAAATGTCATGCGCATGCTTCCTCCATGAAGTTCTACTGTGTATCAACAGTAGCATTCACTGAAATTGTCGGCGAAATAGTACTAATGCAATGCCCTGTGTAGAAATTTGGGTTCTGGATATTAAGGTAGGCTACAGTGTTATTTATTTTGCAATATTCCGCAGTTTGTTTATACAAACATTACGGACGGTGCACATTTCTATGTCGGTATAGGCTACGGTAGAAGGATGGTGTGTTGCAAACTTCTGAACGTAGACTCCAAAGTTTCTTGCATATTTCATAATAATTTCTTGTTTTACCGTAAAGGTTCGTCCTGATTTTGTCTTTGTGTTTGAGATCGTAACTACAATGGTTGATCCGATATGCTTTACTCTGCCAACTTTCAAATCATGTAATTCATGTCTGACATGCTGCATTTTGAGCGCATCTGCGAAGCTATCCTTGCCTAATTGGTCAATGAATGAAAATATTGAGCTCTGATTGGTTGGAGAAACTGTATCATAATGAAAAGTAGTACTTTAATTATCCCCATTATGATACAGTTTTCTGACATATGATATTCACATTTCGACATAAATATATTTAAAAAGCAGATGTGTTACAAACGTGGGCTTTAATTTGATAATATAAAATAATTGCGAAAATATTTGTGTTTGTATTCCCATAAATATACTAAATATTGCACTTTGAATCGTAACAGTGTTGCCAACGTTTGAGCCTGATTCGTCATAAAATCTAATATCACTTGGGTGCTCTCTTGCCACTCAAACGAGGTTTATAAACAACAAAATGTAATATAATATAATATAATATAATATAATATAATATCAAATTCGTACAGATTACTTCCCCCCAGGTGCTCACATCTATTGGGACGTGGGATGGCGACCACGGGACCCCAGCTGAGCCCGGCATTGCTTCCACTTACTTGTGCCGGGCTCCTGTCCGTATTCTTTCCTGTCGACCTCCCTCGGTCAAATCTTGTACTTTTCAGACCCCGACGGTGTAAGGGTATCCGAGGGCTAGGGAGTATCTCATTTTCCCACCTTCATTGGTCCTTGTCTCATCTTTCCTGATACCCTCATTCTTCGAGGGGTCAGCCTTCTTCTTTTTCTTTTCATGGTATCTTCTGCCTTCTGCTAAAGGCCCTCAAGGAGGCAGAGTGTGTGTAGCCCCACCACTTCTGGTGATCCCTGGATATTGCTACACCCTCAGGGGCTCACGGCTGGTGAGTTCGGGAGTTGGCGACTCCGAGGGCTTCCTGAGCTGGGTCCGGTTTTTCTCCTTCTCCCATTGCCTTTGGGGTGGTCCCTCTCCTCTTTACCTTTCCTGGATCTCCTTTCTTCCAAGTCCCATAATTCTCATTCTTTGAGAGTTGAGGGCATTTCCTTTCCTCCTGTCCTTTGTTTACCGTTTCCTCTTCTAGTTTGTAAGTAGTAGTTTGTTTTAGTTATAGTTTCATTTCCTTTACATTTTCACATCACCCAAACCATTAGGGACCGATAACCCAGATGTTAGGCCCATTAAAACAACATTGATCATAATGGAAAATCTTGTGCGCCAAAAACAAGCAGAACAAGTAGTTCCGTGAAGAACTATTCAGCCTATTTTCATATATCCTACTTATGTTAATTGCCTCTATCTACATACAAAATTTCAGTTTGTTTGCTGTAATAGATTCGTAGATATTGAGAACCGACTAAATATTTCGGATGGTCGCCATGTTGGATTTTATATATGTAGGTCCTAGAGTTATGTACTGTTACATGAAGATTATTGTGTACGTGTAGCATTCAAACTTCAATCGCATGATTAGGACACAAGAAGTAACAAGAAGATTTTAACATTTCGTACAGCTGCCATCTTGTGGTTATGGAAACAATTGAAATAAATTAGATGCCAGTGGATTAACATTCGTATAAGGATTTACTGTGCCAAGTTTCACTGCACTCGCATGGTTAAATTGCGAGAAACGTCCATGTGAATATTTATAGTTCGCGTCGCCGCCATGTTGGATTTGTGATCACCAGGTTATTTAAAGTCCTATAGGTGAACATAAGTTCATAGCCCCTATGAACATTAAAAAATTCAGTTTGATTGCTATAATAGATTCGTAGATATTCAGAGCCGTCTAAATATTTCGGATGGTCGCCATTTTGGATTGTTAAATGTATAGGCCATAGAGTCATGTACCATTGAAGGAAAATTATTGCGTAGGTTCATAATTCATACTTTCACATCGATCGCATGATTACGACACAAGAAATAAAAACTTAATTTTAAAATTCGCACAGCCGCCATCTTGAGGTTATGTAAACAATTGAACGAAATTAGCTACCAGTGTATTACAATGTGTATAAACATTTCCTGTGCCAGATTTCATTGCGTTTGGAACATTAAATCGCGAGATAGGTGTATTTAAAATTTTCATATTCGCTGGGCCGCCATGTTCGTTTTCCAGTTAACCAATTTTTGAAAGTCTTATAGATGAACTTCCAGTAGTGCCCTTTATCTCCGTACAAAATTTCAGGGTGATACCGCTAATAGTTTCAGAGATATAAAATGCCGGTGAAATATTTCGCACATCCGCCATCTTGTGGTTATGTAAACAATTACACTAAGTTAGTTGTCGGTGCAATACAATGTGTATAAATATATACTGTACCAAGTTCTATTGCGTTTGGTTGGTTAAATCGCGAGAAACGTCTATTTAAAAGTCGCAAATTCGCATGGCCGCCATGTTGGTTTTGTTGTTACAAGTTTTTCAAAAGTCACATAGGTGAACTTTTAGTAGTTCCCTTTATTACCGTAAAAAAAATCCAGGGTGATATCGGTAATAGTTTCGGAGATATTGAATGCTGGTGAAATATTTCGCACAGCCGCCATATTGGATTGGTGAGACGTAACACAATTTGAAGGGCACGGTCGAGGTCACCCGGAATAGTGCTGTGAACCTACCGAGTTTCATTGAAATCGCTCCAGCCGTTTAGATTTTATTAGGGTGGGACACACACACACCTCACACACACACGCACACACACACACGGACAAAAGGTGATCTCATAAGCCTATTTTTTCAAAATTGAAAATAGGCTAAAAATAGGAAACATTTTCCTGGCGCGTTATTCTCCTCACTGTCAAGAACATTAGGTCTTGAGGTGACAGATTTTATAGCCATTTCGAACATCTGTTCTGAAGTACTGCACCTTTGTATTGTCTGCAGACAAAATGCAAACGAAATGTGTGGTCTGTGAGGTTGGCACAGCACTTGCTCACCTCTGGCAACCCGTGTTTTCTTCACCACTTACAGTTTCACTTCTAAACCGAAGCGACAGCGTACTCAGTAGTTTGCATGTCTCTCCTAAAATTGAACTTGACATTCAGCGCTTTGGCAGATCATCTTAGGAAAGTGACAAGCAACTAATGTCACAGAGTAATTTGCCACGGCTGTTGTTGAGCAACTTCCTCCTCCATCTTTAGCACCATAAATAAGTTGCTAACATTGTAACATTTTCATATGTCCTTTCTGCACCTGTTAGGCCTCTTAACACAGCAGTCCTCCATCAATACAAACATGGAGAACTGGTTTTTTCTTCAAGTTCCGATGGACTGTATAAAAATAACAGATTGACATACCAAATTGATTTTACTACTAAATGTTTGCTTGTTTTATTCTTATGTCTCAACATAGTCTCCTAAACGATTGAAACATTTGTCGTATCGTTACACCAGCTTTCCAATGCCCTCAGCAAAATATTCTGCCGCCACTGAAGTGTTTCCTTTTAGGCGAGGCGTTGCCGCCCAACCATACCTTCAATTCTCGAAAAAGGTGAAAATCATTGAGTGATGGTTTGGACCAAACGGTAGATGGTCCAAAACTTCACACTTGAATTCTTTGAGAAAGTCTATCGTAACGATGGCACAGTGCGGTCTTTCTTTTACATTTTGTACGTCTTTTCACTTCCAATTACATTTTGTACGTCTTTTCAATCTAAATTGCATTTTGCACGTACTTTCGATCTGAATTGCATTTTGTAAGCATTTAGATTTTCACTTGCATTTTGTGAGAATTTTGAATTTCAATTGCATTTTGTAAGTAACTTAATTTCAACCCCAATTGCATTTTGCCGGCATTTTCAATCTAAATTGCGTTTTTACAAGTATTTTGAATTTAAATTGCATTTCGTGGGTATTTTCAATTTCAGTTGCATTTTTGCAAGTAAATTGAATCTAAATTGCAATTCGTATGTATTTTGAATTTCAGTTGCATTTTTGCAAGTAATTTGAATCTAAATTGCAATTCGTAGGTATTTTGAATTGCAGTTGCATTTTGTAAGTATTTTGAATCTACAGTAAATTGCATTTTGTAAGCATTTTGAATCTAAACTCAATTTTGTGCGTCTTTCCATCTAAATTCCACTTTGTTAGTCTTTCTCCTTTAACTTGACTTTTTTGAGTGCTTTCATTCTAAGTTTCATTTAGTACGTGTTTTCGTTCTGGTTTCCATTTCATTGTCATTCTCGCTATCACCCAGACCATTAGGGGCCGATAACCTCGATGTTAGGCCCCTTAAAACAATAATTATCCTCATCAATTCAACGCCCACTGAAGAATCGCGATATCCAAGCTCCGAAAATAACAGCAACAACTAAATATCTATGACTGCAAGATGTTCTCGGTCGACAAATCTTCTTCACAAAATAAATAACCTGTGTTAGTGGATAAGCTAAGATGTCTCTGACTATAACATACAGTATTCCGTCCGGTTCTCATAAACCATTGAGGTCTGCCAAGTTGAGGCGGAATATAGCGATCAATAAGCGATACCCGGGCCGCAACGTAATAGTTCGTGAGCAGCTTCAAGTCTCCGGACCGCCGCGTCACTTGTTGTAGGTCACTTACTTGTGACAGCGAACACGTCCCGACACTTCCGTAATTCAAGTTGACACTGTGGCACCGTTCACTGCCAATTACTCAGTGGCGGATACTATATACTATTATTTTTCGAGGGTGGGGGGGGGGGGGTCTGACAATCCTGGAAAATTGTGAGTAGTCTCAGGGGATTGTCACCGCAAAATATCCAGAAATATCAACCAATATCTCAGAGCATATAACTGTGTGTAATTATTTTAGATAAGAGTTAACTGGAACATTCGACGTTTATATCGCCTACAATTACAAAGTTGTAAAATACAACAAAACACACAAATACAGTTTTATACTTAATGAATTTTCTATTATGGCCCATGGAGTATGAATGGCAAATATCTAAATATTTGTCAATTTACTATACAGAAACTTAAACAGCTTTTCTTTTTTTTACAAATTGATATTTATCAAAAGTACCGTACTGTGGAATTCTCAGTTTGCCTCAAGGCTGAGTGTACCCCGTTCCAACCCTCAGACCAGATTGAAATTTCTTGGCAGAGCCGGGAATCGAATTCGAACCTCCAGGGCGGCAGTCAAGAATCCTAGCCACTACACCACGAGGTAGTGTTAATATTGTTTATAACTTAGCCAATAAGTTAAGATTAGGGTACAACCAAATGTACAATTATTTTAGGCTTTCACACATTCTTAATTTTTTAGGGGGGGGGGGCACAGTTCCCCTCTTATATACGCCCCTGGGCGGATAAGTTCAGAGAACACACAGTACATCCATTGAACACGAGGAATTATTTATTCTCGTATCAGAAACATACATTTTAAACATATAACACAGTTACTATATTATCTTTGCCCAAAACTTGGCCACTTCCAGTGCACTCTGTGCTCCCCGACGAAGATCTTCTTCTGTGCAGGATGATGGGCACAGTCGACACTCAGTAATACTCGGTCAAAATATATATTTAATAATTTACTAGCAACCCACCCGGTTACTTTAACGGGTTTCCCAGCGTAAACTTAAAACAAGCACGGACGACAGGTTTTTCTTTGCCTGGATTCACTGAAATATCCTTTACAGAAAGGTGAAAACCGCATCTAACTATATTCAGTGGTTCTCGAGATTACCCGTGACATCCAAGAATCGGGGACTTTGTTCTATAGCCTACTAAGTAGAGATTTTTAGCCTACTTTTCACATTTTGCAAAAATGAGGAAAAAGTAGACTTATGAAATCGATCCGGGAAAATGTGTGTCTGTCTGTCTGTGTGTGTGTCCCCCCTATCAACTCCTAAACGGCTGCAGCAATCAAAACCAAATTTAGTAGGAGTAAAGATGTGCACCGGAATATCTCACGTCCATATTTGAAAATGATGTCAGTGCTACCAACTGCTGAAAAAACGCACTAGAAATTTGAGCTCCATGTTTGATATCTTGCAAGGTATGCATGGGGGCTATTCCAAAATTGGCACACATGTAGATAAGACTATTTCACTTTAATTTCCAGGAGGCCAACCATGACAGTGTTGCCAAAATAATTTTAAGCCTTATGATAGGTCCAATGTTTAAATGCATATAACTTCTACACTATCAATTGGATTTCAACCAAATTTCGTATGTGCTATGTGTACATAAACAGATATGACTGAGCGTATTCTTAAGAGCCTCCAGGGCTGCCAACTGTTAATAATTGCTCTCTCTATTTTTTATCCAAATACCAATATATCAGAAAGTATGCAAGCCAACAGCTTTAAACTATGCACACGTATATTCTGACATTTTAGATTAATTTGGAGTAACTTATATACGTCAGTTCTACCAACATGATTATAAGCCTGCTGATAGGACCAATTTTAAATACATGTAACTTCTTTACTATCAGTTGGATTTCAACCAAATTTCGTATGTGCTATGTGTACCATAACAGATATGACTATAAGTATTGTTAAGAGCAATCAGGGCAGCCAACTGTTAATAAATGATGTCTATATTTTTTTACCCTAATATCAATATATCAGAAAGTATGCAAGCCAACAGCTCTATACTTTGCACACGTATAGCACCTGACATTCTAGATTAATTTGGAGTAATTAATACAAGGCAGTGCTGCCAACATGCCTGCCTGCTGATATGTCCATTTTTAAAATACATGTAACTTCTATACTAACAAATGGATTTCATCCAAAATTGGCACAACAAGATATCATAATATTTCAGATTATTTCTGACCAGCACACGCATGGTATTGTTGGCAACATGCTTTTACGCGTGCTGATAGATCCAGTGATTAACTGCATGTAACGTCCATTGGACTTCAACCAAATTTTGTATTCTGTACCTTAAGAGATTGAACTAAGAATATATTCAGTCGCCAGGGCTGCCAACTGTAGTGCTCTATTAGGCTACATTATACCAGGTATCTTTTGAACTGAACTAATTAGATATTTCGATATTACCAACTTAATTTCGTCGGTATTCTAGATAGGTTCATATTCTGTAGAATAATCATTGGCATGAAAAGTAGGCTGTATAGTTCTTCACGGAACTTCTTGTTTTGTTTATTTTTATTTTTAGTCTTTCTTTCCTTCTTTCTTTCTACAGTCGTTTGGGCCAGCTATGGATAAACAAAACGTTATCCGCATCCGCTGACATTAAAATAATATATTTAATTTATTATATTATATTATATTATATTATAGATAAGCATAAAGTATTAAAGCAGCACATTTAGACATTTGAGGTGAATTTCGTTCCCCTAGGCTGTGTGTGAATCACAAGGCAATAAATGTGGACTGACTTTTGTCCCTCTGAGGCAGGGGCGTATATAAGGGGGGTGCTGAGGGGGCTCCACCCCCCCCACCCCCACACAAAAAAAAAGCCAATAAAAATTAAGAAAGAGCTGCTTTGGTAAGAGCATAAAATAATTGTAAATTTGGTTGTACGCTAATCTTAACTTATCGGCTAAGTTATAAACAATATTAAAATTAAAATTATACTAACTCGTGGTGTAGTGGGTAGCATTCTTCCCTGCCGTCCCGGAGATCCGAATTCGATTCCCGACTCTGCCAAAAACAAATCTAGTCTGAGGGCTGGAACGGGGTACACTCAGCCTTGTGAGGTAAATCTGTGAATTCCAACAGTATGTTTTTTGAGAAATACTGTACCCTTTCGTCATCCTGTGGAACATGTGCTCGTATCCCAGCTAGTTCACGGTCTTTCGAGGCATGGGGCGTTCATTCCGCTATACGACCACATGTTCAGGATTTGAGTCTGTCAGGTAACTACTCTACTTGAAAGAAACAACAAATTCCTAAATATATCATTTAATGGTATTAAATCATGGCAAAACACAACAAAACACAAAAATATTATAATTACTTTCCCACAACACAAAAATCAAAAATATGTGTGAGTCTCTTCTCATAAAGTTTGGCGCTCTTCCGCACCCATATCTATCGTAGATATCCTAACATTGATACTCTCTGACATTGACGAGCGTCCATAGTGTATTTCACATCGCACAGTTTATCTTGAATTTGCATATCACAACACAACAATAAAAACCAATTACAACTGAATAATTACTAAAATGTTTGTCCGTTCTGAAGCGGAACATTTACTTTGAACAACATTGATTTTATTACCTTATTCTTTACTTAACATGTGTTGCTTTCTGCGCAACATCGTTTTCTTTTCCCATAGATTTTAAACGCTGAAGTGAATTACCTTCCCTTCCAAAACACACATAGTTATTGATTTAGCTTCACCATACAACACTCTTCTGGGTCTGGTCATGTCATTACTATCATTACAAACGTGCCATATCGTTAAATAATGCTACCCGTCTGAGTAAATTAGCATAAACTGGGTAATTACTCTTTACAAAATGCATTTATTTAATTGGTGCGGTTAAGCTGTCCTCAGACAACAACTTGGCCAAATCTTATCCGATCACTTTGATCCAACATTCTATTTCAATGGATACCATGCATATAATTCATTCGATATCATAATATCAAGCATATTTCAATTACTTTCAGAGATAATGAGATTCTTCAGTGGTCCAGTACAACCTTAAAAATAAAAGTACAAGAGTCACGAGTAGGAATAAAAGAGTGGTTCTGGGACAGGGGCTAATGCGTAAGATGGCCGCCGCGCGCAACTGTCCTATGTTATTCTTATGGAGAGGTCAGTCATCATGCATTGATTTTTAAGAGCGTTAAAAATCTCTCTGTATGCCTTCCTTCGGAGAGGAAGTAAAGCCAGCGGTCCCATGTCATAGATTTGTCAAATAAAAGAACCTTCCACTAATTACACTCGTGTGAAAAAGCTAAATTATAGGTTAGGTTCCAACGTTCGTCGCCAGGAGCCGACTGCGGTGGCATCTAGTAACAAAGTTCAGAACTAGTTGGTCGTTAACGGTGGCGTTTGGTAGCAAAAGTAGGAAAATCAAGTGTTTGCAGTCATTACTTGAATTAAAAACAGATAACACACACTAATACAGTCATCACAATTAACACCGGTTATCAGACACATTATTCACACAGCCAAAGTACACGGGGCTACATGACCGCGTTGTCACAGCCCCTAAACCGAGGAACCAACCAACCATCTGATGAAAACTTAGTGTTGGAAAATCCACAATTTATGATTTGAAGAATCAAAAAAGTGAAATTGTCAATTATGCATCGAAGTTAGATAGTGAAGAAGGGTCTAAAAAGAGAGAAACCACGAGATCAGCTACGGATGATAAATTGGAAGAAGCGGTGTACTTATGGTTTATTCAGACTAGAGGTAAGTGAGGCCCCAATTAGTCCAGATAAACGACGTTCTACTGTATATGGCATGTACTGTAGTGCATGGTCCACCGCCCCCGCAGTGGTCGTCCGGTCAGGGTGTACCAATAGCCCGCTGATGAGGCTGACTTGGTGCGTCTAGGCCAGGGGTGGACAACCGTTTTATAAGTGGGGGCCATGTATATTTTTACATAATAAGTGTGGGGCCGCAAGTTACCTTTCCACATAGGCACTTGCCAAACCCTACCGCTAAAGCTAATGTTACTATTATATGAATAACCTATTTTACATAATAAGTGTCGGGCCACAAGTTACCTTTCCACATAGACACTTGCCAAACCCCACCGCTAAAGCTAATGTTACTATTATCTGAATAACCTATTTTACATAATAAGTGTCGGGCCGCAAGTTACCTTTCCACATAGACACTTGCCAAACCCCACCGCTAAAGCTAATGTTACTATTATCTGAATAACATATTTTACATAATAAGTGTCGGACCACAAGTTACCTTTACACATAGACACTTGCCAAACCCCACCGCTAAAGCTAATGTTACTATTATCTGAATAACCTATTTTACATAATAAGTGTCGGGCCACAAGTTACCTTTCCACATAGACACTTGCCAAACCCCACCGCTAAAGCTAATGTTACTATTATCTGAATAACCTATTTTACATAATAAGTGTCGGGCCGCAAGTTACCTTTCCACATAGGCACTTGCCAAACACTACCGCTAAAGCTAATGTTACTATTATCTGAATAACCTATCTTACATAATAAGTGGTGGGCCGTGAGTTACCTTTCCACATAGACACTTGCCAAATCCCACCGCTAAAGCTAATGTTACTATTATCTGAATAACCTATTTTACATAATAAGTGTCGGGCCGTGAGTTACCTTTCCACATAGACACTTGCCAAACACTACCGCTAAAGCTAATGTTACTATTATATGAATAACCTATTTTACATAATAAGTGTCGGGCCACAAGTTACCTTTCCACATAGACACTTGCCAAACCCCACCGCTAAAGCTAATGTTACTATTATCTGAATAACCTATTTTAAATAATAAGTGTCGGGCCGTGAGTTACCTTTCCACATAGACACTTGCCAAACCCCACCGCTAAAGCTAATGCTACTATTATATGAATAACCTATTTTACATAATAAGTGTCGGGCCACAAGTTACCTTTCCACATAGACACTTGCCAAACCCCACCGCTAAAGCTAATGTTACTATTATCTGAATAACCTATTTTACATAATAAGTGTCGGGCCGCAAGTTACCTTTCCACATAGACACTTGCCAAACCCCACCGCTAAAGCTAATGTTACTATTATCTGAATAACCTATTTTACATAATAAGTGTCGGACCACAAGTTACCTTTCCACATAGACACTTGCCAAACCCCAACGCTAAAGCTAATGTTACTATTATCTGAATAACCTATTTTACTTAATAAGTGTCGGGCCACAAGTTACCTTTCCACATAGACACTTGCCAAACCCCACCGCTAAAGCTAATGTTACTATTATCTGAATAACCTATTTTACATAATAAGTGTCGGGCCGCAAGTTACCTTTCCACATAGGCACTTGCCAAACCCCACCGCTAAAGCTAATGTTACTATTATCTGAATAACCTATTTTACATAATAAGTGTCGGGCCGTGAGTTACCTTTCCACATAGACACTTGCCAAACACTACCGCTAAAGCTAATGTTACTATTATATGAATAACCTATTTTACATAATAAGTGTCGGGCCGTGAGTTACCTTTCCACATAGACACTTGCCAAACCCCACCGCTAAAGCTAATGTTACTATTATCTGAATAACCTATCTTACATAATAAGTGGTGGGCCGTGAGTTACCTTTCCACATAGACACTTGCCAAACCCCACCGCTAAAGCTAATGTTACTATTATCTGAATAACCTATCTTACATAATAAGTGGTGGGCCGTGAGTTACCTTTCCACATAGGCACTTGCCAAATCCCACCGCTAAAGCTAATGTTACTATTATATGAATAACCTATTTTACATAATAAGTGTCGGGCCGTTAGTTACCTTTCCACATAGACACTTGCCAAACCCCACCGCTAAAGCTAATGTTACTATTATCTGAATAACCTATTTTACATAATAAGTGTGGGGCTGCAAGTTACCTTTCCACATAGACACTTGCCGAACACTACCGCTAAAGCTAATGTTACTATTATCTGAATAACCTATTTTACATAATAAGTGGTGGGCCGCAAGTTACCTTTCCACATAGACACTTGCCAAACACTACCGCTAAAGCTAATGTTACTATTATCTGAATAACCTATTTTACATAATAAGTGCCGGGCCACAAGTTACCTTTCCACATAGACACTTGCCAAACCCTACAGCTAAAGCTAATGTTACTATTATCTGAATAACCAATTTTACATAATAAGTGTCGGGCTGCAAGTTACCTTTCCACATAGACACTTGCCAAACCCCACCGCTAAAGCTAATGTTACTATTATCTGAATAACCTATTTTACATAATAAGTGTCGGGCCGTGAGTTACCTTTCCACATAGACACTTGCCAAACCCCACCGCTAAAGCTAATGTTACTATTATCTGAATAACCTATTTTACATAATAAGTGTCGGGCTGCAAGTTACCTTTCCACACAGGCACTTGCCAAACCCTACCGCTAAAGCTAATGTTACTATTATCTGAATAACCTATTTTACATAATAAGTGTGGGGCTGCAAGTAACCTTTCCACACAGACACTTGCCAAACCCTACCGCTAAAGCTAATGTTACTATTATCTGAATAAGCTATTTTACATAATAAGTGTCGGGCCGCAAGTTACCTTTCCACACAGACACTTGCCAAACCCTACCGCTAAAGCTAATGTTACTATTATCTGAATAACCTATTTTACATAATAAGTGTCGGGCCGCAAGTTACCTTTCCACATAGGCACTTGCCAAACCCTACCGCTAAAGCTAATGTTACTATTATCTGAATAACCTATTTTACATAATAAGTGTGGGGCTGCAAGTTACCTTTCCACATAGGCACTTGCCAAACCCCACCGCTAAAGCTAATGTTACTATTATCTGAATAACCTATTTTACATAATAAGTGTCGGGCCGTGAGTTACCTTTCCACATAGACACTTGCCAAACACTACCGCTAAAGCTAATGTTACTATTATCTGAATAACCTATTTTAAATAATAAGTGTCGGGCCGTGAGTTACCTTTCCACATAGACACTTGCCAAACCCCACCGCTAAAGCTAATGTTACTATTATATGAATAACCTGTTTTACATAATAAGTGTCGGGCCGCAAGTTACCTTTCCACACAGACACTTGCCAAACCCTACCGCTAAAGCTAATGTTACTATTATCTGAATAACCTGTTTTACATAATAAGTGTCGGGCCGCAAGTTACCTTTCCACATAGGCACTTGCCAAACCCTACCGCTAAAGCTAATGTTACTATTATCTGAATAACCTATTTTACATAATAAGTGTGGGGCTGCAAGTTACCTTTCCACATAGGCACTTGCCAAACCCCACCGCTAAAGCTAATGTTACTATTATCTGAATAACCTATTTTACATAATAAGTGTCGGGCCGTGAGTTACCTTTCCACATAGACACTTGCCAAACCCTACCGCTAAAGCTAATGTTACTATTATCTGAATAACCTATTTTACATAATAAGTGTCGGGCCGCAAGTTACCTTTCCACATAGGCACTTGCCAAACCCTACCGCTAAAGTTAATGTTACTATTATCTGAATAACCTATTTTACATAATAAGTGTCGGGCCGTGAGTTACCTTTCCACATAGACACTTGCCAAACACTACCGCTAAAGCTAATGTTACTATTATCTGAATAACCTATTTTAAATAATAAGTGTCGGGCCGTGAGTTACCTTTCCACATAGACACTTGCCAAACCCCACCGCTAAAGCTAATGTTACTATTATATGAATAACCTATTTTACATAATAAGTGTCGGGCCGCAAGTTACCTTTCCACACAGACACTTGCCAAACCCTACCGCTAAAGCTAATGTTACTATTATCTGAATAACCTATTTTACATAATAAGTGTCGGGCCGCAAGTTACCTTTCCACATAGGCACTTGCCAAACCCTACCGCTAAAGCTAATGTTACTATTATCTGAATAACCTATTTTACATAATAAGTGTGGGGCTGCAAGTTACCTTTCCACACAGACACTTGCCAAACCCCACCGCTAAAGCTAATGTTACTATTATCTGTATAACCTATTTTACATAATAAGTGGTGGGCCGTGAGTTACCTTTCCACATAGACACTTGCCAAACACTACCGCTAAAGCTAATGTTACTATTATCTGAATAACCTATTTTACATAATAAGTGTCGGGCCGCAAGTTACCTTTCCACATAGACACTTGCCAAACCCCACCGCTAAAGCTAATGTTACTATTATCTGAATAACCTATTTTACATAATAAGTGTCGGGCCACAAGTTACCTTTCCACATAGACACTTGCCAAACACTACCGCTAAAGCTAATGTTACTATTATCTGAATAACCTATTTTACATAATAAGTGTCGGGCCGTGAGTTACCTTTCCACATAGACACTTGCCAAACACTACCGCTAAAGCTAATGTTACTATTATCTGTATAACCTATTTTACATAATAAGTGTCGGGCCGCAAGTTACCTTTCCACATAGACACTGGCCAAACCCCACCGCTAAAGCTAATGTTACTATTATCTGTATAACCTATTTTACATAATAAGTGTCGGGCCGTGAGTTACCTTTCCACATATACACTTGCCAAACCCCACCGCTAAAGCTAATGTTACTATTATCTGTATAACCTATTTTACATAATAAGTGTCGGGCCGCAAGTTACCTTTCCACATAGACACTTGCCAAACACTACCGCTAAAGCTAATGTTACTATTATATGAATAACCTATTTTACATAATAAGTGTCGGGCCGTGAGTTACCTTTCCACATAGGCACTTGCCAAACACTACCGCTAAAGCTAATGTTACTATTATCTGAATAACCTATTTTACATAATAAGTGTCGGGCCGTGAGTTACCTTTCCACATAGACACTTGCCAAACCCTACCGCTAAAGCTAATGTTACTATTATCTGAATAACCTATTTTACCAGCAGACAGAAAATGTGTTTCAATACCAATTGTGTGTGCTCTAAATGGTTTAAATCCATCTTTGAAGTTTTTTGGCAATTTGCGTTATTAAGTTTTCAAATTACTGATTTACAATCAACTTACTCCTAATTCGAAAAGGTTTAGGGGAATATAAAATAAAATAATACTATCCCAAGGTAGTAATTTTTTTTATTTTTACAAAAAAGAAAAGAAACAGAATTCTTAACATCACCGTATATAAAAAATGAAAATAATGGGAAAATTCTCATCATAACAATATATATTCACGTTTTCAATAGTATCACAAATTTCCCCGTGGGTCGTGTAATCTGACGGGTTGTGTACCCCTGATCGAGGCGAATCCCCACAAAGGACACGGAAAATCTTAAAGAGAGGAATTGTTGAATTTTAATAGTTGATTTGTTGGTTATTTTATGATCTCGCGAAACGTGGCAGCACTCGATGACGGTGTGGAAACTGCTTGCATCACCGAGTGCAGCGTGTGAATGCGGTTAATGTCGCTAAAGGCCGCCGCTTAGGAGAGAGTGTGGTCCTCTCGACAGTACTCGTACTGGCACTGCGCGGGGTCTGAACCACCCCACCCCTACACAAACATATGAAGGGAATGGGTTGGCACATTTAACCCATATGTAAAGCCCTCCACGGATGTGGATAACAGCCGTGTGGATGCGGATAACATTTTGTTTATCCACGCAGGAGTCTACTAGATCTCCAAGATGGATTCACGTCGGTTTTTCACAGCTGCGTCTCGGATTCAAATCTCAGCCCGTATGAAATCCTCTTGTTGTTAATTCATTTACGGGCATACGACATCATAGTCATTGAACCCCGTGTACGCTTGTGTGTCTGCTAACATGTGTTATTTTGGTGTGTATTTGTAACTGGACTGACCGCCTGGTGCAGCAGTAACGTTCTTGTCTGCTGTGCCCGAGGTATCAGGATTGAATCCCGGCGCAGACAGCTGGCATTTGTGGGTGTGCAAATGTGAGGGAGCCGTGTCAGTAGATTTACTGGCACGTTAAAGATCCCCTTCGAGGCAAAATTCCAGCATTCTGGCGTCCATAAAAAAACAATAACATTATTATTGTTATTTGTAATTGGGGGACAAGGATTGCGAAGGAGGCGGCTGTGGCTTTAAGTTTGTAACCATCCCGGCATTAACCTGGAGTAGAATTGGGGAATCCACGAATAACCACTTTGCAAGGGAACCTCGGGCGAGGCCTGGCGCATTTGTAATGACAGTGCGTCAAGTTATCTGTTGCAGGGAATACTGTATACACAGCTTTATACCCTACCCCCAGGGGCTCAGATTTGGTGGGACGTGGGTTGGCGACCACGGGACCCCAACTGAGTCCGGCATTGCCTCCACTTATGCCGGGCTCCTCTCCGTCTTCTTTCCTGTCAACCTCTCTTGGACAGCTCTTGTTCTCTTCCGATTTCGACGGTATTAGGGTATCCGAGGCCTAGAGAGTCTCTTCCTTTCCCGCCTTAATTGGCCCTTGTCTCATCTTTCCTGTTACCCTCCTTCTGCTAGGGGTCAGCCTTCTTTTTCTTTTCATGTTATCTCCTGCCTTCTGCTCAAGGCCCTCAAGGAGGCAGGGTGTGTGTAGCCCCACCACTTCTGGTGCACCCTGGATATTGCTACACCCTCAGGGGCCACGGCTGGTGAGTTTGGGAGTTGCTGATCCTGGAGGATTCTTGAGCTGGGACCGTATTTTCCCCCTTTTTCCTCTGACTTTGGGGCGGGCCCTCTCCTCTTTCCCTTTCCTATCTGCCTTTCATGGCTCTCCTTCCTTCCAAGTCCCTCAATCCTCATTCTTCGAGGGTTGAGGGCATTTCCTTTCTTCCTGTCTTTTATTTGCCTTATCCTTTATTTGTTTACCATTTCTTCTTCTAGTTTGTAAGTCTGTAGTTAGTATTAGTTATAGTTTTCATTCTCATCTCATCTTTCACTATCACCCAAACCATTAGGGGCCGATAACCTAGATATTAGGCCCCTTAAAACAACCACTCTTATTATACCCTGCGGCATATTCATGCGCGTTAAATTGCTCATCACGACCGCGAGTCCGGAAATAGGAGGCACGATAACCTGCGATGACAGTGGCTATCCTAAGTGTGGTTTCTCCACGCTCCCTCCAAGAAAATGCTGGGATAGTACCCTATTTCAAGTCCCGGGGCGCCTACCCCTAATAATCACAGCTACACTAACTACAACCTCCATTGAAACATTTGCTATCAGACGACAAATTGGACACACACTCAAGTGCACGGGGCTACATGATTACGATGTCACAAATCCCTTTAATTAATCACCATCAAGAGCTACAACAAACCTAACCGTATACAAGCTGTCAACATCGAGCAGAAAGCCTACTCAAGGCGTGCTGTGCCGCATACTGTGAAATGATAATGACAGCGGGTGCAATTATAACGGTACCTGTAGCAGCACAAAGAGGAATGACTCACTGGGGACACCACAACGACAGCGCAAGGAATAATAATAATAATAATAATACCTACGATACGATCAGGAAAAGGAGGGTTAATTTCTTTTGACACGTAATGAGGATGAATTACACCAGACTCACAAAACAAATTTTCAGTCATGTATACAAAAACAAGAATGGTAATCAATGGGGCGGCTTCGGTGGCGTAGTCGGTAGCATGCTGAGCTTCTATGCCCAAGACCGCGGGTTCAAATCCGGCCGAAGTCATCGGAGTTTTAAGAGCATTAAAATCCCTCAGTATGCCTTCCTTCGGAGGGGAAGTAAAGCCGGTGGTCCAATGTCATAGATTTATGGCATGTTAAAGAACCTTCCACTAATTACACCTGTGTGAAGCTAAATTGTGTAAGTTAGGAATGTAGACAACGCTCTTAGGTTCCTACGTTCGTTGCCAAGAGGCAACTGCGGTGACGTCTGGTAGCTAAGTTCTGAATTAGTAGTCGTTGACGGTGGTGTTTGGTGGCAAAAGTAGGAAATACTTGAAAATTGATCGTCTGCAGTCCTGACTTGAATTAAAACAGATAACACACACTAATACAGTCATCACAATTAACACCGGTTATCAGACAGATTCTACACACACCCAAAGTACACGGGGCTACATGACCGCGTTGTCGCAGCTCCTAAACTGAGGAACCAACCAACCTCCATCGTAATCAATGGCTACAAAGTATAAGAAGGGATATGGAAGAGATGGAAGTAACAAAAACTCCACAGCCTGCTTCCAGTCTCCGACCGGGTCAGGGAATGGAATGAATGAAGCCCCCATCTAGCGGCGAGGATATGAATTGTGCCGGCTGCCGAAGCCTGTCGCCCTCCTCGGAGGCAATGATTAAATGAATGTCAGATGAAATGATAATGGAGAGTGTTGCTGGAATGAAGTTTTTGACAGGGAAACTGGAGTATCCGGAGAAAAACCAGCTTGCCTCCGTTTTGTCCAGCACAGATCTCACATGGAGTGACCGGGATTTGAACCACGGACCCAGCGGTGAGAGGCCGGCGTGCTGCCGCCTAACCCACGGAGGCTTCTAGATGGAAGTAACAATAGATATTATTCAGGAAAGACGACTTTTCAGAAATATGATCAAAAATTCAAGGGTTTCCAGGAGAAGGAAAAGAATAAGCGGGTTAACATCTGGACGGAAGAGAGAAGAAGACAAAGTGAAGTAAAGAAGAACTACTGGAAGGCAAGAAAGGATAAAGAACATAAGAGACAGTGAATGCAATGGGTTATTTTATGAGGTGCAAAGATGGACAACATCGAGGAAAGAAGAAGAATACGATGTTTGTGGAGTTTTTTCTTTTCTCTTCAAGTTCCGATGGACTGTATACAAATAACAGATTGACACACCAAACTGATTTTACTACTAAATGTTTGCTTGTTTTATTCGTATGTCTCAACATAATCGCCAAAACGATTGAAACATTTGTGGTATCGTTACATCAGCTTTCCAATGCCCTCGGCAAAATATTCTGCCGCCACTGAGGTGGATCAGTCTCCTGAAGTGATTCCTTTTTGGCGAGGCTTAGCCGCCCAACCATACCTACAATTCTCGAAAAAGGTGGAAATCATTCAGTGCTCGTTTGGACTAACCGGCAGATGGTCCAAAACTTCACACTTGAATTCTTTGGAAAAGTCTATCGTAAGGTTGGTACAGTGCGGTCGTGAATGATTTTCACTGTTAATGAAGGCCCAACGGGAGGACACGCAGCCTATGCAGAAAATGAAAGTCTAGCAGTGTTGAGTAAGCTCCTGGCCTGTGGTGTACGCTTCGCTTCACGAGGCTCTCAATCGACTGATCACCAGTGTCCAATTATCGGGACTGTTTCTTGTGCCTGCATCAGTTAGCTGACACATCACACACTGCAGACTTTTACTAGCCTCAGCACACTACTCCCGGAGGGTTTAGCGAAGGAATCTAGATGATGATAATTGTTGTTTTAAGGGGCCTAACATCTGGGTTATCGGCCCCTAATGGTCTGGGTGATGGCGAAAATCACAAGGACAAGGAAACCATAACGAAAATCAATGTGAACTGAAATGACTTACAAAATGGAATTCAGATTGAAATGGTTCACAAAATGAAGAATGGATGTACTTATAAAAGGTAAAGGTAATTTAGAAGGAAAATATTCATAAAAGGAATTTAGATTGAAAAATACGCACAAAATGTAGTTTAGATTCAAATTACTTACAAAATGCAATATAGATTCGAAATACTCACAAAGTGCAATTGAAATTCAAAATACTTACAAAATGCAATTGCATTTGAAAATGCTTAAAATGTATGGTAGATTCAAAATACTCACAATATGTGGAAGCCCGCGATTCAAAATACTGTAGTGACAAAATGCTATTGAGATTGAAAATACTTACAAAGTGCAATGTAGATTGAAATAACTTACAAAATGTGGTTGAGTTTAAAAAAAAAACACCCACAAAATGTAATTTAGAGACATCGGGAGCCAATTCACAAAAACAGGGCAGGAGAAAAGGAACTATCATGAAAAGAAGGCTGATCCCTAAAAGAAGGAGGGATCAAGAAAGATGAGAGAAGGGCCAATGAAGGAAGAGACTCCCGAGGCCTCGGATACCCTAATACCGTCGGGGTCGGAAGAGAACAAGAGTAGACCAAGGGAGGTCGACAGGAAAGAAGATAGAGAGGAGCCCGGCACAAGTAAGTGGAAGCAATGGAAGGAATCTAGATAACTACCACCAAACTTAAATCATATACACACATCAAAAGAAGTTTTGCATATTGACATGGAGTACAGTATTTTATTAAGCAGTGTCCACACCTGCTCTATACAATTGAGATCGGGAGCATAGACAGGTCATTCCATTCTGTGAATACCATTGGACCTGCCAAGTTTTCCGGTTGTTCGGATTGGATATATAAAGTGTTTTTTTTCTCCGGATTTTCAACTCCCTGGCTTGTTTCCGTTCTCTGCATCCTAATCGCATTTCAGTTCTATAATAGCTGCTATTCTGAGATGCGAGTGTTTGAAATTCGACTGAAAATTGACCGATAAGTTTATCGATAATCCCGTCTCGCAGATTATCGCTGCATTTCTATTACTCTTTGTGCTTCGACTGTTTGTTAGCGGGAAAGCTTGTATTGGTATTCGTGCAATTGTGTGACGAATTTTTGTCCGATTTAGTGTTTTCGTGATGAATTCAAGTAAGAAACGATATCATTAGTCTTTCAGGGAGACATATTCTACAGAATGTCCTTGTATTAAGCGATCACGGAAAGGAGAAACATTCGCATTCTCATCTCCATCTCTAACATATGATGGAAATAGCCAGTGTTCTGTGACTTGCAAGATCAAAGCTCATGTTTGTGTAGTGTGTGAACTGTTCCCAATTATATGTGTTCTTGATGTAATTGCAATATTTTTGGAAACTGGCACATCGATAGTCTCACCAAGAGTTTGTAATCTCTTTCCCTGTAGTCTTTTCTCGCTATTTTAAGACCTTGCGACGCATGTACGCGTTAAATTTTTGCGCATTGGGATCTTCTGGATTTCTATTTTTGAAAGTTGGCAAGTATGCGGCTTTCTCACGAAGAAAGGCATTGGCAATGCCAGCTCTGTGCGGGCGAGCGTTATCGTTGTTGTTACTTGTTTTAGTGGCTGCTACATCGCGGCCATATAACCCCGCACAGGTGTGGAAATTGTGTGATAATCTGTGTTCTTGTTGTCGCTGTATTAGTGTGTGTAACTGGACTCGTAAATTGGGGATAGTGTTGGGACGGAGGCAGCCATGGCCTTGAGTTAGGAACCATCCTAGCATTTGGCTGGAGTAGAAGTGGGAAACCACGGAAACCAATTCCAGGATGGCAATCGAACCCTCCTCTTCTTAGCTTTACTTCACAAGGCCGAGTGTACCCCGTTCCAGTCCTCAGACCAGAATTAAATTCCTTTGTGGAGCCAGAAGCTAGCTAGTTAGTTGTTGTTTTATGGGGCGGAACAGCAGGGTCAACTGCACTTCTTCTTCTTCTCAACCCCCCAGGGGCTCACAACTTGTGGGACGTGCGTTGGCGACCACGGAGCCCCAGCTGAGTCTGGCATTGCTTCCACTTACTTGTGCCGGTTTCATCTCCGTCTTCTTTCCTGTCGACCTCACTTGGTCAACTCTTGTTCTCTTCCGACCCCGACGGTATTAGGGTATCCGAGGCCTAGGGAGTCTCTTCCTTTCCCGCCTTAATTGGCCCTTGTCTCATCTTTTCTGATACCCTCCTTCTTCGAGGGGTCAGCCTTCTTTTTCTTTTCATGTTATCTCCTGCCTTCTGCTCAAGGCCCTCAAGGAGGCAGGGTGTGTGTAGCCCCACCACTTCTGGTGCACCCTGGATAGTGCTACACTCTGAGGGGCTCAAGGCTGGTGGGTTCAGGAGTTGGCGACCCTGAGGGATTCCTGAGCTGGGTCCGGTTTTTCTCCTTTTTTCCCTTACCTCTGGGGCGGACCCTCTCCTCTTTCACCTTCCCATCTGCCTTTCATGGCTCTCCTTCCTTCCAAGTCCCTCGATCCGCATTCTTCGAGGGTTGAGGGCATTTCTTTTCCTCCTTTCCTTTATTTGCCGTATTGTCTTTTTTTTTCATTTCTTCTTCTAGTATATAAGTTAGTAGTTAGTTTTAGTTATAGTTTACGTTTCATTTTCATCTTCACGATCAACCAAACCATTAGGGGCCGATAACCTAGATGTTAGGCCCCTTAAAACAACAATTATCATCATAATCTTCTTCTCAAGATGCCATCTCCCTATGAAGGTTGGCGATCCAATTGATTATGATTATACGGTCAACAGCTGCTCAGAAGATTTCGATGGATGTGCATCCTTATCCATCGGCACAAGCCTTTAAGCCATGAATTTCTCCGTCTTCCTACAGATCTGCACCTCTTAACACAGATAAAACGACGCAGATTGAATTTAAATTTAGAGGAAGATGCCTAATGCCTAAAAATAATAAAACAAAAAATAAATAAAACTATTAATTATAATAATAAATAAACAAATAAATGCGGATAACAAAATAATTAGAACGGAAAATAGTACATTATGCAAGGAGCCTATAATGACCATATGGCTGTTTTTGTTCGACGATAATTATAACTGTATTATATGTTTTAACATGAAAATGAAAATCCACAGCCTGCTTCCAGTCTCCGACCGGGTCAGGAATGGAATGAATGAAGCCCCTATCTAGCGGCGAGGATATGAACTGTGCCGGCTGCCGAGGCCTGACGCACTCCTCTGGGGCAATGATTAAATGAATGACAGATGAAATGAAATGATAGTGGAAAGTGTTGCTGGAATGAAATTTTGACAGGGAAAACCGGAGTGCATATTCATAAATATCTGTGGGATTCAGTAACTTTAGTTAGTGAACAGAGCGCGCTGGGTGGTTTGCTGACTGAACAGAGCGCATGCGTGGGTCAAAGAATTTCGAAAGCAGAGACCATTTACTTTGCCTGGCAATGCTATTGTTTACAGCCTGCATGATGTCTAGTGGCGATCAGAACAAGTATTCACTAATATTGTCACCGAAGTCCTTTGAAAGAATTGCGCGGTGTAGAAATTGGTGTTGGGGATATTAAGGTACAGTGCTATTTCCTGTCTCATATTCGCCAGTTTATTTACGCGAACATATGGGACGGTGTATATTCCATGTCGGTAATTTATGTAGAAGGATGCTGTGTTGCTAACTTCTGGACGTGGATTCATAAATTTCTTGCATATGTCACAGTATTTTCTTGTTACCGTAAAGGCTCGTGTTGATTTTGTCTCTGTGTGTGGGATTGTAACAACAATGGTTGATCCGATATCCAATTTAAAATTTCAAATCATATAGATTAATTCATGTCCGACATGTTAGATTTTGAACACATGCCCGAAGCTATCCTTACCTAATTGGTCAATGAATGAGCTCTGATTGGCTGGAGAAACTGATTCATAATGTAGAATAGTACTATAATGACCCTCATTTTGATGCAGTTTTCTGACATATAATATTTACATTTCGACATCGTCGGACATAAACAAACAAGTAGTTCCGTGAAGAACTATAAAGCCTATTTTCATATATCCTACTAATATTAATTGCCTCTATCAACATACAAATTTTCAGTTTGATTGCTGTAATAGATTCGTAGATATTGAGAACCGTCTAAATATTTTAGATGGTCGCCATGTTGGATTTTAATATATGTAGGCCATAGATTTATGTACTATTCGATGAGGATTATTGTGTCCGTTCATTATTCAAACGTTGACTTCGATCGCATGATAAGAACAAAATAAATAAAAACGTAATTTTAAAATTTCGCACAGCCGCCGCCATATTGAGGTTATGTAAACAATTGAACTAAATTGGATGTCAGTGCATTGAAATTTTATAGTCATTTGCTGTATCAAGTTTCACTGTGTTTAGATGGTTAAATCACGAGAAAAGCCTGTTTAAATGTTTCAATTTCGCTTGGCCGCCATGATGGATTGGTGAGACATAATAAAATTTAAAGGGCACGGTCGGATTCGGCCAAAATAGTACTAAGACCTTACCGAGTTTCGTTGAAATCGCTCCAGCCGTTTAGATTTTATTAGCGGAGGACAGACAGACACACGGGCAAAAGGTGATCTCATAAGCCTATTTTTTTCATAAATTAAAATAGGCTAAAAAACTAATAATTATTAAAATAAATAAACAAATAGGGGCAGATGACCTCGTAGTTCCGCCCCTTAAAACTACAATAACTAACTAACTAAACAAATCACTGCGGAAAACAAAATAAATAGAACGAAAAATCATTAAAAAATCAAATTCATCGAAACGGGACCTCCGGGGCGACAGCCGAGAATGCTAACTTGGAAAACCCTTCGAAATGAGATGGCACTTGCTGGTCATCTTCCGTTCAATTCTTGGTCCCACATATGAAAATCCACAGCCTGCTTCCAGTCTCCGACCGGGTCAGGAATGGAATGAATGAAGCCCCCATCTAGCGGCGAGGATATGAACTGTGCCGGCTGCCGAGGCCTGACGCACTCCTCTGGGGCAATGATGAAATGAATGACAGATGAAATGAAATGATAGTGGAGAGTGTTGCTGGAATGAAATGTTGACAGGGAAAACCGGAGTACCCGGAGAAAAACCTGTCTGCCTCCGTTTTGTCCAGCACAGATCTCACATGGAGTGACCGGGATTTGAACCACGGACCCAGCGGTGAGAGGCCGGCGTGCTGCCGCCTAAGCCACGGAGGCTGGTCCCACATATACTGATTGCAATTTTCAGTCATTGTCTGTCTTGAAGAAGGCTGTAGTTGATGTCCTTGAGGCCTGTATTATCCACTCCTAAAGCTGCTAAGAATAGAATAGAAATCGTGTTACAATTGTAGGTGCCATTATCCTTGCGCGTGAAATCATAGCCTACGGCAAATTGTGGCCCATTATATTTCAATTCCATACGAGGATTTATTGTCTAATCACATGTTAATAACAGTGTTTATCCAGTTACGCAGATCGCAGGCTTGGCGCCTGGGTGTCAGTGAACTATTGAATACAGGCGCTGCTTTACCCGCCCGAGGCGAGAGGGGTCCAGCAAGGTATAGAACAGGTGTTCTCGACATCACAGAGCTCTTTAACCCTGTATGGGGCAGAATATTATTACAGATGTTGTTATGTGTAAGCCGCCGTGACTTAGGCGGCAGCACGCCGGCCTCTCACCGCTGGGTCCATGGTTCAAATCCCTGTCACTCCATGAGAGATTTGTGCTGGACAAAGCGGAGGCAGAGAGGTTTTTCTCCGGGTACTCCGGTTTTCTCTGTCACAATTTCATTCCAGGAACACTCTACACTATCATTTCATTTCATTTGTCATTCATTTAATCATTGCCCCAGGGGAGTGCAACAGGCTTCGGCAGCCGGCACAGTTCATATCCTCGCCGCTTCATTCATTTTATAAGGTAATTGATTTTTAATTTTACAAGCATACTTTTGTCATATTGTATTTGTATTGTCAAACTTAACAATTTTTAGCCTACTTTCGATTTTTGCAAAAAATGAAAGTAGACTTATGAGATCAACACAGGGCGAAAAAAGTGTGTGTCTGTGTGTGTGTGTGTGTGTGTGTGTACGTGTGAGTGTACTCTGAATGTCTGTCCCCCCCCCCCCCCTATCAATTCGAACACGGTGAATGCGAATTGAACGAAATTTGGTACAAAGGTAGCACTAGCAAAGGGCACCTCAGTGTCATGTTTTATATCACCGCCATCTTGACGGAAACGTAATCGCGGCCACCCAAATGTTAAAAGCTAAAATGTAATTACGACCAACCTAATAATCTAGTCTCTACCAAATTTTGCAACACCATATCTTTATGTGGGAAACATATTCTGACCAAACTGCAAGAACATCAGCCCAATAGTTTGCAGATGGTGGCCAAGTATGTGTGCAAATCGATTCCCCCTATCAATTCACACACGGTGAAACCGAATTGAACGAAATTTGGTACAGAGGTAGCACTATCAAAGGGCACCTCATATTCATGTTTAATATCCCTATAGCACGTTGTATTTCAACAAGCTACTACAACCAACATTCAATCATACTCCTTGAAAAGGACAAAGAGTTATAACAATGCCCATGCATTTAGGAGAAAGTAGGCTATATGTTCTTTACTGAACATCTTGTTTTTCTTAAAAACACTTATCTTTAGGTCAAGGAGATTTTTTTTATTTAGTCAATTTACCCTCTAGGTTGGTGGTTCCCACGGACTCATCGAGGGAACTCACCACTACCGCCTCTATGGGCAGTGTCCTGGAGCCTGGAACATCTGATCGGAAGGGATACAACTGGGGAGGTGTGATCAGCACTTCGCCCAGGCGGCCTCACCTGCAAAGCGAGCAGGGGCCTGATGAGGGATGGGAAGGGATGGAAGATTGGGATGGATAGGCGAGGAAGAGGGGAGGAGGCGGCCGTGGCCTTACAGTAGGTACTGTACCCGATAACCCGGATAGTAGGCTGTCAGATATCCGCCCCCTCAATCGGATTGCCAATAATCAAACGCGCCGGCATAGCTACATCAATGAGAATGGCACTGACAGATACTATTGAGATTAGAGCACAATAGTTAACAAGAAAATTATTGTGGAACACACCAAAATATACGGGGGTTCATACTTATCTTTACTTACCTCTTAAATATATCTCGGGGACTGGGTTGTCAACTGGATCACTTAAAAGTATGTCCTCACAATAACCTCCACCATGATATTTAAAATGAACCAAAAACGAAGACGAGAAACTTTAAACTGCACAATAATTTATTTCACATAAAGAATGATTTTAACAAAATTAAACAACAAAATCAACGTGGCAATCAGAAGCCATCGACCACATAACCATGTCCTCCTGTAGGACCTGTATTCTCTACATATAATGTTTTAGCTTTCTCAAGCTCATAGCAACAAAAAAAATAGCAATGCACTGGGAATGGAAACGGGATTTGGGATGAGTCACATATATCAATTGCTTTGCGTGTTTATATACTGCACATTTTATTTATAGCCACAAGGCTATTATGAAACGCCCTTGGCCTCGGTAACACAGTTGTCCGGACCAGCTGCAAAGCACCTGTGTCGTCAAAGCGGACACCCGTTCGTTCAACCCTAGCATAAGCGTGCTACCTCATAGCTTGGCTCTCTCTTTTCAAATACGTAAATGTTCACATCTCAACTGAAATATTATCACGCAAATGTCTTACATGCTTCATTCAAACACCAGTGGATTCCTCCAACAATCCCAAATCATGATTATTTGTTCAAACCACTTGCTGAACTTGCGTTGTTTAGAGTATAAAAAAAAACTCTAAATGTTAATAACAAAAGTTCATTAATTATTTATAACAATAATAAATTGTTTATAACAATTGAAAATTTAATACACGCTTCTATTAATCACTATCATTCCAAATTATTTAACAAAGATATTTACAAAATTATTTTACAATATTAAATTGTTTATATTATTTATACAAGGAATACATTGAACCACACGTTTATCCGGTTGATAATTACTCACATCGTGTTGATATAATCAACCAATGAAGGTTAGTTATATTAAACTGTCAAATTCAGGTTTAATAATGTTTAATAATAATTATTAATATTTGTGACTGTAACCTCCATTCAAAATCTTTATCTCAAATTATTTAACACTCTTGTTAATTTTAACAGTATCTTCATATGAATAATCTTTCAAAGAACAAGAACAATAACATTCAGCGGGAAAATACTTCGCTCAGGACGCACAAAAATGGCACAACAATAGGCCCAAAATTCATCATATATCTTTATATATATGGCATAAAAATCTTCCAAACTACACACAAAAACCTCCACTATTAATTCAACAACTTCATTAATTATTGTGGGAACCTCCTTCATTATTCAAGGGCATCCATTGTTCCTCTTTAAAAATTCTTATATTCATCAATTGTAATAATGACTGTTATCATTTAACCTTCGTGGGTTTCATTCATGAATCGATATGAAGTAAAAATTTGCCAATCACAAATAAATTTAATAGCAAATACGATTAGACACTCCTGCCTGGTCTATCAAAATTGAGATTAACATCTTCAAAGTGACGCAGTATAAAAATACTATCTTCAAACAAAGTTCATCTAAACTGCAAAATAGTCGAATAGAATACAATTAGATTGTGGAATGCAAACATTATTATTCCAATCTAGAATTGAGAAAAACTCCTATCAAATGTTCATTACTATAGTGTATTCAAAAAAATTGTAATTAACGTTCATATTTCATAAATTTGTCTATAATGCAATGATAAATGTCTATGTTGCAATCATGTTCATAAGACGACTAGTATTTCAAAGATCGTCGATATCGTAAAAGATTTTAACGCTCTAAAATCTTTTTATCATTCTTCTTTCTTGAGGATGACAGAAAATTGGTCAAAGTAATTTACTGAATAGAATTACTTTAATAAAATGACACGCTGTCTGAATTCAAATCTACCATAGCAAATCGTTAACTTTACAGTCAAATCGTGACTACAAAAGTATGCAAATTACTGAAAGAATCTAAATCATCAGTCTCAACTGATCCAAAATTATTTAAGTATGCCAATGACATAACAATGTCTCAAAAATCGAAGAAAAAGGCATAAATCATCGAAGTGTACTGAGTACAAAAATATCAATCAAGAAAATGGGGCAAAAGGTAGGACAGAAAATATGGGAAGAATGGTTGCTCAGATATCGCTACAAAACTCAAATAATACAAGAAACGTTCACAACTACCTTATCTGCCGATTGAAGTTCCAGAGGAAAATTCCCCAAAGAAGACTGCTGATGGATCCATTTCACCAACTTAAAGATGAGCTCCATCCTCGAAACAGGAATCAGCGTCCTCGGAGAATCGAACTGCTTCCTCCTCCGAAATTGCACTGCTCCGTGGATACGAAAAACATCCTTCCGGCAAAATTCTTCATTGTGCGCCGGGATAACCCTGGCCTCTCTTGAAAGTTCTCTGAAGTTCTTGCAGGAATTCGCCATGAAGTTTGATGTAGTTATTTCCGCAGAAATATTCATAGTTGTGGAGTATGAAAATATTTCCACTGTTATCTGGTATAATTCAGCGATGGATTAACGATGCATGAGTGTAGTTGGATGTTCACTACATGCTCGCTTTTGTAGAAAGACGATTAACGAAGTTCCATGCTGTTACTTTACTCCAATGATATATGTCCCAATCGCATTAAAGCCTTAGCCTTCCATCTCAACTACCGTTATAATCATCAAAAGCACTGCAATATTATAATGTTCCATAGTCGAATGTATCGTTGTAATACCAAACTGTTGCACTCCACGTGTCAGCCGTAGTGTATAATATGGAATTTAAAAGTGTTTCTCCTATGGCGAGAAAATCACTTTTGTTGGCAGCCTTAACGTTCCAATATCTTTTGAAGTATCACTGTGAAATCGTTCAAATCTTGTATACACCTCAATGTTATACTGCCTAATAGAATTATCAAAAAGGCTGAAGTTAGCGCTTGATATCTTGACTGGTGGAAACGTTAATGTGCGCGTTTCAACTTCACCTAGTTTCGAGCAGCGTGAAATGGAACTGCTCCGAGTTCGTTTGATGCGCCAGGCTTTCACCTCACGCTAAAGACACCTTACTTCACTGAATCACTTGAAAATAACTCTATATCACCAGAAATATATATGCGATCACAAGTATGAGATCTGAGCGTATGAGATCTGAGTATGAGAGCTCCTCTCTCCTGTGCACGACCTTTTATCAACTTCTTAAGGGGCGTAACCATCCCTTCCATAGCCTGTTGCTGCGTCATTGCTGGAAGTTTTAACTTTGGCTATACTTGACGGATTTTCAAAATTCAAAAACTCGAAATTAATTTCTTCAAAATTCCAAATCAATGCCATAACTGAAAATAGATTTCCACAAATCTGCATGCCAAAAGTAATCGAATATCGTAGTTTCAGCAATCTCCGTCTTCCTTCCAAACTATCGTTCATTGGTTCGCGTCTCTCCTCCAATAGCGTAGCTTCTTCCTTAGCACAATACCTTGTTTCCTGCGACTGCGTCGTAAATCTCTGAGCTTTCTCGAACAAAATCATGACGTCACCAAGAATCTCAGCTCAATCAGCCTACTGGCATGAATCCTACGTCATCCGTGCCTACGTCATGAATATCCACGTCATAACTATGACATCCATAACTTTACTGATATTTTCCAATACAGCCACCGTGGTCTCAATATAATTCAATTTCCGGGGGCATTCTCCCTTCACCACGTTTTAAAAACAGTTGCAAATTGTTTTTAAACTCTGTGTTATACATATCTCAATTCACTTGAACACGAAATTGAATTATTATTGGCTTATTCTTGGATAATATTTCTTCAAGTTCCCAGCATTGAACTTGCCATAAACGACATTATTCTCATCATCGTATAGTTCATAACAGTTGTTTCCATAGGCATTCGTAATTCTGAACGGACCCATGAACACTAATCCAAATTTGGGGTAGATTTTCTTAATTACATCAGCCTTGACAGGTCTGCGTAGTAATACCAGATTTCCAATTTCTAAGGGAGCACCAAAACGTTTTCCAGCTACTCTTTTCAGTCGTTTTTCTGCTGCTTTCTGGAGTTGTTCCTTCGCTCTGTCTATTCTCTGCTGCCTTCCTAAGTCGGGATCTCTAGGAACGTGGTTAAAAAGATTATCCCATGGCCTTTCTGGGTTTCTTCCTAGATGAAGTCTCATTGGCACCTCTCCTGTGCTCTCCTGCACTGTAGAATTTAGACATTCCTCAATAAGGGGTACAAATCTCACCCAACCAGAATGATCATTTGGACAGAAAATTCGACAGAATTTCGAAAATTCAGCCATATATCTTTCCGAAGAATTCGATTCCGGATATCGCACGCTTGAAAATATGTGCTTAATACCAAGCCTTTCCATATCTGCAGCAAATTCCAAGGACGTAAACTGAGCTCCATGATCCGAAAGTAGATATTCTGGTTTACCAGCTTTTGGAAATACAGCATGTTCCAGTCTGCTTACAACGTTCCTCGTGTTAGCTTTTTGCATGGGACTCATTGTTACAAATTTTGAGAAGACATCCACGGTAACCAACAGATACTGATTACCCTGATATCCCTTCGGACAAGGACCAAATATGTCTGTCGCCATGAGTTCATTCGGTTTAGAGGGAATCATCGCCTTAGGTTTTCCTTTCAATAAAGCAGAAGCATACTTTGCTCTTTGACATTTATCACAAGAACGAATGACATTAGCAATGCTGGAACGCATGTTAGTCCAAATAAACCTCTCTTTAAGAGTATCAAGAGTTTTATCTAAACCGGCATGTCCAGTTGCGTGATGAGCTACCCACACTAAATTGACAACAAGTTTAGGTGGCACGACTATTCGAAGCTTTGTATGCGCAGAGTCAGCATACTTGCATACGATGTCTCCACTCAAGACAAAGTGTCGTGATTCTCTCTGTGTAGCTGCATAGTCAACATCAGTATTGTCCATGTAACCCTTAAGGAACCTGTACATTTTCCTGATTGGAGCGTGTCTCTTCTGTGACACACCGATTCGGGCTAACCTCCTAACGGTTTCTTGATCTTCTTGCTCCAATTGTACATGGTGTATCTGCACATTTTTAATAGGGTTACGTGATAAAGCATCAGCCAGTAAGTTATCTTTCCCAGGCTGGTGGACGATAGTGACATTAAACTGTTGGGTGAACAAAGCCCAACGTGTCAATCTATCACTAGACATGTCAGTTTGCAGCATAAACTGTAGTGCTTTATGGTCAGTAATAATGATGACCTTATGTCCCAGCAACATTTTTTTCCAAGCTTGCAAAGCTGTTACAAAAGCTAACGCTTCTAGTTCTGTCGTAAAGTAGTTTTCCTCGTGTTTCTTCAACTTCCGACTAGTGAACGCAATGTAGTGCTTGTTGCCTGCCTCGTCTTTCTGGTATAAGACTGCACTAATGCCTATTCTTGATGCATCAGACTCTATATAAAATACCTTCTCAAAGTCTGGGTACTCCAGTTTGACGTTGTTTCTGAGCATCTCCTTTGCTTTCTCAAAAGCCTCGTTTGCTGCTGTACTCCATTTCCATCTATTATTTTTCTTGAGTAGATCATACAGAGGAGCCATAATTTCAGAGTATCTCGGACAGTGGCTGCTGATGAATTGGCAAGCGCCTACAAATTCTCTGACTTGTTTCACCTTAGTTGGCTTTGGGAATCTAGTGATTGCATCTACTTTCTGCATGTTTGGATGATATCCATCTTTATCAATGGTATGCCCCAAGTAATTTATCTCCTTCTTCAAGAATTGACATTTTCCAAAATTGACCTTGATATTGGCCTCCCTTAAATTCTCGAACAAATTTCTCAGGTGCACTAAATGTTCTGCGGCGCTGGGTGAAGATACAATTAAATCGTCAATATAGCAGATTACATTCTCCTTTACTTCGTCAGTGAGCTTACTATCAAGTGCTCGAATGAGTGCTGGTCCACTGTTGACCATTCCAAAAGGCATTCTGACAAAGACCCATGACGTCTGGTCAAATAGGAATCCAGTGTACTGCATACTCTCTTCTTCTAGTTGAACTTGATAAAATGAAGACGTCAAGTCAAGAACGCTGAAACATGCTCTCCCTTTGAATTTTCGAAGCAGATCTCTAATCTTGGGTGGTCGGTCATTTTCTGGAAGAATCTTCAAGTTGATGGTCCTGGCATCGAGACAAAGACGTATCTGACCATTACTTTTCTTCACTACTGTGATGGGGTTTATATAAGACGACGCCTGTTTTTTAATAATCCCGTCTACCTCCATTTTTCTGATTAACCCTCGTACTTCTTGATAGTATTTCTCAGGAATGGGGTATATTCTCTTCTGGTAAGGGGTTTCATCTGTCAGCCTTATCTTGTACTTATAATCCTTAATCAATCCAGGCTTTTCATCAAAAATATCTTGGAATTCCTTTATCAGATCCTCAAATTCCCCCTGAATTTCTTCAAATCCTTCAGTTTTTCTACTGGGTATTTCTGCTAAATTTTCCACTTCATTAATTATGGTATTCAAAATTTCTTCCCTAAGGTCTATTTCCAGACTGTTTTTCACGTCCTGTTCTTCTATCTCTTCTGTGATCATGTACCCATCATTAAAGCTAATACTTCTGTTCTTCATGTCAATAATAGCTCCAACCTTCGATATAAAATCGATTCCAAGCACCATATCAAAATTGATCTTGCTCACCACAATGAAGATCTGTTCATAATTCCTTCCATTGATCTCAAAGTTCAATAACACTTGAATCTTGCACTTCACTGCCTTATCTTGGAAAATCCCTCTCACTTTGACGGTAGAAACAGGTAGAACTGTCATGTTCTCTCCTCTTAGCAGATTTTGATAACAATCTTCTGAAATGATGGAAATAATCGCACCAGTGTCCATCAGGGCTTTATACTGTTGGCCATCTATCAGTACAGAAATAATAGGTAATGCACATGGTCTTTCCTCTTTAACGATACCCCTCTCTTCTAGTAAATCTTCATCAGTAACTTCATATATCTCATTAATTGTAATTAGGTGTGGTGTGGCAATGTATTTACAAGTTCTCACTGTCGTTGAGAAATCGGCGTTTTTTTTTTTTTTTGTGTTACCGACCTCAAAATTCTGCTGGCTCGTAGAAGGCCCAGGATCAATCACAACATCCTGCCTTTTCTTTTGATTTTCGGCTTCTTTTTCCCGTAACTCCTTCAGGTATTGCTGGCTTTCCCTCTCTCTTTCCTGATACTGATCGGGTGTCATAACCTGACCTTGAGAATCCTGATTTCTATTTTGGTTCTGGTTATTTCTATTATAATTTCTGTTATAACCATTATTGTTGTAGTATCTGCCTCTTCCATTGTTGTAATTGCCTCGATTATAGTTCCAGCCTCTTCTCTGTTGATACGGACGGTAACCTTGCGATCTGTTATTCCGAAACTGATTATTCCTGTGAGGACCTACATTGTCAGTTTTCTCTTCATCTGGCTTGTCAGTTTGCTGAACTTGGTCCATATATACAGTATTTATTTCTTTGAAGTCATGCCTTTGACCTTTCTGTACCACGTTAGGCATTGGACTTGTGTAGTCTAACCTCCTCAGTAATTCGTCCATGCTGGTCAAATCCCTGATGTTTGACGAAATGATTAGTCTCCTCACCTCCACAGGCAGCATACGAGAAATCGCATCAATTAATTGCTCCGTTGACAATGGGGGTTGCAAAAATCTCAAGCGGGACAATTGACTCGTAAAGAAATCAGCGTACCGTGTTGGAAGAGTACCTGAGTATTTTCTTGAATAAACCTCCGCTCTTAACGAATTCTGCGCTTCTATGGACCAAAATCGTTTGATTAATGCCTCTGCAAACTCGTCAAAGTTACTGAAAGTGTATCTAAAAGCTCTAAACCATTCAAGGGGTCCTCCAATCAAAAATCTTTCCACTATCTTCATCTCTCTCTCTCTCTGGGAATGTGAGCTTCGATGAAATAATCTTTGAGGTTCCTGACATATTCTATAGGCGTCAAACTATCAGTGTTGCTGAATTTTTGCGGTTTGTCTTCAAAATTCCTGATGACCGTTACATTCCTCGGATATGAATCCGGGTAGTTTTTCCCACTATCTCGATAGTTCCACTCAGGTTCCCTATTCCTCTCGTCATCTTCCTCCCTGAATCTGGTTATACGTTCTTCAGGAGTCACGTCTCTTTCTTCTGGATCTAGGTTATATCTTCTGGCATAATTCCTATTGGTTTCGCAAGCCAAGCCTTCTGTATCCTTGTCAGTGATTTCCGTTAAGACTTTCCTGATTAACTCTTCTTTGTAGGTCTCCATCAAACTAGCTTCTCCTAGCTTCAAATTCTGCAGTTTGCTCGTCGTTTCATTTACATCAGAGACAACTTTATGAATCTGATCCTCTAACGCAGATTTTAATGCTTGCACATCCTGACCTATTTGTGTTCTATCTTCTACTTGTCTCTCGGATAGCGAATCCATCCTTACGCTTATATCTTTCCTAATTTGTACTACTTCATTGTTAATATCTATTTGAGTACTGGCAAGTTTTCTTTCAATACGTTCCTGAATTTGGGTTACATGTTCCCCACTTGACCTATTCCACTCGTCTTTCCATACTGCTACATTTGCCGTTAACATTTCTGCTATGTCTACTTCGATATCATCTTTAAGTAATCTATTATGGTCTAATACCTGGGTTCTCATGACCTCTACATCATACTTTAAACCTGCTAAAGACGCTGTCGTTCTAACTGACTCATCAACTAGCCTAGTCGTTAATGCACTCATATTACGCGTACAAAGTGTTTTCGAATTTTCTATTTCTTCCCTGACTTTATTTACATCAGTTTGGACTTTAGCAATATCTACGAAAACTGTGTTGACTTCTACTTGAATCTTATTTATATCACTTTGCATCTCATTTACATCCGAATGAATGTTATTAATATCAACCTGAACATTGGACACATCAGTTCTAACATTTTGGACTTCTCTTTGGACTTCCTCAACCTTGTCTTGGGCAGTCGCAACATCATTTTTAACAACAACTACTTCAGCCCTAGCACAAGAAATATCACTCCGGACATTAGCAACATCAAGATTCAACATAGTAAGATCTTTTTGTACCTTAGACACATCAATTTTAACAACAGACACATCTTTATGCACATTGGACACGTCCGTGCGCATGTCAGTTACAGCATTCTCTATTCCCTGGGTACTGATCTGTAAACGCGACATATTATCCTCTAGGTTTGCAGAACTGGTCTGAATAACTTTCAAACTTTCATCCAGCCTGATAGACAAATTACTAGCATTCCTAGCTTCCATTTCCTTCATACTTTCATTCATGCTAGCTTTCAAGTTAGCAGACATATTACTAGCATTCTCCTCCATCATCTGCTTCATACTGCTATTCATGCTAGCTTTCAAGTTAGCAGACATATTACTAGCATTCTCCTCCATTCGACTAATATTCCTAGCTTCCATTTCCCTCATATTGTTGGACATCTCCTCCAACATTTTCTTAATACTTTCATCTGCCATTTCAATAATATTTCAATAATAAACTGCTTTAGGGACATACATCAAACAGAGTAAAATAACAACATCTGAGCAACATTCTTCACCATATATAAATTTGAGCAATTTTCTGTCTTAAATCTAACTTATAATTACCTTATAATTAACCTTCGTAGACACTTCATGTTGAAATAAACTCAAGCACATGTTCAAGTTTATTTGGTTCATTTTAAAATATCCTAACACAAATAATTTACATTTATAATCCAAATAGTTTAATTTTATCTTTAATATGACTAAAATGTCATAAGCCGGTCAAATAAAATAAGATTCCAGATCATAGGCGATTTTTCTAAGTTTCCAGCCTATTTAACCTCTCTCAAGTCGTATAAGATCTGATCTTTTCTGAGTGTAATTTTCCTAATACAATACAACATTTATTCCTATATAATCACACTCTCAAATTCTACAATTGGCTAAGACATCTAACATAGAATCAACCTCTTTATTTGAGTCTTCACAATCCCTTTGACATCGATAACTTGGTAATCCAATGTTATTCGAACACTCCACAAAAATTGCGGTGTCAATTCTACTGCAATAACTTGGTAATCCAGTTTTGTAGAACATGCCCCACGTTTTAGGGTCGCCAATCCTACTGTACCCGATAACCCGGATAGTAGGCTGTCAGATATCCGCCCCCTCAATCGGATTGCCAATAATCAAACGCGCCGGCATAGCTACATCAATGAGAATGGCACTGACAGATACTATCGAGATTAGAGCACAATAGTTAACAAGAAAATTATTGTGGAACACACCAAAATATACGGGGGTTCATACTTACCTTTACTTACCTCTTAAATATATCTCGGGGACTGGGTTGTCAACTGGATCACTTAAAAGTATGTCCTCACAATAACCTCCACCATGATATTTAAAATGAACCAAAAACGAAGACGAGAAACTTTAAACTGCACAATAATTTATTTCACATAAAGAATGATTTTAACAAAATTAAACAACAAAATCAACGTGGCAATCAGAAGCCATCGACCACATAACCATGTCCTCCTGTAGGACCTGTATTCTCTACATATAATGTTTTAGCTTTCTCAAGCTCATAGCAACAAAAAAATAGCAATGCACTGGGAATGGAAACGGGATTTGGGATGAGTCACATATATCAATTGCTTTGCGTGTTTATATACTGCACATTTTATTTATAGCCACAAGGCTATTATGAAACGCCCTTGGCCTCGGTAACACAGTTGTCCGGACCAGCTGCAAAGCACCTGTGTCGTCAAAGCGGACACCCGTTCGTTCAACCCTAGCATAAGCGTGCTACCTCATAGCTTGGCTCTCTCTTTTCAAATACGTAAATGTTCACATCTCAACTGAAATATTATCACGCAAATGTCTTACATGCTTCATTCAAACACCAGTGGATTCCTCCAACAATCCCAAATCATGATTATTTGTTCAAACCACTTGCTGAACTTGCGTTGTTTAGAGTATAAAAAAAACTCTAAATGTTAATAACAAAAGTTCATTAATTATTTATAACAATAATAAATTGTTTATAACAATTGAAAATTTAATACACGCTTCTATTAATCACTATCATTCCAAATTATTTAACAAAGATATTTACAAAATTATTTTACAATATTAAATTGTTTATATTATTTATACAAGGAATACATTGAACCACACGTTTATCCGGTTGATAATTACTCACATCGTGTTGATATAATCGACCAATGAAGGTTAGTTATATTAAACTGTCAAATTCAGGTTTAATAATGTTTAATAATAATTATTAATATTTGTGACTGTAACCTCCATTCAAAATCTTTATCTCAAATTATTTAACACTCTTGTTAATTTTAACAGTATCTTCATATGAATAATCTTTCAAAGAACAAGAACAATAACATTCAGCGGGAAAATACTTCGCTCAGGACGCACAAAAATGGCACAACAATAGGCCCAAAATTCATCATATATCTTTATATATATGGCATAAAAATCTTCCAAACTACACACAAAAACCTCCACTATTAATTCAACAACTTCATTAATTATTGTGGGAACCTCCTTCATTATTCAAGGGCATTACTCAACAGCGACTTTTACACGTCCACTGAACTATCGATTATACATCCATTGTTCCTCTTTAAAAATTCTTATATTCATCAATTGTAATAATGACTGTTATCATTTAACCTTCGTGGGTTTCATTCATGAATCGATATGAAGTAAAAATTTGCCAATCACAAATAAATTTAATAGCAAATACGATTAGACACTCCTGCCTTGTCTATCAAAATTGAGATTAACATCTTCAAAGTGACGCAGTATAAAAATACTATCTTCAAACAAAGTTCATCTAAACTGCAAAATAGTCGAATAGAATACAATTAGATTGTGGAATGCAAACATTATTATTCCAATCTAGAATTGAGAAAAACTCCTATCAAATGTTCATTACTATAGTGTATTCAAAAAAATTGTAATTAACGTTCATATTTCATAAAATTGTCTATAATGCAATGATAAATGTCTATGTTGCAATCATGTTCATAAGACGACTAGTATTTCAAAGATCGTCGATATCGTAAAAGATTTTAACGCTCTAAAATCTTTTTATCATTCTTCTTTCTTGAGGATGACAGAAAATTGGTCAAAGTAATTTACTGAATAGAATTACTTTAATAAAATGACACGCTGTCTGAATTCAAATCTACCATAGCAAATCGTTAACTTTACAGTCAAATCGTGACTACAAAAGTATGCAAATTACTGAAAGAATCTAAATCATCAGTCTCAACTGATCCAAAATTATTTAAGTATGCCAATGACATAACAATGTCTCAAAAATCGAAGAAAAAGGCATATATCATCGAAGTGTACTGAGTACAAAAATATCAATCAAGAAAATGGGGCAAAAGGTAGGACAGAAAATATGGGAAGAATGGTTGCTCAGATATCGCTACAAAACTCAAATAATACAAGAAACGTTCACAACTACCTTATCTGCCGATTGAAGTTCCAGAGGAAAATTCCCCAAAGAAGACTGCTGATGGATCCATTTCACCAACTTAAAGATGAGCTCCATCCTCGAAACAGGAATCAGCGTCCTCGGAGAATCGAACTGCTTCCTCCTCCGAAATTGCACTGCTCCGTGGATACGAAAAACATCCTTCCGGCAAAATTCTTCATTGTGCGCCGGGATAACCCTGGCCTCTCTTGAAAGTTCTCTGAAGTTCTTGCAGGAATTCGCCATGAAGTTTAATGTAGTTATTTCCGCAGAAATATTCATAGTTGTGGAGTATGAAAATATTTCCACTGTTATCTGGTATAATTCAGCGATGGATTAACGATGCATGAGTGTAGTTGGATGTTCACTACATGCTCGCTTTTGTAGAAAGACGATTAACGAAGTTCCATGCTGTTACTTTACTCCAATGATATATGTCCCAATCGCATTAAAGCCTTAGCCTTCCATCTCAACTACCGTTATAATCATCAAAAGCACTGCAATATTATAATGTTCCATAGTCGAATGTATCGTTGTAATACCAAACTGTTGCACTCCACGTGTCAGCCGTAGTGTATAATATGGAATTTAAAAGTGTTTCTCCTGTGGCGAGAAAATCACTTTTGTTGGCAGCCTTAAAGTTCCAATATCTTTCGAAGTATCACTGTGAAATCGTTCAAATCTTGTATACACCTCAATGTTATACTGCCTAATAGAATTATCAAAAAGGCTGAAGTTAGCGCTTGATATCTTGACTGGTGGAAACGTTAATGTGCGCGTTTCAACTTCACCTAGTTTCGAGCAGCGTGAAATGGAACTGCTCCGAGTTCGTTTGATGCGCCAGGCTTTCACCTCACGCTAAAGACACCTTACTTCACTGAATCACTTGAAAATAACTCTATATCACCAGAAATATATATGCGATCACAAGTATGAGATCTGAGCGTATGAGATCTGAGTATGAGAGCTCCTCTCTCCTGTGCACGACCTTTTATCAACTTCTTAAGGGGCGTAACCATCCCTTCCATAGCCTGTTGCTGCGTCATTGCTGGAAGTTTTAACTTTGGATATACTTGACGGATTTTCAAAATTCAAAAACTCAAAATTAATTTCTTCAAAATTCCAAATCAATGCCATAACTGAAAATAGATTTCCACAAATCTGCATGCCAAAAGTAATCGAATATCGTAGTTTCAGCAATCTCCGTCTTCCTTCCAAACTATCGTTCATTGGTTCGCGTCTCTCCTCCAATAGCGTAGCTTCTTCCTTAGCACAATACCTTGTTTCCTGCGACTGCGTCGTAAATCTCTGAGCTTTCTCGAACAAAATCATGACGTCACCAAGAATCTCAGCTCAATCAGCCTACTGGCATGAATCCTACGTCATCCGTGCCTACGTCATGAATATCCACGTCATAACTATGACATCCATAACTTTACTGATATTTTCCAATACAGCCACCGTGGTCTCAATATAATTCAATTTCCGGGGGCAGTACCATCCCGGCATTTGCCCGAAGACGAAGTGGGAAACCATGGAAAACCACTTCGAGGATGGCTGAGGTGGGAATCGAACCCCCTCTACTCATTTGGACCACCCGAGGCTGAGTAGACCCCGTTCCAGTCCTCATACCACTTTTCAAATTTCGTGGCAGAGCCGGGAATCGAACCCAGGACCTCCGGGACGGCAGCTAACTGTGCTGACCGCTATGCTACGGAGGCGACGCGTCAAGGAGATAAAGAAATAATATTTGGTTTTCATAAATATTAACAATTCGAAAATAAATTGCGTTGATATTTGGCTGCATATTTGACCGTGTAAATTGTCCATAGAATAGATGGTCAATATTCAGACCACTAACGTATAAAGGATTAAATGCCATTTGGTGCTCTCACCTTGCGACCCAAAACAAGCTCCCGCGAGATCCATTCTTCAATTCAAACTCTGTTGCAAGAACCAGAATAATAGTGGTTTCATCAAAAGTTTTGATAGTGACAAATTTTATAATTGTGTGAAATAGTATTTTTAATAGGGCTGGCGATCGATTAAATATTTTCAGTTTGGGGAAAAAAATTGAATAATACATTTAACCCTACAACACTAGCATTATTCAATTGATGCTTAATACTAATAATACGTTAAATTTACGTACATTAGGAACTTAATGCAAAGGCACCAATTAGTTAAATGGTTGAAATTAATATATTTTTCGTATGTAACACTATTTATATACACTGAATCCTCTGTGGTCTTTGAAGTTCAATACGCTAAGTTCCATCTTAAATACAACAAATACAGAAGACGTTTACTTTGACGTAAATATCAGTACGTAATCTCTCAAGCCTCTTATACTGTCTCTGACTTTCATAATTCCTCTGAAGCGATGTGACATATCTACAACATTGTTATTGCCATGGAGAAACCAATATGTTGTTAATTTCAAGGATAGTTTCCAGACAATTCTTTGCCCCACGATTATGCCTCTAGAACTGATTGGCATTAATAACATAAGCATTGACATCACCACCATAGACCAGTAGAAGCACTGCTGGAGGATGGTAGGGTGGGAACAGATATAGAGGGAATTCTAATCAGTTAAATTATTCATACACGTACATTTTACGTATGTTAGTAATGTAGGGTTGTACAGTAAACATAATTGGACTTCCCTGTTTTATGATAAACACGAAATATGCTGATATGACTCGACTAATACTAATGTATGCGTTGGTTTTAAAGAATGGGGCATCCATTAACAACTACATTGTAATCGAACTTCTTCATATACAGGGTGGACTACGTAAGTTGACACTTCACAATATCTCAAAAACTAATCGTTGTATAAAGAACTGTCTGGAATAAAGGTTGCGTGATATTAAGGGGTAAAGAACATGCTATATGTCGTGGTTTATTAGATAAAGCATCAAGTATTTAAGCAACACATTTAGACTTTCCAGGAGAAAGTCGATCCCCTAGGCTGTGTGTGTCATGTGCTATGTTTGAAATGAATGTTATACAAGAGTTAGAATATTGCAACCTTCTTCAGTTCGGAGTGTTTTATGCTTAATGACGTAATTTGAATGAAAATGGCTTAAATCATCTTGCATTTGTCATGGTAAAAACTTAACGGAAAAAATATGACATATCATAAACATCCGGGTCCTAGTATTGTTATTCAACAAGTTCGGATTGTATTCTAAAAACTATCCGCAAATTTACTTCAAACATTATCCGCAGCTTATCCAAACAGCCATGGAAACTATCACATGGCGAAACATTTTGCGGATATCCGCGCATACTCTCATCCGCGCGGTGCTTTAGTTATAGCCTGAGGCAACCTTACCTCTCAGAATTTCTATACACAAGGTCATTATCTATGTGCGCTCCGATAAACACGGCAAGCTAAGCCGGCTGTGACTGGTGAGATCGCGGACGCGCGTACCCGGTTCAGCCGGTGGTTGGCGCGCTCCGCTGACTCATAGAGTTAGTTCACACGTGTTTTGTCATTCATATGGACGTGTACCTGCAAAGCTTAGACGTTAGTGTTGCACGTCTAGTGAGTATTGTGATTACTGTGATTGTTGGTCATGCCTAGACACCAATTCACATTGCGCGAAAGTGTGTATATCCATAATTCGTATATGGAAAGCAGAAAATCTTGTTCTGAAACGAGACGAAAATTTCGAATCAAGTTTCCAGAAAGACCTGTGCCTAATGCCAGTACAATTAGGAGGCTCGCTAAACGATTCAAGGAAACAGGCTCCGTAAATAATAAAAGAGTTGACAGGCATTCTTTCATCAGGAGATGTCAGGTGTGTTTTACAAGAGAGGAAGGACACTTTCAGCATTGTAAGTACACATTATTGAACATGTTTGTGGTAAAAGTGTGAAAGTGCGCGCCATCACCGACTGAACCATGTACGCACGCTCGCGATCTGTGCCAGTCATAGCCGGCTTAGCTTGCAGTGTTTATCGTGACGCACTTAGATAATGACCCTGTACAACAGTGGCCGATGTAATAATTCCACGATCCATGTAGGAGAAGACTTGGCATCCTCTGATTTCAGAAGCTTCTAGTTTTACGTGACCTTTAATCTCGCGATCATAGTTTTTTTTTTTTGGAACATCGCTTATTGCCAGCTGTAGTTAAAAGGAACGATATTGCCTCGTGACGATACTGTAGGCTACATCGGTCACTCATAACACATCTCATCCTTTCACTTTTATTTTTAACCTTGGATCTATTCTAATAAACATCACCAAGGTATCGTAGCTTTCTTTTTGCTCATAACCTTTTATCTTCGTATTACGTGTCTTTATTTATGGGAGTTATATTCCTCGCAATGCACAGGCTGTTTATAAAGTTCCTTCTAGAGCGATGGAATAATCCACTGGCTGATAAATCGACAAACAATAAAATTATTCGACCAATTCATCGATTAAACGTATCATTGACGGCTTCGGTGGCGTAGTGGGTAGCATGCTGAGCTTCTATGCCCAAGGTCGAGGGTTCAAACCCGGCCGAAGTTGTCGGATCTTTTAAGAGCGTTAAAAATCCCTCAGTATGCCTACCTTCAGAGGGGAAGTAAAGCCGGTGGGCCCATGACAGATGTATGGTATGTAAAAGAACCTTCCACTAACTAAACTTGTGTGAAGCAACATATGTAGGTTAGGTTTGATTAATACTCTTAAGTTTCAACGTTCGTCACCAGGCGCTGGTTGCGATGGCATCTAGTAGTAGCCAAGCTCACAGCTAGGTATCGTTGACGGTAGCATTTGGTAGCGAAAGTAGGAACTAATTGAAATTATCGTCTGCAGTCCTTAATTGAATTAAAAACAGATTGCACACACTAATACAGCCATCACAATTAACACCGGTTGTCAGACAGATTCTACACACTCACAAAGTACACGGGGCTACATGATCGCGTTGTCGCAGCCCCTAAACTAAGGAACCAACCAACCAACCAACCAAACGTATCATGGATGCATGAAACATTTCGATCATAGGTTTCATTTAACCTCCTTCCCAATCATAACATGGATTTCAAATACACACTACTACAGATACGACATTAATACAGGTTATCAGACAAATTTTATACACACCCATAATGACCATAATGCCGCAAAGTCCCTAAAATGAAACAACCGCAACAGAAATCTCTGGCCGTTTCATGGCACAATTTTGGTATTAATCGTTTTGTAGCAATTAATCGATTTTCTTGCTTCGAGTAATCGATTATTCGACAGCCGAAATTAATCGATTAAAAGATGAAAAGAAGATAGGAGATATTATGTGAAACATCTGAGGCCAGTAACGCGCAACCTGTAATATTGTTGTAACCGGTATTGTTTACACTGCCTTAGTACCACACGGGATGCGAGCACAGAAATATCCTCCTTCCTGACAACACGTGTTAGTTGGCCTGCATAAAACAATAATATTAGGGGCAGCTGATTCACCTGGTATAAAACTAGCCAGTCTTATGCATTTGTGTGTATTTTTTATAGCGTATGGCTTTTAGTGCCGGGAGTGTCCGAGGACATGTTCGGCTCGCCAGTCTGTAGCTGCTTCTAGGCGGACACCCAATGGGTGAGCCACAAGCAGCGTCGCGAGTGGAGTGTTGTCTGGGGAGGAAAGTTTGAATGTAAGGACGAGGAGTTGGAAGGTAGCGGCTGTGGCCTATAGTTAGGGACCAACCCCAGCATTTGCCTGGAAGGAAGATGGGAAACCACAGAAGACCATCTTCAAGGTTGCCGGCGGGGGGATTCGAACCTCTGCGCCTCCCGGATGTGAGCGACTGCCAGCAGCCACGCCGGAACGACCTCGGCTAACTCACCCGGTATTTGTGTACCTATGTTATGTGCTTACAACTACAGTATGTGTTGTATGTCACTTGAGATATGGCTAAATATCAACATCCATAACAATTGTTTCTATCTACAAACACTGAATGAATAGATTGCTTCTACTTGAGACAGGACCTTGGAAAACAAAGAATCCTTGAGCGTCGTTAACATGATCCTGCGTTTGTAAACTTTCTGCTATTGCTGCTACTAAATCTCCATTTTCAACAAGATCTCGTCTTTCATCACTATTCTTCATTGAAGTAGAAGCTGTAGTCTTAACTACAAGATCAACAATAACATTCAAAAATGTTATAACAAATTACAATTCACCTGTATGGAGGCTTTGCAGTTGGTGTAAACTGGAAACTAGATTTCTGTCTCTCAATCAGACCGTTCTTGGAAATTATAATCCAGTCACTCTATAACTCATAATAGAAATAAACTTATCGCACAAAACATAATCAACAATGTGGATAGACCTGTTCCCTAGTTATTGAAGTTACCTTTCAGTTTTCTCTGTCATAATTTCAAAACCTGTGATTATATTTGGCATTAGATCAAATTTAGATGTAAGTTTTATATTATCTTTAGATTAAGCTTTTTACTACTATGCATTTTGAACTTCCTAGTTTTAAGAATTACATTCAGATATTAATACTGAAGATGGTAGACTAGATTTGGAAATTAGCAGAAGAATACAACTCGGGAGTGCTTTCTACCAACAGGTACGGGGACTAACTAGTATGGAACTAGGATGTACCAATTAAGACTAAAGAAGTTATGTACAAAGCATATTATGTTCCTATAATGACATATTCAGCAGAAACTTGGACAATGACTAAGAGGGATGAGAGCAGAGTACAGGCAGCTGAGGTGAGATTCCTGAGAAGTATGGTCTAGAAAACGAGGAGGGACAGAGTGAGAACTGGGAGTACAGAAACTAAATGACAAACTGGAGCAAAACAGATTGAGATGGTTTGGACATGTCAAACGGATGAATGAAGTAAGGCTACCAAGAGGAGCACTGGAACGACGGATGACAGGGAAGAGAGGACGAGGAAGACCAAGAATGCGTTTCATGGACTCGGTGAAGAATGTCATTAGAAAACGGAACCTGGATTGGAACACCGTGTCTGAAGAGGAATGGTGGAACGACAGAACAAAGTGGAGAGGAACCATATTTGCCCCCACCCAGTGTCGGCTGGAAAAGGGGAAATGATGATGATGATGATGATAATGATGATGATTAATAATACTTACATGTAGAAATACCTGGAAATGTATTTTACTGTGTAAGTGCACTGTTATTGGGGCGCACACTGAGCCCTGTTTTGTACCGTCAACGAATAAATAAATAAAAACTAGGGCATTAGAAGGTGTTAAAACGAGGCCCCCTTAACACGGTTAAGAGTATTCAACACGAATCATATTCAGTTGCAATATATTTCACCACCGTAGGTGTTTTGAGGTACCACAAGGCCCTCACGCGAAGTATTAATAAATTGGCAGGAACTGGGCTGTTCTCTCAACTCCGGAGAAAATCCAGCTTAAGCCCATTATTCGGTAGGACAGTTGACTGATCCATTTATCCTTCTTATTAGACTTCGAAAATTAACTGCATATGGATAACAATCTACAGTTTCGGTTATCACTTTATTGCTCAATCAACCAAACTTCAGATTCATAAAGGAAACAGGTGGGATTGCTGAAAACAGACTGCCTAACTACTTATAATCTAAATCTCAGCAATATTTATAGGTTTGTGCCGTGTCTTGTGTGGGGTTTTGCCTAGGACACCAAGCTGGTTCATCAGCGGGCTCATGGTGTTCGCACCCGTGAAAGCTAATATACCATCTTTATGGAAGCCTTCATAGGAAGTTTAAGGCTGCTTGAGTTTTTTTTAACTCTCGCAGTTAAGAGGCGTACGCTCACTTCATAAGAACGGCGGTAGCGCGCAGTTCGCTACTCCTGTGGGGGTTCGGGCGCGGACACCAAGAGCACGCTGATGAGCCAACTTGGTGTCCTAGGCGAAACCTCATACAAGACACAGCATAAACCAAAAAAAATGCTGAGTTTTATTATTTATCTACGATACTTTCATATTGTACTTACTTATTTCACACTGCTTTTATCACAGTAAGATCTTCCTCGACTATAATTCGTAAAACCTAATGTAATGCCAAATGGAAAGAAAGGATGTTTTGGGGAAGCATCTTCTCACCCCAACCTGACTCAGGTACCTGTGCCTGTTTTGCTCCTTGCTCACGTGGGAGAATGGATACGACCATTATTTAACATGTAGAGAAACTCACATATTGTGGCAACATCGCAGATTACGATTCAACTCACACGTGTTGAATGGAGGAAGAACAAGGCAGTGTATCTTGTAATCGTGTATTGTCCGGCACGATTTTGGCACCATTCCCTTTAATGTTCCCATCGCCTGTGCTGGCTGGCGCTGAGAGGGCATCACGAGTTGTATTGATATGGCCAACTTTGTTATTACAGGAATCATGGGTAACTGAGGATCATTCATGCATATTGCATAAGTTAGAGCCAGTGGCGATCGTCCATGGTAATAATGCTCTCAACTTCATTTCCTAAATAAACGTGAATTTATACGTCTAAAATTGTCGTGATCAAAACGTAAGAAAAGTAAACGATCAGCTAGGACGCATAGATGCATAATTCTTCTTCTAGACCAGTGATTCCCAAGCATTGCCAGCTGATGCCCCCCCCCCCCCCCCCCCCGGTCGCTTCTATAACCTCTTCGATAAACGGAGCGGAGGATATAGACCTAACCTAATAACACTACATAATGGAGTAATTATTTCTGAAAAAGTAATATGAAGTACGCGCTTTATATCTATTACATATTAACTTCATTTTAGCACAATGCAAAGAACACACTTTTACAATGCATTTAAATGTTCAATCTATCATCAGGCTTAGAATCATGTTGGTAACACTTTCATATATAGGCTCCTGAAAATTTTGGAACAGCTCGCATGCATAACTTCTGAGATATCCAACATAGAGCTCAAATTTCAATTGTGATTTTTCAGCAGTTGGTAGCACTGATGTCATTTTTAAATATGGCCGTGAGATATTCAGGTATAGATCTTTACTCATACTAAATTTGGTTTTGATAGCTGCAGCCGCTTAGGAGTTGACAGACTGAAGGACAGACGGACAGACAGACAGACATTTGCCCAGAACTATCTCATAAGTCTACTTTTTCCTAATTTTTAGCCTACTTTTCACATTTTGCAAAAATGAGGAAAAAGTAGAATTATGAGATCGATCCGGGCAAATGTCTGTCTGTCTGTCTGTGTGTGTCCCCCTATCAACTCCTAAATGGCTGCAGAACTTGAAACCAAATTTGGTATGAATAAAGATCTATACCTGAATATCTCAAGGCCAAATTTGAAAATTATGTCAGTGATACCAACTGCTGAAAAACCACAATTGAAATGTGAACTCCATGTTGGATATCTCGGAAGGTGTGCATGGGAGCTATACCAAAATTGGCACACATTTGGATAATAATATTTCAGTTTAATTTCCAGGAGGCCATACATGACAGTGTTGCCAAAATGATTTTAAGCCTGCTGATAGATTCAAATTTTAAATGCATATAACTTCTACACTATCGATTGGATTTCAACCACATTTCGTATGTACTATGTGTACATACACAGATATGACTGAGCGTTTTCTAAAGAGCCACCATGGCTGCCAACTGTTAATAAATGCTCTCTCTATTTCTTTTTATCTAAATACCAATATATCAGAAAGTATGCAAGCCGACAGCTTTAAACCATGCACACGTATAGTACCTGACATTCTATATTAATTTGGAGTAACCTATACACGTTAGTGCTACCAACATGATTCTAATTCCGCCGATAGGACCAATATTTAAATACATGTAACTTCTATAGGCCTACTATCAATTGGATTTCAACCAAATTTCGTATGTGCTAAGTGTACCATAACAGATATGACTATGCGTATTCATAAGAGCAACCAGGGCTGCCAACTGTTAATAAATGCTGTCTCCATTTTTTAACCATAATATCAATATATCAGAAAGTATGCAAGCCAACAGCTCTAACGTTTGCACACGTATAGTACCTGACATTCTAGAATAATTTGTTGTAACTAATATACGTCAGTGCTGCCAACATGATTCTAAGCCCGCTGATAGGTCCGATTTTAAAATACATATAACTTCTATACTAACTAATGGATTTCATCCAAAATTGGCACAACAATAAATCATTGTTGCCAACATGATTTTACGTGTGCTGATAGATCCAATGTTTAACTGCATGTAACGTCCATGCTATCCATTGGACTTCAACCAAATTTTGTATTCTGTACCTTAAGAGATGGAACTAAGAATATATTCAGTCACCAAGGCTGCCAACTGTAGTGCTGTATTAGGCTACATTATGCCAGGTATATTTCGAACTAATTAGAAATTTCGATATTACCAACTTAATTTAGACATTATTCAAGATAGATCCATATAGATTTATCATTGGCAGTAATATTGAATTTTCAGAAAAGTAGGCTCGTTAGTTCGTTACGGAACTTCTTGTTAAAAAATCTGAAAAGTAGGCAAATATTGTGTACAGGTGTGTGTTGGACAGGGAAAGTCAGGGGAATTAGCTTGTCTTTCTAGCTGGGAACCCTGCTAGCGTTCAGGACTGTCATCCCGGAGGTCTGGGTTTGATTCCCAGCTCTGCCAAGAAATTTCAATTATGGCGTGAGGGCTGAAACGGGGTACACTCAGCCTCATGAAGCGAAACTGAGAAGAGGTGGTTTCTATCCAGGTTCAGCCATCCTGTATGTAGTTTTCCGTGGTTTCCCTCACTTCTACTCCAGGAAAACTTTGGGATGGTTCCTAACTGAAGACCAAGGCCGCCTCCTTCCCCATTCTATTCCCTATTTACAAACACACACACTCTCGCATACCTAAATACACGGGCTATATGACCACGATGTCGCTCCCCCTAAAATAAACAAAACAACAGCAACAACATTGTTTCACTGAAAAACTACTTTTTCTTGTGTTGCAGTTCTACAATGCTATTGATGAACAGCGCTTCTCAAGGGCGCCGGTACAATTCTTTCGGGGACTGAATAGAAGACTTCAGAGATCTTGTGGTGAGTTATTATTATTATTATTATTATTATTATTATTATTTGCGTACATTCCCCTAAAAATACAAACATCTAGCTTTTGGTGGTGGCTCTTTTCTCCTTTTTAGCCTATTTTCAATTTTGAAAAAATAGGCTTATGAGATCACCTTTTGTGTGTGTGTGTGTGTGTGTGTGGTGTGTGTGTCCCCCTAATAAAATAACTCGGTAAGTTCATAGCACTATTCCCGGCGACCTCGACGGTGCCCTTCAAATTTTGTTACGTTTCACCAATCCAACATGGCGGCTGTGCGAAATATTTCACTATCATTCAATATCTCCGAAACTACTACCGATATCGCCCTGAAATTGTGTACGGTGATAAAGGGCACTACTAGAAGTTCACCTATGAGAATTTCAAAAACCTGGTGACTACAAAACCAACATGGCGGTCAAGCGAAATTGAGACTTTTAAATAGACATTTCTCGCGATTTAACTATCCAAACGTAATGAAACTTGGTACAGCAAATGTTTATACACATTGTAATGCACTGGAGTCTAATTTAGTTCAATTGTTTACATAACCTCAAAATGGCGGCTGTGCGAAATCTTTCACTGACATTCTATATCTCCGAAACTATTACAGATATCATCATGCAATTTTGTACGGTGATAAAGGGTACTGATACAAGTTTACCTATGTATATTTCATAAACCTGTAAAGTACAAAACGAACATGGTGACCATGCGAATTAGAAATATTTTAATAGACTTTTCTCGAGATTTAACTCTCTGAGCGCAGTGAAATGTGGTACAGTAAATGATTTTGCAGATTGTAATGCACTGCCATCTAATTTAATTCAATTGTTTACATAACCTCAAGATGGCGGCTGTGCGAAATTTTAAAATTAACTTTTTATTCTTGTGTCGTAATCATGCGATCGAAGTGAAAGTTTGAATAATGAAGCTAGGCAATAATTGTCCTTGAATGGTACATAACTCTATGGCCTATACATATAACAATCCTAAATGGCGAGCTTCCGAAATATTTAGACGGTTCTCATTATCTATGAATCTTTTACAGCAACCAAACTGAATTTTTTTAATGTTCATAGATACTATGAACATATGTTCACCTGGTGAGCACAAATCCAACATGGCGGCGACGCGAAGTATAAATATTTAAATGGACGTTTCTGGCGAATGAACTATCTGAGTGCCGTGAAACGTTGCACGTTAAATGCTTATACAAATGTTGATCCACTGGCATGTAATTTATTTCAATTGTTTGCATAATCACAAGATGGCTGGTGTGCGTACTTTTAAAATCTCGTTTTTACTTCTTGTGTTCTAATCATGCGATTGAAATTTGAATACCACACGTACACAATAATCTTAATGTAATAGTACAAAAATAAGAATCCATCCTGGCGACCATATGAAATATTTAGACGGTTCTCAATATCTACGAATCTGTTACAGCAATTAAACTGAAATTTTGTATGTTGATAGAGGCAATTAACATGAGCAGGATATATGAAAATAGGCTGTATAGTTCTTCACGGAACTACTTGTTTGTCTACAAATGCTGCGGTCGTGAATGTCTTCTATGGTGATATGTAATTGTTGTAAATCTTCCATAGTTTCTTTGTACCAAGAAGTACCCAATTTTGATGTAGGAATTATGTTGAATATTCTTTTAGTCAGTCTGGTGTGGTTCATTCTGGCGATATGTGTAAAGAACTTCACTCTGCCCTTTCTGATGAGTGTCGTCATAGATTCGGTATTTCAGTATAATTCTTCTGTGGGTATTTTTTGCCAGAAATTATCTCTGAAAACGGCGCCAGAAATTTTTCTCAGAATTTTCCTTTCTTGTTTTTTAATGTCTTTAATTTTGGCTATTTCCTTGGTGCTTGTGGTTTCTGATGCCTAGGCCTATAAGGCTTCCATCAAGACTACCGTTTTATAATGTGGTATTTTCGCAGCATTTTCTATGTATCATTGTCCTCTCCTAGGACCATGATGAGCCTTTTCATATTTGCAATAGTACATTATGCAACGATCCTATAATGGCAATAATTAAGACACGAGTATGTTTATAAAACGAGTGAAGCGAGTAATTGATCATATTTTCTCAACTTACGTTATCCACAGTTTCGAATATCAATGTCCATATGTTCCATACGTCCTACAATTTATTCATTACACTTGACTACATAATTCATGGTATAATATACTGTATTTTATGTTCGACGATGTCGAAATGTAAACATTGTATCATAATGATGGTCATTATAGTACTGTTTTTCATTATGAGAGCTCATTCATTGACAAATTAGGTAAGGATACCTTCGCGCATGCGCTCAAAATCCAACATGTCGGACATGAATTACATGATTTGAAAGTTCAAATTGTATATCGGATCAACCATTGTAGTTACAATCACAAACACAAAGACAAAACCAGCACGAACCTTTACGGTGACAAGAAAATACTATGACATATGCAAGAAATTTATGAAACTACGTCCAGATGTTAGCAACACAACATCCTTCCATATAAATTACCGACATGGAAAGTACACCGTCCATATGTTCGCGTAAAGCAGGCTGTTCAAAATCCATGAGTTTGAGTATGCGTACACGCGAGTACTCAGCAGTGATGCTCGGAGCACGGTTGGGGAGGGACTGGGGGGTGAGAGCCAATACGTCACTGGGCGAAGGTCATAGCACAAGTCTATGCGCTTCCTGACAGTTTTGATGTATCCACCGCGAAGTGACGGCAGCCCCCCACAGCAGAGCTGTATTGCATGTTGCAGGTTTACTCACGCAAGGCGGCGAGTACTTCGCTGCTCACGGGCGAGTTGCTCGGCAGGAACAGCCTGGCGTAAATGAACCGGCGAATATGAGACAAGAAATAGGACTGTCTTCGGAGACAATATTAGTGAATGCTAGAGCTGGACGGCACTGGTCATCAAGCAGGCTGTAAACAATAGCATTGCCAAGCAAAGTAAATGCTCTCTGCTTTCGTAGTTCGTTGATCCACGCAGCAAAGCCAGCGCGCCCTGTTCAGTCAGCAAAGCCAGCGCGCCCTGTTCACTAACTGAAGTAACTGAATCCCACAGATATTTATGAATATTTATGTTAAAACATATAATAAAGTTATAATTATCGTCGAACATAAACAGTCGTATGCAACTCGCCTATAATGGTAATTAAGACACTCGTATAGAAATTATAAATCTCACTACGCTCGTTTTATAAACACAGTCGTGTCTTAATTATTGCCATTATAGGCGCGTTGCATAATGTACTATTAGCCATTGAATAATACAGTATTATGCTTTTATTATTCCTATTTATGTCCATTCAATTATTTTAAATTAATGCATTTATTTTTGGTTCTTTGTTGATATAGTTATATAAGATTGTTTAAACGTGACATGTACTTATATTTAAATTAGTTAACTACCTTCAAGTGTTTAACAAAGCGGATGTTATAATTATAGATTATTCAGTCAACACGGATAATATTTACACGATCTCCATAATGGTTAATGGTTTCATGTCCTAGCAGGGCCGGATTTAAGAGTATACCGCCTATAGGCTAAAGTCCATTTGCCGACCCCTCAATAGTTGATATTTGCTTAATACATTCGTTTTATACAACAAAAAGATAGAGTTCATTGGCGTTTTCATCTTTTTTAAACATAAAGTTCATTTAGTTTAGATATAACAACAAATTTAATGGCTTACATAATAAATTATATTATGAAATTAGTTATCTACTTGGTTTTTTACTGACTTCTTTTAAGATTCGTTAAAAAATGAAATGGGGTTCGAACTCCATTAATTAATTTGTTCTGTGAGATCAGTGATCACTGTTTTACACATATTTCTATAGTTTAATGCTAATGACTATCTTTTGCGTAATTGAAGAACTGTGTTCAATTTTAATTAAGTTGTCCCACACGGTGAAATGAAATTACTGAAAATGTAGTCAATTACTGGTTTATTTGTTGAAAAATATTCAAACTTCTCTAAAATAACTCACCCCGCGTAATCTTCGCGTTCAAATTTACATAGCTTTCTTACGAGATTACTTAATGGAACAAGATGTTCAGTAAAGAACATATAGCCTACTTTCTCCTAAATGTATGAGTATAGTTATAACTCGTTGTTATTATCAAAGAGTATAATAGAACTATCCTTTGTTGAAGACCTTAGAAACGATTTACCTCTACCAAAAGCCACAACCTAGATAAAAACTGCTACCATCATTGAAGAAAGAAAGATAAGAAGTATCTAAAGAATGTTATGGATCTGGAGACATAATCGACCGGACTGGCGGCGCGGCTCAGCGGTAACGTTCTCGCTTGCTGGACCGTATGTTTCAGGTTCGTATCCTGGCGCAGTCAGCTGGCATTTGAGGGTGCACAAATGCGAGGGAGCCGTGTTAGTAGATTTACTGGCACGTTAAAGATCCCCTTCGGGACAAAATTCTGGCACCCCGGCGTCTCTAAGAGCAACAATAGTTAAAAGGGACGTAAAACCAATAACATTATTATTATTTATTCGTTAATTCCCCATAAGGAGAGCGTTACAACACAATCAATTTTCATGTTTCATTCTGGACCTTTCTTCTTTTTCCCCAAAAACCTCTCATATAGACACTATGTTTCCTCTTTCTCTCTTCTGTCCACCTCTTTGCTGGTTGTCTCTCTTTGGGAGTTTGCTCAAACTTCTGTAGTCTAAGTTTTTCTCTGTATTTGCTCCTGTCTGCGATGTCTTCTGTAGAGATGTTTAGTGTCTTAAGGTCTTCCACGGTTTCCTTTACCCAATTGGATTTTAGTGTGCTATTCGTAACTATGTTAAAAATTTTCTTGGTCAGTCTGTCTTCGGTCATCCTATGTATATGTCCATAAAATTTTGCCCTTCTTTTCCTTATGTTGTTTGTAATCGTCTCTGTCTGTTTGTACAGTTCTATTGTCGGTCTCTTCATCCATATTCCCTCTTTCTGAACTGGCCCGTAGATCTTTCTGAGAATTTTTCTCTCTTGTTTTTCTAATTCCTTGATTTTTGTTCGCCCCTTGATTGCTGTCGTTTCTGAAGCGTATAAGGCCTCTGGTAAGACTACTGTACGGTAGTGTCGTAATTTGGCATTGATGGAAATACTTTTTTTATTGTAGTGGTTCCATGTAAGTCGGTATGCTTTCTGCAATTTAGCGATCCTGTCTTCATTGGATGCCAAGTTCAGTCCTGTTTTCTGTAAAATCTCTCCTAGATATTTGAAACTTTCCACTTGTGTTATTTTTCCATACTTGGTTTCCAGTGGGTGCTTGTCTGTAGATTTTGTGTCCATGAACTGTGTTTTTTCGTATGAGATTTGTAACCCTGTTTTGGCAGAGATTTCATGTAGCGTCTCTAGAGCTTCTTTGGCTTCTTTTCTGTTATTTGTTATAATCGCTACATCATCGGCAAAGGCCAGACACTTAATGTTGACTGTCCTTTTCTGGTGTTTTGCCATTTTTATGCCTTTGACTCCTTTTTCCCATGTCTTGATTATTTTATCCAAAACTGAGTTGAATAGAATGGGTGATAAACCATCACCTTGTCGCACTCCTGTATTAATTTTGAAGGGTTCCGAGATCTCTCCCATGAATTTAACTTTGGATATTGTATTTGTTAATGTTTCTTGGATTAGTTTTCTGGACTTATTGTCGACCTTCATTTCTTCTAATGTGTTAAAAAGTGTTTCTCTATCTATGGAGTCGTACGCTTTTTTGTAGTCGACGAATGTGATTGTTGTGTTCCTGGTTTTTCTCGTTGCTAGTATTGTTCTCAGGCACCAAATCTGCTCACTGCACGATCTTCCCTTCCTGAACCCTCCTTGGTATTCTCCTATCTGTGGATCTATCTGAGGCTCTATCCGTTTTAACAGGGCTTTGGAGAAAATTTTGTATGCGACGGGTAATAGTGAAATCCCTCTATAATTATTAGGGTTCGTTTTGTCTCCCTTCTTGTGAAGGGGGTGTATTAGAGCTGACTTCCATTCTTCTGGTACCTTCCCTGTTTCCCAGATGTTTTCGATGATTTTGTGTATTTTTGGTGTAACATTTTCGTGGTCTAATTTCCAGATTTCCGAAATCAATCCGTCTTCTCCAGGCGCTCTATTGTTCTTTAGTGATTTTATTATTTCCACGATTTCTTCAAGTGTTGGAGGTTTGGAATCAATGTTAGGTTCTGGCTTTTCGAACTGTAATCTGTGTGTTGGTTTATCACAGTTAAGCAGCGAGTCAAAATATTGTGCCAGTATCGTACAGTTCTTTTTCGGGTTTGTCTCCAGTGTTCCGTCTTGTCTTTTGAAGCATAAGCTCGGTGGTCGATATCCTGTCATATTCTCTCTGAATGTTCTATAGAAGTTTCGTGTGTTATTTTTGGTAAAATCCTCTTCTATCTCCTTGAGTCTGTTGTTATCGTAGTTTCTTTTTTCTCTGCGGATTATTCTCGAGGAGTCTTTTTGTATCTTGTTGAATTCTTCCCATTTTTCGGGTGTTCTATGGCTGTTAAATTTTTTCCAGGCTTGTATTCTATCCTCTATGGCTCTGTCACATGTCACGTTCCACCATCTGTGCTTCCTTTTCCTCGGGGGCTGCCCCATTTTTATCAGTTCTTTCATGTTTTCGGACATGTCCGTCCAGTCGTTACTCTCAATTTTCTTAAGTCCTTGTGTTATTTCTTTCTTGTTTAATTGTAAATACTCTGGGTCTGTTCTGAAAATTCTGGTTGTTCTCTTAGTTTGTCTGTTTGGTATAAACTTAGCCTTGATTTGCAGTAAATGATGATCAGATTCGAAAAAACCTTTTCTCGTTCGTATATTCATAACTTCTCTGGTGTTTTTTGTAGATATCGCAACGTGGTCTATCTGAAATTCTCCGAGGGCGCTGTTTGGAGATTTCCAAGTCCATAGTTTCTTGTAGGGTTTCTGGAATTGTGTTGACATGATTTTGAGGTCAAAATTCCTACAGAAGTTTATCAAATTCTCTCCATTCTTGTTTGTCCTCTGGTGCGCTGTATGTTTTCCTGTTGTGTCTCTGAATTTTCTTTCGCGGCCTAATTGTGCATTAAAATCACCAAGCAATAATTTTACATGCTTATTGGGGATTTTGTTGGTGATTTCTTCTAAGTCTTCCCAGAATTCTTCTATCATCTGTGGATTTTTGTTATTGTAGTTATTTGTGGGGGCATGAGCATTGATTATTGTATACGCTTTGTTACCAGAACGTATCGTAAGTGTGGAAATTTTTTCAGATTTTGAGGTGAAATCTATTACAGAGTCCAATATTGAGTTGTGGACTACAAAACCTGTTCCGAAGAGTTTGAGATTTTTTCCTGGAATAGTTATGGCTGGTTTCCCCTTGTATATTCTGTAACTTCCCGAATCGAAGTGATTCTCATCTGAGAATCTCGTTTCCTGTATAGCCAGTATTCTGATATTGAATGTGTCCATGATGTTTGTTAGTTGTTTCACTTTACCTAGTTTCAGGAGTGTGTTTACGTTGAGTGTTCCCATGTAAAATATTCTCTTAGTTTTGAGGGTTTTTGAGAAGCAATTCTCCTCTTCATGACATACCTGATCCCCTGGAATCCGATGATCAGGTACAATACCCAGTTTTATTGACTGGGGCCCAGGGTAGTGTGTTCGTTCACGTCGTTCTGTCATGATTATTGATTTATGTTCAAGTTGTGGTGGTGAAACCCCAAGGGATCTCACAGAATTACGACTGGAGTTTTGAATTCCAGAAGATTGGATCACAGCCGAGCTCACAGAGCTAACAGACGCCGACCAGAGTACCGGTGGTTACCACACAGACGTGTCTGGATTTAAAATTTTCACCTAGTAACCCTAGGCAGGGGCCCTCACAGGGTGCTACCATCCGGAGCCAGATGGACCCAGGTTTTTTAACGAGGTGTTACTCCTCCCCCTCCTCCTTCCTCAACACTTGCGTGATTATTATTATTATTATTATTATTACATAATCGGCCTAACGCGGGCAACATCCAACTTTGAGTTGAGGCATGTCTTTACACGTCTGGCTGCGTATGACTTTCACAACCCTAATTGAATTAACAAATCTTTCCATGACCCTACAGAGACGTGTGTATACCAACTATGTGGATATTTTCGATTGCTATTTGGCTGAAATAAAAGTATTAATTAATATCCTGAACTAGCACCAACGGTAGAGTTCAGATACTATGTGAAATCGTTTTGTTCTTTACTTCAATTAACATTTTCAAATAACGCACAATACGCTGTTACAAACCCTTTAAAATAAAAAGTAAAAATGTATCGTAGAATCATCTTGTCATTCTTCAAATTCGATGCGCATAGAATGCCAATGGTATAGTAATCAATGGAGCCCCACGTAGACTAGTCGTGACATCTAGTGGTGAAATATCGAACAATATAATCCTAACAGAGCGAGTGCATTCTAGCGGCCAGAAGAAGAAACTTTTCAATAAAATCTGGAAGTTAATAAGTAGGTCGGCGTGCAGTTACCTTTTTGGCAGCTAGATGTCTCGAGTAAATCTGCTGGCGAATTATGTTTTAATTAAATATATATTTTACACCATAATATGCACAATATAACGCTTAATTTTAGAACATCTGAGTCATTACAAAACAATAAATATATAACATTTCAAGCAAAAAACCTAGCTCTGATCGGGTTTGAACCATAGGCATTTGAGCGATAGGCTAACGCTCTACCACTGAGCTAATTGTGTCAACGAATATCGTTCTATATAAAATGACTTACATAGAACTTGTTAGCAAATAATGATTTATACTAAACGATTCCATCACTGGAGTATATTATTTATATATAAAGCATTTCATACAAAGTTTATTTATTTTGTATCAGTACGCTATATTGCATGCAATACTCAAATTAGTGAAATATAAGTCAGGCACAAGATATCCTCTGCCATCTTGTCTTATTACTGAATCGGCTCAGCTTTTTAAAATCACGTCTGCACTATAGTATTACAAAATAAACTTTTAATTTCGAACGTGCCTCTTCCTTTAGAACAGTTAAAACGATTCTCGGCTCGATAATCGGAACTTGTGGGTCCCATGATATGGATTATAAAGTTTGCATAATTCGCACGGCCGCCATCCTGAAATGGTATGGCGGACGACCTTGTAGTTTGGTCACAAGACGCATCCTATACGAAGGTATGTTGTTACCAAATTCGGTAGAGATCGGATGATTTGGTTAGTCGTTATTTGATTTTACGTTTTGAACGTTTGAGTGGCCGCCATTCAGTTTTAGTAAAGATGGCGGCGATATAAAACATGACAATGAGGTGTCCTTTGCTAGTGCTACCTTTGTACCAAATTTCGTTCAATTCACATTCACCGTGTTCGAATTGATAGGGGGGGACAGACATTCAGAGTACACGCACTCACACACACACAGACACACACACAGACTCACACACACACATACACACACACACACAGACTCACACACACACATACAGACACACTGACAGACACACTTTTTTCGCCCTGTGTTGATCTCATAAGTCTACTTTCATTTTTTGCAAAAATCGAAAGTAGGCTAAAAATCGTTAATAATGTCCTCATATGAAAGTGTTTCTGTTATATTTGTCTTAATACAAAGTAATGAAAGTGAGTAACGTATTTCAGAAATACTAGTTCGCAGATAGTTCTTAACTCTTCTAAGGCAGGAAGAACTGTATAAGGACTAAAACATATTTTTAAGTAACTTGTATTCTTAAATTCGTACAGAAAATATTATTAACTTCTGAAATACTTCATTTTAGCTTTTGAATGAATTGCCAAACTGCCGCCCCTGAAAATTTGCCGCTGTAGGCTGCAGCCTACTTAGCCTATTTAGAAATACGGCCCTGTGTCCTAGTAATCGCGATTATAGTGTGTCCACTGAAAAGTTGCAACATGAATTCCATTGTTCTTCGGTGACGGGCACAATATGTACGGAAAGTAGTCCGGCTACCAATCTAAGCTAGTCTAAGAAAACTGCGAGTTGACGGAAGAAGGCTGAAGGCTCCCTCAGTCTAGTCTCGTCCTATAATGTCAAGGAAACAACTGTACGGCTGCCGGCCATGTTTCCTCATCTAGCCGCATGGCGTCATGATGCTTTCCAAAACCGTTCCAACGAATTTCGAAACGTTATTGTTGTTGATCCAAGGAACAAACAAACACTGTTCAATTGAGTTGACATTTCTTTTAGCACGTAACAATGTATTTTAATGTGTATTGGATTTTACGGTCAAGGAATTAAAACTCAGCAATTTTTCTAGGTTTACGCCGTGTCTTGTGTGGGGTTTCGCCTAGGACACCAAACTGGCTCATCAGCGGGATCTTGGTGTCCCCGCCCCGACCTCCACAGGAACTGCGTGCTACCTCCCTTTTTATGAAGCGTACGTGCGCCTCTTTACTGCGAGAACTAAAAGCCCAAGCAGCCATAACCTCCCTGTGAAGGCTTCCTAAATGTTGGCATATTGGCTTTCGCCTAGCAACACGAAGATAGGCTCATCAGCGGGCTCTTGCTGTTCCTGGGCGAAACCACACACAAGACACGGCATAAACCTAGAAAAAATGCTGAGTTTTAATTATAAATAAATATCGTATGGCCTCGGGTGCCGGGTGCAAGCTTATGTTAGTTGACGCCCAGAGGGCTGTTTGCATGTCGAATTTTATCGCTCCTTGGAGCGCTATGAATGTCAAGGAGGTTAGGGTAACAAGCTCCTTGACACTATAGCGCTTTCTAGTAGAGAAAGAGGAAATTTTTGTGTTGGCTGAAAATCCCGAGATTAATTTTGCCATTATGAACATGGCCTACTGAATTCAAATGTTTTTTTTTTTAACATGCCAACAACGTAGGCCTATATCATGCGTACCGTGATTTTTGTCACCTTTCAAAAATCACTTACCTCGGCCAGAAGCAAACCTGCAAGCTTGGGGTTAGTAGACCGACACGATAACCACTCTTCCACCGTGGAAAGCTGAGTTTTAATTAAAAGAGTTATTTATTCTTTGAAGACAATTTGTCGGCCGGGATGATGTTGCCTACATGGATACTGTAGATACTTTCGTGACTGTTCTAAATAACATTAACAAGCTATGCGCTCCAAATCTACTGAACATATTCACAAGGGTGACATCATTCACATCATTTTCGTGAATCTTGCGGCATCTCTTGACCATGTATTTTCTGCCGGCTCAGTGAATGACAAGATGGATGGATTTTATAATAAAATGAGCTTTTGCATGAATGGTTGGTTCCTTCGTTCCTTCTTTCCTTAGTTTAGGGACTGTGACAATGCGATCATGTAGCCTCGTGTACTTTGGGTGTGTGTAGAATCTCTCTGATTTATTTAGCGTATGATGCTTCATTTGACAATCGTTGAAATGTATTACATATAATTGCTATTACAAAATAAAAATTAATATATACATATTTATATACATGGATGTAAAGTATTACAGACATAATAACTGGGATGCACGCATACACACACACACACACACACACACTGCTGCAGATTCTGATATTTCATCACAAGCTGATGTCTAGTCCTTCCAACCAAGTGAGTGCCGTAGGGTTACTTGATGTAGCTCCACCACAGGCCCAGTGAATGCCCGCAGAGGACATTCTTTCACGATGTGGCTGATGGTTTGCATTTCAGCACCACAGTTGCAGGAAGGAGACTCCAACCACCCCCATTGGTGTAGTGCAGAAGCAGTTCTTCCAACGCCGCAGCGTATCCTGTTTAGTCTGGTCCAGATGGTGCGCGGGAGGTTGAACCCAGGAGGTTTTGCTGTTGGGTCATCGATGTTGATTAGACCATGTGGGTGTAATCTGGCCCATTCTTGCTTCCATGCTTCGTCAGGTCTAAATGGTATGTCAGCTAGATTCCTGGCCGTCTTCCAGGCAGGTTTCCGGGATTTCAGTCTTGCTACGTCGTTTTCATCTGCATCCTGGTGGATGGGAAGAGAGCTGTTCATCATCACCTTAGTCCATAATCTGATAAGGGCATTTTGTCGTCTGATGTGAGGAGGTTGAATGTGGCTCAGTACGGGTAACCACTGTACAGGAGTAGGGTGCAGGGTGCCAGATATGATTCTCATTGTGTGGTGTAGCTGGACGTCGACCAGACGAGTATGGGAACTATTCAGCCATACAGCAGAACAGTATTCAGCTGAAGAATATACTAGTGCTAAAGCAGTTGTTCGCAGTGAATTTGCATCTGCACCCCATGAATCTAGGGCTATCTGTCTGATAACCGGTGTTAATTGTGATGACTGTATTAGTGTGTGTTATCTGTGATTTAGGGAAGGACTGCAGACGATCAATTTCAAGTAGTTCCTACTTTTCCTACCGTCCACGACACCTAGCTGTGAGCTTGGCTGCTAGATGCTATCGCAACCAGCACCTGGCGACGAACGTTGGACTTATAAGCATTAATAAAATCTAACATACACATTTTGCTTCACCACACAATTGAGGTTAGTGGAAGGTTCTTTTACATGCCATAAATCTATGACATGAGCCCGCCGACTTTTCTTCCCCTCCGAAGGAAGGCATACTGAGGGATTTTTAACGCTCTTAAAACACCGCTATCTTGGCCATAGAAGCTCAGCATGCTACGAACTACGTCACCGAAGCCTCCTTTTGGAAGAATATTATTGTTCAAATGGACCAAGTTACAGTAAAATAGTGGAAACTGAATGGGAAAGCTATTATAACATTATTATTATTATTATTATTGTTATTATTATTATTATTATTATTATTATTATTATTATAGCTAGCCACTGTGGGTGAGTGGTTATCGTGTCGGACTACCAACCCCAAGGTGGCAGGTTCACTCCTGGCCGTGATAAGTGATTTTTGAAATGCGGCAAAAATTACGACACGCAAGTCATACGTTGTTGGCATGTTAAAGAACCCATTTGAAGTCAGTAGGCCGTGTTCATAATGGCAAAATTAATCCTGGGATTTTCCGCCAACACAAAGTTCCTCCTTTTTCTACTAGAAAGCGCTATAGTGTTAAGGTGCTTAGATATCTAACCTCCTTGGCTTTCATAGCGCTTCAAGGAACAACAAATTTCCACATGCAAGCTAACCTCTGGGTGTCAAATAACAAAGCTTGCACCCGGCACCCGTAGCCACACGATATTATTATTATTATTATTATTATTATTATTATTATTATTATTATTATTATTATTATTATTATTATTATTATTATTATTATTATTTTATTATTTTTAAAGGAATCACCACGAAAGAATATTCTCGATCTGGGGAGTAATGTGTCACTTTTGAGTTGCTAACCAATAACTAGAGGCATAACTTTTCCCATTAACAATAAACGCGACAATACGTATTTTGAAGCGCTTTTGCGATATCGTTGCGAATCATATGTTTCTGGTTAAGAAAATAAGGACATACATCATCATCATCATCTCGTACAGTTTCCAGCCCCAGGCTGGGTCTGTTTGGAACATAAGCCTCGCCACTTAGTTCTTTCTTCCCACCACCTCTCCGCTGTCACTCTGGTCCAGTCTTCGCCTCTCTTCTTGACACATTCCTCCACTCCTTTCAGCCATCTATCTCTTGGTCTTCCTCTTGGTCGTTTCTTCTGCATCTGCATCTCATGTATCCTCTTGGGAATCTTCTTCTCATCCATTCTCTTTAAGTGTCCATACCACCTCAGTCTTGATGTCTCAATCCTACCTTGCAAGGGCTCCTCTTCCACCATTTCCCTGACCTTTTCATTCCTCACCCTGTCTCTTCTTGTTACTCCGATCCTACTTCGCAGGAACTTCATTTCACCTGCCTGTATTCTGCGTATGTCTCTTTTCTTCATTATCCACGTTTCTGATGCATAGGTCAGTATCGGGATATAGTAGCTTCTGTATAATACTTCCTTGCTTTTTTGTGGGACATCTTTATTGCACACTAAGCTCCTAATGTTTCTGCCTGTCTGCCACGTTCCGTAATCTCTTTGTCATTTCTCCCATTTTCCTCCACTATACTTCCCAAGTACTTGAGACTTTCCACCTTCTTCAGCTGCCCACCTCCAAGTGTTATCCCACTCATTGGTCTGTCCTTTTTCCTGGTTGTTAACAGGATCTCACATTTACTGATGTTGAACTTCCATCCGTACTCTCCCACTGTTTCTTCACAAGCCTTCAGTTGCTCCTGAATTTCCTCCTCCCTGTTTCCCCAGACCATGAGATCATCTGCAAACACCATTGCTTTCATCTTATCTTCTCCTATCTTTCCTGCTATCCGTGTCATTACCTCGTCCATAACCACAATAAAGAGAAGGGGTGACTGCGCACTACCCTGTTTCAGGCCACTCATTTGTCTGAACCAGTCTGTTCTTTCGCCTCCAACTTTCACACAACTCACACTTCCACAATACATCTCCTTCACTCTGCCTACAGTCTCTTTTTCCACTCCCATGTTTTCCATTGCTTTCCAAACCTTCTCCCTACACAATCATAGGCCTTTTCGATGTCCAGGAAGGCCATCAACAGATCCTCTCCAAATTCGTAGTGGTGTTCCTGGAGCTGTCTCACTGAAAATATGAGATCCACTGTTGATCTCCCAGGTCTGAATCCATACTGCTCCTCTCTCAATTTTCTCTCCACTTTGGCTCGTATTCTACTTTCTAATATCTTTTCATATATCTTGGCTCAGTGAGGTATGAGTGTGACTCCCCTGTAATTTCTGCACTCCTTTCTGCTTTCTTTCTTAAATATTGGGACAATTAATCCTTTCTTCCAATCTTCTGGGGTCTTTTTCTCCTTCCATATCACCCTCATCACACGGTACGGCCACTGTTTCCCAACCTCCCCTGCTGCCTTCACCATTTCAACACTCACTTCATCCACACCCGGTGCCCTTCCTCCTTTCATCTTGTCTATAGCCATTTCCAGTTCTCTCCAAGTCAGGTCCTTTTCCATTCCTGTGTTGTCTTCTCCATCTTCCAATACATTGTCTTCCTCCCTATGACCATTTGGATTCAGCAAATCCTCAAAGTACTCTTTCCACACTGTCTTGAGTGACTCTTTGTTGTGTACCTCATTTCCGTTTTTGTCCATCATTACCACATCCTCTCGCAGACCTCTTCTCTTACTTTTGACCATCCCATAAAGTACTTTCTTATTTCCTCTGCTGTCTTCCTCCATCATCTCTGTCCACTTTACCATCCACTTCTTCCTCTCCTCTGCGACAATCTTGTTTGCTTCTTTCTTCTTTATCTTATAATCTTCCCTTGCCAGATCAGTTCTTTCCTGGTACCACACTCTGAAAGCCTTGTTCTTCCTTCCCACAGCTTCTTTTACTCTCTCATTCCACCATGGTGTCTCTTTACACCGCTTTCTGTTGCTTGTTCTTCCACATACTGCCACTGCAGCTTCCACCATTGTGTTTTTGAATTGCTTCCATTCCTCTTCCACTGTTTTAGGATTGTCTGTTGGCATCCTTTCCCTTATTATCTTCTGAAATTCTTCCTTGACTTCCTTTTCCTTGAGTTTCCATACTTTGATTCTCCTCTCCTGGTACTCTGTCCTCTTGCTATCCTTAACAACTCCCAGGTTCATTACAAGTATTCTGTGGTCGCTATCTAAGGCCTCTGATGGTATTACCTTTATATCTCTGACACTTCTCTTCATTTCCCAGTCGTACAGCATGTAATCTACCAAAGATTTCTTTGTTAAATCGCTGCTGTACCACGTTACCTTGTGGCTTTCTTTCTTCCGGAACCAGGAGTTGCCTACCACTAAACTAAAACTGATCGCGAATTACAGCGAAATCTCTAGTGAATAACGAGCTTGACATTTTGTTTCAAGATTATGTATGGAAAGAAAGAGAAGAGCGAATAAAGATTCAACAAGTTGAAATAATACAGTCACTGCTAGCATTCATATTAATGCAAAATCAGGAATATAATAAAATAATATTGGATGCTTACCAGTAATTTATACATCTATCATTCATAGAAATAATTCAGAACCACAACAATGAAACATTTAATAAAATCTATAGGCCTACGTGTTTGTAGAAAAAGGCAACAGGGTCCAATTGGTACAAACAGGCGGAAAAGGACTTGGCAGAATTAGGTTTTCCCAATCTCAAGGATCGAGTGGAAATTAGGAAAATTACTCATACACGGGGGGTTTTGAGGAAGACCAGACACGTCTGGTCGCAGAAACGAAGACTCGCTCAATCGTTGCGCATGAAGAGTTATTAGGCAAACATCAAGGCCAATAAGTGTTGATTCTGCGTGGTCCTAGGAGACCCATTCGCGCAGAAGAAGGAGAAACCTTTAATGATTAATTTTAGTATTTCATTAAGGCGAAATTAAAGCAATACTGCAATATTTATTTCGCGAAATAACGCGAAAATGAGTGGAAGAAAACCAAGCCTCTACCAATATGGAATGTCTGTGAGCTGCACAGTGTCACTCATGAGAAGGATGTGGTCTCCCAGCGCGACAGGTAGAACCGCGAGGGAAATGTGGAGGCGTAATCTGTCAAGGAAAGGTTGGCTTACAACTTGTTCCACTTGCGTCTGGGATTTCCCACTCTCTCTCCGACAAGTTCAGTAATGGTATTACCTTCCCTTTCTGTAGCCTAGCAGTATTTATTCCCTTAGTAAAGTACAAATGGGCAGATCACCTCGCTGTAACTAAGCTTGTAGTTTTTCGTGACCGTTAATATCAAGAAGAATTTTATCCTCCCTATACCAAAGAAAGTGGGAGCTGTCAGATGTGAAGATAACCGTACAATCAGCTTGATTACTCATGCTTCAAAGATCGTCTAGAATAATTTACAAGATGATGGAAAGCCAGATAGAAACGGAGTTGGGTGAAGACCAGTTTGGTTTCAGGAGAAATGTAGGAACAAGGGAAGCTGTACTAAGTCTTAGGCTGATTTTGGAAGGTAGAATAAGGAAAGATAAGAGAACGTTCATGGCATTTGTAGACTTAGAAAAGGCTTTTGATAACGTTGATTGGACTAAATTGTTTGACATTTTGAAATCTATTGGAATGAAGTACAGGGACAGGAGGGTGATATACAATCTATACAGAAACCAGACAGAAGTCATTCGAGCTGAAGGACATGAGAGAGAAGCTGGTATTCAGAAAGGTGTAAGGCAAGGCTGCAACTTATCACCCATACTTTTCAATCTTTACATTGAACAAGCAATGAAGGAAATTGGAGAAACATTAAAAGTGGGAGTGAAGATTCAAGGAGAGATATTTCACACCCGAGTTGGACGTTATTAAAACTAATACCTTTCGTTCCCGATTTATTTTATATGTTACATTTAGTGTTTACAACTCATTATTTTTTTCACAAAATCAGGATTTGAATGAGTTTTTGAATGGTATGGACTCCGTCTTACGGAAAGAATACATGATGAAAATTAATAAATGTAAAACAAAAATACTGGAATGCAGCCGAAATAAATCAGAAACCTCGATGGACATCAAATGGCAGGTGAAAAGCTGAAGGAAGTAGGAGACTTCTGTTACTTAGGAAGCAAAATAACCAGTGATGGACGAAGCAAAGAGAATATAAAAAGTAGGTTGGCTCAGGCAAGGAAAGCATTTCTACAAAAAAGGAGTCTGTTGACACCAAATATAGATTTAGGTATTAGGAAGTCATTTTTGAAAACCTTTGTCTGGAGCGGGGCGCTCTATGGAAGTGAAACTTGGACTATTGGTGCAGCAGAAAAGAGGAGAATTGAAGCATTTGAAATGTGGTGTTACAGGAGAATGATGAAGATCAGATGGGTAGATAGGGTTACAAACGAAGAGGTATTAAGACGAGTGGGAGAGGAGATATGTTTCTGGCGACTGCTAATGAAGAGAAGAGATAGGTTAGTAGGACACATACTAAGACACCCAGGAATAGCAAGCTTAGTTATGGAAGGAAGGGTTGAGGACAAGAACTGTAGGGGTAGACCAAGGTTAGAATATGTTAAACAGATTGCCTCGGATGTAGGGTGTGGTAGCTATGTAGAGATGAAACGATTAGCTCAGGACAGGGAGGCATGGAGTGCTGCATCATACCAGTCAAAAGACTGAAGACTCAAACAACAACAACAATAGGTCTCTCCACAATGCGCTTTCGTTAAAATGCTGGAATAAATATAATTATTATTATTATTATTATTATTATTATTATTGAAGCCTCCGTGGCTTAGGCGGCAGCACGCCGGCCTCTCACCGCTGGGTCCGTGGTTCAAATCCCGGTCACTCCATGTGAGATCTGTGCTGGACAAAACGGAGGCAGGCAGGTTTTTCTCCGGGTACTCCGGTTTTCCCTGTCAAAATTTCATTCCAGCAACACTCTCCACCATCATTTCACTTCATCTGTCATTCATTTAATCATTGCCCCAGAGGAGTGCGTCAGGCCTCGGCAGCCGGCACAGTCCATATCCTCGCCGCTAGATGGGGGCTTCATTCAATCCATTCCTGACCCGGTCGGAGACTGGAAGCAGGCTGTGGATTTTCATTTTTCACTAGCAGGTACCCGCGGCTTCGCTCGCGATCAAGACAATGGTTACGATGCATTATTGCTGATAATTGGTTTAGTCTATTACAGCAATCGCGGCTACAGGTGGGTCGATTCTACTGTAATTCTGAAAACTCTGATACATACAGTATAATGATATGAGCAGCAAAGTGGGAATTTTATAGAGTTGTGAAAGTCTGCAGGGTACGATGTTATATTATGTGAACACATTTGAAAATTTTGGTTTTGGTTTTGCCATCTTCTGCTGAGACATAACGATTTTGTTGTCCGGATAATCGCGAGCACGCCACATACAGTTGCGCGTGGGAAAAAATGGTTTTGTCTAAACGTACAGTACACCTGGAATGGCAAATCTATCGGAATATGGGGAATTAAAAGTATTTTTCCTTAAACTATTCTGGGTATAATTTTGCCACACTTATTGATGATTTGAACGTCAACATGTCGCTATTAATAGACCTATAGTAAAATATCTCTCACCTTGGCCGCTGATGTACATTATGCAGTCTCTTCCCGTGTTACATCCCAGGGATTGACATTCTCCAACAACCCTTTTGCCTCACATGCCTGTCTAAGTAATTAAAATTCCCGATTTTTGTTGTTTGAGTCTTCAGTTTTTTGACTTGGTAAGTTTCTCATTTTTACCGCTAGATGTCATATCAGATAGCAGGAGTTGCCAATAGGAACACGTGGAAACTTGATGTAGGCGGCTTCGGTAGCGTAGTTGGTAGCACGCTGAGCTTCTATGCCCAAGGTTGCCGGTTCAAACCCGGCTGAAGTCGTCGGTTTTCTCAAGAGCGTTAAATATCCCTCAGCATGCCTTCCTTCGGAGGGGAAGTAAAAAGTCGGCGGTCGCATGTTATAGATTTATGGCATGTGAAAGAACCTTCCACCAATTACATTTGTGTGAAGCTAAATTATAGGCTAGATTTGACTAACGCTCTTAGGTTCCAACGTTCGTCGCCAGGAGCCGACCGTGGTACCATCTAGTAACCAAGTTTAGAACTAGTTGTCGTTAACGGTGGCCTTTGGTAGAAAAGTAGGGACTTCTTGAAAATTGAATGTCTGCAATCCTCACTTGAATTAAAAACAATAACACACACTAAAGCCTCCGTGGCTTAGGCGGCAGCACGCTGGCCTCTCACCGCTGGGTCCGTGGTTCAAATCCCGGTCACTCCATGTGAGATCTGTGCTGGACAAAACGGAGGCCGACAGGTTTTTCTCCGGGTACTCCGGTTTTCCCTGTCATAATTTCATTCCAGCAACACTCTCCACTATCATTTCATTTCATCTGTCATTCATTTAATCATTGCCCCAGAGGAGTGCGTCCGGCCTCGGCAGCCGGCACAGTTGATATCCTCGCCGCTAGATGGGGGCTTCATTCATTCCATTCCTGACCCGGTCGGAGACTGGAAGCAAGCTGTGGATTTTCATTTTCAACACACACTAATACAGCCATCACAATTAACACTGGTTATCAGACAGATTCTACAAACACCCAAAGAACACGGGGCTACATGACCACGTTGTCGCAACCCCTAAACTAAGGAACCAACCAACCGAGCTCCATACTACACAACTGACCTGTGCATAACATTCCATTAGACTTTACGTTAGAGCACGCGTTATTATCTGCTGCTCGCGAGCGCCTCGGTGCTCTTTTTTAATTAAATTTGGTGTCTCTTCACACAAGCCAAAAAAGTGCCTCCCAGAGATCCATTCTTTAATTCAAATTCTGTTGCTCGATCGCCAGAATAATAATAATACTTGCGTAGGTGTAGAATTTGATGATAATTTATTGTTGTTTTAAGGTGCCTAACATCTAGGTTATCGGTCCCTAATGGTTTGGGTGATAGTGAAGATGATAATTAAATGTAAATTACAACTAAAACTAACTACGTACTTATATACTAGAAGAAGAAATGGAAAACAATAGGAGAATAAGGCAAATAAAGGACAGAAGGAAAAGAAATGTCCTCAATCCTCGAAGAATGAGGATTGAGGGACTTTGAAGGAAGAAGAGCCATGAAAGGCAGATAGGAAAGTGAAAAAAGAGAGGGCCCGCCCCAGAGACAATGGAAAGTGGGGGGGGGGGGGGCGGAACCGGACCAAGCTCAGGAATACCTGGGATCGCCAACTCCCAAACTCACCAGCCGTGAGCCCTTGAGGGTGTAGCACTATCCAGGGTGCACCAGAAGTGGTGGGGCTTCACACACCCTGCCTCCTTGAGGGCCTTGAGCAGAAGGCAGGAGATACTGTGAGCCCCTGGGGATGTAGCACAATCAAGGGTCAATTAAGGCGGGAAAGTGAAAGACTCCCTAGGCCTCGGATACTCTAATACCGTCGGGGTCGGAAAAGAACAAGAGTTGACCAAGGGAGGTCGATAGGAAAGATGACAGAAAGGAGACCGGCACAAGTGGAAGTAATGCCGAACTCAGCTGGGGCCCCGTGGTCGCTAACCCACGTCCCACTAGTCGTGAACCCCTGGGGGGGTTGAATATGCCTGATAACATGTGCTATTGTGATGGCTGTATTAGTGTGTGTACTTGCAATTCACGTAAGGATTGAGAAGGAGGCGGCCGTGGCATTTGCCTGGAGTAGAAGTGGGGAAACCACGGAAAACCACTTCCAGGTTGGCTGAGGTGAGTTTTGCCTCACGAGGCTGAATGTACCCCGTTCCAGCACTCAGACCAGAATTAAAATTTCTTGGCAGAGCCGGGATTTGAATCTGGACCTCTGGGGCGACAGCCAAGAAAACATTCCTTATTAAAATTCAGCAATTTTTCTAGGTTTGTGTCGTGTCTTATGTGGGGTTTCGCCTAAGACACCAAGCTGGCTCATCAGCGGGCTCTTGGTGTCCCCGCCCGGACCCCCACAGGAGTAGCGAACTGCGCGCTATCTCCCTTTTTATGAAGCGCACTTGCACCTCTTTATTGCGAGAACAAAGAGCTCAAACAGCCATAACCTCCCTATGAAGGGTTCTAAAAAGATGGTATATTGGCTTTCTCGGCCGGTGAATTAAAACTTAGCAATTTCTGTCGTGTTTGTTCCAGCTTGGTGAGCTAGGCGAAACCCCAAACAAAACACAGCACAAATCTAAACAAGAAGTTCCGTGACGAACTAAAGAGCCTACTTTTCTTAAAATTTAAGTTTCATGCCAATCTAGAAAAACAGCGAAAATTAAGTTGGTAATATCGAAATTTCTAATTAGTTCGAAATATACCTGTAGCCTAATACAGCACTACAGTTGGCAGCCCTGGTGACTGAATATATTGTTAGTTCCATCTCTTAAGATACAGAATACAATATTTGGTTGAAGTCCAATGGATAGCATGGACGTTACATGCAGTTAGACATTGGATCTATCAGCGCGCGTAAAATCATGTTGGCAACATTGCCATGCATGCGTTGGTCAGAAATAATCTGAAATATTATGATCTCTTGTTGTGCCAATTTTGGATGAAATCCATTTAAATGTATTTTAAAATTGGACCTATCAGCAGGCTTACAGTCATGTTGGCAGCACTGACGTATATTAGTTTCTCATAATTAATCTAGAATATTAGGTACTATACGTGTGCAAATTTAAAGCTGTTGGCTTACATACTTTCTGATATATTAGTATTTGGGTAAAAAATAGAGACAGCATTTATTAACAGTTGGCAGCCCTGGTTGCTCTTAAGAATAAACATAGTCATATCTGTTATGGTACACATAGCACATACGAAATTTGGTTGAAATCCAATTGGATAGTATAGAAGTTACATGTGTTTAAAAATTGGTCCTATCAGCAGGCTTAGAATCATTTTGGCAACACTGCCATGCATGGCCTCCTGGAAATCAAACTGAAATATTATTATCTATATGTGTGCCAATTATGAAATAGCTCCCATGCATACTTTCCAAGATATCCTACATGAAGCTCAAATTACAATTGCGGTTTTTCAGCAGTTGGTAGCACTGACATGATTTTCAAATGTGGGCTTGAGATATTCAGGTATAGATCTTTACTCCTACCAAATTTGGATTCGATTGATGCAGCCGTTTAGGAGTTGATAGAGGGTGGGGGGAGGTTGGACGTACACTCAGCCAGACAGACAGACAGACAAATTTGCCCGGATCGATCTCATAAGTCTACTTTTCCTCAATTTTGCGAAATCTGAAAAGTAGGCTAAAAATTACTGAGTTTTAATACACTGGCCATGAAAGCCAATATACCATACATTCCTTATTAATTCAAACCTAGAGAATATTCTACAGGTGAAGACGTTTTCATCGGGTAATAATAACTTACCATCTGGGGTTGAGAAAAGGAATCGCTCTCGTACTCATTGTACAATACTCGATCCGATGACTGATATTGTTCTGAGCAGATGTGAAGCTCACTGTTGCGTCGTGCGAAGTAGGAAGCTTTCATTCCCATTGTGCTGTTACGCGGACAGGATGTTGGGTTTCATATAATGCTGACCATCACAATACTCGAGCATATCAACCTAGGGGTTGCCAAATCCCTTTCCCTGCAATTTGGCTAAGTATGACGTCTACTTCACGTACGTCGTGTTTTTTAGCCTTTATGAAAAACAAGTACACACATCAAAAAAAGTTTTGCATCACCTCGGTTCCAAGAGTTCCGGAACCTTTAAGTACAAAGGGAATAGAGATCAACACAAACAACATTTCAGCTCGTTTTATTGCTCATGAGACCCACACATTGCATGTTGTACCATCATACAGCTAGACTTTCAGCATTTGTGGTCCAGATTGCAGTACACACCACTACCTCTAATACCCAGTAGCACGTCCTCTTGCATTGATGCATGCCTGTATTCGTCGTGGCATACTATCCACAAGTTCATCAAGACACTGTTGGTCCAAATTGTCCCACTCCTCAACGACAATTCGGCGTAAATCTCTCAGAGTGGTTGGTGGGTCAAGACGTCCATAAACAGCCCTTTTCAACATATCCCAGGCATGTTCGATAGGGTTCATGTCTGGCGAACATGCTGGTCACTGTAGTCGAGCGATGTCGTTATCTTGAAGGAACGCATTCACAAGATGTGCACGATGAGGTCGAGAATTGTCGTCCATGAAGACAAATGCCTCTCCAATATTCTGCCGATATGGGTGCACTATGGGTCGGAGGATGTCATTCAGGTATCGTAAAGCCGTTTCGGAGCCTTCCATGACCACCAGTGGCGTACGTCGGCCCCACATAATGCCACCCCAAAACATCAGGGAACCACCACCTTGCTGCACTCGCTGGACAGTGTGTCTAAGACGTTCAGCCTGACCAGGGTGCCTCCAAACACGTCTCCGACGATTGTCTGGTTGAAGGCATATGCGACACTCATCGGTGAAGAGAACGTGATGCCAATTCTGTGGGGTCCATTCAGCATGTTGTTGGGCCCATCTGTACCGCGCTGCATGGTGTCGGGGTTGCAAAGCTGGACCTCGCCATGGACGTCGGGAGTGAAGTTGCGCATCATGCAGCCTATTGCGCACAGTTTGAGTTGAAACACGACGTCCTGTGGCTGAACGAAACGCATTATTCAACATGGTGGCATTGCTGTCAGGGTTCCTCCGAGCGGCAATCCGTAAGTAGCGGTCATCCACTACAGTAGTAGCCCTTGGGCGGCCTGAGCGAGGCCTGTCATCGACAGTTCCTGTATCTCTGTACCTCCTCCATGTCCGAACAACATCGCTTTGGTTCACTCTGAGACGCCTGGAAACTTCCCTTGTTGAGAGCCCTTCTTGACACAAAGTAATAATGCGGACGCGATCGAACTGCGGTATTGACCTTCTAGGCATGGTAGAACTACAGACAACATGAGCAGCGTACCTTCGTCCTGGTGGAATGACTGGAACTGATCGGCTGTCGTACCCCCTCCGTCTAATAGGCCCTGCTCATGCATGGTTGTTTACATCTTTGAGCAGTTTTAGTGACATCTATGAACAGTCAAAGGGACTGTATCTTGGATACAATATACACAGTCAACGTCTATATGCCGGAGATCTGGGAACCGAGGTGATGCAAAACTTTTTTTGATGTGTGTAGTTCCGTGAAGAACTATACAGCCTATTTTCATATATCCTACTTATGTTAATTGCCACTATTTAACATACACAATTTCAGTTTGATTGCTGTAATAGATTCGTAGATATTGAGAACCGATTAATATTTCGGATGGTCGCCATGTTGGATGTTATATATATAGGTCCTAGAGTTATGCACTGTTACATGCAGATTATTGTGAACGTGTAGTATTCAAACTTCAATCGCATAATTAGGACACAAGAAAAAAAAAGGAGATTACATTTTTTTTCACAGCTGCCATCTTGAGGTTATGGAAACAATTGAAATAAATTAGATGCCAGTGGATTAACATTCGGATAAAGATTTACTGTACCAAGTTTCACTGCACGCGGATGGTTAAATTGCGAGAAACGTCCATGTGAATATTTATAATTTGCGTCACCGCCATGTTGGATTTGTGTTCACCAGGTTATTTAAAGTCCTATAGGTGAACTTAAGTTCATAGCCCCTATGAACATTAAAAAATGCAGTTTGATTGCTAAAATAGATTCGTAGATAGTATCGTCTAAATATTTCGGATGGTCGCCATGTTGGATTGTTAAATGTATAGGCCATAGAGTCATGTACCATTAAAGGAAAATTATTGCGTAGGTTCATTATTCAAACTTTCACTTCGATCGCATGACTACATCACAAGAAATAAAAACTTAATTTTAAAATTCGCACTGCCGCCATCTTGAGGTTATGTAAACAATTGAACTAAATTAGATACCAGTGGATTACAATGTGTATAAATATTTCCTGTACCAGGTTTCAGTGCGCTTGGAACATTAAATCGCGAGAAAGGTCTATTTAAAATGTTCAAATTCGCTTGGCCGCCATGTTCGTTTTGTAGATAACCGGTTTTTTAAAATCTTATAGATGGACTTACAGTAGTGCCCTTTATCTCAGTACAAAATTTTAGGGAGATACCGCTAATAGTTTCAGAGATATAGAATGCCGGTGAAATATTTCGCACATCCACCATCTTGTTATTACGTAAACAATTGAACGAAGTTAGATGTCGGTGCATTACAATGTATATAAACATATACTGTATCAAGTTTCATTGCGTTTGGTTGGTCAAATCGCGAGAAACGTCTATTTAAAAGTCGCAAATTCGCTTGGCCGCCATGTTCGTTTTGTAGTTACCAGGTTTTCAAAAGTCACATAAGTGAACTTATAGTAGTTCCCTCTATCACCATAGAAAATGTCAGGGTAATATCGGTAATAGTTTCGGAGGTATTTAATGCTGGTGAAATATTTCGCACAGCCGCCATGTTGGATTGGTGAGTCGTAACAAAATTTGAAGGGCACGGTCGAGGTCGCCGGGAATAGTGCTATGAACTTTCCGAGTTTCATTGAAATCGCTCCTGCCGTTTAGATTTTATTAGGGGGGGACACACACACGAATCACACACACACACACACACACACACACGCACACACACACGGACAAAAGGTGATCTCATAAGCCTATTTTTTCAAAATTGAAAATAGGCTAAAAATAGGCTTATGAGATCACCTTTGGTCCGTGTGTCTGGCTGTGTGTGCGTGTGTGTGTGTTGGTGTGAGTCGCCCCCTAATAACTTCTAAACGGCTGGAACGATTTCAATGAAACTCGGTAAGTTCATAGCACTATTCCGGATGACCCCGTCCGTGCCCTTCAAATTTTGTTACGTCTCACCAATCCAACATGGCGGCCGTGCGAACTATGTCACCAGCATTCAACATCTCCGAAACTATTACCGATATCACGCTGGAATATTTTACGGTCATAAAGGGAACTACTAGAAGTTCAAATATGTGACTTTTAGAAACCTGGTAACTACAAAACCAACATGGCGGCCAAGCGAAGTTGCGACTTTAAATACACGTTTCTCGCGATTTAATGATCCAAACGCAATGAAACTTGGTACAGTATGTTTATACGCATTGTAATGCACAGGCATCTAACTTCGTTCAATTGTTTACATAACCTCAAGATGGCGGCTGCGCGAAATATTTCACTGGCATTCTATATCTCTGAAACTATTAGCGGTATCACCCTGAAATTTTGTACGGAGATAAAGGGCACTAATGGAAATTCATCTATAAGTTTTTCTAAAACCGATTAACTACAAAACGAATATGGCGGCCAAGTGAAGTTGAAAATTTTAAATAGACCTTTCTCGCGATTTAATGATCCAAACGCAATGAAACTTGGTAGACGAAATATTTATACACATTGTAATGCACTGGTATCTAATTTAGTTCAATTGTTTACATAACCTCAAGATGGCGGCTGTGCGAATTTTAAAATTAAGTTTTTATTTCTTGTGTCGTAATCATGCGATCGAAGTGAAAGTTTGAATAATGAACCTACGCAATAATTTTCCTTTAATGGCACATGACTCTATCGCCTATACATATAACAATCCAACATGGCGACCATCCGAAATATTTAGACGGTTCTCAATATCTACGAATCTATTACAGCAATCAAACTGAAATTTTGTATGTTGATAGAGGCAATTAACATAACGTAAGTATTATAGGCCTATATGAAAATAGGCTTTAGTACTTCACGAAACTACTTGTTTGAAATTAGGCTATTATTTCATTTTTAGAGCTTGGACTTTGTGGTCACCAGCGCAGTGTACTTGGGTGTGTTCCCATACAATTTGTATCTGTAATAGTGTGTATTTAAAATTTAAACTAGGATTGTGAAGCAGTGGCCAAGGCCTTAAGTTTGGAACCATCCCAGTATTTTCCTGGAGTAGAAGTGGCAAACTCACTTCTAAGATGGCTGAGGTGGAAATTGAATCCATTTATTCTCAGTTTTGCGAGGGGCGTGCTTGTTTCTCATCAAGGTTTGAGTCCCGGTTAGTGCATGTGAGATTTTTGAATCTGTCACGGTCTGTGTACTCGTTAAAAGAAGGTGTCGGGGCTGATGATACATCCGTATTCGTGTTTGTTTATTTCTTCATCCATTCGTTTGCTGCTGTAATCTGTTAGCTTCTCCAGGTGTATTGTTTAGCATTCTTGATGTCCGGCTTCGATTCATGCAGAACACTGACAAAGGCAAAGCTGAGAGAAACGAAGGATGCTTCTATCTTTACATGATCGTTAATCCAGTAAGGGGACATATTTAGCTTAAAGCAATTACTAGGAAACTCCGAATTATCTACCGTCCAGTTCAACCTTGATGGGTCCGGTAGCTCCCTCACTCCAATACTTGCTACGCATCTCTAAAATGCATACAGCATATTTTCCCTTCTTTAGGTCATATTCAGCTAGTATTTAAGGCATATATGCTCGCATATTTTGTGCTTTCTGAGGTCTTAAACTTCCGAACGGCACTTATTACACATTATGATCTAATTTCCTGATTAAAAGTAGAACAACAAAGATACCTAATCTATCGACTTCTCAATGAAAGTACACCTCACTATCTCTCTTGTAAGTTTCGTTTCCTTTCTTCCTTTCATGATCGTCACACACGATCTGGACCTATAATTGCAATTCCTCGACATCATTCATCTGCTTTCAGTAACTCTTACCTCGTGTCGGGAACTAGAATTTGGAATAATTGTCCTCGTGACGTTAGAAATTGTACATCCCTAACAACTTTCAAACGTGCATGTAAATATTTCCTCTTGAATTCGTAGGGTAACTAGAACAATTTATGTATGAATGTGTGAGTGAATGACCATAGTATAATTTTGTTAAAAATGTATGTCATTTAAATTGTATATCTTAGTTAATATCACGCAGTCGCCAATTTAATGTAATTCTAGTATTTCAGTTTTCCTAGTATTTAAGTTTGGTAGCGTAAGTATATCATATTAGAGTATTCATGTAAGTTGCACTGTGTGTGGTTAAGTGTAAGAGAGGGCCTAGAGCCCTAACTTCGCCACAATATAGGCACCAATAATAATATTAATTACAGAAACACAGTTGAAAATATGTTCATGAACAGCTGAGAAGGGACATCGGACGACGATATGGCCAGTTCTGCTGACGTCTTAAGTCTTAGCTAGCCAATTAGCACTCTATAGCTATTGATTGGACCATTTAGCGAGCCGGATGTGGTAAGCGGCAATTAGATCGTTAACGAGTTAAAGGAGACCCGTCCGTTCTTAAACGAGGCTTAAAAATGAGTGCCAGAAGAAGTTAAACTGATGTTCATTGTAGAGCCATGTGCGTATGACCAAAACGTTACCGCATCCGCCCCGCATCCGCACAACTGTTATCCGCATCCACCCCGCATCCACACGACTGTTATCCGCATTCGCCCCGCATCCACACGACTGTTATCCGCATCCGCCCCGCATCCACACGACTGTTATCCGCATTCGCCCCGCATCCACACGACTGTTATCCGCATCCGCCCCGCATCCACACGACTGTTATCCGCATTCGCCCCGCATCCACACGACTGTTATCCGCATTCGCCCCGCATCCACACGACTGTTATCCGCATAAAGTTCTAAAGCAGGAGGAGAAATTCGTTCCCCTAGTCTATGTGTGAATCGCAAGACAATGTTGACTGAGTTTTGTCCCTCTGAGAAACGGCAAGTGAAACAGCGGGTGGCTAATTATAGCACTTTGATTTTTCGTCAGGAGCGTATACGAATAAATCAGAGGCCTTCCCGACGCGTAAGTAGGCCAAATGCAGCTGTCCATGTGAGAAGCTTGGTTTTTTCCAATGTAATCCACGCACTTGTAGGGATTGCCCCTGTGCTTTGTTGAGGATCATCGCAAATGCGAGTTAAACCGAAATGACTCGCGCGCCACCTATTGCGAAATAGATTTCCTAATTCAGAAACTTTCGTAGATGTGCACACGATAACACCAAAGATTATTATTTTGTTGATATGATTCACGCGCCAACACTATTATATTAGTATTATTATTATTATTATTATTATTATTATTATTATTATTATTTATTCAAATGACTCGCGCACCACCTATTGTAAAATGGAGTCACTAATTCAGAAACCTTTGCGGGAGTGTGCACAATAACTCACCAAAGTTTCATCGCAATTGGATGAAAGGTATATTAGCGCTTACCGGGACTTTCTTGAAACGATTCGCGGGCTATCCCTCATTTGTTCAAGACACAGAAGAAGATGGGTGACGGGCCCCGAGAACTCTTGGTTTTATTCACATAATTTTCGGTAATCCTGCGGCACCTATTGACCATATATTGAACTATTTAGAACAACCACATTGAGTAGAATATTTTGTAGATGTATATCTGCCATCCCCCCCTCTCTCTCTCCAGGCAAATGCCGGGAGTTTTCCTAACTTCAGGTCACCCCGGTCGGAATCCTCAGCTGAATTACAACTACACACGCTACTACAGACACCACATAACACAGGTTATTATATTTATTTATTATTATTTAGGTATTTATTTATTTATTTATTTATCGTATGGCTTTTAGTGCCGGGAGTGTCCGAGGACATGTTTGACTCGTCAGAGGCTGTAGCTGCCTCGAGCGGAAAACCATGGGGTGAGCTACGAGTTCCGTTCAATTTCAAGTAGTTCCAACATTCGCTGTCAGATGTCAATGATACCTAGTGGTGAACGTTGGAACTTTTGATAGAGCGTTTCAACGAAATCTAACCTAGAAATTTAGCTTCACACAAGTTTAGTTAGTGGAAGGATCTTGTGCATGCCCTAAATCTATGACATGGTACCGCCGGCTTTACTTCCCCTCAGAAGGAAGCCATACTGAAGGATGTTAACGCCCTTAAGAAATCCGACGACTTCAGCCGGGTTTGAACCCACAATCTTGGGCGCAGCAGTTCAGCATGCTACCAACTACATGCTATACATACACACCCAAGTACTCGAGGTTAAATGCCCGTGATGTCAAGCCCCTCAAATGAGACAAGAAAATCATCCGATCCGGACGGTCCGAGGTATAGTAGCCTATGACTTTCACTTTCCCGCCTTAATCGGCCCTTGTCTATTATTCCCTGATCGCTCATTCTCCGAGGGGTCAGACCTCTGGTTTTGATAAAAAGGCAGATACGAAGTATAATTTGGTGTCATAAAATGTGTGCAGTCCCCGCCTGACGTTGAGAATCAGGACACAGCACTAATAACCACCCATCAGGCCTACATGCTTACTTGGAGCAGTTGGGAAATGCTTCAAATTACGGTCATAAGCCTGCTATGACGGCATTAATGACAACGCTCGACTTGTCGCATCCGCTTAGAACTGTCATTCATTTTCCTTTATCGCGCAAATAGGCTTATAAGATCACCTTTAGTCCGTGTGTGTGTATATGTGTGTCCCCCCGTAATAAAATCTTAACGCCTGGAACGATTTCCCTCAAACTCATTGTACTATTCTGGCCGACTCCGACCGTGCCCTTCAAATTTTATTACGTCTCACCAATCTAACATGGCGGCTGTGCGACGTTTTTCACCGGCATTCTATATCTCCGAAACTATTACTGATATCACCATGAAATTTCGTATGGTGATAAAGGGCACTACCAGAAGGACAGCTATGTGACTTTCAAAATACTTTTAAGTACAAAACGAACATGGCGGCTAAGAGAAGATGAAACATTTACATAGACTTTTCTGGCAGTTTAAAAATCCGAACGCAGTGAAACTTGGTGCAGCAAATGTCTATACACATTGCAAAGCACTGACATCTAACTTAGTTCAATTGTTTATATAACCTCAAGATGGCGGCTGTGCGAAAATTTAAAATTAAACCTTTATTTCTTGTGTCATCATGCGATCAAAGTCTACGTTTGAATAATGAGCCTACGCAATAATTCTCATCTAATAGTACATAACTCTATGGCCTACATTAAAATCCAACATGGCGACCATCCGAAATATTTAGACGGTTCTCAATATCTATTAATCTATGACGGCAGTAGGGGGGTGAGGCGGTTTCCAAATAGTGTCATGGCCGCCGCGTGAGTCCAAGCCAATATCTCTCGAACGCATGATCCGATTTTGACAAATGAGGTGTCGTTGGACTCGGGCTAACGCCCTCTTTCCAATGGATCACTCATTTCAACCCCTAAATAAAACTTACCCCTACTAGGGGGTGAAATTGTAATTTTTAGTGAAAGTCTCTTTTCAAATACGACATGTATAAGGTGCGCTGCTAAAATGAACTTAAATGTTGTTGCTTATATCGCGCATGCGTTTTACGAGATGCCGCTATGGATGAACATTTTTGTTTTTTGTTTTTTACGCATGCGCACTGGGGATTTTTGTAAGAGGGCGAGCTCTTTGAAAAAAATGATTGATAAGAAGAGGTTTTGGTAGTGAGGAGAGAGCCAGATAGTCGCCTACTTTCCTACGAAGTTTGCCGATATGTCTCAAACGCAAGGTCGGATTTGGACGTGTGACGTGTCAAATCGCTTGTCTCGAAGCCCTATACATGTTATTAATAGGTTAGAGTTTTGAGAATGAGGGAAACAGGCTTTTTTGGGGTAAAACCATGATTTTAGACTTTTTCTGATATTTCACGAATGCATGGTCGGATTTGGTCCTATGACGTGTCAAATAGCTTGTCTCGAAACCCTGTGTATTTTGGTAATAGGTTAAAGTTTTTGAGAATGAGGGAAACAGAATTTTTTGTTGTAAAACCGTGATTTTAGACTTTCTGTTATATCTCACAAACCAATAACGCCAGAGACGTATACGAGGGGTCGTAGGACTCGGGGTGACGCCCCTTTCCTCTCCCCTTTCGAATATAGTATTTATGTTTAAAAAATGCGAAAGGGTCTAACGACACTTTTGTTGAAAACATTTTAGTTTTTAAAACTTTTTCTTTTAATCTGTCTAAAATGTTCATAAAGAGTGGTTGCAGATAGAGACGATACCACTGGACACGTGTTTCAACGAAGCTATTACTGGCCACGGTGGTGATATACCAATACAGTATTCGCTATTTCGATGAGACGGCGGGTCGAGGGTTCGTTTTCCGATTTTTCCTATGATGGAATACCTAATACCTAAACCCCCTGAAGGGGGTCTTTAACATGTAAACGATTATGAGTGACATGACAAATGACAATTCCTTGATCCGATGAAGTTGGCTTTAGATAGAACAAACAGAACTTGGTTATATGTTGCTTGAAGTGAGTATAGAAAACAAACTTGCTGGGGCAGACTGACAGGATGTGGATGTTATTTGAGCTTATTGGAATGCATTGACTTGACTTGACAACAGGGCAATGAAAAAAGCACAGAGATGCTGAGGACACTTGAAGGTCAAACGATATGGCAACTATGGTGGGAGGGGGAAGCTAGGATGATGTCGCCGATCATGTTCAATGTTCAATGGATGAATTTATCTTTTGCGAAGCATTGTTTGGAGAGGGTCATGGGACGACTTGTTTTAAGGGTATTTATTTTTTCGATGTTTCCTATGGTGGACTCATTGATTGAAATCATACAAAACTGCTAGGGCATGGCCTTGAGATTTTATAAATCGATAATGGGATTTTGACATACAAGATCCACTCAGAACTTGACATGATGTCATTCTTTTATGGCTTATGAATTTCCCCAAAAAAGACCCATAACAACAAGATCATGGACTTTTGCTTTTCATAATATATTGCAAACCCATAATGTAAGATGTTTACTGTGGATGACGAAATCTAGCTAGGTAAAGAAAGAATTATTGTAGGATATATGTATGGTGACTGACACGTCTTTGACCATTGGAACTTGTTTTCAGATCTGACTGTAGTACATAGGGAGTATAGGTTGTAGGCATGGATTGACAAACGATGCACACAAAATTCAATTTATCGATTCGAGAATTAAGAGTAGACTATCATTAATTAATTGGTTAAAGAGTGTAGCTAAAAATAAAAAAATGGTGACTACATTAAACTAAACTGAACCAAGTCGAATCAAACCCAACTGAACCAAACCAAGCCTAAAGCAAACCAAACCTAATCAAGAACAAGCCAAGGGCTTAAGTGTAAAACTTGTGGGGGAATGCAGTCATTGGCAATGTCCAAAGGAAGGGATAACGCTCTACCTTTAGAGGGTGAGGTAAAGCTAGCGCATGGTGCTAATGCATATTCCCAAGTACATGAACCACACACACACACAACTATCCTATGCTGTTTTTATGAGTTGACTGTTAAAACTTACTCAGTGGTTACTGAGCAAGATGGTCGCTACACACAACAAGCTTTAAATACTTGAGGCTAATAATCTATACACACACACGCACTCGCTTGTTCTAAACTAAACTGTCTCGCTGGCAGTGCTCACACAGTAGGCAAATGACAGAAATGCTTGGCTAACCGAAATACAATCATTTTCGGTTGTCTAATGATACCAGCTAGCCATTACATGCTATAGTGGTGAGCACATGTGCCTCTTGCACTGGAGATCGTAACTCGATTTCTAGCTCTAAGGCCTAGAACGAATCAAACTAAGAAAGAATGGTATGGTGACGCAGTAGTTAAACTGTTAGCCTTTCAATAAGGTAGACTAGGGTTTGATTTTGGGTTAATATACATGTCATAAACAAACAAACAAAAAAAGCGGAGATAATGTTTAAAACTGATTACACTTGTCTCTTTTCAAATTATTACTTAGATTACAAATACAAAGGTGGACTGGGTTTGATATACAGTTAATGCTGCCTATCGCATACTAGCCTGTAAGAAAGCCAAACAAGCAAAAGGCGTAGGTAGAGCAGTGGTAAAATCACTATGTGTAGAGAACTACCTAACGGTTTTATGAACTGGCAATGCTATGTCGCATAAACAGTGCAGGATACAATCCGGCAACCATAATTTTTATCTTGTGGAACAGAGAAAATGCAATTTTACCTTGATGGATAGCAAATGAGTGCAGATGAATGACCTATGCATTAGCCTACCATAGGGTTATAACCACGAGGTGGAGGTGTGACTTTTATATTTTATTGTTTAGAGACATGGCTTTTTTTTGTAACCAGTAGATTTAGTATTTTGTAAATATTCATTTTTGTAATTGTAAATAGTGGAAACATTTTTTTTGTAATAGTAAATGTTAAATGTATAACTAAAAGTTATTTGGGATAAGTGTGCATGTCAAGGATAAATAGCGTGGTTGTATTTGTTTTCAAAGACAGGTATGGTTGTGTGAATGTATGACTATAGATAGAATGATAGAGAGAGAGAGAGAAAGCTTGTGTGTGTGTGTGTGTGTGTAGCATTGATTTTTCAACCAAAGCAAACACGGCAAGGTAGGATGGTGGGGTAATTAATGTATATAGCAAATGGTAAATAGTATACTATATTTTTTTAACACTTGTGTTTTTTTAATGCAGTAGTAGATAGGTGTTATTTTGTAAAACAGTCTTACCTACAGTAGTAGTAGTAGTAGTAGTAGTAGGCCTATATGTTTTTGGAAACAAACAGAAAGAGAATGCACTATTGCCATGGCCAAGCACTTCCATTAAAGTGATTTCAAGAAAATTTAAATCAGCAAATGTGTGTTTTACAAAACTAAACATTCAGCATGGACTAAATCATAAACGTGTCTTCTGTGATATGGAAAAAATAGGAAATCCATGTTTCCATATCAACACAATTTAAAAACTTAAAACTGACATTTAAAAAATGTAAATGGGAAATTGGCAAATGTGTAAACAACAAAATGGAAAATTCTTGTTTCCATATCATGAAATCCAAAAACTTTAAACTGACATTTTCAAATCCTGTACATGGAAAATTGACAAATGGCAATGTGTGAAATGTGAAAATGAAAAAATATGAACAAATGGCTATCATTATTTAAAAAAAATAAAAAACCGTCGTGTTCTATCGTTAAAGTGTGAATCAAACCACATCTACTTATTTGGATCACCCGAGACTGAGTAGACCTGTTTTAGTCCTAATATACTTTTAAAATTTTATGTTAAAGCTCAATTTGAACTCAAGAGCTTTAGAGTGCCAGCTAACTATTATAACCATTACGTCACAAAGACAACTTTACACTACTCTTAATAAACAATAATAAGAAAAAGAATAATAAATGTTGATTTTTTTTTTTTAAGGATGAACATGGTGACACTGTTTCTGTTGCACAGTCTGCTAGCTACTAGCCAGCAGCTGGGGTCTTAGAAAACGATACAGTTGACATTTTGTAATGAGATGTGACATGTTTCAAAGTACAGTATTATGGGTTGCTGTTGAGTAAAAACTAATCCTGTACAAGGAAGCAAGGGTTCGAACCCCTTACCTAACATTACTATTGCCTGAACATGGCTTGACGACACTGTATTATTATGATACTCGGTACACAAACCATAGATAGAGTGTATTGTTTAAGATCACTTTCTTTCTGAACATAGGTGGAGACTGTTGATGGTTAACAATGGCATTAATATAGTAGGACGTGGGTATAGCAATTAAGAAAAAACAGACAATACCCATACAATATTTTTATTTATTTAATATAAGTACTTGTACAATGGTTACATTCAAAATACATTTCTTTTTTCTCTATTACTATTTAGTCCTTTTTGATTCTCTTGCATATGAAGGGTAGATAACCTTGTAGTTCAGCCCCTTAAAACAACAACAACACAACCTTTTGCATAGTCTGTGATGTTGACGACTCTTGAGATGTGGAAGATGGATTAAACATAACTTTTACAGCAGGGGTTAAATGTTGCTCAATAAACACTGCACTATTTTGAGTAGCAACATTTTTTTCTTGTACTAGCTTTTTAGCATTGTCATGATTATTTGTTGACACCAACAGTGTTTCATCTGGTACACCACATTGATGATCACTCACACTTAAAACCTTACCATTTCTACTTTTTAGATTGCCTCGACATTTTTTTGACCTCTCTTTTGAGCATTGCCAAAATATTATTCCTTTTACATTTTGACGATTATAGTTATAAGAGTAGCCTTTATAGAGTACACGTTGTTTACCTTTGTTAGTTGTAGTAAGTTCCATAGTAGCAACTAACCTGTTAGTATGATTTGCTCACTACAAAGGTTATAACTGTTCTGATAATAAAATCATTTAGCGTTGGCTTTTATATTTAATATGTACAGTTTGAAGTGATAGCAAAAGTGAGAGCAAAATGGTAGCAGAGTGGTAGAAAATATAACATGTATTGTTAAGAAATAGTTTAAGCTGTTATGTGGATCCATTACATAATAATTTTAGCACGACGAAGCTCATTTTCTATATCCAATAGTTCTTCCTCATATTCAGTATAACCAGCCTGTTTATAGACATGCAGTTGCTGAAGCCGCCGGATTAGCTTACTTGGATTGTTCCAGTAGACAAATTTAACAAATGATTTTTTAGTTGTAAACAAAGCATTACCATTATCATTATTATCTTCATCATCAACATCATCATCATCATAACCATTATCATTATCATCATCATCATTATCATCATCATCATGATCATTATAATCCTCATCACTATTACTATATAGTCCTTTTTGATCCTTTTGCAATACCACATTTTGCACAGTCTGTGTTGCCCTTGATAATGTTGGGAGTTTTTCAGACATTGACAACTGTCCTAACACGACTTTCTGAGGAGATGATACATGCCTCTTAACAAACAATGCACTATCTTGAGCTGCAATATCTTTTTCTGGGACAAGTGTTTTAGCATTTTGAAGAGTTTTTTTAAACAGCAACGATGTTTTATCTGGTACACTACATTGATGATCACTCATACTTAAGACATCACTATTTTTACTTTTCAGCTCACCTCGACACTGTTTTGAACGATGTTTTGAACAACGCCAAATAACAGTTCCATTTTTATTGGTTCGTTTTACAATATATTTATATCCTTTATAGAATGCGTATGGCATACCATTGCTATTTGTTGATACTTCCATGTCAATTGTCAAGCATGAACTAATCTCTAGCAAAGTTCACTCGATAATATAAATAATTTCTAAACCCCAGTAGTGAATAGTCAGTTGTTTTTGATCTATGCAAGCGTAAACATGTCACATACACTGGTGATGGATACTCAAGGCTTTAAGGTCAATGAAAACAAGTACAGTATATATTTAAATAGGTGGCTATCATTGATTGCACAACACGCGGGTCACCATATCTTTTTTTCTTTCGGACTAGTGTTTTAACATTTGAAGAGTGTTTTAAACAGCAACGATGTCTTATCAGTCACACTACATTGATGATCACTCACACTTAAGACCTCGCTATTTTTACTTTTTAACTCACTTTGACACTGTTTTGAACGATGTTTTGAACAACGCTAAATAACAGTTCCATTTTTATTGGTTCGTTTTACAATATACGTATAACCTTTATAGTATGCATATGGCTTACCATAACTATTCGTTGATACTTTCATATCAATTTTCAAGCATGAAATAATCTCCAATAAATTTCGCTCGATAATAGAAATAATAGTTTAAAGTGGGTGCGAAGGTGGGTGCAAAAGTGGGTGCAAAAGTGAGTGTAAAAGTGGGTGTAAAAGTGGGTGCAAAAGTGGGTGCAAAAGTGAGTGCAAAAGTGGGTGCGAAAGTGGGTGCAGTTTATAGTAGGCACCATTTTTACTAGAATGTGATTTGAGTAAATGTAATTTCTAAACCCAAGTAGTGAATAGTCAGTTGGTTTTGATTTATGCAAGCGTAAACATGTCTCATACACTGATGATGGATACTCAAGGCTTCTTGGTCAACAAAAACAAGTATATAGTTAAAGAGGTAGCTATTATTGATTTCACAACACTGAATCTATTTTTGAAATTTTGACAAAGGGTCTAAGTGCACTTTTGTTAATATCTCGCGAACCAATAAGACTACGGCATTGTATGAGGTATTGTTGGACTTTTTGCCGAAGACTGCTGGTAAACACTTATGTTCCCACGACCTTTTTAAAGATGGCGGCTGACCCACGAGGGGTGATTAAAACGTATTCCAAGCGACGCTTGTCGATAAGCAAACCAATAATCAAAGGGGGGTGTGACAGAGCTTGAGGCGATAACCCCTTTTGATTGATCCCTGTTGATTTGCCCCTTTGGACTGGTCCCCGTTGACAAGTCCCTCTGAACGGGTCCTTTTTGAAGGGAGTCATTTATGACGGGCCCCTGCTGACGGGTCACTGTGGACGGATCCCTGTGGACAGGTCCCTGTTGACAGGTCCAAAGGGATTAGTCAAAAGGACCTGTCAACAGGGACCTGTCCACAGGGATCCGTCCACAGTGACCAGTCAGCAGGGGCCCGTCATAAATGACTCCCTTCAAAAAGGACCCGTTCAGAGGGACTTGTCAACGGGGACCAGTCCAAAGGGGCAAATCAACAGGGATCAATCAAAAGGGGTTATCGCCTCAAGCTCTGTCACACCCCCCTTTGATTATTGGTTTGCTTATCGACAAGCGTCGCTTGGAATACGTTTTAATCACCCCTCGTGGGTCAGCCGCCATCTTTAAAAAGGTCGTGGGAACATAAGTGTTTACCAGCAGTCTTCGGCAAAAAGTCCAACAATACCTCATACAATGCCGTAGTCTTATTGGTTCGCGAGATATTAACAAAAGTGCACTTAGACCCTTTGTCAAAATTTCAAAAATAGATTCAGTGTTGTGAAATCAATAATAGCTACCTCTTTAACTATATACTTGTTTTTGTTGACCAAGAAGCCTTGAGTATCCATCATCAGTGTATGAGACATGTTTACGCTTGCATAAATCAAAACCAACTGACTATTCACTACTTGGGTTTAGAAATTACATTTACTCAAATCACATTCTAGTAAAAATGGTGCCTACTATAAACTGCACCCACTTTCGCACCCACTTTTGCACTCACTTTTGCACCCACTTTTGCACCCACTTTTACACCCACTTTTACACTCACTTTTGCACCCACTTTTGCACCCACCTTCGCACCCACTTTAAACTATTATTTCTATTATCGAGCGAAATTTATTGGAGATTATTTCATGCTTGAAAATTGATATGAAAGTATCAACGAATAGTTATGGTAAGCCATATGCATACTATAAAGGTTATACGTATATTGTAAAACGAACCAATAAAAATGGAACTGTTATTTAGCGTTGTTCAAAACATCGTTCAAAACAGTGTCAAAGTGAGTTAAAAAGTAAAAATAGCGAGGTCTTAAGTGTGAGTGATCATCAATGTAGTGTGACTGATAAGACATCGTTGCTGTTTAAAACACTCTTCAAATGTTAAAACACTAGTCCGAAAGAAAAAAAGATATGGTGACCCGCGTGTTGTGCAATCAATGATAGCCACCTATTTAAATATATACTGTACTTGTTTTCATTGACCTTAAAGCCTTGAGTATCCATCACCAGTGTATGTGACATGTTTACGCTTGCATAGATCAAAAACAACTGACTATTCACTACTGGGGTTTAGAAATTATTTATATTATCGAGTGAACTTTGCTAGAGATTAGTTCATGCTTGACAATTGACATGGAAGTATCAACAAATAGCAATGGTATGCCATACGCATTCTATAAAGGATATAAATATATTGTAAAACGAACCAATAAAAATGGAACTGTTATTTGGCGTTGTTCAAAACATCGTTCAAAACAGTGTCGAGGTGAGCTGAAAAGTAAAAATAGTGATGTCTTAAGTATGAGTGATCATCAATGTAGTGTACCAGATAAAACATCGTTGCTGTTTAAAAAAACTCTTCAAAATGCTAAAACACTTGTCCCAGAAAAAGATATTGCAGCTCAAGATAGTGCATTGTTTGTTAAGAGGCATGTATCATCTCCTCAGAAAGTCGTGTTAGGACAGTTGTCAATGTCTGAAAAACTCCCAACATTATCAAGGGCAACACAGACTGTGCAAAATGTGGTATTGCAAAAGGATCAAAAAGGACTATATAGTAATAGTGATGAGGATTATAATGATCATGATGATGATGATAATGATGATGATGATAATGATAATGGTTATGATGATGATGATGTTGATGATGAAGATAATAATGATAATGGTAATGCTTTGTTTACAACTAAAAAATCATTTGTTAAATTTGTCTACTGGAACAATCCAAGTAAGCTAATCCGGCGGCTTCAGCAACTGCATGTCTATAAACAGGCTGGTTATACTGAATATGAGGAAGAACTATTGGATATAGAAAATGAGCTTCGTCGTGCTAAAATTATTATGTAATGGATCCACATAACAGCTTAAACTATTTCTTAACAATACATGTTATATTTTCTACCACTCTGCTACCATTTTGCTCTCACTTTTGCTATCACTTCAAACTGTACATATTAAATATAAAAGCCAACGCTAAATGATTTTATTATCAGAACAGTTATAACCTTTGTAGTGAGCAAATCATACTAACAGGTTAGTTGCTACTATGGAACTTACTACAACTAACAAAGGTAAACAACGTGTACTCTATAAAGGCTACTCTTATAACTATAATCGTCAAAATGTAAAAGGAATAATATTTTGGCAATGCTCAAAAGAGAGGTCAAAAAAATGTCGAGGCAATCTAAAAAGTAGAAATGGTAAGGTTTTAAGTGTGAGTGATCATCAATGTGGTGTACCAGATGAAACACTGTTGGTGTCAACAAATAATCATGACAATGCTAAAAAGCTAGTACAAGAAAAAAATGTTGCTACTCAAAATAGTGCAGTGTTTATTGAGCAACATTTAACCCCTGCTGTAAAAGTTATGTTTAATCCATCTTCCACATCTCAAGAGTCGTCAACATCACAGACTATGCAAAAGGTTGTGTTGTTGTTGTTTTAAGGGGCTGAACTACAAGGTTATCTACCCTTCATATGCAAGAGAATCAAAAAGGACTAAATAGTAATAGAGAAAAAAGAAATGTATTTTGAATGTAACTATTGTACAAGTACTTATATTAAATAAATAAAAATATTGTATGGGTATTGTCTGTTTTTTCTTAATTGCTATACCCACGTCCTACTATATTAATGCCATTGTTAACCATCAACAGTCTCCACCTATGTTCAGAAAGAAAGTGATCTTAAACAATACACTCTATCTATGGTTTGTGTACCGAGTATCATAATAATACAGTGTCGTCAAGCCATGTTCAGGCAATAGTAATATTAGGTAAGGGGTTCGAACCCTTGCTTCCTTGTACAGGATTAGTTTTTACTCAACAGCAACCCATAATACTGTACTTTGAAACATGTCACATCTCATTACAAAATGTCAACTGTATCGTTTTCTAAGACCCCAGCTGCTGGCTAGTAGCTAGCAGACTGTGCAACAGAAACAGTGTCACCATGTTCATCCTTAAAAAAAAAATTCAACATTTATTATTCTTTTTCTTATTATTGTTTATTAAGAGTAGTGTAAAGTTGTCTTTGTGACGTAATGGTTATAATAGTTAGCTGGCACTCTAAAGCTCTTGAGTTCAAATTGAGCTTTAACATAAAATTTTAAAAGTATATTAGGACTAAAACAGGTCTACTCAGTCTCGGGTGATCCAAATAAGTAGATGTGGTTTGATTCACACTTTAACGATAGAACACGACGGTTTTTTATTTTTTTTAAATAATGATAGCCATTTGTTCATATTTTTTCATTTTCACATTTCACACATTGCCATTTGTCAATTTTCCATGTACAGGATTTGAAAATGTCAGTTTAAAGTTTTTGGATTTCATGATATGGAAACAAGAATTTTCCATTTTGTTGTTTACACATTTGCCAATTTCCCATTTACATTTTTTAAATGTCAGTTTTAAGTTTTTAAATTGTGTTGATATGGAAACATGGATTTCCTATTTTTTCCATATCACAGAAGACACGTTTATGATTTAGTCCATGCTGAATGTTTAGTTTTGTAAAACACACATTTGCTGATTTAAATTTTCTTGAAATCACTTTAATGGAAGTGCTTGGCCATGGCAATAGTGCATTCTCTTTCTGTTTGTTTCCAAAAACATATAGGCCTACTACTACTACTACTACTACTGTAGGTAAGACTGTTTTACAAAATAACACCTATCTACTACTGCATTAAAAAAACACAAGTGTTAAAAAAATATAGTATACTATTTACCATTTGCTATATACATTAATTACCCCACCATCCTACCTTGCCGTGTTTGCTTTGGTTGAAAAATCAATGCTACACACACACACACACACACACACACAAGCTTTCTCTCTCTCTCTCTCTCTATCATTCTATCTATAGTCATACATTCACACAACCATACCTGTCTTTGAAAACAAATACAACCACGCTATTTATCCTTGACATGCACACTTATCCCAAATAACTTTTAGTTATACATTTAACATTTACTATTACAAAAAAAATGTTTCCACTATTTACAATTACAAAAATGAATATTTACAAAATACTAAATCTACTGGTTACAAAAAAAAGCCATGTCTCTAAACAATAAAATATAAAAGTCACACCTCCACCTCGTGGTTATAACCCTATGGTAGGCTAATGCATAGGTCATTCATCTGCACTCATTTGCTATCCATCAAGGTAAAATTGCATTTTCTCTGTTCCACAAGATAAAAATTATGGTTGCCGGATTGTATCCTGCACTGTTTATGCGACATAGCATTGCCAGTTCATAAAACCGTTAGGTAGTTCTCTACACATAGTGATTTTACCACTGCTCTACCTACGCCTTTTGCTTGTTTGGCTTTCTTACAGGCTAGTATGCGATAGGCAGCATTAACTGTATATCAAACCCAGTCCACCTTTGTATTTGTAATCTAAGTAATAATTTGAAAAGAGACAAGTGTAATCAGTTTTAAACATTATCTCCGCTTTTTTTGTTTGTTTGTTTATGACATGTATATTAACCCAAAATCAAACCCTAGTCTACCTTATTGAAAGGCTAACAGTTTAACTACTGCGTCACCATACCATTCTTTCTTAGTTTGATTCGTTCTAGGCCTTAGAGCTAGAAATCGAGTTACGATCTCCAGTGCAAGAGGCACATGTGCTCACCACTATAGCACGTAATGGCTAGCTGGTATCATTAGACAACCGAAAATGATTGTATTTCGGTTAGCCAAGCATTTCTGTCATTTGCCTACTGTGTGAGCACTGCCAGCGAGACAGTTTAGTTTAGAACAAGCGAGTGCGTGTGTGTGTATAGATTATTAGCCTCAAGTATTTAAAGCTTGTTGTGTGTAGCGACCATCTTGCTCAGTAACCACTGAGTAAGTTTTAACAGTCAACTCATAAAAACAGCATAGGATAGTTGTGTGTGTGTGTGGTTCATGTACTTGGGAATATGCATTAGCACCATGTGCTAGCTTTACCTCACCCTCTAAAGGTAGAGCGTTATCCCTTCCTTTGGACATTGCCAATGACTGCATTCCCCCACAAGTTTTACACTTAAGCCCTTGGCTTGTTCTTGATTAGGTTTGGTTTGCTTTAGGCTTGGTTTGGTTCAGTTGGGTTTGATTCGACTTGGTTCAGTTTAGTTTAATGTAGTCACCATTTTTTTATTTTTAGCTACACTCTTTAACCAATTAATTAATGATAGTCTACTCTTAATTCTCGAATCGATAAATTGAATTTTGTGTGCATCGTTTGTCAATCCATGCCTACAACCTATACTCCCTATGTACTACAGTCAGATCTGAAAACAAGTTCCAATGGTCAAAGACGTGTCAGTCACCATACATATATCCTACAATAATTCTTTCTTTACCTAGCTAGATTTCGTCATCCACAGTAAACATCTTACATTATGGGTTTGCAATATATTATGAAAAGCAAAAGTCCATGATCTTGTTGTTATGGGTCTTTTTTGGGGAAATTCATAAGCCATAAAAGAATGACATCATGTCAAGTTCTGAGTGGATCTTGTATGTCAAAATCCCATTATCGGTTTATAAAATCTCAAGGCCATGCCCTAGCAGTTTTGTATGATTTCAATCAATGAGTCCACCATAGGAAACATCGAAAAAATAAATACCCTTAAAACAAGTCGTCCCATGACCCTCTCCAAACAATGCTTCGCAAAATATAAATTCATCCATTGAACATTGAACATGATCGGCGACATCATCCTAGCTTCCCCCTCCCACCATAGTTGCCATATCGTTTGACCTTCAAGTGTCCTCAGCATCTCTGTGCTTTTTTCATTGCCCTGTTGTCAAGTCAAGTCAATGCATTCCAATAAGCTCAAATAACATCCACATCCTGTCAGTCTGCCCCAGCAAGTTTGTTTTCTATACTCACTTCAAGCAACATATAACCAAGTTCTGTTTGTTCTATCTAAAGCCAACTTCATCGGATCAAGGAATTGTCATTTGTCATGTCACTCATAATCGTTTACATGTTAAAGACCCCCTTCAGGGGGTTTAGGTATTAGGTATTCCATCATAGGAAAAATCGGAAAACGAACCCTCGACCCGCCGTCTCATCGAAATAGCGAATACTGTATTGGTATATCACCACCGTGGCCAGTAATAGCTTCGTTGAAACACGTGTCCAGTGGTATCGTCTCTATCTGCAACCACTCTTCATGAACATTTTAGACAGATTAAAAGAAAAAGTTTTAAAAACTAAAATGTTTTCAACAAAATTGTCGTTAGACCCTTTCGCATTTTTTAAACATAAATACTATATTCGAAAGGGGAGAGGAAAGGGGCGTCACCCCGAGTCCTACGACCCCTCGTATACGTCTCTGGCGTTATTGGTTTGTGAGATATAACAGAAAGTCTAAAATCACGGTTTTACAACAAAAAATTCTGTTTCCCTCATTCTCAAAAACTTTAACCTATTACCAAAATACACAGGGTTTCGAGACAAGCCATTTGACACGTCATAGGACCAAATCCGACCATGCATTCGTGAAATATCAGAAAAAGTCTAAAATCATGGTTTTACCCCAAAAAAGCCTGTTTCCCTCATTCTCAAAACTCTAACCTATTAATAACATGTATAGGGCTTCAAGACAAGCGATTTGACACGTCACACGTCCAAATCCGACCTTGCGTTTGAGACATATCGGCAAACTTCGTAGGAAAGTAGGCGACTATCTGGCTCTCTCCTCACTACCAAAACCTCTTCTTATCAATCATTTTTTTCAAAGAGCTCGCCCTCTTACAAAAATCCCCAGTGCGCATGCGTAAAAAACAAAAAACAAAAATGTTCATCCATAGCGGCATCTCGTAAAACGCATGCGCGATATAAGCAACAACATTTAAGTTCATTTTAGCAGCGCACCTTATACATGTCGTATTTGAAAAGAGACTTTCACTAAAAATTACAATTTCACCCCCTAGTAGGGGTAAGTTTTATTTAGGGGTTGAAATGAGTGATCCATTGGAAAGAGGGCGTTAGCCCGAGTCCAACGACACCTCATTTGTCAAAATCGGATCATGCGTTCGAGAGATATTGGCTTGGACTCACGCGGCGGCCATGACACTATTTGGAAACCGCCTCACCCCCCTACTGAGGGCAATCAAACCGAAAATTTGTATATATTTAGGCAGGCGCGGATTCAAGGGGGGGGGGGGTCATGACCCCCCCCGCCAAACGAAGACGAATTTTTTTTGCAAACTCAAAAAACGAAAACACAATTACCAGACAAATAAAACTTAACGAATTTTAACTGAAAAACTGTTTTTTTCTCTTCATTTTATTCAATACTGAAATATCTTTATTCGAATTATTATGTTCTGTTACAACTGTACATATTTACAACTTCAAACCTCTTGTATAAAAACGATTATTTATAGAACAAAATCAACTCGTCTACTTTGTTTAGCAAACCTTGTGATTACCGAATCGAAGTTTATAGTGATGTCACGATGAATGTGCAGCAATGCACGGATAGGAATTTTGGCCTTTTTTCGCATCAAAAATGTTTGCCGACGTCCAAACTGCAAGCTTGGTTGGCAATTTGAGCTGTGACTTTCTCCCTTTGTCGTTACCAACTCGACTTGCCGAAACTGTAATGTACCTTGATACTTTTCTCGAAGCTCGATGTAAACGTCGCAAAACACGCCTTGCAATTTGTACGAATAATTTTGGTTCGCTAAACGCATCAAATTTCTATCCATGATGCTTGCAAAAAAATGGTCTGGTTTTGTACGTTTGGTTATTTTGTGATTGCGTTTTTACTGATACCATTTTTCTTAACAATTTCGATTCTCTGATCCCCACCCCAAAGCCAAACTCTAGATCGATTCTCTGACCCCCCCCCCCCCTCAAAAATAACTCTAGATCCGCGCCTGTATTTAGGGTATAAACATTAGTTCACCTATGACACTTCCAATAACCTGTAGAGCACAAATCCAACATGGCGGCGACGCGAAATTTAAATACTTAAATGGACTTCGCGATTTAACCATCCGAGCGCAGTGAAACTTGGTACAGTATATGCTCATACACATTTTAATCCATTGGCATCTAATTTATTTCAATTGTTTTCATAGCCACAAAATGGTGGCTGTGCAAAATGTTTAAATCTTGTTTTTATTTCATGTGCCCTAATCATGCGATTGAAGTTTGAATAGGCTAATACACCTACACAATAATAATTTTCATGTAATACAGTGGAACTTGGATAATTCGAACCTCAAGGGACCAGTAAAAAATTCGAATTATCCAAAAATTCGAATTAAGAAAGTTCTTTGAAAAGGGTAGAGAAAATATTCAAATTTTAAGTTTTCATCCAAGAACCTTTATTAAGCTGTATAATGACTGTATCGTGAATAACCTCAAAGGTTTCAAATGATAAAATAAAACCAAAATGAACTATTCACCTATATAACGACAGTAGACTAGTAGTCTTTCAGAGAAATCTACTGTTCTTCAAAAAAGTTTGAGATTTTGATCTCTTTCCTACAATTAAGTCTCTCGGCCATCACAAAGGAATCTAACAAATTTAAGGAGCGGAAAACAGAATCACTTACGTTATTTCTACTTTAAAAAAATGCCTAAGTTCTGTAACGTGTTTTGTTGCTTAGGCTGCAATCGGAACAGTTTTTTAGGGAACTTCCTCCACGAGTTCATCGCCAGATGCGTCGTCACCACCTTGTCTTTCGGACCCAACTGCTTGGCTTCCGATAGGCTTATTACACGTAAATACTTTGAATAGTCCAAAATATAATTCGAATTAGCCACGATTTTTTAGCATTGATTGTATTTAAAATGCTAGGGACCAAGAAAAAAAACGAATTAAAGAAGATTTTGAGTTAAAGAAGTTCGAATTAGCCACGTTCCACTGTGGTACATAACTCTAAGGCCTACATATATAAGAATCCAACAAGACGACCATCCGAAATATTTAGATGGTTCTCAATATCTACGAATCTATTACAGCAATCAAACAGTCGTAGTCCCCTCAGAATGGACTCCATTGGAAGACCTGCCTGGTCTACCTAGACGACGTCATCGTTCTGGGAAAAAGCTTCGAGGAGCACTACAGCAACCCGAAGGAGATCTTGATGAAGCTACGGGCTGCCCAGCTGAAGTTGAGCCCCAAGAAGTGTCAGCTCTTCCAGAAGCAGGTCCAGTACCTTGGGCATATTGTCTCCGAGGAAGGGGTGCGCACCGACCCAGAAAAGACCGCAGCTGTGAGGGAGTGGCCAGTTCCGAAGGACAAGTCCCAACTACGAAGCTTCCTGGGACTCTGCACTTATTACCGTCGCTTTGTGAGAGGATTCGCCGACATCGCCAAACCACTGCATCGACTGACTGAGAAGGACGAACTCTTCACATGGACAGCAGAATGCCACAGTGCCTTCGAACAACTCAAGCAGTCTCTGTGCACCGCGCCTATTCTGGCCTACCGCAGACCTGGAACAAGGTTCATCGTCGATACCGATGCCAGCGACTTTGGCATAGGGGGGGATCCTGTCGCAAGTAGTGGACGGCGAGGAGAGAGTAGTGGCCTACTTCAGCAAAGCCTTGTCAAAGCCAGAAAGGAACTACTGCGTCACCAGGAAGGAGCTGCTCGCCATCGTGAAGACCATTGAACACTTCCACAAGTACCTGTACGGGCAAGAATTTCTCATCAGGACCGACCATGCATCCCTGCGGTGGCTCCTGAACTTCAAGCAGCCCGAGGGTCAACTCGCGCGGTGGTTAGGGAGGCTTCAACAGTACAACTTTGGGATTCAGCACAGGAAAGGCCAACTGCATTCTAACGCCGACGCCCTGTCACGAAGACCGTGCCCCGAAGACTGCACCTTCTGTGCCCGAAGGGAGGAGAACACCGGGATACGGTGCCGAAGGACTACCGTGGAACTTCAAGGGAACTGGAGCCACGAATCTTTCACGCGCGCACAAGCAGAAGATGATGACCTGGGACTGATAGCCGAATGGAAGAGGGCCTGTGTCCCCAGACCCGGGTGGAACATTGTGAGTGACTGCAGCCCAAAGTTTAAGTCCTACTGGGCACAGTGGGACTCGCTGATTGTAAGGGATTGCCCGCATCACAGACACAACGGACGGACACCTGCATCCAGACAAAAGGATTGCTAGTTGCCAAGACTCTCATCAACACGACGTCTCGGCCGTACGTCCGCTTGTCCAACCTGAACGACTACGACATTACGGTACACCGGGACACCAACCTAGCCCGTTACCTGGATTGCCCGCATTACAGACACGACGGACGGACACCTGCAGACGGACAACCGAAGAAGACGCACCCTGCCAGAAGAACTACAGAAGCTGTACCAAGGATCCCAGGACCATTTAGACGAGGAACAATCACGTCAACTTCGAGACCTGCTACACGAATTCCAGGATGTCTTCTCCGTTGGGAGCAAAGACTTCGGTAGGACAAGCTTGGTCCAGCACAGAATCGACGTTGAGGACAGCGCACCGATTATGGCCCCATTCTGACATGTCCCGCTCGCCAAGCAAGCCGAAGTCGACCGGATGGTAGAAGAGATAAAGGAGCAAGGGGTGATCGAGCCATCACATAGTCCTTGGAGTTCTCCGGTCGTGCTAGTGAAGAAGAAGGACGGTTCCACCAGGTTCTGCGTGGACTACAGGCGGGTGAACGACGCCTTAAAAGAAGAAGTTGCCGAGCAGCGCCGACGCCCGCCCACAGGTACACCGGGGACATCAGGAACGGGACATAGCAGAGTGACGCCCCCAACCTTCGACGGAAAGGTCCCGTGGAGCACCTACTTACGTCAGTTCGAGGCGGCCTGTTCCATAAATAACTGGAACAACACAGAAAAGGCTACAGCTCTCATTGTAGCGCTGAGAGGTGACGCCCTTAACGTCCTTCAGGCCATCCCGACTGGATCTGAGGACTACGCTTCACTGATCGCCCATATGGAGTCCCGATATGGAGATAGCCATCTTCAGCGGGCCTACCAGATGCAGCTCCGGACCTGGGTACAGAAGAACGCGGAAACCCTGCAGGAGTTCGAGATGGACATCGCACGCCTCGTAAAGCTCGCCTACCCAACAGCGCCGGCCGACTTTCTGGAACAGATAGCGACGCAGACCTTCACCGATGGGCTACGGGACCCGGACACTCAACAGGCGCTGCGACTCGCGCGCAATAAGACCCTGGCAGATGCGCTGAGCCACGCACTTGAGTTCGAGACGGCAAAGCAGGTATCTAGAATGCGCGCGCGGGTGCGTCAGGTGGACGTCGACGGACCAGCCAAAGCCGGCAAGACCAAGCCCCTGGCCGATGAACTGATGGAGGCGCTAGGCCGGTTCTTCAAGAGTCGCAGTACCACCAACAAAAACGTAGCCAAAGGACATCCGAAGAGGCTACCCGGAAGAGGACTACCGACCTGCTGGACTTGCGGTAAGAAAGGCCACCTGAGCAAGGACAGTGGTGATCGCCGCCGCTAAGGGTTTCCGTCGGGACAGTCAGTCGTAGGGAAACCGCGCGGCCCAGGAAAGCAAGTATCAGCCAGCCTTGGGGGGCAAAGGTTGGCTTGTGACAGTCGTCAAGCCCCGGCAGTCCAAGTGCGTGTGACGCAGTTACGGAGGGATAATAGCAGCCTGATGGTCGACGGAGTCGTCAACGAAGAGAGCTGGCCCATGCTAATCGACACGGGAGCATCGAGGACCATCGTCAGTCCCACCGTGATCCCGAAGTGGAGAGTGCAACCCACACAAAGGAACCTCCAGCTAATAACCGCAACCAGAGAGACCGCACCGGTAGCCTACATGGCGAAGCATCTCTGGAGTTCGTCATTGGTCGACGGGCGATAAAGCATCCAGTGCTTGTGGCTGACGTGTCAAGTGAAGTGATCATCGGACTGGACTTCCTGGACCAGAACAACATTATCTTGGATCTGAGTACCAACACTCTGCACTTCGGAAGTGAGGAACTTGCTTTGCAACCAGCACACGAGGCCGTCGCCGCACGACGAGTAAGGCTGAGAGAGGACGTCATCGTTCCCGCCAGGACGGAAGTCAGCACTGCTGTAATTGTCGACGGAACAGCTGAGGGAGTGGCGGCTGTCATCGAGCGAAAATATGATGACATCCAGACAAAAGGATTGCTAGTTGCCAAGACTCTCATAAACACGACGTCTCGGCCGTACGTCCGCTTGTCCAACCTGAACGACTACGACATTACGGTACACCGGGACACCAACCTAGGAGTCTGCGAGCCCGTTACCTGGATTGCCCGCATCACAGACACGACGGACGGACACCTGCAGACGGACAACCGAAGAAGACGCGCCCTGCCAGAAGAACTATAGAAGCTGTACCAAGGATCCCAGGAACATTTAGACGAGGAACAATCACGCCAACTTCGGGACCTGCTACACGAATTCCAGGATGTCTTCTCCGTGGGGAGCAAAGACTTCGGCAGGACAAGCTTGGTCCAGCACAGAATCGACGTTGGGGACAGCGCACCAATTAGGGCCCCATTCCGACGTGTCCCGCTCGCCAAGCAAGCCGAAGTCGACCGGATGGTAGAAGAGATGAAGGAGCAAGGGGTGATCGAGCCATCACATAGTCCTTGGAGTTCTCCGGTCGTGCTAGTGAAGAAGAAGGACGGTTCCACCAGGTTCTGCGTGGACTACAGGCGGGTGAACGACGTCACGAAGAAGAACAGCTACCCTCTACCCCGGATCGACGACACGCTGGACACCATATCAGGATCAAGATGGTTCTCCACCTTGGATTTGAAGAGTGGCTACTAGCAGGTGGAGGTCCACCCTAAGGACCGCGAGAAAACGGCGTTCTCTGTGGGCGCAGGGGCGTTTCACGGACCGAATGGCATGACGGTGACTCAATAAATGCTTCTAGACCCATCCAGGGTCCACGGATTCTCGAGGATTCCAACACTGGCTGGGGCAGTTGTGACTCATGCGGCGAGCGATGACACAAACTAACAGCCGTAACAGTATATTCCTGAGTTTGGATGCCCACTCAGTATACTTAGCGATCATGGAAGCCAGTTCACGTCTAAATCCCCCAGCGCGGCCGCGCTCTCAGAGCGCAATGACTGGATGGGCCTGTCCTAGCACAAGAGAGTAGGCTACGGAAGAGAAGTCTGGGAACAATTCTACTGTACTGACCACTGATGCCATTGGGTAAGTGTATGAAATAGTGAACTTTGACGTTTGGAAATATTGTGTTGGAAATTGGCATACTGTAGTGGCAATATTGTTCCGTGTTTTTCCTTGTTTCTGGGACTTCCTAACTACCCTGTCAGTACGTCAGCACTCCACCCTTCCCGGAAGCAACTCATTCTGAGACTACTTTCATGCAATCATGTTACTCCTTGGTCCGCAACGACAGCCATTGAACTCTAAACACTAAAAAATTGATTATTTATTCTTTGATGGCAATTTGTCGGCCGGAGTAGAATTGGGAAATCATGGAGAACTACTTATAGGATGGATGAGGCGGGAATTGATCCCACTTGTTCTCATTTCTGCAGATAACCAAGTTTTCGGAAAATCGACTACCATATCTCTTTGGCAATGAAACATTCTTTTCTGGAAGATACCAGTGGCGGCTGGTAATAAGGTCGCTGTGTTGCACAGAAAAACAATTAACACCGTAATAATATTTATGTTCGACCCTGACTATTATATGTCAGAAAACTATACTATAATGAGGCTCATTATAACACTATTTTTCATTATGAAACAGTTTCTCCCACCAATCAGAGCTCAATAAACAGTTTTTTGACCAATTAGATAAGATTAGCATCGCACTGCGCTGAGTTCCACGGCCTTCTAATTTAAATTTCACTGCGTGGCCTAGTGTCATAGTAGGGTAATCGAGGAGGCCATGGTCAAATACAAGGCATTCTCTGCGTCTCATGCGCTCTGTTCAGTACATAAAACTGGCGAAATCTCGACAGATATTTATGAATATTTATGTTCGAACATAAAATAGTTATAATAATTATCGTCGAACATAAACAGTCGTATGCAACTCGCCTATAATGGTAATTAAGACACTCGTATGGAAATTATAAAACTGCTCGTGTCTTAATTATTGCAATTATAGGCTCGTTGCATAATGTACTATTGTTAGCAATAAAAGTTGTAAGTTTCCTTTTATATGTAGGCTATAGGGATTCAGAATTTTGTTCTTTAATAATTCAGGAAACCTTATCGTGTAGTAAGTTACTGTGAACTGTCTGAGAAAGCGAAGCGCGCCAACTGTTATAGGAACTGTTGGCGGCCGCGCGTTGGTGTGCATTTTCTCATACGAGTACATGCTTCTTGATCTTCTGTCTGACACTGGCTCCGACATGGTTGAGCGACTCTCATTGATGCCCTATCAGTAGGGGTGGTGATTTACAGCATTTCGAAATCGTGACCGTTAAGCACGTGATCATGAGCCACGGGACCTCCTTTTTACGTGGAATCCGAACCACAAGACAAGGCACTTCGAAAATCTCACATGCAAATATCGAACCCGGTCCACCTTGGTGAGAGGCCAACAGCTTGGCCACTGCGCCACCACGACCCCTATTTAGACATTTGAGCATAAGTCAACACAAATTGGGGATATTTCCCTACACTGGATTCTCTCATCTGTTATTCTCATACATTCCAAGCGAAAGCAAATAGAAAAAACAAGAAACGTGAGCAAAAACTAAAAGTATTTTTAAAAATCCAGTTCAGCATTGTATTCTTAAAACTATCCGCAAATTCACTCTTAAACATTATCCGCTGCTTATCCTCTATTTGCAGAGTCATGCAAACTATATCCTCATGGTGAAAAATTCTGAGGATAATCCACGCAGGGCTTTATCCATAAGTGCCATAACCCACCAACGCGGCGCGACTAATTCATGAAGAGCGTTTCACAGGCGACGTAATCCATGCAAACAAAACTCACTGCGGCCAGTCTCGCGCGGAAACAGATGTTACATTATTAGTAGTTATTAGCAGATTTCGATATGTCCGAGCAGAGTTGTTCATTATGGAAATAGAAGAATGATCTGCACTTTAGAACAGCACGTTAAAGGAGTACAGTGATAGAAATTGGGAAGAAATAGTACAGAAATTTGGAGGATAGGAATATTGAATTTTGAGAGAGAAAAAAGACACTGGGGTAGTAGTTACAAGCAATAGTGCCCGGATGTTAGGCCCCTTAAAACAACAATTAGTCTATCATCATCATCTACCTCCATTTTGATATATTAATTAAGACCCTTGTCGCGCCAGTGGGTTAGGGCCCTCAGTGCGTGTGTGTGTAACATTCGCAATGACGTGAGACATCTCACCGGAAGAAGCAGGATGGCCACCGCGCCAGAAGTAGACACGAACTTGACGTCAAAAATAAGTTGCGCTCGACTGTCACATGCACAGTAGGCTGCCAACAGGATGTCCTGTTCGCGACGGATACATCTCTCACACCTCTATAGCGTCCAACATCTTCTGACGCACCAAGTGAGGGTGGGACACAGTCACAGGTGGCATGCGATTGATACTGAGCCTCATACAAGTGTTTCTTGGCCAGAAGAGGGTTGGGGCTTAAAGCGTAAACTGACTCTCTCCAAACACTGGCAGCGTGGCACAGCCAGTTCGCATTTGAGGGCGCACAAACGGGAGGGAGCCGTGTCAGTAGGAAAAAGAAAGAAAAAACAAGTAGTTCCGTGAAGAACTATACAGCCTATTTTCATATATCCAACTTATGTTAATTGCATCTATCAACATACAAAATTTCTGTTTGATTGCTGTCATAGATTAGTACTGTAGATATTGAGAACCAACTAAATATTTCGGATGGTCGCCATGTTGGATTTTATATATGTACAGTAGATCCTGAAGTTATGTACTGTTACATGAAGATTATTGTGTGCGTGTAGTATTCAAACTTCAATCGCATGATTAGGATACAAGAAGTAACAAGGAGATTTTAAAATTTCGCCCAGCTGCCATCTTGTGGTTATGGAAACAATTGAAATAAATTAGATGCCAGTGGATTAACATTCGTATAAGGATTTACTGTACCAAGTTTCACTGCACACGGATGGTTAAATTGCGAGAAACATCCATGTGAATATTTGTACTTCGCGTCGCCGCCATGTTAGATTTGTGATCACCAGGTTATTTAAAATTCTATAGGTGAACATAAGTCCATAGCCCCTATGAACATTTAAAAAATCAGTTTGATTGCTATAATAGATTCGTAGATATTCAGAGCCGTCTAAATATTTCGGATGGTCGCCATGTTGGATTGTTAAATGTATAGGCCATAGAGTCATGTGCCATTAAAGGAAAATTATTGCGTAGGTTCATTATTCAAACTTTCACTTCGATCGCATGATTACGACACAAGAAATAAAAACTTAGTTTTAAAATTCGCACAGACGCCATCTTGAGGTTATGTAAACAATTGAACTAAATTAGATACCAGTGCTTTACAATGTGTATTATCATTTACTGTACCTCATTTCACTGCGCTCAGAGGGTTAAATCACGAGAAAAGTCTATTAAAATATTTCAAATTTGCTTGGCCGCCATGTTCGTTTTGTAGTTAACCGGTTTTTGAAAGTCTTATAGATGAACTTCCAGTAGTGCCCTTTATCTCCGTACAAAATTTCAGGGTGATACCGCTAATAGTTTCAGAGATATAGAATGCCGGTGAAATATTTCGCACATCCGCCATCTCGTGGTTATGTAAACAATTGAACGAAGTTAGATGTCGGTGCATTACAATGTATATAAACATATACTGTACCTAGTTTTATTGCGTTTGGTTGCTTAAATCGCGAGAAACGTCTATTTAAATGTCGCAAATTCGCTTGGCCGCCATGTTGGTTTTGTAGCTACCAGGTTTTCAAAAGTCACATAGGTGAACTTCTAATGGTTTTCTTTATCACCGTAATAAAATCCAGGGTGATATCAGGAATAGTTTCGGAGATATTGAATGCTGGTGAAATATTTCGTACAGCCGCCATGTTGGATTGGTGAGACATAACAAAATTTGAAGGGAACGGCCGAGGTCGTCCGGTATAGTACTATGAACTTACCGAGTTTCACTGAAATCGCTCCAGCCGTTTAGAAGTTATTAGGGGGGACACACACACACCTCTCTCTCACACACACGCACACACATACACACGGACAAAAGGTGATCTCATAAGCCTATTTTTTCAAAATTGAAAATAGGCTAATAACATACTTAAATTTAATAAATTAAGTTACTAAGGTTAGCAGAAAAACGAAATGTCAACCTTAATCAATACTTTATCACTAAACTAGTAACCCGCCCCAGCTTCGCCCAGTTTACCCAGAGTAAACCAGGTCGTTACGGCGTGGCTGCAGGCAGTCGCTCACATCCGGGAGGCGAGGATGTTCGAATCCCCCCGCCGGCAACCTTGAGGATGGTCTTCTGTGGTTTCCCATCTTCCTTCCACGCAAATGCCGGGGTTGGTCCCTAACTATAGGCCACAGCCGCTACCTTCCAATTCCTCATCCTTACATTCATACTTTCCTCCCCAGACAACACTCCACACGCGACGGTACTTGTAGCTCACCCCATGGGTGTCCGCATAGAATCAGCTACTAACTCTCGCGAGCTGAACATGTCCTCAGACACTCCCGGCACTAAAAGCCATACGTTAAAAAACACAGAGTAAGCTTAAAAGACGTACGGACGGCAGGTCCCAGACGCAATTCAGAAAAGCCGAGGTGTCCTAACTCGACAGTTTGATGCTGGCTGAAGCTAGGGTGATAGGCTCACTCGCTATTTCATATTTATTGTTAGCAGGTGGCTTAGAAAGGTTATGGGCCGCGTTCACGAACCCAGCGTTAACAGGCCGTCAGTAAATGCGTTGTTAACTTTAACTTCGGCATTAAGCTCGTTGGCGTTTCACCTGCACATTGGCATTAGCAATCGAAGCGTTATGTTTAAGGGCTGTACAAACCTCATTTGTTTATTCCTTGGTGTAATCGAGCAGGCCGTTAACTGAAAAAGGCCACAAGTTATACAGGGTGTCTTTTATGTACCTTGAGTGAGTGTAGGGGTTGTTGTTTGAGTCTTCAGTCTTTTGACTGGTTTGATGCAGCTCTCCATACCTCCCTGTCCTGAGCTAATCGTTTCATCTCTACATAGCTACCACACCCTACATCCGAGGCAATCTGTTTAACATATTCTAACCTTGGTCTACCCCTACTATTCTTGTCCTCGACCCTTCCTTCCATAACTAAGCTTGCTATTCCTGGGTGTCTTAGTATGTGTCCTACCAACCTATCTCTTCTCTTCATTAGCAGTCGCCAGAAACATCTCTCCTCTCCCACTCGTCTTAATACCTCTTCGTTTGTAACCCTATCTACCCATCTGATCTTCATCATTCTCCTGTAACACCACATTTCAAATGCTTCAATTCTCCTCTTTTCTGCTGCACCAATAGTCCAAGTTTCACTTCCATAGAGCGCCACGCTCCAGACAAAGGCTTTCAAAAATGACTTCATAATACCTAAATCTATATTCGATGTCAACAGGTTCCCTTTTTGTAGAAATGCTTTCCTTGCCTGAGCCAACCTACTTTTTATATCCTCTTTGCTTCGTCCATCACTGGTTATTCTGCTTCCTAAGTAACAGAAGTCTCCTACTTCCTTCAGCTTTTCACCTGCCAATTTGATCTCCATAGAGTTTTCTGATTTATTTCGGCTGCATTCCAGTATTTTTGTTTTACATTTATTAATTTTCATCATGAATTCTTTCCGTAAGACGGAGTCCATTCAAAATCTCATTCAAATCCCCAGGCTTGTCGGCCAAGATGACGATGTCATCAGCAAATCTCAGAGTTGAAATTATTTCTCCTTGAATCTTCACTCCCACTTTAAATTTTTCTCCAATTTCCTTCATTGCTTGTTCAATATAAAGATGGAAAAGTTTCGGTGATAAGTTGCAGCCTTGCCTCACACCTTTCTGAATAGATATCTGGTTTCTATATAGATTGTATATCACCCTCCTATCCTTGTACTTTATTCCAATAGATAGCTTTGCGGTGCGAAAGGTCGGTAGTCCCGGGTTCGATTCCGGGCTTGAGCAAAATCTTTTTTAAAAATGTTATTTCACATTATGTTATTTTATTACACCAGCGCCACCTGGTGAATGTTGCCAAGAGTTAAAGAGTTGAGAAAGGTAATAGAGGCTTGGGTCGGTTGCCTAACTTCCAGGGTGGAGGGCCTGAATCAACCCTTATTTTAGGGGCTAAGGAGGCCGCTCCGACCCCAAGTTCCCTATCTCAAATTACTTCTATACCCGTCCCCTACACGACCTATCATCCTCCAAAGGTACATAAAAGACACCCTGTATACTCCTTGGTTAAAAACAAACATGGCTGATGAGGAAATGACCAAGAAGAGCCGGGGACTGTGAAATTTTCGTTAAATGAAAGAAACATAATTATCCACCCTTATCTACTGGGTGGATAAGCATCGTGGAATCGTTGAAAATAAGAGGACTGATGTTGTAACGTTTAGGTAGTCTTTTATTAAATTAACTACATGTGCTATACCATAATGCATCACACGATTTTACACGTACATAGGCCTAGGCTATCTTACTTATCAGATGGGAATTCCAGGTTAGGTTCTGTCATCTGTAGAACATTCAACACAGAAGGTTTAGACAACCGAAATCTCATGATAAATTCTGTGTCGTCGCAATCATTTAAGTAATTCCTTCGTTATTTATAAGTTAGTGGTCGAAGAAAATCTAGCATGTCTTCAAAAACATATCATCGTTCAGAATAAAGTTTAATGCACGCCATTTTGGATTTGAATGCTACGTAAATCGACCGCCAAGTCGTTAATTCTGTGTTGACAGAGCATTCAGTTTTGACGGCTCGTTAGGGAAGCTAATGGATTGTTATAGACTGGTGAACCACGATATGTCGCTAATCGTCCGTCAACGGCTTTAATTGGTTTGTTAATATGAACCCGGTATTAGATCTTTGATTAGTGTAAAATTAACAACCATTGATGAAACGGATATAACAGAAATTTGATTTTAAAATGTAAGTTACTAATTTAATTGTGTCACCACCCAGTGTCCTTAAAAGTTATTGGTTTTAAATGTAAAAGTAGCGTATTAACTGACTTAGTTTCTGTTAGTAAGCACGGACTGGCACGGACATTCCTCTCAAGTACATAGAGCTTGGACTTGAGCAGTAGTTAACCCTACAATACTAACATACGTAAAATTTACGTGTATGAATAATTTAACTGCTTATAATTCCCTCTATGTCAGTCCCCACCCTACCATCCTCCAGCAGTGCTTCTAAGCTACTGGTCTATGTTGGTGATGTCAATGCTTTTGTTATTAATGCTCATCAGTTCTAGAGGCATAATCATGGGGCGAAGAATTGCCTGGAAACTATCCTCGAATTTAACAACATATTGGTTTCTCCATGGCAATAACATAGAGGTGGGGAATTTGATGTAGATAAGTCACATCACTTCAGAGGAATTAAAAAACAACCTCATGAAAGCCAGAGTCAGTATAAGAGGCTGGAGAGATTACATACTGCTATTTACGTCAAAGAAAACGACTTTTTAATTTGTTGTATTTAAGATGGAACTTAGCGTATTAAACGTCAAACACCACAGAGGATTCAGTGTATATAAATAGTGTTACATACGAAATATATATTAATTTCAACCATTTAAGTAATTGGTGCCTTAGCCCAATGTACGTAAATTTAATAATACTTTTATAGCAGCTAAACAGCCATATAATACATTTATATACACTATGTTTGCGCTTCTGTGCCGTGGGTAGCATAGTCTTTTATGAACTTTATTCTTTTGCTGCATTTCTCTATATGGTAGCGTTCACATGTGTGTCCGCATAGTTGACATACACATGTGTCATCCGGATCATGGTATGCTTTATTTGTACAAATCAAATGGTGAAAATCATGAATTGCTAGACGTGTGAACATGTGCCTCATCTCAAAGCTGGCTGATGACCACGCGCGGTCAACCATGGCCCCAGTTCCATAAAATTCAAGTGGGATTTCTTCTCTGTTGCTTCTGAGTGTCGTTAATAGGTTTTCCGAACCTCTTGTGCTAGGTAAAATTAGAAGCGTTCTTAAGTCTTCAATTAGGAAAGTTTCTCGTGCTAGGAGGTAGACTAGTCGTGATTTGTTCGTCTTGGAAACTCCAATAGCTTTCTTTATGTGTAATGCTTTAACTTTCTCCAGTGTATAAGGTGCGTTCAAAAAGTAACGTGCCGGAGGCATAATTACAGAAACCAGTACCTGTTTGTTAGAAGTATTGACCCTGGCTGTTGAGGCACTTGTCCCACTGTGACACGAGGCGGTGAATGGCTAACTCATAAAATTCCCTGGGCTGCGATGTGAACCAGTTCCGCACGTACAGCTGGACGTCGGCGTCCGAGGTTAATCGTTCGCCCCGCAGAGCCCTTTTCAGGGGACCAAACATTGCGTAATCACAGGGGGAGAGGTCAGGACTGTATGGAGGGTGGCAGAGAAACTCCCATTTGAATTTCTGCAGGAGTGCCGCGACTGTGTTGGCCGTATGAGGTCGTGCATTGGCGTGGAGCGACCACCGCGGCTACGGCATTCTATGTCACTTGGCGGTCCTGGGTAATGAGTGCATCAACCAACTGGACGATGTCATCGGTAATGCAGGGGGTGCCCCAGACCGGGCATCATCGGCTAACGACACCCGTCCTTCCCTGAAGCGGTTGTGCCACGCCTTGACCCTTGCAAGGGACATGCAGTGTTCGCCGTACACTTGTGACATTCGGCGATGAATGTCCGTTCCCCCTACTCCTTCCGCTGTCAGAAACCGAACACCACCTCTTTGCTCTTCGGTTGACGCTTCCATGTCACTGTTTGCAATGTGACTGGCAGCGTTGGACGATTGACGCATGCTGCTGCTCGCTTTTTATCGTCACGTGACGTGCACGCGTGCCTTCTAGCGATGGGCTGTGACCTTCCACGCTCTGTTCGGAACCACACCTCGTTACACACGCCACGATTAGCCGATGTAGTCACCGGTTTGCGCATTCCAGCCTCCGGCTCGTTACTTTGTGAACGCACCTTATATATAGATTTTTTTGTGGTAAGGTCCGTGAATTTAACATATTATTACTATTAAGCATCAATTGAGGGTTGATCTTACTTTACTGACGACAGCAGAAGATAAGTTTCGGTTTAGCGGGGCTCAGTCGAGAACTACTGAACTAAAACAAACTTCGCGAATATGAATCAAGCCATCTTGATGCAATTTGGCGCATATGTTGGTCAGTCGCCTGACTTATTGCCTGTTATATTATTATATAGCCCGTGATGACGCACGATGGAGTGTTTTGAATGAACAGTTTGAACTACTGCCAGCCAGGTGTATGCGGGCACATGTACGTGTCCACAGCTTCCGGGATGACACGCTTCACCTCTTCATCGTAATTTATCCTTGTGGAAGGCTCAATAGGGGCACATCATGGTCTCTGAGGTCCTCGAGGGTGAACATGTCCTTGTTAACTCACACAGAATCATCAGCCCCGTGAACATGGTTTGTGTGATTAAACCTCGGAAGTTTATATGCTGGCTGAGACTGGTCTGTACGTAGTTGGTTGGTTCCTCAGTTTAGGGACTGCGACAACGCGGTCATGTAGCCCCGTGTACTTTGGGTGTGTGTAGAATCTGTCTGATAACCGGTGTTAATTGTGATGGCTGTATTAGTGTGTGTTATCTGTTTTTTATTTAAGTATAATAATAATAATAACAATAACAATAATAATAATAATAATAATAATGTCGTATGGCCTCGGGTGCTGGATGCAAGCTTTGTAATTTGACACCCAGAGGGTAGCTTGCATGTCGAATTTCGTTGTTCCTTGAATCACTATTAAAATCAAGGAGGTTAGACATCTAAGCTCCTTGAACAATATAGCACTTCCTAGTAGAGAAATTAGGAACTATGTGTTGGTGGAAATTCCCGAGATTAATTTTGCCATTATGAACACGGCCTACTGGGTTCAAATGGGTTCTTTGTAATGCCAACATCGTATGACATGCGTGTCGAATTTTTGCCGCCTTTCAAAAAAATCACTTACCACGGCCAGGAGCGAACCTGCAATCTTGGGGTTAGTAGATCGACACGCTATCCACTCACCCACCGTGGCAAGCTTTTTAATTTAAGTAAAGACTGCAACTTAGAATTTTTCAAATAGTTCCTACTTTTGCCGCCAAACGCCACCGTCAACGACTACTAGGCCTAGTTCAGAACTTAGTTACTAGACGCCACCGCAGTCGACTCTTGGCAACGAACGTAGAAACCTAAGAGCATTGTTAACATTCTTAACCTATCCAATTTAGCTTCACACAGGTGTAATTAGTGGAAGGATTTTTAACATGCCATAAATCTATGACATGGGACCGCCGGCTTTACTTCCCCTCCGAAGGAAGGCATGCTGAGGGATTTTTAACGCTCTTAAAAAATCCGACGACTTCGGCCGTGGGTCTGTACGTAGTTGATGATGATAATTGTTGTTTTAAGGGGCCTAACAGCTAATGGTTAGGATGATCGTGAAAATGCAAATGAAATGAAATGAAATGAATCTACTTTATAACTAAAACTAACTACATACTTATATACTAGAAGTACAAATGGAAAACAATAGGAAAAAAGGGGAAACCAGAGACAGGAGGATAGGAAATGCCCTCAACCCTCGAAGAATGAGAATTAAGGGACTTGGAAGAAAGGAGAGCCACGAACGGTAGATAGGAAAGGTAAAGCAATGGAAGAAAGAGACAAACCGGACCCAGCTCAGGAATCCCAGCCGTGAACCCCTGAGGGTGTAGCAATATCCTGGGTGCACCAGAAGTGGTGTGGCTACACACACCCTGCCTCCTTGAGGGCCTTGAGCAGAAGGCAGGAGATACTGTGAGCCCCTGAGGGTGTAGCACAATCCAGGGTGCACCAGAAGTGGTGTGGCTACATACAGCCTGCCTCCTTGAGGGCCTTGAGCAGAAGGCAGGAGATACTGTGAGCCCCTGAGGGTGTAGCACAATCCAGGGTGCACCAGAAGTGGTGTGGCTACATACAGCCTGCCTCCTTGAGGGCCTTGAGCAGAAGGCAGGAGATACCGTGAGCCCCTGAGAGTGTAGCACAATCCAGGGTGCACCAGAAGTCGTGTGGCTACATATACCCTGCCTCCTTGAGGACCTTGAGCAGAAGGCAGGAGATACTGTGAGCCCCTGAGGGTGTAGCACAATCCAGGGTGCACCAGAAGTGGTGTGGCTACATATACCCTGCCTCCTTGAGGACCTTGAGCAGAAGGCAGGAGATACCGTGAGCCCCTGAGGGTGTAGCACAATCCAGGGTGCACCAGAAGTGATGTGGCTACATATACCCTGCCTCCTTGAGGACCTTGAGCAGAAGGCAGGAGATACTGTGAGCCCCTGAGGGTGTAGCACAATCCAGGGTGCACCAGAAGTGGTGTGGCTACATACAGCCTGCCTCCTTGAGGGCCTTGAGCAGAAGGCAGGAGATACTGTGAGCCCCTGAGGGTGTAGCACAATCCAGGGTGCACCAGATGTGGTGTGGCTACATACAGCCTGCCTCCTTGAGGGCCTTGAGCAGAAGGCAGGAGATACTGTGAGCCCCTGAGGGTGTAGCACAATCCAGGGTGCACCAGAAGTGGTGTGGCTACATACAGCCTGCCTCCTTGAGGGCCTTGAGCAGAAGGCAGGAGATACTGTGAGCCCCTGAGGGTGTAGCACAATCCAGGGTGCACCAGAAGTGGTGTGGCTACATACAGCCTGCCTCCTTGAGGGCCTTGAACAGAAGGCAGGAGTACCGTGAGCCCCTGAGAGTGTAGCACAATCCAGGGTGCACCAGAAGTGGTGTGGCTACATATACCCTGCCTCCTTGAGGACCTTGAGCAGATGGCAGGAGATACCGTGAGCCCCTGAGGGTGTAGCACAATCCAGGGTGCACCAGAAGTGATGTGGCTACATATACCCTGCCTCCTTGAGGACCTTGAGCAGAAGGCAGGAGATATTGTGAGCCCCTGAGGGTGTAGCACAATCCAGGGTGCACCAGAAGTGGTGTGGCTACATACAGCCTGCCTCCTTGAGGGCCTTGAGCAGAAGGCAAGAGATACTGTGAGCCCCTGAGGGTGTAGCACAATCCAGGGTGCACCAGATGTGATGTGGCTACATACAGCCTGCCTCCTTGAGGGCCTTGAGCAGAAGGCAGGAGATACTGTGAGCCCCTGAGGGTGTAGCACAATCCAGGGTGCACCAGAAGTGGTGTGGCTACATACAGCCTGCCTCCTTGAGGGCCTTGAGCAGAAGGCAGGAGATACCGTGAGCCCCTGAGGGTGTAGCACAATCCAGGGTGCACCAGAAGTTTTTTTTGTCGTGTATCCTCCTGAGAGGCCGAGTGCAGGTCTTTCTAGTCGACGCCCGTGGGCGACCTGCGCGTCGGAATGAGAGATGGAATGGATGAAGATGAATGAAACTGGGTAAGGATTTGGAAGGAAGCGGCCGTGGCCTGTCAGAAGGTACTGTCCCAGCATTTGCCTGGTGTTGAAAATGGGAAACCACGGAAAACCATTTCAAGGACAGCCGACGGTGGGGCTCGAACCCACGCGTCTACCGAGTCAGCAGAGAGCTTGGCCCCTTGACCTAACGCAGCGCTTTAGCCCGCGTAGCCACTACTGTCGGTGCACCAGAAGTGGTGTGGCTACATACACCCTGCCTCCTTGAGGGCCTTGAGCAGAAGGCAGGAGATACTGTGAGCCCCTGAGGGTGTAGCACAATCCAGGGTGCACCAGAAGTGGTGTGGCTACATACACCCTGCCTCCTTGAGGGTCTTGAGCAGAAGGCAGGAGATACTGTGAGCCCTTGAGGGTGTAGCACTATCCAGGGTGCACCAGAAGTGGTGGGGCTACATACACCCTGCCTCCTTGAGGGCCTTGAGCAGAAGGCAGGAGATAACATGAAAAGAATAAGAAGGCTGACCCCTCGCGGAAGGAGGTTATCAGGAAAGATGACACAAGGGCCAATTAAGGCGGGAAAGGAAGAGACTCCCTAGGCCTTGGATACCCTAATACCGTCGGGGTCGGAAGAGAACAAGAGTTGACCAAGGAAGGTCGGCAGGAAAGATAACAGAGAGGAGCCCGACACAAGTAAGTTGAAGCAATGCAAGACTTAGCTGGGGTCCCATGGTCACCAACCCACGTCCCACAAGGGGGATGTACGTAGTTCAGGGGGTTCAATTTAACGACGTAGTTATTGTTGCTTTAAGGGGCGGAACAGTGAGGTAATCTGCCTCTCTAACTACGTATAACCCAGAATTACCCAGAAACCTGATCTAATGCTTGAGAAGTTAGTTTAGCCTACTTTTCACATTTTGCAAAAATTAGGAAAAAGTAGACTTACTGTATGAGATCGATGTGGGAAAATGTGACTCTGTCTCTCTGTTCCCCCCTATCAACTCCTAAACGGCTGCAGGTATCGAGACAAAATTTGGTAAGAGTAAAGATCTATACCTTAATATCTCACGGCCATATTCGAAATTGACGTCAGTGCTACCAATTGCTGAAAAATCGCAATTGAAATTTCAGCTCTATGTTGGATATCTCAGAAGTTATGCATGCGAACTATTCCAAAATTGGCACACATATAGATAATAACATTCCACATTAATTTTCAGATGCCAACATGATTCTAAGCCTGCTGATAGATCCAATTTCTAAATGCATGTAACTTCTATACTATCGATTGGCTTTCAACCAAATTTCGTATAAAGTATGTGTACTACGTCGGTTGGTTGGTTCGTGAGTTTAGGGGCTGCAACAACGCGGTCATGTAGCCCCGTGTACTTTGGGTGTGTGTAGAATCTGTCTGATAACCGGTGTTAATCGTGATGACTGTATTAGTGTGTGTTATCTGTTTTTAGCCTACTTTCGATTTTTGCAAAAAATGAAAGTAGACTTATGAGATCACTACAGGGCGAAAAAAAGTGTGTCTGTCTGTGTGTGTGTATGTGTGTGAGCCTGTGTGTGTGTGTGTGTGTGCTTGTGTGTGTGTGTGTGTGTGTGTGTGTGTGTGTATGTACTCTGAATGTCTGCCCCCCCCCCCTATCAATTCGAACACGGTGAGCGCAAATTGAACGAAATTTGGTACAAAGATAGCACTAGCAAAGGACACCTCAGTGTCATGTTTTATATCGCCGCCATCTTGACGGAAACGTAATGGCGGCCACACAAATGTTCAAAGCTTAAATCAAATTACGACTAACCTAATCATGCGATCTCTACCAAATTTTGCAACAACATACCTTTATGGGGGCAGCATCCTTTGACCAAACTAATAGGTCATCAGCCTAATAGTTTGCGGATGGCGGCCATCTTTGTGTGAAAATCGATTGCCCCTATTAATTCGAACACGGTGAAACCGAATGGAACGAAATTTGGTACAGAGGTAGTACTAGCAAAGGGCACCCCAGTGTCATGTTTTATATCGCCGCCATCTTGACGGAAACGTAATGGCGGCCACACAAATGTTCAAAGCTTAAATCAAATTACGACTAACCTAATCATCCGATCTCTACCGGGTGAGTTAGCCGTGGTCGTTACGGCATGACTGTTGGCAGTCGCTCACATCCGGGAGGCAAGGAGGTTCGAATCCCCCCGCCGGCAACCTTGAAGATGGTCTTCTGTGGTTTCCCATCTTCCTTCCAGGCAAATGCCGGGGTTGGTCCCTAACTATAGGCCACAGCCGCTACCTTCCAACTCCTCGACCTTCCAATCCAACTTTCCTCCCCAACGGTACTTGTAGCTCACCCATTGGGTGTCCGTCTAGAAGCAGCTACAAAAACTGGCGAGCCGAACATGTCCTCGGACACTCCCGGCACTAAAAGCCATACGCTAAAAAAAAAACCTATCTCTACCAAATTTTGCAACAACATACCTTTATGGAGGGAGCATCCTTTGACAAATCTAATAGGTCATTAGCCTAATAGTTTGCGGATGGCGGCCATCTTTGTGTCAAAATCGATTACCCCTATTAATTCGAACACGGTGAAACCGAATGGAATGAAATTTGGTACAGAGGTAGCACTAGCAAAGGGCACCTCAGTTTCATGTTTTATATCGCCGCCATCTTGACGGAAACGTAATGGCGGCCACACAAATATTCAATGCTTAAATCAAATTACGATTAACCTAATCATCCGATCTCGACCAAATGTTGCATCAACATACCATTATGGAGGGAGCATCCTTTGACCAAGCTAATAGGTCATTAGCCTAATATTTTGCGGATGGCGGCCATCTTTGTGTGAAAATCGATTCCCCCTATTAATTCGAACACGGTGAAACCGAATGGAACGAAATTTGGTACAGAGGTAGCACTAGAAAAGGCCACCTCAGTGTCATGTTTTATATCACCGCTATCTTGACGGAAACGTAATCGCGGCCACCCAAATGTTAAAGGATAAAATGTAATTACGACCAACCTAATAATCTAGTCTCTACCAAATTTTGCAACAACAAATCTTTATGTGGGAAGCATATTCTGACCAAACTGCTAGATCATCAGCCCAATAGTTTGCAGATGGTGGCCAAGTATGTGTGCAAATCGATTCCCCCTATCAATTCAAACACGGTGAAACCGAATTGAACGAAATTTGGTACAGAGGTAGCACTAGCAAAAGGCACCTCAGTGTCATGTTTTATATCGCCGCCATCTTGACGGAAACGGAATGACGGCCACCCAAATGTTAAAAGCTTAAATCAAATTTCGACCATCCTAATAATTTGATCTCTACCGGATTTTGCAACAACATGCCTTTTTGTTGAAAGCATCTTATGACTGACTACAAGGTCATCAGCCCAATAGTTTACAAATAGCGGCCATGTATGTGTGCAAATCCATTCCCCAGATCAATTCAAACGCGGCGAAACCGAATTGAATGATTTTTTTTACAGAGGTAGCACTAGCAAAGGGCACCTCATATTCATGTTTAATATCCCTATAGCACGTTGTATTTCAACAAGCTACTACAACCAACATTCAATTATACTCCTTGAAAAGGACAAAGAGTTATAACAATACCCATGCATTTAGGAGAAAGTAGGCTATATGTTCTTTACTGAACATCTTGTTTAATTCATGTAAGGACAGCAGACTTTTGAATTTTTCTAATAGTTCCTACATTTGCTGCCAAACGCCACCGTCAACGACTACTAGTTCAGAACTTAGGGACGCCACCGCAGTCGGCTCTTGGCAGCGAACGTAGGAACCTAAGAGCGTTGTTTACATTCTTACCCTATAAAATTTAGCTTCACAAAGATGTAATTAGTGGAAGGTTCTTTAACATGCCATAAATCTATGGGACCGGTGGCTTTACTTCCTCTCTGAAGGAAGGCATACTGAGGGATTTTTAACGCTCTTTAAAAAATCCGACGGCTTCGGCCGGGTTTTGAACCCGCTATCTTGGGCATAGAAGCTCAGCATGCTACCGACTACGGCAACGAAGCTATCCTACTGTTATTCATAGTCTTGTGTTGACAAGCACTTTTCACACAACATGCCGTACTGATTTATTAGTCTTGTCATTCCCTCCCCTTGCAAGTACCGTATCGGAAGTTGTCTGACGCATCATATCCTCCCACGGTTGTGCCAAACTGAAAGGGAATTTCCATTTCACCACAATACTGTACTGCTAACGGAGCCTCGTATCCGGAGTAATGTCCGTGTTATGACGTTAGCTTGTCTGCCGGTTCGTTGTTCAATTGGTGAACATGCTAGGCTTTGACCCGAAGGGTTTTAGTTTTGATTTGCGACCGGGACCAAGAGGATTTTAATCCCTTATGGTTACGGGGCTATATGACCACGATGTCACAGACCCTAAAATAAGCAGCAACAACAACAACAAGTTGGGTGCAGAAACTAAAGTAAATAGATAAAGTATAGGCATAACGAAAAGATAATTTTTTTAACGCTTCGGGAGTGAACGTACAACACTACTTAAATAAGCCGAAATATTGTGGAAACGATGTCGTAATAGATGTTTTCTCCTCCGCTGTCTATAACCCACCCACTTAGTGATGTAAAATGTCTGGGCATTTATAAGTCGGGGCAAATGCTCAGGATAAATGCCCGGGATAAATGCCCAAAACCCATAAATGCCCAGGCATTTTGGGCATTTACCTGTTTTAAAAACATATTCATAATGCAACGCTTATATAAATATTGTTTTAGCCATATATGTATCTACATACATGTATTCTATATATTTATCCATACAAACAGGTAAATCTTTATATACATACTACAGTATATACATAATTATTTAATATACAAAATTATTTAATTTATATTTATGGGAAAGTAGTTGAGTAGTCCTAATATTTTTCTATAGCCTCTTAACTCAAAAACCGGCCCCGTGGTGTTGGGGTAGCGCGCCTGCCTCTCGCCCGGCTCCGTCAGGGATTTTAAAACTGACGTGAGGGTTGGAACGGGGTGCACTCAGCCTCGTGAGGACAATTGAGTAGCTGTCTGACAGTGAGACAGCGCCCCGATCACGAATACCAAGATTAACGGCCGAGGGGACCCGATGCGCTGATCACGCGTCACCCCAATATCTGCAGGCCAAAAGGGCATTACTAGTTAATCCATGAAATGGTTTTTATTATGTTTTAGATGCTCGAGTAACAATCACAACTAGTAAAAAGTAAACAAAAGAAGGTTTTTTTAAATGCCCAGATTTTGGGCGCTTAAGACTACTTTGGGAAAATGTCCATTTATAGATGTCCTGCCCACTGGGAATTTGCCCGGCCCACATCACTACACCCACCATCCTCTTTTTATAACAAGACTTACATAGTAAAATTTGAGTTGTATCGGCCATTGTAGGTGTGATTTATGGGAGAAATAAAATATTGCCAACCCCACGCATATGGTACCGTGTGGTGTTTGTTTTATGCTGCGACTGGCTCAGCAGCTTGCTGATAGTAATTTCAACATTACAGCTAAATGGCGTGAAACATGGACTAGAAATGTACGTGACCTCATTGATCCCTTAAAGAAAATCAAGGTCTTTGAACAACCGCGACATATATGGAAGACCATTAACCGCATCCGTACAGGACATGGAGTTTGTGCGTACAACCTGCACAAATGGGGGAAGCGGCAGACCCCCGCTGTGATTGTGGTTCATCGAATCAGACCATCAGGCACATTGTGGAAGAGTGCAAAATAAGAGCAAACCCTAACGACTTTTTCAGTGCTACACCATCGAACGAGGACTGGATCAATAGACTGGGCATTCAGTGCTACACCATCGAACAAGGACTGGATCAATAGTCTGGGCATTCAGTGCTACACCATCGAACAAGGACTGGATCAATAGACTGGGCATTCAGTGCTACACCATCGAACAAGGACTGGATCAATAGACTGGGCATTCAGTGCTACACCATCGAACAAGGACTGGATCAATAGACTGGGCATTCAGTGCTACACCATCGAACAAGGACTGGATCAATAGACTGGGCATTCAGTGCTACACCATCGAACAAGGACTGGATCAATAGACTGGGCATTCAGTGCTACACCATCGAACAAGGACTGGATCAATAGTCTGGGCATTCAGTGCTACACCATCGAACAAGGACTGGATCAATAGACTGGGCATTCAGTGCTACACCATCGAACAAGGACTGGATCAATAGACTGGGCATTCAGTGCTACACCATCGAACAAGGACTGGATCAATAGACTGGGCATTCAGTGCTACACCCTCGAACAAGGACTGGATCAATAGACTGGGCATTCAGTGCTACACCATCGAACAAGGACTGGATCAATAGACTGGGCATTCAGTGCTACACCATCGAACAAGGACTGGATCAATAGACTGGGCATTCAGTGCTACACCATCGAACAAGGACTGGATCAATAGTCTGGGCATTCAGTGCTACACCATCGAACAAGGACTGGATCAATAGACTGGGCATTCAGTGCTACACCATCGAACAAGGACTGGATCAATAGACTGGGCAATCAGTGCTACACCATCGAACAAGGACTGGATCAATAGACTGGGCAATCAGTGCTACACCATCGAACAAGGACTGGATCAATAGACTGGGCATTCAGTGCTACACCATCGAACAAGGACTGGATCAATAGACTGGGCATTCAGTGCTACACCATCGAACAAGGATTGGATCAATAGACTGGGCATTCAGTGCTACACCATCGAACAAGGACTGGATCAATAGACTGGGCATTCAGTGCTACACCATCGAACAAGGACTGGATCAATAGACTGGGCATTCAGTGATACACCATCGAACAAGGACTGGATCAATAGACTGGGCATTCAGTGCTACACCATCGAACAAGGACTGGATCAATAGACTGGGCAATCAGTGCTACACCATCGAACAAGGACTGGATCAATAGACTGGGCATTCAGTGCTACACCCTCGAACAAGGACTGGATCAATAGACTGGGCATTCAGTGCTACACCATCGAACAAGGACTGGATCAATAGACTGGGCATTCAGTGCTACACCCTCGAACAAGGACTGGATCAATAGACTGGGCATTCAGTGCTACACCATCGAACAAGGACTGGATCAATAGACTGGGCATTCAGTGCTACACCATCGAACAAGGACTGGATCAATAGACTGGGCATTCAGTGCTACACCATCGAACAAGGACTGGATCAATAGACAGGGCATTCAGTGCTACACCATCGAACAAGGACTGGATCAAGAGACAGGGCATTCAGTGCTACACCATCGAACAAGGACTGGATCAATACACTGGGCATTCAGTGCTACACCATCGAACAAGGACTGGATCAATAGACTGGGCATTCAGTGCTACACCATCGAACAAGGACTGGATCAATAGACTGGGCATTCAGTGCTACACCATCGAACAAGGACTGGAACAATAGACTGGGCATTCAGTGCTACACCATCGAACAAGGACTGGATCAATAGTCTGGGCATTCAGTGCTACACCATCGAACAAGGACTGGATCAATAGACTGGGCATTCAGTGCTACACCATCGAACAAGGACTGGATCAATAGACTGGGCATTCAGTGCTACACCATCGAACAAGGACTGGATCAATAGACTGGGCATTCAGTGCTACACCCTCGAACAAGGACTGGATCAATAGACTGGGCATTCAGTGCTACACCATCGAACAAGGACTGGATCAATAGACTGGGCATTCAGTGCTACACCATCGAACAAGGACTGGATCAATAGACTGGGCATTCAGTGCTACACCATCGAACAAGGACTGGATCAATAGACTGGGCATTCAGTGCTACACCATCGAACAAGGACTGGATCAATAGACTGGGCATTCAGTGCTACACCATCGAACCAGGACTGGATCAATAGACTGGGCATTCAGTGCTACACCATCGAACAAGGACTGGATCAATAGACTGGGCATTCGGTGCTACACCATCGAACAAGGACTGGATCAATAGTCTGGACATTCAGTGCTACACCATCGAACAAGGACTGGATCAATAGACTGGGCATTCAGTGCTACACCATCGAACAAGGACTGGATCAATGGACTGGACATTCAGTGCTACACCATCGAACAAGGACTGGATCAATAGTCTGGACATTCAGTGCTACACCATAGAACAAGGACTGGATCAATAGTCTGGACATTCAGTGCTACACCATCGAACAAGGACTGGATCAATAGACTGGGCATTCAGTGCTACACCATCGAACAAGGACTAGATCAATAGACTGGGCATTCAGTGCTACACCATCGAACAAGGACTGGATCAATAGACTGGGCATTCAGTGCTACACCATCGAACAAGGACTGGATCAATAGACTGGGCATTCAGTGCTACACCATCGAACAAGGACTGGATCAATAGTCTGGACATTCAGTGCTACACCATCGAACAAGGACTGGATCAATAGACTGGCATTCAGTGCTACACCATCGAACAAGGACTGGATCAATAGACTGGACATTCAGTGCTACACCATCGAACAAGGACTGGATCAATAGTCTGGACATTCAGTGCTACACCATCGAACAAGGACTGGATCAATAGTCTGGACATTCAGTGCTACACCATCGAACAAAGACTGGATCAATAGACTGAGCATTCAGTGCTACACCATCGAACAAGGACTGAATCAATAGACTGGGCATTCAGTGCTACACCATCGAACAAGGACTGGGTCAATAGACTGGGCATTCAGTGCTACACCATCGAACAAGGACTGGATCAATAGACTGGGCATTCAGTGCTACACCATCGAACAAGGACTGGATCAATAGACTGGGCATTCAGTGCTACACCATCGAACAAGGACTGGATCAATAGTCTGGGCATTCTGTGCTACACCATCGAACAAGGACTGGATCAATAGACTGGGCATTCAGTGCTACACCATCGAACAAGGACTGGATCAATAGACTGGGCATTCAGTGCTACACCATCGAACAAGGACTGGATCAATAGTCTGGGCATTCTGTGCTACACAATCGAACAAGGACTGGATCAATAGACTGGGTATTCAGTGCTACACCATCGAACAAGGACTGGCTCAATAGACTGGGCATTCAGTGCTACAGCATCGAACAAGGACTGGATCAATAGTCTGGGCATTCAGTGCTACACCATCGAACAAGGACTGGATCAATAGACTGGGCATTCAGTGCTACACCATCGAACATGGACTGGATCAATAGACTGGGCATTCAGTGCTACACCATCGAACAAGGACTGGATCAATAGACTGGGCATTCAGTGCTACACCATCGAACAAGGACTGGATCAATAGACTGGGCATTCAGTGCTACACCATCGAACAAGGACTGGATCAATAGACTGGGCATTCAGTGCTACACCATCGAACAAGGACTGGATCAATAGACTGGACATTCAGTGCTACACCATCGAACATGGACTGGATCAATAGACTGGGCATTCAGTGCTACACCATCGAACAAGGACTGGATCAATAGACTGGGCATTCAGTGCTACACCATCGAACAAGGACTGGATCAATAGACTGGGCATTCACTGCTACACCATCGAACAAGGACTGGATCAATAGTCTGGGCATTCAGTGCTACACCATCGAGCATGGACTGGATCAATAGACTGGGCATTCAGTGCTACACCATCGAGCATGGACTGGATCAATAGACTGGGCATTCAGTGCTACACCATCGAGCATGGACTGGATCAATAGACTGGGCATTCAGTGCTTACCATCGAACAAGGACTGGATCAATAGACTGGGCATTCAGTGCTACACCATCGAGCATGGACTGGATCAATAGACTGGGCATTCAGTGCTTCAGCATCGAGCATGGACTGGATCAATAGACTGGGCATTCAGTGCTACACCATCGAACAAGGACTGGATCAATAGACTGGGCATTCAGTGCTACACCATCGAACAAGGACTGGATCAATAGACTGGGCATTCAGTGCTACGCTATCGAACAAGGACTGGATCAATAGACTGGGCATTCAGTGCTACGCCATCGAACAAGGACTGTATCAATAGACTGGGCATTCAGTGCTACACCATCGAACATGGACTGGATCAATAGACTGGGCATTCAGTGCTACACCATCGAGCAAGGACTGGATCAATAGACTGGGCATTCAGTGCTACACCATCGAGCATGGACTGGATCAATAGACTGGGCATTCAGTGCTACACCATCGAGCATGGACTGGATCAATAGACTGGGCATTCAGTGCTACACCATCGAGCATGGACTGGATCAATAGACTGGGCATTCAGTGCTACACCATCGAACAAGGACTGGATCAATAGACTGGGCATTCAGTGCTACACCATCGAGCATGGACTGGATCAATAGACTGGCCATTCAGTGCTACACCATCGAACAAGGACTGGATCAATAGACTGGGCATTCAGTGCTACACCATCGAGCATGGACTGGATCAATAGACTGGGCATTCAGTGCTACACCATCGAGCATGGACTGGATCAATAGACTGGGCATTCAGTGCTACACCATCGAACAAGGACTGGATCAATAGACTGGGCATTCAGTGCTACACCATCGAGCATGGACTGGATCAATAGACTGGGCATTCAGTGCTACACCATCGAGCATGGACTGGATCAATAGACTGGGCATTCAGTGCTACTCCATCGAACAAGGACTGGATCAATAGACTGGGCATTCAGTGCTACACCATCGAGCATGGACTGGATCAATAGACTGGGCATTCAGTGCTACACCATCGAACAAGGACTGGATCAATAGACTGGGCATTCAGTGCTACACCATCGAGCATGGACTGGATCAATAGACTGGGCATTCAGTGCTACTTCATCGAGCATGGACTGGATGAATAGACTGGGCATTCAGTGCTACACCATCGAGCATGGACAGGATCAATAGACTGGGCATTCAGTGCTACACCATCGAGCGTGGACTGGATCAATAGACTGGGCATTCAGTGCTACACCATCGAACAAGGACTGGATCAATAGACTGGGCATTCAGTGCTACACCATCGAGCATGGAATGGATCAATAGACTGGGCATTCAGTGCTACACCATCGAACAAGGACTGGATCAATAGACTGGGCATTCAGTGCTACACCATCGAACAAGGACTGGATCAATAGACTGGGCATTCAGTGCTACACCATCGAGCATGGACTGGATCAATAGACTGGGCATTCAGTGCTACACCATCAAACAAGGACTGGATCAATAGACTGGGCATTCAGTGCTACACCATCGAGCATGGACTGGATCAATAGACTGGGCATTCAGTGCTACACCATCGAACATGAACTGGATCAATAGACTGGGCATTCAGTGCTACACCATCGAGCATGGACTGGATCAATAAACTGGGCATTCAGTGCTACACAATCGAACAAGGACTGGATCAATAGACTGGGCATTCAGTGCTACACCATCGAGCATGGACTGGATCAATAGACTGGGCCTTCAGTGCTACACCATCGAACAAGGACTGGATCAATAGACTGGGCATTCAGTGCTACACCATCGAGCATGGACTGGATCAATAGACTGGGCATTCAGTGCTACACCATCGAGCATGGACTGGATCAATAGACTGGGCATTCAGTGCTACACCATCGAGCATGGACTGGATAAATAGACTGGGCATACAGTGCTACACCATCGAGCATGGAGTGGATCAATGGACTGGACATTCAGTGCTACACCATCGAACAAGGACTGGATCAATAGTCTGGACATTCAGTGCTACACCATAGAACAAGGACTGGATCAATAGTCTGGACATTCAGTGCTACACCATCGAACAAGGACTGGATCAATAGACTGGGCATTCAGTGCTACACCATCGAACAAGGATTAGATCAATAGACTGGGCATTCAGTGCTACACCATCGAACAAGGACTGGATCAATAGACTGGGCATTCAGTGCTACACCATCGAACAAGGACTGGATCAATAGACTGGGCATTCAGTGCTACACCATCGAACAAGGACTGGATCAATAGTCTGGACATTCAGTGCTACACCATCGAACAAGGACTGGATCAATAGACTGGCATTCAGTGCTACACCATCGAACAAGGACTGGATCAATAGACTGGACATTCAGTGCTACACCATCGAACAAGGACTGGATCAATAGTCTGGACATTCAGTGCTACACCATCGAACAAGGACTGGATCAATAGTCTGGACATTCAGTGCTACACCATCGAACAAAGACTGGATCAATAGACTGAGCATTCAGTGCTACACCATCGAACAAGGACTGGATCAATAGACTGGGCATTCAGTGCTACACCATCGAACAAGGACTGGGTCAATAGACTGGGCATTCAGTGCTACACCATCGAACAAGGACTGGATCAATAGACTGGGCATTCAGTGCTACACCATCGAACAAGGACTGGATCAATAGACTGGGCATTCAGTGCTACACCATCGAACAAGGACTGGATCAATAGTCTGGGCATTCTGTGCTACACCATCGAACAAGGACTGGATCAATAGACTGGGCATTCAGTGCTACACCATCGAACAAGGACTGGATCAATAGACCGGGCATTCAGTGCTACACCATCGAACAAGGACTGGATCAATAGTCTGGGTATTCTGTGCTACACCATCGAACAAGGACTGGAACAATAGACTGGGCATTCAGTGCTACACCATCGAACAAGGACTGGATCAATAGACTGGGCATTCAGTGCTACAGCATCGAACAAGGACTGGATCAATAGTCTGGGCATTCAGTGCTACACCTTCGAACAAGGACTGGATCAATAGACTGGGCATTCAGTGCTACACCATCGAACATGGACTGGATCAATAGACTGGGCATTCAGTGCTACACCATCGAACAAGGACTGGATCAATAGACTGGGCATTCAGTGCTACACCATCGAACAAGGACTGGATCAATAGACTGGGCATTCAGTGCTACACCATCGAACAAGGACTGGATCAATAGACTGGGCATTCAGTGCTACACCATCGAACAAGGACTGGATCAATAGACTGGACATTCAGTGCTACACCATCGAACATGGACTGGATCAATAGACTGGGCATTCAGTGCTACACCATCGAACAAGGACTGGATCAATAGACTGGGCATTCAGTGCTACACCATCGAACAAGGACTGGATCAATAGACTGGGCATTCAGTGCTACACCATCGAACAAGGACTGGATCAATAGTCTGGGCATTCTGTGCTACACCATCGAGCATGGACTGGATCAATAGACTGGGCATTCAGTGCTACACCATCGAGCATGGACTGGATCAATAGACTGGGCATTCAGTGCTACACCATCGAGCATGGACTGGATCAATAGACTGGGCATTCAGTGCTACACCATCGAACAAGGACTGGATCAATAGACTGGGCATTCAGTGCTACACCATCGAGCAAGGACTGGATCAATAGACTGGGCATTCAGTGCTACACCGTCGAGCATGGACTGGATCAATAGACTGGGCATTCAGTGCTACACCATCGAGCATGGACTGGATCAATAGACTGGGCATTCAGTGCTACACCATCGAACAAGGACTAGATCAATAGACTGGGCATTCAGTGCTACACCATCGAACAAGGACTGGATCAATAGACTGGGCATTCAGTGCTACACCATCGAACAAGGACTGGATCAATAGACTGGGCATTCAGTGCTACACCATCGAACAAGGACTGGATCAATAGTCTGGACATTCAGTGCTACACCATAGAACAAGGACTGGATCAATAGTCTGGACATTCAGTGCTACACCATCGAACAAGGACTGGATCAATAGACTGGGCATTCAGTGCTACACCATCGAACAAGGACTAGATCAATAGACTGGGCATTCAGTGCTACACCATCGAACAAGGACTGGATCAATAGACTGGGCATTCAGTGCTACACCATCGAGCATGGACTGGATCAATAGACTGGGCATTCAGTGCTACACCATCGAGCATGGACTGGATCAATAGACTGGGCATTCAGTGCTACACCATCGAACAAGGACTGGATCAATAGACTGGGCATTCAGTGCTACACCATCGAGCATGGACTGGATCAATAGATTGGGCATTCAGTGCTGCACCGTCGAGCATGGACTGGATCAATAGACTGGGCATTCAGTGCTACACCATCGAGCATGGACTGGATCAATAGACTGGGCATTCAGTGCTACACCATCGAACAAGGACTGGGTCAATAGACTGGGCATTCAGTGCTACACCATCGAGCATGGACTGGATAAATAGACTGGGCATACAGTGCTACACCATCGAGCATGGAGTGGATCAATGGACTGGACATTCAGTGCTACACCATCGAACAAGGACTGGATCAATAGTCTGGACATTCAGTGCTACACCATGGAACAAGGACTGGATCAATAGTCTGGACATTCAGTGCTACACCATCGAACAAGGACTGGATCAATAGACTGGGCATTCAGTGCTACACCATCGAACAAGGACTAGATCAATAGACTGGGCATTCAGTGCTACACCATCGAACAAGGACTGGATCAATAGACTGGGCATTCAGTGCTACACCATCGAACAAGGACTGGATCAATAGACTGGGCATTCAGTGCTACACCATCGAACAAGGACTGGATCAATAGTCTGGACATTCAGTGCTACACCATCGAACAAGGACTGGATCAATAGACTGGCATTCAGTGCTACACCATCGAACAAGGACTGGATCAATAGACTGGACATTCAGTGCTACACCATCGAACAAGGACTGGATCAATAGTCTGGACATTCAGTGCTACACCATCGAACAAGGACTGGATCAATAGTCTGGACATTCAGTGCTACACCATCGACTAAAGACTGGATCAATAGACTGAGCATTCAGTGCTACACCATCGAACAAGGACTGGATCAATAGACTGGGCATTCAGTGCTACACCATCGAACAAGGACTGGGTCAATAGACTGGGCATTCAGTGCTACACCATCGAACAAGGACAGGATCAATAGACTGGGCATTCAGTGCTACACCATCGAACAAGGACTGGATCAATAGACTGGGCATTCAGTGCTACACCATCGAACAAGGACTGGATCAATAGTCTGGGCATTCTGTGCTACACCATCGAACAAGGACTGGATCAATAGACTGGGCATTCAGTGCTACACCATCGAACAAGGAATGGATCAATAGACCGGGCATTCAGTGCTACACCATCGAACAAGGACTGGATCAATAGTCTGGGTATTCTGTGCTACACCATCGAACAAGGACTGGAACAATAGACTGGGCATTCAGTGCTACACCATCGAACAAGGACTGGATCAATAGACTGGGCATTCAGTGCTACAGCATCGAACAAGGACTGGATCAATAGTCTGGGCATTCAGTGCTACACCATCGAACAAGGACTGGATCAATAGACTGGGCATTCAGTGCTACACCATCGAACATGGACTGGATCAATAGACTGGGCATTCAGTGCTACACCATCGAACAAGGACTGGATCAATAGACTGGGCATTCAGTGCTACACCATCGAACAAGGACTGGATCAATAGACTGGGCATTCAGTGCTACACCATCGAACAAGGACTGGATCAATAGACTGGGCATTCAGTGCTACACCATCGAACAAGGACTGGATCAATAGACTGGACATTCAGTGCTACACCATCGAACATGGACTGGATCAATAGACTGGGCATTCAGTGCTACACCATCGAACAAGGACTGGATCAATAGACTGGGCATTCAGTGCTACACCATCGAACAAGGACTGGATCAATAGACTGGGCATTCAGTGCTACACCATCGAACAAGGACTGGATCAATAGTCTGGGCATTCAGTGCTACACCATCGAGCATGGACTGGATCAATAGACTGGGCATTCAGTGCTACACCATCGAGCATGGACTGGATCAATAGACTGGGCATTCAGTGCTACACCATCGAGCATGGACTGGATCAATAGACTGGGCATTCAGTGCTACACCATCGAACAAGGACTGGATCAATAGACTGGGCATTCAGTGCTACACCATCGAGCATGGACTGGATCAATAGACTGGGCATTCAGTGCTACACCGTCGAGCATGGACTGGATCAATAGACTGGGCATTCAGTGCTACACCATCGAGCATGGACTGGATCAATAGACTGGGCATTCAGTGCTACACCATCGAACAAGGACTGGATCAATAGACTGGGCATTCAGTGCTACACCATCGAGCATGGACTGGATCAATAGACTGGCCATTCAGTGCTACACCATCGAACAAGGACTGGATCAATAGACTGGGCATTCAGTGCTACACCATCGAGCATGGACTGGATCAATAGACTGGGCATTCAGTGCTACACCATCGAGCATGGACTGGATCAATAGACTGGGCATTCAGTGCTACACCATCGAACAAGGACTGGATCAATAGACTGGGCATTCAGTGCTACACCATCGAGCATGGACTGGATCAATAGACTGGGCATTCAGTGCTACACCATCGAGCATGGACTGGATCAATAGACTGGGCATTCAGTGCTACTCCATCGAACAAGGACTGGATCAATAGACTGGGCATTCAGTGCTACACCATCGAGCATGGACTGGATCAATAGACTGGGCATTCAGTGCTACACCATCGAACAAGGGCTGGATCAATAGACTGGGCATTCAGTGCTACACCATCGAGCATGGACTGGATCAATAGACTGGGCATTCAGTGCTACTTCATCGAGCATGGACTGGATGAATAGACTGGGCATTCAGTGCTACACCATCGAGCATGGACAGGATCAATAGACTGGGCATTCAGTGCTACACCATCGAGCGTGGACTGGATCAATAGACTGGGCATTCAGTGCTACACCATCGAACAAGGACTGGATCAATAGACTGGGCATTCAGTGCTACACCATCGAGCATGGAATGGATCAATAGACTGGGCATTCAGTGCTACACCATCGAACAAGGACTGGATCAATAGACTGGGCATTCAGTGCTACACCATCGAACAAGGACTGGATCAATAGACTGGGCATTCAGTGCTACACCATCGAGCATGGACTGGATCAATAGACTGGGCATTCAGTGCTACACCATCGAACATGGACTGGATCAATAGACTGGGCATTCAGTGCTACACCATCGAGCATGGACTGGATCAATAAACTGGGCATTCAGTGCTACACCATCGAACAAGGACTGGATCAATAGACTGGGCATTCAGTGCTACACCATCGAGCATGGACTGGATCAATAGACTGGGCCTTCAGTGCTACACCATCGAATAAGGACTGGATCAATAGACTGGGCATTCAGTGCTACACCATCGAGCATGGACTGGATCAATAGACTGGGCATTCAGTGCTACACCATCGAGCATGGACTGGATCAATAGACTGGGCATTCAGTGCTACACCATCGAGCATGGACTGGATAAATAGACTGGGCATACAGTGCTACACCATCGAGCATGGAGTGGATCAGTAGACTGGGCATTCAGTGCTACACCATCGAGCATGGACTGGATCAATAGACTGGGCATTCAGTGGTACACCATCGAACATGGACTGGATCAATAGACTGGGCATTCAGTGCTACACCATCGAGCATGGACTGGATCAATAGACTGGGCATTCAGTGCTACACCATCGAACAAGGACTGGATCAATAGACTGGGCATTCAGTGCTACACCATCGAACATGGACTGGATCAATAGACTGAGCATTCAGTGCTGCATCATCGAGCATGGACTGGATCAATAGACTGGGCATTCAGTGCTACACCATCGAGCATGGACTGGATCAATAGACTGGGCATTCAGTGCTACACCATCGAACAAGGACTGGATCAATAGACTGGGCATTCAGTGCTACACCATCGAACATGGACTGGATCAATAGACTGGGCATTCAGTGCTACACCATCGAGCATGGACTGGATCAATAGACTGGGCATTCAGTGCTACACCATCGAGCATGGACTGGATCAATAGACTGGGCATTCAGTGCTACACCATCGAGCATGGACTGGATCAATAGACTGGGCATTCAGTGCTACACCATCGAACAAGGACTGGATCAATAGACTGGGCATTCAGTGCTACACCATCGAACAAGGACTGGATCAATAGACTGGGCATTCAGTGCTACACCATCGAGCATGGACTGGATCAATAGACTGGGCATTCAGTGCTACACCATCGAGCATGGACTGGATCAATAGACTGGGCATTCAGTGCTACTCCATCGAACAAGGACTGGATCAATAGACTGGGCATTCAGTGCTACACCATCGAGCATGGACTGGATCAATAGACTGGGCATTCAGTGCTACACCATCGAACAAGGACTGGATCAATAGACTGGGCATTCAGTGCTACACCATCGAGCATGGACTGGATCAATAGACTGGGCATTCAGTGCTACTTCATCGAGCATGGACTGGATGAATAGACTGGGCATTCAGTGCTACCCCATCGAGCATGGACAGGATCAATAGACTGGGCATTCAGTGCTACACCATCGAGCGTGGACTGGATCAATAGACTGGGCATTCAGTGCTACACCATCGAACAAGGACTGGATCAATAGACTGGGCATTCAGTGCTACACCATCGAGCATGGAATGGATCAATAGACTGGGCATTCAGTGCTACACCATCGAACAAGGACTGGATCAATAGACTGGGCATTCAGTGCTACACCATCGAACAAGGACTGGATCAATAGACTGGGCATTCAGTGCTACACCATCGAGCATGGACTGGATCAATAGACTGGGCATTCAGTGCTACACCATCAAACAAGGACTGGATCAATAGACTGGGCAGTCAGTGCTACACCATCGAGCATGGACTGGATCAATAGACTGGGCATTCAGTGCTACACCATCGAACATGGACTGGATCAATAGACTGGGCATTCAGTGCTACACCATCGAGCATGGACTGGATCAATAAACTGGGCATTCAGTGCTACACAATCGAACAAGGACTGGATCAATAGACTGGGCATTCAGTGCTACACCATCGAGCATGGACTGGATCAATAGACTGGGCCTTCAGTGCTACACCATCGAACAAGGACTGGATCAATAGACTGGGCATTCAGTGCTACACCATCGAGCATGGACTGGATCAATAGACTGGGCATTCAGTGCTACACCATCGAGCATGGACTGGATCAATAGACTGGGCATTCAGTGCTACACCATCGAGCATGGACTGGATAAATAGACTGGGCATACAGTGCTACACCATCGAGCATGGAGTGGATCAATGGACTGGACATTCAGTGCTACACCATCGAACAAGGACTGGATCAATAGTCTGGACATTCAGTGCTACACCATAGAACAAGGACTGGATCAATAGTCTGGACATTCAGTGCTACACCATCGAACAAGGACTGGATCAATAGACTGGGCATTCAGTGCTACACCATCGAACAAGGACTAGATCAATAGACTGGGCATTCTGTGCTACACCATCGAACAAGGACTGGATCAATAGACTGGGCATTCAGTGCTACACCATCGAACAAGGACTGGATCAATAGACTGGGCATTCAGTGCTACACCATCGAACAAGGACTGGATCAATAGTCTGGACATTCAGTGCTACACCATCGAACAAGGACTGGATCAATAGACTGGCATTCAGTGCTACACCATCGAACAAGGACTGGATCAATAGACTGGACATTCAGTGCTACACCATCGAACAAGGACTGGATCAATAGTCTGGACATTCAGTGCTACACCATCGAACAAGGACTGGATCAATAGTCTGGACATTCAGTGCTACACCATCGAACAAAGACTGGATCAATAGACTGAGCATTCAGTGCTACACCATCGAACAAGGACTGGATCAATAGACTGGGCATTCAGTGCTACACCATCGAACAAGGACTGGGTCAATAGACTGGGCATTCAGTGCTACACCATCGAACAAGGACTGGATCAATAGACTGGGCATTCAGTGCTACACCATCGAACAAGGACTGGATCAATAGACTGGGCATTCAGTGCTACACCATCGAACAAGGACTGGATCAATAGTCTGGGCATTCTGTGCTACACCATCGAACAAGGACTGGATCAATAGACTGGGCATTCAGTGCTACACCATCGAACAAGGACTGGATCAATAGACCGGGCATTCAGTGCTACACCATCGAACAAGGACTGGATCAATAGTCTGGGTATTCTGTGCTACACCATCGAACAAGGACTGGAACAATAGACTGGGCATTCAGTGCTACACCATCGAACAAGGACTGGATCAATAGACTGGGCATTCAGTGCTACAGCATCGAACAAGGACTGGATCAATAGTCTGGGCATTCAGTGCTACACCATCGAACAAGGACTGGATCAATAGACTGGGCATTCAGTGCTACACCATCGAACATGGACTGGATCAATAGACTGGGCATTCAGTGCTACACCATCGAACAAGGACTGGATCAATAGACTGGGCATTCAGTGCTACACCATCGAACAAGGACTGGATCAATAGACTGGGCATTCAGTGCTACACCATCGAACAAGGACTGGATCAATAGACTGGGCATTCAGTGCTACACCATCGAACAAGGACTGGATCAATAGACTGGACATTCAGTGCTACACCATCGAACATGGACTGGATCAATAGACTGGGCATTCAGTGCTACACCATCGAACAAGGACTGGATCAATAGACTGGGCATTCAGTGCTACACCATCGAACAAGGACTGGATCAATAGACTGGGCATTCAGTGCTACACCATCGAACAAGGACTGGATCAATAGTCTGGGCATTCAGTGCTACACCATCGAGCATGGACTGGATCAATAGACTGGGCATTCAGTGCTACACCATCGAGCATGGACTGGATCAATAGACTGGGCATTCAGTGCTACACCATCGAGCATGGACTGGATCAATAGACTGGGCATTCAGTGCTACACCATCGAACAAGGACTGGATCAATAGACTGGGCATTCAGTGCTACACCATCGAGCATGGACTGGATCAATAGACTGGGCATTCAGTGCTACACCGTCGAGCATGGACTGGATCAATAGACTGGGCATTCAGTGCTACACCATCGAGCATGGACTGGATCAATAGACTGGGCATTCAGTGCTACACCATCGAACAAGGACTAGATCAATAGACTGGGCATTCAGTGCTACACCATCGAACAAGGACTGGATCAATAGACTGGGCATTCAGTGCTACACCATCGAACAAGGACTGGATCAATAGACTGGGCATTCAGTGCTACACCATCGAACAAGGACTGGATCAATAGTCTGGACATTCAGTGCTACACCATAGAACAAGGACTGGATCAATAGTCTGGACATTCAGTGCTACACCATCGAACAAGGACTGGATCAATAGACTGGGCATTCAGTGCTACACCATCGAACAAGGACTAGATCAATAGACTGGGCATTCAGTGCTACACCATCGAACAAGGACTGGATCAATAGACTGGGCATTCAGTGCTACACCATCGAGCATGGACTGGATCAATAGACTGGGCATTCAGTGCTACACCATCGAGCATGGACTGGATCAATAGACTGGGCATTCAGTGCTACACCATCGAACAAGGACTGGATCAATAGACTGGGCATTCAGTGCTACACCATCGAGCATGGACTGGATCAATAGACTGGGCATTCAGTGCTACACCGTCGAGCATGGACTGGATCAATAGACTGGGCATTCAGTGCTACACCATCGAGCATGGACTGGATCAATAGACTGGGCATTCAGTGCTACACCATCGAACAAGGACTGGGTCAATAGACTGGGCATTCAGTGCTACACCATCGAGCATGGACTGGATAAATAGACTGGGCATACAGTGCTACACCATCGAGCATGGAGTGGATCAATGGACTGGACATTCAGTGCTACACCATCGAACAAGGACTGGATCAATAGTCTGGACATTCAGTGCTACACCATAGAACAAGGACTGGATCAATAGTCTGGACATTCAGTGCTACACCATCGAACAAGGACTGGATCAATAGACTGGGCATTCAGTGCTACACCATCGAACAAGGACTAGATCAATAGACTGGGCATTCAGTGCTACACCATCGAACAAGGACTGGATCAATAGACTGGGCATTCAGTGCTACACCATCGAACAAGGACTGGATCAATAGACTGGGCATTCAGTGCTACACCATCGAACAAGGACTGGATCAATAGTATGGACATTCAGTGCTACACCATCGAACAAGGACTGGATCAATAGACTGGCATTCAGTGCTACACCATCGAACAAGGACTGGATCAATAGACTGGACATTCAGTGCTACACCATCGAACAAGGACTGGATCAATAGTCTGGACATTCAGTGCTACACCATCGAACAAGGACTGGATCAATAGTCTGGACATTCAGTGCTACACCATCGAACAAAGACTGGATCAATAGACTGAGCATTCAGTGCTACACCATCGAACAAGGACTGGATCAATAGACTGGGCATTCAGTGCTACACCATCGAACAAGGACTGGGTCAATAGACTGGGCATTCAGTGCTACACCATCGAACAAGGACAGGATCAATAGACTGGGCATTCAGTGCTACACCATCGAACAAGGACTGGATCAATAGACTGGGCATTCAGTGCTACACCATCGAACAAGGACTGGATCAATAGTCTGGGCATTCTGTGCTACACCATCGAACAAGGACTGGATCAATAGACTGGGCATTCAGTGCTACACCATCGAACAAGGAATGGATCAATAGACCGGGCATTCAGTGCTACACCATCGAACAAGGACTGGATCAATAGTCTGGGTATTCTGTGCTACACCATCGAACAAGGACTGGAACAATAGACTGGGCATTCAGTGCTACACCATCGAACAAGGACTGGATCAATAGACTGGGCATTCAGTGCTACAGCATCGAACAAGGACTGGATCAATAGTCTGGGCATTCAGTGCTACACCATCGAACAAGGACTGGATCAATAGACTGGGCATTCAGTGCTACACCATCGAACATGGACTGGATCAATAGACTGGGCATTCAGTGCTACACCATCGAACAAGGACTGGATCAATAGACTGGGCATTCAGTGCTACACCATCGAACAAGGACTGGATCAATAGACTGGGCATTCAGTGCTACACCATCGAACAAGGACTGGATCAATAGACTGGGCATTCAGTGCTACACCATCGAACAAGGACTGGATCAATAGACTGGACATTCAGTGCTACACCATCGAACATGGACTGGATCAATAGACTGGGCATTCAGTGCTACACCATCGAACAAGGACTGGATCAATAGACTGGGCATTCAGTGCTACACCATCGAACAAGGACTGGATCAATAGACTGGGCATTCAGTGCTACACCATCGAACAAGGACTGGATCAATAGTCTGGGCATTCAGTGCTACACCATCGAGCATGGACTGGATCAATAGACTGGGCATTCAGTGCTACACCATCGAGCATGGACTGGATCAATAGACTGGGCATTCAGTGCTACACCATCGAGCATGGACTGGATCAATAGACTGGGCATTCAGTGCTACACCATCGAACAAGGACTGGATCAATAGACTGGGCATTCAGTGCTACACCATCGAACAAGGACTGGATCAATAGACTGGGCATTCAGTGCTACACCATCGAACAAGGACTGGATCAATAGTCTGGGCATTCAGTGCTACACCATCGAGCATGGACTGGATCAATAGACTGGGCATTCAGTGCTACACCATCGAGCATGGACTGGATCAATAGACTGGGCATTCAGTGCTACACCATCGAGCATGGACTGGATCAATAGACTGGGCATTCAGTGCTACACCATCGAACAAGGACTGGATCAATAGACTGGGCATTCAGTGCTACACCATCGAGCATGGACTGGATCAATAGACTGGGCATTCAGTGCTACACCGTCGAGCATGGACTGGATCAATAGACTGGGCATTCAGTGCTACACCATCGAGCATGGACTGGATCAATAGACTGGGCATTCAGTGCTACACCATCGAACAAGGACTGGATCAATAGACTGGGCATTCAGTGCTACACCATCGAGCATGGACTGGATCAATAGACTGGCCATTCAGTGCTACACCATCGAACAAGGACTGGATCAATAGACTGGGCATTCAGTGCTACACCATCGAGCATGGACTGGATCAATAGACTGGGCATTCAGTGCTACACCATCGAGCATGGACTGGATCAATAGACTGGGCATTCAGTGCTACACCATCGAACAAGGACTGGATCAATAGACTGGGCATTCAGTGCTACACCATCGAGCATGGACTGGATCAATAGACTGGGCATTCAGTGCTACACCATCGAGCATGGACTGGATCAATAGACTGGGCATTCAGTGCTACTCCACCGAACAAGGACTGGATCAATAGACTGGGCATTCAGTGCTACACCATCGAGCATGGACTGGATCAATAGACTGGGCATTCAGTGCTACACCATCGAACAAGGGCTGGATCAATAGACTGGGCATTCAGTGCTACACCATCGAGCATGGACTGGATCAATAGACTGGGCATTCAGTGCTACTTCATCGAGCATGGACTGGATGAATAGACTGGGCATTCAGTGCTACACCATCGAGCATGGACAGGATCAATAGACTGGGCATTCAGTGCTACACCATCGAGCGTGGACTGGATCAATAGACTGGGCATTCAGTGCTACACCATCGAACAAGGACTGGATCAATAGACTGGGCATTCAGTGCTACACCATCGAGCATGGAATGGATCAATAGACTGGGCATTCAGTGCTACACCATCGAACAAGGACTGGATCAATAGACTGGGCATTCAGTGCTACACCATCGAACAAGGACTGGATCAATAGACTGGGCATTCAGTGCTACACCATCGAGCATGGACTGGATCAATAGACTGGGCATTCAGTGCTACACCATCAAACAAGGACTGGATCAATAGACTGGGCATTCAGTGCTACACCATCGAGCATGGACTGGATCAATAGACTGGGCATTCAGTGCTACACCATCGAACATGGACTGGATCAATAGACTGGGCATTCAGTGCTACACCATCGAGCATGGACTGGATCAATAAACTGGGCATTCAGTGCTACACCATCGAACAAGGACTGGATCAATAGACTGGGCATTCAGTGCTACACCATCGAGCATGGACTGGATCAATAGACTGGGCCTTCAGTGCTACACCATCGAACAAGGACTGGATCAATAGACTGGGCATTCAGTGCTACACCATCGAGCATGGACTGGATCAATAGACTGGGCATTCAGTGCTACACCATCGAGCATGGACTGGATCAATAGACTGGGCATTCAGTGCTACACCATCGAGCATGGACTGGATAAATAGACTGGGCATACAGTGCTACACCATCGAGCATGGAGTGGATCAGTAGACTGGGCATTCAGTGCTACACCATCGAGCATGGACTGGATCAATAGACTGGGCATTCAGTGGTACACCATCGAACATGGACTGGATCAATAGACTGGGCATTCAGTGCTACACCATCGAGCATGGACTGGATCAATAGACTGGGCATTCAGTGCTACACCATCGAACAAGGACTGGATCAATAGACTGGGCATTCAGTGCTACACCATCGAACATGGACTGGATCAATAGACTGAGCATTCAGTGCTGCATCATCGAGCATGGACTGGATCAATAGACTGGGCATTCAGTGCTACACCATCGAGCATGGACTGGATCAATAGACTGGGCATTCAGTGCTACACCATCGAACAAGGACTGGATCAATAGACTGGGCATTCAGTGCTACACCATCGAACATGGACTGGATCAATAGACTGGGCATTCAGTGCTACACCATCGAGCATGGACTGGATCAATAGACTGGGCATTCAGTGCTACACCATCGAGCATGGACTGGATCAATAGACTGGGCATTCAGTGCTACACCATCGAGCATGGACTGGATCAATAGACTGGGCATTCAGTGCTACACCATCGAACAAGGACTGGATCAATAGACTGGGCATTCAGTGCTACACCATCGAACAGGGACTGGATCAATAGACTGGGCATTCAGTGCTACACCATCGAGCATGGACTGGATCAATAGACTGGGCATTCAGTGCTACACCATCGAGCATGGACTGGATCAATAGACTGGGCATTCAGTGCTACTCCATCGAACAAGGACTGGATCAATAGACTGGGCATTCAGTGCTACACCATCGAGCATGGACTGGATCAATAGACTGGGCATTCAGTGCTACACCATCGAACAAGGACTGGATCAATAGACTGGGCATTCAGTGCTACACCATCGAGCATGGACTGGATCAATAGACTGGGCATTCAGTGCTACTTCATCGAGCATGGACTGGATGAATAGACTGGGCATTCAGTGCTACCCCATCGAGCATGGACAGGATCAATAGACTGGGCATTCAGTGCTACACCATCGAGCGTGGACTGGATCAATAGACTGGGCATTCAGTGCTACACCATCGAACAAGGACTGGATCAATAGACTGGGCATTCAGTGCTACACCATCGAGCATGGAATGGATCAATAGACTGGGCATTCAGTGCTACACCATCGAACAAGGACTGGATCAATAGACTGGGCATTCAGTGCTACACCATCGAACAAGGACTGGATCAATAGACTGGGCATTCAGTGCTACACCATCGAGCATGGACTGGATCAATAGACTGGGCATTCAGTGCTACACCATCAAACAAGGACTGGATCAATAGACTGGGCATTCAGTGCTACACCATCGAGCATGGACTGGATCAATAGACTGGGCATTCAGTGCTACACCATCGAACATGGACTGGATCAATAGACTGGGCATTCAGTGCTACACCATCGAGCATGGACTGGATCAATAAACTGGGCATTCAGTGCTACACAATCGAACAAGGACTGGATCAATAGACTGGGCATTCAGTGCTACACCATCGAGCATGGACTGGATCAATAGACTGGGCCTTCAGTGCTACACCATCGAACAAGGACTGGATCAATAGACTGGGCATTCAGTGCTACACCATCGAGCATGGACTGGATCAATAGACTGGGCATTCAGTGCTACACCATCGAGCATGGACTGGATCAATAGACTGGGCATTCAGTGCTACACCATCGAGCATGGACTGGATAAATAGACTGGGCATACAGTGCTACACCATCGAGCATGGAGTGGATCAATGGACTGGACATTCAGTGCTACACCATCGAACAAGGACTGGATCAATAGTCTGGACATTCAGTGCTACACCATAGAACAAGGACTGGATCAATAGTCTGGACATTCAGTGCTACACCATCGAACAAGGACTGGATCAATAGACTGGGCATTCAGTGCTACACCATCGAACAAGGACTAGATCAATAGACTGGGCATTCAGTGCTACACCATCGAACAAGGACTGGATCAATAGACTGGGCATTCAGTGCTACACCATCGAACAAGGACTGGATCAATAGACTGGGCATTCAGTGCTACACCATCGAACAAGGACTGGATCAATAGTCTGGACATTCAGTGCTACACCATCGAACAAGGACTGGATCAATAGACTGGCATTCAGTGCTACACCATCGAACAAGGACTGGATCAATAGACTGGACATTCAGTGCTACACCATCGAACAAGGACTGGATCAATAGTCTGGACATTCAGTGCTACACCATCGAACAAGGACTGGATCAATAGTCTGGACATTCAGTGCTACACCATCGAACAAAGACTGGATCAATAGACTGAGCATTCAGTGCTACACCATCGAACAAGAACTGGATCAATAGACTGGGCATTCAGTGCTACACCATCGAACAAGGACTGGGTCAATAGACTGGGCATTCAGTGCTACACCATCGAACAAGGACTGGATCAATAGACTGGGCATTCAGTGCTACACCATCGAACAAGGACTGGATCAATAGACTGGGCATTCAGTGCTACACCATCGAACAAGGACTGGATCAATAGTCTGGGCATTCTGTGCTACACCATCGAACAAGGACTGGATCAATAGACTGGGCATTCAGTGCTACACCATCGAACAAGGAATGGATCAATAGACCGGGCATTCAGTGCTACACCATCGAACAAGGACTGGATCAATAGTCTGGGTATTCTGTGCTACACCATCGAACAAGGACTGGAACAATAGACTGGGCATTCAGTGCTACACCATCGAACAAGGACTGGATCAATAGACTGGGCATTCAGTGCTACAGCATCGAACAAGGACTGGATCAATAGTCTGGGCATTCAGTGCTACACCATCGAACAAGGACTGGATCAATAGACTGGGCATTCAGTGCTACACCATCGAACATGGACTGGATCAATAGACTGGGCATTCAGTGCTACACCATCGAACAAGGACTGGATCAATAGACTGGGCATTCAGTGCTACACCATCGAACAAGGACTGGATCAATAGACTGGGCATTCAGTGCTACACCATCGAACAAGGACTGGATCAATAGACTGGGCATTCAGTGCTACACCATCGAACAAGGACTGGATCAATAGACTGGACATTCAGTGCTACACCATCGAACATGGACTGGATCAATAGACTGGGCATTCAGTGCTACACCATCGAACAAGGACTGGATCAATAGACTGGGCATTCAGTGCTACACCATCGAACAAGGACTGGATCAATAGACTGGGCATTCAGTGCTACACCATCGAACAAGGACTGGATCAATAGTCTGGGCATTCAGTGCTACACCATCGAGCATGGACTGGATCAATAGACTGGGCATTCAGTGCTACACCATCGAGCATGGACTGGATCAATAGACTGGGCATTCAGTGCTACACCATCGAGCATGGACTGGATCAATAGACTGGGCATTCAGTGCTACACCATCGAACAAGGACTGGATCAATAGACTGGGCATTCAGTGCTACACCATCGAGCATGGACTGGATCAATAGACTGGGCATTCAGTGCTACACCGTCGAGCATGGACTGGATCAATAGACTGGGCATTCAGTGCTACACCATCGAGCATGGACTGGATCAATAGACTGGGCATTCAGTGCTACACCATCGAACAAGGACTAGATCAATAGACTGGGCATTCAGTGCTACACCATCGAACAAGGACTGGATCAATAGACTGGGCATTCAGTGCTACACCATCGAACAAGGACTGGATCAATAGACTGGGCATTCAGTGCTACACCATCGAACAAGGACTGGATCAATAGTCTGGACATTCAGTGCTACACCATAGAACAAGGACTGGATCAATAGTCTGGACATTCAGTGCTACACCATCGAACAAGGACTGGATCAATAGACTGGGCATTCAGTGCTACACCATCGAACAAGGACTAGATCAATAGACTGGGCATTCAGTGCTACACCATCGAACAAGGACTGGATCAATAGACTGGGCATTCAGTGCTACACCATCGAGCATGGACTGGATCAATAGACTGGGCATTCAGTGCTACACCATCGAGCATGGACTGGATCAATAGACTGGGCATTCAGTGCTACACCATCGAACAAGGACTGGATCAATAGACTGGGCATTCAGTGCTACACCATCGAGCATGGACTGGATCAATAGACTGGGCATTCAGTGCTACACCGTCGAGCATGGACTGGATCAATAGACTGGGCATTCAGTGCTACACCATCGAGCATGGACTGGATCAATAGACTGGGCATTCAGTGCTACACCATCGAACAAGGACTGGGTCAATAGACTGGGCATTCAGTGCTACACCATCGAGCATGGACTGGATAAATAGACTGGGCATACAGTGCTACACCATCGAGCATGGAGTGGATCAATGGACTGGACATTCAGTGCTACACCATCGAACAAGGACTGGATCAATAGTCTGGACATTCAGTGCTACACCATAGAACAAGGACTGGATCAATAGTCTGGACATTCAGTGCTACACCATCGAACAAGGACTGGATCAATAGACTGGGCATTCAGTGCTACACCATCGAACAAGGACTAGATCAATAGACTGGGCATTCAGTGCTACACCATCGAACAAGGACTGGATCAATAGACTGGGCATTCAGTGCTACACCATCGAACAAGGACTGGATCAATAGACTGGGCATTCAGTGCTACACCATCGAACAAGGACTGGATCAATAGTATGGACATTCAGTGCTACACCATCGAACAAGGACTGGATCAATAGACTGGCATTCAGTGCTACACCATCGAACAAGGACTGGATCAATAGACTGGACATTCAGTGCTACACCATCGAACAAGGACTGGATCAATAGTCTGGACATTCAGTGCTACACCATCGAACAAGGACTGGATCAATAGTCTGGACATTCAGTGCTACACCATCGAACAAAGACTGGATCAATAGACTGAGCATTCAGTGCTACACCATCGAACAAGGACTGGATCAATAGACTGGGCATTCAGTGCTACACCATCGAACAAGGACTGGGTCAATAGACTGGGCATTCAGTGCTACACCATCGAACAAGGACAGGATCAATAGACTGGGCATTCAGTGCTACACCATCGAACAAGGACTGGATCAATAGACTGGGCATTCAGTGCTACACCATCGAACAAGGACTGGATCAATAGTCTGGGCATTCTGTGCTACACCATCGAACAAGGACTGGATCAATAGACTGGGCATTCAGTGCTACACCATCGAACAAGGAATGGATCAATAGACCGGGCATTCAGTGCTACACCATCGAACAAGGACTGGATCAATAGTCTGGGTATTCTGTGCTACACCATCGAACAAGTACTGGAACAATAGACTGGGCATTCAGTGCTACACCATCGAACAAGGACTGGATCAATAGACTGGGCATTCAGTGCTACAGCATCGAACAAGGACTGGATCAATAGTCTGGGCATTCAGTGCTACACCATCGAACAAGGACTGGATCAATAGACTGGGCATTCAGTGCTACACCATCGAACATGGACTGGATCAATAGACTGGGCATTCAGTGCTACACCATCGAACAAGGACTGGATCAATAGACTGGGCATTCAGTGCTACACCATCGAACAAGGACTGGATCAATAGACTGGGCATTCAGTGCTACACCATCGAAAAAGGACTGGATCAATAGACTGGGCATTCAGTGCTACACCATCGAACAAGGACTGGATCAATAGACTGGACATTCAGTGCTACACCATCGAACATGGACTGGATCAATAGACTGGGCATTCAGTGCTACACCATCGAACAAGGACTGGATCAATAGACTGGGCATTCAGTGCTACACCATCGAACAAGGACTGGATCAATAGACTGGGCATTCAGTGCTACACCATCGAACAAGGACTGGATCAATAGTCTGGGCATTCAGTGCTACACCATCGAGCATGGACTGGATCAATAGACTGGGCATTCAGTGCTACACCATCGAGCATGGACTGGATCAATAGACTGGGCATTCAGTGCTACACCATCGAGCATGGACTGGATCAATAGACTGGGCATTCAGTGCTACACCATCGAACAAGGACTGGATCAATAGACTGGGCATTCAGTGCTACACCATCGAGCATGGACTGGATCAATAGACTGGGCATTCAGTGCTACACCGTCGAGCATGGACTGGATCAATAGACTGGGCATTCAGTGCTACACCATCGAGCATGGACTGGATCAATAGACTGGGCATTCAGTGCTACACCATCGAACAAGGACTGGATCAATAGACTGGGCATTCAGTGCTACACCATCGAGCATGGACTGGATCAATAGACTGGCCATTCAGTGCTACACCATCGAACAAGGACTGGATCAATAGACTGGGCATTCAGTGCTACACCATCGAGCATGGACTGGATCAATAGACTGGGCATTCAGTGCTACACCATCGAGCATGGACTGGATCAATAGACTGGGCATTCAGTGCTACACCATCGAACAAGGACTGGATCAATAGACTGGGCATTCAGTGCTACACCATCGAGCATGGACTGGATCAATAGACTGGGCATTCAGTGCTACACCATCGAGCATGGACTGGATCAATAGACTGGGCATTCAGTGCTACTCCATCGAACAAGGACTGGATCAATAGACTGGGCATTCAGTGCTACACCATCGAGCATGGACTGGATCAATAGACTGGGCATTCAGTGCTACACCATCGAACAAGGGCTGGATCAATAGACTGGGCATTCAGTGCTACACCATCGAGCATGGACTGGATCAATAGACTGGGCATTCAGTGCTACTTCATCGAGCATGGACTGGATGAATAGACTGGGCATTCAGTGCTACACCATCGAGCATGGACAGGATCAATAGACTGGGCATTCAGTGCTACACCATCGAGCGTGGACTGGATCAATAGACTGGGCATTCAGTGCTACACCATCGAACAAGGACTGGATCAATAGACTGGGCATTCAGTGCTACACCATCGAGCATGGAATGGATCAATAGACAGGGCATTCAGTGCTACACCATCGAGCATGGACTGGATCAATAGACTGGGCATTCAGTGCTACACCATCAAACAAGGACTGGATCAATAGACTGGGCATTCAGTGCTACACCATCGAGCATGGACTGGATCAATAGACTGGGCATTCAGTGCTACACCATCGAACATGGACTGGATCAATAGACTGGGCATTCAGTGCTACACCATCGAGCATGGACTGGATCAATAAACTGGGCATTCAGTGCTACACCATCGAACAAGGACTGGATCAATTGACTGGGCATTCAGTGCTACACCATCGAGCATGGACTGGATCAATAGACTGGGCCTTCAGTGCTACACCATCGAACAAGGACTGGATCAATAGACTGGGCATTCAGTGCTACACCATCGAGCATGGACTGGATCAATAGACTGGGCATTCAGTGCTACACCATCGAGCATGGACTGGATCAATAGACTGGGCTTTCAGTGCTACACCATCGAGCATGGACTGGATAAATAGACTGGGCATACAGTGCTACACCATCGAGCATGGAGTGGATCAGTAGACTGGGCATTCAGTGCTACACCATCGAGCATGGACTGGATCAATAGACTGGGCATTCAGTGGTACACCATCGAACATGGACTGGATCAATAGACTGGGCATTCAGTGCTACACCATCGAGCATGGACTGGATCAATAGACTGGGCATTCAGTGCTACACCATCGAACAAGGACTGGATCAATAGACTGGGCATTCAGTGCTACACCATCGAACATGGACTGGATCAATAGACTGAGCATTCAGTGCTGCATCATCGAGCATGGACTGGATCAATAGACTGGGCATTCAGTGCTACACCATCGAGCATGGACTGGATCAATAGACTGGGCATTCAGTGCTACACCATCGAACAAGGACTGGATCAATAGACTGGGCATTCAGTGCTACACCATCGAACATGGACTGGATCAATAGACTGGGCATTCAGTGCTACACCATCGAGCATGGACTGGATCAATAGACTGGGCATTCAGTGCTACACCATCGAGCATGGACTGGATCAATAGACTGGGCATTCAGTGCTACACCATCGAGCATGGACTGGATCAATAGACTGGGCATTCAGTGCTACACCATCGAACAAGGACTGGATCAATAGACTGGGCATTCAGTGCTACACCATCGAACAAGGACTGGATCAATAGACTGGGCATTCAGTGCTACACCATCGAACATGGACTGGATCAATAGACTGGGCATTCAGTGCTACACCATCGAACAAGGACTGGATCAATAGACTGGGCATTCAGTGCTACACCATCGAACATGGACTGGATCAATAGACTGGGCATTCAGTGCTACACCATCGAGCATGGACTGGATCAATAGACTGGACATTCAGTGCTACACCATCGAACAAGGACTGGATCAATAGACTGGGCATTCAGTGCTACACCATCGAACAAGGACTGGATCAATAGACTGGCATTCAGTGCTACACCATCGAACAAGGACTGGATCAATAGACTGGGCATTCAGTGCTACACCATCGAACATGGACTGGATCAATAGACTGGGCATTCAGTGCTACACCATCGAGCATGGACTGGATCAATAGACTGGGCATTCAGTGCTACACCATCGAACAAGGACTGGATCAATAGACTGGGCATTCAGTGCTACACCATCGAACATGGACTGGATCAATAGACTGGGCATTCAGTGCTACACCATCGAGCATGGACTGGATCAATAGACTGGGCATTCAGTGCTACACCATCGAGCATGGTCTGGATCAATAGACTGGGCATTCAGTGCTACACCATCGAACATGAACTGGATCAATAGACTGGGCATTCAGTGCTACACCATCGAACAAGGACTGGATCAATAGACTGGGCATTCAGTGCTACACCATCGGACAAGGACTGGATCAATAGTCTGGGCATTCAGTGCTACACCATCGAGAATGGGCTGGATCAATAGACTGGGCATTCCTTGCTACACCATCGAACAAGGACTGGATCAATAGACTGGGCATTCAGTGCTACACCATCGAGCATGGACTGGATCAATAGACTGGGCATTCAGTGCTACACCATCGAACATGGACTGGATCAATAGACTGGGCATTCAGTGCTACACCATCGAGCATGGACTGGATCAATAGACTGGGCATTCAGTGCTACACCATCGAACATGGACTGGATCAATAGACTGAGCATTCAGTGCTGCATCATCGAGCATGGACTGGATCAATAGACTGGGCATTCAGTGCTACACCATCGAGCATGGACTGGATCAATAGACTGGGCATTCAGTGCTACACCATCGAGCATGGACTGGATCAATAGACTGGGCATTCAGTGCTACACCATCGAACAAGGACTGGATCAATAGACTGGGCATTCAGTGCTACACCATCGAACATGGACTGGATCAATAGACTGGGCATTCAGTGCTACACCATCGAGCATGGACTGGATCAATAGACTGGGCATTCAGTGCTACACCATCGAGCATGGACTGGATCAATAGACTGGGCATTCAGTGCTACACCATCGAGCATGGGCTGGATCAATAGACTGGGCATTCAGTGCTACACCATCGAACAAGGACTGGATCAATAGACTGGGCATTCATTGCTACACCATCGAACAAGGACTGGATCAATAGACTGGGCATTCAGTGCTACACCATCGAACATGGACTGGATCAATAGACTGGGCATTCAGTGCTACACCATCGAACAAGGACTGGATCAATAGACTGGGCATTCAGTGCTACACCATCGAACATGGACTGGATCAATAGACTGGGCATTCAGTGCTACACCATCGAGCATGGACTGGATCAATAGACTGGACATTCAGTGCTACACCATCGAACAAGGACTGGATCAATAGACTGGGCATTCAGTGCTACACCATCGAGCATGGACTGGATCAATAGACTGGGCATTCAGTGCTACACCATCGAACAAGGACTGGATCAATAGACTGGGCATTCAGTGCTACACCATCGAACATGGACTGGATCAATAGACTGGGCATTCAGTGCTACACCATCGAGCATGGACAGGATCAATAGACTGGGCATTCAGTGCTACACCATCGAACAAGGACTGGATCAATAGACTGGGCATTCAGTGCTACACCATCGAACAAGGACTGGATCAATAGACTGGGCATTCAGTGCTACACCATCGAACAAGGACTGGATCAATAGACTGGGCATTCAGTGCTACACCATCGAACAAGGACTAGATCAATAGACTGGGCATTCAGTGCTACACCATAGAACAAGGACTGGATCAATAGTCTGGACATTCAGTGCTACACCATCGAACAAGGACTGGATCAATAGACTGGGCATTCAGTGCTACACCATCGAACAAGGACTAGATCAATAGACTGGGCATTCAGTGCTACACCATCGAACAAGGACTGGATCAATAGACTGGGCATTCAGTGCTACACCATCGAACAAGGACTGGATCAATAGACTGGGCATTCAGTGCTACACCATCGAACAAGGACTGGATCAATAGTCTGGACATTCAGTGCTACACCATCGAACAAGGACTGGATCAATAGACTGGCATTCAGTGCTACACCATCGAACAAGAACTGGATCAATAGACTGGACATTCAGTGCTACACCATCGAACAAGGACTGGATCAATAGTCTGGACATTCAGTGCTACACCATCGAACAAGGACTGGATCAATAGTCTGGACATTCAGTGCTACACCATCGAACAAAGACTGGATCAATAGACTGAGCATTCAGTGCTACACCATCGAACAAGGACTGGATCAATAGACTGGGCATTCAGTGCTACACCATCGAACAAGGACTGGGTCAATAGACTGGGCATTCAGTGCTACACCATCGAACAAGGACTGGATCAATAGACTGGGCATTCAGTGCTACACCATCGAACAAGGACTGGATCAATAGACTGGGCATTCAGTGCTACACCATCGAACAAGGACTGGATCAATAGTCTGGGCATTCTGTGCTACACCATCGAACAAGGACTGGATCAATAGACTGGGCATTCAGTGCTACACCATCGAACAAGGACTGGATCAATAGACCGGGCATTCAGTGCTACACCATCGAACAAGGACTGGATCAATAGTCTGGGTATTCTGTGCTACACCATCGAACAAGGACTGGAACAATAGACTGGGCATTCAGTGCTACACCATCGAACAAGGACTGGATCAATAGACTGGGCATTCAGTGCTACAGCATCGAACAAGGACTGGATCAATAGTCTGGGCATTCAGTGCTACACCATCGAACAAGGACTGGATCAATAGACTGGGCATTCAGTGCTACACCATCGAACATGGACTGGATCAATAGACTGGGCATTCAGTGCTACACCATCGAACAAGGACTGGATCAATAGACTGGGCATTCAGTGCTACACCATCGAACAAGGACTGGATCAATAGACTGGGCATTCAGTGCTACACCATCGAACAAGGACTGGATCAATAGACTGGGCATTCAGTGCTACACCATCGAACAAGGACTGGATCAATAGACTGGACATTCAGTGCTACACCATCGAACATGGACTGGATCAATAGACTGGGCATTCAGTGCTACACCATCGAACAAGGACTGGATCAATAGACTGGGCATTCAGTGCTACACCATCGAACAAGGACTGGATCAATAGACTGGGCATTCAGTGCTACACCATCGAACAAGGACTGGATCAATAGTCTGGGCATTCAGTGCTACACCATCGAGCATGGACTGGATCAATAGACTGGGCATTCAGTGCTACACCATCGAGCATGGACTGGATCAATAGACTGGGCATTCAGTGCTACACCATCGAGCATGGACTGGATCAATAGACTGGGCATTCAGTGCTACACCATCGAACAAGGACTGGATCAATAGACTGGGCATTCAGTGCTACACCATCGAGCATGGACTGGATCAATAGACTGGGCATTCAGTGCTACACCGTCGAGCATGGACTGGATCAATAGACTGGGCATTCAGTGCTACACCATCGAGCATGGACTGGATCAATAGACTGGGCATTCAGTGCTACACCATCGAACAAGGACTAGATCAATAGACTGGGCATTCAGTGCTACACCATCGAACAAGGACTGGATCAATAGTCTGGACATTCAGTGCTACACCATAGAACAAGGACTGGATCAATAGTCTGGACATTCAGTGCTACACCATCGAACAAGGACTGGATCAATAGACTGGGCATTCAGTGCTACACCATCGAACAAGGACTAGATCAATAGACTGGGCATTCAGTGCTACACCATCGAACAAGGACTGGATCAATAGACTGGGCATTCAGTGCTACACCATCGAGCATGGACTGGATCAATAGACTGGGCATTCAGTGCTACACCATCGAGCATGGACTGGATCAATAGACTGGGCATTCAGTGCTACACCATCGAACAAGGACTGGATCAATAGACTGGGCATTCAGTGCTACACCATCGAGCATGGACTGGATCAATAGACTGGGCATTCAGTGCTACACCGTCGAGCATGGACTGGATCAATAGACTGGGCATTCAGTGCTACACCATCGAGCATGGACTGGATCAATAGACTGGGCATTCAGTGCTACACCATCGAACAAGGACTGGGTCAATAGACTGGGCATTCAGTGCTACACCATCGAGCATGGACTGGATAAATAGACTGGGCATACAGTGCTACACCATCGAGCATGGAGTGGATCAATGGACTGGACATTCAGTGCTACACCATCGAACAAGGACTGGATCAATAGTCTGGACATTCAGTGCTACACCATAGAACAAGGACTGGATCAATAGTCTGGACATTCAGTGCTACACCATCGAACAAGGACTGGATCAATAGACTGGGCATTCAGTGCTACACCATCGAACAAGGACTAGATCAATAGACTGGGCATTCAGTGCTACACCATCGAACAAGGACTGGATCAATAGACTGGGCATTCAGTGCTACACCATCGAACAAGGACTGGATCAATAGACTGGGCATTCAGTGCTACACCATCGAACAAGGACTGGATCAATAGTATGGACATTCAGTGCTACACCATCGAACAAGGACTGGATCAATAGACTGGCATTCAGTGCTACACCATCGAACAAGGACTGGATCAATAGACTGGACATTCAGTGCTACACCATCGAACAAGGACTGGATCAATAGTCTGGACATTCAGTGCTACACCATCGAACAAGGACTGGATCAATAGTCTGGACATTCAGTGCTACACCATCGAACAAAGACTGGATCAATAGACTGAGCATTCAGTGCTACACCATCGAACAAGGACTGGATCAATAGACTGGGCATTCAGTGCTACACCATCGAACAAGGACTGGGTCAATAGACTGGGCATTCAGTGCTACACCATCGAACAAGGACAGGATCAATAGACTGGGCATTCAGTGCTACACCATCGAACAAGGACTGGATCAATAGACTGGGCATTCAGTGCTACACCATCGAACAAGGACTGGATCAATAGTCTGGGCATTCTGTGCTACACCATCGAACAAGGACTGGATCAATAGACTGGGCATTCAGTGCTACACCATCGAACAAGGAATGGATCAATAGACCGGGCATTCAGTGCTACACCATCGAACAAGGACTGGATCAATAGTCTGGGTATTCTGTGCTACACCATCGAACAAGGACTGGAACAATAGACTGGGCATTCAGTGCTACACCATCGAACAAGGACTGGATCAATAGACTGGGCATTCAGTGCTACAGCATCGAACAAGGACTGGATCAATAGTCTGGGCATTCAGTGCTACACCATCGAACAAGGACTGGATCAATAGACTGGGCATTCAGTGCTACACCATCGAACATGGACTGGATCAATAGACTGGGCATTCAGTGCTACACCATCGAACAAGGACTGGATCAATAGACTGGGCATTCAGTGCTACACCATCGAACAAGGACTGGATCAATAGACTGGACATTCAGTGCTACACCATCGAACATGGACTGGATCAATAGACTGGGCATTCAGTGCTACACCATCGAACAAGGACTGGATCAATAGACTGGGCATTCAGTGCTACACCATCGAACAAGGACTGGATCAATAGACTGGGCATTCAGTGCTACACCATCGAACAAGGACTGGATCAATAGACTGGGCATTCAGTGCTACACCATCGAACAAGGACTGGATCAATAGTCTGGACATTCAGTGCTACACCATAGAACAAGGACTGGATCAATAGTCTGGACATTCAGTGCTACACCATCGAACAAGGACTGGATCAATAGACTGGGCATTCAGTGCTACACCATCGAACAAGGACTAGATCAATAGACTGGGCATTCAGTGCTACACCATCGAACAAGGACTGGATCAATAGACTGGGCATTCAGTGCTACACCATCGAGCATGGACTGGATCAATAGACTGGGCATTCAGTGCTACACCATCGAGCATGGACTGGATCAATAGACTGGGCATTCAGTGCTACACCATCGAACAAGGACTGGATCAATAGACTGGGCATTCAGTGCTACACCATCGAGCATGGACTGGATCAATAGACTGGGCATTCAGTGCTACACCGTCGAGCATGGACTGGATCAATAGACTGGGCATTCAGTGCTACACCATCGAGCATGGACTGGATCAATAGACTGGGCATTCAGTGCTACACCATCGAACAAGGACTGGGTCAATAGACTGGGCATTCAGTGCTACACCATCGAGCATGGACTGGATAAATAGACTGGGCATACAGTGCTACACCATCGAGCATGGAGTGGATCAATGGACTGGACATTCAGTGCTACACCATCGAACAAGGACTGGATCAATAGTCTGGACATTCAGTGCTACACCATAGAACAAGGACTGGATCAATAGTCTGGACATTCAGTGCTACACCATCGAACAAGGACTGGATCAATAGACTGGGCATTCAGTGCTACACCATCGAACAAGGACTAGATCAATAGACTGGGCATTCAGTGCTACACCATCGAACAAGGACTGGATCAATAGACTGGGCATTCAGTGCTACACCATCGAACAAGGACTGGATCAATAGACTGGGCATTCAGTGCTACACCATCGAACAAGGACTGGATCAATAGTATGGACATTCAGTGCTACACCATCGAACAAGGACTGGATCAATAGACTGGCATTCAGTGCTACACCATCGAACAAGGACTGGATCAATAGACTGGACATTCAGTGCTACACCATCGAACAAGGACTGGATCAATAGTCTGGACATTCAGTGCTACACCATCGAACAAGGACTGGATCAATAGTCTGGACATTCAGTGCTACACCATCGAACAAAGACTGGATCAATAGACTGAGCATTCAGTGCTACACCATCGAACAAGGACTGGATCAATAGACTGGGCATTCAGTGCTACACCATCGAACAAGGACTGGGTCAATAGACTGGGCATTCAGTGCTACACCATCGAACAAGGACAGGATCAATAGACTGGGCATTCAGTGCTACACCATCGAACAAGGACTGGATCAATAGACTGGGCATTCAGTGCTACACCATCGAACAAGGACTGGATCAATAGTCTGGGCATTCTGTGCTACACCATCGAACAAGGACTGGATCAATAGACTGGGCATTCAGTGCTACACCATCGAACAAGGAATGGATCAATAGACCGGGCATTCAGTGCTACACCATCGAACAAGGACTGGATCAATAGTCTGGGTATTCTGTGCTACACCATCGAACAAGTACTGGAACAATAGACTGGGCATTCAGTGCTACACCATCGAACAAGGACTGGATCAATAGACTGGGCATTCAGTGCTACAGCATCGAACAAGGACTGGATCAATAGTCTGGGCATTCAGTGCTACACCATCGAACAAGGACTGGATCAATAGACTGGGCATTCAGTGCTACACCATCGAACATGGACTGGATCAATAGACTGGGCATTCAGTGCTACACCATCGAACAAGGACTGGATCAATAGACTGGGCATTCAGTGCTACACCATCGAACAAGGACTGGATCAATAGACTGGGCATTCAGTGCTACACCATCGAAAAAGGACTGGATCAATAGACTGGGCATTCAGTGCTACACCATCGAACAAGGACTGGATCAATAGACTGGACATTCAGTGCTACACCATCGAACATGGACTGGATCAATAGACTGGGCATTCAGTGCTACACCATCGAACAAGGACTGGATCAATAGACTGGGCATTCAGTGCTACACCATCGAACAAGGACTGGATCAATAGACTGGGCATTCAGTGCTACACCATCGAACAAGGACTGGATCAATAGTCTGGGCATTCAGTGCTACACCATCGAGCATGGACTGGATCAATAGACTGGGCATTCAGTGCTACACCATCGAGCATGGACTGGATCAATAGACTGGGCATTCAGTGCTACACCATCGAGCATGGACTGGATCAATAGACTGGGCATTCAGTGCTACACCATCGAACAAGGACTGGATCAATAGACTGGGCATTCAGTGCTACACCATCGAGCATGGACTGGATCAATAGACTGGGCATTCAGTGCTACACCGTCGAGCATGGACTGGATCAATAGACTGGGCATTCAGTGCTACACCATCGAGCATGGACTGGATCAATAGACTGGGCATTCAGTGCTACACCATCGAACAAGGACTGGATCAATAGACTGGGCATTCAGTGCTACACCATCGAGCATGGACTGGATCAATAGACTGGCCATTCAGTGCTACACCATCGAACAAGGACTGGATCAATAGACTGGGCATTCAGTGCTACACCATCGAGCATGGACTGGATCAATAGACTGGGCATTCAGTGCTACACCATCGAGCATGGACTGGATCAATAGACTGGGCATTCAGTGCTACACCATCGAACAAGGACTGGATCAATAGACTGGGCATTCAGTGCTACACCATCGAGCATGGACTGGATCAATAGACTGGGCATTCAGTGCTACACCATCGAGCATGGACTGGATCAATAGACTGGGCATTCAGTGCTACTCCATCGAACAAGGACTGGATCAATAGACTGGGCATTCAGTGCTACACCATCGAGCATGGACTGGATCAATAGACTGGGCATTCAGTGCTACACCATCGAACAAGGGCTGGATCAATAGACTGGGCATTCAGTGCTACACCATCGAGCATGGACTGGATCAATAGACTGGGCATTCAGTGCTACTTCATCGAGCATGGACTGGATGAATAGACTGGGCATTCAGTGCTACACCATCGAGCATGGACAGGATCAATAGACTGGGCATTCAGTGCTACACCATCGAGCGTGGACTGGATCAATAGACTGGGCATTCAGTGCTACACCATCGAACAAGGACTGGATCAATAGACTGGGCATTCAGTGCTACACCATCGAGCATGGAATGGATCAATAGACAGGGCATTCAGTGCTACACCATCGAGCATGGACTGGATCAATAGACTGGGCATTCAGTGCTACACCATCAAACAAGGACTGGATCAATAGACTGGGCATTCAGTGCTACACCATCGAGCATGGACTGGATCAATAGACTGGGCATTCAGTGCTACACCATCGAACATGGACTGGATCAATAGACTGGGCATTCAGTGCTACACCATCGAGCATGGACTGGATCAATAAACTGGGCATTCAGTGCTACACCATCGAACAAGGACTGGATCAATTGACTGGGCATTCAGTGCTACACCATCGAGCATGGACTGGATCAATAGACTGGGCCTTCAGTGCTACACCATCGAACAAGGACTGGATCAATAGACTGGGCATTCAGTGCTACACCATCGAGCATGGACTGGATCAATAGACTGGGCATTCAGTGCTACACCATCGAGCATGGACTGGATCAATAGACTGGGCTTTCAGTGCTACACCATCGAGCATGGACTGGATAAATAGACTGGGCATACAGTGCTACACCATCGAGCATGGAGTGGATCAGTAGACTGGGCATTCAGTGCTACACCATCGAGCATGGACTGGATCAATAGACTGGGCATTCAGTGGTACACCATCGAACATGGACTGGATCAATAGACTGGGCATTCAGTGCTACACCATCGAGCATGGACTGGATCAATAGACTGGGCATTCAGTGCTACACCATCGAACAAGGACTGGATCAATAGACTGGGCATTCAGTGCTACACCATCGAACATGGACTGGATCAATAGACTGAGCATTCAGTGCTGCATCATCGAGCATGGACTGGATCAATAGACTGGGCATTCAGTGCTACACCATCGAGCATGGACTGGATCAATAGACTGGGCATTCAGTGCTACACCATCGAACAAGGACTGGATCAATAGACTGGGCATTCAGTGCTACACCATCGAACATGGACTGGATCAATAGACTGGGCATTCAGTGCTACACCATCGAGCATGGACTGGATCAATAGACTGGGCATTCAGTGCTACACCATCGAGCATGGACTGGATCAATAGACTGGGCATTCAGTGCTACACCATCGAGCATGGACTGGATCAATAGACTGGGCATTCAGTGCTACACCATCGAACAAGGACTGGATCAATAGACTGGGCATTCAGTGCTACACCATCGAACAAGGACTGGATCAATAGACTGGGCATTCAGTGCTACACCATCGAACATGGACTGGATCAATAGACTGGGCATTCAGTGCTACACCATCGAACAAGGACTGGATCAATAGACTGGGCATTCAGTGCTACACCATCGAACATGGACTGGATCAATAGACTGGGCATTCAGTGCTACACCATCGAGCATGGACTGGATCAATAGACTGGACATTCAGTGCTACACCATCGAACAAGGACTGGATCAATAGACTGGGCATTCAGTGCTACACCATCGAACAAGGACTGGATCAATAGACTGGCATTCAGTGCTACACCATCGAACAAGGACTGGATCAATAGACTGGGCATTCAGTGCTACACCATCGAACATGGACTGGATCAATAGACTGGGCATTCAGTGCTACACCATCGAGCATGGACTGGATCAATAGACTGGGCATTCAGTGCTACACCATCGAACAAGGACTGGATCAATAGACTGGGCATTCAGTGCTACACCATCGAACATGGACTGGATCAATAGACTGGGCATTCAGTGCTACACCATCGAGCATGGACTGGATCAATAGACTGGGCATTCAGTGCTACACCATCGAGCATGGTCTGGATCAATAGACTGGGCATTCAGTGCTACACCATCGAACATGAACTGGATCAATAGACTGGGCATTCAGTGCTACACCATCGAACAAGGACTGGATCAATAGACTGGGCATTCAGTGCTACACCATCGGACAAGGACTGGATCAATAGTCTGGGCATTCAGTGCTACACCATCGAGAATGGGCTGGATCAATAGACTGGGCATTCCTTGCTACACCATCGAACAAGGACTGGATCAATAGACTGGGCATTCAGTGCTACACCATCGAGCATGGACTGGATCAATAGACTGGGCATTCAGTGCTACACCATCGAACATGGACTGGATCAATAGACTGGGCATTCAGTGCTACACCATCGAGCATGGACTGGATCAATAGACTGGGCATTCAGTGCTACACCATCGAACATGGACTGGATCAATAGACTGAGCATTCAGTGCTGCATCATCGAGCATGGACTGGATCAATAGACTGGGCATTCAGTGCTACACCATCGAGCATGGACTGGATCAATAGACTGGGCATTCAGTGCTACACCATCGAGCATGGACTGGATCAATAGACTGGGCATTCAGTGCTACACCATCGAACAAGGACTGGATCAATAGACTGGGCATTCAGTGCTACACCATCGAACATGGACTGGATCAATAGACTGGGCATTCAGTGCTACACCATCGAGCATGGACTGGATCAATAGACTGGGCATTCAGTGCTACACCATCGAGCATGGACTGGATCAATAGACTGGGCATTCAGTGCTACACCATCGAGCATGGGCTGGATCAATAGACTGGGCATTCAGTGCTACACCATCGAACAAGGACTGGATCAATAGACTGGGCATTCATTGCTACACCATCGAACAAGGACTGGATCAATAGACTGGGCATTCAGTGCTACACCATCGAACATGGACTGGATCAATAGACTGGGCATTCAGTGCTACACCATCGAACAAGGACTGGATCAATAGACTGGGCATTCAGTGCTACACCATCGAACATGGACTGGATCAATAGACTGGGCATTCAGTGCTACACCATCGAGCATGGACTGGATCAATAGACTGGACATTCAGTGCTACACCATCGAACAAGGACTGGATCAATAGACTGGGCATTCAGTGCTACACCATCGAGCATGGACTGGATCAATAGACTGGGCATTCAGTGCTACACCATCGAACAAGGACTGGATCAATAGACTGGGCATTCAGTGCTACACCATCGAACATGGACTGGATCAATAGACTGGGCATTCAGTGCTACACCATCGAGCATGGACAGGATCAATAGACTGGGCATTCAGTGCTACACCATCGAACAAGGACTGGATCAATAGACTGGGCATTCAGTGCTACACCATCGAACAAGGACTGGATCAATAGACTGGGCATTCAGTGCTACACCATCGAACAAGGACTGGATCAATAGACTGGGCATTCAGTGCTACACCATCGAACAAGGACTAGATCAATAGACTGGGCATTCAGTGCTACACCATAGAACAAGGACTGGATCAATAGTCTGGACATTCAGTGCTACACCATCGAACAAGGACTGGATCAATAGACTGGGCATTCAGTGCTACACCATCGAACAAGGACTAGATCAATAGACTGGGCATTCAGTGCTACACCATCGAACAAGGACTGGATCAATAGACTGGGCATTCAGTGCTACACCATCGAACAAGGACTGGATCAATAGACTGGGCATTCAGTGCTACACCATCGAACAAGGACTGGATCAATAGTCTGGACATTCAGTGCTACACCATCGAACAAGGACTGGATCAATAGACTGGCATTCAGTGCTACACCATCGAACAAGAACTGGATCAATAGACTGGACATTCAGTGCTACACCATCGAACAAGGACTGGATCAATAGTCTGGACATTCAGTGCTACACCATCGAACAAGGACTGGATCAATAGTCTGGACATTCAGTGCTACACCATCGAACAAAGACTGGATCAATAGACTGAGCATTCAGTGCTACACCATCGAACAAGGACTGGATCAATAGACTGGGCATTCAGTGCTACACCATCGAACAAGGACTGGGTCAATAGACTGGGCATTCAGTGCTACACCATCGAACAAGGACTGGATCAATAGACTGGGCATTCAGTGCTACACCATCGAACAAGGACTGGATCAATAGACTGGGCATTCAGTGCTACACCATCGAACAAGGACTGGATCAATAGTCTGGGCATTCTGTGCTACACCATCGAACAAGGACTGGATCAATAGACTGGGCATTCAGTGCTACACCATCGAACAAGGACTGGATCAATAGACCGGGCATTCAGTGCTACACCATCGAACAAGGACTGGATCAATAGTCTGGGTATTCTGTGCTACACCATCGAACAAGGACTGGAACAATAGACTGGGCATTCAGTGCTACACCATCGAACAAGGACTGGATCAATAGACTGGGCATTCAGTGCTACAGCATCGAACAAGGACTGGATCAATAGTCTGGGCATTCAGTGCTACACCATCGAACAAGGACTGGATCAATAGACTGGGCATTCAGTGCTACACCATCGAACATGGACTGGATCAATAGACTGGGCATTCAGTGCTACACCATCGAACAAGGACTGGATCAATAGACTGGGCATTCAGTGCTACACCATCGAACAAGGACTGGATCAATAGACTGGGCATTCAGTGCTACACCATCGAACAAGGACTGGATCAATAGACTGGGCATTCAGTGCTACACCATCGAACAAGGACTGGATCAATAGACTGGACATTCAGTGCTACACCATCGAACATGGACTGGATCAATAGACTGGGCATTCAGTGCTACACCATCGAACAAGGACTGGATCAATAGACTGGGCATTCAGTGCTACACCATCGAACAAGGACTGGATCAATAGACTGGGCATTCAGTGCTACACCATCGAACAAGGACTGGATCAATAGTCTGGGCATTCAGTGCTACACCATCGAGCATGGACTGGATCAATAGACTGGGCATTCAGTGCTACACCATCGAGCATGGACTGGATCAATAGACTGGGCATTCAGTGCTACACCATCGAGCATGGACTGGATCAATAGACTGGGCATTCAGTGCTACACCATCGAACAAGGACTGGATCAATAGACTGGGCATTCAGTGCTACACCATCGAGCATGGACTGGATCAATAGACTGGGCATTCAGTGCTACACCGTCGAGCATGGACTGGATCAATAGACTGGGCATTCAGTGCTACACCATCGAGCATGGACTGGATCAATAGACTGGGCATTCAGTGCTACACCATCGAACAAGGACTAGATCAATAGACTGGGCATTCAGTGCTACACCATCGAACAAGGACTGGATCAATAGACTGGGCATTCAGTGCTACACCATCGAACAAGGACTAGATCAATAGACTGGGCATTCAGTGCTACACCATCGAACAAGGACTGGATCAATAGACTGGGCATTCAGTGCTACACCATCGAGCATGGACTGGATCAATAGACTGGGCATTCAGTGCTACACCATCGAGCATGGACTGGATCAATAGACTGGGCATTCAGTGCTACACCATCGAACAAGGACTGGATCAATAGACTGGGCATTCAGTGCTACACCATCGAGCATGGACTGGATCAATAGACTGGGCATTCAGTGCTACACCGTCGAGCATGGACTGGATCAATAGACTGGGCATTCAGTGCTACACCATCGAGCATGGACTGGATCAATAGACTGGGCATTCAGTGCTACACCATCGAACAAGGACTGGGTCAATAGACTGGGCATTCAGTGCTACACCATCGAGCATGGACTGGATAAATAGACTGGGCATACAGTGCTACACCATCGAGCATGGAGTGGATCAATGGACTGGACATTCAGTGCTACACCATCGAACAAGGACTGGATCAATAGTCTGGACATTCAGTGCTACACCATAGAACAAGGACTGGATCAATAGTCTGGACATTCAGTGCTACACCATCGAACAAGGACTGGATCAATAGACTGGGCATTCAGTGCTACACCATCGAACAAGGACTAGATCAATAGACTGGGCATTCAGTGCTACACCATCGAACAAGGACTGGATCAATAGACTGGGCATTCAGTGCTACACCATCGAACAAGGACTGGATCAATAGACTGGGCATTCAGTGCTACACCATCGAACAAGGACTGGATCAATAGTATGGACATTCAGTGCTACACCATCGAACAAGGACTGGATCAATAGACTGGCATTCAGTGCTACACCATCGAACAAGGACTGGATCAATAGACTGGACATTCAGTGCTACACCATCGAACAAGGACTGGATCAATAGTCTGGACATTCAGTGCTACACCATCGAACAAGGACTGGATCAATAGTCTGGACATTCAGTGCTACACCATCGAACAAAGACTGGATCAATAGACTGAGCATTCAGTGCTACACCATCGAACAAGGACTGGATCAATAGACTGGGCATTCAGTGCTACACCATCGAACAAGGACTGGGTCAATAGACTGGGCATTCAGTGCTACACCATCGAACAAGGACAGGATCAATAGACTGGGCATTCAGTGCTACACCATCGAACAAGGACTGGATCAATAGACTGGGCATTCAGTGCTACACCATCGAACAAGGACTGGATCAATAGTCTGGGCATTCTGTGCTACACCATCGAACAAGGACTGGATCAATAGACTGGGCATTCAGTGCTACACCATCGAACAAGGAATGGATCAATAGACCGGGCATTCAGTGCTACACCATCGAACAAGGACTGGATCAATAGTCTGGGTATTCTGTGCTACACCATCGAACAAGGACTGGAACAATAGACTGGGCATTCAGTGCTACACCATCGAACAAGGACTGGATCAATAGACTGGGCATTCAGTGCTACAGCATCGAACAAGGACTGGATCAATAGTCTGGGCATTCAGTGCTACACCATCGAACAAGGACTGGATCAATAGACTGGGCATTCAGTGCTACACCATCGAACATGGACTGGATCAATAGACTGGGCATTCAGTGCTACACCATCGAACAAGGACTGGATCAATAGACTGGGCATTCAGTGCTACACCATCGAACAAGGACTGGATCAATAGACTGGGCATTCAGTGCTACACCATCGAACAAGGACTGGATCAATAGACTGGGCATTCAGTGCTACACCATCGAACAAGGACTGGATCAATAGACTGGACATTCAGTGCTACACCATCGAACATGGACTGGATCAATAGACTGGGCATTCAGTGCTACACCATCGAACAAGGACTGGATCAATAGACTGGGCATTCAGTGCTACACCATCGAACAAGGACTGGATCAATAGACTGGGCATTCAGTGCTACACCATCGAACAAGGACTGGATCAATAGTCTGGGCATTCAGTGCTACACCATCGAGCATGGACTGGATCAATAGACTGGGCATTCAGTGCTACACCATCGAGCATGGACTGGATCAATAGACTGGCCATTCAGTGCTACACCATCGAGCATGGACTGGATCAATAGACTGGGCATTCAGTGCTACACCATCGAACAAGGACTGGATCAATAGACTGGGCATTCAGTGCTACACCATCGAGCATGGACTGGATCAATAGACTGGGCATTCAGTGCTACACCGTCGAGCATGGACTGGATCAATAGACTGGGCATTCAGTGCTACACCATCGAGCATGGACTGGATCAATAGACTGGGCATTCAGTGCTACACCATCGAACAAGGACTGGATCAATAGACTGGGCATTCAGTGCTACACCATCGAGCATGGACTGGATCAATAGACTGGCCATTCAGTGCTACACCATCGAACAAGGACTGGATCAATAGACTGGGCATTCAGTGCTACACCATCGAGCATGGACTGGATCAATAGACTGGGCATTCAGTGCTACACCATCGAGCATGGACTGGATCAATAGACTGGGCATTCAGTGCTACACCATCGAACAAGGACTGGATCAATAGACTGGGCATTCAGTGCTACACCATCGAGCATGGACTGGATCAATAGACTGGGCATTCAGTGCTACACCATCGAGCATGGACTGGATCAATAGACTGGGCATTCAGTGCTACTCCATCGAACAAGGACTGGATCAATAGACTGGGCATTCAGTGCTACACCATCGAGCATGGACTGGATCAATAGACTGGGCATTCAGTGCTACACCATCGAACAAGGGCTGGATCAATAGACTGGGCATTCAGTGCTACACCATCGAGCATGGACTGGATCAATAGACTGGGCATTCAGTGCTACTTCATCGAGCATGGACTGGATGAATAGACTGGGCATTCAGTGCTACACCATCGAGCATGGACAGGATCAATAGACTGGGCATTCAGTGCTACACCATCGAGCGTGGACTGGATCAATAGACTGGGCATTCAGTGCTACACCATCGAACAAGGACTGGATCAATAGACTGGGCATTCAGTGCTACACCATCGAGCATGGAATGGATCAATAGACTGGGCATTCAGTGCTACACCATCGAACAAGGACTGGATCAATAGACTGGGCATTCAGTGCTACACCATCGAACAAGGACTGGATCAATAGACTGGGCATTCAGTGCTACACCATCGAGCATGGACTGGATCAATAGACTGGGCATTCAGTGCTACACCATCAAACAAGGACTGGATCAATAGACTGGGCATTCAGTGCTACACCATCGAGCATGGACTGGATCAATAGACTGGGCATTCAGTGCTACACCATCGAACATGGACTGGATCAATAGACTGGGCATTCAGTGCTACACCATCGAGCATGGACTGGATCAATAAACTGGGCATTCAGTGCTACACCATCGAACAAGGACTGGATCAATAGACTGGGCATTCAGTGCTACACCATCGAGCATGGACTGGATCAATAGACTGGGCCTTCAGTGCTACACCATCGAACAAGGACTGGATCAATCGACTGGGCATTCAGTGCTACACCATCGAGCATGGACTGGATCAATAGACTGGGCATTCAGTGCTACACCATCGAGCATGGACTGGATCAATAGACTGGGCATTCAGTGCTACACCATCGAGCATGGACTGGATAAATAGACTGGGCATACAGTGCTACACCATCGAGCATGGAGTGGATCAGTAGACTGGGCATTCAGTGCTACACCATCGAGCATGGACTGGATCAATAGACTGGGCATTCAGTGGTACACCATCGAACATGGACTGGATCAATAGACTGGGCATTCAGTGCTACACCATCGAGCATGGACTGGATCAATAGACTGGGCATTCAGTGCTACACCATCGAACAAGGACTGGATCAATAGACTGGGCATTCAGTGCTACACCATCGAACATGGACTGGATCAATAGACTGAGCATTCAGTGCTGCATCATCGAGCATGGACTGGATCAATAGACTGGGCATTCAGTGCTACACCATCGAGCATGGACTGGATCAATAGACTGGGCATTCAGTGCTACACCATCGAACAAGGACTGGATCAATAGACTGGGCATTCAGTGCTACACCATCGAACATGGACTGGATCAATAGACTGGGCATTCAGTGCTACACCATCGAGCATGGACTGGATCAATAGACTGGGCATTCAGTGCTACACCATCGAGCATGGACTGGATCAATAGACTGGGCATTCAGTGCTACACCATCGAGCATGGACTGGATCAATAGACTGGGCATTCAGTGCTACACCATCGAACAAGGACTGGATCAATAGACTGGGCATTCAGTGCTACACCATCGAACAAGGACTGGATCAATAGACTGGGCATTCAGTGCTACACCATCGAACATGGACTGGATCAATAGACTGGGCATTCAGTGCTACACCATCGAACAAGGACTGGATCAATAGACTGGGCATTCAGTGCTACACCATCGAACATGGACTGGATCAATAGACTGGGCATTCAGTGCTACACCATCGAGCATGGACTGGATCAATAGACTGGACATTCAGTGCTACACCATCGAACAAGGACTGGATCAATAGACTGGGCATTCAGTGCTACACCATCGAACAAGGACTGGATCAATAGACTGGCATTCAGTGCTACACCATCGAACAAGGACTGGATCAATAGACTGGGCATTCAGTGCTACACCATCGAACATGGACTGGATCAATAGACTGGGCATTCAGTGCTACACCATCGAGCATGGACTGGATCAATAGACTGGGCATTCAGTGCTACACCATCGAACAAGGACTGGATCAATAGACTGGGCATTCAGTGCTACACCATCGAACATGGACTGGATCAATAGACTGGGCATTCAGTGCTACACCATCGAGCATGGACTGGATCAATAGACTGGGCATTCAGTGCTACACCATCGAGCATGGTCTGGATCAATAGACTGGGCATTCAGTGCTACACCATCGAACATGAACTGGATCAATAGACTGGGCATTCAGTGCTACACCATCGAACAAGGACTGGATCAATAGACTGGGCATTCAGTGCTACACCATCGGACAAGGACTGGATCAATAGTCTGGGCATTCAGTGCTACACCATCGAGCATGGACTGGATCAATAGACTGGGCATTCCTTGCTACACCATCGAACAAGGACTGGATCAATAGACTGGGCATTCAGTGCTACACCATCGAGCATGGACTGGATCAATAGACTGGGCATTCAGTGCTACACCATCGAACATGGACTGGATCAATAGACTGGGCATTCAGTGCTACACCATCGAGCATGGACTGGATCAATAGACTGGGCATTCAGTGCTACACCATCGAACATGGACTGGATCAATAGACTGAGCATTCAGTGCTGCATCATCGAGCATGGACTGGATCAATAGACTGGGCATTCAGTGCTACACCATCGAGCATGGACTGGATCAATAGACTGGGCATTCAGTGCTACACCATCGAGCTTGGACTGGATCAATAGACTGGGCATTCAGTGCTACACCATCGAACAAGGACTGGATCAATAGACTGGGCATTCAGTGCTACACCATCGAACATGGACTGGATCAATTGACTGGGCATTCAGTGCTACACCATCGAGCATGGACTGGATCAGAAGACTGGGCATTCAGTACTACACCATCGAGCATGGACTGGATCAATAGACTGGGCATTCAGTGCTACACCATCGAGCATGGGCTGGATCAATAGACTGGGCATTCAGTGCTACACCATCGAACAAGGACTGGATCAATAGACTGGGCATTCATTGCTACACCATCGAACAAGGACTGGATCAATAGACTGGGCATTCAGTGCTACACCATCGAACATGGACTGGATCAATAGACTGGGCATTCAGTGCTACACCATCGAACAAGGACTGGATCAATAGACTGGGCATTCAGTGCTACACCATCGAACATGGACTGGATCAATAGACTGGGCATTCAGTGCTACACCATCGAGCATGGACTGGATCAATAGACTGGACATTCAGTGCTACACCATCGAACAAGGACTGGATCAATAGACTGGGCATTCAGTGCTACACCATCGAGCATGGACTGGATCAATAGACTGGGCATTCAGTGCTACACCATCGAACAAGGACTGGATCAATAGACTGGGCATTCAGTGCTACACCATCGAACATGGACTGGATCAATAGACAGGGCATTCAGTGCTACACCATCGAGCATGGACTGGATCAATAGACTGGGCATTCAGTGCTACACCATCGAACAAGGACTGGATCAATAGACTGGGCATTCAGTGCTACACCATCGAACATGGACTGGATCAATAGACTGGGCATTCAGTGCTACACCATCGAGCATGGACTGGATCAATAGACTGGGCATTCAGTGCTACACCATCGAGCATGGGCTGGATCAATAGACTGGGCATTCAGTGCTACACCATCGAGCATGGACTGGATCAATAGACTGGGCCTTCAGTGCTACACCATCGAACAAGGACTGGATCAATAGACTGGGCATTCAGTGCTACACCATCGAGCATGGACTGGATCAATAGACTGGGCATTCAGTGCTACACCATCGAGCATGGACTGGATCAATAGACTGGGCATTCAGTGCTACACCATCGAGCATGGGCTGGATAAATAGACTGGGCATACAGTGCTACACCATCGAGCATGGAGTGGATCAGTAGACTGGGCATTCAGTGCTACACCATCGAGCATGGACTGGATCAATAGACTGGGCATTCAGTGGTACACCATCGAACATGGACTGGATCAATAGACTGGGCATTCAGTGCTACACCATCGAGCATGGACTGGATCAATAGACTGGGCATTCAGTGCTACACCATCGAACAAGGACTGGATCAATAGACTGGGCATTCAGTGCTACACCATCGAACATGGACTGGATCAATAGACTGAGCATTCAGTGCTGCATCATCGAGCATGGACTGGATCAATAGACTGGGCATTCAGTGCTACACCATCGAGCATGGACTGGATCAATAGACTGGGCATTCAGTGCTACACCATCGAACAAGGACTGGATCAATAGACTGGGCATTCAGTGCTACACCATCGAACATGGACTGGATCAATAGACTGGGCATTCAGTGCTACACCATCGAGCATGGACTGGATCAATAGACTGGGCATTCAGTGCTACACCATCGAGCATGGACTGGATCAATAGACTGGGCATTCAGTGCTACACCATCGAGCATGGACTGGATCAATAGACTGGGCATTCAGTGCTACACCATCGAACAAGGACTGGATCAATAGACTGGGCATTCAGTGCTACACCATCGAACAAGGACTGGATCAATAGACTGGGCATTCAGTGCTACACCATCGAACATGGACTGGATCAATAGACTGGGCATTCAGTGCTACACCATCGAACAAGGACTGGATCAATAGACTGGGCATTCAGTGCTACACCATCGAACATGGACTGGATCAATAGACTGGGCATTCAGTGCTACACCATCGAGCATGGACTGGATCAATAGACTGGACATTCAGTGCTACACCATCGAACAAGGACTGGATCAATAGACTGGGCATTCAGTGCTACACCATCGAACAAGGACTGGATCAATAGACTGGGCATTCAGTGCTACACCATCGAGCATGGACTGGATCAATAGACTGGGCATTCAGTGCTACACCATCGAGCATGGACTGGATCAATAGACTGGGCATTCAGTGCTACACCATCGAGCATGGACTGGATAAATAGACTGGGCATACAGTGCTACACCATCGAGCATGGAGTGGATCAGTAGACTGGGCATTCAGTGCTACACCATCGAGCATGGACTGGATCAATAGACTGGGCATTCAGTGGTACACCATCGAACATGGACTGGATCAATAGACTGGGCATTCAGTGCTACACCATCGAGCATGGACTGGATCAATAGACTGGGCATTCAGTGCTACACCATCGAACAAGGACTGGATCAATAGATAGGGCATTCAGTGCTACACCATCGAGCATGGACTGGATCAATAGACTGGGCATTCAGTGCTACACCATCGAACATGGACTGGATCAATAGACTGGGCATTCAGTGCTACACCATCGAGCATGGACTGGATCAATAGACTGGGCATTCAGTGCTACACCATCGAGCATGGACTGGATCAATAGACTGGGCATTCAGTGCTACACCATCGAGCATGGACTGGATCAATAGACTGGGCATTCAGTGCTACACCATCGAACAAGGACTGGATCAATAGACTGGGCATTCAGTGCTACACCATCGAACAAGGACTGGATCAATAGACTGGGCATTCAGTGGTACACCATCGAACATGGACTGGATCAATAGACTGGGCATTCAGTGCTACACCATCGAACAAGGACTGGATCAATAGACTGGGCATTCAGTGCTACACCATCGAACATGGACTGGATCAATAGACTGGGCATTCAGTGCTACACCATCGAGCATGGACTGGATCAATAGACTGGACATTCAGTGCTACACCATCGAACAAGGACTGGATCAATAGACTGGGCATTCAGTGCTACACCATCGAGCATGGACTGGATCAATAGACTGGGCATTCAGTGCTACACCATCGAGCATGGACTGGATCAATAGACTGGGCATTCAGTGCTACACCATCGAACATGGACTGGATCAATAGACTGGGCATTCAGTGCTACACCATCGAGCATGGACTGGATCAATAGACTGGGCATTCAGTGCTACACCATCAAACAAGGACTGGATCAATAGACTGGGCATTCAGTGCTACACCATCGAACATGGACTGGATCAATAGACTGGGCATTCAGTGCTACACCATCGAGCATGGACTGGATCAATAGACTGGGCATTCAGTGCTACACCATCGAGCATGGGCTGGATCAATAGACTGGGCATTCAGTGCTACACCATCGAACATGAACTGGATCAATAGACTGGGCATTCAGTGCTACACCATCGAACAAGGACTGGATCAATAGACTGGGCATTCAGTGCTACACCATCGGACAAGGACTGGATCAATAGACTGGGCATTCAGTGCTACACCATCGAGCATGGACTGGATCAATAGACTGGGCATTCCTTGCTACACCATCGAACAAGGACTGGATCAATAGACTGGGCATTCAGTGCTACACCATCGATCATGGACTGGATCAATAGACTGGGCATTCAGTGCTACACCATCGAACATGGACTGGATCAATAGACTGGGCATTCAGTGCTACACCATCGAGCATGGACTGGATCAATAGACTGGGCATTCAGTGCTACACCATCGAACATGGACTGGATCAATAGACTGAGCATTCAGTGCTGCATCATCGAGCATGGACTGGATCAATAGACTGGGCATTCAGTGCTACACCATCGAGCATGGACTGGATCAATAGACTGGGCATTCAGTGCTACACCATCGAGCATGGACTGGATCAATAGACTGGGCATTCAGTGCTACACCATCGAACAAGGACTGGATCAATAGACTGGGCATTCAGTGCTACACCATCGAACATGGACTGGATCAATAGACTGGGCATTCAGTGCTACACCATCGAGCATGGACTGGATCAATAGACTGGGCATTCAGTGCTACACCATCGAGCATGGACTGGATCAATAAACTGGGCATTCAGTGCTACACCATCGAGCATGGGCTGGATCAATAGACTGGGCATTCAGTGCTACACCATCGAACAAGGACTGGATCAATAGACTGGGCATTCAGTGCTACACCATCGAACAAGGACTGGATCAATAGACTGGGCATTCAGTGCTACACCATCGAACATGGACTGGATCAATAGACTGGGCATTCAGTGCTACACCATCGAACAAGGACTGGATCAATAGACTGGGCATTCAGTGCTACACCATCGAACATGGACTGGATCAATAGACTGGGCATTCAGTGCTACACCATCGAGCATGGACTGGATCAATAGACTGGACATTCAGTGCTACACCATCGAACAAGGACTGGATCAATAGACTGGGCATTCAGTGCTACACCATCGAGCATGGACTGGATCAATAGACTGGGCATTCAGTGCTACACCATCGAACAAGGACTGGATCAATAGACTGGGCATTCAGTGCTACACCATCGAACATGGACTGGATCAATAGACTGGGCATTCAGTGCTACACCATCGAGCATGGACTGGATCAATAGACTGGGCATTCAGTGCTACACCATCGAACAAGGACTGGATCAATAGACTGGGCATTCAGTGCTACACCATCGAACATGGACTGGATCAATAGACTGGGCATTCAGTGCTACACCATCGAGCATGGACTGGATCAATAGACTGGGCATTCAGTGCTACAACATCGAGCATGGGCTGGATCAATAGACTGGGCATTCAGTGCTACACCATCGAACATGAACTGGATCAATAGACTGGGCATTCAGTGCTACACCATCGAACAAGGACTGGATCAATAGACTGGGCATTCAGTGCTACACCATCGGACAAGGACTGGATCAATAGACTGGGCATTCAGTGCTACACCATCGAGCATGGACTGGATCAATAGACTGGGCATTACTTGCTACACCATCGAACAAGGACTGGATCAATAGACTGGGCATTCAGTGCTACACCATCGAGCATGGACTGGATCAATAGACTGGGCATTCAGTGCCACACCATCGAGCAATGACTGGATCAATAGACTGGGCATTCAGTGCTACACCATCGAGCATGGACTGGATCAATAGACTGGGCATTCAGTGCTACACCATCGAGCATGGACTGGATCAATAGACTGGGCATTCAGTGCTACACCATCGAGCATGGACTGGATCAATAGACTGGGCATTCAGTGCTACACCATCGAACAAGGACTGGATCAATAGACTGGGCATTCAGTGCTACACCATCGAACAAGGACTGGATGAATAGACTGAGCATTCAGTGCTACACCATCGAACAAGGACTGGATCAATAGACTGGGCATTCAGTGCTACACCATCGAGCATGGACTGGATCAATAGACTGGGCATTCAGTGCTACACCATCGAGCATGGACTGGATCAATAGACTGGGCATTCAGTGCTACACCATCGAGCATGGACTGGATCAATAGACTGGGCATTCAGTGCTACACCATCGAGCATGGACTGGATCAATAGACTGGGCATTCAGTGCTACACCATCGAACATGGACTGGATCAATAGACTGGGCATTCAGTGCTACACCATCGAGCATGGACTGGATCAATAGACTGGGCATTCAGTGCTACACCATCAAACAAGGACTGGATCAATAGACTGGGCATTCAGTGCTACACCATCGAACATGGACTGGATCAATAGACTGGGCATTCAGTGCTACACCATCGAGCATGGACTGGATCAATAGACTGGGCATTCAGTGCTACACCATCGAGCATGGGCTGGATCAATAGACTGGGCATTCAGTGCTACACCATCGAACATGAACTGGATCAATAGACTGGGCATTCAGTGCTACACCATCGAACAAGGACTGGATCAATAGACTGGGCATTCAGTGCTACACCATCGGACAAGGACTGGATCAATAGACTGGGCATTCAGTGCTACACCATCGAGCATGGACTGGATCAATAGACTGGGCATTCCTTGCTACACCATCGAACAAGGACTGGATCAATAGACTGGGCATTAAGTGCTACACCATCGATCATGGACTGGATCAATAGACTGGGCATTCAGTGCTACACCATCGAACATGGACTGGATCAATAGACTGGGCATTCAGTGCTACACCATCGAGCATGGACTGGATCAATAGACTGGGCATTCAGTGCTACACCATCGAACATGGACTGGATCAATAGACTGAGCATTCAGTGCTGCATCATCGAGCATGGACTGGATCAATAGACTGGGCATTCAGTGCTACACCATCGAGCATGGACTGGATCAATAGACTGGGCATTCAGTGCTACACCATCGAGCATGGACTGGATCAATAGACTGGGCATTCAGTGCTACACCATCGAACAAGGACTGGATCAATAGACTGGGCATTCAGTGCTACACCATCGAACATGGACTGGATCAATAGACTGGGCATTCAGTGCTACACCATCGAGCATGGACTGGATCAATAGACTGGGCATTCAGTGCTACACCATCGAGCATGGACTGGATCAATAAACTGGGCATTCAGTGCTACACCATCGAGCATGGGCTGGATCAATAGACTGGGCATTCAGTGCTACACCATCGAACAAGGACTGGATCAATAGACTGGGCATTCAGTGCTACACCATCGAACAAGGACTGGATCAATAGACTGGGCATTCAGTGCTACACCATCGAACATGGACTGAATCAATAGACTGGGCATTCAGTGCCACACCATCGAACAAGGACTGGATCAATAGACTGGGCATTCAGTGCTACACCATCGAACATGGACTGGATCAATAGACTGGGCATTCAGTGCTACACCATCGAGCATGGACTGGATCAATAGACTGGACATTCAGTGCTACACCATCGAACAAGGACTGGATCAATAGACTGGGCATTCAGTGCTACACCATCGAGCATGGACTGGATCAATAGACTGGGCATTCAGTGCTACACCATCGAACAAGGACTGGATCAATAGACTGGGCATTCAGTGCTACACCATCGAACATGGACTGGATCAATAGACTGGGCATTCAGTGCTACACCATCGAGCATGGACTGGATCAATAGACTGGGCATTCAGTGCTACACCATCGAACAAGGACTGGATCAATAGACTGGGCATTCAGTGCTACACCATCGAACATGGACTGGATCAATAGACTGGGCATTCAGTGCTACACCATCGAGCATGGACTGGATCAATAGACTGGGCATTCAGTGCTACAACATCGAGCATGGGCTGGATCAATAGACTGGGCATTCAGTGCTACACCATCGAACATGAACTGGATCAATAGACTGGGCATTCAGTGCTACACCATCGAACAAGGACTGGATCAATAGACTGGGCATTCAGTGCTACACCATCGGACAAGGACTGGATCAATAGACTGGGCATTCAGTGCTACACCATCGAGCATGGACTGGATCAATAGACTGGGCATTACTTGCTACACCATCGAACAAGGACTGGATCAATAGACTGGGCATTCAGTGCTACACCATCGAGCATGGACTGGATCAATAGACTGGGCATTCAGTGCCACACCATCGAGCAATGACTGGATCAATAGACTGGGCATTCAGTGCTACACCATCGAGCATGGACTGGATCAATAGACTGGGCATTCAGTGCTACACCATCGAGCATGGACTGGATCAATAGACTGGGCATTCAGTGCTACACCATCGAGCATGGACTGGATCAATAGACTGGGCATTCAGTGCTACACCATCGAACAAGGACTGGATCAATAGACTGGGCATTCAGTGCTACACCATCGAACAAGGACTGGATGAATAGACTGAGCATTCAGTGCTACACCATCGAACAAGGACTGGATCAATAGACTGGGCATTCAGTGCTACACCATCGAGCATGGACTGGATCAATAGACTGGGCATTCAGTGCTACACCATCGAGCATGGACTGGATCAATAGACTGGGCATTCAGTGCTACACCATCGAGCATGGACTGGATCAATAGACTGGGCATTCAGTGCTACACCATCGAGCATGGACTGGACCAATAGACTGGGCATTCAGTGCTACACCATCGAACAAGGACTGGATCAATAGACTGGGCATTCTGTGCTACACCATCGAGCATGGACTGGATCAATAGACTGGGCATTCAGTGCAACACCATCGAGCATGGACTGGATCAATAGACTGGGCATTCAGTGCTACACCATCGAGCATGGACTGGATCAATAGACTGGGCATTCAGTGCTACACCATCGAGCATGGACTGGATCAATAGACTGGGCATTCAGTGCTACACCATCGAGCATGGACTGGATCAATAGACTGGGCATTCAGTGCTACACCATCGAGCATGGACTGGATCAATAGACTGGGCATTCAGTGCTACACCATCGAGCATGGACTGGATCAATAGACTGGGCATTCAGTGCTATACCATCGAGCATGGACTGGATCAATAGACTGGGCTTTCAGTGCTACACCATCGAACAAGGACTGGATCAATAGACTGGGCATTCAGTGCTACACCATCGAGCATGGACTGGATCAATAGACTGGGCATTCAGTGCTACACCATCGTGCATGGACTGGATCAATAGACTGGGCATTCAGTGCTACACCATCGAACAAGGACTGGATCAATAGACTGGGCATTCAGTGCTACACCATCGAGCATGGACTGGATCAATAGACTGGGCATTCAGTGCTACACCATCGAGCATGGACTGGATCAATAGACCGGGCATTCAGTGCTACTCCATCGAACATGGACTGGATCAATAGACTGGGCATTCAGTGCTAAACCATCGAACATGGACTGGATCAATAGACTGGGCATTCAGTGCTACACCATCGAACATGGACTGGATCAATAGACTGGGCATTCAGTGCTACACCATCGAACAAGGACTGGATCAATAGACTGGGCATTCAGTGCTACATCATCGAACAAGGACTGGATCAATAGACTGGGCATTCAGTGCTACACCATCGAGCATGGACTGGATCAATAGACTGGGCATTCAGTGCTACACCATCGAGCATGGACTGGATCAATAGACTGGGCATTCAGTGCTACACCATCGAGCATTGACTGGATCAATAGACTGGGCATTCAGTGCTACACCATCGAACAAGGACTGGATCAATAGACTGGGCATTCAGTGCTACACCATCGAACAAGGACTGGATCAATAGACTGGGCATTCAGTGCTACACCATCGAACATGGACTGGATCAATAGACTGGGCATTCAGTGCTACACCATCGAGCATGGACTGGATCAATAGACTGGGCATTCATTGCTACACCATCGAGCATGGACTGGATCAATAGACTGGGCATTCAGTGCTACACCATCGAGCATGGACTGGATCAATAGACTGGGCATTCAGTGCTACACCATCGAGCATGGACTGGATCAATAGACTGGGCATTCAGTGCTACACCATCGAACATGGACTGGATCAATAGACTGGGCATTCAGTGCTACACCATCGAGCATGGACTGGATCAATAGACTGGGCATTCAGTGCTACACCATCGAGCATGGACTGGATCAATAGACTGGGCATTCAGTGCTACACCATCGAGCATGGACTGGATCAATAGACTGGGCATTCAGTGCTGCACCATCGAACAAGGACTGGATGAATAGACTGGGCATTCAGTGCTACACCATCGAACATGGACTGGATCAATAGACTGGGCATTCAGTGCTACACCATCGAGCATGGACTGGATCAATAGACTGGGCATTCAGTGCTACACCATCGAACATGGACTGGATCAATAGACTGGGCATTCAGTGCTGCACCATCGAGCAAGGACTGGATCAATAGACTGGGCATTCAGTGCTACACCATCGAGCATGGACTGGATCAATAGACTGGGCATTCAGCGCTACACCATCGAGCATGGACTGGATCAATAGACTGGGCATTCAGTGCTACACCATCGAACATGGACTGGATCAATAGACTGGGCATTCAGTGCTACACCATCGAGCATGGACTGGATCAATAGACTGGGCATTCAGTGCTACACCATCGAACAAGGACTGGATCAATAGACTGGGCATTCAGTTCTACACCATCGAGCATGGACTAGATCAATAGACTGGGCATTCAGTGCTACACCATCGAACATGGACTGGATCAATAGACTGGGCATTCAGTGCTACACCATCGAGCATGGACTGGATCAATAGACTGGGCATTCAGTGCTACACCATCGAACAAGGACTGGATCAATAGACTGGGCATTCAGTGCTGCACCATCGAGCATGGACTGGATCAATAGACTGGGCATTCAGTGCTACACCATCGAACATGGACTGGATCAATTGACTGGGCATAAGGTTATAATAAGATTGATATATGTGCCTGTATGTACTTTTATCATTTCAAATGATCTTGTTGACTTCGTCGTTATGCTTGGGTCGAACGTTATGCGTTACGGTTACGGAGACGGAAGTGACGTCATGCAGCCACGCGGGAAGCGAGTGCGTGACGTCATGCAGCCACGCGGGAAGCAGAAGTTAATGGTTAATGGAGTCTGTTGAAAGAGTCATGGGGCGTCGAGCGACCTGGGGCTTTGAGCGAAGCGAACACAAGAATACAGGGTGCCTCCTAAAGAGGTGTGCAGGATGTCAGAGCAAAATACAGTACAAGATGCCAGATAAGAATACAGGGTGACTCATAATGAGGTGCACAAGATGTCAGAGCAAAATACAGTACAAGATGCCAGATAAGAATACAGGGTGACTCATAAAGAGATATACAAGATGCCAGATAAGAATACAAGGTGACTCCTAAAGAGCTGTACAAGATGTGACACAAGAATACAGGGTGACTTCTAAAGAGATATACAAGATGCCAGATAAGAATACAGGGTGCCTCCTAAAGAGGTGTGCAGGATGTCAGAGCAAATTACAGGGTGACACTTAACGAGGTGTACAGTATGTTAGATTCAATTCAAATACAGGGTGACCCTTAAAGAGGTTTGCGAGATATCAGATTCAAATAATGGGTGACTCTTAAAGAGTAGTAAAAGATGTCAGACTCAAATACAGGGTGATCCTTAAAGAAGTGCCCGCGCGGGAAGCCTAAGTTAAAGGGTAATGGAGTCTGTTGAAAGAGTCCTGGGGCTTCAAGCGAAGCGAGAAGTCCTCCTGAGCCTTTCTAACATGGGTAGCACTTGTAGCATGCGTCATTTAAAATGATATAACGTCTAGTCTTAATATTTTTATTATTGTTGTGTTTCATGTGTAATACCATACGCTAAAAAATAAATATGCTGCACTCGCTCCGCTCGCTTCGTTGTGTTTCTATGTTAAGAAGACATGGCGTGAAACACAGACTAGAAATGTACGTGACCTCATTCAACCCATAAAGAAAACCAAGGGCTTTGAACAACCGCGACATAATTATATGGAAGACTATTAACCGCGTCCGGAGACGGAGATCTCTTGCAGCAGGACAATGCGCGACCTCATACTGCAAAAACAACCATGGCAAAAATTCAGGAATTGGGAGGAGTCGAAATGCTATCACAAACCTGGGGCCAACGCTTGTAGTACAGAGTCCGGGAATGTTCACCGCAGCGCCTACATGCGTCTGCGAGAGCTAGCTACAGCAGTTACTTTGGTAGCACGCTTGCCGCTTGCATCATCTCTTCTTAGTATAAAACAAAGTCCCCGTTTCTTGGAGTTACTGGTAAACTTAAGAATCACTGGATAGATTTTGATGCGGGTTTCACCATTCTGTAAAGGATATATCGAGTATGATTTCTGTAGAAAATCATTCATTTATGGTCAAAGGAACGATTTTAGTGGAATAGTCGATTAAAAAAACTGGTATCCGGGCGCTTTGTAAGCTTACACTGGGCAAACCGTTAAACATATCTAAATACTATGAGTGTAAGAATTGTTCAGCATGAAAAGTTCTCCAAAAATAGTCCGCGAGAGCATATGTCTATCTTCCATACATCGCTCACTATAAGGGAACAACTGAAGCTTGTCTCTTACAGCTTTATGTGCTGTCAACTTGGAGATTCCTGTTTGTTGAGCTAATTTTCGTGTTGATTTACTTGGGCTTCGCAGCATTATATCGGAAATTTCATCAAGTTTTTCCTCTGTTAAAAGCGTAGGCCTGCCTGTTCCCGGTACATCGTGAAGTGAGCCAGTCACACGAAATTTACTTACCAAATCCCGAATGGTATCACGGTTTGGACACTTTGAATTAGGAAACCGCGCCTGAAATCTTAATTTTGCATTTTCTGTAAACCGATCGCCTTCGCGAAAAACGTATTCCACCAAAAAAAACTCTCTCTTCAGTAGTAAACATTACCGCCTGTATACTGTTGCACTCTTCCAATAATAATCTATCTGAACTCTCGCTGACTGTAATACACTCTGAAGACATGTAGGCTCGCGCGCTTATCGCGATACACACCGACAGCTCACACGGGGGAGTCCCGCTTTGAAGGACACAGTGCAGTGCAGCCAATGACTCAACCATTCGTAGCTGCACGTACCCACTGCGAAGAACATTCTCGGGCGCCCTGTATATCGCTCATTACGTCGGCAGATTAAGAAACTTGGAAAATCAAACAGAAGCTGTAGATCTGTACCTCATGAATTGATCCCTGAACAGGCTCAACGTTGAATGGATATCTGTCGTCAGATTATCAGTAACCTCATGGAAGATAGATTTATCAGGAGAATTGTCACATGTGATGAAAAATGGGGTCTATTACCTCATCAACGCTGAGCATCAAAACAGTGCCTCAGTTCCCGTCAACCAGACAAAGTCATCGTTAAAAACCAATCGGTTCGGCCCCAAAGTGATGATGTGTGTGTTGTGGAATTTTCAAAGAGTGATTCACTGGGAGTTTGTTTCAAACAGGATCTTTATTCTCAACAACTGGAACGAGTTCATGAAATTTTGAGACGGAGATACCCAGCATTAGTTAACCGAAATAGAGATTTCTTGCAGCAGGGCAATGCGAGACCTCATACTGCAAGAACAACAATGGCAAAAATTCAGGAATCGGGAGGAGTCGAACTGTTACTGCTCGAGTCTAAGCTGCGTGAACCTGAGAGGAATGTGCATCCTACGAAATTCAATGCTCACAACGGAGTGCGCACAATCTGGTGTAGCAACCAGTATTCTTGGTGGTAGCCCAGGAGGTCCAGGTTCGATTCCCAGCTCTGCCAAGCAATTAATTTCTAGTCTGAGGGCTGGAACGGGGTACACTCGGCCTCGTGAAGCAAACCTGGGAAGATGTGAGTTGGATTCCTACCTAAACCATCCTGGAAGTGTTTTTTCTGTGGATTCGCACTTCTAATCCAGGCAAATGCCGGGATGGTACCTAACGTGCCACGGCCGCTTCCTACCCAAATCCTACCTGACTTACAAATACACACACTAGTACAGACATCATAGTGACACAGGTTATCAGACAAATTCCACACACACCCAAATACACGTGGCTACATGTCCACCATGTCGCAAAGCCCCTAAAACAATCATCAACAACAACCCGTGAGGTCCGGATTCGATTCACGGCTCAATCATGACATTCAGTTCTGGTCTCAGGGGTAGAACTGGCTACACTGTGCCTCGTGAGGTAAAACTGTGAAGGGGTGAGTTTTATTCGACTCAATTACAAATAAAAACATAATTGCTGACAACACAATAACACAGGTTATCAGATTTTGTGTTTTCACGTACTTCTGTATTCGAAAGCTTCTTTTAAAGGCCATATGCCCTGAAAATTATATTTCTTGCCTGGCTGTGTAAAACTGTTCGGCTGCCACTGGGCTTGCTAAGGGACATTGTTATGAGTTCAAAACTTCAGCTCACAGCACTTGTTAAAGCTCCACTACTGAATTGATACAGCAATACCGTCACTGTTCGCTATCTACCCTAGTGAACCTAAATATTTCAACACCTAAATCATTCTCTCTCTAATTATGCCTACAGTTCAAGGGCAGATGTTATCTCCCGAATCGCTGGTCGTAGCGTCACGGAGTTTGGACAGTCAGTTTCAATTTTTTTATTCTGTAACATAGAGTCATCAAAATAATTGAATAATTAATTATTTTCGTGCGCGGAGAGAAATAACGATTTCGTACGGCGCAGCGAGCCCAGCTAGTTGAGTTAACTATTGGCTGGCGCGAGTGAGAGACAGAATCTGGATCCTCCCTCATGTTCACAGTTGTTTTGGGTCTGGTATAACACCACAGTGAGCAACGACCGAATGTTAGCAGTATTGGAATAGAAAGGAATACCATATATCACGGTGGGCTGTTGACAGATCCTTCTCTTCTCGCCCGACCCTTCCCTGCTCTCTCTCCTCACCCCGCAAGTTCATAGAGCTTGGACTCGAGCAGTACCACATCCATCATACAGCCCTGATATTGCGCCTTCAGCCTACCATCTTTTTCGATCCATGGCCCATTTCTTGCGTGGAAGAAATTTCGAAAACATTGAAGCTGTTGAAGTGGGTCTCGCCGAATTCTTTGCATCAAAAACCCAGAGATTGGTACTGTCGCGGGATAAGAAACCTCGCTCAAGACCATAGCATCTAATGGTCTCTACTTTGAAGAATATTTTAATTTCTTGTCCGAAAACTTTCCAAATAAGCTTTTCTTTAAGAAACGACATTACTTGTGAGCCATCGCCTGTAGAAACATTTCATTGTTTTTCTTAGTCGTTTTACCCTCCGGCGATGGATCCCAACTTTACCGCCTCCAGGGCAATGTCCTCGAGCTTGAAGCTTCGGGTCGGTGGATACAACTGGGGAGGTGGGACGAGCACCTCGCCCAGGCGGCCTCACCTGCAAAGCGAACAGGGGCCTTATGAGGGATGGGATGGACAAGGAAGAGGGAAGGAGGCGGCCGTGGCCTTACGTTAGGTTTCATCCCGGCATTTGCCTGGAGACGATGTAGCGAGGATGGCAGACGTGGGAATCGAACCCCCTCTACTAATTTGGACCACCCGAGGCTGATTAGACCCCGTGCCAGTCCTCATACCACTTTTTAAATTTCGTGGCAACGCGAGGAATCGAACCTGGGACCTCCGGGGTGGCAGCTAAGCACGCTAACCACTACACCACGGAGGCGACTTGCCATTTCATTTTAATATTTAAAATTGTTAACATTTTGACATATTTCATTTAAACACTGTAAGTCTGGTTGGTTGGTTCCTCAGTTTAGGGGCTGCGACAACTCGGTCATGTAAATTGGATCATGATAAGCAATAGTAATCCAAGCACCATAATAACAAACAGAGATATTGATCAATTTGTAAACCATCTCATTATAAAATCTGTGTAACTGGTATCGTCTCCAAAACTGAGGGAGCATTGAGTAATTATGTATATTTTAGTACGATTGTGTTACTTCCTAAAAATGTCATAGCATTTTGCCGTGGTATGGCAATAATGTCACTTGGATCATTTACGCTTAACTTAAAAAAATGTATGCTGGGTTTAGCGAAAATGAATCGGCCATTACAGTTTGAACAGTGTACTGTTGGTTAAATAATGTAACATATTTCAACAGTATATTATTCATTTCACACTAACAGTATGGAGAGAGGTAACATGAAACATTAATCAGTACAGTGCCCTGTTGAGCACACTATTCAGCATTTGTGCTAAGTAGTTTCATCTTCTACAAAATCGACGACACCATTAAACCCTTCGATGTCATCAACGACTTCATCTGCAATAAGAGACTGATCAAAGGGCTTGGCATGCAGCATAGAATTCAGATCGTGCAAATTCGGTCGAGATATGGCTTTCCCTTGAGGCTACAGTAGGCTAGTTCAAAGAGTGAATAAAAGTTGGTTAGATGGCCTTCTCCACTTTGTCTTCTGAAGGTCCACAGTGACATAAGCATTATCATTATGGTCTGCTTTTATGTACAGATTGAATGGATCATCCTTTTTTAACATTATTTCGCGAATTTGCATCAAATTAATTTTGTTTCCTGTGGCGTCAACCTTACGGTTAACAATGCGTTTCTCTGTTTGGGAACAACCAATGAAATTACTGGTCTTCATTTAAGTTACAACAATGTCTTGTCAAGTCCATGAGAAATAGTATTTAAAATGGGTGCAACATTTCCATAGAGATACCACAACGCAACAATGTCTTTTCGACAACATTTGGAACACACATGGCATTTGGTTTGGATCAGTTTTTCTAAACTGGAAAGGTGACATGGCTAAATGGAGCGTGGTTTAACTGCCGTTAGATGCCAGATCCTTGCAGCTGTCGATTGGATCATTTTTGCTAAACAATAATAGATGTCCCTGTACGTGCTGACATGGTTATCTCAATATTACGGTTTTGGCGCTTGGATCACTATTGCTTATCATGGTCCAATTGACTCAACGACTTGTTCGTTTTTGAATGATATTTTTTTGTTTTTCCGAAATTTTTGTTTATTTTTATAATTTTTATTTTTATTTAATTTTTTGTTTTTGTTTTATTAATTTTTGACCTTTTTAAATTTAGGTGTCCAGCTCAAAATTTTAAATTCAATTAAAAATTGGTATTCTTTAATCTGTGTTAAGAGGGTCAGATGACGTCGTAGTTCCGCCCCTTAAAACAACAATAATTTAAAAAAAAAGCCCCGTGTACTTTGGGTGTGTGTAGAATCTGTCTGATAACCGGTGTTAATTGTGATGACTGTATTAGTGAGTGCTATCTGTTTTTAATTCATATAAGGACTGCAGACGATCAATTTCAAGTAGTTCCAATTTTGCTACCAAATGCTACCGTCAACGACACCTAGCTATGAACTTCGCTACAAGAAGCTACCGCAACCGGCACCTTGCGGCGAACATTGGATCTTAATAGAGCTTTAATCAAATCTAACCTATAAATTTAGAAGCTCAGCATGCTACCCACTACGCCACCGAAGCTACCCACTGTAAGTCTACCGCTAATTATTCCCCTTTCCAACGGGGTCTGGGATGAGATGCGATGAACGTCTAAGTGACGAGTGGTTTTTACGGCCCGATGCCCTTCCTAACGCCAACCTCATGAGAGGAGTTAATGAGAGGTGAAATGAATGACACTGGGTAAGGATGTGGAAGGGTGCGGCCGCGGCCTGTCAGAAGGTACCGTCCCAGCATTTGCCTGGATTTATACATTGGAAACCACGGAAAACCATTTCCAGGATGGCCGACGATGAGGCTCGAACCCACTTCCACCGAGTCCGCAGACAGCTTGGCCCCATGGCCTAGCGCTGCGGTATCCTCAGTATGCCTTCCTTCGGAAGGGAAGTAAAGCCGGCGGTGCCATATCATAGATTTATGGCATGTTAAAGAACCTTCCACTAATTACACCTGTGTGAAGCTAAATTATATAGGTTAGGAATGTAAACAACGCTCTTACTGTAGGTTTCTACGTTCGTTGCCAAGAGCCGACTGCGGTGGCGTCCAGTAGCTAAGTTCTGAACTAGGCCTAGTCGTTGACGGTGGCGTTTGGCGGCAAAAGTAGGAACTACTTGAAAAATTCAAAGTTGCAGTCCTTACTTGAATTAAAAAACAGATAACACACTAATACAGCCATCACAATTAACACCGGTTATTAGACAGATTCTACACACACCCAAAGTACACGGGGCTACATGACCGCGTTGTCGCAGCCCCTAAACTGAAGAAGCAACCACCCAGTATTTCAATTCAACACTAAATAATTTAATGACATATTTGATAACCAGTGTTGTTATAGTGTCTATATAAGTAACCCCGTGGCATAACAGCACATGAAGGGCCTAGGCCTACCAAGCGACCGCTCCACAGCCATTTGGCCTGCAGATATTGGGGTGACGCGTGATCAGCGCATCGGGTCCCCTCGGCAGTTAATCTTGGTTTTCGTGATCGGGGCGCTGCCTCACTGTCAGACAGCTACTCAATTGTCCTCACGAGGCTGAGTGCACCCTGTTCCAACCCTCACGTCAGTTTCTAAAATCCCTGACGCAGCCGGGAACCGAACCCGGGGCCTCCGGGTGAGAGGCAGGGGCGCTACCGCAACACCATATTAGTGTGTGTATTTGTTATCGAGCCGAGGATTGGGATTGCAGCGTCCGTAGCCTCTTGAAAGAACATAAACATGTAACATCTTCCAACTTGAACCTGCTTTCCTGAAAAAGAAAAAAAGCCTCTTTAGGAACAAAAAGAACTAGTGGGACGTGGTTTGGCGACCACGGGACCCCAGTTGAGTCTGGCATTGCTTCCACCTACTTGTGCCGGGCTCCTCTCCGTCTTCTTTCCTGTCGACGTCTCTTGGTCAACTCTTGTTCTCTTCCGACCCCGACGGTATTAGGGTATCCGAGGCCTAGGGAGTCTCTTCCTTTCCCACTCTAATTGGCCCTTGTCTAATCTTTCCTGATCCCTCATTCTGCGAGGGGTCACCCCTCTTTTTATTTTCATGTTATATCCTGCCTTCTGACCAAGGCCCTCAAGCAGGAAGGGTCTATGTAGCCCCACCACTTGTGGTGCACCCTGGATAGTGTTACACCCTCAGGGGCCTGGTGAGTTCGGGAGTTGGCGACCCTGAGGGATTCCCGAGCTGAATCCGTTTTTTCCCCTTTTTCCACTGACTTTGGGGCGGGCTCTCTCCTCTTTCCCTTTCCTATCTGCCTTTCATGGCTCTCCTTCCTTCCAAGTCCCTCAATCCTCATTCAACGAGGGTTGAGGGCATTTCGTTTCTCCCTGTCCTTTATTTGCCTTATCCTTTATTTGTATACCATTTCTTCTTCTAGTACGGTACCTGTAAGTCTGTAGTTCATGTTCTCATCTTTCACTATCACCTAAACCATTACGGGCCGGTAGCCTAGATGTTAGGCCCCTTAAAACGATAGTTATCATCATCATCGTCGTCAACGACAAACGGTTTGTGATGTTTGGTTGTCAGGCAGGAATGTGCCTAACATTTATGGACACGTGTTTCTTTACACATTGTATAGCTACAAAGGATTGAATAATTTGAACTATAACGTTTGAATGATATTTTAGTTCATAAGTGGAGTTGTACACTGTCTCTCATTTCATCGCTAGATGGAAAGCTGAATGGGGCTATCGTTGCCATTGTTACAGCTTGATCCTTGATCAGGTTCCAAGAGGGCGGCTTCGGTGGCGTAGTCGGTAGCATGCTGAGCTTCTATGCCCAAGATCGCGGGTTCAAACCCGGCCGAAGCCGTCGGATTTTTTAAGAGCGTTAAAAATTCCTCAGTATGCCTTCCTTCGGAGGCGAAGTAAAGCCGGCGGTCCCATGTCATAGATTTATGGCATGTTAAAGAACCTTCCACTAATTACATCTGTGTGAAGCTAAATTGGATAGGTTAAGAATGTAAACAACGCTCTTAGGTTTCTACGTTCGTTGCCAAGAGCGGTGGCGTCTAGTAGCTAAGATCTGAACTGGGCCTAGTAGTCGTTGACGGTGGCGTTTGGCGGCAAAAGTAGGAACTATTTAAAAATTCATAGTTGCAGTCCTTACTTGAATTTAAAAACAGATGCACACACTATTACAGCCATCACAATTAACACCGGTTGTCAGACAGATTCTACACACACCCAAAGTACACGGGGCGACATGACCGCATTATCGCAGCCCCTAAACTGAGGAACCAACCAACCAGGTTCCAAGAGCGGGGATTCTTTTAGGCCTACCTCGGAGACAGTAGGTTCTAGGACATTAAAATGTGGGTTTCCGAGGTGCGTAAAATATGCGGTGTTTGGTAAATATTTTGGCCCGACTGCCAAAGGGCCGAAATCAGAACAGTATACGAGGACTGGTTTCTTTTTCCAAGTTCCGATGGACTGTATAAAAATTACAAATTGACACACCAAACTGATTTTACTACTAAATGTTTGCTTGATTTATTCTCATGTCTCAACATAATCGCCAAAACTATTGAAACACCAGCTTTCCAATGCCCTCGGCTAAAAAAAAAACTGCCACCACTGAGGATGATACGTCTGGAGAGTCTCCTGAAGTGTTTCGTTTTTGGCGAGGCTTTGCCGTCCAACCATACTTGCATTCTGGAAAAAGGTGAAAATAATTCACGACCGCACTGTTACAACGTTACGATAGACTTTTACAAAGAATTCAAGTTTGAAGTTTTGGACCATCTGCCGTTTAGTCCAAACCAGCACTGAATTATTTTCACCTTTTTCGAGAATTGAAGGTATGGTTGGGCGGCAACGCCTCGCCAAAAGGAAACACTTCAGGAGACTGTCCAGACGTATCATCCTCAGTGGTGGCAGTTTTTTTTTTAGCCGAGGGCATTGGAAAGCTGGTGTAACGATACGAGAAATGTTTCAATCGTTTTGGCGATTATGTTGAGACATAAGAATAAAATAAGCAAACATCTAGTAGTAAAATCAGTGTGGTATGTCAATCTGTTATTTTTATACAGTCCATCGGAACTTTAAAAAATAACAGCCCTGGTATAAACTAGTGTATGTTCATTGAAACAGTCAGTAACAGGACGACAGACGACAACACTTAGATTTTAATATAGGCAGTATTTGTATAACTAATTAGAACTGAAGGACTGGGATGTGTGCCCGTGACCTTGAATTCACTGTGCAAGGCATCGCGTAATAATAATACTTGTGATGACAAATAGAGCAACACGTGTCGAGCAAGGTGACCGCGGTGCCTGGTACCGACCAGGTGTCAGATAAACACTGGTCGTCAATCACAGGTGCAGCTTACGAACAGTTTTATTCTCTAGAAGTGGATTTCCACTTATATTCCAGGCAAATGCAGGGATTGTTCGTAAAATTGGCTGCCGCCTAGTCCCAATTGCAAACACTCACACTAGTAGCCTGCAGCCATCACAATGACACAGGTTATCTGACATATTATATAATGTTATCGGTTTTAACTACTGTGGCTTTGCTCTGAAACGGATCTTTAACGTGCCAGGAAATTTACTAACGATGCTCCTTCGCAGTTCGACACTTCCAAATGTCAACCGACTGCGCCAGGATGTTATTCATTCATTTGTCTAATCATTCATTTGTTTATTAATTCATTTGTTTATTCATTCATTTGTTTATTAATGCATTTGTTTATTCATTCATTCATTCATTCATTCATTCATTCATTCATTCATGTTTATCAATTCATTGGCCTATTCATTCATTTGTATATTAATTCATTTGTTTATTCATTTGTATATTAATTCACTTGTTTATTCATTTGTATATTAATTCATTTGTTTATTCATTTGTATATCAATTCATTTGTATATTAATTCATTTGTTTATCAATTCATTTGCCTATTCATTCATTCATTTGTATATTAATTAATTTGTTTATTCATTCATTTGTTTATCAATTCATTTGTTTATTGATTCATTTGCCTATTCATTCATTTGTATATTAATTCACTTGTTTATTAATTGATTCATTTCTTCATTCGTTTTTTGTATGTTCATTCATTTATTTATGTGTTTATTAAGTACACAGGCCATAAGCTCAGTTCAGTGCCTTCTTTACACGCAAATACAAGACCACCTCTTGGTGTAGTGGCTAGCGTTCTTGGCTGTCACCCGGGAGGTCCGGGTTTGATTCCCTGCTCTGCCAAGAAATTTAATTCTGGGCTCGAGAGGCAAAGCTGAGTATAAGTGGGTTCGATTCCCATCTCAGCCATCTTAGAAGTTGTTTTCCGTGATTTCCCACATCTACTCCAAGCAAATGCCGGAATGGTTCTTAGCTTAAGGCCACGGCCACCTCCTTTCTAATGCTACTCTAAATTGCAAATACACGCACTAATACAGACATTACAATTACACTGATTTATCAGACAAATTGTGCACACAGCCAAATACACGGGGCTACATGACCACGATGTCGCCAAAACCCCTAAATCAATCAACAACAAAATACATACCCAATGTAGGCTTAGATAATTGTAAGAGAAAAACAAAAAGATTACAACTACGAAACTTTAATAGTTAATTATAATTATATTGTCCTCGCGCCTGGAGATGGCAGTTCAACACGCTGTGACGGGGTAAGGTGGGTTCTTGCAGTACGCATGCGTGGCCCGCCTATTCCCAAACTAAATATATCGGCTAGCAGTCAGTTGCTGCTACTTGCTGCGTGATAATTTATTATCGGGTGTGTGTGTATTGTTACCTTCCTTCCTACTGTCGATATTCTTACAAGCCTTTGTGTGTGGCAGTATCAGGTACAGTAATGGAAACAGTGGCCAACTTAATGTTTTTGGAATGCGCGATACACAGTGAGCGGAAAGACAATGGCAGTTTAAACCCGACTGCCATCTGCTGGCGCGATATCAGTAGTTATACATTAAACAACTGAAAATGAAATGAAAATCCACAGCCTGCTTCCAGTCTCCGACCGGGTCAGGAATGGAATGAATGAAGCCCCCATCTAGCGGCGAGGATATGAACTGTGCCGGCTGCCGAGACCTGACGCACTCCTCTGGGGCAATGATTAAATGAATGACAGATGAAATGAAATGATAGTGGAGAGTGTTGCTGGAATGAAATGTTGACAGGGAAAACCGGAGTACCCGGAGAAAAACCTGCCTGCCTCCGTTTTGTCCAGCACAGATCTCACATGGAGTGACCGGGATTTGAACCACGGACCCAGCGGTGAGAGGCCGGCGTGCTGCCGCCTAAGCCACGGAGGCTCCCATACATTAAACAACTAACAAATATAATATTATAACATGAATGAACAACAACAACTGCCTGTATACTTGGAATAATATATGGCCTCGGGTGCCGGGTGCAAGCTTTGTTATTTGACACCCAGAGGGCAGCTTGCATGTCGAAGTTTGTTGTTCCTCGGAACACTATGAAAGTCGAGGAGGTAAGATATATAAGCTCCTCGACACTATAGCGCTTTCTAGTAGAGAAAGGAGGAACTTTGTATTGGTGGAAAATCCCGAGATTAATTTTGCCATTATGAACACGGCCTACTGAATTCAAATGGGTTCTTTAACATGCCAACAAGTTATGACATGCGTGTCGTGATTTTTGTCGCGTTTCAAAAATCACTTACGATGGCCAGGAGCGAACCTGCAAGCTTGGGGGGTTAGTAGTCCGACACGATAACCACTCATCCGCCGTGGCAAGCTGAAGACTTGAAATTTTAGTTAGCTACCTAAAAGCGTCGTATTGCAATGGCTACCATGTTGTGCCTTGCGGAAAATTTCGACACATCTTCGTGTTTCACGTCCCCCAGACCCCAAAACCACCGTCAGTAATTTATATACTGTACATCTCTTTCTTGTGGACACGATAACTATCGTCAGTTTGCACCAACCACTTCCAAACAAACCCTTTATAGGTCTTCCCACCATGTATTTATAGAATGGTGTTAGGGAGAGAATCTTCCCACCCCTTTCATTTCAAGCAGTTCCACATGCATCCACAAGCTAGCTGCAGAGAAATATTGAAAACCCATTAATTTGATGTATACTGTCATCAGAAACCACAGGTGGGAGCCACATATCCCCGTGGTCTCCACAGTGCACATGCTCGCCAGTTCGGTTGTGTTGAGTGAAAGAAATGCATTGTTTTACAGAAGAAGGTGTTTTTATTGAAGATAAGAGATTTGTAAACGCTGGTATATAACTGAAATACAATGTTAATAATGGTTTTGGTCACTTGAATAAATATATTTCAGCTAGAATAGAAGATTTAAAAAATTAATTTTCTGTGTTTTTAGTAAATACTATTTTGTAATTATTGAATTATATTCGAATATACTAACTTTTAACATTCCAAAATCACTTCTATATTTTTTGTGCAGTTTTCGGCAAAGGTGATTAAGGTCACTGACATTGTGTTGCGTGGAAGTTACTTTATATCCTGTTAAATAAACCTTATTATTGAGTGTTTGGAGGTGGGAGATTACTAACCCATTATTCATTTAAGAAAACATACTGTCGGGTGTGGGCAGTGGGATAATAATTTCCCACCCCATATTTCATAAAATAGAATCCACACCCATAAAATTGTTGCATATTCCTACTCATCTATCACCCCCAATTACAAATGTGCAAAAAAATATATACCCCCAGTCTTTTGCCCCATAAAGGGTTAAACATAAAATATAACCATTCAAAATCCTCCGGGGCTTAGGAGGCAGAACGCTGGCCTCTCACCGCTGGATCCGTGGTTCAAATCCCGGTCACTCCATGTGAGATCTGTGCTGGACAAAACGGAGGCAGACAGGTTTTTCTCCGGGTACTCCGGTTTTCCCTGTCAACATTTCATTCCAGCAACGCTCTCCACTATCATTTGATTTCATCTGCCATTCATTTAATCATTGCCTCAGAGTGCGACAGGCTTCGGCAGCCGGCACAGTTCATATCCTCGCCGCTAGATGGGGGCTTCATGCATTCCATTCCAGACCCGGTCGGATTTTCATTTTCATAACCATTCAAAATCTCGGTCGAGTTCGTTAATGTGCAAAATCGGATCAAGGGGGTCGAAATAGGGGGGTTTCTTCTTCATCTTCTTCTTCTTCTTCCTCTTAAAAAAGTGAAATATCGCTACAACTTTCTTAATATGTGAAAAATCTAATCCATTCAAAAGTTCATATAATTCTTCAGATATGGTCCAAAAACTTATCTCGGTAATGTATTTTGAAAGCACCAACCATTGAGCAAAGGGGTGGGAAAATGGAATGTTTTGAGAGAAACAAGAAGTTCCGTGACGAACTAAAGAGCCTACTTTTCTTAAACGTTAAGATTCACGCCAATAATTAATCTATATGGGCCTAGGCTATCTAGAATAATGACGAAATTAAGTTGGTAATATCGAAATTTCTAATTAGTTCGAAATACTGTATACCTGGCATAATGTAGCCTAATAGAGAACTACAGTTGGCAGCCCTGGTGACTGAATGTATTCTTAGTTCCATCTCTTAAGGTACAGAATACAAAATTTGGTTGAAGTCCAATGGATAGCATGGACGTTACATGCAGTTAAACATTGGATCTAACAGCGCGTAAAATCATATTGGCAACAATGACATACATGTATTGGTCAGAAATAATCTGAAATAATATGATCTGTTGTTGTGTCAATTTTGAATGAAATCCATTAGTATAGAAGTTACATGCATTTTAAAATTGGACCTATCAGCAGGCTTTGAATTGCGATTTTTCAGCAGTTGGTAGCATGGACATCATTTTCAAATATGGCCGTGAGATATTCAGGTATAGATCTTGACTCTTACCAAATTTTGTTTCGATTGCTGCAGCCGTTTAGGAGTTGATAGGGGGGGGGCACACACACAGCCAGACAGACAGCCAGAAGGACAGACAGACACACATTTGCCCGATCTCATAAGTCTACTTTTTCCTCATTTTTGCAAAATGTGAAAAGTAGGCTAAAAATGCATACCTCCCTTAATAAGCACAATATGAAAATCGTTTAAAATGGTCAATAATCCCGAAAAATTTCCTAAACTTTTGTCTGAAATAATTTGTGATATGACCCATCGTTACGCTAAGAGCAAAATAATTTCGGAATTATAAGAAGACGAGGCTTCCCGTATGCTAAACACGTAGAGCGTTTGTAGATATTCAACAACTGGCAATTTTAGTCATTATGATATATTTTTCTTTGCCCAGTGAAATCTACCTCCGCCTTCCAGCGTTGCGAGAGAGAATTTTAGTCTACTTTTCACATTTTGTAAAAATTAGGGGAAAAAGAGACTTATGAAATCGATCTGGGCAAAGGTGTGTCTGTTTGTCTGTCTGTATGTCTTTATGTCCTTTTGACTGATTGTCTGTCTGAGTGTGTGTCCCCCTGTCAACTCTTAAACGGCTGCAGCTATCGAAACCAAATTTGGTAACAGTAAAGATCTATACTTGAATATCTCACGGCCACATTTGAAAATGACGTCAGATCTACCAACTACTGAAAAATCGCAATGGAAATTTCAGTTCCATGTTGGATATGTCGGAAGGTATGCATGGAACCTATTCCAAAATTATCACACATATAGATAATAATTTTTCAGTTTGATTTCCAGGAAGCCATACATGACAATGTTGCCAACATGATTCTAAGCTTACTGATAGGTCCAATTTTTAAATGCATGTAACTTCTACACTATCAATTGGATTTCAACCAAATTTCGTATGTGCTATGTGTACAATAACAGATATGACTATGCGTATTCTTGAGCAATTAGGGCTGCCAACTGTTAATAAGTACGCTCTCTATTTTTATCCCAATTCCTGTAGGCCTATATCAGAAAGTATGTAAGCCAACAGCTCTAAACCTTCTACACGTGTAGTACCTGACATTCTAGAATAATTTGGCATAACTGATATATGGCAGTGCTCCCAACGTGATTCCAAGCATGCTTATATGTCCAATTTTTAGATACTTGTAACTTGTATACTAACAAATAGATTTCATCAAAACTTGGCAGAATAATAGATCATAACAATTCAGATTTATTCTGAGCAACACATACATTACATGGTTGCCAACAGGATTTTACGCACGTTGATAGATCCAATGTAACATTTCATTTCTGATGTACTGTATCGATTAATCATTGGCATGAATCTAATATGTTAATAAAAGTAGGCTCTTTAGTCCGTCACGGAACTACTTGTTTGTGACACGGTGCCTCATACTTCACACTTCCTGCACGCAATGAATGTAAAGCAAATAAGACCTCAGGAATGTTGAAACGTGGTGCACTGTTATTTCTGATCGGCCATTGTGTTCCTATCCTCGTGACTTTCACTGCCATGTTGTCTGTCCGCACAATCAGGCTCGCTTTCCGGATGAGGAGGAGGGGTGGCGGGGATCCAAATCAAATCTCAAGGTCAATTCTATGTAACGTGATAACTACAGCATAGATGCGATGCTACTGAGCCTATTAGTACTGAACTAGACTTGAGGCCTGTGCACTTAAATAAATAAATAAATAAATAGATTAATAAATAAAGAATGGAGAGAGAACAACCTCTGAGAAAAAGAGGAAATGAAATCGAGAATGAACAAGTTAAACTTGGCATTCAAATTAACCTGGAACACTTGCAACAAGACCAACTCGATCAACACAAAACTGAAAAGTTGGAGCTAATAGAGAGAAAGATTCTTAGGAAGATACTTTGGACCTAAAAGAACAGAAGATGGGTGGTATTGAAAAACAAGATGTTTAGTAAAGAACATATAGCCTACTTTCTCCTGAATGCATGGGTATTGTTATAACTCTTTGTCCTTTTCAAGGAGTATAATTGAATGTTGGTTGTAATAGCTTGTTGAAATACAACGTGCTATACGGATATTAAACATGAATATGAAGTGCCCTTTGCTAGTGCTATCTCTGTAACAAATTTCGTTCAATTCGGTTTTACCGTGTTTGAATTGATATGGGGAATCGATTTGCACACATACATGGCCACCATCTGCAAACTATTGGGCTGATGATCATGTAGTTTGGTCAATATATGCTTCCCACATAAAGGTATGTTGTTGAAAAATTTGGTAGAGATCGGATGATTAGGTTAGTCGTAATTTGATTTAAGCTTTGAACATTTGGGTGGCCGCCATTAGGTTTCCGTCAAGATGGCGGCGATATAAAACACGACACTGAGGTGCCCTTTGCTTGTTCTACCTCTGTACCAAATTTCGTTCAATTCGGTTTCACCGTGTTCGAATTGATAGGGGTGGACAGACATTCAGAGTACACACACACAGACAGACACACAATGTTTGGCCCTCATTAGTCTACTTTCATTTTTTGCAAAAATCGAAAGTAGGCTAAAAAGGGAACCAAGAATTATAAGTCAGATTGGGTAAAATCTCAGACACCATCCGAAAAAGAAGGGCCATGTTCTTTGGACATATACGTTATACAGAATGGACCAACCGGATAATGAAATTCTTTGCGACCAGGAAAACCACAGCTCGCTGGTATCAGGAGGTGAAGAAGGACCTAGAAGAAATTGCAACATCTGAAGCTGAAATCAGCAACAGGGAAGCATACAAAGCCAACATTAAGAATGTCACGGGTTTTAAGAGTCATCCTACATCACGGATCCTGGCCCAATGGACTGAAGAGAGGAGGGGAATGCAGAATGATAGAATGGAGGAGTATTGGGCAAAAATAAAGATCCAGAAGCTGAAATCAAATTGACGTGGTCCACAGCCGACCTAAATGACAGAAGAAGAAGAAGAAGAAGAAGAAGAAGAAGAAGAAGAAGGATACGAGCCTTATAGTAGTCTCATATGATGTGTAACATCTGACATGTTATCCTACGTTGAAGATGTTACCGTTTTTATTATCCTTGACATTCAACACGCACAAAACCTTTTTTTTTTTACACTCTCATAATAGCCTACATAACAATTCCAAGACTTCCTTTTTTTCTTCACTGCCTACTTGATATTTCTACCCTCGCACTGCCTTCTTGATACTCTGCTGTTACAAAGTAATCCGTATGTGCTAAACATTCCACTCCACATGGTACCACTGCCAGCTGGATCACATCCCTTCTGCCAGCCAGGAAATTACACACTTCCGTCCGATCCACTTCCGTCCCATTTTTCTAAATCACTCCCACAAAAATATCCAGCAACCGAGTGGAAAGATGTTACACATCAATAAATGTCAATGTTTGCCTGTTCCTGAAAAATGTTTACATGGGATGTATCTATTGATATCACGAGGGTGGGTGTGCCCCGTTCAAGTCCTCAGAATAGAATATTAAATTTCTTGGCAGAGCCGGGAATCGTACTTGGACCTCCGGGGTGACAGCCAAGCATGACTTTCTAATACCTACATCCATAGTCAACAGCTTGCCACGGTGGGTGAGTGGTTATCGTGTCTGACTACCAACCCCAAGCTTGCAGGTTCGCTCCTGGCCATGGTAAGTGATTTTTGATAAGCGACAAAATTCTCGACACGCATGTCATACGTTGTTGGCATGTTAAAGAACCCATTTGAATTCAGTAGGCCGTGTTCATAGTAGCAAAATTAATCTCGGGATTTTCTGCCAACACCAAGTTCCTCCTTTCTCTACTAGAAAGCGCTATAGTGTCCAGAAGCTTACATAGCCTATATCTAACCTCCTTGACTTTCATAACGCTCCAAGGAACGATAATATTCGACATGCAAGCTGCCCTATGTGCGTCAAATAACGAAGCTTGCTCCCGGAACCCGAGGCCATACGATATTATTATTAATTATTCAATTCACCATTACAAACACGGGTTACTCTACAGCACGGGTTAAACCAAGTGCTTTACAACAATACATGCAAACTATAATACAAACTACAATACATACATATCATGTATATACACGAGCCTCCGTGGCTTAGGCGGCAGCACGCCGGCCTCTCACCGCCCTCTCACCGCTGAGTCCGTGGTTCAAATCCCGCTCACTCCATGTGAGATCTGTGCTGGACAAAACGGAGGCAGACAGGTTTTTCTCCGGGTACTCCGGTTTTCCCTGTCAAAATTTCATTCCAACAACACTCTCCACTATCATTTCATTTCATCTGTCATTCATGTAATCATTGCCCCAGAGGAGTGCGTCAAACCTCGGCAGCCGGCACAGTTCATATCCTCGCCGTTAGATGGGGGCTTCATTCATTCCATTCCTGACCCGGTCGGAGACTGGAAGCAGGCTGTGGATTTTCATTTCATGTATATACACAATATAGAGTTCATTATCACTCATTCACTAGCAAGGAAGGATCGCACAATATTGCATGTTCATAAACCACACTTTCCCCAATAGGTTTATAATGAGAGACTTAAGGAGAAAGGTTGTTATGTTTTTATTTCAACCTAATGATTATAGAACACCATTAACATTTCAGTTAGAATTCCAAGTTCTACGTTCCCTAACTTAAGGAGGCAATCACTGAAAATTGGATCATCATAACACTCACCGGTTATTCGATATTTATGAAACTATACGATTTGAGTACTCATTCCTTTGATTTACTGTTTCTGAAATCCAAGCAAAATGATCAAGGAAATACGTCAGAATGTTAAAATGACATGAAACGGGCGTCACAGCGGCCAAAATGTGAAGTGGACAGCAATTATGGAGCATATTTTCCTGTAGCAAAAGTAACTGCAAATCGCATACTTCGTACATCTTTTTAAAGTCATTTTTTTTTAAGAAATTATAGATATTTATAAAACTAGAGTGCATTACGTCTCTGCTAATGTCTATTCTCTTTCATTTGAATACTCACTTGTCAAGATCGATCGCTTGTGAGCGCCGCAGGAGGGATGCATACTACTGAAATAATATGTACGATGATGATAGTCAACAGATATTTTATTATCTGTAGAAATGCTTTCCGTGCCTGGACCAACTTACTCTTAATGTCTCCCACTTCCTTTAGTTTTTCACCTGCCAATTTGATGTCATGGGGTTTCTGATTTCTTTCGACTGCATTCCGTTCTATTTGTTTTACATTTGTTGATTTTCATCAAGAATTCTTTCCTCCGGTGTGTCAGCCAAGATGACGATGTCATCACCAAATCTCAGAGTTGAAATTATTTCTCCTTGAATCTCTACTCTACTACAGCCTTGCCTTACACCTTTCTGAATACCAGCTTCTCTCTCATGTCCATCGGGTCGAATGACTGATGTCTGGTTTCTGTATAGATTGTAGAGCACCCTCCTATCCCTGTACTTTATTCCAATCGTTTTCAAAATGCCAAACAACTTACTCCAATCAACGTTATCAAAAGCATTTTCTAAGGCTATAAATGCCATGAACGTTCTCTTATTCTAGCTTTCAAGATCAGCCTAAGACTTCGTGCAGCTTCCCTTCTTCCTTCGTTTCACCTGAAACCAAATTGGTCTTCACTCAACTTGCTTTCTTGTGAATTATTCTAGTCAGGATCTTTGAAGCTTGACTGATCAAGCTGATTCTTCGGCAATCTTCACATCTGTCAGCTCCTAAATGGGCGGCTTCGGTGGCATGGTTGGTAGCATGCTGAGCTTCTATGCCCAAGGTCGAGGGTTCAAACCCAGCAGAAGTCATCAGATTTTTAAGAGCGTTAAAAATCCCTCAGTATGCCTTCATTTGGAGGAGAAGTAAAGCCGGTGGGCCCATGTCATAGATTTATGGCATGTAAAATAACCTTCCACTAATTCCAACGTTCGTCATCAGGAGCTGACTGCGGTGGCATCTAGTAACCAAGTTCACAACTAGTTGTCGTTGACGGTAACGTTTGGTAGCGTAAGTAGCAACTACTTGAAAATTGAATGTCTGCAGTCCTTAGGCCTACCTGAATTACAGATAACACACACTAATACAGCCATCACAATTAACACCGGTTATCAGACACATTCTACACGCACCCAAAGTACACGGGGCTACATGACTGCATTGTCGCAGCCCCTAAACTGAGGAACCAACCAACCAGCTCCTAAAACATCATCATATAAGTTGGAGGGTGGTGCAGAAACTGCTAAGCACCGCCGAAGTCGACGCCTAAGAATTTGTTCGTCTGTTAAGGGAGCCAGTTCCTGCAGTCATAGAGGAGACACTGTAGAAGGTCGAAGGGAGGTTATTGCGCAGTAGAAAGGAAAACCAGACCTTTTTAAGTACCGCAGTAAAACAGACCAGCCCCACTATCAGCACTGTAGGGCTACGGTCACTGTCTGGCATGCTTTGGAGATTGGCCTCACTTTGATCTCTTCACCATTAGCAAGAGCTTTGGTGATTGGACCCGCTTTGATCAAGTGGGCCGTGCCATATGGTCCTTGCCAACAGAGCAGCAGGCGGACCACACACGGTGGGGGCCATGACGTTAATAAGTAGTAATAATAATAATAATAATAATAATAATAATAATAATAATACAGGGTCTTTATATTTCTTGGCAAGGGCATTCTCGCTCACGCGCTCCGTCAGTGACGGCTCACAATCAGTTACCAGCGTACGGCAGAATACGGTACTTAAAATCAGTATCATGCAATTTTACTCACCATGCTTACAGAGGATGCTGAAAATGTTCCCCATCCGTTGACAAACAAAATCGGCATCTCCTTATGAAGTTTCCGGTTACTCCGGTTGATTTAGCTTCACTAATGACATTAACGACCTTAACGTCTATTTTTATTGTTTACTGAACCTGTACGTTTGAATCTCTTAGCAAGTTGTTTTATTGTCCGATTTATAGGAATGGGACTCCCTGGAAATTTCACTCGAAACTTTTGTGTTGTTCTAGTGCACGATTTCCTGCACTTTATGTACGTATTGTGCAGGTATACACGTTGACGTAACGAAAATTTCACATAAGGCAATACAGCACTATACACAATCACAATAACACACTATAAAATACGATATACAAAACACAGTAGCTTTATAAAGCACCCAATTAGCTCGGAGCTCACACGTCTATCGCAGCAAGAACGTGGGAATACGGCCGGGGACCGCACGCGCCAACCTTTAACAGCGAGCGGAATCTCCTTGCCAAGCAAAAATAAAGACCCTGTACATGGAATGACAGACCAAAGATGTGCAAACCATTTATACGATATATGGATCCATAAAAAGAGTCGAACAATTCAAATATTTATAGGAATATATACAAATGCCAGAATGTAAAATGAGGCTTACCGTGGTCCCAAGTTGGCCGATTAGCGAAATTGAATGACAAATAGGAGGATCGCACAACGCGTCTAACATAGAACGAACGGTAAACTTCAGAAAGCATACAAACTCACATGGTCACATTATAATAAGAAAAGCGCATCAAGTCAGACCAAACTTAGACACTACAAAACAGTCGTACTACCAGAAGCATTATATGCGTCAGAAACGACAACAATACGAGCATCAGGCATCGTAGAAACTGAAAAAAATAGAACGCAAAATTCTCAGAAAAATATTTGGAGCAACACATAGAGATGTCATATGGATGCAAAGAGCTATACGAGTACACAGACAGACTCACCGATATGATCAGAAAACGCAGACGAACGTTTTACGGGCACAGACAGGGAATGAACAACAACGGACTTCCAAAGAAGACCTTTAACAGCTCAAGCAGGAAAACTAATTGGTATCATGAAATAGAGGAAGACTTAAGGCAGGTGGGAATCGACAGGCAAATGATTGGAGACAGAGGAGAATTCACAAACAACATTAAGAATACAAAGTGTAAAGCAAATGAAAAGATGAAGACAAGAACATTGTGGACAAAACAACGGATGAAGAGATTTTGGGAAGAGAAGAGGACGAAGGGAGAGAAGTGAAAATTGTGTCATCATGAGATATTTAAGTTCAAACAAAAATGATGTAGCCTAATAATAATAATGATAATCATCATCATCATCATTTTCTTTATTAGGAATATTCTACAACAGAGTAGTTTTCCTTCAGCCCAAAAATACTCTACTCCTCCACAAATGTCGGTCTTCAGCGTCTTCCTCGGTTAAGCCTCTGGTAGCCAAGCTTCTCTTTACACCATCAATCCATTGTTCTCTTGGTTTATCCCGTTTCCGTTTGCCTTCACCTTTCAGGTGCTTGGTTGGTTCTTAAGTTTAGGGGCTGCGACAACGCGGTCATGTTGCCCCGTGTACTTTGGGCGTGTGTAGAATCTGTCTGATAACCGGTGTTAGTGTCATTAAATTTGGAATTCTACTATTCTGCATCCTTTTCACATGTCCAAACCACTGTGATCTTCTTATATATATATTTACCTGCATAATATCTCTCATTCTCGTATTTCTAATTTTATCCAATCTTGATTTTCTTGGCCGGCCCCGTGGCGTTGGGGTAGCGCGCCTGCCTCTCACCCGGTGGCCCCGGGTTCGATCTCCGGCTCCGTCAGGGATTTTAAAACTGACGTGAAGGTTGGAACGGGGTGCACTCAGCCTCGTGAGGACAATTGAGTAGCTGTCTGACAGTGAGACAGCGCCCCGATCACGAAAACCACGCGTCACCCCAATATCTGCAGGCCGAATGCCTGGGCAGCGGTCGCTTGGTCGGCCTTAGCCCGTCATGGGCTGTATAGTGCCAGTGGTTGACTTTTTTGTTTTGTTCCGCCCTCCTCCAATAATCCATCTCTGTTACTAATAATTTGCTTGCTGTCTGTTTAACGTCCAAGCATGACGAATAGAAGGACCTAGTGTGAGGACTCCGCCATTTTAGCACGGTAGTTTCTGGTCCCGCCGCTACAAGCACTGTAAGTGATTATGTCCAACACGTGCTGTGTTTCCGTCGAGCCGGGTCGTAGAAAGTGCGCGAGAAGTTACTGTGTGAGATATTTGTGTGAATTAAATTGAATTTTCTTTGCTTTCAGTTCTTAAATTCAGTTCATTGTGTCTTGTGTACATCAGCGTTTTGTGTTTTGTGTACTTCAAACATATTTCTTATGTGGCTTGGTTCATTTAATAGTTCAACATGCCTTATTGTTTTGTACCTGGCTGTAAGTCAGGGTATGGTCGAGTAGTTGACGATATACGATTTTTTTTCACCACCGAAGGATACAAATCAATTTGAAAAATGGGCCAGAGCTATTCCACGAAAGGATACGAAGTTAACGCGTAGTAGTAGAATTTGTCAAATTCATTTCTCTGCTGATTTGATAGTAAAATCAGATAATTTTATAGTGAATGGTGAAGAAGTGGAAATCTCTCGTGTGTGGTGGAAGTTACGTCCTGGAGCAGTGCCTCATTTTCCCCCTAATTTACCGAAGTAGTAAGAATAAGTCCCGTAAAGCTCCCAACAGGAAAAAGAATCTCAACACCACCAGAAAAAGAAGAAAGAAGATTGAAGATGGGAGTGCAGCAACGAATGAGGCATTAAAAGGTCAGTCCAATGTTGATAAGAATTTGGGTCATTCTAGTGTACTTACTGATGCTGAAAAGACTATAATATTGTCAAAAGGCGCCTAAAGAATGCTAACCGTAATTTAATTCGAGTTAGATCCCGCCTCAACTCAGCAAAATCGAGAATTAATTTGCTGGAGAAGCAGGTTCGAATTTCACAGGCATTTAATTACAAAGATAACGATTACAGTGGCGGATCCAGGCCTTGCGATGCCCTGGGCGATATGATAAGGTGGGGCCCACAACAATAGAAAAAAATTATCGAATAAAATGGAAAATAGTTTGGTAATAATAATAATAATAAAATAAAGAATAGTTACAATATTTTGAATACACTACAGTACATTATTTTAATAATATGAAAGTCCCCTTGAATAAGATTATGTAAACAATGAAATATTAAAATATTACTTTGCGACTTTTTTCCCGGCTGAAGACTTGAATTATTTCACTGAAATCTTAACTTGCTAAACGGTCTCGAGAGGTCATAGCTGCACTGAAGAAAGGAAGATGAATTATAAATTAGTTTGAAAAGTATACTTAATTAATTAATTAAATGTAGAAAAATCCATGGCGCGGGGCCCCTAGGACCGCGGAGCCCTGGGTGGTCGCCCTCCTCGCCCTCCCCTGGATCCGCCCCTGATAACGAACACCTTAGCAAGAAATGCCAGGAAAAATCTCCCAATGGAATGAGGTACAGCAATGAATTCATTTTAGAGTGTTCATTGTTGAGAATAAAATCACCGAAAGGATCCCGTCATTGTCGGCGACATAATCTCTTGCCTGTGCCTTCAGAAAGTCACTTGAGAAAACTTTGTAAAGGACTTAAGTGCCCTTATGGAGTTAATACGCATCGTATAAATGCTATTTAAGACTATTTTAAGGAAGAAAAGAATGATAATTCACGTTACGGTGTTGTAATTTTCGAAGAAGAGAAGCTAAGAGAAGAAATCGAGTTAAATAGCTTTTCTGATAAAGTAGATGGATTAGTTGATTTAGGTGGACACACACCTGACCTCCAGAAGAACGTACTTGCAAATCACGCTCTAGTGTTCAAGTTCGTACCTTTCGTGCATAATTGGGTGCAGCCAGTTGTTGTTTATGCAAGCAAAAATGCTACTCCAGGGGTTTTTCTCGCAAAAATTCTAATATAGTCTAGGTGATTTTGCAGTTAGAAGAGGCTGGGGCGAGGGTGGCTGGCTTTACTTGTGATGGTAGTCATTCAAATACAAAGGCCAGGAATTCGTTAGGAGTCAGTGGCAAGACAAGCTCTCTACAATCTCACATCCTTAATCCTGCAGATGTTACGAGAAAGATCTGGGCTTTCTCCGACTGTATACTCCAGGAATCTGTGCGTTCCGTAACATGCAATGAAGACCGTAGTTCTTATTTCCGTGAATTATATTTTCCATTGTGCCCTGCCGTGCTATTTTAATTGTAACCGCTAATTACTTTTTAAAAGAGTATTAGTTACAAAGTAATTCGTTTCCCTTAGCACCATCCCTAAGACCAGCTGACCCCGGCAGTGTGGAACTTGCCCACTCTAGCGCTGCCTGGCGAGGCGCGCTTGAACTTCAGGAGTCTCCTCACTTTCTCCTTCTATTCGTCATGGTCCAAGTTTCTGCTCCATAAAACGAAATACTTTGTACCAATGCAACTGTAAATACATTTCTTAGTTTTGTTTAAGATGTTTCTGCCGCATAAAACTGAATTTAATTTAATTCTGGTTGGGGCTGCGACAACGCGGTCATGTGGCCCCGTGTACTTTGGGTGTGTGTAGAATCTGTCTGATAACCGGTGTTAATTGTGATGACTGTATTAGTGTGTGTTATCTGTGATTCAGGTAAGCACTGCAGACGATAGTTTCAAGTGCGGTAGTTCCCACTTTAGCCACCAAATGCTACCGTCCACGACACCTTGCTTGCGGACTTGGCTACTAGATGGCATTGCAGTCAGCACCTGGCGGCGAACGTTGGAACTAATAGAGCGTTATCAATTCTAACAGCCCGCTTTACTTCCCCTCCGAAGGAAAGCATACTGAGGGATTTTTAACGCTCTTAAAAATCCGACGACTTGGACCGGGTTTCAACCCGCGACCTTGGGAATAGAAGCTCAGCATGCTAGCAACTACGCCACCGAAGCCGCCCTAATTTAATTCTCCAATTGATAATAATAACTAATAGAAGTACCCGTTCTTGGACAATATTCGGTATTAATAACCAGACGTTATCAATTGAGATACTGTTGTCATGGTTACCGGCTTGCGTTCCTTTATTAATTTATAGAATGCGTACACATCAACCATGTTAAAATTGGCAAATAATTAATATAGTCTATGTATTGATTGATAGAATTTATTAAATGACTCTAGTTTTCTGGGAATATCTCAGAAACTATTAATTTTAGAGCCTTAAAATGTTGTTTCCTCATGGGTCAGACATTTTGATTCTCCAACTTCCATGAAAATGGTTTGTATCTGTCCATCACTCGACCTAATAGCATGTGTGTGCATGTCCCTGTTTACACAACCGATGCATTCTAAGCCATGTTGGAGAACTAGGTTAGGAAAGAGTTGGTCTTCCACTTGAGCAGCCAGTAGCAAAGTGTACTGTGTATAATACTTGATGATGATGATGATAATTCTTGTTTTAAGGCACCTAGCATCAAGGTTATCGGCCCCTAATGGTTTGGCTGATAATGAAAGATGAGATGAGAATGAAAACTTTAACTAACTACAGACTTACAAACTAGAAGAAGAAATGGTAAACAAATAAAGGATAAGGCATCTAAAGGACGGGAAGAAAAGAAATCCCCTCAACCCTCGAAGAATGAGGATTGAGGGACTTGGAAGGAAGGGGAGCAATGAAAGGCAGATATGAAAGGGAAAGAGGTGAGGGCTCGCCCCAAGGTCTGAGGAAAAAGGGGACAAAACGGACCCAGCTCAGAAATCCCTCGGGAACGCCAACTCCCAAAATCACCAACCGTGAGCCCCTGAGGGTGTAGCAGTATCCAGGGTACACCAGAAGTGGTGGGGCTACACTCACCCTGCCTCCTTGAAGGCCTTGAGCAGAAGGCAGGAGATAACTTGAAAAGAAAACAAGAGGTCTGATCCCTAGAAGAATGAGGGATCAGGAAAGATGTGACAAGGGCCAATTAAGGCGGGAAAGGAAGAGACTCCCTAGGCCTCGGATACTCTAATATCGTCGGGGTCGGATAAGAACAAGAGTTGACCAAGGGAGGTCGAGAGGAAAGATAACAGAGAGGAGCCCGACAAGGGTAAGAGGAAGTAATGCCGAACTCAGCTGGGGTCCCGTGGTCGCCAACCCACGTCCCACAAGGTGTGAGCCCCTGGGGGAAGGGTCCTTGGTAATAATACTTGAAGTATTCCGGGCAACGTCGGGTGCAATATAGAACACGCTGTTCCGCATTTCTGAAATTGGGGTGGTAATACCCTACCAGAGAATTGTTACCGCTAGACGTGGAGCAGTATATACATTACGTCAGCTCACCTTGTAATGGCTGCCTAGGGCGAGTGCAGGGCAAGAGGGGGAACGCATGTACAGTCATGCAATGAGAACACACCGCATAGCGCACGACCCAGCGCGAAATTATGCACACACAAGACATGCGATGAGGTTTCGCTGGAGATGACTGCACGTGGGCGGAGCGCATTAGTTCCTATTTCCGCCACCTAGTACAGTACAGCTGGAATGGTTTTGTTCCAAAAACTGTGCTATGGTTGGCTTTTTGTAAATCGTTAGAAAAGCACAAAAAAGCTTAACTTCTTTGGAAACTTTGGCGCCACCTAGCTTCTGCATTTCAAAAAGTATGACATGACCTCAATGAGACAAATTGTAGGTGACAATGTCCTCAACATTTTTTGTTTCAAAAACTTTTCTTTAAAATACGTCGATTCAGAGAAAAACTCTTTTTTTTTAGTTTTCCGACAAAATGATCATGCAAATTATTCTAAAATTCAGAGTTAAGCTTTTTTTGTGCTTTTCTAACGATTTACAAAAAGCCAACCATAGCACAGTTTTTGGAACGAAAGGTTTTTTTTTCTATGCAGCTGTACTGTACTAACCGGTAACAATTCGCTGCCAGGGTAGTATACGTGAAGAAGCACAAACAGTTTGCCGTGTTTATACAGTTTTTTTGTTGTTGTTGTTGGTCGTGTGGCCTTCTGAGAGACCGAGTGACCAGCGGGCCGAGATGAGAGATGGAATGGATGAAGATGAATGAAACTGGTCATGGATGTGGAAGGAAGCGGCCGTGGCCTGTCAGAAAATACCATCCCAGCATTTGCCTGGTGTTGAAAATGGCAAAACACGGAAAACCATTTAAGGAAGGCCGACATTGGGGCTCGAACCCAGAGAGCTTGGCCCCATGACCTAACGCGTAGCCACTGCTGGTCAACAAAACTCGAGACACTTCCCGGAATGCTTGCGAACAGCAAGGTGATTCATGTGTTGGTAATCTGGCGAGCGTGCCCGTGCTCTGCAGGCAACATAACAAGGAATTCCTCTCAATCACCTCAAGGTCGTGCATGCTATTATCAAATGGTCACACACTGAATCATGCTGTACGTTACCTTGTTCAGGTCAGCCATACGCGTGGGTACATTTTCTCTAATTAATCACGTTATGCGTTAAACACACTTTTGAAATTCATAATGGCTCCTATACAGGGTGAGTCACCTAAAACTTGCACCGCAAATATTTCGGAAATTGAAAGAGCTATTAATTGATGTGCGGTTTTCACAGACTGTCTTGGTAGTTGCGGGATCGTATTTGAATAATAATTTGAGCAAACATACACCTTTTTAAACGGAACAATGCCTATTGACATTAACAAAATAAAAGTAGAGTAAATTAGAATGTCAATGGCGTTTGTTTCAGGATTCTAGTGCAGGGGGTTTGCGAGATATCATATGTTGAAAAGGTTCCAGACCGACACTTGTACATACCTGTGGTAACACAGACTAAAGAAAAACAAACGTGAATACGCTACTTATGTGGGATCTGACAAGTAAAGAGCACACTGACCTTCAAAAGTTGTGTTCTAAATGATCAACAGCGGTGTCAATACAGGCTTCCAGTCTGCCGTGGAAGACCGCTGCACACGTTCTGACGTTTCAGTGGAAATGTCAGAGTCGGCAGCATTAACGCTCTGTTTCATATCATCCTGTGTAGTTGGTATGTCCTTGCAGACAGTGTCTTTAAGCTTTCCCTACAGGAAAAAAAAAGTCTTAAGGAGTGAAATCCGGTGAACGGGCCGGCCAAGGTACAGGTCCTCTTCTTCCAATCCAACATACCACAGGTATGTACAAGTGTCGATGTGGAACCTTTTAAACATACGATATCTTGCAAATCACTTCCACAATAATCCCGAAACAAACACCATTAACATTCTAATTTACCCTACTATTATTTTGGTAATGTCAATAGGCATTGTTCCATTTTTTTAAGAGACAGTCAGTCTGAAAGACTGGACTTTATATCACTTTAAATGCTACAAATTCTGAAAAATGCTTCGCTCGAAGCCAAAGACTCTTGACATGTTAGATGACCAAGAAACACTCAGAACGCTAGAAAGTTACAAATAATGAGGGAGATGGAGCGCGCGGTGAAAGGCGGGAGCTGGCTGGATGACGTCACGCTCGCCGTGTCGTTGCCGTCCCGTAACTCCAGAGCTCACCAGTGAACTCAGTACACATGCACCAAGCGGTACTATGACGTCACACACCTCAGTGCATTCTCGGTACATTTTGTGACGTCGCCGTAACGTAACGACGAAGCCTTACAGTAGTCGCATACGATGTGTAACCTCTGACTTGTTATTAGAATAATTCCATATTACTTACTCGCATTTTCTTAAAGAGTCGCCTCCGTAGCGTAGCGGTCAGCATGGTTAGCTGCCGCCCCGGAGGTCCTGGGTTCGATTCCCGGCTCTGCAACGAAATTTGAAAAGTGGTATGAGGACTGGAACGGGGTCTACTCAGCCTCGGGTGGTCCAAATGAGTAGAGGAGGTTCGATTCCCACCTCAGCCATCCTCGACGTGGTTTTCCGTGGTTTCCCACTTCGTCTTCGGGCAAATGCCGGGATGGTACCTACTGTAAGGCCACGGCCGCCTCCTTCCCTCTTCCTAGCCTATCCATCCCCATCTTCCATCCCTTCCAATCCCTCGTGAGGCCCCTGTTCGCTTTGCAGATGAGGCCGCCTGGGCGAAGTGCTGATCACAACTTCCCAGTTGTATCCCTCCCGACCAGATGTTCCAAGCTCCAGGACACTGCCCATCGAGGCGGTAGTGGTGAGTCCCCTCGCTGAGTCCGTGGGAACCACCAACCTAGAGGGTAAATTGACTAAATAAAAAATAAAATCTTAAAGAACGAACTCATAGTGCTACCTTGTGCCAGCAAACATGAAGGATTCCTTCGTGTTTTTACCGTCGGTAAGTTCTCATTTCTATTATGTCTGCAATAACTACTTGTAAAACTCCAGTGACAAATATGATCAAGGCCTAATAGTGCTGTATTTTGGTCGACAGTACCTCGAGGGCTTACATTAAATAAGAACACAGCAAAAGTAGTAAGATTTAATAAATCATAATTGTTTCCAGCAAATAAATGCATATTTTCATACCAAAGAACGAGAATTTGAAGATGATTTATTGCAGGAATATCTGTTACAGGGCCTCCAAACCTTGAAGTAAACTGTATGCGATTTACATTCCACATAGCCACATGGCCAACAGTACGTCGTTCCGCCACCGTGCGCGCTTACTGTTTCCGTCTCACTTCCGTTCCCTTTTACAAAATCACCCCGACAAGAAAAATATCCAGCAACCGAGCGGAAAGATGTTACTCATCAAAAAGTGTATGTTTGCTCAAACAATACACGTTCGAAGTCCGGTCGCGCGGCTCGTGGAGAGTCGGACGAGCACAGGGCAACTCGCTGAGTTAAAGGTCGAGAGAGCGCCCGTATTAATCGCATGTAAATAACAAGCACACATAATAACACATGAAAATGAAAATCCACAGCCTGCTTCCAGTCTCCGACCGGGTCAGGAATGGAATGAATGAAGCCCCCATCTAGCGGCGAGGATATGAACTGTGCCGGCTGCCGAGGCCTGACGCACTCCTCTGGGGCAATGATTAAATGAATGACAGATGAAATGAAATGATAGTGCAGTTTGTTGCTGGAATGAAATTTTGACAGGGAAAACCGGAGTACCCGGAGAAAAACCTGTCTGCCTCCGTTTTGTCCAGCACAGATCTCACATGGAGTGACCGGGATTTGAATCACGGACCCAGCGGTGAGAGGCCGGCGTGCTGCGGCCTAAGCCACGGAGGCTTACACATAATAACACATAATCAAAGTAAAATTATTACTCAACTTGTCACAGAAGATTGAAAATGTCCTCCACCTGCATCTACACATTTCTGGCATAGTCTAGGGCAGGGGTTCTCAACCTTTTTCAACCAACGTACCCTTTTAAAAAAAATTAAACATCCTGCGTACCCCCTACTAACCTTTATTAGGGAGTAATAATGGTTATGAAAAATGTAAAATGTTTTTAGTTAGTATGGTTTAACCTTTGTAATTTTATAAGGAAAGATATTTTAATAAAACAAAATATAAGCAAAAAGTTAATGAGAAAGTTGAGCCTGCTTCTTTTTACACAGTTGATCAATGTTCGGCTCTAGCTTTGTTAAATACAACATTAAGCTTGTTTCTATACTTACTTTTTAGATAAGTTAATCTCGAAAACCCTCTTTCACATAAGTATGTAGAAAAAATCCAATAAGAACCTTTACAGCAATAATTTAAAGTTCTTTGTATTCCTTTCCAACACTGATCCAAAAATTTTACAATGCAACTTTCAAATATTTATTTTTTAATGTTAGATCACACGACAGTTCGATTAGTTGTTCTTTCTGGGAAGTAGTCAGATTGCTAGAAGTTTCTGTAGCAACAAAACTAAGGGGGTCACGTATCCAGTCCAATCTTTTGTCTGTAGGTGGGAAGAATTGCCTTATGTGGGTCTTGAATGAGTTCAGGTGATGTTGTAAGGTCAGTCCAGTCAGATATGCTTTCTTTGTTTTTTTTTTTCAAAAATGAATTCAATCTCTAAAATGTCTCACAGTTGTTGTTTTTCAGTTCCGTTTCCCAAAGTGTGATTTTTGCAAGGATTGCGTTAGTTTTCATTTCAACATAGAACATATCAGAAACACTACCTTGCATTCCAAATGTTCAGTTTTTCAAAAATATCACTAAATAGGCCAATTTTAAAAGCCAACCAAAGTCATTGAGTACCGGTACTGATGATAAATTAGAATTGTGCTCGGTACAGAAAAGATGCAATTCTTTGTGGAGTTCAAATACACGCGCCGTAAATAACTCACACAGTAGTCACGGCACGAAGCGTGTGGATCGGGTAGAAGGATGGCTGCTGCGTACCCCCTGAAATGTTTCGCGTACCACAGGTTGAGAACCCCTGGTCTAGGGAAATTTTCATTCACATGCGTTAGTTCATTTACCGAGATAGCCTCAATTTCTCTCGTGATATTTTGTTTGAGTTCATCTAGAGTGTGAGGGTTTGTTGAATAAACCTTATTGTTTAATTTCCCCTGTCAATAAGAATTGAAGCAATAGGATTTGACACTTAGCAATAACTCGTTATAAAATTTTGAAGCATAATAACAATTAAACAATAACCACGTACACACGTTATAAACTTATAACACTTACAACTTAAAATAGTGTATTGTATCTGTTATGTTAAGGGTGTTGTTGGTTTGACTAACCCGCGCCTCCCACCATTTGTATTGTATCTGAGAGGGATGCCAATACAAATACTAAATCTAGGGGATGAAATTAATCTAAATTGGGGTTGTAGCTTGGCGAATTTGTAAGAGGTTGGGATTGTTTTAGGAAGAGCTGCGGACACGTTTAGAGAGCAATTTACATACAGGGGAATTGGCGGGAGGATACTCACCTAGCTCACCTCTAGGCCGCACGCTGGCGGTGCAGCGCCTCCTGCATGTCAGCGTTCAATGTAGATCTTAAAACTAGGTACTAATCTAAAGGGAAGGGCTTCTTAACCTAAACGAAATAAAAAGGTAGTCAATAGACTGTTCAGAAAGGGGGTTTATTAAGAAATAGTGGCAATTGCAATAGGGGAGGATGGAAATAATAATCTAGGGGGAAAAAGGAATTAAGCAGGCACGATGTCACTCACCCCACCGTTAATACCGGTCTTCCATGATGATGGTGGCGTTGGGACTCGATATGGGGCCATCCCCCATATCGGTCCGACGTAGCACAACTCCTATAGAGTGTAGGACTGTCACTGCAGGTTCAGAAGAGTCCACGTTCCTAAGAGCTTAGAGCGTCAAAAGCTTAGAGACCGCGGCGCGTGTTCGTACCTCTATTTATAAGTAAAAGGTGCGATGTCAGTCCAGTCAGCGGCATGTTGGGAGTGTAATGTCCTCTGTGTCCTGTCCAAGTGCTTGCTATTGGAGCTAGGTCTATGACCTACGGTCTACTCCGTAGTCGCGTTGCCATGTCGCCTTTTACGTAGTTATCTCTTATTATATTTTATGTATTTATAGGCACAGTCCTTTCCTAAAGGGCTGGGGCCAGGACAATAGGCATAGAACTGCAATAGATTATAGATCACCACCCCTAAACCAGGCAAAAAAAGTACTAACTGAGCATTATACAAAAATCTGGCACTCCATATATACCAATTCAGAAGACTCCTTACATACAAAATTAATCCTTCCTAATATACCACACAGACTTTCCTCATCTCTCTGGCCCAACTTCATAACCACCCAGTTTATCACAAATCATGGTCGCTTCAAATCCTATCTTCATAAAATGATCATTATTGATTCACCAATTTGCAGCTGCCAGGAAAAATTTCAACAGACGGCTCGTCACCTGTTGACTGAATGCAGCACGTACTCGGGAGAACGACCAGCTGTACTACGATCATTACCACTGCATACCATTATGAAACACCACTGGAATACTGTCGAAATAACTGAATTTATAAAAAAAAACTTCCACTCACTTCAATAATATTATTCATGTTAATTTTGCATTTAAAACTGTTAATACCCCGTGATATACCTGTAGGTGAAACACGGCTTGGAACTATATTAAATATTTTTTTAACTTAAAATAGGCTATAAACGAAATAACCAAGTCAACTTGACTCGTCAAATCCTGCGTCACAACTGTCTCAGCACCATGTTGCCATGTGCTCGGCTCGACCTTATACCTGCAGCGCGGCCGGCCCCACTACGAGTGAAAGACCCTGTACCAAGCCAGTCTGTGAAAACCGCACATCAATAGCACTTCTCATTTCCGAAATATTCGCGGTGCAAGTCATAGGTGACTCACCCTGTATATTATTTCACCAAGGATTCCAAACGGCTCGGAAAACACATTAAAGGGCCGCTTCACCAACTCTGTACTAACGAATAGTTAGTTAATTGCTATTTAACTTAAATACGAGAGTTAACGCCTGGTTATCGTTGAAGCATTTCACGAGGCCATTCAGGTTCGTAATTACGTAAATACGCTTTACGGCTCTCGCGCATGCGTAAACTAGGTTTCACCCTGGAGAAACCTGGCGGACAGATCAAGAAGCGTGTAGGCACTGAGCTTTGTTTGTGATGCTTCCTTGTACTTTCTGGAACACAATTATAAAGGAGGATACAATAAGTTCTGTTGTCCTGCTTGGGTATTATAGTGCTCTAGTTGCTATGGTTACCAGTAGCATCGTGTCTGCCTCTTGGATACAGGAAGTTCAGTTGTCCTGCTTGGGTATTATAGTGCTCTAGTTGCTATGGTTACCAGTTGAATCGTGTCTGCCTCTTGGATACAGGAAGTTCTGTTGTCCTGCATGGGTATTATAGTGCTCTAGTTGCTATGGTTACCAGTAGCATCGTGTCTGCCTCTTGGATACAGGAAGTTCTGTTGTCCTGCTTGGGTATTATAGTGCTCTAGTTGCTATGGTTACCAGTTGCATCGTGTCTGCCTCTTGGATACAGGAAGTTCAGTTGTCCTGCTTGGGTATTATAGTGCTCTAGTTGCTATGGTTACCAGTAGCATCGTGTCTGCCTCTTGGATACAGGAAGTTCTGTTGTCCTGCTTGGGTATTATAGTGCTCTAGTTGCTATGGTTACCAGTTGCATCGTGTCTGCCTCTTGGATACAGGAAGTTCAGTTGTCCTGCTTGGGTATTATAGTGCTCTAGTTGCTATGGTTACCAGTAGCATCGTGTCTGCCTCTTGGATACAGGAAGTTCTGTTGTCCTGCTTGGGTATTATAGTGCTCTAGTTGCTATGGTTACCAGTTGCATCGTGTCTGCCTCTTGGATACAGGAAGTTCAGTTGTCCTGCTTGGGTATTATAGTGCTCTAGTTGCTATGGTTACCAGTAGCATCGTGTCTGCCTCTTGGATACAGGAAGTTCTGTTGTCCTGCTTGGGTATTATAGTGCTCTAGTTGCTATGGTTACCAGTAGCATCGTGTCTGCCTCTTGGATACAGGAAGTTATGTTGTCCTGCTTGGGTATTATAGTGCTCTAGTTGCTATGGTTACCAGTTGCATCGTGTCTGCCTCTTGGATACAGGAAGTTCAGTTGTCTCGCTTGGGTATTATAGTGCTCTAGTTGCTATGGTTACCAGTAGCATCGTGTCTGCCTCTTGGATACAGGAAGTTCAGTTGTCTCGCTTGGGTATTATAGTGCTCTAGTTGCTATGGTTACCAGTAGCATCGTGTCTGCCTCTTGGATACAGGAAGTTCAGTTGTCTCGCTTGGGTATTATAGTGCTCTAGTTGCTATGGTTACCAGTTGCATCGTGTCTGCCTCTTGGATACAGGAAGTTCAGTTGTCTCGCTTGGGTATTATAGTGCTCTAGTTGCTATGGTTACCAGTAGCATCGTGTCTGCCTCTTGGATACAGGAAGTTCAGTTGTCTCGCTTGGGTATTATAGTGCTCTAGTTGCTATGGTTACCAGTAGCATCGTGTCTGCCTCTTGGATATAGGAAGTTCAGTTGTCTCGCTTGGGTATTATAGTGCTCTAGTTGCTATGGTTACCAGTTGCATCGTGTCTGCCTCTTGGATACAGGAAGTTCTGTTGTCCTGCTTGGGTATTATAGTGCTCTAGTTGCTATGGTTACCAGTTGCATCGTGTCTGCCTCTTGGATACAGGAAGTTCAGTTGTCTCGCTTGGGTATTATAGTGCTCTAGTTGCTATGGTTACCAGTTGCATCGTGTCTGCCTCTTGGATACAGGAAGTTCAGTTGTCTCGCTTGGGTATTATAGTGCTCTAGTTGCTATGGTTACCAGTAGCATCGTGTCTGCATCTTGGATACAGGAAGTTCAGTTGTCTCGCTTGGGTATTATAGTGCTCTAGTTGCTATGGTTACCAGTTGCATCGTGTCTGCCTCTTGGATACAGGAAGTTCAGTTGTCTCGCTTGGGTATTATAGTGCTCTAGTTGCTATGGTTACCAGTAGCATCGTGTCTGCATCTTGGATACAAGAAGTTCAGTTGTCCTGCTTGGGTATTATAGTGCTCTAGTTTCTATGGTTACCAGTTGCATCGTGTCTGCCTCTTGGATACAGGAAGTTCAGTTGTCTTGCTTGGGTATTATAGTGCTCTAGTTGCTATGGTTACCAGTAGCATCGTGTCTGCATCTTGGATACAAGAAGTTCAGTTGTATCGCTTGGGTATTATAGTGCTCTAGTTGCTATGGTTACCAGTAGCATCGTGTCTGCCTCTTGGATACAGGAAGTTCAGTTGTCTCGCTTGGGTATTATAGTGCTCTAGTTGCTATGGTTACCAGTAGCATCGTGTCTGCATCTTGGATACAAGAAGTTCAGTTGCCCTGCTTGGGTATTATAGTGCTCTAGTTGCTATGGTTACCAGTTGCATCGTGTCTGCCTCTTGGATACAGGAAGTTCAGTTGTCCTGCTTGGGTATTATAGTGCTCCAGTTGCTATGGTTACCAGTAGCATTGTGTCTGCCTCTTGGATACAAGAAGTTCAGTTGTCCTGCTTGGGTAATATAGTGCTCTAGTTGCTATGGTTACCAGTAGGATTGTCTCTGCTCTATGGCCTCTTGGGTAATAGAGTGCTCTGTGCAAGTGGCTACGTCTCAGGGCAGACTAGTGAAGGTGACTTACTTTGACCGTTAATATTAGAAGCAGTCTTACGCCCTTCCTATCGATCGATCTCTTTGGTCGCATGTAATTTGAGTGAAAGCAGGGCCTACTTGATGACCATAGACCACAGGATCTGGTCTAGTTAAGGGTGGTATGCCAGATGCAATTACTCAGCCCGTTAACTTAGAAAGTTCTGCCACTTGCTGTAATTAGCCTACCACCGCCCATTAGAGCGACCCGAGGGACCGGCAGTGTTGGTTAATTATACCAACGCTAGTGGAACATCGCAGAAAGTAATTTGTTATATAATGCTCTTCAGTCGGCCAACATATTAATAGCAGTCAAATTATATTGGGTGGATACTTGTGAAACGTAAATACTGTACAGGGTGGACCACAAGTCGGTTGACAGAACTGTTTACGCACATCAGAAGCATCTTCAATTAGACCTTCATGTAACGTGTCCAATCTTTTTGTACCGAAGAGTGGGGCACATTTTATCTCTCCTCCCCCTCACCCCCTCTGGTTGGTTGGTTCTTAAGTTTAGGGGCTGCGACAACGCGGTCATGTAGCCCCGTGTACTTTGGGTGTGTGTAGAATCTGTCTGATAACCGGTGTGAATTGTGATGACTGTATTAGTGTGTGTTATCTGATTTTTTAAATTTAAGTACATACTGCAACTTAGAATTTTTCAAATAGTTCCTACTTTTGCCTCCAAGCGCCACCGTCAACCACTACTAGGCCAAGTTCAAAACTTGGCTACTAGACGACACCGCAGTCGGCTCTTGGCAACGAACGTAGAAACCTAAGAGCGTTGTTTACATTCCTAACCTATCCAATTTAGCTTCACACAGGTGTAATTAGTGGAAGGTTCTTTAACATGTCATAAATCTATGACATGGGACCGCTGGCTTTACTTCCCCTCCGAAGGAAGGCATACTGAGGGATTTTTAACGCTCTTAAAAATCCGACGGCTTCGGCCGGGTTTGAACCCACTATCTTGGGCATAGAAGCTCAGCATGCTTCCGACTACGTCACCGAAGCCGCTCTCACCCCCTCTCCATTACGTGCAAGTTTCGATAGATGGCACTCGTTGGCCAAGAATCGTGGAGGAAAATACAGTTTTTTTTAATCGAATTTCTCAGCAAAAGCCACAAGATAAATAAGATAAATTAATTGGAAGAGTGCAACAGTATGTTATGAATGGCTGTGGTGAGTGTAAAGTTTGCTGTTTGTTATCAGTAGGGCTCGGTTGTTGATGACATGTCATCTTTTTACTGAGCTGTCTAAAACAATGCTGAAGTACATAGAAACTCCGGACGGGCCATCCTGTCTTCAAATATGTCATTTTTATTTTGCATCTAATTGCATTATTTGATATTTTGGTTGCATTTTTTAAGTTTGGTAGATTTTTTGGTCTTATTTTAGAGAATCGGTCTTTTAAGGTCTCTCTTTTTTTTTCTTTTTTCTTTTCAATTTAGTCCTGTCACAGCTTTATATGAGGGAGTTAGGTCTCTCAGAGTTAAGAAGAAGCTAGTAGCTGATGCAAGATAATTTAACATATTGATTCCATTTCCTAAATCAACCGGGTGGAAACTAGTCTTAGCAACAATCGTGGCGAAATTGCTCCGGGTATTGCATGAAAAATGGACAAAAGCACAAGATGTAAAACATTCTGCAAAATCCCAGACATTCTTTCTGGTGAAAACTACTTGCATGGATGGGATTGAGGAGGATTTAGCAGCAAACGACCTTCCTCACTTCAAGTACGCTCCGATCACATCAGTTGATGTTGGACGCAGCTTTTCGGGATATAAAAACTTGTCTGATGACCGCAGATTATTTACATTTGACAACATCAGAATGACATTCGTAGTGCAGTGCAACTCAGACTAAAGTGAACAGAAACAGTTTGTTAAGTGCTAGAAATCTATTTTGATTGACTTTTCAGTTTGAGCTGAATATGTCATTTTTGAAATACAGTAACAACTCTGTTAACCGTTATCGTCGGGACTGTGGATAACACAGTGTTATTCCTCCTAAACATGACCTCAATCAATTATATTATAGACAGATATCACTCTCACAGTAATGTAATATATGATATTAAACACGATTGTAATAGCAAATAAAACTATTTATTACACGATAAAAACATCCGTACTGTAGCTACAAATGTGGCAAAATAATGTACAGTACAGTAATATAAACTTACGGGTGAAATAGTTCATGTAGCTCGAAAATAGTCAGTCATTCTCTTCTGCCTCTTTGATGCTCGAGCATTCACCGCGGCAATATTTCGTATTTTTCGGAGCAGTAGTGTCTGCGTTGAATTGGCCTCTTCTTGCCTTTCAAACCATTCTACACACTTGGACAGCATTGTTTCAGCCTCTGAGTGGCTAATAGTTTGTTTTTCGTCATGTTTTGAAAACTCGTCCATTCTATGGCGGGCAGGTACACTCACTTCCCACTAAAATAGGGTATCTAAACAAAGCGAACGCGTCACTGCACCTTAAATAACTTTGTTATTGCAGTATTATTATGCTATTACAGCAATGACGGTTAACAGAAACTGACGGTTTAAAGAGTGACGGTTAAACGAAGTTTTACTGTATTGGTGAGTTTATTATTATAAGATCATTTTCTCCATTTTACAGTGCATTTTACGAATTTTTAGGTCATTTATTACAGCCATTTTTAGCCCATTTTCAATTTTGAAAAAATAGTCTTATGGGATCACCTTTTGTCCGTGTGTGTGTGAGGTGTGTGTGTGTGTGTGTGTGTGTGTGTGTGTGTGTGTGTGTGTCCCAATAAATTCTAAACGGCTAGAGCGATTTCAATGAAACTCGGTAAGTTCATAGCACTATTCCGGGCGACCCCGACCGTGCCCTTCAAATTTTGTTACGTCTCACCAATCCAACATGGCGGCTGTGCGAAATATTTCACCTGCATTCAATATCTACGAAACTATTCACGATATCACCCTGGAATTTATTACGGTGATAAAGGGAACTACTACAAGTTCACCTATGTGACTTTTGAAAACCTGGTTACTACAAAACCAACATGGCGGTTACGCGAATTTGCGACTTTTAAATAGACGTTTCTCGCGATTTAACTATCCAAACGCAATAAAACTTGGTACAGTATATGTTTATACACATTGTAATGCTCCGACATCTAACTTCGTTCAATTGTTTACATAACCACAAGATGGCGGATTTGCGAAATATTTCACCGGCATTCTATATCTCTGAAACTATTAGCGGTATCACCCTGAAATTTTGTACGGAGATAAAGGGCACTACTGGAAGTTCATCTATAAGACTTTCAAAAACCGGTTAACTACAAAACGAACATGGCGACAAGCGAATTTGAAAATTTTAAATAGACTTTACTCGCGATTTAATGTTCCAAACTCAATGAAATCTGGTACAGGAAATGTTTATACACATTGTAATTCTCTGGTATCTAAATTAGTTCAATTGTTTACATAACCTCAAGATGGCGGCTGTGCGAATTTCAAAATTAAGTTTTTATTTCCTGTGTCGTAATCATGCGATCGAAGTGAAAGTTTGAATAATAAACCTACGCAATAATTTTCCTTTAATGGTACATGACTCTATGGCCTATATATTTAACAATTCAACGTGGCGACCATCCGAAATATTTAGATGGCTCTGAATATCTACGAATCTATTATAGCAAACAAACTGATTTTTTCTTATGTTCATAGGGGCTATGAACTTAAGTTCACCTAAAGGACTTTAAATAACCTGGTGATCTAAAATCCAACATGGCGGTGACGCGAAGTATAAATATTCACATGGACGTTTCTCGCAATTTAACCATCCGAGTGCAGTGAAACTTGGTACAATAAATCCTTATACGAATGTTAATCCACTGGCATCTAATTTATTTCAATTGTTTCCATAACCACAAGATGGCAGCTGTGCGAAATTTTAAAATCTCCTTGTTACTTCTTGTGTCCTAATCATGCGATTGAAATTTGAATGATACACGTACACAATAATCTTTATGTAGCAGTACATAACTCTAGGACCTACATATATAAAATCCAACATGGCGACCATCCGAAATATTTAGTCGGTTCTCAATATCTACGAATCTATGACAGCAATTAAACTGAAATTTCGTATGTTGATAGTGGAAGTAGGAAATATGAAAATAGGCTGTATAGTTCTTCGCGGAACTACTTGTTGAAAATTGTAATTGCATTTTTTAATATTTTTCTACAATATCAACATCCTGGCCCTGGCTATTATTAGAGCTATCGATCGATTAAAAATTTTGATCGGTAAACTGAATGCCTTTTGGTCACTTTTGTGACAGTATACGTTTGTGTATACTTCACGACAGCCCTGTTTTACTGTTCCTTTTCTCGTCCCGAAAAACTTCAAACCAAATTTATATGTTAATTAGTTCATTGTATCGTAATTAATTTACTGATTTATTTATAAGCTTCAAATTTGTAAAGTTCTCACCGTGAGTGTTCCAGTCGCTCGCTACCTCAAGCCTCCATACTCACCTTGAGTGTTCCAGTCGCTCGCTACCTCAAGCCTCCATACTCCCGTCATACCGGGCATCTACTGGTTGCTCTGCTGTCTGGTGAGTGTTCCAGTCGCTCGCTACCTCAAGCCTCCATACTCACCTTGAGTGTTCCAGTCGCTCGCTACCTCAAGCCTCCATACTCCCGTCATACCGGGCATCTACTGGTTGCTCTGCTGTCTGGTGAGTGTTCCAGTCGCTCGCTACCTCAAGCCTCCATACTCCCGTCATACCGGGCATCTACTGGTTGCTCTGCTGTCTGGTGAGTGTTCCAGTCGCTCCCTACCTCAAGCCTCCATACTCCCGTCATACCGGGCATCTACTGGTTGCTCTGCTGTCTGGTGAGTGTTCCAGTCGCTCGCTACCTCAAGCCTCCATACTCCCGTCATACCGGGCATCTACTGGTTGCTCTGCTGTCTGGTGAGTGTTCCAGTAACTCGCTACCTCAAGCCTCCATACTCCCGTCATACCGGGCATCTACTGGTTGCTCTGCTGTCAGGTGAGTGTTCCAGTCGCTCGCTACCTCAAGCCTCCATACTCCCGTCATACCGGGCATCTACTGGTTGCTCTGCTGTCTGGTGAGTGTTCCAGTCGCTCGCTACCTCAAGCCTCCATACTCCCGTCATACCGGGCATCTACTGGTTGCTCTGCTGTCTGGTGAGTGTTCCAGTCGCTCGCTACCTCAAGCCTCCATACTCCCGTCATACCGGGCATCTACTGGTTGCTCTGCTGTCTGGTGAGTGTTCCAGTAACTCGCTACCTCAAGCCTCCATACTCCCGTCATACCGGGCATCTACTGGTTGCTCTGCTGTCTGGTGAGTGTTCCAGTCGCTCGCTACCTCAAGCCTCCATACTCCCGTCATACCGGGCATCTACTGGTTGCTCTGCTGTCTGGTGAGTGTTCCAGTAACTCGCTACCTCAAGCCTCCATACTCCCGTCATACCGGGCATCTACTGGTTGCTCTGCTGTCTGGTGAGTGTTCCAGTCGCTCGCTACCTCAAGCCTCCATACTCCCGTCATACCGGGCATCTACTGGTTGCTCTGCTGTCTGGTGAGTGTTCCAGTAACTCGCTACCTCAAGCCTCCATACTCCCGTCATACCGGGCATCTACTGGTTGCTCTGCTGTCTGGTGAGTGTTCCAGTCGCTCGCTACCTCAAGCCTCCATACTCCCGTCATACCGGGCATCTACTGGTTGCTCTGCTGTCTGGTGAGTGTTCCAGTCGCTCGCTACCTCAAGCCTCCATACTCCCGTCATACCGGGCATCTACTGGTTGCTCTGCTGTCTGGTGAGTGTTCCAGTCGCTCGCTACCTCAAGCCTCCATACTCCCGTCATACCGGACATCTACTGGTTGCTCTGCTGTCTGGTGAGGGTTACTGTCGACTGACGTCACCGTGATCTTCGTTCGGCCAATGGCAGGTCTTTGTCTGGTCGGGCAATCTCCAGCTCCGAGATTATTCTATGGTCACTATTTAAGACGCCACTTGCTGGCGTTCTTCAGCACTTCTGATCACTGCTCACTTCTGATCACCGCTGCTGATCTCATGACACCATCGCTAGTCTCTACGCTACCTAGCAGTTACGTCACGAGATCTGCACCCTGACGTATCGCTCTAGATGGCAGGAATAATTGCCAGCTGTCGTACTCTGCAAGCCGTACCTTAGATGGGGTACTTCGATTCGTCTTTCGAAGCAGCCGCAGTCCTTTTGGCTGTCGACCAATTCTCAAAATGCTGCTGGATCATCACTTGACACTATAAGTGTCATCCCTTCGCAAGAGAAGAAGAAAGAGTTGACATTTGTATCAACTGTGTATGTATCTCTAGGCCATGTACGTCTCCTTCAGAAGAAACTGTGAAGACTTCTCAATCAACGCTTACGCTAGCTGGAACTTTTAAAGAGCTCAACCCTTTGAGAAGATAAGTTCAATTTAATGAAGAATTCAAATCTTACTAGTTATCTTACAATCTTAATCAGTTATATGGTTCCTTTTATAAGGTGAATTTTTTTATGTTAAGCTCAACTTCTCTCAAATCAAGCAAGCTTGTTTCATTGGCATTTCCTTAATCAGGGTTTCTGTCATCAGGCCCTCACACTTTGTTCCATTTATAATTATTCATTTCTGTGATAAGCACTTAAGTGAAATTTGTTAATTGTTTATAAATTTATTATTAGAAATAAACATTGTTAATGTATTGCTACCTACATTGGTTTTCTGGTAAGAAGCCTCCGTGGCTTAGGCGGCAGCACGCCGGCCTCTCACCGCTGGGTCTGTGGTTCAAATCCCGGTCACTCCATGTGAGATCTGTGCTGGACAAAACGGAGGCAGACAGGTTTTTCTCCGGGTACTCCGGTTTTCCCTGTCAAAATTTCATTCCAGCAACACTCTCCACTCTCATTTCATTTCATCTGTCATTCATTTAATCATTGCCCCAGAGGAGTGCGTCAGGCCTCGGCAGCCGGCACAGTTCATATCCTTGCCGCTAGATAGGTGCTTCATTCATTCCATTCCTGACCCGGTCGGAGACTGGAAGCAGGCTGTGGATTTTCATTGGTTTTCTGGTGATGTATTTCATGCCCACTACCCCGCACCGCTTCAGTCTAATTTTCTTGACCACAGTAGTTATTTTGTCCAGGCTCTCGCCTGATGCGTTCTCCCGTATGGGGAAGTTTTAGGGCAAAACTTCTCTCCACCTTTAATCGGTCGATTAATCGAACTTAGCCGGTTTCACACAGTATCGATTTGAGAATAAAAACCTTTGAATATTATATTTTAAAATGTTTAAAATTCCATTTGCTCTGAGGAAGATATAATTTTAAATTTTAATTGTATTGGAGGCATAAATTCAAAAGCATTTAAGTTAATTTTATTTATTTATTTATTTATTTATTTTAAGTGTCCAGGAAAAAAATTAAGTTAATAATAAGCCTATTATCTAAAATATATTTCAGTATTGATTATTTAATGACACAAGAGTTTGAAGGTGAAGTTCACAGTTACTTAGTCAGTCGTGTTTGCGCCAGGACTTCAGACGTGTCAGTAATTTGACACCCTCAGAACTAAGGGCTGCCCTTCTCTTAGTAACAATATTTCCAGCGTCACTGAACCATGGTGTCCACAGACAGGAAAAGTCAGGAATTTTTTTTTTCGGTCAGGAAAAGTCAGGAAAAAGTGTGATTAACTGGCGTGAGTCAAGAAAAAATGGTGAAAAGTATTAGAAAGTCAGCAATTTTATATTAACCATACAGTATTTTGTGTTTTACAACCATATTTTGATGTTACTAGTTCAACTAATCTCTGACACTCGTATCACAAAGAAAGGTTTATGATGCAATCCTTAACTATGGAGGTGTACATAATGTACCCATTTCTCAAAAAATGATTTTGTCAGTGAGGGGGGCTAGAAAGCCTTATGAAAATGGTTTACAAGTTAAGAGAGAGAGAGAGAGTATGATAGAACGTGAAAAGGCAATTGCAGCTAAGAGAAAAATGACATCGGAGATTAAGAAACTAGAAGATGAGAGGGAAAAAAAATAAAATTAATGTCTCAATATGAAGAAGAGGACTTTAAAAGAAAAATTCAGCTGTTGGAAAAACACAAGAAAGAATTGTGAGAGTCAAAGTCAAGTGATAGTTTAAGATTAGGAAGTTGTTTTAAGACTGAAAGAAACTTATTTTATAGTATTAAGGTTGTGTGAATTCACTATAGTTTATGTTATTAAGTACTTTGATTTATGCATTATTGCATTATAATTTACTTTATTTTGTATTTTAAATGGGGACGGTGGAGGCTGCTAATTAAAAAAGAAATATATAGGCCTATTTGTTTGCTCAATAAACCTTTTTTCCAATGTTATGATGACTTCACGAGTCAGGAATTTTGTTGAAAAATGGTCAGTAAAAGTCAGGAAAATTGACATTGAAAATTCCGTGGATACCATGTGAACACTCTCTCACACGGAAATGAAGTAGCTGGATTGCAAAGCGTGCGAGATGTGGAAGTTGGACTGAATGTCTTTCCATCATTGTGGAAGTAATCTTCTAGATATTATCGCTTTTATATTTCTGAAGCAAAGGCATGGGCATCAGTGAGCTGTCAATCTTACAACAACTGATGCTAGCGCCAAATGGTAAATAATAATACAATACATAGGTTTTGTGCTGCCCAGCTAATGGCCTTCGGCTGAAATTCATATATAAAAACTATTACTTTTTCTACTCCTCATTTTTGAGGAAATGAATGAAAATCCACAGCCTGCTTCCAGTCTCCGACCGGGTCAGGGAATGGAATGAATGAAGCCCCCATCTAGCGGTGAGGATATGAACTGTGCCGGCTGCCGAAGCCTGTCGCACTCCTCTGAGGCTATGATTAAATGAATGACAGATGAAATGAAATGATAGTGGAGAGCGTTGCTGGAATGAAATGTTGACGGGGAAAACCGGAGTACCCGGAGAAAACCCTGTCTGCCTCCGTTTTGTCCAGCACAGATCTCACATGGAGTGACCGGGATTTGAACCGCGGACCCAGCGGTGTGCTGCCGCCTAAGCCACGGAGGCTTTTTATTTTTGAGGGCATTCATTTCCTTTTTCCTTTATTTCACCTCCTCTTCTTCTTCTTCTTCTAGTTCGTAAGTCGTAGTTAGTTTTAACTGTAGCTTCATTTTCATTGTTCATGATCATCGAAAACATTAGGGGCCGATAACCTAGATGTTAGGCCCCTTAAAACAACAATTACCTTCATCATCAGATCAGAATGACGTGGACAATAAAATTAGTTGGTTGGTTCTGCGACAACATGGTCATGTAGCCCCTGTACTTTGGGTGTGTGTAGAATCTTTCTGATAACCGGTGTTAATTGTGATGACTGTATTAGTGTGTGTTATCTGACAATAAAATCAGCCCTGTGTAGACAGTAAACGGGTATGGAGAGAATAGTTTGCGATCTGTTGACGAGACTCAGTCACCTTGAAATAGGTCTCGTATCGGTGAACAATGATGTGTACAGAAAATAATGTTCACAAGGCCACTCGTTGCCACGCATAACAACCTTCAGTGCGCAGCTGATCGTATTGCAAGTGGAGCTATGACAAGTGTTATGACTAGGGCTCGGATTTTTAGATGCTAAAAATCAGGAAAATATTTATTTTTTATGTATTAAAAATACCTGAAATATGTGGGGGAAATGAAAAAATATAATTTAGTTGATTAATGTGAATATAAACAATATGCAGTACTCACGAATGCTATGTCTCACTGACTGCTGAAGCATTACAAAACACAACGAGATACATCTTCAGGTTGGCCATCACAAATGACCGACGACAATCGCGAAACACTTCTTCTGAAGGCGCGAAACTGCGGCAATATGTTTCTTGCCCTTGAGGTGTTGTGTAACTTGAGATCGCTGTTCAGCCTTGATTGCTTTCCCACAGGGTTGGCAGAACAGAACGCCCCCACCAGAAGTAGAATTATCTTTAAATTCTGCAACAGACGATAACTTGTAGTTGTTTTTACTTTAGGCATCGTAGAACTGCCTTACACTTCACAGTGCCAGAATTGAACTGCATGTGAGTGACACTTGTTCCAGGTAGCTGGGGGTGTAGGTCTAGCATGAGGTGCATTATGGTTATGGACAAGGAAATCTCCGGCTTCCACAGTGAGTGGCACGGGGCGACAAGTTAAGAATAACCCAGTTACAGGCTGACATACGCTCTGCATGAAGATTAGATAGCTCACAGGTTGAAGTACCTTTTAAGAAAAATGCAGTAAACTGAAAGATCTAGGATACTGATTTTAAAAATGTAAGTATTATGTATTTTAATGTGCTAATAAGTGAAAAACAGGAATTTATGTATTTATAGAAAAAATGCTTAAAATATGTATTTACATAAAAAAATATTTATTTACCTAAAAATCCGAGCCCTAGTTATGACTCCATAATTATCACCAGTTGCGGTATCAAATCTCCTTCTCAATGGAAAAATTCAATCATTCAAAGTTTAAATTATTCGCCAGTCAGTTTATATTATATATTGTACCTGTTTCCAGCTGACTTTGAGGTCTCCTGCAGCTCAATTAAGAATGAAATCAATTAAGAATAACAAGAAGTTCCGTGAAGAACTATACAGCCTACTTTTCATGCCAATGATTATTCTACAGAATATGAACCTATATAGAATAATGACGAAATTAAGTTGGTAATATCGAAATATCTAATTAGTTCAAAATATACCTGGTATAATGTAGCCTAAGAGCACTACAGTTGGCAGCTCTGGTGACTGAATATATTCTTAGTTCCATTTCTTAAGGTACAGAATACAAAATTTGGTTGAAGTCCAATGGACGTTACATGCAGTTAGACACTGGATCTATCAGTACGCGTAAAAGCATGTTGCCAACAATGTCATGCGTGTGCTGGTCAGAAATAATCTGAAATATTATGATATCTTGTTGTGCCAATTTTGGATGAAATCCATTTGTTAGTATAGAAGTTACATGTATTTTAAAATTGGACATATCAGCAGGCATAGAATCATGTTGGCAGCACTGCCTTGTATTAATTACTCCAAATCAATCTAGAATGTCAGGTGCTATACGTGTGCAAAGTATAGAGCTGTTGGCTTGCATACTTTCTGATATATTGATACTAGGGTACAAAAAATATAGACAGCATTTATTAACAGCTGGCAGCCCTGATTGCTCTTAACAATACTTATAGTCATATCTGTTATGGTACACATAGCACATACGAAATTTGGATGAAATCCAACTGATAGTATAGAAGTTACGTGTATTTAAAAATTGGTACTATCTGCAGGCTTATAATCATGTTGGTAGAACTGACGTATATAAGTTACTCCAAATTAATCTAAAATGTCAGAATATACGTGTGCATAGTTTAAAGCTGTTGGCTTGCATACTTTCTGATATATTGGTATTTGGATTAAAAAAATAGAGAGAGCAATTTTTAACAGTTGGCAGCCCTGGTGGCTCTTAAGAATACGCTCAGTCATATCTGTTTATGTACAGATATTACGTACAAAATTTGGTTGGAATCCAATTGATAGTGTAGAAGTTATATGCATTTAAACATTGGACCTATCAGAAGGCTTAAAATTATTTTGGCAACACTGTCATGGTTGGCCTCCTGGAAATTGAACTGAAATAATATTATCTACATGTGTGCCAATTTTGGAATAGCTCCCATGCATACCTTGCAAGATATCCAACATGGAGCTCAAATTTCTAGTGCGTTTTTTCAGCAGTTGGTAGCACTGACATCATTTTCAAATATGGACGTGAGCTATTCTGGTGCACATCTTTACTCATACTAAATTTGGTTTTGATTGCTGCAGCCGTTTAGGAGTTGATAGGGGGGGGGGGGCACACACACACAGACAGTCACACATTTTCCCGGATCGATCTCATAAGTCTACTTTTTCCTCATTTTTACAAAATGTGAAAAGTAGGCTAAAAATAAGATTCTACAGATGTAAGTTACTTAAGTCTAATGTTTGATGTGAAAAATGTTTATGAGATAGTTAGTTATAGTTGTTTTAAGTGGCGAAACTACGAGATCATCTGCCCCTCTTAACACAGATTAAAGAATACAAATTTGGAATTAAATTTAAAATTTTGGGGTGGATACCTAAATTTAAAAAGACCAAAAGTTAATAAAACAAAACCAAAAAATTAAATAAAAATAAAAATTCTAAAAATAAATAAAAATTACGGAAAAACAAAAGCATAATCATTCAAAAACGAACAAGTCGTTGAGTCAATGTTCACTGGAGAATTTAGATTGCTGGCCCTAACCCACTCTCACTTATAAAGCGGATAACGCGATCAGCAGCCACCGCGTCATCGGCTAATATAAGTTTGAGTGTCATCTGCAAACCAAGGTTTCTTCGAAAGTCAGCAAGATCCACACACTCGGTTAAAATGTGGGCAACGGGTGGACCTTGTATGACCTATCCTTAGCCTACACAAAATGACGGACTCTCTCCGGGCCCGGAAAGAGCTCCGCCACACGCGAGTAGTTCCCTTGATCGCTCTCAGTTTACTGGGCAGTGGGTCAGCTAGCCACTGACTCTCCCAAAAAGCCAGAACTTGTAGGCGTAACTGAGAGCGAATACCTCTAGCGGGTACCTCCATTGGTCGAGGTGGTAGTGATACCGCCTCTTTTGCAGCTTGATCCGCTAACTCATTTCCCGCAATTCCCGGCTAGTAGGTCGTGGATTCGCTGCACTAGGGGGTGCTGCGGGAAACATGTAGCAATTGACTGCAACGAACTCAAAGAGTCGGTACACACGAGAAAGTGGATTCGAGCATCCTGTAGTGCAAACTGCAGAGCTTCATAGATGGCAAGGAGCTCCGCAGTAAACACACTACAGGCCTCAGGCAAAGTGATCTTGGTATTTGCACCATCAATAACGTAAGCACAACCCACTTTCTCGTCCACCTTCGAACCATCCGTGTAGGGAAAGCCAGCGTCCGGAAATTGGTGAACTGTGCTGTGGAACTGCCTCCGATAAACGCAGGCATCCGTGTTCACCTTAGAACGGAAGAAAACAAAGGTTATTCACAAACAATAAACAAAATATGACTGACACAATAATTCAGGATACCGGTACTAAGGATTGCCAACCTACAATTAATTTAAATTTTAAAAAATCCTAGTATTTTTCCTGAAATTCTCTAGCATTTTTTTTGTCGTGTGGCCTGCTGAGAGGCCGAGTGCAGGTCTTTCTAGTCTACGCCCATGGGCGACCTGCGCGTCGGGATGAGAGATGGAATGGATGAAGATGAATGAAACTGGGCAAGGATGTGGAAGAAAGCGGCCATGGCCTATCAGAAGGTACCGTCCCAGCATTTGCCTGGTGTTGAAAATGGGAAACCACGGAAAACCATTTCAAGGACGGCCGACGGTGGGGCTCGAACCCACGCGTCTACCGAGTCAGCAGAGAGCTTGGCCCCATGACCTAACGCTGTGCTTTGCCAGCGTAGCCACTGCTGTCGGTCTAGCATTTAATGAAATGTCGTTAGATCTCGGAACATAGAGCCAACTCATCATTTTAAATGCCATATTCGTCTCTCCCATGCTCGAATAAATTAGAAATGACTGTTTTTGTTTCGGACGCATTTTCACTGTTGAATTTGTAGAAATGCTGTGGTAATCGATATTTTCTCCTTCGCTCTGTATAACCCACCCATCATGTCCACCATAATACGCGTGAATTATGGGACAAATACAATGTTGCCACCCCCACGCATACGGTAGCCTACTACACAACAATAATCTTTATCCAGACCAATGGTTTTTGCCCAGACCATTAATTGCTAGGTAGCAGTACCACGTCAGCAATAATTTATACCCCAGGCTTTTGTCACGCACAGCGGGAGTACCCACGCGCCAATAACCTTTTTCCAGATCAATCGTTTTGCCAATTAATTCTTTTTCACATTACAAGGTGTATTTTGAATCCCATATGTTGGTAACAGTAATGTGACGTCAATGTCTGCGCATCGGTAACCGTTGAAGAGACCTGATGCGCCAAACAAACATGGGAATTATCTTGAATGGGCAAGAAACAAAAACACACATTTACGTAATTCAGCAAATAGTCCCAGAGCAGCAATCTGGATTTTCTCTGATCTGGATAATGATCAATCCGGAGCGACTTCATTTGTCATTAGCCCGTGTTTAGACGTTCCATCATGAAACAACAGGATTATCGAGTAAAACAACACGACATCGTTAAGTTCTGCCAACGTTTGAATAATAGTAGTTTGTTTCCTCCAGTTTTGAAGTATTTCAGTTATTCTTTTGTCAGAATTTAACCTGCTAATGTATATGCTTAACTTAATAAACAGCTCGAGGAGATGACGTGTAGCAAGGCCTAGTCTTGCTGTGGGGAAAAAAATGAAATATGTATGCCCAGGTATAGGATATTTATTGAATAAATATTTTTTTGTTATTTCAGAGTTATTTGGTCTTGTCAGAATCCCTTCTATGTCTATGACAATAAATAAATATCTTTTTTATTCGTCTTCAACGACTTTCCGCGACGCTGAGAATGTCTCCGTGTTAAAATGCTGGTATGATTGTTCTCCTTCCGTGATTTTGTGTCTCTCAATCTTCATACATCTGATATCAACCAACATAAATACAACATCTTAGCATTACATACTTCTCGCTTTCAAAACACAATTCAACTCAAAATAGCCTAATTTCCACTGCCTTCTTTGCTCACACAATGCAGGAGGATAGAACACACCACCGATCGCAATGGCCATCATTTCCACTGCCTTATTTACTCATAAAATGCAGGAGGATAGAACACACCACCGATCGCAATGGCCATCATTTCCACTGCCTACTTCACTCACACAATGCAGGAGGATAGAACACACCACCGATCGCAATGGCCATCATTTCCACTGCCTTATTTACTCACACAATGCAGGAGGATAGAACACACCACCGATCGCAATGGCCATCATTTCCACTGCCTTATTTACTCACACAATGCAGGAGGATAGAACACACCACCGATCGCAATGGCATTCATTTCCACTCCCTTATATACTCACACAATGCAGGATGATAGAACTCACCGCCGATCGCAATGGCATTCATTTCCACTCCCTTATATACTCACACAATGCAGGATGATAGAACTCACCGCCGATCGCAATGGCCATCATTTCCACTGCCTTATTTACTCACATAATGCAGGAGGATAGAACACACCACCAATCGCAATGGCATTCATTTCCACTGCCTTATTTACTCGCACAATGCAGGAGGATAGAACACACCACCGATCGCAATGGCATTCATTTCCACTGCCTTATTTACTCACACAATGCAGGAGGATAGAACACACCACCGACCGCAATGGCCATCATTTCCACTGCCTTATTTACTCACACAATGCAGGAGGATAGAACTCACCGCCGATCGCAATGGCATTCATTTCCACTCCCTTATATACTCACACAATGCAGGATGATAGAACTCACCGCCGATAGCAATGGCATTCATTTCCACTGCCTTATTTACTCATACAATGCAGGAGGATAGTACTCACCACCGATAGCAAAGGCCAGCATTTCCACTCCCTTATTTACTCACACAATGCAGGAGGATAGAACTCACCGCCGATCGCAATGGCATTCATTTCCACTGCCTTATTTACTCACACAATGCAGGATGATAGAACTCACCACCGATCGCAATGGCCATCATTTCCACTGCCTTATTTACTCACATAATGCAGGAGGATAGAACACACCACCGATCGCAATGGCATTCATTTCCACTGCCTTATTTACTCACACAATGCAGGAGGATAGAACTCGCCGCCGATCGCAATGGCATTCATTTCCACTGCCTTATTTACTCACACAATGCAGGAGGATAGAACACACCACCGATCGCAATGGCCATCATTTCCACTGCCTTATTTACTCACACAATATAGGAGGATAGAACTCACCGCCGATCGCAATGGCATTCATTTCCACTACCTTATTTACTCACACAATGCAGGAGGATAGAACACACCACCGATCGCAATGGCCATCATTTCCACTGCCTTATTTACTCACACAATGCAGGAGGATAGAACACACCACCGATCGCAATGGCATTCATTTCCACTGCCTTATTTACTCACACAATGCAGGAGGATAGAACACTCCACCGATCGTAATGGCCATCATTTCCACTGCCTTATTTACTCACACAATGCAGGAGGATAGAACACACCACCGATCGTAATGGCCATCATTTCCACTGCCTTATTTACTCACGCAATGTAGGAGGATAGAACACACCACCGATCGCAATGGCATTCATTTCCACTGCCTTATTTACTCACACAATGCAGGAGGATAGAACTCACCGCCGATCGCAATGGCATTCATTTCCACTCCCTTATATACTCACACAATGCAGGATGATAGAACTCACCGCCGATCGCAATGGCATTCATTTCCACTGCCTTATTTACTCACACAATGCAGGAGGATAGTACACACCACCGATCGCAATGGCATTCATTTCCACTGCCTTATTTACTCGCACAATGCAGGAGGATAGAACACACCACCGATCGTAATGGCCATCATTTCCACTGCCTTATTTACTCACACAATGCAGGAGGATAGAACACACCACCGATCGTAATGGCCATCATTTCCACTGCCTTATTTACTCACACAATGCAGGAGGATAGAACACACCACCGATCGCAATGGCATTCATTTCCACTGCCTTATTTACTCACACAATGCAGGAGGATAGAACACACCACCGATCGTAATGGCCATCATTTCCACTGCCTTATTTACTCACACAATGCAGGAGGATAGAACACACCACCGATCGTAATGGCCATCATTTCCACTGCCTTATTTACTCACACAATGCAGGAGGATAGAACACACCACCGATCGCAATGGCATTCATTTCCACTGCCTTATTTACTCACACAATGCAGGAGGATAGAACACACCACCGATCGCAATGGCCAGCTTTTCCACTGCCTACTTCACTCACACAATGCAGGAGGATAGAACACACCGCCGAGCGCAATGGCCATCATTTCCACTGCCTTATTTACTCACACAATGCAGGAGGATAGAACACACCACCGATCGCAATGGCATTCATTTCCACTGCCTTATTTACTCACATAATGCAGGAGGATAGAACACACCACCGATCGCAATGGCCATCATTTCCGCTGCCTTCTTCACTCACACAATGCAGGAGGATAGAACACACCACCGATCGCAATGGCCATCATTTCCACTGCCTTCTTCACTCACACAATGCAGGAGGATAGAACACACCACCGATCGTAATGGCCATCATTTCCACTGCCTTATTTACTCACACAATGCAGGAGGATAGAACACACCACCGATCGCAATGGCATTCATTTCCACTGCCTTATTTACTCACACAATGCAGGAGGATAGAACACACCACTGATCGCAATGGCCATCATTTCCCCTGCCTTATTTACTCACACAATGTAGGAGGATAGAACACACCACCGATCGCAATGGCATTCATTTCCACTGCCTTATTTACTCACACAATGCAGGAGGATAGAACTCACCGCCGATCGCAATGGCATTCATTTCCACTCCCTTATATACTCACACAATGCAGGATGATAGAACTCACCGCCGATCGCAATGGCATTCATTTCCACTGCCTTATTTACTCACACAATGCAGGAGGATAGTACACACCACCGATCGCAATGGCATTCATTTCCACTGCCTTATTTACTCGCACAATGCAGGAGGATAGAACACACCACCGATCGTAATGGCCATCATTTCCACTGCCTTATTTACTCACACAATGCAGGAGGATAGAACACACCACCGATCGTAATGGCCATAATTTCCACTGCCTTATTTACTCACACAATGCAGGAGGATAGAACACACCACCGATCGCAATGGCATTCATTTCCACTGCCTTATTTACTCACACAATGCAGGAGGATAGAACACACCACCGATCGTAATGGCCATCATTTCCACTGCCTTATTTACTCACACAATGCAGGAGGATAGAACACACCACCGATCGTAATGGCCATCATTTCCACTGCCTTATTTACTCACACAATGCAGGAGGATAGAACACACCACCGATCGCAATGGCATTCATTTCCACTGCCTTATTTACTCACACAATGCAGGAGGATAGAACACACCACCGATCGCAATGGCCAGCATTTCCACTGCCTACTTCACTCACACAATGCAGGAGGATAGAACACACCGCCGATCGCAATGGCCATCATTTCCACTGCCTTATTTACTCACACAATGCAGGAGGATAGAACACACCATCGATGGTAATGGCCATCATTTCCACTGCCTTATTTACTCACACAATGCAGGAGGATAGAACAAACCACCGATCGCAATTGCATTCATTTCCACTGCCTTATTTACTCACATAATGCAGGAGGATAGAACACACCACCGATCGCAATAGCCATCATTTCCGCTGCCTTCTTCACTCACACAATGCAGGAGGATAGAACACACCACCGATCGTAATGGCCATCATTTCCACTGCCTTATTTACTCACACAATGCAGGAGGATAGAACACACCACCGATCGCAATGGCATTCATTTCCACTGCCTTATTTACTCACATAATGCAGGAGGATAGAACACACCACCGATCGCAATGGCCATCATTTCCGCTGCCTTCTTCACTCACACAATGCAGGAGGATAGAACACACCACCGATCGCAATGGCCTTCATTTCCACTGCCTTCTTCACTCACACAATGCAGGAGGATAGAACACACCACCGATCGTAATGGCCATCATTTCCACTGCCTTATTTACTCACACAATGCAGGAGGATAGAACACACCACCGATCGCAATGGCATTCATTTCCACTGCCTTATTTACTCACACAATGCAGGAGGATAGAACACACCACCGATCGCAATGGCCATCATTTCCACTGCCTACTTCACTCACACAATGCAGGAGGATAGAACACACCACCGATCGGAATGGCCATCATTTCCGCTGCCTTCTTCACTCTCACAATGCAGGAGGATAGAACACACCACCGATCGCAATGGCCATCATTTCCACTGCCTTATTTACTCACACAATGCAGGAGGATAGAACACACCACCGATCGGAATGGCCATCATTTCCACTGCCTTATTTACTCACATAATGCAGGAGGATAGAACACACCGCCGATCGGAATGGCCAGCATTTCCACTGCCTTATTCACTCACATAATGTAGGAGGAAAGAACACACCGCCGATCGGAATGGCCAGCATTTCCGCTGCCTTCTTCACTCACATAATGCAGGAGGATAGAACACACCACCGATCGCAATGGCCATCATTTCCGCTGCCTACTTCACTCACACAATGCAGGAGGATAGAACACACCACCGATCGCAATGGCCATCATTTCCACTGACTTATTTACTCACACAATGCAGGAGGATAGAACACACCACCGATCGCAATGGCCATCATTTCCACTGACATATTTACTCACACAATGCAGGAGGATAGAACACACCACCGATCGCAATGGCCATCATTTCCACTGCCTACTTCACTCACACAATGCAGGAGGATAGAACACACCACCGATCGCAATGGCATTCATTTCCACTGCCTTATTTACTCACACAATGCAGGAGGATAGAACACACCACCGATCGTAATGGCCATCATTTCCACTGCCTTATTTACTCACACAATGCAGGAGGATAGAACACACCGCCGATCGGAATGGCCATCTTTTCCGCTGCCTTCTTCACTCACACAATGCAGGAGGATAGAACACACCACCGATCGCAATGGCCATCATTTCCACTGCCTTATTTACTCACACAATGCAGGAGGATAGAACACACCGCCGATCGCAATGGCCATCATTTCCACTGCCTTATTTACTCGCACAATGCAGGAGGATAGAACTCACCGCCGATCGCAGTGGCATTCATTTCCACTGCCTTATTTACTCACACAATGCAGGAGGATAGAACTCACCACCGATCGTAATGGCCATCATTTCCAATGCCTTATTTACTCACACAATGCAGGAGGATAGAACACACCACCGATCGCAATGGCCATCATTTCCACTGCCTACTTCACTCACACAATGCAGGAGGATAGAACACACCACCGATCGGAATGGCCATCATTTCCACTGCCTTATTTACTCACATAATGCAGGAGGATAGAACACACCACCGATCGCAATGGCCATCATTTCCACTGCCTTATTTACTCACACAATGCAGGAGGATAGAACACACCACCGATCGCAATGGCCATCATTTCCACTGCCTACTTCACTCAGACAATGCAGGAGGATAGAACACACCACCGATCGCAATGGCCAGCATTTCCACTCCCTTATTTACTCACACAATGCAGGAGGATAGAACTCACCGCCGATCGCAATGGCATTCATTTCCACTGACTTATTTACTCACACAATGCAGGAGGATAGAACACACCACCGATCGTAATGGCCATCATTTCCACTGCCTTATTTACTCACACAATGCAGGAGGATAGAACACACCACCGATCGTAATGGCCATCATTTCCACTGCCTTATTTACTCACACAATGCAGGAGGATAGAACACACCACCGATCGCAATGGCATTCATTTCCACTGCCTTATTTACTCACACAATGCAGGAGGATAGAACACAACACCGATCGCAATGGCATTCATTTCCACTCCCTTATTTACTCACACAATGCAGGAGGATAGTACTCACCACCGATCGCAATGGCCAGCATTTCCACTCCCTTATTTACTCACACAATGCAGGAGGATAGAACTCACCGCCGATCGCAGTGGCATTCATTTCCACTGCCTTATTTACTCACACAATGCAGGATGATAGAACTCACCACCGATCGCAATGGCCATCATTTCCACTGCCTTATTTACTCACATAATGCAGGAGGATAGAACACACCACCGATCGCAATGGCATTCATTTCCACTGCCTTATTTACTCGCACAATGCAGGATAGAACACACCACCGATCGCAATGGCATTCATTTCCACTGCCTTATTTACTCACACAATGCAGGAGGATAGAACACACCACCGATCGCAATGGCATTCATTTCCACTGCCTTATTTACTCACACAATGCAGGAGGATAGAACACACCACCGATCGCAATGGCATTCATTTCCACTCCCTTATTTACTCACACAATGCAGGAGGATAGTACTCACCACCGATCGCAATGGCCAGCATTTCCACTCCCTTATTTACTCACACAATGCAGGAGGATAGAACTCACCGCCGATCGCAATGGCATTCATTTCCACTGCCTTATTTACTCACACAATGCAGGATGATAGAACTCACCACCGATCGCAATGGCCATCATTTCCACTGCCTTATTTACTCACATAATGCAGGAGGATAGAACACACCACCGATCGCAATGGCATTCATTTCCACTGCCTTATTTACTCGCACAATGCAGGAGGATAGAACACACTACCGATCGCAATGGCATTCATTTCCACTGCCTTATTTACTCACACAATGCAGGAGGATAGAACACACCACCGATCGTAATGGCCATCATTTCCACTGCCCTATTTACTCACACAATGCAGGAGGATAGAACACACCACCGAACGCAATGGCATTCATTTCCACTGCCTTATTTACTCACATAATGCAGGAGGATAGAACACACCACCGATCGCAATGGCATTCATTTCCACTGCCTTATTTACTCACACAATGCAGGAGGATAGAACACACCACCGACCGCAATGGCATTCATTTCCACTCCCTTATTTACTCACACAATGCAGGAGGATAGTACTCACCACCGATCGCAATGGCCAGCATTTCCACTCCCTTATTTACTCACACAATGCAGGAGGATAGTACACACCACCGATCGCAATGGCCATCATTTCCACTGCCTTATTTACTCACACAATGCAGGAGGATAGAACACACCACCGATCGCAATGGCCATCATTTCCACTGCCTACTTCACTCACACAATGCAGGAGGATAGAACACACCGCCGATCGGAATGGCCAGCATTTCCACTGCCTTATTTACTCACATAATGCAGGAGGATAGAACACACCGCCGATCGGAATGGCCAGCATTTCCACTGCCTTATTTACTCACATAATGCAGGAGGATAGAACACACCGCTGATCGGAATGGCCAGCATTTCCGCTGCCTTCTTCACTCACATAATGCAGGAGGATAGAACACACCACCGATCGCAATGGCCATCATTTCCACTGCCTTCTTCACTCACATAATGCAGGAGGATAGAACACACCACCGATCGCAATGGCCATCATTTCCGCTGCCTTCTTCACTCACATAATGCAGGAGGATAGAACACACCACCGATCGCAATGGCCATCATTTCCGCTGCCTTATTTACTCACATAATGCAGGAGGATAGAACACACCACCGACCGCAATGGCCATCATTTCCACTGCCTACTTCACTCACACAATGCAGGAGGATAGAACACACCACCGATCGCAATGGCATTCATTTCCGCTGCCTTATTTACTCACACAATGCAGGAGGATAGAACACACCACCGACCGCAATGGCCATCATTTCCACTGCCTACTTCACTCACACAATGCAGGAGGATAGAACACACCACCGATCGCAATGGCATTCATTTCCACTGCCTTATTTACTCACACAATGCAGGAGGATAGAACACACCACCGATCGTAATGGTCATCATTTCCACTGCCTTATTTACTCACACAATGCAGGAGGATAGAACACACCGCCGATCGAAATGGCCATCATTTCCGCTGCCTTCTTCACTCACATAATGCTGGAGGATAGAACACACCACCGATCGTAATGGCCATCATTTCCACTGCCTTATTTACTCGCACAATGCAGGAGGATAGAACTCACCGCCGATCGCAGTGGCATTCATTTCCACTGCCTTATTTACTCACACAATGCAGGAGGATAGAACACACCACCGATCGTAATGGCCATCATTTCCACTGCCTTATTTACTCACACAATGCAGGAGGATAGAACACACCACCGATCGCAATGGCCATCATTTCCACTGCCTACTTCACTCACACAATGCAGGAGGATAGAACACACCACCGATCGGAATGGCCATCATTTCCACTGCCTTATTTACTCACATAATGCAGGAGGATAGAACACACCACCGATCGCCATGACCATCATTTCCACTGCCTTATTTACTCACACAATGCAGGAGGATGGAACACACCACCGATCGCAATGGCCATCATTTCCACTGCCTACTTCACTCAGACAATGCAGGAGGATAGAACACACCACCGATCGCAATGGCCATCATTTCCACTGCCTTATTTACTCACACAATGCAGGAGGATAGAACACACCACCGATCGCAATGGCCAGCATTTCCACTCCCTTATTTACTCTCACAATGCAGGAGGATAGAACTCACCGCCGATCGGAATGGCATTCATTTCCACTGCCTTATTTACTCACACAATGCAGGAGGATAGAACACACCACCGATCGCAATGGCCATCATTTCCACTGCCTTATTTACTCACACAATGCAGGAGGATAGAACACACCACCGATCGCAATGGCCATCATTTCCACTGCATACTTCACTCACACAATGCAGGAGGATAGAACACACCACCGATCGCAATGGCCATCATTTCCACTGCCTACTTCACTCAGACAATGCAGGAGGATAGAACACACGCCGATCGGAATGGCCAGCATTTCCACTGCCTTATTTGCTCACATAATGCAGGAGGATAGAACACACTGCCGATCGGAATGGCCAGCATTTCCACTGCCTTATTTACTCACATAATGCAGGAGGATAGAACACACCACCGATCGCAATGGCCAGCATTTCCACTGCCTTATTTATTCGCACAATGCAGAAGGATAGAACACACCACCGATCGCTATGGCCAGCATTTCCACTGCCTTATTTACTCACACAATGCAGGAGGATAGAACACACCACCGATCGCAATGGCATTCATTTCCACTGCCTTATTTACTCACACAATGCAGGAGGATAGAACACACCACCGATCGCAATGGCCAGCTTTTCCACTGCCTACTTCACTCACACAATGCAGGAGGATAGAACACACCGCCGAGCGCAATGGCCATCATTTCCACTGCCTTATTTACTCACACAATGCAGGAGGATAGAACACACCACCGATCGCAATGGCATTCATTTCCACTGCCTTATTTACTCACATAATGCAGGAGGATAGAACACACCACCGATCGCAATGGCCATCATTTCCGCTGCCTTCTTCACTCACACAATGCAGGAGGATAGAACACACCACCGATCGCAATGGCCATCATTTCCACTGCCTTCTTCACTCACACAATGCAGGAGGATAGAACACACCACCGATCGTAATGGCCATCATTTCCACTGCCTTATTTACTCACACAATGCAGGAGGATAGAACACACCACCGATCGCAATGGCATTCATTTCCACTGCCTTATTTACTCACACAATGCAGGAGGATAGAACACACCACTGATCGCAATGGCCATCATTTCCCCTGCCTTATTTACTCACACAATGTAGGAGGATAGAACACACCACCGATCGCAATGGCATTCATTTCCACTGCCTTATTTACTCACACAATGCAGGAGGATAGAACTCACCGCCGATCGCAATGGCATTCATTTCCACTCCCTTATATACTCACACAATGCAGGATGATAGAACTCACCGCCGATCGCAATGGCATTCATTTCCACTGCCTTATTTACTCACACAATGCAGGAGGATAGTACACACCACCGATCGCAATGGCATTCATTTCCACTGCCTTATTTACTCGCACAATGCAGGAGGATAGAACACACCACCGATCGTAATGGCCATCATTTCCACTGCCTTATTTACTCACACAATGCAGGAGGATAGAACACACCACCGATCGTAATGGCCATAATTTCCACTGCCTTATTTACTCACACAATGCAGGAGGATAGAACACACCACCGATCGCAATGGCATTCATTTCCACTGCCTTATTTACTCACACAATGCAGGAGGATAGAACACACCACCGATCGTAATGGCCATCATTTCCACTGCCTTATTTACTCACACAATGCAGGAGGATAGAACACACCACCGATCGTAATGGCCATCATTTCCACTGCCTTATTTACTCACACAATGCAGGAGGATAGAACACACCACCGATCGCAATGGCATTCATTTCCACTGCCTTATTTACTCACACAATGCAGGAGGATAGAACACACCACCGATCGCAATGGCCAGCATTTCCACTGCCTACTTCACTCACACAATGCAGGAGGATAGAACACACCGCCGATCGCAATGGCCATCATTTCCACTGCCTTATTTACTCACACAATGCAGGAGGATAGAACACACCATCGATGGTAATGGCCATCATTTCCACTGCCTTATTTACTCACACAATGCAGGAGGATAGAACAAACCACCGATCGCAATTGCATTCATTTCCACTGCCTTATTTACTCACATAATGCAGGAGGATAGAACACACCACCGATCGCAATAGCCATCATTTCCGCTGCCTTCTTCACTCACACAATGCAGGAGGATAGAACACACCACCGATCGTAATGGCCATCATTTCCACTGCCTTATTTACTCACACAATGCAGGAGGATAGAACACACCACCGATCGCAATGGCATTCATTTCCACTGCCTTATTTACTCACATAATGCAGGAGGATAGAACACACCACCGATCGCAATGGCCATCATTTCCGCTGCCTTCTTCACTCACACAATGCAGGAGGATAGAACACACCACCGATCGCAATGGCCTTCATTTCCACTGCCTTCTTCACTCACACAATGCAGGAGGATAGAACACACCACCGATCGTAATGGCCATCATTTCCACTGCCTTATTTACTCACACAATGCAGGAGGATAGAACACACCACCGATCGCAATGGCATTCATTTCCACTGCCTTATTTACTCACACAATGCAGGAGGATAGAACACACCACCGATCGCAATGGCCATCATTTCCACTGCCTACTTCACTCACACAATGCAGGAGGATAGAACACACCACCGATCGGAATGGCCATCATTTCCGCTGCCTTCTTCACTCTCACAATGCAGGAGGATAGAACACACCACCGATCGCAATGGCCATCATTTCCACTGCCTTATTTACTCACACAATGCAGGAGGATAGAACACACCACCGATCGGAATGGCCATCATTTCCACTGCCTTATTTACTCACATAATGCAGGAGGATAGAACACACCGCCGATCGGAATGGCCAGCATTTCCACTGCCTTATTCACTCACATAATGTAGGAGGAAAGAACACACCGCCGATCGGAATGGCCAGCATTTCCGCTGCCTTCTTCACTCACATAATGCAGGAGGATAGAACACACCACCGATCGCAATGGCCATCATTTCCGCTGCCTACTTCACTCACACAATGCAGGAGGATAGAACACACCACCGATCGCAATGGCCATCATTTCCACTGACTTATTTACTCACACAATGCAGGAGGATAGAACACACCACCGATCGCAATGGCCATCATTTCCACTGACATATTTACTCACACAATGCAGGAGGATAGAACACACCACCGATCGCAATGGCCATCATTTCCACTGCCTACTTCACTCACACAATGCAGGAGGATAGAACACACCACCGATCGCAATGGCATTCATTTCCACTGCCTTATTTACTCACACAATGCAGGAGGATAGAACACACCACCGATCGTAATGGCCATCATTTCCACTGCCTTACTTACTCACACAATGCAGGAGGATAGAACACACCGCCGATCGGAATGGCCATCTTTTCCGCTGCCTTCTTCACTCACACAATGCAGGAGGATAGAACACACCACCGATCGCAATGGCCATCATTTCCACTGCCTTATTTACTCACACAATGCAGGAGGATAGAACACACCGCCGATCGCAATGGCCATCATTTCCACTGCCTTATTTACTCGCACAATGCAGGAGGATAGAACTCACCGCCGATCGCAGTGGCATTCATTTCCACTGCCTTATTTACTCACACAATGCAGGAGGATAGAACTCACCACCGATCGTAATGGCCATCATTTCCAATGCCTTATTTACTCACACAATGCAGGAGGATAGAACACACCACCGATCGCAATGGCCATCATTTCCACTGCCTACTTCACTCACACAATGCAGGAGGATAGAACACACCACCGATCGGAATGGCCATCATTTCCACTGCCTTATTTACTCACATAATGCAGGAGGATAGAACACACCACCGATCGCAATGGCCATCATTTCCACTGCCTTATTTACTCACACAATGCAGGAGGATAGAACACACCACCGATCGCAATGGCCATCATTTCCACTGCCTACTTCACTCAGACAATGCAGGAGGATAGAACACACCACCGATCGCAATGGCCAGCATTTCCACTCCCTTATTTACTCACACAATGCAGGAGGATAGAACTCACCGCCGATCGCAATGGCATTCATTTCCACTGACTTATTTACTCACACAATGCAGGAGGATAGAACACACCACCGATCGTAATGGCCATCATTTCCACTGCCTTATTTACTCACACAATGCAGGAGGATAGAACACACCACCGATCGTAATGGCCATCATTTCCACTGCCTTATTTACTCACACAATGCAGGAGGATAGAACACACCACCGATCGCAATGGCATTCATTTCCACTGCCTTATTTACTCACACAATGCAGGAGGATAGAACACAACACCGATCGCAATGGCATTCATTTCCACTCCCTTATTTACTCACACAATGCAGGAGGATAGTACTCACCACCGATCGCAATGGCCAGCATTTCCACTCCCTTATTTACTCACACAATGCAGGAGGATAGAACTCACCGCCGATCGCAGTGGCATTCATTTCCACTGCCTTATTTACTCACACAATGCAGGATGATAGAACTCACCACCGATCGCAATGGCCATCATTTCCACTGCCTTATTTACTCACATAATGCAGGAGGATAGAACACACCACCGATGGCAATGGCATTCATTTCCACTGCCTTATTTACTCGCACAATGCAGGATAGAACACACCACCGATCGCAATGGCATTCATTTCCACTGCCTTATTTACTCACACAATGCAGGAGGATAGAACACACCACCGATCGCAATGGCATTCATTTCCACTGCCTTATTTACTCACACAATGCAGGAGGATAGAACACACCACCGATCGCAATGGCATTCATTTCCACTCCCTTATTTACTCACACAATGCAGGAGGATAGTACTCACCACCGATCGCAATGGCCAGCATTTCCACTCCCTTATTTACTCACACAATGCAGGAGGATAGAACTCACCGCCGATCGCAATGGCATTCATTTCCACTGCCTTATTTACTCACACAATGCAGGATGATAGAACTCACCACCGATCGCAATGGCCATCATTTCCACTGCCTTATTTACTCACATAATGCAGGAGGATAGAACACACCACCGATCGCAATGGCATTCATTTCCACTGCCTTATTTACTCGCACAATGCAGGAGGATAGAACACACTACCGATCGCAATGGCATTCATTTCCACTGCCTTATTTACTCACACAATGCAGGAGGATAGAACACACCACCGATCGTAATGGCCATCATTTCCACTGCCCTATTTACTCACACAATGCAGGAGGATAGAACACACCACCGAACGCAATGGCATTCATTTCCACTGCCTTATTTACTCACATAATGCAGGAGGATAGAACACACCACCGATCGCAATGGCATTCATTTCCACTGCCTTATTTACTCACACAATGCAGGAGGATAGAACACACCACCGACCGCAATGGCATTCATTTCCACTCCCTTATTTACTCACACAATGCAGGAGGATAGAACACACCGCCGATCGGAATGGCCAGCATTTCCACTCCCTTATTTACTCACACAATGCAGGAGGATAGAACACACCACCGACCGCAATGGCATTCATTTCCACTCCCTTATTTACTCACACAATGCAGGAGGATAGAACACACCACCGACCGCAATGGCATTCATTTCCACTCCCTTATTTACTCACACAATGCAGGAGGATAGAACACACCACCGATCGCAATGGCCAGCATTTCCACTCCCTTATTTACTCACACAATGCAGGAGGATAGTACACACCACCGATCGCAATGGCCATCATTTCCACTGCCTTATTTACTCACACAATGCAGGAGGATAGAACACACCACCGATCGCAATGGCCATCATTTCCACTGCCTACTTCACTCACACAATGCAGGAGGATAGAACACACCGCCGATCGGAATGGCCAGCATTTCCACTGCCTTATTTACTCACATAATGCAGGAGGATAGAACACACCGCCGATCGGAATGGCCAGCATTTCCACTGCCTTATTTACTCACATAATGCAGGAGGATAGAACACACCGCTGATCGGAATGGCCAGCATTTCCGCTGCCTTCTTCACTCACATAATGCAGGAGGATAGAACACACCACCGATCGCAATGGCCATCATTTCCACTGCCTTCTTCACTCACATAATGCAGGAGGATAGAACACACCACCGATCGCAATGGCCATCATTTCCGCTGCCTTCTTCACTCACATAATGCAGGAGGATAGAACACACCACCGATCGCAATGGCCATCATTTCCGCTGCCTTATTTACTCACATAATGCAGGAGGATAGAACACACCACCGACCGCAATGGCCATCATTTCCACTGCCTACTTCACTCACACAATGCAGGAGGATAGAACACACCACCGATCGCAATGGCATTCATTTCCGCTGCCTTATTTACTCACACAATGCAGGAGGATAGAACACACCACCGACCGCAATGGCCATCATTTCCACTGCCTACTTCACTCACACAATGCAGGAGGATAGAACACACCACCGATCGCAATGGCATTCATTTCCACTGCCTTATTTACTCACACAATGCAGGAGGATAGAACACACCACCGATCGTAATGGTCATCATTTCCACTGCCTTATTTACTCACACAATGCAGGAGGATAGAACACACCGCCGATCGAAATGGCCATCATTTCCGCTGCCTTCTTCACTCACATAATGCTGGAGGATAGAACACACCACCGATCGTAATGGCCATCATTTCCACTGCCTTATTTACTCGCACAATGCAGGAGGATAGAACTCACCGCCGATCGCAGTGGCATTCATTTCCACTGCCTTATTTACTCACACAATGCAGGAGGATAGAACACACCACCGATCGTAATGGCCATCATTTCCACTGCCTTATTTACTCACACAATGCAGGAGGATAGAACACACCACCGATCGCAATGGCCATCATTTCCACTGCCTACTTCACTCACACAATGCAGGAGGATAGAACACACCACCGATCGGAATGGCCATCATTTCCACTGCCTTATTTACTCACATAATGCAGGAGGATAGAACACACCACCGATCGCCATGACCATCATTTCCACTGCCTTATTTACTCACACAATGCAGGAGGATGGAACACACCACCGATCGCAATGGCCATCATTTCCACTGCCTACTTCACTCAGACAATGCAGGAGGATAGAACACACCACCGATCGCAATGGCCATCATTTCCACTGCCTTATTTACTCACACAATGCAGGAGGATAGAACACACCACCGATCGCAATGGCCAGCATTTCCACTCCCTTATTTACTCTCACAATGCAGGAGGATAGAACTCACCGCCGATCGGAATGGCATTCATTTCCACTGCCTTATTTACTCACACAATGCAGGAGGATAGAACACACCACCGATCGCAATGGCCATCATTTCCACTGCCTTATTTACTCACACAATGCAGGAGGATAGAACACACCACCGATCGCAATGGCCATCATTTCCACTGCATACTTCACTCACACAATGCAGGAGGATAGAACACACCACCGATCGCAATGGCCATCATTTCCACTGCCTACTTCACTCAGACAATGCAGGAGGATAGAACACACGCCGATCGGAATGGCCAGCATTTCCACTGCCTTATTTGCTCACATAATGCAGGAGGATAGAACACACTGCCGATCGGAATGGCCAGCATTTCCACTGCCTTATTTACTCACATAATGCAGGAGGATAGAACACACCACCGATCGCAATGGCCAGCATTTCCACTGCCTTATTTATTCGCACAATGCAGGAGGATAGAACACACCACCGATCGCTATGGCCAGCATTTCCACTGCCTTATTTACTCACACAATGCAGGAGGATAGAACACACCACCGATCGGAATGGCCATCATTTCCACTGCCTTATTTACTCACACAATGCAGGAGGATAGAACACACCACCGATCGCAATGGCCATCATTTCCACTGCCTTATTTACTCACACAATGCAGGAGGATAGAACACACCACCGATCGCAATGGCCGGTATTTCCACTCCCTTATTTACTCTCACAATGCAGGAGGATAGAACACACCACCGATCGCAATGGCCAGCATTTCCACTGCCTTATTTACTCACACAATGCAGGAGGATAGAGCACACTACCGATCGGAATGGCCATCATTTCCACTGCCTTATTTACTCACACAATGCAGGAGGATAGAACACACCACCGATCGCAATGGCCATCATTTCCACTGCCTACTTCACTCACACAATGCAGGAGGATAGAACACACCACCGATCGCAATGGCCATCATTTCCACTGCCTTATTTACTCACACAATGCAGGAGGATAGAACACACCACCGATCGCAATGGCCATCATTTCCACTGCCTTATTTACTCACACAATGCAGGAGGATAGAACACACCACCGATCGCAATGGCCATCATTTCCACTGCCTACTTCACTCACACAATGCAGGAGGATAGAACACACCGCCGATCGGAATGGCCAGCATTTCCACTGCCTTATTTACTCACATAATGCAGGAGGATAGAACACACCGCCGATCGCAATGGCCAGCATTTCCACTGCCTTATTTACTCACATAATGCAGGAGGATAGAACACACCGCCGATCGGAATGGCCAGCATTTCCACTGCCTTATTTACTCACATAATGCAGGAGGATAGAACACACCGCCGATCGGAATGGCCATCATTTCCACTGCCTTATTTACTCACATAATGCAGGAGGATAGAACACACCACCGATCGCAATGGCCAGCATTTCCACTGCCTTATTTACTCACATAATGCAGGAGGATAGAACACACCGCCGATCGCAATGGCCATCATTTCCACTGCCTTATTTACTCACATAATCCAGGAGGATAGAACACACCACCGATCGTAATGGCCATCATTTCCAATGCCTTATTTACTCACACAATGCAGGAGGATAGAACACACCACCGATCGCAATGGCCATCATTTCCACTGCCTACTTCACTCACACAATGCAGGAGGATAGAACACACCACCGATCGGAATGGCCATCATTTCCACTGCCTTATTTACTCACATAATGCAGGAGGATAGAACACACCACCGATCGCAATGGCCATCATTTCCACTGCCTTATTTACTCACACAATGCAGGAGGATAGAACACACCACCGATCGCAATGGCCATCATTTCCACTGCCTACTTCACTCAGACAATGCAGGAGGATAGAACACACCACCGATCGCAATGGCCAGCATTTCCACTCCCTTATTTACTCACACAATGCAGGAGGATAGAACTCACCGCCGATCGCAATGGCATTCATTTCCACTGCCTTATTTACTCACACAATGCAGGTGGATAGAACACACAACCGATCGCAATGGCATTCATTTCCACTGCCTTATTTACTCACACAATGCAGGAGGATAGAACACACCACCGATCGCAATGGCATTCATTTCCACTCCCTTATTTACTCACACAAAGCAGGAGGATAGTACTCACCACCGATCGCAATGGCCAGCATTTCCACTCCCTTATTTACTCACACAATGCAGGAGGATAGAACTCACCGCCGATCGCAATGGCATTCATTTCCACTGCCTTATTTACTCACACAATGCAGGATGATAGAACTCACCACCGATCGCAATGGCCATCATTTCCACTGCCTTATTTACTCACATAATGCAGGAGGATAGAACACACCACCGATCGCAATGGCATTCATTTCCACTGCCTTATTTACTCGCACAATGCAGGATAGAACACACCACCGATCGCAATGGCATTCATTTCCACTGCCTTATTTACTCACACAATGCAGGAGGATAGAACACACCACCGATCGCAATGGCATTCATTTCCACTGCCTTATTTACTCACACAATGCAGGAGGATAGAACACACCACCGATCGCAATGGCATTCATTTCCACTCCCTTATTTACTCACACAATGCAGGAGGATAGTACTCACCACCGATCGCAATGGCCAGCATTTCCACTCCCTTATTTACTCACACAATGCAGGAGGATAGAACTCACCGCCGATCGCAATGGCATTCATTTCCACTGCCTTATTTACTCACACAATGCAGGATGATAGAACTCACCACCGATCGCAATGGCCATCATTTCCACTGCCTTATTTACTCACATAATGCTGGAGGATAGAACACACCACCGATCGCAATGGCATTCATTTCCACTGCCTTATTTACTCGCACAATGCAGGAGGATAGAACACACCACCGATCGCAATGGCATTCATTTCCACTGCCTTATTTACTCACACAATGCAGGAGGATAGAACACACCACCTATCGTAATGGCCATCATTTCCACTGCCCTATTTACTCACACAATGCAGGAGGATAGAACACACCACCGAACGCAATGGCATTCATTTCCACTGCCTTATTTACTCACATAATGCAGGAGGATAGAACACACCACCGATCGCAATGGCATTCATTTCCACTGCCTTATTTACTCACACAATGCAGGAGGATAGAACACACCACCGACCGCAATGGCATTCATTTCCACTGCCTTATTTACTCACACAATGCAGGAGGATAGTACTCACCACTGATCGCAATGGCCAGCATTTCCACTCCCTTATTTACTCACACAATGCAGGAGGATAGTACACACCACCGATCGCAATGGCCATCATTTCCACTGCCTTATTTACTCACACAATGCAGGAGGATAGAACACACCACCGATCGCAATGGCCATCATTTCCACTGCCTACTTCACTCACACAATGCAGGAGGATAGAACACACCGCCGATCGGAATGGCCAGCATTTCCACTGCCTTATTTACTCACATAATGCAGGAGGATAGAACACACCGCCGATCGGAATGGCCAGCATTTCCACTGCCTTATTTACTCACATAATGCAGGAGGATAGAACACACCGCTGATCGGAATGGCCAGCATTTCCGCTGCCTTCTTCACTCACATAATGCAGGAGGATAGAACACACCACCGATCGCAATGGCCATCATTTCCGCTGCCTTCTTCACTCACATAATGCAGGAGGATAGAACACACCACCGATCGCAATGGCCATCATTTCCACTGCCTACTTCACTCACACAATGCAGGAGGATAGAACACACCACCGATCGCAATGGCCATCACTTCCACTGACTTATTTACTCACACAATGCAGGAGGATAGAACACATCACCGATCGCAATGGCCATCATTTCCACTGCCTACTTCACTCACACAATGCAGGAGGATAGAACACACCACCGATCGCAATGGCATTCATTTCCACTGCCTTATTTACTCACACAATGCAGGAGGATAGAACACACCACCGATCGTAATGGCCATCATTTCCACTGCCTTATTTACTCACACAATGCAGGAGGATAGAACACACCGCCGATCGAAATGGCCATCATTTCCGCTGCCTTCTTCACTCACACAATGCAGGATGATAGAACACACCACCGATCGCAATGGCCATCATTGCCTTATTTACTCCCACAATGCAGGAGGATAGAACACACCGCCGATCGCAATGGCCATCATTTCCACTGCCTTATTTACTCGCACAATGCAGGAGGATAGAACTCACCGCCGATCGCAGTGGCATTCATTTCCACTGCCTTATTTACTCACACAATGCAGGAGGATAGAACACACCACCGATCGTAATGGCCATCATTTCCACTGCCTTATTTACTCACACAATGCAGGAGGATAGAACACACCACCGATCGCAATGGCCATCATTTCCACTGCCTACTTCACTCACACAATGCAGGAGAATAGAACACACCACCGATCGGAATGGCCATCATTTCCACTGCCTTATTTACTCACATAATGCAGGAGGATAGAACACACCACCGATCGCAATGGCCATCATTTCCACTGCCTTATTTACTCACACAATGCAGGAGGATGGAACACACCACCGATCGCAATGGCCATCATTTCCACTGCCTACTTCACTCAGACAATGCAGGAGGATAGAACACACCACCGATCGCAATGGCCATCATTTCCACTGCCTTATTTACTCACACAATGCAGGAGGATAGAACACACCACCGATCGCAATGGCCAGCATTTCCACTCCCTTATTTACTCGCACAATGCAGGAGGATAGAACTCACCGCCGATCGGAATGGCATTCATTTCCACTGCCTTATTTACTCACACAATGCAGGAGGATAGAACACACCACCGATCGCAATGGCCATCATTTCCACTGCCTTATTTACTCACACAATGCAGGAGGATAGAACACACCACCGATCGCAATGGCCATCATTTCCACTGCCTACTTCACTCACACAATGCAGGAGGATAGGACACACCACCGATCGCAATGGCCATCATTTCCACTGCCTACTTCACTCAGACAATGCAGGAGGATAGAACACACGCCGATCGGAATGGCCAGCATTTCCACTGCCTTATTTACTCACATAATGCAGGAGGATAGAACACACTGCCGATCGGAATGGCCAGCATTTCCACTGCCTTATTTACTCACATAATGCAGGAGGATAGAACACACCACCGATCGCAATGGCCAGCATTTCCACTGCCTTATTTACTCGCACAATGCAGGAGGATAGAACACACCACCGATCGCTATGGCCAGCATTTCCACTGCCTTATTTACTCACACAATGCAGGAGGATAGAACACACCACCGATCGGAATGGCCATCATTTCCACTGCCTTATTTACTCACACAATGCAGGAGGATAGAACACACCACCGATCGCAATGGCCATCATTTCCACTGCCTTATTTACTCACACAATGCAGGAGGATAGAACACACCACCGATCGCAATGGCCGGTATTTCCACTCCCTTATTTACTCTCACAATGCAGGAGGATAGAACACACCACCGATCGCAATGGCCAGCATTTCCACTGCCTTATTTACTCACACAATGCAGGAGGATAGAGCACACTACCGATCGGAATGGCCATCATTTCCACTGCCTTATTTACTCACACAATGCAGGAGGATAGAACACACCACCGATCGCAATGGCCATCATTTCCACTGCCTACTTCACTCACACAATGCAGGAGGATAGAACACACCACCGATCGCAATGGCCATCATTTCCACTGCCTTATTTACTCACACAATGCAGGAGGATAGAACACACCACCGATCGCAATGGCCATCATTTCCACTGCCTACTTCACTCACACAATGCAGGAGGATAGAACACACCGCCGATCGGAATGGCCAGCATTTCCACTGCCTTATTTACTCACATAATGCAGGAGGATAGAACACACCGCCGATCGCAATGGCCAGCATTTCCACTGCCTTATTTACTCACATAATGCAGGAGGATAGAACACACCGCCGATCGGAATGGCCAGCATTTCCACTGCCTTATTTACTCACATAATGCAGGAGGATAGAACACACCGCCGATCGGAATGGCCATCATTTCCACTGCCTTATTTACTCACATAATGCAGGAGGATAGAACACACCACCGATCGCAATGGCCAGCATTTCCACTGCCTTATTTACTCACACAATGCAGGAGGATAGAACACACCACCGATCGGAATGGCCATCATTTCCACTGCCTTATTTACTCACATAATGCAGGAGGATAGAACACACCACCGATCGCAATGGCCATCATTTCCGCTGCCTTCTTCACTCACACAATGCAGGAGGATAGAACACACCACCGATCGCAATGGCCATCATTTCCACTGCCTTATTTACTCACATAATGCAGGAGGATAGAACACACCACCGATCGCAATGGCCATCATTTCCGCTGCCTTCTTCACTCACACAATGCAGGAGGATAGAACACACCACCGATTGGAATGGCCAGCATTTCCACTGCCTTATTTACTCACATAATGCAGGAGGATAGAACACACCACCGATTGCAATGGCCATCATTTCCACTGCCTTATTTACTCGCACAATGCAGGAGGATAGAACACACCACCGATCGCAATGGCCATCATTTCCACTGCCTACTTCACTCACACAATGCAGGAGGATAGAACACACCACCGATCAGAATGGCCATCATTTCCACTGCCTTATTTACTCACACAATGCAGGAGGATAGAACACACCACCGATCGGAATGGCCATCATTTCCGCTGCCTTCTTCACTCACAAAATGCAGGAGGATAGAACACACCACCGATGGCAATGGCCATCATTTCCACAGCCTTCTTCACTCACACAATGCAGGAGGATATCGCAATGGCCAGGTACGAGATTATCTACAGTAGTTTTGGTAACAGGATCGGCTGATCTTTTTTGGAGTATAGTTAGGCCTCTCGTCCATTGGGAGCGGAAAACTGCGAACTGCGAAGCAACGAATTCTGGCGAACACCATTCGTACGAAATCGTGCGAATGCCTATCGTCCATTGTCTCAGTATTCGTCCGGATTCATAGAGGTGATGGCTCGCCTGAACGGCTTTCCAGACGATTCTGCTGAAGAATTTTTCGCTTTGGAATTATCACCTTTGATTCGACGTATCACGCACAGGCGATATCGACAAAGTCTGGAAATGTGGGTGGATCAAATTTACGCAAAAAGAAAGGAGTTCGGTGAATTTTCTCATTTGTGGCATGATCTACAAGCCGAAGACCGCCACTTTTACTAATTTTCGCTTCCCGTTGGTCCCACAGATATTTCCTTTCCTGAATAAGCAAAATTAACATTTCACAATCCATATTTCACTGCGCTTTTCGCACTCGTTCGCTGCTAAAATCCCAACAGAACGGGATCGGTTCGCACTTCGCAGCTGTACGGACAGAAACTGACGAACGATACGGGCTCTGTGGACGCGGTCCCCCACCAAGTCACGTCTTTGGATCGTTCGTTCGTTTTCGTGTGACTTCGGAAGAATTCAATTTCGGACCTTTTCGGAGCTTTCCGCTCCCAGTGGACGAGAGATAATGCGTTGCGTTTAGACGTATCAGCTCAATCTTGCTCGGGGCCTGATCGGGATCGACGTGTCGTAGGTCCAATTTTAAAATACATGTAACTTCTATACTAACAAATGGATTTCATCCAAAATTGGCACATTAGTTCATAATATTGCAGATTATTTCTGACCAACACATGCATGACATTGTTGCCAACATGATTTTTCGCGCACTCATAGATCCAATGTCTAACTGCATGTAACGTCCATGCTATCCATTGGACTTCAACCAAATTTTGTTGTATTCTGTAGGCTATCTTAAGAGATGGATCTAAGAATATATTCAGTCACTAGGGCTGCCAACCGTAGTGCTCTAGTAGGCTACATTATGCCAGGTGTATTTCGAACTAACGGGGTATTACAAGTGCGATCCAGTAGGAAGAAGACACATGGAAATTAGCAGTGTGTCGCGTACGTAATGACGTAGTCTGTATAATTTACAACTTTGTTTTCTTGACGCCTTCGTCCCTTGTTATCTAAGGCATATAGACTATGTGTGTTTACTGCTATGAAGGTCAAGCACCGCAACAGAGGAAAGCTTATAGAGTAATCAAGTGAATGATACCACAGGTTCCAAGATTGTGTCATCAGTCTCATAGGACTAGTGAGTAGAATTACTATCTTGTTCAAGTGTGCGCAACATTTGTCTGTCACCAGCTTCATAGGACTAGTGAGTATATTATAATTATTATTAATATTATTATTATTATTATCATCATCGCAAGGGCTCCGATGTGTAAGACCTAAAAATAGCGCGAATATGCAAGAAAATTGGACCTTAAAAATGACGAAAATAAATATGACTAATAAATGACAAAATGTGACCTGAAAATGACTGATAAAAATATGGCAGTTTTTAGCCTATTTTCATTTTATGAAAAAAAAAAGCTTATGAGATCACCTTGTGTGTGTGTGTGTGTGCGTGTGTGTCCCCACAAATAACTTCTAAACGGCTGGAGCGATTTCAATGAAACTGGGTAAGGTCATAGCACCATTTAGACCGACCCAGACCGTGCCCTTCAAATTTTACTGCGTCTCACTAATCCAAAATGGCGGCTGTGCGAATTATTTAACCAGCATTCAATATCTCCGAAACTATTACCGATATCACTCTGGAATTTTGTACGGTGATAAAGAGCACTACTAGAAGTTCACCTATGGAACTTTCAAACACCTGGTAACTATAAAACCAACATGGTGGCCAAGCGAAGTTGCGACTTTTAAATAGACTTTTCTCGCGATTTAACCAACCAAACGTAATGAAACTTGGTACAGCAAATGTTTATACACATCGTAATGCATTGGAATTTAATTTAGTTCAATTGTTTACATAACCTCAAGATGGCGGCTGTGCGAAATATTTCACTGGAATTCTATATCTCCGAAACTATTACTGATATCACCCTGACATTTTTCACGAAGATAAAGGGCCACACTGCACGTTTATCTATGTAATTTTCAAAAACCTGTAAAATATAAAACGAACATGGCGGCCAAGTGAATTTGAAACGTTTTAATAGGATTTTCTCGCGATTTAACCATCTGAGCGCAGTGAAATGTGGTACAGTAAATGATTATACATATTGTAATGCACTGGCATATAATTTAGTTCAATTGTTTACATAAACTCAAGATGGCAGCTGTGCAAAATTTGAAAATTAAGATTTTATTTCTTGTGTCGTAATCATGCGATCGAAGTGTAAGTTTGCATAATGAAGCCACGCAATACTTTTCCTTTAATGGTATATAACTCTATGGCCTATACATATAACAATCCAAAATGGCGACCATCCGAAATATTTAGACGGTTCTCAATATCTACGAATCTTTTACAGCAATCAAACTGAAAGTTTTTATCTTCATAGAGGCTATGAACAAACGTTCACCTATATGACTTTAAATAACCTGGAGGGCACAAATCCAACTTGGTGGTGCCGCAAAATATAAACATTTAAATGGTCGTTTCTCGCGATTTAACCATCCGAGTACAGTGAAACCTGGTACGGTAAATGCTTGTACAAATGTTAATCCACTGGAATCTAATTTATTTCAATTGTTTTCATAACCACAAGATGGCAGCTGTGCGAAATTATAAATCTTATTTTTACGTTTGTATCCTAACCATGCGATTGAAGTTTGAATACTACACGTACACAATAATCTTCATGTAATAACACATTACTCTATGACCTACATATATAAAAATCCAACATGGCGACCATCCGTAATATTAGATGGTTCTCAATATCTACGAATCTATTACAGCAATCAAACTGAAATTTTGTATGTTGATAGTGGCAATTAACATAAGTAGGATATATGAAAATAGGTTTTAGTTCTTCGCGGAACTACTTGTTTATATTAAAAACCCAAGCGACAATCCCTTCGAGATTTAATTGTTAACTACATTTTTTATTCCTATGTTCATATTAATTTTCTGAATATACATGTTTAAGTGGTTATTTATAGTGTATTTCTGTAAACACTGGTTCCCGTTCGGTAAATTGAGGATGATTGCACACCTATAGCTGCCGTCACACTACCGAAATATGACGTTCTTACCAAAAAACGATCAAAATATGACCTAATGGTATAAAATGTTCAAACTATGCATGTATATGACAAATAAAACCACTGTATTGTGACGATAATCACTTGATTTGCAACAGAAACCAATCGGGTACGAAATTAGCGGCAAAGAAATGATATGATTTTTCCTAAACATCCGAGCCCTAATCATCATACATGTAATGTTCTGAGGTCTAAATGCTCCTTCCTTCAAGATGGTATGAAGAGGGGGGCGGCAAAGCCCACGGGTCTAGGAGCGCATTAAATCTAAATCCGGCTCTACATGTAAACCGGTAAGGTGCATGTTCCACAAAACTAAAGCTCTTAAACCAGAAGGAATATTACAAGATGCAGTTTGTACCAACATCTTCCAAATCGTCTCAATAGTAGAGAAAATCTTGCATTTCTTGTAAAATCAGCGGAAATATATTTTATTTGATTAAAAAGTGCGTATAATCAAATAAACAAAACAATAGCCCCTGCCAGAACTGTGACGCGTCTAGCCCGCATAACAGTAAAGCTGGGCGGGTGGTTTATGCACAAGCAAGATTTCTCGCACTCTTCTTGAAGTTTCGCCCAGTAACGCCTCGTGTGTTCTCGATGCTGCTGTCCACGTATTGCATGTTGTTAGTTTAGGCTTCTCCTGGAAACTCTGGTGTTCTTTTAGTTTCATCTTAAGGAGCGTACGCATCTGAATATCGTTGTATGTAATTCCTACTTCTTTTAAATCCTTTTCTACCTCTGTGAACCACGCTCCGTTGGTTTTCTTAACCAGAAAGTAAGTAAAGATTTTGTTTGACAATCTCATTGGGCTCAGTCTTGTTAAATGACCATAGAACACAATCCTCCTCTTTCTCACCACATCAGTGATTTTGATAACATGTGTGTAGAGTTCATGGTTGTGTCTCCGCCTGTAATCACCGTTTTCCTTGACTAGGCCCAAGATTTTCCGTAAGATCTTCCTTTCTTTGGTTTCAAGTTTCTCCATAAGACCTTATCTGTGTTTCTTAAGGCACTCTGCAGCATACAAGGCTTCTGGTCGGATGATTGTGCAGTAATGTAGAAGCTTGGCATTTAGGGATAATGATTTCTTGTTATAGATTCCCTTGGTTAACTGGAATGTAGTTTCCATTTTTCTCATTCGTGATGCGAAAGCCTCCTTCTCAGAGATATTAGGTTCTATCCCTTGGTATTTGAACCTTCCTGTCCGTTTGATTTTTCCCATTCCAGTGGCTAGTTCTGTAGGTTTATATTACTTATAAACTCTGGTTTGTGGAAGGATATATTGAGGCCTGCTTTTCCTGCTTGTTTCTGGAGTTCACTGATTTATTCTATGGCTGTACTCATGGAATGAGAAAAAATTGCGAGATCATCCACGAACGCTAGACAATCCACTAACAGATTCATGTTTTAGTATCCCAGTCTCACCCCATTTTCAACTCCTTTGTTGCTCAATTCTCTCCGCCATTCACGGATGACTAAGCCAAGCATACTATTGAAGAGCGTTGAGAAAAGACTGTGGAGTCTTATGGCGACAGTGTTGCTAACTCTAGGCAGAGGTAGCACCGACGTCATACGTTATCTTCACCCGCTTTGAGTACTGCGCTTTCATAAGTTAGCGACACAACACAACCCCAGCAGCTACCTGAAATAGAGCACGCCCAGGAAGGAGCAGTTTTGCAGGTGTTAACGGATTGGACCAGTATTAAGGATACCGTAGCGAAGAGAACCAATAACGACATTCTTTTCGTTGTGATATGACGTATTACTGATTGACAGATGTCGAGAGCACAACCCTTCCTTCCTTCTCGGATGTATGCTGACGATGTTAACAATATTTACGTCAGCAATATTGTTGATCATCACCTTTTTTTGTTATTAGTTAGGTTATAATTTAGTTTCTTTCAATTTTATTATTGTTGTTTTGCAATATTGTAGCGAGTTAGCCGTTCGGTCAGTGGCGGGCAGCTGTGAGCTTGCATTTGGGAGCCCTGATTCAATCAAACAGAAAATAAAACAGACACACAACAGTAATACCAATGACGGAGAACTTATGTTGCCGGCGGAACTGAGCACGTGCTCCACTACGGGCGAGCATGCAGCACAGGACGAGGCTCTTGTTACCAGTGTGCTAACCTCGAAAATGTTTAAATTACTAAGACGTTGTTAGGTTCACTTCTCAATAAATCACATAGACTCCTCTAGAATGCATATTTTATTATTTGTTGTGGAAAGGTTCACAATTCACACGATACGCACCATATTGTTTTTAACACTGAACTTCACTGATCAAAGAATACGTGAAAGATACTGCACTACACTCTTGTGCTTGCTGCCAACTCAAAATTCTCCCACCTTGAGTTGTGGATACAACTCAACAAAACAATAACATAACATTTTTTTTTCTTTTATTCAAAATAAATGAACACAAAAATAAATAAGTCACTCAAAATATCTCTTTGGTTTAACCACCACTCTCCCACTACTGAGATCAGAAGTATTAGTCGATGGTTTAACTGGATTTTTCTCCTTCTTCTCATTTTCATTCCGCTCAACTTGCAGTCTTAAAGCATGATCTTCTCCAGATGTCACTTCAAGTGGATACACCCTCTGTACTGGCCTCAGTAGCTCTCGTAGTCGCCAAGCGAACAACTCTCACGACACCACCTTTGCCAGGGATGACCTCCGTCACTCTTGCCAGCGGCCAGTCTAGTCTCTTCGTGTTGTCACTGGCTACCAGTACTACTTTACCTACGCAGGGTTTGTGATGACTTTTCCTAATGTGGTTCTTCTGTATTAGCTGTCCAAGATATTCATTCCTGAGTCTTACCCTTAATGTTTCCTTTACTTTCTGTCTGTACCTGAATCTTCTGTCAAGTTTTATGTCCTCTATCATGTCGATATCGGGCATTCCAATCTCCTTGACTTCCAGTAGGAACATTGCAGGGGTGATAGCCATCAAGTCTTCTCCATCATTGGACAGGTAAGTAAGTGGTCGTGAATTCATGACAGCTTCAATGTCACACAGAACAGTCATCATTTCTTGGTACGACAGACATGACTTTCCCAGAACTTTCCTGAGCAATTGTTTGAGGACACCAATCAGCCTCTCCCACCATCCTCCCCACAATGCTGCAGTGGGAGGATTGAATTTCCATTTTATTTGGTGTACAGAACTATATTCAGCAATTTGATCCCACTGAATTGTCTCCAACATATTGCAGGTGCCTTGAAAGTTTGTCCCATTGTCACTATAGACAATCATTGGCCTTCCACGTCTGGACACGAAGCGCCGAAAAGCTTCGAGGAATGTTGCAGTAGCCCAAGATGTTACTAGCTCAAGGTGTACTGCACGAAAAACCGCACACGTGAACAAACAGACCCAGGCTTTCTCTCCACCTTTCAAAATCAGAGGCCCGGCAAAGTCGACCCCTGTTATTTCAAAAATTGAGGCTTCTCTCACTCTGCTTCAAGATGTTTTCCATGGTACCTTCTGCAGACAACACATGTTTTAATTGCACCCTTCACTGTTCTCCTTCCTCCAAGGATCCAATATTTCTGTCTGAGCCCACTGAGCAGAATCTGGGTTCCAGCATGACATAAGTCGTTGTGCTTCTCCCTAATGAGAGCGTGAACTGTTGTATGCTTCGCAGGAAGGATAGCAGGACAACGGAAAGCATAATCATCTTTGCGCGATATAATTTTTGTTTTCAGCCTCATCACTCCCTCATCATCCATGAAAACACATAGTGAGTTGAATCTTTCATCCTTTTCACCAACAAAACACTCCTTTTGTATGAACTTCTTCACGACTTTTTCTGCTTCTGTGGTTTCTTCAATGGATAGTTCGGTAGTTCTTCTCCTATTATTTTTCTGTCGACAATTATACAGAAACCTCAAGATCCATCCTATCATACGAACTGTTCTACGGAAACTTGAGAAATAGTCAAGGTGCCATTCTTGGGTAGTGGACTTGTCTTCTAACACCGTCATAGTGTTGACTTTCTTTTTTCTTTCTTGGAAGACTTCATCATCGTTTATTGAAATTTCGGGGCTAGGCCATTGTGTAGTGGATTGTTTTAGCCATTTTGGCCCTTCCCACCATCTCTGTTGAAGTAACTGTTTTATGCTACATCCCCTTGAAGCCAGGTCAGCCGGATTCATGGTTCCTGGAACATGACGCCACAGTTCTATTCTGGACAGTCTTCGAATTTCTTGCACTCTGTTCCACACGAAGGTCCCCCAAGGTTCGTCTAACTTGATCCAGGACAACACAGTCGACGAGCCACACCAATAATAAGTAACGATTTCTTTTGCAGTTAATGTTGGCAGTACTGACGTCACTAGTCGAACCCCTATTGTAGCTGCTAATAATTCCAGGCGTGGTATGGTGGTAATCTTCTTGGGTGCCACTCTTGTCTTGGCTTGTACAAATCGTAGCTCTATATTGTCAACCCTTTGTATTCGCAAGAATATAACTTCAGCATACGCAGTTTGACTGGCGTCGCAGAACACGTGAAGAGATATATCTTCAACCGACTGGACACTACCGATCAAACATCCAGGAATCTTAATCTCAGACAGCTGAGGTAGTTCTGCCAACCACTTCATGAATCTTCTCTTTGTTGGTTCGTCTACTCTGGTGTCCCAACCCAAGTCAGTGGCCCATAGTTCTTGCAAGATTAATTTTGGACAGAGAAATACCGGACATGAGAAGCCAATAGGGTCAAACACCGTATGTGCAGCTCCTAGTATAGCTCTTTTGGTGATTACATCATATTTGAAATCGTTAACATGAGTTAGATTCAGTTCAATGGTATCTTCTCCTTTATTCCAAATGAGCCATAGCACATGAGTAAGATTTTCAGCTGTACCACCCTGAGAATACTCCCACCCTCGGAGATTGAAAGATGCCTTATCCATTATTATGCTTGCCTCTCGCATGAATGAATGAAGGTCATTTCTGTTGTTAACCCTAATAGCACAGTTATCCACATAAAAACATTCTTCCAATCTTTCTATTGTTGAAGTTGAGTAGGAACTATTATCGACTATTTGTCTCTTCAACTCGTTCAAGTGGAGTTTGATGGTTGCTGACAAAAGGAACGGACAACATGCAAGTCCAAAGACAACTCGATTGTGACGGAACACCTCTACCTTCCCTGTACTTTCCTCCTCCCACCAAAGGAATCTCAGAAAATCACGGTCTCTAGGATTAACACTTATTTGAAGAAATGTTTTTTCTACATCGGCCGTCACACCGATCTCATTTCCTCTGAACTTGAGTAGTGAACTAGGGATCAATTCTATGATGTTAGGCCTTTTTTCAATACATTCGTTCAGAGATGGAGCGTTTCTCTGCTTCGCCGAGGCATCAAAAACAGGCCTGATCTTGGTGGTGCTGTTTTCTTTGAAGACAGGTCGGTGAGGTAGATAGTGTCCACCATTCTTCAGTTCTTCTTCAGGTACCCTCTCGATGATTCCTTGCTCCAACCAACTTCGTAAGACATTATCGTACTCCTGATAATGTTGTTCAGCTTGTAGTTTCTTTGTAGTGATTTCTAATCTATGCTGAGCAATTTCTCTGTTGTCAGGGAGAGGTGGATGTTGTTCACTCCAAGGCAGGCACACTTCATATCTGTTATCTTCATTCAGTCGTGCAGTCTCAAGGAAGTTATTTCTAACACGCTCATTCCTCTCGACGATAGATTCGTTCACAACAGGGTCAGTAATTCCAAGAATTTCTAAGTCCCAGAGATCAGATATTCTTGTATGTTGGGAAAACAATGTTGACACTAATAATGATGCCGAATCCCTTTGGGCCATGTTACCTATGAATTTTCCCATTAGTGTCCACCCTAGGGAAGTCTCCACCAAAACTAGGCCACATTTTAGTTGATGTTTCCTCCCAGTGAGCAGTTCACCCGCCTTATCGGCCCCAATCAGAATCTGCACAGGTCCTCGCTCTCGTACATCAGTTAAACATATTTTCAGATCCCTTATCTCCTCACTCCAAGAACCATTCTTAATTTATGGGACATCTTCACAAATAATCTCTTGGCTTAAAACTTCCAGCTCCTTGGAATAGTTTCCCTCCAATCGCTTTAAACTTATTCTGTAACAGTCGTGTTTTGCTTCTCGAGAACGTACTCCACCAAACAAGGAATGTATTAACGTTTCCTTCCTGATTGACTGATACCCCATTTCTTCGGCTAGGTCACGTGCAATGTAGGATTTAGTAGACCCAGTATCAATGACAGCTCGTCCAGTTTTTTGTTTACCCTTTCCTTTAACGACAACTGCCAGGGTTTGCAAGTACACCTCAGGAGAACAAGACACATTAGCTAAAGCCTTATCCACATTATTGCCATCCTGGTGAACCAAATTCCTGTCTCCCTCGTAATTCTGTTTGGACACACTTTCATTTTCCTTGTCACGGAGCTTATAACACAATAATACCACATGTTTGCCACCACAAACAATGCATCTGACAATCGATTTACAAGCTCTAGCATGGCCCTTCTTTAAACAATTGAAGCAACAGTGTTTATCAGTTAAGATTTTCCTTTTCTCCCCTACAGTCATTTTTTGAGCTTTAATGCACTCTGGGCTCGAATGAGGTTTAAGACAAAAACACACTCCTGTCTCTCAGAAACATCAGCAAACAAAGCAGAAGCAGTAGGTATATTTGGTTCAATGACATCCCTTGGTTTCTTGTCTCCCTTCATCTCAGATCCTTGGGATGTGCTAATACTAAACCCTTTCATAGCCAATGAAATTCTTTCTTCACTTACTACTTCATTTTGAAGAAAAGCCATGAGCTGCTACAAACGGTCTTTGGATACGGAATCACACCTGAAGGAAGTATTCCTCTGCCATGCTCTTAATAGGTCTTCTGGCAAAGATGATTCAATTAGGGGATACAGCATTGCAGTACATTTTTCTGTAGTAACGCCTAAACTTTCCAGCGATCTGAGATGTGACTCTAATTTATCATACAAGCTACTCAGTGTTGGTCTTTCTTTGGAATTGATTGCATTCGTCAATACTAGTTTGAGCAATTCACGAACATAAACTTCCACCTGCAAGTCCTCTCTACCAAATCGAGCTTGAAGACTATCTATAGCTTTGTCATAATTCTCGGCAGTGGGTGGAAAACTAGTAACTAATTCATATGCTCTGGAACCTTCTGTCATAGCCTTAATTAAATATTGGAATTTATCTTCCTTCCCAATGTCCTCATCCTCGTGAATTTTACGGAACTGGCTCCAAAAATATAACCAATCAATTATTTCACCAGAAAATTTCTTAAATTCTATTCTTGGAAGTCTATATTTCTTTTTATCACAAACATTGTCATTCACTACACTTTGTGGAGGGGAAATGGAAACAACGGTATTCATAAAACGTGTTGCTTTTGTTCTACAGCTAAGGAATTTGTGTTTGTAATCATCAGCTGATTCACATTCCGTTTCTATTTCGTCATCATCACGCTCGTCATCTATCATCTGTTGAAATATTAATTCATCTGAATTAGAGATATCATCATACTTCTCTTGAAGGATTTCAAGTTGCACTTGCAATTTTTCAGTTTCAGTTTGATCATCTTCTATCGACGCCATTAGTTGATTGTGTGAGCGCGTAAATAACCGCCGCTTTACGGTTCTTTCTTTAGCGAATCTTTCCATCTTTCTTCACGGGAGCCTTTTACTATGAATGAATCGTGTCACTGGTCGCCATATAATGTTAGGTTCACTTCTCAATAAATCACATAGACTCCTCTAGAATGCATATTTTATTATTTGTTGTGGAAAGGTTCACAATTCACACGATACACACCATATTGTTTTTGACACTGAACTTCACTGATCAAAGAATACGTGAAAGATACTGCACTACACTCTTGTGCTTGCTGCCAACTCAACAGACGTAATATAATCGATACTTGTATGCAATAACAAAGGTAATCAATTGTCAGATAATTGTAGGAAGCCACTATGACGAAAAATATATATGTTCAGAGTTCCTTCATGACAAAAGGTGAAGTAACAAAACCAGTGTAGGGAGGGGGGTCCGTTAAACGTAAAAGCCCGTAAGACCCAGTCTTTTCTCAACGCTGGATGCTCTATAGAAGGAAGTCCACCATTCTCTCATTGTCCATTTTGTCGCCTTCAGTTTACTGAAGTTTGAATTAGCTAGCCACTGAGATCCCCGGAATGATGATGAGCGTCCTTAGTACATTGGTTGGGGGTGTTAGAGAACAGACAGATCGTTATCAGGAGTGTATCAGATCTGATTATTATGGAGTTCACATCGTAATCCTTCTAGAGAGCCCGCCCGAGGCGCTTGTCTGCGGGAGTGGCCCAGAAACCCAGACAGACACTCATCGTGGGTCATGGAGCCTATTAGCAAGACCAGTTCGTAGTGAGCTTTTCTATTGTTTCTGCTTTGATTGGACACGGTGCATCACAATAACCACACTGTGAGCTCTTGTTGATTCATTCAGCCCCGTGTACTTGGGTGTCTTATAACTAGGCTAGGATTTTTATGTGAGTACATATTCTCTCCCTTTACGTATACATAACTTAGGAAGATAAATGTCCATGAATTAGAACCTTAGTTATCGTATTATTAAATTGTATTGTTACATATTTCTTGCCACTGTGGGCGAGTGGTTATCGTGTCGGTCTACTAACCCCAAGCTTGCAGGTTCGCTCCTGGCCGTGGTAAGTGTTTTTTTTTTAAGGCGACAAAAATCTCACCACGCATGTCATACGATGTTGGCATGTTAAAGAACCCATTTGAATTCAGTAGACCGTGTTCATGATGGCAAAGTTAATCTCGGGATTTTCCGCCAATATAAAGTTCCTCCAGTCTCTACTAGAAAGCGCTATAGTGTCAAGGAGCTTTGATATCTAACCTCCTTGACTTTCATAGCGCTCCAAGGAACAACCAAATGCGACATGCAAGCAGCCCACTGGGCGTCAAATAACAAAGCTGCACCCATGGAAAATCACTTTTAGTATGGCTTCATCACATCAGGAAGAGGCAACTTGCATGACTACTGTCGACCTAAATATTATGTGCACTCGAGTTTGAAGGTTGTTTGTGAAGTAACCAATAGACCTACATAAAATTCAATAACATCATTATTTTCGTCGTTCTATTTTACGTTAATGCATGTAGGTTTGGCATTTTTAATTTATATTTTAATATTTTTTACCGCAGTTGGAACACAAAAAGTGCCCGTTTTTAAGCGTGTTTCAACCATGCGTCACATTTAAGAATTATTATTTCAAAAACCCGTCATCAGATCGAATGTAAATTTTAACACAATATACATTGGAATGTTGTATAACTGGTTTATTAATTTCAAAATTTTGTGTGTCCAAGAAACAAAGTTGTTATCATGTTTATAAGGTAACTTTTTCTCGGTTTGGGGTGGTGGGAAAATGTAGTTTTTGTCGCGTTGTAATCCTTATACCTCAAAACGTTATGCTGTATGACTGTGAAATACGTAAATTAATTCACTTATTTTATATTGGTTTGTATTTGTACGGGGAAATAAGACATGGTTCACCAGCTAGCCGCTCCTGGGAAAGCTGTACAGCGTTGCTGATATGGAGCCCATCACTTCCGAGCGAGGCGCGCCATGACGCGAGTGTACACCCTTGAAATGTCTTTGACGGTTTGACCACTGGTCTGGAATGCGGAAAGTAATCCTTCCTGCACCTCATTACCCACCCGTCGCTTTCATTATCTTCGTCTAGGTCAAGTCAAGATGGTGAGACCGAAAAGGCGCACGGTTCCAAAATCCAACTTATCCATTTTGGCATTTTTTTTTTCAGGAGAAGAAAAAAGTCTCTTTTTCAACTTCAATAAAATTAATGTGTTGATTCATAATTAAATACATTTATTAATGTTTATTATATCGATATATATGCCCTTATTCATATTCCTGCGATCTGCGTACAAGGAAGATATTAACAAATTAAGATTGGATAAGTCATGGTGGATAAGGGCAGATTTTGGAAACGTAACCAAAACTTTATAATGATAACTTTCGACATAAAGTGATATTATAATCGAAATAGTTTTATTGTTTATGTTCTTTAAAATCATAAAATATGTTAAAATTTAAGAAATGTTTTTCCAGAAAATAAGTCATGTGCGTGTAAGAATCTGGCGCGAAATAATTGGGAACAGCTTTGGCACCGGTTTCAAAGAATCCACACTTATACAGTGTACATAGCACTTGATAAATATCGTGCTGACGCCTTCTCCAACACCACCTAGAGAGAAGGCCATGCAATACGGTTTGAATATGCGAGTGACGTCATTTCCCAACGGCTGTGTGGCCATGGAGACACAGGAATAATATTCGTGTTTATGGTGTGGTTTACAGTCCCGGTACTGATTTTCTCGGAATTCCTATTCGCTTATACTTCATGGTTATCAGTGCAGTGTTACGTTATGCCTAATAAATGCAGTGTGCCAAATTGCTAAGGCAATTAAACCAATGGACCATTTCCTGATTATGAATGGAATAATTCGAAATCGGTACCAGCTATTCACCGCAATATATTCCTACAAAACATTCCAAGGTATGTGTAAACCGAGACTGATTATAGATTAGTAAACAGATAGTCAGGCTAGCCCCTCTGTTCGTGAAAATTCATTTAGTTGTAAAATTCAGAAGTTTCTAACCTAAATTATATGCTACGGTACCGTACAGATTATGTCGTTAGGCCGTAGCAGGTTCCGATTAATCCGTTTTTCTATTCCACAAATCTCATTCATTACATTTATTATTGGGGCGGGGGAAAAGGTGTGTGTGAATCAGGTTTGAGATTGAATACATTTAGAATAAATAGAATAACTAATGTAATACAAGGTGATAAAATTATTGTTTCGTCATGTTCGAATGAAATTCATAGGAGCAGTCCCTTCTCGGTTCCACAACTGCCCAGAGTATTTAACTGGCACTGCAATATTGCCTGCCGAAAAGATCCAGATGATATGAGGTGTAGGATTGAAAATGAAAGTTTATCATAGGCTCTTGCTGAATGTATGCAGACATTGGCGAAGAATCTGGGAGCAGTTTTATTTAGCAGTGCGTGCCTTCATCCTGAGGGGAATTACATTAAAGAGGAATCGTGCATCCTATATATTTTATTTTAATTGACACTTGAATGAACACTTGCGTCGCTGCATTAAGATAACAGAAGGTTTGAGTGCCTCCTTGTATGTATAAAATACAGAAGTGAAACGTTGTAATAACATATATTTACCAAAACAGTTAGTTGCATTGCTAGAAATTGAGGAACTTATAAGGAATGCCCAAGTGTATGCACATGAGCATCAAAGTGTTGAGGATACTGTACCTGTTATACATGAATCAACAAGTTTTTTCTTTGGTAAATGTTCTCGTGTCTCTTTAAGACTGCTGCTCTGTTCCATTTCAGTAGGTAGCCTTTTCTGTGCCCAAGATCGCGGGTTCAAACCCGCCCGAAGTCGTCGGAGTTTTAAGAGCGTTAACAACCCCTCAGTATGCCTTCCTTTGGAGGGGAAGTAAAGCCAGCGGGCCCATGTCATAGACTTATGGCATGCAAAAGAACCTTTCACTAACTACAATTGTGTGAAGCTGAATAGGTAGGTTAGATTTGATTATCGCTCTATTAAGTTCCAACGTTCGCCGCTATAAGCCGGTTGCGGTGGCATCTAGTAACCAATTTCATAGCTAGGTGTCGTTGACGGTAGCATTTGGTAGCAAAAACTGGAACTACTTGAAATTGATCGTCGGCAGTCCTTACCTGAATTACAGATAACACACACTAATACAACCATCACAATTAACACCGGTTAGCAGACAGATTCTACACACATCCAAGGTACACGGGGCTACATGACCGCGTTGTCGCAGCCCCTAAACTGAGGAACCAATCAACCAACCTTTCCTGTCATAGGCATTATAATTATTACCAGCCTGGTTTCTTATCACGGAGGAAAACTTACCGTGTCTTATTGATGTTGTTGTTGCTTCGTGAGTGGGTTAGGACATCACTGTCATCAGCCACATGTACTCGGATAGGGTATAATTATTTGTATGTGATTGTATGTGGTAGTGTGTGTATTGTGATGCTAGAATTGGGAAGGAAGTGATCATGGTCTTCTGTTAGGAACAATCCCAGCATTTACCTGGAGGAAAATAGAGAATCGAACCCACTTCTTCTCAGTTCAGTGAGGCTGAGTGAATTTATTTTCAAACATCAATCAGAATTACATTTCCCGGCAGAGGAGGGAATCAAACCTGGACATAGAGTAATTTCTGTTTTAACTATTACAGATAAATTGTTTATTTGCGTATGTGTCTTTTCTTGTAGTCAACATTTCACGTTAAAATGGGCTGAATATCTTTGAAAGTTTTTGATTGAATACTTCTGTATATCGCATTTATTGCTGAGACAACAGTGTCTTCGGTCAAGTTCAAACTCGCAAAGTTCGAAATGCATACTTATCGAGTCTCATCGTAAACGTCGATTTATTTGTATAATGTACCGATCGCATCAACTTCTGACCATGTTTCATTCATGGTTTCGTTATTTATTTATTCGCGTCTGTAGAACGTAATTTTATAAGTAAACACTCAGTCTCGTTTCCTCACAGCATTTTCATAGCTGGGTACGGTAACGCGCTCGCTGATGGCCGGAAGGCTATGACGTCATAAATCCTATCGCATGGCCTTCTCTCTCGGTGGTGTTGCCTTCTCCATAGAATGTTTTTTGAGATACGTTCCACTTTCGGTGCCACATATATGGATAAGGCGGGTTTTGGAAACATCATCTTAGGATAAGGCGGGTTTTGGAAACATCATCTTAGGGTAAGGCGGGTTTTGGAAACATCATCTTAGGGTAAGGCGGGTTTTGGAAACATCATCTTAGGGTAAGGCGGGTTTTGGAAACATCATCTTAGGGTAAGGCGGGTTTTGGAAACATCATCTTAGGGTAAGGCGGGTTTTGGAAACATCATCTTAGGATAAGGCGGGTTTTGGAAACGACACCTGACTTCATGTTACATTTACATGCGATAAGGCGGGCTTAGGAACTATTTTCTTGTTGATCAAGATGCTAAATCATATGAGCTATGGAGATGAGCGAAAAACTCAATTTTCCTGGATAAGGCGGATTTTGGAACCATGCGCCCATTCTATAAAACAGCTGGATAAGGCGGATTTTGGAACCATGCGCCCATTCTATAAAACAGCTCTAACATTTCATTCGACATGTTAATGATTCATGAACTTTTATGTACACTTCTTCACTGTGGTGGATATTGAAGCAAGACTTGATTTAATTTTGTGTTTTTTTTCTGTATTATTATGGTTTTGCATTAATATAAAATTAAATTTTTTCTGAGTTACTTGAACCTGACTAATTTAAACTAAATAAACAATTTACTTCATGCATTTTTTTACATCTCACTATTAACCTTGTACAAATGTGTTTTTAGTTTCACATTAATGTCATTACAAAGAACATTAGTCTACTCATTTGTCGTATCCCTCTGAGCGCCAACGTCCTTTTGAAAGCCCGTTTAGATTTTATCTACGAAAAGCCAACGTCCTTTCAAAAGGACGTTCAGTATTTATATTTAATTATTTAAAAAAAAAATAACCGGCATTTCCTTTCAGAATTTACCAGTATAGTTAGTTTGAGACTTAATGTTTTTTAAATAAGCATGTGCTCTGCTCTGGGTCTCGTTCTTTTACTTGTTCAGTTATTGTTGTGAAAATGAGAGGCAGCCTATATATGTTATAAAATGCGTAAACATTGACCATTATGGTAATGGTAATAATTAATAACCGTGTTGACTGATAGTATTCTCATATTAAAACCCCCTTGTCAAACACTAAAGAAACGTTTAATTACATTACTAAACGTACATGTTTCGGTATTTCATTGATACCTTCCTCAGCGTGATTGATATTAAATCTTAAACCTAGTTAACAAAGCCAAAAAAGAAATGGATATCCTTACAACAATTGTTTTCCATTTTTGATTTAAAATATTTGCAAGCTTTTCCATTTTTTATTTAAAAATTTGCAAGCTTTTCCATTTTTGATTTAAAACAATTTTTGTAAGGATATCGATTTCTTTTTTGGCTTTGTTAACTAGGTTTAAGATTTAATATCAATCACGCTGAGGAAGGTATCAATGAAATACCGAAACATGTACGTTTAGTAATGTAATTAAACGTTTCTTTAGTGTTTGACCAGGTGGTTTTAAAATAAGAGAATACTATATTTGTTAACTATGCAAGAAAGCCGTCCATCCATTATTCTTGACAAAGCATACTTGTTTTTGAGGCCTATGTAATATATTTGTACTGAATTTGGTTACCGGTACGTTTCTTCTTTCTTCTTTCTCCGTTACGGTCTTCTGAGGACCACGAACCAATTTCAATGTTTAGGCCTTTGTTGGTCTTTCTTCTTCCTCCAGTGCTCCTTCATCTTTTCGCTGTGTGTCTTCTTTCTCTCTTCCGACCATTTTGAGCCTGTTTTCTTATATTGCCTTCCTTGGAGTCCTTCCATTCCCAACACCTTCTTTTTGAAAATTTCTCTCTCTATTGCATCTTCTTCTCTTACATTGTTTCTTTCTAAATCTTTCTGTACTTCTTGAAACCAGGCTGTTATCGATTTCTTTTTCCAAAGATATTTAAAAACCTATTTGGTTAACCAGCTATCATTCATTCTATATAAATGTCCGAAAAATAACAATCGCCTCTTCTTTATTGTCTGCGTTATGTTTTCAATGTTCCGATATATTTCTTAATTTCCAAAATTCTGTAGTTCTTAATGGACCGAGAATTTCGCGTATAATTTTTCTTTCTGATACTCCTAATTTATCTAATTTATAATTTAGTATTAGACATTCACTGACATATACAGTAAGCATTCTAGTTTAATTACCGGTACTTTTATTATTATTATTATTATTATTATTATTATTATTATTATTATTATTATTATTATTATTATTATTATTTGTAGTATTATTACAATATCGTGATATAATTGTTATGTAAAATAAGTTTGTACCGTTAATATTTCGTAAGTATTGACATGTAAACCATACAAATGTAATTAGACTTTTTATTGAATGTTTGGGCCGCTTGAGTATGTAAATTAATTATTAGCCTACTTTTCGCATTTTGTAAAAATGAGGAAAAAGTAGACTTATGAGATCGATCCGGGAAAATGTGTGTCTGTCTGCCTGTCCTTCTGTCTTGTCTGACTGTCCTGTATGTCTGTCTGGCTGTCTGTGTGTGTGTCCCCCCTATCAACTCCTAAACGGCTGTAACAATCTAATCCAAATTCGGTATAGGTAAAGATCAATACCTGAATATCTCAAGCCCATATTTTAAAATTATGTCAGTGCTACCAACTGATGAAAAATCGCAATTGAAATTTCAGCTCCATGTTGTATATCTTGGAAGGTATGCATGGGAGCTATACCAAAATTGGCACACATGTAGATAATAATATTTTAGTTTAATATCCAGGAGGCCATACATGACAGTGTTGCCAAAATGATTCCAAGCCTGCTGATAGGTCCAATTTTTAAATGCATATAACTTCCACACTATCAATTGGATTTCAACCAAATTTCGTACGCACTATGTGTAGATAGACAGATATGACTGAGCATAATCTTAAGAGCCACCAAGGCTGCCAACTGTTAATAAATGCACTCTCTATGGTGTTTATCCAAATACCAATATATCAGAATGTATGCAAGCCGACAGCTTTAAACTATGCACACGTATGGTACCTGACATTCTAGATTAATTTGGAGTAACTAATGGACCTCAGTACTACCAACATGATTCTGAGCCTGCTGATAGGACCAATTGTAAATACATGTAACTTCTATACTATCAATTGGATTTCAACCAAATTTCATATATGCTATGTGTACTATAACAGGCATGACTATGCTTATTCTTAATAGCAACTAGGGCTGCCAACTGTTAATAAATGCTGTCTCTATTTCTTACCCTAATATCAATATATCAGAAGGTATTCAAACCAACAGCTCGAAACTTTGCACATGTACAGTACCTTACATTCTAGATTAATTTGGAGTAACTTAATATACGTCAGTGCTCCCAACATGATTCTATGCCAGCTGATTGGTCCAATTTTAAAATACATGTAACTTCTATACAAATAAATGGATTTCATCCAATATTGGCACTTCAATAGATCATAATAGTTCAGATTATTTCTGACCAACACATGCAAGACATTGTTGCCAACATGATTTTACGCGCGCTGATAGGTCCAATGTCTAACTACATGCAACATCCATGCTATCCATTGGACTTCAACCAAATTTTGTATTCTGTACCTTAAGAGATGGAACTAAGAATATATTCAGTCACCAGGGCTGCCAACTGTAGTGCTCTATTAGATTACATTATGCCGGTTATATTTCGAACTAATTAGAAATTTCGATATTACCAACTCAATTTCGTCATTATTCTAATTAGGTCCATATAGATTAATCATTGGAATGAATCTTACATTTCGAGAAAAGTAGGCTCTTTAGTTCGTCACGGAACTTCTTGTTTTACTACAGATTTATTTTCGGTTAAAAATCAATGAAATCCTCAATTTAGCTTCATAATAAGTTGAACTATTCAATAAATATGTTCGCGACGCATAAAATATTCTTGTTCTATCTACTTTGTATTGCTAAACTTTTAATTTGTATTAATTTTAATTATTATTTCTAGTTTCTGGCTGCTAAATGTTTACTAATGGTCATAAATGAACTAAGTGTGGCTTTATTAGTATAGGCAATCATATTCGTAAAAAAGTAACGAAAAATTCAAGTTTCCACCTACGGTACAATAATGGCTGAACTGTGAGTGGTCAAGCAAAAGCTTGCAAAAAGTTGAAACTGGCCTTGGCGCTCAGCGATGGCACGTAAGCTCAAAGGGTTCCCAAATTATATGGTTTTTTTTTTTTCAAATGCTATACAATGCTAAATTTCTGATTTGAAAATGCTAAACATCACCACCGCTACGTATATTTCCCAAAGTACTACATTATAAACACATAATACATTTAGTTCAAAGTTAAGTGGCCTACCGTACTGCAGACATTTCTTCAAATCATTTCCAAGTCTTGACGTGCATTCCTATTTTCTTCCGATGTGATTTCGTGGAACGAGAAAAGTAATCTTGGACACGCACTTCTCCAAGTGGTTGGTTCTAATTTTAGTTCAGTTTGTGTTTGCACCTTTCATTACAAGGCTGATGGGGGAAAGCGATAAGGCATGCTTGTCATTAGTGGCGCGCGGTGTTCCCTTTTGTCTCGGGGATTTAACAGGTGGAAGACGCTTAGGTTTCTCAGTACAACAGCTAATATTTTCTTCCCATTAGGGCTACAGGTAGGACCTCCGTGGCTTAGGCGGCAGCACGCCGGCCTCTCACCGCTGAGTCCGTGGTTCAAATCCCGGTCACTCCATGTGAGATCTGTGCTGGACAAAACGGAGGCAGACAGGTTTTTCTCCGGGTACTCCGGTTTTCCCTGTCACAATTTCATTCCAGCAACACTCTCCACTATCATTTCATTTCATCTGTCATTCATTTAATCATTGCCCCAGAGGAGTGCGTCAGGCCTCGGCAGCCGGCACAGTTCATATCCTCGCCGCTAGATGGGGGCTTCATTCATTCCATTCCTGACCCGGTCGGAGACTGGAAGCAGGATGTGGATTTTCATTTTCATAGGGCTACAGGTTCTGACTGGCACAGTTCCAATTCGGAGGTGTGAGTCACCGGTGTTGTGCGTGTCGAAGGTGTAACCAGTAGTACAGTAACTTCGTCTTTCTCTGTGTTGTGTCAACAAAGGACTATCCACTACAGTGACTTCGTCTTTCTCTGTGTTGTGTCAACAAAGGGCTATCCACTACAGTAACTTCGTCCTTCTCTGTGTTGTGTCAACAAAGGACTATCCACTACAGTGACTTCGTCTTTCTCTGTGTTGTGTCAACAAAGGGCTATCCACTACAGTAACTTCGTCCTTCTCTGTGTTGTGTCAACAAAGGACTATCCACTACAGTAACTTCGTCTTTCTCTGTGTTGTGTCAACAAAGGACTATCCACTACAGTAACTTCGTCTTTCTCTGTGTTGTGTCAACAAAGGACTATCCACTACAGTAACTTTTTGTCTCTTATGTTGTCAACGAAGGAATAGCTTTACAGGTAATTTTCTAATAATAAGCTTAACCTTTCAATACCATGTTTCATAGTTTACGTACTCACACCACGCAGGTTTATTTTCTTTCAAGAATAAGAGATTGAAAAATAGCTTTAGTAGTTATTTAATTGACATGTCAAGATAATACATGGTTAGATATTGTTGTTTTAAGGGGCGGAACTACGAGGTCATCTGCCCCTAGAATACATGGTAATTAAGCATATAATTGCACTGTTGATGATGTACAAATTCTAAAAATTGACTCAACTGTGTTATCGTTCAAAGCAAGGTACGAAACACAACCATACATCACACGGTTGACTGTCCGCATCTTCACCGTTACTTTATATCACAAGATTGTAACTGTACTTTTGATGTGTAACATCTTTCCGCTCGGTTGGTGGATAGTTTTGTGGGAGTGATTTTGAAAATTGGGGACGGAAGTGGATCGGAACGATCGAGCTGGCAGTGGTGGATCAAACGGAAGTATGCACTGCCCGCTCGATCGATCAAACGGAAGTGTACTAGCTGGCAGTGGTGGACAACGGAAGTATGCAATGCCCGCTCGATCGATCAAACGGAAGTGTACTAGCTGGCAGTGGTGGACAACGGAAGTATGCACTGCCCACTCGATCGATTGAATGGAAGTGTGCCCTAACTGGCAGTGGTGGATCGAACGGAAGTATAAGACGCACTGCCAACTCGATCGATCGATCCAGCTGGCACTGGTAAGAGAAACAATCAGCGCGCGGTGTCGAAAATTGATACCATGACGCACTCTCGGCCATGTGGAATGTATGTGACATACTGAACGGAAAACGCTCATGCGAACTCTGGTGACAAGTGATTTAAACAAATGTCATGGTACATGTTCGAAGTCTTCGTATCAGTATTTGAATGGTAAAATGCCTTAATATCAAACATTGTAAGTAGTCGGCATTGCATTGGCATAAGGCATTTTAAGCTCAGTGTCACCCAGGAACATTATCGAAACAAGCAAAATATAAATGAAACTTAATTCCGTAATGCAATATTATTGGAACGTGGAAATAAGTCACCATCTTGTGCACAATATTTGCGTAGTCGAAATAGCCGTGGGGTTATTGCGTATGACTATGGATCTAGAGATCTTGGATTCGAATCCTGGGCGGGGTAGATATTTTTGCTACCAGATTATCATTTTAAACGATATTTATCATATAAATATGACTAATTTTAACAGAATCCATATGAAATTACGTGTTGGTCTGTGAATGAAGAGGACCTGTTTATAAGGAATTTAAGGTTATGAGCGGAGTCGTGTCTATTAATCTAGTTGATCCGTATCGTATTCTTTATTTAGGCCAGTGCTGGTGGAAGCTACAAATCATCTAATAAAATGAGTTCCGTATTATAAACTACAATATCTGTAAAACACTCCCTTTTACAATTCATTAATATTTGTGCCAATAATAGTATAAAATACCGGTGTATCAACAATTCCACGTGAGGTTTCTTCTATGTCAGATGTTACACATCATATGCGACTACTGTTGTATGTATGTCTACCCCTTATTATTCCCGTTTTCCAACGGGGTCGGGGATGAGGTGCGATGGAAGTCTTTGTGGCGATGGTTTTTACGGCCGGATGCCCTCCCTGACGCCAACCTCACGAGAGGAGTTAATGAGAGATGAAATGAATGATGGTGAATGAAACTGGGCAAGGATGTGGAAGGAAGCGGCCGTGACCTGTCAGAAGGTACCGTCCCAGCATTTGCCTGGTGTTGAAAATGGGAAACCACGGAAAACCATTCCAAGGACGGCCGACGGTGGGGCTCGAACCCACGCATCCACCGAGTTAGCAGAGAGCTTGGCCCCATGACCTAATGCTGCACTTTAGCCAGCGTAGCCACTACTGTCGGTCCATATGCGACTACTGTAAGGCTCGTAATGTTTTCTATTTTCGGGGGTGTGGTTGTTAAAACACATTCGGGATATTTTAATTTCACATGTGATAGGACAAACACTCCTGCTGTATGTGCTAAACATTCCTCTCTTATCCATTCATGACTCTTTTCTCCATTAATCTAAACATAGAATAGCCTGCTTTCTTCCCAAGTGACACAAGTATTCATTAAATTTCTTAAGTAATTCTCTTTCTTTAATATCTCTTCATATATCATTCTTTTCACATCTAATTCCCAATCATCATCGCACATAGCAAATATTTTCCATTAACAAAGAGAGTAAGAACAACTGAACATCCCAAAAAGAATGGCCCCCTCCTACCTCATTGCTGGACCATCACAAGGAATTCCTTGGCTCAGGCAATAAACTCCTTGCAATGGTCCACCAACAAAAGGTGGCCATGCTTCTAACCTTAACCTATAAAATGAAGAGTGACAAGATCTCCAACCTCTTATTTACTGTCACTTTCATTGTCCAGAAAGTCATTATCCGAGTTCCTATCAACTAAAAACTGTTGAATGTTATCTCTGCCAAGGGACCCCGTCGTTTGCGCCGTAGTCATTTTTGTTGTGGTTGGAAGTACAGAAGATATACAATGTACTTCTTTGTCACTAATAATAAGAAACTAACGTTTTGCGATAATACAAGGAAAAAGTGGTCTATCCCTAATCCCTCCTTTGGAACTTCCTTGAACTTCTGACGAGCCATTTGAACTGGCCACACGTAATTTTTACGAGCGTTACAAAGTTAGCGTTGCACAGAAGCGTAAATAAACGGGTTCAGCATTAAGTGGTTTAAAGTAGTTGGAGTTGAGTTCTTGAACATATATTCATTCATTCAATTTCGCTAATCGGCCAACTAGGGACCACGATAAGCCTCATTTTACATTCTGGCATTTGCTCATTTTTTTCTTGATCCACATTGCCTTCATGAGCTCACTGTGTTTAGCACGACGTTCCTCTGTCCATTTCCCACCAGTTGTCCGTTTTTCGTCCCGGAAAGTCCCAAACGTCTTGATGGCTGCTCTATAAAGATTTCGGTCTTGTTTATCTTCTGCTCGTATCCCCATTTCTTTCAGATCTTTCTGGACGTTAACATACCATGGCATTGTAGTTTTTGGTTTTGAGTCGAATATACTGAAGATACGTTTCGTCCATCGGGAATCGATCATCCGTCGCATATGACCGTAGAAGCAAACTCTGCGTTTTCGCATTGTGTCTTCTCTATCCTCGAGTAAACTTCTTGCCTGGATTTTCTGATGTAGATGCCATTTTTGTAGTCTGGGCCAAGTATGATGTGTAGGATCTTTCTTTCTTTTCTCTCTAACTTCGCGAGCAAACATTTCTCGGATAGGATAAGGCATTCAGATGCATATAGCGGTACTGGTTTGATGACAGTGTTGTAGTGACGAATTTTTGTGTTCATAGAAAAGCACTTTTTGTTATATATGTTGCGGGTGGTTTGAAAAGCGACTTCCATTTTCTTGATTCTTGCTTCTATGGCTTCCTTGTCAAGGCCATTTTGCTGGATCCATTCCCCAAGATATTTAAATTTATTAACACGGTTTATCGTTCCATATTTGGTGTTTAGTTGTGCTGTATCATCCTTGATGTTCGACATTACTTCTGTCTTTTGAAAGGAAATTTGTAATCCTGTTTGTTCTGCTACTTCCTTCAATATATTGACGTGTTCTGTTGCACTTTCGAAATCTTCTGTCATCAGGGCTATATCATCAGCGAATGCTAAGCAATCTATTTCCACTCCGTTTTTCTTCGTCCCGATCCTTAAAGGTTTGTAAAGGCCTCCTTCTTTTAACTTCTGTCGCCAATTCTGTATTACCTTTTCAAGCACGCAGTTGAACAACAGAGGTGACAGGCTATCTCCCTGTCGAACACCTGTCTTGATTTCAAAGGGTTCAAAGATACATCCCAGGAATTTGACTTTGGATGTGGTATTAATTAGGGTTGCCCTTATTATCGCCAGCAGTTTCATATCGACTCCCATTTCTGCAAGTATGTTAATCAACACATCACGGTCGATGCAGGCGTACGCTTTCTTAAAGTCTACAAATGTCGATACATACGTTCGACCTCTCAACACATAGTACCTAATTATGGTTTTTAGGTTAAAGATTTGTTCTGCAGTCGATCGGCCTTTCCTAAAAACCCCTTGGTATTCTCCGAGTTTGTGTTCAACTTGCTGTTCCAGTCTTTCAAGGATGGAAAGTGACAGGATCTTGTAAGCTACTGACAGAAGAGAAATACCACGGTAGTTGTTCACATCTCTTATATTTCCTTTCTTGTGTAAAGGATGGATCAAAGCTATCTTCCAGTCCTCTGGGAGTTGTTCTGTCTCCCATATATCTACAATGGTTTGGTGTAGGATGTCAATTGCTTCTTCTGGGGCATGTTTCCACAGTTCTGCAATCATGGAGTCTTCACCAGGAGCCTTGTTATTTCTCAACATCTTTATGTGGCGTTTGATTTCATCGCGATTTGGTGGAGAAGATGACAAATTGTGGTTCATTTGTTTGTTTGTTCTGATGGGGTTGGATGGCTTTTCACAATTTAGGAGGTCGTTAAAATACCCGGCTAAAATTTCGCAGTTTTCCTCGTTGGATGTTGCTAGAGTTCCATCTTTTCTTAGAAAACAAAGGGAAGGTGCCTTGTATCCTTGTATCTTCTTTTTAAAATCCCTGTAGTATTCACGGGTCTCATTTCTGTGAAAGTTTTGTTCAATTTTGTCCATTTGTTCTTTTTCATACTTGCGTTTCTCGCTGCGTATTATTTTTGCTGTTTGTGCTCGTTGGTCTCTATAGATGTTCCAATCTTCTTCCTCTTTGGTGGTGTAGTACTTTTTCCAAGTATTTAGACGATCCTTTAAGGTCTTCTCGCAGTTATTGTTCCACCATGTGTGTTTCTTCCTCTTCTTGGTTTCTGCTACTTCTTTTGCAGCGTTTATCATCTGCTTTCTCGTGCTGTTGAAGTCTTTTTCCACTGGTTGGGCAAGTTCTTTGAATTCATTCTCCCTATCTCTGAGCATGTTTGTGTCGAAGCGGATTATGGTAGGTTTGTTTTTCATTTTGTTTAGTGGAATGGGCCGGAACTTTATTACCGATACATAGTGATCTGAGTCTATGTTCATTCCCTTTTTTACGGTAACGTTCATGATTTCCGGACTAGATCTTCGAGATATCGCAACATGGTCTATTTGGAACTCTCCTAATGTTTTGTTCGGGCATCTCCATGTAGTCTGTTTTCTAGGTAGGTGACGAAAGTGTGTTGACATCAGCTGGAGGTTATGGTTATTACATAGTTCAATGAGGCGTTCTCCATTCTTGTTAGTTCTATTGTGTGCTGGATAGAGCCCAACGACATTCCTGTATTTCCGTTCACGTCCTACCTGTGCGTTGAAATCACCCATTAGGATCTTGACGTGGTGTTTCGGGATTTTTGCCAATCTAGCATCCAAGAGGTTCCAAAATCTATCAGTGTCTTCTAACTCTTTTTTGCTTTGTTCATTAGTTGGACTAGCGTGTATGTTTTGTTTGCACAGCGCAGAGATAGAAGGCATAACCTATCGTTAACAGCTTCAAAATTCGAGACTGACCTAAGGATTCTGGTGTTGACAGCAAAGGCTGTACCGAAGATAGGGGTGTTCTTCATTACCCTCTTACGGGATTTGCTCTTGAAGAACCGATACCCATCAGACTCAAACGTATCTTGGTCAGTGAAGCGAGTTTCTTGCAAGGCCATTATTGCGATTTTGTTTTCGTGAAGGGCAAGGGTCAGCTGTTTCATCTTACCAGTTTGTATTAGAGACTTGATGTTGAACGTTGCCAAAAAACTCTTAGATTTGGGTTTCAGCTTTCGTGACTGTTCAGGATTTCCAAGACGCTCCGACTCGTCTTTAGCATGACGTTGCATCCCCCCCAGAGTCCGAATGGGATGCATGCGTCGCTCGTGGGCGACGGTGTATTTCTTCGAAAAGTTGCCACCTGGGGTATTAATCTCCTGTATTTGTTTTACCATCATGCTTAAGAAGCTTTAGTTTAGCTTGGAGCAAATTGCTCATAATGAATGCAACCAAGGTTGTTAGCCTTGGAGGGCCTCAAGATGTTATCCGGCGGTGGGCAGGCATTTCCTCCTAACCCGAATAGTTATGGTTTTCCCGCCAATACTCGGGTGGCTGATTGCAGTGGTTTCCCACTGGGCGATGGGGTCGCCACATCCCTACGCCTTCTTGAACATATATAATATATGAGAGATTGATAAACTCAAAACAAAGCTCAGTATTAACATTTCCATTCAGTATTCGAACGTTCTGACCGCCGAACCAGGTTGTGATTTTAGTCAGTGACATGTTAGCGCTTAATTTGTGACGCACGTCTGTCAGACCGTGTCGTCTCAAAACTCACGAGTCTCAAAACTCACGAATTTCAAGATGAGGGTTAGTAAAATAGGTTCTAACCGGTCTCTGTACGTGGGCCAGTCTCAAAACTCACGAACCAAGCCATAGCCACCTATAAGGTTATAGGTAGCCATGGCTTGTCCAGTTCATTGGGAAAAGGTCCATTGTTAGAGCCAGCCAGAACTGCTTGCCTTCTTGTAATTGGCACCTCTCTTATCTAGATGTTGTTGATTCTTTTAGGGGCTTTGCGACATCGTGGTCATGTACTTGAGTGGGCATAGAATTTGTCTGATAACCTGCGTCACTGTGACGTCTGTACAATACAAACGAAATCCCATTCTAAAACTGGGTGGACAAACATGGGTTGAAGGGCAGTGTTCTCTCCGGAGTCATGAATTTTGAGACTATTATTATAATAATGTTCATTCAGCTACTAGTTTATTGTCGTGAGTTTTGATACTATGTGTTACTATTTTTAGCTTGTGAGTTTTGAGACTCGTGTGTTTTGAGACGTAACCTGTCAGACTGCTATCAGTTTTTCTTTCAGGACTTCGCGGAAATTATCAATGGAAGTTTGTGTTAGCGAGGAATGCTAGAATATGATGTGATGGAAATGACAGAAAGAATATCAGCTAACTTAGGCTATACTCGGCATTTTATTTTCTTACGTGTCTGAGAAAATGAGCATAAATGTGTGCATTCTGTACTTGTTTGAGTGTCAGTAATACAAAATGTAGAGCCAACGAAAGAAATGGATTGCTGAGCACATGTAGAATGTACAGCACATGCAGAGTTATACGAAATGAACGCTGACAGTCATTGTTTAATCACGATCCATGAAGGGAAAGAATGCTGGATGAGTTGTTGAGTAGGAACAAATGACGACTATTATTCCGAACATGTTTCAATGTAGCAACTTCAGCGACAATTAAATTAATATGGTAGCCTATATTGGCTTTCACGGCCAGTGAATTAAAAAACAGCAATTAATTTTTCTAGGATTGTGCCGTATCTTGTGTGGGGTTTCGCTTAGGACACCAAGCTGGCTCATCAGCGATTTCAAATCGATTTGAGTCCGCCATGTAAACGTAGTAAATGTTGTGTCAAGTTGTTTTATGTTAAACTTCAGTTGGAAACTATAGTTTGTTAATATTTATAACATGTCGGGAAACACGAAGCGCCAGATAATATCGCGAAGAAAACTAGACTTTATAATTTAATATCTATAGAATTGTTAAATTTCGAACACTTGCACATTGATAAATGCAAGTACAACGTATCGATTGCTAATGAAAACAAACACAAAATAGATCGGAGGTTTCGAAAATTTTGAAACGCATATTTGCCGTCATTGGTTGACTCAGTATGTTACCCCCAATGTAATTTTGACCCTGCTCATCCCCCTCCCCAGGAGTGCAAATTATTAAAATCAAATAAAGAATTTGAATTAGTCACAGATTTGTATTCAAAATAATTTTATTCACCAACTGCTCAGTAATGTTTCCTCCCTTATCGACTTACACCTTTTCCCATAAGGAGTTGTGTATGGGAACTTTCAGAATTGGGGATTCCGAGGGATATCTGAGCTTGGCCCGTTTTTTATTTTTCACTTTGGATGTGCCTCTAAGTCAGGTGACTTCAATCCATAGTTCATGAATCTTTGAACAGTTGAAGAGCAGCTCATCAGTAAAATGACTCCAAAACCCTCAGCTCTAAATTCACTCGAAAAGTAGAGAAGTAATCAAAACATAACGTGTGGCATTTTTAAGACTCTTGGTTAAACATTGGAAGTGATTTCACCGCCTTGAAAACATGTTTAGTGCATTAAGCCGCGAATAGGATAACTGGAAACTGGCGCCGACTCTAATAATGTTCACATCTCTGTAGTTACGCCACTGATTCTACGTATCATATATATTATTTCAGCAGTATAGATTCCTCCTGCGGCACTCACAAGCGACCGATCGTGACAAATGAGCATTCTAATGACAGAGAATAGACATTAGCAGTGACGAATTCCACTCTAATTCCATAACTATCAATAATGAATAAATAAATAATGAATTATAAAAATGTACGAAGTGTGCGATTTGCAGATGCTGTTGATGTATGAAAATACGCTCCATAATTGCTGTCCACCTTACATTTTGGTTACTGTGACGCCCGTTTCATGTCATTTTAACATTCTGAGGTATTTCCTTTATCATTTTTCATGGATTTCAGAAACGGTAAATCAAAGGAATGAGTACTCAAGTCGTATAATTTCATAACTATCGAATAACCGGTGAGTGTTACAGCACACTAATAACATTATCAGTGACAAATTGCATTCTAATTTCTTAAATATCAATTTTTGTAAGAAGTGTTCGATTTGCAGAACCTATTGGGGAAAGTGTGGTTTATGAGATTTCTCGCACGGGCCCGCCAGTCTTGTTCTAAAGGCCATTATGAAACTGAGGTATACGATTGATACGCCATAGATCTGTCGCACATGCTCATATGTCCCGACTAATGACATCGCGCCAGGAGATGGCAGTTCAACACGCTGTGACGGGGTGCGGGGGGGGGGGGGGGGTCTTGCAGTACACATGCGCGGCCCGCCTATTCCAAACCTAAATATATCGGCTGGCAGTCAGTTGCTGCTACTTCCTGCATGATAATTTGTTATCGGGCTTCACGTGTGTGTGTATTGTTACTGTCAATATGCTTACAAGCCTTTGTGCTTACTTTTACCAGTGTGGCAGTGCCAGGTACAGCAATGGGAACAGTGACCAACTGTGCGATACGCAGTGAGCAGTGAGTTCAAACCCGACTGCCATCTCCTGGTGCGATATCAGTAAATACGTTTACTTTAAAGTTAACAAGTAGTCAAGAACTACAGTATACAGCTTATTTTCATATAGCCTATCCTACTTATGTTAATTGCCTCTATCAACATACACAATTTCAGTTTGATTGCCGTAATAGATTCGTAGATATTGAGAACCGTTTAAATATTTCGGATGGTCACCATGTTGGATTTTTATACATAGCCTAGGCCTGAGAGTTATGTACTGCGGGATGGTCGAACTCCGCTAATTAGGTTAAACCCAAACAGTCCTGTCAGCTCACGCTAATGGGTTTGGAAAGAGAGTGGGGGTAGGCAACCCCTCCTGAAATGTTGGTTAAGCCTTGAGTTGACTGACAGATACGTACACCTGGACACCTGGAGTTCCTATAGATATAATCAGTGCAGCTAACATGGTATCCATGTACAGTCATAGAAGTGCAGTATTTGAAATTTATTTTATTTGAAGTTAATTTCAATTGGGACTAAAAGTCCCTTCAGCTGCAACTAACTGCCACTACTATACACATTTCTTTTATACACAGTCTTAAATTAACCTAATTAGTCTAAATACTAAAAAAGAAAAAAAAAATATAAAACAAATACCGTAGTTGTAAAAAACTATTAATGTTGTAAGTTTGAGTTGTCACAACTGGGCCAAAAGTGGAGTGTTCCAACAAGGAATTCATTTTGTAGCAAAATACACATAAGCATTTTGGTTCCCAAGATATCGTGCTAAAGCTCATAATGCAGGGTATAACTTGTATGTTGACGAAGCCACAACAGTAATATTAAAATGTGCATATCTGAATAGTAACCGTGAAACACAAAGAAAATAACCAAAACTTATCTTTATCAAGTGCAAACCTAAAGAAACCCAGGGATCTAGAATAATACCAAACGTTGCTAATGAGTCGTATCGAATACGTCTTTGAGATAACAAGAGTCGATAGAGGCGAACACCGTAAAGATCAGGGCAGGTTGACACATTCCAAAATATATTTACCCTCACTTCCAGTTTGGAGTGGGGGCCGTGAAACACGCCTCAGGAAACTTCCCCTGTTAGGATTTCCCTAATTGACCCCCGTGGAGAGAACTCATTAGCGGAGCTCGGTATCACCCATGTACTGTACTACTAGCAGTAGTGCCCGGCTTCGCCCGGTGGTTTTATTTGTTTTATGGATGATAATGAATACCACTACAAAACTGGCACATGATAACTAACAGAAACCAATATTTTAAAAATATATATTTTTGTGGTGGTGGTGGTGGTGGTGGTGGTAGTGGGAGTGATAAGTAGTACAGTATAATGGACGTAACAATCAGGTCAATTTCCAGTTATGAATAGGGAAACAGCTATTTACTAACTACAGCACTGACACATGTAATTTACAAACAAATTTACAAAAAAAAGAAATATATGAAAAAACAGTAAGTGAAACAAAAGACACTGCCTAGGGCCTATATCTCATTGGCTGTTAGAAATGTAGAGACCATTAGTGTCGTCTTTTGTCGCATAGCGCCGTAGGAAAATAATCAGAACTCTTTGGCAAACTTCGGCTGTCCCGAGCTACTGGGGTAGCAATAGTATAATTTATCGCCACAAAGCGCTTAACTATAAGTTTCAGAATAAATGAAGGTAAATTTGAAAGCACCAACGCGTATTGCAGCTGATAACCTCAATGTACTGCACCAACACCATTGCACCTATACAGAGGCATAATATTTTCATGATGATAACTGTTTAAAGGGGCCTAAGAAATCTTTTTGCACTAATTACCCCCCGTGACTGCAATTTATAAACAGCGCAAGATGCAACTATTTTCGCAATTCTGCACCGAAACACTGGTAGGGATGACGTGATGCAGCCCGAACTGCCCGTCTTATTAAAATACTCTTACAGTTACACTACTACGGACATGAATGGTTCTCGGGCCTTAATACGTGGGTTTCAAGTTCATTTGGTCTGTTATTCTAAATGTAGGAAATGGGGAGCGTTGTCCAAAATATCAAGTGAACAGTGTTACCAGCAGGATTTCAAAGTGTATGTAAAATTTGGTGCAATTAAGATAAACGATGTAGATTTGTGATGAAGGGCCTAAATGCAGGGAATGGAGGGGTCTGTCCAAAATTTCATGCAGTCAGTGTTACTCGCAGGGTCCCAAAGGGTAAGTATACAAATTGCCGTTCAGATCGGTGAAACGGTATAGATGTGTGCCAAAGGGCCTAAATGCAGGGAATGGAGTTGTCTGTACGAAATTTCATGTAAACAGTGTTACTCGCAGGGTTCCAAAGGGTAAGTATACAACTTTTGGTTCAGATTGGTGAAAGGGTGTAGATTTGTGCCAAAGGGCCTAAATGCAAGGAATGGAGTGTTCTGTCCGAAATTTCATGCAGACTGTGTTACTCGCAGGGTTCCAAAGGGTAAGTATACAAATTTTGGTTCAGATCGGGGAAAAGGTGTGGATTTGAACCAAAGGGCCTAAATGCAGGGAATGGACTGGTCTGTCATAAATTTCACGTAGACAGTGTTACCATCAGGGTTCCAAAGGGTAAGTATACAAAATGTGGTTCAGATCGCTGAAACGGTGTACGTATCACTAACCATAACGCCAGCGCATGCGGATAGAGCTGTTCGAGAGCACTTGTTCTACCGACTTACTGAACAAAAATCAATCGTGAAGGTTACCTGAGAGGTGTAGCCTAATGCTACAAAGCCTAAACTATTCCTCTTGAATCAGGCTATCATATAAAAAAAAGAATTTTTCGAATCGGACTGGTAGTTCCAGAGATTAGCGCGTTTAAACACACAGACACACAAACTCTTCAGCTTTATTATATTAGTATAGATTACATGAAGTTTATTGTGTAGATCTTTTATTCAAGCATCAATCGCCAAAAAAAAAACGCTCAGCCGCCATCTTGTGGTTATGAAAATAATTTAAATGAATTAGATGCCAGTGGATTAAAATGTATATGAGCATATAGCCTACCGTACCAAGTTTCACTGCGCTCGGATGGTTAAATCGCGAGAGACATCAATTTGAATATTTAAATTTCGCGTCGCCGCCATGTTGATTTGTGCCCCCTGGGTGAAATGTTCTGGCGCCACTGCTGGTTACAGAGAGGGCATAGAAGGCAACTCAACTTATTTGAAGCTCCTGAGGCGAGCTGAGTCACACGCTAACACACTTCGGCCACAACCGCAGGGAATATCCGTCGCGTACAATGAACTGTTCCTTGGAAGATCTTGGTGTGATATCAAGCTGCGATCTGTGAGTGCAGTAACTCGTACTGTATTGACAGACCAGTCAGTCGCGCACAACAGACCTGATCTGGTTCTCGTTGACAAATGCCACCACCTGTATAGCCGATGTGGCAATCCCAAACAGTGGCAACATGCTAACAAACCACCTTGAAAAGCTGTCAAAATATACAGAACTTTCAGAACTGATCAGGAAGCAATGGCACATGGCCCAAGTCAGGACAGTTCCTATGATCATCTCCAGCACTCGCATGATTCAAAACAACTTCAAGGCCTTTTTAAGCTTATTGTTTATTTATTATTATTTATGGTATGATGATACAGAGTTAAGCTTATGAAGACGATAGTCATACTTTCGAGGTGTAGAATAATAAGGTTGTTCTTGGGTAATAAGTAAAGTCCTGCCATGCGGATATCCGCAAAATGTTTCGCCATGCGGATATAGTTTGCATGTCTGTGCGGATAGCGGAAAATCTGCGGATAATGTTTTTAGAATACAATCCCAACCTGTTGAATATCATTGCTAGAACCCGCATGCTTATGACATATCCTTTTCCCTTCTGTTTTTTTTTCTCTCATGACTAATGTAAAATGATGATGAACGCTAATCTCATTCAAATTATGTCATTAAGCATAAATTTATTTATTTATTTATTTATTTATTTATTTTTAGCGTATGGCTTTTAGTGCCGGGAGTGTCCGAGGACATGTTCGGCTCGCCAGTGTTGTAGCTGCTTCGAGACGGACACCCAATGGGTGAGCTACAAGTACCGTTGGGGAGGAAAGTTGGAATGTAAGGACGAGGAGTTGGAAGGTAGCGGCTGTGGCCTATAGTTAGGGACCAACCCCGGCATTTGCCTGGAAGGAAGATGGGAAACCACAGAAGACCATCTTCAAGGTTGCCGGTGGGGGGATTCGAACCTCCTCGCCTCCCGGATGTGAGCGACTGCCATTAGTCATGCCGTAACGACCACGGCTAACTCACCCGATATTAAACATAATTAACACTCCGAACTGGAAAGGGTTGCAATTCTGGCTGTGTAACATTCATTTTAAACATAGCACTTGACATACAAAGCCTAGGGGAACGACTTTCTCCTCTAATGTCTAAATGTGTTGCTTTAATGCTTTATCTAATTTAAACTAGCCTATTATTTTAATGCCAGTAGATTCGTATATACTTGCGGAATTGGGTAAAGTCGTGCGGATGCGGATAAGATTTTGTTTATCCGAGAAGGGCATTAGTAATACGGCCTGAAGGTGTGAGGGAGAAATGATAATAATGATGATAATTGTTGTTTTAAGGGGCCTAACATCTAGGTTATCGGCCCCAAGGGAGAAATGCTACAGAATGCAGTCGCCGAGAGGTTGAAGAATTTGCTCCTTATGATGTATATCTGAGACTGAAAATGTTTTCTTCTCAGCAAATATGCTGAGATGTGTAAGCGCATACGCAAAATAATAATATTCGCCTAGCCACAGCTACCATAACGTAGATCTTTTGTATTGGAGCCATTGAGGTGATCTACTCTCCAATTTCGACTTTCTCATTTGACAGTAAAAACCAGAACTCTACTGAGCTCACATCTAATGGGGCGATGGGTTGGCGACCACGGGACCCCAGATGAGTCCGGCATTGCTTCCACTTACTTGTGCCGGGCCCCGCTCCGTCTTCTTTCCTGTCGACCTCTCTTGGTCAACTCTTGTTCTCTTCCGACGCCGACGGAGTCTTTCACTTTCCCGCCTTAATTGGCCCTTGTCTCATCTTTCCCTCATTCTTTGAGGGGGTCAGCCTTCTTTTTCTTTTCATTATAGTTCATTTTCTCTTCAAGATTCCCGCCCTGTTTTTATGAATTGGGCCCTCGTGTTTCTAAATTAAATTTCGTATGTATTTTCAATCTATATTCAATATAAATTGCCGACATATTGTGAGTATTTTAATCAAAATTACACTTTGTAAGTGCTGTATCTTCAATTTCAATGGCATTTTGTAAGTATTTTCAGTCTAACTTCAGTTTTCGTTGTCATTTTCGCTATCACCCAGACCATTAGAGGCCGATAACCTAGATGTTAGGCCCCTTAAAACAACAATTATCATCATCATCATCTACTGAGCTGGAGCTGCGCTGGACTATCCCCATCCCTAATGAATGTTTGTTGTTGCTGTTGCTCCAATTGCTCATCACGCCGTGTGTATTGTAACGTGTGTTATTGCGATGGCTGTGCAGTATCGCGTCCAGGTTCCGGCGCGTGTCCCCAAACAAAAGCAGACATTGGTAATCAAATGAAGTGCAGACGTAACGACGCCTGTTTTAGAAGCGCCGTGTTCCAATTCTGTCTGCTTGGCGGGAAGTGTGTGCTACTGGAAACAGCTGCCTGGGTTATAAAACAAGGCGAGGCGGCCCGTGTCACACAACCTCTTGTATGTTTTACTCGTGCGGATTCAGTGGCGTAGTTGGTAGCATGCCGAGCTTCTATGCCCAAGTCGTCGGATGTTTTAAGAGCGTTAAAAATCCCTCAGTATGCCTTCTTTCGGAGGGGAAGTAAAGCCGGCGGGCCCATACCATAGATGTATGGCATGTAAAAGGACCTTCCACTAACTAAACTTGAGTGAAGAAAAATTTGTAGGTTAGGTTTGATTAATGCTCTTAAGTTCCAACGTTCGTCACCAGGTGCTGGTTGCGATGGCATCTAGTAGTAGCCAAGTTCACAGCTAGGTGTCGTGGATGATACATTTGGTAGTGAAACTAGGAACTACTTAAAATTATCGTCCACAGTCTTAACTTGAATCACAGATCACACACACTAATACAGACCTCACAAATAACACCGGTTATCAGACAGATTCTACACACAAACAAAGTACACGGGGCTATATGACCGCGTTGTCGCAGCCCCTAAACTGAGGAACCAACCAACCAACTTTCTGCCCATATTGTTCGTATCTGAATGTGTTCCTGTCGTGGTTGATAAGCGTAGTTTGTTTTCACGCGTTTTTAGCGTTAATGTATTTTTGTGTGTTTTACCTTTAATGTCTGGTGTATCCGTACGTAAAATGTGGTCAACAGAAAAAGTGAAAATACAACGTCTCACTTTGCCGCATAGCCCTGCGTTACTCGCGCATGGTCTCACGATCCGGGCGTAGGTTGCTTTTGTTATTACATAGCTATAAGTTGGCTAAAAGTATAGCGAGCCGGTATAGCTTCCGTTTCCAACCCCCCAACCCCACCCCTACTGTTTCGTTCACTCTGCGGTGTAACCTTGAGTTGTAACAGTGCTGTTTTCTCCAAGCCCGGTTTGTCATTCCGTGCGTGAGTAAATGTGTTTGTGCTTTTTCAACTTTTTAGTATAGACAAAATTGATCTAAATGAGGAGAATATGATTGTGTCAAGTGAACCTCATATATTTTGATGATTTTCTGGAAGAAACAGATTCAGACTAAAAAGTGTCGTGTATTTGTGTAAAAGTGTTTACAGAGTTGACATTATGCTAACCAAACAGATTTCTTTACATTGACGTTTTCTAAGACGTCATTTACAAAAGCAATGTTGTTTGATAAGTTATTTCCAGTAAAAAGGTTTTTCAGTTATTAGTTCTTTAGTTATACGGTACGTTTTTAGTTTATAATCACACATATTATTATAGGCTTGTACTTACGTAAAACGGATAATTACCATTAGCATACTTATATACTTCTTATGTAAATTAGAGTTTTTACAAACATATGAACATTTGTTCATTATAACTCAATTTTAACAATGAAGAGAGAACACGGTCCCTGAGTCCGTGCGTGGGCATTGTTGTAACTGTGTTAGCGTGGGTAACGCAGGGTTAATCCGTTCCTTTTCCCATTTGTCCACTAGATTGAATAAATTGAACATAGACTTGTAATGGGGCGTTATGAGAGATATGTGGGAAATAAATTAACATAAAATGATGAATGAAATGAAAATGAGACACAATTAAAATATGCACTTTTGTTTTGTACTTACCTTGAATTGTACACTAAAAATGATATGATTTGGTATGGGCGCCAGACTAATTAGATAGTCAAAAGAAGGGGATTGCACAGCTACTCATTGGCAGAAAACACGATATCTTACCCCCGGTCGAAGTGAAACCGAAGTACTCAAACCGATTCAGCATTATGAAGGATAGTTGGGTTTGCCTTATATAATATTACTAACTACTATAAATGAGGGTCCTGACATTGACTTAAATGAATTTAATGAATCTAGGTAACAAATATAAAAAGAAAAACACAATACGAATAGTTACAAATTTGAATTTAAAGAAAATTTACTGCGGCTCAACAGATAAAGGATAATGAATGGATTTAACTAAAATGAATACAAGCTTGATTTTACATGGCCTGAGAGACGTGAGATAAATCATGATCTTCGCTCACCTCTTGAAGTATTGTCATATATATAGATAATATGACTGATGTCCTCTTTGATCCGTCCCGTAGTTGACATGTTGTAGTACTTCCTTCATGATGCCTCGCTAATATTTTCCTCTGAATGTATAATATTGGCTGGTCGATGCTCAGGGAACGACGGCTTGCTGGCGACTCCCAACTCACGTTACACTGACTCCCAATACGTAGGACTACTGGAGTGACTGAATGAATAATAGTAAGTGTTCTTCCTCTGGCTTGGGCTACCATATTTATAGTATTTTCAAGTTTTTGTCGATAATATGGATCTTAAAGTCCACCCTTTCAATTAGACACAGTCTATAAGTCACTGCTCCTTCACGAACAATACTCATCAGGAATATTGACATTTCCATTATAGAATATGCCATGTCTTCAGTTATTTCTACACAGCTGCCAGGTTTTCTTACATTCATTTGGGGTTGAGAATGTTTCTTAAAGTCCAACCCTTTCAATTAGACACAGTCTATAAGTCACTGCTCCTTAACGAACAATACTCATCAGAAATATTGACATTTCCATTATTGAATAATGTCATTTCTTCAGTTATTTCGACACAGCTGCCAGGGTTTCTTACATTCATTCGGGGGTGCGAATGTTTCTTAAAGTCCAACCCTTTCAATTAGACACAGTCTATAAGTCACTGCTCCTTAACGAACAATACTCATCAGAACTACTGACATTTCCATTATTGAATAATGCCATTTCTTAAGTTATTTCTCCACAACAGCAAGGGTTTCTTACATTCATTTGGGGTAGAGAATAGATTTACCACTACCGGCACTAATAGTGACCGGACACCGCATCGCCTGCCTTTGTCACGCGCTAGGACCTTCTTTAGGACATAACATCAATTGTAGAAATGTAAGCGAACCTGTCACTTCCCACGTCTCTCTGACAACTAACCTTACAACCATTCGTAAATGGAAATCTGTTCAGAATGATTTGAGCTGCTTACAGACAGATAAAATCGTGTAGCATGGAATACTTCTTAATAAAAAATTAATATATATATAAATAAAACGAAAAAGATTAATTATTATAAATATAAAAGCTTGGGGATCGAATCGTTACAAATCGCCCCTTGAAATAAATGATTTTACATGAAATGACAACATTATTTCTTTCAATGCACTCTGCCAAAAAATATCTAAATACGTTACACTCAAAATGAAAATACACAAATACACTTCAGAATGACAACATAAAGAAAAATCTCCACCATCACAATATACAATTACACTACCACAAAATTATACATATAAACAAAATATACCCTTCATTTTATATTTGCGTTCCCCATTTCTCAACTTCTCAAGTGTTCATATAGTCTTTGGTTTTATTTAAAGGAATTCCTGAAAGAAAGAGACATTGATGTACCCTTCACTTTCGCATTAGACGTAATTCGTCTTCGTTGCACTTTAATAACTGAGATATCGTATGCATATCATACGTGTTAGCTTTATAGCTAATGAGCGTAGAATTTTTCTGTCAGCCTAGTGTAGGAATACATAGTAGTTGTACTACTGACAATATCACTCGATACACATCACTGCACACGATTACTTTCACGAATTACATAATTTATCTTTCGTCTCTTTAAAAGAATTACGAAGTTGCAATGAATCAATCTGGTGATGCTTAATATGTAAATGTAGAAACAAGGAACAATTAGCAATACTCATAAAACAACCCAAATGTCAGTACATATGTATTACTCATGACATTACCCCACATACACATGAAATTTCCGTCAATTGATATTATATTTACCCAAGTATTCTACTTGCTCTTATCCGGACACATAATAACACAGGTTATTAATAACTCTTTCTCTCGTACAATTATACATAGGACCCTCACTTACCTTTACCTGTTTTATCCGTAGTTACCTGCATTAATACTCTTTAATTATTATCCTTCCGCGAAATCCGCCTGATAACATGAGATTTTAATTTCTCCTCTAAAGAAATGACTTACCTTTAAATCCAGAGTACCGTGATTACCTCACTATCAATAAACGTAGCACCGCGCACCCCTTATCCCTTTAACTGATTTAAAATTATTAATAAATGGTTCCTCCGAAATCTCTTCTGACAATAAGTCTCAATGCTTTCTCACCCAATAAACTACCAGTAAACCGCCACTTCATTTTAAATTTCACATGAATTAGTCCCACTTTGCATACATTAACTTCTCCGAATACTTCAACCATTCAAGCAATTATCTTTGAATTATAACAAATTCCTTTCAATAACTTCTGAATATTATGTCAACCAAATTATAACTATTATTATTATTATTATTATTATTATTATTATTATTATTTTTACTTTTAAACTTGCGTCGAACAATAACACAATATACCATTAATTCCTTCTCGCTCATCATCAGCAATTTATGTTAGAAGTGGTTCAACTAGGTATTAAGCTTTGTAATCTATTTGGATGTGTTCATAAATTAAGTACAGTATAACGATCTATATCAAAAACTTGGACCAACTCTCATCTGTATTCCCTTGCATACAACAGCGCTTCTTCCTATTCCAAAAACTCCCAGCATCACCTCCACGTGGTCCTTAGACACCATAAAAAACTCTTGCTCAGAGATACCAATCTACTCTGGCACACTTATTTCTTCAACTCTCACTTCAATAAACTCATTTGGCCAACTACCAAATCTTAAACCCCAAATGCTCAATGGCACTAAACATCGCTAGCCTACTTCCTCCTTACACCATTTATGTGACCTTACACATCCACATATATTCTTCTCCACGTATACGACGTCCTATTAGTCCAATACTCTCTTTTCTCCACCAAATGTTGGTTAATTCACTATGCGTTATCTTCGTTAACTTTAAACCACTTCTACATTTCTCCACTTATAGTACCTGATTATCTCGATGTCCTCAACTGAAACTACATTACTGTATATCAATATTTACTTAATCAACTTATTAATTTTATTCTCACTGTACCACCTCAACGTAAATCAATTAACCATCTCTACTTTATTATTATTATTATTATTATTATGGTTGGCATAATAGTTATTGCTTTCAAGATATTCTTTTCGTTTCTGTTTTAATACACTTAAGTACTTCTTCCAATTACGCACATCTTAATAGAAGCTACCTATCGTTAAGCAGTTCACCATGTTTACCTATCCCACTATCAAGAAGCACAGGTATGTGCGCCCCTCGCACTCTAAATTCTACGGCTGAGTTGAATTTATTACTAATTGGTTCCTCTGATACTTCACATAAATCAAATAGTAATTCATCACGAATATTAAGGTCCTACGGATAATTAACACATGGTACTACACACTTAGATAACTACTCTCTCTGTTATTTTAACGTTCTCACCACTTTCTTCTTCGATTCTACCTTTCTTACTAGTTATACATCCTTCTCTCTTTATCACAATAGATTCTATCTCCTCATTACAATACATCGCTGCAGTGAAGCTACCCTTAACCCCTCCTCCTAACTTTTCGCCAAATATCTCTACTTCTAGCCTCCATTCCAAATAGTAATCTTCATTCTTATTTTTAAATATCTTTCTAATCTCATCTAACAATGTGACCTGGATTTTCCGCTTTGACCTACTCCTAGAGACTTTAACTCCTATCATCTGCATTCCTCGTTCACTGTAATCTGCCTCCTGCTGACCTTGTTCGATAACCATGTCTTTATGACTGTTACTTAACGCACGCCTCTCTGCCTCTAATAATTTTATATTAATTTCCTCTATACCAATTTGGAAATCTTCCCTTGTCTGCCTCTTCTCTTCATATATGTTTTTCTGCATTTCTATTTCTTGAGTGCTTAGTACTTTCTTTATTTTACCTACTTCCCTTGCTATATTTTCTTTACACTTCTCCCCTATCTCATTACGTTCTATAATCTCTTCTACATCTATCCTGCTTTCACCTATTACCTCCGCTATCTCCGCCGACTGTTGTTCCTCACCTACGCTACTTTCATTTAAGTCTACCGTTTCTACCAACTCTACTATGCTTTCTTCTACTATCTCTGCTAACTGGCGTTCCTCTTTTAAGCTACCTTCATCTACGTCTACCGTTTCTACCAACTCTACTATGATTTCTTCTACTATCTCCGCTGACTGTCGTTCCTCTTTTAAGCTACTTTCATCTACGTCTACCGTTCCTACCATTTCCACCTTTTCTTGGAAATTACTTTCTTTATTCATTAGTTCCCTTCTCAATACCTTCTGTTTCTCTTGAATCTCTTGATAATTCTCGGTATTTTTCAAGTGATTTTCCTCTACCTTCCTATGAAATTCAGACTCGACTCTCTCAATCTTGTCCCCCAGCTCTATTCTCACCTGCCTAGTTTCTGCTTCTACTAATTTGCTAACAATCTCACCTTGAGTTGCTATTTTTTCCTCAATTTGTTTAACTATTTTCTTTTCAATCTTACTTTCTACTGCTTCTAATTGTTTATCCATTTTCTCTATGATATATTTAGCCTTCACTTCTATCATCTCATTAATTTCACCTCTGATTTCCTGTTTCATCCCCTCAATACTCTTCTGCAATATACCATATTTCCTATTTAATTCTTCATTATTAAGTTCAATTTTAGCATTAGTGGCTTCTAACTTATTACTCAGATCCTGATTATTACTCTTTATATTCTGCAACGCCCTCATGATTGCCTCGAATTTATCTTCCGGAATATCTGGAGATTTCTGTTTCTCATTCGCCATCTCGAAGTACACCGTTTTAAAAATTGCCCTTCCAAAATCACTTCACTCCCTCAAAATCACACTTGCACTGACATTTATACCTTCCCTTCATAAATACTGAACAAGTTTTCGAGCGCCACGTTAAGGTGCCATAATGTAATGGGGCGATATGAGAGATATGTGGGAAATAAATTAACATAAAATGATGAATGAAATGAAAATGGGACACAATTAAAATATGCACTTTTGTTTTGTACTTACCTTGAATTGTAAACTAAAAATGATATGATTTGGTATGGGCGCCAGACTAATTAGATAGTCAAAAGAAGGGGATTGCACAGCTACTCATTGGCAGAAAACACGATATCTTACCCCCGGTCGAAGTGAAACCGAAGTACTCAAACCGATTCAGCATTATGAAGGATAGTTGGGTTTGCCTTATATAATATTACTAACTACTATAAATGAGGGTCCTGACATTGACTTAAATGAATTTAATGAATCTAGGTAACAAATATAAAAAGAAAAACACAATAAGAATAGTTACAAATTTGAATTTAAAGAAAATTTACTGCGGCTCAACAGATAAAGGATAATGAATGGATTTAACTAAAATGAATACAAGCTTGATTTTACATGGCCTGAGAGACGTGAGATAAATCATGATCTTCGCTCACCTCTTGAAGTATTGTCATATATATAGATAATATGACTGATGTCCTCGTTGATCCGTCCCGTAGTTGACATGTTGTAGTACTTCCTTCATGATGCCTCGCTAATATTTTCCTCTGAATGTATAATATTGGCTGGTCGATGCTCAGGGAACGACGGCTTGCTGGCGACTCCCAACTCACGTTACACTGACTCCCAATACGTAGGACTACTGGAGTGACTGAATGAATAATAGTAAGTGTTCTTCCTCTGGCTTGGGCTACCATATTTATAGTATTTTCAAGTTTTTGTCGATAATATGGATCTTAAAGTCCACCCTTTCAATTAGACACAGTCTATAAGTCACTGCTCCTTCACGAACAATACTCATCAGGAATATTGACATTTCCATTATAGAATATGCCATGTCTTCAGTTATTTCTACACAGCTGCCAGGTTTTCTTACATTCATTTGGGGTTGAGAATGTTTCTTAAAGTCCAACCCTTTCAATTAGACACAGTCTATAAGTCACTGCTCCTTAACGAACAATACTCATCAGAAATATTGACATTTCCATTATTGAATAATGTCATTTCTTCAGTTATTTCGACACAGCTGCCAGGGTTTCTTACATTCATTCGGGGGTGCGAATGTTTCTTAAAGTCCAACCCTTTCAATTAGACACAGTCTATAAGTCACTGCTCCTTAACGAACAATACTCATCAGAACTACTGACATTTCCATTATTGAATAATGCCATTTCTTAAGTTATTTCTCCACAACAGCAAGGGTTTCTTACATTCATTTGGGGTAGAGAATAGATTTACCACTACCGGCACTAATAGTGACCGGACACCGCATCGCCTGCCTTTGTCACGCGCTAGGACCTTCTTTAGGACATAACATCAATTGTAGAAATGTAAGCGAACCTGTCACTTCCCACGTCTCTCTGACAACTAACCTTACAACCATTCGTAAATGGAAATCTGTTCAGAATGATTTGAGCTGCTTACAGACAGATAAAATCGTGTAGCATGGAATACTTCTTAATAAAAAATTAATATATATATAAATAAAACGAAAAAGATTAATTATTATAAATATAAAAGCTTGGGGATCGAATTGTTACAGACTGGCTGAGTGGTGCAGCGGTAATTTTCTCGCCTGCTTTTCCCAAGGTAGCAGCATCAAATCCTGGCGCAGTCAGGGTCCATAGGACTAAATGCGAGGGAGCCGTGTCAGAAGATCTACTGGCACGTTACAGATCCCATTCGGGGCAATATTCCGGCACCCCGGCGTCTCTAAAAGCTTCAGAAGTTAAAAGGAACGTAAAACCAATAACATTTTATCATTATTAAACTGAATTAAGAACAAACAACATCAAAATCTTCTGCACATCCATTTTTCATGTTTGCAAGCAACCGGTCAAAAAATCGTCGGATGAGAATTCCGGGTCGTTTATGTTTCGCTGTTTAATACAAGTTATACAGTAAAAAACGTTTATATTTCCGCCTGAATCAATCATTAAAGTATTGATTCAGGCGGAAATATAAAGTTTTTTAAAAACTGTATAAGCACATCAATACGGAACCATTATGAGTGATTTAAATCAGAGTAAAAATACGAGTTAGCCAACATAACTGCAGTTTGTCCACCATAAATTATGTACCGTACCCGTATTGAAATCGATTTCAATACGAACTGAAACTGCTCATGTAAACGGGCATCGTACTGAAAACAGGATCGTATTCAAATCAATTTGAGTTCGCCATGTAAACGTAGTAATTATATCCACCTTGGTCCTATACCACGGCTCAAGCATTCGATCAAGTGTTTGAAAAGCTGTGTACGCGATTCAGTTACTCGCTCGAGTGACTTCTCAAGTGATGTAAACAAGCTGTTACTGACAAAATACTTTCACCTGCCTTGCAACATCTCCGTTGATGGTTGGCTCGCGAAGAGGGAACTAGGTAGTGTGGAATGACCGAAAATAGCTTTTTTTTTGTTTCAAAAAATTCTCCAGTCTTTCTCGGTTACTTCAATATTTATAACACATTGGTATAGAAACCATATTTGAGGTCATTATTGATATTTTAATGTAACCATGCATACGTCGATTACATGAAACGACTGAATCATTAAACTTAATTTTCTCAACATTTTAATTCTTCGATATTTTGGACCTTTTTCTCAGGAACCACATGCCTGTTCAAATTGTAATTTTCTGAAGTTATAGATGCTTACAAACCAAAAGCTGCGAAGCAAAATGGAAGTAATCGAAAAAATATAAAAAATATAATAAAAATTTAATAAAGGCCAAAAGATATTGACGAAATCAAAAATTCATAAAATCGAAACCAAATGCCTGACAACAATAACTTTGCTTCACAAGCTATATCAATAACATTAGATTAATACTTATAGATTTCACCCAATTATCTATTTTAACACCAGAGAAAAAGGTACCAAAACACAAGTACTCTTCTAAAATTTTCAGAATTTTCAAATACTCATTGTTTTTTAAATATGCTTTCAATTTCTATAATTCACTATCAAAACACTACCATGGATGTTGTAAAAATCTCAAGTTTCTAGTTGTCATGGTTATCAAATAACAAAGCTCTTATTAAACAGTTGAATTGTTGGCTAATCTACACTACCCAGTTCCCTTAATATCAGTACATATTATACAGTATAATATTTTATTTTAATTCTTAATTGATTTTCATTTATTTTAAGCTGAAGATGACCTCATTGTAAGGTTCGAAACATGTCCAATAACTTATATTAAAAAAATGTTGAGTATTGATTCGGCGTATAATTTTAACCTTTTAATATCAGTGATTCAAGCGGGTTATAGACTTGAATCAAGAAGGTCAAGTTGTTTCAAACTATTTATTTTAAGGAGTAGTAAAGACTACTCTGGGAGTGTTCCCAACTGTTGAGCTCAAAGAAAGTCTGAGTGCAATTAGTGGGATCCAGGTGGTGTCCGCAAATACAAACACCTTTGGCTGAGCGCTTCGATGACGCACAACTCGCAATAATTGCGCCTGTGGCAGATCCTGCTTGGCAGTACCTAGGACTGGGACTTTTTAAAGTACTGCGCAAAAATCTTCCAAATCGTCTCAATAGTATACTACAGGGAAAATCCTGCATTTCTTGAGAAGTCAACGGAGATACTGTTTATTTATTTATTTGCCTGGAGAAGAAGTCGAAACCCACTTCCAGGATGGCTGAGGTAGGATCGTACTCGCCTCTTCTCAGTTTTGCCTCACGAGGCTGAGTGTACCTCACTCCAGTCCTCAGACCAGAATTAAATTTCTTGGCAGAGCCCGGAATTGAACCCGGGCCTCCGTGGTGACCGCAGATAATTATGTTGAGCTGCTTTAGAGTGAGGACTAAGGAAGGAAGATAGTAGTTTTACGTGATTACACTATGTAACAAATTATAACTTTTCGTTTGTCCTTGTGTTGAAAGTGTTATTTCATGATTCTTTATGCCCCCAAAGTATGGAAAATGGCCATCATCTTATATATAAAAGTCAAAGTCTGTATGTATGTGGGTATGTGGATTTGTTCCGTATACAAATCCACACCGTTCCACCAATCTCAACCAAATTTTGCTTACACATAGTTTAGGACCCAGAAGGAACGGCTGGCTACATCAATTTTCGACAGTCTTTCTCATTCTTATGATTTCGGCCCTTTTGCACTCAAGTAAAGGCTAATCAAGTCATAAAATGAATTCATGAAGGAATGGCAAGTCCGGCCATCTCCATGGCAACATAGCTCAAGTTGAGACACGGCCGACTGGATGTGAGTTCTGCTCTCCACTACCGGTATAGAAAATGAGGTTCTTTACATGAAATCCCGTTAGTTACTCAACTGCTCACACAGCACTGTCATCGCAGTATAGCATAACAAAGACTTGACACTATTTGTCAATATAATTTCCGCAATATCAAAACGCAACAAATACAATAGCGTGATATTAAATGACAGAAATTAAACGTACCTTTCCACCTTCTGTTAGGTAGTCAGTCTGGTTGGATCCTCAAAAAGTACCGCCGTTAGGTTACGTGGCAGCACTCTAGTATTCCATAAGCTTTGCTTTGCTCATGTGGAAAGCAACACACTTCTAAATATATGCTGGTATTTATCATCATTTTAAATGATCTTTTCGACTTCGTCATTACGCTGAGGTCTGGCGTTACGTTACGGCGACGGGACGAAATGTACCGAGAATGCACTGAGGTGTGTGACGTCATAGTACCGCTTGAGCTTCCTCCTTTCCCTGCGCGCTCCGGTGAGCGTGACGTCATCCAGCCAGCTACCTCCTATGACCTAGGTTTGCACGCATGAGGCTTTCACCCAGCATTTTTCAGCATTTGTAGCATTTGAAATGACATAAAGCCTAGTCTTTCAAACTATCACTCTTTTTTACTATGTTCCATGCATTTTAATTGCCTTCAACATAATCTCTCTCTCTCTCTCTCTTTTCTTTGTTAGTTATGAAATTAGGGCCCGGATGTTGATGACATGTCAGCTTATTACTGAGCTGTCTGAAACAATGCTGAAGTACATAGAAACTCCGGACGGGCCACCCCGTCTTCAAATATGTCATTTTTATTTTGCATCTTTTTGCATATATTTTGCTATTTTTCCATTTCAAGAGCATTTTTTTAAGTTTGGTAGATTTTTTCGGTCTTATTTTTAGAGAAATCGGCCTTATAAGGTCATTTTTTTTTTCAATTTAGTCATGTAACAGCTTTATATGAGGGAGTTAGGTCTCTCAGAGTAAAGAAGAAGCTAGTAGCTGATACAAGATAATTTAAAATATTGAAATATTGATTCCATTTCCTTAATCAACCGGGTGGAAACTAGTCTTAGCAACAACCGTGGCGAAATTGCTGCGGTTATTGCATCAAAACTGAAAAAAGTGCTGGACAAAAACACCTGGTATAAAACATTATGCAAAATCTCAGGCATTCTTTCTGGTGAAGACTGCTGCATGGATGGGAATGAGGATGATTTAGCAGCAAACGACCACATCAGTTGATGTTGAACGCAGCTTTTCGAGATATAAAAACTGGTTGGCTGATAACCGCAGATCATTTACATTTCACAACATCAGAAAGAAATTCGCAGTGCAGTGCAACTCAGACTAAAGTGAACATAAACCTTTTGTTAAGTTATAGAAATCTATTTTGATTGACTTTTCAGCTTAAGCTTAAGATGCCATTTTTGAAATATTGGTGAGTTTATTACTATAAGTTCATCTTCTCCATGTTACAGTGCATTTTTCGAATGTTTAGGTCATTTATTACAGTCATTTTTGAAAATGTTAAGTGCATTTTTTATTTTTTTTTATGGCATCAACATCCGGGCCCTGGTTATGATTAAAACAAGTGGCAACATAAATGAAAATACGTTAATGTCACAAATATAAATGTCCTGCTCACAAAAGCAAAGTTTGACATGATTAATTATGTTTTTCCTACCTTTTCAGACACAATTTTTGTCCTTCGAAAGTAAATGCTATTTTATAATTGATTGTGTTATTAAGAATTCATTGCAGCCAAATGGCCATAAAGGTAGCCTACAGTATATGTCTACATGTTCCACTTAGTAACTTAATATTGTGGAATTTATGTTCCACTTTAATAATCAATTAGAATAACAGTTACGCGTCTTAACAATACGGTACTCGTTGATTGGCCTTGTGATTATGAGCCACGGATTTGAAAGACTAATCGACGTGCTGCGATTGAACCCTTCTAGCTTATCATATTTCTTGTAACTTATAGCATGTCTCAATGAAGTAGTCTCCTGCTCGAGAAGGCTCCGCTGTGCAAATCGCCGGAACGGAAATACACATGGCTCGCGTCATTTCACTTCACATCTCACTGACATACTTAGCGGTGGGAAAATCTCATACTACGTTAACACTGGAGAAATTTGCTCCTATATTAATCGCATTCTGTCCATGTATTGCTATTCAGTATTTCCTAGTTTCTCTGTTTAGTATTAGTGACATCACGAACGTCTTCAAATTTAAATTGCAGAAGCACGCGTGTCCTTGCTTCAGTTCAGTCACTGTTATGAGAACACGACAGTTCTCCAAGAGCTCATACACGAGTCGGTGGTGCTCTGAGGTAAGCTGCTGTTTATTCTTTAGGAGCTTTTATACATGGCGGTCTTGTTACCTGTGTAGAAGTTGTCTGATAACCTGCGTCACTGTCATGTCTGTACTTGTGGGCAGGGGCGTATATAGGGGGGGGAGCCAATAAATATTAAGAAAGTGTTGCTTTGGTAAAATCATAAAATAATTGTACAATTGGTTGTACCTTAATCTTAACTTATTGGCTAAGTTATAAATAATATTATGATTGAAATTAGACTACCTCGTGGTGTCGTGGCTAGCATTCTTGGCTGCCGGGAGGTGGTCTGCCAATAAATTTTAATTCTGGTCTGAGGGCTGGAACGGGGTTGGAGCCTTGTGAGGCAAAACTGAGAAATTCCACAGCGTATACTTTTGAGAAATAAACTATCAATTTAAAAAAAAAAAAAAAAAAAAAACAGCTGTTTGCCTCTCTACTTAATATTTAGATATTTACCATTCACACTCCACAGGCCATAATAGGAAATTCGTTAAGTATAATATTTTACTTGTGTGTTGTGTTGTATTTTACAACTTTTCTTTGGTATTGCCACTAATTGTAGGCTATATAAACTTATTTTACAATTACTGTAACTCTTATCTAAAATAATTACACAAAGTTACATGCTCTAAGTAAAATATTGGTTGATATTTCTGGGTATTTTGCGGTGACAATCCCCTGAGAATACTCACAATATTCCAGGATAGTCCCCCCCCCCCCCCCGAAAAAATTGAAGGCCCTGCTTGTGTGTACTTGTAATCGAGGTGGGATTTGGGTAAGAAGCGGCCGTGGCCCTGACCTTAGGTACCATCCCGGCATTTTTCTGGAGTAGAAGTGGGAAACCACGGTAACCCAATTCCAGGATAGCTGAGGTTGGAATCAAACCCGCCTCACGAGGCAAACTTATGTAACCAAATTTAACTTAATATGTAGCCTACTTATTTTCCTCCTGAAATACTGTGTTCTGGAGTAATTCACCCTGCCATTTCTCCTGGTCCTTCTTCGAGATCCTCCCTGCCCCCACGGGGTCACATCTAGTGGGACGTGGGTTGGCGACCACGGGACCCCAGCTGAGTCTGGCATTGCTTCCACTTATATATTTGTGTCGGGCTCCTCTCCGTCTATTTTACTGTCGACTTCCCTTGGCCAACACTAGTTCTTTTCCGACCCCGACGGTATTAGGGTATCCGAGGCCTAGGGAGTCTTTCACTTTCCCGCCTTAATTGGCACTTGTCTCATCTTTCCTGATCCCTCATTCTTCGAGGGGTCAGACTTCTTGTTTTCTTGTCATTATATTTCCTTTTCTCTTTGAGTTTCCCGCACTGTTTTTGTTAATATGTTCCCCGTCTATCCAAATTACCTTAAGAGAATTTTTTGAATCTACACTACATTGTGTGGGTATTTTCAATCTAAGTTGCATTTTGTAAGTTTTTTCGATCTAAATTGCATTTTGCGAGTATTTTCAACCTCAATTGCATTTTGTAAGGATTGACAATCTAAATTGCTTCTTAGTAGGTCTAAGTCTTTCAATGTACAGTAGGTGCTGGGACTTTTACGAGTATTTTGAATCTAAATTACATTTTGTAAGTTTTTTCGATCTAAATTGCATTTTGCGAGTATTTTCAACCTCAATTGCATTTTGTAAGGATTGACAATCTAAATTGCTTCTTAGTAGGTCTAAGTCTTTCAATGTACAGTAGGTGCTGGGACTTTTACGAGTATTTTGAATCTAAATTACATTTTGTAAGTATTTTCAATCTAAATTGCTTTTTGTAAGTATTGTAATTCCTCCAACTATGTAGTTTGAATCTACCATACATTTTGTAAGCATTTTCAATTTCAATTGCATTTTGTAAGTATTTTGAACCTCAATTATATTTTGTACGTATTTTGAACCTAACCTACATTTTGTGCGTATTTTGAACCTAACCTATATTTTGTGCGTATTTTGAACCTAACCTATATTTTGTACGTATTTTGAACCTAACCTACATTTTGTGCGTATTTTGAACATAACCTATATTTTGTGCGTATTTTGAACCTAACCTACATTTTGTGCGTGTTTTTCAATCTATTCCTTTTGTAAGTGTTTCCACTCTCCTTGTTGTGAGTCATTTCAATCTGAGTTCCATTTTGTAAGTATTTTCAGTCTCACTTAATTTTCGTTATGGTTTTCATTTCATTGTCATTTTCGCTATCACCCAGACCATTAGGGGCTGATAACCTAGATGTTAGGCCCCTTAAAACAACAATTATCATCTTCGAGATCCTCGAGCCTCCGTGACCCGCATCCACGTCCTCAGCATGATAGGTTAGATATTGATTCTCTAGCGATAGCTCCCTTTCTCTCTGCAGGAGTCTACAAATGACTTTCTCCTGAGTTCCAACAAACAGCAGGGGATAAGCACTCGTCACATTAGGACGGTCGGTCATGTGGAAATAGCGGGGCGCTCAGCTTTATAGCCCCGTTGTCTTCTTCAGTGACAGCTTGGGTTGGCGGTAGCACATTTCCCTTTTGTCATAATAACATTGAGGTAAACCTTTGTCATTTGAGCTAGGGTTTGAGGTCTGTATCCTTTACAAAGGCCCGGTCAGTGAACCCTGTTCGACCTCCTGGTCTAAGGGCTTACAGAAATCCTTCTCCCTCCCACTCCTCCCTCTTAATGAAGACATTGACAGGCTTTGTGAATGGGCCCTAGTAAATCATAATCTTAACTTGAACATATCTAAAACACAACTTATATCCATTGGATATACAAAACTTTTAAATTCAGTAGATTTTAATTCATTACCACACATCAAGATACTAGATAATAATATTAAATTTGGCAACACTGTCAATAATCTCGGAGTGATATTTGATAGAACACTGTCGCGGGCAGAGCATACGTCTAATGTGGTAAGGAAGGTTGTATCAACTATGCATCTCCTGAAAAGAACTGTTTCTTACACCCCTCCTAACATACGTAAGCTCTTCGTCCAAACTCTCATTTTTCCAATCATTGATTATGGATCTGCTGTATACAATGATTTACCAGAAACACAGAACATCAAATTACAAGGAGTCCTGAATGCATGTGTTCGGTACATTATGGATGTAAGGCGAGATGAACATATCACATCTTACTAAGTACAGCTGAAATGGCTGAAACTCCACGAGCGCAGTTGCCATTCTGTCATATAAAATATTACATACCAAGACCCCGGTGTATCTCTACAATGCCTTTACACCAATGCATTCTGTTCATAATCGAGAAAATAGATACACAAAATTCACACTCGAGATTCCTATACATCGAACAACGAAGTTCAATAATATATATTTTTGTTTTTGCACCGCCTCACGCATCTTCAATACCTTCGATTTATAGCCTATAAGTTCGTCAACATTTCAAGCACTGCAGCTCTCAAAAGACGTCTTTCATCCTGCTTCTTGGAGCAGTATACCTCTCACATCTGATTACTGCATTGTGTTAAAATGCTATTATTAGTTCAATTAGAACATGAGGACAATAGCTGACAACCTGCTTTTCTTGTATATGGGGTTTGTTATTCAAGCTGATAGTCTGTATGCACTCTTTTGTATATAATTTTTCCATTATTATTTTATTTTTATTTTTTAAACCGTTATGCCAAACAGACAAATGACTGGCCTGAAACAGGGTAGTGCACTGTCACCCCTTCTCTTTATTGTGGTTATGGACGAGGTAATGACACGGATAGCAGGAATGATAGGAGAAGATAAGATGAAAGCAATGGCGTTTGCAGATGATCTCATGGTCTGGGGAAACAAGGAGGAGGAAATTCAGGAGCAACTGAAGGCTTGGGAAGAAACAGTGGGAGAGTACGGATGGAAGTTCAACATCAGTAAATGTGAGATCCTGTTAACGACCAGAAAAAAGGACAGACCATTGAGTGGGATAACACTTGGAGGTGGACAGCTGAAGAAGGTGGAAAGTCTCAAGTACTTGGGAAGTATAGTGGAGGAAAATGGGAGAAATGACAAATAGATTACGGAACGTGGCAGACAGGCAGAAGCATTTCTGAGAAGCATTAGGAGCTTAGTGTGGAATAAAGATATCCCACAAAAAAGCAAGGAAGTGTTATACAGGAGCTACTATATCCCGATACTTACCTATGCATCAGAAACGTGGATAATGAAGAAAAGAGACATACGCAGAATACAGGCAAGTGAAATGATGTTCCTACGAAGTAGGATCGGAGTAACAAGAAGAGACAGGGTGAGAAATGAAAAGGTCAGGGACATAGTGAGAGGAGCACTTGCAAGGTAGGACTGAGACATCAAGACTGAGGTGGTATGGACACTTAAAGAGAATGGAAGAGAAGAAGATTCCTTAGAGGATACATGAGATGCAGATGCAGAAGAAACGACCAAGGAGAAGACCAAGAGATAGATGGCTGAAAGGAGTGGAGGAATGTGTCAAGAAGAGAGGCGAGGACTGGACCAGAGTGACAGCGGAGAGGTGGTGGGAAGAAAGGATTAAGTGGCGAGGCTTATGTTCCAAACAGACCCAGCCTGAGGCTGGAAACTGTACAAGATGATGATGATGATGATGTCAAACTACGGAGCGCGCTTGAACTTACATTGCAGAATGTTCCTTCTTCTTCTCTTTCCAATATCTCTTCATTCGTTCACTGTGTTCCTTTCTGCGTGCTTCTATCCAGCCTGTATTTCTCCTTTTAGGTTTCTCTGTAAATTTATTTTTGTTTACTAGGCTTCTAAATGTTACTCTATCTGGAATGGTGTTCTCAGCAATACCCATTTCTTGTAGATCTTCATGTATTTCTGCTAACCAATTTTTGCGGATTTTCAGGGTTAGCGCTAGATTTATCCCTCCCTATATTATTCTGCTAAGGTGCCATTCCTGTTTTGTACCGAAAATAAGGTCCCATTAACACCAACCTACACATGTGGGGTACCTACAGGTTCAGCATAAGCCAATGCCTAAGTGAAACACACTCACTTACTCTTTAAATGCCTCACAATTAAATAAATACCTTAAAACATGTATATTTACAATGAAATAATTAAAGAATGCATCACGGTGACCATGGTAACAGAATCTCACAGGTCCATCTATTTCTGTAAGACGCAATGCAATTCCAATTATTACATTACGGTACTGTGAAAGTTCCCAGACGGTTATAAGGTTATCACTGAACCAAATTAAGCTGTAAAATTATCAATACACACAGTATAATGCGCTTAAGGGGGTCAAGGGGCACTCTAGAATTTTTCACCCAATTTTCACGTGTGAGTGTGGTACGAAAGGTATTTTTCACTCGACTATAAAGGGTCTCCGAAAACCACATTTAAAGGCCCTTAAATGAACAGTGTCTGTGATATTTCCAGAAAACTAACTTCGCTCTGATATACCTATGAAGGAATGACAAACCCCCTAACCAGTGCACCAGTAGCTGAATTGATAAAGTCTGATTATTCATACCAAGGATAAATCAGTCATAGCATTCATGATTGAGATTTTGCTAAGTGTACTCTTTACAACTAGAATATACGTGGGCGAAGCCGCGACGGGTAACGCTAGTTATTCTTATTGCATTATTACTGTCTTTTCGATACTATAATTAATTGTTAGACTATTATTATTTATATTGTGAATATAAGTGAAATGTTTTATTTTTATAAGCCCTCATGTTATTGAATGTAGGGCGCTACTGTAAAGGAGCTCTTAGTTTAGCCGAGGAAATACAGTCTCTTACGCTGGAGTAGGCCTATCTCTGCAGAAAGAGTATATTTCAAGTACCGCCGAATTAGCGGTACTGCGGAGTTGGCAAATTCTTCCCTACAGCACCTCGAAGAAAAGGTCTGAGGATTGTAGTTGATCTTTAATTTCACAGGACTTCCAGTAATTCCTTGACAAAATGCTCGTGGAGCAAGTTTCTAGGATGAGAGCCAAAATAAGTATTTCTCACTCCAGAAGATGAGGCAATGCACAGAGTAATGGTAACCATGACACGATTAGGAGAGCATGGTAATTTAAATTTACAGCCGCCAGCTATGGTAACAATGACAGTGAAAAGTGTGACAAAAGGATTGGACACTCCTCCTGAAATGGGGGATTACGTCGAAACATTGTCCAAAAGAGGTACGATACCCTATGTACAGTAAATAAACAATCATTCCTGACTTAGTATAAAACGTGGGCCTGTTTGCCATCTCTTGATGAATGCAGTACATTTGCATTTGTCTGTTGGCACAGGCTAGAGTAAAAGGTGGCTTTTCACCGATGTCTCAGTCTCACTCATGGCTGTGATTATATGGAAGCTACTGAGGAATGGGTGGTGCTTAGTAATGACATTCAGGGCACAGTCAGTGCCTGTGGATGCTGTGAAAGGTTCTACTCATAGGGTTAGTATTGCCGTTCTGACTCGGTGAGGAAAGCAATGACAAACTACCTCACTCCTCATCTTGCTTAGTACGCCTCAATATAGCTCTGCCTTGGGTTTTTGTGGTTATCCACCCACATAATCTAACGGTGGTGCTTTTTGAGGATCCAGCCAGCCTTCGGGCTGACGACCTAACAGACAGTATAAAACGAAGTCCCCGATTCTTGGATGTCACGGGTAATCTCGAGACCCACGGGATAGATTTTGATGCGGTTTTCACACTTCTGTAAAGGATATCTCGAGGAAGGTTTCTTTAGAAAATAATGTACTTATGATCAAAGGAAGCCAAGCAGTAACGATTTCAGTGAAAAAAGTTGAAAAAAACCTGGCGTCCGTGCGTTTTTAAGCTTATGCTGGGCAAACCGTTAAAAATATCTATATAATGTGAGTCTAAGAATTGTTCAGCATGAAAAGTTCTACAAAAAGTCCGCAAGAGCATATCTCTATCTTCAATACATCGGTTTTACGTTTTCATTAATTCTTCCAACAATCGCCATTCAATTACTGGGGCGACAGTTTACCAGCTAGCACGTAATGCATTCATAACTGTTCCCGGGCGAAGCCGGGGTGGTTTGCTAGTATGTGATAAAACACACAGAGAAGATATGCAGAACTGTAAAATATAATTTAATTGCAGCAGAAGGCAAGAGGAATAAGCAACTTCATTCCATAGTCTAGTATCCCTTGAGCGGAAAAATATACTGTTTTCACACAAAACAGACGTCCAACCGCAGAAACAAGATATAACAATCATCCGGAAACAATAACATTAAATTGAAATAAATTACTACCTATATAATAATGATATTGTTATATTGCTATAACCAAAGCTATTGGTATACGATGTCCTTTGATATGGTCTGAGGGTGACCGACCCCGGCAACTTTCTGTTTGTTTATTTCTCATAGCATTGATAGCAAACTTCTTTTTCAGCCACTGCCCTTTCATTTGCGTCAGGGCGACAGTTCATGAACTAGTTCATCTTGAATCGACTCTATTTTAGAAGCGGAGATGGAGAATTGCAGCCGGAAGTTAGATTGCCCCAGCCAAATGAGTTAATACGGAATATTCCATTAGCGACGCCGCTCCACATCCAGTTATTGAGGACGTCGCGACGGCTGACAGAACTTTGATCGTATTAATAGCCCTTACTTATTAGATCATTCTTCTTGAGAGAGAGCCGAGCTGTGCGTGTGTTTTTCCACTTTGAAATGGAACACGTCCAAAATAGAGAGACGTGTAGACCAGACTGCGGAGTTCCCCAAGCGGCAGCGTGGGCCGTGTCAATACAGCCAGTCTTTTTCCGGACGACAGGTGACTAAAGCCCATTCCCCAGTTCAACGGCCACACCTGCCATTTGCGAAGGATTCCCTGAACCCACCTCCATAGCTCACCAGTTTAATGGTAACGCCTAGTCTACCATTCATGAATGATACAGCCGAACATCCATTTCTCGAATTGTTTGGAACAGTAACTCATGTAACCCTCATGAGGGCAGCACCGTCTGATACAGATTGAGAAGGCTGTGGATGTCCATGTGCATCTTTGATTTTTGAGAGTTTTATTTTGTATCTGTGGAGAGAGCTTGTCCACATAATTTGTGGGCAGCAACACGAATCGTTAGGTGATGTCAGCTACTGTATAAACTGACACGATGTTAAAATGTGATAAAGGGGCAGATGACCTCGTAGTTCCGCCCCTTAAAAGAACAATAACTAATTAACTAAAATGTGATAATTTGTTCTGTGATGATACTGGAGTTAGAGCAGAAAGTTAGTTACTTATTGTTGTTTTAAGGAGCGGAACTCAACTCAACTTCCCGTTTTGAACTGATGCCAATAGCCTACTGTAGCCTATCAGCCAAAAAAAGGTGGATGCTCCATGCTGAAGATAAGGGAAGATAACCTAAATTTCTGCTACATGAAAAAAGTAAAAGAGAAAATACTAGAAAAAAGAAGTGAAAGGACATTATCTAATAAAAAGAAGAGCAATTTAGCAGGTAACATCTCGAACGAAACTCGATTTGTTGTGATATATCGATTTGAATGACTGCCTGTGATGGCTAGTCATGGCCGACTGGATGCGAGCTCTCCACAACCGGCCTAGACAATGAGACCTTTTACATGAAATCTTGTTAGTTACTCGACTGCTCACACAGCGCTGTTCACCAAGCACTGCAAGACGAAGACTTAGCTCTGCTTAGTGTAAAACAAAGTCCCCGGTTCTTGGATATCACGGGTAATCTCGAGAACCACTGGATGGATTTTGATGCGGCTTTCACTATTCTGTACAGGTAATAACGAGGAACATTTCTGTAGAAAATAATTTATTTATGATCAAAGGGAGCCAAGCAGTAACGATTTCAGATTTCATTGAATAGGTCGAAACAAGAACCTGGCGTCCGTGCACTTTTTAAGCTTACGCTGGGCAAACCGTTAAAAATATCAATATACTATGAGCGTAAGAATTGTTCAGCATGAAAAATTCTGCAAAAAAGTCAGCGAGAGCATATCTCTATCTTCCATACATCGCCCACTATAAGTGTTTTTAGTTTGGACGGCGGTGTCTCATGCCCCTCGCCATTCTTAAATTACGTCTGACAGGAATGCCTTGCACATTCATAATTGTTCACGGGCGAAGCCGGGGCGGGTTGCTAGTGACACTATATATTATCATTATAATTCCCGCAATATCAAAATGCAAATTATAACACAAAATAAAATAGCGTACTAATAAATCGAAGAAAAATTAGACATACCTTGCACCTCGTTACAGTTGAATTCGATGAGAATCACTCAGTTTTCATTAAAGTTTATGCATTTTCCTGCTGAGCGGTTTGTATAGGAGGCGTTTGGAAGCAACCAGTCTTTCAGTTTCAGTTTGCGCGATATTATCCAAAATTGGCGATACAAATTTCTCTCCAATAATGATGGCAAGTCCGTTTGGACCGGTCTCGTCGCAAATTGGACACTGTAGAAGTGGACTCTTAGACAAAACAGGAACTAGTTCCGAACATATAACATCTAGTACATTTCTCCCAGGAACACATGGCGCAGCTTTTTCAACGAAGAGCTGAATTACAGATAGTATTGACACAAAAGCAGGTTTAGGGTAACGCAGATGCCCTAAATCTTGTGTTTTGATAAGGCTCATGAGTGGAGAGGAGTTAGAGTTAGAGATCTGCGAAATGCAGTCCAAACATTCCGAACATGAAATTCTTTCTTCCACTGCGCGTACAATGTAGCCACCGACGTTAGCCAGACTTGCCGTTTTCATTGTCGGAAAAGATATTGCTGAAAATGAAATTTAACTGAGTTAGTATGATTTAGGTGAATTACACAACTTACTAGTAATTATTGTTATGTGCAGAACTCAAATCATTAGTCCACTTTATAAAAGATAATGTAACATACCAGGCTCCTTTAACAGATCTTGTAGAATATTCAGAATACTTTGAGGAATGACAGGTCTATTCCCTGAAGCTGGTGCATTTCCAAGAATCATGTTCTGAACTGGGTTATCTGTGATGCTAGATGCAGAGTCCTCTACATTGCTGGAAGTTGATGTACTCAGAATTCCAGTTTTCAAAATCTTCTGCAAACTGAAACTCACTGATCTTGAGTCCAGCATGTCATTTGACCCAGACATACGGCGCAATGTACTGAAGAGTGATTCAACAGTATCGCTAGAGAATGTTCGAGTCAGAACATAATGATACCCATTTTTTAGAAGATACCTTATGCACTGCACAGTTGATTCCGTGGTTAATTTTATAGCTTCGTAAGTCTCAGAAGTCAGGAAGTCCTTTCTAGCAGCGTTACTAGCAGCTTTCAAAGTTTCAAGGTAAGAAACAAAATATTCCTCTAGCCAGTTAAGGCGACTGTCATTTAATGAGAAAAAATGCCCTTTATCTGGATTTCTAGACTGAATATGTTGATATGTGTTGCTTACGTCATGCATAGCGAACCATTTATTAACGTTTTTCATAAAAAGTATGGTTGCTTCTGCGTCCATGAATTTGTACGCTTCCGGGTGCATGTCTACATTTTCTTTCAGTGTACTAATGGCACCAATAACTTCTGATGAGAACACTTCCTTGGCACGCCGAACATTCATTTCTTCAAAGTTAGTGGGTTCAATGTGTTTTTTAGTGAGGTGTCTCACAGGTTTGACGATCTCATCCTTTTGCATTTTGTATAGTAAAGACAAGTATTTCCCTGAAATTATTCCAGTACCATCAGTCATCTCTCGTTCCAGAAACTGCGTTCTAATGTTTTTTAGAATGTGACACTGATCAAAACTAAGGAATAACTTCCTAGACTTGTCGTATGGGTGATTAACCATTGGTTGCAAATTCCCTCCCCCTAAATGCCTCATCATTGTGGTGTTAGTTTTGTGATTATCAGAGACAATTCTTATAATTATGAAACCGCATTGTTCAACCTCGAGAATAACGTCCAGCACGAGTTTATGTAAGTCCCGTCCTGACAGCTGCTTCGTGAAAAAGAAGGCACACGGTATCTGATAATTTGTCGAAAGGCCTCTTAGCACAAAACACAACACTCGATTGGCTGCTACTTGTTCCCGGCTGTAATTTTCATCCTCTCTTTCCTTTTGATGAGACGGTGCTGTAATTGTGTCCTTGTACCCGAAGAAGCAGTCGAGTTTCCTATCATAAATAATTATAGGATTTATTGCAGCGTCATCTACAACCAGGGATGAGAAACGTTCAGGAGTATTCAGTTTGTTTGCCTCTAATATAAGCCTGTCTTTAATCAATGTAGTAACACCTGTCGCACAATCACTAGAACCGGAATATCTACATAGAGTCCTCTTTGAGGGTAATTTCAGAAAGCCCCTTTTCCTTATATGGGAATAACCCTTCGGTGAGATATATTGAAAAATAATACACTCCCTAATTGTATCTAAACTCCAACTCGGTCTGCGTTTACTGTACAAAAGTAGCTGCTCTAAAATGAACTTCGCTCGAATTTCTCCTTCAGTCGCATCTTGCTTCAAGTGCTCAATTTCTTTGTGAAATAAATCATCTTTGAATTGGTTAAGTGTAACTTTTGTTTCCATTAATTCCTCCTGTTTTTTCTGCAGAGAATTGTTCAGCCGTGTTACTTTCACTCGCAACCGATTAATCGTTTTCATCATTTCCTTGATCTCGTAGGCATCAGTCTGCGTGCTCGAGTGTCCTATATTCACAGACTGAGTGTAAGGCAAGGGCGAACTGGGAATTTCCACAGCTGGAGTTTCCTCATCATGTACAATACTCTTCAGTTTTTTGGGTGAGGGTAATTTGAACTTGACAATGCTCCTTCGGGGTCTCTTTATAACAGGTAACTTATAGACTGGATAATTAGCAAACACCGACGGCACAGCAGTTTTCTTTAGCCTTCTGGACTTGCCTACATGTGAATAATCATCTTCCTTAAAATGAAGACTACATACAACAGACGAAGGAGAGTTCGTGTTCGGAACAAACTTATCGCGAGAAATCACCCTAAGCCATTCATCACACCTATCTGTGTCACACGGGAACTCATGAAATGAAAGCACACCTCCGCTTTTCTTCCTATTTGAAGTGCAAAATGGCACACAACAGTATGACATGCTGGATTTGAGCAGCGGCGTTCAAACCATAGTTCATAATTTATCCCAGCATTTTACAACTTCATAAGCGAACACTCCAAACAACGTAGGAATTCAGTATATTAATACCGACTACTTACAATAATTGAAACTGAAACAAAACGTTGTTGTTCTACACGTAACACTGTGAGAAGAACGTACTGTACTGCTTTTTCCTTATCGCGCCTATAATGGGAGGGGAGTGCGCTCTACCGGCAACGAGTAGAAACTTTCCAATTACATGTTATACATGGGTTCTGACTGGGAATGTCAAGGCCGGTATAGAGCGCAGCTCGATTCAGTCGGCCGTGGGCTAGTGAAAGTGATTTCACTTCTGACCGCTAGATAGCTCTAGCGTAGCACTGAAACGTCAAGTCGGAACTAACGATGGCATCACTAGGCCTATACTGTTAAATGTGCATGAATCTAATAATATGGCCAGTACTGTACACAGGGCGGGAAATTAAGCCCCACCTGCAAAAGAAATTACATGTTATGAAATTAGTAAGCAATGATACACAGAGGAGGGGTCACAGTGCTTAAAAAGACCACGTGCATGTTTTTTCGCGTAGGTTTCAATTTCCCGCCTAATCTAATATTGTACTCACAAACGTGTTCACCGACTGAAAAGCTATCAATAGATTGTCAATTAGCCAGCGCTGGAAATGGCTTCTAAGCTTTCAACGGAAATTTCAGACCACAAGTGGGTCTCCTGGTGTTCAATGAATTCGTGTCCGGGAATAGGCCTACTCCTTTTCGTGCCGGGAATACTTCTTTTCGTGTCTTCTACAAGAAGTCGAGTGCATCTATTCCAGTGCTGAGTTTCTCCTTGGCCTCGCCACGTAACTTTCAGCAATACTGTGACCGTCAGCTGGCAATGACTAATTCAACAGTTTCATAAGATTTTAGTAGCAAGGCCAATCCAGCCCATAATCGCGTTATAAGCCACATGGTAGCCTCCATCAGGATTGGGATATTCTTCACACATAGTTTATATCGGTTCTTCACAATCCGTATACTCTAATGATACACAAATGTTTATTTTTATTAATACATTTTTAGTTAATAATAAATAGGTAATAGGTTACTAATTGGTCCGACGCGGGCGATGTCGGCCGCGCGAGTGTTCTTGTTGCTGGGAGTTGAGTTGAAGATTAGATTTATAGTTTATTAGGGGAGACGTAATTTAATTAAATTTGCTAACGGTGGATGTCATGTTGTCATAGGTCAAACTTGTATATCCACTGACGTGACACAGTTGTTAAGTCTTATGCACTCGTACAGTACTGTATATGGGTTACCCCCATGGTGGTTTAGCAGCAACAGCTTCAGTTGTTTTTTGTTTTTTTGTTTTTTTAGCGTATGGCTTTTATGCCGGGAGTGTCCGAGGACATGTTCGGCTCGCCAGTTTTGTAGCTGCTTCGAGACGGACACCCAATGGGTGAGCTACAAGTACCGTTGGGGAGGAAAGTTGGAAGGGAAGGGCGAGGAGTTGGAAGGTAGCGGCTGTGGCCTATAGTTAGGGACCAACCCCGGCATGTGCCTGGAAGGAAGATGGGAAACCACAGAAGACCATCTTCAAGGTTGCCGGCGGGGGGATTCGAACCTCCTCGCCTCCCGGATGTGAGCGACTGCCATTAGTCATGCCGTAACGACTACGGCTAACTCACCCGGTAGTTGGTAATAATACTAATGGTAATGATTGTTGAAAGAGTTGTTAATGTTACTTAGTGCAACCCTTCGGTTGCCATATAGGCTAGGCCAGTGGTTCACAACCTTTTGTGGCCCGTGTCCCCTTTCTGGAGGTTGACTTACACCTATCGCTCCCTTTTCATTTTCATTGTATGCCTAACTTTAATTTGAAGTAAAGCGTAAATAATAAAGCAGTTTTATTATTTTAAACATCTTTATTACCGTATATATAAAAACAACCGAAGCAGTTTTATCCGGTCACTCTTAAATAAAATAGAAAAAAAAAAAAATGTACATTTTTACAGATTTTTTAATGAACAAAGAAGTGAAATAATTAACTAATATTATTGACGTACATTTAAAAAACAGGAGTAGGCCTCCATGTTTTAATTTTTAAATTGGAATCTGGAAAAGTTAAGAAAAAATAGATGAAAGTTTGAAAACTTTGTTATTGTTTTATTTTACCTTTTCAATGGCTGCCGTGTGCTTGGTGGATTTCAGATGGTTAAAGCTTGAATATCCGGCTTTATGTTCAAGTTCAGGCACAAGTCTCCTTTGAGGCAAATGTCCAATTTATTTCCTTGTTTTGTGAGGAGCTGGACAACAGAACTAAATCCTTTTTCAACTAAGTATGTTTACGGGAATGAAATGAGAAGTGGTTCAGTTTTTCCCCACAGTTGTGGATAAGTGTCCATAAGCTTCACCCAGGCTAACTCGTAACCGCCCTGCTCACAGTCATACTTGAGATCTAGATCTACAATCTCCGTCTGTAAAGAGTCACCAAGTTTATCCACAGCTTCAAACGAGAATGGATCCAGAATCCAATCAGGAATTTGTAACTTGGTCAAATCTTCAAATCTTGATTCCATGTCAGTTTTTAACTGGTCAAGGTGATCAGTAAAAATTAGGATTTTGTCTTTTGGGAGTCTCATTATCTGAATTGAACACTTTTTAAGGGTCGGAAACCGAATCAGCGCTTTTCAACCAATATTTACCTTGTGAATATCAAACTTGGCGATGAATGATGCACGAGCGAACGGGAGGCGCTCCTGTCACATTTTTTTCCGTGTACTACCCGGCAACTTCTACTGTGCAATACTATTTTAATTTTCCCCCCTTTGAAAACTCATCGCCCCCCTGATAACCCAAATCGCCCTCAGGTTGGGAACCACTGGGCTAGACTATCATAATAAATGTATCTATTTATTGCTTTTAGCGACTTCATAATTATTTGTCGATCAATAATATAAGAATCAAGGCTACCAACTTTTGCGAAGTGCTTACCGTTATTTAGTAAATTTTCTTCGGAATGTTGGGCAGCCTCTGGTTTCAGTGTATTCTTACGAAACATTATTTTAAAAGTTTGAAACCCCGTTTGCTTATGAAGTTTCAAAGCACGTTATTCGAGTATGAGTCTTCACGAAGCACTTGTCCGGAGAGTTTGGACATCTTAGGTTCCAAAGAGTTGTTTTAAAGTATTGAAACCACGCTGTGTTTAGGCCTAGTAAGTTAAGTGTATTTTTAATGGCAGTATGGATATCGTATAATCATCGCTTTGTTAACTAGAACAGTTTCTGCTTGAAAATTTGGAGAAGTGTTAGTTATTGTTGTTTTAAGGGGTGGAACAGCGAGAAGTGTACACCCGAAGTAAACTGCCACGTGCCTCAGACTCTTTGTACAATCCTTGCCTACTAGATTACTCAAGGCCCTGACAAGCTCGCTATTTTCGAGGATAATAACGGTCCTTCTTGATGCTGTATTTTGCCGCAGGAGGCGCTCATATGCACGGCTATTGCCTGCTAGATTACACAGTTCACCCGCTTACTGCCTACTAGAATACATAAGGCCTTGACTAATAGTAGCTATTGCGATCTTTTAACTTTCCCTTAACTTTAATACTTTAGGGAACAGATGAAAATGTACAGTATGATTCTCTACTTCTAGAGTTTGATAAACAAAAGATACGCAACATCTAACGATTTTTAAATAAAAATGGCAACATTATCACATTAGCCTAATTAGACAAATAAAGATGAACTTTGTAGCATGCGTGCAATCAGCCGCGTGAGCGATATCTTATAAACTGTAAAAAGAAAGAGCTTATCACTCGCTTACTTAACGTTATTGCTCATTTAAATGTGCTTTAGGTCTATCATTAACTTTAGATTAGACTAATAAGTGCAAATGTTACAATATAAAACTACATTAAAACATTACACTGGTATAACAATGATCATGTCTGCAGTTAGTGTACAATAGCAAAGAATGTCATCATTCAACATGCACATGAACACAATTCCTTGCCCGCTCTTCTTCTTTTCTACCTAACAAATAGTCCTTGATCTAGTGGAGGTAGACAATGCCAATATCCGATGGAGGCGTTGTTAAGTGTACATAATCTTAACTGGAGCGATCGATGTTTCAGACCTTGCATATTGTGTAATGTAGGAGGCTATGGGCGGTACAGCACACGATCTAATAGTTGATCTTCCTTGGTCATCAACGAGGTGGTGGAAACCAACTCTTGGAATATTGATCAGCGAATGTTAACGGCAGGAGACGAACGTGGTTGAGGCGTCATGTTCGGCCAATGTGAGTGCTAATGCCGCTACTGATTTCAATTCCTTGTCTGTTTGTCTTGTCAGCAGCAGGGGCGTATATAGAATTTTATTTCAGGGGGGTGCCCAACCGGGGGTTAGGGGGCATGGTATAGACCCAAAGAATAGGGGGTCCGGGGTTCTCCCCGGAAAACTTTTGTATAATTCGGGGCAAAATGATGAGTTTTAAGGCTATCTGGCATCACTTTTTCAACCAATTTGTTGTGATGTTTTATGTTTGGTTAATGTCAAACACAATTAAGACCATTTTATGATACTTTTTATTAATACAATCATCTTGCTCACTTGATAGTGTTTACATGGAGAGAATTAATGTTACTGTTTTGATTTACAACTCACACTATAATATAAAGTCAAGGTTTCTTGAAGCATTACCAAATCGGTTCATAACTTCATCGTCAGTGAGATGTATGTCTCTGTGAATAGATAACAATTCTAGACCGTTGAGTCTGTTTTCAGAAGTAGAATTTCTTAAGTATGTTTTCAACCAACTCAAACTCCGTTCGGCAGTACCAGTAGCTACAGAGAGAGGCAAATTTGCCAAAAGTTTGATAAGGGTATAAAAGTTAGGGAATAAACTTTTGTTACACGCTTCAAGGGCACTTGTTGCTGTTCTTGGTTCGTTCATAAGAGCGAAGGCACTGGAGAGTAATAAGCGGTTATGTTGTTATACATAAGATCAGAACAAACTGATTGACACACTGTTTACATCGCTCTACCTTCGCCTTGCTTTGCAACGTTGCCATACGTCACTTAGTAACAATAGTACATGATTATATTGGTTTTTAATTCGTAGACAAATAATATATGTGGGGGGGAGTCCCCCACCCTCCTATATACTCCCCTGGTCAGCAGCGACTGTCGATGGCAGGAGAACGTGATTGAGGAAGCATGTTCGGCAGCCAATGTGAGTGCTAATGCTGCTACTAATGTCTATTCCTTGTTTGTCTGTCAGCAGTGACTGTCGATGGCAGGAGACGGGCGCGGTTGAGGCGGCATGTTCGGGCGGCTGGTGTGGGTGCTCCTGTTACTGTTGTCACTGTGCCACGCCGCGGACTCGACGCTGGACTCCAATGACCCGGTGGGGACACCGGGAGAGTTGGCGTGGCAAGCCTGGCTGCTCATGGATGAAGACGCCGACTCGAGTACCGCGGTCCGCCGTATCAAGCCCAAGTCTGTGTTCATCGCGCCCTCCTTCTCGCCCCAGTCTCTGCCGGCCTGTGCGGATGGTTACCGGGCCGACGCCATGGGACGCTGCGTGAAGCTAGTGCGGGTCAACCAGGCAGCTCAACTGGACTTCCTTCTGCAGAGACTCAACTCCATGTACGCTCAACCCGAGCGGCCACCAGGAGATTCTCCAGCGGGCGAAAGTAATGGACCTTTGCAGGTGAGCTCAAGATGGATTAAATTTGGTGGTAGGTTTGCCATATGCTGACCCCGTGGTGTAGAGGTAGCACGTAGGCTAACCTTTTACTTAGGAGGACCCGGTTTCTGCTCCCGGCTCAGTCAGTTCTTACCTACATGACTGTTGGAACGGTGTCCACATTTGACTACAGTAGTTGAATAGAATATGCATAAAATGAATATAAGGCCCATTTATCGTGTACTGGTTTAACAACTTACCGAGAGACAGATTCAACAAGGCACAGTAAATTTCAAAAACACCACGAATTATTCTTATTGAAACCATACACTGAAATACCATCGAAAAGCCATGTCACACAAAGAGGCAGAGTGAAAAATTTGCCAGCATTTTTTTGAAATTGTAGAGAATGCACAAATGATTATTACATGCGAATGAAATAGCTGTAAGTCATCACAGATGTGATCTCAGCATATTTCTGTAAAATGTTAATGGTCAATTATAAAGTCTTGACGAGTGTACCAAAAAAAAAAACGGCTACGCCGCTGCGTCATCACGCTCCCCACACTAATGCTATAGGTTACTAATCGCATATCATAGTAAGCGTGCATTTGACGTTTCTTAAAATAAACTCCTGTGACTTGTTACAGAGAGATACCATCTCGCGGGAGGAGTCCTAATCACCGATACTGAAAGTTATATTCTAGCACATACTTTCTCAACGCAATGGTGTTCGTGAAGATTGTTTTAAGGGGTAAAACACGAAGGTCATCTACCCGAATTTTCTATTGTAGGCATGGTAAATTAGAAAATTATACACATGTTCATATATGGAAAGGCCATATTTTACCGGTACTGTGTTCTATTATGGTGTTCGAAACAACCCCAATAATTTAAACGAACACACTTTCATGGAGAGTTCACCCCTATTCACTCTACTAGAAAACACACTCCGTCCGAAACAAGACACAACATAAGGATTTAGCCACGCTAGATAAGGGATTAATGAGGGAAACATGTTATTGGATCAGGATACGATGTATCTTTTTCTTCAATAAACCTAGACCAGTATTAACGGCAGTATTAAAGGTGCAGGGGCATTCTCATTAGTCCGCTTGCGCTTAAAGAGTGCCTTTTAGCTTATGCGTGCAGAGTTTGAAACCAGGTCTTTAATAGTTGAAGATTATCCTGAAGTTGGGATAAGCCGAAGAAAGAAAGAAAGAAAGAAAGAAAGAAAGAAAGAAAGAAAGAAACCTACAGAATTCAGTGCCATTACATATTGATTATTATAACAGCCCTTCATAAGAATATTCTTTCCAATCACCTGAATAAGATACGAGAAATAATAAAAAGAAAGTTTAAAAAATTCTAACTGATGTACTCTTGAATTTTAGAAATCAATGAAACATGAGATTTATCTGTACTAAGCTCGGAATAAAGATTCGCTGTGCTAAGTTTCATTGCTCCTGGGTGATTAGATAGCCTGAGCAATTGGAGCACCGTAACTTGGCGAGCCTGCCGCTAGAGCTTAGGGCAGCGCGGTTCCCTACGACCGGATAAACCTACATTCACATTGCGAAAGCTCGCACAGGCCCACCAGTGTAATTTACAATGGCACTGTACCACACGGGAATCTTGCAGTGCAATGCGGCCAACAGTACAGAACACGGTGCTGAAAGGAAGCAAGTCATTGACTTAATGCTTTTCTCCTCCGATCGCTCTACAAGTAGCAGTGGTTTCTGGCTTAAACCCACAAAGCAAATTGCTTTGTGATGGATTTTGCCTTGCCAGTGAGCTTCCGTGCTTTTTCTCCTGCTGGTAAGATGAAAATGTTTTGTGTGTAGCTTAAACAGAAGGCTGACTTAATTCTTTCCTATGCTGTTCCAAGGCCCTTCAGAAAACTAATTCTAAAAAAATGACCATTTTTGACTTAATCCTTTTCAGCAGTGGCGGCCGGTGGTAAGTAAAGCTGGGTGTTGCACCAAAATTTCTGATGTCGCAATTTTATATGGGAAGTTTACACATGTAACAAAAATTAATTAACGTTAGATAAACTACAGTTCTATAAAAACTGAAATACATGGGTTTTCCAAAATAACTGTACGTTCGACAAATAGACAAATTTTAATGGCTCTTTTGGGCTTCTTCCTATAGGAATTCATAAAAAAAAACAGATTTATGTATTTAAGCCCTATGCCTGAGTTCATGGGAAGAATTTTAAACACAGCAGGTTGTCTAAGGTTGGGTCTCAATCTCCGGGATAATAAACATTCTCAACATAAAAACATGGCAACCGAAAAGTTTGTACGTTAACGAAAAATGTTATTACTAACAAAGACGGGCACATATTCTGCATAAGGATAGGATTTTTATCATTTTAAATGATCTTGTCGACTTCGTAGTTACGCTGGGGTCTGGCGTTACGTTACGGTGACGGGACGAAATGTACCGAGCATGCACTGAGGTGTGTGACGTCATAATACTGCTTGAGCTTCCTCCTTTCCCCGCGCGCTCCGGTGAGCGTGACGTCATCCAGCCAGCTACCTCCTTTGACCTTGATTTGCACTTGCTAACGGACTTTGAGTTCACGCAGCATTTGTAGCATTTAAAATGATATAAAGTCTAGTCTTTCAGACTGACTATCAGTCTTTTTTTTTTTTTACTACAGCTTGAACCCCATCAGAGGAACCAGCCATGAAGTGCGCTCTGTCATACGTCGGCGCAATTCATTTTTGCGGAGTTTCGTTCAATTTCTGCTTCTTTAATTCGACCAGTAAATAGAATATAGTAAAGTTATTATTTATTCCGCCCTATTCAATACAATTGTGTTGAATAGGGCGGAATAAATAATAACTTTACTATATTCAATTTGCGTCAATACGGGCCAATATGAGCGAAATGACTCATCCAGTAAACACGCTGCTAATGTGTGTGCATCATGTTTTGTTTGCCTCTTACTACGTATCGGTGCACAACAGCCATCTGAAATATGTTTGAAATATCACTTGTTTCATCTGCTATAATGGCAAAAATTTCCGATTCCTTTATTTGCTTTGATTCTTCTTCTTGGCAAACCTCCATCATAATCTGTAAAAATTAATTTTGAATTGTTTTGGACGTTCCTTTGAAAACAGTTGCCCTTACCAAATGACCTTTAACACAGCATCCAACTCAGCGGTAAAATTAATTAGTTCTCTCAAAACACATGGATTTGTTGATGTTGCACTTTCATCATGATCACGCAAGGCCAGTCCGAAAGAGCCACAGAAACGAATACAGTTTATTACAATATTTAACACATATCTATTGTGCCTAACATCTTCGTTATATTCCGCAATTTACCTTCTATAGGCACTGTCCAATTGTGCATCTTCGTTAACAGTTCCAAAAAGTGTCAATTTCAAACAGCTGAAGATTGGTTGGTTGGTTCCTCAGTTTAGGAGCTGCGACAAGGCAGTCATGTAGCCCCCTGTACTTTGGGTATGTGGAGAAACTGTCTGATAACCGGTGTTAATTGTGATGGCTGTATTAGTGAGTGTTATCTCTTTTTAATTCAAGTGAGGGCTACAGACATTCAATTTCAAGCAGTTCCTACTTTTGCCGCCAAAGGCCACCGTAAACGACTACTAGTTCAGAACTTGGTTACTACACGCCACCGTAGTCGGCTCCTGGCGACGAACGTTGGAACCTAAGAGCGTTGTTCAAATTTTTAACCTATAATTTAGCTTCACACAGGTGTAATAAGTGGAAGGTTCTTTAACATGCCATAAATCTATGACATGGGACCGCCGGCTTTACTTCCCCTCTGAAGGAATGCATACTGAGGGATTTTTAACGCTCTTGAAAAAATCCGATGACTTCGGCCGGGTTTGAACCCGCGATCTTGGGCATAGAGGCTCAGCATGCTACCAACTACGGCACCGAAGCCGCTCAGCTGAAGATTCATGTTTCTTTATTTTAGGGATTATTTTCCATAACTCCTATTTTGGTCCACGCGAATTCTCCACCAACAAACATGTAAAACAGAATAAAGCGTTTTTAATATCGCATTCACATAACCAATTATTATTGCCTTAAATATCTCCTTTAAACGCCCTCGTATACTTATATTTTGGACAATACTTGTCCGGTAATGGTGCACCGAGTGTTTTTACTGTAAGTTTATCGTCATCAGGGAGCTGGAAAAACTGTCTGACTAGCAAATTACTTACTCTATTCATTTTCACTCACACTCCACAATACAATTAATGTTTCAAACTAAACATTCCGTTAAAATAAAATACTACGGTAACTTACAAGATGCACAGATGATAAATCTGGGTGCTACATCGGAAAGTGGCGCGAAAAGCAAACTAACAAAACACTGAATTTTGCTAGCCAAGAAATTTCGTAGTGAATGCATAGGTCTACTCACAATCAACCAAACAATTATAATAATAATAATAATAATAATAATAATAATAATAATAATAATAATAATAATAATAATAATGCACAGTTAAGTATCTGCCTGGAAACAAAATACTCAAATCAACTAAATACAGAACTAATCGCAACCCAAATACCGCAAGAACAAGAGTGGTAAAAGCAAACATAAACCGCTAAAGTACACCAACAATACGTCGCAAAATAGTTCAGCCACTTATCTACTGTACTTATAGCACGGTGGCGTTCTTAGGGTCGCTTCACAGAACAATTGACAAAAATATTAAATGAAGTTATGATGAGAAAACATCTAAAAATAATTGGGTGTGAACCAACTAATGTCTCCCTATGAAATTCCGATATTTGTACCGTTGTGGGTGGTATAGCATTCTCTAGTGGTGTGGGAAAGAAACTACCCTTCAGGGGCAAATGACCTCGTAGTTCCGCCCCTTAAAACAACAATAACTAACTAACTAAATAACTAACTAACTAAACTACCCTTCGCGGGGTAAGAGAAATCGAGGGTGTTGTCATTTCCAAAGAGTGGTGCAGTCTAACGGGGCCATTTGGAACTGAGTGTTGCCAGGGGGCTGGCAGCTCGTCTGCAACTCCCTGCTACCCATGCTGGTCGGCATGCTATGCACAAGCTTGGCCTCGTCCAGCCTCGTCCTGTACGCCGCGCTGTCTACTTGGGAGTTGCCACAAGAGAGCTAACCCCCTGGAGTTTGATTTGAATGCGGCAGCTTTTATAGGTACAGTGTGAAGCATTTGGATAAAAATATCAAAATATAGATGAATTTAACACATTTTTGAGTGCATTAGATCTATAAAACTAAAACATTAAAGGAAAAGAAACTACGAATTAGGTGTAAAATTATTGGGAGTTGTGCAACGCTGCAATAATGTCACCAGCCGCCACTGCTTTTCAGCTACGGTCGATTCAATTTCAGTTTGATTGCTGTTATAGATTTGTAGATATTGAGAACCGGTAAATAATTTTGGATGGTCGCCATGTTGGATTGTTCAATATGTAGATTGTAGAGTTATGTACCAGTAGATGAAAGTTATTGCGTTGGTTCATGATACAAACAATCACTCAGATATTGCTGCTCATGCAACCTTGACCTTTGTTGCACCCGAGATGCAACAAGAGCCTCTGTGCCATACCAGCCATTGTTGAAGCCATTAGTGAATGCTCTTATACTGTGTTGGTGTGCTTCAATGGATTTCTTGAGTTATTAAAGGACAGACCTATCAATTCCTAAGCACATCAGGTGAAGTAAATACTGTATGAAGCACGTAATTTTTATTTTATACTTTTTCTGGCCTGTGCAATCTTATCACCAGCCGCCAATGTGTGATGTTAGAAGTCATCATTCATGGCCCAGTTGACATTGGTATAACTCAAAAATGTCTAAATGTTAATAGGCTACTTCAATTTTAGTGTCACAATAATACACATCTTTTGGAAAATATCATCTACAGTAAAATTAATGATTCTAGCCATAGTCAACACTTATTTAAAAATCATCATCATCATCATTATCCTCATCGTCAGTCTCTCCACCTTATCCGGTCTTCAGCAGCACGTTTCATCAGGTCATACGATTTATCAAACTTGACGGAATCCAGCATCTGAAACCTTCTTCTTCCTCTTCGGACTTTCCCTTGGACTGTCCCTTCTAATGCACTTTTCACCAAACCATCTCCCCTTAGGCAGTGTCCAATCCTACTCATTTTTCTTTTTCTTATCTTCTTTAGCATCATTCTTTCTTCTCCTACTTTCTTTAATACTTCCTCATTTCTCACTTTGTCCTTCCACCTTATTCTCCCCATTCTCCTCCAGACCCACATTTCGAAAGCCTCTATTCTTCTCTCGTCTTCTTTCCTAAAAAATAAAAATAAAAATAGGTGCCATGTTAAGAACATTCCTCTCCTCCCTTCACATAACAAATTTCTTGTTTTACAGAATGTCATCATAACCAGGGTTGGCATGTTTAAACTCAATGCTTCAAACAACCGTCTAAAATATGTTTATTTACAAGAATTTTAATTTTTTTATTTTCATGTTTTTAATTAATCATTCTGCAATACAGTGGTCTTCTCTGCCTTCTACTCAAGGTTTTACGTAATAATATAAAGTTTATAGAGTGATTTTGTAGTGGTTTTGATGTCCTTGTTAAAAATGTTTGCAAGCGAACATCCATCAGAAAATATAGGGATGTATTTAAAATATTATAAATCCAAATATCACTGCGACTTTGTCTTTATTCAACAGGTTTCTTGTTGAGTTCACGAAAAACACAAACTAGTTAGGCAGCCTTCTCAGTCCGTAACCTATTCCTGACTTTGCTATGCACAAACCCAAAAGTGGAGAAAAGACGTTCTATCCCAGCTGATGAAGCAACTGCACTATGCAGCTGATGTGCTAGGCCTGAAGTTATTCTGCAGTGCCACCCACCATGTCAGGGGTTTAATTTCTTTTAGTATTGCAGGACCAAACAGGTATTCCTTGAAGGCTGTACATTTTGCTTTCAGGCATTGCATCTGGGTGGTAAGCTTCAACATACTCCATAGCAGAATGATATTGTTCTTCACTCAGTCTCTGTCCTTGATAGCGTGGATCCATGAGATTGGCAAGGAGATGGGTATCAGTTACAGCGGTGTTAAATCGTTTCATGAATTTCTTTAAGTCATTGGGATTGTTTTCATTTTTGAAAAAAATGAGCAGGTCAAGACAAACCTCTACTGCTTCCCCAATGGTACAGTCATCACGCTGCATCTTATCTAATGAGACTGATGCAGTCTTAAGTTTTATGAGATAGTCTTGAACATTTTGTTTCATATTGATATCATTTACCTTTGCACTTATAATTGGTTCAATGGCACTTCGATTTTTAGTGCAGACTTTGACAATAATATGCCAGTTACCCAAATAGAACTCTATAGAGTCAGCTAAAGAATTCCAGCGTACATCCATAGGAAGAGGAAGAGCTGTTCCGCCAGCCTGTTTGTACTTGGCTGCTGCAAAGTGAGTGTTCCAGAAGTAGGCTACTGGTATTTAATAATTTGTTTAACATGTTCTGTAATGCCAACCACCTCCAAGTCATGTGCTAACAGATTAAGCAGGTGAGCTGAACAACCATAAGTTATCACTTCTTTAATATCTTTTTTTGCCAATTCATCCCTCATTTTCCCCATATTGGCAGCATTGTCAGTGACAAAACTTTGAACATGGCAGCCAAAAATCCCAGCTGGTAACTAAATTTCCCTGCTGGCTGAGTTTCAGTTGTAAATATTGGTTTATTACTTAACATACAGTAGCCACCGTGGCTTAGGCGGCAGCACGCCGGCCTCTCACCGCTGGGTCCGTGGTTCAAATCCCGGCCACTCCATGTGAGATCTGTGCTGGACAAAACAGAGGCAGACAGGTTTTTCTCCGGGTACTCCGGTTTTCCCTGTCAAAATTTCATTCCAGCAATACTCTCCACTATCATTTCATTTCATCTGTCATTCATTTAATCATTGCCCCAGAGGAGTGCGTCAGACCTCGGCAGCCGGCACAGTTCATATCCTCGCCGCTAGATATGGGCTGCATTCATTCCATTCCTGACCCGGTCGGAGACTGGAAGCAGGCTGTGGATTTTCATTTTCACTTACTATACAACTCTGGTCAAGATGATCTCTAAAATATTTATATTCAAGTATTAAAAGTACAGCATTTTATTACACTGTTTAAAACATGTTCAGAATTTTAAAAAACTGTTTAAAACAAAAAAAAATGTTTTAACTTAATGTTTTTATTGAAGAAAAAAAATGCTATTTTGCCATAACAGAACTGAGCTTAGAAGGAGTAGTGAATTCAGGCACCATTATATAAAACTGATTTATTTAACACCTTTATTTAACATGAAAATCTTTGTTTTAGGTGAATTTGCCGCTTGAGCCAATGGACAAGAAGCGTAAGGAGGAACTGTCCATGATGGAGCAGCAGCCAGCCCCAGAGGTGTCTGTGGTGATGGCAGACGTATCGAAGAGGAGCAGCAACAACAACACCAATGACAATCCTCGGGAACCCATGATAACTATGTGGAGTGTGGAGAACAACACCCTGCACAAACGAGAAGGCACCGTCTCAGAGAACAACACCCTGCCCAAACAAGATGGCACCATGGCTGGTTCTGTCTCAGAGAACAACGCCCTGCCCAAGCAGTCCGGTACCGTCTCGGAGAACAACACCATGCCCAAACAAGATGGCACCATGGCTGGTTCTGTCTCAGAGAACAACACCCTGCCCAAACGAGAAGGCACCGTCTCAGCGAACAACACCCTGCCCAAGCAAGCTGGTACTGCCTCAGAAAACATCACCCTACCGGAGCTAGAAGGCACCGCAGCCGGTGCTGCCTCGGCCAGTAAAGAGGGGGATCCTACCAATTTCAACATTCCAATCCCACCGTCATCAGATGTCTTTGCTCCAACCGGTGTCAGGGATTCTCTGCCAATGTTGGTCTTCAGCCCTGAAAATTCTGCTGAAATAAACCAACCTTCTTCGCCAGTGCAAAGTGCATCTTTAGCTGAAAGTGTAATTTTTGTCTCGGAAGAAGAAAATACCAACGAGGAATCCAAAAGTGAAGAAAAGACAACTACCGCTGTTCCAATTCTTGAGATTGGTACCACTGATAATATAAGTAATAGTGAAGATGAACCATCTCAAGGAGATGGCACCGAGTTATATTCAAACGTTAGTGATGATGAACCTGTGCAGGTAAATGACACTCTGTTGCACACTAACGTTAGTGACAATGAGCATCTTCAATCAAATGATACAGTTAGCAAATCAACGTCCCTTTCTGTCGAGGATGATGATGCTGACCATGTCGTGGAGATTGTAGAGGGAGAAACTGAAGAAGAAGAGATTCCTGAAGTTACAGAAACAACACCCAATGGTGATGATTTCAGTTCCCAAACTGAAGCTTTCACCACTGAGTATCCACAACCTGTGGTAGAAAGATCACCAAACTCTGGGTTCGTGAGGTTCCCCTCTGAAGTTAGTGATGATCCCAATAGCTTTCATTTGTTTGGTAGGAATTTTGTTAAATTTCCAACCGATGATTCTTCGTCTTTCAATAAGTTTAAATCCACAATCAGGCCGCATTCAAACGAGAAGCCAACATATTGGTGGTTACCGCCTGGCTGGAGGTTAGATCGACAAAGGCATCAACCGACACTCCTGAGGTTCTGGTCTCGAATGCCTTTACGGTCAGACACTTCTTCGTATCGCCCATCTTACGATAGAGGCCATCATTCGACGCATCAGCCAAACTTCCATCAGGATTGGTCGTCCAGGTACAGGGAGCGTAACAGGAAGTAGCACACTTCTCAAGGCCAGTGGAATTGTAACCTCAGGAATATGTAAATATTAGTTCATGTTGTAAATATTGTAGCATATAAAATCAACCTATTCATAGATTTAGTGTAGCAAGATGTGTAGAATACAGTAGGCGCTTCGCATAAAATAAAGATGAGAGGAAAATACAGATTAGAAAAGTTGGTCATAAATCAAGAAAATACTTGTTCAGTACCAGTGAATGATTTGGATGAGGCTTTTAGCTATTAGGTCACCTGCTGCAGCAAGAATACAGTGGGAGTAAAGCTCTATTGATGTTATAGCAAATTATACAGGCTGTGTTTTAGCACCATAATAGTAATAATAATATTAATAATGTTATTGGTTTTCATCCATTTTAACTACTGCGGCTTTTAGGGACGCCAGGCTGCCGGAATTTTGCCGCGAAGGGGATCATTTTAACATGCCAGTAAATGTACTGGCTCGGCTCCCTCACATTTGAGGATCGTAAAATGCCAACTGCCTGCACAAGGATTTGATCCTACAACCTTGGATACAGCAGACGAGAATGCCCCGGCACCATTATAGTATGGTAAATTATGTTAATAACATTGTTGAATCTTTTTAGGGGCATAGTTATCAGCTCTGTAATGGATTTGTCTGATAACCTATGATATAATAATAAATAATAATAATATCGTATGGCCTCGGGTGCAGGGTGCAAGCTTTGTTAGTTGACACCCAGAGGACAGCTTGCATGTCGAATTTAATGCTCCTTGAAGCGCTATGAAAGTCAAGGAGGTTAAATATCTAAACTCCTTGACACTATAGCACTTTCTAGTAGAGAAAGGAGGAACTTATTGTGTTGGCGGAAAATCCCAAGATTAATTTTGCCATTATGAACACGGCTTACTGAATTCAATAGGTTCTTTAACATGCCAACATCGTATGACATGCGTATCGCCTTTCAAAAATCACTTACCACGGCCAGGAGCAAACCTGCAAGCTTGGGGTTGGTAGTCCGACACGAAAACCACTCCCCCACCGTGGCAAGCTACCTATGTTGATGATGATTGTTGTTTTAAGGGGTGTAACAGCATGGTCATCTGACCCTCGTAATAGAGTTAAATGCATACATTCTATTATAAAGTGGATGAAGTGATCAGCAGCCACCATGTCATTGGCTAATATAAAATTGAATGCATTCTGCAGACCAAGGTTTCTTCAGAGATAAGTGAGAACCACGCATTTGGTTAAAATGTGGGCCACAGCGAATACGGCTCCACAGGTGCAAAGAGTCGGGGGACCTATCCTTAATCTACCCAAACTCCGTGCCAGGAAGGAGCTCCGCCAAACTAGAGTAGTTAACACTGGGTCTTGGATCAGCTTCCCACTTATTTTATTTAGCGTATGGCGTTTAGTGCCGGGTGTGTCCGAGGACATTTTCGGCTCGCCAGAGGCTGTAGCTGCTTCAATGCGGACACCCATGGGGTGAGCTACAAGTAGTTCCAACTTTCACTACCAGATGTCACTGACACCTACAGCCCCTGGCAGACCGAACATGTCCTCGGACACTCCCGGCACTAAAAGCCGTACGCTAAATAAATACTTGGATAGTTTAGACACGGGATTCCCAACCTTGTTTGACATCACGACATAGGTAACCTGTCCCACTTGTTTACCAGACCAATAGTTCGCAATAGAATTATTAATGTCCAGTAATTTACTACAAAATGTATGGCGAATTCCAAGACAAACAGCAGCTTAAGGACTTCAATTTGAAATAGAAAGATTAATGTAGCTTGCAAATAATCCTAATAGGGCAATGTAAGATGCGATCTAGTGCTTCCAGTTGGCAAACACGCAGGTGGGAGACCACTTATCAAATAACTTTACTCCTCAGAATATATTTTTGTCTTTTTCTCTGCAGTAAAGTAGTCTATGTAATGTGCAATATGTACCTTCAGATAAAGCTATTTTAATTTGTATTTACTTTTTACAAGTGTAGTAATTATTGTATAGTACTGTACACAAGGAGTCAGATCAGTTTGTGGACCAAGTGCTCCAGAAACAGTTGCTATAGCTTTTTGCAGTGTTGCGTGATTAACAATGAATTGATAAGTTTTCAGTTGGTCTACACGCATTTAAGTCTAATGATATTACATGGGACTGTACCTGGAAATGTGCATAGCAATAAATCAAATATAAATTTATTTTCAGGGACAGTCTTGTATTTTCCACTTAAATAAGCGTTTACCAATTGCTATTCTATGTTCACAAGTCATGTCTTATGTATTTGCTATTTAAAGCAATTCATCTATATACAGTTAAGTGCTGATGCCTGTGCGAGTTATTAGCTTCGCACCAACCGGTTTTAAGACAGCTGGAGAGTAATGAATGACAAGCAACAGTATTACCGTATCTGAAATGATTACTTTTTCACTGTTTCCTACGTGAAATCAGCACATTGCGCATTGGTTGGAGCAGGCGAGTATGTGCTGGCTCCAACAAGCCTCATCTGCTCTCAGCTTGTTGGTTACTGATTAATTCAAAACTAGGATTTTAATTTGAGAATGGCAATGGTGCCACAATATTCATTGCTCTGCTGCAGCTTACTTCAACCACTAAAGCTGTACTAACATTTCCATACACTGTATATAAGATGTTACTTGAATAGTATGGTTATGCACAAGACCTTGAACAGAGATCCTATGTACATATTCTAAATAGGTTAGTTAAATGTTAAGGAAATTCCTGTGCAGAACCAAATTAAATCTGCAGCAAGTATGTCGCCATTTCAATTATATTTAAATTATGATATCATATGGATTTACAATATACCAAAAATTATTGATAATCAAATGAACAATAGGCACTAAATTTCAGAACAAGATTGGATGATCAATATTTATTGTATTCTCAAAACAAATATAAAACGTAGAAAATTGAAAATTGAGAACTGTAAACAACATAAAGAGATTCTAATTATCCAAATAATACTGATATCAAAAGTACAGTCATTATGGGTTCATAAAATCTTTCTTCCTTAGTCATCAGAAATACAGAAAAGGGGGGAAAAACCTCAATTATCCATTTTCTTGGAAAACACAACTGTTTATAATGCCAACACCCCTTTTGTTTTAAAACAAAAAGGCATTTTTAAAGAACAATTAACCCTTCATCAATATCAAAATAGATATGTTAGTTTGTGATTAATGTTTTATATCTGGGTTAGCAAAGAGTAGTCTTGCCAGGATCTTCAGGAAAAGGCTTTACTTTAACTTTCTTTGGCATTTGCCCAAAATTTGGAGCAGAATCTAATCTCACTTCTGCTTTGATTTCTTTCAGGCATCGCTAAAAGCCACAGTACTGAAAGGGACGCAAAAACATTATTATTGATTTTTTTAAAACTAACATTTACCTATTTGCACGTACGATTTGACTGTCTCTTGTTTGATCATATTCTGAATGAATACACTTGTCATACCGTTGCTCCAGTCCAAAAAGCTGAGAATCTGTATGGAAACATAATAAATGAGATGCAATATATATAGTTGACCAATCCCTCTCTGTCTTGTAACAATTGCGATGTTGCGACAGTTGAGAAGGCTTTGCTTTAGAGCAAGCATATTTGAAAAATACCAGCACATTATAAGTAAACCAGTTTGGGTTTAGGTGTTATCCTGAAATCCTGTGAATGCTTGCAAGGTGCTCATGTTGGTACAAGTAGAGATTGTACTTTTTAGTATTTTAAGCATTTTATAACATTTTCTAGGAATTAGGTTGAAAAGTGAGGATTATGTGGAATACAAATGAATCGCTCATTGTTGAAAGGCACTAAGTCCAATTTTTGAAGTTTTAAGATAAACACAAAATACTGTTTTTCCGCTCTTGTACTGAAATGAAATGAGACGTAGTTTGTAGTATGTAGAAAGTGCACACAAATGCCGATATAAAAAAACAAAATAGCATTGTTCCGTGTGTTACTAACAATTTTATTGACAAAGTACGTAATTGGACTTAGTCCGTTCCAACTTGGAACGAGCAGAACCTTTGAGCGAGGAATATCATTCACATTCTCAGTTTATTTCCTTTATTTCCTGAACGAAATAACTGTTATTTTCTTGCTGTTGAAACGCACTAACTGCTGGACTAAGTTCCTTTCAACACAAAATAACTAACTTGACGGCTGTGCTAATAGCACAAGCGCTGCCAGGACATGATTCCATTCTACACCAAAACATGCATCTTGCTTTCTAGGACATAAAATCACGGTAAAAAGGATTTGTCAAAAATGTGGACTTGGTGCCTTTCAACAACGAGAGATTCAAATAAAATATTAGAACTCAATATTGCTTGTCATGATTTACAAAATAACTATCCAAATACACAGAATCCAATACTTGAAAATGTAGCATTTTAATCTCTGGCAAAATAAAACGGAAACCACAGTTAACCTAAAAAATATATTTTAAATTAATGAATATTTTGAACATTTTTGTTACATTAGAAGGAAATACAGTGCAGTGGTTGTTTTCCAGAGTGGATCATCACGCTACCTCGATCTGCCTTCATAAGAAATTTAACTGAAAAACGAGCATTAATGATAAAAAAAAATAGAGGATGAATGATTTTTGCAGGAGTTTAAACTGCTAAAATTGATGAAGTTACTTGTTACTGCTATAAAGTATGACTCCTTGTTGCTGTCAAAGAGCAGCTAGTGCAAAGTATTATGTTCCCACTGCAAACAGCTGGGGTATTACCAAAGATCATTAGTACTAGTTAATAATTTATGTTACTGTATATTTGTATATAAAAGGATTCAATTAAAAAAAAAAGTGTAGTTATTTTTGTGTCCATATATAATTGCGACTTTTATTTTAACTTTTAAAGCAAGTTCCATCGCCCATAAATTCTTGTTACACCACTGGATTTCCTCCTCATCTCCGTATTGGTACAGTAACAGGCAAGGTATGGTATATCGTTCTCGGCATAACACTCCAAACCCTGAGTTAATTACTCGTTGAAGCACACAACTGTTAAACCTGCAGCCCCTTTTGGATGAGCCACAACACCACGACTGCCAGCGAAACTGGAAGTTCGGAGATGGAATCCCAGTGCCTACAGCTAAAGCTCTGCGCGGATGCGGATATCCCCAACATTTTTCGCCATGTGGATATAGTTTGCATGGCTGTGCGAATAAGCTGCGGATAATTTGGAGTAAATTTGCGGATAGTTTTTAGAATACACTCTGAACTTACATAATATAGCTTTGGGGTTATTACGTTAAGTGACACTTTAAAAACCGACATTTCAAGACTACTGCTTGTCCCTGTATCAAGTTTTGTCAAGAAAGAAAGAAAGAAAGAAAGAAGGGAAGAGTAAACAATGGCATAGCCTCCATAGATAAATGGTATAAGATAGGAAGCCATACTCCATGACCTCCTGAGACTGACAAGATGTTGCTAATGAAACTAAAGCGGGCAGCCATCATTTACTCAAAGGATAATCATCACCTCTATGAAAGTTGTGTGGTTGTTAAAAGTTTCACTCGACCTAACAGCCCCAAAGCTATATTATGTATGCAATTGGTCGAGAAAGTTTACACAACAATACAAACCGAACTTGTTGAATATCATTACTAGGACCTGGATGTTTATGACATATCATATTCTTCCGTTAAGTTTTTATCATGTCAAAAATTATCATCATCATCATCATCTTGTACAGTTTCCAGCCCCAGGCTGGGTCTGTTTGGAACATAAGCCTCGCCACTTAGTCCCTTCTTCCCACCACCTCTCCGCTGACACTCTGGTCCAATCCTCGCCTCTCTTCTTGACATATTCCTCCACTCCTTTCAGCCATCTATCTCTTGGTCTTCCCCTTGGTCGTTTCTTCTGTATCTGCATCTCGTGTATCCTCTTGGGAATCTTCTTCTCTTCCATTCTCTTTAAGTGTCCATACCACCTCAGTCTTGATGTCCCAATACTACCTTGCAGGGCTCCTCTTTCACTATTTCCCTGACCTTTTCATTCCTCACCCTGTCTATTCTTGTTGCTCCGATCCTACTTCGCAGGAACTTCATTTCACTTGCCTGTATTCTGCTTATGTCTCTTTTCTTCATTGTCCACGTTTCTGAAGCATAGGTCAGTATCGGGATATAGTAGCTTCTGTATAACACTTCCTTGCTTTTTTGTGGGACATCTTTATTCCACACTAAGCTCCTAATGCTTCTCAGAAATGCTTCTGCCTGTCTGCCACGTTCCGTAATCTCTTTGTCATTTCTCCCATTTTCCTCCACTATACTTCCCAAGTACTTGAGACTTTCCACCTTCTTCAGCTGTCCAGCTCCAAGTGTTATCCCACTCATTGGTCTGTCCTTTTTCCTGGTCGTTAACAGGATCTCACATTTACTGATGTCGAACTTCCATCCGTACTCTCCCACTGTTTCTTCCCAAGCCTTCAGTTGCTCCTGAATTTCCTCCTCCTTGTTTCCCTAGACCATGAGATCATCTGCAAACACCATTGCTTTCATCTTATCTTCTCCTATCTTTCCTGCTATCCGTGTCATTACCTCGTCCATAACCACAATAAAGAGAAGGGGTGACAGCGCACTACCCTGTTTCAGGCCACTCATTTGTCTGAACCAGTCTGTTCTTTCCCCTCCAACTTTCACACAACTCACACTTCCACAATACATCTCCTTCACTCTGCCTACAGTCCCTTTTTCCACTCCCATGTTTTCCATTGCTTTCCAAACCTTCTCCCTACACACACTATCATAGTCCAGGAAGGCCATCAACAGATCCTCTCCAAATTCGTAGTGGTGTTTCTGGAGCTGTCTCACTGAAAATATGAGATCCACTGTTGATCTCCCAGGTCTGATTCCTTACTGCTCCTCTCTCAATTCTCTCATTAAGCATAATTAACACTCCGAACTGAAAAGGGTTGCGATTCTGGCTGTATAACATTCATTTTAAACATAGCACATGACTTACAAAGCCTAAAGGAACGAATTTCTCTTCAAATGTCTAAAGGTGTTGCTTTAATGTTTTATCTAATAAATTGAAAATATTATTGTAATGCCAGTAGATTTGGATAACGAACGTGCAGATGCGGAGGGCCATTCCCTCCCCAGGCACCTGCCACAAAGTGCACCAAGATATCTCAGCCACTAAAATGAATTAACAACATGGTAAGATAATTAGAGGTATGAATATTGCGTGTTCGACACTATAAGTGCCTTGGGTTCAATCTGAATGAGCAATGAGAACTCAGGCAAGAATTGACCCTGTGAGAACAACCTTCATTAAAATGGAAAAAGCTCCTCAGAAACCACAGTCTATAGACTTTTTTACAAGTCTAAATCTTAGATCTGTGAATGGTCAGGAGATTTGTATTTACAATGGAATGGAAGGGTAAGCTCTAACCCAGGCCCAGTGCAAGAAGCTGGATGTAATGTATCTCGTGGACCGAAAGAATGAGGAATACTGAGATGATGGGAAGATTAAACAACAAGACAGAACTGCTCCCAGGGGCAAATGACCTCGCTGTTCCACCCCTTAAAACAACAATAGCTAACTAACGGAAGTGCTCCTTTCCATCAATAAGCGGCAACTCTATTATTTCGGACACGTGATGTGGAATCCTACAGTTGGTGATGCAGGGGAAGATCTCACGACAGCGGAGATCTGGCCGATGGAGAATCTCGTGGCTGAAGAGCCTCAGGAACTGGTTTGTGATGAACACAAACGACCCTTTTCCGTGTGGCAGACTCCAAGATTAGAGTAATCATGATCACCGCCAACCTTCGATAGAAGACGTTAGTTATTGGAGTTTTAAGGGGCGGAACAGCAAGGTCATCTGCGCCTAAAAGAAGAAGAATTCCCTCAACACCTGGCTGTCTCTGTCACTGCTTTTCCCCTCAGAGATTTAAAAAGTGAGTGAATTTAGACTACTGAGGTGGGTACGTCTGGACAGTCTCCTGAAGTTTTTCCTTTTGGCGAGGCGTTGCCGCCCAACCACACCTTCAATTCTCGAAAAGGGTGAAAATCATTCAGTGCTGGTTTGGACTAAACGGCAGATGGTCCAAAACTTCACACTTGAATTCTTTGGAAAAGGCTATCGTAACGTTGGCACAGTGTGGTAGTGAATGATTTTCACCTTTTTCGAGAATCGAAGGTATGGTTTGGCGGCAACACCTCGCCAAAAAGGAAACTCTCCAGACGTACCCACCTCAGTGGTGGCAGAATTTTTTGCCGAGGGCATTGGAAAGTTGGTGTAACGATGTTTCAATCGTTTTGGCGATTATGTAGAGACATAAGTATAAATCAAGGAAACATTTAGTAGTAAAATCAGTTTGGTACGTCACTGTTATTTGTATACAGTCCATCAGAACTTGGGGGGGGGGGGGGGGGGACCAGTCCTCGTATGTTTCCAAAGAAACTTAAAAGATGTTTTATTCCATGTTAGATGATCAATGTAATTAAGTGGCCTTCCTAGCCAGGTGAACCATACCTACGTTGGGGCAAAATGCTTCCAAACTGATTAGTTTTCTTTCAAATGACCCATGATCGTTTCTCCCGTATATCCTGCATATTTCACATATGTGATGGTGTCAGCACTGAACACCAGATTTCATTCCATTGCTCTCTTTTGCTCCCAATCTCTTCCTTTCCATTCAGAACGTCAGCAAATAGCCGAGTCTAGAGCCATGATTGACGAACCCTCCTAGAGTCATGGGTTGAAAGATGTGTTCAGATCCCTCTCAAGTGTTGCACAGGCACATGTCGATTACATATTAGGCAGCTCTCCTGTATGTCTCGAAAGGAAGTTCACATAATATGATGACCTGGAGACTCGTGATTTGAGCACCAACTCCTTCCATGTCAAGGCCTAAGAGAGCTAAATCATCTGCAAACCCTAGGCAGTTTGCTCTTATTGAGGGTTTTGCTCCAATGTTGATTTTAGGTGGGTTTTCTTTTTGCCAAATTTTCACGATGTAATCGAGAGCCAAATTGAAAAGTAGGGGGGGGGGGGGGGGTAATCCGTCACCTTGTCTAAGGCCTGTTTTTTATTGGAAAAGCACTTGACATTTCTCCCCTGAACTAGATCTTTGAAATTGTGTTAGTTGAAGTTAGTTCAATCATTTTTGTTAATTTAGGATGAAGGCCATATGATCTGAGAATTTTTAAAAGGGAAGGTCTGTGTATACTATCATAAGCCTTTTGGAAATCTATAAATGAAATAAACGGTTGTTTATTTCTGTATTTGTAATATTCCATTATTAGTTTCAGGCTGAGAATTTGGTCCGGGCAACTTCTGTATAATATACATAATTCAAATTTTTATTTTGATAATTTCAATCTTTTTGATTGGAAGTCAAATGTATAAGGTCTGTTCAAAAAGTAACAAGCCGGAGGCATAATTACAGAAATCAGTACCTGTATGTTAGAAGTATTGGCCCTGGCTGTTGAGGCACTTGTCCCACTGTGTCACGAGGCGGTCAATGGCTGTCTCATAAAATTCCCTGGGCTGCGATGTGAACCAGTTCCGCACGTACAGCTGGACGTCGGCGTCCGAGGTGAATCGTTGGCCCCGCAGAGCCCTTTTCAGGGGACCATACATGGCGTAATCACAGGGAGAGAGGTCTGCACTGTATGGAGGGTGACCGAGAACCTTCCATTTGAATTTCTGCAGGAGTGCCGCGACTGTGTTGGCCGTATGAGGTCGTGCATTGTCGTAGAGCGACCACGGCGGCTATGGCGTTCACTGTAACTCGGCGGTCCTGGGTAATGAGTGCATCAACCAGCTGGACGTTGCCATCGGTAATGCAGGGGGATGCCCCAGACCGGGCATCATCAGCTAACGACACCCGTCCTTCCTTGAAGCGCTGCCTTGACCCTTGCAAGGGGCATGCAGTGTTCGCCGTACACTTGTGACATTCGGCGATGAATGTCCGTTCCCCCTACTCCTTCTCCTCTTTGCTCTTCGGTTGACGTCTCCATGTCACTGTTTACAATGCAACTGGCAGCGTTGGACGATTGATGCATGCTGCTGCTCGCTTTGTATCGTCACGTGACGTGCACGCGTGCCCTCTAGCGACGGGCTGTGAACTTCCATGCTCTGGTCGGAACCACACCTGATTACACACGCCACGATTAGCCGATGTAGTCACTGGTTTGCGCATTCCAGCCGCCGGCTGTTACTTTTTGAACGGACCTTATACATTATATACTAAATACTGTACATATCTACCTTATCAATAAATAGAAATATAAAGGAATAATCATACGTCAACAAAATGTTGGTATCATGCGGCAGCTTCAAAACCAAAGTGGGCAGAAATGATATATTAAGCAGATTGATAAAAATGTTCCAATTAGGACATGTAATTCATGAAATTCAGTTGCTATAAAATAAACTGATTGGTTCCTCAGTTCAGGGGCTGCGACAACGCGGTCATGTAGCCCCGTGTGCCTTGGGTGTGTGTAGAGTCTGTCTGATAACCGGTGTTAATTGTGATGACTGTATTAGTGTGTGTATCTGTTTTAATTTAAGTAAGGACTGCAGACGATCAATTTTCATGTAGTTCCTACTTTTGCCGCCAAACGCCACTGTCAACGACTACTAGTTCAGAACTTGGCTACCAGACGTCACCACAGTCGGCTCTTGGCAACGAACGTAGGATCCTAAGAGCGTTGTTTACATTCCTAACCTATACAATTAGCTTCACACAGGCGTAATTAATGGAAGGTTCTTTAACATGCCATAAATCTATGACATGGGACCGCCGGCTTTACTTCCCCTCCGAAGGAAGGCATACTGAGGGATTTTTAACGCTCTTAAAAAATCTGATGACTTCGGCCGGATTTGAACCAGCGATCTTGGGCATAGAAGCTCAGCATGCTACCGACTACACCACCGAAGCCGCCAACGAATGGATTGTAAACACATTTTCTTATTCACCAGTTGACTTGGACGTGCAGCGAATTGTGGTAAACAATTTGCTGACTTGCCAATCTCTTTTCCTCCTCCCAGAATTTCTTCATACGGTCGCTAAGTCTCCTTCTGTCTTCAGACCAGATCTTCGTTTTTGAGCAATGTTTTTCCTTTTATCAGCCTTTCCTCAAAACCCTGCTCTGTTGAGTAAATCTTCTGGGTTAATTCCAACTTCTTGGAGATCATTTCTTGTTTCTTCAACCCATTTTGCCCAACTTGGCAATATCAATTTTGGCCAACCTATTGTTTTTCATTCTTGTGAGGTGTCCATAAAATGTCATCCTTCTCTTATGTGTTGTATCCGTAAGTTTCCCCACCTGGCTGTAAGTCCCTATAAACACACAAACTTTAACATTAACCTCAAATTGAAGGTGGATATATATTGTTCCCTCTAGACAAAAAAGAACAAGACTGAAAAATCTGGGGATCTCCTTTTTTTTGGAGGAAAAGGAATAATAGCATCAGGAAGGTTGATTACAAATTTATACAAACTTTATTTACACATCTCGGATACACACAACTTGCATCTTGAAGAGTAGAAAAAAACAAAATTTATGACAAATATTAACAATTCTCCAGAAACCCTAATAACAAAAATTGGTCAAATTAAGAGGGTAGACAAGTTCAAATATTTGGGGGAAATAATTCAGAAGAATGGCTTAGAAAAATGTGCTGTAGAAGAAAGAGTGCACAAGATTCAAAGAGCATATGGTTTAACCAGGAATATCTATAACAAGAAATGTTTATCTAAGAAATTGAAAATACAGCACCGTAGAACAGTAATTAAACCAGAATGCTTATATGACAGTGAATGTCTAATACTAAATTATAAATTGGATAAATATTAGGAGTATTAGAAAGAAAAATTATACGCACAATTCACGGTCCATGAAGAACTGCAGAGTTTTGGAAATTAAGAAGTAACGAAGAAATATATCGGAACATTGAAAACATAACGGAGACAATAAAGAAGAGGCGATTGTTATTTTTCGGACCTTTATATACAATGAATGATTGCAGGTTAACCAAATAGGTTTTTAAATATCTTTGGAAAAAGATATCGACAACAGCCTGGTTTCAAGTAAAGAAAGATTTAGAAAGAAAAATGTAAAAGAAGAAAATGCGCTAGAGAGAGAAATTTTCAAAGAAGGTATTGGGAATGGAAGGACTCGAAGGAAGGCAATATAAGAAAACAGGCTCAAAATGGTTGGAAGAGAGAAAGAAGACACACAGCGAAAAGATGAAGGAGCACTGGAGGAACAACCAAGGACTAAACATTGAAATTGGTTCGTGGTCCTCAGAAGACTCCAACGGAGGAGGAAGAAGAAGAAGAATATCATCATCATATGGCCTCAACTCCCACTGCATAAGATAATTCGAGTTGGAGCCATTGTTTACCACTGCCATCTGGTAGTGACAAACAGAACTCGACTGGGTTGCCTGTGGAAGAGATTATATTCATGTTAAAAATCAGCAATTGTCCTAGGTTTATGCCATGTCTTGTTTGGGGTTTCACCTAGGAACACCAGGCTGGTAGTTGACAAGGTACACCTCGATAAAGCGCTGGCTAGTACATGATGAGATGGCGCTGCAACAGGCTTTTAATGAACTGACGGAGTGGGCGAAATCAAATGAACTTCAGTTGAATGAGAAGAAGACAGTTTCCATGTTTTTTCGAAAAGGAGGAAGAGGAGCAACAATTCTTTACGGAGATAAACCACTGGCATGTGTGACGCACTTCAACTATCTTGGGGTGACTTTTCAGACGCATGGCAACGTTTTCTCAATCCACATCAAGGACAGATCAAACGCGGCTATAAAGGCCATGAATGACATACGGCATCTCAGAACACTGTCCTTAATGACTGCAATGAGACTCTTCTGGCTGAAAATCGCCCCGATAATTACATGGTCTGGAAAACATTTGGTCCCACCTAAAGTACAAGCATCTAGTGGAGATAGAGAAGGCCAACGCCGTCTACCTACAGAAAGTCTTATGCCTCTCCCGATTTACTCTTTCTCGTTTGGTTTATGAACACTCTGTTGAAGAACTGAGACTGCAGATGCTTTTGCCAACAACACATGGTTATGAGACACTAGTACAGGAAATGAAGTCTAAGAAAGATAGCATCTGGCAAGAATTTTACTCGACTGATGCGATGACATCAAGGGACTGGACAGAGAGCTCCTAGGAGCTGAGGCACCTTGTAACGAGATTCTCGGTACATGGTCTCCACTTCAAAGTGTGTAGTAACAGAAGATTTCATCAGCCAGACTTAAATTGTGTATGTGCCCTATGTGGTAGAAGATGTGATCGATAGCATGTGATGTGGTGTGGGCGGAGGAGGTTATCTCTGTCTCAGTTCTGTGCAAACTAGTTGTAATTTCATACTGCATATTTTGTGCTTTAATAAATTTATTATAACTACTGCTCGAGTCCAAGCTCTGTGAACCTGAGACGAATGTGGATCGCGGATAATGAGGAGAGACGAGGCGGATTCCCAGTCCGTGCGTACTAACAGAACCAAGTACATTGGTCGGTGACTCACTCACAACACCATAGTGGTTTAAGTCTTGTGATGGAATTGCAGAAAATGACTTAGGTAAGTTAACACAACAAAATCAAGATGTTATGGATCCATACTGACTTTTCACGAATGGTACATTTATACTGATAAATCAATTTAAGAGGAAAACTCTGTTTATCAATACTTATGTATTAAAACATAATTACATTGGGTACATGTTTCGAACCTTATTGGTCCTTCTTCAGCCCTGAACTTTTATAAAGTTTGCAAATAATCATAATAAAAAACATACATAAATCCTGAAAATGACACACAAGTTAAAACAATGAAAAACCATTAAAACACTGTGTGTCGGTATTAAATTATGTTTTATGCATTTGTTGATGAAGTCAATGTCTTTGATTACTTTGCTTAATTTGATTCTGAGGTTCTTATACTTATTATTCAACCTATTGGCTTGACTTGCCTTGTTGATCTTTGTTTCATTCAAATCCATAATGGATTTTGTTAGGTCCGTATTGACAAATAACTAATAAATCAATTGATAGACGGAGTTTTCCTCTTAAATTGATTTATTAGTTATTTGTCAATATGGATCTAATAAAATCCATTATGGATTTGAATAAAACAAACATTTATACTGTATTACTCTTCTTCCTCTTCTTTTGAGACCACATAGGATCACTATCAACCCATTAGTTTGATGACTCCTTACCGTCCTCCCAATATTTCATGTGTGCTGATGTTCATGCCCTTTCTTGTGCGGAAAATATTCTTTTTGGAAGTTTCTTTCTTGCAAGTTCAAAATGAAAAGCCATAGTTTTAAGTATTGTGGTTATTTTTCTCTTATTTGTAGTGTCTTCTGGTGTTAGGCCAATTGCTTGCAAGTCTTCTCTAATGTATTTTAGCCATTAGTTGTGAATCTGACATTCTCATGATGTTTCCAAAGAATTGCATGCTATCAGTAAGTCTTGTTATATAAAACATTGTTAGGTATTATATGCCATTCTCCATCTTTTTGATATTGCTTGCAAGTCTTCTCTAATTTATTTTACCCATTAGTTGTGAATCTGACATTCTCATGATGTTTCCAAAGAATCCTAGTCTTTTCTTACGCATGGTATCAGTAAGTCTTGTTGTATACAATATTGTTAGGTATCTTGCGCCATTCTCCATCTTTTTGATATCTTTTATCAATACACGTTCTTCCAATTCGTCTTTCAATCTTCTGTAATCTGTCAGTTTTGGATTGTTAATTTAGATGAAATAATGGTTCTGCTGTGTATGTGGCTTATGGTTTTATGACAGTACAGTATTGTAATGCTTAAGTTTGCATTTATGGATAAGCATTTCTTTTTGCTAAGTTTCCCATGTTAATGTTTGTGCCTCAGATAACGTGTTCGTTCTTATTTGAATCGATGCTTTCTCATTTAGATCATTAGTTATTGAAAATGAAAATCCACAGCCTGCTTCCAGTCTCCGACCGGGTCAGGAATGGAATGAATGAAGCCCCCATCTAGCGGCGAGGATATGAACTGTGCCGGCTGCCAAGGCCTGACGCACTCCTCTGGGGCAATGATTAAATGAATGACAGATGAAATGAAAAGATCATTTGTTATTAACTCTCCTAAATATTTGAATTGTGTTACAATTCTAATTTTAATGCCATTAATAAATATTTTCTTTAATGGTGTCTGTTTTTGCAGCATGATTTCTGTTCTTTCAAAAGATATTTTAAGTCAATTTTATTTGCAATGATGTGAAGCTCTGGTATCTGTGGTTTTGCTTCCTCCAAATCTGCCACAAGTCATCTGCAAAACCAAGGCAGTTTGTTTGAATTTTCCTACCTGCATTTATATTTGGAGGGCATTTCTGGAACCATTCTCACATTACCATTTCTAATGCACAATTAAACAGCAATTGTGACATGCCATCAGTCAGATAATTCACCTCTGAATTTTACCTTTGATTAGTTAGGTTTCGCAGGTTTGGTGGCGTAGTTGGTAGCATGCTGAACTTCTATGCCCAAGATTGCGGGTTCAAACCCGACCGAAATCGTCAGATTTTTTAAGAGCGTTAAAAATACCTCAGTATGCCTTCCTTCGAAGGGGAAGTAAAGCGGGCGGTCCCATGTCATAGATTTATGGCATTAGAAAGAATCTTTCACTAACTACACTTGTGTGAAGCCAAAATTTGTAGGTTAGAATTGGTAACGCTCTATCAAGTTCCAACGTTTGCCGCCAGGTGCTGGCTGCGATGCCATCTAGTAGCCAAGTCTGCAAACTAGGTGTTGTGGATGGTAGCATTTGGTGGCAAAAGTAGGAACTACTTGAAATTACTGTCTGCAGTCCTAGAGCTCTCTCTCTTCATTCGTTTAGTTGATCCCGACTCTCCGTGACCCCATGTACTAAACTATGCCAATTTCTTCTGTCCTGCACTGCCTTACTTGAATTAAAACAGATAACACTCACTAATACAGTCATCACAATTAACACAGGTTATCAGACAGATTCTACACACACCCAAAGTACACGGGGCTACATGACTGTATTGTCACACCCCCTAAACTAAGGAACCAACAGAGTTAGGTTTATCACAGTTATCAATTTAGGGTGTAATGCCATGTGCCTTAGAATTGTTAATAAAGATTCTCTATGAATACAATAATTGTAGGCTCTCTTGAAGTCTGTTGCCATTATCCATTATCAATTTGAGGCTCATGATTTGATCAGGGCAACTTCTCTAGGGTATAAAACCTCCTTGATACTCTCCTAATTCAATTTCAATCACATTCCAACAAAGTTCAAAGAATCAGTTTGAGGCAAGCTAATGTTTGTATCAAGTGAGCACAACTCTCATAGTGGTCTGTGGTTCTTAAGAACCTACCAGTGGCCTTCTCAGTATGGTATTCAAAATGAATAATAAAAATTGACTAAAGTTCTTTCCCTTACATAAAATACATAATAAAACATAAACTGAGAGTGAGTTACAGAAATATAGAGCCGAAGCAGCAGCGAGCAAGAAGTGATGGGTAGAACAAACGGTTTTTATTTAATTTTAATTATTCATTTTGAATAAATTAACAGAAGAAACTGAGTTACAAAGATAATTAAGGAAACTCTTGTGCCAATGGCGGCCGGTAAAAGGGTTGCAGTGTTGTACAACGACCAGATTAATCCAAGAAAAACAATTAATATTGTAATAATATTTTAGTACGGTAATGAAAGTTGTAAGTTTCCTTTTATAGCCTATGTATAGGAATTCATAATTTTGTTCTTTAATAATTCAGAAAATCTCAAGACTCACTCAACAAAACCTACAATACTTACATCAAACCTATCATAAAATATGGCAGTGAAGTACTCTCTACAGCACCCCAGTCAAACATTGATCGCCTCGAGAGGTGTCAGAATAATGCCCTACGAATCATAACAGACGCAATAAAAAACACACCTATAACCGCCTTGCAATTATATACCCACAACTTACCAATAGAAGAAGAGATGAAACATCAAACAGCCAATGCATATCTCAGTAGGCCTATACAAGGACTACCTCAAATGACATGGATCAAAAAACCAGTTTCTAGCCCCTATCTTAAAACACAAAAAGATCCCTTAAGTCTCGCCAAAGAATACATCAATAAGAGCAATCTGCAAATAAAACTTGAACCACTCTGTATGCCAGTCAACCCCATTGAATATATACAAGTGACTACAGATCTTACTTTGCTAGAAGAGGTCTGCAAGAAAGGCCCTTCACCACAAGATCTAAAACAACTGGCCCTCTGTACAATAGAAGAAAGATATCCATCTAATCAATGGCTATAAATATTTACAGATGGCTCACAAGACAAAGAAAATAGAACTGGAGCAGGAATACATTCATCTCTCTTCTCACTCTACTTCCCAGTAGGCCAAAACAAAACAAACTTTGATGCTGAGATAAGAGCAATTTCACATGCACTCCATCAGTTACTAGGCAGAAACATTGATTATCAAAAATGTGTTATCATTACAGATTCAAAAGCAGCCATCCAAGCCGTCTCGTCAAATTATAAGCCTCAAAATAAAGAACTGAAAGATTTTTTTTGTATGATAAAAACCCTTCAAAGACTCCACAAACAGATCTCATTTCAGTGGATCCCTTCTCATGTTGGAATAGCAGGTAATGAAAAGGCAGACAGATTAGCAAAAAAAAAAAAGGTACCAGACTACAACAACCTGTCAGTCAGACTGATTTTATGTCAGCAAAAAGGATCTTGAAAAATAGTATCAAAAACAGGTATGAAGAAATGGCAAAGAAAACAGCAGAAACCAAATTATGGAAGGACATTGATGCTAAATGGGATCAATACAAATTAACACCAAGAAGAGAAGCTGTAGCCTTCTTCGGACTTAACACTGGCCATGACTGCCTTGCAGCTCATCTGAAACGAATCAACATCCTGAGATCTGAAGAATGCACACTTTGTCACGAACCTGGAAGTAAAATGGATAAGGGGCACCTGCTACATTGCAACAAACTTGATGTGACTGCTAGAACTTCTGGAAACCTCACACAACTCTATTGGAACGCAAGAAAGCTGATGGATTGGAATCCGGGCTAGCCATAAGAAACAACAACAACAAATCTTCTAGTAAGTTACTGTGAACTGTCTGAGAAAGCGAGGCTTGCCAACTGTCTAGAAGCGCTTGTCCGTTTGGTCGTTGCCGGCCCGAGCACCGACCAGATCTCAATAGTGAAGGGCATGGCAGAGCAAGCCCTATCCCAACAGTTAACTCGGCTGGTCGTTGCCCACTGATGGCAACAAGGGAGTCGAGGTGCGGACGGAGACATCAGTGATGTATAGTCAATTGCCGATACTATGTGTTGCAATGTAATTTGTGCGTACTTGTGGTTCGTTCTCACCCTTTTATACAGTATAACTAATGGCTGGCTGCGTGGCTCAGCGGTAATGTTCTCACTTACTGTGCCCAAGGTTGCATGATCGAATCCTTGCGCAAATGCGAGGGAGCCGTGTCAGTAGATTTACCGGCACGATAAAGATCCCCTTCTGGGACAAAATTCCGGCACCCTGGCGTCTCTAAAAGCCTCGGTAGTTAAAAGGGACGTAAAACCAATAACTTTATATAAATTACGTTGTTTTGTTGAAGGTTTTCATGTAGACTAACTTATAATCCATTTAATCCGATAACAATGTGATGCTCTCTGAACTGCGGCATTCGTCATGAATGAGGTACGTTCGTTTTACCACGCAATTGAATATGGTTTTCTCTGATATCGATCATTCTTTTACCCCACCCCCACCCCTTAATGAAAATAATGCAATACCTAGAACAATTACCCGCCAGCAGCCACTGCATAGTGCAGTCTACAACCCGAACAGCTGTTCCAAATCCATGAGTTTGAGTATGCGTACACGCGAGTACTCACAAGGGGAGGATACGATGCATGGGTCACCGATTCGAACCATCTTTAGTACACGTGTAGGGCATGACCAGGCATATATCAGGTGCAAGTAGTAAGGTGCGCTTCTCAGCCGTTTCCGAGAAATTAATTAATTGCAATTACAGTGCGGCGTCCATGTGCGTTGCACGTTAGCACTGGATCGAATCCCACCGGTGAGCCTTTGCAGTGTGTTGTGTTTCTTCTTTTTGTAACCATTGGCTATTTCCAATCACCACCCATAGCATGAGTCACTGCTTGCAGGATATGGAGTGGTCTGATGGTTCACAGACATGCCATGAACGGAACAGACTGGGCCTTCAATGTATAAATGTATACCGGTACACCTGACTATATATAATACCAATGTATTTGCAATGGCAATACTATACATTATGTAATGTCACAAACATTGACCCGGATACGATGATTTCAGAATCCCTTTTCCGGCTCACATAACACGTTATTACAATTGACTGCAAAATAAACAGTATTCACGACACCTACGCTTGTACGAATAGCCAACGTTTACACACAAAAAAAAAAAAACACAAAGCAAAGGCTCCAGTGGGATTCAATCCAGCAATCCCGCGCTTGAGAAGCACGGCTCTTACCCCTGCACCACGCGCTCGTTGGATTCTTGCTAGCGTACAACACGCATACAGTAGACGCTGCACAGCATTTATTGCAATTAATTAATTTCTCGGAAACGACGGAGAAGCACACCTTACTACTTGCACCTGGTATACGCCTGGGGATGTCCTACACGTGTACTAAAGATGGTTCGAATCAGTGACCCATGCATCGTATCCTCCCCTTGTCAGCAGTGATGTTTGGAGCACGGTTGGAGAGGGACTGGGAGTGATAGCCAATACGTCACTGGGCGAAGGTCATAACACAAGTCCATGCGCTTCCTGATGTTTCCACTGCGTAGTGACGGCAGCCCCCACAGCAGAGCTGTATTGCATGTTGCAGGTTTACTCTCGCAAGGCGGCGAGTACTCGACTGCTCACTGGCGAGCAGCTCGGCTGGAACAGCCTGCACTAGATGGTGATCCGTCCTTCACTAATCACTCACACTCATCTCAGTTTCAATCCCTTGAAACCTCGAGCAAGAAGAAACTTCTCGGCAGAATCTGTCCGGCTTGCTGGAGGTTTAACTGATCGTACTCTACAAAAGAATTTAGCCAAGTCTTGTTCCAAGGTAGGGACCTCTCCACCGTCCCAAACTTTAACTAAAAATGAACCATCTTTAGACAAGACTTGCAGACTAAAGCGCAGAGCTGAGTAAGCTAGCTGAATGATGTTCTCCTGATCCAGGCTGCGTACACCCGTGGCGTTGGGCGCCATGTCGCTCAGCACAACATCGACACCCTGGTCGCCAATGAGTTCTAACACCTTCAACTGAGTGTTTGGTAAGGTGAAATCAACATTGCCCAACAGTATTGCCCCTGTTATGGGATAGATGGGCTGACGGTCAACAGCGATTACCTTCCCAGCCGGTTTACCAAGATCTGAAATATAAAGAAGAACAGAATAGATGGTATATTAGCTTTCACGGCCAGTGAATTAGAACTCAGCAATTTTTCTAGGTTTGTGGGGTGTCTTTAGAAGCCTTCATAGGGAGGTTATGGCTGCTTGAGCTTTTCGTTCTCTCAGTAAAGAGGCGCCAGTGCGCTTCATAAAATGGGAGGTAGCGCACAGTTTGCTACTCCTGCGGGGGTCCGGGCGGGGTCACTAAGAGTGCGCTTTTTATTATTTTATTTAGCGTATGATGCTTACAAGACAGAAAAGAATTATATACACTATTTACAACAAACACTATTCACAGCATTAGGACCATCTCTTCAAATTTGGACAGGAAGGTCTGTAATCCACGCAATTGCATCATGAGTTGCTGAGTGGAGATCATCCAAGGCGCCGGGATATGAATGCAGAGGGCACTCCTGCACAATATGCTCGATAGTCTGCATTTCAAAACTACAGTCACATCGGGGGGAATCTATCCAACCCCACTGGTATAGGGCTGCACCTGTTCGACCAGTACCACATCGGATTCTGTTGAGCCTTGACCAAACTGTCCGAGGAAGATAAAAACCAGCAAGTCTTGTGGTGGGGTCACTGATTTGAAGTAGGCCGCGAGGTGAGGAGTTTCGCCATTCATCTCTCCAGGCATTTCGGAGGTTGAACTCAGTGGACGAAAGAACAATAGCCGTTTTGGATGCCGGCTGTCGGGATTTCAACCTCTTTGTAGAGAGCCGTATGGAATCCTGATGAATAGGAAGCTCAGCGAACAAGAGCTTGCAGTCTCCTTATATGGGGTGGAGCGATATTACAAAGTACAGGTAGCCAGTGGGTAGGGGTGCAACGTAGAGAACTGGAGATGATGCGCATTGCCTGGCGGAGTTGTATATCTACGAGTTGGCAGTGAGAGCTGTTCAACCACACGCCTGCACAATATTCAGCTGGAGAATACACGCTGATGAGCCAGCTTGGTGTCCCAGGCAAAACCCCACACCAGACACGGCACAAACTTAGGAAAATTGCTGAGTTTTAAGAACAGAATATCTCTATAAATAAAGTAAGCTGAGCATTTTGAATTTTTGGGACAAACTTTGTACGAGGGAAGTTCTGAAAATAAGTTATGTCATTTTTTTACCCAGGGACCCTTTATTGCCAAACTGACATACACCATGACATCATGAACTATACACCTTGCACTATTCTTTGACATAGTCGCCACCGACATTGAGACACTTGTCGTAGCGTGCAATCAGTTTGAAGAAACCACTCTAGTATAACAGCTTAGGCTTTCACGGCCGGCGTTCATAATTAAATACAAGTTTTTCGGGCTTGTAGGCCGTGGTCCAGACAGGATATCTCCCGACGTTTCACCGGAAACTGCGTCCGGCATTATCAAGGGTTCCGCTCCTTTCCTTGGTCTGCAGTGGAATGAGGAAGAGGCTTGAAATAATGGGTAACGGCTAGTAGTGGAGTATTGTTGTTTGAATATGACTGTTGGTTGGGTGGATCTTGGCGATGAACAAACGGCTGGAAGGTAGTTTGGATCTTCAAATTAGCATAGTGAGCCGAGTGTTCTCTTCGCATTCCGGCTGGATCGTCTGATCTCACGTACATGTTGCGGGGTGCGGTGCGTGCTCCGGCTTCGGCGACCGAGCTTGTGAGGGTCAGGTGTTCCCTGCGCGACTGCCGGGCTGTAGCGGGGAGGTTCTTCAGGTTGACGTGTGAAGTGATTTCTTGGCCTTGGTGTTCCTAAGAGCCGGGATCCATGTATTACGCACACGTTCAATTTCTTCCTTCCGATTGAAATTGTCGGGGTGTTTGAAGATTTTTATGGCTTCCAGTTGCAGCCTGGCGTGGTAGTGTGTGGTCGTGGAGAGTATCTCCGTGTCCCCGTACTTTACATCGTGACCGGGCAAGAGAGAATGCTCAGCGACTGACGATTTCTCAGTTTGACCCAGGCGGCTGTGTCTGTTATGTTCCTTGAGTCTGGTGGTCACGCTCCTCTTCGTCGTTCCTATGTACACCTTCCCACAGGAACACGGGATTCTGTAGACACCTGCAGTGGAGTGTGGGTGGCGCTTGTCTTTAGCGGATCGCAGCAAGTCCCGGATTTTGTCGGTGGGTTTATAAACCGTCTTCACCCCATAGGTCTTCAGTAATTTGCCTATCCTGTCCGTCACCTTCTTCACGTACGGCAGGAATGCGGTGGCCACCGGAGTTTCGTCAGAATCTTTCCTCGTGCTCCGGCGCCTGGGATGAGAGGCTCGCTCAATCTCCTTATTGCTGTATCCGTTGGCGCATAGGGCCCTCTTTATATGTTTCAGCTCTTGGTTATTTATTTATCGTATGGCTTTTAGTGCCGGGAGTGTCCGAGGACATGTTCGGCTCGCCTGAGTCTGTAGCTGCTTCCAGCGGACACCCTAAAGGGTGAGCTACATGTTCCGTTCAATTTCAAGGAGTTCCAACTTTCGCCACCAGATATCAATGATACCTAGTGGTGAACGTTGGAACTTTGATAGAGCGTTCTGACGAAATCTAACCTAACAAATTTTGCTTTACACAAGTTTAGTCTGTGAAAAGGATCTTTTACATGCCATAAATCTATGACATGGGACCGCCGGCTTTACTTCCCCTCCGAAGGAAGGCATACTGAAGGATTTTTAACGCTCTTAAAAATCCGACGACTTCGGCCGGGTTTGAACCCGCTATCTTGGGCACAGCAGTTCAGCATGCTACCGACTACGCCACCGAAGCCGCTCTTGGTTGAGGTTGGATGGCTCACAGATTCTCCTAGCACGGTCTACCAATGTTTTAATAACTCCGTGTTTCTGTCGGGGGTGGTGATTGGATGTCTTGTGTAGATACCGGTCGGTGTGTGTGGGTTTCCGGTACACGGTGTACCCCAAGCGCAGGTCATTAGTCCTGGTGATCAGCACGTCAAGAAAGGCCAGGCAGTTGTCTTTCTCCTTCTCCATAGCAAATTTTATGCTGGTGTTGAGGCTGTTCAGGTGGTCCAGGAAACGTTCCAGCTCTTCCTCTCCGTGGCTCCCGACTACGAAGGTATCGTCAACATAACGTAGCCATACTTTCGGTTTGAGGGGTGCAGTCTCGATCGCCAACTCCTCGAACTTTTCCATGTAGAAGTTCGCAATCACAGGGCTTAGTGGGCTACCCATGCGAGCAGTTGGCGATCGAGACAGCACGATGTAAAGTACGGGGACACGGAGATACTCTCCACGACCACACACTACCACGCCAGGCTGCAACGGGAAGCCATAGAAATCTTCAAACACCCCGACAATTTCAATCGGAAGGAAGAAATTGAACGTGTGCGTAATACATGGATCCCGGCTCTTAGGAACACCAAGGACAAGAAATCACTCACACGTCAACCTGAAGAACCTCCCCGCTACAGCCCGGCAGTCGCGCAGGGAACACCTGACCCTCACAAGCTCGGTCGCCGAAGCCGGAGCACGCACCGCACCCCGCAACATGTACGTGAGATCAGACGATCCAGCCGGAATGCGAAGAGAACACTCGGCTCACCATGCTAATTTGAAGATCCAAACTACCTTGCAGCCGTTAGTTCATCGCCAAGATCCACCCAACCAACAGTCATATTCAAACAACAATACTCCACTACTAGCCGTTACCCATTATTTCAAGCCTCTTCCTCATTCCACTGCAGACCAAGGAAAGGAGCGGAACCCTTGATAATAATGGGAATACTAATTGCCATTTCTGGTCCGTATTGACGTATATAAATAGTTTAATCAGTTGAAACTTTCCGTCAAATCAATACAAAATATTTTGCGCTATTATTGCGCTAAGTTAGGTACATGTTTCGAACCTTGCAAGGCGGTCCTTCATCAGCCTCTCACACAAATGGCAACACATCAAAAAACACTGAACAAAATCCAAAAATGCATGCACACTAATAAAACACATTAAAACATTCAATTAAAATTTGTACGAAACATATTAAAAACACATGTTAAAAGTTCTGAGAGTCCATTTATCTTGTTCATTGCCAACGTTTAAACACGTGTCGTTCTGATAGGAGATCTTGTCCTGTTCTGTTATCTGCTTCTTGTCATGTGGGGAACGGAAATAGAGTAGTATTCCCATTTGAATGGTCCAAATGCAAAAGACTTTTAGGTACTCCCAGACTAAACAGGTAGTCCTCTGTTGAAAGAAAATTAAAATTTATTTAGTGAATGGACTGAAGTAATGAGAATCTAATTATGATCAACCAGAAAACGATTGCTAGAAAATCCTTACCTCCCAGTGTATGCAGTGAACCTGTGCGCTTGAAACAGCTGTTGCAACTAAAGTGCTGAGTCTAGGCGAGGCGAGGTGAGGCCACGTGAGACATGTAGGGGTGGAGAATACCATTGGTGGAAGCAAATGAGCGGAGGGGCGGGGAGGCACTTGGAGTGGGAGGGGAAAGGAAGTTTGGGTGGTACTACGAACCCAGATCTAATTTATGGAGGTTTTCATTTATGGAGGTTTTTTTATGTTTGTTACTGGTGACAAAGTTTGTCAATGTTTCGTATAAAACATTGCTATCGAAATTGATTTCATTCAGATTATGTGACGGGTTGTTTCTCAAGGCCTGGTCTATCTCTAGCTGTTCTAAAATATTAAGCATAATGCCTTTGCTGCAATAATGTAAAATTTCCAAGTCTTCCTCAATTTTCGAAAAGTTGTGGTTGTGTTCCTGCATATGATTATTAATGGCTGAGAATTTTTTGTGCCTCGCAGCGTTGAAATGCTCATTATATCTTATTTTAAAACTACGCCCCGTTTGACCTATGTAATCCGCATCACAATCCTTGCACTTTATTCTTTAAATACCGGATTTCTGGAATTTGTCTTGTTTGTTGATCGATTTGGAGTTAAATAAGTGATTCATAGTGGTGTTGTCTGTTCTGTATGCTATTCTAAGCTCTTGTTTCTTGAAAACGTTCGTGATGTTGTGCTTTAGATGATTTGCGTATGTGAAAAATGCAACAGATTTCTTATTTTCTATTGGTTGCAAGCTTGTGACTGGTTTATTTTTAATTTTGCTTAAAATGGAATCGACGTACATTTTGCTAAAACCATTGGCTATGGCTATCTGATATATGGTGGAAAGCTCTTTGTTCCAATCTTGTTCTGAGAGGGGTACGTTAATAGCTCTGTTAATATATGCCCTGAAAGCAGCTTTTTTATGGCTGGCCGGGTGATTTGAATCCTTCCTAATGGTGGTGTGCGTTTGGGTTGGTTTCCTGTATATTTTAAATCGTAGGCCCATGGTGTCCCTAATGACAGTAAGATCCAGGTAGTTTATAGACTGATTTATTTCTGATGTTGTGGTGAATTTGATGCTATTATCAATTAGGTTTAGCTCTGTTGTAATGTGATTGATGCTACTGATTTCATTATCAACTATCAGAAAAACGTCATCGACGTATCTTATCCAATAGCTGATTCCTTTTATTTTACTGATACTGATCTTTTCCAGATGGTCAATGTAAATATTGGCCATTATGCCTGACAATGGGGAACCCATGGCCAATCCTTCTGTCTGCTTGTAGATTTTTTGGTTGAACGTGAAATAATTGTTTTGTACGGCAAATTTTAACAGGTTAATGAACTCCTTGATTTCACCTTGTGACATCCTACTGTGCATTTTTAAATTTCCCTCTATTATATGTATAGTGGGACCTACTGGGATGTTCGTGTACATGTCGCTGATGTCAGCGGTGTGTAAGGTTTCTGAGCCTTTTATATTCAAAACCTTAGTGCGTTCACAGAAGTCAATGGAATTTCTAATTGCATTATTGGTCATAAATTTATAGTGTTTTTTCAAAAATTTTTGGAGGAATTGCGACAGCTTGTAAACAGGACTACCCCTGAAATTTACAATAGGTCTGATCGGTACGTTATCCTTATGAGTTTTAGGTAATGCTCTAAGGGTTGGTATGCCTGGGTTCATATTGATCAGTTTACTAATTTGATATTCATCTAGAATCATGCCGGTGTTCTTTAATAGCTGCTTGAGCTTTCGTTGTGTGGGCCCTGTGGGATCTTTGCTGATAATGCTGAAATTTTTGTTGGTCAAAAAAGATTCCGTTTTTTCGATGTATTCGTTTTTATTCAAAATAACGATGCTATTACCTTTATCGGCCTTAGTTATTATTAAATTCTCTTGAGCGATTTTCTTTTTTAAGTTGGTGACATTTTCTGTGTGGGGTTGTTTATTATCCTGTTTTATTATTTTGTTGATTTTCATGTCTGGTTTCATTCCTTTTTTCTATTGGGAGTTTTTGGATTGCCGCTTCCGATTCTGCTATTAGTACTGTTAAATTAGTTTTATTATTGTAGGAGGAGTGCCAGTTATGTTTATAGCCTTTTTCCATTAATTCGATTTCCGCTTGGTTAAAATCAACATTAGATAAGTTTTCGAACGGTTTTTGGAATTCATGGGATGGAGCGTCTGGTTCCTCGTTGCTCACCGTGCGTGCCTGCCGCATTAGTTGGTCTAACTTCCTGTTTAAAGTGCCGACCTTTTTACTGGCGTGGAATGCGACAACTTCCTCTACATGGAGAAGGAAGGAGTCCCATTCATCTTTATCCGTGGTGTTAGCAGCCTCTAAGTGAACTTCATATAAAAGGTTATTAATTTAATTTTTCTTTATATATAAAAATTTTAATTCACGTTGCAGGATTTTCTGGTTGATCATTAGCTGTGTTTTACGTTCAAAGTTGTTGTAAAATCTCTTTTTCTGAAACGCGCCTATATGTCGCGGAACTAGATTGTGCGTTCTGCATTTTTTAAAGAAATCAATGTCTTTAATGACGCTGGCCAATTTTATTCGCAGATGTTTAAATTTATACCTTTTAGCCTGACTAGCCGTTTTAGTAATGGGAATACTAATTGCCATTTCTGGTCCGTATTGACGTATATAAATAGTTTAATCAGTTGAAACTTTCCGTCAAATCAATACAAAATATTTTGCGCTATTATTGCGCTAAGTTAGGTACATGTTTCGAACCTTGCAAGGCGGTCCTTCATCAGCCTCTCACACAAATGGCAACACATCAAAAAACACTGAACAAAATCCAAAAATGCATGCACACTAATAAAACACATTAAAATATTCAATTAAAATTTGTACGAAACATATTAAAAACACATGTTAAAAGTTCTGAGAGTCCATTTATCTTGTTCATTGCCAACGTTTAAACACGTGTCGTTCTGATAGGAGATCTTGTCCTGTTCAGCTAGAGATAGACCAGGCCTTGAGAAACAACCCGTCACACAATCTGAATGAAATCAATTTCGATAGCAATGTTTTATACGAAACATTGACAAACTTTGTCACCAGTAACAAACATAAAAAACCTCCATAAATGAAAACCTCCATAAATTAGATCTGGGTTCGTAGTACCACACAAACTTCCTTTCCCCTCCCACTCCAAGTGCCTCCCCGCCCCTCCGCTCATTTGCTTCCACCAATGGTATTCTCCACCCCTACATGTCTCACGTGGCCTCACCTCGCCTCGCCTAGACTCAGCACCATGGAGGAAAGAAAGGAAGGAGATGCCTTCGCTGCGCTGTCTAGCGCAAGCTGCTGAAGCCAAGCGGCTCGCCCACTTTGGTTGCAAGAAAATGGCTGTCCCTATGCTTAAAGCTGTAAACCACTCCAACTAGTAATGGATTTTAGTAACATAAAACTGCAATGACAGGTCAAGATTTTTTCTTGGATAGGAAGAATACACTCTGTACATCACGGTACTTGGCACAAATAAGCTGCGTTATCGTCTTAAAAGCCAATTTAAATATAAATATGAGAGCACCTTTGCGAGGCTAGTTTTGTAAGGAAGACGCGGCAAAACGTAATAATACGCTGAAACACTGATTAAATTGAATACAGGTGTCTGAAGATGCGAGTTATACCTAAGTAGGAACATCTTGGGAATTAATGATGCCGAACTAATTACGGTAGGCTATTTACACCAAATTGAGTTTTATGTTCTTATTGGTTTTGAGGCATTCATCAGTTTTTAGGCCAAATTTCGAGCACAGCCACTTTCACTCATTGATCGTACACATTTTGATATTCAAATATACGAACCTCAAAATTAATAAACAGAACAATTAAAAAAGGACGCATATTTGCACAAAAAATACGGTATAGCCTATACGTTTCGGTACCGTATGGTGTATTCTTTGAATACACGGTACGTGAGAATCTAATTTTTAATGCTCTTTGCATGTCTATTTCTTCCTTTCTTATCAAACACCAACAGTGATCTTCTATTTTCTCTTTGGTTCATGTCTCTTATGTCTTTTATGAGTCTGTTCTAGATATATATCTTCCATGAACCACCTAGCGTTATCTAGCAGCGAATCTCTGAAGCTCTTCAACTCTTCCTGGTGCAAGAGGACTTCCTTCCCCATCTGGCCACCAGATTTTGCTGCCATCGCCAGCTATTTTCTCCTTGAGCAAGAGGACTACGTCTACTTTTTCACTCATCATGCTGCGCTAGTATCGCCTACTATCAACTCTTTGAAGACCAGCTCATCAAGAGAAAATCATTTTTTTTTGTTATAATGTTGGCAATGTTTATATGTTCTCCTTTTGTCTCCTACCCCCCTCTCTTTTCCCTTCCTTGGACCCTCCGTGCTCCGCTGAGCAGGTCTCACTTCTAAGTCGGCAGTTGACTCGGTCAGTTAAGACTCAACTCGAGCCCGTCTCCTCAAACCAAGAGACACTCTCTACGTTCTACGCCATGTTGGCACATTAGATATCGTCAAGGGGAACTTCACCTTCGACATGAAATCAAGTTAAGTACAAACTTCAAGTTTTAACCTCATCTTCATGGTTTTAACTTCTACATGCTTTTAACTAATGTTTTATAGACAGCGTGAGATTACTTATTTTGGGGCAAAAATCATTCTTCGTGGGATTTGCCATGTTGAGCTTTTGTCTGTCTAAGCCAACCTTAATAGGAAGTAGCCTTTCTTAAGCTATTTAATTGAGAAATCTTCTCACTACGTGGGATATTATCTGATACCCGCTGTCTGTAAAATACTAAGCTCGCTCCACCGTTGGATTAATTTTTGGCCCCATTCTTCTACTAAGATCGTTCTGGAACCTTCCAGATCTTGTATTTATCTACACGTCCTGCCGTCATGTAAATTTCACTAACTTGTGAGAATACTATTTAAAATTGAAGAATCTCACTTCTGAATTAAAGCTCAATAGTGAATTTCCTTCCACCGTTGGATGTTCTATGGCGCATTTGATTGTAATACACCATTTTCTCCAGCAATAGACTTTTGCTCATCTAGTGCAACCAGTCATTTTTACAAATTGAAATAACTTTCTTTGCCATAAACTTTCGTGTTTCTATAGTGAACTTTTCATCTATTCAACGAACTATAGTGATAAACAGTGTTCTCTCAGCATTTCTTCCGCGTCGCGATCGTCCGGTTACATTTAAATAAGGCCATGAACATTTTTCCTCAATCCCAATTTCTCTTTCCTAAACCTCTTACTAACAATCCGTAATAAACTTTTAAATTCAGGTCTGTTTCAACGAGGTGTCAATCTATAGATGTGCCCTCCCATTTTTTCTTATGTGTAATTAACTTCTGCATAACTACGTGTCTAGCACACGTTTTAAACTTACATTGTTTCTCCCTTCTAATGAGAGAATACAATACTTTCAACTCTTGAGTGGGTTATTTCTATGTCTCACGAAATGGAAACTGCTCCATTTGGTTCGTGATTCCTATCTAAATACAGGAAGTCTAGAACCTTCCTTGTTGATCTTTTCGTCAGGTTTCACAGTAAGTGACCTGCCCTTATTTGCATAATAACTAACGGTAATTCTGCATAAACATAAGAAGTAGTAGGAACTTCTTCATCATTTTCTCACTTCCTTTTTTTGTTATTTTCGAAGTCGTAACCTTTTCTAAAATAATTACTTGTAAATTCTTTAAAGTACACTCCTTGTACTCAATTTGATGTTTAAACTTTAAGCATTTCATTTGTCTTTTTTAAATCTTACAAAGATTTTAGTACATATATAAGGTTTGAAACCTCATAAATTGTTATTTGCCTGGAGCAATCTCTAAATGTTAGGAGGTCTGCGACCCCAGTTGTTAAAAGGTTTAAACGATCTATATTTGTCAAAAAGATATAATATATTTGTTAAAGTTATCAACTTCTCTTGAATTGTTAAATAAATTACGAATTTTTTTCGCTTTCTCATTTTTCTAATACAACGGTTAGGCAAAATCCTGTCTTCCTTGGCTCTCCCGACTAAATGCCATTAAATCCATTAATAGGGCTTTCACCACTTGTTGCATTTGAGCAAGAACTCTTAGTGGTCATCTCATTAAAGTTTCTTTTAGCTTTAATAGCTAATTCTAACGGGCCAGTAAGGCAAGTAAAGCTCGCTACGCCAGCTACCTGCTTGTGGAGATCCTCTCCGAAAACTTATGGTCAGTTTTCTAAATGATAAGTGTTTCTCTTTGTCTAAACTTTTAGCCGGCTCCTCGCTGAGTAAAAGCTTAGCCATTTCCAAATGCAACCATTGGTTCATTTAACAAAATTACTCCCCAAGGTATAATCTTTTATTATTTTCCTTCTTGGAAGCACTTGGTCGCTTTTTCAGGAACTCCATAACTTTGAACATTGGAAATACCAAACCTGATTCAAATCATTGGTATTCTTCGAATTACTTTTGAAAAACGAATTGCTTTGAACAGGCATACAATAAATTTGTTACTCTCAGTCTTGCCAGACCATCACTCTTCCCAATAGTACGCAGATACATGCTTGCAAACCGCCCAAGTTCTAGCTGTGTTTCCCTTCAGCTTGGACCAAGCTCTTACCCACTTTAGGTATCCGAGAGCGGATTTGCGGTGGCAACCGCCTCTGAGTGTATTTACAGCTAAATTTATAACCTTTGTGGGACTCTCATCCCATTTCTCTATCCTTTTTCTCCAGTCCGAAACCCATCTCCTTTTCTTAATCATCTTCCCTTGGTGGGTGGGTTATTCCTCAGCCAATAAACTACCCACCGTACGTTTTTTTTTGTGTGTGTGTGGGGGGGGGGGGGGTTAGAAAGTTGACGATTAGCCTCGAATTGATTAATTTCGTAGGCCTACCGTAATTATTGACCGACAGCCGTTTGATAATTTGGGGTTTCCAGAGGAATGATTTTTATTTTTTTGGTATATAGGGTAGGCATGCTGAGATTAGAATTGAAAATATTTTTTAAATAACTTATCGCTACTGTTATTACGTTTCCAAAGTTGCATAACCGGAGCGCGATAAAAATCAGGGCCAAAATAAGGTTTAGCCATGCACAATGCCTCATGCGAGTCACAGAACACCCAATACGTGTTAAGGTTACGCCCACTTTGGTTGCAGCGCTTGGCTTCACTCATACGAGCTCAGGGCACCTCCTCTTATTCTTTCCTCCATGCTCAGCACTTTAGTTGCAACAGCTGTTTCAAGCGCACAGGTTCACTGCATACACTGGGAGGTAAGGATTTTCTAGCAATCGTTTTCTGGTTGATCATAATTAGATTCTCATTACTTCAGTCCATTCACTAAATAAATTTTAATTTTCTTTCAACAGAGGACTACCTGTTTAGTCTGGGAGTACCTAAAAGTCTTTTGCATTTGGACCATTCAAATGGGAATACTACTCTATTTCCGTTCCCCACATGACAAGAAGCAGATAACAGAACAGGACAAGATCTCCTATCAGAACGACACGTGTTTAAACGTTGGCAATGAACAAGATAAATGGACTCTCAGAACTTTTAACATGTGTTTTTAATATGTTTCGTACAAATTTTAATTGAATGTTTTAATGTGTTTTATTAGTGTGCATGCATTTTTGGATTTTGTTCAGTGTTTTTTGATGTGTTGCCATTTGTGTGAGAGGCTGATGAAGGACCGCCTTGCAAGGTTCGAAACATGTACCTAACTTAGCGCAATAATAGCGCAAAATATTTTGTATTGATTTGACGGAAAGTTTCAACTGATTAAACCCTTGATAATGCCGGACGCAGTTTCCGGTGAAACGTCGGGAGATATCCTGTCTGGACCACGGCCTACAAGCCCGGAAAACTTGTATTTAATTATAAACCACTCTAGTATAATTTAATTTGGGAGATCCGCCTGATCAATACACAATTACATATATAGGGCGATATTAATCCCATATGGTACATGTTTCGGGGCCTATTATGATGGCCCCTTCATCAGCCAAAAATACAAATCATCAGTAAAATCATAGGATATATCATAAAATGTAGATTAAACATGAAAAAGAATGGATAAAACTGAAACATACCAAAAAGGAAAAATGAAGTGGTGAATAAAACACTCGAATGTAATAAAAATAGAAAGACACTTAAAAATGTTACAGGCGACAGATGAAAAAACACATTAAAATAACATCTTAAAAGGGCACTTTAAGTGCTTGTCAAAACCAGTCTTTTGTGAGTACTTTGGCTATACCAGACATTAAAATACATGGAATATTTAGACACGATACCCTGATGGTATTATTATAAGGACTCACTATACACGGTCTGTAGTTCCACGTGCCCACAGCATGCACTTCTATTGACAACCACGTCTGTCTGCCATCGTCAATTGTACTCGAATGATATCCGGCACGCCAGTCTGCTCCTCCTCTTGGCGCTCTATGCATGTATCATTTCCCCTCTGATGACCCTCCTCTCATCATGTAAATCTATGACTTGAGTCATATTTCTATCTTTTCCCGTATTGATTATGATATATTACAAAAATATCCACTTTACAATACAATATTTGTCAAACACTATTTATTAGGTTGGTTCCTCAGTTTAGGGGCTGCGACAACGCGGTCATGTAGCCCCGTGTACTTTGGGTGTGTGTAGAATCTGTCTGATAACCGGTGTTAATTGTGATGACTGTATTAGTGTGTGTAATCTGTTTTTTAATTCAAGTACAGACTGCAACTTAGAATTTTTCATATAGTTCCTACTTTTGCCGCCAAGCGCCACCGTCAACGACTACTAGGCCAAGTTCAGAACTTAGCTACTAGACGCCACCGCAGTCGGCTCTTGGCAACGAACGTAGAAACCTAAGAGCGTTGTTAACATTCTTAACCTACACAATTTAGCTTCACACAGGTGTAATTAGTGGAAGGTTCTTTAACATGCCATAAATCTATGACATGGGACCGCCGGCTTTACTTCCCCTCCGAAGGAAGGCATACTGAGGGATTTCTAACGCTCTTAAAAAATCCGACGGCTTCGGCCGGGTTTGAACCCGCTATCTTGGGCATAGAAGCTCAGCATGCTACCGACTACGCCAGCAAAGCCGCTACACTATTTATTATTTATTATTATTATCATCATTTATAACAAGTAGTTCCGTGAAGAACTAAAGCCTATTTTCATATATCCTACTTATGTTAATTGCCACTATCAACATACAAAATTTCAGTTTGATTGCTGTAATAGATTCGTAGATATTGAGAACCGACTAAATATTGCGGATGGACGCCATGTTGGATTTTTATATCTGTAGGTCTTAGAGTTATGCACTTTTGCATGAAGATTATTGTGTACGTGTAGTATTCAAACTTCAATCGCATGATTAGGATACAAGGAGTAAAAGCGAGATTTTAAAATTTCGCACAGCTGCCATCTTGTGGTTATGAAATCAATTGAAATAAATTAGATGCCAGTGGATTAACATTTGTATAAGCATTTACAGTACCAAGTTTCACTGTACTCGGATGGTTAAATCATGAGAAACGTCCATTTTGACATGCGCAGCAACCCCATTTACCACGCACACAGTCAAAAAAAGCAAGCTTGTAGTTTAACGTGACCGTTAATCTCGAGATCATGAGCCACGGGACCTCCTTTTTACGTGGAATCCGAACCACAGGACATGGCATTTCACTTCGAAAATCTCACATGCATTGACCGGGAAGTCGATGGCAAGACTGAGGAACCGAAACTGGATCTTAAAACCTATGTTGTGTACCATTTGCATTTAGAATTAGATGGAGATCCGACTAAGGAATGACCACATTCTTCGAGTAGAGGTTGAATAAATTTAATTATAAAAAAACAAGGAATAGCAAAAGGGGATACGAGGGATGTATGAAATGGTAAGATGAGGGATGATTGGGCTGTAATAAAATGTACACATAATTATAAAACAATAAAACGTAAGACAAACAATAAAGATCTATAAAAGAGAAGATGTTGACGACGAGGAGAAGCCAAAGTCACTGGAGATCGTTCAGTAGAGGTTCAGAAGGATTATCAATTAACAATAGTATAAATAGTAAGTTTCGTTCCACCACAGGCTGACTACTCAGGCGCGGATTCAAGGGGGGGGGGGGTCACGGGGGGTCATGACCCCCCCCCCCCAAACGAAGACCAATTTTTTTTTTGCAAACTCAAAAAACGAAAACACAATTACCAGACAAATAAAACTTAACGAATTTTAACTGAAAAAACAGTTTTGTTTCATTTTATTCAATACTGAATTATCTTTATTGGAATTATTATGTTCTGTTACAACTGTACATATTTACAACTTCAAACCTCTTGTATAAAAACTATTAGTTATACAACAAAATCAACTCGTCTATTTTTTTTAGCAAACCTTGTGATTACCGAATCGATGTTTATAGTGATGTCACGATGAATGTGCAGCAATGCACGGATAGGAAACTGGGGCTTTTTTCGCACCAAAAATTTTTGCCGACGTCCAAACTGCAAGCTTGGTTGGCAATTTAAGCTGTGACTTTCTCCCTTTGTCGGTATCAACTCGACTTGCCGAAACTGTAACGTACCTTGATCCTTTTCTTGAAGCTCGATGTAAGAGTCGCAAAACACGCCGTTGCAATTTGTACGAATATTTTTGGTGCGCTAAACGCATTAAATTTCTATCCATGAAGCTTGCAAAAAAATTGGTCTGGTTTTGTACGTTTGCTTATTTTATGATTGCGTTTTTAGTGATACCATTTTTCTTAACAATTTCGATTCTCTGACCCCCCCCCCCCAAAGCCAAACTCTAGATCGAATCTCTGACCCCCCCCCCCCCAACCAAACTCTAGATCCGCGCCTGTGACTACTAGAAAGTAATCAGAAGCATCATTCTGAGGAGTACATGAAAACGTATCTCCCACGAACCGTCGAACCGTCAACCCTTATATTAAAATGCATGTCACATCAAACTACCAGAGACCGAAAGAAACAAAACAATACAAGAAAAAGGACCCTTAATTGTCACGTCAAGAAACACAAATTAATACACGACTTCACCAAGGAACAAAACGACAACACTTCATGAAACATGAAATGACGTGACACACAAACCCCACAGAGAAACATAGACCGGTTCAGTAAAATAAAATAAAGGCAAACTCCCAAACAAAGATAAAACAAAACGATTTCATGGGCTGGTAGAATAAAACTACTCACGAAGTGCCAGGGGTTGACTTTTTTTTTTTTTTTTTTGACGAACGAAAGCACGAGATTCAGTTATTTTACGGGATACCAAATGAGTGTCAATTGCAGTCCCGGACACGTACAACGAACACACATTCCATCATCTCAAAAGAGTAACCGATACACCTCATTAAATAAATGTAATGGGATTACGCGTTGCTTGCTGACTGAAAGCCACAACAAAACAGAACAGCATGAAATATGACCCCTCGGCCTTCAGTCAAATTCCCACTTAAACAAATGACGTTAACCCACCCTTAAACATAAGTCTAGAAACGAGATTATACGGTCATCCTAGAGTTGCACTAAAGACAGACCTTTACATAAACCTTGGTGTGTGTTCCGACCATACATAAAGAAAAACTAAGACAATGAACAGACACACCCTCCCACGTCAAGGCACAACCGCGAAACAAACATGATGATACCAGCCCCTAAAGATCCTTTAAGGGGTTAAGAATTGGTAATAACATCTCAGGGACACCGTTACTTTTCATTGTGGTGATGGATGACATAATGACCCGAGTGGCACAAGTAATTAGGGAAGGAAAGATGAAAGCAATGGTGTTAGCGGATGATTTGATGATTTGGGGAAACAAGGAGGAGGAGGTACAGGAACAGTTGGACGTGTGGGAAGGAATAATACAAGGATATGGGATGAAATTTAGCATAAATAAGAGTGAGATGGTGATCACAACAAGGAAGAAGGAAAGAACCACAACGGGAATAACAATTGGTGGGGAACAGCTGAAGAAAGTGGAGAGTTTCAAGTATCTGGGAAGCCTGATACAAGATAATGGAAGAAACGATAGAGAAATAAATGAGTGGGGGAGAGAGGCAGAAGCATTCCGGAGGAGTGTGAGAAGCATGATATGGAGCAAGGATATCCCTCAGAACAGCAAAAAGATCATATATCGGACGTGCTAAGTCCCTATCCTGACGTATGCCTCGGAGACCTGGGTTATGAAAGGAAGGGAGAAGAGCAAAATACAGGCCAGTGAGATGAGGTTCTTGAAAAGCAGTATTGGAGCTACAAAGATGGACAGAATAAGAAATGAGAGGACCAGAGAATTAATGAAGGAGGAACCATTACAGGATGGTATAGAGAAATCTAAACTTAGATGGTATGGACATGTAAAACGAATGGAGGAGAAGAGGTTACCCAGGAGAGTACACGAGACGAAGTGGGAAGGAAAGAGACCGAGAGGAAGACCGAGAGACGGGTGGCTGAAGGGGGTGGAAGAGGTGGAAGAAAGCGTGAAGAAGAGAGGAGAAGACTGGACAAGGGTGGAGGCTGAGAGATGGTGGGAAGACAGAAGACATTGGAGAGGCTTGTGTTCCAAACAGACCCAGCCAGTGGCTGGAAACTGTGCAAGATGATGATGATGATGATGATGATGATGATGATCTAAGGGACAACCGCGAAACAAACTAAAGGTACCAGCCCCCGAAGATCCTTTAAGGGGTAGGAACTGGTAATGAACAACTCTCAAAATTACAATCACGTTTCATGACACAAACAACCGCAAGAACACGCACAAAATAAAACTCTACAAGATAAATAAAATAAAACGACAACAACAAGAACCCCTTAAGATGAAAAACCCAAAAACAAGCAAGTCGATTCTCTACTACGTACGTATATATAACAAATAACTAGGGACCAAATAAACACCAGTTAACTTCAAGGAAAGACATGAACGATCTCCAGTTTAACCCTACCCTTTTGCAGGTTAAATAAAGGGACATTTAACACTGAAACGGGGGAAAAATACATTGAAAAAAATCTTCTTCAAAGCACGATTATAAAGAGTTACAAAGGAATCATTTCCTCTTAGCTGATAGCCTCGAGACATTCTAGAAGACCACCGATGATCATTCTATTTTATAATAATTCTCTATTTTAGGAATTCTCAACTATGAGACAAAAGCCGGAATCTCGCATTGTCTCCCCAACTTTTATAACTTCTTAAAACATTTTATCGGGGCCGATAACCTAGATGTTAGGCCCCTTAAAACAACAATTATCATCATCATCATCATAAATCATTTTATAATGGACATCACGGGACATTTGAATAGAATTGCTGGCAGTAGTGGTTATGTCGGCAGACCATAATCCATTTCTCCCTGTCATAACAATTTGGACGCGATAACAATCGCCCAAGTCGTGTTCCTTAGTTTTAGATGGATTCTCCATCACGGGCGTTTTCCTTTTCCAAGACATGCTGAAATTATGATCACTTAGATGTTTTCCGAAATGACCGCCAGATGGACACGGTGTCAAAAGATCGAAAATAGAAACGGGTCACATTTAAATATATATACTTCACGTCACCGCCATGTTGCATTTGTGCCCACCAGGTTACTGGAAGTCCTCTAGGTGAACGTATGTTCATACCCTCTATGAACATTAAAAAATTCACTTTGATTGCTGTAAAAGATTTGTAGATATTGAGAACCGTCTAAATATTTCGGATGGTCGCCATTTTGGATTGTTATATGTATGAAAATGAAAATCCACAGCCTGCTTCCAGTCTCCGACCGGGTCAGGAATGGAATGAATGAAGCCCCCATCTAGCGGCGAGGATATGAACTGTGCCGGCTGCCGAGGACTGACGCACTCCTCTGGGGCAATGATTATATGAATGACAGATGAAATGAAATGATAGTGGAGAGTGTTGCTGGAATGAAATTTTGACAGGGAAAACCGGAGTACCCGGAGAAAAACCTGTCTGCCTCCGTTTTGTCCAGCACAGATCTCACACGGAGTGACCGGGATTTGAACCACGGACCCAGCGGTGAGAGGCCGGCGTGCTGCCGCCTAAGCCACGGAGGCTTGGATTGTTATATGTATATGCCATAGAATTATGTACCATTAAAGGAAAATTATTGCGTAGCTTCATTATGCAAACTTTCACTTCGATCACATGATTACGACACAAGAAATAAAAACTTAATTTTAAAATTTCGCATAGCCGCCATCTTGAGTTTATATAAACAATTGAACCAATTTATATGCCAGTGCATTACAATATGTATAATCATATACTGTACCATATTTCACTGCGCTCAGAGAGTTAAATTGCGAGAAAAATCTATTAAAACGTTTCAACTTAGTTGGCCACTATGTTCGTTTTGTACTTGAGAGGTTTTTGAAAGTTACATAGATAAACGTGCAGTAGTGCCCTTGATCATCGCACAAAATTTCAGGGTGATATCAGTAATAGTTTAGGACATATAGAATGCCAGCGAAATATTTCACACAACCGCCATCTTGAGGTTATGTAAACAATTGAATGAAGTAAGATGTCGGTGCATTACAATGTGTATAAACATTTGCTGTACCAAGTTTAATTGCGTTTGAATGGTTAAATGGCGAGAAAGGTCTATTTAAAAGTCGCAACTTCGCTTGGCCGCCATGTTGGTTTAGTAGTTACTAGGTTTTTGAAAGTTACATAGGTGAACTTCTAGTAGTGCTATTTATCACCGTACAAAATTTCAGGGTGATATCGGTAATAGTTTCGGAGATAATGAATGCTGGTTAAATATTTTGCACAGCCGCCATGTTGGATTGGTGAGACGTAATAAAATTTGAAGGGCACAGTTGGGGTCGGCCAAAATGGTGCTATGACCTTACCGAGTTTCATTGAAATCGCACCAGCCGTTTAGAAGTTATTGGGGGGGGGGGCACATAACATCACAGACACATCACACACACACACGGACAAAAGGTGATGTCATAAGCCTATTTTTTCATGAAATGAAAATAGGCTAAAATAGTGTTTGACAAATATTGTATCGTAAAGTGGATGTATTTGTAATATAATACAGTATACAGTAACTTCTTTCATCATTGAACCAGTCACGGTGTGGATTCTAATCTACTTTAGGTATTATGTCCACTGTACAACACAACTTACTTTGCTTGAGGTGCCAACTCCTCTTCAGGGACATGTTTCGGACTTCCAAGCCGTCCTTCTTCAGCCTGTTTCAGTAAATTATGGTCTAAAATGTCCACCTTGTTGGTGATGGTCTAAATGAGGAAGAAATGACACTGATTGATGAATGAATAAAAGTTCTTTTGAAAGACGATTAAAGGAAATTTGTTCGACCCTGACTATTATATGTCAGAAAACTGTACTATAATGAGGCTCATTATAACACTATTTTTCATTATGAAACAGTTTCTCCCTCCAATCAGAGCTCAAGAAACAGTTGTTTGACCAATTAGATAAGAATAGCATCGCACCAGCGCTGAGTTCCACGGCCTTCTTATTTAATTTTCACTGCGTTGCCTAGTGTCATAGTGGGGTAATCGAGGAGGCCATGGTCAAATACAAGGCATTCTCTGCGTCCCATGCACTCTGTTCAGTACATAAAACTGTCGAAATCTCGACAGATATTTATGTTCGAACATAAAATAGTTAAAATAATTATCGTCGAACATAAACAGCCGTATGCAACTCGCCTATAATGCTAATTAAGACACTCTTATGGAAATTATAAAACTTGCATACGCTCGTTTTATAAACATACTCATGTCTTAATTATTGCCATTATAGGCTCGTTACATAATGTACTATTAAAAGACGGGTAACAGTTTAAAAATATGTCGCTCTAAATGTCCTGTGCAGCTGAATTTAACTTTTTATATCCTCTTTGCTTCGCCCTGGACACATCTTTAGCCTATAAATAAATAAAAAGTCTAATAATCTGTGTAATTTTAATTCAGATGATTGAGAAGGAGGAGGAGATAGGAACCATCTTGGCATTTGCCTGGAGTAGAAGTGGGAAACCATCGAATATAGATTTAGGTATTAGAAAGTAATTTTTGAAAGCCTTTGTCTGGAGTGTGGCGCTCTATGGAAGTGAAACTTGGACTATTGGTGCAGCAGAGAAGAGGAGAATTGAAGCGTTTGAAATGTGGAGAATGATGAAGATGAGATGGGTGGATAGGGTTACAAATGAATAGGTATTAAGACGAGTGGGAGAGGAGAGATGTTTCTGGTGACTGCTAATGAAGAGAGGAGATAGGTTGGTAGGACACATATTAAGACACCCAGGAATAGCAAGCTTAGTTATGGAAGTTAGGGTCGAGGTAAAGACCAAGGTTAGAATATGTTAAACAGATTGCCTCGGATGGAAGGTGTGGTAACTATGAAGAGATGAAATGATTAGCTCAGGACAGGGAGGCATGGAAGGCTACATCAAACCAGTAAAAAGACTGAAGACTCACATAACATCAGTAAAGCCTACTCGGTCGATAATTAACACTGCCTCATCAAATGTGTGTAATGCTTACTGGTAACTGGTATTACCTACGGATATTCTGTTCCGCCATAACCGCGAGTTTGTATTAGATTATCTACTTACAGTTGCCGGTAGAATTGGTCCGCGTAACAAGAACTTGTGTCCAACTCCCTGGAGCAGCACCACATTCAACGACGGTCTGACCAGCAGACAACAAGTGGTACTTATCATCAATCTCTAGTAGCTTGAACGCACTGCGACACCTGGAAGCAAACAAGTCATTCATTTGTTTTAAATATTTTTTATGAACTCATGACAGTAAAACAATTATCATGCAAAAAGATGGTATATTGGCTTTTACAGCCCGTGAATTAAAACTCAGCAATTTTTCTAGGTCTGTGCCGTATATACCATCTTTTGGAAGTCTTTTAGCTCTCGCAGTTAGAGGCGCACATGCGCTTCGTAAGAAGGGGGGAGAGTCCGGGCGCGGAACATCAAACTCTCGCTGATGAGCCTGCTTGGTGTTCCTGGGCGAAACCCCATACAAGACACGGCATAGATCTAGAAAAATTGCTGAGTTTTAATTATCATGCAATAACATAGAGCTCGGACTGTGATTCGAGAGACACGAATAATTCGTGAATACGCGAATAATGCTCGAATATTCGAATGCCATTGTTATTCTGGTATTTGAATCGCCGTATTCGAATAATAACATATTCGTGCACATTCCAATATATTGTATTCGAATAATTTGAAAGGTATGCCCACTGTTTTTCATTATTTGGTTTGACTGTTTCGTACGAATATCCTATTCGTATCGTTCGAATTACGGTATTTGTGTCATTCCTCTATCTAGAAATTCAACCTTCACGAGTGCGTTTCAGTCGCGCCCGGTTAATACGCTATTCGGGTTATTATGCGACTTTTTCTCGTCTTAACTGGGTTTTTGCTGTAAGTTATTGCGGAAAAGGTTATGCATTCGCAAATTATTTAGTATGTCAGTGCTTTTATATGAGTGAATTTAGTAATTAAAAGATTTGATCAATAAAGTTAAGAGATTAAATTGAAGCTTGAAAAGCAGTAGGCCTACTGTTACCGTTTAGAGCAGGGTTTCCCAAACTTTTTCTGACCATCGCCCACTTTCGAGATTTATAATTGTTTTTCGCCCACCTCATTTCAAAAAATGCACAAATCTTAAAATTACTAACACATATATTCAAATACCTACACATAAGTTGAGAAATGAGGATTTTTATGGATATTTTTCTCTTAATAGGTACATCATGTTTATTTAGGTATAATTATGTAGGGTACATTAAAAATTTGCAAATAATAGGTCTAAAAAAGTAATAACAATTAATGAAAAATGAATTAAAGAAAAAAATCAATTAAAACTACATGAATTATTATATCTAATTAATTAAATATCATGAACACCTATGTGTAATTAATGTAATTTAATAAATGACTGTAGTAGTAAATAGATTAAAAAGGAAACATAATTTGATATAAAAAGGAAACATAATTTGATATAATTACTTTATAATTTTTATTTTATTCCTTGTTTTTATAGGCAAAAACTTCTCGGTCATCAATATATATAAAGCACAAAGTTTGTCTGTCTGTTCGTCTGTTATGTATACAAATCGACACCGTTTCACCGATCTGCACCAAAATTCGTATTCTTATCCTTTGGAACCCTGCGAGTAACACTGTCTACTTAAAATTTCGGACAGACCACTCCATTCCCTGCATTCAGGCCCATTGTCCCAAATCTAAACCGTTTCACCGATCTCAACAAAAATTCGTATTCTTACCCTTTGGTACCCTGCGAGAAACACTGTCTGCTTGAAATTGCGGACAGACCACTCCATTCCCTGCATTTAGACCCTTTGGCACAAATCTACACCGTTTCATCGATCTGAACCAAAATTTGTATACTTACCCTTTGGAAACCTGCGAGTAACATTGTCCACTTAAAATTTCGGACAGACCACCCCATTTCCTGCATTCAGGCCCTTTGTCCCAAATCTAAACCGTTTCACCGATCTTAACAAAAATTCGTATTCTTACCATTTGGTACCCTGCGAGAAACACTGTCTGCTTGAAATTGCGGACAGACCACTCCATTCCCTGCATTTAGGCCCTTTGGCACAAATCTACACCGTTTCATCGATCTGAACCAAAATTTGTATACCTACCCTTTGGAACCCTGCGAGTAACATTGTCCACTTAAAATTTCGGACAGACCACCCCATTCCCTGCATTCAGGCCCTTTGGTCCAAATCAACACCGTTTCACCGATGTGAACCAAAATGTGTATACTTACCCTTTGGAACCCTGCGAGTAACACTGTCCACTTAAAATTTCAGACAGACCACCCCATTTCCTTCATTCAGGCCCTTTGGTCCAAATCTACACCGTTTCATCGATCTGAACCAAAATTTGTATACTTACCCTTTGGTACCCTGCGAGAAACACTGTCTGCTTGAAATTGCGGACAGACCACTCCATTCCCTGCATTTAGGCCCTTTGGCACAAATCTACACCGTTTCATCGATCTGAACCAAAATTTGTATACTTACCCTTTGGAACCCTGCGAGTAACATTGTCCACTTAAAATTTCGGACAGACCACCCCATTTCCTGCATTCAGGCCCTTTGGTCCAAATCTACACCGTTTCACCGATCAGAACCAAAATTCGTATTCTTACCCTTTGGTACCCTGCGAGAAACACTGTCTGCTTAAAATTGCAGACAGACCACTCCATTCCCTGCATTTAGGCCCTTTGGAACAAATCTTCACCGTTTCACCGATCTGAACCAAAATTTGTATACTTACCCTTTGGAACCCTGCGAGAAACACTGTCCACTTAAAATTTCGGACAGACCACCCCATTCCCTGCATTTAGGTCCTTTGGCACAAATCTACACCGTTTCACCGATCAGAACCAACATTCGGATACTTATCCTTTGGTACCCTGCGAGTAATACTGTCTGCTTGAAATTGCGGACAAACCACTCCATTCCCTGCATTTAGGCCCTTTGGCACAAATCTACACCGTTTCACCGATCAGAACCAAAATCTGTATAATTACCCTTTGGAACCCTGCGTGTAACACTGTCTGCTTGAAATTGCGGACAGACCACTCCATTCCCTGCATTTAGGCCCTTTGGCCCAAATCCACACCGTTTCACCGATCTCAACCAAAATTTGTATAATTACCCTTTGGAACACTGCAACTAACACAGTCTGCTTGAAATTGCGAAGAGTCCACTCCAACCCCTGCATTTAGGCCGTTTGGCACAAATCTACACCGTTTCACCGATCTGACCCAAATTTTACATACTTACCCTTTGGAACCCGACAAGTAACATTGTTCACTTTAAATTTCGGACAGACCACACTATTCCCTGCTTTTTGGCCCTTTGGCACAAAACTACACCGTTTCACCGATCTCAAATAATTACCCTTTGCAACTCGACGAGTAACACTGTCCACTCGAAATTTCGGACAGACCACTCCATTCCCTGCATTTAGGCAGGGTTCACCGATCTGAACCTAATTTTGTATACTTACCCTTTGGAACCCGACGAGTAACACTGTCCACTTAAAAACTTTGGACAGACATCTCCATTTCCTGTATTTAGGCCCTTTGGCAAAATCTACCCTTTTTCACCGATCTGAGCCAAATTTTACATACTCACCCTTCGGAACCCGACGTGTAACACTTTCTACATGAAATTTCGGATAGACCATTCCATTTACCGCATTTAGCCTCTTTGACAAAAATCTACATAGTTTCACCCATCTCAACCAATCATTATGTATGTTACTTACCCTTTGGAACCTGACGAGTACCACTGTCTGCTTGAACTTTCGGACAGAGCACTCCATTCCCTGTATTTAGACCTTTTGTCACAAATCTACATCGTTTCACCAATCTGGATCAACATTTGTATACTTACTCTTTGGAACCCAACGAGTATCACTGTCCACTTTAAATTTCTGACATACCTCTCCATTCCCTGCATTTAGCTCAGGAATTCCTCGGGGTTGCCAGCTTCCTAACTCACCCGCCATGAGCCCTTGAGGGTGTACCAGAAATGGTGGGGCTACACACACCCTGCCTCTTTGAGGGCCTTGAGCAGAAGACAGGAGATATAATGAAACGGAATAGAAGGCAGACCCCTCGAAGAATGAGGGCATCAGGAAAGATGAGACAACGGCCAATTAAGCGGGAAATTGAAAGACTCCCTAGCCCTCGGATGCCCTAATACAGTCGGGGTCGGAAGAGAACAAGAGTTGACCAAGGGAGGCCGACAGGAAAGAGAACTGAAAGGAGCCTGGCAACAGGAAGTAGAAGCGATGTCAGACTCGGCTGGGGTCCGGTGGTCGCCAACCCACGTCCCACAAGTTGTGAGACTCTAGGGGGGGAGTTGTGGGAATAGCTTGCTGATTCATCGCGAGGTGACATGAGAGGACTTTCCAGAGCTGTCTATACTGATGCCAGCACAGGGCCGTTGCTCAAGCCACTGTGGTGTTGCGAAAGAGTGAGTGATTCCCCGGCCAATCTAAATACGACGGGGAACCCCGAACGTGTGTCATCATATTTCGTCATCATCTACGATCATCTCAGGTTCGTGCAGCTTGGACCCATTTTCTTTGCCGAGCAGTACGCCATAAGCTCTTTCACTAGACGCATCGAGTACAGGCCTAAGCCAGAAAATAAGGTTGAGACTTTGGAAGACATCGAAGCTAGACATCTGAATTACCTATATCAGTTGAAAATGACACCATGTTCGTTTAGTAGTCATTTTTTCATTACCTTATTATTATCATCATCATAAGTGCAAATGATCTAGATGTTACGCGCATCATACCACCATCATACCATGCCTGTGAAGCATGAGTGCCTGTGAAGCATGAAATATGTATGTGGGGCTTGCCCTTTTTCACTAGGCCTTCCATACGTCTTGTACGATATATGGTAAATAAATAATAATAATAATAATAATAATCACCGCCGCATAAAGTATTTCTCGACTGTAATTTTTAAAATATTTATTTGTATTACAGTACATTGTGTACATTATAAGTTGAAGTGTCAATTCAATACAGGTAGTAGTTTCCCTCATCATCCTCATCATAAGGGCAAATGACCTAGATGTTACGCCCATTACACCATTAATCACCACACACAATAAGTCTTCCTCGCCTGTGAATTTTGAAATATGTATTTCTATTACGGTAGTTTGTAAGTTTGACGTGTCAATTCAACAGTAGTTTTCATTATCATCCTTATCGAAATGGCAAATGACCTAGATATTACGCCCTCATTGTCTTTGGGGGGGGGGGGGGCAAATGACCTAGATTTTATGTCCATTATATTTCTAAAGAGACTTTGATACATTATCATCATTTCACCGGGCGAAGCCGGGTACTACTGCTAGTATTGTATATATAAAAAAACTGAATTATTTGCCCAACAATTTTTTCAAATCGCCAATCGAATTCACATTCAGTTAGTTTTGCCCACTGGCGTGCTAAAATCGCCCACTACTGGGCGAATTCGACCAGTTTGGAAATGTCTGGTTTAGAGGAAACGCGCACTATGATTTGGACATATGTAGACAAGTAGGCTACAACTTTTGTACTCAGCAAATAAAGTTAGTTCGGCAAAATTAGACAAAAGTAGCATGTAAAGAATTATTTGACCCATGGTATTTAATAAATGAAAAACCACGGAAACTTCAATAACATGCCAATTCTTTAATTCAGGGAAGAACACAGAATACAAGCTAACCTGTATTTGGGTAAACGACGATATTATTGCCTAAACAACACGTCGTGTCTTCTCTGAAAGACTTGCAAATGCATATTTCCATCAACATAAGCACAACATTATCGACACGAGTACTAGAAAGAAAAGCAAAAATAAGAAAAGGTTGCCGAAATTTCAGTGTCAACAGGCTTTTAACTCAAAGATTATTTCGCGCGAAAAGTTTGTTATTGTGGTACAAACAATCAATTTGTCAACTTTGTCAGGATCAAGGCATGTTCGTTTGGCATTAACAATATTGCCGCCCGTGGACAAATTTCTTTCTGATTGAACGGAGGTGCCCGGGAATGCTTAAGTACTTTCTCGCCAACTGACTTATTATGGGGTATACCTTATCATTAGCCTTCCACCATTTCAGAGGGTCACCTACAGTTTCGGGGGCGTTCCTAAAGTTTTCCAGGTCTTTGGCCACAGTTTTCCTGCACTGGACACTTGAAAATGAAGTCGAGGTCCCTTTCAAAGCTGAACGAGAGTGAGGATCCCGACAACCCGGCTGTTTGTTGTGGTTGTGAAGCATCTTAAAATTGTTGGTAAGGCTATTCCCCGCTCACAGCATCGACCCTTACTATGCAGAATCGAACCAATTGTTAAACCAGAAAATGCACCTTTCCAACGTAGGTTCAACTTCAAGAAGGCGAACTGGCCTAAGTTCAGTTGTGAACTTGATGTAGCCATAGGGGAAGTGGAACCACAACCAGAAAACTATGACACCTTTATTTCTGTAGTGAAAAACGTCTCGCGGAAGAACATACCAAGAGGATGCAGAACAGAATATATCCCAGGTCTTTCTGATCAGAATATATCTCTTTTGGATAACTACCGCAACTTGTATGATATGGACCCCTTCTCCGAGGAAACAATGGAAGCTGGGCATGCACTGATGATTTCTCTCGGTCAGACACGCACAGACAGATGGAATAGCTTGGTTTCTAAAATCGATATGAAACAGAATAGTAGACAAGCATGGCGTCTTCTTAAGAACCTCAGTGGAGATCCGACTAGCCCGCCTTTTAACTTTACTCAAGTAACTGCTAATCAGATAGCACACCAACTGATCTTAAATGGAAAGACTTCAAAATCTAAGTCAAATACAGAGAAACTTGAACGGTGTATTGAAGAAGAGACTGATTTCCTTAAGGACTTGTTTACGATGGAAGAACTTATGAAAGCAATCGACGGTCTGAAATCGAACAAGGCAGCTGGGTTGGATGATCTCAGAGCGGAGCAAATAAAACAATTTGGACCAGCAACACTGCAATGGTTGCTTTCATTGATGAACAACTGTGCATCCAGACTGAAGATTCCTAAGGTATGGAGAAAAGCTCGCATAGTTGCGATCCTAAAACCTGGGAAGACTCCTGATAGCCCAAAGAACTTTCGGCCAGTTTCACTTCTGTGTCACACCTATAAGTTGCTGGAGAGAATGATTCTTAATAGAATATCTGATTCTATAGATAGCAAACTGATTTCTGAACAGGCAGGCTTTAGACCAGGCAGGTCATGCTGTGGACAAATTCTGAACCTTACTCAGCACATAGAGAATGGATTTGAGGAAAAGTGCATTACTGGTGTAGCCTTCATAGATTTAACTGCTGCTTACGACACTGTTAATCATAACACACTACTTCATAAGATTTATGAACTGACAAAGGACTACAGGCTGACCTCACTGCTAAGAACTTTCCTTGAGAACAGAAGATTTTACGTGTCTCTCCTTGGGAAAAATAGTCGTTGGCGCCTCCAGAAGAATGGACTACCTCAAGGTAGCGTCTTAGCGCCACTGCTTTACAATGTATACACCAATGACCAGCCCAGAACAGAAGGCACCAGGCGATTTATCTACGCAGATGACACTGCAGTAGCCGTGCAAGGCCGTAGCTTTGAAGAAGTAGAACATTCTTTGTCCTGTGCCTTGGAAGAACTTGGTCGATACTATCACAGAAATAATTTGAAGCCAAATCCAGCCAAAACGCAAGTTTGTGCTTTCCACTTGCGAAATAAAGAAGCAAAGAGGACATTGAACATTAAGTGGCAAGGTGAAACAATCCTTCATTGTTTTACACCAAAATATCTTGGTGTCACCCTCGATCGAACTCTGTCTTTCAAGCAACATTGCTTGAACACCAAAAGTAAAGTATCTGCACGAAATAACATACTAAGATGCCTAACAGGAAGGACATGGGGTGCTCACCCCACCACTCTCAGAACTTCAGCCCTTGGACTGAGCTTCTCAGCACCAGTTTGGCTTTCTTCTCCACATTCCAAAGAGGTGGATATAGCTCTGAATGAGACTTCCAGGATTGTATCTGGGTGTCTTAGACCAACACCACTTCAGAAGATCTACCATCTTATAGGAATTTCTCCACCTCATGTCCGAAGAATGGTAGCAACAGCATCTGAGAAGAAACGGCAAGAAACCGATTCAAGGCATCCACTTTTCGGCCAACAACCAGCCCGACAGAGACTTAAGTCTAGAAACAGCTTTTTGAGGGAAGTAACAGCCCTCGAAGGCTCACAAGAAGCTGCCCGTGTGAAGATATGGAAGACAGAGATCACAGACCCAATTATTCCTCTATCAGAAAAAATGGCACCTGGTCACAACTTGCCATATGGAATTTGGAAATCATTGAACAGGCTGAGGACGGGGGTTTCACGCTGCAAGAACAATCTCAAGAAATGGAACATGCTCGTCAACAATGATGAGTTCTGTGACTGCAGCATTTTACAAGACCCAGAACACCTGCTGATCTGCCCCTTGATGGAGGACATATGTTCAAAAGACGATCTTTTGGCTGCAAATGTTAATGCTATAACTGTTGCTACTTACTGGCAAAATCTAATTTGATTTGGACACGGAAAATAAATAAATCTGAATCTTCTCCGGTATCGCAAGGAAACATCTGCACTTGTAATTCCGCCCAAATCTTTTCCTACGTCCGACGTTCGCTTTATGACCGGTTCAGAAAGATACATAGTTTAATCAGTTGAAACTTTCCGTCAAATCAAGTTTCAACTGATTAAACTATTTATATACGTCAATACGGACCAGAAATGGCAATTAGTATTCCCATTTCAGAAAGATACGTCCGTTGCTCGGTAAAACGTAACAAGTGGGTAACAAATCGTGAACGCCCGAGAAGCAAAACGTAAGAAGAAGACAAATGCGATAACTTTTTGCGGTAAAGATGCAATATAAATACGTAGAGTACAATAGGCTTCTCTTTTTAATATTCGTGAGATTGCGAATATTCGAATTTGCGAATACGCGAATATTCCGAGCCCTACAATAACTCATTCTCCAATGGGTGCAAACGACTTGGGCATAAAACTTGATGAGCAAGTCCCAAGCTATTCCGAGTGCTGTAGCTTTTGTTGGCAAAAATGTTCTAGCTTCTTGTCACGATGGTACAGGATCAAAATTTCATACCCTTAAGTTATATTAAATCTGAAATAGTGTATACTGGTTTATTGTTTGATCATATCAATTGATTGAAGTTTTGGGTTGACATCGGTATACTGAATTGATGCCTGCTAATTTATGTGAATTTGATTGGTTGGAACGGTTGTCGATAGTGTGGGACGTTTGTGCTTCCTTGTGGTATATGGAATATGTTAGATTTAGGTCCGTTTGATGGATTGTTATGTCTAAGTAATTTGTGCGCTGGTTCCATAGTGAATTTACCGTAAATGGCCTCCAGTAGTAATGAGAATAATCCAGAATCCACAACATACACGACTTTATTTGGGAATGTTAACATTCGAAATCGACACAATTATCATCATCATCATCATTTCCCCTTATCCAGCTCCTGCCGGGTCGGGGTATTTATGGCACTTCTCCACTTTCCTCTTTCCTTCCACAATTCTTCTTCCACGATCTTGTCCCAGTCCAGATTCCTTTTTCTCACGCTGTTCTTCACTGAATCGATCCACCTTGTTCTAGGTCTTCCCCTTGCTCTCTTACCCTTGCACTTGGCCTCCAGCATCTGTCTTGGTATTCTATTTTCCTCCATCCTCTTTACATGTCCAAACCACCTTAGTTTATTCTTCTCAATTCTCTCATTTAGTTTTCCCATCCCAACTTCCTTCCTAACATCTTCATTCCTCACTCTGTCTTTCCTTGTCTTACCTATCATACTTCTTAGGAATTTCATTTCACTGGATTGGATTCTACTCTTGCCTGCTCGTCAGGGTCCAAGTCTCAGCTGCATAAGTTAATATGGGTACATAGTACATTTTATACATTACCTCCTTGCTTTTCCTTGGTACTTCCTTATCCCAAACAAGTTTTCTTACACTTTGATAGAATGCATTGCTCTGCTGTACCCTCCTGCCAATCTCCATGTCCAACCTACCAGTTTGCATCAATTCACTTCCTAGGTATTTGAACGTGTCCACAATTTCCAAACTCTGACTTCCAATTTTCACAGTGCCCTTTCCTTGTCTATCCCCTCTTGTCATCACCATGGTCTTGCTTTTCTCTATACTGATTTTCAGGCCATACTTCTGAATATTTTCGTTCAGTGCATCTAGTTGTTTTTGCACTTCTTCGGTGTTCCTTCCCCAGACCATAATATCGTCTGCAAATAATAGTAACTTCATTTCTTTATGTCCATATGCTTCCTTTGTTTCCTCTACAATTTCATCCATTACCATTATGAATAAAACAGGTGACAGCACACTCCCCTGTCTTAGTCCAGTCTTGTTCCTAAACCAATCTGTCTTTCCAACTGGGGTCAGTACCCTGCTAACACAGTTGTTGTACATTGCTTGCACCATTTCCAACATTTCTCTTCCCAGTCTCTTCTTAACCATGGTTTCCCATACCTTCTCTCTGGGGACACTATCATATGCCTTTTCTAGATCTATGAAAGTCATGATCAAATCCTCTCCATATTCCCAGTTCTTTTCCATCACCTGCCTCAAGCTAAAGATTGGGTCCACTGTGGATCTTCCACTCCTGAAGCCATACTGTTCCTCTTGCAACTCTCCTTCCACCTTTCTTCTCATTCTTCTTTCTAATATCCTTTCCAGCATTTTCACTATCTGTGATAAGAGGGTGATCCCTCTATAGTTATCACACACCTTCTTGTCCCCCTTCTTAAACACTGGTATTATTAGCCCTTTCTCCCAGTCTTCTGGTACACATTTCCGTTTTCACACACACTTTAGCAGTCGATACAGCCATTGCATACCAACAGGTCCAGCAGCCTTTATCATTTCTACACTGATTTCATCCACCCCTGTTGCTTTTCCCATCTTCATTTTCTGTACTGCTAATTCCACCTCCAGCATTGTTATATCATCTTCTGTTATAGAGTCATCAGGCTGTGTCACTTCGATCTCACCAGTACAATTGCTCACATTCAATAGCTTATCGAAATACTCCTTCCATCGTCCCTTTATCTCTTCTGGGTGTGTTAACAACTCTCCATCTTCCTTTTTCACCAGCTTTGTAGTAACTCTTTCTTTCCTCTTACTTCTTAGAAGCCCATACAGCATCCTTTTACTGCCACTTACATCTGTTTCCATTCTTCGTGTAAATTCTTCCCAACTTTTCTTCTTTTCTTCTCCTACCACTTTCGTACACCTCCGTTTGGTGTCGTGATACTTCCTTTTGCTTCCTTCTGTTTGATCTCGGTTCCATTCTTTCCATGCAGACTTCTTTTCTTTCACTGCTTTCCTCACTTCCTCATTCCACCACGGTGTCTCCTTCTCTTTAACTCTTGTTGACGTCCTACCACAAGCACTCTCTGCTGCACCAGCAAATGCCTTTTTAAAGTGGGACCATTCCTCTTCTACATTTCCCACTTCAGTAACTGGGATTTGTTGCTTCAATCTCTCCTGAAAATCTTCCTGTACAGCTTTGTCTTTCAATTTCCATACTTTTATTTTACTTTCTCTGATCTCCTTTAGGTTTTCCAATTTTCCCCATCTAAATTTTGCCACCACAGCTCTATGGTCCCCATCAAATGCTTCTCCTGGTAAAGCTGTCACATCCATCAGCTTTCTGCGATTTGTCCTTTCTACCAGGAAGTAGTCAATTACTGATTTTGTTCTTCTATCATCCCACCCATATCTCGTAATTTTCCTGCTGTTTTTCTTCCGAAACCATGAATTACCCACTATCAGTCCATTCCTTTCACAAAAGTTTACAAGTTCCTCTCCTTCCCGGTTCTTTTTCCCATATCCATATGGTCCAACGACTTCTTCCTTTCCTTGTCTCTCAATTCCGACTTGTGCATTCATATCTCCCATGATCACCACTTCTACATCTGAGATTACTCTTTCTACATCCTCCAGGAATACTTCAATATCTTCTTCTCTGTTTCCAGTCCGTGGTGCATACACTTGTATGAAGTCCATCACGTCATTCTTCATCTTCATTCTAATTTTCATTATTCTGTCACTGACACACTCTACCACTTCAACATACTCCTCCAGTTGTTTCGAGGTTATCAGTCCCACGCCATTTTTTGCCTCTTGGCCACCACTCCAGTATAAAGTATATCCTTTCCTCAATTTCTTCCTTCCTTTACCTTTCCATTTCACTTCACTCAGCCCCATCATTCCAACCTTCTCCCTCTCCATGAAGTCTACCACCTCCTCCACCTTGCCTGTCAGGGTCATGACATTCATGATTCCCACTTTCATTTCGGTTACTGGTCGCCCATTTCTCACAGTTCCCCCAGTACCAAAGGAACTGCGCGTCGCCTGCAGGGTACGCCCTAACCTTTTCCGAATCATTGGAAGTGCCATTTCCATTTTAGGCTATTATTACGATGGGGTCGCCACTCCCAAAGGCATTTTATGAAGCTACTGCCAGCTATTATTCAGGCCGCCCCTAACATGGAGAACAGACGCCCTTGCAGCCGCCCCTAACATGGGAAACAGACGCTGCCGATTGATGCTGTACTCATACTATTCCCTGAGTACTGGGTTGCCTCTTCCGCAATCTCCACCGTTCTGAAGTCCATCTTCTCCGCTGTAGATTCCGTTGAGGTCTTCGCACGTAACCCTGTGCACGGGGCCTATGTTATACCCCATAGGACTGGGGCCTCACCAGAACTTAGCCGGTACTGTAGTTCCATGGTATATTACAGTACCGTTGCCCACCCCCGCGACGTGGACGCGCCTGGCAAGAATTATCCATGTAGCCAATTAGGATTGACTCATGGCCTCCAAGGCCAATAATTAGTAATACTTAAAAAAAAAACAAGGTTTCCATCTAGTCAGTACTTTTAATGCATGGTTTTATTACCACTAGTGATGTAAAATACCCAGGTATTTATAAATCGAGGTAAATACCCTATTTGGGTAAATACCTGGGTATTTTAGATTTTTCATTAAAAATCCTGTGTCGTGGCAAGTTGAACCTTAAAAAAGGGTACCGGTATGCAAACTATCCTACATTAACTTTTTAGATTATATAATTTAATTTAATTCGAATTGGGACTTAAAAACAGAATTAGAATTCGGAATTCGGTCAGGAGATAAAATTCAATAGTTATAACCTGAAAAACTCAGGGTATAATTGAACTAGGCCTTTATGCAAACATTGAGATAAAGGTTGGGGGAAATTTATTCAGAGCATTGGCCAAGTTCTACAAAAGGTGTAATATACAGTTTTCAACACACTGTATATGTTTTTCAGAACAGTTTGCGATATTATTCATATATAAAACTAGCAGGTACCCGCGGCGTCGCTCATGTCATAGTCGTATCATATTGTTATTCAATGAAATGCAGGTTTAACCCTGTTAACACCTCTTAAGAACCAGAATATTCAAAAATCCCTCCATAGTAGACGTTTTCGACACACAACAAGCATATCCCCAAAATATCATTCTTCAAACATTAATAGTTTTGGTTGGTCGATGAGAGTGAATATCCAAAAATCCTTCCTTAGTGGACGTTTTTCTTCCAGAATTTCACCCCTCCCGATGGGCCCCGTAAATTGGATTCATGAAAGAAAAAAAAACGGTCGAACACCTATTTATTTAATTATGTTTTTATATTTTTATTAAGCTGATTGTTTTCCTCTGATTTCAAACTCCTCGCCTATGCGTTTAAGAGATGCACACTCTGTTTGGAATCCTTCAACCCCCACTTTTCACCCCTTTCACTCATAATATACACCACATCGAAAAACCATTAGACATGTGTCAGCTTATTTTTAATGATTACCGGTAGTTTATATGCCAAGTATCACATCCCCAAATGAAACCACTTGCTAGATATTGTTATTCAATAAAATGCACGTTTATCCCCTTAACACCCCTTTAGAACCTGAATATCCAAAAATCTTTCCTTAGAGGACGTTTTCGACATACAACAAACATATCCCCAACATTTCATGTTTCTAACTTCAATAATTTTGGCTGGGCGATGGTGAGTGAGTGAGTCAGTCAGGACATTTTCTTTCATTTAGTTTTGAGAAGTTCACCCCTCCCCATGAACCCCTTAAATGGGATATATGAAAAAAAAAAAAAAACGGTCGAACACCTATTTACTTATTTTTTTAAGCGGATTTTTTCCGCTGAATTTCAAACTTCTCGCTTATGTCGTTTATGAGATACACGCTCCGTTAAGAATTCTTCAACCCACAATTTTCACCCCTTTCACCTCATAATATACATCATATCGATAAACCCTTAGACATATGTCTGCTTATCTTTACTGATTAATTTATATGCCGAATATCACATCCCCAAATGAAACAACTCGTGAGATATTGTTAATCAATGAAATGCAAGTTTAACCCCCTTAACACCCCTTCTGAACACGAATATCCCAAAATCCATCCTTTGTGGACGTTTTCGACATACAACGAACATATCCCCAAAATTTCAAGTTTCAAACTGCAATACGTTTGGCTGGGGGATGATGAGTGAATATCCAAAAATCCTTCCTTAATAGACTTCTTTCCCCAGAATGTCACCCCTCCCCATGGGCCCCTTAAATTGGATTTATGAAAAAACGGTCGACCACAAATTGACTTATTTTTCAAGCTGTTTTTTCCCCCTGAGTTTCATACTTTATGCCTCTGTCATTTAAGTGATACTTGCTCCGTTAGGAATCCTTCAACCCCCACTTTTCACACATACCCCTCATAATATACACTACATCGAAAAACCCTCAGACATGTGTCTTCTTATTCTTAATGATGAGTTAATATGCCGGGTATCGCATCCCCCCAAAGAAACCAATCGGGAGATATTGTTATTCAATTAAATGCAGGTCAACCCCCTTAACACCCCTTTAGAACCTGAATATCCAAACATCCTTCCTAAGTGGACGTTTTCGACATACAACGAACATAACCCCAAAATTTCATGTTTCTAACTTCAATAATTTCGGCTGGGCGATGATGAGTGAGTAAGTCAGGACATATTCATTCATTTATTTTTTAGAATTTCACCCCTCTCATGAACCCCTTAAATTGGATTTATGAAAAATAACGGTCGAACACCTATTTACTTATTTTTAAGCTGTTCTTCTCCCCTGAGTTTGATGAGTGAGTGAGTTAATCAGTTAGAACACTTTCTTTCCTGTTTTTTTTTTTCTTCCAGAATTTCATCCCTCTCCAAGGGCTTTAAGTTGGATTTATGAAAAAACGGTCGAACACCTATTTACTTATATTTTAAGCTGATTTTTTTCCCGCTGAATTTCAAACTTCTCGCCTATGTCGTTTAAGAGATACACGCTCAGTTAAGAATCCTTCAATCCCCAATTTTCACCCCTTTCACCTCATAATATGCACCACACCGATAAACCCTTAGACATATATCTGCTTATTTTTAATGTTTAGTTTATATGCCGAATATCACATCCCCAAAGAAACAACTCATGAGATATTGTTAATCAATGAAATGCACGTTTACCCCCTTAACACCTCTTAAGAACCCGAATAAACAAAAATCCTTCATTAGTTGACGTTTGAGACATAGAGCGTAAATATTCCCAAAATTTAATTTTTCCTACTTCAATAGTTTTCTCTGGGTGATTATGAGTGAGTGAGTCAGTCAGGTCATTTTATTTCAATTGTTTTACCTGAATTTTACGCCCTCCCCATGCGCCCCTTAAATTGGATTTATGAAGAAACGCTCGAACACCTATTAACTTATATTTGAAGCTGTCTTTTTCCCTGAGTTTGATGAGTGAGTTAGTCAGTCAGTCAGGACACTTTCTCTCCTTTTTTTTCTCTAGAATTTCACCCCACCCCATTGGCCCCTTAAATTGAATTTATGAAAAAACGGCCGAACACCGATGTACTTATTTTTAAGCTGTTTTTTTCCGCTGATTTTCAAACTTCTCGCGTATGTCGTTGAAGAGATACACGCTCCGTTAGGAATCCTTCAACCCTCACTTTTCACCCCTTTCACCTTATGATATACACCACATCGAAAAACCCTTAGACACATGTCTGCTTATTTTTTATGTATTCTTATGCCGAGTATCACATCCCCCAATGAAACCAATCGGGAGTTATTTTTATTCAATGAAATACAGGTTTAACCCCCTTAAGACCCCCTGAATATCCGAAATACCTCACTTAGTGGACGGTTCCGACATACAATGATCATATTCCCCGAAATGTCATGTGTCTAACTTCAATAATTTTAGCTGGGCGATGGTGAGTGAGTCAGGACTTTTTCTCTCAATTTCCTTTTTTCAGAATTTCACCCCTCCCCATGAACCGCTTGAATTGGGTTTATGAAAAAAAAAACTGTCGAACACCTATTTACTTATTTTGAAGCAGATTTGTTCCCCTGAGTTTGATGAATGAGTCTGTCAGTCAATCAGTTAGGACACTTTCTTTCCTGTTTTTTCCCCCCAGAATTTCACCTCTCCCTATTGGCCCCTTAAATTGGATTCATGAAAAAACGGTCAAACACCTATTTACTTATTTTTTAAGCTGATTTTTTTCCACTGAGTTTCAAACTCCTCGCCTATGTCGTTTAAGAGATACACGCTCCGTTAAGAATCCTTCAACCCCCACTTTTCACCCCTTTCACCTCATAATATACTTCACATCGAAAAACCCTCAGACACGTGTCTTCTCATTTTTAATGATGAGTGTATATGCCGAGTATCACATCTCCCAATGAAACCAATCGGGAGATATTGTTATTCAATGAAATGCAGGTCTGCCCCCTTAACACCCCTTTAGAACCTGAATATCCTAAAATCCTTCCTTAGTGCGCGTTTTCGACTTACCACGAACATATCCCCAAAATTTCATGATTCTAACTTTAATAGTTTTGGCTGGGCGATGATGAGTCAGTCAGTCAGTCAGTCAGGACACTTGTTTTTATATAATAGATAAAAAATCAAATACCTAAAAAGACTAGTAAATAGAAAATTAACAGTTACCGGTACACTAAAAGCATTCTAAAAAATAGAGGCCTTACATTATTTAGGTTTAATGAAGCTTAACAAATGTACTAGGCCATTCATACATAATGAATCTCTTTAGGCTTAGGCCTATATTCCAATTTACAATGAAAAATATCAATTGAGTAGTACAAGTACAACTTGGGTCAAATCAAATTGAAATTTTGTTTATTATAGTTCTTTTAATTTACAAAAGAAATTCAAAGTAGCCTACATCACAAGAAATAAGCTACATCTTTTGATGTAAAAAAAAATACCACAAAGTAATAAAATATTTTCTAATCTGAGTTTTGAAGGATCAATATTGTTCCTGATTTCAATTTAAAGCATTAAAAACCTGTGTTCCAGTCCTTGTTTGTCCAACACTTCATCAACACATCAAAAAGTGTTGTACAAAGCTCAAAAAACTGAAAATACCCTCATTTTGGGTATTTAAATGAATACTGGGTATTTACCCGGCCCACATCACTATTATGTTTTGGGTCCTCTCCCTTCATCAGCCTTGTAATAATCTGAGACATTGATTAAAACATTGTGAAAACTGGCGTGACAAAATATAACACGAGGACTCGCGCCGGGTCATTTTGACCCATAGTGTGTCACTCCCTTTTTGTCGTAGTCGTACGGATTTTAATGAAGTAATTTTACACCTGGTGTCTTCTTATGAACTATTCTCTATATAAAATGAGCTTCAGTTATATTTTTGAAATTTAACATGCAGAACAATGATAATAATTTTGTAACAGTGTAATTGACCTTGATAGTGGCGGCAAAGCAAGGTGTCCCTAGACCCTAAACATGATCAACAAGAACGTGAGCTATGTGATTGTGCTGCACCAAAATAAGTGGATTTTCTCCTTAAATTTTTACAGATTGTCCCGACTAATGTAAGCCGAAAATTGTCACGCGAGGACTGGCGCCATGGGTAAATCTGACCCGATCGTCAATAATATAGCAATAACTTGAGTGTTCCAAAAGCTATGGACATGTTTCTTTTGCAGGGTGAAGTTCAAGGCTAGGAAGGAAGGTACGGTAAGCGACAGGAAATAAGGGCTGACCAAAACGAAAATATAGAGCATTACTTCAGCCACGGGTAAAAAAAAAACAATGCCTATGTGAGTGACTGAAAATGCGAATATTGTTGTGAATGACCCCCTTAAAATAACTTAAAAACATTGAACATCGTATGGTACAACAGTTGTGGAAACATTGTTTTATATTAATAAAACAAAGAATAAGACCAATAAATAATTTAGAAGCCGATGTGAACAATTCTTGTTAAAATAATGTTTCTTGCATGTTAACTTCGTGATTAAAAGTATGACGTATGAATTTTCTTGGTCCTGTTAAATGATTACAGTAATGATTTAATCATTGGGTTGGTTTATTGAAAATGACACCAAACAAGGTCACACCATGTTTTTATCATTTCAAATGATCTTGTCGACTTCGTCGTTATGGTTGGGGTCCATCGTTATGCATTACGGACACGGACACTGTGACGGACGTGACGTCATGCAGCCGCGCGGGAAGTGACGTCATGCAGCTGCGCGGGAACGTGACGTCATGCTCACGCGGGGAGCGAGAACCAGACGCTAATGATTATTGGAGTCTGTTGAAAGAGGCCTGGCGTCGAGCGACCTTTTAAAAATCAGAAACTCACTCCACAAATCTGTAAATCAGTATTCTTCCCTTATTTCAGATACACTATTCAATAAACAAACATATATGGCATAGTCATGACCCCTTCATGGAGTAGGCTATTGTCTAAATCTGGACACTCATACTACATCCTTACACTAATTCAAATTTACTGCCAAATGGTCCTTCTGACAGGGAGGCAAAGGTTTCCGCCGGCTTGCCTGGGATGATGGGCCACAAAACCGCTATCAAAAAGTACACAATTTATGCTTTATTCAACCAAACACATCTCTAATACAAGTACAAGAAACACATTTCTTCCCGTGACCTTTAAAGAAGTGCCCACGCGGGAAGCCTAAGTTAATGGGTAATGCAGTCTGTTGAAAGAGTCCTGGGGCTTCGAGCAAAGCGAGAAGCCCTCCTGAGCCTTTCTAACATGTGTAGCATTTGTAGCATGCATCATTTGATACAACGTCTAGTCTTTCAGACTGACTATGATTTTTAATAAACCAACACAATGATTCCACATGCAGGGTAGTTCAGGTAGACGCTCTTCGTAGCCAGCCAGTCGGGTGTACTGCACGAGCCCAACCTCTATGAACTTGCGGGGTGAGGGGAAAGAGCAGGGAAGGGTCGGGTGTGAAGAGAAGGATCTGTCAACAGCCCACCGTGATATAATATGGTATTCCTTTCTATTCCAATACTGCTAACATTAGGCTATTGCTCAAACCACTGTGGAATAACTGAGTGAGTCACCGACCAATGTATTTGGTTCTGTACTATGCACGGACCGAGAAACCTCATCACTCGTCAACACCACTACTCATAGTCCGCGATGCACATTCCTCTCAGGTTCACGCAGCTTAGACTCGAGCAGTAGGCACACCTGTACAACGAACGTGCTGTGAAGTAGGATTACAGAATCGGATAAGTAACTTAGCCTACTCTTATACATTAATTCATAAGGCATGCTCTAATTAAATTGTATTGTATTGTGCTTTATTTTTGCTTAACAATAACAATAATAACATAACCTATATAAAACAGACTAACTTTTAAATAACAAGATTCACTGAAAACCGTAATATAAACATTAACAAGAAACGATGGAGAAGCTTATGTTCCAAGCAGACCCGACCAGCAGTCGGAAACTGCTCAAGATGAAGAAGATTAATTAATTTATTGAAGCACACACATTGTGTATATAAAGAGATTACATTTCATTTAAACATAAGTCTATTATAGGCCTATTTCGCTTTATGCATTCCACAACATGGTAACGAGGACAAGTCAAATCACACCGTGCACACACACAACTAACGTCAGGTTCATGAAAGATCTTAGTTTTGCAGAGTTTATGGTGGTATCCATGAACTGCCATAGAATTGACAAAATGCCGGAGATCTTGGTTAGTATTGGTCCAAGACCTATTCGTCATTGCTTCAGTCGAGTATAAGTCAATACAAATGTCATGCCTTTTGGCCAATCTTTCGTCCAAGAGTTTCTTCCAATTGTCTGTATAAGGTAGTGCGATCTTGAATCTCAAATATTCAATTTAAAAAGTCTCCTTTGCAAGTTTATAAACCAGTCTTGATCTAGTAAATATGGATACACAGAGGGTTGTCTTTAAAAAACGGGCTTTGATTTTTTCTAAAGTGTCTAGGTCATTCTTCGTTAGCCTATCCCAAATGATTTCCAGACCATAACTTATGTTAAAATAGGAATTATTTTTACGTCAAACAAGATCATGGCCCATTATTTATCACTAAATAACTTATACCAGACCCAAAACAACTGTGAACATGGGCTCACCCAGTAGCGTGCATCCAGCTGAGCGCTGTTGCCACAGTGAGACTGGCGGAGATGACACAGCTCTACACTCGCAGTATACGCATGACCTTCTCCATGAACACAAGGCGCTTCGAATGTAAGAACATGTACGAGCTGGGGGGGCCTAATCCTACGAATATCTATGCTCACAACGGAGTGCGCACATTTTTATAATTGTGATGTGAGGCAGATATATCACACAAACGTTATTCGTGCACTCCCGGTGTAGCGACCAGCATTCTTGGCTGTGGCCCAGGAGGTACGGGTTCGATTTCCGGCCCTGCCAAGAAATTTAATTCTAGTCTGAGGGCTAGAACGGAGTAGCCTACACTCAGCCTCGTGAGGCAAAACTGGGAAGATATGGGTTAGATTCCTACCTCAGCCATCCTGGAAGTGGTTTCTTCTTTATACTCCAGGCAAATACCAGGATGGTTCCTAACATAAGGCCATGGTCGCCTCCTTCCCAATCCTCACAAGCAGACAAATACACACACTCTAATACAGACAGTCTGGCTGCGTGGCTCAGGGGTAACGTTCTTGCTTGCTGAGCCCAAGGTTGCAGGTTCGAAACCTGGCGCAGTCAGCTGGCATTTGAGGGTGCGCAAATGCGAGGGAGCCGTGTCAGTAGATTTACTGGCACGTTAAAGATCCCCTTCGGGGCAAAATTCCGGCACCCCGGCGTCTCTAAAAGCCAGTGTAGTTAAAAGGGACGTAAAACCAATAACATTATTATATCTAATACAGACACCACAATAACCCAGATTTTCAGACTTGTAAGTACACAGGGCTAAAGTGCGAAAATGTCCTAGCCCCTCAAACGAAACAACAACATTATTATTTCACATGACGTAATCTACACCCCAAGCCATTCTGATTAACATTGCTTGTGGACTCTTTATAAGGTAATAGAAATATAGAAAACAATTTATTGGGATCAGTTTTTGGTTATTGGAGACCACCTTGCGGTGTACTGGCTAGCACACTTGCTGTCCATTCTTGGCAGTCACCGCGGAAGCCCGGATTCGATTCCCAAGAAATGTAATTCTGGTCTTAGGGGTCTGAGGGCTGGAACAGGGTACACTCAGCGTCGCGATGCAAAACTGGGAAGATGTGGGTTCGATTCCTACCTCAGCCATCCTGGAAGTGTTTTTTCTGTGGATTCGCACCTCTACCCCAGGCAAATGCCGGGATGGTACCTAACGTGCCGCTTCCTACCCAAATCCTACCTGAATTACAAATACACACACTAGTACAGACATCGAAGTGACACAGGTTATCAGACAAATTCCACACACACCCAAATACACGAGGCTACATGATCACGATGTCGCAAAGCCCCTAAAACGATCATCATCATCTACAACAACAACAATCCGTGAGGTCCGGATTCGATTCACGGCTCAATCAAGACATTTAGTTCTGGTCTCAGGGTTAGAACTGGGTACGCTATGCCTCGTGAGGTAAAACTGTGAAGAGGTGAGTTTTATTTGACTCAATTACAACAACAAAAAACATAATTGCTGACACCACAATAACATAGGTTAACAGATGTTGTGCTTTCACGTACTTCTGTATTCGAAAACTTCTTTTAAAGGCCATATATACCCTGAAAATTATATTTCTTGCCTGGCTGTGTAAAACTGTTCGGCTGCCACTCGGCTTGCTAAGTGACATTGTTATGAGTTCAAAACTTCAGCTCACAGCACTTGTTAAAGCTCCACTAGTGAATTGATACAGCAATGCGGTCACTCTTCGTTATCTTCACTAGCGAACCTAAATATGCCAACACCATTCTCTCTCTAATTATCCCTTCAGTTCAAGGGCAGATGATATCTCCCGAACGGCTGGTCGTAGCGTAACGGGGTTTAGACAGTCATCTTCAAAATTGTTAGCTCTGTAACATAGGGTCATTAAAATAATTGAAGAATTAATTATTTTCGTGCGCGGAGAGAAATAACGATTTCGTACAACGCAGCGAGCCCTGTAGACTGAGTTATCTAGGCAACGCCGCGCTATGCTATTGGCTGGCGCAAGTGAGCGAGGTAATCTGGCTCCTCCCTCATGTTCACAGTTGTTTTGGGCCTGGTATAATAATGAATACCTTAAGTTAACATGGTTTTTTCTTTTTTCTGGAGTGTTTATATTGTATGCCTGCCAGTGTACCAACTGATACCAACAGGTGACTCATAGCTACTGGGCATGGAGCTGTGATCCCAAGGTCAACCCGTTCAATAATAATATCGTATGGCATCACGTGCCGGGTGCAAGCTTTGTTATTTGAGACCCAAAGGGTAGCTTGCATGTCGAATTTCATTGTTCCTTGAATCACTATGAAAGTCAAGGTTAGATAGCTAAGCTCCTTGAACACTATAGCGCTTTCTAGTAGAGAAATGAGGAACTTTGTGTTGGCGGAAACTCCCGAGATTAATTTTTCCATTATGAACACGGCCTACTGAATTCAAATGGGTTCTTTGACATGCCAACATCGTATGAATGCGTGTCGTATTTTTGCCGCCTTTCAAAAACCACTTACCATGGCCAGGAGCGAACCTGGTAGCTTGGGGTTTGTAGACCGACACGATGACCACTCACCCACCGTGGCAAGCTAGTTCAATGACATACAGGCTTAACTTACTACTGTAGGCTAATATTTTTATCACTTAGACTACCAATACTTTACCTCTCTTCTTCTTCCTAGCATTAATCTTGCTTAATCACAGTGTCTACTTAAATCTACATTTTCCATTCCACTTATTGTGGTCTTGTGCCTCTTCAGGAGAGACTTTTGCTGCATACATATCCTTTGTTGTTTCGGCCCTTAGGATATATTTCTCATCAAATATCAAATTGTGATATCACCTCTAAATCATGCAGTTTTCCAACTATTCCTCTAACCAGCATTTGGGCATGGGCGATACAGAAAGTATCGTAGCCGTGCGCGTTAAATCATGATGGGGAGCTGCAGCAGGTCGGAAGACCGGTCGCTAAAATCCCGGCGCCCATCCCGAGTGTGGTTATTCCCCGGATTTTTCCACACTCTCTTCAGGCAAATGCCGGGTTAGTAGCCTACCTTATTTCAAGTCCCAGGGCACCTACTCTCATCCCTGTACCTAATACAGCTACACACTACTACAGTCATCATAGAAACGCCAGTTATTAGACGTTCAACACACACCCAAGTACATGGGGCTGATGCCCACGATTTCCCAAGCCCTTGAAATGAATTAACAAGTGCACAGTTTCTAGCTCTTACCTGTAGTTGGCCATCTTCGACTTTTCAATATAGGGATCCGTCAGCTGTCGAGTCAACCAATCCTGGGAACTCTTACTCTTGCCTTTTAAATTATTGGGTTGTTGTTTATGAAGCGTGTAAAATGTGCTCAAAGAACGTTTCTGACCCAAGTGCAACATACTTTTAAGGTTAACAGTGCTTGACAGTTTCATTTAATTGCTCTCAGCTGAAACATCAAGAAATATTGATTCAACTTCAGGTTCACTAGACAGCAGTCACAAACTCAAATACTATTACAAAGTATTTTTAACTTCAGAAGCAGAAACGCAAATATTAAAAAAGTAGACTTGTTATAAATATTTATTTACATCTGTAGCAAATGTTAACAACTGATTATCGAAATTTGTCATTTGTCATTTCGGTGTTCTGTGATTGGTAAGTGAACTGATAAATAATCCTATTGGTTAACGTCATCTAGAGATAAAAATGGCTCCTGAAATGTCGTAGTTAGTTGCAGCCTGTCATATAGTACTTAACACATTTTGATCTTTTATTTTACGGTAAAATTGTTTTGAATCTATTGGAACATCGAAGATGAATTTGGGCGACTCAAATCCGCATGGAAATGGACTGTTATATGCTGGATTCAATCAAGATCAAGGTGTGTTGGCAGTCATGTGCTGGACCGAGTTTGACAGGATTGATAATGCGGCATGGAATTTTTTGGACATATTCTACATTTGTGACAGTGTGCTTTGAATTTTAATTTTCAGGTTGTTTTGCATGTGGAATGGAGAATGGCTTCCGAGTTTATAACTGTGACCCCTTGAAAGAAAAAGAAAGACAGGATTTTTCAGAAGGAGGTCTAAGTTATGTTGAGATGTTATTTCGGTGTAATTATCTAGCCCTTGTCGGAGGAGGACCTCGACCTTTGTATCCACCTAACAGAGGTAAATATTTAACTCTTAGTGTAATATTATTAATAGCACCTTATTTATCTTTTGGGTTGGGCCAGTCTTCGTGGCAATGCACACAGTGCAAGAGAGTGGGTTGAGTGATCTTGTGGGCAAATGCCCTCAAATGTTCCGCCCTCTTTAAGTAATACAACAATCCTGTCTTAACATTGTTTGTGCATTTTAAATATTATTATTGGTTTATTTAGCTAGGTAAAAAGCAAGCTGTTGTATGGCACTGAACTTGACTGAATAATTCTGGCCCATTTAAAGTTGGGGTACTAATTAATTCTGGAGGAGACCAAGTCCTGGCTTTTACACTTCTACCTGGCTAATTATTGATAGTATATCATTTTCTTACCTTACTGAGAGTCGTTAGCAATTGAATTTACTGTCAATTATCACTACTGCACCGGAAATATGTGCTAACCTAGTCTTGCCATATATACTGTCACAAAGTTTCCAATAAATTTACAGTAAATGGTTGAGATATTTTAATATCCTAATGATATTAGTTAAATGGATGTGTAACAAACCAAAATCACAGGTAATTATTCAAAATTGTCACCTCAGACACGTACACAGTCCATAAGTCTTTGTGGCCACTCGTCAATTGAATTACGTACCATTTCCATCGGAAAATCTGCTGCTGCCTTCAAAAGAGAACACTTTAAACTTTCAATATTTGGATGTCTCTTCTTGCAAGCCATCTCCTGAAGCTTGGACCACAATTTATAGTCCAGAGGGTTTCGGTCCAGACTTGCAAAAGGCCAATCTGAGGTCGAAATAAAGTCCGGAACATCGGCCCCAAGCCAATCCTGAGATATGCGAGCCTTATGTGTTGGGGCCAAATCCTGCTGGAAGCTCTAGTGTTCTCCATGGAAGGGGGTGTTGTTGAGTTTCTTGACCAGTGGCTCCAGCACTGTCTCCCGATACACTTTGGCCGACGTTTTGACCCCTTTCTCACAGAAATGGGGGTCCTTGGTACCTTCGTTGCTCACGCCCCACCACACCATGATGAACGATGATGGCCCCTCTGGATCCTTGGAGCCTTTTCAGCAGCTTGTGCAGAGCATGTGGCACATACCCTGTCGTTTTGGGCATTAAAAGTCACCTCAACACTGAAAAGGTTTTCGTCAGTAAAGAGGATTTTTTTTGGTGATCATTTGCTGCATAATGCGACAGTAAGCGTTTTTATCTTAAGAGCCTCTGTTTCTTCAGCGCATTTGTGAGGAGGTGTCCTTTCCGTCGTTTGTAAGCACGAAGTAACAGGTCACTGCTCAATGTGCGAGACAAAGACATTTTGGAAATTTTCAGCTCGTAAGCCATCACAGACTGTCTCCGCACCAGATTTCTTCGCACACAAGCCGCCACTGCTTTCACCATTTCTGAAGTCTGCATATTGCGTGGTCTACCTACTCTGTCTCGGTGTTTCACATTTAATGTCTCAAGGAAGCGCTGGATAGTGCGGTAAACAAACCTTTTGCATATTTTGAAAATCTCACCTGGGGATTTGCCTACCTTGTGCAACGCGACCACAGCTACACGATTGTTCAAGCACTTTTTGAAATGCTCAAGTAGGCTACAAACTCTGTTTTCTGTTTTATATATTTATTATGGCCCCTACTTTTACTCAGGGAATTTTCTGATTTATCCTTGAAAAGTCAGGGAAATGTTAGTTGGTTTCAGTAGACATCCTGGTACTATAAATATGGCATTTCTTGCAAGATGCATTCTCTACCGTTGAGAAAATTCCAAACACTGTCTACCCAAAAGAACACTAATTTTAGCTAACAGATAAACATTTCCAGCATTTTTACTGTTCTTGCAAAAGTGTAGGGGAATCTGCTGTTCCTTGGGTCTTTTAATATTATGGCTTCATCTGTGAGAAATTAGTGTGAACTAAATAGGATTATTCTCGAATGATCCCGTAATGTGTGCTGAAGCTTGTACTTAAGTCCATAGCACATGTGCTTACAAAGCTAACAAGACTTAAAAGTTTTTATTTTGAAAAAGTATACTTGTACCTTACTTTCACTGACTTTATGTTGAAGAGTAACCAGCACTTTATTTGTGTATGATGTGATATGTAGGCTTTCTCTCGTCTTTCATGTCATTTATTTAGTTTCGATCTAAAACTAATCTAAAATATAGTACCGGTAAGCCTACTTTTTAAAATTAATACCGGTACCTATTGTTGTACCATGGGTCAGTTGTTGTGTTGTACCTTGGGTCGATTCAAGGTACAACACTGTGACATTTAGTCTAGATAGAAAAGCTATCAAGCCATTTTTCTTGGTTACAGAACCTTTGCCTAGGAGTAAAAGTGAAAAATCTAGGCCCCCAACAGATGTAGGAGTCCTTGGGAGATCTATAATTTTCTCAAAAAATTACCAACAAGTGCTGAGTGATGCTTCTTGTGGGGAGTGTATGTATGTCTACCCCTTATTATTCCAGTTTTCCAACGGGGTCAGGGATGAGATGCGATGGAAGTCTTTGTGGCAGATGGTCAACTTCATGTGAGGAGTTAATGAGAGATGAAACGAATGATGGTGAATGAAACAGGGCAACGATGTGGAGGAAGTGGTCGTGGTCTGTCAGAAGATACCGTCGCAGCATTAGCTTGGAGTTGCAAATGGGGAAACCATGGAAAACCATTTCCAGGACGACCGATGGTGGGGCTCGAACTTACGCATCTACCGAGTCAGCAGAGCGCTTGGCCCCATGACCTAACGCTGCGCTTTAGCGAGCGCAGCCACTACTGTCGGTTCTTGTGGGGAGTATGAAGTTAAAATTTCAAGAGGGTTGGCACTTCAAATAAGGATGATATTTAGGTGATTCCAAGCGAGGACATTGAAAGGAACCTTCCACCTCCATTTGCTGAGGGCATTCTGAACGCCAAGGTTTGCAAGTTTCAATTTCTGTTCATTATAATGTAAAGTAATACATTTAAAGTGATGTTGCTATTAGTGCAGCCTATGTTTCTTGATGTTGTATGGGGTAATTTGGTCTATCCTATAGGCTACGATTTTACATTCCAAGTTTGACTTTATTTAAAATTTACGTTCCAATTTTGTGATTGTATAGTGAAGTAAACTTTTGTAATGCTACTGCCAGTTAAAAAGGACGGCTAAATACATTTATCGTACTCAAGTCAAAACTCATAATTATAAATTATTGTTTAAACGTGTTATTATGTATCATTGAATATCAACCCAAGGTACAACACACAGTGACCTGAGGTACAACAATTAGTATGTAAGATGTTTCAAAAAAGGTAATATAGAAATAATATGCAATTCAATAACCAAGTTAAAAATGGAGTTTGTTAGGCAAAGGAGTGCCGTATCTTAAGGCAGTGTTCAATTAATTTTATTCCTTCACGATAGACAATGAAAAATATCAAACTGTAATTTGACCCAAGGTACAGCACCTTCCCCTACACCCTAATTTATTTGAAATTTGTTAATTTTGTTGAAAATCAAGAGTATTGTTTTAACCCTATTAGGGGGTAGCAGATGTTCTGGGGGAGCCGCGCTCAACTGGAGCGGCAATACAGTTTAAGAGATATAAGCGGTGATGGGCATAGCTCCGGATAACCTAAGGTTTGACTCGGGGTGATTTCCAATAAAGGTTAGCCCTTAGCAAACGATCAGTTGAGAGCGTGCATGAGTGACAAAGTTATGGTGCGCTGACGCGACAAGAGAACCTGGAGAGCACAAGCTGTTTAGCCTTCAATGTCAAGTAGTAGTAAACAGGACCGTATCGCTTACGCGGCAGAAGTACGATGTTATGCCACAATTCGAGGAAAAACTCCTTTATGGAGTCGAATAAAGCTGAGAAGTACGTTGGGTGGACAGGTGGTCAATGGAATAAATGAATAAGTATAATGAAGTGTGGCTGTTTACTGCTAGGGCTTTATGTTTGAAGGGCTAGCTCCACTCAAATCTAGTGGTAGCTCAACTCAGCGATTACAATACAAGACTTAGGTGCGGACGGAAAGGAATTACTAGTAACAAGGATTTGAGAACACTTACCCCAGGTATCGGCGACTGCACGGAACAGACTGAGAGCGTCCCTCTGTAGGGTAGGGTTATTTATGCATTTTAGTGTACTCGGTTGTTTATCGGTGACACAATGCTGTTCCACTTAGCGATTGCTGTAGGATTGACTGCATGTGTGTAATCATTGGGTAGGAGCCGAGCATGGCTCTGTAGATTTGTATAGTGTATTAGATGGTTGCTGCTGTTGGTTACAGCCTTTGGCATGGATTCTGGGGCAAATTAGTGTAGAGGGTTGGTTAGCAGTTGTAGGCGCTTGTAGCAGTGTAATTGTGGAAGATAGGGGTGTAATTGTGGATGTATAATTATAGGTAGATGTGTGGAATGTTGGGGGGGATGTAGGGTTAATTGCAGGTGTTTATGTTTGTACCCTTTAAGGGCACTAAGTGTCCTTAGATGTGGGACAGTATCATGTTTATTTAGCAGCAAACGAGAAAAGATCACATTTTGAGCTATTTTGCATTTTATCGCTAGTTAAATACCAATGACCTACTGTCGGGGAAATAAGTATAGATACTCGAGTTTAGAGGTCAATAAAACCTTTACCCTTAGTCTTACATAAGAACAACCTACACCGACATATTCCTTGTTTTATTTGTCGTTTAACGATATAGAGTAAATATTTGCATTGTATCTCGTTAAAATTTGATAGCAGATTGAACAAAAAAAGTACCGGTTTTTCTTACCAAGTTTACGGAGCGCTCACTTAGAAAGATCATTACGTTAAAAGTATTGATCTGATCGTAACGGAACTTTAATACCTCTTAAAGGAACTTATTGTTAACGCGTATATGAAGTTTTAATCTGATCTGACGTTTCTTAAAATAGTTGTTGTGAATTTTGTAAAACAACTTTTTCTCGGGCCTGGGTGGTCATAGCAGTATGAAATATGGCTTGTTATGAGGCTCATAGCAATGCAAGGCTTAACGTAAAACTACATTTTTTCTACATGTGATTATCGATTTTATATGGATTGATATTTAATCGGACCATTGAGGGCGGCGATAGTACCGCAGCAGCCTGGCAATGTTGCCAGTTGCTGCGCTCTCGTTCCTACGCACACCAAACTGTGACCTTTGTTCTTCGTTGAGTCATTAGTAACAAGCAGCAACTATCACTGTCTGTATTATCTATTGTTTGCACATCGATCAAGATGCCAGCTAATCCGCAGTTAACGGAGGGAGAATTTGCCATGATTATAAGTGCAATATGTTTTTTTAGATGCGAGAGAGAAAGCAATAATGATAAGAGGGTTTAGCAAATACTGTAGTATCCAAGTGTATTGGAAGGTCGATAGCCACGGTGAAGAGATGTGCCGCTGCAATTAAAGATATTCCTCTTCCTCCCAGAATCCAAAAGTATGAAAGTAAGACGAAAGCAGAGCTAATTGTTCACGCCAAACCTCACTTCAGGGCACCTAAAAAGAAGCTGGAACAGATAATCAAGAATGTTCGTCCTGACGTCGAACTCGTCTGGTTGCCAGTTGCTCATTGTGAGCTCAACCCCATAGAGCTGGTTTGGTCCTACGTGAAAAATAAAATAGCTAAAGTGAATATGAGTAACCAGGCGGAGAGAGGAAGATCAATTGAGGTGATGCGAGATCTCTGTAAAGAAGCCTTGAGGTCTGTAACACCGGAGCTATGGAAAAAATGCATCGAACACACCAAAAATAAATAGAGAAACATTACTGGGAAAAGGATTGGCTAACAGAAGACGTCCCCGTTGTTGAGCCACTTGTTATAAACTTAAATGACAGTTCATCTGATTCATCGGGCAGTGATTTTTCAGACAGTTAATAAGGGAGCAGTTTTATAATCTTATAATCTCAAATTGTAAATTACTTCAAACAATTAATCCTATAATAATAGATTTTCAGCTGACACACCATTTTTAAACCTGCCAATGGAGGTCCAATGCCCTCATTAAAAAGGTGTTGGGAAATGTTTAACTTCTTGCAGAAATGAAATATAAATTAAGACACGTTTCTATAGGCAAAATTAGCACAGAGGCTATTAGCGCTGTACATACGGGACGCATATTTCAGGATATAAAGAAGAATTAAATAGATGTGAATGATAATGTTTTTTTTTTTTTTTTCTCAATCGTATTACCCTCCAGGGTTGGCTATTCCCTCGGACTCAGCGATGGATCCCACATTTACCGCCTCCATTTTGAAACTTTGGGATCGGGTATACAACTGGGGTGTGTAACCAGCACTTCGCCCAGGCGGCCTCACCTGCAAAGCGAACAGAGACCTTATGAGGGATGGGAAGATTGGGAGGGATAGGCAAGGAAGAGGGAATGAGGCGGCCGTGGCCTTACGTTAGGTATCATCCCGGCATTTGCCTGGAGACGATGTGGGAAACCACGTAAACCACTTCAAGGATGGCTGAGGTGGGAATCGAACCCCCCTCTACTCATTTGGAGCACCCGAAGCTGAGTTGACTCCGTTCCAATCCTCATACCAATTTTCAAATTTCGTGGCAGAGCCGGGAATCTAACCACGGACCTCCGGGGTGGCAGCTAAGCACTCTGACCACTACGCCACGGAGGCGAATATATATTATAATTTTTGTATTATAATTCGTCAATTTCACTTATGGTTTTTAATTTATTTTAATTAATGTCATTTTTCAAGTCCTCGTACTGCAGCTCCTTCACCAATATTTTACTCGTATAAAATAATATCTTCCTTGTCACGTGAGCGACCCATGGTTTAACCCATTGACATTCACTTTATCTTACCGTTTCTTTTATATACCGGTATTGCCACCACAGAATTTCAACTACCATAATATAGTTAAGTGAACACGGAACTGTCCTTCATCCATTTTGCTGAATTATGATAAAATATTTGATGTAGTGTAATGGTGTGATAATTGCTTTGTATAACTTTGATAAAAGTTCAGTTTTATAAAATATTTGATAAAATTTATTTGACACATTTCTTTAGCAGTGTAATACCGGCCTAACACAAATTACAATACAACAACAGAAATTCACAGACCTTACGGCTTGGAACGCGCGCGTATTAAGTTTCACAGGGCAACGTCGCAAGAGTTTCCTCGACCGAGCGCATTATTCCCGTCGCTTGCTACGATACATTCTTCTCACATAACCACCCGATTAAATATCAATCGATATAAAAGCAATTATCGAAAGTGTATAAAATGTAGTTTTACGTTAAGCCTTGCATTGCTATGAGCCTCATAACAAGCCATATTTCATACTGCTATGACCACCCAGGCCCGAGAAAAAGAAGTTTTACAAAATTCACAACAACTACTTAAAGAAACGTCAGATCAGATTAAAACTTCATATACGCGTTAACAATAAGTTCCTTTAAGACGTATTAGAGTTTCGTTACGATCCGATCAATACTTTTAACGTAATGATCCTTCTAAGTGAGCGCTCCGTGAACTTGGTAAGAAAAAACGGTACTTTTTTTGTTCAATCTGCTATAAAATTTTAACGAGATACAATGCAAATATTTACTCTATATCGTTAAACGACAAATAAAACAAGGAAACTTTTGGTGTTGTTCTTATGTAAGACTAAGGGTAAAGGTTTTATTGACCTCTAAACTCGAGTATCTATACTTATTTCCCCGACAGTAGTAGTCATAATGCATCTGTGGTGTGTTGTGGACAAGTCCTTCATCCTTCGCAGATACTAAAAACCACGAACCCGTTGTCGTCCATTTGGAATGAAGGCCGTTTGTTGAAATTAAGGTGTGGTTCAACGTACTAGCCAAGTGTCTTGGTGAGGTGTACCATACCAACTGACAAGCCCAATGGTACACTGGGGCGAAACACTGGCAAATGAATTGAGCTAACCGGATTGATTTCTCTACTTTCTTTGAAATTTGATAATATGATGAGACTAGGATAGTCTGGAAAAAAAGCTTTGCAATGCAGATGGCTACTGTTAGTAACTTGTTATTTGAAATGAAATCTTTTTCCCTAGTTGGATTGTCTCCTGCAATAAATATCCTCAAATTGATAACTCAACATTCTAAACTGATGCCGGTTTATTGGTCAAATAAAATTGTACATTAAACAAAATGTTTTTAACCCTTTGACCGCCAGCCATATACGCAGTATCCGTACCCTATACTGCCAAGGCCTAATCTGCACTTTTTATCCTGCGGTAAATTATACGTAATAACTTCTGAACTATTTATGTAAATTGGATGATCTTTTTTGTTTGTTTTGAAGGTAATGCTCTGGTCATTTCATTAATGTAACTTAATGTACTCTTATTCTATAATTTATATTAAATGGAGTGATAATTTAAATAAATATTTACTTTAAAAATTTTAATAGAAAATTCATGATCAAAATTCGTTAAGAATAAAAAATATTTTTAAGTTACTATCAAAAACTGCTTTATTTTAGAGAGGTGATGTTTCCAATATCACATAGTCTATAACAATTTGAGCTTTCTATAAAATATTACAGCTACAGTAATTTATTATTATTTTTATTACTGTAACATGACATTTTCTAATTCTTACATTATATGCCAATGGCTGCAGTTCCAGGCTAGTTTTAAGTAAAAATGTTTGCTAATGTCTAGTTCACTACTTCACACAAACTGAACACTCCAGAATTCACTTTTTGGATGAAAAGAAACTAATTACCTAATATTTACACATGTTTATTACACGCCCTAGCACAAAGGATGTGCACTCTTATTACATTCGTTACAAATGTATCTGGTCTTTTTCCTTCTACCACCTCGAATTGTACTAATCTTGCTGTATACGGAACAATTGCGTTCATTTTTTTCTGGTAAATGGTGAACGGATTCGTTGCCCGCCCGCAATAGCTCAATTTGCGCTTGGTTACTCAGCAGCAAGTTCCTCAGTGAGACAAACTTTAAAACTTGTTGTATATAGTCTTATCTAATCCACTACTAGACCAAATTATATATTGTGAACTATTGAAACGAATAAGTAACTTGGAAAATACATTTTTTCAGAACGTCCGATCAATCGGACGTTGGCATTTTTCAGCTGAACTCCGAACGTCCGATCAATCGGACGTTGGTGGTCAAAGGGTTAATGGGAGAATGAAATTTTAAATTGGATATCACATTTTTAAAAGCTTGGCCCACTCTTATATAAGTAGATAAGATAAAACAAACAAAAGAAGAAAATAAAACAGGGTTTTTATCTTATCCAATATCAAACATCACTTAGCTGATGAACATTGTTTATTTGGGTGAGTCTTATCTACACAATATTGAAACAGCTGATTTGGAAATATCTTTAATAATACTGCTTGGCTACTCCGAGGTGATAAACATTAGTAGCTGAGATGAAAGTCACTCTGAATGTCATTTCACAAAATAAATTCTAGGAACTGAAATATTTCTATACATTATAATGGAGTCGAGGTTTTTTCCTTGTTGAATTTATGGTCTCCTGAGTTTATGTAATTAGCTTACTGTCATCAATTAAGTAAAGGAAAGCTTTCAAGAACAAATCTTTGCATTGTTCTATTTCCACTGTGTATTTTTGATGCAATTTTTATTTTCGGTGGTTATGCATCAAGACAAAATTAATGGTGGTTGATAAAAAAGAAACAACCAATTTTAGCTAATATAATGTTAAATGGTAGTGCCATTGAACAAGTAACGGAATTTTGCTATTTGGGAAGTGTGATTAATTATGACGACAGATGCATCTCAGAAATTAAGAAAAGAATAGTGTTGGCGAAGAAAGCCTTTCAAAATGAGAAGAATTTGCTGCTCAATGAGCACCTCAACTTGAAGATACGGAAGTCATTTCACAAGACCTTTGTTTGGAGTGTGTTGACCTATGGTTGTGAAACATGGACACTTGGGAAAAGAGAAGAATCAAAACTTGAGGCAGCTGAAATGTGGTTTTGGAGACGAATGACCCGAACAAGCTGGGTGGAAAGAAAGACAGATGAGCTTGTTCTGAACCAAATTCAGGAGAACCGATGCCTGTTGAACACCATCAAGAAAAGGAAAGCAAAATTCATGGGACACTCACTCAGACATAACACTCTCCTCCAGGTAATTTTTGAAGGAAAAATTTTGGGGAAGAAACCAAGGGGACGACCAAGACAATCGTATCTCAAAAACATTGTCAAGGAAATGGAATGTGATTCGTATGTCAATATGAAGAGGACTGCTGAAGACCGTAAAAAATGGCTGCTACGACAAGGCTTTTAGCCTTTAGAAGCTGATGATAATGCATCATGGATAGAGTCCCGGATATTTGTTGTTAACGATACACGCGAAATGTTTCAGCAAACATTATATTTACCCCAAATATGCCATTTCTTTTAATATTGAAGTCTCGAAATAAAATTATTTTGACAAATGTGTTCCTTTCACCCTAAAATGCGAAATACCAACAAAATGCTGGTAATAAAGATTTTTTGTTTTAAATATTTACTTTAAAATTAATCAAAATAGTTCCACTACGGTATCTGTCGTTAGAGAGAAAATAGTTCCACTACGGTATCTGTGGTTAGAGAGAAAGTAGTTCCACTGTGGTATCTGTCGTTAGAGAGAAAGTAGTTCCACTCCGGTATCTGTCATTAGAGAGAAAGTAGTTCCACGACGGTAGCTGTCGTTAGAGAGAAAATAGTTCCACTACGGTATCTGTCGTTAGAAAGAAAATAGTTCCACTACGGTATCTGTCGTTAGAGAGAAAGTGGTTCCACTACGGTATGTTAGAGAGAAAATGGCTCCACTACAGTATGTTAGAGTGAAAATAGTTCCACTACGGTATCTGCCTTTAGAGAGAAAATAGTTTTACTACGGTATCTGCCGTTAGAGAGAAAATGGTTCCACTATGGTATGTTAGAGAGAAAATTGTTCCACTACGGTATCTGCCGTTAGAGAGAAAATAGTTCCACTATGGTATCTGCCGTTAGAGAGAAAATATTACCACTACGGTATGCTAGAGAGAAAATAGTTCCACTATGGTATCTGTCGTTAGAGAGAAAATAGTTCCACTACGGTATCTGCCGTTAGAGAGAAAATAGTTACACTACGGTATGTTAGAGAGAAAATAGTTCCACTACGGTATCTGTCGTTAGATAGAAAATAGTTAATTACGGTATCCGCCGTTAGAGAAAATATTTCCACTTTGGTATCTGTCGTTAGAGAGAAATTAGTTCCACTGTGATATCTGTCGTTAGAGAGAAAGTAGTTCCACTCCGGTATCTGTCGTTAGAGAGAAAATAGTTCCACTATGGTATCTGTCGTTAGAAAGAAAATAGTTCCACTACGGTATTTGTCGTTAGAGAGAAAATGGTTCCACTACGGTATGTTAGAGAGAAAATGGCTCCACTACAGTATGTTAGAGTGAAAATAGTTTTACTACGGTATCTGCCGTTAGAGAGAAAATGGTTCCACTACGGTATCTGTCGTTAGATAGAAAATAGTTCATTACGGTATCTGCCATTAGAGAAAATATTTCCACTTTGGTATCTGTCGTTAGAGAGAAAATAGTTCCACTACGGTATCTGCCGTTAGAGAAAATAGTTCCACTTCAGTATCTGTCGTTAGATAGAAAATAGTTCATTACGGTATCTGCCGTTAGAGAAAATAGTTCCACTTCGGTATCTGTCGTTAGATAGAAAATAGTTCATTACGGTATCTGCCGTTAGAGAAAATTGTTCCACTACGGTATCTGCCGTTAGAGAAAATAGTTCCACTACGGTATCTCTCGTTAGAGAAAATAGTTCCACTACGGTATCTGTCGTTAGAGAGAAAATAAAATATCTTAAATATAATTATTTTTTAAGATAAGATAAACCGTAAAAGAGGATTTTCTGCCTACTCAGATAGGGGTACAATTCTGCATCTTGAAATCATGGAAACAATGCTCTGCTTATACTTCGGGGACAACATACAGTACCGTTTTACGAGTTAGTGAGAAAAGAACTAGGGCCTGGTAGTCGTGGAGAATATTTGTTGGAGTAAACACAGAACTTTGTTTATCCCTCCAAATATTTGTATATTGTTCATTTATTTATTTATTTATTTATTTACACTGTTTATGCCCACATTGGAGCACCAAAAATCAAACCTTATATACAAAGTCTTCAAATACTAAATTCTGTTCTTAATACTTGATAATTTTTTTCTTTCCCATTACTTCTTCATTCTGGAAGATCTTGCAGTTCGTTCTTCTGCTGATACAACATATTGCTTACGGTGTGAAATTTTGAATGTTAGTCGAGTGTATTTGTTATTCAGAAGCCGTTTCTCCTCTGTATATTCAATTTGATGCTTAGTCATTTTCAATTCGTCTAAATCCATTTGTATTTCTTTAAACCGTGTGATTTTTGTTTTACTATTCCAAGAGAAGTCAAAAAGTTGTTTCAGGAGTCTAGTATTCGGCAAGCGGGATATGTGTCCAAAAAACACAATTCTTCGTTTTTGTATCGTGTCGATAGATTCAGTTTCCTTGTAAAGTATTGAATTGGGCAAAAGTCTCCACTGGCCCTCAACCTGGTGTTTTTTATTGATTATTGTCCGAAGAATCCGTCTACCAACCTTCTGTAGTTGGTCAGTTGTTGATCGGGTGTTTAGTTTAAATATAGTTTCACTTGCATGTGTTGCTTCTGGCTAAACGACTGAGAAATAATGTTGCAATTTAGCATTTATCGAAAGAGACTGTTTCTTATATGTTGGCCAGGTAATCTGTTGTGCTCGTCGCAATTTTAGTGTTCTACTATCTATTGATCTTTCATTGGCATTCCAAGTGATGATCTCACCAAGATATTTAAATTTTTCCACAATCTTTATTTTCTGGGCATTATGCAGTACAATATGTGATGTGTCAACTTGAAAAGATGGCATCATTTCTGTTTTATCAAAATAAATTTTCAACCCAACCTTTGCTGCTAATCGTTCCAATTTCTCTTGTACCGACTCTTTGAGTTCGTTGCAGTCAATTGTTACATGTTTCCCGCAACACCCCCTAGTGCAGCGAATCCACTACCTACTAGCCGGACTGTGCCATGCAGACACTCGAATCACCTTCCTGTGGCTTCCAAGCCACATGGGAATTGCGGGAAATGAGTTAGCGGATCAAGCTGCAAAAGAGGTGGTATCACAACCACCTCGACCAATGGAGGTACCCGCTAGAGATATTCGCTCTGAGTTACGCCTACAAGTTCTGGCTTTTTGGAAGAGTCAGTGGCTAGCTGACCCACTGCCCGGTAAACTGAGAGCGATCAAGGGAACTACTCGCGTGTGGCGGAGCTCCTTCCGGGTCCGGAGGGAGTCCGTCATTTTTGTGTAGGCTAAGGATAGGTCATACAAGATCCTCCCACTCTTTCCTGATGAGAAAGGAAGACCCCCTCTCCACTTTGTACCTGAGGAGCCATTTTCACCGTGGCCCACATTTTAACCGAGTGTGTGGATCTTGCTGACTTACGAAGAAACCTTGGTTTGCAGATGACACTCAAACTTATATTAGCCGATGACGCGGTGGCTGCTGATCTCGTCATCCGCTTTATAAGTGAGAGTGGGTTAGGGCCAGCAATCTAAATTTTCCAGTGTAAATTGACTCAACGACTTGTTCGTTTTTGAATGATTTTTTTGTTTTTCCGTAATTTTTGTTTATTTTTATAATTTTTATTTTTATTAAATTTTTTGTTTTATTAATTTTTGGTCTTTTTGAATTTAGGTGTCCACCTCAAAATTTTAAATTGAATTGAAAATTTGTATTCTTTAATCTGTGTTAAGAGGGGCAGATGACCTCGTAGTTCTGCCCCTTAAAACAACAATAACTAATTCCTCTACCTGAAATTTAGCTTCTTTTATTATTTAACCAAATCCATGCACCATACGCATAGTTATTAAGTACACTCAAATCTCACCTTTTTAATTATTTCACCGCTTTGGAGCCTTTTATATTATCATAAATCGGGGTCCCTAACCATGGAGCAGTCTAGAGAGCCAACTCTTCTGTAATAAGGAACATAGAATAAAAACATATAAACGGGGAGTTCCTCTCCAGGAAGAAATGTCTCCTCTCCTCCATAACCATAGAAGCTCCTTAGATTCAACCATTAAACTTACGTAAAAAGTAGACAAATGTGCCACCTGAGGTGTAGACCGTTCATGGTGTAATTGGTTTGCGTACCTGCCTGGAAGGTTGGAGGTGCGTGTTAGAGTCCTGATCATCATCATCATCTTGCACAGTTTCCAGCCACTGGCCGGGTCTGTTTGGAACACAGTAGGGGATTGCCTGTAGGGGCAAAGTACAGTGGGCACTTGTGTGCCCCGGGACCGTTACGGTAGCTGTGAAGGTCCTACAGGAACCCTGAAAAGTGACGGCTAACGGGGCTCTGGTGAAGCTACGATAGGCCCAGCAAGCCAGTAGTGGATGAAACGAAATGCTTTCAAGAAGGGAACAGAGTCCTGATGGTGGTCTCTTATTAAATTCTTATGCCTCATGGTATGCTATGAAAATATATTGTAATAGTGTGTTATCTCACATTGTGATGTATTTCTAGTGATGGTGTGGGATGATCTCAAGAAGACACCAGTTATTGCCTTGGAATTTAACGCCCCCGTGCGAGGTGTGAGATTGCGGCGAGATAGAATTGTGGTTGTCCTCGAAGGGGTCATCAAAGTATACACTTTCACCCAGACACCCCAGCAACTTCACGTGTTTGAGACGAATCCAAATCCCAAAGGTAAGTGACAACAACCCAGCTTGTGGGATGTGTTCCTCTAGGCTGTATACCAATAACTTTCCTTTCTAGAATTAACTGTTCCATGCTACCAGCTGTTTTGGATATTTGGCCAAAGAAATGTAGAAATGTATGGTTAACTTTCATCAGCAACCTCTGTTTGACATGGAAGATATTTGGTGAATACACCTGTACATTTCAGGTGAACGGCCTCTATTCTCTTGATATCAATTTCTTTCACAACTACAGGGTTATTATCTACGTGCGCCCCGATAAACACGGCAAGTTAAGCCGGCTGTGACTGGCGCAGATCGCGGGCGAGCGTACCCAGTTCAGCCGGTAGTTATTGCGCACTTTCACACTTTTACTAAACATGTTCAATAATGTGTACTTACAGTGCTCATAGGCGATGCTGAAAATGCCCTCCCTCTCTTGTAACACACACCTGACATCTTCTGATGACAGAATGTCTGTCAACTCTTTTATTATTTACAGAGCCTGTTTCCTTGAATCGTTTAGCGAGCCTCCTAATTGTACTGGCATTAGGCACAGGTCTTCCTGGAAACTTGATTCGAAATTTTCGTCTCGTTTCAGAAAAAGATTTTCTGCTTTTCATTTACGAATTATGGATATACACACGTGTGAATTGGTGTCTAGGCATGGCCAACAATCACAGTAATCACAATACTCACTAAACGTGCAACACTAACGTCTAAGCTCTGCAGATACACGCCCATATAAATGACAAAACATGTGTGAACTAACGATATGAGTCAACAGAGCGCGCCAACCGCCGGTTGAACCGTGTATGTGCACCCGTGATCTGCGCCAATCACAGCCGGCTTAGCTTGCCGTGTTTATCAGGATGTCCATATATAATGACCCCGTACTATCTGAACTTAAATGGATGTTACTGAAGTTTTCTTTCGGGAATTCTTGCCATGCCCTTTACTGTGGGGAGCATTTTCAAGGCACATCATAAGTTGATGTTAAATAGCATGGAATTCAGAAGCTGATGTAAGTTTGATCATGCATCATTTCATGAAACAATGAGAAAGGAATCGGTGTCATTGGCATAGTTTCAATGCAGAATTCTCCTCTCTCTGCACTTTCAGCATCTGTCTTTGAAATATTTTTGCAGAGAGAGTATTTAACTGGAAGTCGTCATATTGGAAAGACACCTGGAGTCGGTGTACTGTGGGTTTCATAAACGCAGAGATAGTTGGTTCCTCAGTTTAGGGGCTATGACAATGCGCTAATGTAGCCCCGTGTACTTTGGGGCGTGTGAAGAATCTGTCTGATAACCGGTGTTAATTGTGATGACTGTATTAGTGTGTGTTATCTGTTTTTAATTCAAGTAAGGACTGCAGATTTTCGATTTTCAAGTAGTTCCAACTTTTGCTACCAAACGCCACCATGAACAAGCAACTAGTTCTGAACTTTGTTACTAGATGCAACCACAGTCGGCTCCTAGCGACGTACGTTGGAACCTAAGAGTGTTAGTAGCTTCACACAAGTGTAATTAGTGGAAGGTTCTTTAACATGCCATAAATCTATGACATGGGACCGCCGGCTTTACTTTCCCTCCAAAGGAAGGCATACTGAGGGATTTTTAACACTTTTAAAAAATCCGACCACTTAGGCGGGTTTGAACCCGCGACCTTAGGCATAGAAGCTCAGCATGCTACCAACTACGCCACCGAAGCCGCCTGAAAGCAGAGAGCACTTTGGATTTGAATGTGTTCAGTTCTTCCTCTATGTAATAAAAGAAAAAAACTGCAGATAGTTCAGAGAGGTTGTCTTGGAAAAGAAAATAACAAACGTAATCCCTAATGTCTTTTATTTAAGTACAAGTTTTTAACATGTAGGCTTAGCCCTTTTACTGAGTTTTTGATAGGTTTTTGATACTCATTTCTGTATACGAGAACATCTTGCTATACACTAGGCCATGATATCTACTCTCTGCAAATACTTACACAAAGGAAAGGGCATATTGGTGAGGGGCAGAAGAAGTAGTGGCAGTGAATTAGGGGAGGGATGTTGCATTGTTTGGTAAAAGAAAGAAACTGTTCAAAATGATCTCTCTCAACTGAGTCATCAACCAGTCCACAGTTTGGATTTGCATCTGTTGAGTTGGTAAAAAATTAGAGCTTTATTTCCAGTCAAAATCTGTCCCCAATTAACCTACAATTTGCCTGCATTTTGGCAGAAAGTCACTAGAAATGTCTTTCACTATTGTCTGAAATATCATAACGGTCTTCAGAAAAAGGCTCATTCTCAAATTATCATCAATGTGGCAGCCGGCGTTAGTGATATTCCATCTTCATGGAACCTGCCGTTACAAGACGTGTTATGGCCACGTGTGAGCTGCTGACAGCCATTCTTCACCAGTCAATATTGATTATAATTAGCATTGATAAAAGCCAGGGTAGGCAGAGCAGAAATACAAATGATCAAAGCCATGTATGAAAAGTGTGTAAGTAGTGTGAAGACCAAGCTAGGACAAACAAACTGGTTCAGGTAGAAACAGGACTTCGACAAGGGGGTGTGTTATCCCCTGTACTGTTTATAACTGTCATGGATGAAATCCACAAGAGTGTGAAACAAAGGAAGGAGACTAAGGCCTTACTCTTTGCAGACGACATAGTAATATGGGGAGAAAATGAAATACAAGTGCAAGAACAAGTTACTGTATGGAATTAAGAGATAGAGAAATATGGAATGAAAATAAGTGTGGAGAAGAGTAAGACTGTAGTGATGACAAGAAACAAGAGAGAAGGAAGACAGAATACTGAAGTCAATGGAAATCCATTGGAAATGATGAAAAGCTTTAAGTATTTGGGGAGCACTCACAGAAGATGGTACAATAAATGAAGAAATTGGAAAGAGAATCCAACAAGCTAATGGGTTTTACCAGTGTGTGAGAGGTTTAGTATGGAACCAGGAAGTCCCAGAGAAATGCAAGAAAGTTCTATTCTCAATGTATTACACACCAGGTACTTAGTCCACAACAAAACGCGATGAAAGCCGAATCCAAGCAGCCGAGATGAAGTTCCTTAGAGGAATAATTGGGAAGACATGGAGGGATAAAGTCAGAAATGTGGACATTAGGGAGACAACTGGGTTCCCAAAACTGCAAGACAAGATAGAAACCAGTAAGCTGAAGTGGTACGGACATAGGATGAGAATGGAAGAATATAGAGTACTGGTACCAAAAAGAATATTTATGGAGAAAATACCAGGAAGAAGACCACGAGGAAGGCCCAGAAAGAGGTGGATAGATATGGTGAAGGAAAGCATAGAGAAAAGAGGAGTAAAAGAAAAGAAGTATTGAAAGAAGGAAATGAATGGTGGAGGGATAGACAACTGTGGAGGTCCTTGATTCGCAACCCGGCCCAGGGAACTGGAAACGGGAAATGAAGAAGAAGAAGAAGCATCACAAACGTATGTTGTTCAAAAGTAGGACAGGTGGCGCAATTGTGCGCTACTTGCGTAGGGCTCGAAGCACAAATCTCGGAAATGCACTAGTATGTTCGTAGGCCATCTAATCCGAGGAGTTGTGAATGTATGAGTATGAGCAGAGTAATTAAAGGGTTAAGGAATAGCAATATCTGATAATAATTTATGATTGGACAGGGAAAGGAGGACACTCACAATGATAGGCAGGTGCCGGCAGAGGAGGGGAAAACAAAGACAAACTAATAAAAATAGATATCTATATCCAATGATAAATTTGTCTTGCTTTATGTGGAATGGACATAGAATAATAAATAGGTTTAACGTTCTGCCTAATCAATACTTTTTATTAAATATGACCACTGTATGGTCATTGGAGGGACATGTTTCAAGGTGGCCCCTTCATCAGAAAATATGAATGAATCAATAAATGCCAAAGACACAAGTTAATCGTGTAGCGTAACACTAAAAAGTCCCTTGTCATAAAACCTTATATGGTGCTCCATAAAGAAAGACTTTTTAGTGTTACGCTATACTATTATCTAGTGTCTTTGACATTTGTTGACCCATTCATATCGGCTCATATACCTCAAACAACATGGATGACGAATGTCCAAAGGGACATGAGAGTATTGGGCCTATCTGCTGACGATGCTTTACAACTAAACGACTGGCGCCTCAGGATTAAGAAAGCCGACCCTGCGTAACGGGAAAAGGCAAGGAAGAAGAAGAAGATTCATATCGGCTGATGGAGGGACCATATATAATTAGGCCTCAAACATGTCCCACCAATGACAGTCATCATCTTCTTTGCATTTTCCCATTTATGTGGGGTCTGCCTTCCTGCAATGATTCCTCCACTTCACTCGATCCATAGCGTCCCGAGGGCAGAGTTTAGTGAGCCGCATGTTATCTCTCACCCTATCCAGCCAGCGTGTTTGAGGTCGACAACCCTCCACGTTCAGTTGAAGGGCAGTCTTAGCAACTGAGGTTTCATTGCTACGGAGTACATGTCCATACCACCGCAGACGTGATTCACGCATTTTCCCTGTGATTGGGGCAACCTTGAAATCCTTCCGCACAGCATCATTCCTAATATGGTCCAGTCGAGTCAAGCCATTGGACCACTGCAACGTCTTCATTTCCATTACATGAAGCGCCTGTTCGTGCTTCGATGTTGTAGGCCAGCATTCAGGTCCATAAAGGGCCACCGGTCTAATCACTGTGCGATATACTTTAGATTTTAGATGCAATGGAATTTTCTTATCGCATAGGACTCCAGTAACTTGGCGCCATTTCATCCATGCGGCAGTGACTCTTGTTTTGACATCAGGAATCTTGCTGCAGTCTGAGGTGATGCATGACCCAAGGTATTTGAATTGGGTCACTTTATTAAGTTGAACCAACAGTGATGGTGCCATCAGTTCGGTCACCGCATTCCAGGTATTCCGTCTTCTTCAGGTTCAATTTCATCCCAAATTCTTCAAGACGCATCTTCCACTCTTGTACTTGCTGTTCGAGGCGCCCACGGGACTCGTTAGCTAACATGACATCATCCGCATATAATAATGTCCATGGATGCCTGGTTTGAATGTCATTTGTGATGGTGTTCATGCAGAGAATGAAGAGCAAGGGGGGACAAGGCTGATCCTTGATGGACACGAAATGACCACACAGTGATTATGTTTAATAAAAAGTACCGATTAGGTGGAATTTTTACCTATTTATTACTCAAGTAGTTTATCAATACGTAACCAGAAGGAACCTTTTAAGTTCTAAAATCAATGGACAGGAAGGAAAGAAACATACAAGAAGCATGAACACAATGACAGGTAGGTATGATCAGAGGGAGAAATAAACACGCACCCAAACAGCCAGGCATGCTGCTCTTTGCAAAGGTGGGAATTCTTAGTTTTTCTTCAATGCTATAGCCCCTGACGAGCAGGTTTCGATCAGAGTCTCATCACAAGTGTGGACAGGAATCAGTTCTTCTGTCACTCAAAATATTGCATAGTGGGGAGCATTCTTCAAAAAGATCTTCTGCCTTGGAGTGGATGATGTAGGATGGAATGAAAACCAGATATATATTGACATTCACTCACCACCGAGTATGAATTAGTCTTCCTACTGATGTTTCCTCAGATGACTGATCAGTCCAATCCGTGAGCTACGCACTTTACTGCAGTGATGACACACAGAGCAGCCAGCTGGCAAATGACCATTCCGCCTAAAGATTTCACGTTGTTTTCTCCTTGTGCGCAGTTCTGCTGCAGTGCTATGCCTTTGCTCTTCCAAAACAGCAAACCTTTCATGAATGGTGCTTCTCCATGTTGGACGATCCAGCGCGTGCATTTCCCAGTTACCATCATTGATATTACATTTCTTCAGGGTGGATTTAAGGCACTGACCTTCATAGCGCCGAACGCCCTCACGAAGTCAGACAGTGTATAGTACTTGTTTTGGCATGCTGATCACGTGACCCACCCATCGGAGTTGGTGTTGAGCTAACATTGCTTCTGTGCTCGTAATACTGGTGTCATCCAGAACGCTAATATTTGTGCGTTTATCTCTCCAACTGACTTTCAAGATAGGTCTGAGGCACCTTTTGTGGTGTCCACGGCTCACAGCCATATAAGAGAGCCGACAGTGCTAAAGATATTTACAGATAACACAGACATACCTGCCAAGTTTTGAGTTCTTTTCTAGAAAATTTCTGGATATTTGGGGTGTTTTCCGGTTGTCCGGATTAACATACCGTAGGTCTTTTCCGGATTTTTCAACTCCCTAGCTTGTTTCGTTCTCTGCATCGAAATTGCATTTCAGTTTTGATTTTCGATAATAGCTGCTATTCTGCAATGCGAGTGTTAGAAAATCGACCGATAAGTTTATTGATAATCCGTCTCGCAGATTATCGCTGCGCTTTTGTCATTAATTCCTTGCGTTTGACATTGCGCTGAAAGTCGATTGAACTGTCTATCGATAATCACATCTTGCAGATTATTGCTGCAATTATATTACTCTTTGTGCTTCGACTGTTTGTTAGCAGGAAAGCTTGGTTTGAAACGGTGTTTGCTGTAGTTCTGTTATTCGTGCAATTGTGTGACAAACTTTTGTGCGATTTAGTGTTTTCGTGATGAATTGAACAACTATATCATCAGTCTTTCAGGGAGGCATATTCTTCAGAATTTTTGGAAACTGGCACAATGAATTAGATAGTCTCACATCACCAAGAGTTTGCAATCTCTTTCCCTGTAGTCTTTTCTCGCTATTTTTGAGACTTTGAGATGCATGTACGTGTTAAATTTTTGCACTTTGGGATCTTCTGGATTTCTATTTTTGAAAGTTGGCAGGTATGCACAGGTAAAGAAGACTTGGAAAATAAAAATAATAATGACAGGACAAATAAAGTAGGGATACATATGACAAGCACAGAAGATTCCGTTTTACCTGTCCCTCCACTTGCACCCACTTGTCGTGTGTGTCCTATCTGACGACTGATTGTCACAGTTTGACAAGGATTCATAGTCACCTGTAGATCATGGCTCCTCTCGTTATGTTTGTTTCAGTTTATTCATTTCGTAATGTATTGGATACTGTCGTAATAACAAAACCTTATTTTGTTACAGGATTGTGTGTCCTGTGTCCGAACAGTAATAATTCTCTGTTGGCATTCCCTGGTCGCAAGACTGGTCATGTGCAGGTCGTTGACCTGGCCAACACGGAGCGAGCGCCGCTAGACATCGTAGCCCACGAAGCAGCTCTGAGTTGTATAGCACTCAATTTGCAGGGTACGCGCCTTGCTACAGCCTCTGAAAAGGTACTGTTATAGAACTGCCCAGGTAGAAGTAGACAGGCTGGAATTTCACAAATGGTTTGTTCCATAAAATTATTTTAAAAGAGTGCCACAGTTGTTTGGGTTTTGGAGGTTTTATGTCATATTAGCCTTTCACGTATTGATTGCCGGCGGTCGAGATGGGAACTATTCTTTGTTTACTTGTGTCAGCCTGCTTCGTTCACAGGTACAGTTGCGCCAGTAGGATATGACTTGGCTCCTGTAGCTTCAGTCATCGTTTAACTGTCCGTGGTGACATGAGCTCCTGTGAAGCTTATATGACTCAATGCTGCTTGACTTATATGCAGACTGCACTCTGTCATCGTTGTGTTTTCCGCTTCGCCCCGCGGGGCTCATGCTGGCAAAGCCACGCTCAGCGGCAATCAAATCGTGAATGGGTAATAGCAAAGTTGTTTTGTTTTTCTTTCTTCGTCATTCAAAATTTCCCAAATAAAATACTTTTAGCAAAATTTCATCTGTCAAGGTTTTAGTACAATATTTTGCAAGAAAAAACACCATTTCATTCGGGTCAGTGAGATTCTCACTAAACGGTGTGAGTATGGTGCCAAATGCTCTCGCAAATTTGGGCTAAAACTCTGTTGGTAAAGCCATGGCCATAAAAATTGAGAATTTTATAATCATTGACTACCTCAAAAAGGGAAAAATGGTTATAGGTTCATATTATGCCTTCCTATTAGATAAGGGCCTCCAAAATGTTTTCACATGCAGGGCCACTAATTAACTTCGGCGATTGGTCACGGATCATTTGTACAGTGTAACAAAATGTATAACTACAAGAATATTTTCCGCCCAAGAAAGGGCAAGACGATCAATACGCATGAAGAAGTACTGGGAGGACCGCAAGGCTCGTACAGTTCCTACAAGTCGACGAATTACTGGTTGGTTAAAGTGATCCTTTGTGGTCTCAAAAGGCAAAGAAGAAGATAGCAAAAAACAGTGTTTACCTATACTCTGCCGCTTATACCTTCCAACTTGACAGTTCTCCGATCAGCTGGGCAGTGTTGCCAGCACGCTGGCGGAGCGCGGTCAGCTGATTCAGGCGCCGCTCACTTTCTTATACCTAAACCCCAGATCTTTCACAACGACGGTTACCGAAGACTTACTACCATAGAAAAGACCACACATACGCAAAGAAATGAGCAGTTTCGCAAGAGTCGGATGTTGCTTTCTGCAATAATACGCCTAGATATGCCGACGTATAGCATCTTGCTGACAACTGTCTACATTTGTAACTCTTTTGGATTAGATTCCTGTTCCTACCCGGACGTTGCAATCTTCCCAGCTCCTTGCTCCTCGGCACGGTACTTCTCCTTCCCGATTGCAATAACTGAGGATAGATTGGTTTTTGTTGCATCAGCCGTTCTCTGCACTGCTTGTGTGCCACAGGCGATAGAGTGCTACCATTGTCTTCCTTTCGTTCGAAATCCTCGCGCACAGTACACTTTTCACGAGCCTGACATCTCATTGGGGTGCCTTGTTTAATTCCTTTCTTTTCCTTGGCATTTGCCTGCCGTGGGGTAGAACTGCCCACTGACATTGTGAAATTCACTCAAGATACACACACAGTAAGTTCACGAATACTCGCACGGACTTTAAATTACCTACGACTACACTAAACTATTGAGCCTATAATATATTATTTTACATACCGGTAATGGTCTTCTATACTGCTAAAGGGGAAGTATGCAACTAACAAGATATTCGAAAGAACGTAGCAAACGACTGACAAAATAGCCCAACAGAACCGAACAGTGCGCACCGAGCGGGTTAGCTTTATCACGTGGGAAATATAAACAAAGACTGGCGGCAAAAACGCCTCGCCAGATCGCCTTATCGATGTAAGCTGCTGCCTAGGATTGGCTGGTTTAAAGTAATTCTTCTCCTCCACAATTGACAGCTCCAAAACGTCAAGTTGGAACTAAGGACCGGCGGACTATAATGCTTTTAAATACATTTATATTTCGCAAGGTTGTATTAGTCAGTTATGACGCGCTTTGCGCTATACAAGTAAAAGTGCATTCAACTCGCCTAATGAGAATTGTGGAACTGGTGTTTTGTACTTAATTTCTTGAGGTTAGGTTTTTGCTCAGATGTGCTTAGGAACAACACAACACACCACTCAAGCTGGATCTTAGGTATGATTTTTGCAGGTTAATGTTTGAGAAACTTTGTTCACATATACAAGGACTGTTTTTTTTACTTGTTTTTAGTTTTTATTTTTTATTTTGTTATTTTAAATTTTCGATGGACAGTATCATCATCATCATCATCATCTTGCACAGTTTCCAGCCACTGGCCGGGTCTGTTTGGAACACAAGCCTCTCCAACGTCTTCTGTCTCCCCACCATCTCTCAGCCTCCACCCTTGTCCAGTCTTCTCCTCTCTTCTTCACGCTTTCTTCCACCCCCTTCAGCCACCTGTCTCTCGGTCTCTTTCCTTCCCACTTCGTCTCGTGTATTCTCCTGGCTATCCTCTTCTCCTCCATTCGTTTTACATGTCCATACCATCTAAGTCTAGATTTCTCTATACCATCCTGTAATGGTTCCTCCTTCATTAATTCTCTGGTCCTCTCATTTCTTATTCTGTCCATCTTTGTAGCTCCAATACTGCTCCTCAAGAACCTCATCTCACTGGCCTGTATTTTGCTCTTCTCCCTTCCTTTCATAACCCAGGTCTCCGAGGCATACGTCAGGATAGGGACATAGTACGTCCGATATATGATCTTTTTGCTGTTCTGAGGGACATCCTTGCTCCCTAACATGCTTCTCGCACTCCTCCGAAATGCTTCTGCCTGCCTCCCCCGCTCATTTATGTCTCTCTCATTTCTTCCATTATCTTGTATCAGGCTTCCCAAATACTTGAAACTCTCCACTTTCTTCAGCTGTTCCCCACCAATTGTTATTCCCGTTGTGGTTCTTTCCTTCTTCCTTGTTGTGATCACCATCTCACTCTTATTTATGCTAAATTTCATCCCATATCCTTGTATTATTCCTTTCCACAAACTGATGTTACTATTAAATGTTTGCTTGTTTTATTCTTATGTCTCAACTTGATCGCCAAAATGATTGTAACATTTGTCGTATTGTTACAACAGCTTTCCAATACCCTTGGCAAAAAATCTGCCGCCACTGAGGTAGGTACGTCTGGAGAGTCTCCTGTAGTTTTGCTTTTTGGCGAGGCGTTGCCGCCCAACCATACCTTCAATTCTCGAAAAGTGTGAAAATCATCAGTGCTGGTTTGGCCTAAACGGCAGATGGACCAAAACTTCACACTTGAATTCTTTGAAAAAATCTATCGTAACGTTGGCACAGTGCGGTCGTGAATGATTTTCACTCTTTTCGAAAATTGAAGGTATGGTTGGGCGGCAACGCCTCGCCAGAAAGGAAAGACTTCAGAAAACTCTCCAGATGTACCCACCTCTGTGGTAGCAAAATCTTTTGCCGAGGGCTTTGGAAAGCTGGTGTAACGATACGACAAATGTTTCAATCGTTTTGGCGATTATGTTGAGACATAAGAATAAAACAAGTAAACATTTAGTAGTAAAATCTGTTTGGTATGTCAATCCGTTGTTTTTATACCGTCCATCGGAACTTGATAAAATTTAAAAAAACAGCCCTCGTAAAATAATGTTAATGCAAACATGGAGATCAAATTCTGGGCTTGTTTCTTCAGTACTGGATATTTATCTTCTGGCAATAACTTGTGGAAATTGAGCAGATCTCTAGGGCGGAAACCCCTTTCATTGCATAGTCACTCTGCAAGTCCAACGTCGCTAGTTGTATAAGCTCTGGTGCTTCATCAATATCAAAAGTGAAAGGTGACGATAAACGCTCAGGTCTGTGATCACAGATGACTTGTTGACTGCAATTGACACGGACATTCACGAGGACCGAAGATTCATGATAACCACTCTATCAATAGATTTTCCTCCAGTGTGAATTCTAGGTTGTCAGAGCAGGCGGCAAACTTTTATGCAGAGGGATTTCAGAACTTAGTTTTAAGGTATGACAAGTGCCTAAATAAACAAGGCAACTATGTAGAAAAATAGAGGAAGGTATGTAAAACCTAAAAATAAATGTGGTTTCAAAATAAAATGTTCGGTTAATTTAAAAAAAATAACGGTCCTTACTTAAAAAGCAGCCCTTGTATATACAATAAAATAAACACAAACTATACAAAATCACTAAAATATTTTCTTTGAAAAACTTGCTAATTTTGGGTTGTGTGAGTTTCGAAACTATTTTTCTGCCGGTCAAATCCTTCATTCACTTAAGTAGCAGGAGCTGAACTTGAACAAGTGAAGCAACTGAGCTGACAGGGTTAAAAGTAGACTGGCCCGCCGCGGGGAAGGGGCATGGATGGTTCAAAATGAACACTCCACAGGCCATTGTTCTCTCACAGCGCCGGACAAAATACAGTTCACATGTTGAAGGCGGGCATTCGGATTTTTGACGCTCTACTGTATACTCCAAAACCTGTGCATGTGGAGGTTGAATTATTTCATTTCACAATTCACCTCGACTGAATTGATTTGCAAGAAATGTAGAGCACTGCGTTATATACTAGACTGTGCCTTTTCTCGAAAATGTCTGGACCTTTTTTAGTTTGGTCATTTGTGATGTACAGAAATGGACCAATTGATTTCTGTGGTGTTTCCAGAGTCACCAAATGCCTGGGCACACATTGCATTGTGTCATATCCCTGAAAATGGCGAGGGAATATTATCAAGCTACACTAGAAGTCATGAATTTAGTATTACTGGCAGATGGATATGCATGGTTTATTAACTATTTTATTTGACTTTTGCACTTTTGAATTAGTATTGAAGTATGAAGTTGGCTCAAAATCCTTCAGTTTCTGCTACATAAATGCAATATTTTTGCTTTCTACAAAAATGATTACTTTCTCTTAAAAACAAATACAATAATTAAAAATGTTTAAAATATTTATTTCTTTGTACAAATCTTGGGTTGACAGCCAAAGACCAAATTCAAATATTATAAAATTCTTGTAAATGTGGGCATTTTTAATGTAAATTAATGTATTTTTGTATATATAATTAGGTTTTTTGCAACTCTATCGTAACAACATTTCTACTTTCTCATAGTTGTAAGTTATATGGTAGGCAATATTCTTCTTCTTCGCCTTTTGAGACCACATAGGATCACTTTAACCAACCTTTGTTCGTCGACTTGTAGGAACTGTACGAGCCTTGCGGTCTTCCCAGTACTTCTTCATTCGTATTGATAGTCTTGCACTTTCTTGGGCGGAAAATATTCTTGTTGAAATTTTCTTTTTTATGAGTGGAATATGAAGTCATATTTTTAAGTGCTGTAGTTAAACTTTTATTATTTGCAGCATCTTCTGTTGTTAGCCCAATTTCTTTTAACTCCTCTGTGATTACTTTTAACCATCGGCATCCATTTGTTGTGTTTTTTTGAAGCAAGTGTACTGTACTAGTTGTTTTAGAAGACGTGAATCTGGCATTCTCATGATGTGCCCAAAGAATCCTAGTCTTTCCTTTCGCTTGGTATCAGTAATGGGTTCTAGGTTGTTATAGACCATATTGATAGGTATTATTCGCCATTGCCCATCTTTTTTTATATCCTTCATTGATACAAGTTCTCCCAATTCGGCTTTCGATCTTCTGTAATCTGTCGGTTTTAGAATGTTCATTTAGATGGAATAATGTTTCTGCTGCATATGTGGCTTCCGGTTTTATGACTGTATTGTAATGTTTAATTTTTGCATTAATTGATAAGCATTTCTTTTTGTAAGTTTCCCATGTTAACTTTTGTGCCCTAGATAACTTGTTGGTTCTTATTTGAATCGATGCTTTTTTTATTTAAGTTGTTTGTTATTAACTCTCCTAGATATTTGAGTCGTGTTACAATTTTAATTTTTGTACCATTAATTTGTATTTCCTTTAAGGGTGTTGTTCTGTGGCATGATTTCTGTTTTTTCAAATGATATCTTAAGGCCAATATTATGTGATTGTTAATTTAATCCTGATCATTATGTACACATACGGTATTCCGTACAAAATGCTAATTATAATAGGTCAGATGATAAAATATGCTAAATTTCCAATTCAAAATGCTGTATTTTTAAAACTATAAAGATGTTTTCGAATTGGGGAAAAAAGATTGCCGCCTGAGCTAAGCCCCGTTAAACAGCGAGTTGTATCTAAATTTTATTTAAGGATGAGCCCCATAATATTCATACACCATGTTATTGTTGAACGAGTGGACTGCGTGATTAAGTGAAAGTGAAACCGCTGCTGTTTGTTTGCAGGGAACGCTAATCAGGGTGTTCGACACGGCGACGGGCTCCATGATCAATGAGCTTAGGAGAGGAGCCAACACGGCCAACATTTATTGGTAAGGTCCTTGTAGTTGAAGTCCCAAACCCCATCGACACCCAAAGGTATCAATTAAGATGGCGGATATGTAAAAGATTTATATTCTAAACGTAAGCAAAATTAAGAAATTATACAGGTTTACCGAGGATTACGCGAGTGACTAAAGTATTAAATATTGTGTGAACAGTGTAGATAAAATACGTAAGAGAAATACAATACATAACTTGTTAAAAGAGAAGACATATAACATTTAATATCATGACGGTCAACTGTGCTCCATGCGGCAAAAAGATCAAGAACAATCAGCAGGCTGTAGGATGTGATGGTGAGTGTGGACGCTGGTTCCATGTAACATGCATGAAAATGAGTAAAGACACGTACCAACAATTCCGGAAAGCTGATACTTTCAAATGGTCATGCAATCGTGAAGACTGCCTCCCGCATCCTAACCTCTAAGAGGTTATGGCATCTTTTTCCCAGAAACTTGAGGAATCCATTTCGGCGATGAGAGAAGAAAACCATGAGGTAAAAAAACTAGCAACTTTCTTATCAGGAAAGTGTGATGAACTCCACCGGGAAATTGAAACTCTGAAGAAAGAGAGAAAAACCGTCAAGGACGCAGAAATGGCAGCATCTAGAGCTATCAACGAATTGGAGGAACTAAAACAGTACCAGCGCAAGAACGTGATAGTATATGGAATACCCACTGAAAGAGAGGAGGATGTATTTCACAAAATCTCGGACATTGGCAAGGCGTAAGGAGTCGAAATCACCAGGGCAAACATTGACGCAGCTAACCGCCTCCCGTCAACAAAGCCTGGGCCTCAACCGATAATTGTGAAATTAAATAATAGGTGGAAGAAGGAAGAGATTCTCAGTAGAAGAAGACCCTGAAGACGAGTGAAATTAGTTACAGTGATGGTAATATATATATATATATATCAATGAACACCTGACCCCAAGAAATGAAACCATCGCCAAAAAGTGCCGTGAAGTGAGACAACAGGGAAAAATTTTTGCAACTTGGGTCAGAGACTGCAAAATATACATTCGGAAAAATCAAAATGGTCCCTCAAAGCTTATATAAAGTGCTGAAATATTGGATGAACTCGCCCTCTCAAACTAAAATCCATGTAATAGTAAGATATCTACTAATTATCCCATATGGAACTAGAATTACAGAAATTAAATTTTTTAGGTAATGCAAATAATACACTAGAATTAACTGAGAGTAACTGTAATACATTTAGCGATTATTATAAAATTAAGGACAGTAAACAGATAATAACCGATACCAGTACACTAAAATGCGTACACATAAATGCACATAAAAACAAGTTCGATGATATCCAAATAATTTTAGACAGAATCAAAGGGGTAGATGTCCTAGCAATCTCAGAAAATTGGTTAACAGAACAAACAAAAATGTTTTTCAATATTAAGAAATATGTTGCTTATCACATAGTTAGAAAGCAAACTGGAGGGGGAGTATCTTTGTATATTTCAAACAAATGTAGCAGTACCCTTGTCAAGGAAATAAATTCCACCCACAGCATACTGCACATTACTGTGAGAAAAGGCCATCAAGAATACAATATAATCACTGCTTATAACCCTCATAAAAGCAACATTCCATACTTTCTAACTGATCTCGAAGTAATTATTAGTTCTTACTCAACGAATTCTGTTATAATACTAGGTGATATGAATATTGATCTATTATTTGGGGACAGATATACTAGTAGTTATATTAACCTAGTCAAATCATACGGTCTAGTCTTATGTAATACAAAATATCCAACTCGTGTAACACAAACTAGCTCTACTCGAATTGATCATGTATTGGTGAACGACTGTGACAAAATATGTAATGTCTATAATATTGATAATGATTTGAGTGATCACCATTTACTAATCTGTGAAATGAGAAACGAAAAGATAAACAGGAACTTGTTTGTGATGATAGGCCAATAGAGAAGGATAAAATAAACTACAAAAAACTTAATAAATATTTAATAACTCAAGAATTTGTATGCAATGAAACTAACATCAATGACTACTACAATAAATTCTGTGATTTTATTAATAAAGGAATAGAAGCCTGTACTATGAAATATACGAATAAGCAGCCAAGTGCCCCACCAATAAAACCCTGGATCACACAAGATCTTTTAGCACTAATACACAGGAAAGATAAGATATATACAAAAACCAAAGTTAAAAAACAATCTGCAGAAATTTTAGAAGAATATAAAATTATTATCAACCAAGCTACAAAACTTAAGAGAAACCTACAAAGAAACTACTTTGACCAAAAAATTCAAAATGCAAATAATCAGAGGGAAGTGTGGAGTGTTGTTAATGAGATGTTCAATAGGCCAAAGAAAGGGAAAAATGAAATTATCAAACTTATAGTCGACGGCACAAATATCGAAAAAAAGGAAAATATATGTGATGTAATTAATAAATATTATGTCAATATTGCTAACAGTATATGGGAAAATCAAGGAAACGGTTCTACCTCGGACATTACAAGCTATAAAAATACTACTAGCACTAAGACAATCTTTATGTTACCTAAAACACAAAAACAATATAAGTGAGGACAACACTACTAATGTCCTGCTACAATTGTGTCTTGAGGGCCTTACACCATATCTTGTCAAAATAATCAATCTTTCACTGATGACTGGTATATTCCCCGATGCCTGTAAAGTCTCTAGGGTGGTCCCGATCTACAAAAAAGGAGACAAAACCCACCTATCAAATTACAGACCCATTAATATTATACCTGCCATCAGCAAGGTTCTAGAAAGCGTTGTTAAACGAAGACTTATGAATTTCTTTATGAAAAATGATTACTTTGCAAACTGCCAATATGGGTTTATTCCAAATAGAGGAGCTGATAGTGCTATATTTGAAGTAGTAACTGATGTAGAAAAGGCATTAGATGAAGAAAAAAAAAACTAGCTGCTGGTGTACTAATTGACCTTCAAAAAACCTTCGATCTGGTTAACCATAAGATTCTCCTTAATAAACTAGAATTTGCAGGCATCAGAGGAGTGGCACATGATTGGATCAAGAACTACCTCACAAACAGAAAACAATATGTTGCAATCGATAATGTAAAAGGGTCTCAAATGAGAATTGACACAGGAGTACCTCAAGGTTCTGTCTTAGGACCAATTCTTTTCTTGGCCTACTGTATTTGCTCGCGTATATCTCGCACTTTTTTGACCGAAAATATGTGTGAAAATTTTCGGCGCAAGATATACGCGGGGAATGACCGTATTCCCGAAAAAACACAAAGGCGCGGTAATCGCTAATTCGAACGTGTTTCAAGGCGGTGAATTTAGCCAACCGCGGCCGAAGACGCGGCGAACGATGTACAGCGTGCTAACACTCACGCTGCGCCGTATTCTTGCACGCGGCCGAGCTCTGATGCGACGCAATGCGTAAAGACGAAATCATTGAGATTCGAGGAGACTGAACTGCGATTCTCTGCGATGTAACAGTAGGTCTGCTTCCGCAACTGACGTGGCGCGCTAATCGCTAATTCGAATGTGTGTCAAGGCGGCGAATTTATCCAACCGCGTCCGAAGACTAACGATGTACAGCGTGCTAACACTCACGCTGCGCCGTATGCTTGCACGCGGCGCCTCGATCCCTAATCGGTTCGGATCAACTCGTTGCTCGCTCTTCCTGCTGGTAACGCTTCGGGTAAGTTCCTGGAAAATGGCGACTGTTGTGACGTGCTAAATCGAACGTGTTTCTACCTCAAGGTTATTACTGTCATTTATATGATGGCGTCAGTAATGAATGCAAGATATATGCGAGTACTTTTTTCCTGAAATTTCAAATAAAAAAATGGGGTGCGAGATATACGCGGGGGCGAGATGTACGCGAGCAAATACGGTATATTAATGATATAGTATTATTCGAATTGAAAGGCAAGCTTAAACTATTTGCAGATGATATTTTTATACTCTATCTGGGAACATCTGAACAGGAAATTATGCTAAATATTAATTATGATCTCAATAAGCTGGTGGATTGGTTGAGAGCACACAAAATGGTTATCAATATCATTAAAACAAAATATTTATTCTTCCATAAACCATCATACAAGATTGAGACCACAAACATAGTCAACATAGCCAACAAAGAAATAGAAAGGGTTAAATCGGCAACATACTTAGGTATCACACTAGATAGTACACTAACCTGGGAAGATCATGTAGAAAATGTAAAACATAAAATCAACCCTATAATAGGTATTATTTTCAGATTAAGATATAGCTGTCTTACTAGCCAACAATTGAAAAATATATACTTTGCTCTGATACATTCACATCTAATGTACATGAATTTCATATGGGGATATTGTAAGAAGGAGCTGATTAAAGAACTTGAGATACTCCAGAAACGTGCTATAAAATCTATCTTTGGATTTCCTTGGCTAACACCCTCAAATGAATTATACTCAAGAACTAAAATTATGCCACTGCAAAAACAAATAGCTATGTCAGCAACAGTATTTGTATACAAATTAGAAAACAAATTGATACACACACACACATCCATTTTACCCATGCAAATGACATTCATCATTATGCAACAAGAGGAGTAAATCAAATATTTACCAGCCATTCCCAATCCATTAAATTTGGAACTAAAGGAATTATGTCCTCTATAATAAAGGAATACAACTCGCTACCATTAGGCATAAGGGAAAGTTTCTCTATAAAAACATTTAAGAGGAAAACAAAAGACTTCCTATTAAGGAATGAAGTAATCACATACAACCTGAACGAGAAACCAGCATGGCAAAATAGAATAGATAAACTGGTTAGAGCACAGCATGTTACCAAGAATACATATAATAAAAAATGTCTCTCGATAGCAACCAAATTGAAGCACTACAAAACAGTCACCCAGCCACAAATTACATTATTCAAGACAACAAACACAGTTGTAATAGATAGAGTACTCAAGTTAGAAAGGAGAATAGTGAGAACCTGTTTAAATAAAAGTTATCAAGTAAATGGAGTCTGGAGACTAGCTTCCAACGAAACAGTTTATAAAGAAATAGAACCAGTGACAAGCACATTGAAAAAGAAACGAATATCATTCTTAGGGCTTCTAATACGGTCACCAGAAAATAGAATCAGTAGAAAAATAATAGAAAAATTATGGACGAGTAAGAACAATTTTAGATGGATCACAGAACTTAAAGAAGACATGAGAGAGTTACATATTACAATACAGTGCACTCCCGATAATTCGCGTGCGGATAATTCGTTTTGCGGTTAATTCACGGGTCTCCATTAGTATTTTTTTTGAATGGGAATTCTCACAGCAACTAATCATCACGCTAAGTAAAGCAATCTCTCTGTTGTTTAAAATAATTTGGATGCGACGCAATGCGTAAAAACGAAATCATTGAGATTCGAGAATACTGAACTGCGTTTCTCTGCGATGTAACAGTAGGCCTACTTGCGCAATCTTCAAAACTTACGAGCATGTTGCCGCGAGTGGTATAGCACAGATTTCTTTTGTCTTCGAAGCCCAAACAATACAAGAGGTATGCACTTTCACTCGGAACCAACCCTCCCTTTCCCAACAGCCACACTCCAAGGTCGCTGATCAGTGAGTTGTGAAGGGTGGATGCGCGGACAGCGTATTGTAAGCAGCGATTATTGCGTAATGGTGCAAACGTGCACGACACCGAGAGCGTGTTTGTTCGATGCTCTTCATGCTGTCAACAAGTCGGGAGAAAAGTACCGCTACTCCGCTCGTACGAAAGCAAGAGCTTGCCGACTTTTGTAACGACGATATTTCGAACGGGCAAGTTAGACGTCGATAAAAACGATTATGACGGAATTTGACTGTTGGCGAGGAAAACGGAGATCCAGTTGATAGAGAGTGCGGGAGTGATGGAACGGAAATCCAGAAAGTTTCCCACAGTCGAGCTAGTGTCTCTAGTCTCTTATAGGCCTACAGAGAAACGAGATGAATTTTTGTTCTCATATAATATTTTCTTCGGAAATGTGCAATTAGAATAAACGATCTAAGAAACAAAAAGTGATGATGGCTTTTTGTTAAATATTAATGTAGGCATAATCCACATAGGCCTACCAGTTGCCTAGCATGTCTTAAGAGACACTACAATCAGGAGTTAAAATTATTATTTCACGTGTTCAAGCCTATTTCAATATTTTAACCAATAGTTTTGTTTTTCCTAGGCTTAACAAAAATAACTGCGGATAATTCGCGGTTTTCGATAATTCGCGGAAGTTCGTGCATTAATTACCGCGAATTAGCGAGAGTGCACTGTAGAAGATTTAAAATACAAGACAGACACACTCAAGATTCTGAAAGACAAACACACTAGACTACAGACAAAAATCAACAAGCAGAGAATAGGAAGAGTCATTCCTGAAGCAGAAAGAAAATTACGTTCAAAAAGGATGAAGAAATATTGGGCTGACAAAAAGAAGAAAAACTTCCATAAACCTGACTAATGTAGTCCTATGTTGGCTAAAAAAATTAAAAAAAAAGGAATGAATAGCCTTAAGCAATGCAATGCATCATACCGAATCATCTCTGTAAAGTTAGTCACTAGCAATCTAATATAAGTTACTATTAAACTAAACAATATAATGTTACAAAAATTATATATATGCCATGCTGCAACTATGTTACTTGATTGTCCCTAACACGAGCTAAGACTCATTGGGACCTACGTAAATAAATAAATAAACTCTTGGTGTTCCAGTATAAACTTCAATCACGACTCATCGTGGCTGTGCGTGGCGAGTGATCATGGTACAGTTCATGTCTTTGCTGTCGAAGACCAGAAGCTTAACAGGCAGTCGAGGTAAGGTTTGCATCTAGTAAACTCCCAGTCACAACCAATCCCCCCCCCCCCCCCCGGGGCTCACATATAGTGGGACGTGGGTTGGCGACCATGGGACCCCAGCTGAGTCCAGTATTGCTTCCACTTACTTGTGCCGGGCTCCTCTCCGTCTTCTTTTCTGTCGACCTCTGTTAGTCAACCCTTGTTCTCTTCCGACCCCAATAGTATTAGAGTATCCGAGGCCTAGGGAGTCATTCACTTTCTCGCCTTAATTGACCCTTGTCTCATCTTTCCTGATACCCTCATTCTTCGAGGGGTCAGCCTTCGTTTTCTTTCCATGATATCTCCTGACTTCTGCTCAAGGCCCTCAAGGAGGCAGGGTGTGTGTAGCCTCACCACTTATGGTGCACCCTGGATATTGCTACACACTCGGGGGCTCACGACTGGTGCGTTTGGGAGTTGGCTACCTCGAGGAATTCCTGAGCTGGGTCCGTTTTGTTCCCATTTTCCTCTGACCTTGGGGTGGGTCCTCTCCTCTTTCCTATCTGCCTTTCATGGCTCTCCTTCCTTCCATAAAAGAATGAGGATTGAGGGCACTTCTTTTCTTCCTGTCCTTTATTTGCCTGATCATTAATTTGTTTACCATTTCTTCTTCTAGTTTCTAAGTTCGTAGTTAGTATTAGTTATAGTTTTCATTCTCATCTCATCTCGCTATCACCCAAACCATTAGGGGCCGATAACCTAGATGTTACGCCCCTTAAAACAACAACCATCACCATCATCACAACCAAACAGCCACCCCATGTAGTGCCAAAAGTGCTATTTTGTTCTAAACACTTGTCTATGTGTCACTCTCATTTCTGGCCAAGGCCCGCATTTACCATAAATTTGGATGAAATCGGTGATGACGAGAAGGCACGGTCCCCTTGTAAGTTGCTTTCAGGAAGGAAAATATGAAGTAGAATGAAGCAAATAAAAAGGCACATATTTTTCGTAATAATTTTTAAATACTCATCATTGTTATAAACTAGAAGCATCAGGAGCTTAGTGTGGAATAGAGATGTCCCACGAAAAAGTGCTGTACATAAGCTACTATATCCCAACACTAACCTATGCATCAGAAACATGGACAATGAAGAAAGAGACATCAGCAGAGTACAGGCAAGTGAAATGAAGTAGGATAGGAGTAACAAGAAGAGACAGGGTGAGAAATGACAAGATCAGGGATATAGTGAAAGAGGAGCCCTTGCAGGGTAGGATTGAGACATCAAGACTGAGGTGGTATGGACACTTGAAGAGAAGAGGTTTCCCAAGAGGACGCACGAAATGCAGATGCAGAAGAAACGACAAAGGGGAAGACCAAGGGATAGATGGTTGAAGGGAGTGGAGGAGTGTGTCAAAAAGAGCGGAGAGGACTGGACCATAGTGACGATGGAGTGGTGGTCGGAGGAGAGAACTAAGTGGAGACAGACCCACCCTGGGGCTGGAAACTGTACAAGATGATGATGATCGTCATTGTTTTTCCACTCCAGTGTAGGAATGAACAACTCTCCTCCCTAGATTTTTTAAATCTTGCCATAATTTCTAATTGATTATCTTCTCCCAATGTGAGCTCCCCTTGGCCTGCTTCATCCACTTATCTCTTCGTCTACCTCTAGGCAGGGTTTCGAGCGATACGGGATGTGCGGGAAATGGAATTTTGGTGACCCGGGAAATATACGGGAGTTTCGCAATTGATCCGGGAAATCTTGAAAAGTCTAATAATGCCCAACTTCTTAGCCTCCAAACACTCAGTAGAGTCCTGCCGCTTGGCCTTCTATTTTGCCTGCAGACCGCGCCAGCACCCGAATTTCCACCACTGCCGCTTAGGGCGCTAAGCTGAGTGAGAGCCCAGCCAACATCGCGTCGAAGGCGACTGCTTTGGCTGGCTGATCGCCGACCGTAAACAGTATTTTATTTGTGTTTGTAGCTTCTCATCCCATCTGCGAGAGAGTTGTACTTTCTTGCGTACACGCATTGCTCATGCTACGGACTTAGCCTAAATATCGCCATCACCCCTGCGGAAGTATTTGCAAACATGCAGTTACACTTACGCTAGCAAAACTTGATTCGCGCTTGGAATAATTTTTCAGGCATTGGGTATTCTATTTAATACATGTTTAGGAGAAATTATTAAAGAATATTGTTGTTGTTAAAGAATGTTTTGTTGGAAAAACAGGTGCATGCTTAGGAGGTAAAAGATTTGAGTGTATTCGCTTCAGATGATATGGTGGTTATGGGTAAAGCCCTGCGCGGATGCGGATATCCGCGGATAAACCCGCGGATATAGTTTGCATGGCTGTGCGGATAGCGGATACACTGCGGATAATGTTTGGAGTAAATTTGCGGATAGTTTTAGAATACGATGTGGAACTTTCGATAATATTACATATTTGATATGCCAATCTACAGCTTCATGCTTAAAAGAGGAATACTCCTACAGCCTATTGCGTACGAAATATTCGGGTACGTTTTGCAGTTATACACGAGAAGATCATTTTACTCATATGCTTTCAACTACATTTTATTAAGTACCGTATGTTTGTAGTAGAAGGTCTTAACATCTCATCATCATCAATTTCTCACTGCCATTACCCACGAGATATAATGCTGTCAATAAGTTTGTTAGTTCATCGTGGTGACATCATTAACATTTCTCAAGTCAGCTACTTCGCTATCTAAGCTATCCTGGAAGATCTGGTTCCTGGTTTATCTGTAGATTTATTTCCATCTTGGCACTGAAACGCGTGGGCTGTGATATTGCAACGGAGACAGTTATGACATCATGATGGGTCAAGAGGCAGAAGTATGATGACTGACTTGGAAGTTCCGGCCAAATGTCAATCCCCTTCTCCAAGCTTAAAGAGAAGTTCACTTAGTAAATGTTACCGCGACCGGGAGTATGGACATCATTTAACCAACATTGATAAAATATCTATTAAAACAAAACAAGGTGAATATTCAATAGTGCGTGAAACAAAGCTCAAGTCAAGGATAAGGCAGATATTTGGTTACGTTTTCAATGGAACCAAAGAGATGAACGATATAGTAGGATGTTTTACCTGTAAATAAGTGTATTCATACTCAGGACACAAATCAGGCACATCAAACCTACTGCGGCACAAGTGAGAAAGTAGCCAAAGAAGTATAGTCAGTTTTTTGTCTAAAGCGGAGGTCAGGAAACCAGAATTGAAATATCAGCGGATTTTTATACAAGTCTTGCGGATGCGGGGCGGATGCGGATAACAGTTATGCGGATGCGGGGCGGATGCGGATAACAGTCGTGCGGATGCGGGGCGGATGCGGATAAGGTTTTGTTTATCCGCGCAGGGCTCTAGTTATGGGTGAGAGTGAAAAACAAGCAACACAAATGTTGAAAGACCTAGGCCTAGGTAAGATTTGTAAAATATATGGGATGAAAATAAATGAGAAAAAAATAAAATGTATGGTCATGAGTGGACCATAGAATTAGAAGATGAAGTTGAACAAGTAGATCGTTTTAAATACTTGGAAAGTTGCGTTATACAAGAAATGACATGCGCTAAAGAAGTAAAAACAAGGATTGCAATAGCAAAAGAAGCCTTCAGTAAGGAAGAGATTAGTGAAATGTTTTGTTTGGAGTGTAGCAATGTATGGAGCGGGAACTTGGACGCTTAGGAAAGAAGAATAGAGGCTTTCGAAATGTGGGTGTGGAGGAGAATAAGTTGGAAGGGCAAAGTGAGAAATGGGGAGGTATTAAAGAAAGTAGGAGAAGAAAGGATGATGCTAAAGAAGATAAGGAAAAGAAGAATGAATTGGATTGGACACTGCACAAGAGGAGATGGTTTGGTGAAAAGTGCATTAGAAGGGACAGCGCAAGGGAAAATCCCAAGGGGAAGAAGAAGGTTTCAGATGCTGGATTCCTTCAAGATTGATAAATCGTATGAGCCGATGAAACGTGCTGCTGAAGACCGGATAAGTTGGAGAGGATACCTGCCATCAGGCAGATAAACTGATAATGATGATGGGTATGCAAACTCTAGTCTCAGACAGTTCTATAAATATACGGGAATTTGGTCGCTTTTGGTATGGGAAATATACAGGAATTTGAGAACAGTTCATCACTCAACACCATGTCCTAGGTCTTTTGCCTACTGCTTACCGTTCAAAGTACCGTAGGTTTTAGGTGTTCTTTTCGATGGCATTCTCATTAGGTGAACAAACCATCTCATCTGGGATTGTCCTAATACAGGGCGCCAGGCTGCTGCAAGAGGTGGCATTAGCAGTTCAGTTGGCAGCACTGAGTCCTTGACAGGACAGTGGTACAGTGAAGGCCACACGTGTGGGTTGTGGGGTGTCAAAATCGTCAGTGTGTATTATAGTAAGCGAGCGTTCAGATAGATTATTGGAAGAGTGCATCAGTATACAGGCGGTAATGTTTACTACTGGTGAAATATGTTTTATGCGAAGACGATCGGTTTACAGAAAATGTAATACTAAAATTTCAGGCCCGGTTTCCTAATATTCAAAGTGTCCAAACTGGGAAACCGTTCAGGATTTGATAAGTAAATTTCGTGTGACTGGCTCAGTTCACGATGTACCGGGAACAGGCAGGCCTACGCTTTTAACAGACGAAAAACTTGATGAAATCTCCGATATAATGCTGCTTAGTCCAAGAAAATCAACATGCAAATTATCTCAAGAAACAGGAATCTCTAAGTGGACAGCACATAAAGCTGTAAGAGACAAGGTTCAGTTGTTCCCTTATAATGCTACCAGCTGATACAAGCGGAGAACATTACAGTGTTGTCCCAGTTGACTGTATTTCAAACTCTGTTCAGCCTTGTATTCTACTGTTGTCTCTGTTGGTTAAGATTGCAGCTTCTAATCCATAGGTCAGTACTAGAAGCGGGTAGGGTTTGAGGAAAGCCTTTACCCTGTTTATAATCCCTTATATTCTATACAGAATATTATACATAATACAGTCTGAAAGTCACATTAGTTAAAACGGAGATTTTTTAAATGTCAGTTATTGAAGAGGCCTCTGGTTCGACTCTCCTCTCCGTCAGGGATTTGAATGGGGTGCACTCAGCCCCATGAGGACAATTGAGTAGCTGTCTGACAATGAGACAGCGCCCTGGTCACGAAAACTAAGTTTAACAGCCGAGCGGACCTGACACGTTGACCACGCGTCGCCCCACAATCTGCAGGCCAAATTACTGGCACTGGTTCCTTAGTAGGCATAGGGATGCAATACAAAATAATTTAGGCGGCACGAAAATAATAACACATATTTATAAATAGATTATAAACTTTTTATTTCCGAATTTTAAGTCCAACAACACTTATTATAGGCTACAATGGTAGGCAATTTAGGAAAAAAGAACACACCTTCATTATTTGTTAAAGGGGAAGGATTATGTGACAAGTGAAACTGACTGTGCTTTTAAAAGTACCTTTCATAGTCTGGTTGAAAGGGGGATGAGCTGGTTCTTAGTAGCGCAGCTAAATGGTGGTCTGTCAATCTATTTCCGACGCTATTTGTGCGAAGCTTCATTGTAGAAAACACCTGTTCTCAGATATAGTAAGTTGCGAACATGGCAGTTATCTTCTGTGCCTGAGATTACAAGTTTGGGAAGCTTGATTTTGGTAGGGACTTGTAGAACTCAATTTTTGAAACGTTGAGCAATAGTTGCTTCAATTATTGTTACATTGTAACTCAATCAGTTCTAGCTGCTACTCTGATTTTACTGTTACACAGTCATCATTAAATGGCGTGCTGAAAACGTCCAAATCCTGTTCAATAACTTTATGAAGTCCTGAAATCTTCATTCAAATATGTCGTGGAGATTTTTCGCACAGAGATATATTACACAAAACGCATAAACACAATGAGATTGAATTAGTTTTTCACTTGTAGGTACACAGAACAGGAGATACCGTATTTCCTCGCATAATTGTCGCACTCTTTTTGCCAAAATTTTGCGGAAAAAAGCAGGGTGCGACGATTATGCGAAGAATATTTAATTTCAAAGAATATACTGTATCATTATTTGCTGCACGGGCAAGTCATTCGCGTAGCGTGAGTCATAGCCCGCAGTCAGAGACAGGGTTCTTTCTTCTAACAAAGTCACGACTGGTTAACGCTCGCGGAATGTGCTGACGAAGCTGGCCATTCGCGTCGTGGTTCATAGCCCACAGGCATAAAGACGAGATTACTTTCTCCTGACAAGATTACGCCAGATTAGGCCTATAAACTCGCAGAATGTGCGCTGGCCGTTCGCGTCACAGTTCATAGCCCGCAGGCATAAAGACGAATTACTTTCTGCTGTCAAGATCACGCCAGATTAGACCTATAAACTCGCGGAATGTGCGCTGGCCATTCTCGTCACGGTTCATAGCCGGCAGGTATAAAGACGATATTACTTTCTCCTGACAGGATCACGCCAAATTAGGCCTATAAGCTCGCGGAATGTGCGCTGGTCGTTTGCGTCACAGTTCATAGCCCGCAGGCATAAAGACGAGAGTACTTTCTGCTGACAAGATCACGCCAGATTAGGCCTATAAGCTCGCGGAATGTGCGCTGACCATTCGCATCGCGGTTCATAGCCTGCAGGCATAAATACGATATTACTTTCTCCTGACAAGATCACGCCAGATTAGGCCTATACACTCGAGTATGTGCGTTGGCCGCTCGCGTCACAGTTCATAGGCCGCAGGTCTAAAGATGAGATTACTTTTTGCTGACCTGATCACGCCAGATTAGGCCTATAAGCTCGCGAAATGTGCGCTGATCATTCGCGTCACGGTTTATAGCCCGCAGGCATAAATATGATATTACTTTCTTCTGACAAGATCACGCCAGATTAGGCCTATACGCTCGCGGAATGTGCGCTGGCCGCTCGCGTCACAGTTCATAGGCCGCAGGTCTAAAGATGAGATTACTTTTTGCTGACATGATCTGGCCAGATTAGACCTATAAGCTCGCGGTATGTGCGTTGTCCATTCGCACAGCGGTTCATAACCGGCAGGCATAAAGACAAGATTACTTTCTCCTGACAAGATCACGCCAGATTATACGCTCGCGGAATGTGCTAAGTGACGAAGCTTGCCGCTCGCGTCACAGTTCATTGCCCGCAAGCATAAAGACGAGATATTTTTCGTCTGACAAAGTCGCGCCAGGTTATAAAGTCGCGGCAGCGTGTGCAACTGACTGGCGCATAAATACGAACATGCTACGCGACGATTATGCGATGAAATTTTATAAACCTATTTAATGTTTGAAAAGTGGGGTGCGACGATTACGCGGTGGCGACGATTATGCGAGGAAATACGGTATGACCTGTGTGTTATTGTGGATTCAAAACCATGTCACGGGCCGGATTAGACTCGCTCAAGGGCCACACTTGGCCCGCGGGCCGTACTGGCCTAGGCCCTTGATGGGCTGTAATGCCAATGGGTTTGGTTTTGTGTACGATCTGTAAATGACCACGGGAAACTGGACTCGTTTGCAGAAATGTTGCCAACAGTGTGTGTGTGTCTCCGATGAACAGAGGATGGATCAGTGAGCCTTTGCCAAGCTCGAGTTAAATCATTATTGGGATCAAATGATCTTTGGTGAGGCTTCTTTAAGTTTGGTGAAGGTCATGTTGTCAGGTCAGGGGGAGACCGACAGTAATGTTCGTGCAGTGGTCACATATTTGTGTTATGTTGGGGGGTGGAGTGCTTCATCGACTAGATGGGCATTTTCACATCCGAGCAATATTTGCATACCATATTTACTCAGAAGTCGTTAAAAGTTTCAAGTATTTGGGAAGTGTGATCGCAGAAGATGGAAAGATAACTGAGGAAATTGGAAAGAGAATACAACAAGCGAACAGTTTTTACCAGAGTGTAAGGGGTATTGTGTGGAACCGAGATGTCCCAAAGAAATGCAAAAAAGTATTATATTCAACCTACTACAGACCCATACTAACATACGCAGCTGGAGCGTGGACTACTACAAAAAGAGAGGAGAGTAGAATACAAGCCGCAGAGATGGAATTCCTAAGAGGTATAGAGGGCAAGACCAGAAGAGATAGAGTTAGAAATGAAGAGATTAGAGAAAGGACAGGAATATTGAAGCTGCAGGACAGGATAGAAACAACAAAGTTAAAGTGGTATGGACATATGATGAGAATGGGAGAGGAGAGAGTGCCAAAGAAAACTTTCTGTGAAAAGATGACAGGGAAGAGACCACGAGGAAGGCCCCGGAAGAGATGGGCAGATACAGTGTGGTAGTGTGTAGAAAAGAAGGGAGGAAAACCCGAAGATGTACTAAAATCAGGAGAGGAGTGGTGGAGAGACAGGCAACGATGGAGGTCCTTAATTCACAACCCGACCCAGGAAGCTGGAAACGGGAAATGAAAATGATGATGATGATTTACTCAGCTATAGGACAACCTTATTTTCTAAATTTTTAGTTCCGAAATTGAGGGGAGAGTAAAAATAAGCTATTTTATTTTGATGCCTCATAGTACGATATATTTAATCAGAATAAACAATGTTTGGATCTTTATGAGACTGCCATAACCTCACTTATCCCCGCTATCCCCCAATGACTTTCACTCCTATCCCTCGCTAAGCAAAAATCTTGGTATCAAAGAAATAGAATAGACAAAGTATCAGACATGGAAATGCAAACTTTATTTTTATTTGAACATAGTGAGGGAGAATGCATCAATTAGGGAATGCAGGATCACTTCTCACTAACATTTATGAACACAACTGAGTACGTATTATTCACATGTTTCACATTAATAACGTGAGACACAAACGCCAACGGTTCTTGCAACAAATGAAATGTGTTTAAAATAAAAATGAGAAGAAGACTACCATGAACACCACTTCGAAAGGCAATACATCTTTGTATACAAAACAAATGAATGCAGGCAAGTTATGAAACCATAACTTTCATTAGCAGATGGTGCTTCTACTCGGCCAATCTTCTATTGGATATTGGGTGAAGCCTATTGGCTACTAATTCAATATCCTGCCCAATCGTATGCAAAATGGAGGCCATATCATCTGAATAACTAAATAATGTAACAAGAAATATATTTTTGTCATAAAAGAGGTTGTTTTTATTTTATTTTAAGAATTCGTCAATTTTCAGGAATGTTGTATTTTGACTCTCAATAATTAAGGGGTACTATAAGCGATTTCCAAGAATTTTGTATTTTGGCTCTCTAAAATTAAGGGGAGTACTATTGGCGAGCGGGTCCTATAGCCGAGTAAATATGGTATTCTGCAGAATATCATGATGTGAGAGAGTGCTATCCAGGTGAGGTAATACAGTTCATGCAAGACAACACAAGCAGGAGTGTCCAGGACTGGTTTTCTGAGCATGACAACATTGAACTGCTCGATTGGGTCCCTCGAGTTTGTAAGATGCTTTGTGGGCTATTATATTGGTAGCATAGGAGGAGATTGCCCTTGATGACGAATACTTCAGGAAGTTGTTCATAGCTATGGATCCTGGATAGGGTATTAAGACATCTCTAAAACTGTCCTTTTCAGGACTACATCACCAGATTTCACAGTGAATAGAAATACATGGTTAATCCATCTTTATAATATATATAATAATAATAACCCCTGGCACTACAGCCCATGAAGGGCCTAGGCCTACCAAGCGATCGCCACCCAGCCATTTGGCCTGCAGATATTGGGGTGACTCGTGGTCAGCACATCGGGTCCCCTCGGCCGTTAATCTTGGTTTTCTTGACTGGGGCGCTGCCTCACTGTCAGACAGCTTCTCAATATTGTCCTCACGAGGCAGAGTGCACCCCGTTCCAGCCCTCACGTCAGTTTCTAAAATCCCTGACGGAGCCGGGAATAAAACCCGGGGCTTCCGGGTGAGAGGCAAGCGCACTACCCCAAAACCACGGGACCGGCAGTGCAACTTGTTAAAAGTTAGAAAATTAATGTGTAGAGTTGGACATGAACCCTGGATCCTACCTAGAAATATCCTTGGAGCTAAATAGCACTTGCATGAACATGCTTAAAATATTGGAAGGCGATTGCCTTTTGTGCATGTTACATAGCATATTTTCACTTGTTGAGTCCGAGGTTGTGCGCAGTCGGTTGGAATTTGAAGGTGCTCAAATGTGAGTTTTTAAAAGGGATACATTGTTATCCCACATCGTTCCATCTATTAGATGGGTCGGCCAATGAGGCCCCTCCACCAATTTCTATCTCTGTACTTCTCTTCTTCTTGTTCTTCTTCAATGCTGTCCAAGTCTTGACCCAATTGTTGGATGACATTTCTCACCATGTCTGCATATCTCATTCTTGGGCGTCCTCTTGGTATTCGGTCATGAAGCTGCAGTTCATACATTTGTCTTGGCATTCTGTTAACATCCATCCTTCACATATGGCTAAACCACATGAGCCTTTACAAGGTTATTTTATCCTGTAGTTTGTCGACCTGCACCATTTCTCTGATATGCTCATTACGAATTCTGTCTTTTCTGGTCTTACCAAGCATGGCTCTGGCAAATCTCATCTCTGCTGCCTGAATCCTTTTCTCATCTTTCTTCCTCATGGTCCAAGTTTCACACCCATAGGTCATAATTGGCACATAATAAGTCTGATAAATTGCTCGTTTACATAGCAGAGGCACATTCTGGTTCCATATGAGGTCTTGGAACAGCTCTATAAAATGTACCTCCAGCCGAAATCCTGTTGGGGAGTTCCTCATCAATGGTACCTGTTGCTGATATCACACTTCCCAGATATTTAAATTTTTGAGGAATCCTAAGCTGTCTGCCATCAATTTCAAAGGGATGTAAAACCAATAACGTTGTTATTAGCGCTCATTAGAAGCATATACTGTTAGTATGTTGTGGTTTCATTGGAGAGTAATGGAGTTCAGAGAGGAAACAAAACAAGAGCAATATTTTGATTTTGCTGGGTGATAACCAAGGACCTTCCCCTTTCGCTAACACTGACATGCCATGGATTGCTTCACTTGTAAGGCGTGTGCCTCGTTTGTTTATTTAATCATTTTGGCAGTTCCTTATCCAATTTATTGTATTATTTTATGTTACAGTGAAACCTCTCTAAAAGACCACCCCTCTTAAAGACAGATTTTTCTTGGAACCGATTTAAAACCTCATGAGTAAGGAATGAGAGAGTCAGGGAGATGGTAAGAGAGGAACCATTGCAAAATAGAATAGAGCGATCTAGGCTACAATGGTATGGACATGTGAGGAGGATGGAAGAGGAGAGGATACCGAAGAAGATGTTTGGAATGGAAATGACGGGAAGGAGGCCAAGGGGAAGACCAAGGGACAGATGGACAAAAGGAGTTAAGAAGAGTGTGGAGGAAAGAGGAGTGTGCTGGGACACAGTAAATGACGAGAGATGGTGGATGGACAGGAAACGATGGAGAGGCTTATGTTCCAAGCAGACCCGACCAGCGGTTGGAAACTGCTCAAGATGATGATGATGAAGGTCAATGTATTTGTTACCTCTATTTAAGGACCACCCCTCTCCCCGACCAAAGACCAGGCATTTTCTCAGTCTGACCTCTTTCAAAAGACCACTTCTCGACTGCCTTCCCATTGGAGATGGTGATGAGGGTGATGATGTAAACAATGATTCTGTTGGCACAGAACTGCATCAGCATGCAATGCCATTAGAAAAAATGTTATGTGGCGTATAAAAAATACAAAAAACAGTTCTCCTAGAATATTGTTCGAACCCAGAACAAATTAATGGACTTTCGAACTCACTCAGAGATATTCTAGAAAGTGAAATTGTTAAGAAAATATGTGCTAATCTGAAACAGAGATCAATTTGTGACTTTTTAAATGACAGAGCTCAAAAAATAACTAATTGTAATTAATTTGTACTAAATGTGAACCAATGCAGATAAATTGAGATCAACTATGTGTTCCAACTGTACTTTATTAATAATTCAGTATAAAATTATTTGTAATGCCTACCCCTATTAAGAGACCACCCCGTTAAAAGACCAGTTTTCCTTGGAACCGTCACTGGTCTCTTAATAGAGGTTTCACTGTATTCTGATATGCGATTATACCCTGTATTGCCAATAATGGTCGCTGACAGCCGTCAAAGCTAGCACGTGGGGAAATGCTGCGTTGCCACTGAGGCAGATCATGATTCATAACATTCCAAGAGGCTTGCAGGAAGACACAAATACTGGCGGTCTAATGGCCGTGACTAGTGAAGACACAGTAGAACACTGAGGCAACACTGCTCACTGTTGCTATGGAGACCGTTATCCCTCCCGTCTCCACTCCTCACCCTTCAAGCGGATGATAGCCTTCACCGTTCACCTTTTGTAAACCAGAAATTAGTTGCGTTATGTCAGGATTGTGCCGTTTAGTGTGTAGCATCAATTTTTGTTGTAGCTGTACCTCCTTACCATACCCAAACATGTCATGTCTGTACATTCAATGTACAATGTTTTGTGATGACTCATTTTTAAAATGACTACATTTGCTTTGTTGTTGTAGCCTGGCATCAGCCACGTTCTTACCTAAGTACTTCAGCTCGAGTTGGAGTTTTTGCAAGTTCCAGGTGCCTGGTGGACCACAATGCATGTGTGCCTTTGGTGCCGACAGCAATTCAGTCATAGGTTTGTATCCATGTCTATGCTAATATTTAAGGTGATATTTTCACACTTCACACTCCAGTTTAGATGATTCACCAATTCAAATAAATTATTTGAATGTTCAAACAATCCGGATGTCAGAGTATTTCAAACATCCAATGTACTCAAGTACAGTGATTCCGGGAATGTTATCCGCAGCGCATACATGCGTCTGCGAGAGCTAGCTACAGAAGTTACGTTGGCAGCACGGCTGCCGCTTGCATCATATTAGCCTTTCACGAAATGATTGCCGGAGGTCGAGATGGGAACTATTCTTTGTTTAGTTGTGTCACACGTCAGCCTGCTTTGTTGACAGGTACAGTGAAGCGAGTAGGATATGACTCAGCTCAAGTAGCCTCTGTCCGTGGTGACATGAGCTCCTATGACGCGCAATGCTGCTTGGGAGAATGCATCCTGTCATCGCTGTGTTCCCTAATAACAAGCAAACAGTATACTTTGTACTCACCACAGCCATTCATAACTGATGCTGGAAGTGCTGATACACATACGCTCGCTAATTGTAATACACATTGACAGGCTACAGCCCACACGTGTGGGATTCACCCTGTCAAGGACACCGTACTACCAACTAAACCGATGAGGCAACCACTCACAGCTGCACGTAACCACTGCGGAGAACATTCTCGGGCGCCCTGTATTTTGAATAGTCTATTATAAAAATAAAATACTGTAAAACAAATATTTGAATTATTCGAATATGAAAGAACCCAAAAGTTACAGCAATTTGTGTAAAGAAATGTGTCCAATCGACTTGTTTGTCTAATCATTTGAATATTGACTGAATAGTCTGGTTATTTCGCTAATGCGAATAGGTTGAATATTCAAATAATTTGAATAGTCTTACTCTTCATACATTAAATTCAAATATTCATTTTCAAAATACCGTATTTACTCTCATATAAGACCTGTTTTTTTTTCCGAGTCTGAACCATATTTGCTTTCATGAGAAAAAAGAATTAGAGTAAAGGTAGAAAGCCAAATAGAGGAGGAGCAGTTTGGATTTAGAGAGGGCAGGTCAACAGTGGAACCCATTTTCATTCTGAGACACTCTTAAGTCAACAGCCCTGGGGCTGGTTTGCAGCAACTCGCCAATCTTCTCTATTCTCCGCCATCCTCTTCAATTCACGATATGATTTTGTGTTCGTGTCCGTCATTAACTGTGTGATGTATGCAAGTGGCGGTCTTCCTCTTGTGTTTTTCTCTTCTAACTTCTCTTCGATGACTCTTGCTAGCAGGCTATTATGTATGAGAATATGGCCCAACATATTTGCTCTTCTTGTTTTCAGGCTCTTCATAAAGCTTCTACATTCTCCTGCTCTTCTGAATACCTCTTCATTTGTCATATGTTGAATCCAACTGATCTTAAGCATTCTTCTCCAGCACCAAGCCTCAAAAGCCATCAACTTCCTCTCTTTTGACTTCCCTATTGTCCAGGTCTCAATACCATACAAAGCCACACTCCACACGTATGTCTTCAACAGTCTTTTCCTTATTTTTAGGTCTATACTTTGGATGTGAAGAGATTCTTCTTTCTATAAAAGGCGTTCTTTGCCTGACTAATTCTACTCCAAATTGCTCGTTTGCTGGTTCCATTATACGTTATCAAGCTTCCCAGATACTTATATTCCTTCACATGTTGTATTCTATCATTCTCGATATACCGCATTTGCTCGCGTATATCTCGCACTTTTTTGACCGAATATATGTGTGAAAAATTTTAGGTGCGAGATATACGCGGGGAATGACCGTATTCCCGAAAAACACAAAATTTGCGATGTAACAGTAGGCCTACTTGCGCCACTGTTCTGGCGCGCTAATCGCTAATTCGAACGTGTCTCAAGGCAGCGAATTTAGCCAGACGCGGCGAACGATGTACAGCGTGCTAACACTCACGCTGCGCCGTATGCTTGCACGCGGCCGAGCTCTGATGCGACGCAATGCGTAAAGACTAAATCATTGAGATTCGAGGAGACTGAACTGCGTTTCTCTGCGATGTAACAGTAGGCCTACTTCCGCAACTGACGTGGCGCGCTAATCGCTAATTCGAACGTGTCTCAAGGCAGCGAATTTAGCCAGACGCGGCGAACGATGTACAGCGTGTTAACACTCACGCTGCGCCGTATGCTTGCACGCGGCCGAGCTCGGATGCGACGCAATGCGTAAAGACTAAATCATTGAGATTCGAGGAGACTGAACTGCGTTTCTCTGCGATGTAACAGTAGGCCTACTTCCGCAACTGACGTGGCGCGCTAATCGCTAATTCGAACGTGTGTCAAGGCGACGAATTTAGCCAACCACAGCCGAAGACGCGGCGAACGATGTACAGCGTGCTAACACTCACGCTGCGCCGTATGCTTGCATGTGGCCGAGCTCGGATGCGACGCAATGTGTAAAGACGAAATCATTGAGATTCGAGAAGACTGAACTGCGTTTCTATGCGATGTAACAGTAGGCCTACTTCCGCAACTGATGTGGCGCGCTAATCGCTAATTTGAACGTGTCTCAAGGCGACGAATTTAACCAACTGCGGCCGAAGACTCGGCTAACGATGTACAGCGTGCTAACACTCACTCTGAGCCGTATGCTTGCATGCGGCCGAGCTCTGATGTAACGCAATGCGTAAAGACGAAATCATTGAGATTCGAGGAGACTGAACTGCGTTTCTCTGCTATGTAACAGTAGGCCTACTTGCGCAACTTATGTGGCGCGCTAATCGCTAATTTGAACGTGCCTCAAGGCGGCAAATTTAGCCAACCGCGGACGAAGACTAAGGATGTACAGCGTGCTAACACTCACGCTGCGCCGTATGCTTGCACGCGGCGCCTCGATCCCTAATCGGCTCGTATCGAAGTTCTGATCAACTCGTTGTTGCTCGCTCTTCCTGCTGGTAACGCTTCGGGTAAGTTCCTGGACAATGACGACTGTTGTGGTGTGCTAAATCGAACGTATTTCTACCTTAAGGTTATTATGGTCATTTATATGATGGCGTCAGTAATGAATGCGAGATATATGCGAGTACTTTTTCCCCCTGAAATTTCAAATAAAAAAATGGGGTGCGAGATATATGCGGGGGCGAGATATACGCGAGCAAATACGGTAAATTGCTGGTGCTCTTCTACGATCTTCCTGGTTCCGACTGCTTACGAGTATTTTTGTTTTATTTTTATTCATCTTCATGTTAAATTCGTTTTTAAGGATGTTATTCATTACATGAAGTATCTGTTGAAGATCATCTTCATTTTCTGTTGTTAAAGCAATGTCATCTGCGAATCGGAGCATGTCAATCTTTTCCCCATGTATATTTACTCCAACTTGAATCTCTTCTCTTATCCTATTTATTGCATCTTGGACGTACAAATTAAATAAGTAAGGAGATAGCGAGCATCCTTGTCGTACTCCTTTTCTTATTTCAACCTCTTCCTGGTTATTGCCAGATCTTATTATTCCCCTTTCATTCTTATACAAACTATGTATTATTCTTCTATCTCTATAAGAGATTCCCACTTTCTTTAGTAACTTGAACAGTAGATTCCAATTGACGTTGTCAAAAGCTTTCTCCAGATCCACGAATGCTAGATATGTTGGTATTCCTTTTCTATTTCTCTTTTCAATTATTTGTCTTCGAGTTAATATTGCTTCTCTTGTTCCAATGCCCCTTCTGAATCCAAATTGGTCATCTGTAATGTAGTTAGCAAGGTTGTTCTCTATTCTCCCAAGTATAATACGTGTAAGAATTTTAATGCATGTGTTGTCAGGCTTAATGTCCTAAATTGATCGCAATTTTGTGCTCTGGCCTTCTTTGGAATTGGAATTATTAAGCACTTAGTAAAGTCAGTTGGTACTATTCCAGTGTCATACATTTTGCATATCATTCCATACATTGCATCTTCAGCTTTCTCTCTGCAGTTATTTAATAGTTCTGCAGGGATTTTATCTACACCTGGTGCTTTTGTCTTTTAAATCTTTCAGTGCTCTTTGAAATTCCGATTTTAGTATTTGGTCACCTCTATTCTCTGCATCTGTCTGGTCTTCTTCCTCTATTACTTCCTTATTCATAACTTCATCTCCATAGAGGCTCTCTCGATATTCTTTCCATCTCTTCCCAACCTTTCCCTCTTCATACAGGTATTGTCCATTCTCATCTTTAATACCACATGTCTTCTGTTTCTTCTCACCAAAAAATTGCTTCGCATTTCCATATGCTTTTTCTAAGTTATTTGCTTTAAAATCGGTGTCTATTTCATCACATATATCACATAAGTATTTTTCTTTGTCCCGCCTGCTTTTCCTAACGATTTCATTTCTCAGTCTTCTATATTGTTGTTTTCCTTCGTCACTTGTGACGTTTTTGAACCTTCTTCTTTCAGTTATCATTTCTACAACTTCCTCACTTATCCATGCTTTCCTGCTGTTCTTATTTTTATTTTTCAGCAGTTCCTCTGCAGTTCTTAGTATTTCCTCCTCCAGAATTCCCCACTGACTTTCTATTGGTTTCTCGAATATGTCAGTATTTCGTTCAATCATTTCATCTGTTCTTCTTTGGAACTCATCTCTAATATTTGGCATCTTAAGTTTTGTCACCTGTAGATACTTAGTTTTTCTCGTAATGATTTTCTTATATTTGAGTTCCGCGTGCATCATGACTAGATTATGATCGCTTACGATATCTGCACCTGGATAACTTCTGCAATTTTTAACCTGGTTCTTAAACCTTCCTTTTACCATTATGTAATCCAATTGCGCTCTTCTCGTGTCTCCAGGAGCTTTCCAAGTGTGTCGTCTTCTCTTGGGATGGTTGAAGAGTGTATTTGTTATGACTAATTTATGCCTAGTGCAGAATTCGATCAATCGTTCACCTCTCTCATTTCGGACTCCCAGTCCAAACTGCCCAACAGTTGTTCCCTCTGTTCCTTCTCCTACCGTTGCATTCATGTCCCCCATAATGATTACATTGTCTTCTGCTCTTGTTCCATCAGGTGATTTAGATCTTCATACATTCTTTCAATTTCCTCGTCATCTTCATTTGTAGTTGGCATATATGTTTGAATTATAACAGTATTGTTTGGCTCCGTATTTATCTTGACTAGAATTATCCTATCACTATGCTGCACATATCCCGCTACTCTGAGTCCCATGGATTTTTCCATAATCACTCCTACCCCTTTTCTTCCGAGCGGTCCGTCTTCCGATCCTGAGTAGATTATTCTGTAGTCATCTGACCAAAAGTCTCCCGTGTCAGGCCATCTCATTTCAGAAATACCGAGAATATCTATTTTTAATCTCTTCATTTCTATTTTCAGGTTTTCCAGCTTCCCCACCTTTAATAATGTGTTAACATTCCATGTTCCTATTTTCCTTACGCATTTCTGTTTCTTGCGTTTGTTAATAATACCATTATTTCCTTTAGTTGCCCCCGCCCGGAGATCCGAATGGGGGGCTATTTTACCTCCGGAGAATTTAACCAAAGAGCTTTCCATCATAAGCTGCTGATTCTTGGGATATCCAGTCGGATCTTTAATGGAGTGGTTTCCCGTTGCCTTCTCCATTCTATGCCGTTGGCCATCTGTTGGCTCTTCCGCCTTTAGGAGCAATTTCCCTGCCCAAGGACAAGAGAGTGCCCTTCTTCTACCCGCTCATCCGCCCTCCTAAAAGACTGTTGGCACTTGATAGAAGGTGGTCTCCTTATCCCGGGAGAATTTCGGTGTCTGATATATGCCTAATATATGGACATATACCTTTTACTCATTATCCCGAGTACTGGGCTGTCTCTTCCGCCATCTACACTGTTCCGTAGTCCATCTACTCCACTGCTTATGCCGTTGAGGACTTCACCGTAACCCTGGCAAGGGACCCTTACAAGGTACTACCAGCCGGGTCAGCTGGACCGAGGTTTTTTAAAGAGGTGATACTCCTCTATCACTTACCACGTTGTCCTGGCTTGTGACAGGCAGAGCCTGGCTTCCCAAACATTGGGCCCAGGTTGGCGGGGTTCATTCTGAGACAGAACATCGAAAAGAGTTGGGAATATGGGAACGATATGGTAATGACTTTCATTGATCTAGAAAAGGCCTATGATAGCATCCCTAAAACAAAAGTTTGGGAAAGCTTAATAAATAGGGGGATAGGCAAGGAACTGAGAGACATGATGTATTGCTACAGTTGTGTGAAGACTAGAGTCGGGACATCGGAATGGTTTAAAATTGACACTGGACTAAAGCAAGGAAGTGTGTTGTCACCATTATTGTTCGTAATAGTGATGGATGACATCATGAAGGCAGCAATGAAAGAATATAGTAGGGCAAAGATGAAGGTATTGTTGTTTGCAGATGACGACGTGATCTGGGGCGAGGATGAGTTGGAGGTACAAGAACAGTTAGACGTAATAAATGAAAAGATTGAGCAATGGGGATTGAAGATAAATGTGGAGAAGAGTAAAACAGTGGTGATGAGTAGAGATAAGAAAGAAGGAAAAGGAGTAATCAAAGTAGGAGATAAAGAATTAGAAGTAATGTCGAGTACAGCCCCCCTTATACCCCCGGGACTAGATTTGTTAACGCTACCTTTAAGACCCGGGGAGAGGGGACTTTGAACAGAATGTTCAGGGATTGGAAGGCTGGAACATAACCAAAGGGCGGTTTAGGAATGCTGGCTACCGGGAAAATCATGTTCTCAAACTTCAAAAATAAAATGAACTATATTCAAGAAAATGGGTATACAACAGGGGCAGGGGCACAAGAAATAAACACTAGGCCTAAATCAAATCCCAGGGTGGAAAATTGCAGATCATGGCCGGAACTAGGGCATCAAAGGCCCGACAAGCAAAACGATCAAATAAAATAGAACAAGCACCAAGCACAGGAGTGCGGAACCAAATAAATAATGTGCTAAAAGACGGGCAAGCAAGCGGGTGAGTCCACTGAAGTTACATTAAGCATCTCGATCAAGTGATTCAATGCAAGGGAAAATTTAATGTAATACCACAACTAATTGACTAGGGCAAGTGGCTCGCAACACATTTTAAATATTGCATATGAAGCAATAAAAGGAACCAATATCTCTAGGCCAAAAACTCGGCCATGTGCTCGAACACACCAATAATGAAATGGCCAGTAGTGACAATGAAAAGGGGTATGCCACTAGAAATTTAAATATCACCCTCTGTCCAAAATTACAGAATAATGCATGTATATCATTTTATTAGAATTGTCCCATGAAGCATAAGAAAAGTGAAAGTTAAAACAAATTTAGGTTGGCGTCCTTTCTTTAGTTGAAATGGAGAGGCGCGGTTAGCCACATGCTTGCGAATACGTATTACGTTTCCAGGCGGAAAAAATGCACCAAGCCTGAATATAAATTGGAGGGCAAATCCTTCCAAAGGAATAAATAAGAAACAATAAGAAAAGAATTTCAGCAATCGTGTGGACACCCATGCAGTAAGCAATGAAGTTCACGGACACATGCTTCACAGCCCACACTTGAAGCTAGCAATCTTGAATAAAGAAAAACTCATACGAGAGTAGAAAATAAATACAAGCTCAAGGTACCGTATTTCCTCACATAATCGTCGCACCCCACTTTCCAAACACTAAAATAGGTTTATAAAATTTCATCGCATAATCGTCGCATAGCATATTTGTATTTGTGCACCAGTCAGTTGCACATGCTGCCGTGACTTTATAACCTGAAAAATCTCGTCTTTATGCTTGCGGGCTATGAACTGTGACGCGAGCGGCAAGCTTCGTCACTTAGCACATTCCGCAAGCGTATAATCTGGCGTGATCTTGTCAGGAGAAAGTAATCTAGTCTTTATGCCTGCGGGCTATGAACTGTGACGTGGCGGCCAGCTCACATTCCGCGAGCTTATAGGCCTAATCTGGCGTGATGTTGTCAGCAGAAAGTAATCCCGTCTTTATGCCTGCAGACTCTGAACTGTGAAGCGAGCGGCAAGCCTCATCACTTAGCACATTCCGCGAGCTTATAGGCCTAATCTGGCGTGATGTTGTCAGCAGAAAGTAATCCCGTCTTTATGCCTGCGGACTCTGAACTGTGACGCAAGCGGCAAGCCTCATCACTTAGCACATTCCGCGAGCTTATAGGCCTAATCTGGCGTGATCTTGTCAGCAGAAAGTCATCTCTTCTTTATGCCTGCGGGCTATGAACTGTGACGCAAATGGCGAGCGCACATTCCGCGAGTTTATAGGCCTAATCTGGCGTGATGTTGTCAGCAGGAAGTAATCCCGTCTTTATGCCTGCGGACTCTGAACTGTGACGCAAGCAGCAAGCCTCATCACTTAGCACATTCCGCGAGCTTATAGGCCTAATCTGGCGTTATCTTGTCAGCAGAAAGTAATCTCGTCTTTATGCCTGCGGGCTATGAACTGTGACGCAAATGGCGAGCGCACATTCCGCGAGTTTATAGGCCTAATCTGGCGTGATCTTGTCAGGAGAAACTAATCTCGTCTTTAAGCCTGCGGGCTATGAACCGCGACGCGAACGGCCAGCTTCGTCAGCACATTCCGTGAACGTTAACCTGTCGTGACCTTGTTAAAAGAAAGAAGCCTGTCTGTGACTGCAGGCTATGACTCACGCCAGACTTGCGCTACGCGAATGACTGGCCCGTGCAGCAAATAATGATACAGTATATTCTTTGAACTTAAATATTCTTCGCATAATCGTCGCACCCTGCTTTTTTCCACGAATTTTAGGCTAAAAAAAGTGCGACGATTATGCGAGAAAATACGGTAGTTCACGAACGCTCAAATAAATTACAGTACCTTATGTCCATACGGCTTTCAAGCCGCGGTTAATAGCCCGGCACGGCCGACGCCACCCACCAGAGGCACGACTGAATCGCTACATTGCGCAGCTCGGAATTAACGATCTGTCTCGGTCAGAATCATAATGACACCAAGTTCTCGGTCACTTAGGCCGTCTCTACTATGTCATGGAGTGAACACGGCAGGACCAATCAGTACACATGTAAACCGACCAGATCGCGGCAAGTGGTCACGCGTCAAGTATTTCAAATATTTCCAGAACATGGGAGAAGTCTCTCGGCTCTTCTGCCGCCCCGCAAGAAGGGTGGCAGACAGGGGAGCAGCGGGAATTTGAAAAGTTTATTTATCAAATCCAGAAGAGGCCTCCCGTAGGGGGGGGGGGGGGGGGGGGGGGGCGAAGAATTGTGAGGGTCGACCGACCGTCACAATAACCTAACTTATTTAGCATATCTATTTTCACATCCACATCTCTTCAATTCAACGCTGTTTTATCAAGACTTTTCCTTGTTTTTCTTAAACACATTTTATAACAGATCTGGGTTTTGAAATTTTTCTTGGTGAGCTTTTGGAACAAAAATATTTTTAGTATGTTATGGCAAAATCAAGGCTTAAATGGTATGGGCATGTTAAGCGAATGGATGGAAGGAGGTGCTCCATCTTCTTGAAAAGTAAAATAAAAATAGACTTCACTCCATGTGCTTGGACCGCGAGTTTGTTTGTGCTGCATCACTTTTCCCGTTTTCCCGCCACATGAGCAAGGACCGACTAGGCCTAAAATTTGATGATATGACATGAGGTTTGGCAAACATCTGAGTGAATTGCGGGCAATAGTTTCGAAATTATTCATTCATACTTTCAGGTAACTAATTTAGAATAACCCTGTATATAAACACACTCCTGGGAAAAATTATGTGTATTAATTAGATTATCACAATTATTACATTTAATTTTTTCCTGGAGTGTGGTTACATATTTATAACTTGTACGCAGCACGGAGCTTGACCTCCAGTGTCCCACGACGTGTAGTCTCTCACCGATGTCAGTATGAGAATCAATTGATCCATTAGTTTTCATCAGGTGCATTCCAACTTAAATTTCGACCTATGTCCATGAAGCAGAATTAGAACAAGATTTCTAAACAAATCATCTCATGTTCTTCTCAAAAATCACATTTGATCAACAAGGTTGAGTCAGCTTCCAAGGATAATGTTTTCAGCAACATAGTCACAAGACCTCAACCGTCAGCACATTTGACAATGCCTCAACATTTCAGAGACTCAAATGCCTTGTATACCAGAACTCAGCTGTCAACATCACAAGTTTAAGAAAGTGTATTCGTTCAAGGACACAAACAGCATTTTAGATAATTTTTAAATTTCTTTCCAAAATGTTCCATTTGTATTTATTCACACCTAAGGCCTTTATTCGTTATTCACGAAATAGTACAATGGATGACAATGTGACATTCATGTGGGAAAGGTTGTAAGAAGTCATCAAGTGTCTTATATTTAAAAATTGCATGTGTTATTTTAAAAATTTTAACATTTTTTTATGTGCTTTCGTTGTTGTATAAATATGTGTTTTTGACATTTGAAAGGGTTTGTAACATTGTCTTTTATGGATGATTCCTAACATTAAGTTGGATGGGCTGAAGAAGGAATTGAGAGAATTCCGAAACATGTACCCTCAAGGACACTAAAATAACAATAAAAAATGTGTTGATTAGGCGGAAAATTGTGGAAATTCTTATATTTCATAAACAATCTTGTTGACCGACTGAAAAGCTACAAATGACAATTTTGTATAGGCAACACTGAAAAAGATAATCTCGACAGTTTAAAAGAAGGAGAAAAACTTTTACGCTTACTGGTATTAACGTTACCGCTGATGGTGCTCGTAGAACAAAAATACCCGGATATCGTCACTTTGCCTGACTGTGCTCATACCAGGCGACTGTTTGATAAGCGAACTGACAAAGACAGACCAGTGAGAGAGTAGGAATGCGGACTTGGGGCTGGGATTTAAGGGTTATTTCTGTTACAACAGCTAGCCTCCAACTTTCTGCAGGTAGGAAAGAATACATATTCTTGTATTGTCACCAAAGTACCATAACAGCAATTGGTACACTCCTGATGTTTATGGTAATGCAGAAACGTCCACAGAATACCGTATCAAAAATAGGAATAGCAAAGCGCATCGTTAGTTACCCTTTGAAACAATTCCGAATCATATTTCTTCTACTTCTTCCAAATTTATAAGCTAATCTTCATTCTCATAATATTCTCTGGGGTCAAGATGATGATGTACACATAACAAAATCAGAAATACAATGCTTTTAGTACCTTGTCTGACTACATATAAGTAAAGATACGAGAAAATAGCATTTTGAAATTGATTTTGTAGCACTTTCATTTTGAAAAATAGCATTTTGGAGCATTTTGAAATTTAAAAATTAGCATTTTGTAGCATTTAAAAGTTCGTCACCAGGTACAATAAACAGGTTCAAAATAATATGCACGGAAACTAATTCAAACATGTGCAGGATTGGAAATATGGGCGTTTCTGATAAACGGCATAAGCATTTAATATAAGTCTCCTGTTGTGTGTGTGGTTTTTCTTTTTACTAAGGGAGTGTTAGAAGTATTAAAATCCAAATATCAGTATTACAGAAATGTAGAAACTTGACATTATACATTTTTCAGAAATGTGAGATCTCTGAAAATAAAGGCATCAGGCTGGCTAATTGGCAAGATTGAGTTCAAGTGCTGTCGGTTGGTTGTACGACGTGAGACGAGGGTACCTAAGCTATGCTCAAAAGATCCAAAGGTCTTGTTCTCATTATGCAATCAACAATATCAGAGAAGAACTAAAACCCTGATTGACTACATTTTGGTAGAAAAAGACAAACGCAAAAACCTGATGGATGTTACTGCCATGCCGGACGAGGCTTTTGGTGGAGATCACAGAGCAGTAATAGCAAAGCTGAAAGTTGGAAAAATTAGAAAACTGAAGGAAAGAAAAGAAAGAAACATAAAAACATGGAGGTTGAAGGATAAACAGGTGCAAGAAGAATTTAAGATGGAACTGCAACAACTAGTACCAAAGACTGATGTTGGACATGTGGAAGAAGAATGGAAGCAATTTAAGGATGCATTTGTTAGTTGTGCAGAGAAAACATGTGGAAGAACATCGGGGAAGATGAAAGATAAACAAACAGCATGGTGGAATGAAAGAGTTAAAGAAAAAGTGAAGGAAAAGAAGAAGAGTTGGAAACAGTGGAAAACAAAAAGGACTGAAGAAAGTAGATTGAGATATGTAGAAGCTAGACAAATCTGCAAGAAAGTAGTGGCAGAAGAGAAGAAGAAAAGTTGGGAGTTATTCGCACAGGAAATTAAAGATGATTGTCAGTGTGGAAAGAAATTATTATTTAGTGTAGTTAAGAGTAGAAGGAAGGAACATGTAAACGCTGGATTTGTGAAAAACAAAGAAGGAGTGATATTGAAGGAACCAGAAGAGATTAAGAACCGATGGAAAGAATATTTTCATGGACTGTTAAATGTCAGGAATGTAACGTACACAGAAGTTACTGTAGTGCCGGATGTGGAAGAAGAAGAAGAAATGGAAGCGGACATTACAATGGCAGAGGTGGAATTGGCCATTAAGAAGATGAAGATGGGAAAAGCTGTGGGAGTGGATGAAGTGGCAGTAGAAATGATAAAGGCTGCAGGACCCATTGGAATATATTGGACTTCAAGAGTACTCAAGAGTGTGTGGAGAGCAAAACAAATTCCAGAAGATTGGCAGAAAGGTATTATTATACCAATATTCAAGAAAGGAGACAAGAAGGTGTGTGGAAATTACAGAGGAATTACTATTATCTCGCATGTTGCCAAGATCATGGAGAGAATACTAGAGGAAAGAATCCGAAAAAGGGTTGAAAACCAAATTCAAGAGGAACAATTTGGGTTCAGAAGGGGAAGATCAACAGTGGAACCTATCTTTGTTGTAAGACAAACTATGGAAAAACACTGGGAATATGGAAAAGACATGGTAATGACCTTTATTGACTTAGAAAAGGCATATGATAGTGTCCCTAGAGACAGAGTTTGGGAAAGCTTAAAACAGAAAGGTATTGGAGATGAAATGATACAAATGACAAAGGCAATGTACAGTAATTGTTGCAGTTGTGTGAAGATCCAAGCAGGTAGAACAGGATGGTTTGAAATTGAAACTGGTTTGAAACAAGGGAGTGTGCTTTCACCACTGTTATTCATAATGGTGATGGATGATATACTGAAGGCAACAAAGGAAGCCTACACAGGTACAAGAATGAACATAATCTTATTTGCGGATGATGTTCTGATTTGGGGAGAGAATGAGAAAGTGGTCCAGGAACAGCTGGATGTTTTAAAGGAAAATATTGAGAAATGGGGAATGAAAATCAGTGTAGAAAAGAGTAAGACAATGGTGATGACAAGACATAAGGAAGAAGGGAAAGGAATTGTTAAAATTGGAGATGTAAATCTGGAAGTAGTTGAGCACTTCAAATATTTGGGAAGTGAAGTGATGGAAAATGCAAGACTGGATATGGAAATTAGCAAGAGAATACAAGGTGGGAGTGCCTTCTACTATCAAGTTCGGAATTTAATTTGGGATAAAGACATACCAATGAAGGCTAAAGAAGTGATGTACAAGACTTATTACTTACCAATATTGACATACGGAGCAGAAACTTGGCCTATGACCCGGAGGGATGAAAGTAGAATGCAGGCAGCCGAAATGAAATTTTTGAGGAGTATGTTACAGAAGACTAGAAGAGATAGAGTGAGAAATGAAGACATTCGAAAGGAAGTGAATGTACAGAAGCTGAACGAAAAGCTGGAACGGAACAGATTGAGATGGTATGGACATGTGAAGAGGATGAATGATGAAAGAATGCCAAAACAAGTGATGGAGAGGCAAATGACGGGAAAAAGAGGACGAGGAAGACCTAGAGGTCGGTGGTTGGACCTTGTTAAGTGCAGCGTGATAAACCGGAACATGGAGTGGCGTTCAGTGCTTGAGGAAGAGTGGTGGACAGACCGAGTAAAGTGGAGGGGACTCATGTTTGCTCCGACCCGGCCTAGGCTGGAGAACGGAAAATGATGATGAATATCAGGTGTTGTGCAGCAACTCAAATATTGAGGACCGGCGGAGAGTTGTATTAGTTCACTGGTACCAAGGTGCCAATTGTTAGAATAAAGCGAGCTGTGGTCAGGCAACAATGCTTGTCTTACGAAGTTTACTGTGTGACAGGTGGAATGACGACAATACAAGGCTGTCCTGGACTCGATGGACGAATTGGTTCAAATTCTAAGGATGTCTATGAAATCCTTTTGTGTGGCTTTCCTACTAACTCCTTGCCAAGTCCATTCATTTCTTTTATTAACTTATCTTATGAGGTAGGATTCAAGAAGTGCCATTTGACCATTAAACCACCGGCAAATAGAAATTCAATGCCCCTCATTGAAAACGAAGTAATAATGTGCATCATTCATTTACTTAACTTTTTGTAAATATCACACAATGGATAATTAACTAAATAATAAAATGTATCTTTACTCCCTCATTATTTCCTGACCACACTGCGACTCTTGACTGACAATCTGTAAAACAGTATCTGAATTCACGGAGAAATCGCCGGACGACATGTAACATAACCTATAACTCACACATGGTAGAGAATACTTTCATCATATTATACAACATTTCCCAAAGCAAAGAGAACGCCTAACAAGAATTGTCTATTCATATCACGATACGTACTTGAGAGTTTTCATTTTCATTTCAAATACAAGAAATGAGGGCCGGTGCGATATAAACCTATATAAGCATAACCCAGGGTGTCGAGCGATACGGGAAATACGGGAATTTTAGTGACCCGGAAAAAATACGGGAATTATACGGGAAATTCGCACTTGACACGGGAAATCTTGAAAAGTCTCATAATGCCCGACTTCTTAGCCCCCGAACGCTCGGTAGAGTCCTCCCGCTCAATCTTCTATTTCGCCTGCAGACCGTGGTGCCACCCGCAATTTGTGCCACCGATAGAGCACTAAGCGGGATGAGAACCCAGCCAACGTCGAATGCATGCTTTGCCTGGCCGACCGCCGGCCGTACCCTCTCCGCGCTCGTTGCTGACAATGACATACAGGAATCAGTCCGCCTTGTTATTCACAGAGGAGACCTGGGTTTCTCGACAAGAGCAGCCCTTAATGAAGCTAACAGATCAAGATATTAGAAATTTCCAGACGCGGATGTGCTGCAATTTCGCACCAACTGCCGAAAATTGTACATTCGTATCCTATGGCTGAAAAAATCAAAGAGTGGTCAACTCTTGCTCACGAGAGACCCGTGCTATTTCCTGCCTAGACACTATAGGGGTCGCTGAGACTCCTAAGTTGGAAGAAGTTACGATCGTCATTGCCCTGGAAATTCTTTGTAATCAGAAGAATTTGCTTTCTGGCGCAATGCTACGCTGACGTATAATCTTGGCGAAGTGTATTTTGTTCACGGAGCAACTTAACACCGTAGTAGGCACGCAGCTTTTTGTATTTAGTTTTCTGACATCTTGTTTTAAATTATTGACTAACATATTTCTAAATGCAGACAATCCATACCTCCATTAGGATTCGAGTTCCATAATTCATGCAAAATGAGGTCCGTTCGTTTGTGAAATTGGGGTCATAACCCCCCTACCCTTTCAGTGATTACCGTATGGTACTTTACGTAGACTAGGGTGAAGATGTAAATGAGCATTAAAAAATATGTTGCCAGTTGTTTGGTTTATTAACTTGCGGTAATATCATCCATAGGTAATGAAAACTGGGCATGGTTGGATTTTAAGGTAGAGCCGCATGTGCTATCAAATCGCTTTCTTGCAATACCTGGAATATGTATAGAATTATAAAATGATTATTGGTTAAATAAGTGTTAATAGATAGGCTATTATAATTATAATGATTAAATAAATATTAAAGAAGAAACGATGCGTTGTTAGTAAATATTAGGCCTACCGGTACGGCGAATAGCCTACAACTCGTAGCTTACGTCACAATTTAGCATTTAAACAGGTCACGTTAATGCACAATATACTAATATAACAACTGGATAGCAAATTATAATAATATTCTCACATATAACATATACCGGTATAACTTGCACCAACTTAATTATTGTAGTCTAAGATATGTTAGACCAATGCCGTTTGAAATGTGCAAATCGCACATTTTGTAGGCAAGCTGTTTGTTATGGTCGTCTCTGATGCGAAGTTCTACTAATTACTCTTTTTGGAGACACTTGTCTTTGGAATATTCATGAAAGACCAACCCTTTAGTTATTATTTCATAAGTTGAACGCCTAAAAACAAAACCACAATACGAAATAATAATGAAGATAATCACGAACGAACGTTTCACTGCCAATGAAAATCAATGGAGATTCGCGGACCGGAAGTTCGTTATGCATAAGCTTCGATGCCATTTTAACTCGTGGAAGCTCTGTAAGGTTACGGTACCATACAATTCAATCACTTCCCGTAAACATTTATTACTAGCGGACCCGTGCGAGAAATCTCGCATGTTCATAAACCACACTTTCTCCAATAGGTTTATAATGAGACACTTAAGGAGAAAGGTTATGTTTTTATTTCAACCAATTGATTATAGAACACTATTAACATTTCAGGATAAAGGAAAGACCTCAGAATGTTAATATGACATGAAACATGCGTCTCAGTGGCCCGTGGACAGGAAGTATGGAGCGTATTATCCTACATCAACGGTGATTGCAAATCGCACACTTCGTAATTTTTTTTAAAGAAATTATAGATATTTATGAAATTATAGTGCAATAAGTCACTGCTAATGTCTATTCTCTTTCATTTGAATGCTCATTTGTCACGATCGGTCGCTTGTGAGCGCCGCAGGATGGATGCATACTACTGAAATAATATATATGAAGATGTGACACTCCTATTTTCTACTCCCTCAACCCTCCTCAGTAGTGATGGGCTGCGAGTGGACTCGCGAAAAATCGAGTCTGGAACCGTAAAACTCGAGATACTCGAGTCCGGAATCGAGGCCGAGGACGCTGTCAGCGTTATCCGTGAGCCATATATGGAAACTACACGATATATAGTAATGTCAGTACGCCTTGGCCAAGTATTATTAGTTTCCCATCAATGCACAGTGATACAATAGGATATTCATAATTGGAAACCGGCAAGAAGTGGACTGATGACAGAAAGAAAGAACGCAATACAGTAAAGAGAAATTTCCTTCAACGTGATAATTTGCTAAGCAGTAGTATATATCGCTGTTGATAACGCCATTAGTCTTATCGATATCTCTGGTTGAGTGGTTAACGGTGCTAACTTTCACGCAGCGTGCTGGTTTTTTTAAACTTGATTTTTTAAATTACATTTCTTTCTTTATCATTACCTAGTCGTTATAATATCCAGCATAGTGTGCATTTTGCAAACGATTTCTCTTGGAAATCACTAGTAGAAAAGTCGTTTGCAAGTTTAGCGAGTGTTGGGAATTTGGCCGCATTCTGTCCTATATCATAAGTACGGATCGTGACGTCACCGTGGAGACTCGAGTCCTTCGCACGGGTTTTACTCGTTCAGACTCGGAACTGCTAGACTCGATTCTCGCGAGTCCAAGCGTCACTCGCGCACATCACTTCTCCTCAGTAGAACAGTCATTTATATCAGCTCTCCTCAGGTAAACGGTATTTTATTTGTGTTCGTAGCATCCCATCCCATCTGCGAGAGAGTTCACTCGCGCGCGTGGGCGCGCGCTTTGCTCACGCTACGGGTTAGGCCTAAATATCGCCATCACCCGTGAGCTGCGGAAGTGTCTCCAAAAATGCAGTTACACTTACGCCAGACAATTTTGATTCGCGCTTTAAGATTCATTTTTCAGCCATTCGGTATGCGAACTCTAGTCTTAGAGGGTTCTAAAATATACGGGAATTTGGTGGATTTTCGTACGGGAATTATACGGGAATTTGAAAAAAGGCCATCGCTCGACACCCTGTAACCTTATTGCTCTAATTTTTAAAAAGAATCGGAACAAACAATTGGAATATTCCTTTTATTAGCACAACCAACTGAAACTACGATATAATTTCTCCAAAATCATCGTTTTACTGGCAATAAACAGTGGATATTATGCGGCAATAATAACAGCACCATTTTCAAATTAATTTTTACCGTAATCGATTGTTTTCACGACAATAATCGATGTTCGTACATATCGATTATTACTCGTAAATATCGATTATATAGCCGATATTTTCATTGCTGGCAACTCGCAAATTTCAAAGTTGCGGCGAGAAAATGTAATAAAACATAATATTCAACATTAATCGGTAAATTCGGCACTATCCGCATTTATCGCATTTATGGGAATAATTCGCAAGAACCCTTAGTTATCGCACTTTGTCGCACATTCAGTTTCGCAAATTTTGGGCTTACATAGTCATAGTAGTTACCAGGTAGTTGAAAAAAGGAGAAAAAAGTAAAATTCGCATTTATCGCAATTGCGATTTTCTCGTATCTCTACATATAAGCAATCTTCATTACCTGCATCTCTCACACAGGTTAATGTTCTTCTGCTTCTTTCTTTATTATTACTCCACCTTTTGTGGGTAACACAGCCCTTAATACTGGTCTGTTTGCATGGGCAAATTAAATCAAATCACTTCACACTCCTGCAATTTATATATCATTCCTGACTTTATTTTCCTCTAGCTAAATGCATGTTCACATCACAACATTGATCTTTTTCCTTCATTCCAACAAACTTTATCAGACCAACTCCATATCTCATCTCTTCAACACTATCAATAATCATCTCATTCTGAATAAAACCAACAAGCACTCATTTCCATTCTGCCTGGCAGTTCAAAACAACATTCCCATGGCAACCATGACATGTCAAGGAATCTTTTGACCTCACTCTCAGATCAAAGCCACCTGCCACTCACTGATGGAACAACACAAAGAATCTCTGTGCCACAACACATAAGATTCTCCATGGTGCCCCACCAACAGGTGGCCACGGCTGGCAACCTGATAAAAATAAAATAACTAAATACCAAACAGAAAGAAACTAGGAGCCTCTGTAACCCACAAATGTTAGGTTACACCTTATTTCGTTAATAATAATGGATCCTATATATTTATATATATATATATTTATATATTTTAGTGTACGGCCTTTAAAGACCACGTTAGGCAACGATTACACTGGAAGCCTTCTTCGCCACCTAAAATCTTCACATTCTTTCTCTGGCGGTCTGTCTTCGTTCTTCTTTCCAATTCCTGTTCATTTTTGGTTCATCGTGGAATCCTTGGAATTTGTCGATAACTGACCTAAACTTAGCAAGGTTTGAAATGTCTTCCAACTTTAGTCCAACCTGATGAAGATCTTTCCACACCTCCCTAAACCGTTGTAAGACACCTTCGGTCTACTGTCGAGTATTCTAAAAATCCTCTTCGTAAGTCTCCGCTCATCCTTTCGAAATAAATAAAAATAACGGTGAGGGTCTTATATGCTAGTAAATACGGTAATTCGAACAATTCAAATAACTCTTTATGTTCAATAGTTTCGGCTTATGCCTTTCTTAAAAGTACCATAAGAAACCAAGATAGTTTGAATGGAAAAGATCGTATGTATCACATGTGGCATAATAGCTACCATCTTCTTGCCAGCTCCGAGGTAAGGAGGGAACTGGAACAGATATATCCCGAGGGAACTCTGGAGCATGTTTATGCATAAGTTACGACATAGACCCTAGGTCAAATGCCTTTGTTGTTGTTTGAATCTTCAGTCTTTTGACTGGTTTGATGCAACCCTCCATGCCTCCCTTTCCTGAGCTAATCATTTCATCTCTACATTGCTACCGCACCCTACATCCGAGGCAATCTGTTTAACATGTTCTAACCATGGTCTACCCCTACATTTCTTATCCTCGACCCTTCCTTCCATAACCAAGTTTGCTATTCCTGGGTGTCTTAGTATGTGTCCTACCAACCTATCTCTTCTCTTCATGGGGGCGTGGTGGCTCAGCGGTCTAGCTGTATGCCTCTCACCAAGGCGGCCCGGGTTCGATTCCCGGTCAATGCATGTGAGATTTTCGAAGTGAAAAAGTAAAAAGGAGGTCCCGTGGCTCATAATCACAAGATTCACGGTCACGTAAACCTACAATCTTCCTTCCTTCCTTTTCTTCTCTTCATTAGCAGTCGCCAGAAACATCTCTCCTCTCCCACTCTTCTTAATACCGCTTCGTTGGTAACCCTATCTACCCATCTGATCTGCATCATTCTCCTGTAACACCACATTTCAAATGCTTCAATTATCTTCTTTTCTCCTGCACGAACAGTTCAAGTTTCACTTCCATAGAGCACCACGCTCCAGACAAAGGCTTTCGAAAATGACTTCCTAATACCTAAATCTATATTCGATGTCGACAGATTCCTTTTTTGTAGAAATGCTTTCCTTGCCTGAGCCAACCTACTTTTTATATCCTCTTTGCTTCGTCCATCACTGGTTATTTTGCCTCCTAAGTAACAGAAGTCACCTACTTCCTTTAGCTTTTCACCTGCAAATTTGATGTCCATAGAGGTTTCTGATTTATTTTGACTGCATTCCAATATTTTTAGCCTACTTTTCACATTTTGCAAAAATGAGGAAAAAGTAGACTTTGAGATCGGGCAAATGTGTGTCCTTCTGTCTGTCTGGCTGTGTGTGTGTCCCCCCCCTAACAACTCCTAAACGGCTGCAGCAATCGAAACAAAATTTGGTAGGAGTAAAGATCTATACCTGAATATCTCACGCCCATATTTGAAAATGATGTCAGTGCTACCAACTGCTGAAAAATCGCAATTGAAATTTGAGCTCCATGTTGGATATCTTGGAAGGTATGATTAGGAGCTATTTCAAAATTGGCACACGTATAGATAATAATATTGCAGTTTAATTTCCAGGAGGCCATACATCGCAATGTTGCCAAAATGAATATACACCTTCTGATAGGTCCAAATTTTAAATGCACATAACTTCTACACTATCAATTGGATTTCAACCAAATTTCGTATGTGCTATGTGTACATAAACAGACATGACTGAATGTATTATTAAGATCCACCAGGGCTGCCAACTGTTAATAAATGCTCTCAATTTATTTTATCCAAATACCAATATATCAGAAAGTATGCCAGCCGACAGCTTTAAACTATGCACACCTATAATACCTGACATTCTATGTAAATTTGGAGTAACTTATATACGTCAGTGCTACCAACATGATTCTAAGCCTGCTGAGAGGTCCAACTTTAAATACATGTAACTTCCATACTATCATTTGGATTTCAACCAAATTTCGTGTGTGCTATGTGTACCATAACAGATATGTATATGCCGATTCTTAAGAGTAACCAGGGCTGCCAACTGTTAGTAAATACTGTCTCTATTTTTGTTACCCTAATATCAATATATCAGAAAGTATGCAAGCCAATAGCTCTAAACTTTGCACACGTATAGTACCTGGCATTCTAGATTAATTTGGAGTAGTAGTATTAGGGGCCGATAACCTCGATGTTAGGCCCCTTAAAACAACAATTATCATCATCATCATCATAATTTGGAGTAACTAATATACGTCAGTGCTGCCAACATGATTCTAAGCCTGCTGATAGATCCAATTTTAAAATGCATGTAACTTCTATACTAACTAATGGATTTTATTCAAAATTGACACAACAATAGATCATATTATTTCAGATTATTTCTGACCAATACATGTATGTCATTGTTGCCAACCTGATTTTACGCGCGCTGTTAGATCCAATGTTTAACTGCATGTAACGTCCATGCTATACATTGGACTTCAACCAAATTTTGTATTCTGTACCTTAAGAGATGGAACTAAGAATATATTCAGTCACCAGGGCTGCCAACTGTTGTTCTCTATTAGGCTACGGTATGCCAGGTATACAGTATTTCGAACTAATTAGAAATTTCGATATTACCAACTTAATTTCGTCATTATTCTAGATAGATCCATATAGATTAATCATTGGCATAGATCTTAAATTTTAAGAAAAGTAGGCTCTTTAGTTCGTTACGGAACTTCTTGTTGTTTTAGATTTTATTAATTTTCATCATGAATTCTTTCCTCAAGATGGAGTCCTCATTCAAATCCTCTGGGGTCTTGGCTAAGATGACGATGTCATCAGCAAACTTCCCCCAGGGGCTCACATCTTGTGGGACGTGGGTTGGCGACCACGGGATCCCAGCTGAGACCGGCATTGCTTCCACTTACTTGTGCCGGGCTCCTCTCTGTCTTCTTTCCTGTCAACCTCCCTTGGTCAACTCTTGTTCTTTTCCGACCCCGACGGTATTAGGGTATCCGAGGCCTAGGGAGTCTTTCACTTTCCCGCCTTAATTGGCCCTCGTCTCATCTTTCCTGATCCCTCCTTCTTCGAGGGGTCAGACCTCTTGTTTTCTTTTCATTATATTTCCTTTTCTCTTTAAGATTCCCGCACTGTTTTTGTTACTTGGTTCCTAGTGTATCTAAATTCCCTTAAGCGATTTTTTTTTGTAGGTATTTTTAATCTACGTTGCCATTTGTACGTTTTTTCGATCTAAATTACCTCTCGCGATTGTTTTCAACCTCAATTGAATTTCAATTGCACTTTGTGAATAATTTGGATTGGAACTGGGATATTTCAATCTGAATTGCATTGTGTATTTTCAATTTCAATTGCATTTTGTAAGTATTTTGAACCTCAATTGCATTTTGTACGTATTTTCGATCTCATATTCATAGTATTTCGATTCTACATTGCTTTTTGTACGTATTTTGAACCTAGCCTACATTTTGTGGGTATTTTTCAATCCTTTTTGTGAATCTTTTTGTTCTAAATTGCCTTTTGTAAGAAAATTTTGTGAGTTGTTTCAATCTGAGTTCCTTTTTGTAAGTATTTTCCGTCTCGTTTAATTTTCGTTCTGGTTTCCATTTCATTAACATTTTCATTAACATATCACCCAGATCATTAGGGGCCGATAACCTAGATGTTAGGCCCCTTAAAACAACAATTATCATCATCAGCAGCAGCAAGCGCTATTTCTGTAAAATGAAGGGTCTTTGTGGTAGTAAACTTTTTTCTGCCGTGTTTTTCATTACCTGTACAAAGTGCTGTCCCCGCTGTTGGATGTTGTGTGTTTATTGATGTCTAACGGTAGTATTTTGAATTGTTGCAGTGATTTGTGCGGACGGTAGCTACTACAAGTTTCTATTCAATAATAAAGGTGAATGTTCCCGAGATGTTTATGCTCAATTCCTCGAAATGACCGATGATAAAATGTAGCAGCTGCAAGACCTGCATTGTCCAGCCCCAACCTCTTGGAGTGTCCATTTGCAGTAAAATGAGAAGGTGGTGAGTGTTGCTCTCTATAGAATAATCAGGGACACAATAAAAGAAGAAACTATATTAATAATAATAATAATAAGTTCATAAGAAACAGTCTCTTTCGATTAATGCTAAACTTCGACATTATTTCTCCGTCGTTAAGCCAGAAGCAACATATCCAAGTGAAACTTTATTTAAACTAAACACCCGATCAACAACTGACAAACTACAGAAGGTTGATAGACGGATTCTTCGGACAATAATCAATAAAAAAACACCAGGTTGAGGGCCAGTGGAGACTTTTGCCCAATTCAATACTTTACAAGGAAAATGAATCTTATGCAAAACGATGGATCGCGTTTTTTTGGACACTTATTCCGCTTGCCGAATACTAGACTCCTGAAACAACTTTTTGACTTCTTTTGGAGCAGTAAAACAAAAAATTACATGGTGTAAAGAAATACAAATGGATTTAGACGAATTCAAAATAACTCAACATCAAATTGAACATACAGAGGAGAAACGGCTTCTGAATAACAAATACACTCGACTAACATTCAAAATTTCACAGCTTAAGCAATATGTTGTATCAGCAGAAGAACGAGCTGCAAGATCTTCCAGAATGAAGAAGTATTGGGAAAGGAAAAATTTATCAAGAATTAAGAACAGAATTTAGTATTTGAAGACTTTGTATATAAGGTTTGATTTTGGTGCTCCAATGTGGGCATAAACAGTGAAAATTAATAAGTTCATGACAAACATCACCGATGCCCTGAAAACTATTACAATTCATGACAGTTCAGTATGTAAAACAAATTCCTTTAAATACCTAGGAGAGTGGATAATGAACAACTCACAGGAAAAGACAGCAATAAAAACGCGTATGCATAAATTACAGAGGTGTTTTCATATGACAAAAGATATATAATTTAAAAAAACTTATCCTGGAACACTAAATTAGGCACTATCAAACAGTGGTCAGACCTGAAACTCTTTATGCAGCAGAAACACTTAAATTAACAGGATTTGGTGATTTAGACAAATCAGAGAAGACTGAAAGACGAATTCTGAGAAAAATACTGGGCTCTAAACGAAATAATAACGCATAATATAGGTTACGACCAAATAGAGAGTTATATTTGAAATGTGAAAAATTAACTGATGTAATGAGAAAGAGAAGATTACAGTTTTTCGGGCACATTTATAGAATGGAAAATACTAGACTAACTAAACAATCTTCAACTTGCTGACTAGTTACAAATCCAAACCCACATGGTTCATTGAAATTGACAAAGATTTGACAAACGCCAGAATTCAGACGGACACAATAGCAAACAGATCACACTTCAGAGAAGCTATTCTGTAACCTAACATTTGTGGGTTACCGAGGCTACTCCTTGTTTCTTTTCAATTAGTTTATTTGGTTGTTTTGTTTTTGTCGGGTTGCCAGCCTTGGCCACAATGGTGGACCACCTCCGAGTGTCTTATGTGTTTTGGTCATAGAGATTCTCGATGGTGATCTGGCTATTGCTGGTAGGTGGCTTTGAGATGACCAGGTGGCCTTGGCAGATGAGGTCAAAGGTTCCTTGACCTATAGTGCGTCTCTACCTTAAAAGACAGTATGCATTAAATGGAGCGCGCTGATGCCAGATCTGCTGCATATACAAAGTTCTGCAAGGCCGGGCTCATGATGTAACATAACTCATATACAGGCGTGCTTTTACGCAAAACTCGGGAAATTTCCAAAATATTTGTTTGTTGTATATAACTGTACCTCATGCCTTGAAGCGAACGAAGGTACAATATTTTTATTATGATACACCGAAGCTCAGTGCGCGATTTTAATGCACACATTATAATAATTTATAATTTTCAATTATTCATGAATATGATGAGGCCTTTTTCTCGAATATCATAGGTTATAATTAGGGAATGGAAAAATTCGCGATCGCGAATTTCGCGAATTATTAAATGAAGTAATACACAGATAGTAATGTGTTTTAATAACCCTAAAAATGGCGAAAAAATGGGTTTTGAAGTCGCGAAATTTCGCGAATTTCGCATGAAGACGCGAATTTCGCGAATTATGCATGAATTTCGCACGAAACCGCGAATTTTAGCTTTTTTCGTTTTTTTCTTTACAGTGCACTTCTGATAATTCGCGGCAATCAATGCACGAATTTCCGCGAATTATCCACAGTAATGTTTTTAAGCCTAGCAAAGAGAAAAATATTGGTTAAAAATATTGAAATGTGTTTTATGAACACCCAAAAAAAAATATAATACTTCATAACATAGTATTGTAAGACACACTATGTGGGCTTTACCAATATTAAAAACTAAGAAAAATGACTGTCATCACTTTTTGTTTCTTAGGTGGTTTATTTTTTCTAATTTAAGATTGTACAATTCTGAAGAAAACAATATATGAGAACGAAAATTCATCTTGATTTTCTATATAAGAGATAAGTGTGACTATAGACACACTAGCTTGACTGTGGGAACTTTCGTGATTTCCGTTGCATCACTCCTTCACTCGATATGTACTGGATCTCAGTTTACCTCACCGACAGTCAAATTCCGTACAATATCCTCATCGCTTTCATGTCTGAAACCATGATTGTCTTTATCGAAGTCTAACTACTGAATGTCACTTTCTTCTGCATCTTGATATTCATCTAGATTTTACCCTAATGTCATCGTAGTGAAACCACCTTGCCTGTTTAAAATATCGTCACAGAAGCCGACAAACGCTTGTTTTTGTGCGAGTGTAGTACCGGTAATCTTCTCCCATGACTTGACTGCATGGAGAGCATCCAACTAACACGGAAAGATCGGTCACTTAACGGTAGATAGTCGGCCTCGCTTTCTTTATCAATCTGGGTGGTCATCCTGGTAAGTTACTTAGTTATTGTGGTATTAAGGGCCAGAACAGCGAGGTCATCTGCCCCTTCATCCTAGTAACTACTCGCCACGTGGCGTCATATAGTGCGCCTTTCAGACATGAATATCTATATGGCAAGTATCCAGATCAAAATGTGCCACTGTTTCCGGAACCAGTATTAACCAGGCGGTCTTCTTGGTTTCATTCTGTAGTGTGTCTGTCAGAGTACTTGAAAGATATTTTGCAATTTATGTGTGAAGTAGTAGGGACATAACTCTGGTGTTGATTTTCTCAACAATGTTTCACATGACGAAATACTTGAGATTCAAAGAATTTGGCACAGACATCACTGAACTCATCCCCTTATTAGAAGGCCAGACTTATCAGACTGTTCACCTTCTAGATGGACATCTACGGAGAATTCAGCAAGCCCTTAAACTTGCTGTTTCTGGAAAGTACGTTACCAACATTAAGGAACAGTTGGAAGGTTGTGGAAATGTGTTAAAATGAGGGAAAATACATTCAGTTTTAGTGAATGCTGGGTCGCATGCTCTTGGAAACTTAATCAGCTTGAGATCCGTTGACCCTGGGAACAGGATTTACAAATGTGTGCATTTGATCCAGCAGAAATAGTGCCAATGAACATCAATGAGGACCTTGCAAAGAAAATTAAGAAGTTGCCGTTCTGTGGAACACTGGAAGAAAGTGAGGTGTTAAGAGATACAAAGAACTGCAAACTTTAATCAAGAAGTAGATGCATGACAGGACCAAGACAGACATTGTTGGAGTTTTGCAAGGAATGACATTTGTATTTCCAAAGTTCTCAGAATCTGTGTTGAAAACCATTTGGATCCCCTGTTCAAACGCTGTGAACTTCTGTTTTTCAGCTTACACTAGCACGTTAAGTGATATGCGTCACCGTTAGTCACAAGGCAATTTGGATCTCTTCACTGAAGTATACTTTGAAGGATGACTGTAATGTGTTATGTTATCCATGATATTTAAAAAATCCCGCCTAAAATTCATGATTTTGAAAGTACCGAAAAGTGCACTTGAAACCACCGAATTTGACACTTTAAAATACCGCTTTCTTCACTCTGAAATCACCGAAAAATTCCAATCTCTAGTTATAATAAATTATAATATGACATAATAATAATAATATATTGTGGTCCACGTAATTTACCCAATTTTGTGTGGTCAAGTGGGGGTATGCAGCCGAAAATTAAATTACCGTATTTGCTCGCGTATATCTCGCCCCCGCGTATATCTCGCACCCCATTTTTTAGTTGAAATTTCAGGGGGAAAAAAGTACTCGCATATATCTCGCATTCATTTTTGACGCCGTCATATAAATGACCATAATAACCTTGAGTAATAAACACGTTCGATTTAGCGCGCCACAAGTCGTCATTGAAAAAGACGTTATAAGCTCGTTAAGGATGATTCAAGGCAGAAAAGGAACTCCAGCATTTATATTGGATACGGTCGATCATCTTCCATATCGATTCCTCACTACATGTACGAGCGAGCTCGATCTTACCCGACCGCAGCTGAAGACACAATGTAGGCCTAAAGCGTGCTAACAGTCACGCCGGCGCCGCATCGCATGCTTGCGCGAGGTCTGTCTGAGTTTGTACGTTCGTAGCGGCACTACAGTATAGCGCCAGTTTACGCAAGTTTGCATCAGTTCGTGTGTTATGGTTATGCGACATTAAAAACCTATGAAAAAGACGTCATGAGCTTCTTAAGGATGATTCAAGGCAGAATTTAGAGCGCAGACGCGTAGCGATCGATACGATCGATATCTTCCATATCGATTCCTCGCTACATGCCCGAGCGAGCTCGAACTTAGCCGAGCGCGGCTGAAGCGTGCTAACACCCATGCGGCGCCGCTTTACATGCTTGCACACGGCCGAGCTCTGAAGCAACGCAATACGTAAAGACGAAATCATTGAGATTCGAGAAGACTGAACTGCGTTTCTCTGCGATGTAACAGTAGGCCTACTTGCGCAATCTTCGAAACATACGAGCATGTTGGCGCGAGTGGTATAGCACAGATTTCCTTATCTTCAAAGCCCAAACAATACAAGAGGAATACGGAAATTCCCCGCGTATATCTCGCACCGACAAATTTCACTCGTATTTTCGGCTCGCGTATATCTCGCCCCCGCGTATATCTCGCACCCCATTTTTTTAGTTGAAATTTCAGGAAAAAAAGTGCGAGATATACGCGAGCAAATACGGTATTCATTTCTTGTTTCTTGAACCAGACGTTGTTCAATTTTATATAGTTCTTAATTTGCGCCCATACCATTTGCGCCGGATTAAGTTTACTGTGGTATGGTGGTGTGGTAAGGTGACAAGCAAGAACATATTTCTCTGCTGTGTAGCCTACATTGTCTATTACTAGGCTAGATCCTTCGGGAACATTGAGCAACAATATTGCTCGGCGAACCACTTTTCATATACTTCACCTGTCATTTTGTCGTGTGTGTCTACCGTGTTCTTTTTGGCACAGAAACGTTAACTCTGCACCATTAACGAACCCTTGTTAATTCCCGGGACGAACAAAGGCAAACTACGGAAACCACTTCGAGGATGGCTGAGGTAGGAATCGAACCCACCTCTTCTCAGTGTTGTCTCATGGAGTTGAGTACACCCCGTTCCAGCCCTCAGACCAGAATTACATTTCTTGGCAGAGCCGGGATTCAAACCCGGGCCTCCACGGTGACAGCACAGTGACAGCCAAGAACACAACGAGGCGGACAATTTATAAAGAACACAAAATCCACTTCATTTCATAGTTTTACTTCACATCATCACCTACCCTCCTTCAAACGTAGTCGGGGGAGATAGCCTGCGGGCCACATTAGTAAACAAACTTCCGGTGCGTCAGCGCTGAGCGGGAGGACTAAGCGAAGTGCTATAACTTATGAATGCTACCTAATATTGAGCTCTGGTTTGTTTTAAAAACTATTTCAGACATTAATGAACATTTCTTCTCGCTTAGTCACCAAGGTAAAGTCAACAGGAAAGAACTTTCTTGCTAGCTTACTTTTATGTGACACCATCCCAGATTTTTCAAGTAACATTTAAGAAAAAAAATCATAACTTTCTTATTATGAAAATAATTACTGCCCTGAGAAGTAGGGTATCTTCTACCAACATCAGGCAATCTAAAAATAAATTCTTGATCTGTTGCGATCATTAGTTCATTATCTATGGCGTGATAAGTTTTATAAATGCAAACATATAGATTCGCGCTAAAATATCGTAATTGTGAAAATTGGGCCATGTGTTAATTATTTATGGCTTTTATTTTTACACCATCATAAAGAGCGGGAAATTCTCTATAATACCACGCAAACATTTTCTTAGATTTGTCACTTTCAATTATTGGGAAATGGCAACATCGCCGGGGTAGAAGAGGACGAAGCTAATTGCAGGACATAGGAGTGCGAGTGAGAGGCAAATACTACATTTAATTCCTTACTGTCTTTTAAGGTAGAGACGAACTATAGGTGTGAGGTCATGATGGTTGCCATGGGAATGGGCTGTTTTGTGAGTGGATTTGAGGCAGGATGGAAGCCATTTGGTGATAAAATAATTGAGTATGAAACATAGTTTTTTTCTTGTAAATGAAGGATTGAATTACTCTTAGTGTGGAGTGTTGATTTTTGTGGGATGCCAGGCAAGGTAATGGAAGCTTGGATTTTTGTGAAAGCAGTGTCCTGTTCTTTGTATGATTCATTTTAAGCAAGTATATTGCCTCACTACCCTGAGGAGACAAGTTATTATAAAATTATAATTCAAAAGGCAAAATTTCAAGAAAGGAAGAACAAACAACTCACAGAAAGTGGACTCGAGAGGAGAAAGATCGTCACTCTAGAAGGATGAAGGAAATTTGGAAACAAAGGACATCGTACCCTCCAAATGGGTTATTCGAAAAAAGAAGAAGAATATCGCATGGTGCCGAGTGCAAGCTTTGTTATTTAACGCCCAGAGGGCAGCTTGCATGTCGAATTTTGTTGTTCCTTGGAATGCTATGAAAGTCAAGGAGGTTAGATATCTGAGCTCCTTGACACTAGAGCGCTTTCTAGTAGAGAATGGGGGAACTTTGTGTTGGTGGAAAATCCCAAGATTTTACCATTACGAACACGGCCTACTGAATTCAGATGGGTTCTTTAACATGCCAACAACGTATGACATGCGTCCCAAGATTTTTGTCGCCTTTCAAAAATTGCTTACAATTGCCAGGAGCGAACCGGCAACCTTGGGGTTGGTAGTCCGACACGATAACCTCTCACTCACCGTGGCAAGCAGAAGAAACTAACACCCTGGGAGAGCGGCCTTTCTACAGGGTCTTTCATATAAAATAAGATCGCCAAGCGGCAGCTTTGTTAACCGCAGCTGCGGTCACCTTGGCCGAGCTTTTGGCACGCCAAGGCCCCCTGCTTTAAGCGTGTGTACAATCCTATATGATGCAGCGGCCTTGCTAGCGTGTGTACAATGCTGAAATCTTACTTTAGTTAGTTATTGTTGATGAAACCGAAACCCCTACTTGTGCTAATTTTGTGAGTGATTTATTCGGAGACCGTTCAAGATTCTCGCCAATGTCATCTAGCTCATCCTCTGTTAAAACTGTTCGTGTGCGGGCATGTTTTTTATTGAGCACCGAGCCAGTATTGTCAAACTTATTTGCAATTACGTGAATCTGTGCTAGTGAAGGTGGCACTTCATCAGGAAATTGCTGAACAAATTCATCACGTACGCACCGAGCCGACTCGTACTTAAAATAAGTTTTACATAAATAAATGATAACTGTCTCACCATGTTAGCACTTAGGTTTAGACTGGCGACTGAGCAACTGCACGCTTATTGCAAGGTCAAGTTTGGTAATGTCAATCTGTTATTTTTATACAGTCTATCGGAACTTGAGAAAAAAAAAAAGACATCCCTCGTATGTACTATGCGCATGCCACAGGCTCGGCCAAGGTGTCCGCAGCTGCGGTTAACAAAGCCGCCGCTTGGCGCTCTTATTTTATATGAAAGACCCTGTACTTGATACTGACCATCTTGCTGTGCAGTGACTATCATGCTTGGCTGTCACCCGGTTCTGCCAAGAAATGTAATTCTGGTCTGAGGGTTGGAATGGGGTACACTCGGCCTCATAAAGCAAAACTGAGGAGAGGTGGGTTTGATTCCTACCTCAGCCATCCTGGAAGTGGTTTTGTGTGGTAGAAGACAGTCTGTGCAAGAGGAATGACTGTGTTATGAAGAAAGCCGAACACTGAAACATCAAGTCTGAAGTAACAATGGCTTCCTTTAGTACAAATTGTGTGATCAAAATAACATAAAACTCAGCAATTTTTGTAGGTTGATGTCGTGTCTTGTGTGGGGTTTCGCCCAATCAGCAAGCTGGCTCATCCTTGGGCTCTTGGTGCTCCGTGCCAGGAGAAGCAAACTGCGCGCTACGCCTCTAACTGCAAGAGCTAAAAGTTCAAGTAGCCACCTCCCTATAAAGGCTTCCAAAAAGATGCTATATCGGTTTTCACGACCCGTAAATTAAAACACGGCTTAGTGCTATAATTAGCCGCCTGCTGTTTTACATGCCGTTACTCAGATGGCGGCTTCGGTGACGAAGTTGGTAGCATGCTGAGCTTCTATGCCCAAGATCGCGGGTTCAAACCCGGCCGAAGTCATCGGATTTTTTAAGAGCGTTAAAAATCCCTCAGTATGCCTTCCTCCGGAGGGGAAGTAAAGCCGGCGGTCCCATGTCATAGATTTATGGCATGTTAAAGAATATTCCACTAATTACATCTGTGTGAAGCTAAATTAATTATAGGTTAAACAATGCCCTTTGGGTTCCTACGTTCGTCGCCAGGAGCCGACTGTGGTGGCGTCTAGTAGCCAAGTTCTGAACTAGTAGTCTTTGATGGTGGTGTTTGGCGGCAAAAGTAGGAACTAGTTGAAATTGAATGTCTGCAGTCCTTACTTGAATTAAAAACAGATTACACACACTAATACAGTCGTCACAATTAACACCGGTTATCAGACAGATTCTACACACACCCAAAGAACACGGGCTGCAACCCCTTACTCAGACGGACAAAACTCAGCCAACACTGGCTTGCAATTCACACACAGTCTAGGGGAACGACTTTCTCCTCAAATGTCTAAGTGTGTTGCATGCTTTAAAAATGTTATTGTTGAGCGGAGTCAAATAACAAACGTGTGGATGCAGATAAAAGTCGTGCGGGGCGGATGTGGATAACAGTTGTGCAGATGCAGATAACGTTTCGTTTATTCGCGCAGGGCTCTAGCTATAGGGAGGGCCCTCGTTGTTGTAGGAAATGACACTGGGCTCAAACCCTGCCCCACCCACTTACGAACTTCAACTTTTTTTTTGTGTGTGTAATTTCTAATTAGATTAGTGTTTTATTTTCTTTCAATTTTATGTTTACATTTTTCATATCATTAATCTTGATTTTAAAATTGTCTTTTAGTGTAAATGTTAGTGTTTTAAAGAACCTAATTATCTACTTCAAATAAATATAAATATATAAAAGTTATGATTTTCTTGAATCGTTGCTAGTTCATGAAAATGAGCCTGGTAATTTTCACGTATGTGTGTTAAAGCAACTGGTACTAAAAGGGTTAATCTCTGTGTAAAAATCACAAGTAAATCTCAACTTTAATGAGGATAAACACGAGTAAATGTAGTCTCGTGAGAATAGCGAGAGGGCGAAGACATGATTTTCAATATAATATTGGCTCGGGAATACGTGTACAAGAACACTCCTGCAAACACTTGGGCATCCATGTAAGGAATGATATAAAATTGAGTACTCATGTTGGTTGTGTCGTCTCCAAAGCACACAAATAACTTCATGTTGTAATGCGGGTATTACAAGGCAGCAGCTCTACCGCAAAGAATTAGGATATTTGACCCTGGTGAGGCCAATCTTGGAATATGGCTCAGGGGTTTGGGACCCACATCAGGTAGGGCTCATCGATGAGCTGGAGATGGTACAAAAGAAGGCTGCTAGGTTTGTGCTCACAATTTTAATCCTTGAAATAGTGTAACTCTAATGATAGAAGGACTAGGGTGGGAGTCTCTGGAAGATGGAAGGACGCTATGTTTAACACTTGCACTAATCGGCCAGCATGGGGAGAACTGAGCAAACGTCTGGGAAATACCACCCACCTGAGCAGGGCAGGGCAGATCAAGGGCCGACCACAGCATACAAATTATGTGTAATATTCTTTCATTAACCGTGGTATTGATAATTGGAACTCATTACCTTAGAGCCTTTCCCCAAACATATTGATGTGTTTAAGAGAAGATGTGTAAATACTCCGATGTAATTACTATAGTTCCTAATTGCGAGTTGTGTATATTGAGTTTGATGTTATTGATGGTAATTTTCTGTATTTGCCACCAAGGAATTACCCCCATTTGCGAATATTATATAATAATAATAATAATAAAAATAACGAAGAAGAAATATAACTTCAGATATCAGATCTTCGTCAAATGTGACGTTGTGGGATCAGGCAGGCCTCGTGTGCTTGTTGTCAAGAGACTGTATCTGAAATTCGCTCGAAACTGTTTTTATATGGGTTTAGTGCCCTGTAATTCATGTATATTTGATATATTTTTTCTTTGTTTCTTTTCAGCTGATGCCAGATTCCAGGAGGGAACGTCGTCGTAAATTATGTGATTCTGTCTTTTTAGTTTCAAGTTTAAAGAGTTTTATGGGACAAATTATTGTGAATCTCCCTCCTATTGAGTGCTCAGATATATTTCAGTTACTCCAAGTGATACAAGAACTCTTGGTTCTAGTCAGTTATAAAGTGCTCAGCGATGAGCATCTTCAGCAGTCTTCCTTGTTCTTTGCTAGGAAATTAGAAACGTTTGTTTATTGATTGAGTAAAAATATAAAATTGAAACAGGAAGGAGACTGATGTGAAGTGGAAGAACCATGGTGGTATTCCAAGTCTGTTCGTGTTGACGACAAAATTCTGGGAATTAGCTTCAATTTGAACAATATGCAAATTTGCATAATTTGTTCATGTTTTCTGCTCCTGAACACAGCTGTAATTGTGTTCATCATGTGTGAAAATAGGACTGAAGAGCTGATATCTGTGAACGCATATTGCCAGTGCATGGTGATGTCTGCCACAAGACCGCAGGCTTTCGATCCAATGCTTAAATGTGACAGTGTTGAGTCAGTAAGATTTATGGGCACAATAGAAAAGGAACCCTTCCAGGGGAGGAAATGTTGTGGCGGGGTCATCACTAAAAGTTAAAAGAGCAATTAAACCTATGAGATAATTAAAGCATCTGCCTTGTCATGGTGCAGTGTTTGGTACCAGTTGCGCTTGAACTGTTCAAAGATTCATGGCCTCGAAGTGTAAACCTCTGTATTCAAAGAATTAGTGATTGCTATTTTCAGATTTAAGGGGAGACTCCACTGAAAAATTTAACTTCTCTCCTATTATATCGATTTCAAATTAATTTTGTGATCATCCTGTAAAGATGTAGCAATGTCTAAAATTTAAAAGCCATAACTTGAATGGTTTTTGAATTATTAATTTTTAATGTGGTTTTTAATGGCATATTTGAAAACCTTGGTACTCAGATATCAATTTTTACATTTCAATTTCTTCAGACACAGTAACAGGACATAGTTTGAGTTCCGTGCATTTATTTTGTGAGAATGTTTGTTTATTTACCCTTCAACTTTTTTTTTCATAAATGTCATAAAAATCATTGAAAGTGCATATCATTTAATATTAATGCACAGAAGTATGCAAAAAACCCATGACTACTTCCTGAAAAAAATTCACTGAGATTGGTTAATATTTAGGATAAAAATGTTGGTATTGGAGTTAGAAATGAAACTTATAAAAATTTCCCTTTCAACAAAATGTTTGATGACATCACTAGTTTAGCTTTTTATCACCAGGAATCTCTACATTTGAAGGAAAAGCAAAGAGCCAACTTTGGAACAAAAATTATCCGATTGGTGAAAAGATGGTCGTGTTTGATGGTGATAACACCAAATACTATCTTGGACAGCTGTCAGTGAGCCTCCCTCCCTTCATGCAGTCCATATAGCAAATATTATTTAGACTTATTTATAATTTGAATAGAACCAAATCTTTCTGGGATCTAAGGGAAAACACTCCAAGGGTCTGAAATAGCCAATAAAAATTCTTTGAAAAAATGGAAGTTTTGTGGTGGAGTCTCCCCCTTAAGGGAAAGTACAGACGTGTGCAAATTATTAGACTCAAATTAAGAATTTAAATTAGTCATATTTAAAAAAAATTCAAACTCACTTTATTGTATTTTTATTACCGTATTTAGGCTAGTAATATTTTCTCCCTTGTGGACTTACAACTTTTTCCATAAGGAATTGCATCTGGAAAGTTTCGAAATTGGAGATTGTAAGGGACACCTGAGCTCGGTCTGTTTTACCTTTTTTAAATTTCATTTACTTTGGAATGTATCCTGTGAATTAAGTGGTTTGAATCCATTGTTCTTGGATCTTAGAATAGTTCAAGAGTAGACTATCAGTAATAAAACACTTCCAATTTCTTTGGTCAAAATTTACAGGAATAAAGTAATCAAAACAAAATGTGTGGCATTAACAAGGCTCCTCTTTTAGTGCAAACTGTAAAATATTACTTTACCGTCAGATTCTTAAAAAGAAATAAAAAATATAGAGACTATTGTTTGAACATTTGAAGTAATTTCAGCGCCTTTCAAAATATTTCTACTAAATTAACCCTTTCCTCTGGAATTATTGTAAGTCCTGATTTCTGTCAGCATTCTCCTTATTTTGAAACCTGGTGTTAACTGGTTGTAACAATATATACATCAAGGAACTACAAAATTATTGAGTGTATGGTATTTACATGACACAAAATAATGTTTTAAACTTTCTTAATGGTATGTCTTGTGTGTGTGGAAGTGTTCAAAGCAAATGCCTGGATGGAACCCTGATTGCTTCTCACAATGTTATCGCCTCCTCCATGATTTCTTGTGACGCTGATATCAATATCGTCACTTGAATCACTCTCGGCTATATCACTTTCAGCGCCAGATACAAAAATATCATCACTTTTATGGTCACTATCATCTAAATCAGCCGAAATAGACGCCAGAATCTCAGCTTCGAGCAAAGAGAAACTAAAACACTAATGTTTGGTTTCTTTCGGTTTCCGGGACCAGCACTACCAAACGAAGTACAAAAGCCCTGGTATGCCAGGTAACCTAGATATGAGCGGCGAAACATTGTGTCGACTCAGGGTCGACACACGAGCTATAACGCTAAGTGAAGGCTGGAAAGGGTTAGGTCACAAAATGTAGAAAGAAAATGTTGGAAAACTGCCCTCGAGTTTCATAATTTGCACACCCCTGTATATTTGAAAGAGGACAGGAGAAGTGCAGGACAGCACACACAGTATGGAATGTTAGTCTGCTGCATTCCTTCTATCCTGTTTCTCATCTTATTCCAGAGTCCCTTCAGAATAACCCTGTACTCTTCAAGTCTTCAATATTGGTTCAGACACTACCCAAATTATCGCATAAGATGCAGGGGCGTATATACAATTTTTTTTTCTGGGGGAAAATTGTGAATATTCTCAAGAGGATTGTCACTGCAAAATACCCAGAAATATCAACCAATATCTTTGGTAATTACTTTGTGCAATTATTTTAGTTAAGAGTTAATTGTAAAATTCTAAGTTTATATAGCCTACAATTGGTGGCAATACCCAAAAGTTGTAAAATACAACAAAACACACAAATAACATTTCAAACTTAATGAATGTTCTATTATGGCCTGTGGAGTATGAATGGTAAATATCTAAATATTTGTCAATTTGTTAAGCAGAAAGTTAAACAGTCTTTTTACAAATTGATAATGTATTTCTCAAAAGTGCCGTACTGTGGAATTCTCAGTTTTGCCTCACAAGGCTGAGTGTACCCCGTTCCAGCCCTCAAGAATTAGAATTTCTTGGCATAGACGGGAATCGAATTTGGACCTCCGGTGCGGCAGCCAAAATGCTAGCCACTACACCACGAGGTAGTCTTAATTTCAATGTTAATATTGTTTATAACTTAGCCAATAAGTGAAGATCAGGGTACAACCAAATTTACAATTATTTTATCATTTTGCCAAAACAACACTTTCGTAATTCTTATACACGCCCCTGAAGAGATGTGCATATGGGTTGTTCGCATCATTCCTTGGCTCATTCCTATTTCAATGTCTCCAAGGTTTTTATCGATAAGTTTTAAATTGGCAAAGAGCTATTGTAAAATAATTGCTGTTTGATCTGTGTTGTGTGCTGCTGGCAGTATAGTGAATGAGTTGATCTCCAGTTTGTATGTTTTGTGGAATCTGGAAGGTTTTCATTGTTTTTAACCTTCTTCCATTCAAGAACTATGTGACTTAAAACTGGTGTGTCTTATGTATTTCAGCAAGGGACTTGGACACATAAAATAACGGAAAGTATGATTGAATTGTTTTGTATGTAACGCCACGTAATTGTTAATTTGGATCATTTTGTACATGGCTGGAGGTCGAGGATGTGCTCAGTTTTCAGAGAAAAGTTTTGTTTATTTCCATCAATTTTTACAAATATATTTTTAGCTATTTTTATTTCATTACATCAAAAATGTTGAACATTTGCAGTAAAAAGAAAGAATTAAATATTGTGTTTAAAAATATAGAAATAAAATTTTGAGTAAAATTTGTCATTTTCCTCATGAAATGAAGCTTTTTAATAGTACATTATGCAACGATCCTGTAATGGCAATAATTAAGACACGAGTATGTTTATAAAATGATCGTATGCGAGTTTTATAATTTCCATACGAGTGTCTTAATTACCATTATAGGCAAGTTGAATACGACTGTTTATGTTCAACGATAATTATTATAACTATTTTATGTTCGCAACATAAATATTCATATATATCTGTCGAGATTTCACCAGTTTTATGTACTGAACAGAGCGCATGGGACGCAGAGAGTACCATGGCCTCCTCGATCGCCCCACTATGACACTAGGCCAGGCAGTGAAATTTAAATTAGAAGGCCTTGGAACTTAGCGCAGATGCGTTGCCTTCCTTACCTAATTGGTCAAACAACGGTTTCTTGAGCTCTGATTGGTGGGAGAAACTGTTTCATAATGAAAAATAGTGTTATAATGACCATCATTATGATACAGTTTTCTGAGATATAATAGTCAGGGTCGATCATAAAATACTTTTTGGGCTATTTGGCAAAAAAAATTATGATTGCTAAAGACAATTCTGTATTTGAACAAATGTTATAGATAAAGGACTGTTTATTTAATCAATCACAAACTCGTGACTGGACAAGAGGTTATTATAGTTTGCACACACAGGGTCATCGGAAATGGTTGCAGCAATTTCAAAAAATCATAGCTCAGGACTATTCGAGATATTAAAACTTTTTTTTTTTTGTTTGTTAAATTCACCAACTCAAAATGTTATTTTCATTCCATATACTGTTTTTATGTGCGCTCCCTTGGTTCGTCACTCGTTCTAGGGCGTGCGGGGGACTTCTTCACGTCAACGCTGCCAGTTTCCTAAACCTGTTCATACCACCGTCTAATGCTATTAGCATGAAGGGGATCCCTACCATAAACACATCAGAAAGTGCGCTGAACAGTTATAACACACAGTGTGCTTTCTGCTGAACTGTCGCCATTGCAATCACACTCACTACTGAAACAGTGGCGTGGCGGCTTTCTGTCGCGCACTCATTCTGCCATCGGCTGAAGGTCACGGGTGGAGTACAGTCACATCTAAAACTAAAACTCGATGAGTTCCTGATTAGTTTTCAGGTCGAATTATTAATTTATCTCACTTAGAACGGGAGATAGGATTTTTAGCCCATCTTCATTTATGAAAAAATAGGCTTCTGAGATCACCTTTTGTCCGTGTGTGCGTATGTGATCCGTGTGTGTGTGTGTGTCCCCCAATAAAATCTAAACGGCTGGAGCGATTTCAATGAAACTCTGTAAGTTCATAGCACTATTACCGATATCACCTTGGAATTTTGTACGGTGATAACGGGAACTAGTAGAAGTTCTCCTATGTGACTTTTGAAAGCCTGTTAACTACAAAACCAACATGGCGGCCAAGCGAAGTTGCGACTTTTAAATAGACGTTTCTCGCGATTTAACCAACCAAATGTAATGAAACTTGGTACAGTATATTTCTATACTCATTGTAATGCACCGACATCTAACTTCGCTCAATTGTTTACATAACCTCAAGATGGCGGCTGTGTGAAATATTTCACCTGCATTCTATATCTCTGAAAATATTACTGATATCACCTTGAAATTTTGTACTACTGGAAGTTCATCTATGAGAGTTTCAAAAACCGGTTAACTACAAAACGAACAAGGCGGCCAAGCGAAGTTGAATGTTTTAAATAGACTTTTCTCGCCATTTAATAATCCAAACGCAATGAAACTTGGTACAGCAAATGTTTATACACATTGTAATGCTCTGGTACCTTAATTTAGTTCAATTGTTTACATAACCTCAAGATGGCGACTGTGGGAATTTTAAAATAAAGTTTTTATTTCTTGTGTCGGAATCGTGCGATCGATGTGAAAGTTTGAATAATGAACCTACGTAATAATTTTCCTTTAATGGTACTTGACTCTATGGCCTATACATATAACAATCCAACATGGTGACCATCCGAAATATTTAGTCGGTTCTCAATATCTACGAACCTATTACAGCAATCAAAATGAATTTGTGTATGTTGATAGTGGATATTAACATGAGTAGGATATATGGAAATAGGCTTTAGTCTTCACGGAACTACTCGTTATAATGTGTAGGACGTAATATGATATGCTGTTGACCAATGTACTCTAATTGTGCTTGTGGACACTAAATTAGCTTGTTTTCAAAACTGAATAATTATTTCCAAAAAAAATAATTTTTTTTTGGTTGATTCGGTAACATTTGCCTCAGCTGCGTTGGATGGTAAAATATTTTTTGATCAAATGTTAATATTTCCCATTGATAAGGCTGTGAGAAAACATGCTTTTCATTCAAAACTGAATATATCCATCACTTACAATATATTGAACTTAACGAATATTTTTTTAAAACTGTGGCATTTAATTTCGAATTGTACCTATTCTCCTTCTTCTTCTCGTGGATGGGTCACTTAGGACCATGCGGAATCAACGTATGTTGAGCCTTGCCCAATAGCTCTTCATATACATGGATTGTTGTAGTTTCTGTTCCTCCGACCATGCACGTGGTGTTCGTTTCTTCTGATCTCCCTCAAATCCCCTTGTGTGAACAATATTCCTGATAGCATTTCTATTCATCAGATCTGGCGATCCCATCTCCACTGGGTCCCTCTCCACCTCTTTGTACCACTTTGGTCTTGTACGTTTGTTCTGCAGAAATTTGTGGATTCGGTAAGTAAGTCTCGTATGATTCATTCTTTCCAAATGGCCCAAAAATTGAATTCGTCTCAATCTCATGGTATCGGTAAGTTTAGAAATGTTCCTATATATTTCAGAGTTGGGTTTGGGATAGTGTCTGCCATTTATAATTCTGGGCCCTAAGATCTTTCGCATAATTTTTCTTTCCTTAATCTCTAATACAGTACAATCAAAAGTTCTCGAAAGAGAAACAAAATTATTGTCCGTTGAGCCATTATAATTAACACTCCAAGTGATAAAAATGTCCATCATAACTCGACACATTGCTAGCGTTTCGCCCCAGCGTGGCAATTGGGCTCTTCAGTTGGTAAAGGCACACCTACCAAGACACGTAGCAGGTACACACCGAGAAGGCCAATGCAAGACGCCTCGCCACATATGTGGCCACGTCACGAGCATGCCAGTGCACCACCGTAGTCAAAAACTCCACTTTCAAAAACAATAAACCTTGCTTTGGCATTGAATACAATCAAAAGTTCTCGCAGGGGCTATCGTCTTCTTTATAAACAAATAAATATATTTCCGTTGACTTTTCAACAAATGCAAGATTTTTCCTGTACTATTGAGACGATTTGGAAGATTTTGGTACAAACCACACCTTCTAACTCCCTCTGGTTTAGGAGCTTGAGTTTTGTGAAACATATATCTTAAATATATTATGGCTCAACGGACAATGCATATTTTCTTATGAAAATTGTATACATCTTAGCGTATTATACAAGAAGATTGTAATGTTAGTAGATTCGGATTACAAACGTGCAGATGCGGGTAACGATTTGTTTATCCGCGCAGGGCTCTTAATTATAAGGCGGTGGTGCTTCTTGTGGGCTAAACACGAGGTATACAACATTTAGCAATTTCAAAATATCTTCTTTGCTAGGAGAAATCTACCTCCACCTTCCGGCGTGCCAAGAGGGATTTTTTTTAACATTTCACACGATATCTGAAAACGTCAAGAAGATTTCCAACTGTACTGCCCATCTGTCTTCATGTTATTATTGGATTTGACCCGTAAAGTCTCCTCCCTGAGGATCTATCGCCATATCATCTGTAATACAAATTGTAAGTGCAATATTTTCAACTCTGCCATTAATTTTCTTGCTATTAAATTAAGATTGCTATAATAAACTATTTACTACCTTAAGTCAATATATTGTACATTAAAACCTTCCTCAGCGTAATTTAGGATAAGTAAATGTGCAATAACATACACTTAATAAAAAAATCCATAACAGAGGATACTAAAACTATTTTTGTTCAAAAAGCTCTCATGAATCAATATTCTAACACATTCTAACTTCTTCTTTCGATTCGGCCGTCAAAGGACCACCTCATTTCAACTGCTTCTTGCTGCATCGAGCTTTAACATCCTCCCAGTACTTTCGCATTTGTTCTCGATGCTGTTGTTTCCTTTCTGCAGTCCACTTCTTGTCAGTTGGAAGCTTTGGCTTTTCTTGGAAACATCGGTGTGCTGTCAGTTTTTGTTTAAGTGTGCCACGCTCCCAAATATCGTTGCCTGTAATTCCCACTTCTTGTAAATCTTGGTCCACCTCAGTGTACCTTGGTTTTCTCTTTTGAGAAAGTAGGTGAAAATTCTATTTGTCAATCGTGCTGGGTTCAATCTTGTTATATGACAGTGAAAGGCAATTCTCCATTTCCTCATGGTATCAGTTATTTTTTCCACTTAGAATTTTCATTCCTTCCACTTCCAGATTCTCTGTTAGTCCCTTGCGATGCATTGCAAGGCACTCTGCAGCATACAAAGCCTCTGGACGGATGACTGTTTGGTAGTGTCTTAACTTGGCATTTGTTGATATGGATTTCTTGTTGTAAATGGCCTTAGTATGCCATTTCCATTTTCGTGATTCGTGACTCGAAAGCTGCCTTCTCAGAGAGATTGGGGTCTATCCACTCACCCAAATATTTGAACATTATTATTATATTGTTAGTTTTTTATCTCTATACAGATTTCTCTACCTGGCAAATACATATCAGCCATCATTTATAACCTAACTTATTCAGCGTATCTATTTTCACATCCACGTAAGTGTTATAGTTTTTATATATTTTTTCATTCTGTTTTCATGTTTTTGTTTCTCAGTTTAATTTCTTCTTTTTAGATCTCTTCAATTCAACGTTGTTTTATCAAGACTTTTTCATGTTTTCTCTTCACACATTTTGTAACAGATTGAAATTTTACTTTGTAAGCTTTTGGGACAAATATTTTTAGTATCCTCTGTTATGGCAATTTTGTTTTATTAAGTGCATGGTATGTTATTGCACATTTACTTATCCTATATTACGCTGAGGAAGGTCACTATGTACAATATATTGACTTAAGGTAATAATAATTGCCAATAAGCAATCGGGATGGTCATTTTTATGTCATTTTTTAAGATTGCTAATTTTACTGTGGAGTTGAATTGGTATGGAAGTGATGTGTATGTTTGTTACTAGTACAGTACAGCTGCACAGAAGAAACCCCTTTTGTTCCAAAAACCGTGCTGTGGTTGGCTTTTAGTAAATCGTTAGAAAAGCACAAGAACAGCTTAACTCTAAATTTCAGAATAATTTGCACGATCATTTTGTCGGAAAAATCTAAAAAAAATTTGAAAAGCGTTTGTATTTTAAAGAAAAGTTTTTTAAACAAAAGATGTAGAGGACATTGTCACCTACAATTCGTCTCATTGAGGTCATGTCATACGTTTTGAAATGCAGAAGCTAGGTGGCACCAAAGTTTCCAAAAAAGTGTTTTTTCACTTTTTGTCCTAGACAAAATGTTTTGTTCACAAAAGAGCGAATCAGAAATTTGTTCCTCTCAAAATTGTCTACAATATTTATTGAAATTTTTTTCCCTCCGACTTACCGTTCCAAAGTTATAGTCTGCCGAAGTGTGAAAATTGTCCGACACCGGTCCCGGTCTAAACTATGCCCACCGCTCTCTCCGCAGTAACAATAGTAGCCTTGACTATGCAGCGTTGCATTTGCTGTGCTATAACTTTGGAACGGTAAGTCGCAAGAAACAAACGTTTAAATAAATGTTGCAGACAATTTTTAGAGGAACAAATTTCTGATTCACTCTTTTGTGAAAAAAACATTTTTTCTAGCACAAAAAGTGAAAAAACACTTTTTTTTGGAAACTTCGGCGCCACCTAGCTTCTGCATTTCAAAACGTATGACATGACCTCAATGAGACAAATTGTATGTGACAATGTCCTCTACCTTTTTTTTGTTCAAAAACTTTTCTTTAAAATACGTAGATTCAGAGAAAAACACTTTTCAAAATCTTTTTGAGTTTTCTGACATGATACTTCAAATTATTCCCAAATTTAGAGTTACGCTTTTTTTGTGCTCTTCTAACAATTTACAAAAAGCCAACCATAGCACAGTTTTTGCAACTGTACTGTATCTTATTATAGTGAACAAAGTTTGTATTCATTCTTTATTCAAATGCAAAGCTGTATTAAAATCTGAGCAAAGAAGAAAAGAAACTATATTTTTGAAGCCAATATAATGCTGTGCCACTTTAATTCTCCTTTGTTGATCTTATCTTCAGTTTGTGGAAGTTGTTTGTGTATTGTAACTTTATATTGAACATAAAAATATGTTGTTCTAAAGAATATATGTATTATTTACAAATTGCTCTTGTGTTTTATTTGTATGTATCAATGAATATTCAGGGTAAGTAGGTCTAAATCGTACAGCACAGAGTTTGTACTGAACTTCAGAGCTAATCTTTTAATTCATACCCTTTGTCCAATAACACAGGCCTGCATGACTTTACAGTAAATAAGCAATTTTGATAGACGTAATGTTCTGATCCGAAAATGGTGTCTGTTTTTAATATCACATCTTGTTTTGGGTCAGTTCCTTTTTTTATTGCTATAATCAAAATAACATGTTTCTCTGTTGCCAATGAACCAGATGTGATAGGGAAAAACAAAATGCGTTTTCGAATTTAGCACAGTGAAGGTGGTTTGGTGGCGTAGTTGGTAGCATGCTGAGCTTCTATGCCCAAGGTCGCAGGTTCAAACCCGGCTAAAGTCGTGGGAATTTTTAAGAGCGTTAAAAATCCCTCGGTATGCCTTCCTTCGGAGGGGAAGTAAAGCCGGCGCTCCCATGTCATAGATTTATGGCATGAAAAAGAACCTTCCACTAACTACACTCGTGTGAAGCTAAATTATAGGATAGAATTGATGACGCTCTATTAGTTGGTACATTCGCCGCCAGGTGCTGACTACGATGCCATCTAGTAGCCAAGTCCGCAAGCTAGGTGTCGTGGACGGTAGCATTTGGTAGCAAAAGTAGCAACTACTTCAAATTATTGTCTGCAGTCCTTACTTGAATTGAGAACAGATAACACACACTAATACAGTCATCACAATTAACACCGGTTATCAGACAGATTCTACACACACCCAAAGTACACGGTGCTACATGACTGCATTGTTGCAGTCCCTGAACTAAGGAACCAACCAACCGAAGTTAATCAAACACACCTATTTTTGTTTTCATCACTGTTTTTTCCAGGCCTTCCATCAGTAGTACCGTACTGAATTATCCTAGAAATGACCTCCCATCAAAACATGGCTTTCTGAAGTCCATACTTTTGCAGTTTGGTGTTTCAAGGTTCTGTCCTGTTATCCACCTGGCTCTTGCCAGGATGTTGTGACGAAACGTGCACGCACAGGCCATTATACTCTGTAAGCTGGGAGAATGTGATTGACTGATCCTTGGGGGAACTCCATTGTTAATTGTATTTCTTGTGACAAAATTCCATTTGTCCTGACCTGAATTTGATGATCTCGAAGGAAATTGGTAATGAAATGGAGCATGTTTCCTGAAATATCATATTTCATCAATGTCTCAATTCCATATCATATGATCTAAACTGTTATGAGGTGATGGTTATTGAGGAAAGCCTCTCAGATTTCAAATTCAAAACTTAATCAGAGTATCTGTCGTTAAGTGTGCTTGACGAATCCATTTTGCGCATCACTAAAGAAGTTTGTGTGTTCGCCAATGTAATCTTCTATCAACAATTTTCTCCGTTAACTTACACATTGTGTTTGCCAGGGAGATGGGATGATAGTTAAAATAAAATGTATATACCCATTAGTCAATATATATTGTACAATTGTGACCTTCCTCAGCGTACAATATTAAAGTACAATATATATTGACTTTTCGCCTCCGTGGCTTAGGCGGCAGCACGCCGGTCTCTCACCGCTGGGTCCGTGGTTCAAATCCCGGTTACTCCATATGAGATTTGTGCTGGCCAAAGTGGAGGCAGAAAGGTTTTTCTCCGGGTACTCGGGTTTTCCCTGACACAATTTCATTCCAGCAACACACTCCACTATCATTTCATTTCATCTGTCATTCATTTAAACATTGCCCCATGGGAGTGCGACAGGCTTCGGCAGCAGGCACCGTTCATATCCTCGCCGCTAGATGGGGGCTTCATTCATTCATTCCATTCCTGACCCGGTCGGTCGACTGGAAGGAGGCTGTGGATTTTCATGCATATATTGACTTATGGTTATATCCAGTGCTTGATTTGTAAATGAAGAGGTTCCGGTACTGTGAGCTACCGGGTGGCGGTGGGAGGGGGCTTTCTGGAATATTGAAATACAGGCTAGATGTCTAAAAACGATATTTTTTCACATTTCTGAACACCTTTAAAAAAAAGATTTCCTTTCTATACCTAGATATCCAACATTCCGGCAAACCTCGCACCCCAGCGTTTTATTGTGTACAATAAGCCAACTGAATTTTTTACAAAACTCGTTCTTTTGTTCTCAAGTCCAACAACCTGGCCACTGTTTATCACCTCCTTTGATGTCGTCATTAGAAGAAGATGAAGTAACGCTGGAGGATGTAGGCTGTGTTGACTCCTGGTGATCTAATTCTATTGGAAGTGTCGTGCATTTTTCAGATTCTTCGTCTAGTTTTGGTTTCTTTGGTTTACCAAAATAATTGGTTACATTATGCATTGTTAAGGCACGTACACGTACAAGAACACACAATTAGCAAAATTTACGCAATTTCATTCCAAAACACTACACGATTAAACAGAACAAAACCGTAAGACACTGACAGGTCGTCGAATGTTCTGACTGCACTGACATTGATGGGTAAGTGAAAGCTGAACTGTTGAGCGGCATGGGAGGGGAACGATGAGTCAGCTAGCACCTTGCGTAAGGCTAGAAGTACAGTTCAGTTAAAGACCAAGTTGCCATTGACTTACAACTTAAGTTCCACAGTTGTAAAAAAAATGTTATATATTGGACTTTTCCCCAGATCAGAGGTTTTGGTACGGCATACCGGTGCGTACCGTCACAAATCTAGCACTGGTATTATACATTTTATTTCAATTACATCATCGATAAGGAATCTGGCTATGGTCATTTTTATGTCATTTTATACTAAGGATGATTGTTATCTGGAATTGAGGTGTCTTTTCTGGTTTAGGTATAGGCACTACAATAGCACTACGCCATTGGTCAGGAAATAATTTAATCACCTGGTGCCAACTCATACCATGGAGGCAAGGTATCATGCTAATTGTAGAAGAGAGAAGCTCTGATGGTATTGCCACATCCAATGTACAGTTGCCAACTCCAGCTAACAGTTTGATGTTGGAAGTTCAGAACCCTGAGTGTTAGTTATTGTTTTAAGACAGGGGTGCCCAACCTCTCTTAATAAGAGCCACGTTGTAAGGTAGTTGGGGGACCTTGCGGGAGGTTTGGCGGTTATGGAAATTTTTTAAAAATATAGGTGCAATATGGTGAGATTTGTGGCTGTCTGAGCTTAGTTTTCTTAGTATTGTTGCAGTTTTCTATATTTATTTGTAGTGGTTAAAAAAATAAATTTACATATTTTTAATAAATCTTTTTAAAATAGAAGTAGAAGCCTCCGAGGCTTAGGCGGCAGCACGCCGGCCTCTCACCGCTGGGTCCATGGTTCAAATCCCGGTCACTCCATGTGAGATCTGTGCTGGACAAAACGGAGGCAGACAGGTTTTTCTCCGGGTACTCCGGTTTTCCCTGTCAAAATTTCATTCCAGCAACACTCTCCACTATCATTTCATTTCATCTGTCATTCATTTAATCATTGCCACAGAGGAGTGCGTCAGGCCTCGGCAGCCGGCACAGTTCATATCCTCGCCGCTAGATAGGGGCTTCATTCATTCCATTCCTGACCCGGTCGGAGACTGGAAGCAGGCTGTGGATTTTCATTTCTTTTTAAAATAGAAGTACGATGATATTCAATACACTCACACAGCATGAATGACAAAAGAGTGAGTATGTTAATTTGACACAATTATTAATATAATTATGAAATAAACTTCATGGTAAGTTAGTTAGTGCGACGACTGGAACTGCTTTGGATAGAGGGCGTGCACTTTTTTCTCCAGTTGTCTTTAGTCGTTTCAAAGTTTTGGCGAAATGGCGCTGGTGCGGAGCGGTGGGCCGGAGAAAATAGTCTTGCGGACCGTAGGTTGGGCAGACCAATTTTAAGGGACTGATCACCAAGGTCATCTGTCCCTCTCTGATTGTTAGCTAGACACAGTACAGAGAGATTTGGGCCTGAAGTGCAATGTGCAGCACCTGGATCTTAATGCCCTGAGTGTTAGCAAGATACCATTCAGGGAGACTTGAGGATTGTAGGCCTGAAACCCAGTGATGCACAAACTGCAAAATGGCACACAATGACCGGGACAATGCTATGAATAAGAGTACAATAACTGTCTCAGCAGTGTAAAGACCAGAATGGTAGAAACAGGCCCATGACAGGGTAGTGTACTTTCCCTCATATTATTGATTCTAGTGATGGATGAAATCCATAAGAACATCAAAAGGAAATTGGGAAGTGAGGCAACAAAAGCTTTGCTGTTTGCAGATGACCTACCTATTATGGGGTGAAGATGAAATGGAAGTTCAAAACCAAGTAGATATTTGGAACCAAGAGATCTACAATTTTGGGATGAAAATAAGCATGGATAAGAGCAAAACAATAGTGATGACAAGGGAAAGATAGGAAGGAAGGGGAAAGATAAAATTAAATGGAAATATTCTAGAACTGGTAAAAAGTTTCAAGTACATGGGAAGTGTGATTACAGAAAATGGGAAGATAAGCGAAGAAATTGGTAAAACAATACAAGAAGCAGACAGTTTCTACCAGAGTGCGAAAGGTTTTGTGTGGAACCGGGATGTCCCAAAGGGTTCTATACACAACCTGACATATGCAGCTGGGACATGGACAATGACAAGAATGGAAGAGAGCAGGATACAGGCAGCAGAGATAAGGTTTCTAAGAAGCATCGAAGGAAAGATGGAGTAAGGAATGAGGAAAAGGACAGGAATCTGGGAACTCCAGGATAGGATAGAAACAACTAAACTGAAGTGGTATGGACACATGATGAGAATGAGTGAGGAGAGAGTACCACAAAAAATACTTTTGGAAAAGTTAACAGGATAGAGACCACAAGGAAGACCCCGAAAAAGATGGATAGATTCAGTGAAGGAGTGTGTAGAGAAAAAGGGAGGAAAACCAGAAGATGTACTGGAAGTAGGAAAGGAGTGGTGGAGGGACAGTCAAAGATGGAGGTCCTTAATTCACAACCTGACCCAGGAAGAGACTGGAATCGGGAAATGAAGATGATGATGATGATTTGTGGAACATGCCGTCAGAGTCTCTTATAGTTCGTATTCCAGTTTGCTCTATGCAACTGAGCTTGTTCAGCTACAACACTGAAGACTTGGGCATAAAACTTGCAATCTCTAGAGATATTACTCGTTGGACGAGTCCTTGGTGTTTTGAAGTGAGTCCTCTATTTACATGTGACTATCGGTGAGTTTGGGTGGTGCAGGGCAAGCGGCAGAGACAGGTACACTCCGCATCAAGCGCCAATAGTCCTCCTAACATGTGCACACACTTGTGTCCAATCTTGTCTAGTCGCTTCAAGAATGCAGTGGTGGGTCAAATCTTTCAGAGTAGTTAGTTATTGTTGTTTTAAGGGGCATAACTACGAGGTCATCTACCCCTCTTAACACAGATTTCAGTATATAAATTTGGAATGGAAATTTAATTTTAAATGTGGACACTTAAATTTGAAAATATAAAAAATTAATAAAACAAAAAAATTAAATAGAAACTAATATTCATAATAATAAACAAAATTTGCAGAATAAACAAAAAATTCTGATTTAAAAAAAGAACAACTCTTTGAGTCAATGTACACCCTCTCTCACTTATAAAGCGGATAACGCGATCAGCAGCCACCGCGTCATCGGCTAATATAAGTTTGAGTGTCATCTGCAAACCAAGGTTTCTTCGTAAGTCAGCAAGATCCACACACTTAGTTAAAATGTGGGCCACGGTGAAAACGGCTCCACAGTTACAAAGTGGGGGGTCTTCCCTTCTCATTAGGTACGAGTGGGTGGATCTTGTATGACCTATCCTTAGCCTACACAAAATGACGGACTCGCTCCGTGACCGGAAAGAGCACCGCCACATGCGAGTAGTTCCCTTGATCGCTCTCAGTTTACTGGCCAGTGGGTCAGCTACCCACTGACTCTCCCCGAGTTGATAGAGACAGTTAGCTAACATTGCTGGCAACTATCTTTTGTTTGACTATATTCCAGGAATTAGGTCACAGTGATAAAGTGGTAGCCGTAGAACAGAAAATCCATTATCTTTCAAAATCCTATCCACAGTGTACACAGGCTCAGGTTTGTACCATTTCACAATTTTTAACAACTCTCTCTTGGTCATGTCTTCTGCAAGTGTACTATAGGCTAGTTACATTTTAACCAGGACAGTATTTCCTCTTTGCGAGAAGCAAGGGAGGGAGATGTGTTATGATGCGTTGTCAAGAACAACAATATACCCAGGTGGAAGATTCGGAATGAGTCGCTCTTGTAACCACTTATAAATGAATGTTTTATTGTGCACAAATATGCATGTACAAAATTCTTATAAACAATCGTCTGTACAGAATTTTGTTATGGATTCTACTCTCAGTTTACATTTAATTACGTGATAGCGTTCACAAAGTTCGCCACATCTTTTGCACCTGCAGTCCGGACTTGGCTCATGGAAACTCACTTCAGTGCACAGACGTTGGTAAAACCCATGGACTGAGAGTCTGGTCACGTGTCTCAACTCATAGCCTCCCTGAGTCTAGTTGCGGTTGATCATCGCATCACATTGATAAAAGTCCCACCATGTGCTGTCCCTTTTTTTTTGTTGGAGCTCTTGTATGAGTTCCTGATACGCTGGGGTGGCCGGGAGCGGTAGTTTCAAACGCAACTCTTCCACAAAGAATGATCCCCTTGACAGTTGGTATGCGAGGCGTGATGGAGTGTATTTTGATAGGCAAAGCGCTTTCTTTAAATAGAATACTTTCACCTTCTCTATACTGTGCAATTGCCTCTTTTCAAGATACATGCATATATTTTCCAATCCATAATTCCTGTTATTCATTTCATTAATATTGAGACTGAGTCTTCAAATCATAATGAACTCTGCCCCCTGAATAAACCTAATTTCACCCCCAGCGTGTACCACAATAGTACGGTCCAAATCTCTCCTAGGTCAAACAATTCAATTTTCTAGCTTTCATCTACTTGACGTACACTATTTGTGCATTACAGTACCTAATAGCTTCATTTCTCATGATTGACTTACTTGACTTATGTCCTTTTACTCTTTTGCAGAGCATAGGGCTTCGACAAAGCAGCGCCAGAGTATCCTATTTTGAGCCAAGGTCTTGAGTTCGCCAAAGGTCTTTCCTTCTTGTTTTGTCTCATCCATCACACTGCGTCTCCATGACTTCCGCGGTCTTCCTCTCTTCCGCTGTCCTTGGGGGTTCCAGAACAAAGCCTGTCTCTCCACTGCATTTTGTTCTTTATGTAAGGTGTGGCCAATCCATTTCCATTTCCTCCATTTTATTTGTATACCAATAGGTTCTTCTTTGGTTTGCTTCCAAAGGTCTTCATTTGAAATGACTCTTGGCCAGAAGATGCGCTTTATTCTTCATAAGCTTCTGTTTATGAATACTTGCAGCTTGTAGGTGATCTCTGAGGTAACTTTCCACGTTTCCAGCCATACAGCAGTAGTTTTCACATTTGTTTGAAAAATGCGCAGTTTCGTTTTCATCGATACTTCTCTGGCCCTCCAAATCGGATAGAGCTGTATGAATGCCGCATTGGCTTTCTGGATCCTCATTTTGACATCAGCTGTTGCTCCTCCATCCTGCGTAGTCACACTGCCAAGATATGTGAACTCTTCGACTTCCTGAACATCTTCGTCATTGACTTGAGTTTCTGCTTGCTCTTCGCATTGACCTTCATCACCTTTGTTTTCTGAGCATTTATCCTTAGGCCCACTGCTCCAGCGTCTCTCTCCAGGTCCTGCAGCTTTCCCTCCATATCAGTATGTTTCTGAGTCAATAGACATGTCATCGGCAAACTCGAGACTCTCCAATCTCTCGACCAGTCCCCACTGGATGCCTCTCTGCCTTCCCTCAACAACTTTTCTCAAGACATCATCAAGGACAAGGAGGTAGATAGTCGGCGATAGGACACACCCTTGTCGCACACCAGAATTTACGGAGAAGGGCTCCGAGAGCTTCCCTTCGTGGATTACTCTATATGTGAAGTCGTCGTAGGTCTGCTTGATGATCTTGCCTATTTTCGTTGGTATGCCATACTTTTGTAGTGTTCTCCACATGGCGTTCCTTTCCAATGAATCAAAAGCCTTCTCAAAGTCCACGAACAGAAGAACTAAGCTAGCATTGTACTCATTAAACTGTTCAATAATGATCCGTAGAGTGCATGAGCGGTTGCTCCTGAAACCTGCTTGTTCTTTGAGAAGTCGTTTTTCTATCCTTGTTTTTACTCTGTTGAGGATCACGCGAGTCATCACTTTACTGGGAATTGAAAGTAAAGTGATACCTCTCCAATTGTGACAGTTGGTCAGGTCACCTTTCTTCGGTAATTTGACAAGGAGTCCCTCTCTCCATTCCTTTGGCAATTTTTCCTCGTTCCAGATTTTTGTAAACAGTGAATGCAACACATCGGCCGCCATATCAGGATCAACGGTTAGAAGCTCAGGCGCTATGTTATCTACTCCTGGGGCCTTTCCATTTTTTAGCCTATTTTCAATTTTGAAAAAATAGGCTTATGAGATCACCTTTTGTCCGTGTGTGTGTGCGTGTGTGTGAGGTATGTGTCCCCCCCCTAATAAAATCTAAACAGCTGGACCGATTTCAATGAAACTCGGTAAGTTCATAGCACTATTCCCGGCGACCTCGACCGTGCCCTTCAAATTTTGTTACGTCTCACCAATCCAACATGGCGGCTGTGCGAAATATTTCACTAGCATTCAATATCTCCGAAACTATTACCGATATCGCCCTGAAATTGTGTATGGTGATAAAGAGCACTACTAGAAGTTCACCTATGAGACTTTCAAAAACCTGGTAACTACAAAACCAACATGGCGGTCAAGCGAAATTGAGAATTTTAAATAGACATTTCTCGCGATTTAACTATCCAAACGTAATGAAACTTGGTACAGCAAATGTTTATACACATTGTAATGCACTGGAGTCTAATTTAGTTCAATTGTTTACATAACCTCAAAATGTCAGCTGTGCGAAATATTTCACTGACATTCTATATCTCCGAAACTATTACAGATATCATCATGCAATTTTGTACGGTGATAAAGGGTACTGATACAAGTTTACCCATGTATATTTCATAAACCTGTGAAGTACAAAACGAGCATGGCGACCAAGCGAATTTGAAATATTTTAATAGACTTTTCTCGTGATTTAACTCTCTGAGCGCAGTGAAATGTGGTACAGTAAATGATTTTGCAGTTTATAATGCACTGCCATCTAATTTAATTCAATTGTTTACATAACCTCAAGATGGCGGCTGTGCGAAATTTTAAAATTAACTTTTTATTCTTGTGTCGTAATCATGCGATCGAAGTGAAAGTTTGAATAATGAAGCTAGGCAATAATTGTCCTTGAATGGTACATAACTCTATGGCCTATACATATAACAATCCTAATTGGCGAGGTTCCGAAATATTTAGGCGGTTCTCAATATCTATGAATCTTTTACAGCAACCAAACTGATTTTTTTTAATGTTCATAGAGACTATGAACATATGTTCACCTATAGGACTCAGTAACCTGGTGAGCACAAATCCAACATGGCGGCGACGCGAAGTATAAATATTTAAATGGACGTTCCTCGCGAATTAACTATCCGAATGCCGTGAAACGTTGCACGTTAAACGCTTATACAAATGTTGATCCACTGGCATGTAATTTATTTCAATTGTTTGCATAATCACAAGATGGCTGGTGTGCGTACTTTTAAAATCTCGTTTTTACTTCTTGTGTTCTAATCATGCGATTGAAGTTTGAATACCACGCGTACACAATAATCTTAATGTAATAGTACAAAAATAAAAATCCATCCTGGCGACCATCTGAAATATTTAGACGGTTCTCAATATCTACGAATCTGTTACAGCAATTAAACTGAAATTTTGTATGTTGATAGAGACAATTAACATGAGCAGGATATACGAAAATAGGCTGTATAGTTCTTCACGGAACTACTTGTTATTTGTCTGATTGCTTCTTTGATCTCACTTCTTGAGGGTGGTTCTGTGTTCCTGCCATCTGTTTAATTTTGCTTCGTCATTAGTGAGCATGTCCCCTTGTTTATTCTTAATGGGTCTACTTTGTTTAAATTTCTTCTTGGCGAGTTTCCTCGTAATGTCATACAAGCCTTTCATATTTCTCTCTCTTGCTGCAGTCTCTGCTAATTCAGCAAGGTTTGATACCCACTTTTTCCGGTCTGCTTTTGCATTCTTCTTTATTTCCCGGTCTTTAGCACGATATGCTGCTTGGAGTTCAACTTTCTGGGTTCGTGTCCTGCAATTATTCAGCTTGAGTTTCAGCTCTCTACATTGTTCTATACACTCCCAAGTGTTTGTTGTCATCCAATCATTCATCCTGGTGTTCTTGAAGCCAAGTACCTCCTCTGCTGTGTTTGTTAACGTAGTCTTAACTTTCTCCCAGTGCAGGGCTGTAAACCTGTTACTGAGGTTGATCTTAAAATGTTTCTTGTTTCTCTCATTCTGTAGTTTTCCAACATCAAACCTTTTCATTTGTTGCTCAAACCGTTTCTTTGCAGCTGCAATCTTAACTCGGATGCGGGCAGTTACTAGATGGTGGTCACTGCCTATATCTGCTCCTCGTCGATTTCTGACATCCAGAAGTGACCTTCTCCAGCTTCTGCTAATTGTCAGGTGGTCATCTGGTTTTCGGTTCGCAGATCTGGAGATACCCATGTCACTTTGTGGCATTCTTTATGAGGGAAGAGGGTTCCACCGATAACGAGTTCATTTCTTGCACAAAAGTCTACCAGCAGTTCTCCATTCTCATTCATGACATCCAATCCATGTTGGCCCATTACTTGTTCAAGTCCCAGGTTTTCAGCTCCCACTTTGGCGTTGAAGTCTCCCATGACTATCACAATATCCCTCTTGTTTATGGTCTGCATAGTAGTCTGGAGTTCTGAATAATAATTTGCCTTGTTCTCTGCTTCGGCTTCTTCTGTAGGTGCATAGCATTGGACCACTGACCTTCCCCTTGAACCTTGCAGTGATAATTCTTGATGAAATGGGCTTCCAGTCCAGCAAACTGCTCTTTGTTCCCTTGTTTAGGAGCAATCCCACTCCCTCATGATGTGGGTCGTCTTCATTTGGCTTACCCGAGTAGAGGAAAGTTTGTCCGCTCAAAGTTCTCATCTCTCCAAATTCGTTCCACCTTACTTCACCAACTCCTAGGATATCCAATCTGTACCGTTCTGCCTCGGTAGCAAGCTGCTTTAGTTTTCCAGTCTGGTACAATGTTCTACTAACATTCCAAAACCCAATATTCATGTCCTTTTTCAAGCCAAAGGTCGTCATCGTAGGATCCGTCCGGCTGCTTTTCTTAGTTTCTTTAATATGTGTTTTTTTTTAAGCAACTGCGAGTTATTAGCCCACATTTGCCGAGTGCCACGGTGGGGCTGCCACCTTTAAGCCTTGGCACTTGCTGCCTCCCAAGATGTTGTGGGTGGAAGTGATGCCATTTACTGCATCATTATGTGGTTATCCCGCCATATACTCGGTCGCCAGAGCCTCGTCTGTGGTAACAGGGTGCACCGCATTTCTCATCATTACGATCATGAAAATTCAATTCCTGGAACAATATTGCAATATTGAGGGCTTACATTTACCAGCACTCCATCCCCATATGCATGTCATAGTTATCCATTGTCATGAAGTACAGATTGTACCGCCACCTTCGGGAAAACTGATTGTGTCATCCTACTACAATTATTATAGTGTTCCTGTCTTTTCAATACTGTTTGTTTATTAATATCTTAAACCTGGGACATGTTTCAGCCAGATGCACTCAATAACAGGGAGAAACACACCTAGTCCATTAGCACTTCAATTTAAAATTAACACTAACTTAAATATCAACATCTGTTATTATGTCACTAGTCTATAAAATTATCCTGCTTAATATTAAAATTATAAAATTGAAATCATATTGTAAAAACTTTTTAACCCCCTGTATCCATTGGAACTTCATGGTTCATGTTTCTTATATTCTGTGCCGTATGGGCACGTGTTTTCTTGTTGCATTAAAACTGTCAAAATTTACAATTATGTTGATAAGATGGAAACTGTATTGGATTGTTTGTAGAATTGTTCCTTGATGAAGCTAGGTGTCTTAGTTGAATTACTGAACTCGTTTTGTTCTGGTTTGATTACGATGTATTCCTATTTGATGTGTCGTCATTTGAGCAGCGTGCATTTCTGTCTAATGTGATTGATTCTGTTGCAAGCAATGTATGAACACACTGCAGCATTGAGCTGCTCTTCATTCAATACAGACCTAAAATGGAGATTAATACTCTTGATTGTGTCATACGGCTGACCAGTGGCGGCCGGCAATAAGGTTGCAGTGTTGCACAACGACCAGATCAATTCAAGAAAAACAATTAATACCGTAATAATATTTTTAGTAATAAAAGCTGTTCGTTTCCTTTTATATGTAAAGGAATCCATAATTCTGTTCTTTAATAATTCATGAAATCTAATAGTAAGTTACTGTGAACTGTCTGAGAAAGTGAAGCGCGCCAACTGTCTAGGAGCGCTCGTCCGTTTGGTCGTTGCCAGGCCCAACCACCGACCAGATCTCAATAGTGGAGGGTATGGCAGAGTAAGTCCTATCCCAACAGTAAACTCGGGTGGACGTTCCCTGCCGATTGCAACAAGGCAGCTGAGACGCGGACAGAGACTTCTAAGATGCTCCGTCAACAGCCTTGCGCGTACTTTTGACACTCGCGGTTCTTTCTCGCCCTCGTATATAAGCTACGTTGTTTTGTTCTTGTGAAGGTTTTCATGTAGACTAACTTATAATCCATTTAATCCGATGACAATGTGATATTCTCTGAACTGTGACATTCGTGGTGAATGCCGTACATCCGTTTTACCGCGCAATTGAATACAGTTTTCTCTGATATCAAGCAGTCGTTTACCCTACCACATATCTTGCCCCTTAATCAAAAAAGTGCAACACCCAGAACAATTATCTGCCAGCCGCCACTGCCGCCGGCAAGGTCTGGTCAGACGCGTAATACCAAGTGAACTGAGAGCCAAGAATGTCAGGATAGTGAAGTTAGCTGATTGAGATTGGGAAGTAAAATAAAGTCACTCTGTAACACTCCAAATACACTTTATTGAGTTCATAAAATTTAACATTCTAAACTCACAAAAGTTTTAAATACTGTAATTATTGATTCCTGACCACATTATGATGTGATGACACTTGTGAGACACACTGTGTCTATGGAATTGTGATTCCAGATCTTAACTTTCAAGTTGCAGAAATCCATCCTAATGAACTACCCAATAGTGTGAGGCATTTTCTACACACTTGCCAGGCACATGGTATTATAATAATTAATTGGTTTATGAGTATTTAAATTTGAATTATTGTCTTTTCAAGATAAATTGTTATCGACCTAATCTCAATAATTGAATTCTAGATTCACAAATTTCTGTGCTTTCTTTTATTGCTGCTCTGTAATGCACATAAATGTTAGTAAAATATTTCTGATAAGAAGTGAACAACCAACAGTCATGATGAGTAAAAAAGAAAAGAGGCGCACGGTTCCAAAATCCGCCTCATCCATTTTAGAAGATTTTTCAGGAGACGAAAAGAACATTTCTGGTTCAACTTCAGTAAAATGAATGTATTTATTCAAGTTTGTTATATCGAGATATATCCCTGCGCTCTGCACACAACTCGTGATATACAAGATTAGAGTTCTGGAACTGTCATGGTGAATAAGGGCGGAATTTGGAAACGTAACCAAAACTTTATAATGATAACTTTCCTCATAAAGTGATATTATAATCGACATTGTTTTATTGTTTATGTTCGACCCTGACTATTATATGTCAGTAAACTGTATCATAATAAGGCTCATTATAACACTATTTTTCATTATGAAAAAGTTTCTCCCACTAATCACAGCTCAAGAAACAGTTGTTTGACCAATTAGATAACGATAGCATCACACCTCCGCTTAGTTTCACGACCTTCTAATTTAAATTTCCCTGCGTGGCCTACTGTCATAGTAGGATAATCTAGGAGGCATGGTCAAATACAAGGTATTCTTAGCGTCCCATGCGCTCTGTTCAGTACATAAAACTGGCGAAATCTCGACAGATATTTATGAATATTTATCTTCGAACATAAAATAGTTATAATAATCAGTGTCGAACATAAACAGTCGTATGCAACTCGCCTATAATGGTAATTAAGACACTCGTATGGAAATTATAAAACTCGCGTACGCTCGTTTTATAAACATACTCATGTCTTAATTATTGCCATTATAGGCTCGTTGCATAATGTACTATTATGTTCTTTAAAGTCATTAAATATGTTAAAAATTAAGAAATGTTTGTCCAGAAAATAAATAGACTAATGTGTGTGTAAAAACTGGCGCGATATAATTGGGAACAGCATTGCCACCAGTTTCAGAGAATACACACTTACACAGTGTACATAGAACTTCATAAATATTGTGCCGACGCCTTCTCCATAGAGTATTCTTTGAGATACGTTCCACTTTCCGTGCCACATATATGGATAAGGTGGATTTTGGAAACATCATCCTAGGGTAAGGCGGGTTTTGGAAACATCATCTTAGGGTAAGGCGGGTTTTGGAAACAACATCTTAGGGTAAGGCGGGTTTTGGGAACAACATCTTAGGGTAAGGCGGGTTTTGGAAACATCATCTTAGGATAAGGCGGGTTTTGGAAACATCATCTTAGGGTAAGGCGGGTTTTGGGAACAACATCTTAGGGTAAGGCGGGTTTTGGAAACATCATCTTAGGGTAAGGCGGGTTTTGGGAACAACATCTTAGGGTAAGGCGGGTTTTGGAAACATCATCTTAGGGTAAGGCGGGTTTTGGAAACAACATCTTAGGGTAAGGCGGGTTTTGGAAGCATCATCTTAGGATAAGGCGGATTTTGTAAACATCATCTTAGGGTAAGGCGGGTTTTGGAAACATCATCTTAGGGTAAGGCGGGTTTTGGAAACATCATCTTAGGGTAAGGCGGGTTTTGGAAACATCATCTTAGGGTAAGGCGGGTTTTGGGAACAACATCTTAGGGTAAGGCGGGTTTTGGAAACATCATCTTAGGGTAAGGCGGGTTTTGGAAACATCATCTTAGGGTAAGGCGGGTTTTGGAAACATCATCTTAGGGTAAGGCGGGTTTTGGAAACATCATCTTAGGGTAAGGCGGGTTTTGGAAACATCATCTTAGGGTAAGGCGGGTTTTGGAAACATCATCTTAGGATATGGCGGGTTTTGGAAACATCATCTTAGGGTAAGGCGGGTTTTGGAAACATCATCTTAGGGTAAGGCGGGTTTTGGAAACGACGCCTGAATTCATGTTACATTTACATGGGGTAAGGCGGGTTTTGGGACATTTTCTTGTTGATAAAGATGCTAAATCATATGAGCTATGGAGATGAGCGAAAAACTCAATTTTCCTAAAAACTGGATAGGGCGTATTTTGGAACCGTGTGCCTCAGTTCTTCTCTGGTATAATGGATAAGAGAACTGTCCCTTGTTATTATTATTATTATAGCCATGGTGGGTGAGTGGTTAACGAGTCGGTCTCCAAACCCCAAGCTTGCAGTTTCGCTCCTGGCCGTGGTAAGTGATTTTTGAAAGGCGGCAAAAATTACAGTACGCTTGTCTTATGATGTTGGTTGGCATGTCAAAGAACCCATTTGAATTCAGTAGGCCATCTTCATAATGGCAAAATTAATGTCGAGAGTTTCCGCCAACAACAAGTTCCTCATGTCTCTACTAGAAAGCGCTATAGTGTTCAAGGAGCTTTGATGTCTAACCTCCTTGACTTTCATAATGCTCAAGGAACAACGAAATTCGACATGCAAGCTGCCCTCTGGGTGTCAAATAACAAAGCTTGCACCTGGCAACCGAGCTATACGATATTATTATTATTATTACTGGTAGAAGACCCATGCTACTCCGCAGCATTCATTTCAACAATCCTACAGCACTTCTTTCCACGCGACATTTGCTGTTTGGATGTCATAATGCTAATGACCTGAACGGACAGTTACCATCGCCTTTTATTTTTGTATCTTGTCATCGTGTTGAGGGAGCTTGCCACGGTGGGCGAGTGGTTATCGTGTCGGACTTCTAACCCCAAGCTAGCAGGTTCGCTCCTGGCCGTGGTAAGTGATTTTTGAAAGGCGACAAAAATCATGACATGCACGTCATATGTTGTTGGCATGTTAAAGAACCCATTTTAATTCAGTAGGCCGTGTTCATAATGGCAAAATTAATATCGGGATTTTCCGCCAACACAAAATTCGTCTTTTCTCTACTAGAAAGCGCTATAGTGTCAAGGAGCTTAGAAATATAATCTCCTTGACTTACATAGCATACCAAGGAACAACAAAATTTGACATGCAAGCTGTCCTCTGGGTGTCAAATAACAAAGCTAGCACCCGGCACCCAAGGCCATACAATATTATTATATCGTGTTGAGAGCACACAAAACCTCTAGGAACGAATGTTGCAGTGGCGCAGGCCATCCGGCTCCTGGGCGCACTAGACTCGCTCCCCCCCTCCACTATGACCAGCACTCAGCTTGGCCAGAAGAATGATCTTGGCAGAATCAAGCAATGGGCAATGCCTCACGTGCATCGTGTCTCGAGCCAACAAACATTGTCGCAGTACAATAATAATTACTTGTCAAGATATTTCACTTTCTGTAAAAGTAACAGTTCTTCCCAATTATTTTAATATACACTGGTGGCCATAATTCTCGATACGATTTGCATTTACACTGTGTTTCATACCAGGTGAACAAAATGTAAAACTTCATTACTAACTGTAAAGCTAATTATGATCAATTTAAAGTTAATTTGGCCCTTAGTCCTTGATATTTACAAATAATTACAATAGGAAAAGAGGAAATGTGTTTTGGTTCATCTTACTATCCACTATATATTTTCAAAAGAAAAATATGTATTGTCCGTTGAGCCATTATATATTTAAACACAAATTGTGCTAAATGTTCCGGCATAACTCAACAAAATGACAGTGTTTCGCCCGACTCCCATAGTGCACTGGCTTTGCTCGTGACGTGGATACACATGTATCAAATACGTCTTGCAATGGCCTTCCCAGTGTGTACTAGACAGTGTCTTGGTGAGGTGTGCTTTAACCAACTGAAGAGCCCAATAGCACACCGGGGCGAAACACTGTCATTTTGTTGAGTTATGCCGGAACATTTAGCACAATTTGTGTTTAAATATTACTATCCACTGACATGCATATCATTGTTGAATTTGGTGATATGTTAGTGCTCTTGAATATATTTAGTACTTTGTTGACTCCTGACGTGAATATCACCAGTGCAGTATTTACATTTGTCGTTCTATGATGAGCTTCATCCAGGTAGTTCACGTTTATGCAATAAGTGTTGGAAGAAAATTGTTCGAAAATGGCCTAACAGCAAGATTATCCAGATAAAAGGCATTTCTTGAAAGAAAGAAATAAAAAAATAAAAAAGATACGAGCTTTACAGTAGTCGCTTATGATGTTATCCTACCTTGAAGTTGTTACCGTTTTTATTATCCTTGACATTCATCAACACACAAACAGTCTTTTTATTTTTTACACTCTCATAATACATAACAAATCCAAGACTCTCTTTTTTTTTCTTCACTGCCTACTTGGTATTTCTACTCTCGCACTGCCTTCTTGATACTCTGCTGTTACAAAAGTAATCCGTATGTGATAAACATTCCACATGGTACCACTGCCAGCTGGATCACATCCCAACTGGCAGTGCGTCTTACACACTTCCGTCCGATCTACTTCCGTCCCATTTTTCAAAATCACTCCCACAAAAATATCCAGCAACCGAGTGGAAAGATGTTTCACATCAAAAAGGCAACGTGAAACTTGTGTGAAACGGGATGAAAATCACAAATCTTGGATTAATGATGATAGGCGAAAGTGATTTGTGTGCTTACATGAAAATAAATATATTTCCTACAAAGTTTCCAGAATTATGGCCACTAGTGTATAAGATTATTATTATGTAGCTTTGTTCCACCTGCTAATTGTGGACAGATTACAAACACTGGCCCTGTGATTCAAACTTAGTGTTTGTACTTGGGCACCAAGGACGTCAAACTCTTTATTCAGTCCAATGTGCCCCAATAACGGGTATTTTAAAAAATCCTACGCAACATTTTATTTATTTAAACATCTTTCAAACAACATCATAAGTACAGTCGAACTTGGTTACTTCAAAGTTGAAGAGACCAACAAAAATAAAAGGAATTATTCAAAATTCTTGAGTTAGACAAGTTTCATTATCAAGTATAGGAATGTCAGGAGACTGCAGTGGCCAGACCTCCTTGCCTCGACTTGATTCTCGTTTCTCCTCCTTCAGGAATTGTTGTGGTTGTTGCCTCATTCCAGAGGATATGTACGTGTAAAATAAAATAGTTTAGTGCAGCCAATGGCCATAAAATACAACTTAATTTCATTAAAAGTAGTCGAACCGCATTGCTAACATTAATATAACTATACTGTAAGGGGCAGTTAAATGAAAACTGAACTGCTACACGGTGAGCGTGGCATGATTTTATTCAAAAGTAATTACCACAAGTGTTAGAGGCTTCGGTGGCATAGTCAATAGCATGCTGAACTGCTGTGCCCAAGATCGCGGGTTCAAACCCGGCCGGAGTCATCAGATTTTTTAAGAGTGTTAAAATCCCTCAGTATGACTTCCTTCGGAGGGGAAGTAAAGCCGACGGTCCCATGTCATAGATTTATGGCATGTAAAAGATCCTTCCACTAATTAAACTTGTGTGAAGCTAAATTTGAAGGTTATATTTCGTTGAAATGCTCTATCAAAGTTACAACGTTCACCACTAGGTGTCAGTGACATCTGGTAGCGAAAGTTGGAACTACTTGAAATTGAAGGTACCATACTTGTAGCTCACCCCATGGGTGTCCGCATAGAAGCAGATACAAACTCTGGCGAGCCGAACATGTCCTGAGACACTCCCGGCACTAAAAGCCATACAATAAATAAATAAGTAACTTATGATCGACACTGGTTGCTCACATCTGATAGAAGCCTTTGAAGCGCATTATTGTCCTCAAAGTGCACTTATTTTTCAGTTGGCGTTTCCATTATTTTCTGTCTTGAAAGTTTCAATGCCGAATTTGAAAAAAAATTGAAAAGTTATAAATGTACAGGGTGTGTCAAAATGAATATCGGGGTTTTAAGGCTATGTTAACGAACGATTATAAATAATACATCAAATGAAAGAGCAACTCACACAGTTTGTCCTACAAGTGTTCGTACCTGTGCACTGGTTCCTCTGCCTTCCGTTAGAAGCGCTAGTAGCCAAGATGGCGACTAGGGAGCTGAAAGCTCTTTGTGTTTTACAGTTCGCAAGGACTGAATCTGCAGTTACAGTGCAACGTACGTTCCGGATGACAGAGCTTGTTTCACTTGGCCTCCACGTTCACCCGATCTGATGCCATGCGATTTTTACCTCTGGGGGTTATGTGTATGTGCCTTCGCTACTGGCTGACCTAACCAGCTTAAGAAACAGGACTGAAACAGTTGTTGTAACAATTACTCCAGAGACACTGATGTGTGTTGTGTGAAGAATGGTGCTCACATTGACGTATTATTTATAATAGTTAACTATAATAAATACTACGAGGGCTGTTTCTTTTTAAAAAATTAACCGAACATTTTATTTTGAAACCACATTTATTTTTAGGTTTTACATACCTTCCTCTATTTTTCTACATAGTTGCCTTGTTTATTTAGGCACTTGTCATACCTTAAAACTAAGTTCTGAAATCCCTCTGCATAAACGTTTGCCGTCTGCTCTGATAACCAAGAATTCACACTTGAGGAAAATCCATTGATCGAGTGGTTATCAAGAATCTTCGGTCCTCGTGAATTTTCGTGTCAATTGCAGTCACCAAGTCATCTGTGATCACAGACCTGAGCGTTCATCATCATGAACATTTTCACGGCCACTTTTGAACTCGCGTACCCATTTTCGCACTTTACCTTCCGTCATTGCATTATCACCATACACCTCACAAAGCTGACGATGAATATCTGCAGCCGACATGTTTCTTGCACTCAAAAACGTATCACAGATCGTACCTCACAAGCAGCGGGCGAATCAATAATCTTGAACATTGTAAAGATGCACAGTTCAGCGTACAGGTTAGCTACACAGCTGCAAACTGACGCCTGCTTGTCCGCAAAGGATGCTGGGAGGTAGCGCGCATGCTTGTTGCGGCGTGCGCACTAACTACGGGCTTTAAAAGAAAATCGGCCCTTACTTAAAAAACAGCCCTCGTACAAAGCTTTAAAACCCTGTATTACAGTAGATTATTTTAAAAGCTAGCTTTCTTGGCTGTCACCCCGGAGGTCCGGTTTTGATTCCCAACTCCGCCAAGAAATTTAATTTTGGTCTGAGGGATGGAATGGGGTACACTCAACCCCGTGGGATAAAGCTGAGAAGAGTGTGGGTTCCATTATCAGCTCAGCCATCTTGGAAGTGGTTTCTCCATGTACCGGTACTTTCAGATCACGTGCTTAGCATTAAAAGGTCACAGAACTTGTTTAAGGCATTGCAATTTCGGTCACAATATATCCCCCATGTTTTCATTTCGTTTCAACTTGTTTCCATATTTACAATACTGAATCCCGTTTGACGTTTGAGAGACCAACCGTAACACAGCGAAGGCAGTACGGGAAGGAGTGAGACGGGAAAGCGAGAGAAAGGGACAAACATAAGCTATAGTCTTCTCCCACCATCGTTGCAAGGCCGTCCACATGTAGCCAGTGTGCCAGCGCGCCCGGCGTGTACAGACACCTCAGATCTTGGTTTTCAGGACGAAGCTGCGTCGTTAGTCGGTGATTGTTTTCCCAATGTTTCAGCTGTCATTGCAGCAGCTATGTACAGACACGGAGTCATGAAGGCTGTGCAACGACAGTCGGAATGTTGGGAAACAATCATTGACATATGTCCTGGCTCCATTCTGAAAGTTTAGATAATAATCTACACCCTGCAGATCGTATACTCTCTGCATGTCACCAGGTTTAGGTAACCTTGAGGATAAACATGTAAAATTTGATATATTTTTTTGTCATTTTGCTCTCGGAAATGTTCAGTGCAAGACCACTTCATTTGCGATCAGCTCAAAATGGAACATCATTATCTTCCGACTTGCAGAAAATGTGTATTTTGAAGCCATGAAAAGCAGAAAATAACAAGTGAGAAAAGTTTGAACCTTCATATCTCTACATAGTCTTGCACTGGCTCAGCTTGGCCCCTGTGTCAGCATTGTTCATCATTCTTTGGTTATAAAATAAAGCAACGAGTGAGTAAGGGGAGCTCAAGAGAAATAGAGGAATGTGAACATGTTGCAGGCTAAACGTCAGATGGCTTGTTCTTGTGCGGGAAGTTCATGTGGCCAGCCTTGATGCTAGTCATGTCCGGCTGAGCGTAGATGGCTCCACAGCTCGAAGCATGCCTCTCGCACATCTGGCGGTAGAAACTGAACACTACCAACCATAGGCAGAAACCTGCAAAACAAAAGATTTTCTCCTTTAATTCTATCGAAAGTTTAGAAAAATAAAATCTAAATTGCATTGTGAAATTGATTAGAAGCTGCTGTGGTAGCACAGCAAGTGAACTGCCCTGTGGCTAATACTTTCTCCAGATGTAAAATCTTATCATCATCGTCAGGATATCCTTCCAGCCGGGTAGGAACATTGTGAACGATACGTAAACTCATCATCATCATCATCTTCATTTCCCCTTTTCCAGTTGACACTGGGTGGGGGCAAATATGGTTCCTCTCCACTTTGCTCTGTCGTTCCACCATTCCTCTTCCGATACGGTGTTCCAATCCAGGTTCCGTTTTCTAATACTGTTCTCCACCGAGTCCTTCCATCGCATTCTTGTTCTTCCTCGTCCTCTCTTCCCTGTCATCCGTCCATCCAGTGCTCGTCTTGGTAGCCTTACTTCATTCATCCGTTTGACATGTCCCAACCATCTCAATCTGTTTTGCTCCAGTTTGTCATTTAGTTTCTGTACTCCCAGTTCTTTCCGTATATCTTCATTTCTCACTCTGTCTCTCCTCGTTTTCTGGACCGTACTTCTCAGGAATCTCATCTCAGCTGCCTGTACTCTGCTCTCATCCTTCTTAGTCATTGTCCAAGTTTCTGCTGCATATGTCATTATAGGAATATAATATGCTTTGTACATACCTTCTTTAGCCTTAATTGGTATATCCTTGTTCCATACTAGTCCCCGTACCTGTTGGTAGAAAGTACTCCCGAGTTGTATTCTTCTGCTAATTTCCAAATTAGTCTTCCATCTTCAGTCAGTTCACTATTAATGTAAAATCTATTAATAGAAGTAAACAATATCAGAAAGATGGACAATGGCGGATAGTAGCAAATGAAGTGGTATTCAGAGAACTGGAGCCCATCACTGATACTATTCAGAAGAAACAGATTCTTTTTTTTGGGTCACATTATGAGGACACCGGAAACCAGATTATCTAGAAAAATTGTTGAGAAACTTTCGAATATGAAACAACCAGTAGGATGGATTAAGGAAATTAGAGAAGACATTAAAGAATTAGAAATAACCTTCGATGACTTGCAAAACAAAACAAAAAATGTAAAGAAACTGAAAGACATAAGATTTCGACCAAAGATAGACAAACGTCATACAGTAAACAAGGGTATTTACAGATGAGGAACGCCTGAGAAGATCAGAACAAATGAAAAGCTACCGGGCAACTCGGAAAGAAAACTTACTGAAGAAGGGACCAAGAAATGATTGACTGAAGTGGTCCAATGAGGCAGTAAAAGCAGAAGAAATTATTTTCAGTTGGTCAACATGATTGTGCCCAATGAGATTGGGCAAGGAGTAACAACACCTTAATCCTGAAAGAAACTAGGTATTTCTTATTTGTCAAAACTAAACAAATTCACAAGGCTGTGTGAAAAAATCTTTGAAAATACATGATTTCCAGTTTTGAATATGCCAGAATAATTGTGATACATAAAAACATGTTGATTTAAAACTTTTGTCCTTATTTTGGTTTTTAAGACACACACGTTACATGGAACAGATGTGGTGAGTAGTGTCTGCATGTAGTTGGACACCAACATATGTGGTGAGTAGTGTCTGCATGTAGTTGGACACTATCGTTAGTTGAAGACTTGTTCCTATGAATTGATGTCAAAAACCTTTTATTTTGATGTTGTCAAAATTCACATATTGGGGCGAAATAAACCTTCATTATCCAGTTATGAATAGTTATTCAACATTGAGGAAATATGAAGACTATCTTTTCAAAATACGGAAGAAGAAATCGAGTGAAACGGTGTAAGCGGAGCTAAGAGAACAGATTATGAATTTGTTTTGACAAATAAGAAATAGTTTTAGTTTAATAACTCATTACACAAGAATTGTGTTTAAGGCACATAACTTTGCATGCCCATTTATTTACATATTTTACGCCCACATTGGAGCACTTAATCAATACATTTGAGTTAATTTCTTCTTTTTCTCCTCCCAGAACTTTCTCATCCTCTCCGACCTGGAAGCCCTTTGTGTGTCCGATATAGTGTATTGTTTCCGTTCAACTGTTATTAGTTTGAGACTTATGCTTTTGTCCATCAAAATCCTCTTCTCTGTCTTTGATTTGTTGCCGAGTTATACCCAATTCCTCCAAATCATCCTGAATTTCTTTGAACCAATTATTATTGATTTTATTTTCAAAAAGTAATCAAATAGTTGTTTCAGTATCCTGATTTCTGGCAGTCTTGATATGTGACAGACAAAGGAAATTCTTCTTTTACGCATTGTAGTTATTATTGATTCACATTCACATTAGACGATGTTGTTAGGCAACAATCTCCACTGTCCATCAACTTGGTGTTTTTAGTTAATAATTGTTCTAATAATTCTTCTGTCAGTTTTCTGTAATTTGTCTGTTGTAGATTTTACATTCAATTTGAATAAAGTTTCACTAGCATAAGTTGCCTTGGGTTTAACTATGGAATTATAGTGTTTCAGCTTAGCGTTTATCGAAAGAGATTTCTTTTTATAGGTTGGCCAGGCAAGTCTTTGTGCTTGTTTAAATTTAGTTGTTCTGTATTCTATTGCTTCTTTTTCATTTGTGTTCCATGTTATTATTTCCCCAAGATATTTGAATTTCTGAACAATTTTAATCTCTTTATTATTGTTTAGTTGAACGACTGGTAGATCAACTTTAAAAGTTAGCATCATTTCTGTTTTTTCAAATGAAATTTGTAATCGCATTTTTTTTCCGCTATAATTTCTACTTGTTCAATATATTTTTAAAGTGTTCCATTTTATTGTTTGTACATTGTCATTTTTAGATTATGTTTATTTGTTGATGTTGGAGTAGTGGTTGCCTATGCAGATATTTGGGCTGAAGGAGGAACAATAAAGTGTCCCGAAACATGTATCCTGAACTTTGATAAGATTTGTATAATATTACCATAAAGTATTGACTATCTCTTATTATTTTGTAAGATTCGTCTTTCAAATGGCCTAAAAAAGATATTCGTCACATTGTCGTTATATCAGTAAGTTTAGGAATGTTGTTATATATTTCAGTTGGGCCGTAGGATTTATCTGTTCCTTAATCTCTAATTCTTGCTGCAAGTTTTAAGGTACGGTAAGTTGTAATTATCCCACAAGTGGCTTCGCACTGGTGTTGGTAGATCAAGAACCAATATGTTAAAGTGGGGTTTTCCTGGCACATCCAGGCTATGTGATTGTGGTGAAGTCCAAACCACAGTCCATTTCATTAACTGCATTAAGTGTCCTTTAAGTTGCACAATGGAGGACTTGATGGCTGCGACACCTAATGCCCGTGACTTGGCAAAATTTTGGACAGAAACGATTTGATATGTGCATTGTTAAGTACCATATTTTTTAAAATGTAAAATGTATACTTCTGATACGAATAAATAAATAAATCCCACAAGTATTGGTTGAGAATAGCAGTAAAGTACTCACGAATCTGAATGACGAGGGAGGCAATGATGAGAGCGCTCTTGGAGCCGTAGTTGAGGATCAGGCAGACAAGAAGACCAGTGAAGCTCACCACCAGAGCTATCACCACGATGCTGATCCATGGGAGCACAAACTGGCGCACTTCCTGCAACATTAATCGAGTTCCACCTCAATAATTCTATTACTATCCTAACCCCATGGCTCTACAGTCCATTGAGGGGCTTGGTTAACCAAGGGACCAATGCTGAGCCTGTATGGGGATCACACACCGTCAGTGGGAATACAGTTACGAATCATATCATAGCTTCACTAATATGTAACATAGAGTTATGAAAACTGACTTATGTATAGTAAATACCAGAGCTTTCATCTAATGTAGAGAGAGGACCAGTTTATAAAGTATTTTGTGATTTATTGAAAGGATAATATTTGTGATTATTTAAACTCCGTGAATCACAAAACACTCGATTTAACAAGAAATACCAGTCTGAATGGAATGAATTTTTTTTTCATGTAAAGTAAATACATAAATACCGAGGATGAACCACCATGAATGTTATATTGTAAATAGTATATATTGTTTTCAAATATTAAATTTGTCTTCAAATAATGAACAGTTTTTTGTTCAATTTTCCAAGTATATCTCAATTATTTTTTAAGATAATTTCATGAATAAGGTTCATCCTCTAGGGATCATAGGTTGGAATGTATCTGCCGAATTTCATCCAGTTTCATCACATAGTTCACGAGATATTGTGTTTTTCCTACCAGAGAAACAAATTCTCGGGAAAACAGCTTTGAACACTAAACACTCCATTGACACATAGGCGCATGGTCTCAAGTAAAATGCTATATCTCTGCCAAAACGCTGAATTTAGTTATAAAACTTAACAGATATATTGAGAAAGGTATGGTCTTTCATTTACATGTAAAAAAAAAGAAACTTAAAATGTTGACATCCGACGGCGTATGAGCATGGTCAGCGTGTTTTGTCTTTTTGTGTATTAATTGTGGCTTTATTGACTAGGGCTACTGCCTCTTGGATTCGATGGCTATTCAATTGTCCTCAAGAGGCTGAGTGCACCCTATTTTATCCCCATAAGCTAGATCTGTAATCTAATGGAGCCCAGAATCAAACCCGTAACCTCCTGTATTAAAGACAAGCTACTTCTCGACACACTGTCTTAGACCTCTTCTAAATCGAAGAACACAACAATCAAGTCCCTTCCTCATTCCCAGTACTTCTTGATGGCTAAAACTAGGTCTGTTGTTCCTCTTCGTTGTTCGTAATCGTTTCTGCATGATATTCTAGACAGTGTGACAGCAGTATATGTGGGTTGGTTTTTTAGTCTGGCACCTTAGTTAACTGGATTAATAACTCACTTAAATGGTTTCAAGTTTCACAGGCCCTCGATGTAGTCCCCACCGTTGCGTACAACGTGTTCCCAGCGATGCGGAAGTCGTTGGATCCTGTTGGCACTGCCCAATCTATTGATGGTACGAAGAGAGCGCTCGGCAGCCTGCTTAACGTCTTCAATGGTGCAGAAGCGCTCCCCGAGCATTGTCATCTTCATCTTCGGGATGAGATCATAGTCGCAGGGACTGATGTCGGGAGAATATGGGGGGTGATAGAGGAACTCCCAGCCCCAGCTATCCAACAATGCCGACACAACGCCTGCTGTGTGTGCCCTAGCATTGTCATGCAGAACGATGGGCGGTGTAACCATGTGGTGGCGCCGTTTCCTTCTCAGAGCTCCTCGGAGATGGTCTTGCAGAAACGAACAATAGTACGCCGCATTAACGGTTTGCCCTCGGGGAACAGTATGGTGAATGATCACACCATCCAAATCATAGGCAAGAATCAACATTACCTTCACATTGGTGGGGGTTGGTCGAACTGTTTGTTTCCGTGGTGCCGCCACTCGTTCGATTGGCGTTTTAACTCTGGCTCATATGATCTGGCCCACGTCTCGTCAATGGTTATGATACGCCTTAAGAAGGCCTGTCCTTCGCGCTCATAACGCTGAAAGTGCATACGACAAGCATAATTTCGCAGCCATTTGTGCATGTCGGTTAAGTCATGCAGAACCCATTTGGACGCAATCTTCCTCATTTTCAGTAAGTCCTTCAGGATGTGGAGGACAGTTGAATGAGCCAGTCCGGTATCTTGCTCTAATTGACGAATCGTTACGTTCCGATCCACCTCTACAAATGCGGACACCATCTGTACATTGTCATCACTTACTGGTGGGTGACCAGATTGAGTCATGTGCTCCACACGTTCGCGCCCATCTCGAAAGGCTGTAACCCATCTTGCTACCGTTCTGAACGGTAACGCAGCTGCACCGCACGCTTCCTGCAATCCTTGGTGACACTGTTTAGCACTGCGACCCCTAGCACACTGAATTTTTATCCACCTTCTCTGCTCCTGCTTGGAAAACATTGCGACTGTCTTTCGCGAGCGCTGGTCGCACACTACTCATCCAACAGGCGCGACTGCGCACGAGCAGAGGTGAGGACGGGCGAGGTCATGTGCTCTGAGGGAGGGGATGCAGGGCAGCAACCGTGGGTAAAAGTGGCAGCGCCCAACATTGTTGCAACTTGGCACTGAAGCATTGGTGCCAAAACTAAAAAACCAACCCATGTAATTCCTCTCTTCCAGTCATCTGGTATCTTATTATCTTTCCAGATAACCGGTACATCTAGTGTTTGATGTAACCATTGCAGGTCCTGTATGCCTACTGCTGGCAATCCATCTACTCCTGGTGACTTTCCTGTTTTCATGATTTTGCGGCTTCAATGGCGTAGTTAGTAGCATGCTTCTATGCCCAAGGTCGTGGGTTCAAACGCGTTCAAAGTAGTCGGATTTTTGAAGAGCGTTAAAAATCTCTCAGTATGCCTTCCTTCAGGGGAGAAGTAAAGCCGGCGGTCCCATGTCATAGATTTATGGCATGATAAGGAACCTTCCACTAATTACACTTGTGTGAAGCTAAATTATAGGTTATCTTTGACTAACGCTCTTAGGCCCTTAAATTAACAGTGTCTGTGATATTCCCAGAAAACTAACTTCGCTCTGATATACCTATGAAAGAATGACAAGGCCCTAACCATTGCAACAGTAGCTCAATTGATAACGTCTGATTATTAGTTCGAAGAACAGGTACATCTGCTAGTATAACAAAAATTATTTAAGAAATTATTAGTAACAAGATGTTCAGTAAAAAACATATATCCTACTTTCTCCTAAATGCAAGGGTATTGTTATAACTCTGTCCTTTTCAAGGAGTAGAACTGAATGTTGGTTGTAGTAGCGTGTTGAAATACAACGTGCTATAGGGATATTAAACATGAATATGAGGTGCCCTTTGCTAGTGCTACCTCTGTAAAAAATTTCATTCAATTTGGTTTCACCGTGTTTGAATTAATATGGGGAATGGATTTGCACACATACATGGCCGCTATTTGCAAACTATTGGACTGAGGACCTTGTAGTCAGTCATAAGATGCTTTCCACAAAAAGGCATGTTGTTGCAAAATCTGGTAGAGATCAAATTATTAGGATGGTCGTAGTTTGATTTAAGCATTGAACATTTGGGTGGCCGTCATTCCGTTTTCGTCAAGATGGTGGCGATATAAAACATGACACTGAGGTGCCCTTTGCTAGTGCTACCTCTGTACCAAATTTCGATCAATTCAGTTTCACCGTGTTTGAATTGATAGGGGGATTCGATTTGCACACGTACTTGGCCACCATCTGCAAACTATTGGGCTGATGATCTTGCAGTTTGGTCAGAATATGCTTCCCACATAAAGATATGTTGTTGCAAAATTTGGTAGAGACTAGATTATTAGGTTGGTCGTAATTACATTTTAGCTTTTAACATTTGGGTGGCCGCAATTACGTTTCCGTCAAGATGGTGGTGATATAAAACATGACACTGAGGTGCCCTTTGCTAGTGCTACTTCTGTACCAAATTTCGTTTCATTCGGTTTCACCGTGTTCGAATTGATAGGGGGAATCGATTTTCACACAAAGATGGCCGCCATACACAAACTATTAGGCTAATGACCTATTAATTTGGTCAAAGGATGCTTCCTCCATAAAGGTATGTTGTTGCAAAATTTGGTAGAGATCGGATGATTAGGTTAGTCGTAATTTGATTTAAGCATTGAACATTTGTGTGGCCGCCATTACGTTTCCGTCAAGATGGCGGCGATATAAAACATGACACCGAGGTGCCCTTTGCTAGTACTACCTCTGTACCAAATTTCGTTCCATTCGGTTTCACCGTGTTCGAATTAATAGGGGGAATCGATTTTCACACAAAGATGGCCGCCATCCGCAAACTATTAGGCTAATGACCTATTAGTTTGGTCAAAGGATGCACCCCCACATAAAGGTATGTTATTGCAAAATTTGGTAGAGATCGGATGATTAGGTTAGTCGTAATTTGATTTAAGCTTTGAACATTTGTGTGGCCGCCATTACGTTTCCGTCAAGATGGCGGTGATATAAAACATGACACCGAGGTGCCCTTTGCTAGTACTACCTCTGTACCAAATTTCGTTCCATTCGGTTTCACCGAGTTCAAATTGGTAGGGGGGGACAGACATTCAGAGTACACACACTCACACACAGACAGACACACTTTTTTCGCCCTGTGTTGATCTCATAAGTCTCCTTTCATTTTTTGCAAAAATCGAAAGTAGGCTAAAAAGAATTGTGAAGGAGAAGGAGAACAAAAGATGGGAATGTCTCCCAAGTTGACGGTGGTGTTTGGTAGCAAAAGTTGGAACTACTTGAAAATCGAATGTCTGTAGTCCTCAGTTTAGGGGCTGCGACAACGCGGTCATGTAGCCCCGTGTACTTTGGGTGTGTGTAGAATCTGTCTGATAACCGGTGTTAATTGTGATGACTGTATTAGTGTGTGTTATCTGTTTTTTTCTTAAAATGAGGTTTTCGGAGACCCTTTATAGACTCCTGAATTTTGTGTCTGACATTGAGAAGCGCAACATATGCTTTGGTCGTCCTTCTAGGATCATTTTTATATTTCGCCTATTTAAGCATGTACTGTATTTTGAAAAGTTTTTCCCTTCTATGAAAAGTACGGTGAAGAGTTTTATAAATGACTAGCTGAACCCGGCATGCGTTGCAATGAAAATCAAAGAAAGTTTTGGCATTGTAACTTTCTTTATTGAAGTGTTTTTGGATACACAATCGGATGAATGGTATATGAACGCATACGGGACTTTGTTTAAACGATTCATGCGCCGTCACCCATTTGTTGAATCTACTCGTGTGCTACCTATTGTAACATGGATTTACTAAGTCAAAAATCTTTGCATGGGTGTAAACAACAACTCACCAAAGTTTCATTACAATCGAATGAATGGTATATGAACGTATACAGGAGCTTTTTGAAACTATTCGCATGTTGTCACTCATTTGTTAGCTTGCCAGGGTGGGTGAGTGGATATCGTGTCGGTCTACTAACCCCAAGATAGCAGGTTCGCTCCTGGCCGTGGTAAGTGATTTTTGAAAGGCGGAAAAAATACGATGCGCATGTCAAAGAACCCATTTGAATTCAGTAGGCCGAGTTCATAAAGGCAAAATTAATCTCGGGAGTTTCTGCCAACACAAAGTTCCTCATTTCTCTACTAGAAAGCGCTATACTGTTCAAGGAGCTTAGATATCTTAACGTCTAACTTCCTTGACTTTCATAGTCAAGGAACAATGAAATTCGACATGCCAGCTACCCTTTGGGTGTCAAATAACAAAGCTTGCACCTGGCACCCGAGGCCATACGATATTATTATTACTCATTTGTTGAAACTACTCGCATGCTACCTATTTACTCTGCCTATAATCATCCCGGGACCAAGCTAGGACAAACAAACTGGTTCAGTGTTGAAACAGGACTTTGACAAGGAAGTGTGTTATCCCCTATACTGTTTATAACTGTCATGGATGAAATCCGCAAGAGTGTGAAACAAAGGAAGGAGACAGACGACATAGTAATATGAGGAGAAAATGAAATAGAAGTGCAAGAACAAGTTACTGTATGGAATCAAGAGATAGAGAAATATGGAATGAAAATAAGTGTGGAGAAGAGTAAGACTGTAGTGATGACAAGAAACTAGAGAGAAGGAAGACAGAATATTGAAGTCTATGGAAATCCTTTGGAAATGGTAAAAAGCTTTAAGTATTTGGGGAGCATACTCACAGTAGATGGTACAATAAGTGAAGAAATTGGTAAGAGAATCCAACAAGCTAATGGGTTCTACCAGTGTGTGAGAGGTTTAGTATGGAACCAGGAAGTCGCAGAGAACTGCAAGAAAGTTCTATTCTCAATGTATTACACACCAGTTTTGACGTATGCAGCAGTGGCGACTGCTGGTCTCCGTACCTGGTATACCGCAAGTGCACCCTTCCTCTTGAATCACCCCTTGCAACCAATATCAATATGCCCAATAATAATAATAATAATAATAATAATAATAAGTCAGAATTATTATTATTATTATTAATTGGAGAAAAACATATCCGTCATTTGTAAGAAAGATTATGTCTATATACCTAAAGAATTTCTGTTTCACTCCTGAACACTTGCCACATCCCCTCATTCCCCAGTTTATTTTGGTTACATCTTTCAAGCGGCTCCTTTCATCTTCGCACTTCCACCTTCTCTCTCCGCTCCAGACAAGTGTATTTTTTCTTGGAAATATGACATTGGCCACCTGTATTTGCATTCGATGAACACCCCGTGGCATAGCCGTGCAGGTTAAATCACCCCATGGGGAGCTTCAGCAAGTCCGCATATCGGGTTCGAATCTCGACGCTGATAGAGGCTACAATGCGTGTATTTTGTCCGAGTTTTCCTACACTATTTCCAGGCAAATGCAGCGATAGTACCTCAGTTCATCATAGAAGCTTATTATACAAGTTCAACGCAAGCCCCTAAAATGAACTATTAACAACAACAATGATGATGATAATTGTGGTTTTAAGGGGCCTAACATCTAGGTTATCGACCCCTATTAATAACAACGTTCTAAACCATTTGCACATCGTTAGATATATCCAAAGATTACTAAAACATTCATAGCCAAGGTATTAATACAATAAAAGTGAAGCACTTCTAAGATTTAAAAAAAATTGTCGAAATCAATCAAGTAATTCGAGCGATAACTCGCCTCTATGTCTATATTCCAACCGTCTTCTGCCAAAACCAGGAATAATCTATTTTAAGGTAAGTTCCATTCATCTGGATTTCTTCAAGAACACTTGCATGACAGCATCAGTAAAATTACCGTTTGGGTGCTTCCTGAGTGAACAAAGCAGCTGCTTTTCAATTGTCATCATTGATAGGGAAGTACGGTAAGTCTCTCTTGACCCATAGTGGACCTGCAGTGTGACTTCACTCGTTTGAGTGTTGAGAAGGTACGTTGAACAGAGGCTGTAGTAGATGGTATCGTAAGTATTAATCACGCTAAATTGTACAGTTCAGGCATAGCATTAACTAACTACATTCGGTTCATAATTCTTAGATTTCGGCCACTGATTTCTCGTGAAATTCTTGATCATTAGCCGCATTGAGCACTATCAATTCGTTTTTCAGACCTACTTGATCGAAACTTGACCCGTAGTTTTCTAAGAGATTTAAAAACAATTTGTTTGAGAACGAAATGCCAAATTCTCTAAATCCAGGAGGGAAAAGAAGTTAAAACGCTCCATATCACAGAATCTGTCATTTATCGGGTAAATTACATTATCCAGAATTTCACAGAAGAGTCTCCTAAAACCCTCTTCGGGTGATCCATTGCCATTAATTCTCTTCTGTGCTGGTTCATCGGCTGCGCTAGAACATGTTATTTCCCAGACAATTTGGAAGCCTTCCCTCCTGTCTATGGTCTCAAATATCTTTGAGTGGCAGAAAGCAATATCCATAGTCTTGTTTTGCAGAATGTTAAAAAGAACATACATGTGGCAGAAAATGAATGAGTATACATTAAGAAGAACAATTGTTTCAATTTTTTTTCTTCACAAAATACAAAAATCCTTGATCCTGTACTATAGCATCGTTTTCCCAGTTTCCACTATTTTCATTGTCCGTTAAGCTTTCGAAAAACATGGGGGATGAAGTTATTCGCGTCCGCAGCATTCCTTAAACTGTACGTGTCCCCTGGGTGGTGCTAAACGAATAACAAAAAATGGCTGCCAGACCTATCTGTTACAGATCTCCTGGCGAACGATTTAGAATCGGTCCTTCTCAGGACCAGCAACTACAACAAGTAAGACATCTTGGTTACAACTTACGGATAATGCAAATTAATATTGAAGGACTTAGTCGATCTAAATGTCAATATCTCTCCCGAATGCTCCTTGAAAACTATGTGGAAGTAGCTGTTATACAGGAAACACATATAGATAATGAGGAAAATTTTAAATCAAGAGGGCATGTTGCAGGATATGAAGTCTTAGGAGCTACTTATCACCATACTTACGGCTGTGCTACTTACATTCGCAACAATATTGAAAATGCACATCTGATTTCTGTGGACACCTCACAAAATGTTCACATTATCGTGATAAAAATTGAGAACATTACAATAACGAATGTTTACAAGCCTCCTGCAGTAAACTGGTCTGCTGAAGTGATCCCAACTCTACCTCATCCTAGCATATATATCGGCGACTTCAATAGCCACCATACTATGTGGAATTACAATGAAGATGATGAGAATGGTGAAAGACTTGCTAATTGGGTTGAATCTAACAATCTAAGTCTAGTATTTAACTCAAAGGACAAAGGGACTTTTAGATCTGCAGCCTGGAAGAAAGACTACAACCCTGACCTTTGTTTTGTTAGTCAGAACTCTAAATGTCAACCTCTTGCCACAGTAAGGACAGTTCTTGGGGATTTTCCAAATAGCCAACATCGGCCAGTTTTAGTTAATGTAGGAATTCAAATACCTATAATCAGATTCATTCCAAAACCAAGATGGAACTTTAGAAAATCTAACTGGAGCAAGTTTTCCAATGAACTTGATAAAGTTATTAGGTGGATCCCCCCTGTGAGTGAAAATTATGAAAGATTTGTTGGAGCGGTATTATCAACGGCAAAAAAGTGCATGCCAAGAGGATTTCGCAAAGAGTACATTCCAGGATGGAACAAGGATTGTGAAGAACTATACCAGTCTTACATAACCACCAATGATCATGAAATTGCTACTGAATTGTTACAGAGCTTAGATAAAGCTCGCAGAGAAACCTGGGGACAAAAGACAGAGAACTTAGACTTTACAAGATCAAGCAGAGAAGCGTGGAGCCTGCTGAAGAAATTGGGAGGATGCTCCCCACCTAACCGTGATGATCCACATGTTACACCAGATCAAATAGCCAGTAGAATAATTTCTTTGTCCAGGGCACCACCGCATAAGCAACATACAAGAAAGGTTAAGAAAGAACTAACCAACCTCAAGCAACAGGCAGTCCACCGGTCAGAATATGCCAATGACTTCACAGTAGCTGAGATTAATACTGCGCTTAAGATTGTTAAAACAGGTAAATCGCCAGGGTTTGATGGCATTCATCCTGAATTCTTTGTCAATTGTGGGAACAAGACTCGTAAATGGCTTGCAGCTTTCTTTTCTAATATAATGATCACTGGTAAACTACCAAAAGCTTTCAAGAAAACGAAAATCATAGCTGTATTGAAACCTGGTAAGCCAAAGGATAAACCAGATAGCTATCGACCGATAGCTCTCCTAAGCAGGGGCGGATTTAGGGGGGGGGGGGCGGGGGGGGCGACCGCCCCCCCCCCTGACTTCAGATAAGGCGGAGAAAAGGGGAGAAAGAGGAGAGAAAAGAAAGAAAGTAAAAAAAAAGGAAAAAAAGAGAAAAAGGAAGGGAAAGAAAAGAGAAAAGAAAATAGCCTATCCGTGGCGAGTCGAGCCTGCGCCTGTACTGACAAGTCTACGCTGGAACCAAGCCGAGCCGAGCTTCGCTTTCGAAGTGTCCAAGCGTTTGGTGGTCAGTCTCAGTCAACAGTCAGTGCGCGGTGCGCGTTCTTACGATAGTGTTGGCAAGTGCGTTCGCTGATATTTTTGTGCGGATTCTCGAAGGCATTAGAACCATTATGGTAAGTGAGGTAGTCGTGGTGTGCTGTGTTGTGATTTTTTGTAGACGGAAATACCCAAACCCCCCTTTATCGTCCCTCCCACCTGAAGGAGTAAACCAAAGCTCTAAACATAGAATCGTTCAAACTCACTATGTTGCAAAATGTATTTTACATTTTAACCCGTGCAGAATCGGCAACCATAAATATACAGAACGTGCGTTATTCACGCCTTATTGAATAGAATTTATGTATAAAATTTAAATTATTAAGTGACTAAGTATGTATAAGTGTGAGCATTCGCGCGTTTTTTTTATATATTTTATTCGCTCGTAGGTTTTGTGTGTCCTGTGCGTCTGAAAGGACGGAAAATATAGTGCTTTCCGTTTATTACACATGAAACACATGAAATGAGGTAATTTCAGAACACCTCCAGACGCACAGTGAGGAGAAGAAGAAGTTAACAACAAACGTATTCGACAATGACGCTTGACATTATAAGATATGAGTTAGGGTATAATATCGAGTAAAATATTAATAGAATGAGGAGTTACTGGTGCCAGCTTGTGGAGCAGTGAAATGAAGCAACCTATATTTGGTTTCTCTATTCCTAAGTAGGCTACACACAAACCTGAGCACAATGTGATGGGGTACGCGGAATAAATATAATTGACCGACGCTAAATTACATTACAAACCTATCAACGTAAATGTAAACTCAACTTACTGCACGAATATTATGATATTGGCGGAAAGAGGATGCTGTGAGTTTCTGAAAACACAAGACAATAGTTCGCCTCGCGTTACAAGTAACCCACTTCAAATGAAAATCATCCAAAGTCCTTCATAGAAGTCCAATTATTTTGTCTTGAAATACTTATACTTATCCTAGTGAAGTACTAGTTTAATTTTAATCGGCAATTAAAAAAGAATTAAAAAGGACAAAGTTGAGGTTCCGGTTTAAAAATCTTAGACTAACTAAAATTCGCGAGATAGAGGAATACCTCTTACGGACTGATCAAAAATAAAATGCAAAACCGCTTTAGACACGAAAATGCCTCGGTCCCTTGATTATTATCTAGATTGGGTTTTACGGAGGGCCTATCTGAAATACTTTTGTGATCAAAGAAGCGCCTTCTTAGCATTGCCTGCATTTTTATTTTAATCCACCGTTCGGTTTCTGTTCTAACTTGGCTACGTGCAATGTTTTCTTTGTACGATACAGACATTGACGTTGACATTTGACAAGCGAATTTTTCAAAAGATAAATTTCATTAGAGCAGTAGTAATTTATCTTTTTTGTTTGATTCCTTTCAGGCTAATCGCGAAAGTGGAGGAAGGAAAAGGAAAAGCGACCGCTGTGGAGATTTGAGAAATTATTTCGGTGCCCCTAAAAAAGTGGTACAAATCCCTGAGCACTCATCCCCGTCCCGTCCCGAAGTTGACTCTGAGGGTGCTTTCAGTTCCGATCATCGTGGTGATGGTGATGACAGAGGAAATGACTGTGAAAACGGAGGCGCTAGTAATGATGCTGAGGGTTGCAGAGCTGGACTGGGTACCGGTAGTGATTGCGGCGTCGACGGTGGTCCTGAAATTGTTGGCGGCAATGTTGGGCTCGGCGGCGACGTACGCGCTGGAAACGTCGCTGACGGCAGAGGGCTCGGTGACGGCGGAGATGCTGGAGTCGGCGATGGTGGTGGCAATAACAAGAGCAAACAACCTATGCCCGGACCCTCACATTCACTTCCAACGGAGCAACTGATTTCACGTCCGTCAAAGGATTCCTGTCGAGATGCTGCTGCCTGTGACAATCTTGGAAACGACGTCGGCTTGTATATAGGTTCAGGAAAAAACAGGCCTGATGACGGAACACTTTCTACCCTTTTGACGAGTCACTGGCAACCAATCGCGAGTTACTGTTTTCCTTTCTCCGTTCACACCAAGGGCGGAAGCGAAGAGAAACGACACCTTCACCTGCAGCACTTACAGAAGTTTCCCTGGGTCGTTCTCTCTCCATCACGTAGAGGACTCTTCTGTTTGTTCTGCCCTTTTTTTGCGAAGTCTACCGGTGGCCAAGGAAGAACGATTCTGTTGAAGACCCTGGTCAAGGAACCTCTGATGAAGTTCGCCAAGCTCCTTGGGAAAGACGGTGACCTACAGAAGCATGAGGCGACGAAGTACCACGAAGAAGCTGCCTTGTGTGCTGAAGACTTTTTGCGCAAGCAAAGAAATCCACAAAAGCGGCTTCCCAACCAAATGGATAGCTTCCGCCTGGTAAAGATCCAAGAAAACAGAGCAAGACTTGCTCTCATCTTGATGAACATCGAGTTTCTAGGCCGACAAAATATCGCCTACCGAGGTCATCGTGATGACGGCCCAATTGCTCAAGAGGAGTCTTCACAAAACGACGGCAATTTCCGGGCTCTGCTTCGGTTCCGGATGAAAGTTGGAGACGTCAAACTGGCCAAACATCTTGCAACGGCGGGACCCAGAAGCCTTTTCACTAGTAAAACGATCCAGAACGAATTAATTGAGCTGTGCGGGGAGAACATTCGCGAGCAGATCATAAGCCGCGTTCAAGAAGCCCGATTTTATTCTGTTGGATTTGACGAGACCACAGATGTAGCGCACATCTCTCAGCTGACTTTGTTCTTGCGGTATCTCTGGAGGAACGAAATCAGGGAGGATTTTGTGGGCTTCCTAGATGCTCGCAAATCTGCGGCGGAAGAGAAAGAGAAAGATACTCAAGGAAGTGAAGAAGAAGGTGATTTCCCTAGTGAAGACGACGATGAGAATCCTCAAGCAGCGGCAGAGTCTGCTGTTGAACCAAAACTGACTGGGGTAAAGCTGGGAGGCATCGTTGCCAAGAAGATTGATGACTTCAAACTAGACCCCAAAAGCTGTGTTGGCATCGGAACTGACGGATGTTCGGTGAACATATCAGAAGCTGTAGGTGCTGTACAAGAGCTGCAGAAGACTGCAGTTCATGCTGTTCGGGTGCCCTGTTACAACCACCAGCTCAATCTGACGCTTTCGAAATCGTCCAATGTGCAAGCAGTTAAAAATGCATTTGGAACTGTGGAAGAGGTGACGAATTTCTTCACAGCGTCCTCGAAGCGTAATTTTGTGTTGAAGAAGACTATCAAAGGCCAGCTTGTCGCGCTGTGCGATACGCGTTGGGTTGAACGGCACGACACAGTTTTGAAGTTCCTGGACCAATTGGACGACATTGTGAACGCGTTGGGAATCGTTTCTCAATGGGATGAAAATCAGTCAGCGCACAAAGCCGAAAGTTTGCTGGCCAGCATCACTAGTGGGCAATTCATCGTCACACTGTGCTGCATAGCAGAAGTGCTGACTCGGACGGAACCTCTCAGCCGTCTGTTCCAAAGCGAAAATCTGGACGTCCAAACCGCCTCCGAAACCACTCGGAATACGATCCAAATCTTCAAAGAAAAGCGGTCAAACGTCGAACAAGAATTTTCGTCGGTCTTCGACAAGGCCAGCAAGCTTGCGCGTGAGCAAGGCGCCGCTATCGACCTGCCACGTCTTGTCCAGAAGCAAAAGAACAGGGCTAACGCGCCGGCTGACTCGCCCGAAGAGTACTACAGAAGGAACATCTACAGTCCTCTTCTTGACTGGATCTTGGAAGACCTCTCAACGCGTTTCACAGACGACGTCTTAAACGCATATCAGCTGAACGTTTTTCTTCCCCGCGTCGTAGACCCAGGATTGAACATGGATCGTCAAATCCACTGCACTGAGGAGGACATCAGCATCCTTTCCGAGCGCTACGCTCCTCTACTTCAAAAATCGCAGTCGGAACTCCGGGCGAAGATGCATGCCGAGACATCCCTTTGGGCGGCGAAATGGAGAAGAGAGAGCGAAGCTGGACGCCCAATCCCTTCAAAGGCGGTGGAGGTCTACACAGCTTGCCATCCACAAGTTTTCCCTACCATCAGAACAATGATTCATATTCTTATTACTTTGCCTGTCAGTATTGCGACCGGGGAAAGATCATTTTCTGTTCTGAAGTTAGAAAAAACTGAGAATAGGTCAAGATGCGGCGAGGAAAGACTGAACGGCCTAACTTTAATGTATGTACATCGAGACATTAAATTAGACTACGATAGAATCATTAACCGTTTTGCTTCCAAGAAAGCCCGAAAGCTAAAACTTCTGTTGTAGTGTTACGGCAGGGAAGGAGCCTAATGTGAGACCATTGGGAATTGTGAGGCAATAAATATTTTTTTCATGAGATGTGCTTTTGATTAAAGTTCATTCCCAAGACCTGTTTTTGTCGTTGGTTTGTTTTTTCGTTGAAAGCATTTTATGATGTTTAGAAGCTTATTGGATCGTTACCTTCTTTTAAAAGAAAAACAAAAGGATCAGTGCCAGTAAAAAATCGTAATGAAATATGAAATAAAAGTACCGGTGCATATCTTTCCAGTAGTCTCGATTACTAGCAAAACTATTATTTTATATTGACTAAGGTACGTGGTGATAAAATACAAAAAAAATAGTAATAACTAAAATAACAAGCGAAACTGCTATCTGCAGAGATGATGACGGTCTACTAAAAATGGTACTGCCTTCGTGGAGACCTCCTACAAATTGTTCTGATGTAGCCCCCGGAACATAGGCAACCTGATTAAAAATCATTAACCGCCCCCCCCTGAAATACCCCCTAAATCCGCCCCTGCTCCTAAGCTGTTGCTACAAACTTCTGGAAAGACTCATCCTTAACCGAATTGGTTCGAATATTCATGAAGTAACACCTATTGAACAAGCAGGCTTTAGACCAAGTAGAAGTTGCACAGATCAAGTACTAAGTCTCACCACTCATATAGAAGCAGGGTTTCAACAACAACTTAAAACATGTGTTGCTTTTGTTGACCTTACAGCAGCCTATGACACGGTATGGAAGGATGGATTACTCTACAAACTGATGCGTATCATACCATGTCAAACTATGAACAAGCTTATAAACAATATGCTGTCTGAAAGATATTTCCAAGTGGTTTTTGGGACCAAAATAAGTAAGCAAAACAAACTGAACAATGGACTCCCACAAGGTTCCGTTTTAGCTCCAGTGCTCTTTAACTTGTACACATCAGATCTCCCTTTAACGCAGTCGAGAAAATTCATTTATGCAGATGACCTGGCTTTGGCAACTCAACAAAGAACCCTTGAGAAGAGCAAACAAATTCTTTCCTCAGATCTAAGCATTATGAATGAATATTTCAAGAAATGGAGACTAACACCGAATCCTAGTAAGACTGAAGTTAGTTGTTTCCATTTAAACAACAGGTTGGCAAATACAAAGCTGAATGTCATATTTAATGAGAAAGTCCTCCATCATTAACATTTTCCAAAATATTTAGGCGTTACTCTCGATAGAACTTTGTCCTTCAAGAAGCACCTGCAGAACACTGCAGCAAAACTAAGATCACGCAATAACATCTTGCAGAAGTTATGTGGAACCACATGGGGAGCTACAGCAACAACATTACGATCTTCTGCTCTAGGACTTGTCTATTCAGCTGCTGAATACTGTGCTCCGGTGTGGCTTAACAGTCCACATGTGAAGCAGATTGATGTCCAATTGAATTCGGCGATGAGGATAATATCAGGTTGCATCAGGACCACTCCTCTGTACTGGCTTTCACCTCTAAGTCATATTGCACCACCTGACTTACATAGACAAAACTCTCTCTTGAGGGAATATCAAAAGATAATTTCCACTCCAAAGCTTCCTATTCATTGTGACATACCTACAGTAAAGATAAGTCGCTTGAAATCCCGCCGACCACCCATCCTAACAGCGGAATATCTACAATTAAATACTTTTCAGATTGACAACAAGTGGTCTGAGGTATGGAATAATTTATTCCATGAGAAATATGGAAACTTCATTGATCCTATCAAGAAACCAGCTGGCATGGAACTACCACGCCATACATGGAAATCACTCAACAGAATTCGAACGGGACATGGGGTCTGCACAGACAGCTTATTCAAGTGGAATAAGGCTTCCTCACCTCAGTGCGACAGTGGTTTTGAAAGACAGACCATCCGACATATCGTGGAGGACTGCAGCCTTCGAGCCTATCATGGGAACCTCAAAGACTTTCATGATGCAACGCAGCCTGCTCTAGATTGGATTTCCAATTTAAATCTTACCTTGTAAATTTGAACTTTTTATCTATTGAATATGTGTCTCCTCATTCAAAATTTATTTTAATATTGTTCTTTTAGGCTAAATACTAATGTATATGTTTAATGTGTTCTTTAGCTTGTAATTATGTAACCATGCCATACGCTAAATAAATAAGGTTGTCTTTCTGCTCTTGAACTGTGTTAACAAGTCTGGAGTTAAAGTTCCAGCGAGTTGGTGCAGTTCTCGGTAATTTTTTTCTACAAAGTTTCGGAGATATTCACTTCTCTTGGAAGAATGGGAAAAGAAATTAGACATTCCGGAAAGAGATAAGAAAAATACTCGACTTTTTGTTGTTCCCATAGCTGCCTGTTGCAATACTAAGTTCAACACATGACAGTAGCAATGAACGAACAGAGCTCGTGGAAATGTTTGTTTTACTCTAGCCTGCAGTCCTCCTAAATGACCAGCCATGACACTCGCGCCATCGTACGTCTGTGCTATAAGCTTGTTACCTAATCCGAACTCTTCTAATACTCATGAAACGTGGGCGAACAGAGCCTCAGCCGACCTGTTAGCACTAACGTCCGTGAAGCCAATGAATCGTTCTTGAACTTCTCCAGCACAGTCAACATAGCGCAAAATTGTGGATAACTGTGATTTATTAATCACATCAGAACATTCATCGACAAGAATTGCTACACATTTTGTTCTGTCAAGTTCCTTCGCAATAGCATCTACCATTACAGCTCTAATGGCTTCTATTAAATCGTTCTGAATGGTAGATGACGTACCTCGAAATATAGTAGAATTAAGTAAATGGTCATGTAGCAAAAGGTCATACGTGCTCAGCAAATCTAAGGTTTCTATGTAGTTACCTCTATTCAGTGACTGGTTTGACTCGTCATGTCCTCGTAGCGTCTGTTCTTGCTTGCCTAAATGACAAACGACATCTATTAGACTAGATAAAACCTGCCTATTCTTTTTTACCATTTCATTGTGCTTTGAGACCTCCATTGCTTTCTGAGCATTCAACTGAACATCTATTCGCGATGTACCGAATTTACACAATGCAAAAGCACACGCGATATGACTCCTCGCTTTTTCATGTTTTTTTAAGCTACTAGTAAGACCAGCAATGTTGTCAAATCCATCTTATGACCACGCCGCGCCGTTCCTTCACGACTGAAAAGGAGACAAGGCCAGCAGAATGGTTAATTAAGTTTTTTGCATCCAGTTAACCACTGATGGCGTAATAGTTCGAGGAACAAAAATGTCTAGTATACTCTCGCTTTCGGTCTACACAAGTTGAAACTAAATTTGGAACCTCAGGAGTGTGCAGACCAATGGACTCAAATGCGTCCTACGGACGGAGCCTTTTGAGATGCGAATTTTATAAGTTACTTGCCGAGAGCCGCTCGATTATACCTTCATTTCAATATTGAAAAAATTTGGTAATTCATCCGTAAACTGTGTTAAAACTCCCATGAAAAGAGCTTTCCCGCCACACTGGCCTTCCTTTCTCCTTAATTTCCACTTTCTGAGGGAATCCAATTAAATTAAATCCCTTGGTTAGCACGTCCTCAATGACGCACCCACAATCCACTTCCGGTGCTTCATTCACACTACACATTTCTATATTAATTCACTGTTGACTAAATCACTTCTAGACTGACTTAAAACAAACATACAACAACACTGTCTCGCAAATAACTGAAGAAGCTGAGCGCTTGCAATGTTCCGCTGGTCAACAACTTCCCCTTGAAACAGCCAATCAGCATTAGGCATAGTTGAACCGCATGGTCCTTGCGCGATACCTCGGGCTGAAATTTGCTGGGCTTTGCTACCCCTCCCCTTGTGCCTATGACGAGCCAGCGAGCGCCACCGGGAGACCCTTGCGGTAACTCAGTACAGTCACACATAACTAAAACTGTACACCACAAATAAAAATAAGTATGGTACGCTGCTATGACCGCCGACTTTCGTGACAACAATCTGCAGAAGATATATGACAAGAACGATTTTCATGACTGCAACATGTCTAAAAAGTGACAAGAAAATATTTTTACATTTTTAAAATCTCGGGTGGTATACCGCCGGTATATGCGGTGTATGGGAGAATTCGCCACTGGTATGCAGCAGGTACTTGGATCACAACAAAACGCGTTGAAAGCCGAATCCAAGCAGCCGAGATGAAGTTCCTTAGAGGAATAATTGGGAAGACACGGAGGGATAAAGTCAGAAATGTGGACATTAGGGAGAGAACCGGGTTCCCAAAACTGCAAGACAAGATAGAGACCAGCAAGCGGAAGTGGTACGGACATATGATGAGAATGGAAGAATATAGAGTACCAAAAAGAATAGATATGGAGAAAATACCAGGAAGAAGACCACGAGGAAGGCCGAGAAAGAGGTGGATAGATACGGTGAAGGAAAGCATAGAGAAGAGAGGAGTAACAATTATGGTAGATTTGTAGGAGCTGTAATTACCATAGCCAAAAAACACATTCCAAGAGGATTCAGGAAGGAATATGTTCCTGGATGGACTGGTACAAGTGAAAAGCTGTACCAAGAGTTCCTGGCAAGTGTTGAACAAGAGATCGCTGAAGAACTACTTGGTAGCCTTGATAATGCTCGGAAGGAAAAGTGGATCGAAACCGTAGAATCTATTAACTTCAGTAAATCCAGCAGAATAGCCTGGTCAATCTTGAGAAAACTTGGAGGATGTACCCCAATTGTCCGTGGACTTCAAAATGTCATTCCAAAAATGGTTGCTTCCCATATAGTTTCAATGTCTCGAACAGCTAGAGACAGAAATCACACAAAATATATCAAGAAAGAATTGGCCAATCTCAAAGCCACAAGTAAGTCTGGATCAGAATACACTAAACCCTTCACCATCCAGGACATTGACACAGCGCTGAAAGATGTAAAAAGCGGTAAGGCCCCAGGATTTGATGGAATACATCCTGAATTCTTGATAAACAGTGGAAAGCATGCTCGTCTTTGGCTATCCAAGCTAGCCTCTAACATTGTCCAGACTGGTAAGCTACCTCGTTTGTTTAAATTGATGAAGATCGTTGCCATACTGAAACCTGGGAAACCAAGTGACAGACCAGACAGTTATAGACCAATCTCATTGTTAAGCTAATTGAGAGACTAATCTTGAACAGAATCGCCTCAAAAGTGCTTGAAGTAGGAACAAGTAGGATTTAGATCACAACGGAGTTGCTCGGACCAAGTTCTCTCCTTAACCACCTACATTGAGGCGGGGTTTCAGAATTGCCAAAAACCATCAGTAGCATTTATAGACCATAAGAGGGGGCGAAACTTAAATCGTGATTCGCCTTTTAATTCCAGAAGTGGCCACCTGAAAGGCGAGCGCTATTGTCCCGTATGCTGCATTACCGACCGTGCTACAGAGAAGAGCGTACGGTGGCAGGAGTGAGTGAGAGCGTTTTGCACACGAGACGGAGACACGATGTCGCCAGACTGCTCTTCCCGCAAGTCAGTAAGCATACATGCTCCACTCAGCCGAGTTCTCAGTTTTCTTCCTTCAGTCTTACAGGCCGGACGTTTGTTTTAGACGATTGCCCTTGACCTTGAAGCCTGCGGGTGAGCCTGCACTCAGTCACTCTCTCACCCTATCGCTTCAAACTTGTCACCACCGATCTGATGTAATGGAATTTCAGACTTGAGCACGTGGTGACACCGTCCCGCTGACAGTACAGTCCATGTCGAAGTATTGTGTGACATGGAAGTACACGTTACGTAGTTACGATCAGAACGCCATTATATTTGCCAATGACTGTACTTCAGTAGGAGTGTGAGACAGCGTTGTCAATCATCGGACCGCTTGGGGCAGCTGATAACAACACAGGTACTGCAGTAACTCGCCTCCAGGCTTCCATTAAGATTTTTCACTCGTCTAAAACAAACGTCCGGCCTGTACTGCAGGACTTACGCAACCTGCCCAAGCGGATGTTGTGATGCTGTCAATCGTTCCTTCCGTGAAATCCTAATATTCAAGTTTTTTTTCTCAAAATAAATTAAAATTTCAATATTTGCTGGGACATAATCTCATTTTATATTCATTCGTGAATTTTGTATAACTTTGGTAGCGTGCCTACATTTTCCAATTTGCCTTTAGCATTGTAACGCTTGAAATTGACCTGCTGCCAATAGACTATGTACTTAGGTAAATAACAGTTCTTTAGAAATAACTGAAATTGGACACAAGTTTTTCGCTCTACAACGGCTCAAGAACCACCAATGTTAATGAATATTATTTTCAAGTTTACTCACTTTATTTTTGCTGGCGAGAATACAAACGTATATTTTCAAAATGCAGTCAAATTCGTATTTCAATATTATGCAAGACTTTTCTTTGGGCTTATTTAAAAGACTGATATAACAATTAAAAACCGTGATTGTCTCTTTCGGGCCTTCAGTACGCTCGGTCCCCAGGGCTGTAGCCCCATTTGCCCCTCCTTCTCGTCGGATCTGTGACTGCGTTGTCTTGCTATTTCATCAATGTAGGCAGGCCTACAATGCGCGGATTTGTGAAGTAATAATATTCCACTCTGGTTTGTAATGGGTTGCGAGGAATACCATTAGAAGACAACCACTCTATAATGTCAGCCTTTCTGTTATTCCAGGTCGGAGCTTTGTTAATTTGCAACTGAATGTGGTCGTAGGTCTGGCAGTAATTGTTCAGTATACCATTGTTTATTTCATTAATTGAAGTTACTGATAGTTAACTGATTTAGATTTAGGGATAATTCCACAGTTTTATTTAACTTAGTAATTTGGGATTATTTGAAAATATCTCCAGTTATTTATAAAATCGGCGAATTGGATAAACAATACCATTTTAATGAACTGCTTGATTTTTATTTTACTTTTTATTAAGAATGAACATTTTGACGATGATTCACAAAAAAGAGGCTCCTCCAATTCATGCCATAAAGATATGTATCCAACGGTTTTAGAGCAGCCAAATAATGAATAACACGAAGCAAATAAGAAATGAAAAGGAATTGCGGGGGGGATGTGCGTATCATCATCACCTAGTGACAGGTAGGTAAAGAAATGAAAAATATAACTTGCTCTTCCCCCCCCCCCCCTCCCCCCTCCCCTCCCCACCCACGGAAAGAAATCCTGGGAGCACCCATGCTTGAACTGCGTGGGGTTTACTTGTATAGGTATAGCATTGTATAGAATTGGGAAACTGAATATATTAAGGAAGACTTAATTGTAGAAAAATACTCATTTGTTCGCGAATATATTTCATGTTTTTACTCAATACGGGAAACTGCCAAATTTCTTTCAAAGGTTAAAATTAGATAAGTTTTTCATGTTGTGTCAAAATATTTGGTATTTCACGTATTTGTCACAGGGGAAAGAAAGTGAGGAGTTGCCCAGAGCTTGTTTCAGTGAAGCCAAGCGCCGAGTCCAAAGTGGGCGTAACTTGTATTTGGTGTTCTGTGACTTGTATGCGGCAGAACATTGCGCATGGTTATTTCGGAGTTTGTTTCGATAATGGCGTGTAGTGCATATGGTGGCACGAATCGACAACACAGAACATACCAGAAAGCAAAAAAATATAGTAGGCTTATTTTTTATTTTTTTATTTTTAGCGTATGGCTTTTAGTGCCGGGAGTGTCCGAGGACATGTTTGGCTCGCCAGTTTTGTAGCTGTTTCGAGACGGACACCCAATGGGTGAGATACAAGTACCGTTTGGGAGGAAAGTTGGAATGGAAGGTCGAGGAGTTGGAAGGTAGCGGCTGTGGCCTATAGTTAGGGACCAACCCCGGCATTTGCCTGGAAGGAAGTTGGGAAACCACAGAAGACCATCTTCAAGGTTGCCGGCGGGAGTATTCGAACCTCCTCGCCTCCCGGATGTGAGCGGCTGCTAGTCATGCCGTAACGACCACGGCTAACTCACCAGTAGGCTTATTATTTACCATACTTGAGAGTTACAATATCAATTGAAGCTTGCATCCATGCAATTCTGTTGCAGGTTGAGATTATTAATATTACAGTACGGTATATTATATTGCACTAGCCAGCGCAGCGAAGGCATGTCCTTCCGGTTCTTTCCTCTATGGTATTTGTCTATGATGAGTATATTTATCATACTCCATTCTTCTTATAAAATCGAAAATCAACATTTTAAAACAAAAAATAACTAATGAAATACCGATTAAAAATTGGCCTATGATTGTAATCCACGCGACTACTGACGTTACATTTTAAAGCCGTCTGTTCTTACCAATGGAAACTTTCAGTCCTCCAGAACCGTCGCTTATTTTCCAGCACATTGACCTTGTATAGTTTTGACTTACATTACGCTTCATCAAGGTAATAAATGAAGTATGTCTCTGATTCATCAATCGCGTACATTACGGTACCGTTACCCTTAAAAATACAGTTCTCGCCACTATGATGTCTATCCTTTCCATGAGTATTTTTTTCTCGTCATGCATTTTCTAATATTTTTAGTGCTACGCTTACTGTAGGTTCAGAATTAGTTAAAATATATGAAACTACCAGAGTATTATTCTGGACAATAATGTTAAATCATAATAGATCTGATTTTTATACAGGGTCCTTTTTTCGGTCTAGCATCATAGCAGCGCAGCGGCAAAATGCATGCGTAGTCGCGTGACTCATTGCCAAGAGATACAGTGCTGCTATGTTGCTAGTTGGACAGGGGAAGATGATCACTTAGTTCCGCCCCTTAAAAAGCAACAATAATGAACTTGCTAGATGGATAGAAAAGAAGGACCCTGTACTTTTAATTAATAAGTTTATGATAAAAAAGTTTCACAATAAGTTATACTTAAACTCGTTGAATTAATAACACTGTATACAGAAGATGAACCTACTAACAGTTCGTTGAAAAAACGGAAGTAAACACAGTAAAATCCTATTCAACGAAAACAATACATCAGCTGTTAGTGTCGTTCTCAGTGCTCGAAATAACTTGTCACTCTGCCTTACAGACCCATTACGCCTGCGCTCTTGCGGCTAAGTAGCGAACTTCTACGGCAGCGGCATTACGACTGAAAGTGTAGGGCATTAAAAACTGCTTCTTTTATAGAAACACGCAGGAGAAAAGCAAGATTCATCTCTATAGAAGCATTCTTAAACAAGTAACCTTTACAACCATGTAACTTTTCATCACTTTTGACATTTACATTGATTTTTAATTTCTGAAGTAAAATCGGTGAAAAAAAGGCCTTGCCTTATGGGGAAAATGCTTCTCAGTTTCAATGATACAAAATGTTATTATCAATGAAATCTCATTTGAAATGTTTAACAAGTGCTATTGAAGGTATTTACGTGATTTGAAAGTGAAGTTTTGTTTGATTTGAGCCATTGACCTATTTAAAACGTAGATTTTAACTCTCTCTCAATGCTATAAGCAGAGCCTGCCACGAGCGGCCGGCCGGCTGACTTTAGCGCCCTCTTAAGGCAACTTATGACACTGTTTAGAGAGAGGGTGTAATTTATAAATTACTTCAAGTTATCCCTTGTAAGACATTGGCTCGTCTTGTAAGCAACATGCTGAATGATAGGAGCTTCCAGGTCATCATGGGCAGTGAAATTAGCTAACCAAGTAAATTAAATAATGGACTTCCTCAAGGATCAGTGCTTGCCCCACTCTTGTTCAGCCTCTATATATCAGATTTGCCCTCCACAAAATCGAGGAAATTTGTATATGCTGACGACTGGGCAATTGCTACTAGAGATCCTTGTTTCGAAAGTACAGAGGAGATGCTGACAAATGATCTTTCTGCACTGGGAGATTATTTTCGAAAATGGAGACTTCAGCCAAGCACAACTAGGACCGAAGTTGCTTGCTTCCACCTGAACAATAAAATGGCTGCAAGGGAACTCACAATTTACTTCAATAACATCCTTGGGGCCGATAACCTAGATGTTAGGCCCCTTAAAACAACAATTATCATCATCATCATCATCATCAATAACATCCTCCTTTGCCATAACAGACATCCCAAGTATTTGGGTATAACACTGGACAGAACATTGTCATTCAAAGAACACCTACGAATAACTTCTGCCTAAATGAAGACAAGAAACAACATCTTACGGAAAATATGTGGCACCACTTGGGGTGCCAATGCAACTACTCTCCGGTGCTCAGCTCTAGGTTTAGTTTATTCTGTTGCTGAGTATTGTGATTCGATGTGGATAAATAGTCCGCATTTAAGATTAATAGATGTACAATTGAATAACACCATGCGCATGATAACAGGAACAATTATGTCAACTCCTACACAATGGCTTCCTATTCTCAGCCACATCCCACCACCTCATTTGCGGCGATGCAACATTTTGATAAGAGAATATAGAAAGATCCAGACCAACAAACAACTACCTATCCATTGAGACATTGCTGACCTAGATGTGAAACGATTATGTTCAACACATCCACCTATCTGCAGAGCGGAGAATCTTGCAACCAACAAATTCAACCTGACTGAGAGATGGTCTTCTGATTGGAATTCGTTTGTCCCTCCAGAGAGTTCAGTAATGCCATGCATAACTGTGAAGGTGCCAGGGTTCACTCAGCCTAGAAAGACCTGGTCAAAATTAAATAGAATCCGGACCAATCACGGTGTATGCGCCGATCTCCTGTACAAGTGGAGGAAAAAATCTTCATCATGTTGCGAGTGCGGTGCTGAAAGACAGACTGTTCGGCACCTAGTTCAAGAATGCCCACAAACATCATACAGTGGTGAATTCAGCGACTTCTTCCTAGGAACACCACAGGCACTTCATTACGTTTCTAAACTTGATGTCAAATTGTAAATAATTTTCATGTAAAAAAAAAAAATTCATATAAGCCATACGATAAATAGATAAATAAATAAATAAATACTCGTCCAAAACAAACGTCCGGCCTGTAATCTCTGCACACTGTTACGAGCAATCACTTGGTACGATACCTTGCACTTGCTTTTCAACATCCTTATATTCTTTGCTACATTTCAATCCTTAATTGCCTCTTTCACTCCATCAACTAGTCTTATGTATTTAGCCTTTGACGAAAATAGTGCATTTTGCGACGAGCCTACAATGGCAATAATTAAGACACGAGTATGTTTATAAAACGAGCATACGCGAGTTTTATAATTTCCATACGAGTGTCTTAATTACCATTATAGGCGAGTTGCATACGACTGTTTATGTTCGACGATAATTATTATAACTATTTTAAGTTCGAACATAAATATTCATAAATATCTGTCGAGATTTCACCAGTTTTATGTACTGAACAGAGCGCGTGGGACGCAGAGAATACCTTGTATTTGACCATGGCCTCCTCGATTACCCTACTATGACACTAGGCCAGGCAGTGAAATTTAAATTAGAAGGCCTTGGAACTCAGTGCAGGTGCGATGCTATCCTTATCTAATTGGTCAAACAACTGTTTCTTGAGCTCTAATTGGTGGGAGAAACTGTCCCATAATGAAAACTTGTACTATAATGAGCCTCATTATAGTACAGTTTTCTGACATATAATATTTACATTTCGACATAAGTTCATAGCCTGGATTACACTCAGCAGATCTATGGATATGAAGTGTTATGAAATGATTTTCCAGTTAAAAATATATCAGAATAACACAATTCACATGAATTTAATATTAAGAATTAGGTAACAAAGTCTGTGTTATTAAATACTGCAGTTTGGGAATTAAATGTTCTTGTTGTTTTAAGGGGTGGAACAGTGAGGTTATATGTGGATATGTCCTCACCATGATGGACCCATAGACAAGCAGGACACAGCTGACCAGGTGGATGGTGACCATAGCAATTCCCGTGTACAGGAATATTATCATGACTGAAAAAACACAAATATTTGCATTAGTTCAAGGTATTTCAAACTTATTGGAGAAGAACAGAAAATACACTTGCTCTTAAACCAGAGTGAGTTAGAAAGTGTGGTTTGTACCAAAATCTTCCAAATAGTTTCAATAATAAATGCCGGGTGGGTGTTTTTTACACATGCAAGAGTTTTGTGGGTCCAGTAGTTTCTTTTTAAACCTGATACAGTATCAAGTTTAAGCCTACAATACTAACATTTGTAAAATGTACGTGTATGAATAATTTAACTGCTTAGAATTCCCTCTATATCTGTCCCCACCCAGCAGTGCTTCTACTGGTCTATGGTGGTGATGTCAATGCTTTTGTTATTAATGCCAATCAGTTCTAGAGGCATAATCATAGGGCAAAGAATTGCCTGGAAACTATCCTTGAATTTAACAACATATTGGTTTCTCCATGGCAATAACATAAAGGTGGAGGATTTGATATAGATATGTCACAGCACTTCAGAGGGATTATAAAAACAACCTCATAAAAACCAGAGACAGTAGAAGAGGCTGGAGAGATTACGTCCTGCTATTTACGTCAAAGTAAACGACTTTTTAATTTGTTGTATTTAAGATGGAACTTAACTTATTAAAGACCACAGAGGTTTCAGTGTATACAAATAAAGTGTTACATGCGTAATATATTAGTTTCAACCATTTTACGAATTAGTGCCTTAGCACAAAGTTCCTAATGTACGTAAATTTAATGTTTCAAGTATTTGGGAAGCCTGATACAAGATAATGGAAGAAACGATAGAGAAATAAATGAGCAGGGGAGACAGGCAGAAGCATTTCGGAGGAGTGTGAGAAGCATGTTATATAGCAAGGATGTCCCTCAGAACAGCAAAAAGATCATATATCGGACGTACTATGTCCCTATCCTGACGTATGCCTCGGAGACCTGGGTTATGAAAGGAAGGGAGAAGAGCAAAATACAGGCCAGTGAGATGAGGTTCTTGAGAAGCAGTATTGGAGCTACAAAGATGGACAGAATAAGAAATGAGAGGACCAGAGAATTAATGAAGGAGGAACCATTACAGGATGGTATAGAGAACTCTAGACTTACATGGTATGGACATGTAAAACGAATGGAGGAGAAGAGGATACCCAGGAGGATACACGAGAAGAAGTGGAAAGGAAAGGGACCGAGAGACAGGTGCTTAAGGGGGTGGAAAAAAGCGTGAAGAAGAGAGGAGAAGACTGGACAAGGGTGGAGGCTGAGAGATGGTGGGAAGACAGAAGACGTTGGAGAGGCTTGTGTTCCAAACAGACCCGGCCACTGGCTGGAAACTGTGCAAGATGATGATCTATTAAATGATGTTAGTACGATATCCTAGGGTTAAGCAAGTGCTGTGCTCACCGATACCTAGCACCTAGCCTGCATGTACTGTAATCTCACTTTGCAGTTTGTCCTAGGATTGTTAGAGGATTGTGTAACCGAATTTATTTGGTTACAGAGTTCACCCCCACGTTTTTCTGTTGGTATTATGTTTGGTTTTTAGGTTACCAACCATGGCCACCTATTGATGGAGCACCACAGAGATTCTTTGTGGTGGTCCAGCAGGTGGCTTTGACTACTGACAATGTTACTATGGTGATGTCATGTTTTTAATGATTATTATGTTATGTTCTGAGCTATGGCAATGTTATGTTTTGGATAAATAGATGGTCATATGTATGCTGATGTAGAAAAAGATGTTTTAAGAAAATGCAAGAAGAAAAGAGTGAAATGAAATTCCTAAGAAGTATGATAGGAAAGACAGAGTGAGAAATGAAGATGTTAGCAAGGAAGTTGGGATGGGAAAACTAAATGAGAGAATTGAGAATAATAAACTAAGGTGGTTTGGACATGTAAAGAGGATGGAGGAAAAGAGAATAACAAGACAGATGCTGGAGGTAAAGTGCAAGGGTAAGAGAGCAAGGGGAAGACCTGGAACAAGGTGGATTGATTCAGTGAAGAACAGCATAAGAAAAAGAAATCTGGACTGGGACAAGATCGTGGAAGAAGAATGGTGAAAGGAAAGAAGAAGGTGGAGAAGTGCCACAAATACCCCGACCCAGCAGGAGCTGGATAAGGGGGAATGATGATGATGATGATGAAGAAGAAGAAAAGAACTGAGCAGAAGAATACTAAGAATTGTGAGGGATATTTACCTCATGAAGGTAGTTGTTACCTCATGGATACTATGTGAGAGATGCACGTAATGGAAATTTGCAAAATAGTAGTTGTCGGTAAACCACAAACAACAATCCCCATGTTGGGCGATCAATGAAACTAAACTCTTCTTCTCTCTTATTGGTCAGGGTCAACCAACAACAACTAGCCCCTTACATTGGGCAATCAATGTAACTAAATTTCTTTCTTCTAATGCTAATCTTCAGGGTCGAGATGATGTTACGCACATAACGAAATATTACTTGTTTGTCTACATGGAAGCAAATTTCCATTACCTGCATCTCTCACACAGTATCCATGAGGTAAATACCCCTCACAAATCTTAGTATTCTTCTGCTCCGTTCTTTTCTTCTTGCATTTTCTTAAAACAACTTTTTCTACATCAGCATACATATGACCATCTATTTATCCAACATACCTCAGACCATAAAATAATAATCATTAAGAACATGACATCACCCTAGTAACATTCACGGCCAACGAGAAAGACAGGCCATGGCGCGTAAACCTAATAATTTTGTGACGTAGGCAATGTAGTGCTTGATGGTGCTTGTACGTTTAAGTCGAGAGCAAATCATAAGCATCAGAAATGCATTATTTTATATCAATCTTCTTGAAATGGACCCAGTTTAGATGTTCCGTGTGTTTTCAAGCTCGATAAATTATACTGTATAGGTTTACAAAACTACGCCAGCTATAGAAGTTACTCGTAACAAAAATCCATGCGAACTAGGATTCAAGGGTTTGTTGTGTCTTTAATAGCTGCAACGAGTACAGTAAGTTGTGACCTTCGTTGTGAGTAACTTATGTGGACATTAGCAGTAACATGAGTATAATTGGATCAAAGAAACTTGCAGTGAAAGTATTACTTAGTTGTTGTTGTTGTTTTAAGGGGCGGAACAGAAATTAATACGTTTATAGAAGAGAGCTGCGGAATACACTCGCCACCGACTAACGACTCATATCAATACCTTCTATGAACACAAGTGGTAAATGAATACCAGCATTTATACAGATTAAATGATGAAGATAAGATGACTACCACACCGGTAGTAAGACGAAGACCATAGAATATTATGTTCGTGAATATCTTTCTAGTACATAAACGTTTGATACATTCATGTATATCGTTCAACTATAAGAGTGATATATGCATACATTGTCCGGCACTATTCATAGCTTGTCATAACCGTCCTGAACGCTTTGTACCCGTCAAGTAATTCCACATAATTAACAAGCAATCGTCAGGGAAAGATAACATACTCCTGAAAAGTATTACCTTGTGATCAACTACAACGATTAAAGATAAGTGATCTACTGATTCTACGTCGAGTAATGAATAAAGTAAATTGTGGGTAAGTATTGGACTTCATAAGATTGATTAATGTAAGACTTGAGTTGTAATTACCATGTATGTTTTGCCAGAACCCATTCTTGTGTTGGGTCAGTGCTTTTTATAGTGTGTTTTCTGATATGATATGGGTTAAGTATTCTGTGATTTCAGCATCTTGTAGACAATACGGTTTATATTCCCGTCATACATAACCCTACCGGAAGTGGTGCAACAGCACTACATTGCTGACGTCACGAAAGCGCACCAGGGCCAGTATTTCTCGTTGGCCGTGAGTAACATTGTAAGTAGTCAAAGCCACCTGTCACCACTGCTGGACCTCCACAAAGAATCTCTATGGCACAAAACACTCCATCAATAGATGGCCATGGTTGGTAACCTAAAAACCAAACATAATACCAATAGAAAAACGTGGGGGTGAACTCTGTAACCAAATAAATTCGGTTACAATTGACTTTTCACCCACCCTTTAAATCTAGAACCCTATACTCTCTACTTGACCATATCAAGTGGAGACAGAAAGGAAGCAAGGAGCATTTCTTACCCAATGCTAGGTGCTGTGCTGTGTGAAGGCGACTCTCATTTTTGCTGTACTGAATTGGAATTTCTCCCATGGGGTCTGTGTCCTCCATCATATAAAGCCCCTCTTGCTGCTGACTCTCCTCGATATCTGCCTCCAACATAGCGGCCATGTCTTGTGCGTGGGCAGAGCCCAACAGCAGTAAGAAGAGGCATATTGCCGACAGGAGCTGGAACATGCATCATAGGGCTGGTGCCTTTAATCCATTCATTTCAGTTATAGCATAAACATCAATTAATTCCTATAAAACGATTCCCATGTTGAGGCCGGCAATAGTTTCCATTTGCGATTACGAGTAAGTTCTGTTATCACATTACAAAAATAATTACCAGTATAATTGGCGTACGACTCTCATATGTAAAATGTTTCTATTACAGGACATGTTGACATGGTCATTCAATTATGTCAACACGTAAAACGCTGCATTGGACCATTAATAATGATCTGTTGTTCTGATCATAACAAGTTTTTCTGCCCAACAAGTAATAAATGGAAGGCACCACAGAAAGTAATATTTATCTACTACCCAAAACATTTTTATGTGTAGGCTAAAATAAAAAAAGTGTAATTTTAACAACAATGAAACCAGGGGCGGTGTGTCATTAAGGGCCGCAAGGGCCCTGTCCACCCTGGGCCCTGCCCACCCTGGGCCCTGTCCACCCTGGGCCCTGTCCACCCTGGGCCCTGCCCACCCTGGGCCCTGTCCACCCTGGGCCCTGTCCACCCTGGGCCCTGCCCACCCTGGGCCCTGCCCACCCTGGGCCCTGCCCACCCTGGGCCCTGTCCACCCTGGGCCCTGTGCACAAATTTGTTTTATTAATGTCTTGTTAAATTAGTTTAAATTACAAATATTCTACTTAAAATAAGTGGTTTTCCCTTCTAGAATCCCTAGAAAGAATTCAGTATACACAACTCATCCCTAGCTTGAGTTCCTGACAGTCTTGTACGGTGTATTGTAATAGCAAGGGCCGCTGCACAGAACCTTCCAATGTTAAGTATATGGGGTAAGGGCCGGGTGACCAAACAGTGGACATAGCATCTTGCACGCGAATTCTTGTGGCTATGAAAGGCTTTTCATGTCTTCCCAAGGGCCTGGAGAGTTGGCCCATAACATTGCTCTAGAATGAAATAGAAGCTATCTCTATTTCTGTCTACTACTGTCTCTGTTTGAAACCGGCTTAAGGGGATCGGTTTACTCCATGCCATGCACACCAAGGTGATCGAAAAATTTGCTTCATCCAAGCACAGGAGAGGAGAATATATTTACAAATAAAAAGCCAGGTGAGTACAGTTATTAATATTTGTTTCAAATGTTGTGTGGAATTATGATAATGGGAATATTGGCAACAATAAATGGCATATAAAAACATTGTTTAAAATGAAATGAACCAACAATAATATCATCTGGCCCACCCTAAAAGTTTAATCAGGAGCCGCCCCTGAATGAGACAAAAGAATTATCAAGAAACATTTTATATCAAGTATAGCGATTCAACACGAAAGAGCATCCAACGAGGATAACATTTGTTGAAGTGTAAAATAGTGCCATAGGACAATGAAAACTGTATAAGGGAAATAATGCATGCTTTAATTTAGTTATGTTCTTGAGTGTAATTTTGTGTTTGACATGTTATGATCTGTGACAAGGGCTGAAGAAGTGTCAAATAGCACCCAAAACATGTCACCCTGAAAAATAAATCTGTCCTACAGGAGACGAGAAATGTATAGGCCGCACAGCCGCCATTTTTAGGTTCTCAAAGAAAAGGAATGGAATTAGACGCCAATATATAAGGTCTCCTATGAAATTTCACTGCACTCGGATAATTATGACACAAGCAAAATCTATATCCAGTAGATATCAAAATTTCACGTCGCTGCTATGTTGGATTTGAGTTCATCAGGTTTTGAAAGTCCCATTGATGAACTTATATTTATAGCCTCTATCAACATTCAAAATTTCAGTTTGATTACTGTAATAGATTCGCAGATATTGAGAACCAATTATTTCGGATGGTCGCCATGTTGGATTTACATCGTAGACTTTCGCGGCCGGTGTCTAGTTTATCATCTTGGCTTACAGGATTGAGCCGCGCCATCGAAGAACTGGCGAAAAGAACGAAGATAGGTCCTACCATAAAGCCTTTCTGCCGTACGTACAGGGGTTGACAGATAGAATCGCCAGGCTGCTAAAGAAACACGATGTGACAACTGTGATGCATCCTACAAACAAGCTGACGCAAGTGGTGCATAAAACAAACGAGATAAAGCTGCCAAACCAGGACGCAGGAGTTTATCAAGTGCCTTGCTCCTGTGGACAGGTTTACATACGGCAAACAAAAAGATTAGGATTTCAGAGCACATTCGAGACACGAAACAGATAAACTACAGATCTGCAATAGCTGAACATGCTGACGTCACGAGACACGCCATCGAATTTGACAAGGCCGAAATTGTTGCTAAAATTCCCGGATATCAAAACAGGTTAATTAGAGAGGCAATAGAGGTCGTGAAGCATCCCAATAATTTCAATCGCGAAGATGGGTTCAAACTTAGCAACATTTGGAAAGTTCTCCTAGCGTGTGACTGCCAGGGGCGGGGACCAATCAGCGAGCAGCGTGAAGACAATGCAGGGCAAACAAGCACATCTGACTGGCAATAACCGTTAGTTTGAGTACGCACACCAACTTGTACCTACCCATGATTAAGGCTGCTGCAATGTCAGCCAAAACGTCGGGAAATTATAACCGATATACGACGCGGCTCAATCCTGTAAACCAAGATGATAAACTATGTTGAATTGTTCTATATGTAGGCCATAGAGTAATATGCTATTAGATAATGATTATTGCGTAGGTCATTATTCAAACGTTCACCTCCATCATATTATTAGGACACAAAAAATAAAAACTTTATTTTAAAATTTCGCACAGTCGCCATCTTGATTTTATGAGAACAATTGAATTGAATTAAATTCCAGTAGATTAAATCCTGTTTAGACATGTAGGGTGTTGAGTCCCACCGCACTCGGTTGATTAAATCTCGAGAGAATGCCATTTAAATATTTTAAGTTTTAACTTCGCTTGGCCGCCATGTTGGTTTGTAGTTAACACGTTTTTAAGCGTTTCATATATGAACGTACCTTAGTATTCTCTATCACCACATAAAATGTCATGGTGATATCAGTAATAGTTTCAGATATATAAAATGTCGGCCATGTTGGATTTGTGAAACGTATTTCAATTAAAGGGCACGGTCGAAGTGCCTGCGTTTATTTACGTACTGTAATTCAGTGACAATGACTTCTAAACATAAGACACTTACAATGGAGGAGAAAATTAAAATTATTGAAGAACACGAGAAAAACGAACGTCCGGCTAAAGAATTAATTGTGTTGTTTCAAGTGGGAAAAACTCAAATACCGTAACGGTATTTCATAGTAATCCTATGCGATAATACAGCATTTCGGTTGGTTGGTTCCTCAGTTTAGGGGCTGCGACAACGCGGTCATGTGGCCCCGTGTACTTTGGGTGTGTGTAGAATCTGTCTGATAACCGGTGTTAATTGTGATGGCTGTATTAGTGTGTGTATCTGTTTTTTAATTTAAGTACAGACTGCAACTTAGAATTTTTCAAATAGTTCCTACTTTTGCCGCCAAACGCCACCGTCAACGACTACTAGGCCTAGTTCAGAACTTAGCTACTAGACGCCACCGCAGTCGGCTCTTGGCAACGAACGTAGAAACTTAAGAGCGTTGTTTACAGTCTTAATCTATCTAATTTAGCTTCACACAGGTGTAATCTATGACATGGGACCGCCGGCTTTACATCCCCTCCGAAGGAAGGCATACTGAGGGATTTTTAACGCTCTTAAAAAGTCCGACGGCTTCGGCCGGGTTTGAATCCGCTATCTTGGGCATAGAAGCTCAGCATGCTACCCACTACGCCACCGAAGCCGCATACAGCATTTCTTTGTAGTGTATATTGTCTTATTAAAATTCAACCCTTTGTAAAACGGAAATCTGTGAAAACGGATAAAATAAATCTGGAACGATTGCGTACAGCTTTAGGCAGGTTTTACTGTAGTACTATGTCCTTACCGAGTTTCATTAAAATCGCTCCTACCGTGAAGATTGTATTAGTGGGACACATGCACACACACACGCGCGCGCGGACAAACGGTGATCTCATTTGCCAATTTTTTTTTCATATCATGAAAATAGCCTTAAAAATATTTTTAAAATTAATGGAAATAATGTTGCAAATACTGAAGGGCCTACTTATGTTTTAAGCCTATTCAGTGGTTGAAGTTTTAGAGACAAGGTACCGTATATTTTTCTGGACTTTTCTGACTCCTACTTGGAATTGCTGGTTCCACTATTGTGCAATATCATTGAAAAATATTTATGGTTGTTGATGGTTTCTGTAGTCCGTTCTTTTCTACAACATAGTAGCTTCTTCACACAGCAACTAATTTCTTTATATTAGTCCAGTCATGTCTTCTTCCGTTAGTATGTTTGGTTGTTGGTCCATGAGTTGATCGTTCTGATCACCACTAACACGTGGTAAAACTGGAGGAGTTCAAATCCTACGGGAAAAGAATCCTAAACAACAAAATTATCCAAAATACCGTTTGTAATGTTAAAATGATGTAGTAGACTAATGGATGTACGTCAACTAGTGACGAGAAATCTAGGAAAGAAAACTGGAGGAAATGGATCCAAGAAATCCAACAAGATCTCAAAGCAGTTGGACTCAAGATAATAGATACCGAGGAGAAAAATAAAATTAACACCATTCTTAAACCTCACAAATTTTCTGCAGAAATGACACATAGAAAGCCTATGGAGATTTCAGATGAGATGGAAAATCCCGATCTGAAAGAATGAAAAAGTACTGGAAAGAGCGCAAGAACCAAGCAGTACTACCTTCAAAGAAGAAGTGATCGTGGAACGATTCAAGTGGCCCAATGTGACCAATCAAGATTAATAATAATAATATATGTTTTCTCCTCCGCCAGTCTATAACCCGCCCACCAACCCCTTTTCAGATCGCGACTTATATAGTAAAATTCCAGCTGAGTCCGCCGTTATAGGCCTACGTGTGAATTATGGACAAATAACTTCATGGAGGAAAGAACGGAAGGAGATGCCTTCGCTGCGCTGCCTAGTGCAAGCTGCCGAAGCCAAACGGCACGCCCACTTTGGGTAGCAAGAAAATGGCTGTTCCTATGCTTAAAGCCGTAAACCACTCCAACTAATCTTGGATTTTAATGACATAAAACTGCAATGATGTTCGCTACAGCTGATGTCATTGAGGCTATTTACCTTGAGGGAGCGAAAATTTACATCTACGCGGATGATATGGTTGTGGCATTGACATCAAAGGAAACCTTGCAATCGTCCATTGATAAACTTACCACATGGGCTCAAGAAAATGATATGACGATAAACTGCACCAAGACAGTAATGCTGGCATTCCGTAAAGGCGGGAAACTATCCGCAGATGAGCATATACTACTAAATGGAGAACCCCTAGTCAATGTAAATCATTTCAAATACCTAGGAGTAGTAATGCAAATGCAAGGGAACGTATTCACGCGACATGTCAGGGATAGAACAACATCCGCCATAAAAGCAATGCAAGACATAATGCAACTGGGAAATCTATCTTTACAAACCGCAATGAATTTATTCAGAACGAAAAAACTCCAATAGTGACATACGGCATTCAAATAACTTGGGATCATTTGACACAAAGTAACCTTCGAGAGATAGAAAGAGTTAAGTCTACTTTTCTAAAGAAAATTCTGCACTTATCAAAATACACGCCATCTCGTCTAACGTACGTACTAGCAAGGGAGACTTTCTTCATAGAAGACCTGCGTTTGGAGAACTCCCTACCATCAACAGTGCAATACCAGAGACTGATCGAAGAACTAAACCTCAAGCGTAATGACATATGGCCTGATTTCTATTCCACAGAAGCTCTTATGGCGACGGACTGGATGAATGCCAACTTTGAACTGCGGCATACGATCACCCGTTTTGCAGTCCACGGTTTTCATTTTAAGATATGCACAGCAAGAGGATTTCATGACCCAGGCCCCCAATGCACCTGCTCTCTGTGTGGTAGTGCTTGTGATAGATATCACGCCATTTCCTGCGCCCAGAGGAAAGTATCGCTAACACGCTTCTGCTGCGAATAACTATATATATAGCAAAGAACCTGTCAGACACTTTGTATATAGACACTTTGATGAGTAAGATTTAAGTTATTAGTATTAGTTTTGTATCTCTGCATGGCTATTTGCTGCAATAAATGATTATTAAAACTGCAATGACAAGTCAAGATGTTTTCTTGGATTTGCAGAATACACTCTGTACATCACGGTACTTGGCACAAATAAGCTGCGTTATCGTTTTAAAAGCCAATTTAATTAGAAATACGGTATGAGAGACTTTGCAAGGCTAGTTTTCTAAGAAAGACGCGGCAAAACGTAATAATACGCTGAAACAATGAATAAATTGAATACAGGTGTCTGAAGGTGCGAGTTATACCAAAGAAGGAACATCTTGGGAACTATCATGATGATGCCGAACTAATTACGGTATTTACACCAAATTGATTTTTACGTTCTTATTGGTGTTGAGGCATTCATCAGTTTTTAGGCCTAATTTCGAGCACAGCCACTTTCATTGTTCGTACACATTTTAATATTCAAGAATAGAACCTTAAAATTAATAAACTGAACACTTCAAAATGGACTCATATTTGTACAAAAATACGGTATAGCCTATACTTTTTGGTACCGTACGGTATTTTGTTTGTGGGGGGTAGAAACTTGGCGATTAGTCTCGAATTGATTCATTACGTAGGCCTACCGTAATTATTGACCGACAGCTGTTTGACAATTTGGGATTTGCAAAGAAATGTCTTTTTTTGGTATGTAGGGTAAACATGCTGAGATTAGAATTGAAGAACAACTTTGTATATATATATAACTTATCACTACTGCTCCAGCATGAGTTAAGGTGAGAAAAGGCTGGAAAGATATCCTGCAAGGATAACTCAGGAAACACCATGCACAATGCATCATGCAAGTCACGGAACACCGAATACAGAATAAGGTTACGCCCACTTTGGTTGCAGAGCGTGGCTTCACTAACGAGCTCAGGGCATTCTTTCCTCCATGAATAACTTACAGCATTGCCAACCACTCAATAATCTTTATAATAATTTAATGAAAGCAGCCAATGGCAAAAATGTACATACAATACCGTAATATTAAGAATATCGCACAAAGCGTATTTACGTCTTACAGAAATTCGTTAACGAGATTGATCTTTAAGTGTACAGTATCAGGTGATATCAATCACAGTGCGTCCCACATAGTTTACACTTGCACTTATCGTCCGGGTCATGGAATTTCTCTGTCTGGCACATCCGATGATGAAAACCGTGCACGGCGTATCTCGTCATTACGTGTCGTATGTCATATCCCGCTCCCGTCCAGTCACTGTAGATCACTGCATCCGTTGAGTAAAACGTTGGCTATATCTCTTGCTTCTTTACATTGAGTTCCATGGTAGTGTTACTGTGGTTGTTTAATACACAATGAGGGATAGGCTACTTTTAAAAAACATTATTCTCCATTTATTCTATTCATTCAACAATCAACCCATAAGCCAAGAATCACTTCCAATTGGCAACTCAAACTAACACTTGGGGCGCTGCGGTCGGTCTGGATAAGTAGGGTAAAAATACTCAATAACACGCGTTTGATATGGAACACTTTTTATTTTTCGGTTATAATCAGTAAATGTGGTCCCTAAAATAATGACAGTGATATTTTTAATGGTATATATGTATAACTGTGCGATACACGTGATCTAATTTGTGTGTTCCACTGGATTTTATGTGTCAATTGCATATTATCAAACATCGGTTGTCTGCTGGTATTTGCTTTCGAGCAGTTTGAATCATGGCGCTGTTACGTTTAAAAGCTATATTTGAGTTTGCTCACTGTACCATAGACTCTAGAAATAATTTGCTGCTCGGTAGGGCGAAGGGATGAGTTTAACTTGTATTAAAGCTCGGGAGACACAGGAATTGCTTGATTTGGATGGTTAGCAGGTGGGTTTGGTGTTGAATATCGGACTGGTAGCAGGTTCTCGCAGAGTAGATAATTATTTACCCTGCGAAGTCAAATTAGGCCTATACGACTCGTAGTGGAATGGCTCGGATATCGCAGAGCGAGGTGATGGCGGTTGGTAGGGTAATTGGAAATGAACTATGGAGGGGGAAGGATACCTGACTGATGAAGCTTGGTTGTCTTCGGCTGGTGTAGGCTTGGCTGTCTTGGTCCGGCTTGGCTCGGCGAGACTGTGCTTGGCTGTCTAGGTGCGGCTTGGCTCGGCGTAACAGTGAACAACCCGTCCTGTCGTCAGTGAGTGTAGTGGTGAGTGGTCCAACCCACTCCTGTTGCCCGTATTTATTTGGTATCGTCACCTTTCGGCTATTGCTATTTACATCTTTTGGAAAGTGATTAAAACTTATATCCGCAGCCCTCTTATACATCGACTTACAGCCGTAAACTGAGCATTATACTTTGCTTTTACTCATTTTACACTCTATCAACGAGTAAAACTTATTACTTATGTATAAAGACACGAAGAATTTACCACGATCTGCTTACGAATGCAAGAAACCATATACAAACAATCGCCACGTGACAAATGTACCCTACTTGGTAAGTTTCTCATTCTTACCGCTAGTTGTCATATCAGATAGCTGGAGTTGCCAATCCTTCCACACAAAACCAAGTCCAAGAATAAACAATAAAAAAACACCATCGTAAAAAGAAGATAGAACATACGCCTCACTTGCAAGGCCCCCTTCTTCTTTACTGGTGAACTATTGCAAGGAATCTCTATCTCAAACGCTAAGGCCTGAAATACCTGTACAATAGCTCACCAGCAAAGAGTAGTCATTTTCATAACCTAACATTATGTAACCACATGTTACAGTAGCAATATGTCAAGGCGGAGTTCTTCGATGAAAAATTGCTCTCTTGCTAGCACGTAGGTGAGGCAAGACGGCGTGTATTTCGATAGGCACATTGTTCATTCGAGGAAAGCAATTTTGACATCTTCTATGTCTTCTAAATTTTTCTCCCCTTTTAGATCACAGCTTATATAGTAAAATTCCAGCCGTGTCCGCCATAATACGGTGAATTATGGGATAAATACACCCGTGGTTTTGTCACACACAGTGGGAGTACTCACGCATCAATACCCTTCATCCAGATCAATCGTTGTACCAATAAAGTGCTTTTTCACATAATCACAATGTGTATTTTGTATCTCATATGTTGGTAATGTATTCAGAAGAGCAGGAGAAAGTAGAAGCTTTATGAAGAGCCTCAAAACAAGAAGAGCAAATATGTTGGGACATATTCTCAGACGTAATAGCCTGCCAGCAAGAGTCATCGAAGGGATGTTAGAAGGGAAAAACACTAGAGGAAGACCACCACTTGCATACATCACACAGTTAATGACAGACACGAACACAAAATCATATCGTGAATTGAAGAGGATGGCGGAGAATAGAGAAGATTGGCGAGTTGCTGCAAACCAGCCCCAGGGCTGTTAACTTAAGAGAGATGTTGGTAATAGTAATGTGACGTCATGGAGGAAAGAACGGAAGGAGATGCCTTCGCTGCGCAGCCTAGTGAAAGCTGCTGAAGACAAACGGCACGCCCACTTTGGGTAGCAAGAAAATGGCTGTTCCTATGCTTAAAGCCGTAAACCACTCCAACTAGTCTTGGATTTTAGTGACATAAAACTGCAATGACAAGTCAAGATTTTTTTCTTGGATTTGCAGAATACACTCGGTACATCACGGTTGTTAATAAAACGCTTAGTTAAACTCAATACTTTAATGCAACGTGACGAAGCGCCATTACATGGATAACACACAGACCGGAAAAAAAGGACAAACAAACACCGTCTGGTCAAGGAACTTAGAACACACTCCCAACTTGCAATTTACAGGCAAATTAAATTGCAACCTTCTCACAATCACAAATCAAGTCTGTGGGGCACTCGAATTGTTCTTCCTGACCTGGTAGTATTCGGTCCTGGGACAGATGTTTTGGGCTGGTGTCCAACAACTTGGTCCAGGGGAGGTGTGTTGTCTGAGCTTGCGGACACCTCTAAGGGATACAGACGTTGCACCGGTCTTACCTTCTCCCCTTTATCTTGGCTACCCTTATGTAGCCGTCTGACCCTGGATAGACCTCCAGGATGCCACCAAGTGGCCAGTTGATCCTCTTCTTGTCAGTCTCGACCAACACCACATCTCCAACATTGACATTATCTTGTCGTCTCTGGCCTCTGTGAATCAACAGGGCTAAGTATTCATTACGAAATCGCTGACGTAAGTTTGCTCGTAAAGTCTGTAAGTACCGTGTTCTTCAGTTAAGACTCCTGCTATCTATAATGTCCAAGTCTGGGACCTCAGTTTGGGGAATACCTTGTAGAAAACAAGCTGGCGTCAGAGGCATCAATTTCTCAAACTCATCTTCTACGTAAGTGAGAGGCCTGGAATTCATTGTGGCTTCACAGTCACAAATCACAGTTCCCAACTCCTCATAGGTGAGTGTTGCTCTTCCTAAGTTTCTTCTTAGTAGCTCCTTGAGTGTCCTCACAAGGCGCTCCCACCAACTGCCCCACCAAGCAGCTGTAGGTGGGTTGAAATTCCATTTTATCCCATGTACTGAGGAGAACGACATTATCTCATTCCAGTCCAGACTTTTCAAAGCATTGTTTGTACCAGTGAAATTGGTTCCATTGTCGGTATAGATGGTATCGATTCTCCCTCTTCGAGCAATGAACCTCCTGAGAGCCATGACGAATGAATCTGTACTGAGTGATTTTGTAAGTTCTAGATGCACCGCTCGATAGATGGCACAATTGAAGAGTACCACCCAAACCTTCTCACCCCCATTCAGATACAGGGGCCCAGCTAAGTCTATGCCAGTGACCTGAAATACAGCCGCATATTTTATCCGATCTTTGGGTAGTGGAGCAAATGGAGTTTCAACTGCTTTTCCGTGAAGCTTATTGCATGTGACGCATTGGGTGATCACCTTCCTGGCTAGTCTCCTTATGCCCGTTATCCAGTATTTCTCGCGTAGATTTGACAACAGTGTTTGCAATCCTGCATGTTGTAAATGGCAGTGCTTTTGAAAGACCAATCTTTGCACTAACACTTGCTTGCCTGACAACAGTATTGGACATTTAAAATGGTTATGTTCATCCCCTAATAGAAGTTTCGTTCTGACTCGTAAGAGTCCCTCTTCGTCAACAAAGGTCTGCATTTCTTTGATCAATCTTGTCTCTTTCTTATCAAAACTATCAATTTGTATGCATCTCATTAATTTCTTCTCTGCTCTCTGAGTTTCTTCATAGCTCAGTTCTCCACGTCTTGTGTTGTTCTTGCGACACCCATCAATAAATCGAAATATCCATCCTATCATTCTTACAATCTTCGAATACTTCGAAAAGTAGGCGAGCCATGAAGTGAAGTTCGTCCTTTCACAAGATGTACTGGACACCACAGTTTTCTTCCGTTCAGCATTTACTTCTTCTTCTTCTTCTGGTGGAGATTCTTTGGACCTGGGACATTCATTTTGTTCTTTCCTTAGCCATGGCGGCCCCTACCACCATTGGCTTTCTTTCAATATCTTTGCATTACAGCCTCTTGAGGGAAGGTCTGCAGGGTTCAAAATTCCGGGAATATGACGCCAGTCAGTAGGTTGGCTATGCAGCTTGATCTCTCGTACTCGGTTGCCAACGAACGTGTTCCAATCTCCTTCCCTTTGTAACCATGCTAGCACAACCGTTGAATCACTCCAGTAGTAGGTCTTACGGTCTGAAAGATCCAAGCTCTTCTTAACGTGGTAGGCAGGTCGAGATGCTATGACTGCCGCTAGCAACTCCAGTCTAGGAATTATCAATTGTTTTACGGGTGCCACTCTTGCTTTACATGCCACAAGGCGAACTGAAACCTTTCCAGCAAACTCTGCCCGCAGGAAGACACAAGCGGCAAATGACAATTTACTGGCATCGCAAAACCCATGAAAAGTCTTTTCACAGTCCATGAAGGGTTCTAAAGACAGTCTTCTGGGAATCTGGCAGTTACCCAAATGATGCAAATGCTTTAACCATGCAGAAAATTGCTGGGTTATTTCTTCGGGTAATTCAACATCCCAACCACATCTCAATTTCCATGTATATTGCAGGAGCAGTTTTGGAATTAGTGTAGTGGGACTGGTATAACCCACGGGGTCAAATATACTCTGGGGTTATAGACAGCAGAACTCTCTTCGTAATGGATTCTCCCGTTAATTTAAGTCCACTGACATCACAAAACAAAAGATCATTTACAATGTCCCATGATACGCCTAAAATTGGAACAATTTCTTTGCCTTTCTCAACCACATTGCCAAACAAAGGAGCAGTTACCCACCCTCTAAGCTCAAACTGTCCAGATGCCATCAACTGAGTGGATTCCCGAACAAATTTATTCTTCAGTTTCAAGGCTAGTAATGCTATTATCTACATAGAACGATTGCTTCAAAGTATTTGCTGTCTGTCTCATGTCTTCTGGAGCCTGATTTAGATGATGGTTGATGGTAGCTCCTAGCAAGAAAGGACTCGACGACACACTAAATACCACACGTCGATGTCTGAATGTGATCATTTTTTGGGCATCAGCACTGCTCCACCACAGGAATTTTAGGAAATCACTATCCCTCGATGATAGGCTTATTTGTAAAAATGCCCTCTTGATGTCAGCAGTAATACCAATGGCACATTTCCTGAATTGCAACAGTAGCTTTGGAACTAACTCGATTAGATTCGGACCTTTACAAACACAGTCAATGATGTTCCTTTGTGGTCCTTAGCTGAAGCATCAAAAACCGGGCGTATTTTTGTGGTCTGACTAGTTGCCTTGATGACAGCCCTATGTGGCAAATAGTACCCTCTAGCTCCATTTTCAGGAACTATCTCTATGATGCCAGATTGGAGCCAGTCTTGAAACACTCCATGATATTCTTTTAATTTCCCAGAAGCACGCAGGCGGGTTGTCACTCCGATAAGTCTCTTTTCTGCCAAAGCTTTGTTATCCAGGAGTTCCGGATGACCTTCCCTCCACGGCAAGCACACCTCATATCTGTTTTCTTCATTAACCTTCACAGTTTGGTTGAAAAACTGAAGGTTATCAGTATTCAAATCTTCTGTCTTCTTCACGGCCTCCGATTCATTAATACATATAACCTCCAACTTCCATAAATCTGACAAATCCAAGTTACAGTTGTAGGTTATGGCAGCTAGAGAATTATTTGCAGTCGTTCTGGGACCCTGAATCGTCCAACCTAATCGTGTTTCAATTGCTACCAGAGCATCATCCAAATGTACACATGAACCAGTTAAGAATGATCCTGAAATGTCTGCTCCTATCAGCAATCCTATATCAGGTGGATTCCTCCCTGTGTCAGACAGAATTATTCTTTTCTCATTGAGTTTGGGGTACAGGTTTTGACTTTCAACTCTTGGTACATAACCACAAATTTTGCCCTGTTCTAATACACTTATAGATCCTTGATATTCACCATTTACACTTCTCAAAATAATGTCATAGAGGTTGTGTTGCTTTTGACTGGTTTCAACTCCCCCAAAAAGACTGTGGCTCAACATTTCCTTCCCAGATGGTTTTATATTTAGTTCTCTCACAACATCTGTAGAAATATAGGATCTTTGAGCACCGCTGTCATAAAGTGCACGTACTAGTTTAAACTTACCATTATGGACAATATTAACCATTACTGTTTGCAAAAGAGTGTACCCTGACTTCTGTGATAAGAGAGCTTGTGACTCCGCACTCTTTAGGCCTACTTCAACACTTTCAGTTTTCTTACTCTGGATGGGTAATTCTGGACACATAACTGTCACATGGCGCCTAAAACAGACAAGACATTTGACGAAGTTCCGGCACCTCTTAGCACCGTGACCAGCTTTTAAACATACAAAACAACAATTCCTTTCCTTGAGCAAATTCCTTTTTTCATCCAACGACATCATTCTTCCTTTAAAGCACTCTGTAGCCGCATGAGAAGTTCTATCACACCACACACATTTTGTATCTGAGCTTTGTTGTTTAGAACTCCCTGAATATATGCACGCTGCAGTAGGTAATCTGCTTGTTTTACCATTGTCAATACTATCACTAGCGACACCCCTATTACTAGAAATACCACTGCGAGCCAACTGAAGGCGCTCTTCACTTTCGACCTCAAGTTTCAAGAACTCCAGCAGATTAGCTAGACGGTCACTAGGATCATGAATTTCAGCTCTATTTACCGTACGTGCCCTTTCCCATGCTCTTAGGATATCATCAGGTAAAGCTGACTCAACCAACGGATACAACATGGCAGCGTACTTCTCCCTCGTTACTCCTAGGGTCTCTAAGGCTCTAAGTTGAGTTTCTAATCTGTCATACAATTTTGCTAAAGATATAACATCATGTGTCATCACCAAACCAAGTAATTCGCGAACGTATATCTCTAATAGTAGTTCATCACGAGCAAACCTTGATTTCAGCTGTTCGATGGCTTTACTATAGTTAGGGCCTGAAGGGGGAAAGCTCTCAACAAGTTCCCTAGCACTGGATCCAGGCACTGTTGCTTGTATTAAGTATTGGAACTTGTCCTCATCACCAATTGTTTCGTCATCATTAATCTTGCGAAACTGTCCCCAGAAACCTAACCAATTTCTCACATTACCATCAAACGCCTTCAGTTCCAATTTAGGTAATCGTAAGTTATTTTTATGCGAAGATGAGAAATTTGCTTCACTTCCACTTTCTGATACGACATTCCCTCGATCAAGAAGTACACTCTCATACCTGGTTTTGGCTGCTATCCATTCTTCTTTATATGCTTCGGCGGCTTCGTACTCCTTTTCACAAATTTGTTCATCGAAATCTTCTGCCGTAAACCATAGATCCCGTATATTGTATTCTATCATGAAGAGACGCGTTGCTTTGTCCTCTAGAATTTTGAATGCAGTTGCTACGTCGTCTGGCACGCGCGGATCTACGTCCAATTTCTGTTTAAACACGTTCAATGATTTCGTGTATAAACGTCGCACTAAACCTCGTTTCCGTTTTAATTTTTCCATTTTTCCTAGTCCTGTTACGGTCGCCAGATGTTAATAAAACGCTTAGTTAAACTCAATACTTTAATGCAAAGTGACGAAGCGCCATTACATGGATAACACACAGACCGGAAAAAAGGACAAACAACCACCGTCTGGTCAAGGAACTTAGAACAACGGTACTTGGCACAAATAAGCTTCGTTATCGTTTTAAAAGCCAATTTAAATAGAAATATGAGAGCACCTATGCAAGGCTAGTTTTGTAAAAAAGACGCGGCAAAACGTAATAATATGCTGAAACACTAATTAACTTGAATACAGGTGTCTGAAGGTGCGAGTTATACCAAAGAAGGAACATCTTGGGAACTATCATAATGACGCCGAACTAATCACGGTATTTACACCAAATTGATTTTTAACTTCTTAAGTTATTGGTGTTGAGGCATTCATCAGTTTTTTGGCCTAATTTCGAGCACAGCCACTTTCTCTCATTGTTCGTACACATTTTGATATTCAAGAATACGAACCTTAAAATGAATAAATAGAACACTTATTCAATTCGTACAACCATTTGCAAGTGACGGAACACCGAATACAAGTTAAGGTTACGCCCTCTTTGGACGCAGCGCTTGGCTTCACTCAAACGAGCTCAGGGCATCTCCTCTTTCCTCCATGTGTGACGTTAATATATGCGCATCGGTAACAGTTGAAGAGATCTGATGCGCCAAACATGACAATGTTGAATGTGCAAGAAATAAAAACACATATTACCACTGCAGTAGTGATAATGGACACTAATTTCAATTGGTAATGATTCCTAGAATATGAAATAAGATATGATAAGATCATGAAAAAACATTGTTTTGTTTGTCTTTTAAAAATCTGGTTTATTGCTTTTTTTAATGTAGGCCACTATTGAAGGGTTCATTTCAAAAAACAGGTAAGTCCAAAATTGACTTTTTCAGATAAATACATCTTGTTCCTCTTCAAGGCCAGCTCTACGTATAGATATTATTGCTGTCTCCAAAAAGCAGACAGGTCGGGTTATATACGAGTGTGAAATATTGGCGATTCTACAAAAATAAAACAAGTCCAATGCTTTTTCAAGATAATTAATCACCTGGAATGTTTGGCATTCAATAATGATTTCTGCTTTGTCAGGCCTTACATAACAAATAATCGCATTTGAGGATTTAAATATATTTCACTAGCAATAGCTTCGCCCGGGAACAGTTATGAATGCATTACGTGATGAGTGCTTTCTTTTTCCATGTCAATGAACTACGACCTATATCCGTTTTACGTCTCGGCTTGATGGGTTAAAATCAATGAGTGTACTATTAATAATACTATCATTGAGATGCATCTGCAACGAATTCTCGTCAGACGTAATTTAAGAATGGCGAGGTGCATGAAACACAAATCCCCCTTCCATCCAATCTTAACTTGACTGTGTAATTTGCGGTACGAAAAGTTCACAGCCGAAATGAAGAACAGCTGAGTTGCACTTCCAGGGAAACTCCAAACACAATCACTCTTCTCTGAAGTCTTAACTCAACACGACTGGACAGTTTGCTGCTGATTGTATCTGGAGGTAATAGGCTCGCTCGCTAGTTAGACTGTAACTGGGATGATAGGCTCGCCCCTAGCTAGCTCGTGAACTGTCGCCTCAGTAATTGAATGGAGATTGTAGGAAGAAATAAAAACGTTAAAACACTTATAGTGGGTGATGTATTGAAGATAGACATATGCTCTCGCGGACTTTTTTGTAGAACTTTTCATGCTGAACAATTCTTACACTCATACAGTATATTGATTAGAACGGTTTGCCCAGCGTAAGGTTAAAGAGCGCACGGACGCCAGTTTTTTTCCGACTCTTTCACTGAAATCGTTAGTGCTTGGCTTCCTTTGATCATAAATAAATTATTTCCTACAGAAAGTTTCCTCGAGATATGCTTTACAGAATGGTGAAAACCGCATCAAAATCCATCCAGCGGTTGTCAAGAATAGCCGTGACATCCAAGAATCGGGGACTTTGTTTATACTAAGTAGAGATTTTCGTATTCAACTAAGATTTCGGCAAAACCAGACAAGTCCAAAGTTTTTTTTAAAGGTTTTCTCAACTATCCTCACAAAACATAAATTTCTTTTATGTGCAATGTAAAGCTGTTAGTGAGACAATGATAGGTCTAAAAGCAATTCTTATTTAATTCAGCACAAATAAAGCTTCTTATGTTTCCGAACAATTTAATTTTTGGACTTGTCTGGTTCTTGGAATGATCCCTATTTTGATAGAGCAGCATCATCTATACTAATATTATAAAGCTGAAGAGTTTGTGTTTGTGTGTTTAAGTGTTTAAACGCGTTAATCTCTGGAACTACCAGTCGGATTCGAAAAATTATTTTTGTAAATGATAGCCTGATTCAAGAGGAATAGTTTAGGCTATGTAGCATTAGGCTACGCCTCTCAGGTAACCTTAAAGATTGATTTTTGTTCAGTAAGTCGGAAGAACAAGCGCTCCAGAAAGGCTTCAATAATACCGAAGTCTATTGTTGCCATGTAATGTGGGCCGCATCACGTCGCCCCTACCAGTGTTCTGGTGCAGAATGGCGAGCCGCTTATAAATTGCAGTCACGGGGAGTAATTAGTGCAAAAAGACTTTTTAGGCTCCTTAAAACAAATTGCAGTCACGGGGAGTAATTAGTGCAAAATGATTTCTTAGGCCTCTTAACACGTTATCATCATGACAATAGTATGCCTCTGTATAAGGGCGATGGTGTTGGTGCAGTATACTGAGGTTATCAGCTGCAATAGACTAAGCGTTGGTGCTTTCACATTTCCTTTCATTTATTCCGATCCTTAACCTTGAGCGCTCCAGTTCTGTAAAACAAATAAATCCACCGGGCGAAGCCGGGCACTACTGCTAGTATTATTATAATATCAATTCAAGGAGACGATGCAACAAGGGCAAACATTTTATTTAATGGAATGATCTGTTACTCTACCCAATCTCAAAGCTGGTATTAATACTCACCAGCTCAACGACTGCTATAAGTAGTGTTCCTTGTCGTAGGTTGAACACCAGGCAACAACTTCGAAGAGGTACCGTCATTTTCTTAGTTTGGACCTGCAACAAGCTCATTGTAGATTAATCTCATAGCACAGACAAACAACAAATTAGCAAGCCAACAAAATTACACTGCTGCACACATTCAAGGGCAGCAGGCTGTCGTATGGACCTCATGCTGCGCTACCGCCTCAACAAGGGGAGGATGCGATGCATGGGTCGCCGATTCGAACCTTCTTTAGTACACGTGTAGGGCATGACAAGGCGTATACCAGGTGCGCTTCTCAGCCGTTTCCGAGAAATTAATTAATTGCAATTGCAGTGCGGCGTCTATGTGCGTTGTACGCTAGCAAGAAACCAATGAACGCGTGGTGCAGCGGTAAGAGCCCTGCTTCGTAAGCGCGGGGTCGCTGGTTCGTATCCCACCGGTGCGGTGAGCTTTTGCAGTGTGTTGTGGTTTTGTTGTTGTTGTTGTAAACATTGGCAATTCGTACAAATGTAGGTGTCGAGAACAATGTTAATTTTGTAGTCAATTGTAATAAAGTGTTATGTGTGCGGGAAAAGGAATTCTGAAATCATCGTATGGGGATCAACGTTTGTGACATTACATAATGTCCAGTATCAGCATTGCAAATACATTGGTATTATACATGGTCAGGTGTACCGGTATACATTTATACATTGAAGGCCCAGTCTGTTCCGTTCATTGAACGTCTGTGAACCATCAGACCAGCCCGTACCCCTCCCCCCAAGCTGTGACTCACGCTATGCGTATTGGTTGGAAATTGCCAATGGTAAAAAAAAAACACACTGCAGGGGCCGATAACCTAGATGTTAGGCCCCTTAAAACTATAATTATTATCATCATCATCTGCGGAGATAGAACGCCCTCCTAGACAAATATAATAAAATAATTATCAATCTTCAGCCTCCAATCCACTCTGATGTACCTGTACTTAGAAAAAGCCTATTAAAATCCAGACGGCCACCCACCATTGGCAAAATCGTTGCAAGCAATGAATTTCAACATGAACAGGAAATGCTCAGGAATGTGGATTTGTGCTGCACATGAGGACTACCAGGCTCTGGCTAGACCAGGTACACAGCCACTACCGTGACGTGTTTGGAAGACACTTAACAGGCTCCGTACAGGCCATGGCATTTGTGCAGAGGACCTCCACCTATGGGGATTGGGGGCATCTTCCCAATGTGACTGTGGCAGTGAACACCAGACCATCAAACACATTGTAACATCCTGCAGCAGACGAGGATATTCTGGGAGTGCAGAAGATTTCTTTGAAGTGACGGCTTCAGCCTTCCAATGGATTTAGAAATTAGATATTAACTTGTAGATTATTAGTATTTCTAATTTTATGCAATTTGTAAACTACAGAGTATTTCATATAAAGTAAGAATGGCAAGTGTATTGTTATTCACTGATGCGGTGGCCTTGGCCGAGCTTGTGGCGCGCCATGGCCCCCTGCTGTGCTATTGAAAGCGCGCGCATAGTACATGTGAGGCCTGTTTTTTTTTCTTCTTCAAGTTCCGATGGACTGTAGAAGAATAACAGATTGACATACCAAACTGATTGTACTACTAAATGTTTGCTTCTTTTATTCTTATGTCTCAACATAATCGCCAAAACGATTGAAACATTTGTCGTATCGTTACACCAGCTTTCCAATGCCCTCGGCAAATAATTCTGCCGCCACTGAGGAGGGTACATCTGGAGAGTCTCCTGAAGTGTTTCCTTTTTGGCGAGGCGTTGCCGCCCAACCATACCTTCAATTCTCGAAAAAGGTGAAAATCATTCACGACCACACGTACCAACGTTACGATAGACTTTTACAAAGAATTCAAGTGGGAAGTTTTGGACCATCTGCCGTTTAGTCCCAACCAGCACTGAATGATTTTCACCTTTTTCGAGAATTGAAGGTATGGTTGGGGGGCAACGCCTCGCCAAAAAGGAAACACTTCAGGAGACTGTCCAGACGTTCCCATCTCAGTGGCGGCAGAATATTTTGCCGAGGGCATTGGAAAGCTGGTGTAATGATACGACAAATGTTTCAATCGTTTTGGCGATTATGTTGAGACATACGAATAAAACAAGCAAACATCTAGTAGTAAAATCAGTTCGGTATGCCAATATGTTATTTTTATACAGTCCATCGGAACTAAAAAACACACACCAGCCTTCGTATGTACTATGCGCGCGCTTTCAATAGCACAGCACGGGCCCATGGCGCGCCACAAGCTCGGCCAAGGCCACATGGCCACTGCCGCTTGCCGTTCTTACTGTATATGAAAGACCCTGTATGCATAGGCCTATTAGTTGCTCTTCAGTTGCCATACGCTAAATAAATAAATGATGCGCTCTGGCGGCAAGTAACGCGAATGTACAGTTACGGGCAGTTAGCTCTGCACTTCTCCATCCCAATCCCCAGGTAGGCTATACTACTGCAGCGTAAAACATTTGTCACGCTGAGCGTATCTGTGTCTGATTGTGAGAACCTACTGTCAAGCGCGTCAATGTTCTCAGATAGGGAAGTATTCATCACGCACCCCGCACCGCTCTACACCCCTCTCCTACCCATGAGTTCTCAAGGTGAAGTGCACAACTAAACGCCGATATCTGTAGGTAGGACTTGCTTGCTTGTCAGGAGGTGAAGCAACGTTGCAAGGCTGAGTTCGTTGAGGTAGGCCTACGAAATGAGTTCGAAACGAAAGACTGTTCAAAAACGAGTAAAGCAAATAATGATGATGATAATTGTTGTTTTAAGGGCCTAACATCTAGGTTATCGGCCCCTAATGGTTTGGGTGAGAGTGAAAGATGAGATGAGAATGAAAACTATAACTAATACTAACTACAGACTTACATATTAGAAGAAGAAATGGTAAACAAATAAAGGATAAGCCAAATAAAGGACAGGAAGCAGAGAAGAATGAGGATTGAGGGACTTGGAGGGAAGGAGAGCCATGAAAGGCAGACAGGAAAGGGGAGGAGAGGGCCCGCCCCAAAGTCAGTGGGAAAAGGGGAAAATACGGACCCAGCTCAGGAATCCCCTGGGATCGCCAACTCCCGAACTCACCAGCCGGGAGCCCTTGAGGGTTTAACACTATCCAGGGTGCACCAGAAGTGGCGGGGCTACATACACCCTGCCTCCTTGAGGGCCTTGAGCAGAAGGCAGGTGATAACATGAAAAGAAAAAGAAGGCTGACCCCTCGCAGAAGGAGGGTATAAGAAAAGATGAGAGAAGGACCAATTAAGGCGGGAAAGGAAGAGACTCCCTAGGCCTCGGATAACCTAATACCGTCGGGGTGGGAACTGAACATGAGTTGACCAAGAGAGGTCGAAAGGAAAGAAGACGGAGAGGAGCCCAGCATAAGTAAGTGGAAGCAATGCCGGACTCAGCTAGGGTCCCGTGGTCGCCAACCCACGTCCCACTAGATGTGAGACCCTGGGGGCTGTAGTGAAAATAGTTGTGAAGTTGGGTGTAACTATACCTACGGAAATTGTCCGCCTGAGACGAGGTTCTTAAAATTCCTAAACAAAAAGCAGCACATTCTTAGATTCCCCGATCCAATATCTCCATATTTGTAGTGATTTCATCATTATCTAAACATGTGTGTGTGTGTGTGTGTTTGAGTCTTCGGTCTTTTGACTGGTTTGATGCAGCTCTCCTTGCTTCCCTGTCCTGAGCTAATTGTTTCATCTGTACATAGCTAGCACACCATACATCCGAGGCAATCTGTGTAACATATTCTACTGTACCCTTTTAGTCTACCCCTACACTTCTTATCCTCGACCCTTCGTTACCTTCCCTTCCATAACTAAGTTCCTGGGAGTCTAAGTATGTGTCCTACCAACCTATCTCTTCTCTTCATTAGCGTCGCCACAAACATCTCTCCTCTCCAAATCGTCTTAATTCCTCTTCATTTGTAACCGTAGCTACCCATCTGATCATCATTCTCCTGTAACACCACATTTCAAACGCTTCAATTTTCCTCTTTTCTGCTGCACCAATAGTCCAAGTTTCAGTTCCATAGAGCGCCACGCTTCAGACAATTGCTTTCAAAAATGACGTTCTAATTCCTAAATCGTTGTCAACAGATTCCTTTTCTGTAGAAATGATTTCCTTGCCTGTGCTAACCTACCTTTTTATATCCTCTTTGCTTCGTCCATCACTGGTTATTTTGCTTCCTAAGTAATAGAAGTCTCCTACTTCCTTAAGCTTTTCACCTGCCAATTCAACGTCCATAGGAGTTTCTGATTTCTTTCGGCGGCATTCCATACATGAATAATTTATTTGGCTATTAAAAATGTCATTAGAATACGAACGAGCAACCGTGACGACGGCTGAGCTTTAGATTTCATTTGTGATTCTTGGTCGTCACATATGAGGTGCTTGTTCCATTCCCAGCTCTGCCAAGAAATTTAATTCTGGTCTGAGGGTAGGAACGGGGTACTCTCAGCCTTGTGAGGCGAAACTGAGAACAGTTGCGAAGAGGTATTCCGTTGTTCCCCACTTCTATTCCAGGCAAATGCAGGGATGGTTCCTAACATAGACTGGCTGCGTGGCTCAGCGGTAACATTTTCGCATTCTGAGCCCAAGATAGCGGGCTCGAATATCGGTGCAGTCAGTTGGCATTTTAGGGCGTGTAAATGCGAGGGAGCCATGTCAGTAGATTTACTGGCACGTTAAAGATTTCCTTCGGGGGAAAATTCCGGCACCCTGACGTCTCTAAAAGCCGCAGTAGTTAACAGGGGCGTAAAGTCAATACCATTATAATTATGTTCCTAATTTAAGGTTAGTGCCGCTTCCTTGCACATCCTAGGCGCAATCACAAATAAGTTACATGTACATACAATACTACTGATTCCACAATAACACATGTTATTATCAATAAAATTCTATACATACACCCAAGTTTATAGGCGTGAAATTACAACGATGCCTAAAATACATTAGGCAACTCTGAAATATGGGTTCTAATATATCAGAAGTAACACCAGTCTGAACAACATAAATCCTAAGTAGCAGCAAAAGGTCACTACTATTCTATGTTCTTCAAAGAGAATACATTCTATTTTGTTGCCTAGACATACGTAAGTCACCAGATCTAGCGGGTTGTCGCTAAAGTTGGCAGTACTGTTTGTGGCAAACATAGGCCTACCTGTTTGGAGTTCCGATACATCACGTTTTTCTCGGGATATTCTCAGATTTAGTCAGCAAATACCAAAACGTTATTTGCGTCACCTCTTCTATATATTGATATATTTGATAATAAATGGTAAACTGCAGCAAACTTGTCTTGACATAACTCATTTGGTGCCAATCTATTGTTCAGTCCAAATAAATATCATTCTCAAATTTAAAGGGAAACATAAGAATGCCCTTTCCACAGTTTTCAATGTTCTTCCTTTCTTTTTGGGGCAACCCTACTGTAAGAATCCTTTATTCCTCTGTATACGGCACCTTGAAATGTAATAATAAAAGTAGGCTGCATTCCTTTCCCATTTTGAATGAAGTGGGCAAGTTAATGTACGGTACCCTTGGCATTGTGATAGTATTGACTATAATTAAAACCGTACGTTGATTTTTATCATGCAATTAAGAAAACACGAACGTGCTTGGACAGATCCACACTTCTATACAAAAGTAGGTTACCGTAAAGATGAAACTGAAAATCTAACAGATTTTTGAAGTACAGTAAATCATACAGTTTATATTATGTGGCTGTTGAAAATGCAATCAACTACAAGTTTATACGGTACCGTACTACTATTAGTATTTAACCTTATTTGTTTATGACCCACTTCTCATGTTTCAAACTGTCCTACATTTACCATGATAACCCAATACATATGAGCACCACATTGTTTCATAGGCCTAGGCCTATTAATAATGTGACTGTTTCGTAAAGATATTCCGATCACATTTATATATTTGCATTCTTGAAGAGAACCGTAACATACTGGATTTGTTACTTGATTGAAATGTCAACCTTGATCAGATGAACTCTGGACTTGAGAGTTTGCAGATGAATTTACCTTGGTTTGTGTGAATGCTGGTGCCGAAGACCAGGATTCCCGATGACTCAAGAGAACAATGCTGATATTCTTATTTGGAATTGCCGGTGAGAAGACTCGTCCAGCCGAGCGTCACACTGCTGCACCATCAACACAAATCAATACACCAACCACCGCCGCCGCTTTCCAGCTGACACGCGAACACCACACTAGCTTTCTTGTTGTGGGCACGCATACACCAAAATAGCGTCTTAACCGCAACTACGCGTCTCATATATTTTAAACAACTAATGTAGTCGTAATGTTTGCAAGAAACAATTAGTTTCGTGTTGAGCAATTCCATAGTTCACTTGATCCACGTAGGACTTATTTCGCGAACAATATTATCCACTTGGGTCTTTCATCCATGAGTAGGAGGATATTATGTTCACACGACTGTTAGTATTGATTTTTATATTCAAATACATTTTATAGTCGCCAACATCTGTGATCTAGAGCAGCGGTGGTCCAGCGGGCACGTTTAGAAGTGGTGGGAGCTGCAATAACCAAATTAATATGCACGATACGAGAGATTCTAGTCACAAGATCATTGTTGCTCTTCTGTATTCATGTAGGGGATTTGTGACATTGTGGTCATGTAGCCCCGTGTACTTGGTTCTGTGTGGTGTTGGTCTGATTGTCTTGGTTGTAGTAGTGTGTGTATGTGTAATTAGTAGGGCTAGGATTTTAATGCCCTATAAAACATTGAAAAATGCAGTTATGACGTATAAATCTCCAAAAATTGCCCTATAAAATTTATAAAATGCCCTTAAAATTGCAAAGATGAAACCGTCCGTGGTAGCTATGCGCGCTGAGGCAGGGGCGTATATAAGGGGGGAGCTGTGCCCTCCCCCCGAAAAAAAAATAATTAAGAAAGTGTTGTTTTCGTAAAGGCATAAAATAATTGTAAATTTGGTTGTACCCTAATCTTAACTTATTGGCTGTTATAAATAATATTATGATTGAAATTTGACTACGTCGTGGTATAGTTACATTATTTAAATGACTCATGGTGGTTCCGTATTGATATGCTACAATAGTGGCTAGCATTCTTGGCTGCCGCCCCGGAGGTCCGAATTCGATTCCCGGCTCTGCCAAGAAATTCTAATTCTGGTCTGAGGGCTGAGAATTCCACAGTACGGTACTTTTGAGAAATAAATTATCAATTCGTTAAAAAAAAAACTGTTTACCTTTCTGTTAAATAAATTGACAAATATTTAGATATTTGCCATTTATACTCCATAGGCCGTAATAGAAAAATGCATTAAGTATAAAAGTCTAGTTTGTGTTGTGTTGTATTTTACAACTTTTTTTGTATTGCCACCAATTGTAGGCTATATAGACTTAGAATTCTACAATTGACTCTTATCTAAAATAATTACACAAAGTTACATGCTCTAAGATGAAGCCTCCGTGGCTTAGGCGGCAGCACGCCGGCCTCTCACCGCTGGGTCCGTGGTTCAAATCCCGGTCACTCCATGTGAGATCTGTGCTGGACAGAACGGAGGCAGACAGGTTTTTCTCCGGGTACTCCGGTTTTCCCTGTCAAAATTTCATTCCAGCAACACTCTCCACTATCATTTCATTTCATGTCATTCATTTAATCATTGCCCCAGAGGAGTGCGTCAGGCCTCGGCAGCCGGCACAGTTCATATCCTCGCCGCTAGATGGGGGCTTCATTCATTCCATTCCTGACCCGGTCGGAGACTGGAAGCAGGCTGTGGATTTTCATTTCACATGCTCTAAGATATTGGTTGATATTTCTGGGTATTTTGCGGTGACAATCCCCTGAGAATACTCACAATTTTCCAGGATAGCCCCCCCCCCCCGAAAAAGAATTGTATATAAGCCCCTGCGCTGAGGCACAAGGTCCGGGTTGCTCCGGGCTCAATAGACAAATGAGTTAGAAACCTACTGTTGCGTTGGTCGTGCTTGAAATGGTTTTCCACAGTTGTCCACTTCTAGATCAACTCAAATGCCAGAACCAAACCATCTAATAGGCCACGGCCAAGTCCTTCCCACTCCTCGCCAAGTTCCATTCATCTCCTTCCAAGGTTGGCACCAGGAAGGGCATCCGGCTTTAAGAACCGTCCGCCACATATATAGTAAATGAATCGCATCCCATCCGCAAACCCGTACAAATAGGAGCAATAAGGGGTAGACATACATGCCCTTGAAAACACTAACAAAAAAGTAAAATACCCCTACACCCAAAAAGTACTTCAAATGCATATTAAATGTAATAAACCCCGATAAGAATTGAAAAATGGATAAAAATGCATTGTTGTTGTCTGCGTCTTCAGTCTTTTGACTGGTTTAATGCAGCCCTCCATGCCTCCCTGTCTTGAGCTAATCGTTTCATCTCTACATAGCTACCACACCCTACATCCGAGGCAATCTGTTTAACATATTCTAACCTTGGTCTACCCCTACAGTTCTTGTCCTCGACCCTTCCTTCCATAACTGAGCTTGTTATTCCTGGATGTCTTAGTAAGTGTCCTACCAACCTATCTCTTTTCGTCATTATCAGTCGTCAGAAACAACTCTCCTCTCCCACTCGTCTTAATACCTCTCCATTTGTAACCCTATCTACCCATCTGATCTTCATCATTCTCCTGTAACACCACATTTTAAACGCTTCAATTCTCCTCTTTTCTGCAGCACCAATAGTCCAAGTTTCACTTCCATAGAGTGCCACGCTCCAGACAAAGGCCTTCAAAAATGCATTAAATACCCTAAAATTGCCATATCCCACAAAATTAGAAAAAACGCAAAAAAAAAAAAAAAAAAGGCCTTGGAGAAGTTCAGGGACAGGTCTAAATTTCGTTTGATGCACATTTTGTCCCTAAAGTCTCAGCATTTCAGACATTGTTTTACATGAGGTTATTAGCCAGTTATATGAGGGGTTTACATTTAAAATTTCGCTGCTCTAGATCTAATACTTTTGGAGATGGAATGTTTTACCTTTTTTTTCCAACTATAATGTTGTTTTTTTCTCAAAAACTGCTAGTCCTACAGCTATGGAATTTTTACTGCGGTTCTACTACAACATATTGATAGTAAAAATAAAAATCGAACATGAGGAAAAAATTACTCATTTAACCGCCTCTCAAACAAACTTTCTTCCCCGGTAATTTTGGCGACAAAAATGGTCAATTTCGTTCCGCGATAACTTCCGATTGGCAACACTTCGAGAAAGCACCCACAGCGGATCCATCACAAACAAGACATGGAAATAACAACTGCGCAGTCAGAATAGCTCGAAGTGTTGCAAATGGGAAGTTATCGCGGAACGAAATTGACCAATTTTGCCGCCGAAATTACCGGGAAAGAAGTTTGTTTGAGAGGCGACCAAATGAGTAGTATTTTCCCCCCAGGTTTTTTCATTTATTTTTATGATTGATATGTTGTAGTAAAACTTTTTAGTGAAAAAAAAACACGTTTTTGTAGCCCTGTTTAAAAACTTAAAACATTCCATCTCCAAGAGTATTAGAGCTAGAGCAGCGAAATTTAAAAATAAACTCTCATATAGTTGTCTAATAACCTCATGTAAAACAATGACTGAAATGCTGTTACTTTTGTGGCAAATGTGCATCAAACGAAATTTAGACCTGTCTCGAGTTTAGGACTGCAAGCACTGTACGGTAGTTCAGCATGTCTTACTCTGAAACACATTTATATCAAATTCATTAATGAATTGGGCTTACCAAAAACAAAACCGATGCAAAGTCATCGAGATCCTAGCCCTAGTTTAGACCAAGACAGTTTTTTCCACATTCATTCCAGGCAAGTTTCGGGATAGTACATTATTTGAAGTCCCGTGGCACCTACTGTACCTCATTCCCGACTATAACAATTGTAGTTATTATCTCAGTCACAAAATTTAAAGCAGGAGTGAAGATTCAAGGAGAAATAATTTCAACTCTGAGATTTGCTAATGACATCGTCATTTTGGCCGACACGCCTGAGGATTTGAATGCGTTTTTGAATGGTATGGACTCCGTATTGAGGAAAGAATTCATGATGAAAGTTAATAAATGTAAAACAAAAAATACTGGAATGCAGCCGAAATAAATCAGAATCCTCTATGGACATCAAAATGGCAGATCAAAAGCTAAAGGAAGTAGGAGACTTGTGATACTTAGGAAGCAAAATAACTAGTGACGGACGAAGCAAAGAAGATATAAAAATTTGGTTGGCTCAGGCAATGAAAGCATTTCTAAAAAAAAAGGAATCTATTGACATCGAATATAGATTTAGGTAATAGGAAGTCATTTTTGAAAGCATTTGTCTGGAGCATGGCGCTCTATGGAAGTGAAACTTGGACTATTGGTGCAGCAGAAAAGAGGAGAATTGAAGCTTTTGAAATGTGGTGTTACAGGAGAATGATGAAAATCAGATGGGTTGATAGGGTTACAAACGAAGAGGTAATTTATTAAGACGAGTGGGAGAGAGATATTTCTGGCGACTGCTAATGAAGAGAAGAGATAGGTTGGTAGGACACATATTAAGACACCCAGGAATAGCAGGCTTAGTTATGAAAGGAAGGGTCGAGGACAAGAACTGTAGGGGTAGACCAAGGTTAGGATATGTTAAACAGATTGCCTCGGATGTAGGGTGTGGTAGCTATGTAGAGATGAAAGGATTAGCTCAGGACAGGGAGAAATGGAGGGCTGCATCAAACCAGACTAAAGACTCAAACTACAACTCAGTCACAACAGCAACACAGATTATCATACAAATTGAACACACACGAGGCTGATGACCAAGATGTTCTATGCCCCTCAAACCAACTAACAACATCACAAAGAGGTGACAGAACAGACATACACAATACGGTGTTTCCACTCTAACTGTAACATACGGTAGTCTCCTAGCTCCAATACAGGGTGATTCCGCTAAGAGGGCCACCTCAAATATCTACGGAACCGTTTAAGATATCGTCATTCTGTTTACAAATTCTTAAATCGTATTACGGGGCTCATACAACACGGTCCATCTCGCCCCCAGCACAAACGTATTTACCGAGAAAGCGGTAGCAACTTTGGTTTTTTTAAGATAGGACTGTACTAATTTCACCCACATGAACAACTAAGAATCAAGGGACAAGTTCATTGATGTGCTTATTTTGCAAATCTGTCGAGTACATTTTGAGATATGAAAGGTTTCCATATGTGTCGGCATTAGACAGAAAGCGATGTCCCAGCCGCTGGAATGTGGAGTGCACGATTCTCTTGCGTGACCCACTTCTTGTTGACAAACACACATACTGAATTTATTCCATTCAAAGCATACTGTTGTTGTTGTTGTTTGAGTCTTCAGTCTTTTGACTGGTTTGATGCAGCTTTCCATGCCTCCCTGACCTGAGCTAATAGTTTCATCTCTACATAGCTACCACACCCCAGGGGGGTGCCAATGCGGGTGGTCCTCTGCCTAGCCGCTCTTTGGTCACGTGAAGCCGTGACGTAGGTAGTATGGCAAGTGTCGTGGTAGATACAAGCTAGCCACAGTGAATGCCAGTAGCCGTAGCGAAACAAGTGCTTTATTTCTTGTGTGTGACATTTGTCTTGTTCCTAGTTTCATTTACGTGTTTTTTAGTTGGTATATTGTGTATTGAATGTACTCCCCTTCAATATGTACAATCGTCTGTGCACTAGTTGAAGCAGAATAAACTCATGTACATTCCCTTACAATGGAATGTGCTATTGCAAATGCCGGAACTATTGGAGGAAATCAAAAGACAACATTGATATCGTGTATAATTGCTTCCCAAAAGATACAACTCTTGAGAAAGCTTGGCTGGCAAAATGTAAACGAGGGGATACAGTAAATATATCCTAGTCAATGCAAAAGTTTGCTCCGTCCATCTTACGAGCGATGTTTACTATTGTGATTTAGAGTATGAATTATTGGGCCTGCCACTAAGGAATAAAGGACGTCTCACGACGGATGCTGTGCCAACTCTTCATCTTCCCTTCGCCTGTGTTCAAGAGCCCTACTCGGACATTCAGAACAGCCGTGATAATTAGAATGGTGGGTCTCCATCGCTTTTTCAGATAAGAATAAAAATTAAGATGAGCATGCAAATCTTTTCAACTCCTGAGCGTGTAGTGTAGGTCGTTATTTCTCAAGTCAGTATATACATATTATTCTATGAGTTCAATGGCGTAGCAAAATAATAGGTTGTTTGTTCCTGTTGTTGTTGATTCATTTAGGGGCTTTGCGACACCGTGGTAATGTAGCCCCATGTAGGCCTACTTGGGTGTGTGTGGAATTCGTGTGATAACTTGTGTTATATCGTAATTCGTAATTCAGATGAGGATTGGGAAGGAGGTGGCCGTGGCCTTAATTAATTCAGGAGTCATCCCGGCATTCGCCTGGAGTAGAAGTGGGAAACCACGGAAGACCTTCCGGGATGGCTGAGGTGGAAATCGAACCCTCCTTTTCTCAGTTTTGACTTACGAGGCGCAGTGTACCCCGTTCCATCCGCCAGACCAGAATTTAATTTCTTGGCAGAGCCGGGAATCGAACCCGGGCCTCCGCGGTGACAGCCAAGAGTGCTAGCCATTTCGCGAAGGGATGGTTCAAAATAATAGGGGTTCCCAATTGTAGGTTGAAATTATATAAATTAATACCTGCTTTTCCAACAACAACAACAACAAAGTGAATTATTAGCAATCAAATGAACCCAGAATTTTGGTTTCATTGAACAATTCGGCAATAGCAACAAAATATAGGGGTGGATGACCTCAATGTTCCACTTCCTAAAACAATCACCACGACCAACAACAAAATAAATATAAATGAGCTGCAATTATTTCAATTGGAGGGATCGTAGCAAATGTTTGAGGTATTCTTTAGTTTACAATCAATCAATACTTTTTAAGTAGGTTAGACAAATGTAACAACATCTCTCACTTTACTGGTCATTAATTTTTTAAATTACCTGAGTCGTAATCTATTTTAAAATACCAAATGGGATATATCTGTGAAACGTTCATAGTGTGTGCGTTCCTAGAAAATCTCCTATAATTACCTAAGAGATATTAACTATATTGGGATTTTTGCGACAAAGATAATTTTTTTGAAAATAAGAAGAGGGGTAGGTTATATCTTAATTTTTTCACCTTGTTTGCAATTGAATGAAGATAGCTCTAGTAACTGACCTCGACCACACACACAACTACGCCACTATGTTTTGTTATGACCAAGGAGCGGATGAAATTTTAGGCCCATATAAAAATGTACAGATTTTAATGGTAAGATCTTTGTGTGCTAAATGGAAGCAACCTGTGTATTATGACTTTGATGTGTCCATGTCAGCAGATCTTACTAATGATATCATCGTCAATCTAGAGAAGATAGGTGTCATGGTTGTAGCTATTGTGTCTGACATGCGTGGAAAATTCTCTCCCTCTGGTCGGAGTTAGAGGTGTTTCTCATACCAAGACTTATTTTCAGTTATCTTTGGATTGTGATATTTGCGGTTTTCCAAACCTTCTGAAATTATTGCGCATTTACTTCCTCAACTGTGGAATTCTCTTGCCGAGTGGTAAAGAAATTCAGAAGAAAATAATTGAACAAATAATTCAGGCAGATTCAATTGAAATCAAAATTGTACCTAAGTTAACTGCATGTAACTTGCCGAGGTCGTTATAGGCAGGGAGTAAGCTTAGCTGCAGAACTTGTCTCAAGAGCTACTGCTAGGGCACTGAGTTTTGCTTCTCAAGACATGAGTGAGGTCCATGATTTCCTCGACATAGTGAACGATTCACTGAACATTTTTAACTCTCGCGTACCTGATAATCCTGGAGTAAAAGCTGCTTTTGGATTGCGTTTGTAGGAACAGCTTCGGGATATATTTGAGATCCTCTGGGAACATATGCGAGTGGTAGGTAAAAAGACAATGCTGCCTTGTCAGAAAGGCTTTCTTATGAGTGTAAGATCTTTGAAAGGACTTTATAATTATTTATGTAAACAGGGATTTCGCTTCATCTTGAAAGCCAAGCTGAATCAGGACTGTGTGGAAAATGTATTTTCTCAATTAGGCTACGTGGGCTTGGGCATTTCTATGATCACCCATTACCAGTAGAGGTGAAGAACAGAATTAGTTTGTTATTAATAAGTGTGAATGCGGAAAATATTCCAGTTTCAAGTCCAAGTTCTCTTAAGAAACCAGACGATAATGATGAGTGCTTCCTGACACTCCAGCTTCTAGAAGGAATGTAGAGAAAATGGAACATAACTCTGTTTTAGAAAAAAATGAATCAATTAGGGATTTACGCATTGAAAATCTCACCTTTCGAGAGGAAGTCAAAGAATATTCGTCACATGTGGACTTGCCGTTTGAAGGCCTTAGGTATGTAGCCGGATATGTGGCTTTCAAGTGTAAGAAACATTGCCAATTAGGCTTTCAATCTAAGCCGCTCTCAATATGTCACAATGTACTGTCAACAATGAACTGTATGCAATTTATTTCAAAAGATTGTTTAATTGAGCCAAATGATGAGTGGTTTGATGAGGTGTAAAAATTTGATGATGATGATGATGATGATGATAATTGTTGTTTTAAGGGGCCTAACATCTAGGTTATCGGCCCCTAATGGTTTGGGGGATAGTGGAAAATGAGATGAGAATGAAAACTATAACTAATACTAACTACTAACTTATATACTAGAAGAAGAAATGATAAAACAATAAAGGATAAGACAAATAAAGGACAGGAGGAAAAGAAATACCCTCGACTCTCGAAGAATGAAGAATGAGGGACTTGGAAGGAAGGACAGGCAGATTTGAAAGGAAAAGAGGAGAGGGCCCCTCCCCAAGGTAAGACGAAAAAGGAGGCAAAAGGGACCCAGCTCAGGAATCCCTCGGGGTCGCCAACTCCCAAACCCACCAGTTGTGAGGCCTTGAGGGTGTAGCACTATCCAGGGTGCACCAGAAGTGGCGGGGCTATATACATCCTGCCTCCTTGAGGGCCTTGTGCAGAAAGCAGGAGATAACATGAAAAGAAAAAGAAGGCTGACCCCTCGCAGAATGAGGTTATTAGGAAGGATGAGACAAGGGCCAATTAAGCCGGGAAAGTGAAAGACTCCCTAGGCCTCGGATACCCTAATACCATCGGGGTCGAAAGGGAACATGAGTTGACCAAGAGAGGTCGACAGGAAAGAGGACGGAGAGGAGCCCTGCACAAGTAAGTGGAAGCAATGCCGGACTCAGCTGGAGTCCCGTGGTCGCCAACCCACGAAAAAAATTGAGACAATTTTTCAAAATTTTCGCGGAAATGAATTGAAAAGGGGTCAAAGAATAATGCATACGCTTGCATTAGTATTGCAACAGAAGTTCCCGTGCACTAATGTGAATGCTATTCGGCTGTATGTAACAACGAGGACATTATTAGAATGCGCTTCCTCAATGCCCTTAAGTCTCTCAGAGAGGCTGAAAGAAGGGCAGCAAGCAAACGCCTGAAATGGGCGAAATCAGCCTTGTAGAATCCCTGTGTTGGTGATGCCATGTACTTGTGATATTGTATTATATTGTATATGAATTTCCTTGTGCTATATGATTGTCATGTGATATATAAGTAATTAAAATAACCTCACGGAAATCTTTCATTCCATATACTGTTCCCTTCACTCACTACCTCCCAACCGCTGCTTGACATAGTAGCTACGTCACAGTCGTCAGCCAATTGCCGCGCGCTCCCCGACTTGGCCCAACCTTAGTATTTAAGTAACCTTGACCACACCCTACATCCGAGGCAATCTGTTTAACATATTCTAACCTTGGTCTACCCCTACAGTTCTTGTCCTCAACCCTTCCTTCCATAACTAAGCTTGCTATTCCTGGGTGTCTTAGTATGTGTCCTACTAATCTATCTCTTCTCTTCATTAGCAGTCGCCAGAAACATCTCTCCCCTCCAACTCGTCTTAATACCTCTTCGTTTGTAACCCTATCTACCCATCTGATCTTCATCATTCTCCTGTAACACCACATTTCAAATGCTTCAATTCTCCTCTTTTCTGCTGCACCAATAGTCAAGTTTCACTTCCATAGAGAGCCACGCTCCAGACAAAGGCTTTCAAAAACGACTTCCTAATACCTAAATCTATATTCAATGTCAACAGATTCCTTTTTTGTAGAAATGCTTTCCTTGCCTGAGCCAACCTACTTTTTATATCCTCTTTGCTTCGTCCATCACTGGTTATTTTGCTTCCTAAAATATGTACACAATCAAAATGTTTGATGATTAACCGGACTCGTAAGAATTAGCGTTAGACTAGACGTTCGAATGAACTAAATGGGTTAGTTTTGTAATATTTATGATTTTAATATGTAACTTACATTAAGTCATTGTCGCAGGTTCGCTATCACAAAAAATTTCCGTAATTCATTTATACTCTTCATTGAGGTGTTTTCCGATATTTCCGCAAGGATTCAGGACGCCGTGCAGAGGGAGTAAGCCACACGCACATAAGAGACTGGATTTTGATTATGTACACATTACATGTATGCCGATGACATCGTCATTGGAGGACCAATCCTGAAAGATGTCCAAGATACGATTGATAGACTCTCGGATTGGGCAATGGAAAATAAGTTTACAATCAATACCAAGAAGACAGTTCATATGACGTTCCGGAAGGGAGGAAGAAATGCATTACAGGACCAATTGTACCTAGGATGAAACAAATTAGCCATTGTGAATCAGTTCAAATATCCAGGCATTTGCCTTCAAACTTCAAAAAACTGTCCCTGACCACCGCAATGAAACTCTTTCGATCGAAAATAATACCGGGTTTGACTTATGGAATTGAGCTTATATGGGATCAATTGAAAGTGAGTGATCTTCTCTTTTCATGTTAGAGAAAAAGCAACAGCAGTGATTAGAGCTATGAAAGACATTCCAAAACCAGAAAAACTGTCCCTGACCACCGCAATGAAACTCTTTCGAGCGAAAATAATACCGGGTTTGACTTATGGAATTGAGCTTATATGGGATCAATTGAAAGTGAGTGATCTAGAAACTCTAGAGGAAGTGAAGGCCTCTTTCCTCAAGAGAACGCTTGGTGTCTTGAAATTCACTCGTTCAAGACTCGTACTATCTAAGGAAGAATATCTGATACAAGAGATCAGAAATAGAATGTTTCTGTCATCAACGACCGCTTTCCAAGACACTATAAGCAGACAAAAAAAAAAAAAAAAAAAAAAAAACAGACGTATGGTGGGAATTTTACAGCTCTGACGCGATGACGAATAGGCACTGGACTCAGACTAACTACGAGTTGAGACATGGTTTCCATCATGCGGTCTGCACCAATAAGAGATTTCATGAACCTTTTGATTCGTGTGTGTGTAAACTGGGTGATGTTCGGTGTGGCAAACACCACTTGCAATTTTCAAAAAAAGATAAAAATCATTGTGTGATTACGCTAAACAAATATAATGTACATTGTGTGCAAAAAAATGACACCTATGGAACCGAAAAGAAGCTTTTAAGACGGATAAAAATCTTTTAAGGAAGTGCCAGTAACGACTTAATACTCTTGTGATGTCAATAGAGAACTATCAGGAGATGACTACCTAATAAAAGCCATAAGAAATACTATGCTTTTGCCATTCACGACTGCCTTTCAGGAAGCAGTGAATAAACGAGAAGAGAAAAAGAATGATAATTGGTACGTGTTTTATGCTGCTGACGCGATGACGATCAGAGATTGGACACGATCAAATTTTGACCTGAAGCATGTATTTGCGAGGTTGGCGTCGCATGGCTTCCATAATTCAATCTATTCTAATAAACCCTTGCGATTTATGTGTGTGTGCATTATGTAGTGAGAGATGTGACAGATATTAACATACATGCAGTATTGTAAGACAGGATCGAAGACCTTGTGTGACTACGCTAAACAGACTTAATCACATTGTGCGTACTTTTTACTCTTCATTCTACATTCTATTCTTGTAAGGCCATTGGCTGCGATCAATAAAATATTTATTACAGTTTGCTTTGAATGGAATAAATGCGGTATGCGAGTTTGTCAACAAGAAGTGGGTCACGCAAGAGAATCATGCACTCCACATTCCAGCGGCTGTCGCATCGCTTTCTGTCTAATGCCGACACATATGGAAACCTTTAATATCTCATAAGGTACTCGTCAGATTTGCAAAATAAGCACATCACTGAACTTGTCACTTGATTCTTAGTTGTTGCTACCAGTTTCTCGGTAAATACATAGGCTACTGTATGTGCTGGGGGCGAAATGGACCGTGTTGTATGAGCCCCGCAATACGGTTTAAGAATTTGAAAATAGAAAGACGATACCGGTATCTTAAACGGTTCCGTGAGGTGGCCCTCTTAGCTGAACCACCATGCATATCACTAACTTGGTGAATATCTGGGTATCTTCAGCATAGGAAGATCATATGCGAAAATTTCCACCATCCTTCATTGGCTATTAATTTGACATTTGAACGCAAGCCTAAGATCAGATATGAAGAACATTTTATAGCCTAAACATCAAAAAAAGTTTTGCATAACACTTGTTTCCCATGATGCAGAGCGTATGTGGGATTGTGGGCGAGATTATTACAAAAGAGACGGCATTCTAACAAATCCTGCACACTTTATTCATGTGTGAAAAGAAAATTACAAACAGGAAGATATTTGGTTTGTTAAGCAGGGACTGACATGTGTTGTAATCTTGCCATCCTGTGACGTTACAATAAGGAACATGGCCACCACGGGCGTCCAGTAGGGCTCTTACTCGATTTCAAAGATCCTCTTGAGGCAGGCGATCGCACTCTCCGACGGTGTCCTCCATGATCTCTTGGCGGGTTATGAGAGGGCGTGGACGCTGAGCAATAGCACACTTCAGCATATCCCAGACATGTCCGGCGACATCGCAGGCCATCCCATTCGTGCAATGGTGGACTCCTGGAAGAAGTTTTGTACCACCACCGCTCGATGTGGTAAGTAGGCCTATAGGCAAAACCTCTTTTGATGTGTAGAAATACTAGCATAGCTACCTTTAAATAGGCCTTGGCCACACCGAATTGCAACAACGCTTCGCTAGCGTCATACGTCCGGGTCCGACCGTGTGCCTATGGCAGCGTAGACATTGCTGTCTCACAATATTCTAATTTGAAATCGGGTTATTGAAAAGATGTTCACTAATATGTATGGACGGGGGAAGGTTCGTATATTGTTAGATGACAAAAGGAGATTCTCATGTAAGTTATTTAATAATTAGTCAATAAAACGATAAAACTGATAAAATTACTTCACATAAATTTAACTTATACTAAAACATGACAAGAATCAAATAAATACTTAATATAAGTGTTAAAAATGTTCGTTTCCAACTTTCACTTGAAATAGGCCTATGAGGCGCAAGGCCCAGGATCCAGACTATCTCTGGACTCGAAAGACCAGTGGGTTCGAACCCCATCGTCAACCCCATGGTCTTCCGTGGTTTCCAATTTTTAGCTCCAGGCAAATGCCAGCCACTGACGCTTCCATCCAATTCTTTGCCCAGTTTCAGTCATTGTATCTCTCATTAACTATTCTGGTGAGACCAGCGTCAGGAAGGGCATCTGGCCATAAAATCCATTCGCCACATTTAAAAAAAATCATCTTAGTTCAACCCCAACCCCGTAGAAACGGCAATAATATGGATTGGAAATAATAATAATAATAATAATAATAATAATGATGATGATGATGATGATGATGATAAAGCACCTTTAGACTTCTCGAGACATCTCTTGCCTCTGCTAATTACAGTAGATACCCAGGGCCGTGGAGAGCGGCGACGGGCCCCGGGGCTGGAATCTCCCGGGCCCCCCTCTATAACCAAACTCAGTGAAATTAATTTATAATCCTCGTAATTTTGCACAAACTGATTTTGCAGAATTTTGTTTTTGCACAAAATGTTCATCACGAAATCACTTACAAGAACATAAAAACAGCAATAATAACAATAATAATAATTGTAGCATGCTGAACTGCTATGCCCAAGATGGCGGGTATAATTCCGGTCGAAGTCGTCGGATTTTTAAGAGCATTAAAATCCTTCAATATGCCTTTATTCGGAGGTGAAGTAAAGCCGGCGGGACCATGTCTTAGATTTATGGCATGTAAAAGAACCTACCACCACAATTGGTAGTGTGTAGCCAAAATTTGTAGGTTATTTGGTTAGAAACGCTCTATCAAGTTCCAACGTTCACAGCTAGTGTTAGTGACAGTGGCGTCTGGTAACCAAAGTTGGAACTACTTGAAATTGAACGTGTTGAGGAGCCTACGGGTGGTCAATTGATATGTCCTGACAGGACCATTGGCTGCAATAAATACTGTATAATATGCTGTATTAATAACATTTCAATTATATATTCCACTAAATCCTGGCTATATTTATTATCATAAGCAGAGCGTGAATTACTATCAATATACAGTAAATAAGTGGAAGCCTCCGTGGCTTAGGCGGCAGCACGCCGGCCTCTCACCGCTGGGTCCGTGGTTCAAATCCCGGTCACTCCATGTGAGATCTGTGCTGGACAAAACGGAGGCAGACAGGTTTTTCTCCGGGTACTCCGGTTTTCCCTGTCACAATTCCATTCCAGCAACACTCTCCAATATCATTTCATTTCATCTGACATTCATTTAATCATTGCCCAAGGGGAGTGCGACAGGCCTCGGCAGCCGGCACAGTTCATATCCTCGCCGCTAGATGGGGGCTTCATTCATTCCATTTCTGACCCGGTCGGAGACTGGAAGCAGGCTGTGGATTTTCATTTCATACAGTAAATAAGTTAATGCTGGTATGTAAAATTTACAACAGTAAAACTGGAGGAATGCATGCAAAATTATTTGCAAATTCGTTGTTTATACCTGACAAGCGCGTACCAATGCATTATTTTCAATTAGCAAATATAAATATCACGAGTAAAGCCATCGAAAACTAGATAATCTTTTTCATTAAATTCATTATACTGTTTAGTTTTGGCGTTTGACAGATTTAAATTTGTCCCGATGAGGTAACATAGTAAGCATGCCCAGTGTTCAGATTTAAGTTCAGCAGATCCTTTGTGTAATCAATAATTTTAGAATTCCAGTGATACTCGTAAAAACAATAAGCTTGTTTGTCGTACACAAAGTTGAAAAAACTTGCATTTACCGGACCATAATATCATCGCTTTTACAGTATTTAACTTGAAAAAAAAAAACACATTGATAAATGCTGTTGTCCATGAACTCGGAAACAGGTGGGTTCGAATTCCACCGTCGGTGGTTCTAAGCTTATTTTCCAGGATTCATCGTTTTAACCCTATAGCCAAAGGCTGTAGTTGCACCATCGTACATTCACTTCCTCCTCAATTCTATCCCAAATTAATTAAAAATATTGTTTTCGCAAAAGAAGAAAATGTGAATTTTAACTATATTTTGTAATTTGCAGTCATTGAACTTCTTATAATTTAATATTGCTTTGCTGTAAGCAAATCTAGAGTAAGGTTCTCCTAGGATATGGAATATCACAAAGCTCAGAGTGGGGTCCGGGGGTCCTCCTCCGGAAAATTTTGCAAATATTAGGTCCAAATTATTGAGATATAGGCCATTTAGGTGATTATTTTTGTGATATTTTGGAGTAAAAATTTGGAGAACATTGACATTTACTGGCTACAGAAAAGACTCTCCGATATTGAAGTTAAAGCTCTCGCACCAAGTAAGACCCCGTGGTGTAGCGCACCAATGACCGTGATGGGGGTCTACAGCAAGTCTGCAGATCGGAGGTTCGAATCCCGGCGCTGACAGCGGTCATCCTGAGTGGGGATTTTCACACTTCCTCCAGACAAATGCCGGGATTGTACCTTATTTCAAATCCAGGGACACCTACCCTACTCTTGACCCTAATAATTACAGTAATATGTGCGACGGGCAACGCTTTCCCAGTCGGCAACTAAGAATACGGCATGCGATTGACCATATCGCAGAGGCCATAGCACAGCCCAGTGTACACTCTGCTTTACGTCCAGCAGTGGGTGGTTTTAAGAGGGTCTAAGTTTCTACTCTCCAAGACAAATAGTTACAACAATGTTGCCAATACACCTCTCTTATTATACAACAACCACTTGCCTCCCCTTCAGTCTACACAATTCGCACGTTCCTTGGTTTTCTATTTTGTTCGCTGTTTGTGAATCTTATAATTTACTTCATTAATATTTGTGAAAACTACTACTTTACAGTCAACTTCATTCCATAATGTGGAGGCCTTCAGAAACAAACCGGAAAATTAACGCGTCAGCAAATACTGAATTATATCTACAGTAGGCCTACTAGTTGATGCAAACGATCCCCAACCGAGCGACAATGGTTCATTGTCCACCAGTGATACTAGACCTACTAGGTACCAAGTACACGGGTTAAATGTCACAAGCCCCTAAATGAAATAACAACTGTAACGACAAATAGGCCTATTATTAACTGTTGAGTAAGACTACGAATGACACCGCAGTCGGGAAGCTGAATCCTGCATTCCTGCCGCGGCTTCGTCAGGACCCGTAGTCATTTCCAAGTCGTAGATAAAGATAGCAACTCATTTTATGTTTAACGGTACTGAGACGTTAAAGCGTATCACGAAAGGGCTTGATTCGCAAGGGTAAGTATCTCTTCGGGTCCTGAAAAATAAGTGCTTTGCAGATCGATGCCGCTCTTTGGAATAAACGGCGTAGAAATTTCCAATAATAATAACAGCCACTGCAGCAGCTCAAAGCAAAATTGTATTTATATTAATATTCGACAATACTTCATCTTAATTTTCTTCTAAATTAAGCAGAGTTCAAATATTTGGTCTTAGGAAAATCTGAGCGGTTGCCTACATGCAATATATTACTTTCTCCATCGCCATGCGTACACCACTGACGTTATTTATTGTTGTTTTAAGGGGTGGAACAGCTAGGCCATCTGCCCCTACCACTGACGTAACTTATTGTTGTGTAAATGGGCGGAAGAGCTACGGTAGGTCATCTGTCCTTACCACTAACGTTCCATGAGAAGAATTGGAAAACAAACCTGAGTGGTTAAGTGCCCTAGCTTAATTGTCATTTTTCTCCTGGTTAATTAAGCACTCAGTCCAGAAAACTACTGGAATGTTACCTTAGTTTCAGTAGTATTTGGATAAATTTCCCAACTCTAGTAGTCTACCTAGGATTGTTGATCGTATTGAATGAACCAGTTATAATAATAATAATTATACTGCACCTAAACAAACATACAGATAATTGAAATGTTAGCGTTTCTTTTCTCAATTCAGTATACTAGAAGATGAACAATTTCGCGTACACTTCTTCCATCTATGTTTGACAACACAATCATCCCACCCTTTCGCAAGATATTTAGCCAGCAATTATAATTTTTCACATAGTGCGAAAGTGAATTACTAGGGGACGATGACCTTGCTGTTCCGCCCCTTAAATCAACAATAACTACAAAGTGATTTACTGTGTGGACGCTACTTTAAAATGTATTTAACTTACCTGCCTGCACGGCATACGATACGTCTAGCTAGACAACATATTCTTTTCAGACACTATCACCTCTAAGCTCGATGTGACACACCAAATTTGAAACTCTTGAGCTAGCTGACCAAACACACCAGTTATTTGAAGGATTGGTGCTTAAGCCGAATAAGCTAAATTTAGAATAATGGAATGCTCCCTCTGTCTTCAGGTATATTCTGAGAACAATACATAGCAAAGCCCCATCGCCTAAGTTGACCACTTTAAGACAGTTGTTCTTCCTACAAGCGCTTTGTAAAGGAAAATATTGTCCATTTGACAGAATACGTTTTTCAATCCTTGTAACAATGTTCACAGATAGTTCATTGCATTCACTAAATGATTGCCAGTAACAAATTCAAGTCACATACAGGCAATAATAAATCAATACCCAATTGGGCCCATCCTCCTAGGATGCCGGGCCCCCCTAGGAGGGTCGGGCCCCGGGGCACCAGCCCCGCCTGTCCCCCCCTCTCGTCGGGCCTGTAGATACCTCGGTAGGCTGCCTGTCCGTCATTCATATCTGTCATTTTCAGCAGGCATTCTTATTCTGACATCATACGAAACAAAAATAGACGAAGGTAACTTCCTCATGTAATAAATCGCTATCTCTGTTTTAGTAACTGATTAGTAAGCCCATATCAATGATTTATGTGTATCGGTTTTACTTATACTGCTTAATTGCCAACGAAGACATGAGAAAAGTAGCTATCGTAGGTCATGGTCGATCGAAAGTAGACCTACTGATTATTGACGAGAATAAAGAATCCGCTAGTATCAACGCACGATTGTTGTTTCAACACATTTAAATTTTTACAAGTGTATGAAGCTTAAAAATCAAATGCATAAAGCTTTGGAAGTAGGGGGGCAAGGCGGGTTTAAACGCACAGCCTACTTTCCTGGGAACATTGCTGATATCTCTCGAACGCCTGGTGGGATTTTTACAAATGAGGTGTCGTTGGACTCGAGCTGACGTCCTCTTTCCTATGAACCACTCGATATATTTTTCAAATTTATTTGAAAAAATTTGTTTTTAAAAGTAGGCGATAGTTTGAAAACCAAACATGATAGAATGTTGTGCCATAGTTCAAACCAATGGTCTCTATGACCTTTATTTTTTATAATAAAACATTTTTATATTTTGAGATTTTTTGAAAACACTCAAATTTTGAAATTTTTATATATTGGAAACTAACACGTTGACAAAAAATTATTTGACATGAATGAAAGACCCTAACCCCTCTAACAAGAAAATAAATGTCCAAGTCTCTAGGACAAACAAAACTATGCATTTTTTTTAAATAAAAGCGTGTTTGTAGACAGAGAGCCGGTAGCGCTTGACGTATGTTACAACGAGGCTATGATTGGCCATGGTGGATATGGGAAATGGCTATTTCGACGGGGGAGATGTATAGCAAAACGAGGGGTCGCTTTTCGATCTTTTTTTTCCCTATGACGAACGAATGAAGGCGAATATTTCGAAAATCCCTCATGACGATCTTTAAACATGTTGGTAAACACTGACCAGTAACCAGACAAAATTCATAATGCTATGAGACGAATAAAAATAGTCGACAACAACAGAACTTGCTTTGTATGTATGTATGTCTGACTGGCGGCCAGAACGGAAAGAATATCTTTTTGAGGCATGGCTAGTCGGCTAACAGAATGGAATGTGGGTGAGAGCTGATAACATTGCTGTAAGATGATAACAGGTTGCAACCATTTGACAACTCTGTAAAAGGTGATAATGGCTAGCCAGGTGAGCAGCAGCAGCAGCAGCAGATAGGGGCCCCGCAGAGAGGAAAGGTGGAGAGAGGGGAAAGGAGGGAAACCTCTACACAACAGAAAATCACGTGACCACTGTAGAGTGGTGAGGGGGTGGGGCCAGAGAGCCGGAGGAGAGGTGAGGGGAGGAGTGGGAGAACCCATGACAGCCAATAGCTGAACGAGTTGTATGTCATCATGGAGTGAAGGAGTGAGACGCGGGTGTGGAGAGAGAAAGAGAAACATGTATGGACATGCATGAAGCGTGGAGCGCCGTACACAGAGCACTCGTACAACATGATTAAATAAAAAAAAGTGCACAGGTTCATACAACATGTAATTTATTGATCCAAGAATTAAACGTTGAGTTAAATCCTAACCATTTGACATATAGTTTATTTCCTTTTTGTTTCAACACATTTTCCACGAGGTAATGTTTCGGAAATGCTGTTTCTTGAAGTTTCTGGAGATGAAATCTACCTTTTATGGGTTGATGGATGAGGTCTTGGAGTAAATAGGTGACTGGACTGTCCAAGTTGACTTGACGAATTCGAAATAGTTCAGTCCCCCACTGAGGCGTGTAGCCCTTATTGAAGGCAGACTTAAATTTGCTCACACGAACAAAATCCCCAATTTTCAGTCGGTGACGTTTAGGATCTGCTGTTTTATGGGGTTGAACAGTTTATCCAGTCACTGAATATTTTTGGTTACGAGACGTGGCTTGGTCCCAATGGTTCTATGTTTGCTGTCATTGTAACGTGACACTAGCTCAGGTAACATGTCCAACCAGCGATAACTGCCCTGAGCGGTAAACGCTTTCCACATATGGGTTTTCAATGTTCGGTTAAACCGCTCGACCACGCTGGCTTTGAGATTGCTGTACGTGGTGTAATGGTGAATATCCTTAGATTTGAGAAAATTGGAGAAATCCTTGTTGAAAAATTATTTCCCTTGGTCGGTTTGTAGCAACTGAGGTTGACGTTTGGAGTGTTGAATAATATGTTGAAAGGCCTTGGTGACTAGTGGACCAGACTTGCGACGCACAGGTTCAACAAAGGCCATTTTGGAATAGACATCAATGACGGTCAACATATAGCGTACACCGTCGTTAACGCCAGCATAGGGTATCATTTCAACCAAGTCAGCCTGCCAAAGTTCATCCACACCCCGTGAAATCACCTTGAGTCGCGGATAGTGACGCCTAGCTGGGCGATGCAACTCGTGAGCAATACCCATTTTAATGGGTGAGGGCTTAAACAATAATTTTGGCATTTCGAAGTTCTTGTTCAATTTCTTGAATTTCCCAATCGTGACCGGTATGGCTGGCTTGACGTGAAGCAGGCAACAACTGTAGCCGCTGGACGAGCTTATTGGGATTGTGCCAGTAGGTAACATCCACAAGGGGTTTTAATGGTTTATATGTCACTCCCGAAGCGGACACTTTACGACGAGTACTTTGACTGGTGGGAAACATTTTTGCAATGATGGTTTTATATTTTTGAGATATATTGGCATTCACTTGTTGAGCTGGATCATACTGTCTTTTATGGGCATGGGTGTTCAATAAAATGGATTTATATTTGCCAAGGTCCTCTGACGTATAATCATGGGAAGAGGGGGTCCGAGAAAATAGCAGCTTTAACAGTCCTGGTGTTAATTTATAGTTGATGTTCTTAATGACAGCTTTAGTATGATCAAATTTAATGGGTGAATCGCCAATTTTAAAACTATCATCCTCATAGCGAACACCATACGTGGTATCTGTGTTTCCAATAAATAGATCAATGAGATAGGGTTCTAGTGTTGATCCATAATATTTTATTAAAATGTTTTTCAGTTGAGCCTTATTTTGGGGGGTGGCCAAGACTTGTGAAAACGGAGACGATCTGGAAGGGCAAGGTGTTTCGACCATGACCAAGGATTTCCTTTTTCTCAATAACTCTGCAAGGGTTGAGGCCATTTTTTTTGGAGGCGTAAACACTTGTTCCTCCTCATCCTCCACTTCGCTAACACTAGTCAAATCTTCCTGTTCCTGTTCCTCTTCCTCAGGGTCCTCGTGCAGTGTCTGCGTGGCTTGTGAAACGGTGGGTAGCGTTTCAGATGGCTTGAAAGTGGGTTTCAAAATGGCTTTTAGCGGAGGTGCTAAATGTTGTTGAATAAACAAAGCATGATTTGCACGTGATCGTTTCAATTGACGAAACTTTTGGCGAATAGTATTTTTGCTCTAATAATATGCTTTTTCAATTGACTCTCTGCTAACGCCATGGTGTCTTGACAAATGACTTGACAGGGAATGAGTCAGTGCCTTAAATAGCAATAAAATGATCAAACCCTAAGCGATATCGTCCTTGGTTGAGTTCACTTTGTTTGTCAATCACTAAACAGGCATGACGTTGAGTGTTCCAGCACTTGGCACACAATTCAGAAACATTTGAAAGGCCATATCCGGATTCACATGTTCATTATAAATGTGACGACTGTTCCTCTCGTCCTGGCGAAATAAAACAATGACATTGGCATTGTCACGAATCAACTGTTTGGACATTTTAGAATACGTTTGTCCAATATAAAAGCAATCGATATGTTTGTGTCGACCCATGCTGAAATAGCTTTGAATAATGCCTTGACGTTCAGTGGATACATCATCGAAAATCATGAGTGAATCAGGCTTTACCTCATCCGGTGAAATAACATTTTCTTGTGTGGAAAATGTGAAATAACCCATATTCTCTTTTTGTAATCCAGACATGACTTGATCCAGAAACACGTAGAGGGGTTGGTAGAGAGATTTTGCAAAAATGTAAATATTTTGAAAACGCAGAGCATTGGGCGCTGTGATGAGCGTTAGCAAAAGATTGGTCTTTCCACGGCCGGAAGGTCCCACAATGATGCAGCGAATGGAAGATGGAAACAGTGAACCATGGTGTTGTTCACGTGATGTGGGACAGAGATGGGAAACCATGTCCCCCACGGGGAATGACTCTTGCTGCTTAATAATCTTTATATCAACTAAGTCTTAGACAGGCTAGCAGGCTGTCTATATATAGGACACCGAGCCTTGTCATAGCAACAGTAGATTCATACTACAGGTTGGCGATGGATGTCTTTGGACGTGCGTTGATGGCCAAAGCTAGGTCTGTCCCCACACATGATCCTAAACAAGAAACAGATCCTGCTAATAAACACTATGTGGATAGGTCAGTAGTGCCACGCACTAAACAGGGAGATTATGACTTTAAGGGAAAGCGGTTAACCCATGTAAAACATCCTCAAGTGTCTACAGACGTTACTACAGAAAAGTATGTGGATAACAAAGTGTATGAGTTTTATGACAAAGTGTCTCAGCTTACGGTGAATGGCTATAGCGCTAATCACCAACGGATTATTCACGTGGAAGACCCACAAGCCGAAGACGATGTTTGTACCATGCGTTACATGACCTATGAAATGAAAAGGCTTTACAAATTTATCCCATCTGTATTTTTAGTGTATCTGACAAATGAAAAACCTGTGAATGACAGAATCCATTTACCGCTAGTCCATGATCAGCACTTGACCTATGTGCTTGCTTCGGGTTTAAGCCACTATCGATTACACTATGATGGAACCATTCACATCAAATACGCCATACCTGATGAGAACCATTTACAAATACAGATAAACGATCATAGGGTGTTGGTCCATAACCATGAAATGGTCAATGCAGGTGACGAATTATCCTTTCATCTCATGTTGACATGGGATGAAAAGCAAGCGGGAAAAACCATAAACGATTTCCCACTATATGTGGAATTGGAATATACAGCCATGAAATAACAATCTGACGTTAGTTGTGATTTAAACTTTCTTGTGAAAGGTTGTTGGTCATTATCATCATGGTGAAACAAAGGTATGTGGTGAGAAAGACTAAAAAAGGACTTTGTCCTTGGCAAAGCCTGGGCTTGCGACATTCGTGGACAAGCCGTTGCGAAAGAAAAAAATAAATAATGTATTGAACATAAGGAAAGCCCTTCGAGCAGCACAGAGACATGTTATTCCAAAACGTCGGCGACAGGGTTCAAAACAAGGACGAGTGATTCCCGTCCCATAACGAGCGGGATTTTTACCTGCTTTATTTGCCGGTCTGCCTGCTCTGGGTTCACTTTTGGGCGGTGCCAGTGCAGTGACGAAAACCATTAAAGCCGCGCAGCAGGGCAAGCAACAACTCAAAGAAAGTCAGCGACACAATGAAACGATGGAAGCGATTGCAATGGGGGCTAGAAATGCCAATTCAAAGTCAGCCTTTTATCAACAAGGATTTGGGATTTCGCCATTTCGAAATATACCAAAAAATAATTTTAAACTCAGCCATAGCAAGACATGCCCTGACGCATCAACAAGTGGAAAGCTATGCTAAACAACTAAGGCTTTCTCATTTTCGAGGTGTGTTTATGCGAAATCACTTACCCCCACGACCCTGGAAACAGGAATGTGCTGTTGTCAATTTAGATAATCAACGAGGACCAGGAACGCATTATGTAGCTTATGTCAAAGAGGGATCCACCGTATGGTACTTTGACAGTTTTGGGAATTTGCCCCCGCCCATGGAACTAGTGACCTATTTTGGAAACAGGATCAAGATATATTATAATGTGAAACGTGAGCAAACGTTTAACAGCCAACAGTGTGGACGTTTGTGCTTAATTTTTAATATAAGACGCAGCATAGGCAAAAACGTCAACAGTATGTCGGCAGAAAGTAAAACGTTTACACTGCGTGGACGTGGACCTGAAGTCTGCCTAGACTTTTACCCGCCTATCGAATTGAGTGAAAAACCCTATGGTTTGGGACTTGTTTCTCTTGAAACGTACAATCGAATATACAACATACGTGAAAATGTGAACAACAAGTTTTACTATGATGATTCTGTAGCACCCTGAATTCTGGCGGATACACGATCGATGAAATTTATGAACACATTTATGTGGTGTTGATCAATGAATATGGTTTAAAGTCATTTATCGATGGAACGCGCAAGTTTGAACTTGTAGGAAATACCAACACACATCGCTGCAGTATTTTCTCCACATTCAAAATTGACTTTAAAACACGTCCCGATTCCATTGGTCCATTACTAGGGTTTAAACCATGCGTGTTGGAGCTCAACAAGAAACATGAATCGGACCATGAAGTGAATTTCATTGAGGACCATCATGTGTCGGTAACGTGTAATATTATTAGCCAAGTGTACACCAATCAAGAACCATCGCATTCGCTTTATGACATTATTGTGACATCGCCCAATGGCTATATTATTCGTGAAAACCCTCCAGTGGTGCTTTTTCATTCTGTGGCTGTCGATAGTATTAGTAATATAACATTAAGACTGGTCAATAGAGATCAACAACTCATTGATCTAGATTCCACCACACCGGTGACTTACAAGTTGGTGCTAAAGCCACTATGAAGTTTGTGTATAAAGCAACAACGCTGTCTAGGAATGGTGTTAGTTGCTTGCCACGTGAATACACGTTAACATCTCAAGACAAGCAGATTTTACAGCATTTGGGTTACCACGTCAACACTCATGATGAATTCTATCCTAGAGATAGCGAACTACATCGAGGAGCAACCAGGGGTGGTAAGAATTGATCTCCATTCCTATCAAGCTCAAACACCTGGACTCAATAACAATGATGAAATTCAATTTGTTATCAACAACCAAGATATTTACACCCTACCGCATGAAAGTGTCATTCAGATCGAAGGTCGTCTCACCAAAGCCGATGGCTCTACACCCACCACATCCAAGTTGGCCAACCATGGTTTGGCCTTTCTCTTTTCTGAGGTGCGGTATGTCATTAACGATATTGTGGTGGATAGCACTCGAAATGTGGGTATTTCCAGTGTCATGAAACTATATCCCTCTTACAGTGAGGAAGAAGGTAAAACACTTTGCATGGCAGGTTGGTGCCCTGACTCGACCAATGACTGGATGGTACACACCGATGGGACCTTTACTGGATATTTACCTCTTAAACTGATTTTAGGCTTTGCCGAAGACCACCAGCGCATTGTGGTCTATGCAAGGCAAGTGCTTTATCTGGTGAGAGACAGGAGTGATAATAATGCACTCAAGGGAGCTGACAATGCCCCCATAGATTCAAAAATTCAACATAGATTCAAAATTCAAAAGTGCCCCATGTGACCCTTGGTGATAGCAAAAAACTGGACATACTCAAGATGGTAAAGAGAGATATGCCTCTACCCATGGAATTTAGAAGCTGGGCACTCCATGAGTACCCGCTATTGCCCACCACCAATACACACAGTTGGTCTGTAAAAACAGCTCGCTATACAGAGAGACCTCTCTACATTATCGTGGGTTTTCAAACGAATCGCAAGTATCAACAAACCAAAGATGCCACGCAATTTGATCACCTGCAATTGAGAAATGCACGTCTTTTCCTCAACGGAGCTGTGTTTCCCTATGAAGGACTGGATTTAGATTTTTCAAAAAATAAGTTTGGCCTCCTGTACGACTTGTTTTCTAAATTTCGATGGTCGTATTATCAAAAAGAGAACGGCCCCATGCTTCTACCCCCAAGCGTTTAAGACAAGGGCGCCACTGATTGTTTTTGACTGTTCTTACCTGGAAGAGTCTGTCATGCCATCCAATATTGACATTCGACTAGATTTTGAAACGCATGAAAATGTACCAGCCAATACGACAGCCTACTGTTTGATTATTCATCACAAACAAGTCAACTATTATCCACTGTCCAACCAAGTGACGAGTGTATAAATAACAGGTCATCCCACGTCAAGCCGCTCAGTCATGTCTTGCTTTAAAGCATAAAGAGAAGTCACATCCATGAATTTAAACTCTGAGGAACAACGTTTCAAGACTTTTGCAACATGGCCAGTGCCTTTCATAAACCCTCAAGCCTTGGTGGCCGCTGGATTCTACTATTTAAAAACAAGAGATGAAGTGAAATGTGCCTTTTGTCCCATCATCATAGACCAATGGCAGGAGGGCGATGAACCCATGCAGGAACATCAGCGCAGGTCACCTGCCTGCCCCTACCTATGCAGAATGGAGGTGGAAAATATACCCTCTCATTCAAGCTATCCCTCACTCGTGTCTCTGAGTGATGAAAAAACAAGTTACGATACGTGTGGACCGTATGGTGTCCATGGTGCTTCAGTAAGCAGCTCACCATCCAAAACGCCTAGTTTAGAGACATTGGGACATCATCGGTTTTATGGACGTTACAAACACAAGAGACTATATTGTTGTATGAGTTGGTATCGTCCTTATCCCAAAATGACAAAAGCCTGTAAGACCTGTTATGATAATAAAATTATGTAATTCTAAAATTCTTATTTTTTTCATGTCCCCCTGTCCTACCCTAAACTCAATTTTTTTTTTCAAACTAGCATGGCAGGTAAGTCCATGTCATGACCACACCTTAGTGGCCAATTGTTAGTCAGTCGTCAGTTGCACTTGGTCCAGGCAAGCGGCAACATGTTGCGCACACTCATTGTGGATTGCCAAGGGTTTAAAATTGGTGACAACAAATTTGTATTTAAACAAGTGGCCATTATCGATTGTACCACGTTTTGGATATCGCAAGCTACGCATTTGCTATTTAAACCGCCCCATGCTTTTGATTTGTTGTGTGAAAAAGACCGCAAACAAACCCAGTGGATTCAAAATCATAAGCAACTAGACTGGAATCAAGGAACCATTTCCTATAAATATTTGGACGTGGTCATGAAAGCACACTTGTCCTCGGCCAACGTGGTATTTGTGAAAGGTAATGAAAAACGTGAATGGTTGCAACCATTTTTGGCGTCTTACTGTCAATATATCGACCTCATGGACCTGGGCTGCCCCTCCTTGCAAACGCTGATGGATACATGTTTCTGTGGCAACATTATCCAAACAGCCCTAGCGCATGCGTGGCATCTCATTCATTGGTTAACCACCCGTGCTTGCTGGGAGTTGTTGAACAAAATTATAACTCAAGATTTACCTGTGAATTACGCCAGTGAGATTTCTACAAGCGACGTGTAAACATCTACAACACGTGATACCATGGAGAAAGGCAATGCTACAGACAAAGCCATCGGGAAGTTCTTTGTGTGCAAAAAGAAACTAGACAGTTTTACCAAAGAGGAACTCTTAGCGTTGCCCAAGTCGTTCATTTATTATGTGGCCGCCTACGCGGTGAAAGAAATCTGGCAACATGTACCAAAATCATGGACTCAAGACCCTGTGTTGAGTGAATTGCAACCCTGTACGGATTACGATCACCATAAGCAAGTGGCCATGGCAAAAATACCCTCTATGCGTCAGTGCGCGACTTGTCAGCTGGTGAAACTGTATCACGGTCATAAAAGTCCGTGTAAAGACTTTGTTGAATCATTCCACGGGTGTCATGGCGAGAAAAGCAACAACAACAACAACAACAACAAACACAAACATCGTCCACAGAGGAAGAGGAAGACCAAACCTTTTCACCATCAATGGAAAAGGATATGCCAGACCTGTACTGGCAATGGCGTCATTGACAAAGTGATGAAATACTTACCTTTCGAAATCCATCTCCCAGGTTATCGTTTTTGTGGCCCTGGAACTCATCTTGAAAAACGTTTGCAGTGTGGTGATGCACCCATTAATCTTTTGGATCAAGCATGCAAAGAACATGACCTATCTTATCGCCATAGTCATCCTGGTTTAAGACATGTGGCAGATAAATTGTTATTGAAAAAAGCTAAACAACGTTTCATATCCTGTGATGCCTCAATGGGTGAAAGAATGGCAGCCCTGATTGTGATGAGTGCTATGAAAGGAAAGTTGATGATGCATGGACACAAACATTAAGGAATTGAGGAGTGAGGAATTGGGATGTGTTTGCATTCTATGTTTTCTTTTGTCAATCTCTATGGTTATGAAATAAAAAAACAAAGGTTTACCAGAACACAATGTTTCATTTTAATTTTTTTAAACATGATGTTGATGGGCTGATTTTTTATTTTCACATTTACACACATTGTCATTTGCCAATTTGCAATTTACAGTTAAAAAAATGTCTGTTTCAAGTTTTGCGTTTTTGATGATATGGATTTTCCATTTTGTTGATGTCACTTTTAAAAATGTCCGTTTTATGTTTTTTGAATTTTTATATTTCACACATGGCCATTTCCAGTTTTTAAATGACGGTTTTACATTTTTTTTTGAATTTTGCTGTTATCGAAATATGGATTTCCCATTTTGCTGTTTTCACATTTTTCCATTTGGTGTATGTCGAAAGTTGAGATTTGTCAATGATGTTCATGCAAGTGCTTGACCATGATGATGCTGCAATGTGTGTTTTGAGAAACATTGAGGTCGACGACCACTGCAGGTAAGACTGTTTTTTACAAAAATAATGTCTATTCACAGCTACATTTCAAAGAAAAAAACTATCGACAAATCAAAATGAGAATATAAGTGAAAATTTTCCCCCTCCCCATCCACCCTACCTCACCGTGTTTGCTCTGGTCATACATACACACCAGCTCTCTCTCTCCTCACACAACCCTACCTGTCTTTTGGGGAAGAAACACAACCACTTTATTTATTCCCAAAAGCACATTCTCCACATGCACACTCATCCCAAAAAATTATTTTAATTTTCCATTTACCATTTACATTACAAAAAAACAATATAAATACTAGTCATTAAAGTTACAAAAAAATACTATTACTCATTTCATATTTACAAACACTACAACTTTGTACAGCTTTAAAATAATCACTCTATATACCATTTTTCAATTCCCAACTCGGTTAAATTTAAAATTAGGATAAAAATAAGGTTGCATAGAACTTTTTTTAAAGAGCAAAAGGTTCAAGTGGGTAGCCACTATTTACAAAATCTACTATTTACAATGGCAAAAATCAATATTTACAAAATACAAAATACTAAATCAACGAGTTACAAAAAGCCATGTCCCTAAACGAACAAACAGAAAAATCACACCTCCTCCTCCTTGCAGTCATAACCCCAGGGCAGGCTCGTGAGCAAGTTATTAGCCCACACACGTTTGTTATCCATGGAGGCGAGGGTGTGTTTTCTCTGTTCTACAAGATACAAATGATGGTTGCTGGATTGTATCCTGCACTGTGTATGGGACAAAGCTTTGCCAGTGTGTAAAACCGCTAAGTAATCGTCTACACGTAGCGATTTTACCACTGCCCTACCTACACCCTTTGCTCTTTTGGCTTCCTTACAGTCTAGTGTGCGTTAAGCATACATTTTCGAAGCCAAACCTACGAATTCTGTCATAATGGAATCACCGCATTTATCTTTTAAAACACCCATTTCCTTCTTGTTTCTTTATGGGCAGCTGAAACATGTTGTCAGCACTATACGAAGAGGTGTCGAACCAGTCACTATGCTGCCTCATGACGTCATAGGGGTTGCAGTGGCGAATGTGGTAAATGAATGAGTCCGTATCCATATACAAAAGAGATACGTCCTCAAAATGGCGTTTGGCAAACTCATAGTGGAATCGATACATGACCGATTTAGAAAAGTCTAAAATGATTTGGCCCAAGTAAATGGGCTTATCCATGGTCACGCTGGTCCTACTCAATTCAATAGTGGCCAAATCCTCATCGATAATATTGATCGATTTGAAATTTGGCTTGGCAATGTACCGCCGGGCACCGTAACGTCCTTCCCAGACATTCACCAATTTAATGTCACGGTATTTGCGGACATTCTCCATGGACTTGCCATAGATGCAGTTGTTCATTAGTTTGAAAAAAATAATTTCAAACTGCTGTGTTGCCATTTGTCGGTGCTCTGTGTTGAGTTGCATGTATGGCTTGAACCATGGTTTTTGGGCAAAGGAAATACCCCTATGGATTTTCTTCAACACCAAGCCTTGGGCGAGACATTGCACCAACATTTGGATATGTAGCACATACCGATTTTTGTTGTAAAGTGTGCCCATAAGTTTTTCAATTTTCACTTTACTGTCAGGGGGAACCATTTGCTCAAGGCAGAATGGGAAATCGGCATGTTGATCTTACAAGGATGAGGGATATTCAATATCTACTTCTAAGACATATCCACGACCTGTTTCTTGGCTAGCCTTGATCACATCAAATTCTGACACTTGTTTGTCTGTCAGCCAAGCAAACTTCCCATAGGACAAAGGCTGAGTCACGGCGTAACCATACAAATTATTCACGTCATAGTACATTAAGTACGATTCTGGTTTGTCTGGTGAATAATCAGGCATGTAGACATTGTTCGCTTCGGCATGGTGCTGGTTAAGCGACACAAAGCCACCTCGAATGCCCTTTTCAAAAAATAGAACCATGTCTACATCAGTGAGTAAATCCAATTCGACTTGAGTGTATTTTAAAGCGGCATCAAACGAGAGCCCAGGACTCGTATAATAGTGAGCCGGGTCAAGGCCATAAATGTGCTGACACAACTCACGAAATTTTTCAAACACATCAGTGAGCAGCAATACATCCAGTTTTAGGTAATGCATAGCATATTCACTTAGCGTCTTAATGTCAAACACTCGCCAAACTTGTCATGCATGTGCATAGTCTTCATCGGAAACGGTACTGCATGTTAGTTTTGAGTAAAATTTATCTTGCGTTGGGAGTTTTGTTTGCTTTAACACGTCCCAGCTGTTGCAGAAATCATACGGGAATATACCTTTCCGAATGCACAATTGAAATTGCTTGGGATCATTAGAATGCATTCTGGTATTTTTAATTCCTCTTCATTCAAGCCATTCACAAGACTGTCTAGCGAGGATGCCATAAACTTGAAGGAATCCAAAAATCGAATGCTAAAGTTGCTCGACCACCATGTCAGGGCTGTAAAACGCTCATTGTTTCGGGGGATAGTGGTAAACGAGCCCTTGTTGACATGACCCAATTCACGAATCAAAAACTTAATGTCATAATTTGCCAGATTGTGGAAAAAGACGCTGATGAAACGAGGAGCTGGAAAGTTCTAATTGCATTTACTATGCGCAGCTCCACGAAACTCTCCCGTAAAGTGCGAGTGATCACGAACGGTGTCTTCAGCACTGATCAGTGGCTTTTCGCAAATATGGCATGTCGTGGCATGCTCATACTGCTGCTGCTGTTGTGGCGTTAGGCTCATGGGTACTGGGTGGGCCAGTAATCCCTGTACATGTTCGGTCAACTTTACAAGTTCATCCAAAAACCATCTGGCACAATCTGGCCCCTCACGGTATTTGTAAACGGATTGTGTGGGGTCATAGGCACACAACACATTAAATCCTATGGCAAAAGTTTCATGTTTTTGAATGGGTGTGGTTGAGCTCATGGTGGGATCTTGTTCACATCCCGCCATGGGTGTGGTGAGAGCTTCGAAATCTGCATACACCACATAGGGAACAGTGTCACGCTTATGAATATCCATAAACTTTAATACAGCCTTGTCCCCTTGTGGCAATATCAGTCTCACCGCTTCTTGAGAAACACAATCTACCCTATGACGTTCTAAAAGCGTAGGGGTTTTAAAATATTGCAAGCAACGATCACAAATATGTTTTGAACGCTTGTCCTTAGACATTTGACTGCTTAGCAATCTACTGAGGCTTTTAATCAGGCAATAGTGATTCACCTCTCCCTCAGACAGAAATAAAAGATGAATGTGGTGTCGTTTCGGTTCTTTTGTGGCATAAAGAGGACCCACAATCTCATTACCATCAAGGCCATACACCATGAACGAAAAGTCCTGGTTGTGTTGTTCAAACCTATGGATTTCCGTTAAGTCCATAGGGAACGATACTCTAGTTAAATTTAATGTTTGTTTTAATTCATCAAACTTGGCCTTGTACATTCCTGAGGCCTGTTCCACGAATAAACTTTGCAACTTTTCACTTTGCACTTTTCAATTCTTGCAAAGTGCAAAGTCTTTCTGTTCCACCATGATCTATGTATTACTTTTCAATTTCTTTGCAAAGTTAAAAGTCTTTGCATAGGAATGATCCGATCATGTTTATTCCATGAACAAACTGTATATTTATTCCATGATTTAATGCTTTATTTTTCATGGTGAAACATGTCCCACTAATGACCACATAGTGATCTTAATTAATAAAAGTATTGATCAGGTGGAACTTTTAACCTGTCTATACTAAAGTGAGGTTATGAAAATTCATCTTGTCTTTGTACGTCTTCTTGTTGGATTCTTCATCACTATCCTCACTTGATGATTAAAAAAAGCTCCTGCGTAACATATTTATAACACTAAACCAAATTCTGCGCCGAGAAACTAGTGTAGAGACTTGTTCATTAACAGCTGAAAAAGGAATCGTCTCTTTGCAAAGATTTCTGAAAACTTTTCAATCATTCCTTTGCTCTTTGCATTTCTGCACCAATGGAGGAACATAATAGTCTGCTAAAGTGAAAAGATTCCTAACTTTTCACTTTTCACTTTACACTTTGCAAGACAAATCTGAAAAGTGATGGTGGAACAACATCTGAACTGAAAAGTGCAAAGTGCAAAGTGAAAAGTTGCAAAGTTCATTCGTGGAACAGGCCCCTGGTCGACAACTGTCACGTTGTGCTGGCTGCAAATATCCAGCCACACACCAGAGGAAACATTTATCATCTTTATTTTTAATATTTACCACCGCTCTCCTACAGGCAATCGCTGATGGTAAAGAAATGTGTCTAGACCCAGCATTCAACGGGTTGAAATGACAAATGTTGATTTGTAGGTAATGAATTTTGTCTAACGCTAAACCACTTGGTCCTTGTTGCAGTTTATCAAATTTTGATAGCAAGGCAATCACCACATGGCTTTGATACCACTCGTTCAGATTATCGGCTATCAAAAGCTCTTGCATTTTACTGCCAATATAAAATGGTTTTTTATGCTCACCATCCTTGTTTTTATATATGAAATCGCACATGAGTTGTGTATTGACCTTTAAAGCCGTATGCAACCTTTGCGCTGTACAAATTTCAATTTTAAAAATTACGAAACAAGATTCCATAAAGTCTTTTGGGATCAAACTCTCTCTAACATTCACTATGCGGCCAGAGCACACACGTGACTTGAAACAGGACTCGAGAGGCTCCCAAGTTAATGTATCAATAGCAGTGGAAAAATACATGATTTTTATAAAAAAAAAAGACAATCTCACCAGAGTTTTCAGCCGAAGACTTCCTGGTAAGCAATAGCCCCAAACACACACGTTACGGGTTTTCAGCAGTGGCTGTAGTGGACAAGCCTTTTTCCAACACACACTAAAAAAAGAAAGAAAATAAATCACCATGAGTATATCTATTTCAAATAGCACCTTTCATAAACAAAAATAAATAAATAAATAAAAAACAGGTTTTTATATACATATAACAAAAAATCTTACCTTGCTTTGTAAAAAGCCCTGCGATTGCCTTTCCCTAGGTTCGAGTGGAATGGGGTTTCTGTCTCCCAACACCAGGTATGCCAATTATCTAAAACAAAAAAATAACAATACATCAATCAAATAGTAAACCAATAATCATTTAATCATTGATTAGCATAAAATAAACTAAACAGTGCTATTCCAACACTTACCTCAAATATATAATGTATCCAATATAGTAACCAACTGGGGTTGAGCACACGAATGCAATTAAATTTATACACATAAGACACAGCCTATGTTAACACAGCAACGTGTAAAACAGTAATGACTGACTGTGTGTCATAACATGATCAACACTGTAATACCCCCCTGCCCTCCTCTCCTCGCCCAGCCCCTCGCCCTGTGTTCCTCTTACCACAGCTGTTAACATCGCTCTTGCCCTGCAATTGGCTATGGCAATGGTAGGGGGAGGAGTTATACTCACTTACTGCATTATTTCTCTGACGACGTCGTTGTGATATTGTTCGACTTCCAAGTGACCTCAACGTCACGGTAATTTTCCATTGGCCTGTTGTCTGCTCTGGCCACATTCCTGAAACGCGATAACATGTCACATCCTGTCACCCGGCCAGCCAAGCTTCTAGCAGGCCTCTCGAGCAGATATTCGGTTTTTTCCATTCTGGCTGCTAGTCTCATTCGTCTTATAGCATTATGAATTTTGTCTGGTTACTGGTAAGTGTTTACCAACATGTTTAAAGATCGTCATGAGGGATTTTCGAATTATTCGCCTTCATTCGTTCGTCATAGGAAACAAATAATATCGAAAAGCGACCCCTTGTGTTGCCATACATCACCGCCGTCGAAATAGCCATTTCTCATATCCACCATGGCCAATTATAGCCTCGTTGTAACTTACGTCAAGCGCTACCGGCTCTCTGTCTACAAACACGCTTTTATTTAAAAAAAATTCAAATGCATAGTTTTTTGTCCTAGAGACTTGACATTTATTTTCATGGTAGAGGGGTTAGGGATCTTTCATTTATGTCAAACAAACTTTTTGTCAACGTGTTAGTTTCCGAAATATAAAAATTTCAAAATTTGAGTGTTTTCAAAAATCTCAAAATATAAAAATGTTTTATTATAAAAAATAAAGGTCATAGAGGCCATTGGTTTGAACTATGGCACAACATTCTATCATGTTTGGTTTTCAAACTATCGCCTACTTTTAAAAACAATTTTTTTCAAATAAATTTGAAAAATATAACGAGTGGTCTATAGGAAAGAGGACGTCAGCTCGAGTCTAACGACACCTCATTTGTTAAAATCCGACCATCCGTTCGCCAATGATCACAAATGTTCGCGAGAAAGTAGGCTATCATTTTGTTTTTCCTCCTACACCCTTGAAACTTGCTGTCCGCCTAGAGGGCATACCCACCTTTCATTAACGTCAAACTTTTTTCCGATTCACCGTTTCCAAAATAGTGCCAATCCAAAAAAACAAGAATTTTCATTTTTTTAAAATACCAACACACATGCTTAGCCAAGAGAACGTCATCCCAACGCCAACAATACCTCGTTCGTTAAAATCCGACCACGTGGGTAGATTATTGGCTGAGGAATAACCCACCCACCAAGGAAAGATGATTAAGAAAAGGAGGTAGATTTTGGACTGGAGAAAAAGGATAGGAAAATAGGAGGAGAGTCCCACAAAAGTTATAAATTTAAACTTAAATGCACTTAGAGGCGGTTTCCTCTGAAAATCCGTTCTCTGATACCTAAAATGGGTAAGAGCTTGGTCTAAGCTGACGGGAAATACAGCTAGGACTTGGGCGGTTTGCAAGAGAGTGGCTTTAGTGTAATCCCTCTCAAGCATGTATCTGCCTACTATGGGGAAGAGTGATGGTCTGGCAAGACTGAGAGTAACAGATTTATTGTATGTCTGTTCCAAGAAATTCGTTTTTGCAAAGTAATTCGAAGAATGCCAATAATTTGAATCAGGTTTGGTAATTCCAGGTTTCGAAATTATGGAGTTTCTGGAAAGGCGACCAAGTGCTTCCAAGAAGGATAATGATAACAAATTATACCTTGGGGAGTAATTTTGGTAAATGAACCAATGGTTGCATTTGGAAATGGCTAAGCTTTTACTCAGCGAGGAGCCGGCTAAAAGTTTAGACAAAGAGAAACACTTATCTTTTAGAAAACTGACCATAAGTTTTCGGAGAGGATCTCCACAAGCAGGTAGCTGGCGTAGCGAGCTTTACTTGCCTTACTGGCCAGTTAGAATTAGCTATTAAAGCTAAAGGAAACTTTAATGAGATTACCACTAAGGGTTCTTGCTCAAATGCAACAAGTGGTGAAAGCCCTATTAATAAATTTAATGGCATTAAGTAGGGAGAACCAAGGAAGACAGGATTTTGCCTAACCGTTGTATTTGCGAAATTATAAATCCAAAACCAAATATTTAATTTATTTAACTATTCAAAGAAGTTTATAACTTTAACAAATATATATTTTTCTGACAAATATGGATCATTTAAATTGTTTAACAATGGGGTCGCAGACCTCCTAACATTTAGAGATTGCTCCAGGCAAATAACAATTTATGAGGTTTCAAACCTTATATATGTTCTAAAATCTTTATAAGATTTTAAAAAAGGACAAATGAAGTAATTAAAGTTTAAACATTAAATTGAGTACAAAGAGTGTATTTTAAGAAATTTCCAGGTAACTGTTTTAGAAAAAGTTACAACTTCGAAAATAATAACAAGAAAAAAACATGAAGAATCAAATAGAAGTTCCCACAACTTCCTATATTTAAGCAGAATTACTTTATAACAATTATACAAAAGAGAGCAGGTCACTTACGGTGAAACCTGAAGAAAAAGGTCAAAAGGAAGGTTCTAGACTTCCTATGTTTAAGTAGGAATCACGAGCCAAATGGGGCAGTTTCCATTTCGTGAGACCTAGAAATAACTCACTCAAGAGTTGAAAGTATTGTTTTCCCTGATTACGGGGAAGAAACAATGTAAGTTTGAACCGTGTATAAAACACGTAGTTATACAGTAATTAATTAATGATAAACAAACAAAATGGAAGGGCACTTCGTAGAGTGACACCTTATAGAATAGTTACAATTTTATTGATATGGTTTGTTAGTAGAAGGTTGAGGAAAGATAATTGGGATTTATGATCAATGTTCATGGCCTTATTTAATGTAAGCGGACGATCGCGACGCGGTAGAAAAGTAGAACAAGCACTAGTTTTCACTATAGTCTGTAAAATGGATGCAAAGTTCACTGTAAAAAACACGGAAGTTTATGGGAAAGAAAGTTATTGCAATAATGAAGAGAACTGGTTTCACTAGGTAGGCAAGAATCTATTTCTTGAGAAGATTGTGAATTACAATTAAATACGCCATAGAACATTCCAACGGTGGACGAAAGTTTGCTATTGCAGTAATTTATAAGGAAGATTCCTAATTTTAAAAAGTATTTTCACAAGTGAGTGAAAAATACCTGACGGCAAGACTCGCAGATAGAGTACAAGATCTGGAAGATTCCAGAACGATCTTAATAGAAAAATGGGGCCAAAGTTAATCCAGCGGAGGAACTTGCTTTGTAATTTATAGACAGCGGGTATTAGATAACATCCCACGTGGTGAGAAGATTTCTCATTTAGCAAGCATAAGAAATGCTGCTTTTCACCAAGATTGGCTTGATTAGTCAAAAGCCCAACATGGAAAATCCCGCGAAGGATGATTTTTGCCCCCAAAATAAGTAATTTCACACTGCCTCTAAAATATCGTTAAAGCATGTAGTTGATAAAATCATGAAGATGAGGTTAAAACTTGAAGCAGGTACTTATCTTAGTTGCATGGCGAAGGTGAAGTTCCCTTAACCGATACTTAATGTGCCAACATGGCGTAGAACGTAGAGAGTGTCTCTTGGTTTGAGGAGACTGGCTCGAGTTGAGCCTTAACTGACCGAGTCAACTGCCGACTTAGAAGTGAGACCTGCTCAGCGAAGCACAGAGGGTCCAAGGAAGGGAAAAGAGTGGGGGTAGGAAACAAAAGGAATACATATAAACATAGCCAACATTGCAACAAAAAATTGATCTTCTCTTGCTGAGCCGGTCTTCAAAGAGTTGATAACAGATGATACTAGCGCAGCATGGTGAGTAAAAAAGTAGACGTAGTTCTCTTGCTCACGGAGAAAATAGCTGGCGATGGTAACGAGATCTGGTGGCCAGATTGAGAAGGAAGTCCTCTTGCACCAGGAAGAGTTGAAGAGCTTCAGAGATTCGCTGCTAGATGACGCTAGGTGGGTCATAGAAGATATACAGTATATCTAGAACAGACTCACAAAATATATAAGAGACCTGATCAACAAAGAGAAAATAGAAGATCACTGTTGGTGTTTGACAAAGAGGAAGGAGTGAACATGCAAAGAACATTAAACTTTATATCCCTCGTACCGTGTATTTCAAGAATACACCATACTGGGAGGAGAAAACACCAACAGAGAACAAATAAGCAGTTAAACATTTAAAGGTAATGCAGCGATCAAAGACAGTGGTCTTGTGATCGGACCATTAGTGGTCAAGATTTTGGCCACCCTGACTCTCCCATCTCTTCCAGGATAACACTCGGTCACTCTACCAGAGGTCCAAACTAGAGGGGGAGAAACATCCCTAACCAAGACCAAGTCCCCTACCTTAATGTCGGGACTGGAAAGAAACCACTTCTGTCTCCGTTGCAAGGAAGTTAAATATTCCAAGTTCCACCTCTTCCAAAAGGAATTACGGAGGGCTTCAAGTTTACGCCAACCGATAGGTAGATTAGAATCCCTGTAAGAATTGGGAAGAGGAGGAGGGGCAGAAAGAGAAGTGCCGATAAGGAAGTGACCAGGTGTAAGTGGGAGCAGGTCATCAGGGTCATTGGAAAGAGGAGTTAAAGGGCGAGAATTAACAACACCTTCAATCAGAACGGATAGTGAATTGAATTCTTCATAAGTCAGAATGCGATTACCTAAGACTTTTCTTAAATGACGTTTAGTAAGCTTTACACAAGATTCCCACCTACCACCGTGATGAGGAGCGTAGGGAGGTATAAAGCGCCATTTGAAACCCTTTTAATAGGAAAAATTGGAAATTTGTTCCATGGCAGGAGAGGAAGTGAGAGCTTTCTTCCACAGGGAAGCTGCACCCTGAACAGTGGAAGCGTTATCAGAGAACATCTCTGAAGGAACACCACGCCTAGCGGTGAAGCGAGAGACAGCTGATAAAAAGTAAGAAGTAGAAGCATTCGTTACTAGTTCCAAGTGGATTGCGCCAGTAACCATGCAAACAAAAAGAGAAACATAAAGTTTACCAAACAATTTGCGTTTAGCTTCAGGAGAATTTCGTTGATATTGGAACGGACCCATATAGTCCACACCAGATAAAGCAAATGGGCGTATAGGAGAAGAGCGAAAAGAGGGAAGATTGCTCATTAATTGAGTATTGATTTTAGGTTTCGCTTTGAAACAAGGAATGCACTTATGAATTACAGAAGATACTTCATGAATTCCATTTATGATCCAGTACTTTTCCCTTAAGAGGCAAAGCAGAGTGCGTGTGCCAACATGCAGATTACGATAATGAAAGTCACGTATAATTAAGGAAGTTACGTGATGCTTAGAAGGCAAAATAACGGGATGCTTTTTGTCCTCAGAGAGCAAAGATTGCGAGAGCCTTCCACCTACCCTGAGTAACCCATGGTCATCAAGGAACGGGGCTAAAGCACGTAGACGACTGGATTTGGGAAGATCCCTTTTAGAAGAAAGTAAAGACAATTCAGAAGAAAAGGCTTCTTGCTGTGTCAGTTGTAAAACCTTAATGGTAGCGAGATTCAATTCATAATTGGTAAGGTGTGGTTTGGGGAGAAGAGGTTGGTCAACCACAAGATATTTCCATCTAAGGAGATAGGCGACAATTCTTATTAATTTATGAAAAGAAGAATAGCGGGACAGCAAGGGATGAGAAGCGTTGGAAACAAGACACGAAGCAATAGATAGAGGTACTTTAACGTCAGGCACGTTGGAGTTTGTAGCTGGAGGTTTAGAAGGCCATGAAGAAGAGTCTTCGATTAACCACGAGGGCCCATGCCAGTATAACTGGGAAGCTGCCAATTGAGAGGGTAAACAACCACGAGAGATAATATCGTCTGGATTATCAGCACTGGGCACATGCCTCCATTGACATCCAGAAGAAAGAGTTTGAATTTTGGAAACTCTGTTTGCAACAAAAGTTTGCCAGTGAGAGGGGTTTTTGGCAATCCAAGAAAGGGTGATCATGGAATCGCTCCAGAGATAGATTTGCGAGAATTCGACTTTTAATACTTCCCGTAATTTCTTAACAAGTTCTGCAGCCATAAGTGCAGCACACAATTCAAGCCTAGGCAAAGTGATGGTTTTAAGAGGGGAGACCTTCGATTTGGCACAAACAAGGTTGGAAACTGAAGATCCATAGAATGAACCGTGATAAACTAAATATGCGCAGCAACCGTAAGCTTTTTCGGAACTGTCAGCGAACACATGAAGGAAGAAGGATGCATTAGAATGAGCGTTAATTAAATTCCTAGGAATTTCAATAAGAGAAAGATCCAGCAAATTGCTGCGAAACGAGAGCCAACGATTAAGAAAAGAAAGAGGGACAGTGTCATCCCATTCACATTTGAGCGACCACAGCTCTTGCATGAAGAGTTTGGCTATAACGATAACTGGGGCAAGGAATTGAAGTGGATCAAAAATTTTTGCAATTTCAGAGAGAATTTGTCTTTTTGTGTTAGGAAGCTCTTCTGCGAGCGAAACTTTATAGATAAGAGTGTCAGTGCTAGTGCACCAATGAACTCCTAGAGTTTTTATGGATTCGGAGTTTCCACAAATTTCGACAGAAGAAGGATCTACGTCTTCGATGGGAAACTGGGCGAGAAACTCAGGGGAGTTGGAATTCCACTTATGAAGTGGGAAACCTCCATTCCTTAGCAATGCCTGAAGTTCTAAAGACACAAAAGGAGCTTCCTCCAAAGTGGGGAAGGACTGCAAATAATCGTCAACATAGAAAGACGTAGTTAGTGCTTCAGAGGCTTTGGAATTAAATAAATGACCATCTTGTGAAGCTAGCAAGTGTAGGGATCGGATAGCAAGGAAAGCAGAGGGTTTTAAGCCATAAGTAACCGTTTTTAAGCGAAATACCTTAATGGGCTTGCTGATTTCATCACGCCACAAGATTCTTTGGAGATCTCGTTGTTCCGGTTGAATTAACACTTGACGGTACATCTGTTTTATATCAGCTATGACAGCTATGGGAAAATAATCGAAAATTTAAGAGTATAGCAGATAGATCTGACTGAATGGCAGGACCAGAGTAAAGAGTATCGTTAAGGCTGTTGCCATTAACGTCGGGTGATGAACCATTGAAAACAACTCGGATTTTATCTTTTACAAGAGGGTTTTTCCACACGGGATGATGATTTAAATAAACCGTTTCAATTGGGGGGTGCAATTCATCATCAGATTTGTTTACGACTTCCATATGATCTAAGCTTTCATACTCATCCATGAAATCAGTGTACTGCTGTTTAACAAGAGGTTCTTTCTTGAATTTGCTCTCGATAGCAAAGAGAGCTTTTCGAGCTTTGGGCTGAGAGTTAATAAGTTTGGGAGGATTATGTAATCTTGGCATTTGAACAACAAACCGGCCATCAGAAGAACGAGTGGTGGTGTTCAAAAAAAGTTGCTCACAAAATTCATTTTCTGAAGAGGTTACATTAGGAGGATCAACATTTTCAAGCCTGCAGAACTGTTCCAGGTCAGTGTTGGAGAAGTAACATTGCGATGCGGGTTGGGGAGAATAATGGGGAAGTTGACCTGTCACGATCCATCCAAAATTAGTGTCTCTGGCGACCACGTTTGAGGATAACTTACGAACCTGTTTACGTAGGCAATTCCAGAAAACATTGGCACTAAAGAGTATGTCAATAGGATTTTGCATGTTGAACAAAGGATCGGCTAGCCTTAAATGCGAGGGAATGTTTAACCCTGAAATATCCACAGAGTGACTTGGAGTGTCTTCTCCAATGCTATTGAGAATTAGACAATTAAGTTTAAGAAAGTTGTTTCTATGACAAGTATCTCTTATGGTTAGCTTTGAAAATTGTAAAGCTTGCGATTTTGAGCTGTTGATGCCTGACACATTGATAGAAGTGGGGTTTACAGGTAGACCTAATTTTCTAATCAAGGAATTAGACACAAAATCATGAGTTGCCGCTGAATCTAGAAGACCGCGTGCACGGACCCAGTTGCCAAAGTTATCCTGAACTTCGATTTGGACAGTAGACAACAATACTTGAGCACTGCGAATGGACTTGGCATTTTGAATATACGATGAAGCATTAGAAGTGTTAGCACTATCATTTTTCGGAGAAGTAGATGCTGTCGATGACCTTGCCTGATCATGACGATGTAGCAAAGTATGATGAGCCTTTTCACAATGGTAGCAAAGTCTTGTGGACTTGCAATTAGAAGCAGAATGAGTAGGCGCTAGGCAATTGAAGCAATGTTTGTTCTGGGAAACTAATTTTCTTCTGTCGTCGACTGACATTTCTTTAAAGGATTTACAGAGGTCTAGGGCATGGGGATCTTTACAAAGTATGCACTTTAAAGGTTCGTTTAAACTCTTGCGAGGTTCGCTTTGAGTGTTTAAAACCATAGAGCTAGCAACACGACGTTCACTAGACCTAGTTGGGTAACCAGTAGTGTTTGATTTAAATTTAGATGAGCTGGACCCGGGTTTTTGGGTATTAGACGCTAAGCGTTCGCTTTTAGGTTTGATAGACATTAATTCAAATTTGGAACTAGGAGATGAGGGTTCGCTTTGATTAGCTAAAGAGGTTAAGAGCTGGCATCTGGCATTTATGAAAGTGACTAAATGCTCGTAAGAGTAGTCGTCTTCTTTAGAAAGTTCAATTTCCCAAGCTTTGAGGGTAGCAGCATCAACTTTAGAAACCACTAAATGTATTAGGAAAGTATCCCAATGTTCAGTAGGTTGATCTAATTGGGACAAAGCCTTAACGTGAAGTTGTGTAGTATCAACTAGAGTGCGCAAACTGGTGACGTCATTGTGCTGTGACGCAGGTAGGTTGAATAGAGCCTTCATATGGCGTTGAATACGTAACCGTAAATTTCCATATCTTTCTTTTAATAAGTTAAAGGCAATGGGGTAATTTTCGGCACGTAGAGGAAGTGCTTCGACTAACTGCAAAGCTTGACCTCGGAGGATAGATCTCAAGTAATGAAACTTGTAAATGACTTGAATGTCTTCATTGTCATGAACAAGGGAGCAAAATAATTCATAGAAAGAATCCCAAGTAGATTCATCTCCAGAGAAATGGGGTAAATCAATTTTAGGTAAAATTGGTTTGGGCTTGTGAGTACCCTCACGGAAAGAAGTTTGTGGTTCGTGAAGGGAACCAAGAACAGAAGCGTGCTTTTTCTGCTCCTCTTCGAGTTGGCGTATTATTTTGAAAGCAGAACCTATGCCTTCGTAATATTGGTTTTCTATTTCAACTCGATCTTCGGATTGATTGAGCATACAAGTTTCAATTTCAGTTTGAATGTTGCAATAATTTTCATAAGAACGTTCAAAATCCCTTACACGATGTTTCAACAAGTCTAATTGCGCTTCTGATGGATCTAATTCTTTTATGTACTTTCTGAATCGGGTAATTTGCTCTTTATAGGATGCTCGTTTAGAAGTAAGTTTTTCATCTTTATCCTTATCAGTAGGAGCCATGTTAAAGAAAATAGATGAAAATGTAACTCACGAAACTGTGGAACCTTGGAAATGGTGTCAAGCTGGCAGCAGCGGATAAGTTGAAAGAAAGGGACACACCACGGGAGACAGGATCGGCCTCTTTCCCCTTCACAGGCTTTGCACGATGTGGTTATAGCTGAAAGATTCAAAGCAGATATTAATAATTTGCAAAGTATTGCCAAACAGAAAAATGACAAATGGACTCTCCCGGGTTTCGGCACCAATTTTTGGGTAGATTATTGGCTGAGGAATAACCCACCCACCAAGGGAAGATGATTAAGAAAAGGAGGTAGATTTTGGACGGGAGAAAAAGGATAGGAAAATAGGAGGAGAGTCCCACAAAAGTTATAAATTTAAACTTAAATGCACTTAGAGGCGGTTTCCTCTGAAAATCCGTTCTCTGATACCTAAAATGGGTAAGAGCTTGGTCTAAGCTGACGGGAAATACAGCTAGGACTTGGGCGGTTTGCAAGAGAGTGGCTTTAGTGTAATCCCTCTCAAGCATGTATCTGCCTACTATGGGGAAGAGTGATGGTCTGGCAAGACTGAGAGTAACAGATGTATTGTATGTCTGTTCCAAGAAATTCGTTTTTGCAAAGTAATTCGAAGAATGCCAATAATTTGAATCAGGTTTGGTAATTCCAGGTTTCGAAATTATGGAGTTTCTGGAAAGGCGACCAAGTGCTTCCAAGAAGGATAATGATAACAAATTATACCTTGGGGAGTAATTTTGGTAAATGAACCAATGGTTGCATTTGGAAATGGCTAAGCTTTTACTCAGCGAGGAGCCGGCTAAAAGTTTAGACAAAGAGAAACACTTATCTTTTAGAAAACTGACCATAAGTTTTCGGAGAGGATCTCCACAAGCAGGTAGCTGGCGTAGCGAGCTTTACTTGCCTTACTGGCCAGTTAGAATTAGCTATTAAAGCTAAAGGAAACTTTAATGAGATTACCACTAAGGGTTCTTGCTCAAATGCAACAAGTGGTGAAAGCCCTATTAATAAATTTAATGGCATTAAGTAGGGAGAACCAAGGAAGACAGGATTTTGCCTAACCGTTGTATTTGCGAAATTATAAATCCAAAACCAAATATTTAATTTATTTAACTATTCAAAGAAGTTTATAACTTTAACAAATATATATTTTTCTGACAAATATGGATCATTTAAATTGTTTAACAATGGGGTCGCAGACCTCCTAACATTTAGAGATTGCTCCAGGCAAATAACAATTTATGAGGTTTCAAACCTTATATATGTTCTAAAATCTTTATAAGATTTTAAAAAAGGACAAATGAAGTAATTAAAGTTTAAACATTAAATTGAGTACAAAGAGTGTATTTTAAGAAATTTCCAGGTAACTGTTTTAGAAAAAGTTACAACTTCGAAAATAATAACAAGAAAAAAACATGAAGAATCAAATAGAAGTTCCCACAACTTCCTATATTTAAGCAGAATTACTTTATAACAATTATACAAAAGAGAGCAGGTCACTTACGGTGAAACCTGAAGAAAAAGGTCAAAAGGAAGGTTCTAGACTTCCTATGTTTAAGTAGGAATCACGAGCCAAATGGGGCAGTTTCCATTTCGTGAGACTTAGAAATAACTCACTCAAGAGTTGAAAGTATTGTTTTCCCTGATCACGGGGAAGAAACAATGTAAGTTTGAACCGTGTATAAAACACGTAGTTATACAGTAATTAATTAATGATAAACAAACAAAATGGAAGGGCACTTCGTAGAGTGACACCTTATAGAATAGTTACAATTTTATTGATATGGTTTGTTAGTAGAAGGTTGAGGAAAGATAATTGGGATTTATGATCAATGTTCATGGCCTTATTTAATGTAAGCGGACGATCGCGACGCGGTAGAAAAGTAGAACAAGCACTAGTTTTCACTATAGTCTGTAAAATGGATGCAAAGTTCACTGTAAAAAACACGGAAGTTTATGGGAAAGAAAGTTATTGCAATAATGAAGAGAACTGGTTTCACTAGGTAGGCGAGAATCTATTTCTTGAGAAGATTGTGAATTACAATTAAATACGCCATAGAACATTCCAACGGTGGACGAAAGTTTGCTATTGCAGTAATTTATAAGGAAGATTCCTCATTTTAAAAAGTATTTTCACAAGTGAGTGAAAAATACCTGACGGCAAGACTCGCAGATAGAGTACAAGATCTGGAAGATTCCAGAACGATCTTAATAGAAAAATGGGGCCAAAGTTAATCCAGCGGAGGAACTTGCTTTGTAATTTATAGACAGCGGGTATTAGATAATATCCCACGTGGTGAGAAGATTTCTCATTTAGCAAGCATAAGAAATGCTGCTTTTCACCAAGATTGGCTTGATTAGACAAAAGCCCAACATGGAAAATCCCGCGAAGGATGATTTTTGCCCCCAAAATAAGTAATTTCACACTGCGTATAAAAGATCGTTAAAGCATGTAGTTGATAAAATCATGAAGATGAGGTTAAAACTTGAAGCAGGTACTTATCTTTGTTGCATGGCGAAGGTGAAGTTCCCTTAACCGATACTTAATGTGCCAACATGGCGTAGTACGTAGAGAGTGTCTCTTGGTTTGAGGAGACTGGCTCGAGTTGAGCCTTAACTGACCGAGTCAACTGCCGACTTAGAAGTGAGACCTGCTCAGCGAAGCACAGAGGGTCCAAGGAAGGGAAAAGAGTGGGGGTAGGAAACAAAAGGAATACATATAAACATAGCCAACATTGCAACAAAAAATTGATCTTCTCTTGCTGAGCCGGTCTTCAAAGAGTTGATAACAGATGATACTAGCGCAGCATGGTGAGTAAAAAAGTAGACGTAGTTCTCTTGCTCACGGCGAAAATAGCTGGCGATGGTAACGAGATCTGGTGGCCAGATTGAGAAGGAAGTCCTCTTGCACCAGGAAGAGTTGAAGAGCTTCAGAGATTCGCTGCTAGATGACGCTAGGTGGGTCATAGAAGATATACAGTATATCTAGAACAGACTCACAAAAGATATAAGAGACCTGATCAACAAAGAGAAAATAGAAGATCGCTGTTGGTGTTTGACAAAGAGGAAGGAATGAACATGCAAAGAACATTAAACTTTATATCCCTCGTACCGTGTATTCCAAGAATACACCACCACGCGTTCGGGAGATATCGGCATGTTTTATATGATAGTAGGGGGCGACTCAGAACCGGCCTTACCCCACTACTGCACAGTTTTAGTCCTAGAGACTTGAAATTTATTTTGGGGGTAGAGGGGGTCAGGGCCATTCATTTACGTCAAACAAAATGTTTTGTAAACTCTTTAGTTTCCAAAATATAAAAATTCAAAATTTAAGTGTTTTCAAAAAATCTCAAAAAATAAAAAAGTTTTATTATAAAAAATAAAGGTCATAGAGACCATTCGTTTCAACTATGGCACAACGTTCTATCATGTTTGGTTTTCAAACTATCGTCTATTTTCAAAAACAAAAATTTTCATTTTTTTTTTTTAATATGACGAGTGGTCCATAGGAAAGAGGACGTCAGCTCGAGTCCAACGACACCTCATTTGTAAAAATCCCACCAGGCGTTCGAGAGATATCAGCAATGATCCCAGGAAAGTAGGCTGTGCGTTTAAACCCGCCTTGTCCCCCTACTTTTGGAACAATACAGAAGAGCAACCACGTGTGATAGAATTCGAGAGCTTAATATCATTTAATATTATAGAATAACGACGTTGTGTTAGGAGCTGTACTTACGTTTCCCAGATGATTAGCCTTCGCTCTCGGGTCTACCTTAAACACTATTGAAAAAACAGCGAGCGATAAAAGAATATATCCGATTTTATGTGGACTCGCACGTTCAGCACCATTCATCACCATGCTTACTGCTCGCCACACATAGACGTGAGTGCGGCGTTGCCGCTCTACTATGGGCAAGGCCTGATTATAGGAAGCCATGGTATAAACCACCCTCCCAGCTTTACTGTTACGCTGGACGCGACACAGTTCTTACAAGGGCTATGGTATTGTTTTGTTTAAACGTAATTTATAAACTGATAAATATATTTTCGTTGACCTTTCACGAAATACAAGATTATTCCTGTGCTATTGAGACGATTTGTAAGATTTTGGTACAAACCACATTTTCTAACTCCCTCTGGTTTAGGAGTTTGAGTTTTGTGAAACATTCACCTTAGCGTATTATTATATACTAGCGGACCCGTGCGAGAACTCTCGTATAAAGGGTTGTGTGCGCCCCATGTGTACAGACTACCCGCCCGGCGCTAGTGCTATGCGGGCTGTACGCGACACAGTTCTGCCAGGGGCCATCATCTTGTTTATTTATTTAAAAGCACTTTATAAACAAATACATATATTTCTGTTGACTTTTCAAGAAATGCAAGATTTTTCCTGTACTGTACTATTGAGACGATTTTGAAGATTTTGGTACAAACCACACCTTCTAACTCCCCCTAGTTTAGGAGCTTGAGGTTTTCGAAGCATACACCTTAGCGTATTATACAGGGTGTCATAAAACTGTATGGCACAAATTACAGGTCACATTCCTCACATGTAGGCGAAGAAATTATGTTATATGAACATGTGTCTGGAAACGCTTTGTTTCCATGTTACACCTCATTAATCATGGGAAACACACAAGAACAGAACGTGCTCTGTTGGTTACGTCTGGTAACGTTGTCATAACCGATGGTGCACCGCCAGTGTTTTGTTTTACATGGCCCTGTTGCAATGTGACTTACGGCATTGCTTGTTTACAGCTGTGCGACAAAACATGTACAATGGAGCACCTTCTCATTTTATTGTTATTGTCCGTCAGCTTCTAAATAACAGATTCGGTGACGGATGGATAGGTAGAGGTGGACCAATTGCCTCCTTGAAATAAACCCACTGGACTTTTATTTGTGGGGTCATTCGAAAGCTCTTGTGTATCGAACCCCAGCACAAGATGAGTATCCGTGCTCGTATTATGGAAGGCTGAGAAACCTCCAGGGATAAATCAGCGCATCCGAGATTCACTACGACGGTGGGTTGTTGCATGTATCAAAGCGCACGGAGGGCATACTGAACATCTCCTGAGGGCAAGAGTTGCTGGTACGTTCTGTTCTTGTGTGTTTCCCATGATTAATGAGTTGGAGACAATGACGTATAACATGGAAACAAAGCGTTTTCGGATCCATGTCATATAACATAATTTATTCGTCTACGTGTGAGGAATGTGTCCTGCAATTTGTGCTGTACATTTGTGTGACACCTGTATAATAAGATAATGATTTCAATAAAGCCAACTTCTAGTTATCTACGAGTACATTGTCAGATTATAATTGGACTTCAGTGACTAGCAGTAGTGGTGTTAACAGTGCTCTCGATAAATTTTGTGAAATATTAAACCATGTTCTTGAGGTTACAATACCGTACATAGAAAATATCTAGAAATAAAAGTAGACTAAATATCCGTGCAAAGGAAATTATCGATCATTTAAAATCAAAGGAATATCATAGAAAAAGAACGCAGTTTTCTTAGGAAAGTTGCAGGTTATACAAACAATTTAGGTGCGTAACAAAAAGCATGATTGGTAAGGCATATTAAGATTATATTCATTTTGCAGAACCCAGCATACATTTTGGAGCTTCATAAAACAAAGACTAAAAACAAATCAGAGTACATCGCAAGTCACGAAGTTCAATAACAAGATCTTTAACGATCTGAAGATAATAGCTGATGAATTAATTGAAATCTAGTTATTCTCTTGTCCCTTTGGCCAAGAACAGGTTATTCCATTCCACTTATTTATTAGAAGGAATAGACGAGGAACGACTCTAGAACAAGAAACTTAAATCGAAGGGATCCCAGCTTACTTATTAAAGGGTTGTTCAGATGTGCTGAAAGTCACATTATGTTTCACTTAATATTAACTAGCAACTCACCCCGGCTTCGCTCGGGAACAGTTATGCATGCAAGGTGATAGGCTACTTTTAACCGAGGTTTTATAAGATTTCCCTGTAATTGACATTATTCGTTCTCCCTCCAGCAGTGAACACGAAAAGATTTCGTTTTGATGTAACAAGCGATAGAGCCACGTAAAGTTTTCTATCAGGAACACAAATCCCCCTTCCGTCCAACTTAACTTGACTGTGTATTTTGCGGAACGAAAAGGTTCACAGGCGAGATGAAGAAAAGCCGAGTTGCACTTCCAGGGAAACTCCAAACACAACCACTGTTCTCTGAAATCTTTACTCAACACGACTCGACAGTTTGCTGCTGACTGTAACTGGGGTGATAGGCTCGCCGCTAGCTAGCTCGTAGACTGTCGCCTCAGTAATTGAATGGAGATTGTTTGAAGAAATGAAAACACTTATAGAGATATGCTCTCACGAACATTTTTGTAGAACTCTTCATGCTGAACGATTCTTACGCTCATAGTATATTGATATTTTCTACAGAAACCTTCCTCGAGATATCCTTTACAGAATGGTGAAAACCGCATCAAAATCCATCCCGTGGGTCTCGAGATTACCCGTGACATCCAAGAACCGGGGACTTAGTTTTATAATGTAGTAAGTAGAGATGAGTCAAATATACCGAAGCCTATGGAAAGTTAGTAAAGTGTGTATTATCTTTAAAGCTGGCAACATAGCTCATATTGCAAATTATACATCTATTTCCCTAATATGTGTCGCAAATAAAATCTTTGAGCAAATACAATACAGTCTTATATTTCCCATATTAAATGTTATTACATAAGAGAAAAGCAACACGGTTTTAATGTTGAAAACATTACTTGCACTCAGAGTCCAGATTGGCAAAACCGTTAGGTTAAGCTATTTTGACAATTGTGCAAACAGTTGAAAAGCTGGAAGACCTAGAAAAGTGTCAAAATGCGTGTTTTGCAAAGCTCTATTATATAGGCTATCAAAATAATTTTTTTGAAAATTGAATGTCTGCAGTCGTTACTTGAATTGAAAACAGATAACACACACTAATACAGTCATCACAATTAACACCGGTTATCAGACAGTTTCTACTCAAACCCAAAGTACACGGGGCTACATGACCGCGTTGTCGCAGCCCCTAAACTGAGGAACCAACCAGCTTGATTTGTTTAAAATAGAAATTATTCTACAGATTTAAATGAAATAAAGTTTGATTGTTTTAATCTATTCTTTAATTCTTTATCTTAATTCCCAACTCATGTTTTCAACATTAAGTTCCCAGCCTGAAGGGCTAGAGATGTGCCTTTCTTTTGATAATAATGTTATTGCTATTGGTTTTACGTCCCTGTTAACTACTGGGGCTTTTAGAGGCGCTGCCTTTCTTTTACTCTCGGAGGTCGGTTGGTCGGTTCCTTAGTTTAGGGCAGGCCACGCCAACTCAGGTGCTTTGGGAGCACCGGGAAAAGTACCAGTGGTCTGCTGTAGCGGCAGACACAGCACTGTAGTGGCAGCGCTTAGCGAGGCGAGAGTCGCGTTGTTGTTGTTGTTGTTTGGTGGCGTACTGGTATGAAAACGAATAATAATAATAATGCCAATTTTGTGTACAGGTAGAAATAAGTTATATTGCGCTCCTGATTTTGCACTAATTTTCAACATTCTTTGTTTATCTTCGCCAACACTTTGAAGCCACTATTTTTCCGATATTTGGAACAATCGTTTTGGCAGTTTCCATCCGAAGTGTAGCTTCCAAGGAAGCATCAGACAAACTTGACCTTGTTTTGGTTTTGTTAATATTCATAATTGAAAACATTTGTTCACAAACGAACGTGGTTCCGAACATAGCAAAAGGTTTCAGGGCAAGGACATGAATCCTCGGGAATTCTTGTTCCTCAACGCCTTTATAAAATGAAATCACCATTGTAATAGTAATAGTGGTCGCACTGTAGTTTTATCAGCTCAATTTGGAGACTTGATGGGGCATCCTCTACCGCCACTACACGGGGAGGAAAGAGGGGAGGGAGGGAAAAAGCACCGTTGCTGCTCGGAGCGGCACAGGGGCGCGCAAGCGTTGGCATGGTCTGGTTTAGGGACTGCGACAACGCGGTCATGTAGCCCCGTGTACTTTGGGAGAATGTAGAATCTGTCTGATAACCGGGGTTAATTGTGACGACTGTATTATTGTGCGTTATCTGTTTCTTAATTCAAGTAAGGACTGCAGACGATAATTTCAAGTAGTTCCTACTTTTGTTACCAAACGCTACAATCCACGACACTTAGCTGTGATCTTCTCTACTACTAGATGCCATCGCAATTAGCGCCCGGTGACGAACGTTGGAACTTAAGAGCATTAATCAAACCTAACTTACAAATTTTGGCTTGACACAAGTGTAGTGTAGTTATGGTAGGTTCTTTTTCAAGCCATAAATCTATGACATGGGCCCGCCGACTTTACTTTCCCTCTGAAGGAAGGCATACTAAGGGATTTTTAACGCTCTTAAAAAATCCGACGACTTCGACCGGGTTTGAACCCGCGATTTTGGGCATAGAAGCTCAGCATGCTACCAACTACGCTACCGAAGCCACATCATTACGAACGTACAGTCTGGCCAATGTCTTACCGAATACATGCATTAATGCACTTCAGAAGGCAATATCGTTCCGAAGATGTTGTATGGAAAGGAGTGACACTCGAAAGCTGTGAAACTCCTCGATATTTCGGGATCACGCTTGATCGTACCCTGAGCTTCAGAAAACATTGTAGAGAATTGAAGTGCAAGATCAGCTCAATACTTCATAGCATTTTTGAAAGGAGATTGAATTACAAACGTGAAGAAATGTGGAACTGTAGCAAGTTATGAATTAAATGGACAACTTTGACAACTTCACCATTCCCCGGAAAGAAAAACGAAAAACACAATGGTTATTTATATGATTAATTATATGTTCAGCGGCTTCGGTGGCGTAGTTGATAGCATGCTGAGCTTCTATGCCCAAGGTCGCGGGTTCAAACCCGGCTTAGGTCGGATTTTTTAAGAGCGTTAAAAATCCCTCAGTGTGCCTTCCTTCGGTGGGGAAGTAAAGCCGGCGGTCCCATGTCATAGATTTATGGCATGCTAAAGAACCTTCCATTAATTACACGTGTGTGAAGCTAAATTATAGGTTAGATTTGAATAACGCTCCTAGGTTCCAACGTTCGTCGCCAGGAACCGACTGCGGTGGCATCTAGTTACCAAGTTCAGGACTAGTAGTCGTTGACGGTGGCATTTGGCGGCAAACGTAGGAACTACTTGAAAATTCAATGTCTGCAGTCCTTACTTGAATTAAACTTGCCACGGTGGGTGAGTGGTTATCGTGTCGGACTGCAACCCCAAGCTTGCAGGTTCGCTCCTGGCCGTGGTAAGTAATTTTTTTGAAAGGCGACAAAAATCACGATACGCATTTCATACGACGTTGGCATGTTAAAGAACCCATTTGAATTCAGTAGGCCGTGTTCATAATGGCACAATTAATTTCGGAATTTTCCGCCAACACAAAGTTCCTCATTTCTCTACTAGAAAGCGCTATAGTGTCACGGAGCTTAGATATCTAACCTCCTTGACTTTCATAGCGCTTCAAGGAGCGATAAAATTCGAATGCAAGTTGCCCTCTGGGCGTCAATTAACAAAGCTTGCACCCGGCACCCGACCGAGGCCATACGATATTATTATTATTACTTGAATTAAAACAGATAACACACACTAATACAGCCATCACAATTAACACCGGTTATCAGACAAATTCTACACACCCGCAAAGTACACGGGGCTACATGGCCGCGTTGTCGCAGCCCCTAAACTGAGGAACCAACCAACCATCCCCTCCCTCTCGTCGGGCCCGGTGGTCACACGCCGTTATTATTGTTTGTTTGAGCGACTGCTCATTCATGATTGCGATGACTCAAACTGTAACGTGGAGGGTTCGTTCCCCAGGAATCAATACGCTTACCTGGCACCATAACATTATCACGTTGTTGTGGCTCAAGGGCCCTCCTCCTCCTCCAATTGTAGTTAGGTTGCCATGGAAACTGTGGGCGTTGGAGAAAATTGATGCTTTTGTTTTGTTTCAGTTTAGGAGTTTGTGGGCTTGCGAGTAGCAAGAGTTTTCTAGTCTCTGTGGGATATCTAGATATAGAACAAAAAATTACGAAGTACTGAACATTTATTTTTAAAACTTTTTGATAATCATGTGTTCTGTCAGAACTAACCGCGTGGTGCGAGGAGGAGGTCTCTTCCACATGCAAAGACCTGAATATAGCAAAGAGACTCAAGACTTGCTCAAAGGTAAGTTAGGTTATAAGATCTACACAGAAAATAGCCTGCAAGTGAGCTTAGCAGTAGTATTTGCTAGTGATATTTCTGTTCACTCGTTCTTGAATTCAAAATATTAATGTTTTACGTTTGAAAGAGGTTCAGCAGCGTGTGACATGAGTTTAGACCATTAAATATCACTAAATATTCAACAGTGTAGTAAAATATTGCAAAATTTACTGTACTACCATGCGTCGAAGTGCTTGATTACTGAAACATGAAAATATTTTTGATTTTCCTATTAGTTTTAAACCGGTGTCCTGTGCGTGTGATATGTTTGATAACCTGTGCTATTACGGTGTTTGTACTAGTATGACTGGCTGCGTGGCTCAGCGGTAAAGTTCTCGCCTGCTGCTCCCAAGGTTGCAGGATCCAATACTGGCATTTGAGGGTACGTAAATACCAGGGAGCCGTGTCAGAAGATTTACTGGCACGTTAAAGATTCCCTTTGGAGCAAAATTCCGGCACCCTGGCGTCTCTAAAAGCAACAGCAGTTAAAAGGGACGTAAAACTAAGGCCTATATTATTGTTGTACTAGTGTCAGTAACTAGGATTGCCAAAGAACGCCATGGCCTTCAGTTGAAATGGGATAGGCTATTTCATGGAATACGACTGTGGTATTCAAATCCAGGATCTCCTGGCTGCATGGCTATTAATAAAATTCATCTAGTTACCCAGTGATGGACGAAGCAAAGAGGATATAAAAAGTAGGTTATCTCAGGTAGGGAAAGCATTTATACAGAAAAGGAATCTGTTGACATCGAATATACATTTAGGTATTAGGAAGTCATTTTTGAAAGCCTTTGTCTGGAGCGTGGCGCTCTATGGAAGTGAAATTTGGACTATTGGTGCAGCAGAAAAGAGGAGAATTGAAGCGTTTGAAATGTGGTGTTACAGGAGAATGATGAAGATCAGATGGGTAGATAGGGTAAAAATTAAGAGGTATTAAGAAGAGTGGGAAAGGAGAGATGTTTCTGGTGACTGCTAATGAAGATAAGATATAGGTTGGTAGGGCACATATTAAGACACCCAGCAATAGCAAGCTTAGTTATGGAAGGAAGGGTGGAGGACAAGAACTGTACGGGTAGACCAATTTTGAATATGTTAAACAGATTGCCTCGAATGTAGGGTCTGGTAGCTATGTAGAGATGAAACGATTAGCTCAGGACAGGGAGGCATGGAGGGCTGCATCAAACCAGTCAAGAGACTGAAGACTCAAACAACAACAACAACAACAGTTAGCATATTTATATTGCGATGTATACCTTGTTTATGCAACAATGTGGAATTGCTGAAAAGTTTTCCTTGTATAAATCCCAAATCCCTAGGTACAATATAGGGGCAGATGCCCTCAATGTTCCAACCCTTAAAACAACATTAATTAACTACTGTAGATACGGTGTGCTGTGGTTTAGAGCAGATATAGAATGTAGCAATACGTCGCGTCGCGACGCTCGGCTTGTGGCCAAATTCAGAGATCAAGCGCCTAACTTTGGTCCATAGGGTCCGTTGTTCGATTCCCGGCCAGATCGTTGGATTTTAATCTCGTAAGGTTAATAACCCTGGTTCAGGGATAGAGGCATCGGTGAAAAGCCATATTTTACTCTAGCCTGTGCTAACGCTGCACTCTTCAAGATATGGGAACAAGCCATGCCTATAATAAAACTGTCTAATAATTGTCTGTTAGGTAGTCAGCCCGAAGGCTGGTGGGATCCTCATAATGTACCGCCATTAGGTTATGTGGGTAGATATCTACAAAAACCCAATGCAGACCTTTTTTGAGGCGTACTAGGCAAGATGAGGAGTGAGGTAGTTTGCCATTGCTTTCCTCACAGAGTCAGAACAGCAGTACTAACCCAAGGAGTAGAACCTTTCACTGCATCCACAGGCACTGAATGTCATTACTAAGCATCGCCCATTATAATCTCAGCCATGAGTGAGACTGAGACATCGGTGGAAAGCCACATTTTACTCTAGCCTGTGCCAACAGACAAATACAAATGTACTGCATTCAACAAGAGATGGCAAATAGGTCACACTAATATGCAAACAGAAGCTAATGAACTCAAAATTCCTCTTTATTTGAAAGCTTAAAAAGATATTTTGGTTATTGAATTTCTAAGGCCATCAAGCATACTCCCTTTAAATTTGTGGTAAGGGGGATCCAGAACCCCTCAACTCCTCCGCAGTCATGCCCGTGTCAGAGCACGGCGAATATTGAGTGTTATACGCTGGTGGTTTTGTAAGGTGTAGACAGCTGTATTATAGGTCTCCGTGTGCGGTGCACCGGGCCTTGAAATAATACCAGAGTTTCTGTGGAGAGAATACGGAAAACCCTGGAAAACTTCACTTTAAGAAAGAAAGAAAGAAAGAAAGAAAGAAAGAAAGAAGCTTTTAATTACGTGACCGTTAATCATGCGATCATGTGCCACGGGACCTCCTTTTTTCGTGGAATCCGAACCACAGGACATGGCAGTTCACTTCGAAAATCTCACATGCATTGACCGGTTCAGCTTGGTGAGAGGCCATCAGTTTGACCGCTGCGCCACAACGCCCAAAACAGCACTCTGATGATGGCTGCAGCATGACGAAGCTGCGGAGGTGAATGTTGTAAACAGGGTCTAACTGCTAAGCTCAGCTGTTCTGTAGTGTAGACAATTGGGGCTATGATTGAGTTGTTAGTGTGTGTATTTGTAATGTAGATGAGGATTGGGAAGGAGACGTCCGTTGCCTTGATTTAGGAACTACCCAGCAATTGCCTGGAGTAGAAGTGGAAAACCACGATAAATCATTTCGAAGATGGCTGAGGTGAGAATCGAATCCACCTCTTTTCAGTTTCACCTCACAAGGCTGAGTGTTCCTTCTTACAGCCCTCAGACCAGAATTACAATTCTTGGAAGAGCCGGGAATCGAACCCGACATCTGGGGCGACAGTCGAACATGCTAGTCGCTACAACACAGTTGGTTGGTTGGTTGGTTCCTCAGTCTAGAGGCTGCGACAACGTGGTCGTGTAGCCCCGTGTACTTTGGGTGTGTGTAGAATCTGTCTAATAACCGGTGCTAATTATGATGGCTGTATTAGTGACCTTTATGCGCCGAACAGCAGGCTATACTAAATGGGTTCATAAGAGAAACGAGGATGTGCTGAAGGAACTAAAAGTGAAACCAATAACTACATACATTTGTGAGTACCAAGAGAACTGGAAGCGTCATGTCCAAAGGATGGAACCTGGAAGATTACCAAAGGAGATCCTTCGCTACCAGCCACGGGGAAATAGATCGATAGGACGTCCGATGAAGAGATGGAGGGAAAGTGCAAGACCGTAACGGGACATTTGGCCCAATACTTGGAAGGAAGAAGAAGAAGAAACTGTTTTAATTCAAGTAAGGACTGCAGACGATAATTTCAATTAGTTCCTACGTTCACTACTAAATGCTACCGTCAACGATACCTAGCTGTGAACTTCGCTACTACTAGGTGCCATCGCAACCAGCGCCCGGTGACGAACGTTGGAACTTAAGAGCGTTAATCAAACCTAACCTACAAATTTTTCTTCACACAAGTTAATTAGTGGGAGGATTTTTACATGCCATAAATCTAAGACATGGGACCGCCAGCTTTACTTCCCCTCCGAAGGAAGACATACTGAGGGATTTTTAACGCTCTTAAAAAATCCGACGACTTCGGCCGGGTTTGTACCCGCGATCTTGGGCATAGAAACTCAGCATGCTACCAACTACGCCACCGAAGTCGCCTCTACAACACAACACTGCACCTTTATTACCGATCGCCACTGGTTAATCAAATAAACTGGTTTTTGATTGGATTCGGTTTCTCACTCGGTATCTTTGAGACAGAAGCTTATCAAGCTGCGGAACACAGTAAAATAATCTCACGTTGGTTTGTTTCTAAACACAAATATAGTTCACATGAGTTGCTAATCCCCAAAATGTTTTTACATCCAATAGAATTTGCGCATTTCTATTTAAAAAAATACTAAAAATGTAAGACCGTGTTAGAGTATTTCAAACTGATTTTTGAACGTTTCGCCTCCGTTGCGTAATGGTCAGCGTGATTAGCTGCCACCCAGGAGGTCCTGGGTACGATTCCCAGCTCTGCCACGAAATTTGAAAAGTGGTATGAGGACTGGAACGGGGTCTACTCAGCCTCGGGTGGTCCAAATGAGTAAAGGGGGTTCGATTCCCACCTCAGCCATTCTCGAAGTGGTTTTCCGTGGTTTCCCACTTTGTCTTCGGGAAAATGCCGGGATGGCACCTATCGTAAGGCCACGGCCACCTCCTTCCCTCTTCCTTGCCTATCCCTCCCAAATCTTCCCCTCCCTCATGAGGCCCCTGTTTGCTTTGCAGGTGAGGCCGCCTGGGCGAGGTGCTGATCCCACCTCCCAAGTTGTATCCCCCCGCCCAGATGTTCCTAGCTCCAGGACACTGCCCATAGAGGTGGTAATGGTGGTATCCCTCGCTGAGTCCGTGGGAAAAACAAACCTGGAGGATAAAATTGACTACAAATAAATAAAACTTAGAACGCAAAATAGTTGAAAGCCTACGAATCCTATTTCTAATTATAATGCTGCATGAGTTTGATAAGTTTCTTTTATGAGAATGGTGGACGATGTTGCTTTGAAGGGAAGAAGAGAGGGTCGCAACATGTTGCGTCAGATGATGGACGGCGAAATTCAGTGCCGTCGGAAGATAAATCATAAGCTTGCTCTGATATGACGTATCTTGTAGACATTAATACAGCAAACCTGCATCAAAACTAACTTTTATAGGAGTTTGGTGCGCGATGGTTATCTGTTCTGTATTATTAGAGCATCTCCCAAAGGTCTCATACCTAGCGATATCATGGGATCCCAGAAGTGAATATTGCATTGTTTCGACTTGTTTCTGTCAACCTTCTCTCTCTTTTATTCGAACAACCTTGGTCATCTCATCTTCTCTTTTAAACCTCTAGTGTTTATTTAATTTCAAATTTTGCCTTTACCCTTAAGGTGCTACCAGGGCCGTGGAGAGCGATCACGGGCCCTAAGACAGAGTTTTCCGGGCCCCTCCATTTTCTTTTCAGCCCGAGACATTATTTTGGAAGTAGTAAGCTAGCTCTCTGTTAGCCCATAAAGAAACTCCATGGAATTTAACTTGTTCATACTGAATATCAATATACTTCGCTTTCATTAATTCAACCACTCTCCTCTAAGTCTCGTATTGCTTGTTCTTTTGCTTCAAGATGTTGATCACCATGCATTTAAAATTCAATTTTCATTGTATCTAATCGTTTTCGGTCACCCCAAGATTAAGCCATACTCCTTTCAAAAACAGTTGAATTTTTCAGAGATTGAATTAGAATCTTTCCGCCCTGTACAGGATTTTCGTACATTATAAATTAAGTTCAGAATTCTGGCAGCTGTGCCCTTTTCCCGACAGAGAAGCGAAAAGCACAATGCATATTTATAAAATATCGTTATACTGTATATTCTCTTTGTAATGTTCGGTTCCTATTCACTGGTTCATTTACATCGCATAAAGTCATATAAGAACATTTCAAATTGGAAGTGAAGTTGTCCACTCCAAGCCCTTTTACCGCCTCGGGCCCCTCAACATGTCCGGGCCCTGGGGCTTCAGCCCCGCTTGCCTCTCTCTCTTGTCGGGCCTGTTGCTGCTGCATGAGCTAGCATGAGCAGTTACGTTGGCAGCACGGCTTCCGCTTGTATCAAAAACAAACAAACAAACAGTAAATGTACTCACCACAGCCATTCATAACAGATACTGGAAGTGTTCGTAGACAGACTTGAACACGTCTACACATATTGTAGAAGACTTTCTTGAGCTAATTTGTGTGTTGTTTTTCTTGGATTACGCAGCATTATCTCGGAGAATTCATCAAGTTTTTCGTCTGTTAAAAGCGTAGGCCTGTCTGTTCCTGGCACATCGTGAACTGAGCCGGTCACACGAAATTTACTTGTCAAATCCTGAACGGTATCCCAGTTTGGATACTTTGAATTAGGAAACCGCACCTGAAATTTTAGTTTTACATTTTCTGTAAACCGATCGCCTACGCGAAAAACGTATTGAACCAAAAAAGCTCTCTCTTCAGTAGTAAACATGACCGCCTGTATACTGATGCACTCTTCCAATAATCTATCTGAACGCTCACTTACTGCAATAGACACCGACGATTTCGACACCCCACAACCCACACGTGTGGTCTTCACTGTACCACTGTCCTGTCAAGGATACCGTGCTGCCAACTGAACTGCTGATGCTACCCCTGGCAGCAGCACTTAGTCGCTGTGGAGAACATTTCCCTGGCACCCTGTAATAATAATAATAATAATAATATCGTATGGCCTCGGGTGCTAGCATGTCGAATTTCGTAGTTCCTTGAAGCACTATGAAAATCAAGGAGGTTAGATATCTAAGCTCCTTAAACACTATAGCGCTTTCTAGTAGAGAAATGAGGAACTTTGTGTTGGCGGTAACTCCCGAGATTAAATTTGCCATTATGAACACGACCTACTGAATTCAAATGAGTTCTTTGACATGCCAACATCGTATGACTTGCGTATGGTAAATTTGTGCCGTCTTTCAAAAATCGCTTACCACGCCCGGGAGCGAACCTGCAAACTTGGGGTTAGTAGACCGACACGTTAACCACTCACCCACCGGGACAAACTATAATAATAATAATAATAATAATAATAATAATACCGGTAATAATAAATTCATGGGTGAGGTCTCGGAACCATTTGATATCAAAACTGGGGTTAGACAAGGCGATGAACTCTCTCCACAACTGCATATTGGACAAAGTTATTAGTTAATGGAGGAAGACGTTGCACCAAGACGAAGGGGACGAAGCTCGATTTAGATCTGATTCCAAACTGAAAGGAGTAAGCGTTGACTGTCTGGCCTTTGGCTAATGTTGCCAACAACATCGACTCAGCAATTATGGAGATCAACCGGCTGAGAGAAGCAGCAGAGCGAGTAGCCTGCATGTCAAATATCAGTGATGGGCCAGGATGGATGATCACAAATTATGGGGAGATTGGATGGGTCAAGAAATTTAAAAATATCTCGCTGGTGTAATCCAACAAACAGGACTGGAACAAGAAGCCATCAATGGGGCAAGATCTGGAAAATAGACCGAGCGTTCCATCTGACGCAAAACATCGACAGTATAATAAGGACGCGTTGAGTATAGGTGCCAAGCTTAGGCACTATAGCACGATTCATAAACCGGAAGGGCTGTTTGGTTCAAATACTTTGGCTTTGTGTAGACAAGGAGTTGGTTGGTTCCTCAGTTTAGGGGCTGCGACAACGCGGTCATGTAGTACCGTGTACTTTGGGTGTGTGTAAAATCTGTCTGATAACCGGTGTTAATTGTGATGACTATTAGTGTGTGTTATCTGTTTTAATTCAGGTAAGGACTGCAGACGATAATTTCAAGTAATTCCTACTTTTGCTACGAAATGCTATCGTCCACAACACCTAGCTTGCGGACTTGGCTACTAGATGCCATCCCAGTCAGCACCTGGCGGTGAACGGTTGAACTAATATAGCGTTATCAATTCTAACGTACAAAATTTAGTTTCACACAAGTGTAGTTAGTGGAAGGTTCTTTTTCATGCCATAAACCTATGACATGGGACCGCGGCTTTACTTCCCCTCCGAAGGAAGGCATACTGAGGGATGTTTAACGCTCTTAAAAATCCGATGACTTCGGCCGGGTTTGAACCCGCGACATTGGGCATAGAAGCTCAGCATGCTACCAACTGTGCCACCGTAGCCGCCTGTAGACAAGGAGAAGTCGATAAATTATTAAAACGAGAACGAAGGATATTACCGTACGGAAGATTTTAGGCAACAGATGGGTGGATGGCCAGGTACAATTCAGATCCACTATACTGGAGTGCAAAATAAGTGGAACGCTGAAGTAAATACAGAAACTAATCTGATTAATTACAAACATGAATGGATATTATTGAAAACTTAAAGGTAGTTTTATTACTTTATCACTTCATGGTGATCCTAGTGTGTTTTGAAAATCATCTTTAAAAAACATTACTTTCTGTTTGGAGGGGGGGGGGGGGCATTAATTAAATGATGTAGACCTACGGTACTTTTACATAGCGTTCCACGTTCATTGCACCTCAGTGTATATACAGTACCAAGATACAGCCAGTAAAGTCGTCAATCAAAAATAAAATATTGCTCTTCCACGGGCACATCTTCCGTATGACTGATGACCGACTGACTAAGAATATCTGGAATTTCACAAAGCCGAAGGCAACGAAATGGAGATGGTTCCAAGAATGTGGGAAATACCTGATCGATATTGGTATTCTAGAAACGAAAATCCACGACAGATTTGAATTTCGACAAAATTTTCAACATTTTCAAGTGGAACCTGAGCCCAGGGTACGTTGAGGTTTAATTATTGTATTAATAATGAAACGCTAGGTAGAGTGTCAACCATTAAGGATTTAGGGGTGACAATCACAAATAATTTCTCGTTCGATGAACATATTTCAAAAATATGTCGTGAAAGTTTCCGGATCCTGGGATTTTTAAAAAGAAATTGTTTAAATTATTTTTCGGACATAACTCTATCCAAATTATTTAAGTCACTCATTCGGCCTAAATTGGAGTACTGTAGTGTGATCTGGAATCCTTTTCATAGTAATAAAATTGACGCCATCGAACGTGTGCAAAAGAGATTTGTCAAATGGCTCTGTTACAGGGGTGGACGATCGTACCATAGAGCTGAGTATGAGAGTTATTGCAACGTGTACGGTCTTCCTCCACTGAGCAGTCGGCGCACAGTGGGAGACGTGAGATTCCTGTGGAAACTGGTAAATGGTGGAATTGACTCGAATCAGTTGCTAGCTGACTTGGGTTTTCATGTCCCTCAGAGAACCACCAGAAGGAAGCACACGTTCGATGGGGGCAGATCGAGAATTAATGTACATAAAAATTCATGTCTGATCCGGTTGCAGTCAACATACAGCTTGATGGAGAGTAAAAGTGCTACTGATATTCACTTCGACTCTCTATCAACTGTTATGAGAAACATCTCGAGTGGGCTGTAAAATAGTGTGTGCATTTTGTGTTTTTTCTATTTGCGTTTATTGACTGATTGATTGAACATGTGGTTGAATGAATGGTTGATTGAATGTACGAGCGACTGAAGTAATGTTTTTTTTTTTTTAGATCCTCGAATGTCACTCTTATATTACTTTTTTTCCAGTTTTCGATTTTTTCTTCTATCTTTCATTTTATGTTTTTTGCCTTTTTCCGTTTACTGTAGATAGTTTTGTTTTTTCTGTAATTATTTCAATGTTTCTTGTACATAGGGATTGTATGAATGAATGCTTGAGACCGGATGTTTGAGTGCGTGTCTGTATGGTGGTTGTGGTTGTTGATTTATAATAGACTAGTGTATTTCTATTTTTTGTTCTTGTTTGCTGTTATTGTTTTGTTTATACTTGTACATTTTATTGTTAATTATTATATTGTCACTAGTGGATTCTATCTGTCTGACAATAAAGAATACATACATACCTGAAGGAGGCCCTGATCGATGGACTCAGGAGATACTGAGATGATGCTGATGCTGGTTGAAGAACAAGATCTAGACACAAATGAAATTGATTGTTAATATGCAGTCCATAGAGGCTCAATTCAAATGTCCCCCAGGGGCTCACATCTAATGGGACATGAGTTGGCGACCACGGGACCCCAGCTGAGTCCAGCATTGCTTCCACTTACTTGTGCCGGGCTCCTCTCCGTCTTCTTTCCTGTCGACCTCTCTTGGTCAGCTCTTGTTCTCTTCCGACCCCGACGGTATTAGGGTATCCGAGGCCTAGGGAGTCTTTCAATTTTGTGCATTAATTGGCCCTTGTCTCATCTTTCCTGATAACCTCATTCTTCGAGGGGTCAGCCTTCTTTTTCTTTTCATGTTATCTCCTGCCTTCTGCTCAAGGTCCTCAAGGAAGCAGGGTGTATGTAGCCCCACCACTTTTGGTGCACCCTGGATAGTGCTACACCCTCAGGGGCTCCCGGCTGGTGAGTTTGGGAGTTGGGAGTTGGCAACCCCGAGGGATTCCTGAGCTGAGTCCGTTTTGTCCCCTTTTTCATCTGACCTTGGGGCGGGTCATCTCCTCTTTCCCTTTCCTATCTGCCTTTCATGGCTCTCCTTCCTTCCAAGTCCCTCAATCCTCATTCTTCGAGGGTTGAGAGCATTTCTTATCTTCCTGTCCTTTATTTGCCTTATCCTTTATTTGTTTACCATTTCTTCTTCTAGTTTGTAAGCCTGTAGTTAGTATTAGTTATAGTTTTCATTCTCATCTCATCTTTCACTCTCACCCAAACCATTAGGGGCCGATAACCTAGATGTTAGGCCCCCTAAAACAAGAATTATCATCATCATCAATTCAAATGTAAAAACAATAATAATAATATTTGTTTGTTTTAAATTTCAGTTCTGATGGAAGAAAGCAAGTTAACGATACTGCAGAGGAAGGTCCTGCAGAGTTCTATCAAGAACGGTGATCCTCTTCCAGTAATTCCATCTGAGAGCATCCGAGATCTTCCACAAACGAACCCGATTACGCATACTACAATCTCTTCTGCTATCAAGAAGCGATCCAAGGATGACATTGCTCGTTCCGGGGCCTACGACCGAGAGAGATTCATCCCACCTCTTCCTGTCGGTGAGTTGAAGCAACAGCATTGCAATTCCACGATAGTGTGTAGCCTATTGCTACGGGATCGGGTTCAGGTGATTTATTTGTTTATTTAGCGTATGGCTGTTAGTGCCGGGAGTGTCCGAGGACATGTTCGACTCGCCAGAGGCTGTAGCTGCTTCAAGCGGACACCCATGGGGTGAGCTACAAGTTCCGTGAAATTTCAAGTAGTTCCAACTTTCGCTACCAGATGTCACTGGCACCTAGTGGTGAACGTTCGACCTTTGATAGAGCGTACAACTAAATATAACCTATAAATTTTAGCTTCACACAAGTTTAGTTAGTGGAAGGATCTTTTACATGCCATAAATGTATGACGTGGGTCCACCGGTTTACTTCCCCTCTGAAGGAAGGCATACAGAAGGATTTAACCGCTCTTAAAAAATCCGATGATTTCGGCCGGGTTTGAACCCGCGATCTTGGGCACAGCAGTTCAGTATGCTACCAACCAGGTCACCGAAGCCGCTGGTTGAGGTGAGATGACATGTGGCGCCAACCTTGTGAGACGAGTTATAGCTTGGGTGGTATGTGTAGGTCACGGTACAGTATGGCGGGGACACCACTCAGCTCAAGACGATTGCACGCAGATGTCGACGGCGCGGCGGTCGAAGAGTGTTGTTAATTCATGTTAGGGGTTTGGGACATCTTGTGTTTTGAACTTGGTGACTGTTCTCCCCACCACTGAAACGAAGCTGAAAGCCTGCCTGCCCAGAGCCGTCAGCTCGATCTCGAGGTTCACCACAAACCGCCCAAACTATAACTAATACTAACTAAAATCTTACAAACTAGAAGAAGAAATGGTAAACAAATAAAGGATAAGGCAAATAAAGGACAGGAGGAAAAGAAATGCCCTCAACCCTCGAAGAATGAGGATTGAGGGACTAGGAAGGAAGGAGAACCATGAAAGGCAGATAGGAAAGGGAAAGAGGAGAGGTTGGTGGTTGGTTCTTAAGTTTAGAGGCTGCGACAACGCGGTCATGTAGACCCGTGTACTTTGGGTGTGTGTAGAATCTGTCTGATGACCGGTGTTAATTGTGATGACTGTATTAGTGTGTGTTATCTGTTTTTTTTAATGTTAAGTAAGGACTGCAGACTTTTGAATTTTTCAAATAGTTCCTACTTTTGCTGCCAAACGCCACCGTCAACAACTACTGGTTCAGAACTTAGCTACCAGACGCCACCGCAGTCGGCCCTTGGCAACGAACGTAGGATCCTAAGAGCGTTGTTTACATTCTTAACCTATACAATTTAGCTTCACATAGGTGTAATGAGTGGAAGGTTCTTTAACATGCCATAAATCTATGACATGGGACCGCCAGCTATACTTCCCCTCCGAAGGAAGGCATACTGAGGGATTTTAACGCTCTTAAAAATCCGACGACTTCGGCCGGATTTGAACCCGCGATCTTGGGCATAGAAGCTCAGCATGCTACCTACTACGCCACCGAAGCCGCCTGTAAAGAGGAGAGGGCCCGCTCCAAGATTAGAGGGAAAAGGGGACAAGCCGGACCCAGCTCAGGAATCCCTCGGGGTCGCCAACTCCCAAACTCACCACCTGTGAGCCCTTGAGGGTGTAGCACTATCCAGGGTGCACCAGAAGTGGTGGGGCTACACACACCCTGTCTCCTTGAGGGCCTTGTGCAGAAGGCAGGAGATAACATGAAAAGAAAAAGAAGGCTGACCCCTCGAAAAATGAGGGCATCAGGAAAGATCAGACAAGGACCAATTAAGGCGGGAAAGTGAAAGACTCCCTAGTCCTCGGAAGAGAACAAGAGTTGACCAAGGGAGGCCGACAAAGAGGATAACAGAAAGGAGTCCGGCACAAGTACTGCTCGGGACTAAGCTCTGTGAACTTGTGGGGTGAAGGGCAAAGGCAGGGAAGGGTCAGGCGAGAATTGTGAAGTCTGTCAACAGCCCGCCGTGTTACCTGATATTCCCGTCTATTCCAATACTGCTAGCATAGAGTCTTTACTGAAACCAGTGTGGTGTTGCGAATGAGTGAGTGAGTCACCGACCAATGTATTTGGTTCTGTTACTAAGCACGGACCGGGAAACCTAATCACTCGTCACCATCACTTCTCATAGTGCGCGATCCACATTCCTCTCATGTTCACGCAGCTTGGACCCAAGCAGTAAGTGGAAGCATTGCCGGACACAGCTGGGACCCCGTGGTCGCCAACCCACGTCCCTCTAGATGTGAGCCCCTGGAGGGCAAACTATAATAGGACTATATATGAATGCATTAGGGCAAGGAGAATGGATGGTACCGTTTGCCTGGAGTTGAAAACATTGAAGTAACCGGTCACGTTGGCCGAGAGCGCTAACTCGTGCCTCGCTGACATCGGGAGAGCGTGGGTTCGAATACCTCCTCGGCAGTCCTGAAAATGGATTTCGTGGGCTCCCATTTTCACCACCAGGCAAATGCCGGGACGGCTCCTTTCAGCAGGTCCACGGTCGACTTCCTTCCAAAATGTCTTCCCTGATCCTTTCATAATAGACCCAAGTTAGTAGGATCGGTCTGTCACCATCCCCAATTGTATCTGCTGACAAAGTGTTCCTTAGATATGACGAAAATAAAATGTTAAATTCACAGTGATCTAAATCTTGAAGTAAAACAACAAACAACGAGTCCACCTAGTTGCGCAGTGACTAACACTCTTGACTGTCACCGCGGAGGCCCGGGTTGGATTCCCGATTCTGCCAAGAAATTTAATTCTGGTCTGAGGGATGGAACGGGGTACAGTCAGCCTCGCGAGGCAAAACTGAGAAGAAGCGGGTTTGATTTTCACCTCAGTCATCCTCGAAGTGGTTTCCCACTTATACTCCAGGCGAATACAGGGATGGTTCCTAAAGGCCACGGCCATCTCCTTTCAAATCCTCACCTAAATTACAACTACACACACTAATACAGCCATCACAGTAACACAGGTTATCAGACAAATACCACACCCACCCAAGTACACGGGTATACATGGTCACAGGTGGGTTGGCGACCACGGGACCCCAGCTGAGTCCGGCATTGCTTCCACCTACTTGTGCCGGGCTCCTCTCTATCTTCTTTCCTGTCGACCTCTCTTGGTCAACTCTTGTTCTCTTCCGACCCCGACGGTATTGGGGTATCCGAGGCCTAGGGAGTCTCTTCCTTTCGCGCCTTAATTGAACCTTGACTCATCTTTCCTGATACCCTCCTTCTGCGAGGGGTCAGTCTCCTTTCTCTTTTCATGTTATCTCCTGCCTTCTGCTCTAGGCCCTCAAGGAGGCAGGGTGTGTGTAATCCCACCTCTTCTGGTGCACCCTGGATAGTGCTACACCCTCAGGGGCTCACGGCTGGCGAGTTTGGGAGTTGGCGACCCCGTAGATTGCCAAGCTGGGTCCGTTTGCCCCCTTTCCCCCCTTTTCCTAACTGCCTTTCATGGCTCTCCTTCCTTCCAGGTCCCTCAATCCTCATTCTTCGAGGGTTGAGAGCATTTCTTTTCTTCCTGTCCTTTATTGGCCTTATCCTTTATTTGTTTAGCATTTCTTCTTCTAGTATGTAAGTCTGTAGTTAGTATTACAGAAGTTATAGCTTTCATTCTCATCTCATCTTTCACTATCACCCAAACCATTAGGGGCCGATAACCTAGATGTTAGGCCCCCTAAAGCAACAATTACCGTCATCATCATCTACATGGCTACGATGTCGCAAAGCTCCTAAATGAATCAAAAACAACCACAAGCAATAAGAGACTAGAGGAGTGACTGAAGAACTCAAAACCAAGTAAACTGATATTCAGCATGTACATGCTAAATTCCACGGAGTTACTTAGGTTGAACAAATTCAAACTTTATACTGTACCGGTACTTCCAAAATAATGTGACAGATTGAAGAAATGGAGGGCCCGAAAGTTCTCGACCTAGGGCCCGTGATCTCTCTCTCTCTCTCTCTCTCTACGGCGTGGTGGGGCTACACACACCCTCCGGAACTAGTTCCACTTTCCATTGATTTTGGGGCGTACCCTCTCCTCTGTCCCTTTGCTATCTACCTTACATGGCTCTACTCAATTCGTTTCTCTAACTTTTGTTTCACTTCTTTCTTCTTAGGGGGAAGTTGACCTAGATGAAACCACTGAAATATGGAATGCTGAATCAATGTAATATTATTTTCAGTTGACAAAACAAAAGAGAAGAGGAAACTGCAAAGTCTGATGGCCTATGGCAGAGAGCTGCCGCCCACTCCTTGTGTTCGAGGACGCAGGAGACCCACCAAGCCAGCCGAGCCAGTCAATGACACTGACCGATTTGAGGAATGTAAGTACACTGCGTTCTGTTAACCTCTGTTAACCAAAATAATAGGGGCTCATCCCATTTCGGGTAAGCATAAGTTCGAATAATAAATACATAGACCTACTTTTCTTTAAAAGTTAAACAGTTAGAAACTGACTCTCGTCACCGGAAAGCGTTATGTGCATTTGAAAGAAAGTTCAGTAACTATCGCCAGATATAGCCTACGTAAATACTGATTTTAAGAAAAAGTCCGAAATTTTCCTCTGGCCTATTTCATGACTGCAATACCTGTCTTCTAATCTACGGTAGACCTATATGCCAGGGGCGTATATAAGGGGGGTTCTGAGGGGGCACCAGCCCCCCTCCCCGAAAAAGGCCAATAAAAATTAAGAGAGTGTTGCTTTGCTAACAGGATAAAATAATTCTAAATTTGGTTGTTCCTTAATCTTAACTTATTGGCTAACTTATAAACAATATTAAGATTGAAATTATACTAACTCGTGGTGTAGTGGCTAGCATTCTTGGCTGCCGCCCAGGAGGCGCGAATTCGATTCCCGGCTCGACCAATAAATTGTATTCTAGTCTGAGGGCTGGAACGGGGTACACTCAGCCTTGTGAGGCAAAATTGTGAATTCCACAGTACGGTACCTTTGAGAAATAAATTATCAACTTGTAAAAAAAAAAAAAGACAAATATTTAGATATTTGCCATTCATACTCCATAGATCATAATAGAAAAGTCATTAAGTATAAAATTTTATTTGTGTGTTTTGTTGTATTTTACAACTTTCTTTGTATTGCCAGTAATAATCGTAGGCTGTATAAACTTTGAATCTTATCTAAAATAATTACACAAAGTTATATGCTCTAAGATATTGGTTGATATGTCTGGGTATTTTGCGGTGACACTCCCCTGAGAATACTCACAATTTCCCAGGTTAGTCAGCACCCCCCGAAACAAATTGTATATACGCCCCTGCTATATGCTGCTCTCAAAGTCATGAGCAATGTGATACACATACGCAGTATTGCTAACAAGGCAAGTATCAGGTAAGACAGGTCGAAACCTATTTTGAAACTTTGTGGACGCAATCGGTGTACTCTAAAAGGACAACCTGTGGAAAATCATCCGCCAGATTGAACTGCAAGGCTCCGAAATCATTGGCGAATCTCTCATATAAATCAATGGGAGGTAGCGAGTACCGTACATGTTGGAACGGACAGCCCTGACGGTCCAGACACTCAAGGCCTGTCGCGCGATCGCCTGCATACACGACCCGCCACGCGACAACTCCGAGTGCCAGGGATGTCCAGCTCCTCCAGCCGTCATGCCTGCGTACCAGGATGTCAGGTACGGTATCGGAGCCTTGCAGTTCAATCTGGCGGCTGATTTTCCGCACGTTGTCCTCTTATAGTTCGACGTCCACAAAGTTTCAACATAGATTTCGACCTGGTTGGTTCCTCAGTTGAGGGGCTGCGACAACGTGGTCATGTAGCCACGTGTACTTTGAGTGCGTGTAGAATGTGTCAGATAACCAGTGTTAATTGTGATGTGTATTGTGTGTGTATCTGTTTTAATTCAAGTAAAGACTGCAGGCATTGAATTTTCTCAAGTAGTTCCTACTTTTGCCGCCAAACGCCACCATCAACGACTACTAGTTCAGAACTTGGTTACCAGATGACACCGCAGTCGGCTCCTGACGACGAACGTAGGAACCTAAGAGCGTTAGTCAAATGTTTAACCTACAATAATTTAGCTTCACACAGGTGTAATTAGTGGAAGGTTCTTTTTAACATGCCATAAATCTATGACATGGGACCGCCTGCTTTACTCCCCCTCCGAAGGAGGGCATACTGAGGGATTTTCAACGCTCTTAAAAATCCGACGACTTCGGCCGGGTTTGAACCCGCGATCTTGGGCATAGAAGCTCAGCATGCTAGCAACTACACCACCGAAGACCTGCCTTACCTGATAGTTCCCTTTGTATGTAACTAACAATATGTTACCCTCATAGGCTATTTTGCACGTAAATTGCTGCAATAAACATAATTAGTGTATATTGATGAACACGATACAGATTGTCGCATCTCTTGAGACGTAATTCGGCCTTGCACAGTCAGCTGCATATGTTTTGCAATACTGTGCTCTTACTCCAGTCTCCAGTGCTCCAATCCGACAGATGCATTATTGTGTACTGACGACCGCATTTCCTCCGGAACATGTCATTTGACAATAAGTGACGTGCATCGATTTTTGTTGTTGCTGTACCACCTCACCCGAGGACGATGTTACCTGTAGGTCTAGATGTAATCCAAGTTCAGCAATTGCTACCAGAAATAGACGTAAACTTGCATATCTTTGTTAATTGGGTAGTCTATTCTTTGCAACTCAGGACAAATTCTCACGCACACGTTTTCACTTTTCCAATATGGCGATTGAGCCCCAGCTTTCTAGTCGCCTTGGAGTGTAACTGATTGTTGCTGTTTGAGTCTTCAGTCTTTTGACTGGTTTGATGCAGACCTCCAAGTCTCCCTGCCCTGAGCTAATCGTTTCATCTCTACATAGCTACCACACCCTACATCCGAGGCCAACTGTTGAACATATTCTAATCTCGGCCTACCACTACCCCTACAGTTCTTGTCCTCGACCCTTCCTTCCATAACTAAGCTTGCTATTCCTGAGTGTCTTATTACTATGTGTCATACCAACCTATCTCTTCTCTTCATTAACAGTCGCCAGAAACATCTCTCCTCTCCCACTCGTCTTAATACCTCTTCATTTGTAACCTTATCTACCCATCTGATCTTCATCATTCTCCTGTAACACCACATTTCAAACGCTTCAATGCACCAATAGTCCAAGTTTTACTTCCATGCAGCGCCACGCTCCAGACAAATGCTTTCAAAAATGGCTTCCTAATACCTAAATCTATATTCGATGTCAACAGATTCCTTTTCTGTAGAAATGATTTCCTTGCCTGAGCCAACCTACTTTTTATATCCTCTTTGCTTCGTCCATCACTGGTTATTTTGCTTCCTAAGTAACAGAAGTCTTCTACTTTTTAATTCAAGCCATTGCTTCTTCTCTTTTATTATTTTCCTTAATTATTATATCCTTTAGCTTTTCACCTGCCAATTTTATATCCATATAGGTTCTGATTTATTTCGGCTGCATTCAAATATTTTTGTTTTACATTCATTAATTTTCATCATGAATTCTTTCCTCAAGACGGAGTCAAAAACTCATTCAAATCCTCTGGCGTGTCGGCCAAGATGACGATGTCATCAGCAAATCTCGGTGTTGAAATTATTTCTCCTTGAATCTTCAATCCCACTTTACATTCTTCTCCAATTTCCTTCATTGTTTGTTCAATGTAAAGATTGAAAAGTATGGGTGATAAGTTGCAGCCTTGCCTTACACCTTTCTGAATACCAGCTTCTCTCTCATGTCCATCAGCTGATTGACTCATTATATTGACACAAGTATTTGGGCGCAAATGTGCCACCCTTCTCAATTTCTTTTTTAATAATTAACATTTGTATTTGAACTGTGTTACAAGGGGCATGATTGTTTCAAGAAACATAACAGCGATGTTGATAACCTCGGAGTCCCGCCCCTTTTAAATAATCATCATGCATGGATATGACCTATATAATGCATGCGCTATTCCACCTGCCTGCGAGATATGGAAGGCAGGGAAATAAGCGCTACACAGTAGTTTCAAACATGAGTCTGTACGTACACTGCCAAGGATCAAGACGGCGGTGGTGTGTGACACTTGTTGCGCATTTTCGCCGCCAGAGTCGGATTCAAGGTCTGTTCTCAGTCCAATGCTGCCGTTAACATTTCGCTCTCGTAATAAACAATCATATTTTAGGCATTTAGGGACAAATAGGGAAGATTTTTGTTCCGGTGTGATTAGTATATTGCCATACACTATTGATATTAGTCTACCATCAAGTATCAAATCAGAGTATTACTTCGCTAAAATCGACTGGAAATCTTTTAGTGAAATGTTTCGTCAAGCATGCTAACCAATTACGGACGATGGTTGTTTGAAGAGAAAGTCGGGACAAAGTTGGGGCAGAAAGTTCAAAGTTTCTATTAAAGTAGACCCCAAGTCGATAGGGCCCTTAGTTCAGGAATAAGCGCTATGCGTATGAACTTGATTCATCTCTCTCCACGAATCTGTCATTTCATACTGAATGCGTGGATATCCCGAACAGCAGGGTTGCCATAACCTTACGTTTTTAAAGAACAAATGATCATTTAAGAAATTACTAAACAAAACATATAGGATATATTCATATCCAGGACAGTACAATACAGTTATTTACAAATTTAAAACATATTTACAATACCGGTATATACACAGAATTTGTACATATCAAATTGATTTTGAGGCCCAGAATTCTGCAGTCTTGATTGCGAGAGCATTTGCTGAAACCAGTCCATCCAACGTGCAGGCTTCAGGCAATTTCGGGCAGACCAAGAGGTGTTAAACATCTTGAATTTCTCCACATTCGCAGGTTGCATCTTCAGTAATGTAGCCCCACCGCTTCATTTTTTTTTTTTTTTTTGCACCGCGTCACTCCAGTTAGCAGTCTGTTCAAAGTCTTCCACGTCTGGTAAGGTACCGGTAGTTGAAAATCAGCAGCCGGCTCTTCCTTTGAGTTTTGGCCATAGTTCTATACGGCGAGCGGAAGATGTTGCAATTGCTTCAGTTGTTCGAGAAAGCTCTTTCTTGACTTCAGCCTGGGACGTGATGCTTCACTTCCAAACATATGCCTAGGATAATTTTCCTGTTTTTTCTTCTCAACCTCTGCCGCTGTTCTTCGTCTAATATCCGGGGGTGCTATGCCCACAAGATGGTAGATTTTGTCAACAGGAGTTGGTCGTAGGCAACCTGTTAGAATGCGGCCTGTCTCGTTGAGAGCGGTGTCAACATGACATAATATTAATAATAATGCCTGGGACATTTTTCCGTACTTGGTGTGCCGCTGCGGAGGATCGCCCTCGCTGGCATTCGACTATGGGAGCTGCTGTCGAAAAATTTGAGCGTGAACATCGAAGGCAAGCCGTAGATCAGGAAGGAAGCTTGTAGTTTTAAGTGATCATGAGCCACGGGACCTCATTTTTTTCGTGGAATCCGAACCCCAGGACATGGCATTTCACATCGAAAATCGCACATGTATTGCCCGGGAATCGAACCCGGTCTATCTTGGTGCAAGGCAAACAACTTAATCCCCAAAATGAATAAATAAATAAATAAATAAATAAATAAATAAATAAATAAATAAACGATTTGGCCCCTTGTGTATTTTGAAATCCGATTACCAAATTGTATTTCTTATCTGTAGACTCTCAGAAAGATGTTCTGTCATGATTCGTTTATCTGAGGTCATTGTTGCCGTACTGTAATGTGTTTTCTGTACTGTTTCTCCCTGTAGTGGTTGGAGAAGTGAGAGAAAGAATTGAATTCCTGCTTGAAATGAGAAAACTCGGTCAAGAGAAGAAATATCGTCCCATCATCCAGCAGGAGATTGCAGCCAAGGTGCGCCAGATGGAGGCGATCGACAAGGAGAGATGTGCTCAGCTCAAGGATCTTGTGGAACAGTACAAACCGAAGATGGTGAAGGAGGAAAATTAACAAACACCGAAACAAGAATGTATTTTTATATATTGCTTTAAAATAAAATATAATTTATTTACGATCTCAGAACAGTATTTCAACAATATTTTAACATTGTTGTTTTTGAATGTCTCATAATCGTTTAAGGGCGAGGAATGCGCATATAAGTTAATCGTTTTAAGTTTAAAAGAGTGTAAACTGACTTGATACCTTGACAGTAATTGGCACAAGTTAAACTATTTCGATATGATGGTATTTCTAAAAGAACAGTATTCACATAAAATGGTTCTTTTAGTTACTCATTCTAAAATCAGAGGTACGTACTCTGAAGGGGATAGCCAAAAAAAGTGATAACATACTTTTTATGGCATAATACAGGGTGAATTTTTGTTGGAGCTTGGTTGCCCAGCGCACAGTGGGTCAAAATCCAAATCTAGGGGGACAAAATTATATTTACGTTTTAATCATGAATTTAGAGTGAAAGCAACGTACATAATTTGTTTACTTCATAATAAACATCAGTTAAGACCTTTTTAAGGTACGTCTACACATGCAAGAAATTGTCTATGACTAGGAGTTGGATAGAGCATTGAGTTATCTCTTCAGAACAATTTTCTACCCCTAATTTACTTTTAACAAAGCCACAAGTTCCACTTTTGACATAATAGTTGAACCCAGTGCTTCAAACAGTTGTAAACGTGTGAGAACTGGTTGCGCGGCATCTTCTAAAACGTAAAATAACTAAGTAAGTTGCAAAAAGACGCAAAAATCTTATAACAGGCGTAAACTACAAGACTTTATCTACATTTTAACATTAAGTAGAAAGTGACGCAGAGTGACGCGACATACTAAAAATCTAGGTGAAAATATAATTTTAAAAATAATAATTAAATATTATGTAATGCAAATATAGCTAAAATTACGTTAAAATTACGCCCATTAATAACTGAAACACGTTACAAAGATCATACCTTCAACCAAACCACAGCCACTTACATTTACCCTCCAATTCAGACTGCTCGAACAGTGGTGACAGATTTACACTAAGATGCGTTTATATCCCAGAATAGTGAGCGGCAATTATATGAGAATGCTGTAGAAGTAATAAATGTTGATTTTTTAATTATGAAAGTAAATAATTTTGTCCTCCTAGATTTCGACTTTGACCCACTGTGCAGCGGTCGCCGGCTAGTCAGGGCAACGCGTGGTTGCATTTAACCAAGCCAGCTCGGTCCGCTGCTTGTGCGATAGCGTTCAGATGTATAAAAATGTTGGATACTGTACTAGAACGAATGGAGACTGGCAAAAGCTTTGTGCATAAGTGGACGAGGTATGGCGTCCGGATGATTGAAATAAAGTTCAATTTATTTAACACATGCATAAAAGGAAATAACAAAATCCGCAGAAGAAAACATTGGTAGGAAAGAAAAAATAGGCAGAAAACCGTGGATCACTCAGGATATACTAGAACTGATGGATGAAAGGCGGAAACACAAGAATGTAAGAGATGAAAAGAGGAAAGCAGAATACAGACGTCTGAGAAATGAGGTTAACAAGAAGTGCAAGGAAGCGAAAGAAGAATGGTTGAAGGAGAAATGTGCAAGAATAGAAAATTGTCTGAAATTAGGAAAAGTAGACACAGCTTATCGAAGGATTAAGGATACTTTTGGGGAAAAGAAGAGTAAATGCTGTAATATTAAGGACACAAATGGAAAGCCCTTAACAGGTAACGAAGAAAAGGTTGAGAGATGGAAAGCTTACATAGAGTGTTTGTATAAGGGAAAGGAGATTGAGAATCATGTAATGGAAAGGGAGGAGGAAATTGATGAGGATGCAAAAGGAGATTTAATATTGAGATCAGAATTTGACAGAGCATTGGAGGAATTGAGCAGGAACAAAGCACCAGGTATGGATGATATACCGATTGAATTGCTACGCTGCATAGGAGATGAAGGTCTGATCAGGTTATTTCACTTGGTGTGTAGGATTTATGAGACAGGTGAGGTACCCCTGATTTCAAGAAGAATGTTATTATCCCTATACCAAAGAAAGTGGGAGCTGACAGATTTGAAGATTACCGTACAATCAGCTTGATTACTCATGCTTCAAAGATCATGTCTAGAATAATTTACAAGAGGATGGAAAGCCAGATAGAAACGGAGTTGGGTGAAGACCAGTTTGGTTTCAGGAGAAATGTAGGAACAAGGGAAGCTGTACTAAGTCTTAGGCTGATTTTGGAAGGTCGAATAAGGAAAGATAAGAGAACGTTCATGGCATATGTAGACTTAGAAAAGGCTTTCGATAACGTTGATTGGACTAAATTGTTTGACATTTTGAAATCTATTGGAATAAAGTACAGGGATAGGAGGGTGATATACAATCTATACAGAAACCAGACAGCAGTCATTCGAGCTGAAGGACATGAGAGAGAAGCTGGTATTCAGAAAGGTGTAAGGCAAGGCTGCAACTTATCACCCATACTTTTCAATCTTTACATTGAACAAGCAATGAAGGAAATTGTAGAAAAATTTAAAGTTGGAGTGAAGGTTCAAGGAGAAATAATTTCAACTCTGAGATTTGCCGATGACATCGTCATCTTGGCCGACACGCCTGAGGATTTGAATGAGTTTTTGAATGGTATGGACTCCGTCTTACGGAAAGAATACATGATGAAAATTAATAAATGTAAAACAAAAATACTGGAATGCAGCCGAAATAAATCAGAAACCTCGATGGACATTAAATTAGCAGGTGAAAAGCTGAAGGAAGTAGAAGACTTATGTTACTTAGGAAGCAAAGTAACCAGTGATGGACGAAGCAAAGAGGATATAAAAAGTAGGTTGGCTCAGGCAAGGAAAGCATTTCTACAAAAAAGGAATCTGTTGACATCGAATATAGATTTAAGTATTAGGAAGTCATTTTTGAAAGCCTTTGTCTGGAGCGTGGTGCTGTATGGAAGTGAAACTTGGACTATTGGTGCAGCAGAAAAGAGGAGAATTGAAGCATTTGAAATGTGGTGTTACAGGAGAATGATGAAGATCAGATGGGTAGATAGGGTTACAAACGAAGAGGTATTAAGACTAGTGGAAGAGGAGAGATGTTTCTGGCGACTGCTAATGAAGAGAAGAGATAGGTTGGTAGGACACATACTAAGACACCCAGGAATAGCAAGCTTAGTGATGGAAGGAAGGGTCGAGGACAAGAACTGTAGGGGTAGACCAAGGTTAGAATATGTTAAACAGATTGCCTCGGATGTAGGGTATGGTAGCTATGTAGAGATGAAACGATTAGCACTGGACAGGGAGGCATGGACAGCTGCATCAAACCAGTCAAAAGACTGAAGACTCAAACAACAACACAAAATATCCTACCTTCACATACTGAAATGAGGACGATGATGGCGATGGGATGAATAGATAAAAATAAATCAAAAAATAAAATAAAAATAAAGAACATAGACCCTTAAAGGGAACACAAATTATAAATTAATGGAAATAATTACATTTAATCAACATGAACAAGGTTAGTATTCACTTAAGACTCCAGTGCACTATGGTTAGTTAGTCATTCTAACATCACCGGTGTGAAGTGAATAACCAAAATAAGCGACAATAACACGCCATAACAGTATACATGTTAAAATGTTCATATTTTAGTAGAATCTATTAACTTTTACCAATTGGGCTTCCCTACTACCTATTGACCGACTGAAGAGTAAAGGAAAGCAAAAACCCCAGGGCACAAACAGCGGATGTAACCATCCCAAATACATTGGCATCACATGAAAATAATGAACAACAAGAAACACAGCAATCAAAATTTTACATTCAAATATCAATTAAAATAAACTTTGCTAAGGAAAAGGAAAATGGTAAATGTTAAGCGACTGCTTATCCTCAACCGAACACAACCCTGAAGGTGGGTTACAAAACGTAAACATTAAACCGGGGGATACACATTTAGAGGCATTAAACGAAACCAAGGAGCAATTAAATTCCAACAAATGAGGCTCAAGGAAAATGAATTACACATCGCTGTATCTAAATGGCTGCAAAAGACACCAAAAAGCGAACGTATATAATTTTAAAAGGAACAAGTAGGCTAAGTTGTCACATTTGATAAACAAGCAAACATAAGACAATCTCTTCAAAATTGATACCTTGACTTAACCTGAAGTTGCTTGCCACGGTGGGTGAGTGGTTATAGTGTCCGACCAGCAACCCCAAGATTGCAGGTTCGCCCCTGGCCATGGTAAGTGATTTTTGAAGGCGACAAAAATCACGATACTCATGTCATACGTTGTTAGCATGTTAAATAACCCATTTGAATTCAGTAGGCCGTGTTCAGTGGCAAAATTAATCTCGGGATTTTCCGCCAACACAAAGTTCCTCCATTCTCTACTTGAAAGCGCTGTAGTAGTGTCAAGGAGTTTAGATATCTAACCTCCTTGACTTTCATAGCGTTCAAAGGAACGACGAAATTCGACATGCAAGCTACCCTCTGGGTGTCAATTAACAAAGCTTGCACCAGGCACCCGAGGCCATACGATATTATTATTATTATTATTATTATTATTATACCTGAAGTTATGCATTGAGCTAACCTCATTGCTATTTGAAGTTGTTCCTTCCACGCTCGTCTAGTTCGTATGCAGGCATTTTGGACCTGTTGAGCATAAGGCTTCTTCATTGGTTGTGTCCATATGGTGAAGTATTGTGATTTTTGCCAATTCAAGCTTCGACCAGTGTTTTGGAGCGGATTTACGAATTAACTGTCCACTGATTCTCTGTGTTTTGATGGCTGAATATCATCGCTGTTACATATATTTTTTTTAGTTTTGCTCAACATTTTCCTGTGACCTACTTATATGGTGCACCATATTAAGTTAAATAGCCATTTATTTTTTGAGTGCTACGCTATCTTATATCTTTCTTCGAATATTTGTCTTGGCTGATGAAAGGGATAAAAGCAATTAATCCCCGAAACATGTACCAGGAGCAAGTGTAATTATAATTTATTTTCGTTAATGTATTGACTAAGGCGGATATACAATTTGTTGTTAAAACTCTTTAGTACGTCAATACGGAACCATCATGGAAACTAGTCTAAATAATAGAATAAGCAAATATCTGCTAAAATGGACAATATAAGGGCCAATTTACCTTCATTCGCCAAAGCTACAAGGATTTTCATCCCATAACATGTGTTTTAATTCTAGAAACAGGTGGTCTCACATACGGTATACAGTATTATAGTAGGCTATAGCCTAGTGAATGAATTTGAAAAACCATCTTAAATAATTTATTTAAGAATATTTAATATCCTTTTTAAGATGATATTTCTAAAGTAAGTTTTCTTCCTGTATACAAACAAGTTTATGGCCGGTTAAAAATGTATTTTAGGTACCGGTACTAAAAATGAATTTTTATATTCTACAAATCCAATTGTGGGTATGATAGATTCTAATTCACTAACGTGCGTACGTGTTAGTCCTCTCGTAATTTATAGAAACCAGAAATATTTCACAGAAGAACTTGGACAAGTGATTAATGAATTCATAAAACGTGTGCTTATCGCATCAATGATCGTTAATCTGAAAAATAAAATTGCAATTTTCTCCAACTTTTAGAAAAGCAAACTTGGTGATGGTTACCCCACCCCATAAAAATCTACGTGCCAAGTTGGCCAATCAAGAAACCTTGAAAATGGGGATTAATTAAAATAAATCTTCAGCCAGGAGTTCTTCGTAAACTGACTGAACTGAAGAGAAAGACTCATCCAACTATTACAAAGAAGTAGACTATCTACATCAATCTTTTCTCTTTCGAATGTTTTGCAATAATCTGCAGTTACTACATAAAGGTCATTTATAACCTTAACACCATGTTAGGCCAAAAGTGGGAAGTAACTGTGATGTTTACACATCTCTTGATCCATATTTATATGTATGAAAGTTGTTCATTGCCTTCAAGACAATCAATTAAAAACAATAATAGGCCCCCGGGTGTTCAGCTACCCCTTCAATCATGGGCCCGGCTGAACCGGATAGAACTAACCATGGACGATGTACTGCCTTGGAATATAGTCTACATAAGTGGGGCTGGAAACCATCACCTGCCTGCGACTCTCTGTGTGAACAGTCAAGAGGCAAGATGTTATTGATGTGACCCTTGGTGTGGTCAACTGGCCCAAGAACATTGACTGCAATGTGTAAGGGCTACTGGAACAGTGTCCATCATGAACTTGTCTATGTTTATTTTCTAATGTGTATGTGCTTTGTGTGTATATACTGACATACGCTAAATAAATTGCTTTCAGAAGCAGAAATTGTCATAGAATTCAAGGCAGACAATTTACATATTGTAGTATATATTTTCTCGAACTTAGCCTTAAGACAACTTTTTGTATACAGAATCAATTTAATAATAAAATGAATAAATACTGTATCTTATATCTTGATCCCAGCTTCTTTCTTTCAAATACCGGTGGGTGAGTGGATAGCGTGTCGGTCTACTAGCCCCAAGATTGCAGGTTCGCTCCTGGCCGTGGTAAGTGATTTTTGAAAGGCGGCAAAAATAAGACACGCATGTCATACGATGTTGGCATGTCAAAGAACCCATTTGAATTCAGTAGGCCGTGTTCATAATGGCAATATTAATCTCGGGAGTTTCGCCAACACAAAGTTCCTCATTTCTCTACTAGAAAGCGCTATATTGTTCAAGGAGCTTAGATATCTAACCTCCTTGACTTTCATAGTGATTCAAGGAACAACGAAATTCGACATGCAAGCTACCCTCTGGGTGTCAAATTACAAAGCTTGCACCCGGCACAGAGGCCATACGATATTATTATTATTACCCAAGTTGACCTTCGGGTTCAAACCCGGCCGAAGGCGTCGGATTCTTTAAGAGCTTTAAAATCCCTCAGTATGCCTTCCTTCGGAGGGGAAGTAAAGCCGGCGGTCCCATGTCATAGATTTATGGCATGTTAAAAAACCTTCCACTAATTACACCTCTGTGAAGCTAAACGGATAGGTTAAGAATGTAAACAACGCTCTTAGGTTTCTACGTTCGTTGCCAAGAGCCGACTGCGGTGGCGTCTGGTAGCTAAGTTCTGAACTTGGCCTAGTAGTCGTTGACGGTGGCGCTTGGCGGCAAAAGTAGGAACTATTTGAAAAATTCTAAGTTGCAGTCTGTAGTTAAATTTTAGAAAAAAAACAGATAACACACACTAATACTGTCATCACAATTAACACCGGTTATCAGACAGAATCTACACACACCCAAAGTACACGGGGCTACATGACCGCGTTGTCGCAGCCCCTAAACTTAAGAACGAACCAACTAAGTTGACGTTTTGTCTGTCGTGAGTTAGTGCCCTCCAGGAAGCTTAGGCCTATAGAGTAATACGTACCTGCTAATGCATATGAGATTTTTGAAGTGAAATGCCATGTCCTGTGGTTCTGATTCATGATCACGAGATTAACAGACACATACAACTACAAGCGTCCTTCTTTTTTAGCCTACTTTCGATTTTTGCAAAAAATGAAAGTAGACTTATGAGATCAACACAGGGCGAAAAAAGTGTGTCTGGCTGTGTGTGTATATGTGAGTGTGTGTGTGAGTGTGTGTACTCTGAATGTCTGCCCCCCCCCCCCCCCCTTATCAATTCGAACACGGTGAACGCGAATTGAACGAAATTTGGTACAAAGGTAGCACTAGCAAAGGACACCTCAGTGTCATGTTTTATATCGCCGCCATCTTGACGGAAACGTAATGGCGGCCACACAAATGTTCAAAGCTTAATTCAAATTACGACTAACCTAATCATCCGATCTCTACCAAATTTTGCAACAACATACCTTTATGGGGGGAGCATCCTTTGACCAAACTAATAGGTCATCAGCCTAATAGTTTGCGTATGGCGGCCATCTTTGTGTGAAAATCGATTCCCCCTATTAATTCAAACACGGTGAAACCGAATGGAACGAAATTTGGTACAGAGGTAGTACTAGCAAAGGGCACCTCAGTGTCGTGTTTTATATCGCCGCCATCTTGACGGAAACGTAATGGCGGCCACACAAATGTTCAAAGTTTAAATCAAATTACAACTAACCCAATCATCCGATCTCTACCAAATTTTGCAACAACATACCTTTATGGAGGAAGCATCCTTTGACCAAATTAATAGGTCATTAGCCTAATAGTTTGCGGATGGCGGCCATCTTTGTGTTAAAATCGATTCCCCCTATTCATTCAAACACGGTGAAACCGAATGGAAGGAAATTTGGTACAGAGGTAGCACTAGCAAAGGGCACCTCAGTGTCATGTTTTATATCGCCGCCATCTTGACGGAAACGGAATGACGGATACCCAAATGTTAAAAGCTTAAATCAAATTACGACCAACCTAATAATTTGATCTCTACCAGATTTTGCAATAACATGCCTTTTTGTCGAAAGCAGCTTATGACTGACTACAAGGTCATCAGCCCAATAGTTTGCAAATAGCGGCCATGTATGTGTGCAAATCCATTCCCCATATCAATTCAATCACGGTGAAACCGAATTGAATGAAATTTTTTACCGAGGTAGCACTAGCAAAGGGCACCTCATATTCATGTTTAATATCCCCATAGCACGTTGTATTTCAACAAGCTACTACAACCAACATTCAATTATACTCCTAGAAAAGGATAAAGAGTTATAACAATACCCATGTATTTAGGAGAAAGTAGGCTATATGTTCTTTATATAAATAATTCATGCTTTTGGGCTAATGCCGTGTGTATTTTTAATTTAAACCATACGTTTCGGAGAAACCTTGCCTCCTTTTTCAATGGAAATAAACAATGTGGCCAAAGAAAGTATTTCAATGAGATTACAAAAAATATAGATAAATTCCTCTGTTCGTCACCAGAGAGCAGCTGCCAGAAATTACTGTATGGACCATGGTGGAACGGCGGACAGAGAAGTTAGTAAAGAGAAGGTAAAGGGGGCGGTGTGAAAATATAGAAACTCCTCGAAGAATGAGGAGGGGGGGGGGGGGAGGTGGGAGGATTAGATGGATATAAGGAAACATAAATAAAAGGGAAGTGTATCTGAACGATACCTAACGTCATACAGTCAACGGCGAAAAAACAGATGGAAACTCCTCCAGTGACGAACAAAGGAGATCAAATCCAGGCTCTGAGCCCTAGAGGGAAAATGTACAATTTTAAATATGTGAAGAACAGAGAGACTGAGAGGAACTATCTCCCTAGATCCTTAATAACGGGTAGCCAAGTGCCACTTAGCTGATATCCAGTGTCTCTGTTAAAATTATTGGGATTTTTACGAATTTCAACTGCCTCCCTTATAATTCTAGACCAGTTGTGCTTAACAAGGGCAAGCGCATGAACATCCTTGAAACATACATCGTGCCCTGAAGACAGGGCATGTTCAGCTATAGCTGATTTGTCAGGTTGGTTTAGACGGATGTTCCTTTGATGCTCTTTGATGCGAGTTGCAATAGACCGTCTTGTTTGTCCAATGTAGAATTTTCCGCAAGTACATGGGACTTCATACACCCCAGGTTGTAGTATTGGGGACAATTTATCTTTGTTTAATGCTAAACGTTGACCAATTTTCGTCATAGTTCCGAAAACTGTTTTTATCTTGTGCTTGCGGAGAATCTTAGCAACGCGGTCAGTGGTGTTGTGAATATAAGGGAGGTAAGCAGTTCCTCTCATGTCGGAGCTCTGAGAAGGTTGTCTATCCCTCCTTCTGGGATGTAGGGACCTATATATAGTAGATTCATTATAGCCATTACCCTTAAACATGGTTTGTAAGGCATGTAACCGTTATTTACATGCGGACTCCCACCACCACCCAGCACAAAAACAAGGAATTATAACAACTCTAGCCAAAAGAGCGGAACGTATTTGTGAGGCATCAACTCTTCAGGAAGAGTTACATGCCTTACAAACCATGTTTAAGGGTAATGGCTATAATGAATCTACTATATATAGGTCCCTACATCCCAGAAGGAGGGATAGACAACCTTCTCAGAGCTCCGACATGAGAGGAACTGCTTACCTCCCTTATATTCACAACACCACTGACCGCGTTGCTAAGATTCTCCGCAAGCACAAGATAAAAACAGTTTTCGGAACTATGACGAAAATTGGTCAACGTTTAGCATTAAACAAAGATAAATTGTCCCCAATACTACAACCTGGGGTGTATGAAGTCCCATGTACTTGCGGAAAAGTCTACATTGGACAAACAAGACGGTCTATTGCAACTCGCATCAAAGAGCATCAAAGGAACATCCGTCTAAACCAACCTGACAAATCAGCTATAGCTGAACATGCCCTGTCTTCAGGGCACGATGTATGTTTCAAGGATGTTCATGCGCTTGCCCTTGTTAAGCACAACTGGTCTAGAATTATAAGGGAGGCAGTTGAAATTCGTAAAAATCCCAATAATTTTAACAGAGACACTGGATATCAGCTAAGTGGCACTTGGCTACCCGTTATTAAGGATCTAGGGAGATAGTTCCTCTCAGTCTCTCTGTTCTTCACATATTTAAAATTGTACATTTTCCCTCTAGGGCTCAGAGCCTGGATTTGATCTCCTTTGTTCGTCACTGGAGGAGTTTCCATCTGTTTTTTCGCCGTTGACTGTATGACGTTAGGTATCGTTCAGATACACTTCCCTTTTGTTTATGTTTCCTTATATCCATCTAATCCTCCCCCCTCCCCCCCCCCCCTACTCATTCTTCGAGGAGTTTCTATATTTTCACACCGCCCCCTTTACCTTCTCTTTACTAACTTCTCTGTCCGCCGTTCCACCATGGTCCATACAGTAATTTCTGGCAGCTGCTCTCTGGTGACGAACAGAGGAATTTATCTATATTTTTTGTAATCTCATTGAAATACTTTCTTTGGCCACATTGTTTATTTCCATTGAAAAAGGAGGCAAGGTTTCTCCGAAACGTATGGTTTAAATTAAAAATACACACGGCATTAGCCCAATAGCATGAATTATTTATATAATAATCCGGGCCGTGAAAGCCTTAATATGCAAAATATATGTTCTTTATTGAACATCTTGTTTTTTAACTTGATTTTTTATTATATTTCTTTCTTAATCAATTCTCAGTCGTTATAATATGAAGCATAGTATGCATTTTGCAAACGATTTCTCCTATAAATCACTAGTAGAAAAGTCGTTTGCAAGTTTAGCGAGTGTTGGGAATTTGGCCGCATTGTGCACTAGATCGTAAGTACGGATCGTGACGGCACCGTGGAGACTCGAGTCCTTCGCACGGGTTACTCGTTCAGACTCGGAACCGCTAGACTCGATTCTCGCGAGTCCAAGAGTCACTCGCGCACATCACTAGCTACGAGACTTCTCTTCAAACATCGAGAATCTTCTCGAGAACGGACCGGCCGTATATACGCCAGTAAGGTGCAACGCCATGGGTTGTTGAGTTCAAATCAGCACTAAGTGCGGCCAGAAGCAGTGCTTGTGAAAATAAATGTGAAAGATAAATATTGAGGACTGCAGGAGGCATTATCTCGCAGAGTATAGTGTAAATAAATCCAGTGATAAACATTTGAATTGAGTCTCTCTCAATTAGCGTGTGTATGAGTAATTAATATTTATAGTGTAAGTTCTTACAGTAAATAAACAACTAGTTTAATATATGCCTGCCTATTTTTATTTTACGGACCATAGAAACGTAACACTATGTTGCATCTATGAAGCGCATTGCAGTGCAGATTCATTAGTTTGGAAATGAATTTACGACTCAGGATTCACCCTTCTTAAGAGTAGATACTTATTTCATCGCTTAATAGGCTACTTATAACGAAGTAGATAATTCCGTTACAGAAGGTTTTCTTCTTCTTCTTCTTTTCGAATCACCCACTTTGGGGTACGTCAGATCAATCACTTCTTAGATGCTTGTGCTCTCCCTTTCTCCCAATACTTCTTCATTCTCTCTGATCTCCTCTTTCTTTCCTCTTGTGATATCTGCATCGGTTTTCTGGAGACGGCTCTGGCTTGGAACTTCTTGGTGTTGTCTTTGGTGATGGTTTTGGCTGTACCATTCATCAACATGATTTCAGTAATCTGAAGCTCTCGCAGGTCCTTTTCCACTTCCGTAAACCAATTAGGTTTGATCTTCTTTTTGGAAAAGAAGTCAAAGATTTTCTTGGTTAATCGGGCAGGATTCATCCGGTAGATGTGTCCATAGAAATCAATCCTCCTTTTCCGTATGGTATCTGAAAGTCTCTCCGACTTCACATACAGGGTGTCATTCCTATAGAAAATTTGTTTGTTATTTTGGAATTTAGGACCTATGATCTTCCTCAAAATTTTTCTCTCTTTGATTTCCAATTTTTCCATTTGCCCTTGTCTCCTCAAGACTAGTGTTTCTGCTGCAAAGAGTGCCTCTGGCTTAATTACGGTTTTATAATGCCTGATTTTAGTGCTCCAGGAGAGGGTTTTCTTATTGTATGTATTTTTGGTTTTCTGGAAGGCTAGTTCCATTTTGATTCTTCTCGCCTCCATTGTTTTTCCTTCAAGGTTATTCCAGTCGATCCATTCTCCTAAGTATTTGAAACTATTAACCACCTCGATTTGATTAGCTCCTATTGTAACTCTCTTGGGCACATCCAAACTATTTGACATAATTTTCGTTTTTTCAAAGGAAATCTTAAGTCCTATTTTCCCCGCCATCTCTTGTAATTCTGTGATTTGTTCTTTGGTTTCCTCCCATGTTTCTGCGAGCAGCGCCAAGTCGTCAGCAAAGGCCAAACACTTAATCGTGATTCCTTTGTTTTTTGTTCCTAGACGTATTCCCCCTCGTGTTTTCGCATTCCATTCTCTCATAACTTTTTCAAGTGCACAGTTGAACAACAGGGGGGAGAGACCATCCCCCTGCCGGACCCCTGTTCTGATCTCAAATGGATCAGACAGTTGGCCCATGAATCTAACTTTAGAGGACGTATTCGTGAGCGTCTCCTTTATGAGGGCTAGGGTTTTCCTGTCCAGGCCAAACTCTTCCAAAATATTGAGCAACGACTCTCTGTCGATGGAATCGTAAGCTTTTTGGAAGTCTACAAAGGTCACTATATACGGTTTCGCCCTCTGCTTCTGGTACGCTATAATGTTTCTTAGATTTAAAATTTGTTCAGCGCAAGATCTCCCCTTTCTAAACCCTGCTTGATACTCCCCAAGTTGGCAGTCCAACTTTGGTTGTGCTCTTTCTAATAACGCTCTTGAAAATATCTTGTATGTCACGTCCAACAGTGAGATCCCTCGGTAATTGCTAGGATCCGATTTCGAACCTTTTTTGTGAAGAGGGTGTATCAGGGCCATTTTCCATTCCACTGGAATGGTCTCTGTCTTCCATATCTCCTCAAAAAGCTTTTGGAGTGAGCCAATCGCATCTTCACTGGCATACTCCCATAATTCAGCTGTTATCTGATTTTCTCCAGATGCCTTGAACTTTTCCATACGAGTCAGTATCTTCTGAATCTCTTTTACAGATGGGGGTTTAGAATCATGGTTGGGAGAAGAATTTGGTCCACAATCAAAATACATCTTTTGGAGTGGTTCATCGCAATTTAGGAGTTCTTTAAAGTAGCCGGCTAGAATTTTACAGTTACCCCTGTTACTATATGCCACGTTCCCGTTTTCGTCCTGAAGTTGGAGAGTTGGGGGGTCATATCTGCTTAGGTTTTCCTTGAACACCCGATAATAGTTTCTCATATTGTTCTTCGCAAAGTCATCATTTATCTTCCTGAGTAGTTGGTCGCCGTGCTCCTTCTTTACTTTCTTGATCCCCTTGGACACCATCTTCCTGGTTTCCACAAAGTGTTGCCAGGTACTCTCGTCCTTTTTGGTTTGCCAAACGTGCCACGCCTTCTTCCTCAGATCAAGTAGTCTATCACACTCGTTCCACCATCTATGCTTCTTCGTCTTTGTAACAGGAGCAAGTTGTTCTGCCTTGGTTAGAAGACTCTTCTCCATCTGCCTCCAGTCCTGGCCTTCTAGGTCTCTGGTTAATGTGTCCCATTCTTCCATGTTCTCCTTAATTTTGTTTGGATCATATCTTCTTCGTATACGGTTGTTCCTTTGAAAGTTACTCCTAGGAATAATCTTCAGTTTAACTTTTGACAAGTAGTGGTCTGAGTCAAGGTTAGCTCCTCGGAGTACCCTAACATTTTGAATTTCCTTATGAAACTTCCGCTTTAATGCAACATGGTCCAACTGGAATTCTCCGAGGAGGGGATTAGGTGATATCCATGTCTTCTGTTTTCTCGGTAGTTTCTTAAAGCTGGTCGATTTTAAGACCAAGTTATGTGCCTGACATAATTCAATGAGCCTGACACCATTTTGGTTCGTTCTGTTATGTGCCGGGTAGCATCCCACTATATGCCTGAACTTCTTTTCTCTCCCCACTTGGGCGTTAAAATCCCCTAAAAGGATGACGTTATTTTTGTCTGGGATCTTCTGGATCGTATCGTCTAGTTTATCCCAGAAAAGTTCTACTTTTACCTTATCCTTTTTGTTGTCGATGTTTATAGGGGCATGAATATTCACAATTGTATACACTTTGTTGGTTGACTTGAACGTGAGTGTGGATAGCCTTTCAGAGGTGGACTCGAAGCTTATGATGGAGTCTAGTATTTTCTTGTCAACTATGAATCCTGTCCCAAGATGAGGAATATTCTTCATTACTCTGGCCCCTGGTTTCCCCTTGAGTATCCTGAATCCTCCCGATTCAAAGCTGTTCTCATCTAGGAATCTGGTCTCTTGCACAGCCGTTATGATAATTCTATGTTCATTTAGTGTGTCTGTTAGAGTCTTAAGTTTCCCCACTTTCAAAAGTGAATTTGCATTAAAAGTGGCTAGATAGTTTATTTTCCTGTATTTTATTGTGTTCGAAGTTCCAAGACGCTCCGACTCGTCTTTGTGTGGCATTGCAGACTCCCCAGAATCCGAATGTCTGCTTGTGGATTGACCACCTGAGGTAAATAGTTTCACATCACACCGTTCCATGATTGATAATTCTTTTAGTTTTGGAGATGACTTCTAGAGCCACCATTTTTACAACCGAGGTTGTTAACTCCGGAGGATTATTTACAGCCGCCCCTAACATGGAGACAGACGCTGACCAAAGGCCGCCCAATATGGGAACAGTCGCTCTTGGATTTTTAAATCAGACTGACAGTCTGAATTTATTTATTTTTCGTGGTTGACTCCACTAGGTTCTTCCGCCCTCTCAGCCGTTGGGAAATGAAATTCGTCTTCCGCCTTTGAGACCGTTGACCATGTTTCGCCTAGTAACCCTAGGTAGGGGCCCTATGACAGGGTGCTACCATCCGGAGCCAGATGGACCCTGGTTCTTTTACGAGGTTGATACTCCTCCCGCTCCTCCTTCCTCATCACATGCGAAATGAGGCCCCGGGCTTGCGACCGGCAGTGGCGGAGTTAGAAGGTTTTTCATTGTATGGTGAATGTTTTAATTATTTAATTAATGGACTGTAAGGGGTTTAGGTGGATGAATATGAATGCAGAAATACAGATGGACGTTGAAAGGCGAGTACCGTTTTTGGGTAAAAGAAAAATAGGAATTTGCATTGATGATGTAAAGTGCTGTCACCGGTGTGTTCAAATACACACACTACTACAGACACCACACTAACACAAGTTATCATATTCTGCACACATCCAAGCACACGGGGCTAAATCACCATGATGTCCATGCTCCTCAAATAAAATAAAAACAACAACAACCAGTGTGTAATTGGAATCATGTTTTCTTTCTATTCCTACCGGTTTTTTTTTGTCTCGGGTGCGTATTAACACAACGTTTCCAAAGGTACTAGGTTCGATTACCGGCTCTGACAAGAAATATAATTCTTGTCTGAGGGTTGGAACGGGTTACACTCAGCCTCGTGAGGCAAAACTGAGAAAATATAGGTTCAATTCCCTCCCCAGCCATCCTAGAAGTGGTTTTCCGTGGTTCCCCACTTCTACTCCAGGCAAATGCCGGGACGGTTCCTAACTTAAGGCCAAGGCAACCTCCCTCCCAACCCTCACCACAATTTCAAATACAGGGCATCAGACAAATTCTACACACTCCTAAAGTACGAGTACATGGAGGTGAAAGGATCGCGATGTTGAAGTCCGTGAATGAAGCAACAACATCTTTCTATTCATAATCACTATGCAAATGTTGAGAGACATATCAGTGCAGTGGATGGGACACATTATCGTTTCACTCAGTCAAAAGTGGTAGTTATTTTATTTAGGTAGCGTATGTCTTTTAGTGCCGGGAGTGTCCGAGGACATGTTCGACTCGCCAGAGTCTGTAACTGCTTCAATGGGGACACCCATGGGGTGAGCTACAAGTTCCCTTCAGAGGGGATGTGGTGGCGCAGCGGTCAAGCTGTTGGCCTCTCACTACGGCGGACCGGGTTCGATTCCCGGTTAATGCATGTGAGATTTTCAAAGTGAAATACCTTGTCCTGTGGTTCGGATCCCACGTAAAATTAAAGGAGGTCCCGTGGCTCATGATCGCGAGATTAACGGTCACGTAAAACTACAAACTTCCTTTAAGTTCCGTTCAATTTCAAGTAGTTCCAACTTTCGCTACCAGATGTCACTGACACCTAGTGGTGAACGTTGGAACTTTGTATAGAGCGTTTCAATGAAATCTAACCTGAAAATTTAGCTTCACATAAGTTTAATTGGTGGAAGATTCTTTTACATGCCATAAATCTATGACATGGGACCGCCGGCTTTACTTCCCCTCCGAAGGAAGGCATACTAAGGGATTGTTAACACTCTTAAAAAATCCGACGACTTCGGCCGGGAATGAACCCGCGATATTGGGCATAGAAGCTCAGCATGCTACCGACTACACCACCGAAGCCGCAAAAGTGGTAGTGAAATCGTATCATTTAAATTTTTCAGTTGTGCAGAGTTAGCCTGCATGTTTAGGCTATATTTCAAACAAGCCGCATGTTTTGTGCAAGAAAGGCTCTTAATTATCTTCAGAGAAGTATTTGATAAGAATGTTCAGTGTAGTTGATACAGAACGTACCGTAGGGTCTACTGTATATTGTACAGTTGCACTCATGCGAAAATGTCCTACAATTTGGACCCGTGTGTCTCGAGCAAGGAGTAATAAGGAGACGCCCTGCCAGCGCTATAGCATGCGGAGAGTTGAAGCACTGACCACGCCCCCATACTTGCCCGGCTCGAGCGGTAATTGGAGCCTACGACCGTAGACTTATTTATTAGTGGGATTTAAGTATGATTACCAGTAAAAGATTCGTGTGCAGTTATAGTACGAAGTTGTAAGGAAGGCAGGCCTATATGACGATGGCAATCAAGGAATATTTGTTGATCTTTGCTGGCTAGCGTGAAGTGTACGGCAGTCACAATACTTTTCGTCGCACTCGAAAATCATGTAAACTGCCGTAAAACGTTTAATTTTACAACATAAACTAGAGCAATACACCTATCTAAAATATAGTATAGCACTTGGGAAATGAATGTATTATACCGGTATGCAGTTTTTATAACCTGTATTATTGTGGAATTTCAGCAACCAGACACCCACCACTGTTCTTAACTTATAACTTACCAAATAATTAACGAGATACCAGTAGGCCTGCCATTATATTCACGAATGTGTATTAAATAAATTAAATAAATTTATAATATTAAGGCATGTGAACTAATTGGGTGGTGGCATTATTGGTTTTATTGCACGATGCTTTTTAAAAAATAGGCCAGTTCAGTTCCGGTAACAAACTAAACAAGGTCTAGGCTGAGGTTTGAGATTAACACGCTAAAATAAGTTATGTAAATAATGGCATATCAATTTTCTAACACCCACGAGCAATAAATCTAGAGCTCAAGTCACGTTAAAAATAGATTGGGGGGTAATTAGATTACAGTAATACCGTTCATTAATTGACAAGCAGAAACTATTTCCAGTAAGAAACGAAGGAAAATATCTGTAATTAATTCCTAGCAATCAAAATACTTATATTGGTGGACATATATGCCAATATTTTAAGATTTAACGAATGATACTAGAACAGTACCGTAAGGTGGATACTCTAAGGATGAAAACTTAACACAATACATGGCAAATAAAGTGCAGTTACTTGTGAAATTACATTACTTTGGCAGGAGGGAGTTCTGTTTGTGCAAACATATGCCCCACACGTCGACATTTCGTCCCACACGCGAAATATCACCACTTTTAAGTACGTACGTCACACCATTACATGCTTTTCTTATGGGACTACCGCAATGTTTTGGGCATATGTGAAAGAGTAACTTCTGGCTTCACTTCCTTGCCGTTAGGGCCTCTCCTTATTACTCCTTGGTCTCGAGGACATCCTAAGAAGCAAAGCACAGACACTCAATGAAGTATCATTTGTCTAGCGAGTTGTCAATTACCTCCGCAAGGGGGTCTGTAGTGGCGCGACGTTCAATTCTCATCACATCGCCGCTGAGTGATCACGCGAGGACCATTCTATTACATTGTTGATTGCGGTGCGGTGATTTGATTTAAGTTAAATGAGCTTTTCAACCCAAAATGGTTCAATCAATATTCAACGATATTAACCTTAAAGCTCTGTAGGAGCCCTGGAATTATGCGAATCATTTTTCTGTGATGATAAAACAAGGTTTATGAATTCGCGTTGAAGTGAATTCCGTGAGTGTCAATTACTGCCACATCTGTTCTTCGAATGAATGTGAAAATTAAAATATTTTAAAAGAGCTACAGTTGTGTCGCAGCATCAGCCCCCTGCACGTACGGTACTGAATGTGTGCAATATTGCTCATTACTTGTATGATTTTAATGTTTATAGGCCTACTAGTGAGTGTAATTGTCATTCATGGGGAATAAATCTCGACATTTCCGTTGAGCTAACGATCAGGATGGACACTAAATTTGACGTGTCCCTGAATCAAACCACTCAACTTAAGCTTCCTGAGCCCTTTCTTGACATGCGAGTTTACGCTCACAGGTCGATGGGCTACAAAAGTAGATTCTTACTACTCGCAGGACTTCTGAGATAAAAGAAATACTGTACGTATAACAATTTGATTGCAAGAATGATAATCTAAATACAATTCTGCGGCTTCGGTGGCGTAGTTGGTAGCATGCTGAGCTTCCATGCCCAAGATAGCGGGTTCAAACCCGGCCGAAGGCGTCGGATTTTTTAAGAGCGTTAAAAATCCCTCAGTATGCCTTCCTTCGGAGGGGAAGTTATGGCATGTTAAAGAACCTTCCACTAATTACACCTGTGTGAAGCTAAATTGGACAGGTCAGGAATGTAAACAACGCTCTTAGGTTTCTACGTTCGTTGCCAAGAGCCGACTGCGGTGGCGTCTAGTAGCTAAGTTCTGAACTTGGCCTAGTAGTCGTTGACGGTGGCGCTTGGCGGCAAAAGTAGGAACTATTTGAAAAAATCTAAGTTGCAGTCTGTACTTAAATTAAAAAACAGATACTCACACTAATACAGCCATCACAATTAACACCGGTTATCAGACAGATTCTACACACACCCAAAGTACACGGGGCTACATGACCGCGTTGTCGTAGCCCCTAAACTGAGGAACCAACCAACCTAAATACAATTCTCTGATAACTGACGGAACCCCAGCTAGCCTATATGCTGGGAGCATTACCCTCAAAAGAAACGTCTTATAATCATGTTAATAACACAGCGTTAATTGCTGATAAATTATCAATCTGGTTTTCCAGCAATGAGGCACATCTAACCAATAAAAGCTACCGTCTGGCAACGGAGGCTCTAAGTGACAAGAAAATGCAATGCAGACGAAGCTAAACGAAATTCTGTACTTCGCCGATGGTGTTACGGATTTCCTGGATGCAGTATGTAGGTAGGAATTTAATGCGACGGAAGATCAGCGTATGCAGCTATGAGGTAATTGGATTGTGTTGTGACGAGCACCGCGATGGCTCCTGTGCTAATCGATACCGCCGGGCGCATGCGCCGTTCCTATGCAACAGTGCTAGTTTTGATTTCAAAAGCAAGTGCACAAACGAAGTTCGCACCAATTATTGTTTCAAATGTGTAAAACTAAGCGCAATGAGGCCTTTGCTGTACGCACTTGGCATTGTAAGCTCTCAGTTCGTCCTGTTCCTACTCTTGAAACTTCTGCTGAACGATAACATTAGTCTGGTCCCGGAGCGAGAAGATGAGCCCGCGGAAGAGGACTCTGGGTGAGTATAATGCAGTGTTTTTGCAATCCCGTCCCCCCAGAGTTCACATCTAGTGGGACGTGGGTTGGTGACCACGGGACCCCAGCTGACTCCGACGTTGCTTCCACTTACTTGTGTCGGTCTCCTCTCCGTCTTCTTTCCTGTCGACCTCTCTTGGTCAACTCTTGTTCTCTTCCGACCCTGACGGTATTAGGGTATCTGAGGCTTTAATTGGCCCTTCTCTCATCTTTCCTGATCCCCTCCTTCTGCGAGGGGTCAGCCTTATTTTTCTTTTCATGTTATCTCCTGCCTTCTGCTCAAGGCCCTCAAGGAGGCAGGGTGTGTGTAGTGCTACACCCTCAATGGCTCCCGGCTGGTGAGTTCGGGAGTTGGCGATCCCAAGGGATTCCTGAGCTGGGTCCGTTTTTTTTTTCTTTTTCCACTGACTTTGGGGCGGACCCACTCCTCTTTCCCCTTTCCTATCTGCCTTTCATGGCTCTCCTTCCTTCCAAGTCCCTCAATCCTAATTCTTCGAGGGTTGAGGGCATTTCTTTTCTTCCTGTCCTTTATTTGCCTTATCCTTTATTTGTTTACCATTTCTTCTTCTAGTTTGTAAGTCTGTAGTTAGTATTAGTTATAGTTTTCATTCTCATCTTACTTTTACCATCACCCGAACCATTAGGGGCCGATAACCTAGATGTTAGGCCCCTTAAAACAACAATTATCATCATCATCTTACCATCCCCTTGCCTCTTCATAGATCCTGTCAGTGGAAAAGTATCTATGTGACATCATTGCATTTTTCAGATGTTGTTATTAATTCACTTTAGAAATGTGAGACATCTTGGTCATCAGCAACGTGTACTTGGGTGTGTGTTGATTTTTGTCTGTTTGAAAACCCATGTTTCTGCGTTGACTGTTAATCTAAATTATTAATGGGCGGCTTCGGTGGCGTAGTTGGTAGCACGCTGAGCTTCTATGCCCAAGATCTCGATTTCCAACCCGTCCGAAGTCGTCGGATTTATGGCATGTAAAAGAACCTTCGACTAACTACTATAATTGTGTGAAGCTAAATTTTTAGGTTAGATTTGATTAACGCTCTATTAAGTTCCAAAGTTCGTGCCAGGTGCCGGTTGCGGTGGCATCTAGTAGCCAAGTTCACAGCTAGGTGTCGTTGACGGTAGCATTTGGTAGTAAATGAAGGAACTAATTGAAATTGATCGTCTGCAGTCCTTACCTGAATTACAGATAACACACACTAATACAGTCATCACAATTAACACCGGTTATCAGACAGATTCTACACACACACACAAAGCACACGGGGCTATAGGACCGCGTTGTCGCAGCTCCTAAACTGAGGAACCAAACAACTAAATTTACAAGTGTTATGTGAAGGAAAGGCCGGTCCCATAGTGCTGGGGAAGCGCGCCCGCCCCTCACCCGCAGGCCCCGGGTTCGATTCCCGCCTCCGTCAGGGATTTTCGAAATTGGCCTGAGGAATGGAGCGGGTTGCACTTAGCCTCGTCAGACAATTGAATAGCTGTCTGATAGTGAGGCTGCGCCCCAATCAGGAAAACCAAGATTAACGGCCGAGGTGACCCAATGCGCTTACCACACGTCACCTCGCTGTCTGTAGGCCAAGGCCCTTCATGGGGTGTGGTGCCGCGGCGTTTATTTGTTATGTGAAGGAAAGAAGGAAGGAATAAAATTTGTAGTGACAGCACACAGAATGCCGGCTGCGGTTACGGGCAGAACGTCGCACAATGTGACGAATCCCATATCTACGTGGAAAAAATTCACTGCCGCAAATGAAAGCAAAAACTGGCTCATTCGATAGTGAACACACCAGATGGTGACTTTCGGTCTCCCTTTACGCTGTCTGATGCGTAGGAGGGAGGGTATAGGTCATGAAACGTCTTCCTGGCAGTTATCAGGTCATTTGATAGGAGGTGTTGGAGTGCTCCGAACGTTGTGATTCTAGTGAGTTCAACGAGGTGTTGTCTTCTGCGGCTCATGGAATAGTGAAAAGAGGTATGTGTTCGCATTTTTATGCGTAATACAAGCTTTGTGTACTAAATAAACTATTTACTTTATGAGTGCCTCAAAGTGCCACTTTACTTTAAACGTCATTCGATAGGAAATTTAATGTAGATTCAGGATCTGTAGTGGTTTGGTTGCGCATGATGGTTTATTTTTTTTATTTTCAGTGACTATGTGGGCATTACCGCGAGAATAATTTTTCAACGCGTTGCGGTCGTGTCGTAAAGAGGGGCGTACAGACGTCATATTTCAATATGTTATGAATAAATGTGACCCTTCAACTCTTACTGCACTCAGGTGCAGGAGCTAAGAAACAAAATTAAGTTGATATCCCATAATATTAACGAAAATGGGAGAGTACAGGAAGAACAATGTCAAGTAAAACTCCTGGTAATCTACCTATGGAAGCTATTGAGTTACTTAATGACTCCCAAGGAACTTTGACATCAAATGATGAAGACCAGTATAGCAATGAGTACGATGCTCTGGACTCTACAGAAGAATCAGGTGACGAATGGACATTAGACATTTTGTTATTATTAAGGGGAATGAGATTAATGAGAACATTATTTGACGAATGGACGTTTCATTTTTATTTGCAATGAGAGAAATAGGCCTAATATTCAATATAATGTTGTGTCTATTTCCATGCTTTTCTAGAGAAATAATATTGTTTTGTGTGTGAAGAATGTTTACTAAAACTACGTCATTAACAGGACTGTAAAACGACATTTTGTTATAAAGAAATTGTTTGTATGATTTTGACGAATATTTTTTTATTTTAGAAAATAAATGTTATTTTGTGCATATTTCGTTGTTCTATGTTTAATAACAATTTAATATACGTTTTTAATCTGGATGATTTTACATACAGTAACTTCGTATATTCCAAATAAGGTGTAACAAGAATAGTTGACTGAAAGTCTCATTGTTATTCATATTTTATCCAGTTTTAAATAGTATGTTTATTGTTTACCACTGTGATAAACTATAGTACACACATCCAAATCGTGATTTTTACTACCGAAAATGGATGATTCCTTTGTTGTTTTCGGTCATTTTTCAAACTCCCCTTACCCCTCACTCCTATATATTTATCCTCCGAAGATCGTACACTTTAGACGATGCCAGAAATGAATTCAGCGACCTCGAAAACAGTATATTGCCAACTTTTAATAGAATCCCAGTATTATTAACGAAGTTTAATTTTTTCCACCTAGATTTGGGATTCGACACACTGTGCGTCGTGAAACTCAAGGCGGGCTGCGATCCAGTAATGTCACACACAGATACTAAGGTCATAATAATGTTATTGATTTTACGTCCCTTTTAACTGCACTGGCTTTTAGAGACGCCGGGGTGCCGGAATTTTGCCCCGAAGGGGATCTTTAACGTGCCAGTAAATGTACTGACACGGCTCCCTCGCATTTGCGCACCCTCAAATGCCAGCTGACTGCGCCAGGTTTCGAACCTGTAACCTTGGGCTCAGCAAGCGAGAACGTTACCCCTGAGCCACGCAGCCAGACGATACTAAGGTCACTTTGTGTCGGCAGAAGAGAAACATATGGAAATGTGTGGTATTCTTCTGACGAAGAGGAAATGTTAGCCTTATTTGTTCTCATGAAAAAAAAAAAAAAAGGCAAAATATATTTCATTTTCTTTCCAGTGTTTCGAAGAACTATATAATCTACTGCACGGGTGCACAACCTTTTTTTTAAACTAAGGGACATTGTAAATAGTTGGGGGACCTTGCGGGGGGTGTTGGGGGTTATAGATTTTTTTTTAAATAGTCTATATGTGCAATATGGTGAGATTTGTGGCTGTCTGACCCTCTTGCTTTCTTAGTATTTTTGCAGTTTTCTATATTTATTAGTAGTGGATAAAGAAATAAAACACTAAAAATAAATTTACATATTTTTAATAAATCCCTTTAAAATAGAAGTACGATGATATTCAATACACTCACACAGCATGAATGACCAAGAGTGAGTATTTATGTTCATTTGACACAATTATTAATCGAATTATGAAATGAAGTTCATGATAATTTAGTTTAGTGCGACGACTGGAACTGCTTTGGGTACGGGTAAGCGCGCACTTTTTTGTCCAGTTGCCTGTAGTAGTTCCAAAGTTTTGGTGACACGGCGCGGGCCGTAGGTTGGGCAGTCCTGATATACTGGAACCAACTATAAAGAAATTCGCAGGTCTTCGAGCACTGACATCTATTTTAGTTCAATTGTTTACATAACCTTAAGATGGCGGCTGTACGAAATTTTCAAATTAAGTTTCTATTTCTTGTGTCCTAATGCGATCGAAGTCAACATTTGAACAATGAACCTACGAAATAATCCTCATCTAATAGTACATAACTCTACGAACCCCCCCCCCCCCCCCACAAAAAATTCGAAAATGGAGACCATTCGAAATATTTAGACGGTTCTCAATATTTAATAATCTATGACAGCAATCAAACTGAAATTTTGTATGTTGATAAAGGCTATTAACATAAGTTCACCTTTGGGAGTTTCAATAACCTGGTGAGCACAAATTCAACATGGCGGCAACGCGAAATTTAAATATATGGGTTGGTTTTTCAGTTTTGGCACCAATGCTTCAGTGCCAAGTTGCAACAATGTTGGGCGCTGCCACTTTTACCGACGGTTGCTGCCCTGCATCCCCTCCCTCAGAGCACATGACCTCGCCCGTCCTCACCATCGCTCGTGCGCAGACGTGCCTGTTAGATGAGTAGTGTGAGACCAGCGCTCGCGAAAGACAGTCGCAATGTTTTCCAAGCAGGAGCAGAGAACGTGGATAACAAGAAGTTCCGTGACGAACTAAAGAGCCTACTTTTCTTAAAATTTAAGATTCATGCCAATGATTAATCGATATGGATCTATCTAGAATAATGACGAAATTAAGTTGGTAATATCGAAATTTCTAATTAGTTCGAAATACTGTATACCTGGCATAATATAGCCTAATAGAGCACTACAGTTGGCAGCCCTGGTGACTGAATATATTCTTAGTTCCATCTCTTAAGGTACAGAATACAAAATTTGGTTGAAGTCCAATGAATAGCATGGACGTTACATGCAGTTAAACATTGGATCTAACAGCGCGCGTAAAATCATGTTGGCAACAGTGCCATGCATGTATTGGTCAGAAATAATCTGAAATAATATGATCTATTGTTGTGCCAATTTTGAATGAAATCCATTAGTTAGTATAGAAGTTACATGCATTTTAAAATTGGACCTATCAGCAGGCTTAGGATCATGTTGGTAGCACTGACGTATTGTACCCATGTGAGTAATTTCCATGGAAAACATGCTTCTGCCTCCAGCCAGCTTCAGTTCTCGGCGTGTACCGTTCCCCCACTGAGCAGTTGCATATTTTTGATTTGAGACTAAAAGGTATCAACTCTACAATGATAAGGCACAACTCTACTCTAAAGACTTTAATTCAGTATAAAAATCATGGCTTCAAACATAAAAGAACATAATCCCAACCAATATAATACACAAACAAACAAAGTTACTCCCACAATCCACTAATTATTCACATAGTTTAACAAATTAAATCCATATCATTATTCAATCCTTTACCTTTAGGTGGACTTTAAACTTCACTCAAGTGCGCTGATACACATGTAACGTTTCACAAAAACTGTACTTTTACACTCATGTCACCTAATGTGACTTCTTTAAATTCACAAAATTACTTGTTTCTTACAACACATCTTAATTTACATCATGTGTACTGTTTGTGTTATATCTCTCTCTCCCACCAAATGCTTATCATGCATTAGCCAACTCATGGGTTGCACTACAATCTACTTGCAACTCCACAATTATGTAAATTTACCCCTCCGCTCCCCTCTTTTTATTGTTCCACTGCATGCCATTGTGATTTCAATAAATAACTTCTGTTATCGCTGTGTCGGATGGTATTATTAAGCTACCCTTGCGAGCGTAGCCTGTGGCGTCAAGTGCCCAACTTCATAAACTCGTGTCAGTGTCAGTACAAAATGCAACTTCCGACCATTCGTAAGATTGCTAAAATTTTATATCATCAGGGTGATCTATGATTAGCAATGTGTTTTTAAACTACACACATTCATTACACAATATTACAATGCTTCCTTTCATTACAAGCAAGGTCTCAAATCTGTCCTTTCAAAACGCTAGCCTTCACGGTTCGTTTGACAACTCAGCCCCTTGGAGCTGCCTGTATACAATGGAATGGAGTGGGGTGGTTACAGCTGTAAACCGTCCCTCGCCTTCCTGATTCCTGGCTTTCATCTTCCCAAGCAGTATCACGATTCTGAATACAATATTGTGGTCACAATGATCCACGTGATCCCATATGATTTAAACTGAATAGTATGCAATAGGTTCTGGATGAGCTTAAATATTTATTCCTAACCTTAGGATATTAATAACGGCTTCAACAGGTCCGTATCATTATATGAAGGCACGAGATTCATCAAACACAGGTCTAGTGGGTAGCCGGTATCTTAATAAATGCTACGGTCAGTCAGCCGCTGCCGTCAATAAGATTCGCTTCACAAGAGCCGAATCATTCAATAATAAGTTCTCGGTCGATCAGGTATGGCGCAGAGGTTTCCAATGTTCTCCCCTCACCTACCACAGGATTCGAACCCGGAACATTCCATATCCATCATCGGAGTTAGGGTATCACACTAAATACACTCCGGCATAAATTAATATCTCTGTACGCTGTACGAGACTTCACACGTCGATTAGATTACCTGGCTTCATAACCCGATGCTCTGATCTCGCCCTTTAATTATTAAGAGAACTCTATCTGTTACTCTACAAGCTTATACACAAGCCACAAATTCAATTCACTGTTAAGCTCTTCCATATCCTTGCATAATTATATTCCCATTAACACAATATATTCTAATATTAACTCTTTTCTCAACCCTTAATGTATAATCTACTGCTTGGCTAGATAAATATTCCAATTAGCGTAAATATTTCTTGCTTACAACCTTTTATCCTGATGCATTCAATTATACCTTTTATCATTATTATAATTATTATTATTATTACTGACATAAATTACCATAATCCGACACAACGTAACCGTTTCAATAATCGAACATCCGTGTTCGTTACGTTAAGTTTTACATAACTGAATTGCCATTTTATTAAGAGTGGTAACGATTAATCCCCTCACTGATGTATAACAACATCTTAACTTTACTGAAATCAAACAACCATAAACACTTGAGGGTATACCTCCTAATATTGATTCTTACTGGCACATTTTATAATTCCGAAATCACATTACATGCAGTGACTATAACTTCTATAACAACATGATTTGTGGGGTACTTACATAGGCTTATCCAGGTGGCTCCAACCACCCATATCTTCCAGTGTCGCCTGCCATTGGCATAATTAGCGAGACATTTCCATACTGCTAATACACATCTTATATGACATTTGATTCATAAACACACGATACTTTTCCATTTCTATGATGAAGCTAATGCTTCCAAAACACATGCCACTTTATAACACTTGTTATATTATTAATTTAAAATATATTTTACATAAGATCACTGCACAAACACACGTCACAATTTATATTCCTGACTGGTTGAAATTTCCTGGCAAGATATCAGAATTGCAGGTGCGGACGGCCTCTTCTTAGGTCCTACTACCTCCTGTTTGAACATCTCGATCATCTGCCTACGGATTCACCAACAGTCTATCGATTATCCCTTGATAACCTTCCTGATCTGGCATTAATATGCTTACATAACGTCATGAACGTTAATTATTGGCATACTTAAGATATGTATAACCAATCACTATTTTACACTGCGCTCAACATTGTACATTGTATTTACATAAATTATTACTTTCAACAGTTCTGCCTAGCATATCACACGGTACTTCCTATGTGAACACTACCAATTGCTCGTACTGCCGACTACACACATACGGCACGACTGTCCTTAATCAAATTATAACAGTTTTACTGCACGGCTTCCCAAACTGAAGTCCGAGCCTCCTATCTTAACTTCGGTAATATGCATTTCGCATAATCAAGTTTATTGATTACCGTACTCATCCTTACTTCATGACCATGCATGATTATATTATCACTGGTGCATTACACTGCACTGCTAATATACTGATTACCAGTAAAATGTTTAAGTCTTTGTGTGCGCGCCTGGGCGCTCCGCGCTAGATTCTGGTACAACTTCCAAACACAACTGCTAACCGATAACTGCTGCCAACAACTGACCTCTGCCAAGGGTCTACTCCCTTATATCCGTTTCACACGAAAAAGTAGGTCTCAGAGTCCCTCGCAGTGTCATCTTCTGTTCCAGGATGATTCTGGTCTTGGAATAATATTCATATTGTTCCTTTTTCTTCGCTGGTCACAAAAATGCCTGCGTGCTCAAGGATCGATCGGCCATGGCGTGGGTAAGCGGCGTCACTTAAAAATCCCCTGAGACCTAGTCAAACCATGCCGCGAACACCAATCGTCCTGTGTTCATGCGCACTCCATTAAATATGCCTTGATTTCACAGTTTGATGGCTCTAAAATTAGCCTCCTGGCTAAAGATTCACCTGTGTGCAACTCGCATGTCATTGCATTGCTCCAATCACGAGTAATCAATGATTTTCCTTGGGATCTTCCCCTTCCAATCTCGTTTTCATTCTCAAACGGGAAAAAACTGGGTCATTATTCAACCCCCCGACCTCTTGCAGACGACTTAAGTAGGTCAACGAGATTGACATGGCTCCATGAGTCTCCTCCTACAAATCTGGGGCCATTAGTAAACTGTCAAACTCTCCACTTCTGTGTTCCAAGTCCAGCATAGCCTACTTCATGTAGTCCAATAATGCTATATTCCACTCATTTTCCCTGCATTATTTCAATAAATAATGTCAGTATCAACTGATATCACACCAGTGATTAAATATATACTTTCCTCTAGGGGTTTTTACAACGAAACTCCCTCAACAGATCTCGGGTTCGTTCCCTGGTGGAACCTTCATTCTGAGCTCAACTTATCTCCGAGGTCCACGTACGATACCAGTCAGCATGACCCCCTCGGGTTCAGTATATAAGTTACTCCAAATTAATATAGAATGTCAGGTACTATACGTGTGCATAGTTTAAAGCTGTCGGCTTGCATACTTTCTGATATATGGGTATTTGGATTTAAAAAATTGAGAGCATTTATTAACAGTTGGCAGCCCTGATTGCTCTTTAGAATATGCATAGTCATAGCTGTTGTGGTACACATAGCACATACGAAATTTGGTTGAAATCCAAATGATAGTATGGAAGTTACATGTATTTAAAGTTGGACCTCTCAGCAGGCTTAGAATCATGTTGGTAGCACTGACGTATATAAGTTACTCCAAATTAATATAGAATGTCATGTACTATACGTGTGCATAGTTTAAAGCTGTCAGCTAGCATACTTTCTCATATATATTGGTATTTGGATAAAAGAAATTAAGAGCATTTTTTAACAGTTGGCAGCACTGGTGGTTCATAAGAATACGTTCAGTCATATCTGGTTATTTACACATACAACATACGAAATTTGGTTGAATTCCAATTGATAGTGTAGAAGTTATACGCATTTAAATATTGGACTTATCAGTAGGCTTATAATCATTTTGGCAACACTGCCATGTATGGCCTTCTGGAAATTAAACTGCAATATTATTATCTATATGTGTGCCGATCTTGAAATAGCTCCCATTCATACCTTCCAAGATATCCAACATGGTGCTCAAATTTCAATTGCGATTTTTCAGCAGTTGGTAGCACTGACATCATTTTCAAATATGGCCGTGAGATATTCAGGTATAGATCTTTACTCCTACCAAATTTTATTTCGATTGTTCCAGCTGTTTAGGAGTTGATAGGGGGACACACACACACACAGCCAGCCAGACAGACAGAAGGACAGACAGACAGACAGACAGACAGACACACATTTTCCCGGATCGATCTCATAAGACTACTTTTTCCTCATTTTTGCAAAATGTGAAAAGTAGGCTAAAAATTCAGTGTGCTAGGGGTCGCAGTGCTAAACAGTGTCACCGAGGATTACAGGAAGCGTGCGGTGCAGCTGCGTTACCGTTCAGAACGGTAGCAAGATGGGTTGCAGCCTTTCGAGATGGGCGCGAACGTGTGGAGCACATGCCTCGATCTGGTCACCCACCAGTAAGTGATGACAATGTACAGATGGTGTCCGCGTTAGTAGAGGTGGATCGGAACGTAACGATTCGTCAATTAGAGCAAGATACCGGACTGGCGCATTCAACTGTCCTCCACATCCTGAAGGACTTACTGAAAATGAGGAAGATTGCGTCCAAATGGGTTCCGCATGACTTAACCGACATGCACAAATGGCTGCGAAATGATGCTTGTCGTATGCACTTTCAGCGTTATGAACGCGAAGGACAGGCCTTCTTACGGCGTATCATAACCATTGACGATACGTGGGCCAGATCTTATGAGCCACAGTTAAAACGCCAATCGAACGAGTGGCGGCACCACGGATCACCACGGAAACAAACAGTTCGACCAACCCCCACGAATGTGAAGGTAATGTTGATTCTTGCCTATGATTGGGATGGTGTGATCATTCACCATACTGTTCCCCGAGGACAAACCGTTAATGCGGCGTACTATTGTTAGTTTCTGCAAGACCATCTCCGAGGGGCTCTGAGAAGGAAACGGCGCCACCACATGGTTACACCGCCCATCGTTCTGCATGACAATGCTAGGGCACACACAGCAGGCGTTGTGTCGGCATTGTTGGATCGCTGGGACTGGGAGGTCCTCTATCACCCCCCCATATTCTCCCGACATCAGTCTCTGCGACTATGATCTCATCCCGAAGATGAAGATGACAATGCGCGGGGAGCGCTTCCGTACCATTGAAGACGTTAAGCAGGCTGCCGAGCGCTCTCTTCGTACCATCAATAGATTGGGCAGTGCCAACGGGATCCAACGACTTCCGCATCGCTGGGAACACGTTGTACGCAACGGTGGGGACTACATCGAGGGCATGTGCAACTTGGAACCATCTAAGTGAGTTATTAATCCAGTTATAACTAAGGTGCCAAAACTAAAAAACCAACCGCTTTAAATTGACGTTCTTTGCGATTTAAACCATCCGAGCGCAGTGAAACTTGGGACGGTAATGCTTATACAAATTTTAATCCACTGACATCTAATTCATTTCAATTGTCTTCACAACCACAAGATGGCGACTGTGCGGAATTTTAATATCTCTTTTTTTCTTGTGTCCTAATCATGCGATTGAGGTTTGAATAATCACCTACGCAATGATCTTCATCTAATAGTAGCCTACATAACTCTATGGCCTACACATATAAAACTCCAACATGAGGACCATCCGAAATATTTAGGCGGTACTCAATATCTACGAATCTATTACAGCAATCAAACTGAAATTTTGTGGGCTATGTTGATAGAGGCAATTAACATAAGTAGGATATATGAAAGTAGGCTATTTAGTTCTTCACAGAAACTACTTGTTTCAGGTTGCAATCATCAAAACCTGTCGAACTTAATGTTGTTGGACTTATCCTGGCAAGAGGAGGCAGTAAGGGCATTAAAAAGAAAAATCTTATGAAGATTGGTAACGTCACACTCGTGGGAAGATCACTGAAAGTCATTCATGAATTTGGACGTAAGTATACACAGCGTAAGTATAGCTGACTCCTCAGTGGCAGCCGGTGGCATTTTACTTTGGGTGTACACTTCTCCACATTATTAGCAGAAACTGTTGTAACATATCCTTGTTGACAAAGCGATGCATATACATTTTGAACTTATTGCGGTTATACGATGATTTTATATAAGACAAGCTTAAGAAACCTTTCGTTAAAAATACGTACAATTAAGGCCTAAAAAGGCCTTCAATTCATAAACAATCGTGTATTAAAGCAAACTAAAATCTAACGCAGGCTGTTCCAAATCCACGAGTTTGAGTATGCGTACACGCGAGTACTCAGCAGTAATGCTCGGAGCACGGTTGGAGAGGGACTGAGGGTGCCAGCCAATACGTCACGGCGAAGGTCATAGCACAAGTCCATGCGCTTCCTGCCAGTCTTGATGTATCCACCGCGCAGTGACGGCAGCCCCCACAGCAGTACTGTATTCCATTTTGCAGGTTTACTCACACAAGGTGGCGAGTACTCCGCTCCACACTGGCGAGCAGCTCGGCTGGAACAGCCTGATCTATGGCATTCAGAGACTCTCAGAATAGGTCCTTCGTGTAAACACGCACTAACATAACTTACTTTGAAACGATATAATAAGCGTTCCGTTTAATTACACTGAAATCACGGGCCTTCAAATCTTTCGAGCAGTGTTTGATAAGAAAAGCTGAACTAAGATGCTGTCCAACTTTCTAGGGATAATTTACTAAATAAATACTGGTAAATACACAACAAAATTCGGTAAGTTCCCATATTAGTTGAAAGATAACTACAGTAATTTTGTTTTCAAATGGGATCACGTAAAGCATCAAAACCCTATTTGAATATTAATGTTTCTTTCAGAAAGCGAAGCAGCAGACCCATAAAACGCATGCGCGGGAACATTCGCACTGAATACTCCATGCTTCTGGTCTGGTCCTCTATTAAAATGTGTATCTCACCCTTCACAACACCTCCCCACTGGATGACCCCTGCTGTTAATCGAGATCCAAGTTTTGGAACGCAGCGTAGGTGACTTCCGATAACTACGAGCTTGCGGAGTTATGAAAGACTGCGCACCATGCATTTTTTAATACACGATTCTATACAAATGCAAGAAGATATGCCTAAAGACTCAAATTCCTTGCAATGAAGTGGGCGTGCACATGCGAAGTCACCCACTTCCACTGTTACGCCAGATTATTCGCGTCACCTCTTTCTCAAAGAAGCTAATAAGTAGTTATATCTTTTGCATCTGGCATCTCGGCGAAATAAGTTGTAGGACGCTTATGAGTACTCTTCGTTGGTCATTGCCACGGTGCTGTTACGTCGAACGTGGGCAATTTCAGACAGGATAAGTCATTTGAGTTCGGATTGCCGACAACAATATTTTTGCCCGCTAGCCACAAACTCGACGATAAAACAGGCTAGTGCGACCAAGGTCAGCGGCATTCGTGTCTCAACTCTCAAACAATATAGGCCCTAGGTCTGTCGCGGTGTTACACTGTAGGCGCTGTTCTCCATTTAGATGGTGGAATTCCCGTTGTCCTTACTTTCTCAGGTGGGATTGTGTGCGCTCCACCGGTCGTTATCGGCCCACATTATCCGAGAGAGTTAGTTTGTTATTGTTGTGTTAAGGGTCGGAACTACGAGGTCATCTGCCCCTATATCCGAGAGATTTTGTCCACGATGTCACATCCCCTAAAATAAGCAACAGCAACAACAAAGCTTGATAGCAATGTTACATTATTGCTGACACCGTTATCGAGTTTGTTCTCCCTATGATCTCGATTTGGCGGGTTCGTCATGTAGTCTACTTTATGACATAGTAGTCTATGGAAAAAAGGGGATGAAGGGGAGGTAGAGATGATGGTGGCAAAACATGGAGGTCATCTTCTCTGGGGAGGCAGAAAGCTTGGGCAGGGGTTAGAAGGATGAGAATCATTATTTAGTCTCTACAGTGTTTTCTTTTTAAATTCACACAACTGTTAATTTATTGGTAAATATACATAACTTAATGTGTTTCTGGATTACGCGCGACCTGACTCCAATTCCTCGAAAACCGAAAGTTTGCAGTAAAATCTCGTCATTCCAGTCAGGTTATCTTACACATAACTCTTTTTTCTTTCTTTCTTATACATCGAGTTGAGCCTCTATGGACTGCGTGGTGACAACCAACTTCACTTTAGTGTCTACTTCTTGTTCCGGCTTTGACTTCCTGCCAGTATCTTCTGATCCCAGCGACGAGTGCATGTTTATGTTCTTCGGACAAAGGTCCTCTCCGTCTTCCGGAAGTTGATACCATTTTAAAACCTTGGTAGTTGTTCACCAATCTTCTAAATGTGTTCCTGTCAGGAATTTCTCGATCTAGAATACCAATTTGCCTGAGATCTTTTTCGCATTCCTCGAATCATCTCGGCCTTGTTGCCTTAGACTTAATGAAACTCCATATTCTTTTCGTTAATCGATCATCAGTAATCCTCAAGAGGGGACTGTCAAATAGCAGCCGTCTCTTCTTAATTGATGCTGTGATAGGGTCTATGTTGTAGTACGAGTCCTAATTTACTCTCATTCGTGTGACATAAGTAAACAAAGAATAGTTCCCATCACGACCACCGGCAATCAATTCGTGAAAGGGTAATAATAAATGCCAGTCTGTATTTTGTAAATATTTATTCAACATTGTGATATACTGTGTAGCCTACACCAGCGGTTCCCAAACTGGGTTCTGCGGAACCCTAGGGTTCCACGAAGGCATCGCAGGGGTTCCGTGATAAATCTTAAAAATCAAATTTTAAACTGATTTTAAAATAAAACCACACGAGGCTAACTATCAGATTGTCTCTAATGCAAAGGTAGGTGGAGTTCGTGTTATAAACAAACACCTATTCGCCAACGTTAGGACTTCGTTTTATGACTTTTATCACAGCAAAATCCATTTCCCAAGCGAAATAAACCTCACATGTCTGTGCCTGACTATGGAAGATCTGATTGAAATTCAATGTACCTCCGCTTTTAAAACGAAATTTGAATTAGTGCCGCTAAATGACTTTTGGGTAGGACTGATAGACGTACACCCGTCAGTAGCCGAAAAGGCTCTGCTCCCCTTCGTGTCCACCTATCGATCCGAATTAGGCTTTTCTGCTTATGCTTACCCCAAAAACAAATTTAAGAGTAAGTTGAGTACATATTCAGCTGTCGATTTCAAAACTATTTTAAGACGAAAATGAAACAATTTCAGTCATTACATAGAAATTAGATGGAAATCCAATTTTTATTGTTCTAAAATAATTGTTTATATTTTTGTACTGAAATAAAGGCTTGTATGTATATTTAAAATGTTTTCTCTTTGTTTCCAAAACTATTACGTTAGCGTTAGGCTATACAAAACACCCACACAATAAGAATAGATGAAAGTAGGAAGAACGTTGTGGGTTCACAATGCTCAGTAAAAATCGGGGATATAGTTCAGGTTCCGCGGAAAGAACATGGCTTCTGAAGGGTTCCGGGACCGAAAAAGTTTGGGAACACTGTAAAGAACATTTGCCGGAGCGACACCACACCACTACGAGTACCAAACCAAATCTCTCATAAATTCTAGGCAGAGATTTGGTTGCCCTACGCTTGATAGTGACATTGCATTAAACACTAAACATCTCAGATGTCTTCTGTGGTCTTGGTATGTATTGGAAAGTACTGGGTTCGATTCTTGGCTATTATGAGAGCTGGAATGGGGCATACTCTCAAGGCAAAACAGAGAATAAATAGGTTCGATTCCCGGTCAATGCATGTGAGATTTTCAAAGTGAAATGCCATGTCCTGTGGTTCGGATTCCACGTCATAAGGAGGTCCCGTGGCTCATAATCACGAGATTCATGGTCACGTAAATCTACAATCTTCCTTTTTTCCTCGGAATGGTTCCTAAATTAAGGCCATGCCTGCCTCCTACTAAACCATAGCCGCATTGATAAATACACACACTTCTACGGCCATCACAATGACACAGGTCATAAGCAGATTCCACACACACCCAGTATATGGGGCTACATGACTATGACATCACAAAGCCCCTAAATGAATCAACAACAACAGCACAACAATAAACATTTCAGACATGCACACACAGTGTACCAAGGTAAAGTGTATTAAAAGGGACAGCCCTTTAAAAACTGAAAACACGTGACGTTTGCAACCTTCTCTCGTACATCCTGTACGAGTCCAATCCCGGTTTCTGTCTTATGTCATCCTGTTCTACTACGGTATTTCAGGGGCGTATATAAATGGCGAGCTGTGCCCCCCCCCTGAAGAAAGCCAATAAAAATTAAGAAAGTGTTGCTTTGGTAAAAGCATAAAATAATTGAAAAATTTGGTTGCATCCTAATCTTAACTTATTGGCTAAATTATAAACAATATTAAGATTGAAATTAAACTACCTCGTGGTATAGTGGCTAGCATTCTTGGCTGCCGCCCCGGAAGTCCGAATTCGATTCTCGGCTCTGCCAAGAAATTGTAATTCTGGTCTGAGGGCTGGAACGGGGTACACTCAGCCTTGTGAGGCAAAACTGAGAATTCGATAGTACGGTACTTTTGAGAAATAAATCAACTTAAAAAAAAAAAAAAAGTTGTTTACATTTCTGCTTAGTAAATGGACTAATATTTAGATATTCACCATTCATACTCCACAGGCCATAATAGAAAATTCATTAAGTATGAAATGTTATTTGTGTGTTGTGTTGTATTTTACAACATTTTTTTGTATTGCCAGTAATTGTAGGCTATTGAACTAAGAATTTTACAATTAACTCTTATCTAAAATAATTACTCAAAGTTATATGCTCTAAGATATTGGTTGATATTTCTGGGTATTTTGCGGTGACAATCGCCTGAGAATACTCACAACTCTCCAGGATAGTCAACACCCCCCAAACAAGAATTGTATGTACGCCCCTGCAGTATGTAGGCTACATCACTCTTCCTCTCTATTTGCCGCTTACATAAAGTTCAGTGTTTATTTCAGCTATCTTTGTGTGCATGCTTGTTTCCAAATATAATGGTATAAATTATAAGATGGCCATCGCGAATATTTTATTAGGTTTCTCTTCCGTCTGGGTGTCAACGGACAGTGTGGAAATAGCAGGGGAGGCAAGAGCCCACGGAGCGTTGGTCCACTGGCGATCCAAGGAGAGTGCGACAGACATAGCTCCATCCATCCTCGGGGTCCAGGACTTTCTATCTGAACACCCAGGTATGATTGAGCTCTATACCGGTGTTGCAAAGAAAACTTGAAAATATAGGTACAGTTACTAAACTCACAACCTTTTTACAGAATTTATATGTACTTTAATATGAAACCATACCATTGGGAAACATTATACAGTATAACAGACCTTGGAGTGTCCTTAGGGTGTTCCTTCACACCCATAATTGTGATAATGCAATCAAACACGAAACATTGAAATAATTGTGAATTGTAACTTGTAAATTTAAAAAAATAAATAAAAAATAATAAAAACACTTCATAAATACAGGGTCATTATCTATATGTGCCCCGATGCACACAGCAAGCTAAGCCGGCTTTGACTGGCACAGATCGCGGGCGCGTGTATACGGTTCAACCAGTGGTTGGCGCTCACTTTAACCAAACATGTCCAATAATGTGTACTTACAGTGCTCATAGGCGATGCTGAAAATGTCCTCCCTCTCTTGTAACACACACCTGATTCTTCTAATGGAAGAATGGACATAATCTCATCTAATTTTTGTTCTGTGAGAACACAACATTGTCTGTTAACATTTTTTTCCTTGAATCGTTTAGCGAGCCTCCTAATTGTACTGGCATTAGGCACAGGTCTTCCTGGAAACTTGATTCAAAATTTTTGTCTTGTTTCAGAACAAGACTTTCTGCTTTTCATATACGAATTATGGATATATGCACGTTCGCAAAATGTGAATTGGTGTCCAGGCACTACCAACAATCACAGTAATCACAATACTCACTAAACGTGCAGCACTAACGTCTAAGCTTTGCAGATACACGTCCATATGAATGACAAAACACGTGTGAACTAGCAATTTGAGTCAGCGATGCTCCAAGAAAGATATTCAGTTCTTTTTCACAGTGCTTGTCACTGGTTCTATTTCTTTATAGACTGTTTTATTGGAAGCTGGTCTCCAGGCTCCATCTACTTGATATTTTTTATTAAGTTCTCACTATTCTGCTATCTATCTTGAGTACTCGATCTATTGCAAAGGTATTTGTTGTTTTTGATAGATTAGATTAGATTTTTTATTTATCCGTTTGATCAATTACCATGTTAACAATACATTTTTGATATAGGGCACATCAGAAATTACATCTATAAAGTAAAAGAACTTACAGGTATATATTACAAATACAATAATTATTTATAACACATTATAATAATAATAGATCTTAAGAGATACAATCTTATTGGACAACTATTTACACCTTACTCTATTATCACAATATGAGAACTTGATTCTATAAATACAACAACTTGCAGCTACGTATTACAATTAAAATAGAACAGTAAAATATAATTATAGATTTCATCGCTCCTATACGCTAAGATAATCAACTACAGAGTAAAAACAATAGCACTGCAGATAAGCTTTCAACATTCTTTCAAAGGTTTTTATTTTTGGGGCCAGTTTTATGTACTGGGGTAGTTTATTATATATGCTTGTATGTGTGTGTGAAATATCAATGTTTTGATTTTATCTTGTGTTATGCCTATGAAAATCATTGTTTGTTTTAAGAGAAACATCTTTATTCATTAAATTCTTTTTAAAAACATAATACTTTCAAAGTAATGAGCAATGGGAGGATGTTTAAATATTTAAACAGAGGTCTACATGATTCTTTAATTCCACATGCAGAGGTATTGTGTGGCTGGGTGACTGTTTTCTAGTGCTTTAATTTGATTGCTATTGAGAGATATTGTTTGTTGTATGTGTTGTTGGTAACATGCTGTGCTCTAACCAGTCTATCTCGTTCAGGCACTTTATCCAATAATGATTTCCATTTTATTTTACAGTTGCAGACATCATTGCTCTCGTCCAGTGCACATCCCCGTTCATTACCTCAGCTTTCCTCACTGAAGCGCATGATTTAATGCTGCAAGGTGGATACGACTCGGTGTTCTCGGCCACCCGGAAATTTGATCTCAGATGGGAAGAAAACCCAGGTGAGTCATGACAATATACAAACATTGTCTGTAGACATTTTGATTTATAGCTTTATAGGACGCCATAAATCTAACATTGTGGTTAAATATGTAAAAAGGGATTACTTGCATCCATTTCTGGTTCGTATTGACAAATTAATTTTATCATTTTAAATGATTATGTCGACTTTGCTGGGGTCTGGCGTGACTTTACGGAGACGGGACGAAATGTACCGAGCATGCACTGAGGTGTGTGACGTCATATTACTGCTTGAGCTTCCTCCTTTCCCCGTGCGTTCCAGTGAGCGTGACTTCATCCAGCCAGCTACTTCCTTTGACCTTGGTTTGCACTTGCTTTTTTTTTTGCAGCATTTGTAGCATTTAAAATGATATAAAGTCTGGTCTTGCAGACTGTCAGTGTTTTTATTTTATTTATCTATCGTATGGCTTTTAGTGCCGGGAGTGTCCGAGGACATGTTTGGCTCGCCAGAGGCTGTAGCTGCTTCAAGCGGACACCCATAGGGTGAGCTACAAGTTCTGTTCAATTTCAAGTAGTTCCAACTTTCGCTACCAGATGTCACTGATGAACGTTGGAACTTTGATAGAGCGTTCCAACGAAATCTAACCTAGAAATTTAGTTTCATACAAGTTTAGTCTGAGGAAGGATCTTTTACATGCCATAAATCTATGACCTCCCCTCCGAAGGAAGGCATACTGAAGGATTTTAATGCTCTTAAAAAATCCAACGACTTTAGCCGGGTATGAACCCACTATCTTGGGCACAGCAGTTCAGCATGCTACCGACTACGCCACCGAAGCCGCTGACAAATTAATTAATGCAATATAGTTGTGAAATTTCACAATTATATTGCATTGTCTTGCATTATTAATATCCTATTCGCAGTTCTGTTAAATGTTCCACCTTAGTCAATACTGATTTATTTTTTAGTCTTTACAGGGTTTACATGTTTCAGGCCTAGTATACCCTTCTTCAGCACCGTACAATATTCATTCTTCTTCATTTCCCGGTTCCAGTGACCTGGGTCGGGGCATGAATCAAGGACCTCCATCCGTGGCCTCGACTCACACACTATGCTATTTGTATGATGGATTCGCCACAGCCAAAGGTAGACAAGGTTTAATTACGGCGGGAAATTGAAAGACTCCATAGGCCTCGGATACCCTACTACCGTCGGGGTCGGAAGAGAACAAGTGTTGACTAAGGGAGGCCGACAGGAAAGTAAGGGGAAGCAATGCCAGACTCAGCTGGGGTTGCCAACCCACGTCCCCTGGGGGCACAATATTAATTAACAAACTAAAATAAACATCTCAAATTTAAAATAGCCTATATGTAAAATCTTTCAAGTAAAATGTCCTATTATACGGTACCGGTGCCATATTTCATGCAATTGCAGTAATTCCTCCTCAATTTTGTTTATTATTGCTGATTTAAGGGGCAGAACTACGAGGTCATCTGCCCCTCCTCAATTTTCTTACAACTCTCATCATCATCATCTGTCTTCTACTCCAGTTGCCCGGGTGTAGTTTACGAGTGCCCTCCCTAAATGTACCATTCTTCTTTCACGATTCTATCCCAGCTAACTCCCCTTGTTCCTATGTCCTCCTTCACCTGGTCTAGCCATCTCTTCCTTGGTCTTTCTACTGGCCTTCTACCAACCACATCTGTGTGTAGTCTTTGTTTCTTACAACTCTATCTTGTACAAATCTTTGTTGTAAACATCAGTAAATTACAGATATTGAAAACAATTGAAAGAACAATAAAAAATATTTTTAAAAAATAAGGCGCTGGGTTAAAGAAGGGAACTTCTTCGAAAGTGTCCTAAATTACTTGTTTATAATGCATTTCTTGAATCTGAGAAGTGTCTTTATGCAGAAATCCAGCTGAAAATGTCATATTTTAACACCAGAAGTCAGGAGATTCCAATATTTGAAGGCCTGTGAAGGCATTTTGTTTCTGGTGTTTTGTTCTTTTTTGGACGTTACTTTGTCTTTGTGAGTAGAGATATTCAGGTCTGAACCCCATAGTATTCATAACAAATTTCAAACCCAGAAGTATGTGAGTTTTAATTCACCGGCCGTGGAAGCCAATAGACCATCTTTTTGGAAGCCTTCATAGGGAGGTTATGGCTGCTTGAGCTTTTAGTTCTCGCAGTAGAGAGGTGCAGTTGCGCTTCATAACGGGTGAGGTAGTGTGCAGTTTGCTACTCCAGTGGGGACACCAAGAGCCCTCTGATGAGCCAGCTTGGTGTCCTAGGCGAAACCCCACACAAGACACGGCACAAACCTAGAGAAATTGCTGAGTTTTAATTCACTGGTTGTGAAATCCAATATACCTCACTGTAGATCGTTCAAGGAATGAGTATTTCTGCTAGTGTACTGTAAACAAATACATTTCTGTTTTAACCCCAAGAGGTGAAATAAGACGATTGATATTTTCACCTTAATTTTAATTTTTGCAGTAAATTTTCCCATCTTACCAAATTTTTCAACTAAACTAATTACAAAACAAAAGATTACTTTGCTCTGGTAGTCTTATTACTCAAATATGATAGAACGAAACAAGTGGCTACTGAACTCTCTGAGGGCTCATCTGATGGGAGGGGCAACACCATTATCACACACATGGGCTAGTGGTAACTGATACACACAGACATCTGGTCTATGTTCAATCATCACCAGCAGCAGAAGCAGGTAGGATGCATTATGTCTAAAACTCAGAGTTTGAGGCTCTACATTCCTATTTCTGATCTCTATTCCACTGAAATAAAAGACTCTAAATATATAACAGAATAAGCTATAATCTAACAAAAAAGGAATCTGTTGACATCGAATATAGATTTAGGTATCAGGAAGTCATTTTTGAAAGCCTTTGTCTGGAGTGTGGTGCAGCAGAAAAGAGGAGTTGGTTGGTTGGTTCTTAAGTTTAGGGGCTGCGACAACGCGGTCATGTAGCCCCGTGTACTTTGGGTGTGTGTAGAATCTGTCTGATAACCGGTGTTAATTGTGATGACTGTAATAGTGTGTGTTATCTGTTTTTTAATTTAAGTACTGCAACTTAGAATTTTTCAAATAGTTCCTACTTTTGCCGCCAAGCGCCACCGTCAACAACTACTAGGCCAAGTTCAGAACTTAGCTACTAGACGCCACCGCAGTCGAACGTAGAAACCTAAGAGCGTTGTTTACATTCTTAACCTACCCGATTTAGCTTCACACAGGTGCAATTAGTGGAAGGTTCATTAACATGCCATAAATCTATGACATGGGGCCACCGGCTTTACTTCCCCTCCGAAGGAAGGCATACTGAGGGATTTTTAACGCTCTTAAAAAATCCGACGGCTTCGGCCGGGTTTGAACCAGCTACCTTGGGCATAGAAGCTCAGCATGCTACCAACTACACCACCGAAGCCGCTAGAAAAAAACAAATAAAAAAAGAGAGGAGAATTGAAGCGTATGAAATGTGGTGTTACAGGTGAATGTTGAAGATCAGATGGGTAGATAGGGTTAGCAGGGGCGTGGGGTGGGGGGGCGCCCCCCCAAATTTTTGTCACATATATTATTTGTTTATGAATTGAAACATTAAAAACCAATATTATCATGTACTATTGTTACTAAGTGACGTATGGCAACGTTGCAAAGCATGGCGAAGGTAGAGCGATGTAAACAGTGTGACAATCAGTTTGCTCTGATCTTATGTGTAGCAACATAACCTCTTATTACTCTCCAGTGCCTTCGCTCTAATGAACGAACAAAAGTTTTTCCCTAACTTTTATACCCTTATCAAACTTTTGGCAATTTTGCCTCTCTCTGTAGCTACTGGTACGGCCGAACGGAGTTTGAGCTGGTTGAAAACATACTTAAGAAATTCTACTTCTGAAAACAGACTCAACGGTCTAGTATTGTTATCTATTCACAGAGACATACATCTCACTGACGATGAAGTTATGAACCGATTTGGTAATGCTTCAAGAAACCTTGACTTTATATTATAGTGTGAGTTGCAAATCAAAACAGTAACATTAATTCTTTCCATGTAAACACTATCAAGTGAGCAAGATGATTGTGTTAATAAAAAGTATCATAAAATGGTCTTAATTGTGTTTGACATTAACCAAACATAAAACATCACAACAAATTGGTTGAAAAAGTGATGCCAGAGAGCCTTAAAACTCATCATTTTGCACCAAATTATACAAAAGTTTCCCGGGGATAACACCGGACCTTCTATTCTTTGGGCCTATACCATGCCCCCTAACCCCCGGTTGGGCACCACCCGAAATAAAATTCTATATACGCCCCTGAGGGTTACAAAGGAAGAGGTATTAATACGAGTGGGAGAGGAGACATGTTTCTGGCGACTGCTAATGAAGAGAAGAGATAGTTGGTAGGACACACACTAAGACACCCAGGAATAGCAAGCTTAGTTATGGAAGGAAGGGTCGAGGACAAGAACTGTAGGGGTAGACCAAGGTTAGAATATGTTAAACAGATTGCCTTGGATGTAGGATGTGGTAGCTATTTAGAGATGAAACGATTAGCTCAGGCCAGGGAAGCATGGTGAGTGGCATCAAACCAGTCAAAAGACTGAAGACTCAAACAACAACAAGCTATGGTATTCAAAACTGATAATTATTCTTATATACAGTATGTAAATATGGTAATTGCCGATTTGAAATCTGTGAAGTTTTCAAGCTCTTAGTTCAGTGTTGTCTATACAAACTATCAGTTTATACTTTACAGTCGGTCAACACGCTTAAGCCCATAATGCACGTTCCTGAAAAGAATTACATGTATTAAATTATGTCGGCGCTGTGGTGTAGGGGTAGGGTGCCTGCTTCTTACCTGGAGGCCCCGGGTTCAATTCCCAGCTCCGTCAGGGATTTTAGAAACTGTCGTGAGGGCACTGAGCCTTGTGAGGACAATTGAGTAGCTGTCTGACAGTGAGACAGTGCCCAGGTCACGAAAGCCAAGCTTAATGGGCGAGGGAACCCGATGTGTTGACCATGTGTCCACAATGTGTAGGCTAAATGGCTGGGCAGCAGTCTCTTAGTAGGTCTAGGCCCTTCATGGGCTGTAGCGCCACAGGTTTTTTTTGGTGTTACTGGTAATATTAGTCTATTCAATGATAAAGGGTAGATTTTAGGGTCCTTTCTGAACATTTCTAAATCCCCATTTATCAGTGAATAATATTAATACAGGAAAGTGTGTTATAATACATATTGGTACCCAACCTAATCCAATTGCCAATTCGGAACTAAAAAGTATAAATTGATGATTAAAAATCGTCCTCGTCGTCGGCCAAGGTACTCGTATTCGAGTTTATGTTTCTTTCCTGCATTACTAATTAGTATTCACTCGATGGTGATGTCGCTGGTGACTCAACAGACCATAGATCATACGGCTGCACACGATGCATATTATGATGGAAGGTGGAGGACGTGGCAATAACTGACGCAGCTTTCTCCTCTGCCGAGTTTCCATTTCCTGCCTTCGGCGTTCTTCTTCAAAATGTGAAACCGCAGCTGAGGTGGCTGCACGCCAACGTGTGCAATGTACAGAAATGAACAGTGGTTCATAATTTTCAAAACGTTCTGCCAAATGTGTGCAAAAAGGACAGGAGACATTTCTTTTTCCAATGGAGGCGGTGGGATAAGAGATCTAGAAAAACAAGATTTTCAGTAAAGAATATATAGCCTACTTTCTCCTAAATGTATGGGTATACTTATAACTCTATAACTGAATGTTCGTTGTAGTAACTGGTACTGCAACTTAGCGCTAGTGAATTAATATATATCTTGTACGCCTCTGAGTGTTGAATGGGCAGGATGCTTAAAGCAACCAGGAGGGATGGCAGTGCATGAAGGTAATCAGAGTGCGGTCATGAACAGAAGTTGAACTATTACAAAATTATGTCTTCAGGAGGTCAAGGTGTTGCAAAAAATACCCACGTAACATGCAAGAGGACAGCACTATAGAGAGACATTGAGAAGGCTGTGCATGACGTGTATCTTGTTTTTCTATTCTCCTTTTTCTCTTGTCTTCTGTTTATGTGCGATGCTGGGGCTGTGATTATTAATAAACGAGTATATACTCTATACATTAGCCTCTCCTTTGAGCTAAATACCATATTATTTAGTGTATTGGAGAGAGCTCATCCACATCATTTGTAAAAGAATTCAAGTTAAAAAAAGAGCTAACTCTAGTAGGTTTTGAACCCCAGCAGACCACGTGAGAGACTAATGTTCTAGACCAGAGCCAAACATGTCCATAACACCTCAGTGTTATTAACTGACTTAGATATAACGTGTTAGCAAATAATGTCTTGAAATAAACGATTTCTTCACTGCAGTAGCCTACATCTTAATTATAAATCATTTCATACAAAGTTTATATTACTTTATTTCTATCAGTAGGCTATATCGCATGCAACATAAGACGGGCACAAGAGGTCAGCTGCCATCTTGTCATGTGACAGAGACGGCTCAGCTATTTTAAGTCACTGATAAAGTGTAATATTAGAATAAACAACGGGTCACGCCCTTTAGGATTGCTTAAACCACCCTCGGCTCAATAATCAGAATTGGTGGGCCCGAAGTTATAAATTATAATGCTTGCATAATTCACACGGCCGCCATCTTTAAATGATACGACTGATGACCGTGTAGTTGGGCACAGGATGCGTCTCATATGAAGGTAAAGATCCGAAGATTGGTTTGGTCATAATTCAATTTTAAGTTTTGATCATTTGAGTGGCCGTCATTAAGTTTTGGTAAAGATGGTGGCAATATAAAACATGACACTGAGGTTTCCTATGCAAGTGCTACCGGTACCTCTGTACCAAATTTCGTTCAATTCGGTTTCGTCGTGTTTCAATTGATAGGGGGGCTGGTACAGACATACACACACACACAGACAGACACACAATTTTTGGCCCTGTGTAGATCTCATAAGTCTACTTTCTTCTTTCTCCGTTAGGCTCTTCTGAGGACCACGAACCAATTTCAATGTTTAGTCCTTTGTTGATCTTTCTTCTACCTCCAGTTCTCCATCTTTTCTCTGTGTGTCTTCTTTCTCCCTTCTGACCATTTTGAGCCTGTTTTCTTATATGGCCTCTCACCACGGCGGGTTCGATTCCCGGTCACTGAATGTGAGATTTTCAATGTGAAATGCCATGTCCTGTGGTTCGGATTCCACTTAAAAAGGAGGTCCCGTGGCTTATGATCTCGAGATTAACGGTCACGTAAAACTCATCTTCCTTTCCTTTTGTTTTCTTATACTGCCTTCCTTGGAGTCCTTCCATTCCCAATACTTTTTTTTTTCTCTCTAGTGCATCTTCTTCATTACATTGTTTCTTTCTAAATCTTTCTTTACTTCCAGAAACCAGTCGAGTTCTGTTTGTCATTACCAGATGGCAGTGGTAAACAATGGCTCCAACTCGAATTATCTTATGCAGTGGGAGTTGAGGCCATATGATGATAATATTCTTCTTCTTCTTTCTCCGTTAGGGTCTTCTGAGGACCACGAACCAATTTCAATGTTTAGTCCTTGATTGTTCTTCCTCCAGTGTGTCTTCTTTCTCTCTTTCGACCATTTTGAGCCCGTTTTCTTATATTGCCTTCCTTGGAGTCCTTCCATTCCCAATACCTTGTTTTGAAAATTTCTCTCTCCATTGCCTCTTCTTCTCTTACATTGTTTCTTTCTAAATCATTCTTTACTTGAAACCAGGCTGTTGTCGATTTCTTTTTCCAAAGATATTTAAAAATCTGTTTGGTTAACCTGCTATCATTCATTCTATAAATGTCCAAAAAATAACAATCGCCTCTTCTTTATTGTCTCCGTTATGTTTTCAATGTTCCGATATATTTCTTCGTTACTTCTTAATTTCCAAAACTCTGTAGTTCTTAATGAAGCAAGAATTTTGCATATAATTTTTCTTTCTGATACTTCTAATTTATCCAATTTATAATTTAACATTAGACATTTACTGGCATATACGCATTCTGGTTTAATTACTGTTCTATAGTGCTGTATTTTCAATTTCTTAGATAAACATTTTTTGTTATAGATATTCCTGGTTAAACCATATGCTCTTTGAATCTTGTGCACTCTTTCTTCTACAGCAGATTTTTCTAAGCCATTCTTCTGAATTATTTCCCCCAAATATTTGAACTTATCTACCCTCTTAATTTGACCAATTTTTGTTATTAGGGCTTCTGGAGCATTTTTAATATTTGTCATAAATTTTGCTTTTTCTACAGAAATCTTTAAACCTATTTTATTGGCTATCTTTTTTGCAAAAATCAAAAGTAGGCTGATACATAAATTTAGTATAAGTGGAGAACGCTCATATACCACACCCGGGCAACTGGAGTGGATAACCGATGATAATGATGATGATTACTAAGGTTCGGATGTTTACGAAATGTCATATTTTTTCCCTTGACTACATTTTCATAAAGACTGTAATTAAGCAGGAGTTCAATGTTCCTGATTCTTTATAGGTGGATTTTATCGAGCAGATAAATGCATGTTTGGGTCATTTTCATAGTTATTGTCATATTCCAACAATATTAATGTTTTAAATCAATAAATGTAAAACAAAAATATTGGAATGCAGCCTAAATAAATCAGAAACCTCGATGGACATCAAATAGGCAGGTGAAAATCTGAAGGAAGAAGGAGACTTCTGTTACTTAGGAAGTAAAATAACCAGTGATGGTCGAAGCAAAGAGGATATAAAAAGTAGGTTGGGTCAGGCATGGAAAGTATTTCTATAGAAAAGGAATCTATTGACATCGAATATAGATTTAGGTATTAGGAAGCCGTTTTTGAAAGCATTTGTCTGGAGTGTGGCGCTCTATGGAAGTGAAACTTGGACTGTTGGTGCTGCAGAAAAGAGGAGAATTGAAGCATATGAAATGTGGTGTTACAGGAGAATGATGAAGATCAGATGGGTAGATAGGGTAACAAATGAAGAGGTATTAAGACGAGTGGGAGAGGAGAGATATTTCTGGTGACTGCTGATGAAGAGGAGAGATAGGTTGGTAGGACACATGCTAAGACACCCAGGAATAGCAAGCCTAGTTTTGGAAGGAAGGGTCGAGGACAAGAACTGTAGGGGTAGACCAAGGTTAGAATATGTTAAACAGATTGCCTCGGATGTAGGGTGTGGTAGCTATGTAGAGATGAAACGATTAGCTCAGGACATGGAGGCAAACCAGTCAAACGACTGAAGACTCAAACAACAACAAGGTAATAATAATAATAATATTAATAATAATATCATATGGCCTCGGGTGCCGGGTGCAAGCTTTGTTATTTGACACCCAAAGGGTAGCTTGCATGTCGAATTTCGTTGTTCCTTGAAGCACTAGGAGAGTCAAGGAGGTTAGATAGCTAAGCTCCTTGAACACTATAGCGCTTTCTAGTAGAGAAATGAGGAACTTTGTGTTGGCGGAATCTCCCGAGATTAATTTTGCCATTATGAACACGGCCTACTGAATTCAAATGGGTTATTTAACATGCCAACATCGTATGACATGGTGTCGTAATTTTTGCCATCTTTCAAAAATCACTTACCACGGCCAGGAGCGAACCTTTAAGCTTGGGGTTAGTAGACCGACACGATATCCACTCACCCACCCTGGCAAGCTAACAACAAGGTCATATTTTGGTAATACTTTAGGGGTAGGTGGTGAACCTTAAATATGGTATCCGAGTATATTATGAGTATCCTTGAAGAGCTTTGTATGTGGGGAAACCGGCCGGTTAACTCGGCAATTTGCTGCTCACAGTAAAAAATCAACCTTAAAAATAGTTGAATTGTTCTGTGGGATTATCAACACTTATTTGGGGAGTAGTAAGAATGGTTCTCCATTGAAGCGTTTGAATCACCACGTCACCTGCTTTATTACAAAATAAATAATGATTTAAAAATAGACATTTTGGCATTTATTAGGATTTTTAAACATGCTTTTTACTGCATTAGATGTTACCAATTAAGGCATGAACATCGACCTTCAACCGGCACGGTGGCAAATCTCCTACCGCGATGCTCAACTAGCCTGATGCGACATGAATGTGCTAGCAAGAGCGTCCCTGCCTTGGTGATGGAGTAAGGCCGCAAGGGGAACGGAAGTCAGCGGTAACCATGGCAACAGGTGTTCCGTGATGCGAATTCAGCCAGCAAGAGAGTCGTATCTCACCAGTGATTGCTCATCCACATTGCTCTCATTTCATGCAAACAGTTACTGTGCAGTTCGTATATTAGATAGCGACGTGTTGCGTGTGCAATATGTTTTACATTTTGATATTCCAAGATAAGAAATACAAATATTGAAACTTTAGTGAAATACCTTAGGAAACTCTTCCTGGACTTCAGTCTGTGAGCATGTGGTTCATACCCATGCAATGCATGAGTTCTTTCGTGCTCCACTTTCTTCCTTTTCTTATCTGCTGCTATTTCCGACAGAAGGTGGTGATATTCCAGAGAGATGATAACAGAAAAAAGTATGGATGATGTGTTCGTGGAAGTATACAAATTATTGACTTTAAATTTTTTCGTGTATATCGGCACGTCACCATTTGATTCACTCCTGAACTGCGACAGGGAATGAGGGTTTACAATTTGTGTACTTGGCATTAATTTTTATACTTAAAATAATAATACAGTATAAGAATGTATGCCTACTCAACTTTCACTGCTTATGATTTCAGATGGCACAGTGAAGCCTCTGAATTTCAGCCCCGATAAAAGGCCCCGCAGACAAGACTGGGAAGGTGAACTAGTAGAAACTGGAATGTTCTACTTTGCAAAAGTGGAGCTAATCAATATTGGGCTTCTTCAAGGAGGAAAGTAAGTAAGTTAAATTATACTTCCTTTAAATAATATTCTGCATATAAGATAATTCTTCATTGCATCTACGAGTTTGCTAACCAATAAATAAATAAATAAATTAGCCAAATATTCCCTGAAAATAATGCATTCATGACCTAAAGAACTTAACAAAATGCCCTATTTTTTGTTGTTGTTGTATTAAATATAACAATATTGTCTATAACAACCTAGAACCCATTACTGATACCATGCAAAAGGAAAGACTAGGATTCTTTGGGCACGTCAAGAGATTCACGTCTTCTAAAACAACTAGTACAGTACAATATTGCTTCAAAAAACACAACAACTGGATGCCGATGGTTAAAAGAGATCAGAGAGGACTTAAAAAAGAAATTGGCCTAACAACAGAAGATGCTACAAATAAGAAAAGTTTAACTACAGCACTTAAAAATATGTTCAGTAAAGAACATTTAGCCTACTTTCTCCTAAATGTATGAGTATAGTTATAACTCGTTGTTATTATCAAAGAGTATAATAGAACTATTCTTTGTTGAAGACCTTAGAAACGATTTACCTCTACCAAACGCCACAACCTAGATAAAAACTGCTACCATCATTGAAGAAAGAAAGATAAGAAGTATCTAAAGAATGTTATGGATCTGCAGACATAATCGACCGGACTGGCGGCGTGGCTCAGCGGTAACGTTCTCGCTTGCTGGACCGTATGTTTCAGGTTCGTATCCTGGCGCAGTCAGCTGGCATTTGAGGGTGCACAAATGCGAGGGAGCCGTGTTAGTAGATTTACTGGCACGTTAAAGATCCCCTTCGGGACAAAATTCTGGCACCCCGGTGTCTCTAAAAGCAACAGTGGTTAAAAGGGACGTAAAACCAATAACATTATTATTATTATTATTATTATTATTATTACATAATCGGCCTGACACGGGCAACATCCAACTTTGAGTTGAGGCATGTCTTTACACGTCTGGCTGCGTATGACTTTCACAACCCTAATTGAATTAACAAATCTTTCCATGACCCTACAGAGACGTGTGTATACCAACTATGTGGATATTTTCGATTGCTATTTGGCTGAAATAAAAGTATTAATTAATATCCTGAACTAGCACCAACGGTAGAGTTCAGATACTATGTGAAATCGTTTTGTTCTTTACTTCAATTAACATTTTCAAATAATGCACAATAGGCTGTTACAAACCCTTTAAAATAAAAAGTAAAAATGTATCGTAGTATCATCTTGTCATTCTTCAAATTCGATGCGCATAGAATGCCAATGGTATAGTAATCAATGGAGCCCCACGTAGACTAGTCGTGACATCTAGTGGTGAAATATCGAACAATATTAATGATATTAATGATATAGTATTATTAGAATTGAAAGGCAAGCTTAAACTATTTGCAGATGATATTTTTATACACTATCTGGGAACATCTGAACAGGAAATTATGCTAAATATTAATTATGATCTCAATAAGCTGGTGGATTGGTTGAGAGCACACAAAATGGTTATCAATATCACTAAAACAAAATATTTATTCTTCCATAAACCATCATACAAGATTGAGACCACAAACATAGTCAACATAGCCAACAAAGAAATAGAAAGGGTTAAATCGGCAACATACTTAGGTATCACACTAGATAGTACACTAACCTGGGAAAATCATGTAGAAAATGTAAAACATAAAATCAGCCCTTTAATTGGTATTATTTTCAGATTAAGATATAGCTGTCTTACTAGCCAACAATTGAAAAATATATACTTTGCTCTGATACATTCACATATAATGTACATGAATTTCATATGGGGATATTGTAAGAAGGAGCTGATAAAAGAACTTGAGATACTCCAGAAACGTGCTATAAAATCTATCTTTGGATTACCTTGGCTCACACCCTCAAATGAATTGTACTCAAGAACTAAAATTATGCCACTGCAAAAACAAATAGCTATGTCAGCAACAGTATTTGTATACAAATTAGAAAACAAATTGATACACACACACATCCATTTTACCCATGCAAATGACATTCATCATTATGCAACAAGAGGAGTAAATCAAATATTCACCAGCCATTCCCAATCCATTAAATTTGGAACTAAAGGAATTATGTCCTCTATAATAAAAGAATACAACTCGCTACCATTAGGCATAAGGGAAAGATTCTCTATAAAAACATTTAAGAGAAAAACAAAAGACTTCCTATTAAGGAATGAATAGCCAATGTACAATAGCCTTAAGCAATGCAATGTATCATACCGTATTATCTCTGTAAAGTTAGTCACTAGCAATCTAAGTTACTATTAAACTAAACAATAATGTTACAAAAATTATATATATGCCATGCTGTAACTATGTTACTTGATTGTCCCTAACACGAGCTCAGGCTCATTGGGACCTATGTAAATAAATAAATAAATAAATATAATCCTAACAGAGTGAGTGCATTCTAGCGGCCAGAAGAAGAAACTTTTCAATAAAATCTGGAAGTTAATAAGTAGTGGCGTGCAGTTACCTTTTTGGCAGCTAGATGTCTCGAGTAAATCTGCTGGCGAATTATGTTTTAATTAAATATATATTTTACACCATAATATGCACAATATAATGCTTAATTTTAAAACATCTGAGTCATTACAAAACAATAAACATATAACATTTCATGAAAAAAAAATAGCTCTGATCGGGTTTGAACCATAGGCATTTGAGCGATAGGCTAACGCTCTACCACTGAGCTAATTGTGTCAACGAATATCGTTCTATATAAAATGACTTACATAGAACTTGTTAGCAAATAATGATTTATACTAAACGATTTCATCACTGGAGTATATTATTTATATATAAAGCATTTCATACAAAGTTTATTTATTTTGTATCAGTATGCTATATTGCATGCAATACTCAAATTAGTGAAATATAAGTCAGGCACAAGATATCCGCTGCCATCTTGTCTTATTACTGAATCGGCTCAGCTTTTTAAAATCACGTCTGCACTATAGTATTACAAAATAAACTTTTAATTTCGAACGTGCCTCTTCCTTTAGAACAGTTAAAACGATTCTCGGCTCGATAATCGGAACTGGTGGGTCCCATGATATGGATTACAGTATAAAGTTTGCATAATTCGCACGGCCGCCATCCTGAAATGGTATGGCGGACGACCTTGTAGTTTGGTCACAAGACGCATCCTATACGAAGGTATGTTGTTACCAAATTTGGTAGAAATCGGATGATTTGGTTAGTCGTTATTTGATTTTACGTTTTGAACGTTTGAGTGGCCGCCATTCAGTTTTAGTAAAGATGGCGGCGATATAAAGCATGACACTGAGGTGTCCTTTGCTAGTGCTACCTTTGTACCAAATTTCGTTCAATTCGCATTCACCGTGTTCGAATTGATAGGGGGGGACAGACATTATGAGTACACACACTCACACACACAGACACACACACACACACACACACAGACTCACACACACACACACACACAGACTCACACACACACACACACACACACACAGACAGACACACACACACACACACACACACAGCCTCACACACACACAGACTCACACACACATACACACACACACACACACACAGACAGACACACTTTTTTCGCCCTGTGTTGATCTCATAAGTCTACTTTCATTTTTTGCAAAAATCGAAAGTAGGCTAAAAATATGACTTTTCATTTTCCACTCACAAAAAAGAAAATTCCAACAATAATATTTTCCACCCAAGAAAGGGTAAGAAGATCAATATGCATGAAGAAGTTCTGGGAGGACCACAAGGCTCGTACAGTTCCTACAAGTCGTTGAAGTGATCCTTTGTGGTCTCAAAAGGCGAAGAAGTTCTGGGAGGACCACAAGGCTCGTACAGTTCCTACAAGTCGTTGAAGTGATCCTTTGTGGTCTCAAAAGGCGAAGAAGTTCTGGGAGGACCACAAGGCTCGTACAGTTCCTACAAGTCGTTGAAGTGATCCTTTGTGGTCTCAAAAGGCGAAGAAGTTCTGGGAGGACCACAAGGCTCGTACAGTTCCTACAAGTCGTTGAAGTGATCCTTTGTGGTCTCAAAAGGCGAAGAAGTTCTGGGAGGACCACAAGGCTCGTACAGTTCCTACAAGTCGTTGAAGTGATCCTTTGTGGTCGCAAAAGGTGAAGAAGTTCTGGGAGGACCACAAGGTTCGTACAGTTCCTACAAGTCGTTGAAGTGATCCTTTGTGGTCTCAAAAGGCGAAGAAGTTCTGGGAGGACCACAAGGCTCGTACAGTTCCTACAAGTCGTTGAAGTGATCCTTTGTGGTCTCAAAAGGCGAAGAAGTTCTGGGAGGACCACAAGGCTCGTACAGTTCCTACAAGTCGTTGAAGTGATCCTTTGTGGTCTCAAAAGGCGAAGAAGTTCTGGGAGGACCACAAGGCTCGTACAGTTCCTACAAGTCGTTGAAGTGATCCTTTGTGGTCTCAAAAGGCGAAGAAGTACTGGGAGGACTGCAAGGCTCGTACAGTTCCTACAAGTCGTTGAAGTGATCCTTTGTGGTCTCAAAAGGCGAAGATGAAGAAGAGAAATACCATTAGAAATAAATATATTGAACCAGCCAGCTCATAAGGTACGGTAATGACTTGTTTTGGCCTATGAGATGAAATAAATTTCCCCAATCAGACATCGTGATTACAGAATGAGACTGAAATCTACTGTATAAAGGTTTAGAGGACAAGTTCATCCGCCAAGACTGGCACAAGGATATTTCTGACCCAAGATTTAAATAATGCTCTATATTTTCATTTTGGTCAGCCCTCATTTCTTGGCACCTACAACACCTCCCTTTCTAGCCTTGAACTGTACCTTGCAAAAGTAACATGTCCATAGCTTTGTGGGCACCCAAATTATTTCTACATTATTTTATGGTCGGGTCAGATTTACCCTTGGTGTCCTCACATGATAATCAACAGCTTACGTTAGTTGGAACGATATGTAAAAATAAGGGGGAAAATCCGCCTATTTTGCTGCAGCATAAGAGCATACCGCATTATTCACGTTGATCCATTTTAGGGGCTAGGGACACCTTAGTCATTAGCCCCATTATTCAAATAAATTTTAATTCTTTAATGAGATGACTGGCTAAAGCAGAAGAGTGGGTTGAAGCAAGGAATTGCAATATCTCCACTGCTTTTCATATCTGTGATGGATGAGGTAATGGTAGAAGTGGCAGCACAAATAGGAGAACATGAGAGCAATGGTGTTTGCAGACGATCTAATGATATGGGGCAACGGAGAGGCAGAGGTACCAGAAAGGTTGAATGTAAAACAGTAAAACAGTATGGTTTGAAATATTGCAAAGTGTGAAATGATGGTGACAACAAGAAATAGGGGAAGAGTAACAACAGATATAATGATAGGAGGAGAACTACTGTACTAAAGAAGGTGGGTAGTTTTCAGTGGTGTATACTGGTCTGAAGATCTGGGATACCACTGAGCTTAATAATACACAAAACATGCTTTTGAACTGCCGTGCGAAAAGAGTTCATATTTGAAAACACTTCCTTTGACCATACATTAACTTCACGACTAAATGACAAACACGGCCAGCAATACAATTTAGACAGATTAGAACTGCCAGATAACCTATTCCACCTAGCATATGTAGATGATGTGAAATGACGTGTATACATTGGCACACAATTGCAGTTCAGGTGTAGGCCTTGTCATATGTATAATATGAACTTTCTCACTTTATGGACGACGGTTGAAAGGAACTTTTAACAAACTCTCTATTATACAGTCATTGGCATTTAAAGCACGTGCAGGTGTTTGTTCCATAATCTTCTTACAATATCACAAATGGCACAGTTAAAACAAAACACTACCGGTACATAAAGATTCTTCAGCGTACACACACTGAAATAAATCACACATCGAAAATACTACAACTTCTACAACGTATTCACATCTATGCGCGCGATAATGTATATTTATTGTAGGCTATTTGTTGCTTTAAACGCTTTTAACTTCAAAGAAACCGCTGGCTGTAGAGGCAACTCACTCGCTATGAGCGCTGTGCCTGCACAGAACAAGGGTGGGTGCGGAGAGATGGGGAGAGTGGCGTAAGGCTGCCGGTTTCTACTTCGTTGCCGCGTTGACTACCCACTAACCATTATTTCTTTCGATAAAGAATGTGCATGAAAGTCACGATTGTTTGAATGCTTTGTTGAAACTGTAATAAATGAAAATGAAATGAAAATGAAAATCCACAGCCTGCTTCCAGTCTCCGACCGGGTCAGGAATGGAATGAATGAAGCCCCCATCTAGCGGCGAGGATATGAACTGTGCCGGCTGCCGAGGCCTGACGCACTCCTCTGGGGCAATGATTGAATGACAGATGAAATGAAATGATAGTGGAGAGTGTTGCTGGAATGAAATTTTGACAGGGAAAACCGGAGTACCCGGAGAAAAACCTGTCTGCCTCCGTTTTGTCCAGCACAGATCTCACATTGAGTGACCGGGATTTGAACCACGGACCCAGTGGTGAGAGGCCGGCGTGCTGCCGCCTAAGCCACGGAGGCTTCTGAAACTGTAATAAAGTGTTATATATTTCTCTTAATGTAATTTTCTTGGGCTAGCCCCGGTAGCCCTAAGAATACGCCTCTGATAGTTTCAAGTATTTAGGGAGTGTAATAGAAAGAAGTGGTAGAAATGGCAAGGAGATCAGTGAGGCAAGCCCATGGATTCCTGCAGAGTGTGAGAGGTCTGGTATGGAGCAGGAACGTATTATGTCCCAATACTCATCTACGCATCAGTACAGGCCGGATGTTTGTTTTAGACGAGTGAACAATCTTAATGGAAGCCTGGAGGCGAGTTACTGCAGTACCTGTGTTGTTATCAGCTGCTCCAAGCGGTCCGATGATTGACAAAGCTGTCTCACACTCCTACTGAAGTACAGTCATTGGCAAATATAATGACGTTCTGTTCGTAAATACGTAACGTGTACTTCCGCGTCACACAATACTTCGACGTTGACTGTACTGTCTGCAAGTCGGTGTCGCCACGTGCTCAAGTCTGGAATTCCATTACATCAGATCGGTGGTAACAAATGTGAAGCGATAGGGTGAGAGAGTGACTGTGTACAGGCTCACCCGCAGGCTTCAAGGTCAAGGGCAATCGTCTAAAACGAACGTCCGGCCTACAACGTGGGTTATGAAGTAGAGACAGGTGAGCAGGATCCAGGCTTGCGAAATGATATTTCAGAAAAGCAGATTAAGTAAGAAATGAGAGAGTGAGAGAGATTGTGGAAGAGAATTCCTTACAAGAGATCACAGAGAAGTCAAGAATGAGTTGGTACGGACATGTTAGGAGAATGCAGGAGGGCAGTATACCAAGGAGGATGCATGAGATGGAAATGGAGGGCGAGAGATAGGTGGATTGTGGGTGTGAAGGAGGGAGAGGAGTGGGACAGAGTGAAGAGTGAAAGGTGGTGGGAGGAGAGGCTTATGTTCCAGGGGCTGGAAATTGTAAAAGATGACGATGATGAATGAGACGACTCTTGCATTACATGTTCGGAGGAAAGGAATTTAAGAAAACAAGCTACTTCTACCAAAATTGCGCCGTGATGCGGCCATTGCTAGAGAAACTGATGACAAATAGAAACCCGAACAAACGCATTTTACGATACATTTACCACGTCAGGCGTGCAATTAACCTCTCCCTGTATTTTATAAATATTTCCGTTAGGACAGGAAGGCTGATATCAAGCAGCTGTCACAAGAAATGGTCCACAGACAGTTAAGAAACCAAGCAGTAGCGGACAATTCACCTTGTTGGTTGGTTCCTCAGTTTAGGGGCTGCGACAATGCGGTCATGTAGCCCCGTGTACTTTGAGTGTGTGTAGAATCTGTCTGATAACCGATGTTAATTGTGATGGCTGTATTAGTGTGTGTTATTTGATTTTAATTCAAGTAAGGACTGCGGATATTCAATTTTCAAGTAGTTCCTACTTTTGCTACCAAATGCCACCGTCAATGACAACTAGTTCTAAACTTGGTTACTAGTTCCCACCGCAGTCGGCTACTGGCGACGAATGATGGAACCTAAGAGCGTTAGTAACATCTAACCTATAATTTAGCTTCACACAAGTATAATTAGTGGAAGGTCATTTATCATGCTTTAAATCAATGACATGGGACCGCCCGCTTTACTTCCCCTCCAAAGGAAGGCATACTGAATGATTTTTAATGCTCTTAAAATATCCGACGACTTCGGCCCGGTTTGAACCCGCAACCTTGGGCATAGAAGCTCAACATGCCACCAAAGCCGCTCACCCCCTTGTCCGTTAAAATAGAAATTAGTGGATATGTTGCCATATAAACACTGATGTCAGGACCTGCAGCTAGGAAAATAAAAGCGGAGTGTCACAAAGGTGGTTTAATGACTTGTGGCCAACATACATGCCATGAAGAGACGATGGATAGAGACAGTTCGATCAGAGGTGGAGAAGAATGGTTTTAACTGGGATGATGTCCAAGTTGTGCTAAATGTTCCGGCATAACTCAACAAAATGACTGTGTTTCACCCCAGTGTGCAATTGGGCTCTTCAGTTTCGACTCCCATAGTGCACTGGCTTTGCTCGTGACGCGGATACATATGTATCAAATACGTCTTGCAATGGCCTTCCCAGTGTGTACTTGACAGTGTCTTGGTGAGGTGTGCTTTAACCAACTGAAGAGCCCAATTGCACACCGGGGCGAAACGCTGTCATTTTGTTGAGTTATGCCGGAACATTTAGCACAATTTGTGTTTAAATATATAATGGCTCAACGGACAATACATATTTTTCTTTTGAAAATTATATATGATGTCCAAGAACAAACAAGATGGAGAAACTGGAAAATGCAAAATGATGATACAGTTCCCATGTGCCTTCTGTGTGTGGACATCGCTACCAACAAGAGAACATTTTCGAAAGCCATGCATTGTTGAAGAGTGAAAGTAGAGAATTTATGCTAACTGAGATTTCTACTGTAGAATGTTGCCGACAATATCAAGGCGAATTATACTGTTGCAACATTTATTGCCATTTTTCTGCATGTTAAATTTGAAAAATATCGTTGTAGACCAACTCCAGTCTCCCGGGTGTGGTTTATAAGCCTCTTCCATCTTTGTTGATCCAGATAAATCTTGGTCTTCTCAATCCATTCCTCTACTGTATGTCTACCCCTTATTATTCCCGTTTTCCAACGGGGTCGGGGATGAGATGCGATGGAAGTCTTTGTGGCGATGGTTTTTACGGCCGGATGCCCTTCCTGACGCCAACCTCACGAGAGGAGTTAATGAGAGATGAAATGAATGATGGTGAATGAAACTGGGCAAGGATGTGGAAGGAAGCGGCCGTGGCCTGTCAGAAGGTACCGTCCCAGCATTTGCCTGGTGTTGAAAATGGGAAATCACGGAAAACCATTTCAAGGACGGCCGACGGTGGGGCTCGAACCCACGCGTCTACCGAGTCATCAGAGAGCTTGGCCCCATGACCTAATGCTGCGCTTTAGCCAGCGTAGCCACTACTGTCTGTCAATCCATTCCTCTACTATAGGTGTATTATCCAGAGTTGGAATCTGACAGTTCGGCGGAGATGGAAACATGAAACCTATATCAGATTAGTGGAAAGAACAAGAGAAGAAGAATGAGCTTTGTTTCAAAGAAATTGATCGAACAGAAGCCGAGTTATGAGCTGTTTTAGTTCCAGCGTTTTCGCCGCAGTGACCTTGAGCCAGCAAGCGGATGGGTATATAAGGCGAGTCTCGCAGGCAGAGGTATGTTCACTTCGTCACAAGCACTCCGTTGACTTGGTCGTGCTACGCTACATAAGCGCTCTAGCCGTTTGACTATCACCGAACTTCGAACATCGTTATTATCGCCGAGCACATGGTTGCATTTAAACTTCAACTTACAGCACAAGCTGTGGACTTAGAATTTTCGACAGTACATGGTTACTGAAAGTGTTAAACTATTTTGAGTGAGTTTAGAACTTTTCTTCGATTTCACAGAAGTGAAATAAGTCTGTGGCACTTGGTAATTCTTACCGCTACAACTTGGACATATGGTAGACTATGTCTATAACTTTTTCTTCAGTCCACATTCACTTATAGCTGGATTATTTATATCCAATAGTTGGACCAGCCAAGATAAGTCAGTAACTTCAAAACCAGTCTTGCATATTACAATTCGAAAGCCGAATGGGAATACAGGTTTAGCCTTGTGCGATCTGAAAAGTGAGAAGCTTTGCCCAGCCAACTCGACAGAATTTGTAATTGTGCTGAAAAGATTGTAAGAGTATTGGAATACTGATTGTATCACAGTGGGCCTCGGTAATTATTTCATCATGGATCGCTTAGATCAGACCCCTGTCAACTACACTTCAGCTCTTGAAGTTGCCAACATTTTTCTGCAAGACATTATAATTGCCACTATGTCTGCGTAAACAGCTTGTGGGTATAACATGGAAGCTGATACGAGAATATAAGTACGCGTCCTAATGGGACAGACAACAGGAAGTCTGAGTAGTCTGGTTCAGTCCAGATTTCTACCATCAAGACCTACAAGAATGTAAGCTGCAATTTACATTATTTCTATGCGTAGTTAGTTGGATTTTCTCGTATTTTCTACAGTCTTGCCAACACATTTTTTTTCTCTATAGTCATCGATATGTTTATTTGCTTTTGCAAATATTTTCTTTCGAAAGCTGAGCTAGGACCTGAGTTGATTTTTACTCAGATTTATACGATTCGATATTTATGGACGAGCAGAACGAGCATTTATTTTAGTTCGATAATTTTTCCTTATTGCTGTCATTAGCCGTCATAATTTGAGATTTAAGAATTAATCTAAGTTGAGGAATGGATAGTTATCCATCATTATGAAGTCGAGGGTGATATTCCCCGAACAGTTTGAACCTAGTTTTGAACATAATAATAATAATAATAATAATGGGATTTAATAATAATTATTATTTTTCTGGAATAATAATAATAATAATAATAATATTTTTTTTTTTTTTTTTTTTTTTTAGGGGAAGAAATGCATTTACGCACAGAGTGTCGGGCTCCTGCTACTGAGTAGCAGACTACCGACTAAAACTCCCCCTTTACTTCTGAACACTAGCCTGGAACCGTTTAGCACATTACTTCAGGCTAGAGTCATTTTATATTTGCCCGTAGGGCACTCTTCCATAATGAATTATCTTCAGTGGCGATCCAGATCCGTCTTCTTTGTTCGGAGGATATCTTCAACAAAACTTGCTACAAGTTTCCAATGTTCTTCATTTTGTAGCATTACCGCAACAATATTGTCAGGAGATATCTCTACATCAATTTCATCTTGAAGAGACTGCCTACTTTGGACCCACCGTCCACAAGAGAAGAAGGTGTGATTAACATTATCTACCTCATTAACACAGTAGATACAATCTGGTGAATCCACTTTTCCCATCTTCTTAAGATAAGAACTGAAGTACCCATGGCCAGTCAAAAACTGAGTGAGATAATAACCAACCTCACCATGTTTCCTCTCTGTCCAAACCTGCACCTGGGGTATCATTCTCCTAGTCCACTGGCTTCGGTGTCCTTGCTCCCATTTGATCTGCCAATTGTGAAAGGTTTGTGCTCTTGCTGTTCGTCTTGCATTTTGTAAACCTACTTCCGATTTCCTCCAGTAAATGTACTTGCGTTCTTTCGCTAGAAAAAAAATTGGAATTATCCCAGCAATAACAAGAACTGCTTCTTCAGAGACCGTGCGATAAGCAGATGCCACGCGTAAAGCACCCCGCCTCTGCACTTGTGCTAGTGACTTTCTATAAATTTCCTTATCCAGGGCATCCGCCCATATTTCCGCTCCATACAGCAGAACTGAATGGATGGCTGTCATCAGTAATCTCCTCTTACTAGATTTTGGCCCACCAACATTGGCCATTAGCCGACTGAGAGACGTTACTCCTCTTGCCGCCTTATCCGTAGTCCGTCTAATTTGTTCTCCAAAATTCAATTTATTGTCGATCATGAGGCCCAGATATTTTGCTGCTGGCCGCGTCTCTACTTGTATGTCTCCTACCTGTATTGGGAGTATTGTCTGAATTCTCTTCTTTGTTAGGACTACAATTTCTGTCTTACTAAGTGCTAGAGACAGACCATGTTCCTCCATCCAACTATTGATTGTACGCATTACCATATTGAGTCGCAACTGTACCTGCTCGACACTTCTTCCTGCTACAAGAGCAGCAACATCATCTGCATAACCTACTAGGATAGTTTCATCAGGGACTTCAGATCTCAGCAAGCTATCATCTATATATATAAAGCACAAAGTTTGTCTGTCTGTCTGTCTGTCTGTCTGTCTGTCTGTTATGTATACAAATCTACACTGTTTCACCGATCAGAACCAAAATTTGTATACTTACCCTTTGGAACCCTGCGGGTAACCCTGTCAACATTAAATTTCGGACAGACCACCCCATGCCCTGCATTTAGGCCCTTTTGTCCAAATCTACACCGTTTCACCGATCTGTGCCAAAAGTTGTATATTTAACCTTTGGAACCCTGCGAGTAACACTGTCCACTTAAAATTTCGGACAGACCACCCCATTCCCTGCATTTAGGCCCTTTGGTCCAAATCCACACCGTTTCACCGATCTCAACCAAAATTTGTATATTTACCCTTTGGAACCCTGCGAGTAACACTGTCCACTTAAAATTTCGGACAGACCACCCCATGCCCTGCATTTAGGCCCTTTTGTCCAAATCTACACCGTTTCACCGATCTGTGCCAAAAGTTGTATATTTAACCTTTGGAACCCTGCGAGTAACACTGTCCACTTAAAATTTCGGACAGACCACCCCATTCCCTGCATTTAGGCCCTTTGGTCCAAATCTACACCGTTTCACCGATCAGAACCAAAATTCGTATTCTTACCCTTTTGTACCCTGCGAGTAACACTGTCTGCTTGAAATTGCGGACAGACCACTCCATTCCCTGCATTTAGGCCCTTTGGCCCAAATCTACACCGTTTCACCTATCTCAACCAAAATTTGTATATTTACCCTATGGAACACTGCGACTAACACTGTCTGCTTGAAATTTCGGAGAGCCCACGCCATTCCCTGCATTTAGGCCCTTTTTTCACAAATCTACACCGTTTCACCGATCTGAACCAAAATGTGTATACTTACCCTTTGGAACCCTGCGAGTAACACTGTCCACTTGACCTTTCGGACAGACCACCCCATTCTCTGCATTTAGGCCCTTTGGTCCAAATCTACACCGTTTCACCGATCAGAACCAAATTTCGTATTCTTACCCTTTTGGTACCCTGCGAGTAACACTGTCTGCTTGAAATTGCGGACAGACCACTCCATTCCCTGCATTTAGGCCCTTTGTCCCAAATCTACACCGTTTCACCGATCTCAACCAAAATTTGTATATTTATCCTTTGGAACACTGCGACTAACACTGTCTGCTTGAAATTGCGGCGAGGCCTCTCCATCCCTTGCATTTAGGCTGTTTGGCACAAATCTACACCATTTCACCGATCTGACCCCAATTTTATATACTTAACCGTAGGTACCCGAAAAGTAACACTGTTCACTTTAACTTTCGGACAGATCACACTATTTCCTGCTTTTTGGCCCTTTGGCAGAAAACTACACCGTTTCACCGATCTCAACCAGATTTTACATAATTACCCTTTGGAACTCGACGAGTAACACTGTCCACTCTAAATTTCGGACAGACCACTCCATTCCACGTATTTAGGCCCTTTGGCAAAAATCTACATCGTTCACCGATCGAAAACAAAATGTGTATACTTACCCTTTGGAACCCGATGAGTAACACTGTCTGTCCACTTTAAAATTTGGACAGGCCACTCCATTCCCTGCATGTTGGCCCTTTGGCACAAAACTACACCGTTTCACCGATCTCAACCAGATTTTACATAATTACCGTTTGGAACTCGACGAATAACACTGTCCACTCGAAATTTCGGACAGACCACTCCATTTCCCGCATTAAGGCCCTTTGGTACAAATCTACATCGTTCACCGATCGAAAACAAAGTGTGTATACTTACCCTTTGGAACCCGATGCGTAACACTGTCCACTTGAAATTTCTGACATACCACTCCATTCCCTGCATTTAGCTCAGGAATTCCTCGGGGTTGCCAGCTTCCTAACTCACCAGTCATGAGCCCTTGAGGGTGTACCAGAAGTGGTGGTCTACACACACCCTGCCTCTTTGAGGGCCTTGAGCAGAACACAGGAGATATTATGAAAAGGAAAAGAAGGCAGACCCCTCAAAGAATGAGGGTATCAGGAAAGATGAGACAAAGCCAATTAAGGCGGGAAATTGAAAGACTCCCTAGCCCTCGGATACCCTAATACAGTCTGGGTCGGAAGAGAACAAGAGTTGACCAAGGGAGGCCGACAGGAAGTAGAAGCGATGCCAGACTCAGCTGGGGTCCCGTGGTCGCCAACCTACGTCCCACATGTTGTGAGACCCTGGGGGGGGGGTCAGTTGTGAGAATAGCTTGCTGATTCATCGCGACCCGCCGTGTTATCTCCTGCTGTCTATGCTGATGCCAGCACAGGGCCGTTGCGAAACAGTGAGTGATTCCCGGTCAATCTAAATAGGACGGGGAACCCCGCACGTGTGTCATCATATTTCGTCATTATCTGCGATCATCTCAGGTTCGTGCAGCTTGGACCTATATTCTTTGTCTTTGCCGAGCAGTACGCTCTTTCACTAGACGCATCGAGTACAGGCCTAAGCCAGAAAATAAAGATGAGACTTTGGAAGACATCGAAGCTAGACGCCTGAATTACCTATATCAGTTTTAAAATAACACCATGTTCGTTTAGTAGTAATTTTTTCATTACCTTATTATTATCATCATAAGTGCAAATGACCTAGATGTTACGCGCGTCATACCAATAATCACCGCCGCATAAAGTCTTTCTCGACTGTGATTTTTGAAATATTTATTTTTGGTTGGTTGGTTCTTAAGTTTAGGGGCTGCGACAACGCGGTCATGTAGCCCCGTGTACTTTGGGTGTGTGTAGAATCTGTCTGATAACCGGTGTTAATTGTGATGACTGCATTAGTGTGTGTTATCTGTTTTTTAATTTAAGTACCATCTGCAATTTAGAATTCATCAAATAGTTCGTACTTTTGCCGCCAAGCGCCACCGTCAACGACTACTAGGCCAAGTTCGGAACTTAGCTACTAGACGCCACTGCAGTCGGCTCTTGGCAACGGACGTAGACATCTAAGAGCGTTGTTTACCTATCCAATTTAGCTTCACACAGGTGTAATTAGTGGAAGGTTCTTTAACATGCCATAAATCTGACATGGGACCGCCCGCTTTACTTCCCCTCCGAAGAAAGGCATACTGACGGATTTTAACGCTCTTAAAAAATCCGACGGCTTTGGCCGGGTTTGAACCCGCTATCTTGGGCATAGAAGCTCAGCATGCTACCGACTACGCCACCTGTATATTATACGTTGAAGTGTCAATTCAATACCGGTAGTAGTTTCCCTTATCATCCTCATCATAAGAGCAAATGACCTACAGTAGATGTTACGCCCATTACACCATTAATCAACACACACAATAAGTCTTCCTCGCCTGTGAATTTTGAAATATGTATTTCTATTACGGTAGTTTGTAAGTTTGACGTGTCAATTCAACAGTAGTTTTTATTATCATCCTTATCAAAAGGGCAAATGACCTAGATATTACTCCCTCATTGTCTTTGGGGGCAAATGACTTAGATTTTAAGTCCATTATATTTCTAAGGAGACCTTAAAACATCATCATCATTCCACCGGGCGAAGCCGGGTACTACTGCTAGTCTATCTATATATATAAAGCACAAAGTTTGTCTGTCTGTCTGTCTGTCTGTCTGTCTGTCTGTTATGTATACAAATCTACACTGTTTCACCGATCAGAACCAAAATTTGTATACCTACCCTTTGGAACCCTGCGGGTAACCCTGTCAACATTAAATTTCGGACAGACCACCCCATGCCCTGCATTTAGGCCCTTTTGTCCAAATCTACACCGTTTCACCGATCTGTGCCAAAAGTTGTATATTTAACCTTTGGAACCCCGCGAGTAACACTGTCCACTTAAAATTTCGGACAGACCACCCCATTCCCTGCATTTAGGCCCTTTGGTCCAAATCCACACCGTTTCACCGATCTCAACCAAAATTTGTATATTTACCCTTTGGAACCCTGCGAGTAACACTGTCCACTTAAAATTTCGGACAGACCACCCCATGCCCTGCATTTAGGCCCTTTTGTCCAAATCTACACCGTTTCACCGATCTGTGCCAAAAGTTGTATATTTAACCTTTGGAACCCTGCGAGTAACACTGTCCACTTAAAATTTCGGACAGACCACCCCATTCCCTGCATTTAGGCCCTTTGGTCCAAATCTACACCGTTTCACCGATCAGAACCAAAATTCGTATTCTTACCCTTTTGTACCCTGCGAGTAACACTGTCTGCTTGAAATTGCGGACAGACCACTCCATTCCCTGCATTTAGGCCCTTTGGCCCAAATCTACACCGTTTCACCTATCTCAACCAAAATTTGTATATTTACCCTATGGAACACTGCGACTAACACTGTCTGCTTGAAATTTCGGACAGCCCACGCCATTCCCTGCATTTAGGCCCTTTTTTCACAAATCTACACCGTTTCACCGATCTGAACCAAAATGTGTATACTTACCCTTTGGAACCCTGCGAGTAACACTGTCCACTTGACCTTTCGGACAGACCACCCCATTCTCTGCATTTAGGCCCTTTGGTCCAAATCTACACCGTTTCACCGATCAGAACCAAATTTCGTATTCTTACCCTTTGGTACCCTGCGAGTAACACTGTCTGCTTGAAATTGCGGACAGACCACTCCATTCCCTGCATTTAGGCCCTTTGTCCCAAATCTACACCGTTTCACCGATCTCAACCAAAATTTGTATATTTATCCTTTGGAACACTGCGACTAACACTGTCTGCTTGAAATTGCGGCGAGGCCTCTCCATCCCTTGCATTTAGGCTGTTTGGCACAAATCTACACCATTTCACCGATCTGACCCCAATTTTATATACTTAACCGTAGGTACCCGAAAAGTAACACTGTTCACTTTAACTTTCGGACAGATCACACTATTTCCTGCTTTTTGGCCCTTTGGCAGAAAACTACACCGTTTCACCGATCTCAACCAGATTTTACATAATTACCCTTTGGAACTCGACGAGTAACACTGTCCACTCTAAATTTCGGACAGACCACTCCATTCCACGTATTTAGGCCCTTTGGCAAAAATCTACATCGTTCACCGATCGAAAACAAAATGTGTATACTTACCCTTTGGAACCCGATGAGTAACACTGTCTGTCCACTTTAAAATTTGGACAGGCCACTCCATTCCCTGCATGTTGGCCCTTTGGCACAAAACTACACCGTTTCACCGATCTCAACCAGATTTTACATAATTACCGTTTGGAACTCGACGAATAACATTGTCCACTCGAAATTTCGGACAGACCACTCCATTTCCCGCATTAAGGCCCTTTGGTACAAATCTACATCGTTCACCGATCGAAAACAAAGTGTGTATACTTACCCTTTGGAACCCGATGCGTAACACTGTCCACTTGAAATTTCTGACATACCACTCCATTCCCTGCATTTAGCTCAGGAATTCCTCGGGGTTGCCAGCTTCCTAACTCACCAGTCATGAGCCCTTGAGGGTGTACCAGAAGTGGTGGTCTACACACACCCTGCCTCTTTGAGGGCCTTGAGCAGAACACAGGAGATATTATGAAAAGGAAAAGAAGGCAGACCCCTCAAAGAATGAGGGTATCAGGAAAGATGAGACAAAGCCAATTAAGGCGGGAAATTGAAAGACTCCCTAGCCCTCGGATACCCTAATACAGTCTGGGTCGGAAGAGAACAAGAGTTGACCAAGGGAGGCCGACAGGAAGTAGAAGCGATGCCAGACTCAGCTGGGGTCCCGTGGTCGCCAACCTACGTCCCACATGTTGTGAGACCCTGGGGGGGGGGGGTCAGTTGTGAGAATAGCTTGCTGATTCATCGCGACCCGCCGTGTTATCTCCTGCTGTCTATGCTGATGCCAGCACAGGGCCGTTGCGAAACAGTGAGTGATTCCCGGTCAATCTAAATAGGACGGGGAACCCCGCACGTGTGTCATCATATTTCGTCATTATCTGCGATCATCTCAGGTTCGTGCAGCTTGGACCTATATTCTTTGTCTTTGCCGAGCAGTACGCTCTTTCACTAGACGCATCGAGTACAGGCCTAAGCCAGAAAATAAAGATGAGACTTTGGAAGACATCGAAGCTAGACGCCTGAATTACCTATATCAGTTTTAAAATAACACCATGTTCGTTTAGTAGTCATTTTTTCATTACCTTATTATTATCATCATAAGTGCAAATGACCTAGATGTTACGCGCATCATACCAATAATCACCGCCGCATAAAGTCTTTCTCGACTGTGATTTTTGAAATATTTATTTTTGGTTGGTTGGTTCTTAAGTTTAGGGGCTGCGACAACGCGGTCATGTAGCCCCGTGTACTTTGGGTGTGTGTAGAATCTGTCTGATAACCGGTGTTAATTGTGATGACTGCATTAGTGTGTGTTATCTGTTTTTTAATTTAAGTACCATCTGCAATTTAGAATTCATCAAATAGTTCGTACTTTTGCCGCCAAGCGCCACCGTCAACGACTACTAGGCCAAGTTCGGAACTTAGCTACTAGACGCCACTGCAGTCGGCTCTTGGCAACGGACGTAGACATCTAAGAGCGTTGTTTACCTATCCAATTTAGCTTCACACAGGTGTAATTAGTGGAAGGTTCTTTAACATGCCATAAATCTGACATGGGACCGCCCGCTTTACTTCCCCTCCGAAGAAAGGCATACTGACGGATTTTAACGCTCTTAAAAAATCCGACGGCTTTGGCCGGGTTTGAACCCGCTATCTTGGGCATAGAAGCTCAGCATGCTACCGACTACGCCACCTGTATATTATACGTTGAAGTGTCAATTCAATACCGGTAGTAGTTTCCCTTATCATCCTCATCATAAGAGCAAATGACCTACAGTAGATGTTACGCCCATTACACCATTAATCAACACACACAATAAGTCTTCCTCGCCTGTGAATTTTGAAATATGTATTTCTATTACGGTAGTTTGTAAGTTTGACGTGTCAATTCAACAGTAGTTTTTATTATCATCCTTATCAAAAGGGCAAATGACCTAGATATTACTCCCTCATTGTCTTTGGGGGCAAATGACTTAGATTTTAAGTCCATTATATTTCTAAGGAGACCTTAAAACATTATCATTCCACCGGGCGAAGCCGGGTACTACTGCTAGTATGTGATATTCCATAGATCTGGTCCTAAAATCGAACCCTGTGCTGCTCCGGCTGAGACCCGTACCCTGCGTTGTCCTTCTGTCGTGTTATAAATCAACGAACGATCTTTCAAGTAGGAATTTATCATCCGTAAGAGATAATTTGGAACATGAAATGTATTCTCCAACGCATTGAGCATGTCACTCCACTTGACAGAGTTGAATGCATTTCTTACGTGAAGAGTAACAAAGAGAACCACACGACGAGAGTGGTGATTGTAATTCTCCGCCCGCTGGACAGCTGCAACAATTTCTTGTATCGCATCCAGGGTCGATCTTCCTGTTCGAAATCCATATTGTCTTGGTGATAAGTCGCCCGCTGCCATGATCGCTTGGCGCAACCTGACCCTCAGAAGCTTTTCAAAGAGCTTCCCTGTTGTATCGAGCATACACAGAGGGCGGTATGATGATGGTAAATCCGGGTCTCCCTTACCCTTATTAATGAGCTCCAGACGACAGACCTTCCAGCAGATGCTGAACACTCCTGCTTTTAGACACTCATTGAACATTCGTAATATTAATTGTGGATGTAACTCGATTATTAATTTGAGAATCTCATTTGAGATGCCGTCAGGACCAGGGGATTTTTTGCTTCGCAGAGACTGAGTAGCCCTACTCAACTCATCCTCAATAAAAAGAGGAATTTCAACATCTACATCGAAATTCTGCTCAGGGATTGTTGGATGTGTTGGGAAAAGAGTTTGGACAATAATGGCCATACTGTTTGCATCCATGACGCACGGTGTTCTTTGTGACCCAAGCTTCTTTCTGACAATTTTATAACCCAATCCCCATGGATCAGTGTCAATATCCTCACATAGCTTCCTCCAGCTCTCAGCTTTGCTTTGATTTATGGTTTTCCGAAGTAGCTTCTTTGCACCTCTATGTTCGGCTGATAAGGCATTGGCATCATCCAGATTTCTTGTCCGTTGTGCAGCACGTCGGAGTCTAAGGCAATTCCGCCTCAATTCTGTTATTTCATGTGTCCACCAATATGCAGGGCTCTTCCGATGGTGTGATCTTAAACTTGGCATTGAGGTATCACAAGCCAATGTAAAAAGATTCATAGTTGAGGAAACGAGATTCTCAACATCAGCCTCTCCGTCAGGCGCCATATCCTCAATTAGTTCTACACCACTGGCTAACGCCTCCTTAAATGCATCAAGATGGATCTTATTCAAATTCCATCTCCGTTGTTTCTGAGTAGATAAGTTCTTCCCACTTATATTACTGCACACATCAAAATTAATATACTGATGATCACTACCAGTGTAGTCTTCTATAACCTTCCATTCCTTGATGTGTGGTACTAACGTCTCAGAAGCCATGGAGATATCCGGAATGGTCTCTGTATAACCCGGACGCCGAAAGGTTGACACTGCGCCTATATTTAAGATCGAAAGCCCTGTCCTTGATGCCATTTCCAGAATGAACTTACCTCGGGAATTGGTATGTGGCATACCCCATTCCATTGCCCTGGCATTGAAATCCCCAGCTACAATGATTGCTCCAGTTGTATTAAGAATGGCATCTTCCAGAGAGTTGACTTTCTGACGAAATTTTCCCATTGTTTCATTTGGAGTAAGATAGACACTAAAATAGGTGACTCCTCTACTCTTTAACCAAACGAATCCCTTCCCGCTCCCATGTTCTTTAATTGGATTTTTTCCAGGGTCTAAGATCCAAATAGCAGAGGTGCCTAATTGATCTCTAAGCCAGAGAGTTGACTCCTTATCTTGGTACTGTTCACTAATTAACAGCAGATCAGCTTGTTTCTCGGCAGCTAGCTGGTACAACAGATGATGGGCTGTTCTACTCCTTTCTATATTAGCTTGTAGAACTCGGATCATTTTCGTTTCAGGTACGTCGCTTTCTCCAGGGCCTCTCGGAACACCTTACATTGGCCCGATCCGGCCACATGACACAAATCCTGCTGCGTAACGCCCCTCTCCTCGCATAAGACACACTTCTTTGGGTTGATGCAATCCTTGGCTTTGTGATCATTCTGTCCACAGTAGAAGCAAGACTTGCTTCTGTCAGGGCCCTCACAAATTTTGGCTATATGACCATAACTAAGGCATCGGTAGCATCGAAGAACTGATATTCTCCGCCTCACTCTACAACTGATCCATCCTACTTGAACCAAGCCTTCCCTTAGAAGATCATTTGCAGCTTTTTCTGGCAGAGTTATAACAGCCATTCTCTGTTTCCGACTGTTAGTCTGCGTTACCATAATCCTCAGACCATCCGGGGGTTCTTTAATAATATCCTTAATGGACTCTAAAACTTCATCTTTGGTCGTGAGAGCATCAAGATCTCTAATCTCAATTGTCACCCTCGTCTAAAGACTGCGGACTGTCGCATCTTGTCCCAGGATATTCTTCAATGAGTCGCTAAATGCCGCATTATCCCGATTGCTTTTCCCGAGAGTAACAAGAACTTCACCGGCTCTAGTCTGGGTTATAGACCTAACTTCCGTTCCTGTGTCAGCAGGATTTGCCTTTTGCCGAATCTCCCGTAACACATCGGCATACGACTTGCCTTCTGCTGGCTTAATTAACACAGCTGGCAGTCGAGACTTTGTTAGTTGCTACTTAAGCATTTGACTCTGTCTCTTGCCTGGAGAATCTTCCCGCTGTAATTCAACCTGCATTTGATTCCTTTTCTCTCGTGGTTTCTTCCTGGACACAACCTTAGTCCATGACTCTACTTCTCCTCTTTCCGTTTCTTCCCTTTCTCTTTCGTCATCAAGAGAGTTTGATGCTTGTGCTCGATCAGTTATTGTGGTTTCGTCGACTTGTTGTTTCTCCTTGTACCTAGCATTCTTACAGAAGACAATGCTGTCAATGGCCTCCTCCATCTCCACAATACCATCCTTCACATCCTTGGATATGTTTTTCTGTTTCGCCGCAGCAAGCTTCATCTTTTGAATAATATTATAGCATTTCTGCAATGCCTCTTCTTCCGTTCTCCTCAGTTTGTCAAGATGTTGGGATGGGAGAAGTATTGTATCTTCCGCAACTGCCCCATCACTCGATGACTCTCCCGTTATATTCACCTTAGACAATCGAGGCCATACCTCATTTTTCCAGTTCGCATCTCTTTCTTGGTTCGTTAGAAGACGATAATAATAATAATAATAATAATAATAATAATAATAATAAAAATAATAATAAACATTTGTGGTTTATAATAATCATTCTCTGGTTGTATGATTAATACAGTTGACATTTGAAGTCATACTCTAAATCGGATATTTGTTTATTCCGAAGGTTAGTGGTTAACACATGCCCACTTATAATGAACAGTTAAATTCAGTGAAATTGTTTCATGTTTGCATTTCATATTTAAAGCTTTGATAAAGACACGGAAAGAAGTGAAATGGGAAGCTAAGCATGTATAAAGCAGGGTTTTTGCTAGAGTTTATATAAAATAAAATCATTATGACGCAGCGTCTTTCACAACGTTTGCTAATATTAACATTGTGTGGAATTTCTGATGGTGAAATTATATTGGATATTGTCGTAAACTCATTGGTGAGGTTTACTGATTTTTGAATCTTCCATTTGTCATAACAAGCAAAGGCTTGATTATTTTGTATAATTTGGGAAGATGTCATTGGGTGTGTGCAGATAATTCTATGCCATTCTGAGTGCGCAATTTAAGTCGCAGAAATGAGGTTGTGTAAAATGGAGCACCAATCAAATTATAGGTTGGATGTTTTTGATGTAGTAGGAGAGTCGTTTTTCGCCACACTTTCGTCGTAATATAACCACAGGTTATTTTGTGAACCATCATTATTAAATTACTGTTGATCCACGTGTTTGAAAATATTTCTAGTAATTGCTTACCCGGAAAATTATTATTCTACTAGTTCCTTTCATTCAGGAAAGCTTTACCGTTGTCTAAATGCTGATTTATAATTCTGTGATTTTTATCACGTGTCAATCATATGGACCAATGCTGTTGTTTGAAATTGTTACTTATTAACAACTACTATAAGCTGAAAGGATTTTCAGATCCTATAAAAATAAATACACATTTTCTTTAATAAGTTAATGCTGAACATATTTGACATTTTGTCAAAATCACTTTGATAATAATAATAATAATTTGTTTCATTATAAAACATGTTAAATTATATTTCAAATTTCCTAATTAATGTTTTCAAGGAATAATTAATTAATTTGTTGACTGAATCCATATGGAATGGAAGTTATATTTGGGATAATTATATTTTTGATTAAGTCAAAATTATTTTTGACAGACTTTGGTTTGAGGTCTATGTTTCAATAGATATTTTCTGTTTTCTTTTTTGAATCCACAAAAATGCTCAAGGTCCATGTAAATCATAGTGTATTTCACTTATTATGAACAACTTTGTATTTGACAAATCCTAATATTAGGCTACTATTGCCTAAGAAGTGTTAGTCGAAATGCTACGATAATAGTTTTGAGAAATGAACAGTGAAAGTGATTTTCCAACCAGTGACATATTTTCTTATTGATCTTCAACGTGTGAATGCTAAATAATTTAGGGATCAGTATGGTCGATTGACTTTGCGCTGATAAAACCCTACCCCTGTACATAATTATGTTGAACGAAGTCAACAGGGCTGATATTCTGACCTCTCGTTTCAACTTTGTTAGTGTTCATGTGTTGGCGATATTGTATATTGTGTAAATAACTTACTCTTTTCCAGTCATCTTTTATGCCATTTTGGGCATATTTTCTTCATGTCATTTTAAAGTTTTAATAAAATGAGATAATTTTATGGTCTGCAATCACCGTTTTCATGAATCTACTTCCATCCTTATTGTTGCGTCGAGCTGAAAATCAGTTAAGCATTTTTTTTGTTGGGTCTTTGCATTCGACTTTAACCCATCTGGCGCCCCGGGATATTTTCATTCTCGTGCTGACTGATTTTTGGTGAAATGCATATGTGGTCGTCCGGACTTCGGTCCAAACGGGCACAGTACTTCCACCCTCCCACTCTTTTCCTCATGCTCATAATATTATTAGCACCATTATTACATTTATTACATTTTTACTCAGATGGTTTAAAAAAATCTTAAACAATGCAATGCTTAAAACTGTTCGGTGCACACTGTAAAATAAAATAATAGCCCGTCAAATTTAGGAAAGGTCTAAAATATTGTAACGAACAGCAATGCTATGAATACAGTACTATATTCAAGAATGTTCAAAGTGAAACGACAACTCGTAATTGTTTCCGTGATATTTAGGCCTAGTTATTTATATTTCCTGTTGAATAAGTTTCAAGGCATAAGAAACACACATTTTTATTACAAAATATACACTCAATGTGTAGGCTATTAACTCTCTCTTCAGAAGACAGAAGCCAATCACTGGGAAGAGACTCTATTCCATCCATGTCATCATAAATCCTACATGGAAAAGTAAATAACTAATTATTTCAAAACAATTATAACTCATAAAAACAACTGATTATGAAGCACAGCAAGGTGAGTGTGCACACTGGAGGCAACCAAATAAACACGTGGCCAAATAGCATCATTCAACTTGGCAGCGCTGTATGGTTTCCATGCCAACAAGCCTTGAGTGTGTTCTAGTCGTCAACTGGTTTTGCCCAGTGGCGCCGAAACTTCAGATTTCATCATTGGAAAATACAACTATAGTTAGGTTTTATTTGACTGTATCAAGCCATCTACTTCTAGGTCTTCCTCTGGGTATAGTGCCTTTAACTGTTTTCTCCAGCCATACTTTTGCTATTCTGTTAGGTGCCATTCTTTTTACATGTCCAAACCACCTCAACCTTGAACTTTCAATTTTTCCTAGAAGAGATTTCTGTACCTGTGTTGCTTCCCTTATACTTTCATTTCTGACCTTGTCCCTTCTTGTTTTCTGGATCATAGTCCTTGGAAATTTCATTTCTACACTTTGCAGTCTACTGCCATCCTTCTTCAAGATTGTGCAGGACTCAAGTCCATATGTTGTTATGGGGACAAAATAGCTAGGATGTGTTTAACTTAAGCTGGTATTTTGGTGTCCCAGAGAATAGCAGGTCTCTATTTGAATACTACAATGAAAGACTTGGTTGTAAGTAAACATGTAATTCCATCTGTTATCCTAAGAGTCGCTGGGACGAAACTGGAACAAGTTCAGCAAGTAAAATACCTTGGATGCATACTTGATGATAATTGGAATAATGCTATTGAAATTAGATCCCGCATTGAACAGTTAAGAGCTGCATTTAAGAAAATGAATAAACTACTGTGCAACAGAGACTTTAATATCGCTTTTCGTCTCCTTTTACTTCGATGTTACTATTTATCTATCCTGATGTATGGAGCTGAAGCCTAACCCACACGGAGAACGCCAGTAAAAACTTCTAGCATTTGAGTTGTGGTGCTACAGAGGCATGCTCAGAATATCATGGATCGATAAAGTACGTAACACCGAAGTGCACAAAGATCTGGAGGTCTTACATAAAGACCAAGCTTGAATACTTTGGTCATATCATTCATAATGATAAATATACTATCCTTCAGATCATTATTGAAGGTAAGAGAGGCCGAGGAAGGAGGAGGATATCCTGGCTAAGGAACCTACGTGAATGGTATGGACTCAACACTCCTACACTATTCCAAGTTGATAAGAACAAGCAACACATCGCCCTCATGACAGCCAACGTCCACTGAGGATGGCACATGAAGAAGAAGAGAATATTTCTTACTTCATGGTAAAATTGTGCACCTTTTGGTACTCGGTGTGTTATTTCTTCCATCTCTAGAAAGTACACAGCCGAGGTACTTGAAGTGGTCCACTTCCTCCAGTTTGGTTCCATCTAGAACAGTGGTTCTTAACCGGTGGTCCGCAAGTGCCTCGGGAGTGGTCCGTGGGAGAAAAGGGTCCACCAGCATGTATAAAAATGTGGCCAATAAAATGGGGATTTCGAAAAAGATGTGCCTTGAACGAGAATCGTCCGAATGTATTCGCAGCGATGACTATCAGGTTTTGAATTGAAGTATCTTTAAAATAAGGGTTGTTGAGGAAGGGTTACAACTGATAAGGTGTATTGGGGGGAAGGGTGGTCCGTACACGATTCAATTTCAAGCTGAGTGGTCCGCAGACTTCCACGGGTTCAGAACCACTGATCTAGAAGGATGTTGGCTGATTTGTTTTGTCTGGTGAGTGAAATGCTGTTTTTGAGACACTTACTTTTAGGCCAAACTTCTTGAACTGGTCATTCCATTCATCTAACCTCTGTTGGACTTCTTCTTCCGAGTTTCCCCATATGACTACATCGTTTCAGTTCCACTTGGTTGAATTTGTATTTTACTTTTTTCACTATTTCGTCCATCACTATTATGAATAGTAATGGTGACAATGCGCTACCTTGTTGAACACCTTTTGTTGTCTTAAACCAGCGATTCCCAACTTTTTTTTTCCTCCCGTACCCCCTTATACATTATTTATCTAAAATAGTACCCCCTAAAAAGTAAACTTTTACATACAGGTTTATAGGGTAATCAAATAATAACTAACAACATAATAGCCTAGTGCCAACATTTATTATGTATGTTGAAGTAATAACAATTGACATAGTTGCGCAACGTATTGCAGAGATGTATGTTTCGATTATCGAATCTCGAATCCAAAGGTTATCGTTACATCTCTCTTCTCAAAATAAAATTAATATTTCTCTACGCTGATTAGATTTACAGATTTAACCTAACTACTGGTTTTACATGTCTTCCATGTCTTGTAGTATATTTGAATGGTTCTAATGAGGGTGCTTTTAATGCTTCTTCCCTCTCTACGTTCGGTTCAACTGGAGATGTTCCTTTGTTGGGATCATCTGGATGTATGGGTAGACGTGACCTTTCATGGATGTCTGTTAGTGGATCTTGAATTGACGATTGCATTCTCTCGTTTGTACTTTGATTTGATTCAACGTTCAACTCGGCCTGAATTGGTGTTTCTTTTGTTATTGTGCCTTCAATATTCGATGGTCTGATGAAACTGGTATTTCTTCGCAAAATTGTTCCATCATCTTTCTGAATCACATATGAGCGATTAGTTACTGGATGTACAATTCTTCCCGTGTACCACTTGTTTAGATCTCTGATCAAGATTTTCTCGTCATTTTGATACTGTCGTGATTCCTTGGCTCCGTGATCAGCATATTTATTTTGTTTTGACCGCTTTTCCTTAAGTTTTAGTGGTACATCGGTTTGTAGTTTGGGCTTCAGATTGTTATTAGAAAAGGAAATTGGAGTTCTCGTATTCCTTCCAAACAATCTCGAGGTTGGTGTGCCTAGTTCTGGGTCTCGTGGTGTATTTCTCGACATTAGTAGGGCCAGTTGTACATCTTCTCCGCTGATGTCGCATTTCTTCACCAGTCGCTTCGCAATGTCCACGTACTTCTCAGCTAATCCGTTCGACCTTGCGAAACAAGGACTCGATGTAACTAATTTGAAGTTCCATTCCTTTGAAAATTTCACAAATTCTCTGGACGAATATGTTGCGTTGTCGGCGTGAAATTCTTGTGGAACTCCATGTGTAGCAAACCAAATTTTAAGTTGATTAATCATTTCTGCTGCTGTTGTTTTGTTAATCTTTTGCACTTCGTAGTATCCACTGTAACTGTCTGCCAGAACAAGATAGCTGTTGCTTTTATAGAAAAAGACATCAGAAGATACTATTTCACATGGTAATTTAGGTATTTTCTTCATTATGATGGTTTCCTTGACAGGTTTATGCTGCGTATGTTGGCAGGTTTTGCAGGATTCAACCAATTTGGTTACGTCCTTTGTTAGAGTTTCCCAAAACACTAACTGTCTTGATCTTTTCAGTGTTGATTGTATACCCGGATGCCCTTTATGAATCACTTGTAGAACTCTAGGTCTTTCGCTTTTTGGGACAAAAACGCGATCTCCTTTGAAAATGAGTCCATCACAATGTGATAATTCATCTCGAAAAGTGAAAAAACATCTCAATATCTGCGGCACTTGAAGGATATTGTTAGGCCAAACATTGTTCATCATCTTGACTAATGCCTGACAAGTTGGGTCTTGGAGTGTTGATCTTTTGAAGTCTTCAATGGCGCTTTCAGACATTGATAACACCATTAGAACTTCGAGTTCTTCTTCATCGTTTTCGTAAGAATCTTCACAATCTCTACTAAGTGTATCCACAATCTTCAGTTCACTTCCTTTATGGTATACGATGATAGGGTTGTACTCCTTGAGATCTAATAATATTCTTATATAATTTTGAAAAGAAAATATATGTATTGTCCGTTGAGCCATTATATATTTAAACACAAATTGTGCTAAATGTTCCGGCATAACTCAACAAAATGACAGCGTTTCGCCCCGGTGTGCTATTGGGCTCTTCAGTTGGTTAAAGCACACCTCACCAAGACACTGTCTAGTACACACTGGGAAGGCCAAATACATCTTGCAATGGCCTTCCCAGTGTGTACTAGACAGTGTCTTGGTGAGGTGTGCTTTAACCAACTGAAGAGCCCAATAGCACACCGGGGCGAAACACTGTCATTTTGTTGAGTTATGCCGGAACATTTAGCACAATTTGTGTTTAAATATAATAATATTCTTCTTAGTCTCGGTGGTGCATTCACAAGCGGCTTTTTCCAGATTGACTCTAAGGGTTTGTGATCCGACTCGACTGTTAATTTCTTACCCCAAATGTAGTCATGAAATTTCTTACAGCCGTAGCGAATCGCAAGTGCCTCTTTAACAATCTGCGGGTAATTTTGTTCGGTGCTGTTTAATGATTTTGTAGCATACGCTACTGGTTGTCCTCTTTGCATTAGAACAGCTCCTAATGCCCTTGATGATGCATCAACTGATAATGTTACGTCTTCATTTACGTCATAGTACCTCAAAACAGGGGTGCTGGACAGTGCTTTTTTTAGTTCTTTGAACGCCTGATCCTGTTCTGGACCCCAAATCCATGCAACATCATTCTTCAATAGTACATGCAATGGAGCTGTCAATTTTGACTGACAGGGAATAAATTTTCCCAAGTAATTTATCATGCCCAACAATCTCTGTAGCTCTTCTTGGTTCTTTGAGTTTCTTTATCGCATCGACTTTGGTCTCATCAATTTCAAGTCCCTTGTCTAACAAAACGTGTCCAAAAAACGAACTCTTTGTACGTTAAATTTGCACTTTTCTTTATTGAGTTTAAAGCCGTTTTCATGTAGTCTTCGAAGTACTATTTCAGTGGTATCCCGAAGTTTCTGGTCTGTACTGGCATGAATTAATATGTCGTCCATGGCGCGTTCTACATTCGGAATGTCGTGAAGTATCTCTGTCATAAAAAGATGGTGTATTGGCTTTCACGGCCGGTGAATTAAAACTCAGCAATTCTTCTAGGTTTGTGCCGTGTCTTGTGTGGGGTTTCGCCTAGGACACCAAGCTAGGCTCATCGGCGGGCTCTTGGTGTCCCTGCCCGGACCCCCACAGAAGTATCGAACTGCGCGATACCTCCCTTTATATAGAGTGCAACTGCACTCCTTGACTGCGAGAACCAAAAGCTCAAGCAGCCATAACCTCCCTATGAAGGCTTCCAAAAAAGATGGTGTATTGGCTTTCACGGCCGGTGAATTAAAACTCAGCAATTCTTCTAGGTTTGTGCCGTGTCTTGTGTGGGGTTTCGCCTAGGACACCAAGCTAGGCTCATCGGCGGGCTCTTGGTGTCCCTGCCCGGACCCCCACAGGAGTATCGAACTGCGCGATACCTCCCTTTATATAGAGTGCAACTGCACTCCTTGACTGCGAGAACCAAAAGCTCAAGCAGCCATAACCTCCCTATGAAGGCTTCCAAAAAAGATGGTGTATTGGCTTTCACGGCCGGTGAATTAAAACTCAGCAATTCTTCTAGGTTTGTGCCGTGTCTTGTGTGGGGTTTCGCCTAGGACACCAAGCTAGGCTCATCGGCGGGCTCTTGGTGTCCCTGCCCGGACCCCCACAGGAGTATCGAACTGCGCGATACCTCCCTTTATATAGAGTGCAACTGCACTCCTTGACTGCGAGAACCAAAAGCTCAAGCAGCCATAACCTCCCTATGAAGGCTTCCAAAAAAGATGGTGTATTGGCTTTCACGGCCGGTAAATTAAAACTCAGCAATTCTTCTAGGTTTGTGCCGTGCCAATACACCATCTTTTTTTGGAAGCCTTCATAGGGAGGTTATGGCTGATTGAGCTTTTGGTTCTCGCAGTCAAGGAGTGCAGTTGCACTCTATATAAAGGGAGGTATCGCGCAGTTCGATACTCCTGTGGGGGTCCGGGCAGGGACACCAAGAGCCCGCCGATGAGCCTAGCTTGGTGTCCTAGGCGAAACCCCACACAAGACACGGCACAAACCTAGAAGAATTGCTGAGTTTTAATTCACCGGCCGTGAAAGCCAATACACCATCATTTTTGGAAGCCTTCATAGGAGGTTATGGCTGCTTGAGCTTTTGGTTCTCGCAGTCAAGGAGTGCAGTTGCACTCTATATAAAGGGAGGTATCGCACAGTTCGATACTCCTGTGGGGGTTCGGGCAGGGACACCAAGAGCCCGCCGATGAGCCTAGCTTGGTGTCCTAGGCGAAACCCCACACAAGACACGGCACAAACCTAGAAGAATTGCTGAGTTTTAATTCACCGGCCGTGAAAGCCAATACACCATCTTTTTTGGAAGCCTTCATAGGGAGGTTATGGCTGCTTGAGCTTTTGGTTCTCGCAGTCAAGGAGTGCAGTTGCACTCTATATAAAGAGAGGTATCGCGCAGTTCGATACTCCTGTGGGGGTCCGGGCAGGGACACCAAGAGCCCGCCGATGAGCCTAGCTTGGTGTCCTAGGCGAAACCCCACACAAGACACGGCACAAACCTAGAAGAATTGCTGAGTTTTAATTCACCGGCCGTGAAAGCCAATACACCATCTTTTTTGGAAGCCTTCATAGGGAGGTTATGGCTGCTTGAGCATTTGGTTCTCGCAGTCAAGGAGTGCAGTTGCACTCTATATAAAGGGAGGTATCGCGCAGTTCGATACTCCTGTGGGGGTCCGGTCAGGGACACCAAGAGCCCGCCGATGAGCCTAGCTTGGTGTCCTAGGCGAAACCCCACACAAGACACGGCACAAACCTAGAAGAATTGCTGAGTTTTAATTCACCGGCCGTGAAAGCCAATACACCATCTTTTTTGGAAGCCTTCATAGGGAGGTTATGGCTGCTTGAGCTTTTGGTTCTCGCAGTCAAGGAGTGCAGTTGCACTCTATATAAAGGGAGGGATCGCGCAGTTCGTTACTCCTGTGGGGGTCCGGGCAGGGACACCAAGAGCCCGCCGATGAGCCTAGCTTGGTGTCCTAGGCGAAACCCCACACAAGACACGGCACAAACCTAGAAGAATTGCTGAGTTTTAATTCACCGGCCGTGAAAGCCAATACACCATCTTTTTTGGAAGCCTTCATAGGGAGGTTATGGCTGCTTGAGCTTTTGGTTCTCGCAGTCAAGGAGTGCAGTTGCACTCTATATAAAGGGAGGTATCGCGCAGTTCGATACTCCTGTGGGGGTCCGGACAGGGACACCAAGAGCCCGCCGATGAGCCTAGCTTGGTGTCCTAGGCGAAACCCCACACAAGACACGGCACAAACCTAGAAGAATTGCTGAGTTTTAATTCACCGGCCGTGAAAGCCAATACACCATCTTTTTTGGAAGCCTTCATAGGGAGGTTATGGCTGCTTGAGCTTTTGGTTCTCGCAGTCAAGGAGTGCAGTTGCACTCTATATAAAGGGAGGTATCGCGCAGTTCGATACTCCTGTGGGGGTCCGGGCAGGGACACCAAGAGCCCGCCGATGAGCCTAGCTTGGTGTCCTAGGCGAAACCTCACACAAGACACGGCACAAACCTAGAAGAATTGCTGAGTTTTATCTCTGTCATAATTTGCTGAAATACTTCTGGAGCTGAAGAGAGTCTGAACGGAAGACGTTTGCAGGAATAACGTCCCCAAGGTGTTGCAAATGTTAAATATTCTTGTGTTCTCTCAGAGACTTTTATTTGCCAAAAACCTCGAGTGCAATCTAGGCATGTGAAGTACTTACTACCATTGATTCTTGCGGCAATGGCTTCAATCGTGTTTAATGGGTAATGCCTTCTCTTGATATTTTTATTTACATCTGTAGGGTCGATACACAAACGAAGTTTGCCCCCTTTTTTGACGATTACAAGAGGAGATACTGCTACATTGGGTTTCGTGACTCGTTTGATGATGTCCATTTTAACCATTTTATCAAGTTCTTGCTTAACTGTTTCCTTTATGGCTAATGGAATCGTTCTAGCTGAGCTAATCTCGAACTTTGGATTTTCTACAAGGTCTATGTCGTATTCGTAACCCTTGAAACATCCCAATCCATTAAACAACTGTTCGTTATTTAACTTCGGGTTGCTAATCTTCACACTGTGTACTCTAATAATCAGATTTTCTTCTTCGCAAGTCTTTTTGCCGATTATTGGTTGAACTTGTTCATTCACAGTCAAGAATGTTACTTCTGTTTGACGATTCTTGATCTTACATTTCAATTTCAGTTCTCCGACAACGTGTTCACTAAATGTTACCAACTTCTTTACTTTGGATGGTGTTATCTTAGCAGTGACTCCAAGTTTCTCGATTATGTGAGTCGGAAGAACGTTACATTGAGCACCGCTGTCTAGTTTAGCTAGAAACGTTTTGTTTCCCACTTTTATTAATTCTTTCCAATCTTCTTGTCTTGGTGGTACTGTAACACTGCCAATGTACATCATATCTCTATCACGTGACGATTGAGAGGTTGCATCGTCGTCTTTAGAGCCGTGTACTGCATGAATCTCCTTTTTGGACTTGCAACAGACTTCAAAATGTCCTAACTTCCCACACAAATTACATCTTTGCTTATACGCCGGACAAGATCGCTTTCCATGTGTCATACCACATCTGTTGCAATTAAACTGATCAGTATTTTTTATGTTAACTCCTTGTCTTTTCATTTTCTTGAGTGCAGCGACTGACATCTGTGATTCTGATTCGCTATTCTTACTCATGTCGATGGCTTGTTTGTGTGCCAGCTCGCTTGCTTGACACATGTCTACCGTTTTGTCATAGGTTAGGTCTGTTGTACCCAACAATCTTTCACGTAACGTATCATTATTGATGACACTAACAATTTTGTCTTTTAGCATTCGTTTCTCTAATTGACCGAAACTACATTTTCTTGCTTGAGTTGTTACGCGAATCAAAAACTGTTCAAAATTTTCGTCTGATTCTTGTAACATTTTATGAAAAACATATGCTTCATATGTTTCATTAGCTTTAGGCACAAAATAATTGTTAAATTTGTCCATGATTACCTGCATGTTTGTTTGTTCTGCCTCAGTGAGGTTAAATGGCTGAAAAATCTCTTCGGCTTCATAACCTATTGTTGTCATAAACGTAGCGACTTGGACTTCGGGCGGTTCTTTATCCAGCTGAATTGCTTTTGAGTACCAGTTGTAAGACACTTTCCACGTTTTCCATTCCTGTGCCATATTTTTGCCAAACTCCAGGGGTTTAGGTTGTCGAATATGAATTCTATGAGTTAGCCTCTGATATTGGGCGTTTTGTTCTACGTTGGCCATTATTTTTGTTTGCTGCTTTATAATTCAGAAAAACCAATTACTTCTGACACCATGTAACATTTACATACAGGTTTATAGGGTAATCAAATAATAACTAACAAAATAATAGCCTAGTGCCAACATTTATTGTGCATGTTGAAGTAATAACAATTGACATAGTTGCGCAACGTATTGCAGAGATGTATGTTTCGATTATCGAATCTCGAATCCGAAGGTTATCGTTACACCTTATACATTATTTATCTAAAATAGTAAACAGACCCAGCCTGGGGCTGGAAACTGTACAGGATGATGATGATCTAAAATAGTACCCCCTAAAAAGTAAACTTTTAAAACGTTTAATATTTTGCGGGAAATATGTACATTGCCTACCTTAATAAAAACATTAATAATAAAAAATAACTTACAACTATTTATAACTAATTTTTTTAAAATACAGTATGACTAGTATTTTTAATTTATTTATGTTTGCTGATAGTATGCATTTCATTTCAAAAAAATGATAAATATAATATTCAACTTTATATTTATTTCCTTGTGCAAATGAAGATGTATAAACATTTAGCTGAGGAAAATAAACAATTACATACAGTAGATAAGATTTTTTAATTTTGATTTTATTGAAAATCCATTAATTCTAGCGATTAGTTTGGCAAAAATAGACAAACCATGACAATAGCAGTGCAGCAGTGAAAGTGACTGGGGTTGGGGTAAGGTGGGTTGTCGAAGGGGCGCGTTGACATTTATGTGCGTGAATAAGACAGCACTGCGTGCCGGTACATTACGACTAACACGTCAGCTCACGCCACGGTTTTTGGCCGGTTAGTCCCAATTGCGCAGTCGTACAGAGGACAGGTGGCGAACCTCAGACATTTGCAATTGGTACATTAGTTGCTTTCCGCGCCACTGAAAACTCACGTGTCAATTTCACACGCGTGAGGCTCGCAAACAGTCCTCTGTACGACTGCGCAATCGGGACTCACCGGCCATAAACTGTGGCGTGAACTGTACGATGGGAACATGGCGCCCGCCATTACCGTTTATTTTTGGCATACCTCTAACCGGTTTGTTGCGTATCACCAAAGGGTACGCGTACCCCAGGCTGGGAACCGTTGTCTTAAACCAACTCGAGTGGCCATCACCAATCTGGATACAACTCTGACTGTTCTGTATAAACCTCATTTTATATCTGGGATTATTTTATTGGAAGCTCCTAAGGATTGCTCACCTTTGGAGCCTAATCACGAGCAAACAGGAGGCCTTTGCCCTTACGGGATGTCTACAGGCTAATGTTATTATTATATTGGGAGACACCAGGTGAAAATTAAAACCAAACCCCCATGGCACCACAGCCCAAAATTACGTAATTAAAATCTGTATAACTAGAAAAGAATCGGGTGTCACACTTACGCACTAGGCTACCGTATGGGTCAAAAATGAACCTGTGTCAGTCCTTTCATTATATTTTTCATGCCAGTTCACAAGAGTTAACACTGCAACGGTTGACGTTCAACTGCAATAAGAATACTGTTTCGTACCTTACATCCTAGGCATAGGCTCTGTTATCCCAAAACAATATGGTATTGATGTGAATTGAAAAGTTGACTAGCAGGATGGGAGGTGGGACAGGGAAGCAGCTTTCTCTCTCAAGCCTACCACTCAGGTACATACAGAAGCGAGGGGTAGGGGTGAGAGGTGTGTTTGGGCCACATTCCTCACGTAACGCCTCTCTCTAGCTCCCAACAATAGGCCTACGGTACTGTATTCCATGTACTGTAATATGCATAATGAGGAGTTGAGTTTTGTAGTCTCCTGGAAGGAAGGAAGGAAGGAAGGAAGGAGAGAAGCATAAATTGAGAGAAAAATAACTTTGGATGCCAGGGCAGCTAACCGAACCCAATTTTTATTTAGGGGGGCCCCACTAAAATTGCATTTTAGGGCAATAGACATATGTCCACATCCTCTCGAAATAGTCCCCAGTCACTTTTGGCATCATAATAATTCCTACGAATGGTAAAATCAAGTGTATTAAGACCTACAGTAGGTAAAATATTAGACAGCAATATCATTAAAGAAAATGGGGCATCCCCTGTGGGCACCAATGCATAGGCCGCACAGAATTTGTGGTATAGTAAACAGAAATGGTCTACATATTTTCCGAATCGTAGTTCCATCTCAACAGAAATGTAGCCCCCATTCTTCCTCTTGTTTCTCAGAACTGGAGTCATCGAGATACCAGAAAATCACAGCCTTGAGATAGACACCTCGCTTGATTTGCAGATGGCACGAGCGCAGTTCAACGCTCATTTGTTATTATGAGTTGTCAAACATGGCAACCGACCTCTCGTTTGGTAAGTAAGAGACAATGCTATTTTCTGTAAATTTAGCTAATAATGTGAGGGAATATGTGAAGTAGCACCATATAGTCATTGATATTGATATATTTGGCCATAAATTCCGTAAATAATTTTCCCTCACTGCAATTTGGAACGTCTGGCAGTAATTGTTTTGTACACAACAAGTCTCTTAATTGAAAACGTGATTTTGTGTATTACGTCAGAGATTTTAATACAATTACTGTAACTTTCCTTTAATTTCAGGTTCAGTTCCACCGTTTTACCGAGAAGTTTACGATATATGCTCATCTACCTCTGACTGTGTCAGCAAAGACTTGTTTACGAAATTGCTTGTGAAATCGGAATTGCCATCTCAAACTCTCAGCTCGGTAAGTTCAATTAGGCCTACTATATTTTCTCACATGATGTTGTTTACACTGTATTACTGGCGGAATAATGTGACTATGAATGTTTCATTAATCATAGTCTGTAATAATTATTTAATGTTATGGTCCAGTAGACGTGCATTGCAGGTAAATCATGTGAATGGGTTCATTCATTAGCATCCTGTTTCATCAGCGGTTATGTTGTCACAGGACGGTGTGGAAAGTTCCTCAAGGCGCTGAATTCGAATTTTGTTTTTAGGTTTGGATTAATGGCTTCAGAAATAAATGTATGATTATGTTTCCTCATATGCATGACCTGTTCAAAACATGCTGCAAAATAGACTACAGCAATGGATCTAAACTTGAAATGTTAAGGAGGTTGCTTTCATTGTGAGATGAAAGAGCTATGCTAAAGTACCTTACAACCACAACTCCAATGCAATCGTGATAGCACAGTAAAATCGCCCCTAGAAAGCCAGAGTATTTATTGTAAGCAACAATTTTGGTAGGCTAACTAATATTGTGTCAAAGGGAGGGATTTAGATTTGTAGAAGGGCTGGTAACCTAGATGTTAAGCCCCTTAAAATAACAATTATAATTTAATGAAAGCAGCCAATGACCAAAATATACATAACAGTACAAAGTCGTATGATTGTTCCGATACTCAAATACTTGTATGCTCCAGAAATCAAATCTTCATCACTAGGCTATAGCTTTTAAATGCAATGTTCTCCGCACCTTGTGTGTTCTGAACATAGGTATAGAACAAAATATCGAATTTTCCTAGTGGAAACTTATCTTCTCAAGCAGTTTGCATTAAATTTGTTCATAAGTTTCAGTGCTTTGTACCTCAAACAAAAGGTAGGCTATACAGAAACAATCCGCATACTCGGGAGGCTCACGTGAATGAAATATCTGCAACAGTTGACAAGACTAGAACCTACGAAAAAATTTACCAAACTACTGATATTAGACATAAATACCTTCTGTACAGTAATGATTCAAAATAGATCTGGAAAGGATGTAGTTCACTCCTCCGCAACTTCCTACTTCGGTGCTATGTGTGTTTAGAAATTGAAGGACAGCATTTCCAGCAACTACTCTTTAATTCATGTAAGTAATAATGATTATTGAATACCGTGCATTAAAAAGTGTAAGTGTGTAAAACTAGTTGGGCACTACGCTGTTGTTAGCGCCAATGTCTTGCTCGACACTCTAGAATAGCCTACACAGTGCCCTGGCCACCACACGGCCTCTGTGAGACTCCGTACTAAAGGGAGGGCCCTCTCTGTATTAACATCCATAGGTTTTGAATGTAGCAGGAATTAGTGCCTAGAGCAGGCCTGCTTAACTTGATAGCAGTGTTTAAGGGTCAAATCCAACTTTTGCTACCTTCACACAGGCCACACCAACTTGATACTTTTAGGGGCATGGTGGCACAGCGGTCAAGTTGTGTGCCTCTCACCAAGGTGGATCAGGTTCAATTCCCAGTCAATGCATGTGAGATCTTCTAAGTGAAATGCCTTGTCCTGAGGTTCAGATTTCGCGTAAAACGGAGGACCCGTGGCTCATAGTCGTGAGATTAACGGTCGCGTAAAACTACAAGCTTCCTTTCCTTTCAACCTTGGACTACACCAATTTGGGAACTTGAGGGAATTATAATGTTATCCAATAAATGTTTTCTGTCATAATTATAGTCTGCTGGTCCTTACCTCCGACTTGACGTATTGGCGCCGTCAAGTGGCGAGGAGAAGAATTACTTTAAATCAGCCAATCCTAGGCAGCAGCTTACATCGATAAGGTGATCTGGCGAGGCGTTGTTGCCGCCAGTCATTGTTTATATTTCCCACGTTGTAAAGCTAACCCGCTCAGCTCGCAGTGTTCGGTTCTGTTGAGCTATTTTGTCAGTCGTTTGCTTCGTTCTTTCGAATATCTCGTAGGTAGTTGCATACTTCCTCTTTAGTAGTATAGAAGACCATTACCAGTTCGTAAAATAATATATTATAGGCTCAATAGTTTAGAGTAGTCTTAGGTGCGAGTATTTGTGAACTGTGTGTGTATCCTTGAGTGAATTCCATAATGTCAGAGGGCAGTTCTACCCCACGACAGGCAAATGCCAAGGGAAAGGAAGGAATTAAACAAGGCACTCCACTGATGAGTTAGGCTCATGAAATGTTGTGTAATATTTCGAATGAAAGAAAGACACTGGTAGCACTCTATTACCTGTGGCGTGCAAGCAGTGCAGAGAATGGCCGATGCTACAAAAACCAGTCTATCCTCAGTTATTGTAATCGGGAAGGAGAAGTACTGTGCCGAGGAGCAAGGAGCTGGGAAGATTGCAACGACCGGCTAGGAACAGAAATCTATCCAACCGAGTTACAAATATAGACAGTTTTCAGCAAGATGCTATATGTCAGCATATCTATGCGTATTATCGCAGAATAGAACATCTGACTCTTGTGAAGCTGCTCGTTTCGTTGAGTAAGTGTGATCTTTTCTATGATAGAAAGTAACCATAGTTGTGAAAGATCTGGGGTTTAGGTATAAGAAAGTGAACAGCGTTCAAATCAGCTGACCGCGCACCGCCAGCGCGCTGGCAACACTGCCGAGCTGATCGGAGAACTGTCAAGTTTGAAGGTATAACCAGCAGAGTATAAACAGGGCACTTGAAATTTAGGGTTGTTTTTAGTGGTCTAGCTTCGTAGCAGAATAGCGCACAACAAAATGCATATGCGTAGCTGGGTGACTCATTGCTTCATGGCCACTGGACGATAAGACGCGCGCCTTCCTCTCGACTATATCGCGGCAATGCAAATGGATAGAAAGCTAATTTTAGTGAACTAGTAGTCTAAAACCTACCTGGCATTACAGGAGATGCTCAAAAAGATGGCCCTCGGCTGTCAAACATGCAGGTCTGTCTGTGTGATATTAGAAATAACGGGGCGTGGCGGCGCAATGGTCAAGCTGTTGGCCTCTCACCAAGGTGACTGGGTTCGATTCCCGGTCAATGCATGTGAGATTTTCAAAGTGAAATGCCATGTCCTGTGGTTCGGATTCTACGTAAAAAGGAGGTCCTGTGGCTCATAATCACAATCTTTCTTAGTTCTTCTCTTGTCTGAAGGTTGTTCTCATACACTTTACCCTTCAACATGCCTCACAGGCAATAATCACAGGGATTTAAATCGGGAGATCTAGCGGGATAATTAACCACACGATCTTCGGAAACTTCTTGTATTGCCACCAAACACTGATAAGCAGTGTGTGTGCCGTTGCATTATCTTGCATGAAGTAACGCATTATGCCCTTTCTTCATCCGTCAGCTCTTGAAAAAATGGCCTGGTAATAAAGATCTATATATTGGTCAGCATTTATTGTTTCATGGGGGCGTGGTGGCTCAGAGGTCTAGCTGTATGCCTCTCACCAAGGCGGTCCGGGTTCGATTCCCGGTCAATGCATGTGAGATTTTCAAAGTTTTTTTTTTTTTTTTTTTGTCGTGTAGCCTCCTGAGAGGCCGAGTGCAGGTCTTTCTAGTCGACGCCTGTGGGCGACCTGCGCGTCGAGATGAGAGATGGAATGGATGAAGATGAATGAAACTGGGCAAGGATGTGGAAGGAAGCGGCTGTGGCCTGTCAGAAGGTACTGTCCCAGCATTTGCCTGGTGTTGAAAATGGGGAAACCACGGAAAACTATTTCAAGGACAGCCGACGGTGGGGCTCGAACCCACGCGTCTACCGAGTCAGCAGAGAGCTTGGCCCCTTGACCTAACGCAGCGCTTTAGCCCGCGTAGCCACTACTGTCGGTATTTTCGAAGTGAAATGCCATGTCCTGTGGTTCGGATTCCACGTAAAAAGGAGGTCCCGTGGCTCATAATCACAAGATTCACGGTCACGTAAATCTACAATCTTCCTTCCTTCCTTTTTTTTTGTTTCATGATAAAATATAGGCTTTATAATTCTGCGAGAACTTATTGCACACCAAACTCCTACCTTTATATCGCGAAGTGGTCGGACATGCAGACTTTCTATCCAATAGTGATTGTTTTGGCTGTTTACATAGACAGTAGTGCAGCCATGCCTCATCACAATAATATAAAATTTCTGGGTCAACATACCCATAAGGGGGAGATGACCTTGTAGTTCTGCCCCTTAAAACAATAACTAACATACCCATCGTGAACTGACTGAAGCAATAGTTACAAAACCGAACCCTAGTGAAACTGCGAGGTCTCCTCAAATATTGGACAGCTGTGAGTTTGTACGGTTTGGGTTTTGACGGGTTTGTTGCTTTTTGGGCAGAAGATATAACGTTAGCCTGTTCGGCGAGATGCGGCCTGGGGATCATATGTTGTGCAAAGTGAGGACAGCACAGCAGCTAGTCTGCATGCAATTGTAGTATCCCACAATGTAACGAGCTTATGCAGTCTTTGTATGTGAACTCTGTATTCGTGTATTAACAATCTTATCATACATAGCCCAGTCGTTGGTGAACATGAAATCATTTTCCTTGGAAGTTGATTTGTCAGACCTTGTATTCATTCATTAGCTACAGGGTATCTATGATATGATGATTGTTGTTTTAAGGGGCCTAATATCTGGGTTATCGGCCCCTAATCTATGAGACATTGGTTCAAGGGATAACATAAAATGTTATGTAGCTGGCCTTCTCAATAAGTGATGGTACTTTTGTTAGATTATCTGTCACACTGATCATGCATCACCCTGCAATCTGTAAGCCAAATAGATGAACAGCAGTTGCTTGATAAGCCAAGGCCTTTAAGGGAACCGGGTAGGCTAGTGAAGGTAGCCAACAATGCAACTGTTTAATGAAAGCTTTGTTATTAGATAACCATCACAACTAGAAACTCAGCAACATCCATGGCAGTGTTTTGATAGTGAATTATAGAAATTGAAAACATATTTGAAAAATAATGAACATTTGAAAATTTTGAAAATTTTAGAAGAGTACTTGTATTTTGTACCTTTTTGTCTGGTGTTAAAATAGATAATTGGGTGAAATATATAATTCTTAATCTAATGTTATTGATGCAGATGGTGAAGCAAAGTTATTGTTGTCAGGCATTTGGTTTCGATTTTATGAAGTTTTGATTTTGTCAATATCTTTTAGCCCTCATTTGAATTCTTTTTTAATTTGTAATTTTTAAATCTGTTTTTCAATTGCTTCCATTTTGCTTCGCAGCTTTTGGTTTGTAAGCATCTATAACTTCAGGAAATATCAACTTGATCAGGCTTGTGGTTCCTGAGAAAAAGCTCCAAAATATTGAAAATATTAAATCTTGAGAAAATTAAGGTTAAAGATTCAGTCATTTCATGTACCGGTAATTGACATATGCATGGTTACATTAAAATATCAATAATGACCTCAAATATGGTCTTTTACCTATGTGTTATATATTGGTGTAATCGGGAAAGAATGGAGAATTTTTTCAAACGAAAAACAAAAAAAATATATTTTCGGTCATTTTTATTGCGAGATAGGAAGTATATTGATACTTTTGAGCTCTGGTGTTGGAGAAGGATACTGCGTATTCCTTGGACAGCCAAGAAGACAAATGTATGGGTAATTCAAAAAATCAAACCAGATCTGTTTCTTGAAGCATTGATAACAAGATTACATCTGTCATATTTTGGACACATTAAGCGACGTTCTGATTCTTTGAAAAAGACAATTATGCTTTGAAAGGTGGAAGGGTCTCGGAGACGAGGGCGCCCAGCATTGAGCTCAGATGCAGTCGCTAGTAGTCGACCCCGACTTGATGGCACCTGATCATCATCATCATCATATTTTTATTGACCTGCCGTGTAGTAAACCACTCAGGAAAATTGATCAGTTAGAAGAATTAACAAAAAATTAAATAAAACTGTGGGGGAGAGTGTGGTCTTGCAGTGCATCCCACACCAGTTACGTGCCTTACTTGAGGTGCAGGGGTATTATGTACTTCAGAATTGGGTGCCACTGGACTTGGCTGCGCTAGCAATTGAAGCCTTGTGGGACAAGCAGGGGGCCATAACGTATTACAGGAGCACATGTATCATGGAAAGGAGAACAATGACTGAGGCTACTGGAACTGAATTCTGTCCTACCCGCGTGACACCTGTCAATACTGCAAGGTGACAGTGTGACACAAGTATCAGTGAACAGTTTCCAGCTTGGTAGTCAATAATAAGAAGGGTTTAGTTTTGTTTTCCGTGACTTGGTTTCAGCAACCTGCTGCATGGTGGGAACGCTGGCAAGGAATTGAAGGGGTATAAAAGAACAGGCTCAGACCATTTTTCGAAATTTTGCACAAGTGTATTTTAAAGACTTAAAATATTCTTTCTTCTTCCTCTTCATTTCCTGGTTCCAGTGATCTGGGTCGGGGCATGAATCAAGGACCTCCATCTGAGACCTCAACTCGCACACTATCATATTTAGGCTATTTGTACGATGGGTTCACCACACTCAAAGGTAGACAAGGGCCAATTAAGGCGGGAAATTGAAAGATTCCCTAGGCCTCGGATATCCTAATACCGTTAGGATTGGAAGAGAATAAAGGTTGGCCAAGGAAGGCCGACAGGAAAGATAACTGAAAGGAGCTCGGCACAAGTAAGTGGTAGAAATGCCGGACTCAGCTGGGGTCCCATGGTCGCCAAACCACGTCCCACGAATTGTGAACCCCTGGGAGTACTTAAAACATTATACACAGTTAATATGTACACTTTTGGTGGGGTTAGAACATATTGTGAGACAAAAGCTATTGTTCGCTACTCATTTAGAAAAATGTAATACCGTTAGATTCCAAGATTGGATTTTCCCAACTGCAGTGAGGAGAAATAAACGCTTAAGTTAACAGGTCATGTAATGCACAAACAGTACAAGCCATGTAGATGGAAGTTAGAGAAATCTAACGTGGTGGACCCAGCAGGACTCAAACCTCTGCTGGAGGTCTCGGGGATGAGTCCAGTTGGGGGCAGATGTACAGTATTAATTCTCTATCTTCCAGTTTGCACATTGCATGACCTGATGGCGTAAAGCCTTCGGAGTCCTATAATGTACCATTCTCTGAATGGGAACTGCGCAGTGCGCTTGCACTGTGCAGGGATACGGTTCCTGGACCGGATAACATACATAATCAAATGTTAAAACATCTGTGAGAAGCCAGTATAAAACAACTGTTGATCCTCTTCAATCGTATATGGATTGAAGGGGAGTTTCCATCTCAATGGCGAGAGGGGATCGTGATACCGATTCCCAAGGCTGGAAAGGATCCCAAGTTTGTAAGCAGCTATAGGCCCATTTGTCTGACAAATGGCCTATGTAAGCTGCTCGAAAAGATGGTGAACCGTCGACTGGTGTGGTTCTTGGAGGAGAAAGGTCTCCTGTCTGAGTACCAGTGTGGATTTCGCTCTCATAGGTCCACCACTGACCATCTGGTGCCATACAGGGGGCATTTTTCCGAAAGCAGCACCTAGTCACGGTTTTCTTTGACCTCGAGAAAGCCTACGACACCACATGGCGCTACGAGATCCTTTCCACCCTACACAAGTGGGGACTCCGTGGTAATCTACTGACTTTCATTGCGAATTTCATGTCCGTCTGACTCTTCTGTGTAAGGGTCGGTAGGACATTATCGCAATACTATATTCAAGAAAATGGGGTTCCTCAGGGTTCAGTGCTGAGTGTCACCTTGTTCGCGATTGCCATAAATGGCATTGTTGCCGCCGCCGGGTCCGCGGTAGTTCCATCGCTGTATGTAGACGATTTAGCTCTGCATTACAGCTCTGGAAGTATGGCAGTCGTGGAACGTCAATTGCGGCTAGCTATCAACCGGGTCGACAAGTGGGCTCACGACCGGGGTTTTCGTTTTTCAGCAGCGAAAACCTCCGTCGTCCATTTTTGTCGGCTCCAGTGGCTACATTTACACCCTGAACTATATCTCAGGGATGCCGCGTTGCCGTTGGTTGACACTTATCGCTTCCTGGGGCTCCATTTTGATAGCAAATTAACGTGGCAGCACAATATACGGCAATTGAAAATGACGTGTCTCAGGAAACTGAACATGCTCAAGTTTCTTAGTGGCACTACGTGGGGGGCTGACCGTGCGGTGCTGCTATGGTTCTACCAAGCCCTCGTCCTGTCCCGGCTAGACTATGGTTCTGCAGCATACGGTTCAGCAAGGCCGGCAACCTTGAAAATGCTGGACAGTATCCACCATAGTGGCGTTAGGCTGGCTACCGGTGCCTTCCGGACCAGCCCGATACCCAGCCTACTCGCCGAATCGGGTGTTCCACCTTTAAATCATAGACGCCAACATATGCTTTTAACGTATGCTGCCAATGTGCGTCAAATGCCGCAACACCCGACCTATCAAGCTCTCTTCGGTACCCAAAACCACCAGGGTTACGCCAACCGGCCTCGTGCCACTCGGCCGGTTGGTATTAGACTTGATAGCTCGTGTACTGAAATAGGAGTGGCTGTAGGTCCCTGTATGATCCGGACACCTAGCAAGGTGCCTCCGTGGCAAGTCCCGCGTCTGGAAATTCGGTTAGATCTGCACCGAGGTCCTAAGGTGAACACGGATGCCTCCGTTTACCGGAGGCAGTTCCACAGCATAGTTCACCAATTTCCGGACGCTGGCATTCTCTACACGGATGGTTCGAAGGTGGACGAGAAGGTTGGTTGTGCTTATGTTATTGATGGTGCAAGTACCAAGATCTCTTTACCTGAGGCCTGTAGTGTGTTTACTGCGGAGCTCGTTGCCATCTATGAAGCTCTGCAGTTTGCACTACAGGATGCACGAATCCACTTTCTCGTGTGTACCGACTCTTTGAGTTCGTTGCAGTCAATTGCTACATGTTTCCCGCAGCACCCCCTAGTGCAGCGAATCCACGACCTACTAGCCGGGCTGTGCCACGCTGACACTCGAATCACCATTCTGTGGCTTCCAAGCCACATGGGAATTGCGGGAAATGAGTTAGCAGATCAAGCTGCAAAAGAGGCGGTATCACTACCACCTCGACCAATGGAGGTACCCGCTAGAGATATTCGCTCTCAGTTACGCCTACAAGTTCTGGCTTTTTGGGAGAGTTAGTGGCTAGCTGACCCACTGCCCAGTACACTGAGAGCGATTAAGGGAACTACTCGCGTGTGGCGGAGCTCCTTCCTGGCCCGGAGAGAGTCCGTCATTTTGTGTAGGCTAAGGATAGGTCATACAAGATCCACCCACTCGTACCTAATGAGAAGGGAAGACCCCCCACTTTGTACCTGTGGAGCCGTATTCACCGTGGCCCACATTTTCACCGAGTGTGTGGATCTTGCTGGCTTACGAAGAAACCTTGGTTTGCAGATGACACTCAAACTTATATTAGCCGATGAGGCGGTGGCTGCTGATCGCGTTATCCGCTTTATAAGTGAGAGTGGGTTAGAGCCAGCAATCTAAATTTTCCAGTGAACTTTGACTCAACGACTTGTTTGTTTTTGAATGATAATGTTTTGTTTTTTCCGTAATTTTTGTTTATTTTTATAATTTTTATTTTTATTTAATAGTTTGTTTTTGTTTTATTAATTTTTGGTCTTTTTAAATTTAGGTGTCCACCTCAAAATTTTAAATTCAATTAAAAATTTGTATTCTTTAATCTGTGTTAAGAGGGGCAGATGACCTCGTAGTTCCGCCCCTTAAAACAACAATAACTAACTAACTAAAGCCTTCACTTGTCATATTGCCATTAACTTGCAAAGTTGGGTAGGGGTTGAAAGGACTAAAAGGAAGTGGTGAAGTCTCTGCACTGAGGTTCTTCTTTCTAGTTCATCTACAGTAAAACGCATTTCCAGTAAATAGATTTTTTAAATTTTAATTCAAATAATGTAAATAACAAATCATCATCTAAAGGCTAAGCCTTGTCGCTGCAGCCACAGCCCAGCTCTCTTCATCATGTCACAGGAAGCAAAACCCAGCTGAGTGATTGTGTTCCTAAGGTATGAGAGATGCGGTCTTCCTCTCGATTTCTTGCTTAGGATCTTGCTTTTGAAGTGTGTCATGCCGTAAGACACGCCCAAGAAATTAGGTTTTCTCTTCTCTAATGAACAAAGTAAGGTCCGTTGCTCCTTAACTTCATCCAAGATTTGTTCATTAGTCTTTTTTTCCCCTCCAACTCATCCTCATCAGTCTTCTCCAAAACCTCATTTCAGCTGCTTCTAGTCTTGATTTTGCTTGCTTTCCCAAAGTCCATGTCTCACATCCGTAAGCTAGCACACTCCAAACAAAGGTTTTAACAAATTTCTTCCTAGTTTCAATTCCTATGTGCTTATTTAACAATGTCCGGCTCCGTGGCTAAATGGTTAGCGCGCTAGGCTTTGGCCCGAAGTGCCCTGGGTTTGATTCCCGGCCAAGCCATCAGGGATTTCATTCTCCTGGGGTTAATTCTCGTGGTTCAGGGACTGGGTGTATGTGTTGTCTTCATCATCACTTCATCCTCATTACGATGTGCAGGTCGCCCACGGGCGTCAACTAGAAAGACCTGCACTCGGCCTCTACGGAGGTCACACAAGTAACAAATCGAGTATGAAATTTTGCATAAATATCACACTCACAAGGCTTACAAGAACAGGCAATGCCATAGAATGTGAACAGAGGCTCAGTGGGGAACCTAGGCGGTTCTTTCCCTGCACTGCAATTCTCTCTCTGTGTGATGGACTGAGCTTGTTGTTTGCTCTTCATATTCTACAAGAGATGCGGTACTACGAGAAATTAAAAATAATAAAAATTAAATGTTAAAAAGACTAGTGATTGAAACAGGGAGAAAGTAATGAGCTTGTTGGGGCTATAGCATTGAAGACACTGTTGTGCCTGACTGTGGACATTGTTCTTATCCTTTTATCTCTCCCTCTCTCTGCCTGCTCTTGCTTGCCATTTTGTTTGTCTCTTATTAATTCATTCATTATTTATTTACTTGTACTTGCTGTACTTGGCTGCAATGCTTTATGATTCACCCACGAACATCTCAGGTGTGGAGGTCATGTATCGTTTTGATGGAGGGCTTTTCAACCTAACTCGTCTCCGCTCCTTGAGGAAAACTCTGGTTACTAAGGTTACTAACATGTTGTATGCAGATGATGCTGCGTCGCCAACTCTCACACCAGAAGAGCTGCAAGAGTCAGTTAATTGTTACAAAAGTGCATGTGATCGCTTTGGTATTACCATAAATGTCAATAAGACTAAAGTCTTGGCACATCCTTCACTAGGCACACCTCTTCCTCAGTTCAATATCTCCATCTCAAATTTGCCATTAGAACAGGTTGACCACTTTTCGTACCTGGGCAGTACCATTTCTGTGAGCAGGATGTGGATAAGAGAATTGGCGCAGCCCATGCAGCATTTGGACGATTAGCGCACCGGGTCTTCATGAATAAAGATCTGTCCACGAGTACAAAGCTTATGGTGTACAAAGCAGTAGTAATTTCTACATTGTTGTATGGCTGTCAAACGTGGACCCTTTACCGACATGATCTTAGGAAGCTTGAGCGTTTCCACCTACAAAAACTTCGATCAATCCTGAGGATTAAATGGGAAGACTGCATTACCAATATTGCTGTTCTGGAAAAGGCTCAAATCAACAGGATAGAATCATCCATAATAGGTCACCAATTTAGATGGATTGGTCATGTCCATCGGATGGATGATGTGAGATTACCTCGTCAAATGCTATTTGGTGAGTTATGCTATGGCACCAGTCCTCATGGTGGTCCTAAGAGGTGCTACAAGGACCGATTTAAGCAGACCCTGATTCACAAACCTGGGACATGCTGGCTGAAGACCGTTCAACTTGGCGCCCTACCATCTCGGATACTGTAAAGACGTTTGAAAGGGATCGACGCACACATGAAGAGGCCAAGCGTCAAGCTAGGAAACTTTATGCCACAATTCGAGGAAAAACTCCGTCAATCAATACCTTTTATTTTTTAAAACAGTTAAATAGGGGACATGTTTCGAGCTACTCTACTTAGCCCTTCATCAGCCCTGACTTTAGTATTAGACAATCAAACCTTGTACATCTCATCATCAAATAAAAAACATACAAACATACTACTGACAAACATGTTAAAAAAGCTAGGAAACTTCGAGCAGCCCAACCACGTCCTCCTCCAGCAATATCATGTGATTTGTGTGGTCGCTTGTTCCATGCCAGGATTGGACTCTTTAGTCACCGTAAACAGATCCACAAACTGGACTGAAGGAAGAAGATTTATACTCGGATTCGAGTTAAAGCCGATGCCCATAAAAGAATTTGTTGAAGGACAGGGGAAAAGGGCGCACAGTGTCCCCTGATCTATTTACAATGAAACCAAAACCAAATATGTGTTTGCATCTTCATTTTTCTGTTCATTGATTAATTATATTAAATTATGATTGATCATTGGGAGACTCTTACATTATTACTTTTTGTTATATTGGCACTCTTGATATATGACAATTTGTTGCTCTCTCATTGGAGGAGAGTTGTGATTAGTTTGGCAGGACAAAGCCTTGCTTGGTAGGATGGGCTGCTGGAACCTTGCGGAGTGCTGACACTTTTTACCTAATGGATTTCATCATCATCTTCATTTTCCAGTTCCAGTCTCTTCTTGGGTCGGGTTGTGAATTAACGACCTCCATCTTTGCCTGTCCCTCCTCCACCCCTTTCCTACTTGCAGTACATCTTCTGGTTTTCCTCCCTTCTTCTCTACACACTGCTTTTTAGTAAGTCTTTCAATGCAGGTGGCCGGGCCTTTTAGTGAGTATTTTGAATTTCAATTGCATTTTGTAAGTATTTTCAACCAAAACCGCATTTTGCACGAATTTTGAATCTAAATTGCATTTTGTTTGATGGGCATTTTGCACATATTTTGATTCTCAATTGCATTTTGTGGGTATTTTGAATCTAAATTACATTTTGTCAAGTATTTTCAATCTAAATTGCATTTTGTAAGTATTGTCAATCCACATGAGTTGTTTGAATCTACCGTACATTTTGTAAGCATTTTCAATTTCAATTGCATTTTGTAAGTATTTTGAATTTCAATTGCACTTTGTGAATAATTTGGATTGGAACTGGGATAGGGCCTATTTCAATCTGAATTGCATTTTGTAAGTATTTTGAACCTCAATTGCATTTTGTATGTATTTTCGATTTCATTTGCATTTTGTAAGTATTTTGAATTTCAGTTGCATTTTGTAAGTATTTCGACACTACATTGCATTTTGTACGTATTTTGAATCTAGCCTACGTTTTGTGGGTCTTTTTCAATCTTCTATTTTTGTGAATCTTTTCATTCTAAATTCCCTTTTGTAAGACCATTTTGTGAGTTGTTTCCATCTGAGTTTCTCTTTGTTCGTATTTTCCGTCTCACATAATTTTCGTTCTGGTTTCCATTTCATTCTCATTTTCGCTATCACCCAGATCATTAGGGGCCGATAACCTCGATGTTGGGCCCCTTAAAACAACAATTATCATCATCATCTCTACACACTCCTTCACTGAATCTATCCATCTTTTGCGGGGTCTTCCTCGTGGTCTCTTTCCTGTTAACTTTTCCAAAAATATTTTGTGTGGTACTCGCTTCTCACTCATTCTCATCATGTGTCCATACCACTTCAGTTTAGTTGTTTCTATCCTATCCTGGAGTTTCCAGATTCCTGTCCTTTTTTCTTCTTCTAATTTAAGTTATTTGGTGCAAAGCATCCTTGTGTAAGTGTAAAAGAATCCTGCCATGATTGTATGCATTATTAGATGAGCGCTACAGACATGAACATTTTGAAAATTACTGAAAACTCCAGAAAATATTTCACGAGACATTAGATGGACAGAGATTCTACTCACAAGGTCATCACTTCAAAGTGAGGGGATGTTTGCTGCAACTTCAGCATTTGCTGGAGAGTGAAGGTCAGGAGAATTGCAGCAAGGCTAGAGGAATTACAACACATTATTCATTGTAGTGATAAAGAACTTGTTTATGAACTGCAATAAAAATAATATGGTTTTTGTTATGAATTCTTCATAGTATTAGTCATCTGCTTCAAGGACTGTCAACTACCCCGAAATATTGTGCAGACAGTTGTTTCCAGTGACTTATTATTAGATTCTATGAAACTACCGTAAAACCTTGTTAACCCGGACCTCTTTAAACCTGACGCCCCGATAACTCGGACCAGTTTTGAAAAAAAATTGAGAATTGGTTGCAAATCGACAATAGCGGTTATAAACCGATTACAGAGGAAGACATTATTGCATCATGCAGTGTTACAGGAAATGAAGAGGATTCAGATTCAGACAGTGGGGATGAACCACCTGTGGTTTTGACCCACGCAGATGAAGTAGCAAACATAGAGAAATTGATGGTTTATTTCGAAAGTCAAGCCGAAACATTGCCAAATGAACTTCTGAGGTTAAAGCGGATGCGAGATCGCGCTGCTTGTAAGCGATACACTAAACTGAGACTACCGACTAGTTTGTAGCTATATTGTGTACAGTGCAAGTACATTGGCTATTACAGCACATGCAGTGTATGTGTTTTTAGGTGAAAGTGTGCCGATAATAATTTCTATACTCCATTAAAAATATTTCGGTGATGTATGTGATTTTTATAGTTTTTTCAACATTCTCTGGATAACCCAAATTTTTGTTAACTCAGATCGGCCCTGGTCCCTGTTGATCTGGGTAAACTAGGTTCTACTGTAGTGGGCTGATGACCTTATCATCTTATAGAGAGCTTGGGAGCCATTTTCCAGTGTTGCCTTAGGCAATTGATATTGCATCTTTTCAGTCGGTCGACACATAACCCCAATTACTGAGACATGCATGTTGCAATATTACTTGTCGTCTTACAGCTTGCCACGGTAGGTGAGTGGTTATCATGTCGGATTTGCAGGTCCGCTCCTGGCCGTGGTAGGTGATTTTTGAAAGGCGGCAAAAATTACGACACCATGTCATACGATGTTGGCATGTCGAAGAACCCATTTGAATTCAGTAGGTCGTATTCATAATGACAAGGTTAATCTCGGGAGTTTCCGCCAACACGAAGTTCCTCATTTCTCTACTAGAAAGCGCTATAGTGTTCAAGGAGTTTAGATATCTAACCTCCTTGACTTTCATAGTGCTTCTCTTATAGTACGATTGCGTCCACCTGTCTTACGCATACTTCCCTTGTTAGTCGATCCACCTGAGGATTTGACTGTTTTTTTTTAAATTGGTATGGTTTCCATCTTGAAAGATTATTCATGACAAAAATCAATAAATGTAAAACAAAAATGATGAAATGCAGCTGAAAAGCTAAAGGCAGACAGAGATTCCTGCTACTTTTAAAGGAAGCAAAATAAGCAGTGATGGACGAAGCAAAGAGGATATAAAAAGTAGGTTGGCACTGGCAAGGAAAGCATTTCTACCGAAAAGAAATCTGTTGACATCAAATATAGATTTAGTTGTCCTTTTTGAAAGCCTTTGTTTGGAGCATGGTGCTCTATGGAAGTGAAACTTGGCCTGTTGGCACAGCAGGAAACATTATTTTAAATAAGTTAAGACTGATGTATACCTTTGCAAAATATGCTTCAAATATTTATTCATCAGCTAATATGAGCTTTCTTTGGATGGACTGTGTTTGGAATTTTTTCAATGCAAGGAATTTCTTTGATGTTTTATTTTAGGGGCTTACACATCATGGCCATTTAACCCCATGTAGGCTACTTGTGGGGGGCGTGTGCACATACATATATATGAATGATTGATTTGTCTGATAACCTGTGTTATTTTGGTGTCGGTAGTAGTGTTCGTAATTCAGGTATGGATGAAGGAGGAGTCAGCCGTGGTCTTAAGTTAGGAACCATCCCGGCATTTGCCTGGAGTAGAAGTGGGAAAACCACGTAATTGAGTATTGTCTACTCTGAAATTTGGTTGGTTCCTCAGTTTAGGGGCTGCGAAAACGCGGTCATGTAGCCCCGTCTACTTTGGGTGTGTGTAGAATCTGTCTGATAACCGGTGTTAATTGTGATGACTGTATTAGTGTGTATTATCTGTTTTTTAATTCAAGTAAGGACTGCAGACTTTGAATTTTTCAAATAGTTCCTACTTTTGCCGCCAAAGTCCACCGTCAACAACTACTAGTTCAGAACTTGGCTACTAGACGCCACCTGCCAACGAACGTAGGAACCTAAGAGCGTAGTTTACACTCTTAACCTATATATAATTTAGCTTCACTCTGAAATTTGTAGAAAATTAGCCATATTATTAACCTTCCGTCTGTCGGAACGTGAATGTTTCAAGAAACGGTCGCAATGTATAATAATGACACATTCAAACAAGACGTCCAGTTATGGCTTAAGCACTGTCATCTTGTTGTGACAGCTGTTCTGGATATATGGCATATTGATACTACCTGTTGTTTTGCACTACATGCATTTCAATTTCTGTTATTGTTGTATATTCCAGTGTAATCATTTATTTACTATTTATTTCTAAAATACAGTTTTCTGTAAACATCATGCAATGCGAGTAAAAATAATCAGAAGTGAAGAAAAAAAAGGAACTGCAAGCTAAATCTTCATATTATTATTATTATTATTATTTTTCTTAAGAATAATCAATATTACATCCAGCAATACAAGAAAATATATACACACATAGCTTTTTAAGTATTAGGACATGCGTCCGTACATTGTTCAAGCAATCGCGTGTGCTATAATAGACATTGTCCTTTGCACTACAACATTGTATAATTCACTTGTTCTTTTGATCACTGGAGTCCCGTTATATTAAATATCTACAATCTTCATCATATCTTAACTTTAGTCTATTTCTGATTATTATCTAAGTAAACATATTAGTCTAAAAATGTACATTCTGAGATCTATGTGATGAATATCAAATTCAGCCGAGTTAGGGAAGAATACATATGTAAGCTATACCACATAAGGCAAGGTCTTGTGGATGGCATATTAGGTCTACTTACCTAATTATAACGTTAAGTGTTCATGTTAAAATATATATTACATATACTGTATATATTAAAATAGCGTTGTGAGATAACTAGGTAGCAATGGTAATGCTAATTTATAGATTAAGATACTTTAATATATCTTTAATTACATTTTTATTCTTTCGAACAAATATCTTTGCATTACGTATAAACTTTGTAGATTTAACTGCTCTTTTATGGTTTTAGGAAGGATATTGTAAAATTTAGGAATAAAGTATTGAAAATTATGCTTTGCAATAGATAGATTTGGTTTGAAGAGGACTGACAAATTTCCTGTTCTACCTCTTGTTTGGTAGGTGTGGCTCATGTTTATGACTGAATTTTTATTTCTATAGATATATTAAATATATAAATTTTATAGACTTCCGTGACGTAAAGTTGTCCTATATTCATGACGATTGCTTCTGCATACAATTCATTAGTAGGATATAACCTTTCCTTTTTATACATGATACGCAACACAAAGTTTAGCATTACTTGAGCTTTTTTTACTATAGTTTGATAAGCTCCTCCCCATGCAATTATTTCATACGTGAGAGTAGACTGAATAAGTGCAAAGTAGATATCTCTCAGTAGTCCAATATTGACAATGTGTTTCAGACAATGAAATACATAAACTGTCCTTCTTATTTTCTTTGTGATGAAATTAATGTGCGATCTCCACTTCATGTCTTCATCAAAATAAATTCCTAGGTATTTTATATTTTGTCTGCGGTTGATTTTTATGCAGTTGCAGCTTGTATTACAGTTTTCCCGATGTACTTTAAGCTCGTTGAAGCAATTTTGATTGTTTTTTAGTGTGAAAATAATAAATTTTGATTTATTTACATTCAGAAACAATTCATTATTATCCAGCCATAATTTAATCCCTTTTAAAGCTTCGGTTGCTTCTTGCTTGACTATTTCCCATGTATGCCCTTCAACAAATATAGCGGTGTCATCTGCATAAGTGATGATTGAACTATTTTTTAGATTATTTATTGATTTTTCTATGTCATTAATGTATATAATAAAAATAGTGTCCCTAAGACCGTTCGTTGTGGTATTCCCCTTTTTTACTTGCATCGGTGCACTCAATGTGTCATTTATTTTTACATATTGGATTCTGTCAGTAAGGTAACTTCCGATGAGATTAAGAGCTGTGCCTCGAATACCATATTTTTCCATTTTTTGGAGGAGAATATCATGTGATACAGTGTCGAAAGCTTTAGTAAGATCTAAAAATATTCCTAGTGATGGTTTGGAGCAATTTAATTTTTCTTGTATTTGTTTAGTTAGTGTTGCAATTGCATCCACAGTACTTCGACTTTTTATAAATCCATATTGCCTTGCTGATAGAATGTCATGCTTCAGTAAAAACTGGAAAATATTGTTCTGGATACATTTTTCAAATATTTTTGCTATTATTGTTATCAGAGATATCGTTCTATAATTTTCCATGTCTATAGTATTGCCTGATTTTAAGATTGGTTTAACTATTGTTGACTTCACTTGCTTTGGAAAATATCCTTCTGTAAAAGATTGATTTATGAGATTTAAAAGCGGTTTCTCTAATGATACTATATTTTGTTTTATAACCTTTGCTGAAATATTGTCTATTCCCATAGCTTTACTGTCACTTATGTCACATAGAATTTTTTTCAAATCCGTGGAATATACCGGGGCCATAAAGCATGAACTCTTATTGCTAGTTATATTAAGTGTGGGGTTTCCACTTTTCTTTATACATTTGGACATCTCGGTAGTCTTATTTAAGAAATATTCATTAAATTTGTTTGCAATTTGCGTGTCACTTTTGTAAATTTCATTCTGATACCTTATTTCACTAATTTGCTCTTTTTGATTAATTCTCTGAGCTACCTCATTAACTATACCCCGAATCTTTTTAGGATTTCCTGAACTAGCATTTACTAAATGTCTGTAGTAATCTATTTTTGCCCAGTTAGTTTCTGAACAGGTTCTATATCCCAAGGATCTTCCAGGTTATATGTTTGCTTCTGTGCCACCATATCATATCATAATATCAGATGTAAAATTCACGATAAAAGAAAGAGATGTATGAATAAATGTTCCGCAGTAAGACGCAATGTATCAATGTGTTACATACGCTCTGAGGAGCTGATAGTGTGACTGCACGAAGGCTGTGAAATTACTGGCTGGATATGGAGGGGGAAACAGGAAGGTACTGTTAAGGCCTCTGTTGCCTAGCACAACAATCACACGAGAAAAACACACGTTTGTACCATTCTGATACACATGCGATCGACAGAAGGTTAAATGGCATGATTAAGGTGGACAGTTAGCATAGCTATCTCTATAACTAGTAGAATGTGCTCAGCAATGATGCAAGATCGTTATGTATAACTGTGCAAATTAAATGTCGGAAGTGTGCCTCAAAGTACCAGCTGTGTTTGATTAAGCACCAAGCAGTGCAGCTAAGCTGTTTCAAGCTCCCACCCTATTCTCTCAAAATAATAACTATAAAGTGCACTGAGCTAAGACTGATGTTGTGTGTATTCATTTATACAGTATCATGCTGGCTGTTGATGTTTGCTAAGGGTCAGACGTGCTTTTTGGTCCATGATAACTAAACTGATTTGCAATTAACATGATTAAAGGCAAACAGAGGCTTTCTGAAAAATGCAGCCATGAAAAATTCAAATTTTGTAATCATGCACAGAGTGGGCGGCGATAACTGATCCGATTAGCACAGATGTACCGTTGCAATGCTGCATTAGCTCATTGGCAGAGCCACGTTGGCCGAAGATGGAGGTTGCGGCTTAGATTCCTGCATGTGTTAGACATTTTAATTCTCAGATGTTTTCAGGGGTGGAGCATAAAGGTGATCTGTCTTTTAATTCTCTACTTTCCATCTATATAATTTGCACTATTTCCAACTCAATTACCGTAATACAGTAGCTGAAAGCATCATATACCTATGATTGGTATTCAGGGCACTACCAGTATATCTAAAGCCCTGCGCGGATGGGTGTATCCATGCGGATATAGTTTGCATGGCTGTGTGGATTGCGGAAAATGTTTGGAGTAAATCTGCGGATTATTTTTGGAATACAATCCGAACTTGTTGAATATCATTACTAGGACCCAGATGCTATGATTAGGGCTCGGATTTTTAGGTGCTAAAAATCTGGAAAATATTTATTTTTTATGTATTAAAAATACCTGAAATATGTGACAAAAAAGTAAAAATATTTAATTATAATTTAGTTTAATAATGTGAATATAAACAATATGCAGTACTCACGAATGCAATTTACGCTATTCCTCACTGACTACTGAAGAATTGCAACACACAACGAGATACATCTTCACGTTGTCCATCACAAATGACCAAAAATTATTGCGAAACACTTCTTCTGTAGGCGCGAAACTGCGGCAGTATGCTTTTTGCCCTTGGGGTGTTGTGTAACTTGAGATCGCTGTTCAGCCTTGATTGCTTTCCCACATATTTGGCAGAACAGAACGCCCCCATCAGAAGCAAAATTATCTTTAAATTCTGCAACAGACGTTAACTTGTAGTTTTACTTTAGGCATCGTAGAACTGCCTTACATTTCCCAGTGCCAGAAATGAACTGTATGTGATGTGAGTGACACTGGTTCCAGGTAGCTGGGGGAAGCGGGGGGCAGATAAGATAGCTCACAGGTTCTTCCCCGTTGAAGTAACACACAATAAAAATGCAATAAACTGAAAGATCTAGCATACTGATTTTTTTAAGGTGGCCATATACACTATTTTTCTGAAATTTCACTTTTTTTTTAATATCCATTTTGTAGGAAATTTCTTCTAGTTTTAGAAAATGTATGGTTCATAAATATACCATTAATCTTTCATGTCAAAATAAATTATTTACTCTATAGTAAAACCATCATAACTTCCGACTTGACGTTTCAGTGTTACCCTAGAGTTATCTAGCGGTCAGAAGGAAAATCACTTTAACCAGACAATCACGGACAGTCATTCAAATCGATATATCACGACAAATTGAGTTTAGTTCGCGATGACGTGATTTAGCGAACGAAACTCTAGCCTAGCAGTGAAACGTCAAGTCGGAAGTTATGATGGCTTTACTATAAGAGGGCGCAACCGTTCTGACTGACAACTGTCATGTCTGGCGTATCAGCAGATCTATAAAATTCCTTTTGAGCCTAAATTGACTTTCTCTTTCTCTATCCCACTGGTTTCGCTCCTGGCTGTGGTAAGTGATTTTTGATAGGCGACAAAAATCACGGCACGCATGTGATTCGTTGTTGGCATGTTAATGAACCCATTTGAATTCAGTAGGCCGTGTTCATAGTGGAAAAATTGACTTTCTCTTTCTCTATCCCACTGGTTTCACTCCTGGCCATGGTAAGTGATTTTGATAGGCGAAAAAAATCACGGCACGCATGTCATTCGTTGTTGGCATGTTAATGAACCCATTTGAATTCAGTAGGCCGTGTTCATAGTGGAAAAATTGACTTTCTCTTTCTCTATCCCACTGGTTTCACTCCTGGCCATGGTAAGTGATTTTGATAGGCGAAAAAAATCACGGCACGCATGTCATTCGTTGTTGTCATGTTAATGAACCCAATGAATTCAGTAGGCCGTGTTCATAGTGGTAAAATCAATCTCGGGATTTTCCGCCAACACAAAGTTCCTCCTTTCTCTACTAGAAAGCGCTATAGTGTCAAGGAGCTTAGATATCTAACTTCCTTGACTTTCAAAGCGTTCCAAGGAACGACAAGATTCGATATGCAAACTGCCCTCTGGGCACAAATAACAAGATGAAGGAGGACCATACAGCTTTCAAGGAAAGATCTGTGTATGTCCCAGGAGGTTTCTGATGTGATCAAAACAGAATGTGAGTGAAGACATACTAAGTAAACTTTAAATGCGATTTACTCATTAATTCGTTTCCTGACATTTGAAGTCATTCAAAGTGATTTAACTTTTGTCACAGAAATGGTATCTGCTTGATTTTTATTTCAAATTAAAGCTAATACATGTATCTATGTTCCCGACCACTAAGAAAATGAAATTCTTAAAAATGTAATTTTAACAACTTTTTAAACAATTTTGTTAAACAATTTCAAGAAACTTAAATTGTAATATAATTTTAAAACCCTTACTTGTGACTAATTCAGACAAGAGTGGTAGGGGGAACATTCCCCATGTAAGATAGATTGTTTTTGTTCAAGGTTCATGGATTTTGGTTAAAATATGTGAGAGATAGAGGACTTTAAGTACCCCTGTGTAAATAGGAACAATTAATTTTTTCATAAACAATTAACATAAAATTTGTGTAAAATGAACTTCAAAATCTCTTAGTTTGATCATGATAAAACAACAGAAAAATTTAACATTGCTAGAGATTATTCTTTTAAAAAATTATTCCTAGTGTATATGACCACCTTAAAATGTAAATATTATATCTTTTTATGTGCTAATAAGTGAAAAGCAGAAATTTATGTATTTATAGAAAAAAATGCCTAAAATATGTAGGCCTATTTACATAAAAAAAAATATTACCTAAAAATCCTAGCCCTAGCTATGATACATATTTTTCCGTTATGTTATGTTATGATTTACGCTTACATCATTCAAATTATGTCATAAAGAATAATTAACACTCCGAACTGGAAAGGGTTGCAATTCTGGCTGTGTAACATTCATTTAAAACATAGCACTTGCTAGTGACTTTCTCCTCCAATGTCTAAATGTATTGACTTATACTTACTTACTCTCCTGGCTCCACAAACCGCAGTCGGTTCTTGGCCTCGTCAAGTAGGCTCCTCCACCTGGTTCTGTCCTTGGCATCTTCCTCTCACGCTCCTAGTAGCTGGAGGTCCTTGGCTACCTGGTCTCTCCATCTCATTTTTGGTCTACCTATAGGTCTTCGTCCGTCTGGCTTTTTCTCACACACTTCTCACAGTCTAGATCCCTCTTCTCTTCAATACACGTGGCCAGCCTATCTCAGCCTTCTTGTCTTAGCTTCCGCAACAACATCGGCTTCTTTATACAACTCCTTTAGTTCCTTGTTCTTTCTTCTTCACCACTCACCTGCTTCACGAATTGGTCTGAAAATCTTTCTGAGGATTTATACAGTGTTATTGTAATGCCAGTCGATATGGATGCAGATAAAAGTTGTGTGGCTACGGATAACAGTCGTCCGGATGCGGATTATGCTCTAACTATAACCCATATTGGGGCCGATAACCTCGATGTTAGGCCCCTTAAAGCAGCAATTATCATCATCATCATCATATAACCCATATTGTTGTCAAGTTCATCGTGGTGACAGCCACATTAAAAGATCAGTAGCCATCCTTAGGAACCACATTCTGTCTTAATATCATAGAAATGACTGTAGGGAATTTGGAGCAGCCATAGTTGTTGAGTATACATATAGGCCTATTTTAGAAAAAATCATTATTGAACGCTTTCTATTTCTGATATTTATCATTTGTTTTCTTATTAGTATTACCGGTATCTTTTTTAATATTGTATTTGGTATGCTTTGTACGTTTTGTAGCAAGTCATAGAAATAATTGAATCGGTTGGAGCTGAAAAGTCAAAAATGGTCATTATTTAAAGAATTAGTATTGTGAAGTATTGACCCAAGGGCCTTGGAACGGCATCTAGGAAAGAATTAAGTCAGCCTTTTGTTTAAGCTACACACAAAACATTTTCATCAGGAGAAAAAGCACGGAAGCTCACAAAGCACTGCTACATGTAGAGCAATCACAGGAGAAAAGCATTAGGTCAACGGCTTGCTGTCTATCAGTGCCGTATTTTGTACTTAAATGTTGGCTTCACTGCAACATTCCAGCGTGTTACAGTGCTATTGTAAATTACATTTGTACAGGGTTTGGGTGGTTTTTATGTTACAAATCCATTTTAAAGTAAAATATCATGTGAAATTTTCATTCTGGATGGCTTTATGCTGCACTAAACTGACCACAGAGCTGAAAGGCATTAAGTCACGTTTGCAAAATTGGTTAGAAAAATAGCCTATGTTTATTAAATTATAATTGATATTCTGCTAACACAAATATGACCTGAATAGTTGCTTCACAACATAGATGACTAATATAGTGTGTTTGTTAAGTTCTGTTCTGTGTCCTGAAAAGTAGTGAAAACTGACTTAATGCTCTTCAGCTCCGACCGATTCAATTGAGATGAATGTGATTGGGTCATGTTTAATTTTGTAAACCAGGATACTGACTTTAAGCAGATCATGTCTTCGGGCTCAAGAGATAAACTATGAACATGAGTAATAAACCCATAGCACGTATCTCAGTTTAATAGTCTTTAGTGAAGGCTAACAATAGAATTTTATGGCAAAATGTTATGGATGTTATATTACTTGTGGTTGGCCAAGCAGAGAGGTTTGCTCACTCAGATAAAGAATCATTCTATATCAATGCAATCAGAAGTTGCAGCTATTTTTCTAAAATATATTATTCTAGACAGCTATGACTGTTCCAAATTCCCTAAAGTCATTTCTATGATAAAAAATAAATAAAATAAATCTAATTCAGATTCTGACAATAGCACATAGCATAGGCTCTGGCATAGTTTACTAGACAATATCCAGGAAACTACCACTCAGCCTTGATGTGACCGTGGTGTGTGCTCGGTCAGCAGGAGATTTTAATTTGAATATTGACCTTGGTCTTACTCAGCTGTTATGCCATTTCTACGATTCTTTTGTCATGTTTTATCAGAGAAGTGCACCTCAATAGCTATGATGAAGCTTACGGTGAAGTGACTTAAATCTAGGCCAAAAAGCATACCAAACCCCGTGGCACTACAGCCCATGAAGGGCCTTGGCCTACCAAGCGACTGCTGCCCAGCCATTTGGCCTGCAGATCATGGGGAGAAGCGTGGTGAGAACGTCGGGTCACCTCGGCCGTTAATCTTGGGCTCCATGACCGGGGCGCTGCCTAGCTGTCAGACAACTACTGAATTGTCCTCACAAGGCCAAGTGCACCCCGTTCCAGCCCTCACGTCAGTTTCTAAAATTGCTGACGGAGCTGGGGATCGAACCTGGGTCCTCCGGGTGCAAGGCAGGTGCACTACCCCAACACTATGGGGCCAGCATAAGTCTAGGCCATCATGGTCTTTTTCCATACTCAATCTCGTTAAATACTGGGATGGTGACTGATGTGGAGGGTTCCCAGGGTTTGGTCAGAAAGAAAAAGGAAGTTTCTACGACTTATTAGGAACATCGCTGGTAGTTTTATTTCTGTATACTCTTTACTAAAGCTTTAGTGGTTAAGTTGCTTTCCTACATTGACAAAGAAATTAAAATACAACTGAATATAAAAGTCGAAATCTGGATTATCATTTTGGAACATTTTTGAAAAGAATTTGAGGCAATCATTCAGATTAGGGGGGGGGCTCACACACTGCGAGTGGGAGTTTTCGCACACAGTTAACAATTAAATCATAACTTCACTAATATGTAACTTAGAATGTTATAGTCACTACATAGGGCTTTCATTTCATATATGAAAGTGTTGCATGATTTATTGAAAGGACAATATTTGTGATTATTTTCAATGCTGTGAATCACAAAGGACACGATTTAACAAGAAATACCAGTCGGAATAGAATTAGGTCACATACAGTATTGTAAAAATAGTGCAAGCCCCTTAGGGCTCGTTCCACCATTTCCTGGTGCACATGCACAGGGTAAGTCCTGGCACTAGCACGATCCACCAGACGCATTGAGACTAATGACGTTATAAAATCATGCGTACCTGGCAGAAGGTTAAAAGAATTCACTCTCATTGGGTCTCTTTATTTTTACGTTGTGAATGCTTTAGTTCATTACCATTTATAATATCAGTGCATGACTTTCTAGCTGGGAGTGATGCTGGAGAAGTGCTGCACTTTACACTAGAAGACCTTTAAATAGCTAATTATATAAATCTATATGCTTACCCTGTTGACTTGTACATCTACTATTTTTCTTTTCTTTTCAGGGTGATTTTTAAACTTCTATATCAAGCTCTGACACGGCCAATATATGCAGAATATTTCTGTTTATCAAACTATGAGGTGAACTTTTGATGTAAAAGGTTTCAACCTCAAGTATGACCGCCTCTGGGGTGAAAATCCCTCCAAGGAGAACAATGGCCAAAAGAAAGGACTCTATACTAAGTCTCCCCGGAAGTGCAGATGTCAAAATTAATGATTGTTTTGTTACAAAACCTAGTGAGCTGAATTCTTACCAGGAGACCATGATTAGCCTGGACAGGTTGCCACAGCTTTCAGTGGTACTTAATCGAACAGAAACTGAAGGTGTTGATGTTGATGAACTTGATTTGCTCCAGTCGGAGTTAGATGTTCTACTATCTGCCGTTGCAGTGAGAAGTCGGGTGTTGGAGAAGGAATTAAGTGCTTTAAACAGTCTTGAACTCATTTCCAAACAACAGAGTGAAGAAGCCAGTTCATCTCTTTCCAATGTAAAGCAAATTGATGTACCGAATAAAATGGTGAAAAGGATAAAAGAAGGTTCGAATAAAGCTTCAGAAGGGCCTGATGAAACTCCTACATCAGTTAAAATGAATAAAATAAGAAAGCCTAATGATGTGCCGTCTAGTGAACTTAGGTCTAAGCCTGCAGAGAAGTTACCCCAGTTGTCTCAACGAAGATATGAACCCCCTAACAAGTTCTGGACATCAATGAATCCCTTCTGTACTGATATTTCATACCAAGATTTGAAGTTTTTGGAAGAATTAATTGAAAAGTATGAAAGCAATCAAGATATTTTAAAAATACCTCTTCTAGGACGTCATTATAGTGAACGTTGGGCCAAAGAGGAGCTGATGAATGAACAGTTCGAGTCTCATTCCGAAGGTAAAGCTAAGGCGAAGAGAACTGTCAGCTCAATGGATTCCTATGAGATGTTGAACAAAGCTGAAAGTTCAATAAATGGACCAACAGCAATACCATTGACAGAACGGTGCATCTCTGCTTTACTAGAAGAAAACATTGAAGTGCCAGCAAATGACAGCAAGGACTCTAGTAAGTGGTTAAGCGAAAGTAAAACGTGCAAAAATAGCTTGGCTAGCAAAGAGTCTGTATTCTCCAGTCTTGAGAAGAGAATTCGAAGGGCATTGGATATCGAGGACATCTTAGACTCCAAACTTGAGCAGTCCGAGGGTGGTGATGAAGTGTTGCAAGAAATAAAGACGTGCCAGACAGAGATGGAAGTGATCAATAACTTTAACGTGACAAACTTGAAACGTCTTCTGAAACTCGCTAAAGCAGAGGTGTCTCGCCAAGACCTCAAGAGGAAACTCGAAATGGTGGACAACGAAGTGTTTGAAAATTACAGGACTCTGTTATCTGCAAAACAGAAGAAAGTGTCTCTCTCTAAAGCTTTTAAGGAGCAGTGCTGGAATTCTTTGAAGGAGCGGGATGAACTTAAAAGACAAGTCGATGCATTCCAAACTACTGATTGAATATGAACTATCAGGCATAAGCCTGTACAGTCAGACCTCACTTGTATGTTTTCACACAACAGTGTTTTCACCTGACTTCCTCCATTAACATTTAACTCAAGGGGCAGTTGACCTCTTAGTTCCGCCCCTTAAAACGACAATAACTAACATTTAACTCAGTACAACATTTTTTATGTATGAGTTTTCTCACTTACACTTACCTAAAAATGAATGCGAATATAGCATCTGTTAGAGATATACCTGGAAGGTTCTATAAGGCATCCTACGTTTAGAATGAAGTACTGGTTAGATAGGGATATTCTTCTCTCTTTCTGTTGCAAGTGACATTGTCATTTTCTAGCAATCCACTGTTGCCATATCAGTCGAAAATTTTTCTTGGTCCAAAAAGCAGCATATTCGAGTAGAAATATGTTTTGCCGATCTTTTTTGTCCTATATTAGAACTACGTAAATTTGATAGAAATGCTAGAAAAATCAGATATCCATATTTTTTGAAAAAACAATAAACTGTTTCCCCTTTTTAGTAAAATCGATCTTTTATCATGTTGCATTGACTTTGTGGCACCTATTTTCCACACAAGTGTAGCTAAATGTGTCGTCTTGATGATGGATTCTTGAAATATTTTATACTGGCATTATTAAAATTTTCATGTAGGCCTAGGTAAAACTTCTGAATGTTCTCTCATACTAGCATTGAAAAAGTTCGTATGCTGCCAACTTTTCTATTTTTAGAGTTAACCCTGTCATGTCAGTTTGAGAGTTGTAGAGGAAAGTTGGAAGAAGTTTTCTACCTGCATACCCAGAGTAGGTTTAATTGTTTACACAGGCCGGGCTGTTCATTGACTGCGCATTATATGAATGAAGTTTCGAAGGACAGCGTAGGGTGCGGCTTGCTACTCTCAGTTTTATTACTGTGCCCTCCGATCCAGTATTCAAGTAGTTCAGCTGTCTCTACCTTGAGTGTGTGTTCAGCAGTTCTGTTATATTTAACGTGTTGTATTTTAGGTATGTCACAACAATGGATAGTTTTGTGAAAAGAAAGCATGGTAATGTGCTCAAACGGAGGAAAAAACAGGTTGTAATTAATGTGTTCAGTTATTTTATTTTAAGAATGTTAAACCTAACGAAAGTATACATAATTTAGTCAATGAAACTCCTCTGGCTACAGGAATATCAAAGACTATGGTACCATTTTTAAAATACGTAGTGAGAGTGGACAGGGTCCAGTGCTGTCACCACGCAAAATGGGGCTAAGTAATACACTTCGCAAGAATAGCAGGAATGTTAAATACAATGACTTTGTGAGGAGCAGCATCCATTTAATTTCGTTGTATGGGTTATGTTACTATTACTATTTTTATACAGTACTTATTTCAAGTCTTCGTCACTGTACGAACGCTGAATGTGCGGAATGTGTACGTGAAGCGCTCTGTACTGCCTCCTCTCATGGAGTGGCAACCCTGTTGTAACCAATGCTTCATTCTAAACGTTGGACGCCTTATAGGATGGTAATCAAAGAAAAGATTAACAGTCCGCCTTTTCAATACAAGTTACAGGTACATGTATAGGATGGTAAACGGTCCAGATATAGTTGCCCAGAGAATGAAACCCTTGGTCCTGTTCTGGGACAGTGAGACCATGGAACACTGCTCAGAAACTTGTCACCACACAGTCAGATCCCAGTTAGCCTTTGCTGTTAGGAAAGAAGGCCTGAAGTTGTTAACCTTAGTGAGAATGTGTAGACTTCTCCATAAGCTCCAGATGTGGAGTGATAGTCGATCCCACAATCTGGTTTGAACAGGCGAAGGCTGATTGATTTATGGGTTTACCAATCCTTACAGTACAGCGTGGGGAGTGTGACTGTTATCGGCCTCTTCATTGGAGCAATCTATACGTTGTTAAAAACATTTCATAACTACTGTCAACCAAAAAGTCTGTAGGAGAATATTGTGTGCCAAGGAAGTCCTGCCAAATTCTGTTTCACCATCTCAGTGCTCATTCATAACACAGAAACATCGTAGATGCCACTGAATTGTATTTGTTACTTGTATACCTTGTATACTGAGTCCTTAGGGCCACCTCTGTTGAGTGGGGGTAATGAGGGATCTTAGTCTTCGAAGTGTTGATTTTTGTTTTATTCTCCATACACATTTGTTAAGGCACATATGATCTCGGTGTTATGCCCCTTAAAATAACAATTTGTTATAGGCCTACATTCTGACTTTCTAATGCCTTTGAAGTATTAGCTATCGTACATAGAATCATTACAAAACTCAACAAAAAGAGATTACAAATTGAAGTATTAAGTACAGTGAAACGTGCCTTCAATGGGGCTCTGAAATTTTTCCGTTACAGATAGGTTTCCGGTTAACGGAGGCAGGTCTATGCTAAACCATGAAGATGCATATATTGGGCATGAGAAAATATAAAATGGTGTACATACCTTATCGAATGTTGAATGTACAGTTATCCCTCGTTATACGCATTCTTACTTTACGCGTTTTCGCTATAATGCGATTTAAAAATATGTATATAATTATATAAAATAAAAATACCAAGGCGGACTCACGATCACCCTGTGGGATGATTTCATGATCGAGTGTGCAGCGCTGCAAGGCGGCGCACGGCGTTTAGTCAGTCTCAGAAAGTGTGATCAAAATGCTTTCAATAACAAAAAACAAAGGAAATCAATAACGTTTGAAGAAAAGCTAAAAGTTATACAGTGACATGAACGGAATGAGCGCACTGTGGACATTGTCAGAGCTACAGGAAACTTGGAATAAACTCTGAGAACCATGAGAAGCCAAGCAGAAGAAATTAAAGAAAGCTGAAAAAGTTCGACCAGAACATTTCTTTCAATACGATAAAAGAGGACCCCCGGGTTTAAAGTCTCTAAAGATCGCCTCAGTTTGTTGTTAGGAGGAAATGCGTCTCGAGACCATAAAATCATTCCGAGAACCCATGAGCATTCAATTACATTTCTTTAACACTCATAGGCTTTTTATTTCCCCCTTGAAATAGTCCGTATATCCTATCTAACCCATATTTTATAATACATTCATTTTACACATTTTCGTATTTTGCGAGGATTACTCGGAACGAATTCATTGCGTAAATCGAGGGTTACCTGTATTTACATAATACCTGCTACTGAATCGCTTTTACTCTCGTGTTAAGATCAAGTACAACTCTTGCTTTTGAAGCCATAATGGCTGCTGCCGGACTATGTCAGTAATGTAAGTTGAGAAGTGCTCAGTTAAGAGCTGAATTCTAAACTGATTGACAAAGACTGAGGCCAAGACAGGCATTTGATGATTGACAGCGAGCATTGGGAAAGACTTGGGGAACAGGAAATGGGAATTAGCCGTACACTTTGACGTGTAAATTGGAGAACACAAGAAGGAAGACCTATTTGAGCATTCCTTGTTAGCTGCAGAATCAACTGTTACGGCAGACAAATTAGACTTTCACAGGGTGTCTGAAAATTTCTAAACACTGTGTTCCGGAACTAGGAAATCTTGTTAGTAAAAACAGGTTAAAAGTTCCGCCTGATCACTGTGTGGTCATTGGTGGGACATGTTTCAAGGCCTAATTATTAGTTTTGGCCCCTTCATCCGCCGATATGAATGAATACGACACAAGATAATTGTTTAGCGTAACAATAAAAAGTCCCTTAAAACTACATCTTATATGGTGCACCATAAAGATAGATTGAGAAATTGAATGCCTAAAGTAATACAAAATGATGTGAAAAGTCTTATGAACTAGGACCAACTGAAAATTACAATATCGATTGTCAATGAGGCAATACTGAAAATGGCTTCCAAGCTCTCTTTGTAGACAATACTCATATACTGTAACCTGAGGCTATAGGATACCTCGTGAGACCTAGCAGGTTCAAACCTCACTGTCGGCCATCCTCAAAATGGTTTTCTGTGCTCTCCAGGCAAATGATGGAGCTTCCTCTACCAGTTTCATATCATCTCTCATGGGATTGGCATCAGGAGGGTAATCTGCCCATAATAGTACATTATGCAACGAGCCTATAATGGCAATAATTAAGACATGAGTAAGTTTATAAAATGAGCGTATGCTAGTTTTATAATTTCCATACGAGTGTCTTAATTATCATTATAGCATACAACTGTTTATGTTCGACGATAATTATTATAACTATTTTATGTTCGAACATAAATATTCATAAATACCTGTCGAGATTTCGCCAGTTTTACGTACTGAACAGAGCGCATGAGACGCAGAGAATGCCTTGTATTTGACCATGGCCTCCTGGATTACCCTACTATGACCCTAGGCCATGCAGTGAAATTTAAATTAGAAGTCCGTGGAACTCAGCGCTGGTGCGATGCTAACCTTATCTAATTGGTCAAACAACTGTTTCTTGAGCTCTGATTGGTGGGAGAAACTGTTTCATAATGAAAAATAGTGTTATAATGAGCATCATTATAGTACAGTTTTCTGACATATAATAGTCAGGGTCGAACATAAAAATCATTATTGTATTAAATTTATTATTGTGGCCGTAAAAGACAGAACATTCCGAAATTCAAACTTGTTGTTTGTTTCAAACTTGTCTGGCTGTGCTCGGGGAGTTTTGTTTAAGGATGAATAAGATGGTAGTTTCCCAGCTTCAGTTTTGGTGGCACAGATTCGTAGAATGCTCTCCTTGTTTTTTTGTGTATCACATTACACGAGTTGAAATGCAGCAGCCTTGTTTTGGTAAATTTACTGGCACACAAAAGTAATCCGTTGGAACTTTTCCTGATTCTCTGGCATATCTGCAGTTCATAAGTAATTATTAATGATTATTGAAAACAAATTACAATATGTCAATAGCAAATTTGAACGGGTAAATCAGACCCTCGAGCTAACTGACAATATTATGATCCCTTGCTGTCTCCAACAGAGTTGTTGGTGCTGTAAACTGAATAGCTTTGTTGGCTACCGTCCCTAAGGCCCAAGTTTGGTTCACTGGCTCTGAGAAGAAATTTAACCCTCTTACTGCCAAGCTATTTTCAATGATCATGCAAGCTAGTCGAAGAAAAAAAAAAGTCATAAATACCACATTTTCAAGGATAGAATCATTATTTTTGCTATGTTTTACAACCAATACCTCATTCTTTCATACATTACGTTCGTAAAGGTAAATACTGCATCTAAACCTTTTTAATTGAGGCTATTCTGTTAATTGTTCAATTTTTCAATATTATTTTTTATAAACAATCAATTTTGAGTGTAAATTAAGGACACCTAAGAGTCATATTAGAAGAAACACTATGTTTCCAGCTGTATAAAGTTCTTAGATACATTTGTAGTCGGAAAACTTCAACAAGAAGAAAACAACTGCACCAGAATTTTGGCAGGAACGTCCGTGATTCGGGGAGCGGTAAGGGAGGGCGTGAATACAAACTCAAACCTATCGCGTAACGGACTTCGAAGGGAAAAAGTAGACACCGCACAGGCAAGCTTGGAACCTCACCTTTCTAACAGTATGAAATAATAACGGACATATGCCTACAGAAATCTACAAATATAAGATAAACAGCGCGCCATTTCAATCGACTTTGGCACTTTTGGCCGATCAGCGCGTGGCACTAAGAGGGTTAACTGTGGGCTAGAGCATGATCCACTTAGCCTCGTGAGGATAACTCAGTCGAGCATGGATTTGATTCCCACCTCAGCCATCCTAAAAGTGGTTTTCTATGGTTTGCCACTTTTGCATGCAAATGCGAGGATAGTTCTTACACATACCACTAGATACACATGCAAGTCCACAGTATTAATGACCATGATTTCCAAGCTCCTGAATGAAGCAACGATGTTTTGCCTCTTAAAATTGTGTCTTCATGTTCTCATTGAGATATTGTTGTTAATATTTTTTATAGTGCCCCCAAGTGTTAATTATAATGTCTTTCTCTGACGATTTTCTTCATGATGATGTTCACTAGTGTTATAGAAAGTGCCGCATTCTTTCTTTCACAATGAATTGTATTAATGTGCATTCATTATGGTTGTATATTTATTGAATAAAGGAGTTTGTGAATGAATTGACACATCCGGATTTTTGCCCTTGGTTGTTGTTGTTGTTGAGTCTTCAGTCTTTTGACTGGTTTGATGCAGCTCTTCATGCCTCCCTGTCCTGAGCTAATCACTTCATCTCTGCATAGCTAGCACACCTTACATCCGAGATAAACTGTTTAACATATTCTAACCTTGGTCTACCCCTACAGTTCTTGTCCTCTACCCTTCTTTCCTTAACTAAGTTTCCTATTCCTGGGCGTCTTAGTAGGCCTATGTGTCCTACCAACCTATCTCTCCTTTTCATTAGCTTCGGCAGTAACATCTCTCCTCTCCCACTCGTCTTAATACCTCTTCATTTGTAACACTATCTACCCATCTGATCTTCATCATTCTCCTGCACCACATTTCAAACGCTTCAATTCTCCTCTTTTTATGCTGCACCAATAGTCCAAGTTTCACTTCCATAGAGCACCACGCACCAGACAAAGGCTTTCAAAAATGACTTCCTAATACCTAAATCTATATTCGATGTCAACAGATTCCTGTTTTGTATAAATGCTTTCTTTGCCTGAGCCAACCTACTTTTTATATCCTCTTTGCTTCGTCCATCACTGGTTATTTTGCTTCCTAAGTAACAGAAGTCTCCTACTTACTTTGGTTTTCACCTGCCAATTTAATGCCCATTGAGGTTTCGGATTTATTTCTGCTGCATTCCAGTAATTTTGCCCTTGGTATACAGTATCTATACATTTTAAAATAAATATAGTTCACATGAGACAATACATGTGTGTACCAGTTTCAACTGGACCTAATAAATGATGTATCATGATATTTATTCTGACTCAAAACTAAATAAGACTAACTGTAAGTTGAATAAGAAGGTGTCAATGTACAAAAGTAAGGTATTAAGGTGGGTTTTTCTAAGTTCAAGATTCTCTGTTCTAAGTTCCAAGTTCATTTTCCTGGATCATCATCTATTTCCGTTTTCCGGGTTGGGCACCCCTGTCCACCATCCTTCCTCAAGCACTGAATCCCACTCCAGGTTTTGGTCTCTCACACTGTCCTTGTATTGAACAAGCAGTATTCCCTTTCATTGGGAAGGTCTATTTATTATACACTGAATACTTGAATTTTGATACTTGAGTTAGGTGTAAATTAGTAGAGGGAAGAAAAAGACACTTCACTGAGGATCCTATTTTCCTATAGGGGAAGTGGGGCTTGGGAGGGAGGGAGCCAATCGCACGAGCTTTGGCAAGCTTCGTAAATTGGAAACAATCCTTCACAGGATAGTCGAATGTAGTAGAAAATCTGAATTTACAGACATGAACACCAGCACAAAATACGAGAACTTTTTAGGTTGGGTTTGATTAATGCTCCTAAGTTCCAATGTTCGTCACCAGGCGCTGGTTGTGATGGCATCTAGTAGTAGCCAAGTTCACAGCTAGGTGTCGTGGATAGTAGCATTTGGTAGCGAAAGTAGGAACTAGTTGAAATTATCGTCTGCAGTCATTACTTCGCACCAGCAAAGTCTCGGTCGTCCCAATGGTCGCCTGCCTCTGGGAACACCTTCCAAAACTGCTCTTAAATTCAATTCTCTACTTCTTCTATGTACACGACCGGCCCAGTGCTGTCTTTGGCTTTTGGCACGGGCCACAATGTCCGGTTCTTTGTAGAGATCCCACAATTCCTTATTTGTTCTAATTCTCCACTGGCGATTTTCTACTATCGGTCCAAAAATGCGTCGTAGTATTCTATTTTCAAAAGTTACTTTCAATTTGGTGGACGATACTCAGGTTTCTGAGCCGTACGTGACAACAGGATGTATAATGCTTTTATAAATTCTCACTTTAGTTTTTCTAGATATAATTTTACTCTTTAAGAGATTTTGCGGAGACCAGTAGCTTTTGTTGCCACTGAGAATTCTTGATTTTATTTCTGTTTCTTCCATATTATTGTGGTCTATGATAATCCCCAGATATTTGAACTCGGTACATCTGTGAAAAGCGTATGAAGCAACTGTTAAGGAGTTTTGTACTTGTGCTGCATTCCTTCCTACAACTAGATATTTAGTTTTTTGTTCATTTATCATTCCTTGGATTCTTCAATAAGGGTTTCTGTGAGTATTTTTAGATCGTTACCATTTTCTGCCATGAGTGTTATGTCATCAGCATAAGCTAATATGTTTATTTTGTTTCCCACTTCAAGGCTTGGGTGGAGCGGGTTTACTCGTTTCAATGTTTCTTCTAAAGCTTAATTGAATAATAAAGGCGAGAGTCCATCTCCCTGCCTTACTCCAGTGTTGACATTAAATTCTTCGGTATATTCATTATTGATTCCCTTCTGTGCACAGTTTTGCCATACTGATAAGTTTTTCTGGTATTCCATTCCGCTGCATGTATTTCCACATTTGTTTCCTATTGACACTATCGTATGCCTTGTTGAAATCTACAAAAAGAAAATAGGCTGTTTCGTTAAACTCCCAATATTTCGATATTACTTGCTTTAAGACAAAAATTTGGTCTGTTGTAGATCTTTGGTTTCTAAATCCTGCTTGGTGATCTTCAATAATTTCTTCTGCATAGTATTATTCTTGACAATACTTTGTATGCACTGCTTATTAATGATATCCCTCTGTTATTATTGCACTCGAATTTATCTCCCTTTTTGTGAATCGGAACTACTACTGCCATCTTCCATTCTACTGGGATTTCTTCGTTCTCCTAGATTTCTACAATTAAGTTATGTAACCTTTTTAGCAAAGGGCTTCCACCTGCTTTAAGAAGTTCTGCTATTATGTTATCTTCTCCAAGGGATTTATTGTTTTTTAAACTTTTAACTACCGTTTCAACTTCTTCATAGGTAGGAGGTTGTATTATTTTTGTTGCTATCTTCTTCTGCTTTTATTAGCTGATAGCTTGCCACGGTGGGTGAGTGGATAGCGTGTCGGTTTAATAACCCCAATATTGCAGGTTCGCTCCTGGCCGTGGTAAGTGATTTTTGAAAGGCGGCAAAAATACGACACGCATGTCATATGATGTTGGCATGTCAAAGAACCCATTTGAATTCAGTAGGCCGTGCTCATAATGGCCAAATTAATCTCGGGAGTTTCCGCCAACACAAAAGTTCCTCATTTCTCTACTAGAAAGCGCTATAGTGTTCAAGGAGCTTATATATCTAACCTGCTTGACTTTCATAGTGATTCAAGGAACAACGAAATTCGACATGCAAGCTACCCTCTGGGTGTCAAATTACAAAGCTCCCGGCATCCGAGGCCATACAATATTATTATTATTATTATTATTATTATTAGCTGATCTTTCACAAAGTTCCGTTTAGCTGCTCGTAATGTTTTGTTAGTTTCTCTATTTACCTGTTAGTAATTTTGTTTGTTGGTTGAAACCTGGCGCAGTCAGCTGGCATTTGAGGGTGCGCAAATGCGAGGGAGCCGTGTCAGTACATTTACTGGCACGTTAAAGATCCCCTTCGGGGCAAAATTCCGGCACCCCGGCGTCTCTAAAAGCCAGGGTAGTTAAAAGGGACGTAAAACCAATAACATTATTATTATTATTATTGTTTGTTGGTTGGAGTTTCATTGGTAAGGATCAACTTTTTTTCTCTTATTCTATCTTCTATTAATCTTTGGCAATCCTCATTAAACCCTTTGTGTTCTCTTGATAGCCTACAACTTCTTCGGCAATTGTAATAGAATCCTTTATTTTTTGCCATTTTCCCTCTACCGTTTGTTCTGATTCTTGTTGGTCAAGATTTGGAATCTGTTGGTTAACTTAGTTTATAATAATTTTTTATCGTTTGATCAGTAAGCTTTTTGATATTAATTTTTGGACCTGTCGTTTGTTTCACTCTTTTGACTGTACATAGTTTTTGTGTAAGTTTGATAACGACTAGGTTCCACATTCTGCACCTCTCCTGCTTCTTACATCTATGATGCTACTTTTGTGTCTTATTTTCCACTAAAACTTGGTCAATTTGATTTTTTGTTATGCCGTTAGGAGATACCCATGTTGCTTTATGAATATCTTTTCGAAGGAAGTGAGTGGACATAATTTTAAGGTTTTTGGCACTAGCTCTCGAACTAAGGAACCAACCATTCTCAAAGCACGAAGCTTTTGTTATTGAAATTTAGCTTGCACAAACTGTTGTTGTTGTTGTTTCTTATGGCTAGCCCGGATTCCAATCCATCAGCTTTCTTGCGTTCCAATAGAGTTGTGTGAGGTTTCCAGAAGTTCTAGCAGTCACATCAAGTTTGTTGCAATGTAGCAGGTGCCCCTTATCCATTTTACTTCCAGGTTCGTGACAAAGTGTGCATTCTTCAGATCTCAGGATGTTGATTCGTTTCAGATGAGCTACAAGGCAGTCGTGGCCAGTGTTAAGTCTGAAGAAGGCTACAGCTTCTCTTCTTGGTGTTAATTTGTATTGATCCCATTTAGCATCAATGTCCTTCCTTAATTTGGTTTCTGCTGATTTCTTTGCCATTTTTTCATACCTGTTTGTGATAGTATTCTTCAAGATCGTTTTTGCTGACATAAAATCAGTCTGACTGACAGGTTGTTGTAGTGTGGTACCTTTTTTTGCTAATCTGTCTGCCTCTTCATTTCCTACTATTCCAACATGAGAAGGGATCCACTGAAATGAGATATGTTTGTGGAGTCTTTGAAGGGTTTTTATCATACAAAAAATTTCTTTCAGTTCTTTATTTTGGGGCTTATAATTTGACGAGATGGCTTGGATGGCTGCTTTTGAATCTGATTGAATCAGATTATTGAATTTTTTGACTATTTTTTTGAGAGTCTTGTCTTCTTTCTTTTTCTGTTGTCTAATTGAAGTGAAATGTTTACAGAAGTGGTTTGCTATTTTATGACAGTCTGTAATTTCCTTATCATTTATCATAATAGGATTCAAAGGAGTGACTACGTGTTTGTTGTTTAGAGAATTGATAAGTTTGTGAGCTTTATTGCTGTCTGTCCTATAGTCAACTGTTGTTAAAAATGTGTTCCAAGATTCTCTTTTAGATATTGTTATTGCTGGTTTTAATTTTGCTGTTGCTTGTCGCCATTTCCGTACATCATTTTGATCCTGAGTAAGTTCAGCTGTTCTTCTTGCTTTGTCTCTGGCGGACTTGTGTTGTTTGAGTCTTCAGTCTTTTGACTGGTTTGATGCAGCCCTCCATGCCTCCCTGTCCTGAGCTAATCGTTTCATCTCTACATAGCTACCACACCCTACATCCGAGGCAATCTGTTTAACATATTCTAACCTTGGTCTACCCCTACAGTTCTTGTCCTCGACCCTTCCTTCCATAACTAAGCTTGCTATTCCTGGGTGTCTTAGTATGTGTCCTACCAACCTATCTCTTCTCTTCATTAGCAGTCGCCAGAAACATCTCTCCTCTCCCACTCGTCTTAATACCGCTTTGTTTGTAACCCTATCTACCCATCTGATCTTCATCATTCTCCTGTAGCACCACATTTCAAATGCTTCAATTCTCCTCTTTTCTGCTGCACCAATAGTCCAAGTTTCACTTCCATAGAGCGCCACGCTCCAGACAAAGGCTTTCAAAAATGACTTCCTAATACCTAAATCTATATTCGATGTCTGCAGATTCCTTTTTTGTAGAAATGCTTTTCTTGCCTGAGCCAACCTACTTTTTATATCCTCTTTGCTTCGTCCATCACTGGTTATTCTGCTTCCTAAGTAACAGAAATCTCCTACTTCCTTCAGCTTTTCACCTGCCAATTTGATCTCCATAGAGGTTTCTGATTTATTTCGGCTGCATTCCAGTATTTTTGTTTTACATTTATTAATTTTCATCATGAATTCTTTCCGTAAGACGGAGTCCATACCATTCAAAAACTCATTCAAATCCTCAGGCTTGTTGGCCAAGATGACGATGTCATCAGCAAATCTCAGAGTTGAAATTATTTCTCCTTGAATCTTCACTCCCACTTAAAATTTTTCTCTAATTTCCTTCATTGCTTGTTCAATGTAAAGATTGAAAAGTATGGGTGATAAGTTGCAGCCTTGCCTTACACCTTTCTGAATACCAGCTTTTCTCTCATGTCCTTCAACTCGAATGACTGCTGTCTGGTTTCTGTATAGATTGTATATCACCCTCCTATCCCTGTACTTTATTCCAATCGATTTAAAAATGTCAAACAATTTAGTCCAATCAACGTTATCAAAAGCCTTTTCTAAGTCTACAAAAGCCATGAACGTTCTCTTATCTTTCCTTATTCTACCTTCCAAAATCAGCCTAAGACTTAGTACAGCTTCCCTTGTTCCTACATTTCTCCTGAAACCAAACTGGTCTTCACCCAACTCCGTTTCTATCTGGCTCTCAATCCTCTTGTAAATTATTCTAGACAGGATCTTTGAAGCATGAGTAATCAAGCTGATTGTACGGTAATCTTCACATCTGTCAGCTCCCACTTTCTTTGGTATAGGGATGATTACATTCTTCTTGAAATCAGGGGGTACCTCACCTGTCTCATAAATCCTACACACCAAGTGAAATAACCTGATCAGACCTTCCTCTCCTATGCAGCGTAGCAACTCAATCGGTATATCATCTATGCCTGGTGCTTTGTTCCTGCTTAAGTCTTCCAAAGCTCTATCAAATTCTGATCTCAATATTAAATCTCCTTTCGCATCCTCATCAATTTCCTCCTCCCTTTCCATTACATGATTCTCAATCTCCTTTCCCTTATACAAACTCTCTATGTAAGCTTTCCATCTGTCAACCTTTTCTTCCCTATCTGTTAGAGGCTTTCCATTTGTGTCCTTAATATTACAGCACTTAGTCTTCTTTTCCCCAAAAATATTCTTAATCCTTCGATAAGCTGTGTCTACTTTTCCTAATTTCAGACAATTTTCTATACCAGCACATTTCTCTTTCAACCATTCTTCTTTCGCTTCCTTGCACTTCTTGTTAACCTCATTTCTCAGACGTCTGTATTCTGCTTTCCCCTTTTCATCTCTTACATTCTTGTGCTTCCGCCTTTCATCCATCAATTCGAGTATATCCTGAGTGATCCACGGTTTTCTACCTATTCTCTGTTTTCTACCAATGTTTTCTTCTGCGGATTTTGTTATTTCATTCTTCAAAAGTGCCCATTCGTCTGCAATTGAAGTTTGTTTAGGGTTTTTCATTAGTCCTTCCTTTATACTCTTCTTGAATCTTTCGTTTACATCCTTCTCTTTCAGTCTGTCTATTGCCCACCTTTTTGGCTTTTGACTTTTCTTCAGTTTCTTCAACTTTAATCTGCATTTCATTACAACCAGATTGTGGTCAGAGTTTATGTCAGCACCAGGATATGTTTTACAATCCAAAATCTGGTTTCGAAACCTCTGCTTGACCATAATGAAGTCGATTTGGTAACGCCCTGTATCTCCTGGTCTCATCCATGTGTATATTCTTCTATTGTGGTTATTGAATAAGGTGTTAGCTATGACCAACTCATGCTCAGTGCAGAATTCTACCAGCCTGCTTCCTCGATCATTCCTTTCACCTAATCCGAAATCTCCTACTATCTTCCCTTCTCTCCCTTTTCCTACCACAGCATTCCAATCTCCCATTACTATAACATTTTCATCACCCTTGATATACCTCAGAATTTCGTCTATTTCTTCGTAGACCTTTTCAACATCCTCATCATCAGCTTGACTGGTAGGCATATAGACTTGTACCACTGTGGTGCAGGTAGTTTTAGTATTTATTTTTGCTACAATAATCCGTTCACTATATTGCTCATAATATTCCACCCGCTGTCCAAGTTTCCTACTCAATATGAGGCCAACCCCTGCTTGGCCATTGTTTGATTTAGTGCTAATGACCCTATAGTCTCCTGACCAAAAGTCCTGTTCTTCCTGCCAGCGCATTTCACTAATCCCAACCAAATCCAACCTCAACCTATCCATTTCCCTTTCTAAGTTTTCTAACCTTCCATTTCCTAGCAGACTTCTAACATTCCACGCTCCGATCCGTAGAATGTCAGAGTTCCTCTTTGTCACTTCTGTGATGTTAACCCCCTCTCGAGTAGTCCCCACCCTGAGATCCGAACAGGGGACTAGTTTACCTCCGGATTGAAATTTTACAAGGGAGGAGGCCATCATCACATGTATTTATGTATAGAGAGGTGCATATCCTCGGGAATAGCAAAAGGCTGTAGTTTCCCCTTGCTTTCAGCCGTGCAGCAGGACGCAGTGTAGCCATTATTTGGCTTGTATTATCAATATCTTAACCGTCTATAAGACTAGTAAAGAATTGATTTATTCTGAAAGGCTGCTACTCCCTTTCAGAATAAGTAAAGAGCAATTCTACTAACAAAAATACTAACCTTCTACTGTACAAACAATTAAATACCAAAATTCTACTAACGAAAAAATACTTAAGTTCCACCAACAACAAATACTACCACTAAAACAGTCTGTCACCAGACTTAAGATTGTTCAATTCATCTGACCAGAAAGGTTTATATTTTGTTTGGGCACCTCTGGGTATGCACAGTTTGGCTATGTCTTTTATGGCTGTAGCAAATTTATTCAGGATGATGTTAGGAGGTGCATCAAGATCAATTTCCGACATTTTTGTTTCAAGTTTGTTTCTGAAATTTTCCCAGTCTGCCTTTTTAAAGTTCCACCGAATCTTCTGGTCTGCACTTTGAGCAGATTCACTGTATGATGTAATAGTAAGAAGGGACATTCTATGTCCACTGCCTGGATCTTCGAGTACTGATCGATGACTGTGGTTTGTAAGATCTGTTGAGACTAATATGAGGTCTGGGTTAGTTGTGGAACCAGAGTGGTGAATGAATGTTGCTGGGTCTTTGTTACTGTATAATAGCTCAAGAGATCTACACTCTATAAGGTCTTTTATTGTTTTACCAGCTGAATTTGTGTAGTTGTAGCCCCAGACTGGAGAAGCTGCATTGAAGTCTCCTATAAAAATAGTAGCTGTTTTGATTTCTAAAAGGTGAAGATTCAGATTTTTATTGTTTGGAGGACTGTAAACACAGAATATTGTTATTTTCTTGTTGTTGATCCATATGGATAATTCGATAATTTCTGATGTATCTGTTGGGTCCATTTCTTTTACAATTCTGAATTTTGACATGATGTTGTTCTTCACTGGTGCAAATATTCCACTTGCTATTTGTCTTGTTTTGAAGAGAGTGTAGATGGTATACCCTTGGATCTTTAAATATTGTATGTTTTCAGGTGTAGTGTTGGCTTCATTGATTAGAAGGATGTCTATATCTCTGTCTATCATGATTTTCTTTACTTCCAAAAGTTTCTTTGTTGATAGACCATCTGCATTCCATTGCAGTATTCTTACTTCGTGTTGTTTTGCTCTGAAAAGAGCAGTTTTATTTGTTTGCTCATGTTTCTCTATTCTGGAACGTTTTTGCCAAAATTGTTACTCGTTTAGCACCACCCAGGGGACACGTACAGCTTAAGGTGTGCTGCGGACGTGAGTAACTTCATCCCCCGCTTGCACAAACTTTCTCGTACAATTTCTATTTATGTGGCATTACAATGGTAACTATGTTAATACAACCAACTTGCTCAGAGCCTGGGCCTTCCATATCGCCTTTTAACTGTACATTATCAAGAATAAGGAGAAAAATAATTCCTCAAGAGCTGGGGTAAGCTGTGAATGTTGGAAACAAGTTCTTTATGTATTTACAGGTAAGCGAGTTTGCACAGGAGTTTGTGTGAAAATATTGAAATCAATTGATTTATTCAAATCAATGCCATAAAATTTGTTAAGATGTGTTTTCCGGCAAGTTTTTCGGAATGTTTTTCAAATAATTTGCTGTCTTTTTGACTCATAGAGTCACCCATTTTTCCATATTGACTTGCTATAATAATCAAAAGATTTCCTTAGTTCCATTGTGGACAAACAGGGAGATCATTTTAATGCTATTAAATACAACAAATTTTCCTCCATGGCAAATCACATGAAAGATTTCAGACATGCTTTCACAGATATCAATAACTACATGGAAATCCTACATCACGCAAGTAAGGGAACTGAAATGAACATTTTGGAAGAAATTGAAATAGATTCAATCCTCCCCTAACTAATCTTAATGAGATTAATTTTGAAAACAATAACGTACTTTATAAAACATTAAGTAATTATAGAACAAAATACAAACCACCCTAGAAATAGTCCATAATAGTTGATTTGTTTTCCAACGTACCATCACACACCCCCTAACATTTGTTCTTGCCGCACAGTAGGCCATAGTTAGCTAACCCCACTCCTTTAGTTTACCTCGTACAGTCTCGCTTGCTACTTCCATCGCCGGCATTCCAACTCAGCGTAGCACAGTCTCCATCTGGCACAACACGGCTATGTTTGACTCTTGCCGCAAATTACGTAAGGTTTGCAAATAAGTAATTATACTTTTCTAAATTCTTTTCATTCTATTATTCAAATTTTCTTACTCCTAGCGTCATTTCTTTCCAGTAGGGAATGGAAACCCTTGATCAGAAATTTTGGAGATAACATCAGGAATTTTAAAAACCCCAAGAAATTAAAACCTTCAAGGGTTTTGTAATGAGTGCCTACCTTAATGTTTTAATAACTTTTTAAAGAACTTTTAAAGTGATTTGAGTGTGTTTTTATGTTAACATTTTATCACATGATGATGCCAATGCAAATTGAGTAAATTGTATTGACGAGGCGGAACTAAGGACATTTTTTGATTATTAATAATTTGCTGTTCCACTTGAAATACAGGGTTATTCAAAAAGAAGGAACATATTTCAAACCTTTATTTCGTCCAAACTACAAAATGTAGAACCATAATTCCAACATTCCTGGATAAGCAAAAGTGTAAAATGTGAACATTTATTATTCTTTTCGATGAATCCACTTTTCATCTTTCCGGTACCTACAGTTAATCGACATAACATTAGAATCTTGACAAGTGAAAATCCTATGGCAGTTATTGAACATGAACGAGATTCACCGAAGATTAACATCTTCTGTGCCATATCTGTAAACAAAGTTAAGGACCATTCTTCTTCGTGGAGAAAACTATGACAGGACTAACCTATCTATACATGCTTCAAAAATGGTTATTCCACGTCTGACGTTACCAGAATGACACCATTCCAGGACGTTGGATTGGAAGTGGAGGAGTAGAAGATCAACTTCATCGCTGATGGCCTCCCCGGTCTCCAGACTTCACTCTGTGTGAATTTTATCTGTGGGGTTACGTAAAAGGCCATGTTGTTATCCCCCCTATGCCTGACCCTCCTGAAAGTCTGCGACATCGAATTGTTGAAGCTGTGAATTTGATAACTGGAGACCAGCTAATTCGTGTGCGGCAAGAAATGAGCCACTGTTTTGATATTTATTGCGTAACTCATGATGGGCATATTGAATGCATAAAAAAGTGAAAATTGAACTTTTCTCTTTCCAGGAATGTTGGAATTATGTTTCTATCTTTGTAGTTTGGAAGAAATAAATGTTTGGAATCTGTTCCTTCTTTTTGAAAGGCGACTTTGGTGGCGTAGTCTGTAGCATGCTGAGCTTCTATGCCCAAGATAGCGGGTTCAAACCCGGCCGAAGCCGTCGGATTTTTTAAAATCCCTCAGTATGCCTTCCTTCGGAGGGGAAGTAAAGCTGGCTATCCCATGTCATAGATTTATGGCATGTTAAAGAACCTTCAACTAATTACATCTGTGTGAAGCTAAATTGTATAGGTTAGGAATGTAAACAACGCTCTTAGATTCCTACGTTCATTGCCAAGAGCCGACTGCGGTGGCGTCTAGTAGCTTAGTTCTGAACTAGGCCTAGTAGTCGTTGACGGTGGCGTTTGGTGGCAAAAGTAGGAACTATTTGAAAAATTCAAAGTTGCAGTCTTTACTTGAATTAAAAAAACAGAAAACACACACTAATACAGCCATCAAAATTAACACCGGTTATCAGACAGATTCTACACACACCCAAAGTACACGGGCTACATGACCGCGTTGTCGCACCCCCATGTGGGTGCGGGATAGAATACACCCACGGTATGCCCTGCCTGTCGTACGAGGCGTTTATAGGGCCGACACGGCCGAATAACTTGCCAGTTATTGATTTGATCAGACCCCCTGTGGATGGCGAGGGCAGAATTCATCCACGGTATCCCCTGCCTGTCGTAAAAGGCGACTTAGAGGGGGCCTTATAAAGGTCGATTTCGGATTTCTGATCCCAGTTCTGGTTTGACCTATAGAAATAAACATGCATGCTGTTAGGGGAAGGGCCACCAGCTTGGCCATCTGGCCAGAAAGCCTAGACGGTATGCCCCATCCCGTCAGGTGGGTGCGCCATGTACCCTACAGTAGTATCCGCCTTACAACGAAGGTCCCTGCATGGCCGAACACTGGAGCTGCATAAATCACTGTGCATGCCGAGGGGGAAGTGCCTGTTCGAGGCACTTGGACTCCGGGCAATACTTGCTATGCCAGGTAGGTATTGCCTTGGCTGGGTGGCGCCCACAGTGATAGCCCCCCGTTCGGAGTGGGCAGTATTCGGGGAGGATTTCGTCCGGGATGCGTACTAAACGATCACGGACACCTGTACAGGGTGGCACCCTTAAAAAGCAGTCTCTGGAGTGAAGACCGAATCCCAAGGTGTATATGCCTTGGGATGAGGCATTTAATAAGAAGTTCTCTGTTCACAGGTCTCCTCGCTACCTGGTTGCTACCAGGACAGACGGGGGAGATTTTAAACAGGTAAAATCGATCCTATTTTCAGAGGAAATCGAGGGGAAATATCGCGACCTTAACGGGATTTCCAAGTTCCGGAACGGGCAGCTCCTGCTGCATACCGCTGACCGGCAGCAAACCGAAGCGTTGCTGGAATGCACGCATTTCGGCGAAATTCCCGTTAAGGTTGAGAAGCACGATACGCTAAATGAGGTCCGTGGAGTTATATTCCATCGCGGCCTCATTTTAAACAGCTACACGGAATTGTTGCGGGATCTGGGGAAGCGAGGCGTCACCAGGATTAGGCGCATCACCCGGAAAATTGGAAATGATAGCGTCGCTACTGATGCTTTCATTCTTCACTTTCAGGGTGATGTAGTGCCTAGGCAGGTGAAGGTCACGTACCATTGCGACGTTAGACCGTACATCCCTCCACCTATGCGCTGCTACAATTGCCAGAAATTCGGCCATGTTTCTGCCAGGTGCACTGCCAAGTCGGTGTGTAGAGAGTGTGGCAAGGGGACACATGACGGTGTGGGGTGTACGCCTCCCCCGACGTGTCCTAACTGCCAAGGAAGTCACTCTCTGCGGTCGAAGCAGTGCCCTGAGTTCTGCAAGGAAGCAAAGATCCAAGAAATCAGAACATTGGCTCGGCTTTCATATCACGACGCTCGAAAGAGATACCGTGATATGACTGCACCCGAATTTCCGGTATCTTTCGCGGCTAAGGTGACGCCACCTATCACCCCTGCCACTTTCGTTCCCCGTGCTGTACCCTCGACGACGAACTACTCTGAGATCGAAAAGTCTCCCCTCGCTGTCCAAGCGAGACCTGTCAGCCCGAAGAAGGTCACAAAACCTTCTTCGGCCATTGTGAAAAAGGTGCCGGTTATACCATCTAAACCGGCACAATCAGAGAAGAAGTCATCTTCCTCTCCGAAACGGTTGGAGAAGAAGTCTTCCCCTGCCAACGAGACAAAGAAGACTTCTGCGACCGGGGCTGGATCATCATCCAGCCCACCTGATAAGACAAAGATAGTGGAGAAGAGGGAGACGGTCCGTCGCCGTCTCTCTCGCCCTCCTGCTGACGGGGTGGCTACTGTCTCTGCTCTCCTTTCCGCTCCCACGACCACCAAGGGAGCGAAGCCTGCTGAAGCCAAGCCCGTCCGTATGGAGGAACTCCCCTATAGAAAAGAAAATAGATCGACGGAGGAGAGGGGAACGGTTCAGCGCCGTTTCTCTTCCTCTCCTAAAGGCAGGGCTGCTCACGTATCTGCTGGCCATCCCGCTCCCACCACTACCAGTGGAGCGGTGCCAGCAGGAGCGACCTTGTTTTATAAGGACCCGGCGTCTGTGGGGGAGGAACCATCTACTTCCCCAAACACACTTCGGCGCCGATCCAAAAAGAAATCACTTCGGGGCGTGTCGGGGACAGACACCCAGTCTTCGGACCGGGAGAAAGTCCCTCGACACCGCTCTCGCTCTTCCCCACGAGCGAGACTCTTCTTCGGACGGAGATGTGGAGATTGAGGTGTGCTCTCCTGCCCCATCATCTCCAACTAGAGATGGGGAAGGGTGGCAAGCGGTCAAGCATAAGTAGCAGACCCACTTCTACTTAAGTCCACACCATGGCACTATTACAATGGAACTGTAATAGCTATTCTGTTCATCTCGCTGAGTTACGTCAATTAATATCTTCGTTTACGGCAACCATTGTCTGTCTTCAGGAATCCAGGTTTCGTCCTGGACATAAGACAACAATGCATCACTTCAAACTCTTCTCTAAAGACCGGGTGGACGGAGCTGTGGCCGCTGGTGGCGTCTGCACTCTCGTCCACTCTAGCCTCTTTAGTGAAGAGGTGCCGTTGCGTACTCAGCTAGAGGCAGTTGCAGTTCGTACTTCGTTGCCAGTAATGGCAACAGTATGTAACGTGTACATCCCGCCTGATTCTCAACCGGATTACAACCAGCTGGTGGATCTAGTCTCTCAGCTCCCCCCTCCTTTTCTCCTTCTGGGAGATGTTAATGCCCACAACACCATCTGGGGCTCCGCTACCACTAGGGAGAGATTTTGAGAGGCTGATCAGGCGGCTGGACCTGTGTTTGATGAACACAGGGGAACCTACGCACTTCTCTATTGCACACGGTACTTATTCAAGTATCGATATTACCTTGTGCAGTCGTGCGCTGGTTCCCCTGCTACAGTGGGGTGTACACGATGACCTTTGTAATAGTGACCATTTTCCAATTATCGTTACTTTTCCGAACCAGAGAGCCATCGAGTTACCAAGTCGATAGCTTCTCCGTCGGGCTGATTGGCCAACTTTCACGGCACGTGCGGTGTTTGCGGAAGATACCTTTGAGAATGTCGACGATCATACCATTCACATAACGAATGGTATTTTGGCTGCTGCTGAGGATACAATACCTTCCTCATCCGGCAACTCACGCCTGAAGCTTGTCCCTTGGTGGACAGCCGAGATTGCTGCTGCCATTAAAGATCGTCGACGTGCTTTCAAATGCTATCGGAGGCAAAACACTATGGCCAACCTTATCACCTTCAGAAGGATGCGTGCTAGAGCCCGATATCTGATTCGGGAGAGTAAGAAAACGACGTGGGAAAAGTATGTGTCGTCTATGACAGCGCATACTCCTTAATCTCAAGTGTGGACTAAGCTTCGTCGGATCTCCGGACTCCCGACATCACTGTCGATACCCGGAGTGTCCATCAATGGAGACATCATCACGGACCATCTCGCCATTGCCAACAGCATTGGCTCGCACTTCTCCGATGTATCCTGCTCCGGGAGTTACGATCCTACATTTCTGACTCTGAAGCGGGAGGCAGAGACTCACCCCTTGTCCTTTGCCACTGCTGCTTCGGAGTCCTATAATGTACCATTCTCTGAATGGGAACTGCGCAGTGCGCTTGCACTGCTCAGGGATAGGGCTCCTGGACCGGATAACATACATAATCAAATGTTAAAACAACTGTTGATCCTCTTCAATCGTATATGGATTGAAGGGGAGTTTCCATCTCAAAGGCGAGAGGGGATCTTAATACCGATTCCCAAGGCTGGAAAGGACCCCAAGTTTGTAAGCAGCTATAGGCCCATTTGTCTGACAAATGGCCTATGTAAGCTGCTGGAGAGGATGGTGAACCGTCGACTGGTGTGGATTTTGGAGGAGAGAGGTCTCCTGTCTGAATACCAGTGTGAACTTCGCTCTCATAGGTCCACCACTGACCATCTGGTGCGACTTGAGAGCGCCATACAGGAGGCATTTTTCCGAAAGCACCACCTAGTCACGGTTTTCTTTGACCTCGAGAAAGCCTACGACACCACATGGCGCTACGGAATCCTTTCCACCCTTCACAAGTGGAGACTCCGTGGTAATCTACCGACTTTCATTGCGAACTTCATGTCCGTCCGACTCTTCCGTGTAAGGGTCGGTAGGAAATTATCGCAATACTATACTCAAGAAAATGGAGTTCCTCAGGGTTCAGTGCTGAGTGTCACCCTGTTCGCGATTGCCATAAATGGCATTGTTGCCGCCGCCGGGTCCGCGGAAGTTCCATCGTTGTATGTAGACGATTTAGCTCTGCATTACAGCTCTGGAAGTGGGGCGGTCGTGGAACGACAATTGCAGCTAGCTATCAACCGGGTCGACAGGTGGGCTCACGACCGGGGTTTTCGGTTTTCAGCAGTGAAAACCTCCGTCGTCCATTTTTGTCGGCTCCGGAGGCTACATTTACACCCTGAACTACATCTCAAGGATTCTGCGTTGCCGTTGGTTGACACTTATTGCTTCCTGGGGTTCCATTTTGACTGCAAGTTAACGTGGCAGCACCATATACGGCAATTTAAAATGACATGTCTCAGGAAACTGAACATGCTCAAGTTTCTGAGTGGCACTACGTGGGGGGCTGACCGTGCGGTGCTGCTATGGTTCTACCAAGCCCTCGTCCTTTCCCGGCTAGACTATGGTTCTGCGGCACACGGTTCATCAAGTCCGGCAACCTTGAAAATGCTGGACAGTATCCACCATAGTGGCGTTAGGCTGGCTGCCGGTGCCTTCCGGACCAGCCCGATACCCAGCCTACTCGCCGAATCGGGTGTTCCACCTTTAAATTATAGACGCCAACATATGCTTTTAACATATGCTGCCAATGTGCGTCAAATGCCGCAACACCCGACCTATCAAGCTCTCTTCGGTATCCAAAACCACCAGGGGTACGCCAACCGGCCTAGTGCCACTCGGCCGGTTGATATTAGACTTGATAGCTCGTGTACTGAAATAGGAGTGGCTGTAGGTCCCTGTATGATCCGGACATCTAGCGAGGTGCCTCCGTGGCAAGTCTCGTGTCCGGAATTTCTGTTAGATCTGCACCGAGGTCCTAAGGTGAACACGGATGCCTCCGTTTACCAGAGGCAGTTCCACAGCATAGTTCACCAATTTCCGGACGCTGGCATTCTCTACACGGATGGTTCGAAGGTGGACGAGAAGGTTGGTTGTTCTTACGTTATTGATGGTGCAAATACCAAGATCTCTTTGCCTGAGGCCTGTAGTGTGTTTACTGCGGAGCTCGTTGCCGTCTATGAAGCTCTGCAGTTTGCACTACAGGATGCACGAATCCACTTTCTCGTGTGTACCGACTCTTTGAGTTCGTTGCAGTCAATTGCTACATGTTTCCCGCAACACCCCCTAGTGCAGCGAATCCACGACCTACTAGCCGGGCTGTGCCACGCTGACACTCGAATCACCTTTCTGTGGCTTCCAAGCCACATGGGAATTGCGGGAAATGAGTTAGCTGATCAAGCTGCAAAAGAGGCGGTATCACTACCACCTCGACCAATGGAGGTACCCGCTAGAGATATTCGCTCTCAGTTACACCTACAAGTTCTGGCTTTTTGGGAGAGTCAGTGGCTAGCTGACCCACTGCCCAGTAAACTGAGAGCGATCAAGGGAACTACTCGCATGTGGCGGAGCTCTTTCCGGTCACGGAGAGAGTCCGTCATTTTGTGTAGGCTAAGGATAGGTCATACAAGATCCACCCACTCGTACCTGTGGAGCCGTTTTCACCGTGGCCCACATTTTCACCGAGTGTGTGGATCTTGCTGACTTTCGAAGAAACCTTGATTTGCAGATGACACTCAAACTTATATTAGCCGATGACGCGGTGGCTGCTGATCGCGTTATCCGCTTTATAAGTGAGAGTGGGTTAGGGCCAGCAATCTAAATTTTCCAGTATAAATTGACTCAACGACTTGTTTTGTTTTTCCGTAATTTTTGTTTATTTTTATAATTTATATATTTTTTTTTAATTTTTTGTATTTGTTTTATTAATTTTAGGTCTTTTTAAATTCAGGCATCCACCTCAAAATTTTAAATTCAATTCCAAATTTGTATTCTTTAATCTGTGTTAAGAGGGGCAGATGACCTCGTAGTTCCGCCCCTTAAAACAACAATAACTAACTACGCGTTGTCGCAGCCCCCAAACTGAGGAACCAACCAACCTTCTCTTTGAATAACCATGTATATGTACAAGTCAGCTTTGATTGTATCTCAATTTAAAATGACTGCTGTAATGATGGAAAATTTAGCAGGAATGACTGCTCGACATCATCAATCAACTACAGCTCAGAAGAATACCATGGATGTGTGTATATAAGTAATGCTACTATTCTTCTTACATTTATTTTTTTTCATTTTGTTTTTTCTTATTATTTCATCAGATATGGGAGTTAGCGATCGAACCCAAACAGACTTCTCTGTCTCGAAGCAGTCTGTATAAGGCGCTGGCATTAGTAGCTTGGGCTCAGCAAGGAAAGCAGCCTACTCCCAAATTACTTGAAAATTTCTCGGGAAAAGGTATAGTTGATTTGTTTTATTTTGATTTTCTTTGGTGTTGAATATTTTTATTTTCATATAAGTATTTCAACTTTCCATGAGATTACTTGGAATGTTGAGTTTGATTAATGAAGGTAAGTTATATTTTAGCTACAAAATATTGCCAGGTACAACACATCCTCAAGAAGACCTCTGCATTAAGGTACTGGAAAGTAACTATATTGAGAGAGTGGCATCGGAAAGTTTGAGGCCACAATAAAATAAACACAAACTGGTGCACAGACAACATGACATGTTTGCCTAGCATTATTTATTATTCTCCTTGCTGTGAGGACTAAGATTACATAATACACCATTTCATCAGTCATTTCATGTAGGTTCAACCAGTGGCGCCGGTAATAAGGTTGCAGTGTTTCACAACGACCAGATTTCTATAAGAAGAACAATTAATCCGTAATAATATTTTTAGTAATAAGAGCTGTAGGTTTCCTTTTATATGTATAGGAATTCATAATTTTGTTTTTAAGTAATTCAGGAAATCTTACAGTGTAGTAAGTGTACCACTGTCTGAGAAAGCGAAGTGCGCCAACCGTCTAGGAGCGCTCGTCCGTTTGATCGTTGCCAGGCCCAAGCACCGACCAGATCTCAATAGTGAAGGGTATGGCAGAGTGAGTCCTATCCTAACAGTTAACTCGGCCGGCCGTTGCCCGCTGATTGCAACAAGGGAGCCGAGGCACGGCCGGATACATCCGAGATGCTCTGTCAACTGCCGATACTATGTCTTGCAATGTAATTTGTGTGTATTTGTGACACTCGCAGTTTTTTCTCGCCTTGTTATATAAGTTATGTTGTTTTGTTCTCATGAAGATTTTATTGTATACTAACTTATAATCCATTTAATCCAAAGACAATGTGATGTTCTATGATCTGCGGCATTCGTGATGAATAGAAACACGTGTTTTACCGCGCAATTGAATAGTTTTCTCTCATATCAAGCAGTCTTTTGCCCTACCACCTATAACCCCCCCCTCCTCCTGTAATGAAAATAGTGCAACACCCAAAGCAATTATCCGCCATCTGCTACTGGGTTCAACATCATATTTGTTACGACGTCGTCCTATGGGCAGTAGGCATGATTCCTGATGATGTTACAGGAGCCTTTTAAAGTTGATAATACAATATTGGCCATCAAATCCTTCCACAATCCGAAGGTTCTACAAAAGTCCATGGAAATACGTGGATTTGTTCAGCTTGGTTGAATCTAAAGACTAATGGTATTATCGGTATAAAGGTGGTTAATACAGGGTCATTATCTTTGTGCACCCCGATAAACACAGCAAGCTAAGGTGGCTTTGACTGGCGCAGATAGCGGGCGCGCTTACACGGTTCAGCCAGTGGTTGGCGTACACTTTCACCAAACATGTTCAATAATGTGTACTTACAGTGCTCATAGCTCCTCCCTCTCTTGTAACACACACCTGACATCTTCTGATGAAAGAATGGACAACAATCTCATCTAATTTTTGTTCTGTAAGAACACAACGTTGTCTGTTAACTTTTTTAAATCACTTACCACAGCCAGGAGCGAACCTGCAAGCTTGGGGTTGTTAATCCGACACGATAACCACTCACCCACCCTTGCAAGCTGACTACGTACTTAAACATGCAAACGTTGAATTTATAATCTGTCATTTTTGTCTTCGACTGGTAAGATGTTGCCTTCCGTAAAATATCTCCCGGTGCAGCCAAACCGATATTATTTTTTTTGTTAATTTTTAAGAAAAAATCATTAATTATTAAGGAAAATATGAATTTCATGTTTATTTCATGGAAAACAATTTATTTTATTGCAAATTCAAACTGGCTAAACATAAAGTTAGCCTACATCAATTGATGAGGTTTGGACAAGTTTTACATCTACCACTAATGTTAAAAGTCACACACTCTAACATGCTGTATACACATGGCCGCCGAGAAGGGGGGCCCGTTAGTTAGTGATTCTTTACGTTTTCTTGCGAAACCTCTGAAACTATTAAACAATCTTAGAGAATTTAAATTGGACAGTTTATTTCCTGATATGTGTATAGTGATTCCTGTGACAGTTGCTGATGTTGAAAGATCCTTCAGCAAAATGAAAGAAATAAAAAAAGTATTCAGATCAACAACATGCCAGGAAAGACTGGGTAACCTTGGCCTGCTTTCCCTGGAGAGTGATCAAGAAAAGCATGTGGCCATTGGCTTCATTAATAAAAATTAAATTATGATGTATTTAAACGATCACTTCGCATCAATGAAGTCAAGGAAATGAATTTGTTGACATTAATCTGTAAGGAGTTACAACCTTTTAGGAATAATGTGCCATAAATTTAGTGTTGAATCTGTTATCAAACTAATGCGGACTTTTAAAATGTTTCTCATTATTCATTACGTACTGATAATTAACGTGAAGTCGTCAGTCGTATTCATTGATTTGACAGCTGCATATGATACTGTCTGGAGACAAGGTGTCATATTAAAACTTCTACAAGTAATTCCATGCCTAAAAATTGCCAATCTCATCAATGAAATGCTCGGTAACCGATGTTTCCAAGTGCTAATGGGCAACAAGATGAGTTCACAAATGAAGCTGAATAATGGGCTGCCACAAGGATCTGTTCTCGCCCCTCTTCTCTTCAGCTTATACATATCAGACATGCCTGAAACCATATCAAGAAAGTTTGGGTATGCCGACGACTGGGCACTCGCAGTGAAGCACAGAGATCTTGAAGTTACAGAGTCCATATTGACCAATGATTTGTCAGTTATTGGTGATTATTTCCGCAAATGGAGGTTGCTGCCAAGTGTGGATAAGACAGAAGTCTCATCGTTTCACCTAAACAGTAAATTGGCCAACAAAGAGCTCAAGGTCTACTTTGAAGGAAGGCTACTCAAGCACAACAGAAACCCGAAATACCTAGGGGTCACACTTGATAGAAGCTCAGTTACAAACAGCACCTATTAAGAACAGCTGCTAAAATCAAAACTCGGAATAACATCCTCCAGAAGCTATGTGGAACGTCATGGGGCTCCTCTGCATCAACACTTCGTACTTCAGCTCTGGGATTGGTCTACCCTGTTGCGGAATACTGCTCCCCAGCTTGGATGAATAGCACTCACACAAGACTTGTTGACACTCAGCTCAACCATACCATGCGTCTTATAACTGGTACAATCAGACCTACATCTACTTTTTGGCTACCCATACTTAGCCACATACCACCTCCATCTCTGCGACGGGAGAGTGCACTTGTCCGTGAATACAAACATCTACAGAAAAATCCTAACCTCCCTGTTCATGCAGACATCCCAACCATCGGTAAAGGAAGGCTTCGTTCTCGCAATCCACCTTTAGAAACTGGAAGGATGCTAGTTAACAACGGCTTTAATATCAATGACTGCTGGAGACACACATGGCAGAGTAATACTACTACAGAACAACTGAAGATGCCATGTATATCGACCAAACCACCTGGTTTTGATTTACCACGCAAGATCTGGTCGGTTCTTAACCGCATAAGAACCAACACTGGCAGGTGTGCCGATTCTTTGTTCAAGTGGAAGAAAATAGCTTCTCCATGTTGTGACTGTGGTGCTGAAAAGCAGACTGTTCAGCATGTAATTTCAGAATGTCCTCTGAGAGCTTTTCCTGGCGATCCAACAGAGTTCCTGGTGATGACGGAGGGATCAATAGACTATATTCGTGGCCTGGACATTAATTTGTAATTTGTTATCATTGTAAATAGTATTTTTTTTAGTGATGTTTGTAGCCATACGCTAAATAAATAAACGTGAAGACTTACAGAATTGCTAAATATTTCCCTATGCCTGTTAACTGGATTGAAATTACTCAAAACTCCAAAATCATTTTTGTGCACTTTGCAAAATATATTTCATAAAATAGCTTAAATGCTAAGATGTTTTCTATGAAAAAAGATTTGTATGTTTTAGGTGGATTTCATTAGAAAGCTAACTATTGCAATGGGTACCATGTTTTGACTTCCGGAAAATTTCGACATATCTGCGCGTTTCACATCCCCCAGACCCCAAAACCTCCGTCAGTTCAAAAGTTTATATATAATTTATGTATATATGTATACATATATATATCTCAGTTTCTTGTGGACACGATAACTGCCGTCATTTTGCACCATTCACTTTGAATTTTTTACATAATATGTATCCCTATAAAATCTCGGTCGAGTTCGTTAATGGGCAAAATCGGTCGAAGGGGGTAAAAATGGGGGTCTTTTTTTGAAAAAGTGAAATATCACTATAACTCTCTTAATACTGTATGTGAAATATTGAATACCTTCAAAGTTCATATTATGTGTCAGATAAGTGCCAAAAATTTATGTTTAAAAAGTTTTTTGATAGCACCAACCATTGGCCAATGGGGTGGAAAAAAGTGAGTTTTTCGGGAAACATTAATCATATCTCTCTTAATAGGCACAATATCAAAACTGTACAAAATGGACGATATTCCCCTAATAATTACCTAAAACTTTTGTCTGAAATAATTTTTGATACAACCCACCATTACGCCAAGGGATGAGAAAAATGATTTCGGAATTAGAAGAAAATGTCAAGAGCCATCAGAGGTTACCATGACAACGCTTCTAAATTGATGAGGTTGGTTGGTTGGTTGGTTCTTAAGTTTAGGGGCTGCGACAACGCGGTCATGTAGCCCCGTGTACTTTGGGTGTGTGTAGAATCTGTCTGATAACCGGTGTTAATTGTGATGACTGTAATAGTGTGTGTTATCTGTCTTTTTTAATTTAAGTACTGCAACTTAGAATTTTTCAAATAGTTCCTACTTTTGCCGCCAAGCGCCACCGTCAACGACTACTAGGCCAAGTTCGAAACTCAGCTACTAGACGCCACCGCAGTCGGCTCTTGGCAACGAACATAGAAACCTAAGAGCGTTGTTTACATTAACCTATCCAATTTAGCTTCACACAGGTGCAATTAGTGGAAGGTTCTTTAACATGCCATAAATCTATGACATGGGACCGCCGGCTTTACTTCCCCTCCGAAGGAAGGCATACTGAGGGATTTTAACGCTCTTAAAAATCCGACGGCTTCGGCCGGGTTTGAACCCGCTATCTTGGGCATAGAAGCTCAGCATGCTACCGACTACGCCACCGAAGCCGCTAAATAAAATAAAAAAAATAAAAAATAAAAAAATAAATAAATAAATTGATGAGGGATGAGCTATCAGAGGTTGCCATGACAACGAGATCACATTCAGTTTTCCATCTGACTATGTGGGAAGCGGCTTCGGTGACGTAGCCTAGCTGGTAGCATGCTGAACTTCTATGCCCAAGGTTACGGGTTCAAAGCCGGCCGAAGTCGTCGGATTTTCAAAGAGCGCTGTAAATCCCTCAGTATGCTTTCCTTCAGAGGGGAAGTCCAACGTTCGTTGCAAGTTACTAGTTGCGGTGGCATCTAGTAGCCAAGTTCACAGCTCGGTGTTGTTGACGGTATATTTGGTAACAACATTAGGAACTACTAGTTGAAATTGACCGTCTGCAGTCCTTACCTGAATTACAGACTAATACAGCCATCACAATTAACACCGTTTATCAGACAGATTCTACACACACCCAAAGTACACGGGGTTACATGACCACGTTGTCACAGCCCCTAAACTGAGGAATCAACCAACATCTCTGCGGGAGATAAAATTTGACGTGAAGAAGTAACAGACTGTTAGATAGTTACACATCAGTTCCAAACCTTGCATAAGGACGGTGTGACCACAAGTATAAAAATGGACCCCAAATGACAAGAAGGTTACCGTCCCTCTAACACAATAAAATTTTAAAAATATGCATAGTAAGACGAAAGAAAAGTTAATTGAGCTCCAATTACATTGTAAATTACTTTCTAGCAATAAATGAGGTCTGATCCTTCTACGAAAACCTGCATATTTTGCCTATTATAGCCTATCCCCTAGTTTGCCCGGTGAAATCTACCTCCGCCTTCCGGCGTGCCGAGAGGATGTTTTTAAAATTATGACTGATCATCAGATGCTTTTCTCAGAATGAGAGTCTTTCCAGAACAGCTAGTAGTGATAATTTAAAGTACTTCAAGATGGGGCTTGAGCAAACCATTGTATAGGGGCCCTTGAATCCTCTTGTCGGCCCTGTGTATACAATCCCTAAACTTTATTGCACTGTCCATTTTTCAGAACTGCCCACGCCAGAACTAGGAGACTTGTCCGAGTTGAGGCATTATACTCATCAAGTGAAGCGTAATCTCAATCCAACCAGTCTGGGACTCTGCTATCCTGATATCTGCCAGTTGGATTCTATAGAAGTGGACCTTGTACCTGAAAGGAAAGGCCTGTTCCTCAAACATGTTGAATATCAAGTAACAAGCAAAGTAAGTTGTTCTTTAACAATGGTCAAATTTGATTATGCATTATGTAAAGCCACCATGGGGAGATTCATGCTGTTTCACTGTGAAATCTTACTGACGTTCTGAGAACATTCCAAGACCCAGTAAACTGAAAGCAATCAAGGGAACTACCGTATTTACTCGCCCACAACACCCCCTCACTTATAAAACCCCCCCTACCCCCCCTCAATTTTCTACTATTATTGGTCGGAAAAAAAAATTGTAAAAAAAGAGGAAAAACAAAAGGATTTGGGAAGGAGAAATAATCAGAGAAATGTAGCAAGTAGGCCTACAACATTCCAGTTAACGGTAAAACCTGCACAACCTGTGCATTGTTGACCTCGACAATGACTACTCACTCCCCCTTCCTCCACCTTACGAGTTCCGTGTTCGCATCCCGCCCCGTGTAGTGTATAATTAAGAAGCGTGCAGTACACAAGTAGGACTGAAAATGAGCAAGAGAACAAGTTTTACGGTATCCTTCAAGTTGCAAGGGCTAGAATTTGCTGCAGAAAATGGAGGAAAGCGACAAGTCATAAATACGAAGTGCAGCCGTGTATGATTCGTTACTGGCGCAACCAGAAGGACAAATCATGGTGAACCAAGAAAACTTCTAAGTCCTTCCGCGGTGTGATTGTAAAGTACGAATATGTGGACATAAAAATTCTGGAGTGGGTTCGAGAAACAAGAGACAATGGCCACGCTGTAAATCACGAAATGATGCAGTTTAAAGCATGCAAAATTGTGCGAAGTCTTGGCATTGCAGGGAATGAATCTAAAGCTAGTAGAGGTTGGGCAGAACGCTTTATGTGCTGGAATGGACTAAGTTTGCGAAGAAGAACGTCACTGTGCCAGCTTCTTCCATCGGATTATACCGACAAATTGATTGAATTTCACCGCTTTTCACTTCAGAAAGACCAACAGTTTCTCTGGTCTCAAATTCGTAATGCCGATCAGATGCCACTGTTCTTCGATATGCCGTCAAATACCACAATCAGTGCAGCTGGTGCATCAAGTGTTCTAGTTATAACTACTGGAAATGAAAAATTACGATGCACTGTGATGTTAGCAGTGACCGCAGACGGCAGGAAGCTTCCGCCGTATTGCATATTTAAAAGGAAAGCACTGCCGAAAGCAGATTTCCCCCGGGGCATACATGTCTGAGTACAAGAGAAAGGTTGGATGGACGCCGAATTAATGAAGGACTGGTTAAAAACAGTGTGGGAACGTCGACCGGGAGCCCTGCTGCAAAGGAAGTCAATGCTGGTGTTGGACAACTTCCGCAGCCACTTAGTGGATGCCGTGAAAAAGCAGATGGAAATGACGCAGACCTATCCAGTCATCATCCCAGGAGGCCTTACTTCAATTTTACAACTGTTGGACGACACCATCAACAAGCCATTCAAAGATCACATTAGGAAGTTCTACGCGCATTGGATGGTGAATGACAAGCACTAGCTGACAAAAGTCGGCAAAATCAAGCGACCGTCTTTTCGTGTAATCTGTGAGTGGATTGTGAGAGCGTGAGAACTAATTTCTCCTGATATCATAGTGAAAAGTAAAAAGAAAACAGGAATTTCTGGAACTGACAACCATCTACTTTGAGAAGGGAGAGTGAAACTGAGGATCCGGATCAGCCACCCAGCAATGACGATAGCGATGATAGTTCATCTACCGTAAGTTTGCACTTTTTTGACAGTTCTCGCGGGAACGATACTCCTACAGAACATATCAATCCGCCTCTACCACGTGCATTCCAGCCAATGAGCTATCACCCACAGCCAGCAATGGCCGCTGTATTCCGTCAAAGTGTCAAACCTACATTCATCTCGCAATGTCAATTCATTGCCCTTTTTAAAGGAAACTTGTATTTCTTTGTGACATTTATCAAATGATCCTTCTAACAGCACACCCACTGACGGCTCGCTGACAGAATAATGTTACATCATTGGACGCGCTATGACTAAGACCTTGGCTTTGACAGAGCAGTTGATAACTTACATGTGAGAGTAGAATTATTTTAGGCCCATCATTTCACAGCTCGGGAAAATGCTTACTAAGGTATGGTGTAAGATGTCCTTAAAACGATACGATCATTACTTGACCTGTTGGATTGATTGTTGTTGTTGTTGTTGTTTCTTATGGCTAGCCCGGATTCCAATCCATCAGCTTTCTTGCGTTCCAATAGAGTTGTGTGAGGTTTCCAGAAGTTCTAGCAGTCACATCAAGTTTGTTGCAATGTAGCAGGTGCCCCTTATCTATTTTACTTCCAGGTTCGTGACAAAGTGTGCATTCTTCATATCTCAGGATGTTGATTCTTTTCAGATGAGCTGCAGGGCAGTCGTGGCCAGTGTTAAGTCTGAAGAAGGCTACAGCTTCTCTTCTTGGTGTTAATTTGTATTGATCCCATTTAGCATCAATTTCCTTCCATAATTTGGTTTCTGCTGTTTTCTTTGCCATTTCTTCATACCTGTTTTTGATAGTATTCTTCAAGATCCTTTTTGCTGACATAAAATCAGTCTGTCTGTTGGATTGATATTAAAATAAAATGTACGAAACATTTCACCATGTAAGTTAAATTTTAGGCCTAAAAACAACTCATATTTTAGGCCTACTTTTTTGCACAAATCATGCCATATGAAAATTATTCACCAGGCCAATGTCCTTAGGGAAATAAATAGTTCGTTTATATGATCTTGATGCTTGCAGAACTGCTGCTGTGGCTAATCAGTCAGAATTGGTTTATCATGGTTGCATGTTGATGTCGTTACTAAGTAAAATCTTATATCTTAAATATTAATTTGAAAAGAATTAGTTTGGGTGGTCATTCCTGTCGATACAATCAGTTAAAAAATTTCAAAAATACTACATGTTTCTGGGATTTTAGCTCCCCTTCATCATACACAGTAAAACACTTGTTAGAAATATCCTTGCTCTTCTCTCAACGAGTGGAGTGAATGCATCGGTACTCTACATCTTGCTTCTATTCAACCACCACAATTCAACAAAATCCATCTCAATATAGAATAATATGTATGTCCATGACCTTGGCCATAATCTACTTATTTTTCCTGTATTGATTTCAAAATGAGCTGATAGTAGACATACACAACATTGAGGCCTTTTAGACTCCCCCAATTATTCCACGATGGTTGTACTACAAATATTTCAACAGTGGATGACAATATAAAAATTAGAGGAACAGTCGTATAAAGGGAATCCACATGATCCAGGCGAGCGACTCGGTGGGATATTTAGGCATGTGTCATGGAAGATTGGAAAGAGAATTAAAATCTTTTATCAACTTGATTGTAAATATAGTATCGACAAAGGGTGTCCCTGGATTTAAGATTATCTGTAAGAATTTTATTTTTATTTATATCGCGTTGACACCAGTTGACATGTACATTTTTTTTTAAAAACAAAACAAGTGTTAGTAAGTATATTTTAAGATCGAATATGACAGAGTGTATGTGTGCTGCTAATTGACTGATGAAGGCTAATATTAGCCGAAACATGTATCATTATTAGGAATTAAAGTGAAATTTTTATTGAAATTGGACATCATCTTTATAGATGGAATAATATGTATTTTTGGGTTTAGAACGTCATGTCAATAACTATTTGATTCTAAAATATGTTTAACTTAGAAATGATTCAAGAAAACACTTAATCTAAAATATGGTTTAAAGTAACTTGTTTGAGAACTATTTTCTACTATTTATCCTACTAATTACTAAACAAGTTTTGGAAGCCTGACGTTCTTGAATAGATTCTTAAAATAATTATCTATTGAAAAGAGGGTGCCGTACAAGTAATTAATATTTTAAGAAGAAGCAATATAGAGTCTAAATTCCTTAAAATGGTCTTGAAAGCAATAATTCTTCTAAAATGGATGTCATTAAGGATGGGTTAGAAAGTCCAAACAATAAGTGGCATAGTCTTGTGGTTTGTTAATAATAGAATGGCATCAATTTTATGTCCTGATTGGAAGAATGTAAACACCAGTCAGTGCCTACAATTATAAATGGTTGGGCAAATTTCAAAATAAACAAGTAGTTCCGTGAAGAACTATACAGCCTATTTTCATATATCCTACTTATATTAACTGCCACTATCAACATACAAAATTTCAGTTTGATTGCCGTAATAGATTCGTAGATATTGAGTACCGTCTAAATATTTCGGATGATCGCCATGTTGGATTTTATATATGTAGGTTCTAGAGTTATGGAATGTTACATGAAGATTATTGTGTACGTGTAGCATTCAAACTTCAATCGCATGATTAGGACACAAGAGGTAATAAGGAGATTTTAAAATTTCGCTCTGCTGCCATCTTGTGGTTATGGAAACAATTGAAATAAATTAGATGCCAGTGGATTAACATTCGTAAAAGGATTTACTGTACCAAGTTTCACTGCACTCGGATGGTTAAATTGCGAGAAACGTCCATGTGAATATTTATACTTCGCGTCGCCGCCATGTTGGATTTGTGATCACCAGATTATTTAAAGTCCTATAGGTGAACTTAAGTTCATAGCCTCTATGAACATAAACAAAATCAGTTTGATTGCTATAATAGATTCTTAGATATTCAGAGTCGTCTGAATATTTCGGATGGTCGCCATGTTGGATTGTTAAATGTATAGGCCATGGAGTCATGTACCATTGAAGGAAAATTATTGCGTGGGTTCATTATTCAAACTATCACTTCGATCGCTTGATTACGACACAAGAAATAAAAACTTAATTTTAAAATTCGCACAGCCGCCATCTTGAGGTTATGTAAACAATTGAACTAAATTAGATACCAGTGCATTTCAATGTGTATAAACATTTCCTGTACCAGATTTCATTGCGTTTGGAACATTAAATTGTGAGAAAGGTCTATTTAAAATTTTCAAATTCGCTTGGCCGCCATGTTCGTTTTGTAGTTAACCGCTTTTTGAAAGTCTTATAGATGAACTTCCAGTAGTGCCCTTTACCTCCGTATAAAATTTCAGGGTGATACAGCTAATAGTTTCAGAGATATAGAATGCCGGTGAAATATTTCGCTCATCCGCCATCTTGTGGCTATATAAACAATTGAACCAAGTTAGATGTTGGTGCATTACAATGTGTATAAACATATACTGTACCAAGTTTTATTGCGTTTGGTTGGTTAAATCGTGAGAAACGTCTATTTAAAAGTCCCAAATTTGCGTGGCCGCCATGTTGGTTCTGTAATTACCAGTTTTTCAAAAGTCACAGAGGTGAACTTCTAGTAGTTCCCTTTATCACCGTAATAAATTCCAGGGTGATATCGGTAATAGTTTCGGAGATATTGAATGCTGGTGAAATATTTCGCACAGCCGCCATGTTGGATTGGTGAGACGTAACAAAATTTGAAGGGCACGGTCGAGGTCGCCCGGAATAGTACTATGAACTTACCGAATTTCATTGAAATCGCTCCAGCCGTTTAAAAGTTGTTAGGGACACACACACACACACACGGACAAAAGGTGATCTCATAAGCCTATTTTTTCAAAATTGAAAATAGGCTAAAAATACAGTCTAATCTAGTTGCGGTTGAATAACAGGGTGTCTACGACCCGGGAATTTTCAGGGAATTATGAATTTCTGGAATAATCAGGGAAAGATCAGGGAATTTCTTTGTTAATCAGGGATTTTTCTCCGTTTGGCTATATCCCGTAAAAGTGGAAGTAATACTTTCGAATTTCGCGGGAAGTTATCGCTCGCTACTGATGACAGTGCTCAGCCAATGAGCAGTGCCTTCTCAAGCCCAAGTGAACGCATGATGTGGGAACCCTTCCGTTCGTCTTCTGCGCAGGAGCCAACTACGCCATTTTATTGGGCCTTGAGCATTTTGTTCGTTCCGATCAGTATTGCCAATTTAGAGATTTTGTAGGTAGATGTAGCAACTTAGGCGACAAAATATTTTAATTTAGTATTGTTTATACTAGCTTCGTTCTGAAACAGTTATGAATGCATTTCGTGACAAGCGCTTCCCCCCCCCCCCCCCCTCCCCGATATCAATGAACTACGTCCTAGGCCTATATCCGTTTTACGTCTCGGCATGATGGGTTAAAATCACTGACTGGACTATCCATTATATTATCATGGAGATAGTATGAGCAACGAATTCTTGTCAGACGTAATTTAAGAATGGCGAGGTGCATGCAACACAAATCCCCCTCCCGTCCAATCTAAAAACACGTATAGTGGGCGATAGAGATATGCTCTCGCGGACTTGTTTGTAGAACTTTTCATGCTGAACAATTCTTACACTCATAGTATATTGATATTTTTAACGGTTTGCTCAGTGTAAGCTTAAAAAGCGCACGGACGCCAGTTTTTTTCGACTTTTTCACTGATGTCGTTACTGCTTGGCTTCCTTTGAACATAAATACATTATTTTCTTTTTATACTAAGTAGAGATTTAGGGACTAATTAAACTCCCATTAGCGATCGAATTTTGACTACTACTGAGTGATGACGGGGTACGTTAATTTACATAGTTTTTGAATTGGTGCTGGGACGACCGGCTACGTAAATTAACGTTTTCTTACAGTGCTTCATTCTTGCGTAATTTTCTCCTTTCCGCCGTTCATTAATCAAAAACTACGTGTTATTTACGAACTAAGGTCATTGTTGAACGAAATGCAGATAGGTATATTGTTGTCTCGATAATGCTTTCGGTACAGGAAGTGAGGTTACCGCATGGATTGTCAAGTGTTAGCATGGCGCGCGCGGAACTGACAGTGCGACAATCAGTTCAGACGAGTCTGTTTACGATAATAATACGAGTGAAATTGACAATGATAGCAGTGAAAGTAGTGACGATGAGGTTGATGGATGGACAAGTAAGTAAAGGTACACGTACTTTTCATGCTAGGTGTACTTTAGTTGCCCGGTCTGCAGTAAGGAATAGAGTAATGCGCTCCCGGGCAACAATGTGTTAGACCTGGGTTGACAATACTGTTTGTGCGGCTTTTCCATCCCGGTATTCTTTGATTATTGTCTGCTCCTACGTTCCTTGGCTAGGCTAGAACTTATGTCCAATTTTGTTTTGAATTGCGCCCAGGAAATGTTTTTGTAACACCTTTCCAACTCTGCCTTGTATTATCAAACAGACTTGGTTAAATTATTTTAGACTGATAATAGTGTGTTCTGGCCTGTTGAAACATCATTCATAATGATTTACTTCATTTAAATGTATTTATAAATTACTAAATTGATTAACTCAATTACTTCTGTCATGACGAGATGAACCTAATTGAGAGTGTGAACTTGGAATATGCCTCCCTTCGTCCCTTGGATATGTGTAAATTACTGTGTAGGTCTATATTCAGACGTATGCTACCGAATATCATTATTCCTGCGACGTAGGATTAGTGATTTCAATGGGAACAAAAGGTTTTACAAATTAAATATTGGTCTAAGATGATCCCACTCATATGATACACACCTTGATGTGTGTATTCAACCTCCCGTTGTCCCTTTTATTGGAGGCATTTACCGTAGTGAAAACAGCATGACTTAACAAACCTTGCTTATTTTACTGGTCAATAAGTTCACTTATAATATTCTATTGAAGTAAATTAATTTTCACTACTGTTTCCCTTGTGCCACCATTGCTCACATCTGTTTGGCTCCTGCAATTACCGAGAACAGGAAACATAAAACTTAATCCTATTTTCCATTTGCTTTCCTGGATTACATTTTGCTTCTTGTTCCTGGAGAGCGCTTAAAACTAACCCAAAAATAGCGTGCATTTCATCACACTTCCTGTTCCCGGGCGATTGTGTAGCAGTGTTTACTCAGGGAATTCTCTCATTAATCCTGGAAAAATCAGGGAATTCTTTTAAGATGAGTTGGTAGACACCCTGATATAATTGGGTATGTGAAAACTTACTCTGGTGGAGGCATTGGATGGAACATGTTTCTTATTTCATGGTGGCCACTACTCCTGGAAAACCTGGAAATCCTGGAAAACTCCTGGATTTTCATTAGGACTGGAAAACTCCTGGAAAATGATGAAACATTTTAAAACTCCTGGAAAATAGCCACTCTTAATTAATTATAAAATTCTTTCGATCTTAAATCTTACTCCTGCTGCGGTTTTGGGTGAGCACTCTATCTTTAACGAAAGACATTTCCTCAGACTACCTGTTTCTGTGTGGGAGAACACGCGATAGTATTTTTGTAAAACATATTGAGTATAGACAACTACACCGCAATAAAATTGCAGGCTGCATTCTTTTCTCTTTTTTTTAAAGCGGATATTTCAGTCACAAAGGTTTTTTAAAACAACAATTAAATAATTTGTGTGTAGGCTTGCGTATCAATAACACATTCACCACTAATGTTTGTGAACATCTGTATAAGTAAACCAAACACAACTGCTTTATTTTGGTCTTGAAGTAGGCAACCGATAGTGCCCCCCCCCCCCCCCCCCCGACTCGCGCTTATTTTTAAATCTGGAAAAATGAGAATTACTCCTGGAAAATTCCTGGAAAACTCCTGGAAAATCGTTGACCGATTTGAGTGGCTACCATGTTATTTGATTATTGGTGCACTAGAGTTGAATGAAAAATATCAGTATTCAGTGTTATTATTTTAAATGAGTGTTATTATATGTCTCATTCTATGTGGTTTAACTTCATTAAAGCGGCTGCGGTGGTGTAGTTGGTAGCATTCTGAGCTTCTATGCCATAGATCGCGGGTTCAAACCCGGCCAAACTCGTCGGATTTTTTAAGAGCGATAAGAATCCCCCAGTATGACTTCCTTTGGAGGAGAAGTAAAGTCGGCGGTCCCATGTCATAGATTTATGGCATGTAAAAGAACCTTCCACTGACTACACTTGTGGAAGCTAAAATTTGTAGGTTTGTTTGATAACACTATATTAGTTCCAACGTTCACTGCCAGGTGCTGACTGCGATGGCATTTAGTAGCCACGCCAACAGCTAGGTGTCGTGGACGGTAGCATTTGGTAGCAAAAGTAGGAACTACTTAAAAAAATTAATCGTTCGCTGTCCTTCTACCTGAATCATAGATACAGCCATCACAATTAACACTGGTTATCAGACAGATTCTACACACACCCAAAGAACACGGGGCTACATGAGCGCGTTGTCACAGCCTCTAAACTGAGGAACCAACCAACCTAACTTCATTAATTTGTTCACTTGTGAGGGTTTCAAAACCCACAAATACAGTCAGTACGGATATTGCATAATTAAACATTAACTAATCTGGTTAGTGTTTTGCATACTGTAATAATAACAATAGCTGTGTATGAGATCAGTGAAGGACTCCAAATAATCAATATCCAATTCATCGATTTATCCACCATTGACGAAATTCAGATAAAATGTGGAGTGTAGTGAGTGCATAGTCTTTTGAACATTTAACAAGCAGCAAAACTTAATGTTCAGAAAAAAATTAAAAAATAAGAAGACCCCATTATGAGCCCTTGAGGTGCAAGAAAGAAAGTTCCTGAGAACGATAGTAGGACCAAGGATTCTACCAGATGGAAGACAATGATATAAACCAAATCGTGAGCTCTACCAGCATCGAGAAAATCTCATAGATGCTATCAGAAGAAGGCGACTGACTTTCTACGGACACCTGTCCAGAATGGACTCTTAACAGGTTGCTGACAAGGGCAAAGTCACTGGATTCTTGTGGATGAAGCAAGTAAAGAAGGTTCTTGCGGGACTCCATATTAATCAAAATGACATTGATGAGCGGAGTAACTGTCAAAACTACACCCTTCGTAACGTCCCTCACAGAAGCTACCCACAGACCAAAGGACGTGACCAGGAGCCCAAGATTGAATTTAGCAGGAAAATGAAGGACTACTGGGCCATCAGAAAAGCTCAAGGCACCTACAGGAAAGCAGCTGCCAAACCCACCACTCAGAACACCAATCGTGGCAAACAACGACGATGACAGCGAGAAACATACAGCTAAAACACAAGCATCGTGGTCCATAGATGGCCCTAACCAACTGAAAAAAGAAGAAAGAAAAAGCTATTTCTAATAAATGTTTTTATTGTGCCTGATGAAGGGGTGCTAAAAGGCCCCATACCCGTAACAATTTAGAAACTTTTAACCAATGGTATTCCCAGCCATGACCACCCAAACTTTCTTCAAAATATTTATATTTAAGATTTAAGGTTTTATTTAGTCAGATTTAGCATCGTATTCCAGGACAGTGTTATTGTACGCATGTGTTGAAAGTATTTTTTTTCTTCTTCCAGAGATTTGCTTCCCTTGTGCGGCGAAGGTACAACGACTTTGTGGCGTTACATGAACTGCTCCTCGGACGGTTCCCATACAGGCTTATCCCTAAGCTCCCACCAAAGAGAATTGTTGGAGGTAAGGGAACTATTTGAATTGTTTATTCTTAGCTGATAGTGAATGGGAAATTTAAGAAATCATCAACATTGAGCTTCACTGGTTGAATAAGCTATCACCAGAGTTAAATTCTTCCATAAGAGACAACCTCCCTAACTAGGGGCAGATGACCTTAAGACAACAACAACATCAACTCTGGACAATACATTTTAAGGTGTTTAAAGTTGCTATAGAAAAACAAGAAACGTGCGTGGCTGATGCCTTGCCCGACCCACACGAAATATACTAATTTTTTCTGAACACTTGGAGCTCCCACTTCTGGTCAAGCCCTGGTAGTGACGAGTAAGAAGCTCTACAGCAGTGAGCACATGGTTTGACTCAGTGTTCTACTGTGCCTTGACTCGTCACAGTCATTAGACCGCCAGCCAGGGGGCTAACTTCCCCACTATTCGTGTCTTCCTGAATGTTATGAGTCATGAGTCCCGAATTTTTGGTTTTAACGATATCCGCAAAATATTTCAACAAACATTGTCATCACAACGATATAATTATATACCCCACATAAGCCATTGAAGCAAAATGTGTTATTTTCACCCTAAATACCGATAATATTTTTTTAAAAATATTTACGTTAAAATTAATTGAAATAGTTCAACTATCTGTCGTTTGATGGAAAATAGGAAATCTCAGATATAAATGTTTCATGACGAACTCCCTACTTGAGCTTGATTGGTTGTTGTTTGAGTCTTCAGTCTTTTGACTGGTTAGATGCAGCACTCCATGTCTCCCTGTCCTGAGCTAATCGTTTCATCTCTACATAGCTACCACAGCCTACGTCCGAGGCAATCTGTCTTAACATATTCTAACCTTGGTCTACCCCTTCAGTTCTTGCCCTCGACCCTTCCTTCCAATAACTAAGCTTGCTATTCCTGGGTGTCTTAGTATGTGTCCTACCAACCTATCTCTTCTCTTCATTAGCAGTCGCCAGAAACATCTCTCCTCTCCCACTAGTCTTAATACCTCTTCATTTGTAACTCTGTCTACCCATCTGATCTTTATCATTCTCCTGTAACACCACATTTCAAACGCTTCAATTCTCCTCTTTTCTGCTGCTCCAATAGTCCAAGTTTCACTTCCATAGAGCGCCACGCTCCAGACAAAGGCTTTCAAAAATGACTTCCTAATACCTAAATCTAGATATTCAATGTCAACAGATTCCTCTTCTGTAGAAATGCTTTCCTTCCCTGAGCCAAGCTACTTTTTATATCCTCTTTGCTTCGTCCATCACTGGTTATTTTGCTTCCTAAGTAACAGAAGTTTCCTACTTCCTTTAGTTTTTCACCTGCCAATTTGATTTCTATAAGTTTTTTGATTTATTTCAGCTGCATTCCAGTATTTTTGTTTACACTTATTAATTTTCATCATGAATTCAAAAACCCATTCAAATCCTCAGGCGTGTCGGCCAAGATGACGGTGTCACCAGCAAATCTCAGAGTTGAAATTATTTCTCCTTGAATCTTCACTCTTCCTTGATTGGTCGAAGTCCTGAAATGCTCTGCTTATACTTTGGGGACAACATAAATTTCACGAGTTAGTGAGAAAAGGACTAAGATAGTCATGGAGAATACTGTTGAAATAAATCTTAGGTTAGGTATTAAACACAGAACAAATAAGTCATTTGAGTTGTAGTTCTCTCGATAAAAACAAAATATTGTAAAACCTAAAATAAAACGTTTCTAAAATGTTCATTTTTTAATGAAATCGGTGCACCATACACATCGTTATTAAGCACACTCACACCTATCGCTACGGATATTTTATTTCACCGCTTTGATCATTTTATTTCATCACTTGGAAGCCTTTTATATTACCATAAATCAGGGTCCCTAGTCATTACTTGTCTCAGTGGCAACACAGAATTTCCCCACATGCTAGCTTTGACAGACGTCAGCGTTCATTATTGGTTATACAGTGTATAGACATGGGTTACAGATTTTGTAATCTAGGCTTGCATTGGTCTTGGAGATTTGTACATGTCTTTTTTTGAAACACAAAAACAAAGCATAAAATACTACTGGCTTGATGTGAAATCAGTTGCACATCACTGACTGTTAGTTGCATATCATGGTCTGTTTTACATTCCAGGAGATGCGCATTTCATTGAGGAGCGACGGAAATCGCTGAAGCGCTGGCTCACTTTGGTAGCCCGACATCCAGCTATCAATAATGACCCTCTGCTTAATTTCTTCTTCACCTACAATGGCCCTGATGCACAACACAAGATCAGAGAAGTGTTCCGCAGAGTACCTGATGAGTTTACCACTTCAGAATTAGCTGAAAAGGCTCGAGTAAGTTAATTCATTATTCATTATTTATTATTTTAAAAGTATTTTCATAGTTCATCCACTGAAATTTACCATTCAATTAGAAAATTTGTATGCATTTCCATTCCATAAACAAAGCATACTCATCTTTATCATGATCATCATCATGCTTGCCAAGGTGGGTGAGTGGTTATAGTGTCGGTCTACCAACCCCAAGCTTGCAGGTTCGCTCCTGGCCGTGGTAAGTGATTTTTGAAAGGCGACAAAAATCACGACACGCATGTCATACGCTGTTGGCATGTTAAAGAACCCATTTGAATTCAGTAGGCCGTGTTCATAATGGCAAAATTAATCTTGGGATTTTCCGCCAGCACATAGTTCCTCCATTCTCTACTAGAAAGCGCTGTAGTGTCAAGGAGCTTAGATATCTGTTGACTTTCATAGCACTCCAAGGAACAACAAAATTCGACATGCAAGCTGCCCTCTGGGCGTCATATAACAAAAACTTGCACCCGAGGCCATACGATATTATTATTATTGTTGGTGATTAAACTAGCACAACTGGCAGTTCAGTGCAGGTAGGGAGAGACGGCAGCACACATCGCTCCAAACAGCTAAGCGCACAATAGTCTAACTTGACCATTTAATAACAATCACATAATCACACTAAGCTAGCAAACTTGGAGGTCAACCGCCACATTATGTTGACTTGTTGTGTTAGTTTAATCATTGGCAAGTTGGAGTGGAAAAATACTGGTTAGCTGGGAATCAAAATCAGTACAGTCCAAGTGCGTGTTTGATTTGTGTGAGGTGTGATTTAACAGAGAAATATAATACCGTGTTTACTCGGCCTGTAGTATCCCCCTTAATTTTCGAGAGTCAAAATACAAAATTCTTGCAAATCGCTTATAGTATCCCTCCTTAATTTATTATTTATTATTGAGAGTCCTGTCCATCTAGCAACGAGCGCGGATACAGCGGTTGGTCAGGCAAAACAATTACAGGGAAAGTGTGATATGTTTTCAGAGGTGGTGGGCAATAATCATGGAATATACTTGTCTTTATATACCAGATGTTGGATCATTGTTGGCTGCTTGGTCCCTACCATTCAATCGTACATGAGCTCTGTTGCTAACAAGGCGTGACCTTGTTTGAAGAAAGAAGTCTCTGTCTTTTCTTATGTGTGTACGAGGGCTCAATTTGGAATCTGCATTAACTTTACAGCTGACTCACGCTATGCAACAGGCGGCCGGCATACGCCCGCTATTCTACACTCTGTGGTGTATTTCGAAACAAAGAATGTGATATAGGTAGCAATTTTGTATTCAGCCTGCATGTTGTACTAACCACGTCCATCCACCACTTTATGGTTTTTTTTTTTTTTTTAAAGCGTATGGCTTTTAGTGCCGGGACTGTCCGAGGACATGTTCGGCCCGCCAGTTTTGTAGCTGCTTCGAGACGGACACCCAATGGGTGAGCTACAAGTACCGTTGGGAAGGAAAGTTGGAAGGGAGGGTCGAGGAGTTGGAAGGTAGCTGCTGTGGCCTATAGTTAAGGACCAACCCCGGCATTTGCCTGGAAGGAAGATTGGAAACCACAGAAGACCATCTTCAAGGTTGCCGGCGGGGGGATTCGAACCTCCTCGCCTCCCGGATGTGAGCGACTGCCAACAGTCATGCCGCAACGACCTCGGCTAACTCACCCGGTTTTATGGTAGTATCTTCGGTCTTTGCGGAACTCTGTGTGCGGATGTTGTGGTGTATCATTGCCTGCATGTTGTACTAACCACGTCCATCCACCACTTTATGGTAGTTTTTTTTTTAAAGCGTATGGCTTTTAGTGCCGGGACTGTCCGAGGACATGTTCGGCCCGCCAGTTTTGTAGCTGCTTCGAGACGGACACCCAATGGGTGAGCTACAAGTACCGTTGGGAAGGAAAGTTGGAAGGGAGGGTCGAGGAGTTGGAAGGTAGCGGCTGTGGCCTATAGTTAAGGACCAACCCCGGCATTTGCCTGGAAGGAAGATTGGAAACCACAGAAGACCATCTTCAAGGTTGCCGGCGGGGGGATTCGAACCTCCTCGCCTCCCGGATGTGAGCGACTGCCAACAGTCATGCCGCAACGACCTCGGCTAACTCACCCGGTTTTATGGTAGTATCTTCGGTCTTTGCGGAACTCTGTGTGCGGATGTTGTGGTGTATCATTGCTTATTTTGATTATATCATACTATGTAGCATCAAAATAAAATAGCTTATTTACTCTCTCTCTTTCCCAAAATAATGGAATTTTGTAAAGTTCGGAACTAAGAATTTAGGAAAAAAAGGGCGTCCTGTAGCCGAGTAAATACGGTAATAATAGCAACAGTAACGAATTAAAAGTGTAGGTACTATAAATTTGTTTATAATTAATATTTCTTTGATAATAACTTGAGGTTTGATACTGCAGGAAGGTGGACTAATAGATATTAATGTTAATATTTCAGGATCTAGTTCCTCCCGACACTCATCTCGAATTTGCCAACAGCCGGGACCAAATTCGGATCATTCTGCATGGTATCTCCCGCCTGAAGCAAATTGCTGATCTTTTGGCTCTCAGATGTCACGGGTGAGTCGTGCTTTATCCACCTACAGCATACAAATTATACTTACATTCAAATGAAAATACACAGCACAGTGTTAAATTAGCCAGATTTTAGAGGAATGTGAACTGAGAATTTTGTCAGTTTTTAATATTGCATTGCATTAAAATGTTTGCAAAAAAATTTGGTAATTCTTTGTTTTTATTCATTTATTTGTTTGTTGATTACATATGTAAAACATTGACTAAGGAGACTTTTCAACTGTTTGGTCATGTAAAGGCCAGATACAGGGTTATTATCTATGTGCGCGCGAGTAAACACGGCACTAAGCCGGCTTTGACTGGCGCAGATCGCGGGTTCAGCCGGTGGTTGGCGGGCTCTGTTGACTCATATCGTTAGTTCACACATGTTTTGTCATTCATACGGACATGTATCTGCAAAGCTTAGACGTTAGTGTTGCAAGTTTAGTGAGTATTGTGATTACTGTGATTCTTGGCCATGCCTAGACACCAATTCACATTGCGTGAACGTATGTATATCCATAATTCGTGTATGAATAGCAGAAAATCTTGTTCTGAAACGAGTCGAAAATTTCTAATCAAGTTTCCAGGAAGACCTGTGCCTAATGCCAGTACAATTAGGAGGCTCACTGAACGATTCAAGGAAACAGGCTCCGTAAATAATAAAAGAGTTGACAGACATTCTTTCATCAGAAGATGTCAGGTGTGTGTTACAAGAAGGGAGGACATTTTCAGCATCGCCTATGAGCACTGTAAGTACACATTATTGAACATGTTTGGTAAAAGTGTGCGCCCACCACCGGCTGAACTGTGTACGCAATCTGCGTCAGTCACAGCCGGCTTAGCTTGCCGAGTTTACTCTGGCGCACAAAGATAATGACCCTGTAGATGGACGGTAGAAAAGAATTGAAATGTCCAGTGAATGCGAGAGTCCAACTGTTGGTAGAGCAGAAGGAAGGTTGTGGGTTAACTCCAGTTTTCTTCTCTCATACTCCTTGTACAAGTAGTCCACGTAGTGGTGTAGTGGCTAGCTTTCTTGGCTGTTGCCCCGGAGATTGGGGTTGATTTCTGGCTCTACCAAGAAATTAAATTCTGGTGTGAGGACTGGAATGTAGTACACACAGCCCCGTGTGGCAAAACTGAGAAGAGGTGAGTTCGATACCCTCCACATCCATCCTGGAAGTGTCTCTGTAGAAGACTCCACCCAATAGCTGTAAGGCCTCCTGGGTCATCAGGGCGCCTGCTCGCCTTCCACCAAGGGTTTGATTCCCTGTTACTGCATTTGGGACATGTCATGTCCTGTGATTCTGATTCCATGTTAAAAGGAGGTTCTGTGGCTCAGGTCACGAGATTAACGGCCAAGCGGTGCACCATTGCAGTCGAACTAGCTGACCTGTTAAATAACATTTTTAACTTCATTCTGTCTAAATTAAATAAAGCATAAATTAACTATTGCTTGCCACGGTGGATGAGTGGTTAACATGTCGGACTGCCAACCCCAAGCTTGCAGATTTGCTCCTGGCCATGGTAAGTGATTTTTGAAAGGCAACACAAATCACGGTACGCATATCAGGCCAACTTGATGAAGGAGTTAGAATCAGATGATTTCCGCACTCTTCTACGAATGGATGAACAGTGTTTTAGCGAATTACTCTGTATGATCCAGCTATACATCAAGAAGAAAAGTACTAGTTTTTGGGAATCTGTGAGTGCTGAACAAAGACTAATTGTGACACTGCGTTTCGAGGATGTCGTAACAAGACCTGAAATTTAGTTCGGCAATTTCTCCCCAGCTGCTGTCAAGTCTGAAAGGTACTGAAACTGTTGCAGATCGCGACGGAGTCTGCCAGTCGGCCAGACAGCACTACACACAACGCAGACAAGATCAGACAGGACAGGGGCAATCTGGTTGTTTGAAGGTTTTCCAGCCAGACCGCCAGACAGTCTGTGCAAACCGAATTGGGTGGCAGACAGGCCTACGCACTCTCGAACTGCCCGCCCGTTAGCTACTTTTTCCGATCGTCTGCTGGTCTGGTCTGGTCTGATAGTGTGTAGGGCTTTCAGATGGCTTGCACTATTTGTGCATTACAAGACCTTGATTTCATATGTCAAGATGTTAAAATACTTGTTACTTCTTTGCAGTAGAATGTAGGATTACAATTCTCGCACAAGCTAATACATTAGTGTAGAAGCAGCATTGCCTGTACATCACTTTGAGTATTGCTCTATAAAGAACTCTGATGCATTTCCTGTTGTAGGTATGCAGCCGACATGTCGGAACTTGGTACGCAGCTCTCTAGTCTCGCAGCTGAGCCTCACGGTTCGTCCAGTTGGGCGACGGGTGGAAATAAAGTGTGGTCTGAAATGAAGAAGGGTTTCCACATCATATCAAAGTAAGTTAAAACAGAGAATATACAAGTTTTTTTTTTTACATCATGGAAAAATGGGTAGCTTCAAAGTGCTCACAAGTACTGGAAGTAAACAGACACCACTGAAAATAATAATAATAAAAAAAAAATTGAAGATAAATTGAAAATACTCGTAATCAATTTTGTTTGCTTGGTTTGTTATTGACATGAAATCTTTCAAGGGCTCTCATGAAAATCCAATAAAATGGTCTTGGCACATTCTTATGAGTCTAACACAGGGGCTGTGAACCTTGCATTGGCACGACTCATAATCAACTAGACAAACGACATGCCTGACCTCTGGGTCTATTTCAGAAACAACAGTGCTAATTTAAGAATGCCGTTATAAGTAAGTGTTGAAGTTTTTAAATCACTTTGTACAATGAGAGCCTTCCCTATAGAATGGAGCCTTGCTTGGTCCATATGACGGGTGGAGAGCATCTACCGTTACACAACAGCGGTTGGGAATCACCCAGTTGGCAAGATACCTTAGTTGAGAGAGTTGAGACTTGTAGCCTGTACTATGAACATGGAACAAACCATCAAATTTTCCTAGTGAAAACTTATCTTCTCAAGAAGAAGTCTTCCAGTTAATGTGTTCGTAAGTTTCAGCGCCGTGCCATTTTTATTTGTGGGGGAATCTCAAACAAAAGGTATACCGAAACATTCCGTGTACTCTGAGGGTTGTCAAAACGAAAAACTGCAGCGATACGGAATATCAGTGAGGATGAATTACAGCGAGTGTACCAAAACTTCCTACGTTGGTGCAATGTGTATTTAGAAAATGAAGGACAGCATTTCCAGCAACTACCGTATTTCCTCGCATAATGGTCGCCAGCGGGTAATCGTCGCACCCCTACTTTTCGAATGAAAATTTGGTTTATAAAATTTCCTCGCATATTCGTCGCACCCTACCTTTCGAATGAAAATTTGGTTCATTACATTTCATGAAGTTCTCAGCGCATAGCACATTTGTATTTGCGCGCCAGTCCGCTACACGCGAGCTCTATTGCTAACCAACTGTGACCTTGTTTGAAGAAAGAAGTCTCTTTTTCCTTCGGTGCGTAGGCCTATGACTCACGCCATGCGGCAGGTAGCCGGCATACGCACGTGTCTACACTCTGTTTTTGCATTGTCGAGTGGTATTGGATGTCAGGCGGTAATATTATAACTAGGCTTCGGATAATTATGCACTTAAAAATGCCAAAATATGCATGCAAATATGCACTAAATACTGTCTAAATAAGCACTAAAATATGCATTAAAAACAAACATATATCTGATATCAATTAGTGGTTTATATTACAAGAAATTAATGTTACATATTAAATATTGCCAAAATAAAGAAAATTACTTACAGTACTACAATAGATTGCTCCAGTTTGTAAATAAAATTTACAAGTCGTGATTACATTTAATCACTGCATGATATATTAGATTTTCAAACACAAACTTGCACCTATTTTCACTTAAAATGACTTTGTGCTCAGAAAACTCTCTCTCCACTAATAATACTATCGTATGGCCTCGGGTGCCCGGTGCAAGCTTTGTTAATTGACACCCAGAGGGTAGCTTGCATGTCGAATTTCGTCGTTCCTTTGAACGCTATGAAAGTCAAGGAGGTTAGATATCTAAACTCCTTGACACTACAGCGCTTTCTAGTAGAGAATGGAGGAACTTTGTGTTGGCGGAAAATCCCGAGATTAATTTTGCCATTGAACACGGCCTACTGAATTCAAATGGGTTCTTTAACATGCCAACAACGTTTGACATGAGTATCGTGATTTTTGTCGCCTTCAAAAATCACTTACCATGGCCAGGGGCGAACCTGCAATCTTGGGGTTGGTAGTCCGACACTATAACCACTCACCCACCGTGGCAAATCACATGTCACATTCCTGTTACCTGAAATACATGTCAAATACTCCAAAAGCTGATGTCTACTGTACGGCCCCGTCTGGTAGGGCACCGTACTCTGGCAACCATTTCGAGAAATGACCAACCAGGCGGTTAGAATACCCGGGGTGTGAATCAGGGCCTCGTGTTACAAAGGCGTGGGTCTGGTTAATGCAATGAGGTGGTAGACTTACACTCATGGGTTATAAAAAAGTAAACAGAAAATATATTGAAATAATAAGGAAATGAATGCACAACAGCATGTGAAAAATAAAACACTAGCATAACAAAGAAAAGGTCTTGTGAATCTACGGCCACGCGTGACGAAACTTCAACGTTACAAGAAAGAACATATTTCTTGTTAGCAAGAAATATGGCCCCAGCAAATGGGCTGAAGGTGGGAATACAAGCTAATTGTAAAAGAATATATATTCATGGCAACGAAATGCAAATGCCGGGAGACATTTTGAATAAACCCAAGAGCGGAAAGCTCTAAACAAGGTGGAACATGATAACACAAGCGGAAGGCAACAGAACTAAGAAAAATCTAGATTGAAATAAAGATAGACCAAAGGGCTAACCACTGGCCCTGAGCGGAGGCTCCAACACGCTTCCTATCGTGACCGTTGTCCACATAGCGAAATTGCTGCCGACTACCTAACCAAGAGGCAAGCCGTTGGCAATTATAGACCACATACGAAAGACAATGCACCCATTGTCGTCCTATCATAATCTGGCCCTCCAAAAATAACATCAAATATGTAAAACCAGAACTAAGCAATTATAATCAATTAAGTAATAGCACACACGGGTTATGAACAGTTCGATGCAGTCCGATTTGAAAACAACCTGTTTGAAAAGGCAAGCCACCATTGGCCATGTGCCTTGCAGTTTATCTCAGTTCAAAAAATGTTTTAGATAGGATGAGTAAATTAATCTTGAAATTAGTTGCATTTCTCACACGACACTGTGAGTTGAGAATCACTTGTATAGCAGAGGAATCACATCGTCTGTTACAGAATCAGATCAGAAGCTTTACCTTATTTTATGATGCGGCCATGAGGCCCTCAAGTGCCCAAACTCCGAGAGCATGGTCGCAGAGCGACCAGTCAGTTCCATCGTTGTATGCGAAATGGGAAGGGACGCGCTCGCAGAGCACGCGGGTCGACGGGCGCCAAGAGTGTCACGCGCGCCTTGCGGAGAATTTGGGAGGTAGGCGCTACCAACATTAGTAGGTCTTTAAAGTCACACATTGGCCTAGCCAGAAGGCAATTTCAGTTGGCAGGCTTTAGCTAAGTTTGTCCACAGTACAAGGAGATGATACGGGAGCACACCATTGGTCCATTTGAAATAGCCGGCCCAATAGCAACGAAGAAGAAAGTCGGGCATTAGTCTTGCCTGGCCGGAACAGTTCATTCGCCGGGAAGAGGCGAGGTCGGCAGTAGCGGCGGGACATTCAAATATCCCAAGCAAAGAGACACAGGGACTCGTAGAAAAGCCGGGGGGGGGGGGGGGGGGGGGGGGGGCGAGGGCAGGAACGTGTGTCAGTCTTTAGAGTGGCACATCTACACTCAGCGAACTAGGAAAGATTTAAGGCATCCACATCACAAACACACCCACTATCTGGATATTCCCCCGCCCGAACTCGCCTTAAATCTAGGAAAAGCTTCCTTCGGACAACAGTCAGCCTTAAAGGCAATGCTGACACTGCTAGGGTGGATAGGATCCGTCAATGCGAGACCTCCTTTTTCGGGAAGGACTAGAAGAGAAGCTTCTAGTCTAATAAGCAAATGAACTTTACTAAGTAGGAACAGATTGAACATTGATGAGTAAATAGCAATGGAAATAGTTTGCCAATAACAGTGGTATTTTATTCAAAAACCAACTTTCAAAAGATTAACAATAAATAAATATATAAACATGTAATGGAAATGTGACCTTTGACAGGCCAACAACAAGCGAACAAGATTTCATAAGCTTTCAAAAGATTAACAATAAATATATAAATATGTAATGGAAATGTGACCTTTGACAGGCCGACAACAAGCGAACAAGATTTCATAAGTTTGAAATGCCAACAACCCTGAGAATAAGTAACCACTTTGTGGCCAGTAGTCTAAAGTAGAACAATGCAGGGTAAATTAGCGAGTAACTATAGTACTCAATAATAGCTTAAAATCTAGCCTAGGACTGCACACCGAGGGTAGGCTAGTTTAATTAACAGAAAAATCAATATTTACATGCCAGTAGAGATAACATCCCACTAGTCGCCTGATAGTTACAAGGTGAGGTTGTTTACAATTGAAATGGGAGCATTCCCAAAAACACCTTGATAGATTAAGTAGAGAACAAGCCATTCACTTCGTCAGAGAGGTGAACTGGTGTTAAGCCCAATAGTTTATACAAAAATAGAGAAAAGGATGATTTGTTTTGAAGGATAGTTAACATGTGAAAGAGAGAAGAGTTGTTTTCTCATAGCCCACAATTTAAAGGCATAATACATGCTTAAACCACTTATTAGAAGGAAATAAGTTTAGTTCGGCATGGTTTGACAAGTTATTTAAGCCATGTGACATAACCCTAAAAAAAAAGGGAAGATACATTTTTAAGTTTAGAAATGTTTTAGGTTATAATAAACACTTATCTTGTTGGCGTTGGTGTAGAGGAATTTCCACATAATAGAAATGGAGGAAGAACGTGTTGATCACTTTTTTCCGTCTTGGAAATGTTGAAGACTTCGTGCCCAGCACAAAACTGACGTAGGCCAATTATCCATGTAAACTTATATAGATTTCGTAGAACTCGGTTTTGATCACTTTTTCCCGTCTTGGAAATGTTGAAGACTTCGTGCCCAGCACAGAAGAAAATTTGTTTATCGTTTTTGCTCACGACAAACTGACGTAGGCCAAGTATCGATGTTAACTTATATAGATTTCGTAGATTTTAGAATGCACTGCTGGTTTGACTAGAAGCATTTTGCGATGTATTAGCACACAGCGTTGAGACACATTCAAGCGTGAAGACGGCTAAAGATGAGTGACTGGCATTGTGACTTGCTGGAGACAGAGTGTTGATGTAGGCCAGGGCAGGCTATATACCGGAGATCACGCGGAATGCGTGATGCGGACAGGTGGCGTCGGCCAATCCGAGAGCATGGAAAATTCTCGAAAACTGCTGAGGCCAATCAGAGCAAGGGGCCAACTGAAAATGAACCTCGTGACCAACATTAGTTCCGGAAATCATAACAGTGTCATGGAACACGTGCTAGCAAGAACAGATTGAAGAAAAATGGAATGACATGACAGGTGAGAGGTTATGTTATAATAAAAATAAGTGAACTTTGTAAATTTCACTGAAAAGTGAACATAGGGCAAGAATGTGGAAGGAAAGAACTGGTCATCTGTCCGGCTGGATGACCCCAAAAGAAAGCCTTCCTCCGGGCCATATGGAAGGTTGGGCAACATGGAAGGCGCTCAACAGACTGCGGACTGGAGTTGGAAGAACCAAGATGAACTTGCAGAAATGGGTTTTTCCGAGTGACTCTCTCCTCTGTGATTGTGGGGAACTACAGACAATCCAACATCTTTACCAGTGCCCACTATGTCCAGCAACATTCACAATGCTATTGACGTCGCCCGTTACTGGACAAAGAACATTTAATTTGGTTGCGGGCTACCTGGCAGTCAAATGTTTGTGTGTTGTACAACTGACTTGTATGTTTATGTCCTCACTTAATATTAGATCTAGAATAGTTTGTGTCTTTATTAATTATCATTATTATTTTTATTTGAATTTGATTCTCACTGTTTACCATTTGTGATATATATTTGTGATTGGTGCTCCTGATACGAATAAAGAAAGAACTCAAGATTAAGAATGTTTTTGAAATATGCACTAACAGGAGCAAAACCCTAAATACTGTCCCAAATATGCAATTGCATATGCAATATGCAAAATGCATAATTATCTGAAGCCTGATTATAACACTATGACGGGAAACAAGGGCTAATACTCGACTGAATAATTGACAATAATGTCTTGTGTAACCGGAGCTCGCCGGTGGTCATTTGATATTGGTCCCGCCACATTCTTGAATTCTTTATTTTGAAATACAGCTGTACCTTGTCAGATACTTTTGCGGACTCTTGTAACGAGGACCAGTGTGTGCTTTTTTCAGTTTTGTTTGTTTAGGTGTTCGTAATGGGCAAATATAATAAGGCGAACTTTAAATTAAAAGTGATAACGTACGCTGAAACACACGGGAACCGAGCTGAAGAACGTGAATTCACAGTTAACGAAAAATTAGTTCGGGACTGACGGAAACTTAAAAATAAGTTGAAAAACACTAACCCGCACAGACGTGCATTTCGAGGACCGAAATCTGGAAAATTTCCTGAAATTGATAAGGAAGTGCTGGAGTATGTTAGAGAAGTGCGCAACAATGGTTGCTGTGTTACGTACGATATGCTTCAAATGAAGGGGCGTGAAGCAGCGTGTCGTCACGAAACCCAGTTCAAAGCTAGTCGTGGCTGGGTGACGAGGTTTATGCAACGAGAAGGCCTATCTGTGCGAAGGGGGACGACTGTTTGTCAGAAATTGCCATCAGACTACACGGACAAAGTGATCAAGTTCCAACGGTTTGTGATCCGTCAGGAAACTCCATTCCTTCTGTCGCAAATTGGAAATGCTGACCAGACGCCAGTTTTTTTGATATGCCTCGCAGTAGGACAATTGCAGAGAAGGGTGCTGCGAGCATACCACTTAAAACAACAGGCAACGAGAAACTTCGCTGCACGGTTATGCTCGCAGTTACCGCAGACGGGAGAAAGTTGCCGCCTTACATAATTTTTAAAAGAAAGACGATGCCGAAGGGTGTGAAATTTCCACGTGGCATTCACGTGCGCGTGCAATATAAAGGTTGGATGGACCAGGAACTCATGGTGGTCTGGGTGAAGACTGTGTGGAACAAACGACCAGGTGTGCTGCTAAAACAACGAGCGATGCTAGTAATGGACAGTTTTAGGGCTCACCTTGTGAATGGGGTGAAAGAGATCCTAAAGGACACCAATAATCAGCACGTGGTTCCGAAAATGTGAGAGCTGGTGAAGAACGAATTTATCAGGAATGGTAAATTTATTCCCGGCGGATTGACTTCCATCCTTCAGCCATTGGACGTTTGTTTAAATAAACCTTTTAAGGACAATCTGCACCGGTTTTACAATGAATGGATGATCAGTGACAACCACGAAGTGACGCCCACAGGAAAATTTAAGCAGCCGTCCTTGGAATGCATTTGCACGTGGGTTGTCCACTTATCCACTTGAAACAGTTGTGAAGAGCTTCAAGAAGACCGGAATTTCGAATGCTTTATATGGCACTGAGGACGACAAATTATGGCAGAGTGACGAGGAGCAAGACGACGACCAAACGCTCTCGGGGAGCCGCGAGGAGAGTGAAAATTCTTCCAATGAAGATGATTAGATCTGGTAAGTTCTCTAAATTTGAACAAACCACCATAACAGTTGCAATATAAAATTTTCAACAAAAATTGGTAACGTAATCACGGCATTTTTTCAGATCGGCAAGATGGCCGCCATGGATAAAGATAACCTATAGACGACCTATTTTTATTAGTTTATTTTAATTTTATACGTGTAGTAAATAGTTATTCAAATAATAACTTTTTTATAGATTACTTGTCTTTTTTTTTTCTTTCCTTGCACAATCGTCGCACCCGCTTTTTTTCAACAAATATTAGGCCAAAAATCTGCGACGATTATGCGAGGAAATACGGTACTCTGAAATTCATGTAAGGAATGATGATTGTTAAATACATGAGAAAGCGTAAATGTGTTGGGCGCCACGCTGCTCCTAGCACCAGTGCCTTGCTCGACAGGTGGCTACACACAGAGCCCCGGCCATCACGTGGCGCCTGCGAGGGTCCTCACAAAACATTGGCAGGGTGTCTACCAGTAACGAAAGTATCATAAAAGTAATGAATTTTACAAACGGGTAGCGAAAGTAACAAGAAAGTAACAAATTTTACTAACGGGTAACGAAAATTTTCCGAAGCCGGGTTGAATTATATAAACTCGTGCGCTAAGCTGGCTAGTCTCACTCAAGCAGGTTTTAATATTGTGCCTATTAAAGGAAGTATGATTTATTTTTTATAAAAATCCCTTTTTCCCACCCTTTTGATCAATGGTTGGTGCTATCAAACACCTTTACTGAGATAAGGTTTGGCCCTTATCCGAAGAATAGTACAAACTTTGAATGGATTCAATTATTTACATACTAAGAAAGTTATAGTGATATTTCGAAAAAGACCACCTATTTTTACGCCTTTGGTCCGATTTGGGAATTAAATCAGGGCCGTGCACATGATGAGCTCCTATGCTTGTATTTTGCAGAGACGTCGTGAAATAAGAGGTAACTAAAAAGTGGCTAAAGGTAGCTAAAAAGTGACTAAAAAGTAACTTTTTTTTCTTTCATTTTCACTTCCAGTAGACACCCTGATTGTTAGCAGTAGTTCACTGTGATCCTATGGCTCATGCTAGCATCTTTAAATGGAGCATTAGAAGGCTTGCACACACTGTCTAATCTTAGCTTTCATGATGGAAAGTGTAGAAAATGTAGGTAGTTGAAAATAGAGGTAATGTTTCCATAACTTTGTTGCCAAAATAAGTCTCTCTTTACCTATTTTGATCTAAAACAAGCATAGATACAGGTGCATGTGAGAAGAGCATGAAATGCGAGTCGCAGAGCTCATTTCTTATGCAGGTTTGTTCTGTGTAGGGAGTTCAGTCTCCTGTCCAGCAAGGCATTGCAGCAGGCTGTCCGGGAGGAAGAGGAGGTGTGTGAGAAATTGAACCTGCTGCTGGATGTTCTGGTAGCGCACAGAGAACTCTGTGATCGGCACGAGAAAGGAGTTTTGCAGGATCATGCTAAGGCGCTGTCCAAGATGCTCGCATTGAAGAAACGCCAGATGCAGGGAGTCATTAGAGGCACTGATGTAAGTTGTTGTCTACCTTTCAAATGCATTTTCTTTGCTGTCATGCGCTGATGGTACTGCATGGTGGCTACAGAATCTGGAAATCAGGGAAACTTATCTCTCTGGAAATATCAGGGAATTTTGCAAAGGTGTAGAAAAAAACAGGGAAATTTGAAGAAACCTTAAAGGAAACTAATAAATCTAAAATACGACAAATTATGAGTCGAGCAAGTGTGAATTATTTTGCAGCCGTAACCTGGCGCGGCAAAAAACCTTAGCCTGATTCCCCTCGCTGACAATATAGAGTCTGGTTGGTTCCTCAGTTTAGGGGTTGCGACAACGCGGCGATGTAGCCCCGTGTACTTTGGGTGTGTGCAGAATCTGTCTGATAACCGGTGTCAATTGTGATCTGTATTAGTGTGTGTTATATGTTTTTAAATCAAATAAGGACTGGAGACGAGAATTTCAAGTAGGTCCTACTTTTGCTACCAAATGCTAACCTCCACGACACCTAGCTGTGAACTTGGCTATTACTAGAGCCCGAACCAGCCGGGAAGGCGGAGCGCAGAACACAACGCTACCATTACGTCATGCCTCACTTCCATCCCACCAATCACAGTCAGTCTATCTTGAGAACCTGAGCTAGTGTGTTGTCAGGAGAGCTAAGCGTAAAGCAGCGTGAAGGAGACAAGCTCGTTGAGGTATGGGACGGTGTTGTCATACCGCAGGAACTCGTGGCAGCAGTGGAAATGTATCCCTTTCTCTCTCTGCGCAAATCCCACAGAGCCGTCCGCCTTCCGGGCTGACACGAGCTCTAGATGCCAGCGCCTGGTGATGGAACGTTGTAACTAAAGAGCATTAATCAAACCTAACCTACAAATTTTGCTTTACACAAGTTTAGTTAGTGGAAGGTTATTTTACATGCCATAAATATATGACATGAACCCGGCGGCTTTACTTCCCCTCCGAAGGAAGGCATACTGAGGGATTTTTAACGCTCTTAAAAAATCCAACGACTTTGGCCGGGTTTGAACCCGCTATCTTGGGCATAGAATATCAGCATGCTACCAACTATGCCACCGAAGCCGCCTCCCCTCGCTGACTAAATCATCTCTAAATGAATTGTTAGGCAAGAGGGGAGGTACCATATAAGCAAGATAATAATAATAATATCGTATGGCCTCGGGGCCGGGTGCAAGCTTTGTAATTTGACACCCAGAGGGTAGCTTGCATGTCGAATTTCGTTGTTCCTTGAATCACTATGAAAGTCAAGGAAGTTAGATATCTAAGCTCCTTGAACACTATAGCTCTTTCTAGTAGAGAAATGAGGAACTTTGTGTTGGCGGAAACTCCCGAGATTAATTTTGCCATTATGAACACGGCCTACTGAATTCAAATGGGTTCTTTGACATGCCAACATCGTATGGCATTCGTGTCGTATTTTTGCCGCCTTTCAAAAATCACATAGCACGGCCAGGAGCGAACCTGTAAGCTTGGGGTTAGTAGACCGACACGCTAACCACTCACCCACCGTGGCAAGCTATATAAGCAAGATTATATACTAATTAATACAATATCCGCTAAATTAATACCAGGGAAATTTGTCAGGCGAAGTGTGTCGCCACCGTGGGTAGCTACCATTCTTGGTTGCCACTTCTAAGGTCTGTGATGTTTTATATTATAAGATTTTGACCTTCTTTTAATGAATTAAGTTGTGCTGAAGAAGATCATTGTATCGGGCTTGAAGCATTTCATTGTGAATAAATAAATAGTAGCCTATTGACTAGGTGTAAGTTAAAAATCAAACTGTAGCTAGACTAAAGGAGATGTGCCAAGGAAGTGTGAAAGTTGGGAGAGAGTGGTCAGATTGGTTAAAGCAGAAGAGTGGGTTGAAGCAAGGGAGTGCACTATCTCCTCTGCTTTTCATCTCTGTGATGGATGAGGTAATGGTAGAAGTGGCAGCGCAAATAGGAGAAGAACATATGAAAGCAATGGCGTGTGCAGACGATCTAATGATATGGGGCAACGAAAAGGCAGAGGTACCAGAAAGGTTCAATGCATGGGTTGAGACAGTAAAACAGTATGGTTTGAAATTTAATGCCAAGAAGTGTGAAACTATGGTGACAACGAGAAATAGGGGAAGAGTAACAACAGATATAATGATAGGAGGAGAAGTACTAAAGGTGGGTAGTTTGCCTGATGGCAGGTTTCCCCATGGTCGGTCTCTCCACCTTATACGGTCTTCAGCAGCACGTTTCATCTGCTCATACAATTTTTCAATCTCCCCCAGGGGCTCACATCTAGTGGGTCGTGGGTTGGTGACCATGGGACCCCAGCTGAGTCCGGTATTGCTTCCACTTACTTGTGCCGGGCTCCTCTCCGTCTTCTTTCCTGTCGACCTCCCTTGGTCAACTCTTGTTCTTTTCTGACCCCTACAGTATTAGGGTATCCGAGGCCTAGAGAGTCTTTTCACTTTCCCGCCTTAATTGGCCCTTGTCTCATCTTTCCTGGTCCTTCCTTCTTCGAGGGGTCAGACCTCTTGTTTTCTTTTCATTATATTTCCTTTTCTCTTTAAGATTCCTGCACTGTTTTTGTTAATTGGCTCCCCGTGTATCTAAATTCCCTATAGCAATTTTTTTTGCATGTACACTGCATTTTGTAGGTATTTTTAATCTTCGTTGCATTTTGTAATTTTTTCCGATCTAAATTTCATTTTGCAAGTGTTTTCAACCTAAATTGCATTTTGTGAAGATTGTCAATCTAAATTGCTTTTTAGTAAGTCCTTCAATGTAGGAGCAGGGCATTTTAGTGAGTATTTTGAATTTCAATTGCATTTTTGTAAGTGTTTTCAACCTAAACCACATTTCGCAAGAATTTTAAATCCAAATTGCATTTTGTATGGTGGGCATTTTGCAAGTATTTTGATTCTCAATTGCATTTTGTATTGTCAATCCGAATGAGTAGTTTGAATCTACCCTACATTTTGTAAGCATTTTCAATTTCAATTGCACTTTTTGAGTATTTAGGATCTGAAATGGGCAGATTTCAATCTAAATTGCATTGTGTATTTTCAATTTCAATTTCAATTGTATTTTGTGACTATTTTGAACCTCAATTGCATTTTGTACGTATTTTCAATCACATTTGCAATTTGTAAGTATTTTGAATTTCAATTGCATTTTGTAAGTATTTCGACTCTACATTGCATTTTGTACGTATTTTTCAATCTATTCCTTTTGTAAGTATTTTCGTTCTAAATTCCCTTTTGTAAGTACAGTATTATCGCTCTCTATTTTGTGAGTAGTTTCAATTTGAGTTCCTTTTTGTAAGTATTTTCCGTCTCTTTTAATTTTCGTTCTGGTTTACATTCCTTTGTCATTTTTGCTATCACCCAAACCACTAGGGGCCGATAACCTAGATGTTAGGCCCCTTAAAATAACAATTATCATCATCATCAATTAATCAATCTTGATGGAATCCAGCATCTGAAACCTTCTTCTTCCTCTTGGGATTTTCCCTTGGACTGTCCCTTGTAATGCACTTTTCACCAAACCATCTCCCCTTATGCAGCGTCCAATCCAATTCATTCTTCTTTCCCTTATCTTCTTTAGCATCATTCTTTCTTCTCCTACTTTCTTTAATACTTCCTCATTTCTCACTTTGCCCTTCCAACTTATTCTCCTCCACAGCCACATTTCAAAAGCCTCTATTCTTCTCTCGTCTTCTTTCCTTAGCGTCTAAATTTTCGCTCATACATAGCTACACTCCTTAGGCATGGTGGCGCAGCGGTCAAGCTGTTGGCCTCTCACCAAGGTGGACCATGTTCGATTCCCGGTCAATGCATGTGAGATTTTCAAAGTTAAATGCCATGCCCTGTGGTTCGGATTCCACGTAAAAAGGAGGTCCCGTGGCTCATGATCGCATGATTAACGGTCACGTAAAATTAAAAGCTTCCTTTTCCTTAGGCTTACTTTCATTGCTCCACAAAATAATTTTCTTTTCTTACTGAAGGCTTCTTTTGCTATTGCAACTATGCCAAAATGAATTACCCTCATTGTTGGTTTAATATATGCTAATTGACAGTATTCATTTGTTAGTAATATTACAGTCAGATTTGTGGGAAGCATTTAAAGTCGTTGCTTGTCTTGTAGGCCGAGTCTGTGGAACAGCTGGAAAACAAGATGATGGAGCAGGAGTCCGTCATAGCCAACGTTGAGCTTCGTAACGCCTTCTCGTTGCATTGTTTACACATGGAAACGCAACTGGTTCATGCCCACCTGGAGATCCTGGCTTCAGTTCTCAGCACCTTGGTGGCTGTGCAGATAAGAGGTCACTCAGAGGTACAGTATCAGCAGCCTTACCGATCATGCAGTGGGAAGTGGTCATCCTGTGTGTGATTTCCCCCCGGATTTTTCCAGGCAAATGCCAGGATGGTATCTCATTTCAAGTCTTGGGCACCTACCTCTATCATGAACCTAAATAATTACAGTTGCACACACTACTTGTCGTCTCGGTCGGCTGTAACTCGTTCCCGAGCAGAATGTTCCTTTCCAGTCTTATCTCAGTTCGTGAATGTGTTTATATAGGCCGTTCCTCACATGAAACATGAATCGTCAAATGTTCCATAGAATGAATGGGGGAAGAGCGTGGCTTAGTTCGACAAAGCTTAATGTTGTGCTCTTCTTCGAAGATGGGAGGTGAGGTGGTGCCACCATTCAAGTGCCTCCCAGTTTTGCAGGTTAATGACAGTAGTCTTTATCAGGGTGTCTACCGGTAAGGAAAAGTTACGAAAGTAACATAAAAGTAACAAATTTTTCTATCTGGATAGTTGGAGGTAACGAAAATTCGCTGAGGTTGGTTTAAATCATTTAAACTCGCGCCGCTAGGCTCGGATACGAAAGTTTCACACAAGCGGCGGCGATTGCGTAAGCTATATTTCCCCGTCCCGGACTCGAGGAACTGCATACTGAGGATACCTTGAGTGGTATAAATTGGTTCAACGCATATTTTTGGCATCAAGAAGGGTTTTTAGTTTCGTGTAAAATATTTTTCTGTATTATTAGGAAACCTGACTTTTTGCGAGACGCTTATTCACGAAAACTTTCGAAACTCTACAGAAACTGCTCATTTCTGTTATTGATCTCTAAATTTGGAGACTTATTTCAAATTGAAGTTCAGAAATAACACGAAATAATTAATGCCGCAAATTGCAAAATGATATTGTTTCGACGAAAATTTGCGAAAAAGCAACGAAATACATATATTTTAAAAATCTATCCGTATAATAACTTAGCGACATCCAGTATGATTAATTCGAAATTCCGTTATATGTCGATTTTTCCTCCGAACTTTGCTTCCATCGGATATATAATCTAACCGGTTATCTCGAAAACTTGCATAATTCGTGATTGGAATTTGAAAGAAAATGTGTCCTCTTGTATTATTCGTGCAATCCTCTCAGAATAATTCATAAAATTCGATACCTACTTCGAAAGTTCATCCTTCAAAATCACATCCTCAAGACGGCTGGCTGACCGCACGACCTGTCTGCGGGAATTTCGTCAAACGGACCGAAATTAACGTCAATTGTGTAAAATCATAAAACCCGTGCCCGATCGCAAACTTGTGGCCACGAGATCTGCGGGAATTCTGTCATATGTGATTGGGCACCCTCCATGAAACATTCAGAAATCTACTCGCCACTTTTCCCTTGACCCCATATTTAAGAGTACGGGGAGCGAGAAGTGCATTAACGCACTTAAAATGAGAGACTACGTAGCATCACGATACTCTATTCTCCTCGGGATCCACCGTGACCTCCCAATCACAGCATAGGAACAGCGAGAATCGTGGCGCCGACCATACAACATGTGAATTCAGTACTCGTGAATTTGAGCTTGCATCCGCCATTCCGCCAGGACAGATAAGCCGACAATAGTTGAACGGCCGGGTGCGGCGCCAATTACAGAGTCCAACCCCGAGGAATCTCGTAAAATGGTCAAGAGCGGCAGTGATTGTGATACATTGCGATATTTGTCCACATTCGATGAGTAGAACAACTAGATTCTTGTCAAACGGACAGCAAGCGGCGCTAATTACGTAATAATGCTATATTTTCCCGTGCCATAACTCGAGGACAATGGAATTGGAAATCTCGTCGAAAACGGTTGAGACCAGCGCCGATCGTGTAATATCTCGATATTTCTCCGTACTTGACTGCGAAGACAGAATTCGGTGACGATCACGTAACTTCACATATATTTCTTTGTGTCAAAGGAAATCTCGTCAACCAGTAAGATCTGAGCAACCTCTTGGTAATCATAACAATTTCTTGTAGACAAGATGGCATATTAATTGATATTAACTATCTATTATTTATTTATTTATTTATCGTTTGTCTTTTAGTGCCGGGAGTGTCCGAGGACATGTTCGGCTCGCCTGAGTCTGTAGCTGCTTCCAGCAGACACCCTAAAGGATGAGCTACAAGTTCCGTTCAATTTCAAGTAGTTCCAACTTTTGCCACCAGATATCAATGATACCTAGTGGTGAACGTTGGAACTTTGATAGAGCGTTCTGACAAAATCTAACCTAACAAATTTTGCTTTACACATGTGTAGTCTGTGAAAGGATCTTTTACATGGCATAAATCTATGACATGGGACCGCCGGCTTTACTTCCCTCCGAAGGAAGGCATACTGAAGGATTTTTAACGGTCTTAAAAAATCCGACGACTTCGTCCGGGTTTGAACCCGCTATCTTGGGCATAGCAGTTCAGCATGCTACTGACTACGACACCGAAGCCGCTTATCTATTATTGATTTATTATTTTTAAAATTTTTAGAACACCGTAAGTGAATTTTATTCACTGCATTAAACACAGTTCATAGAACTCAAAGGAATGGTTTGCCTCAAGGCGGTGTTCTTGCACCATTGCCCAACCGATTCTCGCCAAAGTCAAGCAGTTTATCTACGCTGATGACACAGCAGTGGCAGTACAGGGGAAAACATTTGAAGAGGTTGAAGAAAATCTAGCGAGATATCTCGAAGAACTTGGTACATACTACGAGAACAATCATCTGAGACCCAACCCCAGCAAAACTCAAGTTAGTGCCTTTCATCTACGTAACAAAGAAGCCAGCAGAAAGCTGCGTGTGGAATGGAGAGAAGCAGTCCTCGAACACAGTTACACACCGAAGTACCTTGGTGTGAAACTGGACAGATCATCAACACTGTCAGAATACCAAACAAAAGGTGTGTGCTAGGAATAATATTGTCAAAAAATTAACAGGCACATCTGCTCTGGCCCTCTGCCTATCAGCTGCAGAATATGCATCCCCCATATGGAGAAACTCTGCATGTGCTAAATAAGTAGATGTTGCTGTGAACGAGACCAGTCGCATAATTACAGGGTGTCTGAAACCAACACCAACGGAAAGACTCTATCCTATCGTAGGAATCGCTCCTCCTCACGTAAGAAGGCAAGTAGCTGCAGAAGTTGAATGTTGTAAGCAAACAACCGATCCACGTCACCCCCTTTATGGTCATCAAATACCGTACAGTCCGTTCGACTCAGGTCGAGGAAGAGTTTTTTAAGAACAACTGCTCGCCTTGTTGATACGGCAGGAAAACGAAGGCGTGAACTGTGGGAATAATAAGTGCCTAATCCATCGGAACAGGTGCTGTAGGTAATACAGTAGGAAGTTACGGTCTTGGTGAACGAAATTTGAGGGGAGACAGACTAATACAATTTTGTATAGAACATGATCTATTAATTTCCAACACTTTCTTCAAACTTCCTCCTAGGCGATTATACACATGGACATCACCTGCTAATGGTGATGAAACGATCATTAGGAACCAAATTGATTTCATTTTGGTGAAGAAACCATTAAGGAGGTATGTAACATCTGTGAAAACATATCCTAGTGCTGATATAAATAGTGATCACAATCCAGTTGTACTAAACCTTAAAATGCTACGTTTTGGGAAAGCTAAGAGGATTGTTAAACTTTGAAAGTGCATAGATACTAGAAAATTAACACTTCCTGAAACAAGAACCGATATTGGAAATGCTCTGGAAGAGAAAATGGAAATGATAAGAAGCACTGGACCAATAGAGGTGGAATTCTATAAAAGAGAGTACCGTATATACTCGAATACCCCCCGCACATTTTTAAACAAAATCGGACGTGAAAAATTGGGGTGTGGGTCTTATTTGAGTCATCCTGATTTTAAAGATTTAAATTGCCCGCCACGCGCGATATCGGGTGTTGCGAGTATCCGCTAGATGGTGCTAGCCTTCTTCCGGCTATCACTTTGTTTTACCGTAAGCAGGCGGCGTCATACGGTCTCGCGCACGTTTTCCGAGTGTAAACATGAGTTGTACGAAGCGTTTGCGGTCGTTCAATGTGAGTGAGAAGCTGGAAGCTGAAGTTATTGGAAATCGTGCCCGGTAGGAAATATGATATTGACGAGTCATGTATTCGTGATTGAGCAGGATGACGTCTATGCTACAACCACTGGATGTCTGCGTGAACCGCCCGTTCAAAGCAGCCTTGAAACAGCTGTATACGGAGCAGATGGCGGCCGATAAGCACACACTGACTCCAACTGGTCGTATTTAGCGCCCGGAAGTTCAGCTGCTATGTTCGTGCATTTTGACGGCATGGAATCGTATCTCGGGAGATCTCATACGGAAGAGCTTCAAGAAATGTAGTATTTCGAATGCTATGGATGTCAGTGATGACGACATTTAGTGGGATGGTGATAAAAGTTCCGAAGTTGGTACTTCTGATGACGAAGAATGAAGTGTTTGTGTACTTTTATTTGTATTTTTAATCGTTTGATGTGTGTTATTTTAGGACGACTTCAATACTGTTGGAAACTATTTTGGATAAATGCTATTCTGTTTATTTAGTTAAGATTGTACATAATTTTGAGTATTTTTATTTTTTTTTAAATTTTGTTCTTCAAAATCAGGTTGCGGGTCTTATTCGGGGGCGGGTCGTATTCGAGTAAATACGGTATATTAGAAATTCAGGAAAATAATATCAACAACAAACGACAGTCCTGGATAACAGATGAATTCATACCATTACCGAAAAAGCCTAACTCTTCTCAATGCGATGATTATCATATGATTAGTTTGATGTCTCACGTACTCAAAACATTTTTACGAATCGTTCACTCTCGCATATATAAGAAATGTGAATCACACATGGAACAGAATCAGTTTGGGTTCAGAAATGGGGTCGGTACACGTGAGGCACTCTTCTCCTTGAATGTACTAATACACAGAAGTGTAGACATGAATGTCGTTGTATATGCATGTTTTATAGACTGCAAAAAAGCTTTTGATTGTGTCAGACATGAAAAGTTGATAGAAATTCCGAGATCAACTGGTATTGACCGCAATGATTTACGCATCATAAGTAATCTATATTGGAATCAGACTGAGCTTCCGTGGCTTAGGCGGCAGCATGCCGGCCTCTCACTGCTGGGTCCGTGGTTCAAATCCCGGTCACTCCATGTGAGATCTGTGCTGGACAAAACGGAGGCAGACAGGTTTTTCTCTGGGTACTCTGGTTTTCCCTGTCAAAATTTCATTCCAGCGACACTCTCCACTATCATTTCATTTCATCTGTCATTCATTTAATCATTGCCCCAGAGGAGTGCGTCAGGCCTCGGCAGCCGGCACAGCTCATATCCTCGCCTCTAGATGGGGGCTTCATTCATTCCATTCCTGACCCGGTCGGAGACTGGAAGCAGGCTGTGGATTTTCATTGGAATCAGACTGCGGATGTTAATACAGTTCAAGGAACTTCAGAAACGGCTTCAATCAGAAAAGGTGTTCGTCACGTTTGTGTACTGTCACCGCTTTTGTTCAACATTTATTCTGAGACAATATTTACAGAATCGCTGGTAGAAGGTGGAGGGATCAATATAAATGGAAAATGTATTAACATTAGATATGTGGATGATACTGTTGTCATAGCAGATAAATTATCTACCCTTCAACACATGGTAAATTGCTTAGTACAACACAGTGAAGAATTCGGCTTGTGAGAGAACACTTTAAAAACAAAAATGATGGTGTTCTCTAAAACGACAATAAGAGCAAATCTCACAATAAATAATAATATACCGTAGTTGAACAAGTGTCCTCCTTCAAATACTTGGACACCATATTGAACGAACAATGTGACTCCAAACAAGAAATAAATCTAGGATTGAACAGGCCTGGAAACAATTCTTTACCTTGCGGAAATTCTTTGTACGATCAGATCTCAGTCTACAGTTGCGAATCCGCATGAACCGTTGTTACATATTTTCTGTTCTTCTATTTGGTTGGGAATGCTGGACCATGGATCCTTCTATTGAAAAACGAATTGATGCCTTTGAAATGTATCTATATCGTCGTCGCCTGCGCATACCTTGGATATTGAAAATTTCAAATGTCGAGGTCCTACATCGGATGAAAAAGCAAAAAGAACTGCTACATGTTATAAAGCAAATAAAGCTACAATACCGAGGTCACATCATGCGAAACGAGAGGTACCAATTATTACTGCTAATTATTGAAGGAAAGATACAAGGATAAAGATCTGTTGGGAGACGCAGAAATTCATGGTTGAAGGACATTAGAAGGTGGCACCGGTGTACATCGGAGGAAGCAATTCATACTGCAATGTCAAGGTCAGAGCTGGCTACGTGGATTGCCAACCTCCGTTTGGAGACGACGTTTTAAGAAGAAGAAGAATCCATCTCTGGGTCTAAAGGAAGTACCTTCTGCAGGTTTTCACCTTTGCTATACCATCTGGAAAACCTTCAACCGACTTTGCACAAGTGTTTCGAAATGCAAAGTGGGGCTACGCACAAGGGGAAATGGTCTGTGATTGTGGATTACTACAGGACGAAGAGCACGTTCTGGTTTACCATCACCGTGCACAAAAGAAGATGTTTTGCAGGCCAATGATAAAGCTGTTCTTGTAGCTGAACATTGGATGAACATTATTTAACAACGTATCTGGATACGGAAATATAATATAATATATATAACACAGTTCATAGTTGTTTTTATTCACTGCATGATGAGCTTATTTGCTTGGAGACCGCAGACTTGAATTAAAAGGTAACTAAAATTAGCTAAAAGGTAACTAAGTAACTAATTTATACTTCATCCTGACAGTGGACACCCTGTTTATGCCTTGTTTCAGTTTTATAACTAGGACCACATTTTTAGGTCCTGTTAGCCTCCGTAGGCTTTTTTTTTTTTGATGGACCATTATTGCTAACAACAAAAATTCTCCGTTTTTTAAATTTTAGGCCACACGACTTCTTTCTTCTTCTTCCTGGCGTTGTTCCCAATTACCTTTTGCGGTCCGCCACTCTGCACCTCGCTCTCCAGTTTGCTGCATCTATTGGACATGCCCGTACCAACGCAACCGAGTTTCCCTCAATTTGGCTGGAATAGAGGCTATTCCATGAGTATTGCGGAAGTCTTCGTTCTTAATGATCCAGCCTTGTAATTCCTAAGGACCATCATAGCATCCACATCTCCATTGAGTGCAAGGCTTGTTCAAGTTTCTTTGTATTAGGCCAGCATTTGGCTCCATACAAAGCATCGCTTAGTACGATTGCATTTTCGTCAGCCCTGAAAGCATTTTTGTCCACCCCTAGTGGAATGTGAGACCGACCGCTCTGAGATAACATTCCTTGCCAACAAGCGGGCGAGGGTTGCGACATAACAGGTATAGTAAGTACTTCCGATTAATGCGTTTTTTACATTTCCCTTACTGAAGCAAATTAATGAGGTTTAATTATCATTTTCCATTAGTACGTTTTCTCTCTTTTGACATTCAAATTTTTCAGTCCCTTGATAAACATACTAACGAGGTTCCACTGTAGAATAGATTTTACTATTTTTTAATATTTGTTAATATGCTAAAAGCATGTCCAAATAATTGTCTGACGTGGAAGGTGCTGGACCTAACGGCAGTAAACCGAACTATGCCAACAACACAACGTTAAAAACATCAACTTTTTCCTTGTCTGTCAATTTACGACGAGTCACAATTTTTTGGGTATCTGATTTCTGGTACGAAAATTCATCCCATCTTGGGTAAATATACATTGACCCCCCCCTACTCATTTCTCTTTTAGTAAAAGGTGAAGTGTGACCTTGGTACAATGATATATTCACAATTATTTTAATTATATAAGATAGGCAGGAGATAATTTCTTCCAAAAACATATACCGTATTTACTCGCCTATAGTACCCCCCCTTAATTTTCGAGAGCCAAAATACAAAATTCTTGGAAATCACTTATAGTAGCCCTCCTTAATTATTGAGAGTCAAAATACAACATTCTTAAAAGTTTTTAAAATTACAACTGAAATTCATCCTCTTTTATGACAAAAATATCTTTCTTGTTACATTATTTAGTTAATCAGACGATATGACCGCCAATTTGCACACATGTACCGCGTACGCGATTGGGCTTCACCCAACATCCAATAGAAGATGCCACACTATTGGCCAAGTAGAAGCCCCAAGTTACAAACATGCCACCTCCGTTTTAAAAAAAATTTCAGGAGTGGCAAAAACCTGTTTAATACATTTCCTACTTGCCTTGTAAGTTAATATTGTGAATGCAGATTCTCAGCATAATCAGAATCATATTTACATCAATATTTTCATATGATATTCCATAGTTAAGCCGAAAATCACTTGAAATATGGAGTTGCCCATTTTTGTAACTTAACTCCAAGATAATGCACTGATTTAACATAGTAAATTGGTCAGTAATGCTAAAATTAATGTCAGATGTGTTCAGTATAAATATCAAACTCAGTTTTAATGATGAAAATGTGATTATTTTATTAGAGACAAATATAAGAAAGTGGAACTTTCATACTTTATACGATAGTTTTTAGTTTTTGAAACTACATAATCACTTCAACAACTCCAAAATCTCCCTCAGTATTCTGAATGAGAATGAGACAGCGTCTGTAGGTACCTCTGGCCTGGTGTCATTTTCTAATGCTAAATTTACACTGGTTTGGCCGTTTTTGATACTAACGAATCTCATAATTAGATTCCCCATATTCTTTACTATAAGAATCAGCCATAAACCCGATCTAAGTGGTGTTCTCGGCAACATTTATCTCAGTTTTAAAAAAAATCACATTTCATTTGTTGCAAGAACTGTCGGCGTTTGTGTGACACGTTATTAACACGTCATCACACGCCCCCACGGCAGTTTGCCGCTTTTGAAAAATAATGCAAATATTTTCCTTATTTGTTTCCAGGAAGTAGAGGGCAGTCAGGTATTCCTCACCCCACATCTACGTGTAATGACCGTGGCCTAAACCGGTTGTCACTGAGTGCTGTCGATGTCAGTTCACACGTATGTTAGGGGCCGACAACCTCGATGTTAGGCCCCTTAAAACAACAATTATCATCATCATCATCATCATTCACACCTATGTTGGTGGTGTCACATTGTGTGAGCAATTTGCTAACGCGCGTGCGATCACGTACAGTAATTTTCGAACCTATGTGAGCATATTGCTAACGGGCGTGTTCTCGCGTATATTTAATATGAAAGAGTTGTAATATTTGTGTTTTCTTGTTTGTGCTATAGCTGGAAATGGATCCGTATGATGTATAACAAGCTACAGTGAGAGATTTAGTGGACAGTGTTCCAAAATATCGTTCAAGTGAATTAGGTGAAGACAATTATTCTGATTACAGTGACGTTGATAGTGATTCAGAGGAGAATGTTTCAGGAGTAATATTGCAGCCGTGTGAAGATGGTGTCGATCAATACCCCTCACCATCCAATGAAGAGGCACTGAACCTCTCCGTAGGCCCTCAGCAAGAACCTCACCATCAGTGTCGTTCGCTTGAATTTGCATTCGATTACTCTATATCCTGCAGTAAGTCATTTGTTAATTGTAATACCGGTACTTATCGTGTAATGGCAATAGTCTTGTGTTAAAATAATGGAATTTATTTGAAAATGACCAATTATGTACTTTGCGGCAATTTGCTAACGGTGCGTCCTTTGATGTCACATCACAACCTTGGAATTGCGGCAGTTTGCTAACATTGCGTGCTCTCGCGTTTGTAAAATACTTCATAGTACTTATAATGATATAAAGTTCTAAATAGCATTTTATGGTAAGTACATTTTGTTTCTAAAGATGATTTTAAAGTTTTAGGATTGTATTTTTCACTTTAAAATTATTGCTGCAATTTATTATGTATGTGAGCAAATTGCCGTAGGGCTTGCTCTCGCATAAGAAAGATGACGTGTTAATGTGAAACGTGTGAATAATACGTACTTGGTTGTGTTAACAAATGTTAGTGAGATATGATCGTTCAGCATCATCACTCATTCCCTAATTGATGCATTCTCCCTCCCTATAAAAATAAAGTTTGCATTTCCATGTCTGATACTTTTTGTCCATTCTATTTCTTTGATACTAAGATTTTTGCTTAACAAGGGATAGTAGTGAAAGTCATTGGGGGATAGCCGGGAATAGTGGTGGATAAGTGAGGTTAAGGCGTCTCATAATGAGCTGATTAAAGATGTATACTTAGTTTATTTTGATTAAATATATCGTACTATGTAGTATCAAAATAAAAGAGCTTATTTTCACTCTCTCTCTTTCCCAAAATAATGGATTTTTGGGAAGTTCGCGTCTATAGTACCCTCCCCCTCCTAAATTTCGGAACTAAAAATTTAGAAAAAAAAGGGCACCTATAGCCGAGAAAATACGGTAATTTTACTCAATTCTTAACATAACCTCTAGCCATAGCTATTCCAAGAAAAAATTGATTTCATGAGAGATTTCTCACAAATTGATTAAATATTGAAAGTATTATTTGATCGTCTGTTTCAGTTGGCGCAGGTATGGGAGCTGATTCAGCCTACCATCGTGAAATGTCTTCCAGACAAACACCAGCAGGCCAATGGTGATGTATGACACATTTCTGTGCTCGGGTAATGTCCGTGTAGTTTCAGAGCAGTGAGGTATCTGATCGTTCCTATTTCTTGCCTGCATTCAGGTATTATAAATGGAATTGAAAATAATGTTTTTCCAGTGAGACAAAGCTGTATTGAGACTTGGAACTCAATGTTAACATGTAAACCCCAGCAGTATTTTCAGAATGTTCTTTTAAAGGCAATAAATAATCTAGTTCATCATAAATATTTTAGCAACCAATGTTAAAACTAAACATATTAGTTATTTTTACTGTTGTCGACTTGTTCCGTTGGGACTTATGTATATCTTCTACTTTTTGTTTTTTTCTTCAGTTTTGACATTAGCTCTACTGCTAAACACCTTTTAGTATTTGAAAGATTCATGCTGGTTCCGTATTGATGAACTAATTCTTAATATTTGTGGCAAAAGTTCTGCCTAATCAATACCTTTAATTTGATAAATGATCACTATGTGGTCATCGGGTACATGTTTGGAGGCCTAATTGTTTTGGCCCCTTCATCAGCCGATATAGATTAAAATATCAAGGAAAACAGGAGGTTGGAAAGCTTAACACTAAAAACATTCCCATCAATAACCCTATTATGGTGCACCATAAGGAAAGGTGGAAGATGCCGACTCCAAAAATCAAATAAATAAATAAAGAAAGAAAGAAAGGAACAGTTGAAATTTGAAATCCAAAACACAATATGAACAAACTCTAAAATGTCACCCTTTCTTGCAGATCACGGTTTGTCCACTCTTCATTTGGGAAACAGTCATGTGGTCTAATTCTTCAGAAAACATGTGGCGACAATAACACATTTGAAGACAAACATCTCTGGTGAAGTATTAAAATCTTTACAATACATTTCCATTGTCACTGGTGGATTCTATTTGACATGTTGATATCATCTCGAGTGCTGCCACGGAGCAAATTATATCTCGGTTAACGTCTGCCGACCACAGTGAGGCAGAACTGCTACAGAGCTGAACCATTACCATTTCGTTGGCGTCTGCAAACCAGAATACAGCGTGTGTTTGTCTTCAAATGTGTTATTGTCGCCGCTTGTCTTCGGAAGAATTAGACCACATGACTGTTTCCCAAATGAAGAGTGCTCAAACAGTGATCTGCAAGAAAGGGTTTGTTCATCTTGTGTTTTGGTTTTCAAATTTCAACTGTTTCTTTCTTTATTTGATTTTTGGAGTCGGCATCTTCCATCTTTCCTCACCGGTTTTTCGATATTTATGAACTTATACGATTTGAATACTCATTCCTTTGATTTACTGTTTCTGAAATCCATGCTAAATGATAAAGCAAAGACCTCGGAATGTTAAAATGACATAAAACACATCACAGCGGCCAAAATGTGAAGGGGACAGGAATTATGGAGCGTATTTTCCTACGGCAGCAGTATCTGCAAATCGCACACTTCGTACAGTTTTTTTTAAATTATAGATATTTATGAAATTAGTGCAATTCGTCACTGATGTCTATTCTCTTTCATTTGAATGCTCATTTGTCACGATCGGTCGCTTGTGAGTGCCGCAGGAGGGATCTATACTACCGAAATTATATATATGATGATTGTAATAAATACATCAGTAACTCACAATAATTCTCTTTATTTGTTTTTTAATATACGACTGATATTTATAAGCTGCAAAATGGTAATTTAAGTTTTATATGGCTCGCAATGTTTATTAGACTATGTGTTTAGCTTTATAAGATTTTGTTTTTATTTTTCCAACTAGAGAGTGCTGTACATACTGTTAATGAAAATTATTTAGATACATTTATTTCAATTGTTGGCCATTGTATTAGGCTAGGCCTAGTTCACCTGCAAAGAGAGAAATAACATCACATTGCAATAATGCAAATTGGTTCCTAACTATTTATTATGTGAATATTGTTTGTTAGTCAATGTATATGGGATTTTTGAAATGTTACTCAGGCTTTAGTTGTTCTGAGTCCTATGAGTTATCATTGTGTTGAACAGGTGAAAGGTGTGCGTCTTCTACTTAACGTTTCTAGTTGTAATTGCTGACATACCGTATTTACTCGAATACGACCCACCCCCGAATAAGACCCGCAACCTGATTTTGAAGAACAAAATTAAAAAAAAAAAACAAACTCAAAATTATGTACAATCTTAACTAAATAAACAGAATAGCATTTATCCAAAATAGTTTCCAACAGTATTGAAGTCGTCCTAAAATAACTTACATCAAACGATTAAAAATACAAATAAAAGTACACAAACACTTCATTCTTCGTCATCAGAAGTACCAACTTCGGAACTTTTATCACCATCCCACTAAATGTCGTCATCACTGACATCCATAGCATTCGAAATACTACATTTCTTGAAGCTCTTCCGTATGAGATCTCCCGAGATACGATTCCATGCCGTCAAAATGCACGAACATAGCAGCTGAACTTCCGGGCGCTAAATACGACCAGTTGGAGTCAGTGTGTGCTTATCGGCCGCCATCTGCTCCGTATACAGCTGTTTCAAGGCTGCTTTGAACGGGCGGTTCACGCAGACATCCAGTGGTTGTAGCATAGACGTCATCCTGCTCAATCACGAATACATGACTCGTCAATATCATATTTCCTACCGGGCACGATTTCCAATAACTCCAGCTTCTCACTCACATTGAACGACCGCAAACGCTTCGTACAACTCATGTTTACACTCGGAAAACGTGCGCGAGACCGTATGACGCCGCCTGCTTACGGTAAAACAAAGTGATAGCCAGAAGAAGGCTAGCACCATCTAGCGGATACTCGCAACACCCGATATCGCGCGTGGCGGGCAATTTAAATCTTTAAAATCAGGATGACTCAAATAAGACCCGCACCCCAATTTTTCACGTCCGATTTTGTTTAAAAATGTGCGGGGGGTATTCGAGTATATACGGTATTGGTACATGGGAAGATGGATTCTGGAAATTACCGTATTGTCTCTTATTTTATAAAAATCTGAATGTGTTGTCCATTTCGGTTTCTGTGATTTATAGTATCCATTCCATTTCATACATTAGCTGCCCCTTATTTGTTTCATCACTGTCGTGCTCACAGAGCTCAAGCGGGAACCACAGAGTTGTGTTAGTGTAGGTTGGAACTCGTCGTCGTTGTCCGGCCAATTTTACAAGCACACAGGTGAGCAAGTCACTATCAATGATTTTCCCATGAAAATAATAAATCACATCTGTGCAAAAGGGAGGAAAGGCTCCAGACTTCACGGATGAGATGAGTGGATGATTCAAACATTTAAAAACAAATTTCTGGAAGCCTCATAGAAATACTGGATATTTTGTATATTTTAACAAGCTAAGAATGTCATGGTCATCAGCCCTGTGTATTAAGTTTCGAGAAGGTGAACTCTCCTGGTGAAAGGGAATGCAATGTAATGGGATATGTCAATTGCAGGCGTGTATCAAATAAAGCATCTAAAAGAAAACTTGAGCACAATACAAAAATATAAAACGGTTTACAGTAAACGATCGTTTAATAAGTATCAATATTTACAGTGAAGTGGATTTCTCACCTTACCTAGCTGTTAGCTACCGTACTTTCCATTGTTTGTTAGTAGACTTGCCAGACTTCAGGCGTTATTTATATAGCCAATTAATTCTAGATTTGGCCAAGGGCAAATAATATCTAGCTCATGGTAGCTTATGATTCACATTTTTAGATGCCATTTCAGACATACTGTGGTCTTTCCATCACCTGTTGGGAAACTAGCCAGGACGTTATAGTAGTTAAGCCTTCCGCTAGACTGACTTTGAACCTTCCAACCATCGGCTATTATTTCATCTTTTACTTTGCTGCTGTATCTTGAACTACAACCCAGAACAAAACAGTATCGCATTCTTTTGCATACCTGAATGAAACCCACATTTGCACAAAGGATTATAGGTAGTATCTAATGCTATGTCTGAAAAAAGCATCTTCTTCTTCTTCTTCTTCATTTCCCAGTTCTAGTGATCTGGGTCGGGGCGTGAATCAAGGACCTCCATCCAAGGCCTCAACTCTCACATTTAGGCTATTTGTACGATGGGTTCACCACACCCAAAGGTAGGCAAGGGCCAATCAAGGCGGGGAATGAAAGGCCTCGGATACCCTACTACCGTCAGGGTCTGAAGAGAACAAGTGGTGACCAAGGGAGGCCGACAGGCAAGATAACTGAAAGGAGCCCAGCACAAGTATGTGGAAGCAATGCCGGACTCAGCTGGGGTCCCGTGGTCGCCGACCCACGTCCCACAAGTTGTGAGCCATGGGGGGTGAAAAAAGCATATTATTGCACTATGTGCTGTAGTAGAATACACGCAAGAAGAGCTTGCCACAGAATCCTGTGCAGATCTTTGCTTCAGCAGCTCGCTGGCAGCAGTTCTGAACGGACCGTCTGCCCAGCCAGAGGCTTGGAATGCTAAACTGTGACTGGGGTTCAAGTGGGATCTCAGCGCCTTACACATTAGTTATTACCTGAGCCAGGACACAGTACCCTATACCCTAATTAGCCTATATTGTTTGCAACACAAATGTTGAAAGACGTAGATAAAATTTGTAAACTTTTACAATAAGAAATCCCTATCCACAAAAGCCAATCTCCGACACTACCACACAGTTGTCCTACCAGAGGCACTCTACGCAACTGAGACATCGTCACTCATAGTTCACGTCAAGGACATTGAGAAAATTGAACAACAGATACTAAGGAAGATATTCGGGCCCAAGTTTCAAGAGGGTATATGGATGTGAAAAAGCACGGAAGAACTATATGCATTACCTGAACGATTCTCTTCACTCGCACGCAAACAGTGTATGAAATTTTATGGACATTTAACACGAATGGATGATTCACGTCTGACTAAGAATATATTTCTTATTATTAGGGACCGGAAAAATCGCATTTGCGATAAATGCGATTTTTTGTAATATGTGTTAAAACCATTTTTTAAATAGTTTTAAGGTGTTCTGAAGCACTGTGGTACCTAAATTCAAAATGCGACAAAATGCGAATTTTGACCAAAATGCGAAATTAGCACAAATATGCGATTTTGGTGCGAATTCTGCAAAAATTTGTTATTTTAGTGGCGAAAACCACATATTTCGGCAAAATCATGAGAAATACTGCAAATATGACGCATATCTTTTTCAACCGCTCTAATCGATATACCGTATTTGACAATTTAATGGGACAAGGGGGTCTCCGCCCAATCAATACAAATTTGTATTGATTGGGCGGAGACCCCCTTGTCCCATTAAATTGTCATTGTACACGTCAATACGGACCTTGCGAAATGGATAATCCTCCAATTAATACCGTATTTGCTTGCGTATATCTCGCACCCCATGTTTTTAATTGAAATTTCAGGGGGAAAAAGTACTCGCATATATCTCGCATTCATTACTGACACCGTCATATAAGTGACCGTAATAACCTTCAGGTAGAAACACGTTCGATTTAGCGCGCCACAACAGTCGTCATTGTCCAAGAACTTACCCGAAGCGATACTAACAGGAAGAGCGAGCAACAACGAGTTGATCCGAACTTCGATATGAGCCGATTAAGGATCGAGGCGCCGCGTGCAAGCATACGGCGCTGCGTGAGTGTTAGCACGCTGTACATCGTTCGCCGCGTCTTCGGCCAAGATTGGCTAAATTTGCCGCCTTGAGACACGTTCGAATTAGCGATAGCGCGCCACAACAGTTGTGCAAGTAGGCCTACTGTTACATCGCAGAGAAACGCAGTTCAGTCTTCTCGAATCTCAATGATTTCGTCTTTACGCATTGCGTCGCATCAGAGCTCGGCCGCGTGCAAGCATACGGCGCAGCGTGAGTGTTGGTACGCTGTGCATCGTTCGCCGCGTCTTCGGCCACGGTTGGCTAAATTCGCCGCCTTGAGATACGTTCGAATTAGCGATTAGCGCGCCACAACAGTTGCGCAAGTAGACCTACTGTTACATCGCAGGGAAACGCAGTTCAGTCTTCTCGAATCTCAATGATTTCGTCTTGACGCATTGCGTCGCATCAGAACTCGGCCGCGTGCAAGCATACGGCGCAGCGTGAGTGTTAGCACGCTGTACATTGTTCGCCTCGTCTTCGGCCACAGTTGGCTAAATGCAATTCAAACCCAGATGAAAGAAAGTGAAAAATGTGATATCATGCTTGCATTAACTGCAGTTCAGACAGAGTTCAGCATATTTGCTAAATACTGTTTTGTGGACCCCAACGAACAATGTAGATAGCGAGCGTGTGTTGTCCCATTACAATACAGTGGTTACAGACAGACGGTACAATTTGAAAGAGAGCAATGCTGAACTACTGACAATGCTTTTGTTTGAGGACTATAACTGCACTTCATAACCATGAAGTCGTTAAAATAATATTACAATGTGATGATTTTTAACTTTTGTAAATAGATGCTAATTTTGAAACAAATAGATGCTAATTTTGAAACAAATAGATGCTAATTTTTCCGGTCCCTACTTATTATCAATGGGAACCGACACATCAAAATTCGCTGGCTAGTAGATACACAAATGGACCTTACTGACGTCGACATTGATCCAATGGCTACAACAAGGACTACATACAGATAAAAGATCAACACCCAAGAATCCATCCGAGAAAAACTTGACACTCCAAAACTCACGGAGACAAGAAAGATGGCAGGCCCAGTGTGAAAGAATGAAGACATTTGGGGCGAATAAGAAGTTAAAAAAGATGAATCCCAGTGCTATTTAATGATTCCACGTGCTCCTTAGGGGCCTGAACGAATATAATAATAATAATAATATGGGATGAAAATAAACGAGAAGAAAACAAAATGTATAATCATAGGTGGAAAAGGTGAAAAAATTACAATAAAATTAGAAGATTAAATTTAACAAGTAGATAGTTTTAAATACCCAGGAAGTTGGGTTACACAAGAAATGGTATGCACTAAAGAAGTTAAAACAAGGATAGCAATAGCAAAAGAAGCCTTCAGTAAGAAAAGAAAATTACTTTGTGGAGCAATGAAAGTAAGCCTAAGGAAGAGATTAGTGAAATGTTTTGTTTGGAGTGTAGCAATGTTTGGAGCGGAAACTTGGACGCTTAAGAAAGAAGACGAGAGAAGAATAGAGGCTTTCGAAATGTGGCTGTGGGGAGAATAAGTTGGAGGGACAAAGTGAGAAATGAGGAAGTATTAAAGAAAGTAGGAGAAGAAAGAATGATGCTAAAGAAGATAAGGAAAGGGGAGATGGTTTGGTGAAAAGTGCATTAGAAGGGACAGTCCAACGGAAAATCCCAAGAGGAAGAAGGAGGTTTCATATGCTGGATTCCATCAAGATTGATAAATCTTATGAGCTGATGAAACGTGCTGCTGAAGACCGGGTAAGGTGGAGAGACCGACCATGAGAAAACTGATGATGATGTTTGCTGCTTCCTTGCACTCTACGCTTGAAGTGCATCTCACAGCGAGCCCGCATGGTTGAAGTGAGCAGTGAGTCCGGTAATCAGCATTCGGGGGACGCACAGGGGCCCCGCAATGAGCATTAAACTACGCCGACTGATATTGGTCTCTGCGCATTGTGGAGTTTCGGCAAGCCCTCTAACCGTTGCTATCACATGCGAGCGACAGTTTCCCGGGTCTTACACGAGCAGTGGAGTGATTGCACTATTTATTTCTATTCCTGTCAAATATTATGCTAAATTCCTACATGTCTCAACCCTCTTCCTTCCCCACTTTTTTCTTTTCACATCTCATTCACTTTGAGATCCTTCACAATTACTCCATCATCTCTTCACTTTTGCCTTCTCACAAGTCGCCAACTACCACGGATATTGCAGTGGAAATAAATAAGCCTACTTACACTATAATGTTATCTTCTCTCCTACTGTATGTAGTACAGTCGAAACTTGGATAACTCGAATTCGTGGATAACTCGAAGTTTTTCTCCGGTCCCTTGAATTTCCTATACTGACAATGCAAAAGAATCATGGATAACTCTTAAGTGTTTTTGGGTAACTCGAAGTTTTGGTTCCGGAAGTCATAAAGATTTGTTTGGCTGAAACAGGTTTTGTCAGTTTCAAGCCCAGTCCCAGTTTGATTTTTGGTTCCGCTCAAGGTCAGTAAGCACATCTCTCTTTCTGTCTCGCTTTCCACCCTCTTGCTTCGACAACGCCTCAGAAGGGAAGCAGACTTCGTAGGTCAATTTCTGTGTTTGTGGACGATCGGCAAAGTTCGGATAGCGTTTCTTCCGCCCACCCCAGCTTCGTCAGTGTGCGGCGAGTCTTCGAGCCGGTAGCATTGTGTCTTAACAGGCAAGTAAGCATTTGGTTAGAATCACAGCAAGTGAGCCGGATCTAGGTGCAAATTTCTTTGTAGGTTACCATGTCTCTTTCAAAACCAAGTTGCTCAATATCGAGCTCAAGTGCAGTATTATTTTCTTAAAAAAAAGGTACTGTTTATTTACATATGTTACGCCCTCATTGGAGCACTTAACCAAAACAAGTATATACATATCTCAAAAACAATATTAAAGATTCAGCTTCTTATTTTTCTTCTTTTCCCAAAACATTTTCATTCTAGTCGACCTTGCCGCTCTCTCTGCATCGCTTATGGTGTAAGTTTTGTGGGTAAAGGTTTTTAAGGGAAGTCGGATGTTCTTGTTTTTCAAGATATTCTTCTCATCTTTGTTAGCAATTTGGGACATTGTCAAGCCGAGTTCATCCAGATCATTTTGAATTTCCATAAACCAAGAGTTCTTTGTTTTACTTTTGAAAAAATAATTAAATAATACTTTTAATTGTCTGGTATCCGGCAGGCGTGAGAGATGACAAAAAAAAGCAATTCACCTTTTTCTCATAGTATCGACTATAGACTCAGTTTCTTTATAAACCACTTTTGGTAATAGACGCCATTGACCATCCACCTGATGTTTTTTATTAATTATAGTTCTGAGAATTCTTCTATCAGTCTTCTGTAATGTGTCAGTAACTGATCGAGTGTTTAACTTGAAAAGTGTTTCACAAGCATATATTGCTTCCTGTTTAATAACTGATTCGTAATGTCGTAATTTGGCATTTATGGAGAGTTTTGGTTTGGTAACTAGACCAAGTAATATATTGCGCTTGTTGTTCTATTTTCGATTGACGCTTTCTCATTCAAATTCCATGTTATAAGGTACTGTAATTTAATTTAAAATGCCATTAAAAAGCATCAAATAAAAGAATTAGATGTTTTAAAGATCGTTTTCCGTTATTATACACCCTACCCCCCTCCCAAACGACTGTTTTGGATAACTCGAATTCGTGGATAACTTGAAATTTTTTTTCGGTCCTTTGAGCTTCGAGTTCCAAGTTCGACTGTATATGCTGTAGAAGAAAATGCCAATGACTCAAATCAATAAAATGTCACTCTTCCATTGAATGCCTTAGTTAGAATGTGGAATTTGTGATAGGTAAGGGTGAAAACCCTACCTGATGTTTTAATAGTTAATGTTTGAATTTTTCCAATTATTGTTATACACTGCTCTGAAACTTCTGACATTAAACATGTGTCTTTTGCATCGAATGCTGTCCTGAATGCATCAGTCAAGTATTAGTGACTTACTGCATTTTAGCTGTTGTTAAAAGGTCTAATTTTGTGATAATCTTGTACATATAAACTGGTCTGTATATGATGATTTTTGCATGTCTGTATATTTTTGTATGGAAATAATGACTTACTACTTAACTACTAAAAGAGATTCCAGATGTTTGTATACATTTAAAATTTGAGTAAATACAATAGAACCTCGATGATCTGCACTGTTTCGGTTTATTAAACATGTGGACGTTATTGCAGCCTTCCACTGTTAGTCTGGAATGGCTCATACATTTATTTATTTATTTTTTGATATCCCTGGCTGTTGTGCCAGTCACTAGGTTTGGTATTAGTTTTTCCAAACTTTCTGAACCACAAACATGCAGCATTCTCCAAGTTTTACCATGGTTATTTAGTTTCTTGACCATAAATTGTGGCTGAAGATGTTCCACTTTCTCCTTTAACATCCAAGGAATACTCTGGCTTAATGAGACTCATCATCATCATTCCCTAATCTGAAGTACTGAGACTTCCTCGACCAGCACTGAGTGTCTCTGCCTTCATATAATACACTACCTAATAGCTAAAAAGCTGCCTTGGTCATTGTTGCTGTCTTGAAATTCAAATTCTTGTCATACAGTAGTTGACAACATTCATTTCATGTAGGAGTGGTCACAATGTAGTGAGTGTATATAGGTTCAGGTTATCGAGGTTTTATTGTGTTGTTTTGTAGATTTATTTGGGGACCTAACTCACTAAGGGGTGTACTTAGTAGATGTAGTCCCTCTTCCTGTCCGTGCAATGTGTGTTAGTGCAATATTAGCCTTGAGATAAACATTCCTGATTGTTGAGTAAATATGTTTTATTTAAAGATTGGATTCTATGATATGATTGGACGTGATCTGTTATGTAATAAAGAGAATAGAATATTTTATTTTGAGTGTGTTTTTTTCTTCTTTCGAAAAACCTATTTTCCCAGTTATTCCTTGATTCACTACCGGTACTCTAGTGCGCTGCGGTTCTTAGACATCTGAGCTGTTATACGGTATGTTTTAAAAGTAAAGCATGTACAGGGACATGTATTTATTGTTGCCAGTGTTGCCAAAACTTAATCAACTTTTAGCTACCCACTTTTCAAAGTTGGCTAGATTTTCCCCTAAGCCTCCCAAACATAATGCTCAAAAAATTTGAAACTCTGTTTTGCAGTAAATTTTGAGTCAAAATTGCTGCTACAGTAAAACCTGCCTAAACCGGACCCTCTATAAACCGAAAACTTGGACAAACTGAAAACCAAATTCGGAACAAAGGTATTTCTTATGTAAAATAACACTGTAAACCGGAAAACTGCCTAACGGAGAAACGGAAAGAAATTCCACAACTGCAGGCGTAAATAACCTGACTAAGACGGATTATCTTATCCATAATTCAAAGCTATGTACAGTACTAAATTTTGAACGCGACTGTACTTGCACCAAAGTTCTAGGAAATATTAACGACTGAAGACATTCAAAGTGCAGCTGATATTGCTGCCGAAAACAGCAGGTGTGAAGCCCTGGAAGAATTGGGCGACGACGATGATGAAGGAAACGAGGGAGCTAAAATACACACTTTTGGAGAAGCACATCTGTTGTGAGGGACCTTCAGGAATGTTCCAGAACTCCTGGAGTTAATGCAGGATGCAAAGGAGATCATACAACGTTCTCTTGTAAAGCAGTCGCGACAATGCACTTTGAAAGACATGTGGAAACAAGGAAACAGGCAGAGAAACTGAAATTTTTGTACGTAAGTTGTAAATACAGTGTAATACATGTGAACCTATTTCCTTTTTTCATTTACAGACCTATATTTTAAATTATTATTTCATAGTAATCCTGTGCGATAATCCAGTACTTCCTTGTCTTATTAACACTCAACCCTTTGTAAACCTTTGAAAACTGAAAAATAATCCGGAACAGTTGCGTTCCGCTTTAGGCAGGTTTTTACTGTATATTAAGCAAGTAACTAATCAGAGTTAATCAGTGACATGGCTCTTATGTCTGGGAGTTTAACAATAAGTAAGATAAGATACACTGTTTGTAAAAACTGCAATACCCAGAAAGAATGGCGCAAGTGAATCCATACTCTGAGGTTGTGTGACAATGAATGATTAAGATTGCAGAGAGATTGGAAAGGCACCAAGCTCAAGTCAATGGGTAGTGGAAATAATGAAAGCAAGTCCAGTATGCGCCATCAGCATCAAAAGGCACAATATTGGCATGTGATCGAGTTCAAACAGGGGAGAAGGATCAGTCCCTGGAAATAAGTTTGTTATAGGCTCGTATAGAACATCCTGCTACGACATGTGTAGATTCGTAAACTCCTTAAAAAAGAGAAAAAATTACGAGCCTTACAGTAGTCGCATATGATGTGTAACATCTGACATAGAAGAAACCTCACGTGAAATTGATGATACACCGGTATTTTATACTATTATTGGCCCAAATATTAATCTAATGTAAAAGAGAGTGTTTTACAGATATTGTAGTTTATAATACGGAACTCATTTTATTAGATGATTTGTAGCTTCCACCAGCACTAGCCTAAATAAAGAATACGATATGGATCAACTAGATTAATAGACGCGACACCGCTCATAACCTTAAATTCCTTATAAACAGGTCCTCTTGATTCATAGACCAACACGTAATATCATATGGATTCTGTTAAAATGAGTCATATTGATATGTTAAATATCGTTTAAAATGATAATCTGATAGCAAAAATATCTACCCCATCCAGGATTCGAATCCAAGATCTCTAGATTCACAATTATAAGCACTAACCCCACGGCTATTTCGACTACGCAAATTGTGTGCTCAAGATGGTGACTTATTTCCACGTTCCAATAATACTGCATTACGGAATTAAGTTTCATTTATATTTTGCTTGTTTCGATAATGCTCCAGCATGAAATTGATTTTAAAATGCCTTATGAATAGGCCCTCTTGTGAGTAAAGAGAATGTATTTAGCAATAGTTCATGAAGGCTCGCTCAATTCTCGTATAAACACAACGATTATATTATATTGATGACTGCATTACCGTTATGTGGGTTAATATTTGAATAGCCATTGTGCAGAAACATAATACCGGCAATGCCGACTACTTACAATGTTTGATATTAAGGCATTTTACCATTTAAATACTGATACGAAGACTTCGAACATGTACCATGTCATTTGTTTCAATCACTTGACACCAGAGTTCGCATGAGCGTTTTCCGTTCAGTATGTCATATACATTCCACATGGCCGAGAGTACGTCATGGTATCAATTTCAGACACCGCGCGCTCATTGTTTCTCGTACCACTGGCAGCTGGGTCTTATCACTGCTCGCTGGATCGATCGATCGAGTGGGCAGTGCATACTTCCGTTTTCCACCACTGCCAGCTAGTACACTTCCGTTCGATTGATCGAGCGGGCAGTGCATACTTCCGTTTTCCACCACTGCCAGCTAGTACACTTCCGTTCGATCGAACGAGCGTGTAGTGCATACTTCCGTTTTCCACCACTGCCAGCTAGTACACTTCCGTTCGATCGATCGAGCGGGCAGTGCATACCTCCGTTTTCCACCACTGCCAGCTAGTACACTTCTGTTCGATTGATCGAGCGGGCAGTGCATACTTCCGTTTTCCACCACTGCCAGCTATTACACTTCCGTTCGATTGATCGAGCGGGCAGTGCATACTTCCGTTTTCCACCACTGCCAGCTAGTACACTTCCGTTCGATCGAACGAGCGTGTAGTGCATACTTCCGTTCGATCCACCACTGCCAGCTCGATCGTTCCGATCCACTTCCGTCCCCAATTTTCAAAATCACTCCCACAAAACTATCCAGCAACCGAGCGGAAAGATGTTACACATCAAAAACTGTGTGTTATGTAAGCGGCGCTTGGGGGGGGGGGGGTAAAACGAGGGGAGGGGAAAGAAACCTATTTCACTTCCTAGACGTGACTCTCAAGGCCGTGTAAAAATCAAATTTGTTTTAATACAAGCCATAACGCTGCTGGTTTCTAGTTTACAACCCCTAGTCATATGGCATATAAAAGAACCTTCCACTAACTATCCTTGTGTGAAGCTAAAATTAGTAGGTTAAATTTGATTAACGCTATTAAGTTCCTACGTTCGCTGCCAGGTTCTGGTTGCGGTGGCATCAAGTAACCAAGTTTGCAACTCGGTGTCGATGGTAGTATTTGGTAGCAAAAGTAGGAATTACTTGAAAATTGATCGTCTGCAGTCCTTACCTGAATTACAGATAGCACTAATACAGTCATCACAATTAACACCGGTTATCAGACAGATTCTACACACACCCAAAGTGCACGGGGCTACATGACCGCGGCGTTGTCGCAGTCCCTACACTAAGGAACTAGGCCTACCAATGTTCTAGGGTGGTGTCGCCATCCAAGAATCGCCTGCTTGACTTCCGCCTTCGCTACTTCCTCCAGGGACAAAAATACTGATCATGATGACATCCACATCTTTCCCGAATACCGGGATGGTTCCTAACTTAAGGCCACGGCGGCCGCCTCTCTAATCCTCACCTGAATTACAAATGCACACGATAATACAGCGGTTAGTAAGTTATTTTCGGAGACGCGGGCTGTACTCATTTCTGTCGTAGGCTGAGTGAACCCCAGAACCATTTGCATTCTAGAAGCGGCAGTTAGTACAGTACAGCTGCACAGAAGAACCCCCTTTTGTTCCAAAAACCCTGCTATGGTTGGCACAAGAAAAGCTTAACTCTAAATTTCAGAATAATTTGCACGATCATTTTGTAGGAAAACAAAAAAAAAATGTTTGAAAAGCGTTTTTCTCTGAATCGACGTATTTTAAAGAAAAGTGTTTTAAACAAAAGATGTAGAGGACATTGTCACCTACAATTTGTCTCCTTGAGGTCATGTCATACGTTTTGAAATGCAAAAGCTAGGTGGCGCCAAAGTTTCCAAAAAAGTGTTTTTTCACTTTTTGTCCTAGAAAAAATGATTTGTTCACAAAAGAGCGAATCAGAAATTTGTTCCTCTCAAAATTGTCTACAACACTTATTGAAACATTTTTTCCCTCCGACTTACCGTTCCAAAGTTACAGTCTGCCGAAGTGTGAAAATTGTCCGACACCGGTCCCGGTCTAAACTATGCCCTCCGCTCTCTCCGCAGTAACAATAGTAGCCTTGACTATGCAGCGTTGCATTTGCTGCGCTATAACTTTGGAACGGTAAGTCGGAGGTTGGTTGGTTGGTTCTTAAGTTTAGGGGCTGCGACAACGCGGTCATGTAAGTAGTGTGTTTGAGCCGGTTCTAGCACCACCTCCACCTCCCCACCTCACAAGATGGCGGCAGCTCGATATCTCTCGAACGCATGGTCGGATTTTGACAAATGAGGTGTCATTGAACTCGGGCTAACACCCCCTTTCCCATGGACAACATATTTCCACCCCAAAAGTAAAACCTACCCCTACTAGGGGGTGAAATTGTAATTTTTTAGAGAATCTCTCTTTCCAATTGCAACATGTGAGAGTTTGAATGCCGATATGGATTTAAACGTTGTTCCACATAAAGTGCATGTGTACGGTGGATAGCCACTATGAATTAACATGCTTGTTTTTTGTTTTTTACGCATGCCCACTCATAGCTTTTGTAAGAGGGTGGGGGAGTGGTTCCCTGTGGACGGGTTATTGTTGACAGGTCATTGTTGACAAGTCATTGTTGACGGGTCCCTGTGGACTGGTCATTGTGGACAAGTCCTTGTGGACGAGTCCTTGTCCCTTTGGACTGATCCCTTTGGACCGGTCCCTTTGGCCTGGTTCCTACGGACTAGCCCATGAATTTATTTAAATTATGTCAAAAGGGCCTAACTACATTTGTGTGTGTTGAATTGACGTTGTTCACTAATCCCCCACTACTATAATGGAATAACGATATGAAAGGAAAGTGACGAAATACATGTGAACACGTGTGAAATGACCTTATTACCGTCCTCCTCGTGAAACAAGTCACATCCTGTTTTGCTTCATACGTGAGAAAATGTGTAATGTGTAATATGATCTAACACACAGGTGTTCACCTGTACACGCGCACGATAAGAGCTAACAAGTCACAACCTGTTTTGACAGTGGTGGGAGGTGAAGGGGGGGTTAGTGTAAGAGAGAACACAGGTGAAGAGAGAAAGAAATATGTATTGCTCATAATACATGTATAGCTGAGGACTGTACATAGGACTGTAGGTTAAGTACAACATGAGTAAATAAATAAATACAAGACACACAGGTTCACACAACATGTAATTTATTAATCCAAGAATTAAAGGCTGAGCTAAATCCCAACCATTTTACATATAGTTTATTTCCTTTTTGTTTCAACACTTTTTCCACAAGGTAATGTTTAGGAAACGCTGTCTTTTGAAGTTCTTGAAGATAAAACCTGCCTTTTATGGGTTGATGGTTGAGGTCCTCGAGTAAATAGGTGACTGGGCTGTTCAGGTTGACTTGACGAATTCGAAATAGTTCAGTCCCCCAATTTGGTGTGTAGCCCTTGTCGAAGACGGACTTGAATTTGCTCACACGAACATGGTCCCCAATGTTAAGGCGATGACGTTTAGGGTCTGCTGTTTTTATGGGGTTAAACAGTTTATCCAGTTGTGGAATATTTTTAGTTACAAGTCGTGGCTTGGTCCCAATGGTTCTGTGTTTGGTGTCGTTGTAACGTGACACTAACTCAGGTAACAAGTCCAACCAGCAATAAGTGCCCTGAGCGGTAAACGCTTTCCACATATGGGTTTTCAATGTTCGGTTGAACCGCTCGACCACGCTGGCTTTGAGATTGCTGTACGTGGTGTAATGGTGAATATCCTTAGATTTGAGAAAACTGGAGAAATCCTTGTTGAAAAATTCTTTTCCCTGGTCGGTTTGTAGCAGCTGAGGTTGACGTTTAGATTGTTGAATAATATGTTGAAAGGCTTTGGTGACTAGTGGACTAGACTTGCGACGCACAGGTTCAACAAACGCCATTTTGGAAAAAACATCAATGACCGTCAACATATAGCGTACACCATCGTTAACGTTAGCATAGGGAATCATTTCAACCAAGTCTGCTTGCCAAAGTTCATCCACACCCTGTGAAATCACCTTGAGTCGCTGATAGTGACGTCTAGCTGGACGATGCAACTCGTGAGCAATACCCATTTTAATGGGTGAGGGCTTAAACAATAATTTTGGCATTTCGAAGTTCTTCCTCAATTTCTTGAATTTCCCAATCGTGACCAGTATGGCCGGCTTGACGTGAAGCATGCAACAGCTGTAGTCGCTGGACGAGTTTGTTTGGATTGTGCCAGTAGGTAACATCCACAAGGGGTTTTAATGGTTTAAATGTTACTCCGGAAGCGGACACTTTACGACGACCACTTTGACTAGTGGGGAACATTTTTGCAATGATGGTTTTATATTTTTGGGATATATTAGCATTCACTTGTTGAGTGGGATCATACTTTCTTTTGTGAGCATGGGTATCCAATAAAATGGATTTATATTTACTAAGGTCCTCTGACGTATAATCTTGAAATGAGGGAGTCCGAGAGAATAGTAACTTTAACAGTCCTGGTGTTAATTTATAGTTGATATTTTTAATGACAGCTTTAGTACGACTAAATTTAATCGATGAATCACCAATTTCAAAACTATCATTCTCATAGCGAACGCCATATGTGATATCTGTGTTTCCAACAAATAGATTGATGAAATAGGGTTCCAGTGTTGATCCATAATATTTTATTAAAATGTTTTTCAGTTGAGCTTTATGTTGAGGGGTGGACAAGAGTTGTGAAAATGGAGACGATCTGGAAGGGCAAGGGGTTTCGACCATGGCCAAGGATTTCCTTTTTCTTAAAAACTCTGCAAGGGGTGATGCCTTTTTTGAGGCGTAAACACTTGTTCCTCATTATCCTCAACTTCGCTAACACTAGTTAAATCTTCCTGTTCCTCTTCATCTTCCTCTTTCTCTTCCTCAGAGTCCTCGTGGTGCGTCTGACTGGCTTGTGAAACGGTAGGTAGCGTTTCAGATGGCTTGAAAGAGGGTTTCAACATAGCTTTTAGCGGAGGTGCTAAATGTTGTTGAATAAACAAAGCATGATCCGCACGCGATCGTTTCAATTGACGAAACTTTTGGCGAATAGTATTTTTTGCTCTAATAATATGCTTTTTCAATTGACTCTCTGCTAACGCCATGATGTCGTGACAAATGACTTGAGAGGGAATGATACAGTGCCTTAAATAGCAATAAAATGATCAAACCCTAAGCGATACCGCCCTTGGTTGAGTTCACTTTGTTTGTCAATCACTAAACAGGCATGACGTTGTGTGTTCCAGCACTTGCCACACAATTCTGTAAACATTTGAAAGGTCATATCCGGATTCACATGTTCATTATAAATGTAACGACTGTTCCTCTCGTCCTGGCGAAATAAAACAATGACATTGGCATTGTCACGAATCAACTGTTTGGACATTTTAGAATACGTTTGTCCAAGATAGAAACAATCGATATGTTTGTGTCGACCCGTGCTGAAATAGCTTTGAATGATACCTTGTCGTTCAGTGGATACATCATCGAAAATCATGAGTGAATCAGGCTTTACCTCATCCGGTGAAATAACATTTTCTTGCGTGGAAAATGTAAAATACCCCATATTCTCATTTTTTAATCCAGACATGACTTGATCCAGAAACACGTAGAGGGGTTGGTAGAGAGATTTTGCGAAAATATAAATATTTTGAAAACACAGACCATTGGGCGCTGTAATAAGTGTCAGCAAAAGATTGGTCTTTCCACAGCCGGAAGGTCCCACAATGATGCAGCGAATGGAAGATGGAAACAGTGAACCGTGGCGTTGCTCACGTGATGTGGGGCAGAGATGGGAAACCATGTCCCTCACGGGGAATGACTCTTGCTGCTTAATTAGCTTCATTTCAACTAAGGCTTAGAGAGGTTAGCAGGCTGTCTATATACATCGCACCGAGCCTTGTCATAGAAACAGTAGACTCGTACTACAGGTTGACGATGGATGTCTTTGGACGTGCGTTGATGGTCAAAGCTAGGTCTGTTCCCATACATGATCCTAAACAGAAAACAGATCCTGCTAATAAACACTATGTGGATAGGTCAGTAGTGCTACGCACAAAACAAGGAGATTATGACTTTAAAGGAAAGCGGTTAACTCATGTAAAACATCCTCAAGTGTCTACAGACGTTACTACAAAAAAGTATGTGGATAACAAGGTGTATGAGTTTTATGATAAAGTGCCTCAGCTTACGGTGGATGGCTATAGCGCTAATCATCACCGCATTATTCACGTGGAAGACCCACAAGAAGATAATGATGTCTGTACCAAGCGATACGTGACCTATGAAATGAAAAGGCTTTATAAATTTATCCCATCTGTATTTTTTGTGCATCTGACAAATGTAAAACCTGTGAATGAGAGAAACCATATACCGCTAGTTCATGACCAGCACTTGACCTATGTGCTTGCTTCAGGTTTAAGCCACTATCGACTACACTATAATGGAACCATTCACATCAAATATGCCATACCTGATGAGAACCATTTACAAATAGAGATAAATGGTCATAGGATGTTGGTCCATAACCATGAAATGGTCAATGCAGGAGACGAATTATCCTTTCATCTCCTGTTGACATGGAATGAAAAGCAAGCTGGAAAAACCGTAAATGATTTCCCACATTATGTAGAATTGGAATATACAGCCATGAAATAACAATCTAATGTTAGTTGTGACTTAAACTTTCTTGTGAAAGGTTGTTGGTCATCATCATCATGGTGAAACAAAGATATGTGGTGAGAAAGACAAAAAATATGAGCCTGTCCTTGGCAAAGCCTGGGCTTATGACATTCGAGGACAAGCCCTTGCGAAAGAAAAAAAGAAAAAATAATGTGTTGACCATAAGGAAAGCTCTTCGAGTAGCACAGAGACATGTTATTCCAAAACGTCAGCGACAGGGTTCAAAACAAGGGCGAGTGATCCCCGTCCCCAAACGAGCGGGATTTTTACCTGCATTATTCGCTGGTCTGGCTGCTCTAGGTTCACTTTTAGGCGGCGCCAGTGCAGTGGCAAAAACCATTAAAGCCGTGCAACAGGGCAAGCAACAAATCAATGAAAGTCAGCGACACAATAAAACAATGGAGGCCATTGCTATGGGGGCTAGAAATGTCAATTTGAAGCCAGCCTTTTATCAACAAGGATTTGGAATTTCACCTTTTCGAAATAAAAAAAAAACATCTTTAACCTCAGCCATAGCAAGACATGCCCTGACGCATCAGCAAGTGGAAAGCTATGCTAAACAACTGAAGCTTTCTCATTTTCGAGGTGTGTTTATGCGAAACCAATTACCCTCACAACCCGGGAAACATGAATGTGCTGTTGTCAATTTGGATGATCACCGAGGACCTGGAACACATTATGTAGCTTATGTCAAAGAGGGATCTACTGTATGGTACTTTGACAGTTTTGGGAATTTTCCCCCGCCCATGGAACTAGTGGCCTATTTTGGAAACAGGATCAAGATATATTATAATGTGAAACGTGAGCAAACGTTTAACAGCCAACAGTGTGGACGTTTGTGTTTAATTTTTATATATAAGACGCAACATAAGCTAAAACGTCAACAGTATGTCGGTGGAAAGTCAGACGTTTACACTGCATGGACGTGGACCTGAAGTGAGCCTAGACTTTTACCCACCTATCGAATTGAGTGAAAAACCTTATTGTTTAGGACTTGTTTCTCTTGAAACGTACAATCGAATATACAACATACGTGAAAATGTGAACAACAAGTTTTACTATGATGATTCTGTGCTCACCCTGAACTCTGGTGGATACACGATAGATGACATTTGTGAACACATTTATGTGGTGTTGATCAATTAATATGGTTTAAAGTCATTTCTCGATGGAACGCGCAAGTTTGAACTTGTAGGAAATACCAACACTCATCGCTGCAGTATTTTTTCTACATTCAAAATTGACTTTAAAACTCACCCCGATTCCATTGGTCCATTACTAGGATTTAAACCACGTGTGTTAGAGCCCAACAAAAAACATGAATCAGATCATGAAGTGAAATTCATTGAGGACCATCATGTGTCGGTGACGTGTAATATTATTAGTCAAGTGTACACCAATCAAGAACCGTCGCATTCGCTTTATGACTTTATTGTAACATCGCCCAATGGCTATATTATTCGTGAAAACCCTCCAGTGGTGCTTTTTCATTCTGTGGCTGTCGATGGTATTAGTAATATAACATTAAGACTGATCAATAGAGAGCAACAACTCATTGACTTAGATTCTACCACACCAGTGACTTACAAGTTGGTGCTAAAACCACTATGAAGTTTGTATATAAAGCAACAGCACCGTCTAGGAATGGTGTTAGTTGTTTACCACGTGCATACCTGCCAACTTTTACGGTTTATCCGTAAAATTTACGGAAATTGCAGCATTTTACGGTTTTACGGTTGAACGGTGTCATTTTACGATTTCGCGGACAAAAATTTGAAACGATAATTTACATTCGATAATACCGCCCACTTCCGTACAATCGATTGTTTGCGTGGGTTGAACGCAAGTCCGCGATAGTCGATAACTCGTTCTTTGATATGATTCGGGATAACCGTTCTTCCATGTGAATCTTAGGTGTCGACAGGCTCTGCTTCGCATATTCTTTGAGCCGTTCCGTTCGCTCGTTGAGATTTAAACCATATTCTTTGACCACGTTAGCATGACGTTAGTTGTTCATTGTTCGCGAAGTTGGCGTTCCTTGAATGTTTTCGTCTTTTAAGGTTATGGCATATTTTAATGAAGCGTTCGAGTTTTTGTGCTATAACTTCGTGCTTCGCACTTTCCTGTATTCCTTGGACTAATTACATTCGTTCCACGTGTGTGTGTGTTTTTTTTCTACCATGTGCATATTCTTTCTTCACGAGGTTGGCGTCGTATTCATTTAATGGTTTAAGACTTTGTGTGTTTTGACATGTTTTAATGAAGTGTTGGCTGTCTTAAGTGTTTTATGTTATAATTTTATGTGACGTTCAGTGATCCAGGTTCCTTTCGATGTTTTAGTAGATATCGAGAATGAACAAATCCAACAAGAAACAGTACTTCCAGACATTTAAAGAATCATACTCGGTTGATTTTCCGTGCATACTAAAATCAAGAAAGGGAGAAAAATTTGCCTTTTGCACGGTATGTGGGTGTGATATTAATATTGCACATGGTGGAAAAAACGATGTAAGTAATCATGTGAAGTGCGGTAAACACATTAGTTATGTTAAATCGAAGGAAGATAGCAAGAAAATCAACACCTTTTTTGCTAAGTCTGGAAACGTTGACAGTGACGTAATTAGGGCCGAGTGTCTGTTTACTTCCTTTTTGGTGGAACACAATGTGCCCTTAAGTGCGGCTGATCATGCTGGTGCTTTATTTAAGAAGATGTTTCCCACATCAGAAGTTGCAAAGAAATATAGTTGTGGTCGCACGAAAACGACATGTATTGTAAATAAAATGGCAAAAAATGCATCATCTGAAGTTGTTAAGTGCCTTCAGAACGGACCGGATACAGATAAATCCCTTTTCTTTTCATCAGTGAGAAACTACTTTTGTACTGCCTGTGACTACATCATCAACAAGTTTCCACTCAAGGATGACGTGTTTAAGAATACTCAAGTTGCTAGGTTAGACAAAATTGAAGATGCACAGTTAACTTCCATTCGTTTTTTTCTTGGAAAAGTTTCCTATCATGTTATGCAAGGAAGAGAATGAAACCACAGATGAGGTGGTGAATGAGCTTCAGAGGCAGTTCACAGCTCTTCAGGTAGATGACACTTTGGCTGCACATCAAGATGCTGCAAGTGATTCCAGTTGGGCACAAATATCAAGAATTCGTGGAGCCGATGGACTTCTTAAGTATAACCGAATTTCTAGAGTATTGCTCTCTATTCTAACCATACCCCATAGCAATGCAGAATGTGAACGTTTTTTTTAGCCTTGTGAAGAAAAATAGAACACAGTTCAGGTCATCCATGTCCAATGAATCTCTGGGGCCTATTTATATTTTGAAGACCAGGAGTTCTGGTCCCTGTTATGACAAAACATTTTCTCAAGACTGTTTGCAGGAAGCTAAAAAGGCCACAACCATGACTTAAAAGGCATGTGATTTGCAGTGTGTATTATATTATTTCTTGCCTGTGTTACGTTAAACAAGTTTTATTGTTTAAAGCCTTTTTCAATTATCGTATATCAGCTTAATCTATCAAGGAAGTCCTGTTATGTCTGCTCCAAACCAATATTCACCACGCCTGCTGCTGATTAACATGGATTTCTTCTTGATTGTTATGTTCATCTACAAATCATGTAAGTAGATATGATTCCATTGAAGTATCCTGTTTAAAGCATGAATTATTGTATTTTGTAGCCCAGAAGTATTATTATTTTCGTCAAGCCGGGGTATGTCGAAAATCGTTAGATTTTTTGTCGCGCGCGAGTTTTACTGATAGCCTTTTTCAAAAGTTGGCAGGTATGCACGTGAATACACGTTAACATCTCAGAACAAGCAGATTTTACAGCATTTGGGTTACCACATTAACCCCCGCGATGAATTCTATTCTAGAGGTAGCGAACCACATCGAGGAGCAACCAGGAGTGGTAAGAATTGATCTGCATTCTTATCAAGCTCAAACACCTGGACTCAATAACAATGATGAAATTCAATTTGTTATCAACAACCAAGATATTTACACTCTACCGCATGAAAGTGTTATTCAGATTGAAGGTTGGCTCACCAAAGCCGATGGTTCTACACCCACTACATCCAAGTTAGCCAACCATGCTTTCGCCTTCCTGTTTTCTGAAGTACGTTATGTCATTAACGATATCGTGGTGGATAGCACTCGAAATGTGGGTATTTCCAGTGTCATGAAACTATATCCCTCTTAAAGTGAGGAAGAAGCTTTGCATGGCGGGTTGGTGCCCTGACTCGACCAATGACTGGATGGTACACACCGATGGCACCTTCACTGGATATTTACCTCTTAAACTGATTTTAGGCTTTGCTGAAGATCACCAGCGCATTGTGGTCAACGCAAGGCAAGTGCTTTATCTGGTGAGAGACAGGAGTGATAATAATGCACTCAAGGGAGTCGACAATGCCCCCATTGATTCAAAAATTCAACTACAACGCTTGCTATGGAAAGTGCCTCATGTGACCCTTAACGATAGCAAAAAACTGGACATACTCAAAATGGTAAAGAGAGATATACCTCTACCCATGGAATTTAGAAGCTGGGCACTCCATGAGTACCCGTTATTGCCCACCACCAACACACACAGTTGGTCTATAAAAACAGCCCGCTATACAGAGAGACCTCTCTACATGATTGTGGGTTTTCAAACGAATCGCAAGTATCAACAAACCAAAGATGTTACGCAATTTGATCACCTGCAATTGAGAAATGCACGTCTTTTCCTCAACGGTGCTGTGTTTCCCTATGAAGGGCTGGATTTAGATTTTTCAAAAAATAAGTTTGCCCCCCTGTACGACTTGTTTTCTAAATTTAGATGGTCATATTATCAAAAAGAGAATTGTCCAATGTTGTCACCCCAAGCTTTTAAGACAAGGGCGCCACTGATTGTCTTTGACTGTTCCTACTTGGAAGAGTCTGTCAAACCATCCAATATTGACATTCGACTAGATTTTGAAACGCATGACAATGTTCCAGCCAATACCACGGCCTACTGTTTGATTATTCATCACAAACAAGTCAACTATTATCCACTGTCTAACCAAGTGACAAGTGTATAAATAGCAGGTCAACACACATCAAACCACTCAGTCATGTCTTGCTTTCAAGCCTCAAGAGAAGTTACATCCATGAATTTAAAATCTGAGGAACAACGTTTCAAGACCTTTGCGACGTGGCCGGTGCCTTTTATAAACCCTCAAGCCTTAGCAGCCGCTGGATTCTACTATTTAAAAAGAAGAGATGAAGTGAAATGTGTGTTTTGTCCCATCATCTTAGACCAATGGCAAGAGAGCGATGAACCTATGCAGGAACATCAGCGCTGGTCACCTGCCTGCCCCTACCTGTGCAGAATGGAGGTGGGTAATATACCCTGTCATTCAAGTTACCCCTCACTCATGCCTCTGAGTGATGAAAAAAGTTATGATACGTGTGGACTTTATGGTGCCGGCAGTGCTTCAGTGAGCAGCTCACAGTTAAAAACATCCAGTTTAGAGACATTGGGATATCATCGGTGTTATGGACGCTATAAACACAAAAGACTTTTTTGTTGTATGAGATGGTACCGCCTCTATCCTAGAATGAAAAAAGAATGTAAAACTTGTGATGCTAATAAAATAATGAAATAAAAAAAATTGGTTGTTGTTGTTATATTATTATTTCTTATGCCCCCCACCCCTGTCATATCCTAACCTCTATAGTGACTACTCGATGTTTTTCTTTTCTTTTACTAGAATGGAATGTAAGTAAATGACATGGGTACACCTTACTGAACAATTGTCAGTCTGTGGTCAGTTGGACTTGATCCAGACAAGAGTGAACATGTTGCGTACACTGATTGTCGACTGTCAAGGGTTTAAAATTGGAGATAACAAATTTATATTTAAAGAAGTGGCCATCATCGATTGTTCCACTTTTTGGATATCACAAGCTACTCATTTGGTGTTTAAACCACCTTATGCGTTTGATTTGTTGTGTGATAAAGACCGTAAACAAACCCAGTGGATTGAAACTCATATGCAACTAGACTGGAAGCAAGGAACCATTTCATATAAGCACCTGGACATGGTCATGAAAGCCCACTTGTCTTCTGCCCATGTAATATTTGTGAAAGGTAGTGAAAAACGTCAATGGCTACAACCATTTTTAGCGTCTTACTGTCAATGTATCGATTTAATGGACATGGGCTGTCCCTCGCTGCAAACACTCATGGACCGCTGCCCCTGTGACAATATTACCCATAAAGCCTTGGCACAGGTGTGGCAATTGTTTCATTGGCTATCCACCAATGCCTGCTGGGAGTTGTTAAATACAATTAAAACTAAAGGTTTACCTGTGGATGACACCAGTGAGATTTCTACAAGCGACGTGTAAACATCAACGTGATACCATGGAGAAAGGGGATGCTACCGATAAAGCGATTGGATAGTTCTTTGTGTGTAAAAAGAAACTAGACAGTTTTACTAAAGAAGAATTATTGGCTCTTCCAAAATCATTCATTTATTATGTCGCAGCAAATGCAGTGAAAGAAATCTGGCAACATGTACCAAAATCATGGACTCAAGACCCTGTGTTAAGTGAATTGCAACCATGTACGGATTATGATCACCATAAGCAAGTGGCTATGGCAAACATACCCTCTATGCGACAGTGTGCTACTTGTCAGCTAGTCAAACTGTATCATGGTCATAAAAGTCAGTGTAAAGACTTTGTTTCCTCATACCACGGGAGTAATGAAGAAAAAAAGCAACAACAACAAACATCATCCACAGAGGAGGAGGAAGATCAAACCTTTTTACCATCGATGGAAAAGGATATGCCAGACCTGTACTGGCAATGGCGTCATTAACAAAGTAATTCAATACTTGACTTTCGAAATCTACCTACCTGGTTATTATTTGTGTAGTCCTGGAACTTGTCTTGAAGAACCTTTGCAGCATAGTGATATACCTATTAATCCTTTGAATCAAGCATGCACCTTTCTTATCACCACAGTCATTCTGCATTAAGACGTGTAGCGGATAAAGTATCGTTGAATAGCTAAGCAACTTTTGACATTCTGTGATGTCTCAGTGGGAGAGAGGTTGGCAGTCGTCATTGTGATTAGTGTTATAAAAGGAAAGTTAATAATGAGTGGACATGAACATTGAAAAGGATTGAGGAATTGGTATTTCTTTGTATTCTATTTTTGTAAAGCTCTATTTGTTGTGAAATAAAAACAAGGTTTACAAGATCACAATGTCTTTTATTAAAAAAAATGGTGATATCCATTTCATTTTTTTCACACATGAATATTTACAATTTCCACTTTACATTTTTTTTACATTCCCCTTGTTTAGTTTAAACATTCTGTACATTTTTGTTGTTGTGAAATAAAAACAAGGTTTACCAGATCACAATGTCTTTTAATTCTAAAAATGGTGATAGTCATTTCTTCATTTTCATTTTTTTCACACATGAATATTTACAATTTCCACTTTACATTTTTTACATTCCCCTTGTTTAGTTCACACATTCTGTACATTTTTTTGCGAAATATAAATAAGGTTCACTAAATCACTATATCTTTTAATTTTTAAAAATGGTGATAGCCATTTCATTTTTTCACACATAAATATTTACAATTTCCACTTTTCATTTTTTACATTCCCTTGTTTAGTTTACACATTCTGTACATTTTTGTTGTTGTGAAATAAAAAACAAGGTTTACCGGATTACAATGTCTTTTTAATTTTAAAATGGTGATAGCCATTTCACTTTTTCACACATGGATATTTACAATTTCCACTTTACATTTTTTACATTCCCCTTGTTTAGTTCACACATTCAGTAAATTTTTTAAAATCTTTTTCGTAATATACAAAAGCAAACATTTTACACTAAAATGTATTACTTATCTTATTTTTACTGAACTACTGTAGCCTAACATTATACATTCTACTTACAGTTTTTACAAAAAATATTACAATATAAAACACACTACAAATATTACAATATAGTGATCATTAGACTTAAGTAAAGTAATAGTCGTCAATACGACTGTTTCCCCAAGCAAGAGTATTAAATGTGTTGGGTATAATGAATCGTTTGTTGTCTTCATTACTTAAAGCAACTTTGTTCAACAAATTGGTATGTAGCTGATGATTTTTACTTCTAAATACACACATTTTCTTATATAATACAGGTGGGTTACTAACTATACAGTTTTTATAATCACTTATATCTAACTCTTTACTAACAACATTCTTTTTCACTCCTTTTAATTTTTTTACTACTACATCATCAATTGTCATATAGCTGTATGATTTAGATTTTGTGCCTACAAAGGTGTCTATAATAACACCAGCACATTCATCCTTAAATTTCCCAAGAACCTTTTTGTTTACTAGAGGTAAATGGTAAATATTATCCTTGGGGTAGTCACTTGTATCAAACCTATTTAGCTCAGTTTTGATATCCTCGTAAAAATCATCAGTTTTAAACTCATAAATAAAAGAATCTGTGTCTGTGTAGAGTAATTTAGCATTATCAAGATAGTTTTTCTTTACATAATCATAGTGAAATTCATACATAAGTGTTTTTGATAATTCCAGAATGGTGTAACCCACATATATGGGTTTGTTGTAAGTTACTTTAAGACGATTCATTTGTATTACAACTAAATCCTCATGAATAATTGAACAGCTATGAAAGTTAGGCTTGCTTATTAAGTTGCTCGCACCATACCTTTTACCATCATACTCCCACTTTGTTATCAGCTTTACATCAACTCGTTTATCAACATTCTCCATAGTCTTTCCAAAAACACTATTATTCATGAGTTTATAAAAATCTTTTTCAAACGCGTTTGTTGACTGAGTTCTTAAATTATTGTTTAGATCAATATACGGTTTGAGCCATGCTGACTGATGAAATTGCAATACGCGATGAATTTTAGTTAATTTCAATCCATGCTGTAGACACTGTTTCAAGTTTTGATAATGTATTACATATTTACATTTATCATTTACATTAGCAATTAACATTTTTGTTCGTGATGTGATGTATGGAGATTTCATATTCTCAGGACAAAATGGTAAATCATTATGATCATCATGTAACTCTTTAGGGTACTCAAGATTTACCTCTAAAATATATCCTTTATCATCGTTATCATTAAGAGTGTCAACATGTAAGACATCAATTTCAGGTTGTGTCAGCCAGCGAAAATCTTTCAGTGGTAGATATTGACTCATAGCCCAACCATATTGGTTATTTGCATCGAGGTAGACAATATACTTTGACTCTTCACAAGGGTTGTAGCTAGGCATGTATTTATTATTCGCTTTAGAGTACCGTCCACTATATTGACTTAATCCACCTCGAATTGATGATTTTATAAAATTGATCATGTCTATATCAGTCATTAATTCTAAATTTACTTTCGTTTTTTTCAACATTGAACTGAAACTTAACCCAGGAGCTGTGAAATACTGACAAGGATCAAGGTCATAAGTTTTCATACAAACATTCCGAAAATTTTCAAAAACATCTGCTACTAACAACACATCTGTCTTCAAATATATGTCTGAAAATTCTCCTAAAGTTTGAATGTCAAACTGTGCCCATACACGTTGTGCATGTAAATATTCCTGATCACTGATATGACTTGTGTTTAAGGAACTGTAAAATGCATTTTTCGGTGGTAAACAACACTCCTCAAGACGTTCCACACAGTTAATATATTCATAAGGGAATATACCCTTTTGACGAATCAAATTAAAATCATCTTCTTTAAGAAAGACACGTTGAATTTCATGAAACTGATCAGATTTTAAATTACTAGCCAGCTTATCGAGGCTACTCGACATAAAGCGGAATGAATCTAAAAATCGCAGTTTAATGTTTTTTTTATCGCTAGTTTTAATGTATTTTGTGAACGATATGTATTGTTCCTTATTATTTGCAATAACATCAATTTTCACATCTGAAGCTCCAAATTCTTTAACGATAAAGTGGTTATCGTATTTGCTACCATTGTGTAGAATGACCGGAATGAATTTACTTACTCTATAATTTAAATTACATTCTTGGTGAGCCGCACCACGATATTTTCCTGTTAAATGGTCATGATCGCGAACCCTGTCTGTATATAAACATTCACCACATATAAAACAATTAGTTTCAGTTTCAAAATTCATTTGCTCTGATGAAGTTAGTGGCTCCATTGGAATGATCGTATTTAAAATAGAGGATATACGGACGGCATCTTTCTCAAGCCTTTCCATAAAAACTTTAGGTGCATCAGGTCCTCTATAGAGCTCAAACTTATTTAAAGAGTCATCATAACTACATTTAATATAATATGCAAAGCTAAACGGTTCATGAATGTGAGTAGTGTTGGTGAAAGGTTGGGCTGGATTCGATGAACATGTATTAAATGGTTTTAGCAAAGCCTCGAAGTCAGCATATATAACAAATGGTACTCGAAGCTGTTTCTCATAATCCTTAAATTTTAGAATGTTATTTTTAGTAGTTGGTAATACCGTACGAACATGATTACACCCCCATTTTTATGTTGAGTTAGTTGATCCTCTTTTGTAAAATAGAGCAAACAGCCTTCACACAACCACTTCTTATGTTCTCTTTTTGATAGTTGACTACCAACAAGTCTACATAAATGTTTTATCCAACAATAGTGAGCATTTTCACCTTCGGTTATGTATAGTAAATTTACATGAGCATCCTTTTTTTCCTGAGTATAATATAGAGGGCCTACTATACTCTTATTTTCAATTTCATAAACATTAATACTTACATTGTTCAGCTCTTCAAAACGTTGAATGTCTTTTATCGCCATAGGAAATTCTATTTGTTTTAAATCTAACACTGAAGAATAGTGAGGATAAGATGACGTTCTCTCCACAGCCTTTTCTGCTGGATGGAGAGCTGAGGTTACAGCCCACGCAAAGCATGCGTCATCATTATTCATAACGTTCACAACAGCTTTCTTTCGTTTGATCCATCCTGGCAAATCAATGTATGGTGATGCTCGAAGGGGGTTGTATTTATTCATGTTGGTTTCTAAATAAAGTACTTCAACCAACGCCCAGCCTGACTCCCTTTCCTGGAACTCTTCACTCTTAACAATGATAGCACTTGAAATATTTTGATATATATCACTAATATTAGTTGATTCACTAACAATTACGTTTTTTGTATTAAAAGATTTGATATCCGTAATTTCACCTTCGCTCCCAGTTTTTACATAGAGGCCAAAAAGTTCAAAATTCATTTTAATTGTTTTATGCTCTAATAAAACATTTTCTACTACGCCAAACACAGTAGGTTGAACATTTTTTAAAAATGATTCAATACTTTGAGTTTTTTCTTTACTATGAAGTCTATAACTAGCAATTCGACTTTTAAATGCACTACCAATTTGTTGAACATTTCCAGAATTTCTTTCATGGCAAGTGTTATTTTTATGTTGAATACTGCGTAAATGTCCATGAATGATTGAAGAAGGTATATCAATATTACATACATCACAATGTGTTATTGAAGGTTCACCATTCTTCTTTCTTTTTGATGCACAACTATTTTCACAATCTTGAGAACGCTTACGATTTTGAGCATTACATTCATTTAAAGTTTCCGTGCTAGTTGTTGGTTTTACAGTTTTTAATTCTTGTTGTTCACCATGCACTTCAACCATGTGGGATTGATATCGCTTTACAGCAGAAAAACCAAGTTCACAAACTGAACATGAAAATGGTGCTGAACTAACATGCATTAAATTTACATGACGTGCAAGATTATCTTGTCTGTTAAATGTGGTAGCACAATGACTGCACACAAACATTTTAATGTCATGTTTAACACTTGCGTGTCGTTGAAGGCTGTCAGGTCTTGAGAACTGTTTCTTACAGTCACCACACTTGAACATAATGATCCCTTTCGAAATTACCTATAAAAGAAAGAAATCATAAATGTTAATAAATGATAAACAAAAGTACAATATAAATAGTTTAATTACATTCCAGTCAATGGTTATAGCAGGGTATTTAAATCGATCATCTGTGAACTCCTAGCAAGTCTAACTTCGTGTAGTTCTAACTGGGGGTTACTATATACCACTGTCACTGACACCTAGCGGTGAACATTGGAACATGATAGAGTGATAGAAACCAGTGATCGCCAGTTAAGTGAGCTAAGTGTGACGTCATAACCAATCTTAAAACAAGTCTAAACTTGTAGAACATGTCACGTGATAGAAACCAGCGATCACCAGTTAAGTGAGCTAAGTGTGACGTCATAGCCAGTCTTAAAACAAGTTTATACTTGTAAAACATGTCACATGACAAGGTTAAGTTAGATAAAGTTAAGTGAACTGAGGTTAAGTCTTTAAATATTCCCTCTGTCACTGACACCTAGCAATGAACATTCAGACTAATAGAGCGGTAATCAAAATCTAACCTACAAAATTAGCTTTACACACCATGGTCAAGTAGTTCCAACTTTTTACTGCCAAATATACCATTTTCACTAACATGTAGGGGTGAACATTGGAAAATATCACCAACTGTTTAAAAGTTATTAGAGGGGGCACTTACCTTTTTATAATTGATCAACTACTGTCACTGAATGGACAGATTGTTGGAATCTGGTAACCTACAGGTACCCAATTATCTGGAAACAAATCAATCAATCAATCAATCAATCAATAAATACATTCCAATCAATAACTTCAACATCAATTAGTAATAAAAGACTACAATCCATTAATAATAAGTACTTACCTTGCAAAATAATTTAATGATTTTCTACCAAAACGGCTTTTTTTACAACTCTTGAGCAGTAATAGAGCACTGTTCACTCAAAGCGAGTAATAAAGACTGACAGTAGGGAGATATATGACACCCGTCTTATATAAACTCTCATCGCTCGTGTCAGCAGTTTTTTGCAGATCATTGCAATTCCTTTCCCAATACAGTTGAGAGTCCAAAGTACACTAGGAACACCTGTGTGGTATCCAATGACTGCTGACTTTGCATGATCATCACCCATTGTCTTAATCAACATATGGGGTTTCAAATTACTGCAGCGTCAGTCATAGCAACAGCAGTGTGCGCTCTCTGGTATGTCAGCAACATGACACCGGAAGGAACACCTGTGTAATATCCAATAACTGCTAACTTTGCATGATCATCATCCATTGTCTTAATGAACACTTGCGGTTTCAAATTACTGCAGTGTCAATCATAGCAACAGATCTGCGAGCTCTCTGTCATGTCTGTAATATGACACAGGAAGTAACAAGACGTCTTACTGCACGTGCCATCTCCTCAGTTTTAACATCTTAAGAACATGTATTATTCTCTTTCAACTACAAATGACTCGTTAGAACACATCCATCCACCAAGTTAGATCCCTTGTATGTTCACATGTATTTCGTCACTTTCCTTTCATATCGTTATCCCATTATAGTAGTGGGGGATTAGTGAACAACGTCAATTCAACACACACAAATGTAGTTAGGCCCTTTGACATAATTTAAATAAATTCATGGGCTAGTCCGTAGGAACCAGGCCAAAGGGACCGGTCCAAAGGGATCAGTCCAAAGGGACAAGTGCTCGTCCACAAGGACTTGTCCACAATGACCAGTCCACAGGGAACCACTCCCCCACCCTCTTACAAAAGCTATGAGTGGGCATGCGTAAAAAACAAAAAACAAGCATGTTAATTCATAGTGGCTATCCACCGTACACATGCACTTTATGTGGAACAACGTTTAAATCCATATCGGCATTCAAACTCTCACATGTTGCAATTGGAAAGAGAGATTCTCTAAAAAATTACAATTTCACCCCCTAGTAGGGGTAGGTTTTACTTTTGGGGTGGAAATATGTTGTCCATGGGAAAGGGGGTGTTAGCCCGAGTTCAATGACACCTCATTTGTCAAAATCCGACCATGCGTTCGAGAGATATCGAGCTGCCGCCATCTTGTGAGGCGGGGAGGTGGAGGTGGTGCTAGAACCGGCTCAAACACACTACTCATGTAGCCCCGTGTACTTTGGGTGTGTGTAGAATCTGTCTGATAACCGGTGTTAATTGTGATGACTGTATTAGTGTGTGTTATCTGTTTTTTAATTTAAGTACTGCAACTTAGAATTTTTCTAATAGTACCTACTTTTGCCGCCAAGCGCCACCGTCAACGATTACTAGGCCAAGTTCAGAACTCAGCTACTAGATGCCACCGCAGTCGGCTCTTGGCAACGAACGTAGAAACCTAAGAGCGTTGTTTACATTCTTAACCTATCCAATTTAGCTTCACACAGGTGCAATTAGTGGAAGGTTCTTTAACATGCCATAAATCTATGACATGGGACCGCCGGCTTTACTTCCCCTACGAAGGAATGCATACTGAGGGATTTTTAACGTTCGTAAAAAATCCGACGGCTTCGGCCGGGTTTGAACCCGCTATCTTGGGCATAGAAGCTCAGCATGCAACCGACTACACCACCGAAGTCGCAATAAGTCGGAGGAAACAGACGTTTAAATAAATGTTGCAGACAATTTTAAGAGGAACACATTTCTGATTCACTCTTTTGTAAAGAAAAAAAAAAACCACACATTTCTCTAGGACAAAAAGTGAAATAACACTTTTTTGGAAACTTTGGCGCCACTTAGCTTCTGCATTTCAAAAAAATAAAAATAAAAAAAATGATATGACCTCAATGAGACAAATTGTAGGTGACAATGTCCTCTAAATTTTTTGTTTAAAAAACTTTTCTTTAAAATGCGTAGATTTGGAGAAAAACGCTTTTCAATTTTTTTTTAAAGTTTTCTGACAACATGATACTACAAATTATTCCAGTCGTCGTGTTTTTCGCTCAGCAAAGATATCAATGATGCGTTGTTTGAAGATGTCATCCCTGGAAAGATAGTTCGCCTAGTGATGTGGGCCGGGCAAATGCCCAGTGGGCAGGCCATCTATATATGGGCATTTGTCCGAAGCAGTTTTAAGCGCCCAAAATCTGGGCATTACAAAATTCATTTTTTTTTTTTACTTTTTACTACTTGTGATTGTCGCTAGAGCTTCTAAAACATAATAAAGAGCATTACTCAAAGGCACATTTCATGGATAAACTAGAAATGCCCGAATATTGCTAATAATAATTTATCTAATTATCCTGTGTCAATGTTGTAAATAATATCTAAATGGGAATTATGTAGGCTATATCTGGTTTGAATAAAACATTGTATTACTGAGTTGGCCTGCAGGCCTCCTCATTTATATTTAGGAAAATTAGGTAGGAGTTTGATTGAAAATCCACAGCCTGCTTCCAATCGACCGACCGGGTCAGGGAATGGAATGAATGAAGCCCCCATCTAGCGGCGAGGATATGAACGGTGCCGGCTGCCGAAGCCTGTCGCACTCCCCTGGGGCAATGCTTAAATGAATGACAGATAAAATGAAATGATAGTGGAGAGAGTTGCTGGAATGAAATTGTGACAGGGAAAACCGGAGTACCCGGAGAAAAACCTGTCTGCCTCCGCTTTGTCCAGCACAAATATCACATGGAGTGACCGGGATTTGAACCACGGACCCAGCGGTGAGAGGCCGGCGTGCTGCCGCCTAAGCCACGGAGATTTCATTTCATCTGTCATTCATTTAATCATTGCCCCAGGGGAGTGCGACAGGCTTCGGCAGCCGGCACCGTTCATATCCTCGCCGCTAGATAGGGGCTTCATTCATTCAATTCCCTGACCCGGTCGGTCGAATGGAAGCAGGCTGTAGATTTTCAGGTAAGAGTTTGCTTATGGTGTGAATAGTGGCTTTGGGAGAGGGGTGGTTGGGCTAGGCCCTGGTCAGCCATTGTGCTGTGATCTTGGAGTGGGGGTAGGGTGGTTGTGGCCTTGAGATTGGCGAGGCATTCTACCTTAGTATAGTTCAACTACTGTAAGTTTGCACTTTTTGACAGATCTCGCGGGAACGAATACTCCTACAGAATATATCAGTCCGCCTCTACCACGTGCATTCCAGCCAATGAGCTATCACCCACGTGGCAGCCAGGAATGGCCGCTGTATTCCGTCAAGGTGTCAACAGCTGTTATGAGTTGCCTAAACCTACATTCATCTCACAATATCAATTCATTGCCTTTTTAAAGGATACTTGAATTTCTTTATGACATTTATCAAATGATCCTTCTAACAGCACACCCACTGAGGGCTCGCTGACAGAATAATGTTACATCATTGGACGCGCGATGACCAAGACCTTGGCTATGACAAAGCAGCTGATAACTTACATGTGAGAGTAGAATTATTTTAGGCCCATCATTTCACAGCTCGAGGAAAATGCTTAGGTACTAAGATATGGTGTAAGATGTCCTTAAGACGATACGATCATTACTTGACCTGTTGGATTGATATTAAAATAAAACGTACGAAACATTTCACCACGTAAGTTAACTTTTATATGCCTAAAAACAACTCATATTTTAGGCCTACTTTTTGCACAAATCATGCCATATGAAAATTATTCACCAGGCCAATGTTCTTGGGTAAATAAATAGTTCGGCTGACTTTTCTTTTACCTTCAAAAAGAAGGAAATAAAATAAATATCTTGAACAAGAAATTCCGTATCTGCTTCAGACTCGATATTAAAAACAAAGATGTCCGGCCTGGAGACATCTCAGTCCTCAACATTTAAGATAACCACTATATATTTATCTGAAAAATGAACACGCGTTCAAATGGAAATAATACTTTCAGACGACTTTGCGCAATATTATCAATTATAATTATTATTATTTAATATAATTAACACGTTATTTTCTCCATCGGATGAACAAAGTAAAGTGTCCATTACCAACCGCACGCCCATCCCACGAGCACGTGGTAGTTCAGTTTGATAATGCAACTTTTCAGTCTGGCCGACGGAATATGTTGCCAATATATTCACAATTACTGGGAAAAGCGAAAAAATAACCTGAAAAAACTTACCTGTGAATAAATCATGTACCGTATATATTTGTTATGGACTACAGGTTATAAATTGAGTCTTTCCATATGAAGGTTGGCAACCCTAGCTGTCAAAAAAGTGCAAACTTACTGTAGATGAACTATATATTGAGAAACCTTGCATTCTACCACCACCAGCCCAGCCCAGTTAGTTGTGAAGTAGAGCTGTCTGTTGAGTGGTTGAGTCTGAGATAACCTCACTTCTTTCTTAGGCTATTTATATTTTTAAGTGTTAGATTAAATCATTATAAAATGCTTAGGAATAAAGGTCCTATTTGGAACTTTTTTAATGTGAAAGGGAAATGAGTATCTTGTAAATATTGTAATAAGGACTATTAACATTCACATTGTAACAAAATGGAAAAGCACATAAAAAAAGTGTTTTAAGTGCCCTCAGGATCTAAAAAAGTGCTTCAGTTAGTTACAGTTAAGTTACAGTGGTTGAAAAACCTTTTCGAAAGAAAACCCCTTATGAACCTTTACTAATTGAAGTGGTTGATTTCAACAACAAATCTGCAGCACCAAGCACAAGCTCAGCCTCAAGTTCTTTCAGTGAATTCCTACAACAACTTCCGCAGTCCATTTTGGCCCCAACTCCTGTTTTTATGGATAAATATATAGATTACATATACGGCTAAAGCAATATTTATATAAGCGTTGCATTATGAATATGTTTTTAAAAGTGGTAAATGCCCAAAATGTCTGGGCATTTATGGGTTTTGGGCATTTATCCTGCGCATTTGCCCCGACTTATAAATGCCTAGACATTTTACATCACTAAGTTCACCAAACTCTTCTCAATAGCCAGAAAGTACTCAAATTGCTCAGTCTAGAATCTGATATGGAGTTCCTTAAAAATGTCTTAAGTCTCTTCAATGCACTCATACTTCGTTCACTCGAAGCAGTAGAAAGAGTAAATGTAAGAATCAGTATTATGAGGCGCACTGCTTCTTGATATATTTTTTCCAGGCCGTTGTTCAAAAAATATTCTCTTCATAGGACAACGAAGAAAATGGTCTTGATTTTAAAAACACTATTAAATCTATGTTTTACAACTCACAAACGAACATGCACGCGCTGAGATACCGCCCGCCTGCTTGGAGCCTAGGTCCTCTGCTGACGCATTTAGCTATCGACCTTCCGCTTGGCGCATGCGCAATTCCCTTCTCTACCCACAGAGACTTGAGCCTGTTTCAAAGGAGACTCACTGGCTGCTCAGTCCCGCGCTGACGTCCATCCCACCGTGGTTACAGATAATAATACCGAAAACTAGAGATTTAATTTGCCTGTGTCAATGGAAAATAAGAAAATTTAAATGTGGATATTCCTTGAGAATGACATGGGTATTCAAAGGCTCAAAGATTCCCCTCCAGTTAAAACCCACTGCCTGGGCGGGAATTGTACTCGCTCCCAGTTAGAAGCACAGCTCATCTACGCTGCGTGGCTCAGGGGTAACGTTCTCGCTTACTGAGCCCAAGGTTGCAGGTTCGAAACCTGGCGCAGTCAGCTGGCATTTGAGGGTGCGCAAATGCGAGGGAGCCGTGTCAGTACATTTACTGGCACGTTAAAGATCCCCTTCGGGGCAAAATTCCGGCACCCCGGCGTCTCTAAAAGCCAGTGTAGTTAAAAGGGACGTAAAACCAATAACATTATTATTATTATTATCATCTACGCTGGATAGAATACATCCCTCATACCTGCCAACTTTCCCGATTTAGGCGGGAGATTCCCGATTTTCTATAGTTTTTCACGCCTCACGATCCCTCAAGTTCTCCCATATAAATGATAATAATAATAACTAGCGGACCCGTGCGAGAAATCTCGAATGTTCATAAACCACACTTTCCCCAATAGGTTTTGCAAATCGAACACTTTTACAAAAATTGATATTTAAGAAATTAGAATGCAATTTGTTCCTGATAATGATATTTGTGTGCTGAGTGTGCTGTAACACCCGCCGGCTATACGATATTCATGAAATTATACGATTTGAGTACTCATTCCTTTGATTTACTGTTTCTGAAATCCATGCAAAATGATTAAGGAAAGACCTCAGAATGTTAATGACATGAAACGGGCGTCACAGCGATCAAAATGTGAAGTGACAGCAATTATGTAGCGTATTTTCATACATCAACAGTATCTGCAAATCGCACACTTCGTACATTTTTAAAGTAATTTTTTAAAGAAATTATAGATATTTATGAAATTAGAGTGCAATTCGTCACTGCTAATGGCTATTCTCTTACATTTGAATGCTCATTTGTCACGATCGGTCGCTTGTGAGCGCCGCAGGAGGGATCTATACTACTAAAATAATATATATGATGATAACGCAACAAGCGTGCGCCTCTCTTTCCTTTTCATTTCTCCCTCAGAAATACTGAAATAGTAAAGAATACACTGCTCACCAAGCATGCTGCAACTGCTTGTATGACATTTATGTGTGGATGTGGACAGTGGAGTCAAATCAGCATCATTCGTGTTACTCCCGGAAGTTGATGCTCTATTAATTGGTCAAATATGCATCACGTTTCATAAATATCCACTATGAAATAACTGCGGCAATTATGATCATTTGGTATTCTTTAGCGTTTCCATTTTGAATATAAAGAAAATATGAACAGACGGATAAATGACTACACCTTTTTTTTAAATATCTCAACTAAGAAACAGTTCACAATAGTAGGAAATGTTAGTTTATGGAACTGTGTTGACCATCAATAATCATTTTATAATGCTAATTTTTAAGAATAATTGATACACAATTTTAATAGTGACTGGCCTGTTTGCCATCTCTTGATGAATGCAGTACGTTTGCATTTGTCTGTTGGCACAGGCTAGAGTAAAATGTGGCTTTTCACCGGATGTCTCAGTCTCACTTAAATGGCTGTGATTATATGGAAGCTACTGAGGTATGGGTGGTGCTTAGTAATGACATTCAGGGCACAATCAGTGGCCTATGGAAGCTGTGAAAGGTTCTACTCATAGGGTTAGTACAGCTGTACTGACTCAGTGAGGAAAGCAATAGCAAACTACCTCACTCCTCACCTTGCCTAGTACGCCTCAATATAGCGCTGCCTTGGGTTTTTGTGGGTATTTACCCACATAACCTAACGGCGGTACTTTTTGAGGATCCAACCAGCCTTCGGGCTGAATACCTAACAGACAGACAGAATTTTTAAAATGAAAATAATTCCACAATATTTGCATAGTGAATGCTGGGTAAAAATAATTGATATTAATTTGCAAAAAGGACTTAAACGTACTGGGTATTACAGTAAAACCCCTCAAATCCTAACTAATTGGGGCTGTAGTCAATTCGGATTTCAATTTGTTCGGATTAGCCAAAAAATATCCATATAGCAGGTTATGAGGATGCTGGAGAAGGTTGTCTAGAGTAGTGGACGACAGTTGGTGTCAATGAAGAATGCACCGAACATGAAATAGTGAGTCAACATGACAGCGATGTAGCTAGTGACAGTGAGGAAGAAGAAGCTTGGACAGACAATGTGACTTACACTGAGGCTGCATCTGCTCTGGACATCGCATTGCGCTTCGTAGAACAACACGAAGCAGCCACCTCAAACGATGTCATGTTCATGCGAAATTACCTCCGCGGGAAGCTTTTCGTCACTTCGAACAATTGAAGATAATTGATTTCAAGTGAAAGATTAAGTGATATTTTGTGTGTTTCTATTGTTATTTCATTGTTCTTGCAAAGCTATTAACCTAAGAAATTTCAATAACCAACTTTTCCTATTTTCAATCCAGGATGATATAAGTATGCAGGTACATTTACACTGTGATACGTATGCTAACTCTACTTCTTTGTTAAGTTTTCAACTAATTATTGAAAAATAAAGTTATAATGTAGAATATGTAATGGTTTTATGACTAAATAAATACGTTTCTCTGTTTTGCGTGTGATTTTCAAGCTTAAAATTGTCGAAGAAAACTCGTTCGGATTACCCGGGATTTCGGATTTCCGGGGTTCGGATTTGAGGGGTTTCTCTGTAATATAATTTCAGTATTATTCTGTGATGGTCTCTCGAAGTCTGATTTGAAATATACGACTTTAAGAACATGATGTAACAAAGAGCGCTTCATTACAATATGCATCCTTCTTAAGCAGAGATATAATGCATTGTGCCAAAATAACCAGAATATGCAATAATATGTTTTTGCATGAACTTTCGGGCCTTACTCATAAAACAGAAATGTCCAATCATTTTAATGCATATTAAAAATACTATTTCACAGAATGATACAATTTTTGACTGTCAAAATGTGTAATTAAAACACCATTATTCCAGTTTGTGAATTGAGCTTGAGCTGGCTTAGGGTAGCGCTAAATATTTTACACGAGTGAAAATTTAATGCTTTCGAATTAATAAGAACAAACTTACATGATAATGATGATAATTGTTGCTTTAAGGGGCCCAGCATCTTGGTTATCGGCCGCTAATGGTCTGGTTGATAGCAAAAATGACAATGAAATGGAAATCAGAACGAAAATTAAGTTAGACTGAAAAAACTTACAAAATGGAACTCAGATTGAAATGACTCACAAAATGTAGAGTGGAAACACTTACAAAAGGTAATTTAGAAGGAAATACTCACAAAAGGAATTAAGATTGAGAAATACGCACAAAATATAGTTTAGGTTCAAAATACAATGCAATGTAGATTCGAAATATTCACAAAATGCAATTGAAATTCAAAATACTTACAAAATGCAATTGAAATTGAAAATACACAATGTAAGTTAGATTGAAAATTGCCGGTTCAGTTTCAAAATACTCACAAATTGCAATTGGAATTCAAATTGCAATTAAAATTGAAAATGCTTACAAAATGTATGGTAGATTCAAAATACTCACAATATGTGGAACCCCGCGATTCAAAATACTGTACTGACAAAATGCTATTGTGATTGAAAATACTCACAAATGTAATTTAGAGACACGGGGAGCCAATTCAGAAAACCAGGCCGGGAATCTTAAAGAGAAAATGAACTATAATAAAAAGAAAAAGAAGGCTGATCCCTAGAAGAATGAGGGATCAGGAAAGATGAGAGAAGGGCCAATGAAGGCGGGAAAGTGAAGGACTCCCTAGGCCTCGGATACCCTAATACCGTCAGGGTCGGAAGAGAACAAGAGTTGACCAATGGAGGCCGATACGAAAAATGACGACACAAGTTAGTGGAAGCAATGCTGGACTCAGCTGGGGTCCCGTGGTCGCCAACCCACGTCCCACTACATGTCAGCCCCTGGGGGAATAAACTTACATAATTCAATCTTTTGTAATCAATCCGGCGATTGATTTTATTAAAATTGAGAAGTTTCAACACACTTCATATTTTTTATTATTCTGCTCTGGGTGGGATTGACTCCCCCTGATTACCCCCCCTCCCCCCCCCCCGTAGTTACACACTAGCTAAACAGAAGAAATGATTTCTAGAAACGCCTCCGCTAATACTTTCATTTTTCATGAGGGCAGAGCAGAGCTCTTTGCCTTGTTATTTCGGTGTTTGGCCTTGAATGTCGGACCATTAAAGATGAGATGTAGCGTCTTCATTGATGATAGCTCCTCGTTCTTCCCACTGACAGTTACATCCATTCTGTGGCCGGCGCAGAATAAAATCAACATGAGTTTTAGTTTAGCGAATTAAGGACCGGCCGGCTATGTGGCACGCCACGTATGTGTCACTGACCTCTTTCAAATACAATTCATTTCACGGAGTGAGCGCCTTTCATCGAGGCATTTCCTCTACGTGAAGCTCTTCCCTTTGTTACCACAGCATGTCTCGCTGGAAGCGGATTACGTTTTGTTTCCCAAATCGTTGGCCTGGCCCTATTTGATTAACATATCATCATCTGTTGAAATCGTCAACCTAGTTCGATTTCATTCTGGTGGAAAAATAGGCCACAATGAATTAAGTTTACACTGACAGGTGATTGTGGAATAGATACAGACAGTTACTAGTCTGATCTAGATTTGCTCATGTATTGTAGCTAGTCCCTAGACTTTTATCATATTATCTTCTAGGCATAGACGCCTCCGTTGCGTAGTGGTCAGCGTGATTAGCTGCCACCCCGGACGTCCTGGGTTCGATTCCCGGCTCTGCCACGAAATTTGAAAAGTGGTATGGGGACTGGAATGGGGTCTACTCAGCCTCGGGTGGTCCAAATTAGTAGAGGGGGTTCGATTCCCACCTCAGCCATCCTCGAAGTGGTTTTCCGTGGTTTCCCACTTCGTCTCCGGGATGGTAACTGCCATAAGGCCATCGCCGCCTCCTTCCCTCTTCCTTGACTCTCCCTCCCAAACTTCCCCTCCCTTCCAATCCCTGATGAGGCCCCTGTTCACTTTGCAGGTTAGGCCGCCTGGGCGAAGTGCTGGTCCCACCTCCCCAGTTGTATCTCCCGATTCGAAGTTTCATGCTCCAGGACACTGCCCTGGGGGCGGGATCCCTCGCTGAGTCCGTAGGAAAATCCAACCTGGAGAGCAAAATCGACAAAAAATATTCTTCTAGGCTTACTTCAACAAGATTTTTGGAACATTGCCTTCAATATTTTCCAAGAAACAGGCTACTTTATATAAACATTTTTCTGTACTGATGACACGAACGTTTCCATGGAATATTGATGACGTGCACATTTCCTCATTATTAGCCTATTTTCATTTATGAAAAAAAAAAAAAAGCTTATAAAATCACCTTTTGTCCGTGTGTGTGTATGTATGTGTGTGTGTGTGTGTGTGTGTCCCTAATAACGATTTCATTGAAACTCGGTAAGGTCATAGTACTATTCTGGCCGACCCCGACCGTGTCCTTCAAATTTTATTACGTCTCACCAATCCAACATGTCGGCTGTGCGAAATATCTCACCGGCATTCTATATCTCCGGAACTATTACTCATATCTCCCTGAAAGTTTGTACGGTGATAATGGGTACTACTACAAGTTAATCTATGTAACTTTGAAAAACCTGTAAAGTTCAAAACGAACATGGCGGCCTAGCGAATGTGAAACATTTTAATAGACTTTTCTCGCAATTTAACCATCTGAGTGCAGTGAAATATGGTACAAAAAATGTTTGTATAGCGTGGCAAGTTGGACCTGGCCTGTCATGGCGGAGTCTCGTCTAGGAGGGGACGTGGTGGGATCACTAGGCGCAAATGCGATTTCCCCTCTTTGGTGCAACAGCTGTTTGGGGCTGCTCGTAGCTCGTCGTGGTTATATTATGCAAGCATAAAGTATCGAATAGGAGCATTCTCAGTGACATAGCATTGGTATTGGTGGTAATGAACTGAGAGCACGCCCACTTACACACTCCTGACAGCAAGCTTGTTGCCATGCTTGACAAAGAGAAGAGCAGCTCAGTCTTGCTTCGCATGCGTTGACAGCATCTGCACCCTGCCAAGGTTCTGGGAATAATGACTACTTGGCAACATCTAACCAGCGCGTGATGAAGTATGCGCTCACTGGTTGACAAAGAATCCAGGCGGGGGGATGACGTAATGCAACTGGACGCACATGCGCATCGGAAGATTCAGATCTAACTTGTTCCGTATACACATTGTAATGCACTGGCGTATAATTTAGTTAAATTGTTTACATAACCTCAAGATGGCGTCTGTGCGAAATTTTAAAATTAAGTTTTTATTTCTTGTGTCGTAATCATGTGATCGAAGTTCAAGTTTGAATAATGAACCTACGCAATAATTTTAATTTAATGGTACATAACTCTACGGCCTATACATATAACAATCCAACATGGCAACCATCCGAAATATTAAGACGGTTCTGAATATCAACGAATCTATTACAGCAATCAAACTGAAATTTAGTATTAACATAAGTAGGATATATGAAAATAGGCTGTATGGTTCTTCATGCTTCTTTTAAGGGCTGCGACATCGTGGTCATATAGTCCCGTGTATTTTGTTTGTGTAATTTGTGTGATAACCTGTGTTATTGTGATGGCTGTACTAGCGTGTGTATTTGTAAATTGGGGTTAGGAAAGGGGGAGGAGAAGGTTAGGAATCTGGGCAAATAATTTAGTTCAATTGTTTACATAACCTCAAGATGGCGGCTGTGCGAAATTTGAAAATTAAGTTTTTATTTTTTATGTCGTCATCATGCGATCATGGGTTGGCGACTACGGGACCCGAGCTGAGTCCGGCATTGCTTCCACTTACTTGTGCCGGGCTCCTCTCTGTTTTTTCTATCGACCTCTCTTAGTCAACTCTTGTTCTCTTTCGACCCCGACAGTAATAGGGTATCCGAGGCCTATCGAGTCTCTTCCTTTCCCGCCTTAATTGGCCCTTGTCTCATCTTTCCTGACACCCTCCTTCTTCGAGGGGTCAGCCTTCTTTTTCTTTTCATGTTATCTCCTGCCTTCTGCTCAAGGCCCTCTAGGAGGCAGGGTGTGTGTAGCCCCACCACTTCTGATGCACCCTGGATATTGCTACATCCTCAGGGGCTTACTGCTGGGGAGTTCGGGAGTTAGCGATCCCAAGGGATTCCTGAGCTGCGTCCGATTTCCCCCCTTTTTCCACTGACTTTGGGGTGGGCCCTCTCCTCTTTCCCTTTCCTATCTGCCTTTCATGGCTCTCCTTCCTACCATGTCCCTCAATCCTCATTCTTCGAGGGTTGAGGGCATTTCTTTTCTTCCTGTCCTTTATTTGCCTTATCCTTTATTTGTTTACCATTTCTTCTTCTAGTTTGTAAGTCTGTAGTTAGTATTAGTTACAGTTTTCATTCTCATCTCATCTTTCACTATCACCCAAGCCATTAGGGGCCGATAACCTAGATGTTAGGCCCCTTAAAACAACAATTATTATCATCATCATCCCCTGTGGAGAAATGTAAATATTATATGTCAGAAAACTGTATCATAATGAGGGTCATTATAACACTATTTTTCATTATGAAATAGTTTCTCCCACTAATCAGAGCTCAAGAAACAGTTGTGTGACCAATTAGGTAAGGATAGCATCGCACCAGCGCTGACTTCCACGGCCTCCTATTTTAAATTTCACTGCGTGGTTTCTAGTGTCATAGTGGGGTATTCCAGGAGGTCATGGTATTCTCTTCGTCTCATGCGCTCTGTTCAGTACATAAAACTGGCGAAATCTCGACAGATATTTATGAATATTTATGTTCGAACATAAAATAGTTATAATTATCGTCGAACATAAACAGTCGTATGCAACTCGCCTATAATGGTAATTAAGACACTCGCTTCGCTCGTTTTATAAACGTACTCGTGTCTTAACTATTGCCATTGTAGGGTCGTTGCATAATGTACTATTGTCTCCCTGAAGGCAATGAGCTCAGAGAGGGCTTGTGATCTAGATGGTGCTGACTTGCCCATGAAGGAGGAGGAGGGGGTGTAGACGTGAGCCGACGTAAGAAGTGCGCTGATTTCCGTGAAGGAAGAAGTTCCAGCTTGAGGTGATACGTGCTGTTGATGAAAGAATGCTGGCAACTTCTTGTAGTAGTTTTAGAACGAATCGCTCTATATCTTCTGAACAACACTAGGCTACTGCATCTGGAAAGACGATAGACAATGAATTCGTAACTTTCTCACATAGAGACCCAGTCGAGGGTTGTGTACCCTGAATCATGTGTATTATCACGTTTTGTGCCTAGGCCATGGCTAAGATTCTCTCTGTCCTCCAACAATTTCCCCCAACAAGGCTGTCCCAATTTTGACTGTCAAAAATATGGTCACCGGACATAGGCTATATTAGTCTAAATATGTCTTTAAATATCTTGAGATGGTCAACAGGGCGTGAAGTACCGTGTGTGAATAGAGGCTCTTTGTAGAATTGGTGTTCTTGCTCCAATGGAAATTTTGAAATCATTCGAACTGAAAAATACTCCTTGTGTCGTAATCTATGATAGTTTTCTTACCGAAATCGTAATAAAGTCGGATATCGTCATTACTCAGTGAGATCCATCCTTGCGGAGAGTCTGAGGGATGTTGGCTTCGTGGTGCATGAAGAAGTTTCAGAGATAGTTAGCCACGTATGGCATTGACTTCAGAGCCTACAAGGAGGATAAAAATAAGAGATATACCGGTAATTGAATCGGCTGAAGAGCATTAAGTCAGTTGTCACTACTTTTCAGGACACAGAACAGAACTTAACAAACACACTATATCAGTCATCTATGTTGTGAAGCAACTATTCAGGTTGTGTTTGTGTTAGCGGAATATCAATTTTAATTTAATAAAAATATTTTTCAAATCGATTTTGGAAACGTGACTTAATGCCTTTCAGCTCTGTGGTCAGTTCAGTGCAGCATAAAGCCATCCAGAATGAATATTTCACATGATATTTTATTTAAAAATGGATTTGTAACATAAAATCCATCTAAACCCAGTACAAATGTAATTTACAATAGCACAGTAACACGCGGGAATCTTGCAGTGCGGCCAACATTAAGTACGAAAAACGGCGCTGAAAGGCAGCACGTCGTTGACTTAATGCTTTTCTCCTCTGATTGCTCTACATGTAGCGGTGGTTTCTGGCTTAACCCGGCAGTGGTCGCGGGGTTATTTCGACACAAGTTGTCGCGGGTGAGATTTTCGCTCACCTTCATAATTTCTAGCTTTGTACACAAATGCTTGTTTTGAAAGGGACAGCAATAAGTTTATTTTCTTTCGTGAAGTATCGAATAGGTATTTACAGAAATAGATACTTTTATTTTCCCAGGCGAATTGAATAATTGACCATTTTAAATCAGAACACTCAATTTCTATAAAATTCAGTCTTTTCTTCTGTGATAGATTGCCCTCTCTCCTCTTGTTAAACAGAAGGCTGACTTAATTCTTTCCTATGCCGCTCCAAGGCCCTTGGGCCAATACTTCAGAATACTAATTGTTTAAAATATGACCATTTTTGACTTATTGCTGTTCAGCTCTGGCCGATTCAATTAAATTGGATCCAACCGTGCGTTTTGAAACATATGCCGAGCAGCCAGATGAAGTCAACAATGAAAAGAAGGAAATTTATGAACCAACAGTCCTTTTCTACAAAGAAAAATACCGCCTTCAAGACAGAGAAGTTATTGGGTTACTCGTGGAGGGCCCGGGAAACAATTCCTTTTCTTTTGCTAAATAAACAAACAGTTAATACAAATAGAAATAGAAATAAAATACAAATACAAAATTAAATTAAAACTAAAAATAATATTACAACTAATAATACAATTTAAAATTACAAATCCCCATATCCCTATATTATAATTGTGAAAATCGCTGTGTGTGTGTGTTAGTTTGTTACCTCTTGACACTAAAACGGCTGGACGGATTTGGATGAAATTTGAAATGGAGACAGCTAATAACCTGGGATAACATATAGGCTGCCTTTCTGCCGGAAATAAATCATTGTTCCCGTGGAACGGGCAACATAACTGAAAAGTCACCAAAATTACTCAACCGGGACAAAATATCGAAGTTGTCGCATGAAGACCGGACAAAGCTCATTTTACGCTCCTCGATGCAAGAAACAATACTCGGTGTGTCCCTAAAACCAACAGTTTCAAAGATATTCGCTGAAAACTATCTTCACTCTGATAAACTGAAGAACTAATGGCAAGTCCGTTTCCATGGCAACTGAAGCTCAAGGTATGACATCCGATTTTCTATATATCCCTGTAGGAGGCAATGCCAATCCATTTATTATAATTATATAAACACAATAAGAACAGGGTAGTGCACTTGCCTCTCATCCGGAGGCTCCGGGTTCGATTCCCAGCTCCGTCAGAGATTTTAGACACTGACATGAGGGCTGCAACGGAGTGCACTCAGCTTCGTGAGGACAATTGAGTAGCTGTCTGATAGAGAGGCAGCGCCCCGGTCACGAAGAACAAGATTAACGGCCGAGGGCACACGATGCACTGAGTACGCGTCACCATAATATCTGCAGGCCAAATGGCTGGGAAGCGGTCGCATGATAGGCCTACGTCTTTCATGGTCTGTAGCGCCAGGGGTAAAAAAAAATAGGGATAGCGCCTTCTAATACCACTTTTAATTTTTAAACACTACAGTAGCGGTTACTAAGTAAAGGTAGCGATATAGCTACGTTCAATTTCATAAACACTGGGCTTACAAATCCCGTATAGTTAAGTAAACAAATCAGTCTGGTCGTTATTTCAGTAGCAACGAAGCTCTGTGGCGGCTATTGCCGTTTCCGTAACACTTAAGGCATCCCGCCGTCACATACCTCAATGTGCAATTACAAAATTGTGAACCAGTCTATTTTACTGAAGAGAATTTCTACGAGTATCCACTCCGGAAAAAACAACACTCACTACCTTTTCCAAAATGCACACAAGACATGATTTTTAAAGCGCTCTTCTGTAAGTTGAGGTACAGAGATATACCACATGGAAATATACAATAAAATGTTGGCAAATCTGAGTTCGAGGAACTGCTGTCCAGAATAGGCTTTCGGTGCAGGTTATGCGTCCCATGTTCGTAACATGGAATGTTTTCCTTTCACAATGCATCTACACCATGTGCGAGGGCAACGCATTTCAAAGATCTCTAAAAACACAATAATCAGGAAATCGGAGAAAAATTTAAAGTGGAAGCGAAGATTCAAGGAGAAATAGTTTCATCTTTGAGATTTGCTGATGACATCATCATCTTGGCCGATACGCCAGAGGATTTGAACGAGTATTTGAATAGTATGGACTCCGTCTTGAGGAAAGAATTCATGATAAAAATCAATAACTGTAAAACAAAATTATTGAAATGCAGCCGAAATAGATCAGAAACCTCTATGGACCTCAAATTGGCAGGTGAAACACTACGGGAAGTAGGAGACTTCTGTTACTTAGGAAGCAAAATAACCTGTGAAGGACGAAGCAAAGAGGATATAAAAGCAGCTTGGCTCAGGCAAGGAAAGCTTCTACAGAAAATTAATCTGTTGACATCGAATATACATTTAGGTATTAGGAAGTCATTATTGAAAGCTTTTGTCTGGAGCGTGACACTATAAGGAAGTGAAACTTGGTCTAATGGTGCAGCAGAAAAGGACAATTGAAGCGTTTGAAATGTGGTGTTACAGGAGAATGATGATGATCAGATGGGTAGATAGGGTAACAAATGAAGAGCTAAAGAGACGAGTGGGAGAGGAGAGATGTTTCTGGCGGCAGCTAATGAAGAGAAGAGATAGGTTGGTACGACACATATTAAGACACCCAGGAATAGCAAGCTTAGTTATGGATGGGAGGGTCGAGGACAAGAACTCTAGGGATAGACCAGGGTTAAACAGATTGCCTCGTATGTAGGGTGTGGTAGCTATGTAGAGATGAAACGATTAGCTCAGGAGAGGGAGGCATGGAAGGCTGCATCAAACCAGTCAAAAAACTGAAGACTAAAACAACAACAATCGGGAATTTTAATTAATTAGAGAGGCATGTGAGGCAAAAGGGTTGTTGGAGAATGTCAATCCCTGGGATGTAACACTGGAAGAGACTGCATAATGTACATCTGCGGCCAAGGTGAGAGATATTTCACTATAGGTCTATTAATAGCGACATGTTGACGTTCAAATCATCAATAAGTGTAGCAAAATTACACCCAGAATACCTTAAGGAAAAATATGTTTAATTGCCCATATTCCGATAGATTTGCCATTCCAGTGTGAAAGAGTGCAGTTCCCTCTTCAAACAATATTCGCAATTTCTATTAACAAAGCGCAATGACACACACTTAACAGCAGCAGGTGTACATTTAGACAAAAACCACTTTTTCCCATGGGCAACTGTATGTGGCGTTCTCGCGAGTATCTGGATAACAAAATCGTTATGTCTCAGCAGAAGATGGCAAAACTAAAAACGTAATTCTAAAATGTGTTCACATAACGTAACATGAAACTAATATAAAATAAAAATAAAATAAATAATGTAAATGCCTTAATTAGGAGTGCTTTCCATTTTTCCAAATTTCGAAGGCCGATGGAAGCCTGATGTTATCAGACTATGTATTCGTATTTGTAAAATGCTGCCCAATCTATGTCTCAGAAGAAGCAACTGTGGTGATATTAAGATTGGTTGGTTTGTTCCTTAGTTTAGGGGCTGTGACAATGCGGTCATGTAGCCCCGTGTACTTTGGGCGTGTGTAGAATCTCCTGATAAATGGTGTTAATTGTGATGGCTGTATTAGTGTGTGTTATCTGTTTTCGATTCAAGTAAGGGCTGCAGACAATAATTTCAGGTAGTTCCTACTTTCGCCACCAAATGCTACCGTCCACGACACCTACCTGTGAACTTGGCTACTGCTAGACGCCATTGCAACCAACACCCGGTGACAAACGTTGGAAATTGAGAGCATTAATGAAACCTAACCTACATCTCATAGTTCAGTATTTTGTTAATCTTGGAATTTCTCTTCTTTCGCCTTATTTTGATGATTGTTAAGCTTTGTATATTAGCAGGCTTGTAAGCCGAGGAAGCACAGCTAGAGTAATAAGGCCATAACTAAACAAAAGCAATATTTCAGCAGAGCAATTTTAAAGCTCAAACTGCAATATAAAATCTGGTTTTCAACTGAAGGATTTAATTTTTCGACATGTTCCACTTTATATTCTCTAAAAGAATGTTATATGTTTAATTGTTGAGTGCTGTACAATTATAGCCTTATAACGAGCTGTTAGAATGTCACAAACAATCATCTTTCACCTAATCAATGTCAGAATCACTTTCACAAATAACTGATGAATGTGATTCATCCACGTTCTACGGGTTCAAACCAAAGAAAAAATGGATGATGAATTCTAGGAATATGTTGGATTTACACGAGTCTAAAATATCCCAGAACAGCCTGTGCCAGACATTTGCTAACATTTGGGCAACTGACGTGTGTTTATCATTTTAAATAGCTTTACTACATAGTCTGTCCTGTAGAAGATAATAAATGGTTCACTTTTGCTAATTTAAATTACCTTTTTGTCCATCCATACTGCCGTTTTACGTACTTCATTCTAGGCGAAGTTCATACCAACTTTTCTACAGAATTCTATGAAATAGTTAACATTTATATTTTCTTCTTTCTTTCTTTCTTTCTTTCTTTCTTTCTTTCTTTCTTCCGAATTTGGCCGCCTGTGGACCGCATGGAACCTAAGGCTTTCTGGTTAATCTCCTCTTCTCTTCCCAAAACCTCTTCATTCGTTCACTTCTTATCTTTCGCTCCTCCTCGGATATTACCAGTTTGGCTCTAATTTTAGGTGTTTTCTCCTCGAACATCTTGATGTTGTCAATTCGGTTTCTGAACTCTTTTCTGTTGTGGATCACATCCACTGTGAGTCCACTTTCCTTGGCGTCTCTTTTAACCTCTTCTACCCTCTTAGTTGTAGCCTTCAGCTCTGTAATATACTTGAATATCCTCTTAGTCAGTCGGTTCTCGTCCATTCTCACCAAATGTCCGTAGAATTTGAACCTTCGCTTCCGCATTGTGACAGTAATTTTTTCAGTGTGTTTATAGAGGTCATCATTTCTTCTGTTCTTCCATGTCCCGTCAGCAGTTTTCTGTGGTCCTAAAATGTTCCGCAAAATTTTCCTCTCCTTTTTTTCCAGTTCCTGAAGATTCCCTTTTTTTATTCAGTGTCAAGCACTCCGAGGCGTACAGACCCTCTGTCTTTACTACTGTGCTATAGTGTCTGAGTTTTGCCTTGTAGGATATTGCCCGTTTGTTGTATCTGTTCTGGGTTAACCTATAAGCCAAATCCAATTTTCTAGCTCTTGCCTTATTTGCTTCTTTATCCAGTCCATTGGGTTCTATCCATTCACCTAGATATTTAAACTTCTCAGTTCTTTTGACAGTCCCATGTTTCACTTTTATGTGTCTCTCTCCGAGGTGTCTGTATTCCATGTATTCTGTCTTTTCACAGGAGACTTTAAGACCCGTTTTCTCAGCGATTTCGTGCAGAGTATCCAGCATTTTTTGGGCATCATCTCGGCTTTGGGCTAAGAGGGCAAGATCATCAGCAAAAGCCAAACATTTAATTTCCAGGTTCTGTCCTTTCCTTCCCAGATGTATCCCCCATACTCCTTTCATGTCCAAAGCTTCCTCCCAGGTTCTCATGATTTTCTCCAGAACAATGTTGAAGAGGATAGGTGATAAGCCATCTCCTTGTCTGACCCCTGTTTTTATTTCAAAAGGATCAGAGATTTCTCCGAAGAACTTCACTTTTGACATGGTATCCGTTAGAGTTTGTTTGATTATTTCTCTCGTCTTCCTGTCAATTCCGAACTCCTCTAGGGTGTTAAATAAAGTCTGCCTGTCAATTGAGTCGTACGCCTTCTTGAAGTCAACGAAGATTACTACAGTGTTCTGGCTTCTCAAGGCTCTTGATCTGAGGATGCTCGAGGTTGAATATTTGTTCTGCGCACGATCTCCCCTTTCTAAAGCCAGCTTGATATTCACATATGAGGTGGTCTGCTTGTTTCTCAACTCTATTCAGCAGTACTTTGGAGAGTATCTTGTATGCGACTGGAAGTAGAGAAATTCCTCTGTAGTTGTCGATGTTCGCCCGATGACCTTTCTTGTGAAGTGGGTGTATAAGGGCACATTTCCAGTCTTTCGGGATCATTTCAGTTTTCCAGATTTCTTCTATGATGCCGTGTATTTTTTCTGCAGCCATTTCTCCTCCGAACTTCCACATTTCTGCAGCGATGCCATCTTCGCCTGGTGCTTTGTTGTTTTTAAGCTCGTTTATTATGCGCTTTACCTCATCTAAACTTGGTGGGTTGGAATCCGGATTCTCATAGGATGGATTCTGAGTATTCAATCTTTCCACAGGTTCTTCACAGTTCAGCAGCACTTTGAAATAGTCGGCCAAAAGTTGACAGTTTACCTTGTCGTTCGTCGCTATACATTTATATTTTAATAGGTATTTTTTTGAGTAATGGCCTTATTATTCTAGGGATGCGATATATGCCATACATCATTTCTCTATATCTACTCCAGTTGGAACGGAAGAAGAACTTACAGACACACTTACAAACAATTTCTCTTGTTTTTTTAAACATACAAAGTAGATTAATGGCCACTCCAGCATTCATGAAAGCGTGTATCGAAGCAGAAATAAAGGTTGGATTGAGGTCTTACGAGATGGAATGCGCGCAGAGTCCACACCTATGTCGGAGGTCGCAGCTTGTAGTCAAAACCTGCTAATTGAATAACTTTTTCTCATCCTTAAATTGCTACAAGACAATCTTGTGCCATGTAAGACTATAATTTAATTATGAATTCTATTGAAAGCTAGTAAGAAGGTAATCCATCATGGTTCACACTCCGGACGAAATTAATCTTCACATAAACAATTACTGTCAAAACTGAATAACTAAACTGTAAGTGGCCAAAGCAAAAAGCACACAATCATTTTTATGATCATCATTATTATAATATGACACCTTCGGAGAAATGGCTGTCATTCACCTGCCGCCTAATGGTCCGCGCCTGGTTTCAATGGAGCTGAGGAGGTGGACAGAGACAGCCCGTGGGAGCAATATCTAATGGCTTCTCGCACTCGCATCTCCCACCTACTGTACCTGCACAGTGGGATCGACTGCTTCAAAGTAGACCGCCACCGTTTGCACATCCCGAATTGTACACAAAATAATGTAACTTTCGAAAACAAAAATTCCATTAGCTTTGCTATAATCTAACATGGAAACGTTTGTAGTTTACGAAAGGAAGAACTGATTTGCGATGCTCAGTTTTTCTTCTTTTTCAGTGCCTATCCCAGTGGCGATTCCTCCATTTGGACGTTGATGATGATGATAATTGTTGTTTTAAGGGGCCTAACATCTAGGTTATCGGCCCCTAATGGTTTGGGTGATCGTGAAGATGATAATGAAATGTAAACTATAACTAAAACTAACTACTAACTTATATACTAGAAGAAGAAATGGAAAACAAAAGGAGAATAAGGCAAATAAAGGACAGGAGGAAAAGAAATGCCCTCAACCCTCGAAGAATGTGGATTGAGGGACTTGGAAGGAAGGAGTGCCATGAAATGCAGATAGGAATGTGAAAGAGGAGAGGGTCCGCCCCAGAGGTAAGGGTAAAAGGGAGAATACTGGACCCAGCTCAGGAATCCCTCGGGGTCGCCAACTCCCGAACTCACCAGCCGTGAGCCCCTGAGGGTGTAGCAATATCCAGGGTGCACCAGAAATGGGTGGGGCTACACACACCCTGCCTCCTTGAGGGCCTTGTGCAGAAGGCTGGAGATAACATGAAAAGAAAAAGAAGGCTGATCCCTCGCAGAAGGAGGGTATCAGAAAAGATGAGACAAGGGCCAATTAAGGCGGGAAAGGAAAAGACTCCCTAGGCCTTGGATACCTTAATACCGTCGGGGTCTGAAGAGAACAAGAGTTGACCAAGTGAGGTCGACAGGAAAGAAGACAGAGAGGAGTCCGGCACAAGTACTATAAGTGGAAGCAATGCCGGACTCAGCTGGGGCCCCGTGGTCGCCAACCCACGTCCCACTAGATGTGAGCCCCTGGGGGGCATGTAGAACGTGAGTATCATCCTACAGTCAGCTCACAGCCGCAACTACTAAAAAAAAAAAAATTAATTGTTTTGTATTAATACTGTTTGGTGCTACCTTGCGTGTCTTACTGTCACTGCCAGTACTTGTAACTAGTTCTAAATTTCACCCCTAGATGGATCTTCACCGCCCGGAGTAGAAAGCTGAGGAAGGAAGCCTTGCATCCTCAAAGCTTTAGAAATGGATGAGAGCCCTTGAGGGGGAAGAAGCAGGTTTGGTCTGTTTAATGGCGCTCTGAGACCCTGAAGTCTGGCTATTGGTTGAATTTAAACCAACACTACTGGCTTATTGGTTATGATTTCGCGCGGTCAGAATGGATAGTCTGTTTTCAGCGTGTGCACATCTTTGGAGTGGTATCCGATTGTATTGTATTGTGTAATGTGTTGGTAAGTTAGTGCTGTGCGACTGAATAATTAATATTAGACTGAGTCTAATAGCTGAATTTAGCCCTGCTATAATAATTATCTTTAGTTAATAAGTAACCTATCCTATTCCATCCTACACATTATAAAGATCAGGAGTCGCCACTGGCCTATCCGGTTGGAATGTTGGCGATCATGATGGCCTATTCTGGTTTTGGTGGCGGAATAATTCAGTTGAAGACATATTAACCCAACATCTAAGATTGTCGAACCAAGATATTCTTCTTCGTCCAGGACCTCTTTTGCTGTTGATCTTCCCTTGGAGTATTTTTTTGTAACAGGTCTAGTTTCGATAAACTCAAATATTGTAACTTACGATGTTTTTTGTTGTTGTGGAAAACTACAGCACTTGCACTAGGTAACTGAGATTCGTAACGTGCTTAGAGACGGAAATTTTAATTCTCTACCCTAATCAGTTCCTGGTTCCTTTAGTTTAGGGACTGCAACAACGCGGTCATGCAGCCCCGTGTACTTTGTATGTGTGTAGAATCTGTCTAATAACCGGTGTTAATTGTGATGGCTGTATTAGTGTTAGGCCTATCTATTTTTAATTCAAGTAAGGACTGCAGACATTCAATTTTCAAGTAGTTCTTCCTTAAAGGCCACCGTGAACGACTACTAGTTCAGAACTTGGTTACTAGATGCCACCACAGTCGGCTCCTGGCGACGAACGTTGGAACCTAAGAGCGTTACTCAAGATAACCTATAATTTAGCTTCACATAGGTGTAATTAGTGGAAGGTTCTTTATCATGCCATAAATCTATGACATGGGTCCGCCGGCTATACTTCCCCTCCGAAGGAAGGCATTCTGAGGGATTTTTAACGCTCTTAAAAAATCCGACGGCTTAGGCCAAGTTTGAACCCGCGATCTTCGGCATAGAAGCTCAGCATGCTACCGACTACTCCACTGAAGTCACCTACAGTACTTGCACTAGGTAACTGAGATCTATTGCGTGCTTGGTGACGAAAATTTTAATTCTCAATTAGTTACTGAGAAGCTTGGGCCAAATGTGAAGAAACGTTAGCCTATATTCTTGAGAAATATAACCATTGGAGAGTCAAATTCTTGACCTGACTATCACAAGTAATGCTCGGCAAGCCCTAAGTGAGGGCGCTGCCGGCGCGAGCGTGCGTGGCAAATTATCCTCACGTGAGCGCTTCCCAGCACCAGTTGGTTTCTGTGTATGTCCGGCAGCAAATAGCAGTAGATCCAGCAACATGATGACAGGAGGGGCTAGGTGAAGCCTAGTAGTTTGCATATTTTCCGTGGTTTCAGATGAACTTATCACTCTGTGCACTTTCTTAAGCTTCTGTTCGCCCCGTAGCGTAGTGGCTAGCACTCTTGGCTGTCACCGCGAGTGACCGGGTTCAATTTCCGGCTCTGACAAGAAATTTAATTCTGGTCTGAGTGCTGGAACGGGCAAGGCAAAACTGAGAAGAGATGGGTTCGATTCCTACCTCAGCCATCCTGAAAGTGGTTTCCCGTCCTACTCCCCCCCGCACTGCCTTCGCTGTGTTGTGGTCGATCAGTCGAACGTCAAACAGTAGGCCTATTCAGTGTATTGTAACTATAAAATTGAAACAAAACAAAAACATGAATGGTTAGTTCCCCAGTTTAGGGGCTGCGAGAACGCGGTCATGTAGCCCCGTGTACTTTGGGTGTGTGTAGAATCTTTCTGATAACCGGAGTTAATTGTGATGACTGTATTAATGTGTGTATCTGTTCTAATTCAAGTAAGGACTACAGACGATAATTTGAAGGGGTTCCTACTTTTGCTACCGTCCACGACACCTTGCTTGCGGACTTGGCTACTAGATGCCACCGCAGTCGGCTCCTAGTGACGAACGTTGGAACCTAAGAGCGTTACTCAAGATAACCTATAATTTAGCTTCACACAGGTGTAATTAGTGGAAGGTTCTTTATCATGCCATAAATCTATGACATGAGTCCACCGGCTATACTTCCCCTCCGAAGGAAGGTATACTGAGGGATTTTTAACGCTCTTAAAAATCCGATGACCTTGGGCATAGAAGCTCAGCATGCTACCAACTACGCCACCGAAGCCACCATAACCCATACTTGTAGACAGATTTAACGGCTTAAGTGTAATGGATCTGATGATGATCGCTTGACGATCGAAACTGGTCATCAAAGAGAATTTATTTATTTATATCACGTAATTTTGTTTCAGGTTTAGGGAAACATCCATTACAATTGTGTACAATCATGTAGACCAACTGAAGAGCATTAATATTAATATTAATTAATATGTTGGCCGAGTTGTGACACCTGGCTGTTGGCGAGGGCCAACACATTAATTAATAGTGCTGTCAGGTGTTCTCCTGAGGCGAAATGGAGCTTAAATATACCCATCACCAAGTCCCTCACTCCCCTGTGACGCATCCATTAATCAACAGTAATTGTTCAATTTAAGTGTGTAATAGATTTTTTAAACTATTTCTATCATCACACCTGAGTAATTACGCAGGTTCTAATGAATTTTCTCCGACAGTTTGCTTTGTTGAAAGATAAATGGAAGCGCATTTTCTCTGCAGGGGGGCTTAGATGGAGGAAAACGAAGAGTGAAATTCTTGACACTCATTGCGCTTCACGAATATGTCAGCTGGCATGTTGGTGCACTCAACAAGATCCAAGGTCTGACCTATTTGAAAATGAAAATCCACAGCCTGCTTCCAGTCTCCAACCGGGTCAGGAATGGAATGAATGAAGCCCCTATCTAGCGGCGAGGATATGAACTGTTCCGGTTGCCGAGGCCTGACGCACTCCTTTGGGGCAATGATTAAATGAATGACAGATGAAATGAAATGATAGTGGAGAGTGTTGCTGGAATGAAATTGTGACAAGGAAAACCGGAGTACCCGGAGAAAAACCTGTCTGCCTCCGTTTTGTCCAGCACAGATCTCACATGGAGTGACCGGGATTTGAACCACGGACCCTGCGGTGAGAGGCCAGCGTGCTGCCGCCTAAGCCACGGAGGCTTTCTGACCTATTTACAAACTTTTATTTACAGATTTAAAATTGTCAGTCCTTTCCCTTCAATAGGGAGGGGGTCTCGCAAACTCATAGTCAGTCCTAGCCCTTCAATAGGGACGGGGTCTCGCACACTCATAGTCAGTCCTAGCCCTTCAATAGGGACGGGGTCTCGCACACTCATAGTCAGTCCTAGCCCTTCAATAGGGAAGGGGTCTCGCACACTCATAGTCAGTCCTAGCCCTTCAATAGGGACGGGGTCTCGCACACTCATAGTCAGTCCTAGCCCTTCAATAGGGAGGGGGTCTCGCACACTCATAGTCAGTCCTAGCCCTTCAATAGGGACGGGGTCTCGCACACTCATAGTCAGTCCTAGCCCTTCAATAGGGAGGGGGTCTCGCACACTCATAGTCAGTCCTAGCCCTTCAATAGGGAGGGGGTCTCGCACACTCATAGTCAGTCCTAGCCCTTCAATAGGGACGGGGTCTCGCACAATCATAGTCAGTCCTAGCCCTTCAATAGGGACGGGGTATCGCACACTCATAGTCAGTCCTAGCCCTTCAATAGGGAGGGGGTCTCGCACACTCATAGTCAGTCCTAGCCCTTCAATAGGGAGGGGGTCTCGCACACTCATAGTCAGTCCTAGCCCTTCAATAGGGACGGGGTCTCGCACACTCATAGTCAGTCCTAGCCCTTCAATAGGGAGGGGGTCTCGCACACTCATAGTCAGTCCTAGCCCTTCAATAGGGACGGGGTCTCGCACACTCATAGTCAGTCCTAGCCCTTCAATAGGGAGGGGGTCTCGCACACTCATAGTCAGTCCTAGCCCTTCAATAGGGAGGGGGTCTCGCACACTCATAGTCAGTCCTAGCCCTTCAATAGGGACGGGGTCTCGCACACTCATAGTCAGTCCTAGCCCTTCAATAGGGACGGGGTCTCGCACACTCATAGTCAGTCCTAGCCCTTCAATAGGGACGGGGTCTCGCACACTCATAGTCAGTCCTAGCCCTTCAATAGGGACGGGGTCTCGCACACTCATAGTCAGTCCTAGCCCTTCAATAGGGACGGGGTCTCGCACACTCATAGTCAGTCCTAGCCCTTCAATAGGGAGGGGGTCTCGCACACTCATAGTCAGTCCTAGCCCTTCAATAGGGAGGGGGTCTCGCACACTCATAGTCAGTCCTAGCCCTTCAATAGGGAGGGGGTCTCGCACACTCATAGTCAGTCCTAGCCCTTCAATAGGGAGGGGGTCTCGCACACTCATAGTCAGTCCTAGCCCTTCAATAGGGACGGGGTCTCGCACACTCATAGTCAGTCCTAGCCCTTCAATAGGGACGGGGTCTCGCACACTCATAGTCAGTCCTAGCCCTTCAATAGGGAGGGGGTCTCGCACACTCATAGTCAGTCCTAGCCCTTCAATAGGGAGGGGGTCTCGCACACTCATAGTCAGTCCTAGCCCTTCAATAGGGAGGGGGTCTCGCACACTCATAGTCAGTCCTAGCCCTTCAATAGGGACGGGGTCTCGCACACTCATAGTCAGTCCTAGCCCTTCAATAGGGACGGGGTCTCGCACACTCATAGTCAGTCCTAGCCCTTCAATAGGGAGGGGGTCTCGCACACTCATAGTCAGTCCTAGCCCTTCAATAGGGAGGGGGTCTCGCACACTCATAGTCAGTCCTAGCCCTTCAATAGGGAGGGGGTCTCGCACACTCATAGTCAGTCCTAGCCCTTCAATAGGGACGGGGTCTCGCACACTCATAGTCAGTCCTAGCCCTTCAATAGGGAGGGGGTCTCGCACACTCATAGTCAGTCCTAGCCCTTCAATAGGGAGGGGGTCTCGCACACTCATAGTCAGTCCTAGCCCTTCAATAGGGAGGGGGTCTCGCACACTCATAGTCAGTCCTAGCCCTTCAATAGGGAGGGGGTCTCGCACACTCATAGTCAGTCCTAGCCCTTCAATAGGGACGGGGTCTCGCACACTCATAGTCAGTCCTAGCCCTTCAATAGGGAGGGGGTCTCGCACACTCATAGTCAGTCCTAGCCCTTCAATAGGGACGGGGTCTCGCACACTCATAGTCAGTCCTAGCCCTTCAATAGGGACGGGGTCTCGCACACTCATAGTCAGTCCTAGCCCTTCAATAGGGAGGGGGTCTCGCACACTCATAGTCAGTCCTAGCCCTTCAATAGGGAGGGGGTCTCGCACACTCATAGTCAGTCCTAGCCCTTCAATAGGGAGGGGGTCTCGCACACTCATAGTCAGTCCTAGCCCTTCAATAGGGACGGGGTCTCGCACACTCATAGTCAGTCCTAGCCCTTCAATAGGGACGGGGTCTCGCACACTCATAGTCAGTCCTAGCCCTTCAATAGGGACGGGGTCTCGCACACTCATAGTCAGTCCTAGCCCTTCAATAGGGACGGGGTCTCGCACACTCATAGTCAGTCCTAGCCCTTCAATAGGGACGGGGTCTCGCACACTCATAGTCAGTCCTAGCCCTTCAATAGGGAGGGGGTCTCGCACACTCATAGTCAGTCCTAGCCCTTCAATAGGGACGGGGTCTCGCACACTCATAGTCAGTCCTAGCCCTTCAATAGGGACGGGGTCTCGCACACTCATAGTCAGTCCTAGCCCTTCAATAGGGAGGGGGTCTCGCACACTCATAGTCAGTCCTAGCCCTTCAATAGGGAGGGGGTCTCGCACACTCATAGTCAGTCCTAGCCCTTCAATAGGGAGGGGGTCTCGCACACTCATAGTCAGTCCTAGCCCTTCAATGGGGACGGGGTCTCGCACACTCATAGTCAGTCCTAGCCCTTCAATAGGGAGGGGGTCTCGCACACTCATAGTCAGTCCTAGCCCTTCAATAGGGAGGGGGTCTCGCACACTCATAGTCAGTCCTAGCCCTTCAATAGGGACGGGGTCTCGCACACTCATAGTCAGTCCTAGCCCTTCAATAGGGAGGGGGTCTCGCACACTCATAGTCAGTCCTAGCCCTTCAATAGGGACGGGGTCTCGCACACTCATAGTCAGTCCTAGCCCTTCAATAGGGACGGGGTCTCGCACACTCATAGTCAGTCCTAGCCCTTCAATAGGGAGGGGGTCTCGCACACTCATAGTCAGTCCTAGCCCTTCAATAGGGAGGGGGTCTCGCACACTCATAGTCAGTCCTAGCCCTTCAATAGGGACGGGGTCTCGCACACTCATAGTCAGTCCTAGCCCTTCAATAGGGACGGGGTCTCGCACACTCATAGTCAGTCCTAGCCCTTCAATAGGGACGGGGTCTCGCACACTCATAGTCAGTCCTAGCCCTTCAATAGGGACGGGGTCTCGCACACTCTTAGTCAGTCCTAGCCCTTCAATAGGGAGGGGGTCTCGCACACTCATAGTCAGTCCTAGCCCTTCAATAGGGCCGGGGTCTCGCACACTCATAGTCAGTCCTAGCCCTTCAATAGGGACGGGGTCTCGCACACTCATAGTCAGTCCTAGCCCTTCAATAGGGACGGGGTCTCGCACACTCATAGTCAGTCCTAGCCCTTCAATAGGGACGGGGTCTCGCAGACTCATAGTCAGTCCTAGCCCTTCAATAGGGAGGGGGTCTCGCACACTCATAGTCAGTCCTAGCCCTTCAATAGGGAGGGGGTCTCGCACACTCATAGTCAGTCCTAGCCCTTCAATAGGGACGGGGTCTCGCACACTCATAGTCAGTCCTAGCCCTTCAATAGGGACGGGGTCTCGCACACTCATAGTCAGTCCTAGCCCTTCAATAGGGACGGGGTCTCGCACACTCATAGTCAGTCCTAGCCCTTCAATAGGGACGGGGTCTCGCACACTCTTAGTCAGTCCTAGCCCTTCAATAGGGAGGGGGTCTCGCACACTCATAGTCAGTCCTAGCCCTTCAATAGGGCCGGGGTCTCGCACACTCATAGTCAGTCCTAGCCCTTCAATAGGGACGGGGTCTCGCACACTCATAGTCAGTCCTAGCCCTTCAATAGGGACGGGGTCTCGCACACTCATAGTCAGTCCTAGCCCTTCAATAGGGAGGGGGTCTCGCACACTCATAGTCAGTCCTAGCCCTTCAATAGGGACGGGGTCTCGCACACTCATAGTCAGTCCTAGCCCTTCAATAGGGACGGGGTCTCGCACACTCATAGTCAGTCCTAGCCCTTCAATAGGGACGGGGTCTCGCACACTCATAGTCAGTCCTAGCCCTTCAATAGGGAGGGGGTCTCGCACACTCATAGTCAGTCCTAGCCCTTCAATAGGGACGGGGTCTCGCACACTCATAGTCAGTCCTAGCCCTTCAATAGGGAGGGGGTCTCGCACACTCAGTCCTAGCCCTTCAATAGGGACGGGGTCTCGCACACTCATAGTCAGTCCTAGCCCTTCAATAGGGACGGGGTCTCGCACACTCAGTCCTAGCCCTTCAATAGGGACGGGGTCTCGCACACTCATAGTCAGTCCTAGCCCTTCAATAGGGACGGGGTCTCGCACACTCATAGTCAGTCCTAGCCCTTCAATAGGGAGGGGGTCTCGCACACTCATAGTCAGTCCTAGCCCTTCAATAGGGAGGGGGTCTCGCACACTCATAGTCAGTCCTAGCCCTTCAATAGGGACGGGGTCTCGCACACTCATAGTCAGTCCTAGCCCTTCAATAGGGACGGGGTCTCGCACACTCAGTCCTAGCCCTTCAATAGGGACGGGGTCTCGCACACTCATAGTCAGTCCTAGCCCTTCAATAGGGACGGGGTCTCGCACACTCAGTCCTAGCCCTTCAATAGGGACGGGGTCTCGCACACTCATAGTCAGTCCTAGCCCTTCATTAGGGACGGGGTCTCGCACACTCATAGTCAGTCCTAGCCCTTCAATAGGGAGGGGGTCTCGCACACTCATAGTCAGTCCTAGCCCTTCAATAGGGACGGGGTCTCGCACACTCATAGTCAGTCCTAGCCCTTCAATAGGGACGGGGTCTCGCACACTCATAGTCAGTCCTAGCCCTTCAATAGGGAGGGGGTCTCGCACACTCATAGTCAGTCCTAGCCCTTCAATAGGGACGGGGTCTCGCACACTCATAGTCAGTCCTAGCCCTTCAATAGGGAGGGGGTCTCGCACACTCATAGTCAGTCCTAGCCCTTCAATAGGGAGGGGGTCTCGCACACTCATAGTCAGTCCTAGCCCTTCAATAGGGACGGGGTCTCGCACACTCATAGTCAGTCCTAGCCCTTCAATAGGGAGGGGGTCTCGCACACTCATAGTCAGTCCTAGCCCTTCAATAGGGAGGGGGTCTCGCACACTCATAGTCAGTCCTAGCCCTTCAATAGGGAGGGGGTCTCGCACACTCATAGTCAGTCCTAGCCCTTCAATAGGGACGGGGTCTCGCACACTCATAGTCAGTCCTAGCCCTTCAATAGGGAGGGGGTCTCGCACACTCAGTCCTAGCCCTTCAATAGGGACGGGGTCTCGCACACTCATAGTCAGTCCTAGCCCTTCATTAGGGACGGGGTCTCGCACACTCAGTCCTAGCCCTTCAATAGGGACGGGGTCTCGCACACTCATAGTCAGTCCTAGCCCTTCAATAGGGACGGGGTCTCGCACACTCATAGTCAGTCCTAGCCCTTCAATAGGGAGGGGGTCTCGCACACTCATAGTCAGTCCTAGCCCTTCAATAGGGAGGGGGTCTCGCACACTCATAGTCAGTCCTAGCCCTTCAATAGGGACGGGGTCTCGCACACTCATAGTCAGTCCTAGCCCTTCAATAGGGACGGGGTCTCGCACACTCAGTCCTAGCCCTTCAATAGGGACGGGGTCTCGCACACTCATAGTCAGTCCTAGCCCTTCAATAGGGACGGGGTCTCGCACACTCAGTCCTAGCCCTTCAATAGGGACGGGGTCTCGCACACTCATAGTCAGTCCTAGCCCTTCATTAGGGACGGGGTCTCGCACACTCATAGTCAGTCCTAGCCCTTCAATAGGGAGGGGGTCTCGCACACTCATAGTCAGTCCTAGCCCTTCAATAGGGACGGGGTCTCGCACACTCATAGTCAGTCCTAGCCCTTCAATAGGGACGGGGTCTCGCACACTCATAGTCAGTCCTAGCCCTTCAATAGGGAGGGGGTCTCGCACACTCATAGTCAGTCCTAGCCCTTCAATAGGGACGGGGTCTCGCACACTCATAGTCAGTCCTAGCCCTTCAATAGGGAGGGGGTCTCGCACACTCATAGTCAGTCCTAGCCCTTCAATAGGGAGGGGGTCTCGCACACTCATAGTCAGTCCTAGCCCTTCAATAGGGACGGGGTCTCGCACACTCATAGTCAGTCCTAGCCCTTCAATAGGGACGGGGTCTCGCACACTCATAGTCAGTCCTAGCCCTTCAATAGGGACGGGGTCTCGCACACTCATAGTCAGTCCTAGCCCTTCAATAGGGACGGGGTCTCGCACACTCATAGTCAGTCCTAGCCCTTCAATAGGGACGGGGTCTCGCACACTCATAGTCAGTCCTAGCCCTTCAATAGGGAGGGGGTCTCGCACACTCATAGTCAGTCCTAGCCCTTCAATAGGGACGGGGTCTCGCACACTCATAGTCAGTCCTAGCCCTTCAATAGGGACGGGGTCTCGCACACTCATAGTCAGTCCTAGCCCTTCAATAGGGAGGGGGTCTCGCACACTCATAGTCAGTCCTAGCCCTTCAATAGGGACGGGGTCTCGCACACTCATAGTCAGTCCTAGCCCTTCAATAGGGACGGGGTCTCGCACACTCATAGTCAGTCCTAGCCCTTCAATAGGGACGGGGTCTCGCACACTCAGTCCTAGCCCTTCAATAGGGACGGGGTCTCGCACACTCATAGTCAGTCCTAGCCCTTCAATAGGGAGGGGGTCTCGCACACTCATAGTCAGTCCTAGCCCTTCAATAGGGACGGGGTCTCGCACACTCATAGTCAGTCCTAGCCCTTCAATAGGGACGGGGTCTCGCACACTCATAGTCAGTCCTAGCCCTTCAATAGGGAGGGGGTCTCGCACACTCATAGTCAGTCCTATCCCTTCAATAGGGACGGGGTCTCGCACACTCATAGTCAGTCCTAGCCCTTCAATGGGGACGGGGTCTCGCACACTCATAGTCAGTCCTAGCCCTTCAATAGGGACGGGGTCTCGCACACTCATAGTCAGTCCTAGCCCTTCAATAGGGACGGGGTCTCGCACACTCATAGTCAGTCCTAGCCCTTCAATAGGGACGGGGTCTCGCACACTCATAGTCAGTCCTAGCCCTTCAATAGGGACGGGGTCTCGCACACTCATAGTCAGTCCTAGCCCTTCAATAGGGACGGGGTCTCGCACACTCATAGTCAGTCCTAGCCCTTCAATAGGGAGGGGGTCTCGCACACTCATAGTCAGTCCTAGCCCTTCAATAGGGAGGGGGTCTCGCACACTCATAGTCAGTCCTAGCCCTTCAATAGGGAGGGGGTCTCGCACACTCATAGTCAGTCCTAGCCCTTCAATAGGGACGGGGTCTCGCACACTCATAGTCAGTCCTAGCCCTTCAATAGGGACGGGGTCTCGCACACTCATAGTCAGTCCTAGCCCTTCAATAGGGACGGGGTCTCGCACACTCATAGTCAGTCCTAGCCCTTCAATAGGGAGGGGGTCTCGCACACTCATAGTCAGTCCTAGCCCTTCAATAGGGAGGGGGTCTCGCACACTCATAGTCAGTCCTAGCCCTTCAATAGGGAGGGGGTCTCGCACACTCATAGTCAGTCCTAGCCCTTCAATAGGGAGGGGGTCTCGCACACTCATAGTCAGTCCTAGCCCTTCAATAGGGACGGGGTCTCGCACACTCATAGTCAGTCCTAGCCCTTCAATAGGGACGGGGTCTCGCACACTCATAGTCAGTCCTAGCCCTTCAATAGGGACGGGGTCTCGCACACTCATAGTCAGAATAAATTGCTTTATGTTCGACGGTATCGATATATAAATATTATTTGTCAGAAAACTGTATGATAATGGGGGTCATTAAAGTACTACTCTTCATTATAACACAGTTTTTCCAACCAATCAGAGCTCAATATTTTCATTCATTGACCAATTAGGTAAGGATAGCTTCTCACATGCACTCAATATCCAACATGTCGGACATGAATTACATGATTTGAAAGTTGACAATGTAGCCTATATTGGATCAACCATTGTAGTTACAATGCATAACAAACTGGGCAATATTGAAATAGAAATAGCACTTTACCTTAATATCCCCAACTCCAACTTCTACATATTTCTAAAATTTTTCCGCCAATTTTAATGAATTTTGTTGTTGACGTAAATACACTAGAACGTCGTGGAGGAAGCAGACGTATGGAATTAGTTCCATGGAAATTATAATCCAGCTCTCTGTTCAGTATTTCTTACGCGAAACTTTTTCGCTAGATGTCATAACTGTTCTATTTGGGACTCAATTGATTTACCTTCCTTTGACATTCTATACGCATCGCATTTGAAGAATCACTAGTTGATAATACGATACGTTTTAATTTTAAAGCGTTTGTAACAGTCTATTTTGTGTTATTTGACCAAAATAACAAAATGATCCAACATAGTACCTGTGCGCTATCTGTTGGTGCTACTTCAGGATAAACAATGCTTCAAAGCTTTCGAATTCGTTATTGGGTAGAGATCAAATGCTGAGCCCACACAATTCCCAAGAAGAAGAAGAAGAATTCAACCGACAGAATGTGGAATATTTATGTTAGAACTTATAATGAAGTTATAATTATCGTCGAACATAAACAATCGTATGCAACTCACCTATAATTGGTAATTAAGACACTCGTATGAAAATTATAAAACTCGCTTCGCTCGTTTTATAAACATACTCGTGTCTTAATCATTGCCATTTAATATAGGCGAGTTGCTTAATGTACTATTTTGTAATGAGATATAAAGTGAGGACCAAGTTGTCTACTTATAAATACTTTGGCTGCTCACGTCACGTGATTTATTAGGGATGTCCAAGGTTGTTTGTGTTTGAAACATATTTGTGGCAAACAGAGCAAGAAAACTGTAATCTGTTTACAAACTGACACTGACTAGAAAGTGTTTTATGTTTGTAATTAATATTTGGGTGAATTTAATTTCAATTTAATATTTAATACTGAAGTTTTCCTTAAAATTATTCATAAAATGGTGTTTCAGAAATTATTTCAGTATAATCCGCAATTATGAAGTATCTTTTAGAATGGGCCTCGGAAGGCTCCCCCTTGGTCCTCTGTGTAGCGTTTCAGAAGCATATAGTGCTTCAGGCTTGATTTACAGAGTTGTAATGCCGTGCTTTTCTGGATATTGATCTTTTATTATATCTTTAGTTTTGCTTGTCAGTAAAGATCCTTTGATATAACCGTAGGTTCATTGTCACCATATAGCACTGGGCTCAAATCTTCCATGTGGTCTTGGGTTCAAACCCCAGAATCAATCAATCAATCAATCGATCAATCAATACATAAGAAATAAATAAATGAATAGGATCTTTATTCACTATTTTATAATAATAGAGAAACACAACGAATCTTATAAACAGATACTATGAGATAATAAAACAATTCCACTCTATCTCTGGTCTTCTATGTTCTTTGGCGTGCGTATTATTTCTTCATTGAAAATGTTGCCATATATCTGATACAAGTGAGTCCGTAAGCTTTTGGCAGTTTAGAGATCCTATATTTGTTTGCTTCACGATTCAGTCCGGAAGGTTTTTTTTTGTCGTGTAGCCTCCTGAGAGGCCGAGTGCAGGTCTTTCTAGTCGACGCCCGTGGGCGACCTGCGCGTCGGGATGAGAGATGGAATTGATGAAGATGAATGAAACTGGGCAAGGATGTGGAAGGAAGCGGCCGTGGCCTGTCAGAAGGTACTGTCCCAGCATTTGCCTGGTGTTGAAAATGGGAAACCACGGAAAACCATTTCAAGGACAGCCGACGGTGGGGCTCGAACCCACGCGTCTACCGAGTCAGCAGAGAGCTTGGCCCCTTGACCTAACGCAGCGCTTTAGCCCGCGCAGCCACTACTGTCGGTAGTCCGGAAGGTTAGATGACAGGTAGGCTATTTGAATATGGGCACTATTATTGTTATTATTATCTGTTAGCCGAAGAATTTCCAGATGAACTCATAAAACAAATTTAAGATTTCCCAAAAATTGAACATTTATAATATTGTGAGAAATCCCGTGGCGGCGTCCACTGGTGTGTGCGTAGCAACTTACTACTGAGAATTGCCGGTCACTACATTAACGCGTCTCAGTTCAAGGAACACATCTCGAGGCCCCAAGGAATTGATGTAAACTATTTGCTCTGGGGAGAGACACTCTGATTGCTGTTGGCCATATACGTGACTAATAGTACTTTCAACACGTTCAAATATGTAGGCTATTACTGTCATGTTGCTAGTGGCTACGTTCATGAATCTTCCAATGTAAGTCACTGTCACGAGGGCTTCCTTTTGTGTGGAACCTCACTCATCATTATCATCATCATCATCACTGTCGTTGTTTTCTAAAACACGATTTGCGATTATGACGTCAATTGAGTGGATTTATTATCATTATTATTACGAGGGCGGGTCGAAAAGTATTTGCCCCTATTCTTTTTTAGCAAAAAAGAAAAAATACATATAGGTAATTTACATGATGGTGATTGTTGTTTTAAGGGGCCTAACATCTAGGTTATCGGCCCAAAATGGTTTGGGTGTTCGTGAAGGATGAGATGGGAATGTAATGATAACTAATACTAACTACATACTGGATGAAGACATGGTATACAAATAAAGGATAAGGCAAATAAAGGACAGGGAGGAAAGAAATGCCCTCAACCCTCGAAGAATGAGGATTGAGGGACTTGGAATGAAGGAGAGCCATGAAAGGCAGGTAGGAAAGAGAAAAAGGAGAGGCCCGCCCCAAAGTCAGAGGAAGAAGGGGATAAAACGGACCCAGCTCAGAAATCCCTCGGGGTCGCCAACTCCCAAACTCACCAGCCGTGATCCCTTGAGGGTGTAGCACTATCCAGGGTGCACCAGAAGTGGTGGGGCTACATATATCCTGCCTCCTTGAGGGCCTTGTGCAGAAGGCAAGAGATAACTTGAAAAGAAAGAGAAGGCTAACCCCTCGCAGAAGGAGGGTAGCAGGAAAGATGAGACTAGGGCAAATTAAGCCTCAGATACCCTAATACCGTCGGGGTCGGAAGAGAACAAGAGTTGACCAAGAGAGGAGGTGGACAGGAAAGAAGACGGAGAGGAGCCCGGAACAAGTAAGTGGAAGCAATGTGGTCGCCAACCCACGTCCCGCTAGATGTGAGCCTCTGGGGGGAGGGGGTAATTACAATTATACGTACTGTACCTTACACCAGGGGTTCTCAACTTATTAGACACTGCGACCCCCTTTTTAGGCTGAGTATTTTGGCGACCCCCCAAGTTTTAACGTTAAAACAATAATTGCTAAGTTTTATTCATAAAAAAACACTTGTAACTAATATTAACTAATATTAATTCAAAAACTGGTAAATTCCAAACACGCTCAAGTTTCTCATTAATAGAATAAAAGAAACGTGCAAGTTTAATACAATGTGAGTGTATTATTCTATTAATAAAAAACTACAGCAATAACTCATTTCTTTAAACTTTTTTCCCGTATCTCGTGACCCCCTAAGACACATACTGTAAACCACCAGGGTTCGCGACCCACCGGTTGAGAACCCCCGCCTTACTCTATTTTCAGCCTATTTTCATTTTATGAAAAAAAAAAAGCTTATGTGATCACCTTTTGTACGTGTGTGTGCGTGTTTGTTTGTTTGTTTGTTTGTTTGTTTGTTTGTTTGTGTCCCCCTAATAACTTCGAAACGTCTGGAGAGGTTTCAATGAAACTCGGTAAGGTCATAGTACTATTATGGCCGACCAAGACCGTGCCCTTCAAATTCTATTACATCTCACCAATCCAACATGGCAGCTGTGCGAAATATTTCACCAGCATTCTATATCTCCGAAACTATTACTGATATTACCCTGACATTTTGTACGGTTATAAAAGGCACTACTTGTAGTTTACTTATGAATTACAAAACGAACATGGCGGCCAAGCGAAGTTGAAACTTTTAAATAGACTTTTCTCTCGATTTAACCATCCAAACGAATTCAAACTTGGTACAGCCAATGGTTAAACACATTGTAATGCACTGGCATCTAATTTAGTTCAATTGAGTACATGACTTCAAGATGGCAGCTGTGGGAAATATTTCACCGGTATTCTATATCTCCGAAACTATTACTGATGTCACCCTGAAATTTTGTACGGTGATAAAGGGTACTACTAGAAGTTCGGCTACGAGATTTTCAAAAACCTGCAAAATAAAAAAACGAACATGGTGGCCAAGCGAATGTGAAACATTTTAATAGACTTTTCTCGCAATTTAACCAACTGAGCGCAGTGATATTTGGTGCAGTAGATGTTTATTACACATTACAATGCAGTAATATCTAATTTAGTTCAATGTTTTACATAACCATTTTAAAATTAATTTTTATTTCTTATGTATTAATCAAGCGATTAAAGTGAACGTTTGAATAATTTACCTATGCAAAAATCGTCATCTAATAGTTCATAACTCTATGGCTTACATATATAAAAAGCCAACATGGTGACCATCCGAAGTATTTAGATGGTTCTCAATATCTACGAATCTATTGCAGCAATCAAACTGTAATTTTGTATGTTGATAGTGGCAATTAGCATAAGTAGGATATATGAAAATAGGCTGTATAGTTCTTCACGGAACTACTTGTTCCACATAGTCTCCTCATTTGTCCCATCGAAGCACTAAATTTGAGATGCCCCTATGGTAGAATTCAGCCGGCTGACTGTGGAACCATCGTCGGACTGCTGTCTTGGCGTCATCGTTGCACGTGAATCGCTGTCCTGCCAGGAACTTCTTCAGCGGACCAAAATCGTGGAAATCACTAGGGGCGAGATCCAGACTGTTGATGGGAGGTCCAGACCCTCACAGCGTAATGACCGGAGCTTGTTGGCACATGTGGTCTCGCATTGTCATGATCCAATATCTACGAATCTATTACAGCAATCAAGCTATAATTTTGTATGTTGATAGAGGCGATTAATATAAATAGGATATATAAAAATAGGATATTTTGTTCTACACGGAACTATTTGTCAGGAAAGATAGCCTACTACACTGGTTCTGTCACGAGCAGCGCACTGGTTTAATGTGAGGTAGTTTTGACGCCAAAGGAGGTCGTGTTGGGATCACAAAGTCTCATAGAAGAGACACAAAGCAGGAATAACGGAGGCGCATTGAGTAGGGAATGACTGGCTGATTCTCCAAGCGCTTGAGCTTGTTCAAATATATCATGGGGAAGTTGACAGGCACAACAACACAGGCTATCGCACTTCATGAACCAACAACAGAGAATGCTTCGGACTTGTGAAAGTTTAAGTTAAAATTACTCATGTTTCAAAAGAAACCTTGTAGTTCTACATCTAGAGCCTTAGCTTCCCGAGCTGCTCAGTTCTATGGCCTAACCTAATTAACCTAATAGCAAAGTACACAACATAATACAGGCTGATTTTGGAAGATAGAATAAGGAAAGAAAAGAGAACGTTCATGGCTTTTGTAGACTTAGAAAAGGTTTTGTTTGGAGTAAGTTGTTTGAAATTTTGAAAACGATTGGAATGAAGTACAGGGATAGGAGGGTGATATACAATCTATACAGAAACCAGACAGCAGTCATTCGAGCTGAAGCTGGTATTCAGAAAGGTGTAAGGCAAGGCTACAACTTATCACCCATACTTTTCAATCTTTACATCGAACAGGCAATGAAGGAAATTGTTGAAAAATTTAAAGTGGGAGTGAAGATTCAAGGAGAAATAATGTCAACTCTGGGATTTGCTGAAGACATCGTCATCTTGGCCGACACGCCTGAGGATTTGAATGAGTTTTTGAATGTTATGGACTCCGTCTTATGGAAAGAATTCAAGTAGGGGAGAGCGAGGGGTTCTGCCCCCCCCCCCACCACTACTCCCAATGCGAGCTGATAACTCCCGAACCCGTGGTCGGAGATTCACGAATGAGGTGTCGTTGGACTCGAGCTGACGGGGGATTTCCTATGGACCACTCATTATATTTTTTTATTTTTTTTGAAAATATTTGTTTTCGAAAGTAGGTGATAGTTTGAAAACCAAACATGATAGAATGTTGTGCAATAGCTTAAACGAACGGTCTCTATGTCCTTTATTTTTATAATAAAACGTTTTTATATTTTACATTTTTTTGAAAAAAAAAATCAATTTTGAAATTTTTATATTTTGGAAACTAAAGAGTTTACAAAAAATTTTGTTTGACATAATTGAATGGCCCTGATCCCCTCTACCCGCAAAATAAATTTCAAGCCTCTAGGACTAAAACTGTGCAGTAGTGGGAGGTTGTGGGTTCTGCCTCACCCCCTACTTTCATATAAACTTTGGGCGATATCTCCCGAACGCGTGGTCAGATTTTAACGAACGAGGTATTGTTGGCGTTGGGATGACGTTATCTTGGCTAAGCATGTGTGTTGGTATTTAAAAAAAATTGAAAATTTCGTTTTTTTGGATTGGCACTATTTTGGAAACGGTGAATTGGAAAAAAGTTTGTTTGACGTTAATGAAAGGTGGGTATGCCCTCTAGGTGGACAGCAAGTTTCAAGGGCAAACTGGTAGGTTGGACATGGAGATTGGCAGGAGGGTACAGCAGAGCAATGCATTCTATCAAAGTGTAAGAAAACTTGTTTGGGATAAGGATCTAGTTCGCGATGAGTGTTGGTATTTCCTACAAGTTCAAACTTGCGCGATCCATCGAGAAATGACTTTAAACCATATTCATTGATCAACACCACATAAATGTGTTCATAAATATCATCGATCGTGTATCCACCAGTGTTCAGGGTGAGCACAGAATCATTGCTCCAAGGAAAAGCAAGGAGGTAATGTATAAAATGTACTATGTACCCATATTAACTTACGCAGCTGAGACTTGGACCCTGACAAGCAGGCAAGAGAGTAGAATCCAAGCCAGTGAAATGAAATTCCTAAGAAGTATGATAGGAAAGACAAGGAAAGACAGAGTGAGGAATGAAGATGTTAAGAAGGAAGTTGGGATGGAAAAACTAAATGAGACAATTGAGAAGAATAAACTAAGGTGGTTTGGACATGTAAAGAGGATGGAGGAAAATAGAATACCAAGACAGATGCTGGAGGCCAAGTGCAAGGGTAAGAGAGCAAGGGGAAGACCTAGAACAAGGTGGATCGATTCAGTGAAGAATAGCGTAAGAAAAAGAAATCTGGACTGGGACAAGATCGTGGAAGAAGAATGGTGGAAGAAAAGAGGAAAGTGGAGAAGTGCCATAAATACCCCAACCTGGCAGGAGCTGGATAAGGGGAAATGATGATGATGATGATCATGAGGAATGGAGATCAATTCTTACCACCCCTGGTTGCTCCTCGATGTGGTTCGCTATCTCTAGGATGGAATTCATTATGGGGGTTGACGTGGTAACACAAATGCTGTAAAATCTGCTTGTTCTTGATGTTAACGTGTATTCACATGGCAAACAACTAACACCATTCCTAGACGGTGTTGTTGCTTTATATACAAACTTCATAGTGGCTTTAGCACCAACTTGTAAGTCACTGGTGTGGTAGAATCTAGATCAATGAGTTGTTGCTCTCTGATGATCAGTTTTAATGTTATATTACTAATACCATCGACAGCCACAGAATGAAAATGCACCACTGGAGGGTTTTCACGAATAATATAGCCATTGGGCGATGTCACTATAAAGTCATAAAGCGAATGCGATGGTTCTTGATTTTTGTACACTTGGCTAATAATATTACACGTTACCGACACATGATAGTCCTCAATGAATTTCACTTCATGGTCTGATTCATGTTTTTTGTTGGGCTCCAACACGCGTGGTTTAAATCCTAGTAATGGGCCAATGGAATCGGGGCGTGTTTTAAAGTCAATTTTGAATGTGGAGAAAATACTGCAGCGATGAGTGTTGGTATTTCCTACAAGTTCAAACTTGCGCGATCCATCGAGAAATGACTTTAAACCATATTCATTGATCAACACCACATAAATGTGTTCATAAATATCATCGATCGTGTATCCACCAGAGTTCAAGGTGAGCACAGAATCATCATAGTAAAACTCGTTGTTCACATTTTCACGTATGTTGTTTATTCGATTGTACGTTTCAAGAGAAACAAGTCCCAAACCATAGGGGTTTTCACTCAATTCGATAGGCGGGTAAAAGTCTAGGCTGACTTCAGGTCCACGTCCATGCAGTGTAAACGTTTTACTTTCTGCCGACATACTGTTGGCGCTTTTGCTTATGCTGCGTCTTATATAAAAAAATTAAACACAAACGTCCACACTGTTGGCTGTTAAACGTTTGCTCACGTTTTACATTATAATATATCTTGATCCTGTTTCCAAAATAGGTCACTAGTTCCATGGGCGGGGGCAAATTCACAAAACTGTCGAAATACCATACAATGGATCCCTCTTTGACATACGCTACATAATGCGTTCCTGGTCCTCGGTGATCATCCAAATTGACAACAGTACATTCCTGTTTCCAGGGTCGTGGGGGGTAATTGGTTTCGCATAAACACACCTCGAAAATGAGAAAGCTTTAGTTGTTTAGCATAGCTTTCCACTTGTCGATGTGTCAGGGCCTGTCTTGCTATGGATGAGTTTTTTTTTAAATATTTCGAAATGGTGAAATCCCAAATCCTTGTTGATAAAAGGCTGGCTTTAAACTGGCATTTCTAGCCCCCATTGCAATCGCTTCCATCGTTTCATTGTGTCGCTGACTTTCTTTGAGTTGTTGCTTGCCCTGCTGCGCGGCTTTAATGGTTTTCGCCACTGCACTGGCACCGCCCAAAAGTGAACCCAGAGCAGCCAGACCGGCAAATAAAGCAAGTAAAAATCCCGCTCGTTTGGGGACGGGAATCACTCGCCCTTGTTTTGAACCCTGTCACCGACGTTTTGGAATAACATGTCTCTGTGCTGCTCGAAGGGCTTTCCTTATGTTCAATACATTATAGGTAGATTTCATTAGAAAGCTAACTATTGCAATGGGTACCATGTTTCGACTTCCGGAAAATTTCGACATATCTTCGCGTTTCACATCCCCCAGACCCCAAAACCACCGTCAGTTCAAATGTTTATATATAATTTATGTATATATGTATCTATCTATCTATCTATATATATATATATATATATATATATATATATATATATATATCAGTTTCTTGTGGACACGATAACTGCCGTAATTTTACACCAATCACTTTGAATTTTTTACATAATACGTATCCCTATAAAATCTCGGTCGAGTTCGTTAATGGGCAAAATCGGTCGAAGGGGGTGAAAATGGGGGGCTTTCTTCGAAAAAGTGAAATTTCGCTATAACTCTCTTAATACGTGAAATATCGAATCCAATCAAAGTTCATAATATGTGTTGGATAAGTGCCAAAAATTTATGTCAAATAAGTTTTTTGATAGCAACAACCATTGACCAAAGGGGTGGAAAAAGTGGGTTTTTCGGGAAACATTAATCATATCTCTCTTAATAGGCACAATATCAAAACCGTACAAAATGGAAAATATTCCAATAATAATTACCTAAAACTTTTGTCCGAAAGAATTTTTGATATCACCCACCATTACGCCAAGGGATGAGAAAAATGATTTCGGAATTTTAAAAAATGCCAAGTGCCATCAGATGTTACCATAACAACGCTTTTAAATTGATAAGGGATGATCTATCAGAGGTTGCCAAGAGAACGCCATTGACGAGATCACATTCATTTTTAGCCTACTTTTCACACTTTTCAAAAATGAGGAAAAAGTAGACTTATAAGATATATCCGGGAAAATGTGTCTGTCCTTCTGCTGTCTGTCTGTCTGTCCTTCTGTATGGCTGGCTGTGTGTGTCCCCCCCCCCCCCATCAACTCCTAAACGGCTGCAGCAATCGAAGCCAAATTTAGTATGAGTAAAGAGGTATACCGGAATATCTCAGGCCCATATTTGAAAAAGATGCCAGTGCTACCAACTGCTAAAAAAACGCACTAGAAATTTGAGCTCCATGTTGGATATCTTGGAAGGTATACTTGGGAGCTATTCTAAAATTGGCACACATGTAGATAATACTATTTCAGTTTAATTTCCAGGTGGCCATACATGACAGCGTTGTCAAAATAATTTTAAGCCTTCTGATAAGTCCAATTTTTAAATGCATATAACATCTACAATATCAATTGGATTTCAACCAAATTTTGTATGTAATATGTGTACATAAACAGATATGACTGAGTGTATTCTTAAGAGCCACCAGGGCTGCCAACTGTTAATAATTGCTCTCTATTTTGTATCCAAATATATCAGAAAGAATGCAAGCCGACAGCTTTAAACTATGCACACGTAAATTACCCGACATTTTACGTTAATTTGGAGTAACTTATATACGTCAGTTCTACCAACATGATTTTAAGCCTGCTGATAGGACCAATTTTTAAATACATGTAACTTCTATACCAACAAATGGATTTCATCCAAAATTGGCACAAAAATATATAATATTTCAGATTATTTCTGACCAGCACTCGCATGACATTGTTGCCAACATGCTTTTACGTGTACTAATAGATCCAATGTCTAAATCCATGTAACGTCCTTTGGACTTCAACCACATTTTGTGTTCTGTACCTTAGGAGATGGAAGTAAGAATATATTCAGTCACCAGAGCTGCCAACTGTATTGCTCTATTAGGCTACATTATGCCTAGTATACCTTACTTTGAACTAATTAAGACATTTCGATATTACCCACTTAATTTCGTCATTATTCTAGATAGGTTCATATACTGTAGATTAATCTATGGCATGAATCTTAATTTTAAGAAAAGTAGGCTCTTGAGTTCGTCACGGAACTTCTTGTTCCATCTGACTATGAGGGAAGCGGCTAACTGATAGCATGCTGAACTTCTATGCCCAAGGTGCTGGTTCAAAGCCGGCCAATGTCGCCGGATTTTCTAAGAGCGCTAAAAATCAGTCAGCATGCTTTCCTTCGGAGGGGAAGTTACAACGTTCGTTGCAAGTTGCTGGTTGCGTTGGCATCTAGCAGCCATGTTCACAGCTAGGTGTCGTTGACGTTAGTATTTGGTACAAAATTAGGTACTACTACTTAAAATTGACCGTCTGCAGACCTTACCTGAATTACAGACTAATACAGTCATCACAAATAACACCGTTTATCAGACAGATTCTACACACACCCAATGCACACGGGGTTACATGACCACCTTGTCGCAGCCCCTAAACTGAGGAACCAACCAACATCTCTGCGGGAGATAAAATTTTGCGTGAAGAAGTAACAGACTGTCAGATAGTTACACATTAGTTCCAAACCTTGCATAAGGACAGTGTGATCACAAGTATAAAAATTAACCCCAAATGACAAGAAGGTTACCATCCCCATAAGACAGTAAAATGTTAAAAGTATGCATAGAAAGACGAAAAAATGTTAACTAACCTCCAATTGTAAAATACTTTCTCGCAATAAATGAGGTCTGATCCTCCTACGAAAACCTGCATATTTTGCCTATTATAGCCTATCCCCTAGTTTGCCCGGTGAAATCTACCTCCGCCTTCCGGCGTGCCGAGAGGAATTTTTTCTTTCGCAACGGCTTGTCCACGAATGTCGTAAGCCCAGGCTTTGCCAAGGACAAAGTCCTTTTTAGTCTTTCTCACCACATACCTTTGTTTCACCATGATAATAATGACCAACAACTTTCACAAGAAAGTTTAAATCACAACTAACGTAAGTTTGCTATTTCATGGCTGTATATTCCAATTCCACATATAGAGGGAAATCGTTTATGTTTTTTCCCGCTTGCTTTTCATCCCATATCAACATGAGATGAAAGGATAATTCGTCACCTGCATTGACCATTTCATGGTTATTGACCAACATCCTATGATCGTTTATCTGTATTTGTAAATGGTTCTCATCAGGTATGGCGTATTTGATGTGAATGGTTCCATCATAGTGTAATCGATAGTGGCTTAAACCCGAAGCAAGCACATAGGCCAAGCGCTGATCATGGACTAGCGGTAAATGGTTTCTGTCATTCACAGGTTTTTCATTTGTCAGATACACTAAAAAAACAGATGGGATAAATTTATAAAGCCTTTTCATTTCATAGGTCACGTAACGCCTGGTACAGACATCGTCTTAGTCTTGTGGGTCTTCCACGTGAATAATACGATGGTGATTAGCGCTATAGCCATTCACCGTAAGCTGAGGCACTTTGTCATAAAATTCATACACTTTGTTATCCACACACTTTTTTTTGTAGTAACGTCTGTAGACACTTGAGGATGTTTTACATGGGTTAACCGCTTTCCCTTAAAGTCATAATCTCCCTGTTTTGTGCGTGGCACTACTGACCTATCCACATAGTGTTTATTAGCAGGATCTGTTTCTTGTTTAGGATCACGTATGGGGACAGGCCTAGCTTTGGGCATCAACGCACGTCCAAAGACATCCATCGCCAACCTATAGTAGGAGTCTACTGTTTCTATGACAAGGCTCGGTGTCCTGTATATAGACAGCCTGCTAGCCTGTCTAAGCCTTAGTTGATATCAAGATTATTAAGCAGCAAGAGTCATTCCCCGTGAGGGACATGGTTTCCCATCTCTGTCCCACATCACGTGAACAACGCCATGGTTCACTGTTTCCATCTTCCATTCACTGCATCATTGTGGGACCTTCCGGCTGTGGAAAGACCAATATTTTGCTAACGCTCATCACAGCGCCCAATGGTCTGCGTTTTCAAAATATTTATATTTTTGCAAAATCTCTCTACCAACCCATCTACGTGTTTCTGTATCAAGTCATGTCTGGATTACAAAATGAGAATATGGGTTATTTTACATTTTCTATGTAAGAAAATGTTATTTCACCGGATGAGGTAAAGCCTGATTCACTCATGATTTTCGATGATGTATCCACTGAACGTCAAGGCATCATTCAAAGCTGTTTCTGCATGGGTCGACACAAACATATCGATTGCTTTTATCTTGGACAAACGTATTCTAAAATGTCCAAACTGTTGATTCGTGGCAATGCCAATGTCATTGTTTTATTTCGCCAGGACGAGAGGAACAGTCGTCACATTTATAATGAACATGTGAATCCGGATATGACCTTTCAAATGTTTACTGAATTGTGTGGCAAGTGCTGGAACACTCAACGTCATGCCTGTTTAGTGATTGACAAACAAAGTGAACTCAACCAAGGACGATATCGCTTAGGGTTTGATCATTTTATTGCTATTTAAGGCACTGACTCATTCCCTGTCAAGTCATTTGTCAAGACACCATGGCGTTAGCAGAGAGTCAATTGAAGAAGCATATTATTAGAGCAAAAAATACTATTCGCCAAAAGTTTCGTCAATTGAAACGATCACGTGCAGATCATGCTTTGTTTATTCAACATCATTTAGCACCTCCGCTAAATGCCATGTTGAAACCCTCTTTCAAGCCATCTGAAACGCTACCCACCATTTCACAATCCACGCAGACGCTGCACGAGGACCCTGAGGAAGAGGAAGTGGAACATGAACAGGAAGATTTGACTAGTGTTAGCGAAGTTGAAGATGACGAGGAACAAGTGTTTACGCCTCAAAAAAGACCGCACCCCTTGCAGAGTTTTAGAGAAAAAAGAAATCCTTGGCCAGGGTCGAAACACCTTGCCCTTCCAGATCGTCTCCGTTTTCACAAGTCTTGGCCACTCCTCAAAATAAACCTCAACTGAAAAATATTTTAATAAAATATTATGGATCAACACTAGAACCCTATCTCACTGATATATTTATTGGAAACACAGATACCACGTATGGTGTTCGCTATGAGGATGATAGTTTTAAAATTGGGGATTCATCCATTAAATTTTCTCGTACTAAAGCTGTCATTAAAAACATCAACTATAAATTAACCCCAGGACTGTTAAAGCTGCTCTTTTCTCGGACCCCCTCTTCCCATGATTATACGTCAGAGGACCTTGGCAAATATAAATCCATTTTATTGGAAACCCATGCCCACAAAAGACAGTATGATCCAGCTCAACAAGTGAATGCCAATATATCTCAAAAATATAAAACCATCATTGCAAAAATATTTCCCACCAGTCAAAGTACTCGTCGTAAAGTGTCCGCTTCGGGAGTGACATTTAAACCATTAAAACCCCTTGTAGATGTTACCTACTGGCACAATCCCAATAAGCTCGTCCAGCGGCTACAGTTGTTGCATGCTTCACGTCAAGCCGGCCATACCGGTCACGATTGGGAAATTCAAGAAATTGAACAAGAACTTCGAAACGCCAAAATTATTGTTTAAGCCCTCACCCATTAAAATGGGTATTGCTCACGAGTTGCATCGCCCAGCTCGGCGTCACTATCCGCGACTCAAGGTGATTTCACGGGGTGTGGATGAACTTTGGCAGGCTGACTTGGTTGAAAGATACCCTATGCTGGCGTTAACGACGGTGTACGCTATATGTTGACCGTCATTGATGTCTATTCCAAAATGGCCTTTGCTGAACCTGTGCGTCGCAAGTCTGGTCCACTGGTCACCAAGGCCTTTCAACATATTATTCAACACTCCAAACGTCAACCTCAGTTGCTACAAACCGACCAGGGGAAAGAATTTTTCAACAAGGATTTCTCCAGTTTTCTCAAATCTAAGGATATTCACCATTACACCACATACGGCAATCTCAAAGCCAGCGTGGTCGAACGGTATAACCGAACATTGAAAACCCATATGTGGAAAGCGTTTACCGCTCAGGGCACTTATCGCTGGTTGGACATGCTACCCGAGCTAGTGTCACGTTACAATGACAGCAAACATAGAACCATTGGGACCAAGCCACGTCTCGTAACCAAAAATATTCAGCGACTGGATAAACTGTTTAACCCCATAAAAACAGCAGATCCTAAACGTCACCGACTGAAAATTGGGGATTTTGTTCGTGTGAGCAAATTTAAGTCTGCCTTCAATAAGGGCTACACGCCTCAGTGGGGGACTGAACTATTTCGAATTCGTCAAGTCAACTTGGACAGTCCAGTCACCTATTTACTCCAAGACCTCAACCATCGACCCATAAAAGGTAGATTTTATCTCCAAGAAGTTCAAAAAACAGCATTTCCGAAACATTACCTCGTGGAAAAAGTGTTGAAACAAAAAGGAAATAAACTATATGTCAAATGGTTAGGATTTAACTCAATGTTTAATTCTTGGATCAATAAATTACATGTTGTATGAACCTGTGCACTTTTTTATTGAATCGTGTTATACGAGAGCTCTGTGTACGGCGCTCCACGCTTCATGCATGTCCATACATGTTTCTCTTTCTCTCTCCACACCCGCGTCTCACTCCTTCACTCCATGATGACATACAACTCGTTCAGCTATTGGCTGTCACGGGTTCTCCCACTTCTCCCCTCACCTCTCCTCCGGCTCCCTGGCCTCGCCCCCTCACCACTCTGCAGTGGTCACGAGATTTCCTGTTCTCTCTTTGTGTTCACCCTTTCCTCTTTCCCCTTTCCTCTCTGCGGGGCCCCTGCCTGCTGCTGCTGCTCGCCTGGCTAGCCGTTATCACCTTTTTACAGAGTTGTCAAATGGTTGCAACCTGTTATCATCTTACAGCACCGGGTGAGTTAGCCGTGGTCGTTACGGCATGACTGCTGGCAGTCGCTCACATCCGGGAGGCGAGGAGGTTCGAATCCTCCCGCCGGCAACCTTGAAGATGGTCTTCTGTGGTTTCCCATCTTCCTTCCAGGCAAATGCCGGGGTTGGTCCCTAACTATAGGCCACAGCCGCTACCTTCCAACTCCTCGTCCTTACATTCCAACTTCCCTCCCCAACGGTACTTGTAGCGCACCCATTTGGTGTCCGTCTTGAAGCAGCTACAAAACTGGCGAGCCGAACATGTCCTCGGGCACTCCCGGCACCAAAAGCCATACGCTAAAAAAAAATCATCTTACAGCAATGTTGGCAGCTATCACCCACATTCCATTCTCTTAGCTGGCTAGCCAGGCACCAAGCGTGTCTCTCGAGCAGATATTCTGTTTTCCCATTCTGGCTGCCAGTCAGACATAGAAAAAAAAGTTCTGTTGTTAACAACTTCCCCTCATACCATTATGAATTTTGTCTGGTTACTGGTCAGTGTTTACCAACATGTTTTAACGATCGTCATGAGGGATTTTCGAAAATATTCACCTTCATTCATCTGTCATAGGAAAAAAATAGCGAAAAGCGACCCCTCGTTTTGCCATTCATCTCCCCCGTCGAAATAGCCATTTCCCATATCCACCATGGCCAATCATAGCCTCGTTGTAACATACGTCAAGCGCTACCGGCTCTCTGTCTACAAACACGCTTTTATTTAAAAAGAAATGCCTAGTTTTTTGTCCTAGAGATTTGACATTTATTTTCATGGTAGAGGGGGTAGGGAACTTTCATTTATGTCAAACAAACTTATTTGTCAACGTGTTAGTTTCCAAAATAGTAAAAATTCAAAATTTGAGTGTTTTCAAAAATCTCAAAACATAAAAACTTTTATTATAAAAAATAAAGGTCATAGAGACCATTGGTTTGAACTATGGCACAACATTCTATCATGTTTGGTTTTCAAACTATCGCCTACTTAAAAAAACAAAATTTTTCATTTTTTTTTAATATAACGAGTGGTCTATAGGAAAGAGGACGTCAGCTCGAGTCCAACGACACCTCATTTGTTAAAATCCGACCATCCGTTCGCCAATAATCACCAATGTTCGCGAGAAAGTAGGCTATCATTTTTTTCCCTCCTACACCCTTGAAACTTGCTGTCTACCTAGAGGGCATACCCACCTTTCATTAAAGTCAAACAAACTTTTTTCCAATTCACCGTTTCCAAAATAGTGCCAATCCAAAAAAACCGAAATTTTCAATTTTTTTAAAATACCAACACACATGCTTAGCCAAGAGAACGTCATCCCAACGCCAACAATACCTCGTTCGTTAATATCTGATCACGCGTTCGGGAGATATCGCCCAAAGTTTATATGAAAGTAGGGGGTGAGGCAGAACCTACAACCTCCCACTACTGCACAGTTTTAGTCCTAGAGGCTTGAAATTTATTTTTCGGGTAGAAGGGATCAGGGCCATTCATTTATGTCAAACAATTTTTTTTGTAAACTCTTTAGTTTCCAAAATATAAAAATTTCAAATTTGAACTTTTTCAAAAAAATGTAAAAAATAAAAACGTTTTATTATAAAAATAAAGGACATAGAGACCGTTCGTTTAAGCTATTGCACAACATTCTATCATGTTTGGTTTTCAAACTATCACCTACTTTCGAAAACAAAAATTTTCATTTTTTTTAAATATAATGAGTGGTCCATAGGAATGCTCCCGTCAGCTCGAGTCCAACGACACCTCATTTGTGAATCTCCGACCACGGGTTCGGGAGTTATCGGCTCGCATTGGGAGTAGTGGTGGTATTGGAGGGGGAGGGAGAACCCCTCGCTCTCCCCTACTAATTCATGATGAAAATTAATAAATGTAGAACAAAAATATTGGAATGCATCCGAAATATATGGGAAACTTCTATGGACATCAAATTGGTAGGTGAAAAGCTAAAGGAAGTAGGAGACTTCTGTTACTTAGTAAGCAAAATAACCGGTGATGGACGAAGAAAAGAGCATATAAAAAGTAGATTGGCTCAGGCAAGGAAAGCATTTCTAGAGAAAAGGAATCAGTTGACATCGAATATACAGGGTGTATCTTAATTATACCGACAAAAAAAAATCAGGGACGCTCTGCGTGTTATGTAAAAGACGATGTCGCAATCGGATTGGCGGAGAAAATTTTTCCCTCCGAGAAAATGAGGTTACTTTTTTATTTCCGGGAGCGCGATTCAAATCTTCGAACTCGCCGTATTTGCTGAGCTAGAGAGCAAGCCGCTGGCCACTGCTGTGCTTTAGGCAAGGGAAGGGAGTGTGATAGAAGAAGACAGAGATATGCTGGCGAGCATGCGATCGGTTGTTCAAAGCCCTTGGTTTTCTCTACGGGATCAATGCGGTCACGTACATTTCTAGTCCATGTTTCACGCCATTTAGCTGCAATGTTGAAATTACTATCAGCAAGCTGTTGAGCCAGTCGCAGGAGTGGACCGGAGCTGGTTTATTGCCAGAGTGGGAATGTCGTCATGGATTGGAAGTGCAGGGTTGTTCATTATTTTAGAATATTCCTTCCTCAGTGCATCCTGTCTTCTTAACACCGGAGGGGCTGAGTGTTGGGAGCCAGTAGAGTAGAGACCGTTCTTATACAACCGGAGATGGTTCTCATTGTTCCTGTCCTAAATTGTAAACATTGAACAAGAATTAAAAATCTTTGCTGAAAAACTCTTCGTTTTCTTATTTTTTGGAAACCCTTCCCAATGTGATTGGTGTTTGTCCTTCACTGACTCTTATTTTGGTTATTGTTAACATAAACAAGGAAGGACGCTTTGTAGACGTAGGTAAAAAGTAACTTTTATACATTTCTATTCAACATTTCGAAAATAAGCGTAACTCAACTTCACCCTCTATAGGATAGTGGTCTATATAGGCCTATTAACTACCTGCTATAAAGAGAGTTTGTACGCTGTTATCAAAAGTGCTAATAGCTGAAACTTTCAGCCTAACTACAACAACATTTCTTGTACTGTAGATGTAATATTTCTGAATGGCAAATATTATATCTGTCTAGTTTTATGGTGCTGGATAAAAAGCTACTAAATATATCCAAAAATATTAAAATTATACAATAAAATAAAACACACTAAAATTAAGATTATTAAATTAAAAATTAAAAAATATAAAATTAAAAATAATAATAAAAAAGATTTTTTTAAATTAATGTAATAAAATTAATAATATCGAATAATAACTAAAATCAAAATTAAAATTATAATAAATAAAATAAAAATTAGAGCTGAAATGAAAATTTAAATAAAAACAATTGAAATATAAATTAGAAAAAATTAGTCTGCCCTAAAGAGTTAAACTTTTTTTCTTATTTCGTGTCTACTAATCAATCGATTCTCCGGTTATTCGGTTAATCGATTAATCGAATAGACTGTCAGTCGATTATTCATTGTTAATTAATTTCAAGTTATTCGATTACTTGTTTAAGAATCGATTAAGCGACATCTCTAGCAAGACCAACTACAATACTCAGACCTTAATGCAGGTATCGAAAGTGTGAAAATGGCGTAAGCGGAAGCCCGAGATATTGTTTGTTTACATTCGTTGCTGGGATACAATATTAGCTTTGATTAGCTTCGTTTGATGAAAGTTGGGATAAACTGTCGCTCATCTGTAATTTTTAGTGTCTTCAGTATGTCTGTTAAGTCCAGTTCGCGTTAATGTACTGCAATCGTGTGTAAATATGTGATAATACGCTTATTATGGACTGGTTCGATTGTGTGATGATTGTTCAGTCGACCGATAGCATTGTGTCACTTACTGCAGATGTTGAAGTACCTAAGATTAAAGCATTTATAGAAGTGTCTCAAGAATATACACCGCAATGATTTGCTAGTTAGTGACAATATAATAATAGCTTAGTACACTTCAGTACCGGTAGTGTCGAACTTAAGTACGTAAAGGGAAAACGCAATGAGCATCTACGGCTAGACCAAACCCTTGGCGTTGAACGCTTAGTAACATGACGTATCTCCGTAAATCCTTACCAGTCTGGCAGATGATCTACACTGCCTTGTATACACGCCAAATATTACAGTGAACTTTTTTTGTTGGTTAAGGAAGGTGTTTCCCCTGTGCCAAACAGTGAACTCATTGTGTTCCGTCATTATTCATACTTTTGTGATTCTTACAGCTTGCAAGTTATTTTTTATTATGATGTGTGTGATAAAGTGTTGTGAGTAACTTGCCAATTATGTACTTATATTGCGACAGGGTGTGCCGCGATAATTCCGTAAGAGGGAGATGGTACTTTCCTACCAACATTACTTTACTAAATCTACTATTTCCAGCGTACAACTATTCCAAACGGTAACAGCGAAAGTTTAATAGGTTAGATGATAGCATATTATCGTGTCCTTTGTGTGTGGTAATCTCCATAATTATGTTCAGATATCCACACGACGACTTCTTTGCATATTTCAATCAACTAATTCGGTGTGTTGTTTTACCCGAGATTTTAGACAATTCTACGAGAGGTCTTAATTGAATTGTATCTCTATAGCGTTGGTTCGATTATTTCAGGCAACTATTCTCATTCCGATTGTGTACACAAATACTCTGCATGTGCTGGGACAGCACTTCAGTAACCGGGTACTTTCTTCTCTCCTACTTCGGAATCTGTTTAATTTTATGCTAATAATATTAATCTATAATTACTGAACTTAAATACAAATCGTGATAACTCGCCAAAAAGCTTCTTATTTAACCACAGAAACTGTGAGACTGTTGTAGTTGCCCCTTGGGCGAAGACGAAGAAACCTATAATTCGAGGCCAGCTCTATATAGATAAATTATTTCAGGTAAGTCTAAATTATTGATGCATATTTCTTCGGAACCTAGTCTCGTCTTGTGATATCTTTTATGCTCTTAGGTGAGTAAAAATACACGAACTGTGACAAGCCCGTTGACATGATCTTAGCTATTGGTAGGGCAACCATCGCCGCCATGTTTTTTCTATATTAAGGTCTGAGGATTGTAGTTGGTCTTGTCTCTAGTGTAAACATATCCGCCGTAGGCCTACTTTCTCTAGGCCTAGGTAAACATACCTGATGACGATCGCGTCATGATCGAAATATGTGTGTTAAGTAAGTGAGGATGTTTAAATACTTGTACTCCCCGCCTAATATAATTGGGCACAGTCATGTTCACCGACTGAAAACATTCTATAATAGAATACTAGGCAAAAGCAAAGCAAAGTCAATTCCATACAGGCCATGGGAGCAGTGGAAGGTAGAGGCTAGCACTAGATGGGATGGAGCCCGACCGTCTTTGCTCCCAGGAATCACCCTGGTACTAATTTCTGGTGTAGGCTGAGGGAAACCCAGGGCTATTTGCGTGTCCTAAAGTGGTAGTTTTGTTTCTGAAATCCACTACCTGGGTGGGGATCGAACCCACTCTCTTTTAGTTAGAAGCTCAGCGCCTCTACCGACTGCGCCACGCAGCAACTATGCAACACTGAAAATGTACTTCTATGAAGATGGTATATTGACTTTCACGGTCAGTGAATTAAAACTCAGCAATTCTTCTAGGTTTGTGCAGTTCGCTACTCCTGTGGGGGTCCAGGCGGGGATACCAATAGCCCGCTGATGAGCCAGCTTGGTGTCCTAGGCGAAACCCCACACAAGACAAACCTAGAAAAATTGCTGAGTTTTAATTGCTTCTATGCTTCAATAATAAGTATTCAAGGAGTGGGCAGATAACCTCGCTGTTCCACTCCCTTAAAGCAACAACAACAACTCATGGAGTGTGACTCATGCCCGAGAGGACAGACTCGGTTCACTGAAATGAGATGATTCTTCGTGTTCAATGGTTTGTGATCTTGGAATACCAATTACTGATTCGTTCTTGTTTCTGCCTTTCACACCTTGATAGCCTCTAATTGCGTATTTGTTGATCCAGAAACCGATCGTCTGAGTGATGGCTTCATCGCCAGCCTTTTGATTCTGTAACAACGAGTTGGATCTTATTAAGATTACACTCCATTCTTGAGTTGATTTGAAAAGCGACGGACGGCCTCTTGTGTTGCAGCTGTCGATCGCTGCTCGAGATATCTTCATCATTCTATAACACAGTAATGGGAATCTCATTGTGCTCTGCCGTACGACTTCATTAAGCAAGAAGCGGCTGGAACGGTAGCTGTATTATACTAGACAGTAGATGTATGTCTTTCCATTTACAGGCGGAAATGATGTTCCGGTCTAATGTATTTGGGGTGTGGGCCATCATTTACTGCAATTATGTCACATCATTTCTTTTGCTGAATGCAGATAGTTTGTAATTAGGTTAAGGTGGGGTCATATTCTACTCATTCCCATGCATTACACATTTTGTTAATATTTCCGTTCTGAAACTTGAACAGAGTAAGGAAGGACATTTGAAAGACTTTTGTGCTTGAACAGGGGGGCTGTGAGAGCCATTAACCCTCGGATACTCGCGCGGGCTACAGATGTAGCCCAGTGATTTATTTTTGTTCTAGCGCAGAGTATATTCTTTGCTAGGAATATTGAAAATCTCTGTAGCTGCCTGTTGATACTGTATTTAACAGACAGGTGTGTTTCCGACTAAACTAATGGCACCAAACTGACACCAGATGCATTAGAAGTTGTCTGGGCTACAATAGTAGCCCGCGCGAGCATCGCTGTTTCAGAATTGAGCGTGCAAAGGAAACGTTGTCTCACAGGAGGTGGCCATGTAGATGACTTTCAAATCAGTCAGTGTTTAGATGAAAGTAGTGATAGGTTGAGTGTAGTGGAAATAAAGTAGGCTGTTGCTTCTTGTGTGGACGAGGAAGGGATAAATCAACAAGGAACAGATGCGCAAAGTGCAATGAAGATCTTCTCGGATTATTGTGTCCATTTGCACACAATGCTTGAGTGACAAATTAGTTTGAGCATTCTTATGGATATCCTGGGATATAGATTGTAGCCAAAAGGGCAAAAATAAACTTCAAAGCTTCGAGGGAAAATAAATGAAAATACTGAAATTGTTCATAATAAGTGCTGATTTCTTAAGGAAATTATCTAACCTAGTTTAATTTTTGTTTAATTCCAATCCAAATATGCACTAATGTAAGTATTTAGGTTTACATAAAATATAATTTAACAGTTTTAGTTCCATTAGTTTTATTTTTGTTGCAGTTTTAACCAAGATGTACGATAGAATTGAAATTTCTTCTTAACGTTGTATTTTCTCTCCATATGAAGATAAATGCCTACATAAAATCTTCAGATTTAGCTTAGAATACTTATACATACTACTATTTATCATATTATTGGAACTGAACACCGAAAATAACGTGTGCGAGTCCATCAGATTGAATAACTGTAAACGCTGTATCTATTACTAGCGCGAATGTCCGAGGGTTAAGAGAACAATATTTACTTTTAAGAATTAGGCTAACTTACATCTATCAGGTGATCAGGAAGAAGGAGCAGGTAAGTACTTGGGCTGTGTATTCCCTCAGGATGGTCACAGGAAACAGAGTCGAGGTGTGGAAAAGCCAATGCAGTGAGTTGTGAGTTGCCATCTACAGTATTTCAGTTGCACACACCCAATATTTTTCATATAATAATTTTAATGTTTATTATATCCTTTTATGATATGGAACGGTAAATCAATGGGAAAGGCATGCACCTGTTATTGCATTGAAAATAGCAACCTTTAATTGAACTTGACTCTTGTCTTATTAGCAACATAGAGAATTGATTGTAACACATAACAAAAGAGTAAGAAGAATGCTTACAAAATTTACAACCCTGCCTACAAAGACTGTCAAATTATGATCTTCATGTCAACAAAGGAAAATGCTCATTCTTTCAAGAGAAAATCGAATATATTGGTTACATTGTGGAATATAACAAGATCAACAAATCTCCTGTGAAAGTCCGCGCAATCCAAGACATGAGACGTCTTCTGTCACTACAATATCGAACAAAATTGATGGAAAATTGCAGTTTATAAGGTAGATCTCTTATTGTAATAACATAATTTTACTATCACTTCTAATATATGGCATTTGCAAGCTTTTCCATTTTTGATTTAAAACAATTTTTGTAAGGATACGGTATCCATTTCTTTTTGGCTTTGTTATCTAGTTTTAAGATTTAATATCAATCACGCTGAGGAAGGTATCAATGAAATACCGAAACATGTACGATTACTAATGTAATTAAACGTTTCTTTAGTGTTTGACTGGGGGGTTTTAATGAGATAATAATAATTTTCGTAACAGTATCATTGGCCTTGATAGTGGCGGTAAAGCAATCATCTCGATTCTTTTGAACAAAGGAGCTGATGACCAAGGTGTCCCTAGACCCTAAACATGGATCAACAAGAACGTGAGCTATGTTATTGTGCTGCACCAAAATAGTTGGATTTACTCCCTTATTTTTTACAGATTGTCCCGACTAACGTTAGCCAAAATTTGTCACGCAAGGACTGGCGCCATGGGTAAATCTGACCAGACCGTAAATAATATAGCAATAAATTGAGTGATTAAAAAGCTATGGACATGTTTCTTTTGCAGGGTGAAGTTCAAGGCCAGGAAGGAAGATATTGTGTGTGACAGGAAATAAGGGCTGACCAAAACGAAAATATAGAGCATTATTTAAGTCTCGGTTCACAAATGCCCATGCGCCAGTCCTGCGGGTTATTTGGTTGGTCGAATAATTGATAAATTGCTTTCTCGATAATTGATGTACTTCGCTCCATTAACTAGGCTCTCACAGTAGAAAAACAGACATTTAATTAATTAAAATATATTTTATCATATATTTTAAAATAATGTGCCTTCTTCGTGAAAACTACGCTAAAACAAACTTAAGCAAAAATGTTCAACAAAAATTCAAAATCTTTGCTGAAAACTCTTCATTTTCTTTTTCTTTTCTTTTTCGAAAGCCCTCCCAATTGTATTGCTGTTTGTCCTTCACTGACTCTTATTGTTAATATAAACTAGGAAGGACACTTTGTGTATTTAGACAAAAAGTAACTTTTATACATTTCTATTCATCATTCCGAAAATAAACGTAACTCAACTTAGCCCTGTATAGGTTAGTGGTTAGTATATTAACGACCTACCAAAAGCACAATTTACTTTGTCAAAGATGCAGATGGTTGAATCTTTCACTCATATTTCAACTAATTCTTGTGGAAGTGTTAATGTTTTTTTTTTTAAACAAAATATTATTGATATGTAACATCTTTCCACTCGGTTGCTGGATATTTTTGGGAGTGATTTTGAAAAATGGGACGGAAGTGGATCGGACGGAAGTGTGTAAGACGCACTGCCAGCTTGATCGCATCCCTCCTGGCTGCTTTAGCAGCCAAGAGGGATGCGATCCGATGCAGCTGGCAGTGATACCATGTGGAATGTATATAACATACGGATTACTTCAAGGTTTGGAGGCACCATTACAGATATTTCTACAAGAAATCATCATCAAGTTGTCGTTCTTCAGTGTAAAAATATTCATTAAATCATATTTGCTGAAAACAATTATGATTTATAAAGGGTCTGTTTATCAATATCTGGATAAAAGTGATGGGCATCCACTCGCCGAGTAACTTTCCTCAACACTTTCATACTGAACGGTAAACGCTCATGCGAACTCTGGTGTCAACTCATTGAAACACAAACCACATGTCTTCGTATCAGTATTTAAATGATGATATGCTTTTATATGAAACATTGTAACTAGTCGGCACAATGGCTATTCAGATATTAACCCACATTGCGGTAATGCAGTGATCAATGTTATATATATATCGATGATTTTATACGGGAACTGGGCTAGCCTTTCATAGACCACTATAGGAATTCCCTTTACTGTCAAATAGGCGTATCCATAACTAATTTAAAACTCAATTCCATTCAGGAACATTATTGAAAAAAAAAAGCAAAATATTAATGGAGCATAAAAAAACTTCCATATTATTACCGGCACGTGAAAATAGTACTTGTCTTGTACTCTAAATGTCTATGGTTATAATGGCTGCGTGGATAACATCTTGGTCTGCGAATCGTGAGGTCCCAGGTTCGAAACCTAGTCCCGCCAATTATTTTTGCTACTGGATTATCGACTTAAACGATATATATCATAACATTAAGCGTCATTTTAACAGAATCTACATGAAATTACGATTTATATAATTTTAATTACAATAGTTTGCACCAAGCAGGAGTTGGGAAATTTGATTGTATTGAACATTATTTCTAGTAGTCTATAGATAGGCTAGAGACTATGGTTTCATTCCTCCTCTTAATTTACAATATTCGAGGGCTGTTTTTTAAGTAAGGGCCGTTGTTTTTAAAATTGACCGAACATTCTATTTTGAAACCACATTTATTTTTAGGTTTTACATACCTTCCTCTATTTTTCTACATAGTTGACTTGTTTATTTAGGCACTTGTCACACCTTAAAACTAAATTCTGAAATCCCACTGCGTAAAAGTTTGCGCCTGCTCTGACAACCAAGAATTCACACTTGAGGAAAATCCATTGATAGAGTGGCTATCAAGAATCTTCGGTCCTCGTGAATTTTCGTGTCAATTGCAGTCACCAAGTCATCTGTGATCACAGACCTGAGCGTTCATCGTCATGAACATTTTCACGGCCACTTTTGAACTCGGGTACCCATTTTCGCACCCCGTCATTGCATTATCACCATACACCTCACAATGCTGACGATGAATGTCTGCAGCCGACATGTTTCTTGCACTCAATAAACGTATCACAGATCCTACCTCAGACGCGGTGGGCGAATCAATAATCTTGAACATTGTAAAGATGCACAGTTCAGCGTACAGGTTAGCTACACAGCTGCAACTGACGCCTGCTTGTTCGCAAAGGATGCCGGGAGGTAGCGCACACGCTTGTTGTGGCCTTAAAAAAAGAAACGGCCCTTACTTAAAAAAAACAGCCTTCGTACTATGTGATGTTTGTTCAAACAAGTGTGACAGTAGCATATCTCCAATTCAATCTATACATTCATCATAGTACCAGTATGAAAATGGAGTGTAAATTAACATTTTAAGAATGTCCAAGCTGTGTAGTATACAATAGGATAACATGTCAGATAACTTCACATCATATGCGACTACTGTAAGGCTCGTATCTTTTTTAGTTTATCTCCTTGACCTGGGGTGCTAGATAAATGTTTTAATAAAACAATCAAAATAAAAAGTTAAAAATTAAAAAAATGGTAAGAAAAAAAATAATATATTTTTCTTAGTCGTTTACCCTCCAGGTTGGTGGAACCCACGGACTCAGCGAGGGAACTCACCACTACCGCCTCTACGGGCAGCGTCCTAGAGCTGGGAACATCGAATCGGAAGGGATACAACTGGTGAGGTGGGATTGGCACCTCGCCCAGGCGGCCTCACCTGCAAAGCGAACAGGGGCCTCATGAGGGAAGGTAATGGAAGGTCAGGATGGATAGGCAAGGAAGATGGAAGGAGGCGGCCGTGGCCTTACAGTAGGTACCATCCCGGCATTTGCCCGAAGACGAAGTGGAAAACCACGGAAAACCACTTCGAGGATGGCTGAGGGGGAATCGAACCCCCTCTACTCATTTGGGCCACCCGAGGCTGAGTAGACCCCGTCCCAGTCCTCGTACCACTTTTCAAATTTTGTGGCAGAGCCGGGAATCGAACCCAGGACCTCCGGGGCGGCAGCTAACCATGCTGACCGCTACGCTACGGAGGCGACTCTAATAATTTTACCATCTTAATTGTAAAATTATAAAAGTAATTATGAGCATTAAAATTTTAAAGAAAACAAAAATTAAAATGAATAGTCTAATAATTATAATTAGGCTAAAATAATTAAATGTAAATAAATACAAATGAAATATAGTTAATACTGTACAATTCTGCCATATACAGGGTTTAACGATGACCTCTCGTTTAAACCTCTCTTCTTATCTCGTGTCTACTAATCAATTATTCGATTCTTAGGTTAGCCGATTAATCGAATGAGCGGTCAGTCGATTATTCGTTTTCGATTAATTTCAAATTATTCGATTACTCGATTCTTCTTCTTAAGTATTCAATCCATGGATTGGTCTGCGGCAGTTCTCCAGTCGGCTCTATTTATAGCTTTCCTCTTCATCTCTTCATAGTTTCTGCATCCTACATCAGACATGATTTGCTGTACATATTGTAGGCGTGGTCTTCCTCGACATCTTTTGCCTTCAACCATTCCCTCCAATACCGTTTCCAGCAGGCTATCGTGTCTCAAAATATGTCCTATCAGCCTAGTCCTCCTCCTCTTTATGCTTTTCCATAAGGTATAATTTTCCTCCACCTTTTTAAATACTTCAGCATTCGTTATTTTTTCTGTCCAGCTAATTTTTAGCATTCTTCAATAACACCATTGTTCAAAAGAATTTAACCTCATTTTTTGTTCTTTTCCAATTGTAACGGCTACCTTTGTCGTTGGATATCGCTCTACAAGTTGGGCGATCATTTATAACGTTTCTACAGATATTACACTCAAGACTCCTTAAAACCACCTCATCGTTCTTATTTAGCATTGGCCTGTCTAGACAGACGACATACACTTTATTAATTTAGATTTACTGGGCGCCAGTTATCGTAAAGATAACACATTAAAATTTTATTTAGCCACGGCCGCTCCCTTCCTTGAGCCAAGATCTATCATCGGAGCGTAGGGCAATAAACTTGCTCTATGAGATACTCTTTGCATTCCAACTATCCTATATATTCAACTCCCAATGAACAAGACATTTTAACTAATACTGGTTTATTTACAACAAAATTATTAACATTTGATCTGAGGTTTCGAGCTGTGTACAATATGTGCATTAATATTCCCTAATTGCGGGGCAATATTGACTGTCTTCTCGCTAGCGCTGATCTTCTGTGTTGATAATAACTCGGTCCACATACCTGGTGCCTTGTGGTTCAAAGTCCATCTCTTTGGTCTGCTTGCAGTCTAATTTGAGATCTTACGCCAACACACGTTTATTGACCTTTGAAAACATATGTTTTCTTCTTGTTGTTGTTGTTGTTGTTGCTGCTGCTTGTTTCTGAGTTTGATCACCATGGTAAGCAAATTTGAACAAACCAGGCTAATTGAATTCACTAAGTCCCATCTTACTGAGCGACTGACGGAGTCTACGACTCACAAAGTCAGTGAGTGAGTGCGTGATCGAATATGTGAATGACAGAATAGAATCTATAGAATAGCCAGTGCTGAAGTCGCGCTGGGCTTTTATACACTCTGAATGGTCCCGATGTTTCGCGGCATAAATTTGCCCGCGACCCATCAGACCAATTATAGCAAAGCATTTCTCAGTCCTCAAGCGACGCTAAAACTTCTCCGAGCGGGAATACAGGCCCGCGTACTTCAAATATTCCACTCAGAACCCGCTATTCCTCTCGTTGCGCATCTATATATTCCGCCGAAATCTTTCTCCAAGCCCTTGTCTCCAGTCAGCGTGGCTTCGTTCCAGAAATACATTTTCTTGCAATATGTTGCTTCACCGTCCGTAACTTCTTCCAACCATGCCCGTCCTGTCTTTACAATTTAACTAATAAAACAGCCCTAGACCTCTATAAAAACCCTGTTTCTTAATCTAAGCACTTGACAATATTATATATGACTATGGTAATGACGTGAATATGGTATGGCCCCTCCCTTGATATTAATGGGTGAATAAAACGATATAACTTTGATATTTCAATAATAATAATAATAATAATAATAATTACACAATGATATTAAAAATAATAATAATAATAATAATAATTTGTACCGTAATCAAGATTACGTTACAAAACGTCCCCATGGTTTCATAAAGAATGTAATGAATGATGAAATCACAAATCTTCCCTTTAAAACTTAACAGGAAATACACTGAATATACATATATGACCCTTCAAATTACATACATAATGATTATACCCTTTTCATTTTCCTTGATTGATCTGCACTCTTCTTGCAATGTTACATAAACATTCTGATTGTCCTGTGCAGTCATACAGGATTTACATGCTACATTTGTTCTTGTAGTCCCTTACAATAACAGAACACAATATATTGCTTCTTGTTTCACGCAACACAAGTGATTTATTTCACTTCCACCAATTCCTTAGAGCCACGACACGACTCTAATTATAAACACACGGCAGTCTGCCCTTCTTGCAGCACTTGCTCTTTTCTATGATATTTCCTCAGATTGAAAATGTTATATGTACCAATGACACAATTTTCCTGATCTTTCAATAAGTAGGCATTTTTTTCTATCCTCTTCGAAACGACATAAGGTCCAGTAAACAATAAAAACAGCTTTGACATTTTCCCTTCCAATGCACAAGATGGCAACGGCTTACGTAACAATCGTTGCTACAAACTTCCATGTACTTCCTACGTCTCAACAAAACACTGACTAGTCTCGATAACATCACATGAGTCAACAATACATACCTGAAATAACTACCTAGTGTCCTACCTAATTTCCTCACTAACGTTGAGCAACTACTACTAAAGTCTACTGTTGAGAACCACTTCCGCTCCTGAAAACGTTGAACTAAATCCTCCACTGCTTCAGTTCTCAGCTGGTCGCTTTCGATTCTGGTATTTAACATTCTGGCGTCTATGCACAGTCTCACTGAATTGTCTTTCTTGGCTACTACAACTAATGGATTTAAACAATGGCTAGCTGAAGGCTCAATTATGTCGTTTTCCAACATTAATTCTATCTGTTCTTCGACGGCTTTCATATATTTAGTTGCGACAGGATACCTAGGCCCTACGAAACTACTTGTGTCTTTAACGACAAAACTATGCTCATATAAGTGTGTTGCTCCGGGTTTTGAGCTGAAAATTTCCTTATATTTTATTAATACCTCATGTAACTGATGACCTTGCTCATCATCCAGCTTACACTGTGACAATGCATCATGGATCCTACTCTCAAGTTCAGACTCCATTGCAACCTGACACACCTTAAAAACTTTGCTCTCACTAGCATCTCCGCGGTCTACCTCATTTACTTCAGGAAACTCATCACTCACAATCACGTTGCTTTCTTCCTCAAACATACACACTTTCATCTGTTTGTCAGTCTTAGACACCTTATACGTAACCTGAACTTCTTTATCCTGCCAGAATAAACATATCCTGCCAAAATGAAAATCTAATTTAACTTGATATAATGATAACCATTCCACACCAAGAATCACCGGATATAATAAATTTGGAACTGCCAAACAGGGCTGAAATTTAACTAACTCACTAATGTTAATTGGAACTGCGACTTGCTTACATATTTTCTGAGACCTACTACCTACAGCTGTGACAATGAAAGTGGACTTAACTGGAATTATATCAACATGAATACCTTCTCTCATTACATCTTCCAAAAATCTTAAATTTATACAAGAGTTTTCGCTTCCACTGTCCAATAAAACATCAACTTCTTTACCCCACACATTAAGTTTAATTACTGGTGACATAATCTCATTCTCAATATTGTCTAAATTTCCACCATTTAGGTCATAAAGCAGTTCTTCTCTAACATCTATATTAAAATCTCCTAAATACTCAATATTCCTAGGACATTGAACTGCAATCACTTCGGGCTGTCTGTTGACCTCACTGCAACCCGTTATTCGTTTAAATTAGGCCTACCTGCCCCTGGTGTAGATTGTTGTTGTTGTTGTTGACCTGTACGTCTGTCTGGCCTAGTACCTTCCCCTACTCTGTTCAAATTCTCGTTCCTCGTATTTGCTGTGCGTCCCCCATTGTCAAGTCGTCTTTCGTAATTCGCATTCCTGCCTTGTTCTCTTCCCCTCTCTCTCTCATCCTGCCCGAAATTATCTCCTCTACTTATTGGCTTGCGTTCGGTCCTACTATTTTCAAGAGAGTCAAAGTTTTCCAATAGCTTCTCGAACCCGTTAATAGTAGTAATATTCTGCATGAAGAATGCTTCTTTAATTATATCAGGAAAATGCCTTAATAATGTTTTAATTACCTGTGATTCAGTCTCTAAACCTTCTAAATTCTGGCATATAAGTACATGCGCTAAGAAATACTCTGTGTACGAAACACCATCTCTCCTTTGGTACTTCCCAAAAATAATGTTACATCTTTCTCTTTCTTGCACATTTTCATTCCAGTACTTGGCTATGAACTTCTCTTTAAATTTTCTAAAACTAGTCATCTGGTATTTATACACACTGAACCATGACCTTGAATCCCTAACAAAAGATTTATCTAGCATCTCAAGTACTTGTTCCCATTGAACGATCCCCTCTTCTAAATCTTTAGCGAACTTCTTTTCTACTGTTTTTAAGAATTCCATTGGGTTATATGCCTTGCCTGTGAATACTGGCAAATCTGCCTCTTTAGTTAGAAATCTACTTAAATTTCCTATTTGTACATTACCGCTATTTGTTGCTATTTGCTTCTGACATCTCTGCAATTTCTCCTCCATTTTATCTGTCTTACTCGCTACTTCTTCACTGATACTGTTAAATTTACTGTTAACCTCTTCCCTAATTTCTTGATTATCGCTCTCTAGTTTATTTTCTAAATTACCTATTTTAGCAATATTATTATCACACTTGACCTTCATACTGTTGACTTCTCCTTCTAAGTCAACCCTAACCTTACTACATTTAATTTTCACTTCCTCGGCAATTTTATCAACTCGCTCCGACACTTGTTGCATTCTGGCGTCAACCTTAAGTGACCATGATTCTTCCACCTCACTAATCCTGCTTTCTAACTTATTGTGAAATTCTCGGCCTACTTCATTAATTTGTTTATTGAAGTTCTCTGTAGCTTCATCAAACTTCTTACGTTGTTCATCTAGCTTCTTACTATGCTCAGTGAACTTAAGATCTATTGATTTCTCTAATTGATCACTACGCACGTCAAATTTCTTACTTTGTTCCTCTAACTTTGCACTTTGCTCGCCTAACTTAATATCTATGTTTCTGTTCTGTTCTGTTATCAGCATCGTCAGGTTTCGAAGCCAGGAAGGATTCTCCCCCTCATTAATCTGGATGTTTGTAGCCCCGTCTTGTTTATTTTCCTCAGTTTCCTGATTTTCGCTTACTTTTGACATCTCATCATTGGTACCCTGCACATCTAATTTCGACATTTTAACTGATCTTATAATACTACGGTTTCTCAAATTTATGTTCCCCAAATTATCCCTGTTACTCATTACCCAAAAAAAAAACAACTCATCAAAAGAACACTACTAATTTATAACCGTAGTTCCCTAACTTGATATATGCCTCTTTATTGAAAAACTCGGAATGAATGCAAAGAGTACTCGTTTATATCGTACATGAAAACAACTTTAAACTTTAACATACTTGAAATAAACTGGATTTATACATAATATCCATTCACTACAGTACGATATTTCGTAGCCCCACATTGGTTGTGCCATTTGTAACGGCTACCTTTGTCGTTGGATATCGCTCTACAAGTTGGGCGATCATTTATAACGTTTCTACAGATATTACACTCAAGACTCCTTAAAACCACCTCATCGTTCTTATTTAGCATTGGCCTGTCTAGACAGACGACATACACTTTATTAATTTAGATTTACTGGGCGCCAGTTATCGTAAAGATAACACATTAAAATTTTATTTAGCCACGGCCGCTCCCTTCCTTGAGCCAAGATCTATCATCGGAGCGTAGGGCAATAAACTTGCTCTATGAGATACTCTTTGCATTCCAACTATCCTATATATTCAACTCCCAATGAACAAGACATTTTAACTAATACTGGTTTATTTACAACAAAATTATTAACATTTGATCTGAGGTTTCGAGCTGTGTACAATATGTGCATTAATATTCCCTAATTGCGGGGCAATATTGACTGTCTTCTCGCTAGCGCTGATCTTCTGTGTTGATAATAACTCGGTCCACATACCTGGTGCCTTGTGGTTCAAAGTCCATCTCTTTGGTCTGCTTGCAGTCTAATTTGAGATCTTACGCCAACACACGTTTATTGACCTTTGAAAACATATGTTTTCTTCTTGTTGTTGTTGTTGTTGTTGCTGCTGCTTGTTTCTGAGTTTGATCACCATGGTAAGCAAATTTGAACAAACCAGGCTAATTGAATTCACTAAGTCCCATCTTACTGAGCGACTGACGGAGTCTACGACTCACAAAGTCAGTGAGTGAGTGCGTGATCGAATATGTGAATGACAGAATAGAATCTATAGAATAGCCAGTGCTGAAGTCGCGCTGGGCTTTTATACACTCTGAATGGTCCCGATGTTTCGCGGCATAAATTTGCCCGCGACCCATCAGACCAATTATAGCAAAGCATTTCTCAGTCCTCAAGCGACGCTAAAACTTCTCCGAGCGGGAATACAGGCCCGCGTACTTCAAATATTCCACTCAGAACCCGCTATTCCTCTCGTTGCGCATCTATATATTCCGCCGAAATCTTTCTCCAAGCCCTTGTCTCCAGTCAGCGTGGCTTCGTTCCAGAAATACATTTTCTTGCAATATGTTGCTTCACCGTCCGTAACTTCTTCCAACCATGCCCGTCCTGTCTTTACAATTTAACTAATAAAACAGCCCTAGACCTCTATAAAAACCCTGTTTCTTAATCTAAGCACTTGACAATATTATATATGACTATGGTAATGACGTGAATATGGTATGGCCCCTCCCTTGATATTAATGGGTGAATAAAACGATATAACTTTGATATTTCAATAATAATAATAATAATAATAATAATTACACAATAATATTAAAAATAATAATAATAATAATAATAATAATTTGTACCGTAATCAAGATTACGTTACACAATTGTCCACGTTTCGCAACCATAAAGGGCAATACTCCAGACAAACGCTTTTAATAATCTTTTTCTGGTTTTTAGATAAATGGAATTGGTAGTGAATAAACGTTTCTTTTTGTGAAATGCTAATTTGGCTTGCAAATTCTACATTTGATTTCTTTTTTGCTTCTTCCATCTTTGGTAATTTTGCTTCCGAGATATTTAAATTCTTGAACATTTTGTAGTGTTTTGTTGCCCAGCACTATTTTCATACTTGAGTCTGCTTTTTTTTTTTATCGCAGACCATAACTTTCGTCTTTGACTTATTTACTTTCATCTTGTATTCATTACCCATGCTTTCCTCCATTTTTACTATTATTTGTTTGAGATGTTGTTCACTATCTGCAACTATGGCAATCATCTGCAAATCTAATCATAGTTATTTGTTCACCTTGTATCCTTATTCCTAAATTCAAATCCTCTCGAACCTTATTCAATGCATCCTGGATGTAGGCATTAAAAGCATGGGAGACAAAGCACAGCGTTGTCTAACTCCTTTCTCTATTTTTGCTTCCTCTTGTTCATTTCCAATTTTAATTACTGCAATTCCAATTTTATACATTTTCCAGATTATTCTTCTATCTCAATATGGAACTAATGTTTTTAAGAATTTCAAACAATTTTCGAACATCCTCAGTCTTTCACTTTAAACTGGAATATCACGCCAATTAGAAGCCGGGAATCTCGCAAAACATTTTGTAGCGTAACGACGCGAATGCTGGGGGCACATTTCTAAAGCCTCTCGTTGTGAGTTGGCAACAACGATCAGTGAACAGAGAGAGAGGAACACAAACTGACATTACTAATTCTGCCACTTTCATTTTGCCGGTCATGCCCGTCATTACTGCGTGCTTTGTGGAACGTTGTATTGAATGGTTCTTTTATAGCGAGCTTTACATTCCTGGCCGCAAATGACACCTACATTTCGTTCCTCCTGTTTTGTTCGCCAGCTCACTGTCATCAAACATCTTTTGTCCCGCGGGCCGCTGTCAAACAACTGGAGAAGATAAGGGATTACATTTGACTTCTCCCAAACTCCCGTCAAAGCAGCGTTTTGTCAATTCGCTCTGGGGAATGACACGGTCAGATTACCCGCATTACAGGCATTGCGGGGTCTAATGTACCCCATATTAATCCGGCGGCTTCGATGGCGTAGTTGGTAGCATGCTGAGCTTCTATGCCCAAGGTCGCGGGTTCAAACCCGGCCGAAGTCGTCGTATTTTTTAAGAGCGTTAAAATCCCTCAGTACAGTATGCCTTCCTTCGGAGGGAAAGTAAAGCCGGCGGTCCCATGTCATAGATTTGTGGTATGTAAAATATCCTTCTACTTACTAAACTTCTGTGAAGCTAAATTTCTAGGTTAGATTTCGTTGAAACGCTCTATCAAAGTTCCAACTGTCACCACTAGTTGTCAGTGTCATCTGGTAGTGAAAGTTGGAACTACTTGAAATTCAATGGAGCTTGTAGCTCACCTCATGGGTGTCCGCTTGAAGCAGATACAGCCTCTGACGATGACATGTCCTCGGACCCTTACAGTAGTCGCATGTGATGTGTAACATATGACATGTTATCCTACCTTGAAGTTGTTACCGTTTTTATTATCCTTGACATTCACCAACACACAAAAACTATTTTTATTTTTTACACTCTCATAATTCATAACAATTCCAAGACTCTTTTTTTCTTCACTGCCTACTTGATATTTCTTTTCTCGCACTGCCTTCTTGATACTCTGCTGTTACAAAGTAATTCGTGTGTGATATACATTCCACATGGTACCACTGCCAGCTGGATCACATCCCATCTGGTTGCTAAAGCAGCCAGAAGGGATGCGATCCAACTGGCAGTGCGTCTTACACTCTTCCGTTCGATCCACTTCCATCCCATTTTTCAAAACCACTCCCACAAAAATATCCAGCAACCGAGTTACACATCAATAAATAAATAAATAGATTTAACGTATGGCTTTTAGTGCCGGGAGTGTCCACGGACATGTTCGGCTCGCCAGAGTGTGTAGCTGCTTCAAGTGGACACCCATGGGGTGAGCTACAAGTACCGTCGCGTGTGGATGAGATGAGACGAAGATGAATGACACTGGACAGACGTCACTGACACCCAAAGGTGAACGTTGGAACTTGATAGAGCGTTTCTAGCCAAATAACCTAACAATTTAGCTACACACCACCAATTGTAGTGTTAGGTTCTTTTACATGCCATAAATATATGACACGGGCCCACCGGCTTTACTTCCACTCCAAATGAAGGCATTTTTAACGCTCTTAAAAAAAGATACGAGCCTTACAGTAGTCGCATATGTGGTGTAACATCTGACATGTTATCCTACTCGTATACTACACAGCTTGGGCATTCTTAAAATGTTAATTTACGCTCTGTTTTCATACTGGTACTATGATGAATGTATAGATTGAATTGGAGATATGCTACTGTCACACTTGTTTGAACAAACATCACATATTATATTGTAAATTAAGAGGACTACTATAGACTACTAGAAATAGTGTTCAATACAATCAAATTTCCCAACTCCTGCTTGGTGCAAACTATTGTAATTAAAATTAGATAAATCGTAGTTTCATGTAGATTCTGTTAAAATGACGCATACTGTTATGATATATATCGTTTAAATCGATAAACCGGTAGCAAGAATAATTGCCAAGCCAGGGGTTCGAACCTGAGACCTCATGATTCGCAGACCAAGATGTTATTCTGGCAGCCATTACAACCACAGACATTTGGAATACACGACAGGTACTTATTTTTACGTGCCGGTGATAATATGGAAGTATTTTTTATGCTCCATTAATATTTTGCTTTCTTTTTTTCGATAATATTCCTGCGTGGAATTGGGTTTTAAATTAGTTATGAATACGCCTGCTTGACAGTAAAGGGAATTCCTATATAATAGTGGATGTAGAAGCATCGAGAGTAGAGTATCAAGAAGGCAGTGCGCAGTGGCGTAGCTAGACCTGAAGGGGCCCCGGGGCAAGGAGTTGAAATGGGGCCCCCCTCACTATCTTTTGAAAACCTGACCTAGTTAGTTGCTTAGTTATTGTTGTTTTAAGGGGCGGAACTACGAGGTCATCTGCCCCTAAACCTGACCTAACTGCAGGCCTTTAATATTAATAATGTTTGAAGATAAGAGCTTATCAATGTGACTTTATGCACTTTTCGAATTCCTCCCCCCTTGCCACTTCCCTTTTTCTAGAAATATTTAATTTATACTTTGGCTGTTGGATCCATAAAATGTCCTAAATAATTATGATAAATAATAGCTATAGCTTTTCAATTTGTGAAATTGTGATATCGTAATAAGAAAACTGCATGTAAATATATATTATATGTACACATATTTGTTCTTTTATTACTGACAATAATGAAGTTAGAGTAGGCCTATACAAGAAAAGGGAACAGATAGGGTCGTCAAGGCTTTAAAAATAAAATACACACTAGGTCGAAAGCTCAAAATTATAAATGTATTGTACAAATAACTTGAAATAAAATAAATCTATACATTTTTACTCATTGTTTACAAAAAATTGTTGAGTTATTATTATTATTAAAAAACTATTTAAAACATATAAACTTATCAACTAACCTAATTTACACAAAACCTTTCTTCCTACTCTTTGCATCTGCAAACATGTTAATTACATGTGAGAAGTTAAGTTTTCGAGCTCTTTCATTTTCAATCGATAAAAGGGCCAACCCACTTATGTTCTTGGCTCATTGTGCTTCTTAGGTAGGACTTTATAATTTTCAGCTTGGAAAAAGATCTTTCTGCTTCAGGCACTGTGATAGGTACAGTCAAGAACATAAAACAAGCAGTACACACGTCAGGTTAGTTTGCAACCACAATGTGATTTTCAATGTAAAGGAGGTCTATCAGTAGCTTAACAGTCGACATTTTCTTATTTTTAGTGGGACAATATGCACATACGCTGAAAATTTGTGCAGGAAATGTTGGCGACACATCATCAGAAAAAGTCTCGGCGAAACCTTTTGCCCCTTAAACAGTTCGTCATCTGGAGACATTTAGATACGATGTCCAATTGCTGCAAAATCTTTGTACGACAAATAGAAGCACAAAATCAAAACTTTCAATTTTCTTTTTCAATCCTATTGCATCATTCCTTTCTTTTGCCTTATTACTTGTCAAAATAAGTTTGGATAGCTCTCTTAATACATCACCAAACCTCTCCTTTAAAGAGAAACCTGCTTCGTACCTTCCCGACAATCTTGTTGTGTTGAGTGTTTTTAACGTTATGTGTGCATTTTCAGATGCATCTTGCAGCCCTAGCCAGTGTTTGATCCTGTGTCCAAAAAAGTTGTAGACATTTAGCACATGCTCAAAAACTGCGATATTTCACGATTGGCTTCTACAGCGTCTTTCAACACCAGATTTAAATTGCGGCTTGTACGAAATATGCATGTGGCGCAACTTCTTGAATCTTTTACGGCACTCCATAGTATACTCCACTCATTAGCCTACGCTTGCGCCGTCATAACATTGGCCACGATTTTTTTTTTCAATTCAAGACCTTGATCTTTAATAGATACCACTATTTTACTTACCAAACCAAATGCACTTTGATCTTCAACTTTTGTAAAATCAGTAAACATCTCGCAAATCTTCATTTCTTTGGGTTTATTTTTTTCATCATTTACCACTTTGACGTACCTGACAAATTCACTTAACTGATCAACTTTACTTATATCCTGTGTTGTATCCGTAAAAACAGAGAAAAAGGAGAGCCTTGTATTTCATATTTGATTTCTTTCAGTACTTCATTTTCCATCAAAGAAATAACTTCATTTTGGATGCTAGGGCTTAAATAGTTTACACTTTCTGCTGGCTTTTGCAAAAGGGGTTTTAGTACAGGGTCATAGTCAGACAGAAGTTCTATTATAGACAAGACATTTCCTTTATTTCGATCTTCCATTTTACTACTTCTTCCGCGGAAAGCAAAGTTACAGGTTGCCAAATTTAATGAAACATTAACTATTCTTTCTAGAACGTTCCTCCAGTAATTTTTCTCTTCTTTTAACTGTTTCATCATTCCTCCATTTCTTAAATATAACACAAGAAAATATGTGGTCATCCGATTGTTCATGAGTTTTAATTCTATCAGAAAGATGTTTCCAGTCGTTTAGTCCCGTACTACCGAAAGTGTTCTCTGAATGTTGAGGGAACAGCCAACATGGTTGACAGTAGACACGGTCTAACGTTTGAGAATAGCAAAGCCAGAGTCTGTTACATTTCATCCCGAAACCTGATATAAAACTGTTGTAATTAGTTGAAAATTATCTTTTATTCCTCGTCCATCAGGCTGCTTTGGAAAGGGACCACGAGGTTGACAAGGTCCTGATGCTATGAATAACCATTTCATTGACTGGGAAATTCAATTTTGTCTTGCAAAAGATAATTTTCATCGTGTCCAGTTTCAGTCAAGCTTACTGCGTCCTTGTTATTATTGACTGACTGATCAAGACATGAAAGGCCACTATGAGTGGTCGGAACATCGATTTTATATACTCCAGACTGTTGATGAGCGTCAACATTTGAAAAAAATACATAGTGAAAAATATTGATCAATAAAATATAGAGTAGTGGTTTATAGTTGATTGCAGTGTTTTATTTGTAGAAATAGAATCAACTAACTGTTGAACTAAGCCGACTAACTGATGATTGGTTGGTTAACGGGACAAAAGGACTGTGTCACCAATGATAGTCGTCAATTGAAACGATGCACACTGTATACCCGATACAGTGTGATTTTTAATGTGAAGTGAAAAACAAACAAATGTGCTCAATCCAAGTGAAGTGAATCAACCGTCGCAATTCGTAAACAGCTTCACTATTTGTTTTTATCACACATTCTATGCTTTTTATAATATTAACGTAATATGATATTAGTTTGATATAAAATATTACGTCCTGACCAAATTGTTAATGGAACTCTGAATAACAATAATTTCACTTTGCTTAACAACTTATAACACTTTTACAATATAGTTAACTTTGGTTTCTTCTTGCCTTCATTATTTTCATTTTCTTCGTTTTGATGTTGTTTCTGCACCGAAACGTACTCTAAACCTGATTGAGTTTGAGGGTGCAAACATGCAGTTAACGATTTAGTACAAGCACGAACCGTCTCCTCTTTTATTCTTTTATCCTTACTGTTTTTTTTAGCTCAACTTACATAAGTACATTTCGAAGCGTCGTTAAAAAATAGCACAATGCAAGCCACAACTTAAGTTCAGCCACTTAACCGGGAACCGCTGTGGCAACGTACCAACTGCACTACTGCTACTATTATGGTACTGTGAATTGCTGTGGTGTGTTGTCGCAGTGGAGGGGGAAGGGAGGAACGATGAGTCATGGTCATGCGCTGAATGGGGAACAATGCATTGTCTGTCCGGCGCCTGGGTCGGGCGCCCGCCTATCAAAAATTACCCATAGAATACCACTCAAATCGATGGATATATCTTACATACAGATTGCACTGAACGTGACTAGTTCCTAAACACAAGTTTAGACGCGTAGTTCCGTACAATAGGGGCCCCTGAACTAAATTGAATTCTCAAATATGTTTTCTAGTACTACTTTTATTTATTATTATTATTATTTATTTATAATATTTATTTTAGGGTTTGGGGGCCCCCTAACCTCGGGGGCCCCGGGGCGGTGCCCCGCTTGCCCCATTGTAGCTACGCCACTGGCAGTGCGAGAGTAGAAACATCAAGTAGGCAATGAAGAAAAAAAAAAGAGAGTCTTGGAATTAAGTAATCCGTATGTTATATACATTCCACATGGTACCACTGCTAGCTGGATCGGATCGCATCCCTCCTGGCTGCTTTAGCAGCAGTGCGTCTTATTTACACACTTCCGTCCGATCCACTTCCGTCCCATTTTTCAAAGTCACTCCCAAAAAATATCCAGCAACCGAGTGGAAAGATGTTACACATGAAAAGCCCGAAGACTTTGGACGGGTTTAACCTGTGATCTTTGGGCATAGAAGCTCAGCATGCTACCAACTTCCCCACCGAAGCCGCTCTTCTGAGAATACTATTTAATCACTTGATGAACAGCACGTAATCCAAGTAATTCCTGAAGAAGCGTTAATTACTTAAAGCGTGTACAGATGTCTGCAGGGGGTTAGTGACGTCATGTATTAGAAACAAAGCCCCCTTTTTTTGGTTGAAAGTAATTCATGGAAGACCGCACGACGGTAAAGTTTAGACTGCGGGAGGCTGTGGAATCAAAGCCACCTGGTGTGGTGCTGAAAGTAATTTAATTTCTTGTATTCCTGGAACTAGGAGGCTGTGAAGCCAAGCTAAGCTAAGCCACCTGGTGTGCGGCAGCGGCAGGACAATAGGCGCAGGTCAGTGGGACGCAAGCGGTATGTAGGGCGCATGCGTGTGATGAACAGGAAGCTGACACCTAGGCTATGTGTGTCATCTATCACAGAGAGATGTCATTCTTAAAGGCAGTCTGTATTTACAACATATTTTCGGCGAGAGATTCTGAGTTTCGAGGGTAGTCAGGGGCAGTGGAGTACCGACGGGGGGAGGGGGGTTAGGTTTTAAGGGGAGGTTGTAAGCCCTATCTCCGCCATGTTAAATTTGTCAACTTCATGTTCCTTTTTCTCATTAAGTATTTAACCTATAGAAACAAAACCTTACATATATTTAGATCTATATTCTATCTTTAAATGGTTGTTTTTGGAAATATGTGTGTTTATAAATAATATTTTTAATATATATTTTTTCAAATGTTAAATTATTCAACCCTTTTCTCTACGAAAACATACACAATTATTCTTTAATAAATCTTTATTGCGGCCAAATAGCCAAGATGAAATTGAAAATTATTTTTTCTATTTATGATAAAATCAGAAGAAAACATACCATCCTTTAGTTGATTACTGAAAACAAATCTGAGTGCTATTGCTAATGCTTCCTGAGAAAAAGGAACATTTATCTCAAAAAACAAAAAGTGAAGAAAAATGCTCTTAAAGATAAGTGTTACCCTAATGTGCCCCAGGGTGTATCTGGGTTGTCTTCGTCTTATCTCTGGTTTCTTTTTAACTTCCTAGCTTCTTTAGAGAAAGAGAAGGAGGAGTAGAAAGAGAAGAAGGAGGAGCAGGAGAAGGAAAAAGATAAGAAGGAGCAGGAGGATGAAAATGAGCAGGAGAAGAAGGAGAAGGAGAGGGGGAGAAGGAGGAGCAGTAGAAAGAGAAGAGGGAGGAGAAGGAGCAGGAGAAATAAGAGGAGAAGGAGAAAGAGAAGAAGCAGCAGGAGGAGACGAAGGAGGGGGAGAAGGAGAAAGGGAAGAAGGAGTAGGAGACAGAGAATACGGAGGAGATGGAGGAGCTGGAGAAAGAGAAGAAGGAGCAGGAGAATAAGGATAAGGAGGAAAAGGATAAATAGTAGAAGGAGAAATAGAAGGAGGAGGAGAAGGTGAAAGAGAAGAAGGAGGAGGAGGTGAAAGAGAAGAAGGAGCATGAGAAGGAGGAGGAGGAGCAGGATAAGAACGAGGAGGTGAAGGAGAAAGATAAGAAGAAAATATGCCCGTTCTCAGGAACAGATCTTCAAGGGGGGCGTGGCAAGTTCTTAGAGGGAGGTCCTTTTACTGGGTTAAAGAGAGGTGGGGGTATGGTTGTCATGGAAACGGGGTGGGGCGCCTGGGGTTGCCATGGAGATAAGCCCTCTGGCCAGCTCATGTTGAGGAGGAGTTTGTAGGAGTTGCCAAACCTCGCACTTCTGAGTTAGATCTTGTCACAAGCAGTTCAGCGTGAGTGTTATTCTATTTGTGTTTCTGTTTGGAGGCCGTCATTAAGAATCTAACGGTATTTTAAATAATAATTATGTAGACCTACAATTATTGTATTGCAATATATAATTCGAGCATTATGAATAGTCTACTCCTCGAGAGAGAGGGAGGCCCAGAACTCGTCCACCTCATGAAAAAAATACCGCCGGTCATGGTGTGACAATTCATCACCAAGGAAGAGAAATTATATGTGCCGCAAGGGAATTCTTTGAAGAGGAGGCTAAGAGTTTTTCGGAAAGGAATGTTCCTTTAATTCCATTCCAGAGAGTTCAAGAACGCACTGCGAAAGCTCTTAGAGTTAGTAAAAGTACTGTGTCAAGAGTTACGATGGAGATATATAACAACTCAGAAGAGGGTTCATCTAAACTGTCCACACCTGGAAAGAAGCGGCCTAGAACCTCCAGAATTACAAATCTGGATCCGTTTAAAGACGATGCTATTCGCCGGCGCATATATTCTTACTACACCAGGAGGGAACATCCAACAATTCAAAAACTGTTATTTACACTTCCGAACGACTTATTTAAATGCAGTTACTCTTCCTTACTGAAAGTGGTTCATAACCTTGGTTTTGAATATAAAGCTATCAACAGTAGGAAGCTGCTGTTTGAGAGAGATGACGGACTGAGCCAGGATCGAACCTGCCAAGTTCAGCTCAGAAAGCCAGCGCTCTACTGTCCGAGCTTTTCAGCCCGACCTCTGTTAATGAAAACCGAACATAAGACCAAGTCAGTCATGGTCTGGCCAGGTAGTCTACAAGAAAACACAGCGGTCAGAATGAACGAACAAGCCAGCCGGAAGTGAGAAGGGTAGGGTATGGAATGCAGGAATGTGGCAACCGCGTGAAATGGCACGTGCAATGCTCCTCCCTCCAGCACTAGCTGTCAGACGTCAACTCTAAGTATTACGACCATATATATTGTCCCATCTATCACCTGTTTTACCCTACCGTTAGTGAGGCGTCTTAACTCCTGAATATATTGTAAAAGTGATCACTCTACTCGCAGTGAGACTCCTCCTTCAGTGTTGGAGCCATGGATCAGTTTTACTGTTGAAGTGTGCGATCGGTAACCTTTTCACGTCGCTTCGGGTTGCTTTAATTGTGTGTGTCCGTTTCGTTAAAGATAATTCAGTACACGAGGAGTTTCTGCAATTTATTCCAACTTAAGATACAGATAAAGTCATCGAGTTAGGCAGATTTTGAGAGTCGATAGTAATGGCGGTGGGAACACGGAGAAAAAAATATTATCCTTCTCTCTCAAATAATGTCAATATTATAAGCAACCACGTAACTATGGTCAGGTTGGTACCACTGCATCGTTTCAGTTTTAATATTTAGTTACTGTTTTCATAATTTTTAGAATTTTGCTTTCATTTCTTTATTGTGTGAAAAACAAATGAGGCATAAAATAGTTTTCATGCAAAGAGAACGGTTATTTCATTATTGTTTTTATGAATAACAATCAAATATCATTTTAATTATGATGATGACTGTCGTTTTAAGGGATGGAACAGCAAGGTCATCTGCCACTTTAATAATGAACACAATCACCCTCTTATATTAATGAAGCCCTCCCCCCAGAAGGAAATCCTGCGTACGCCACTGGTCAGGGGTGTGAGGGGGTTTGAAGTGGTGGGATGTATGCCTACAAGATGTATGGTGCCTTGCAGTGAAGCAAGGCCGTTTACAACGAACACGCGTCCTGGGACAAGGAATTCAGCGACCCGATAACCCCGCACCTCCCACAGGATCTTGGGTGCTGTAGCGTAACTACGGGGAGTGAGTCAAATAACAGGTAGGAGTCCACACCGCACGACCTGCTTTGTTATTCCAGGCAATGCTGACACCATCACATGGTTATGAATGCCGGACATCTTCGGAAATGAAAAATATCTTACAGCTGTAAATACATTACTCCACACATTTTTTGAGAATTCACAGGCAATGCTTAAACCATCACATAGTTATTAGATATCGGTAATAGTTTACTCGCACTCGTCCGCCTCGAATATGCTGGCCTACCCTGTATATTGTTTTACCCTAAAGTAAAGAGCCCCTGACTGCCCTTTGCTACAGGCCCCGCGCTGGCGTATTCCGGCACTGTATCTAGCCTTTTCCGTTTCGAGATGCCGAGATGCCGAAAAAGAAGAAGAAGAAAGGTTTCTTTAACCTATGAAGTATGATAACCTTTATTAATAAATTGTGTGTCAAAATGTGAAACTCATTCTAATACAGTACGTGTATGCTTTTTCATTGAATACGGCTGTACAGGGTGGCGCATTTTCGATGTATTTACCGGGTGTCTCGGAAACGAATCAAGATAGAGCAAAACGCTTTTCGCAATTCCGTGTCACTTTTTATCATTTTAAATGATCTTGTCGACTTGGTCGTTACGCTGGGGTCTGGCGTTACGTTACGGTGACGGGACGAAATGTACCCAGATGCACTGAGGTGTGTGACGTCATAGTACCGCTTGGTGCATGTGTTCCCCGACAATCTCTACTTCGTTAGTATAAGACAAAAATCCCCGATTCTTGGATGTCACGGGTAATCTTCGAGAACCACTGGATGGATTTTGATGCGGTTTTCACCATTCTGTAAAGGATATCTCGAGGAAAGATTCTGTAGAAAATAATTTATGTATGATCAAAGGAAGCCAAGCAGTAACGATTTCAGTGAAAAAGTCGATAACAAACTTGGCGTCCGTGCGCTTCTTAAGCTTACGCTGGGCAAACAGTTAAAAATATCAATATACTATGAGCGTAAGAATTGGTCAGCATGAAAAGTTCTACAAAAAAGTCCGCGAGAGCATATCTCAACAACAAAAAAGTCAACCCCTGGCACTATCCAGCCCATGACGGGCTAAGGCCGACCAAGCGACCGCTGCCCAGCCATTTGGCCTGCAGATATTGGGGTGACGCGTGATCAGCGCGTCGGGTCCCCTCGGCCGTTAATCTTGGTATTCGTGATCGGGGCGCTGTCTCACTGTCAGACAGCTACTCAATTGTCCTCACGAGGCTGAGTGCACCCCGTTCCAACCCTCACGTCAGTTTTAAAATCCCTGACGGAGCCGGGGATCGAACCCGGGGCCTCCGGGTGAGAGGCAGGCGCGCTACCCCAACACCACGGGGCCGGCGAGCATATCTCTATCTTAAATACATCGCCCACTATAAGTGTTTTTAGACTGGATGGAAGGGGCACGTCCCCGCGCGCTCTGGTGAGCGTGACGGCATCCCGCGCGCTTGACCTTGCTTTGCCCTTGGTTTGCACTTGCCGTTTGCGAGTAATTTGAAACAAGATAAGCAAGATAAGTATTATGGAGATAATTTTCTAACATGTCAATAGTCTTTGGCTTCCAGCCTTTCTAGCATTTTTCAGTAGGCTACTTGTAGCATTTAAAATGATAAAATGTCTAGTCTTTCAGAATTACTGTTACTTTTTTTTTGTAAAACAAACGATGTTGCAATCGAAATCATCGCGGACCTCTTGGTTTTCGAACTGCAGGGTGATATTGAAAAGTCTGCATTTTGGGACCCCCTTGTATTTCGAGCACTTCTTAACTTATTGAAAAGGTAAAATCGGGTTATTATAGATAATTTTCCATAGAATTCAATTAGAACAACCGTTGAATTTGTACAAATTTTTATATACTTTTGGGTCCCATTTTTTTTCTTCAAAAAACAAAAACATTTCATAATATCAAGACAGTGAGAGGTATCAAAAAATCATAAAGGGTAGAAAAATTGCTAATCACTGAGATATTACACCTGTAGCTTTACCTTTTTCCGATAGGACAGACCGTTTCCGAGATATGACGATTCGAAAAAAAAAAGATGAATTCAGGGTTCCCAAAATAGAAAACGGTGAGAGATATCAAACAATCATGGGGGATAGAAAAGTTGCTTATCACGGATATCATACACCTGTAGATTTAACTTTTTCGATAGGATTGACCGTTTCCGAGATATAACAATTCGAAAAAAAAAGGATGACATTCAGGGCCCCATAAAAGAAAACGGTGAGAGATATCAAAAATATCAATAAGTCATAAGGGGTACACAAGTTGCTAATCACCGAGATCTTACACCTGGGGATTTAACCTTTTCGATATGACCAACCATTTCCGATATATATCGAGTCGAGAAAAAAATAAGGTTGACATTCAGGGCCCCAAAGAGAGTAGTGTGCCTCACCCTTTCACTGCACCAAATTTCAGCTCGATATCTTGAAAATTGCGACCTGTACTTTGCTAAACGCAAAAACGTCACGCACATACATACGCAGACTACAGACGTACATAGAGACATTGTTCGATTGGTATAGGTTTGAACCCTGGTCGACGCTTAGTTCTCGAGATCTCGAAAAAAACTACCTCGGCTATATAAAAGCCTACAGTATATGGATCCAGGCGGTCTGGCTTTCATAACAAGTTCGGATTGTATTCTAAAAACTATCCGCAAATTTACTCCAAACATTATTCGCATCTTATCCGCCATCCGGACAGCCAAGCAAACTACATCCGCATGGCGAAAAATGTTGCGGATATCCTAAGGCTTTAATATTTGGTCTGGGGGTGTTTTGTTTGCTTATCTTGTGAAACATTACTCTTAAGTCTATTTAATTGGCGGAGGAATTTTCAAACAAAGAGATAGTATAATACGGCATCTGGTAATAGACCCCTTAAAACAACAACAACAACAACGAAATAGACTACTATCGTGGCACATAAATGTAGCCTGCTTCATAATACCGTTTTGGCAATGACGCAGCACATATGACACCTCGGTTGATTGGTTCCTTAGTTTAGGGGCTGCGACAACGCGGTCATGTAGCTCCGTGTACTTTGGGTGTGTGTAAAATCTGTCTGAAATCTGGTGTTAATTCTGATGACTGTATTAGCTTGTGTTATGTTTTTAATTCAATAAGGACTGCAGACATTGCATTTCAAGTAGTTCCTACTTTTGGCGCCAAACGCCACCATCAACAACAACAAGTTCAGAACTTGGCTACTAGACGCCACTTCAGTCGGCTCCTGGCGACGAACGTAGGAACCTTAAGAGCGTTGTTTAACCTATAATTAAATTAGCTTCACACAGGGGTAATTAGTGGAAGGTTCTATAACATGCCATACATCTATGACATGGGACCGCCGGCTTTACTGCCCTTCCGAAGGAAGGCATACTTAGGGATTTTTAACGCTCTTAAAAATCTGACGACTTCGGCCGGGTTTAAACCCGCGATCTTGGGCATAGAAGATATGACACCTCCTCTCACCCATGAGGGAATAAACGTGGTTGTCTTCGTTCTTAGCTCATGTTAGAGGTTGGGTCATCTTGGACATCAACCTCGTGCACTAGGGTGTGTATTGATCTTGCCTGATAACCTGTGTTTATGTGATGGCTTTAGTAGTGTTTGGATCTGTATTACAGGGGTAGGTGTGTAGGACTTGAAATAACGCACTATCCCGGCGTTTGTCTGGAGGGAGTGCGGAGAAACAACGCTCGGAACTGCTTCTGCCAGTGCGGGGAATCAAGTCCGGAGTTGTTGCAGACGCTATGCTCCCAGTTTATATCTTGGTTTAGAGTTCCTGAACCCAGGGGCGTATCAACATTTTTTTTTCGGGGGGCTGACTATCCTGGAAAATTGTGAATATTCTCAGGGGATTGTCACCGTAAAATACTCAGACATATCAACCAATATCTGAGAGCATATAACTTTGTGTAATTATTTTAGATAAGATTCAAAGTTAATATAGCCCACAATTAGTGGCAATACAGAAAAAAGTTGTAAAATACAACACAACACAAATGAAATGTTATACTACTTAATGAATTTTCTTTTATGGCCTATGGAGCTTGTATGGCAAATATCTAAATATTTGTCAAATTACTAAGCAGAATGGTAAACAGTTCTTTTTATTTTATTTTTTATTTTTATTTTTTTAAGTTGATAATTTATTTCTCTTGAGTACTGTACTGTGAAATTCTCAGTTTTGCCTCACAAGGCTGAGTGTACCCCGTTCCAGCCCTCAGACCAGAATTAAAATTTCTTGGCAGAGCAGGGAATCGAATTCGGACCTCCGGGGCGGCAGCCAAGAAAAATAGCCACTACACCACGAGTTAGTCTAATTTCAATCTTAATATTGGTTATAACTTAGCCGATAAGTTAAGATTAAGGTACAACCAAATTTACAATTATTTTATGCTCTTACCAAAGCAACACTTAATTTTTATTGGCTTTTTTCGGAGGGGGGGGGGGAAGGGGGCTGGAGCCCCCTCAGCACCCCCTTATATACGCCCCTGCCTGAACCACACATTTCTATACTCACGGCAGTGTCCATGTGCATCAGGGGCGCCGAATCCATGGTCGAGGTCTAGCGACCGCTAGACCTGACGAGGGGGTGGGTCTCCCCGTCCCCTTTGGGGGTGGGATCCGTTGAGGGGTTACGGATAGAGGAGGAAAGGGAAGGAGAAGGAAAAGAGGAAAGGAAAGAAGGGAGAGAGAAGAGAAGAGAAGAGAAGGGGAGAACTGTGCGAAATAAGCAGTAAAAACGTAATTATTGGGGTAGGGGTCCGGTTTAACACGGGGGGGGGGGGGGTCCCACAGAACGAGAGGGGTGGGTGTCTGCTAGACCTGAAAAAAAAAAAAAAAAGATTCGGCGCCACTGATGTGCATACTGAACTCCACATTTCTATACTCACGGCAGTGTCCATGTGCATACTGAACCCCAAAACTCCACTAACAATTCGATCTTGAAAAGGAAGCTCGATAATGTGACTCACCTTGTCCTGTCCTCGCTCTGAACACATGCACCGGGATCCAGATACCGCTATCGTGTTGTAACGTGTTTTTCGAGGGGTTTTATGCAACTGGTATAAGTCAGTAGGAAGACATTCTATATTTATTTACGCGGCAAATTGTTCAGCCAAGAGAATTTTTCATGTTAATTTATTATTATTATTATTAATTTATTATAATTATTATTTAGGTATTTTCGGAGCATTTTATAAAAATTATTAGCATTCAGATAGGTTTTCTATGTCTTAGAAAACGCTATCCAGCAAATTATTACGAACGACGATATCATAGAAAATTATCTGATTACGGAATTTTACGGAGTTTTCGTCAGTTAGGGTATATCGAGAGACGTGACTCACTGGGATTTCAAGTACACGCTTAATCTTGTCGAGAAGCATGACGCAATCTTGGGTCGCAAGGTCTAGAAAAGACGAATTGTTGGAACGGAACCCTACCGCCGAGTGTAATGACCCGGAGGAGGAGAAGATCGCGTGGTGGGTCAGCCAATCAGGGGAGACGACGTAAGCTAGTTGGGACTGAAGAGTGGGGAGCCGGCGTGTGGTTATATCGTTCGACGCGCCGTGAAACAAGGACTATCTGTGAAATACTTGAGGAGTATGGATGCGCGTGCGTGTCGCTCCGATGTTCAGTGGAGTTAGTAACTATCTGTGAAATACTTGAGGAGTATGGATGCGCGTGCGAGTCGCTCCGATGTTCAGTGGAGTTAGGGACAATCTGTGTAGAACTTGCAGAGTACGGTCGCAAGTGCGTGTCGCTCCGATGTTCAGTGGAGTTAGCGACGAACTTTTGTAAAACTTGGTTGTACGAGTGTTTGGGTCCGAGGTACGGACCATAGAATTATCTAATCTACCAGAATATCATCAAATTCCGACGGAGATGACGACGTCCAGGAGACTGTGGGAAGCTCACAACATCATCAAGAACGAGGGAAATGCTTTGGCAATTTCCAGTGGTAAGCGCCAATGACGCAGAAATACGCAATCTCTCATTTTCTTTGTTTTACATTTCATATTTCAGTAACTTCATAGCTTGGAAATAAGAGTAAAATCAATTTATCAGACTCCGTTTTCACGTAATTTTCTATCGGTAATATTCAAATCACAACGCTCCAATTTAAATTTTATACTTATTATTATTAATTTTGCTATTCTTGTTTTATATAATAAATTCATTTCTTTTACAATGCAATCTTTGCTTTCAGTAGGTAGCATTAGATATAGACCAATTCCTTCTCCTGATACAATTGTTTGTTGGGTTAATGATCAAATCATACCACGATCTGAGTGAATAGAGTCTTGAAGGTGTTCTGCCAGAGCTAGACGTTGTTAAATAAAAATTTAGATTTCAACATTGCGTTGAGGTCTTGGCGCCCATTAAAACAACATAGCTTAGGCAAAGGTAAACAGTTACATTTCTCACCAAACAGTTAGGAGCTAGCAAAACGTTTCACTTGGCGCCCAACGTGGGGAAATAAAAAGACGTTTCACTTGTCGCCGACAACTTGGGGCTGAAAACCTAATAACATTTGTGGAAGGAGAAGGGTATATATTTCTGTGCCTGTATTTGGGGGGTTATTTGTCTGTATCAGTGTATATCATTATGGGGGATGAGAAAGAAAGACAGATGAGGTTACGTAGTGGTCATCAACGGGAGAGTGATGATACGAGCAGTATGTCGAGTGATGGTAGTACCGGGGTAGCGGAGGTAAATCCCGATACTGAAACAGGGAGTGTAGGCGGCCAACCAGAATTAAAAACTTTACTTCTCGAGTTTATGTATCAGAACAAAGTTAGTAGTGATGCCTTAAATGCAAAGTTAGAACAGAATAACGCTAAATTAGAACAAAACAGTAGGGAAAATAAAGAAAGTACAGAAGCTTTAAATGCAAAGTTAGAACAGAATAACGCTAAACTAGAACAAAACAGTAGGGAAAATAAAGAAAGTACAGAAGCTTTAAATGCAAAGTTAGAACAGAATAACGCTAAATTAGAACAAAACAGTAAGGAAAATAGAGAGAGTACTGAAACTTTAAATGCTAAATTAGAACAAAACAGTAGGGAAATGAGTGACAAATTCGAACTGATTAGAGGTGAGATCAGGGGGGTGATGGAAGAAAAGGCTAAAGAGATTATTGCAGATGTAGACAGAAAATTAGGAAAAGTACAGGAGGAGTTGGAAATTAGAATCAGTACACAGGCTGAAAATTTAAAAGAACTAGTGCAACTGGAAACACAGCAGGTCAAAAAGCAATTGGGAGGAGAAATTGACAAAATTCAGGTAGCTACTAAAGAGGTTAAGGAACAGCTGGGGGGTAGAATTGAGAAAGTCCACTCACAAATAGTTGCAGAAGTAAATGATTTAAGAGAGAGTAATAAAGAGAGCATTAGCAAGATTGAGGAGAAACAAGCAAAGCTATATGATAAAGTAGAAGAATCAGAAGGAAACATTAAATTAACAGTAAACAGTATTGAGAGGAAGGCTGAGGAGAAAATCGCAGAATTAGAATTAAAATTAAAAGCTAGGATCAGGCAAGAAAATAGTCAGAATAGACCAGTTTTTGTGAATAGCACACACAGGGAGGTAGAACTGGGTAAGTTCAGCAATCGACAGGGGTGCCCTATGCAGTTCATGAACACTATAGAAAATAAATTCGGGGAGAGGTTGGAAAATGGTAGTATTGAGTGGTGCCAGGTAGTTGAAATTTTAGAACAAGTGTTTGTGGGGGAAACGAGGAATTGGTTTGCTGTCTACAGAGACAAGTTTACTGATATGAATGATTTTAAAATGAAATTCTGTGAAAAGTTCTGGAATGAGGTTATTCAGTCGCAGCATCGTGAGGGAGTAGTGTGTGGTAAATATAACCCTAAAGGAAGCTCCACCATGACCGAATACTTTTTAGGGCAGGTATTAGTGTGTAAATATCTGGATGGCTTGAAGGAGGAAAGTGATGTGGTAAGGTTGCTACTTAGGCACTTTCCCTATAGGATCAAGGAGGCTGCTTGTATCCAGAATGTAAAGACTATATCACAAGTAGAAAATTTGTTAAGCACATTTGATGCACTAGGGAGAGGGGGTTATGAGGACAATTTCAATCGGAACCAGGGTAATAATAATAATAGACCTAATGAAGCCAGGCATCAGGAAGTTCAAGGGAACGGTGGCGAAGGGGCCAACGCTCAAAATAGAAATAATAATAATCAGCTATATCAGAACAGAGGAAATGGCTATGGTAATCAGTATCAAGGGAGGAACAATGATTTCAGGGGAAATCAAGGGAGGAACAATGATTACAGGGGAAATCAAGGGAGAAACAATGATTTCAGGGGAAATCAAGGGAGAAATTATAATGACAATAATTACAACCAGAATAGGGGTCAAGGAAGAGGACAGCCTAGTGGTAGTAATATACAGCCAAACAATGACAACACAGCCCAGAACAACCAGACAAGTTTAGTAGTTAGTAGTACTACGGCCAGCTGTAGCGGTTCTTTAAACGCGAACCAGGCTGCGAAGTAAGGTCAGAATCTCAGTCTGTAGCATGCCCTGTCCATACAATTATACAGGAATCCTATGACCTAAATGTAAGAAATGAATTATTACATGAACTAAATGATGAAGGTATTATTCAGGAAGTGGTTAGTAAGAGCCCCATAGTTAAATTTAACGTGTCCGAGGCGTACACAGATGTTTTAATTGATAGTGGTTGTATGAAGAGTTGCATAAGTAGTGCATTTTATGATAAAATGAAAGGAACTGGAGTAAATTTTGAGGAGATGCCAATTAAAAGCACTTTTGTTATCACAGCTGTTGGGAAGAGGTCTAAAGTAATTTCTAAGCAAGTTTTAGTAGACATTAAAACTAATAATCATGTAGAGAAGCAGATTTGCCTTGTAATTCCAAATTTAGTATTCAGTGTTATCTTGGGTTCAGAGTGGCTAAGTAGAGTGTCTGGTAACTTATGTTATGATGTAGGGAGTTTGAAATTTAAATGGGGAGATTCTGAAGTAGAAGTAGCGTTCAATGACCATATTCAGAGGAGTAGTATTGTAGGTGTGATTTGTACTTTAAATGAGATATCGCCAGCCGTAGAGCGGGGTTCTCCATGTTTTGTGGGCAGTGTGATTACGAACGGAAGTCTAGAGGACTCGTTACGTGAGGCTGCATTTCAGGGAAATATAGAGGATGAACAGTGTGTTCGGCTCTATGATGTGTTATTGTGTAATAGGAGAGTTTTTGAGGATCGCATTGGTATGGCCAATTGCTATACACATTCATTGAACGTTATTGATAGGTCAGTATTCACAGGACATAGATATCCTGTACCTTTCGCTTATCAGAGTGCAGTTGAGGCACAAATTAATCAGATGCTTGAAGATGGGATTATTGAGCACTCGAACAGTCCATATGTTAATTCTTTGATCACGGTACCCAAGACCGACGGCACTGTTCGTATTTGTTTAGACGCTCGTTTGGTTAACAGTAGAATTAGTTCAGATCAGCTGAAATCTATGTCAATAGAAGAATTAATGCAAACATTTGAGGGGAAGAAGTATTTCACTTGTGTAGATTTGAGTTCCAGTTTTTGGCAAGTGCCACTTATGTACGAAGATAGACCATTTACAGCTTTTAGTCATAAATATAACCTTTATCAATTTTGTAGAACACCTTATGGGTTAAAGAGTAGTTCAGCAGCTTTAATTAGGGCTTTAAACATCGCATTAGGGGATGCCACAGGAGAGTTTGTAACCATTTACATAGATGATATGGTAATTAGTTCACGCAGTTTTGAGGAGCATCTACGTCATTTAAATATAGTTTTTCAGAAGTTAGATCAGGCAGGGTTCACTTTGAAGCTGTCTAAGTCGTCATTCTGTCAGTCAGAAGTGACATTTTTAGGTCATAGAGTGTCGAGTAGAGGTGTAACACCAGAAGAAAGTAGGGTTAATAAGATACTTAACGCAGAGGTGCCACAGAATGTTAAACAGTTAAAAACTTACCTGGGAATTTGCAACTTTTTCAGGAGGTTCGTTCTTAAATACTCAGGGTTGGTAGAACCATTCAGGGAATTGCTTAAAAGTGGGACTCGGTGGAGATGGGAGTCCAAGCATGATCAGGCTTTTAGAGCGCTGAAGGAAGGTTTTGAGAAAGCTGTAGTGCTGAAATATCCGTTAAAAGATAAGGAATATGTGGTTATGACAGATGCTTCACATATAGGCATTGCTGGAGTATTATGTCAGAAAGATGATGAGGGTAATCTGTGCATTGTATCTTTAGCCTCGCGAGGACTGACTGCAGCAGAGAAAAGATACACGATTACTGAGTTAGAGCTTTTAGGTATTGTTTTCAGTTTAGGGAAATTTAGAATGTATTTAGTAGGGGGGAAATTTGAGATCCACACAGATCACCATGCATTACTGTATATGAGGACTTGTAAACTCAGTTCTAACAGAGTTAGTAGGTGGATTCTTGCTCTGCAGGAATACGAATTCACAGTAAAATATATTAAAGGTAAAGATAACATTCTTGCAGACATGCTATCGAGGGACACTAATTTATGTTGGGATTATCCTGTGGTTAAAGTAGAGGATGGTATTTTAATATGTGCATGTGTGGACAGTAGCAACAGGGCATCGTTACAGACACTGAGAAATATGCTAGGTAGAGCAACGTGATGACGTTCATTTAAGGGAGCCACTTGCAAGGTTGGAAGCAGGTGACACAGAAACATTTATAGTTTCCAAACGTATTGGGAAAACAGCATATGTGCTGGAGAATAGTGAGGGAAACAGATTATACGGAACGTATAATATACATAGTCTACGAAAATATGTGTCATAAAGTGAGTGTGTTTAGCTGGCGAGCCAGCCTATCAAATGAGTAAGTGTGGTGTCTGGTGCGTGGAAGATCTGGTCTTAAGGCAGGCGTATCAGAAGTCACACAGGGGGGTAGTATGTAAGTAAATGAGAGTTTTTAAGGTACAGGGAAATATGACGGGATTGTCGGATGCTGTTGAGCACTAAATTGTCTCGATGCACCAAGGCCATTTTGGCAGCGCTGATGGGTTCCCATTTATCTCCAAGAGATGGGGGAGCGCTTGAATAGGGCTTGTTAGCTTAAGGCGTCCACGAGATAAAAGATGGGCCATCAGAATGCGAGACAGTCCTTCATGAAACTCATACATATCAGCACACGTGATTTCTGTTTACGGCCTCGCCATGTAAGATTTGTAAGTGTGTAATTTAAGATAATATGTACAATGGTATTATTTGTGTGAGGAGAAATGGTCTGTGTTGAGAACTAGTATTACGTAGAATATGGTTAACGGGAACTTAACAAGACAGGGCGATTACGGCACAGAAATATTTGGTGTTATATGTAATGCACATTTACTGTTTTTTTTTCAGAAGTCAATATTAATTTAATCTACTTCAAAGAGAGATTAAGTATTATGGTCACGAGGCGCTGCCACAATAGTGTGATCGTGTGCTCAGTGATAAGTGGAATTAAATGTCACCATAAGGAGGGGACCTCCAGTGAAATTAGGAAGTTCTAGGGTGATATAAATATATCAGAACACCTTCAATGCGTGTGATATGACATCATAAATACATAGTGCTCACACATTAATTATGTCTATTTCTCCAACATAGAGAAATTTGAGAGGCGGAAATATCCGTGGAACACTATTCCATATGTAAAACATTGGACTGGTTGCAAAGTGCAATCCATTGTGACAACAAACTTTGACGCAAAGTGCGTGAAGAAAAAATATGAGTGTATATATCTGTAATTTAGGGTGATTTCATTTATGTAATATGTAATTTGGATGGGGTTTATTAACGTGTCTGGGATAATCGGATAATGGACCGTCGTCACGGTAAATCATCCGATGATCCGAGGCGAATATGTAACGTGTTTTTCGAGGGGTTTTATGCAACTGGTATAAGTCAGTAGGAAGACATTCTATATTTATTTACGCGGCAAATTGTTCAGCCAAGAGAATTTTTCATGTTAATTTATTATTATTATTATTAATTTATTATAATTATTATTTAGGTATTTTCGGAGCATTTTATAAAAATTATTAGCATTCAGATAGGTTTTCTATGTCTTAGAAAACGCTATCCAGCAAATTATTACGAACGACGATATCATAGAAAATTATCTGATTACGGAATTTTACGGAGTTTTCGTCAGTTAGGGTATATCGAGAGACGTGACTCACTGGGATTTCAAGTACACGCTTAATCTTGTCGAGAAGCATGACGCAATCTTGGGTCGCAAGGTCTAGAAAAGACGAATTGTTGGAACGGAACCCTACCGCCGAGTGTAATGACCCGGAGGAGGAGAAGATCGCGTGGTGGGTCAGCCAATCAGGGGAGACGACGTAAGCTAGTTGGGACTGAAGAGTGGGGAGCCGGCGTGTGGTTATATCGTTCGACGCGCCGTGAAACAAGGACTATCTGTGAAATACTTGAGGAGTATGGATGCGCGTGCGTGTCGCTCCGATGTTCAGTGGAGTTAGTAACTATCTGTGAAATACTTGAGGAGTATGGATGCGCGTGCGAGTCGCTCCGATGTTCAGTGGAGTTAGGGACAATCTGTGTAGAACTTGCAGAGTACGGTCGCAAGTGCGTGTCGCTCCGATGTTCAGTGGAGTTAGCGACGAACTTTTGTAAAACTTGGTTGTACGAGTGTTTGGGTCCGAGGTACGGACCATAGAATTATCTAATCTACCAGAATATCATCAAATTCCGACGGAGATGACGACGTCCAGGAGACTGTGGGAAGCTCACAACATCATCAAGAACGAGGGAAATGCTTTGGCAATTTCCAGTGGTAAGCGCCAATGACGCAGAAATACGCAATCTCTCATTTTCTTTGTTTTACATTTCATATTTCAGTAACTTCATAGCTTGGAAATAAGAGTAAAATCAATTTATCAGACTCCGTTTTCACGTAATTTTCTATCGGTAATATTCAAATCACAACGCTCCAATTTAAATTTTATACTTATTATTATTAATTTTGCTATTCTTGTTTTATATAATAAATTCATTTCTTTTACAATGCAATCTTTGCTTTCAGTAGGTAGCATTAGATATAGACCAATTCCTTCTCCTGATACAATTGTTTGTTGGGTTAATGATCAAATCATACCACGATCTGAGTGAATAGAGTCTTGAAGGTGTTCTGCCAGAGCTAGACGTTGTTAAATAAAAATTTAGATTTCAACATTGCGTTGAGGTCTTGGCGCCCATTAAAACAACATAGCTTAGGCAAAGGTAAACAGTTACATTTCTCACCAAACAGTTAGGAGCTAGCAAAACGTTTCAGTGTGTTCAGAAACAGTCAACAATGCTGTCGCCAAAGAAACGTTACTAAGCAGTCAATAAAGTGCAACAAAACCACTAATATCTTTAATTCTTCTCCTTTAATAAGATCCAAGTTTGAAACCTAACAGTTACGATTTATTTCTCGTGTCGTAAACATACAAATGTACAGTTGCTATACATATAAGGGTAAAATTGTCTATTTATATAGCACGTGCCCAATACTGAGCAACATCCAAGGCGCTCGGAGTGGCTAATAACAGGAGATCTTCCACTGCATAATATTAAGGGCACAGAGAAGGCAATGAGGCATGTGTTTTGTGGTTTGTTCTTGTCCACATTCGCAAGACGTGTCACATGTACTGAGGCCCTATCTCCTCAGATTGTCTCGGGATCTTCCAACTCCCGATCGCAACCTGTTCAGGGACTTCCACACCAACCAGCTTTCGTTGTGTCCGGGTGGTGGTTCTTCAGCTACTGGCATCCAACCGCAGAGGTGAGGGGTCGTCTCCTTCCATAAATCCGGCTTTGCCTTTTCCGGTGAATACTCATTTCCACACCACCATGAGGTAGAGTACATGGCGCGTTTTTTTTAACGTGGTCTCCCCAGTAGGCCTAGTCCACGCTTACTGTGTTTATCATGGCATTTGAAGTATTGAAGGTCCATGTACACAGTAATTTTCTGCAACACTGCGATTGTTTTGCAGTTAACTTATTGTAATGCCATGTTGGTGAGAAATGCTTGGAGTAGATATTTCTGATCAATATTCGCAGGTTTCCCATTTGTATAAATGTCCAATCACTAATCATTTTAAATCAGACCTTAAACAACTTAGATGACTTGCATCCCCTTTAATGATCATTACGGTTCTGGGCTTATAGGATCCCCTCTGCCCATGGGACCTGGATGTAAGCAATCACATTAGCCATTGTATATGGGTGGCACCCAGAAATATATTGTCTTCATCAGAAGAAGAACGGATTCATGTGTCATTGTGTGACAATCAATGATCATCCATCGATCATAGAATCTTCTAGATTACTAGTTTATTGGTTTCAACTCACACTAGGAACATCATATCAGTGTTTTGTCTCTTATATCAATGGAATACACATACATGTTGTGATTGATAGGGCTCACAGCTCAGTAACCCTAGCCCTGTAAGGTATTCTAGTCACTGATTTTCCTTCGTTGATTGTTTTAACAAATTATGAAAAACTGAAGATTCCTTATAACAAACGAAATGGGAACTTCTGTTATTTTCTTACTTGGAAAAGAAAGGTATTTCAAATATATGAGTGACATGATTCCTTATTCTATTGCATGGCCTCATGCCCTACATCTTAGTCACTGTGTTTCCTCTTTTGTTTATTGTGTCCATTTTTCTTTTCTGCCTCAACTTCTTTTTCTTATGCCTTAGAGTTGATCTTTAAAAACCAAGCACCTATCGGTGCCAGCTGAAAGATGAGACAATTCTCCTTTATATTTACTCAGCAGCTTCAAGCAACAATAGATTATTGTACTACAATAACACACACTTGATAGGGAGGGTACAGCAGTCTCACAGCCAATGGGGGTCCAGTTATGGAAACGTAACCTCGTCACTGACATGCTCTCTGATAATGTCCTCACTCTCACCACCATACACACATGAAATCTGTCAATGAACTAGACACTTACCATTTCTCAGAACACTTAGCCTACAGGTCCTTTCTTGAAAAGTTATATCACCATAAAATAATGAGTCGCTTTCTTGATGTTGGCGATGCAGTTAAACACTGAAATGTTGAATCTAATAAGTAGTCAGCTTGTTCTTGTAGAGGAATAGGAGATTCCATAATGCCACCAGAGGAATGTCGGGGATGCTCATAGGATTTCGGCAATAATCTTCGAAGTTTCGTTGATCTGAAACTCAGCGAGTGGCACGGCCATTAGTAAATTACATAGTAAACACTCGTGAGGAAACGGGCTGTCTTTGTCACTACTAGATTAGTACATTCATTCATGCGATTTTTGATTCTATAACGCATCCTTAATTCAGCCAATATCCGTGTTAATCAAGTCCAACAAGAGCATTTAATATCCTTTATATATTGAATGAGTTGAACCACGTAATGTTTTATCTTTTTTAAAAAATCGGGGATCGTTTGTCAATCACAAAAATAACAGCTTACTTTCTTAGTGTAATAATTATCAAGTTAGGAAGCAGTGCAAACATATATCAGTCTAATAATATCCAAACTGATTGACCGAAATACGATTTTCCAAACCTTGAGCTGTTGAGATAAGCATTGACTTCACGCCTTGAAAATGAACGTTGATTTCAAATTTACGCCCATATGAGTGATAAGCGTCTTCGACTGGACGCGTGGGTTCGGGTAGCCTCGTTGTTCAAGTATCCGACCTTGCGTAGATTGAAGAAGGAAAACACTAAAATATTGAAGATGATGATTCTTGAGGAGAGAATTCCTGATGAAAATTAATAAATGTAAAACAAAAATATTGGAATGCAGCCGAAATAAATCAGAAACCTCTATGGTCATTAATTGGCAGGTGAAAGGCTAAAGGAAGTAGGAGACTTTTGTTACTTAGGAAGCAAAATAACCAGTGATGGACGAAGCAAAGAGGATATATAAAGTAGGTTAGCTCAGGCTAGGAAAGCATTTCTACAGAAAAAGAATCTGTTGACATCGAATATAGATTTAGGTATTAGGAAGTCATTTTAGAAGGCCTTTGTCTGGAGCGTGGTGCTCTATGGAAGTGAAACATGGACTATTGGTGCAACAGAAAAGAGGAGAATTGAAGCGTTTGAAATGTGGTGTTACAGGAGAATGATGAAGATCAGATGGGTAGATAGGGTAACAAATCAAAGGTATTAAGACGAGTGGGAGAGGAGAGATGTTTCTGGCGACTGCTAATGAAGAGAAGAGATAGGTTGGTAGGACACATACTAAGACACCCAGGAATAGCAACCTTAGTTATGGAAGCAAGGGTCGAGGACAAGAACTGTAGCGGTAGTTCAAGGTTAGAATATGTTAAACAGATTGCCTCGGATGTAGTGTGTGGTAGCTATTTAGAGATGAAACGATTAGCTCAGGTCAGGGAGGCGTGGAGTGCTGCATCAAACCAGTCAAAAGACTGAAGACTCAAACGATAATTGTTATTCTAAGGAGTAGCGCGGCGAGCTCATCTTCCTCAAAATGGAGGCCTAAGCAGCAGCAATAAATAAAACGAATCGATCCGAATTTGTCTGAAATGAGCTGAACAGAGAGAGAGCAGCTTACAAACTCAGTTATTGCAGGTTATGAGCTGATTAACTGGATCAACGAATCTATCCCTGCTCTCGAGTGTCGAATTGAATAAAGGTTATCCTTCTCTGTTATATGTGGAGTACTTTGGACAAGACTGGAGTTTTCCATATCCTGCCTCTTGCGGAGTTTGGCTGAGCCTAGAATTTATTATACGAACTCACCAATCGATTTTACACCATAGTAAGCTTGCATTAGCCCTTTGGCTGAGAGCACATCAAGCTAGTTAGAATAATAAGCAAACAACTTACCTAAAGACGGGGCAATTCACTGAAGCACTTCCAATGATAGCGCCTTCTCTTGACAATCACTCTGCTGCTCGGGTAGAATAAGTGTTTGCCAATAGGCAACATGTACCCTAGCAAGCTGATGGTGATTTCTGCTATGTGTGACGGGACAACGAGATCATCTCCCCATAATCTCGCGGGTTCAGAGACCAAATTGATACCTCCCACAATGAACTTGAGTGATTGACAATTCACATCACCATAGTTACGCGCTCATTGTTACACACATAGTTTGTTGAGCACGAGCCTGGTCACAGAAGGCTTGCCACGGTGGCTGAGTGGATAGCGTGTCGGTCTACTAACCCCAAGATTGCAGGTTCGCTCCTGGCCGTGGTAAGTGATTTTTGAAAGGCGGCAAAAGTACGGTACGCTTGTCATACGATGTTGGCATGTCAAAGAACCCATTTGAATTCAGTAGGCCGAGTTCATAAAGGCAAAATTAATCTCGGGAGTTTCCGCCAACAAAAAGTTCCTCATTTCTCTACTAGAAAGCGCTATAGTGTTCAAGGAGCTTAGATATCTAACATCTAACCTCCTTGACTTTCATAACCAAGGAACAACGAAATTCGACATGCAAGCTACCCTCTGGGTGTCAAATAACAAAGCTTGCACCCGGCACCCGAGGCCATACGATATTTATTATTATGGTCACAGAAGGTAGCGTAGTTGGTAGAATGCTGAGCTTCTATGCCCAAGATGGCGGGTTCAAACCCGGCCGAGGTCGTCGGATTTTTAAGAGCGTTAAAAATCCCTCAGAATGCTCCGTTGGAGGGGAAGTAAAGCCGGCAGTCCCATGTCATAGATTTATGGCATGAAAAAGAACCTTCCAATAACTACACTCTTGTGGAGCTAAATCATAAGTTAAATTTGACTGACGCTCTTAGGTTCCAACGTTCGTCGCCAGGAGCCAACTGTGGTGGCATCTAGTAACCAAGTTCAGAACTACTTGGTCGTTGACGGTGGCGTTTGGTAGCAAACGTTGGAACTTCTTAAAAATCGAATGTCTGCAGTCCTTACTTGAATAAAGAAAGAAAAACAGATAACATACACTAATACAGCCATCACAATTATCACCGGTTATCAGACAGATTCTACACACACCCAAAGTACACGGGGATACACGACCGCGTTGTCGCAGCCCCTAAACTGAGGAACCAACCAACCAAGGGGCGGAACAGCGCGGTCATCTGCCCCGGTCACAGAAGAGGTTGAAACATAGGTCATGTCGACACGGCGACATACTGCGCAACGCTAGGCACCACTCTACAGGCACGGATTCTAAAGGGGGGGTCACAGTGGTCATGACCGCCCCCCCCCAAAACGGAGACCAAATTTTTTGGCAAACTAAAAAAAAAAAAAAAAAAACGAAAACACAATAACCAGACAAATAAAACTTCACAAATTTTAACTGGAAAACAGTTCATTTTTCATTTTATTCAATACTGAAAATATTTTTATTACAATTATTATATTCTGTTACAACTTGATACCTAAAACGATTATTTATATAACCAAATCAACTCGTCTATTTTGTATAGCAAACCTTGTGATTACCGAATCGATGTTTATAGTGATGTCACGATGAATGTGCAGCAATGCACGGATAGGAATTTGGGGCTTTTTCGCACCAACAATTTTTGCCGACGTCCAAACTGCAAGCTTGGTTGGCAATTTAAGCTGTGACTTTCTCCCTTTGTCGGTACCAACTCGACTTGCCGAAACTGTAACGTACCTTGATACTTTTCTCGAAGCTCGATGTAAAAGTCGCAAAACACGCCGTTGCAATTTGTACGAATATTTTTGGTGTGCTAAACGCATCAAATTTCTATCCATGTAGCTTGCAAAGAAAATTGGTCTGGTTTTGTACGTTTGTTTATTTTGTGATTGCGTTTTTAGTAATACTATTTTTCTTGACAATTTCGATTCTCTGACCCCCCCCCCCCCCCCCCCCCCAGGCAAACTCTAGATCCGCACCTCCCACTCTATCAAGGGCACCATTGCTAATGCTCTTTGCCAAACCGGGTGCGTCGTCCTCGAAGAGCTCCAAGGATTAGCGTATCTCTATCTTCAATACACCACCCACTATAAGTGTTTTTACTTTTTCATTGGCGTCTTCGGTGACGTAGTTGGTAGCATGCTGAGCTTCTATGCCTAAGGTCGCGGGTTCAAACCCGGCCGAAGTTATCAAATTTTTTGAGAGTTTTAAAAATCCCTCAGTATGCCTTCCTTCGGAGGGGAAGTAAAGCTGGCGGTCCCATGTCATAGATTTATTGCATGAAAAAGAACCTTCCACTAACTACACTTGTGGAAGCTAAAATTTGTAGGTTAGTTTGATAACGCTATATTACTTCCAACGTTCGCCGCCAGGTGCTGACTGCGATGCCATATAGTAGCCAAGTCCGCAAGCTAGGTATCGTAGCAAAAGTAGGAACTACTTGAAATTACTGTCTGCAGTCCTTACTTGAATTAAAACAGTTAACACACACTAACACAGTCATCACAATTAACACCGGTTATCGGACAGATTCTACACACACCCAAAGTACACGGGGCTACATGATCGCGTTGTCGCAGCTCCTAAATTAAGGAACCAACCAACCAACTACGTTTTCATTTCTTCCAACAATCTCCATTCAGTGGAAATTCAAATTACTAGCTTCGGCCAGCATGAAACTGTCGAGAAGACTTCAGAGAAGAGTATAAGAGTTTCGCTGTTCACCTCGGCTTTACTGAGTTGTGCCTGGGACCTGTCGTCCGTGCGCCTTTTAAGTTTACGCTGGGTAAACCGTTGAAGATACCGGGTGAAGCTGGTGCTTACGGAAATAGAACGTGTTAAAAGTTACTTGTAATGATGTTCATGCCAGGGGTCACACAGCTTCATCATCATCATCCAGTTTCCCGGCTGTGGTTTACGAGCGCTCTCCATTTTAGTCTCTTCATGTACCACTGCTCCTTCAAGACTTCATCCCAGTTGAGTGATATCTTCCTTCACTTGGTCCAGCCATCTCCTTCTAGCTCTTCCAACAGGTCTCTTTCCAGTTTTATTTTTATTTCATATCTCGTGTCGGAAACATACAAATGTACAGTTGCTATTGGCTACAAATAAGGGTAAAACTGTCTAATTATATAACACTCCGCTCGGAGTGGCTAACAGGAGATCTTTCTCTGCACAAGATGAAGGGCACAGAGGGCAATGAAGCATGTGTCTTGTGGTTTGTTCTTGTCCACATTCGCAAGACGTGTCACCTGTACCGAGGCCCCATCTCCTCAGATTGTCTCGGGATCTTCCAACTCCTGATCGTAACCTGTTTAGGGATTTCCACACCAACCAGCATTCTTTGTGTCCGGGTGGTAGTTCTTCAGCTACTGGCATCCAACCGCAGGGATGAGGGGTCGACTTCTTCTCCGGTTAGACGGTAAGCATCTCAGATGTCCTCAGGAAGCTCTTTCGGGACCTCAGCCGTTGCTGAGGAGGATTATATCCATGCAGTGGGTGGGCGCTGTTCTGCCTCTCCCTGTTGGCAGCCACCACTCTGCGTACACAAGGTGGTGCTATTCCAGCCAGGTAGTAGAGCTATCTGTTGGGGGTAGGTTTTAAGCAACCTGTTATCAACCTGCAGGTTTCGTTCAGAGCTGTATCTACCTGTCTGGCATGAGATGACCAGTACCAAACTGGGGAAGCAAATTCAGCAGTAGAAAAGCACAATGCCATTGCAAAAGTGCGAATAGTCTCTGGATGTGAGCCCCATTGTGTCCTTACTAGTTTGCGAATCAGGTTGTTTCGTGTGGAGATTTTCATTTTGTTATTCTCACAGTGGGTTTTGAATTTAAGGGCTCTATCAAGGATTACTCCCTCCCAAGTATTTAGGGGTGTGACAATGCTGCAATCAGATACCTGACCTTTCTATGCGTAACTCACGATGAGCTTCCCTGGATGGCGCATACTTGTGTCTTAGATGGATTTGGTCTGAGTTGGTTCCAACTGTAATAACTTGATATATTTCTCAGGGCAGATGTCAGATCTCTTTCCACTGATTCAAAACTTTCGCTCTGCGCAGCAAGGGCTGGTCGTCTGCATACAGTGGCTGATCGTTGGTATAGATGTTGAAGAGAATTGGAGCTAGGACGCTTCCCTGAGGTAGGCCATTTTTCTGTACTCTCCAACGACTGCGTTGCCCCTGGAAGTCCACAAAAAACCTACGGTTTTGAAGGAGAGAGCTGATATGTCTAACTAAATGGAAATCCTTGGTCATACTGTACAACTTGGCAGTAATCTCAGTACACAACCATTGTTTTGTAATTCTTCCTTCTGTCATACGTTTGACGTGACCAAACCATCGCAAACGTGGCCTAGTTATGGTCTCCTTCAGAGACTGATTTACTCCAGCTTGTTCTATAATCTTATCATTTCTTACTTTGTTCTTCCTAGTTTTTTGAAGTATTCCTCGAAACTTCATTTTTGATGCCTGAAGTCTGCTGTCATCTTTTATGGTAGTTGTGCATGTTTCCAACCCATAAGTCAATATAGGGACAAAGTTTGTTCGAAACAGAGTTTGTTTTGATCTTAGTGGCACTTGCTTATTCCAGAGTAGATACCGAACTTGCTGATAGAATTGACTTGATTTCTGAATACGGTTATTTAATTCAAGCTGTATTCTTTTGTCACTTGATATTACGCATCCAAGGTACTGATACTGGTTTACTGTTTCCAATTGTACACCCTCCAGCATTGTACTATCTGTACTTCTCTGTCTGTTAACAGAGCTTCTGTGACGTAATGGGTTATGGTGACCCCGAGTTTGATAACACGCGCCGGTCAAGAGACTGACAGACTCCATCAGTGCAGTGAACTACAGCTGGTCGTGGATACTGGTGTGTGTTGACTTCCGCTGTGTAACCATAACAGGTACGTACAGCCACACTGATCAGTAAGGTTTGGATGTTAAGGAAAAGTCATATTTTTTTCCTGAGCTCATTTTATACGAAATCTGAAAAAAAAGTTTGAATGATGGCTCCGTGTCCACGTTTAAAGCAATTTGATGTTGCCTATAAATGCATATTTCGGCCATTTTTATTGTTTTGTTCATATTTGATCATATTTTAGTGATATAAGGACATATTTGGTTATAATTTCAGCATTTGCGTTTAAATTGAGGCGTCGTTAATAAGGTACGTGTTATCTGTGACGAGTTTCAAACACAGGATTTCCGAATAGTGTAGTAGAAAAGATTTCTTTTCGACAGTCTGAGAATGCATATCGTCGTGATGTGCAATGCTGGCATAGAAGAAGATTAAGAGGTATGTACGATAATGAACTCGATAAACTTCGAGTTAGGCAGTGTAATTTAACTTACGGTGACAGATATCATAAAGCATGCTAATACTTCGTTTTTTTGTTTTCTTTTAGGAAAATCGAACAAGAACTACATCTCAAGGCTATGGTACTGAATGAATATTGAAAATGTTAATGTACTGTAGCTCTCTGTGAGTGTGTAGGATTAAATGTGTCTGGTGTATTATCGCAGATCACGTTTTGGTCCTTAAGACGTTTACTATGTTAATGATACTCTACCTATCCCAAAAATTCATGTCATATTTCACAGTTTTTTAGGTCATATCTTATAGTTTTAGGTCATATATAGTTACTTTTGAGGGCATATTTTGTTCTTCTTTAGGTCTTCAACTGCTGAACCCTAGCGATCAGACACCCTTTAACATAATCGGGGATGCCAAAGTCCCGCTATTTTCGTTGTTGAGTTCCTTGCATACAAAATTAATCCAGCCGAACACATCGCCGGAGATGCACAGAGCAGGGGGGTATATAATGGGGGAGCTATGCGGGCTCCTGCCCCCCCCCAAACAATGCACAGAGCAGGGGGGTATATAATGGGGGAGCTATGCGGGCTCCTGCCCCCCCCCCAAACAATGCACAGAGCAGGGGGGTATATAATGGGGGAGCTATGCGGGCTCCTGCCCCCCCCCCAAACAATGCACAGAGCAGGGGGGTATATAATGGGGGAGCTATGCGGGCTCCTGCCCCCCCCCCAAACAATGCACAGAGCAGGGGGGTATATAATGGGGGAGCTATGCGGGCTCCTGCCCCCCCCCCCAAACAATGCACAGAGCAGGGGGGTATATAATGGGGGAGCTATGCGGGCTCCTGCCCCTCCCCCCAAACAATGCACAGAGCAGGGGGGTATATAATGGGGGAGCTATGCGGGCTCCTGCCCCCCCCCCCAAACAATGCACAGAGCAGGGGGGTATATAATGGGGGAGCTATGCGGGCTCCTGCCCCCCCCCAAACAATGCACAGAGCAGGGGGGTATATAATGGGGGAGCTATGCGGGCTCCTGCCCCCCCCCCAAACAATGCACAGAGCAGGGGGGTATATAATGGGGGAGCTATGCGGGCTCCTGCCCCCCCCCCAAACAATGCACAGAGCAGGGGGGTATATAATGGGGGAGCTATGCGGGCTCCTGCCCCCCCCCAAACAATGCACAGAGCAGGGGGGTATATAATGGGGGAGCTATGCGGGCTCCTGCCCCCCCCCCAAACAATGCACAGAGCAGGGGGGTATATAATGGGGGAGCTATGCGGGCTCCTGCCCCCCCCCCAAAACAATGCACAGAGCAGGGGGGTATATAATGGGGGAGCTATGCGGGCTCCTGCCCCCCCCCCCCAAACAATGCACAGAGCAGGGGGGTATATAATGGGGGAGCTATGCGGGCTCCTGCCCCCCCCCCAAACAATGCACAGAGCAGGGGGGTATATAATGGGGGAGCTATGCGGGCTCCTGCCCCCCCCCAAACAATGCACAGAGCAGGGGGGTATATAATGGGGGAGCTATGCGGGCTCCTGCCCCCCCCCAAACAATGCACAGAGCAGGGGGGTATATAATGGGGGAGCTATGCGGGCTCCTGCCCCCCCCCCAAACAATGCACAGAGCAGGGGGGTATATAATGGGGGAGCTATGCGGGCTCCTGCCCCCCCCCCAAACAATGCACAGAGCAGGGGGGTATATAATGGGGGAGCTATGCGGGCTCCTGCCCCCCCCCAAACAATGCACAGAGCAGGGGGGTATATAATGGGGGAGCTATGCGGGCTCCTGCCCCCCCCCCAAACAATGCACAGAGCAGGGGGGTATATAATGGGGGAGCTATGCGGGCTCCTGCCCCCCCCCCCAAACAATGCACAGAGCAGGGGGGTATATAATGGGGGAGCTATGCGGGCTCCTGCCCCCCCCCAAACAATGCACAGAGCAGGGGGGTATATAATGGGGGAGCTATGCGGGCTCCTGCCCCCCCCCAAACAATGCACAGAGCAGGGGGGTATATAATGGGGGAGCTATGCGGGCTCCTGCCCCCCCCCAAACAATGCACAGAGCAGGGGGGTATATAATGGGGGAGCTATGCGGGCTCCTGCCCCCCCCCAAACAATGTACAGAGCAGGGGGGTATATAATGGGGGAGCTATGCGGGCTCCTGCCCCCCCCCAAACAATGCACAGAGCAGGGGGGTATATAATGGGGGAGCTATGCGGGCTCCTGCCCCCCCCCAAACAATGCACAGAGCAGGGGGGTATATAATGGGGGAGCTATGCGGGCTCCTGCCCCCCCCCCCAAACAATGCACAGAGCAGGGGGGTATATAATGGGGGAGCTATGCGGGCTCCTGCCCCCCCCCCAAACAATGCACAGAGCAGGGGGGTATATAATGGGGGAGCTATGCGGGCTCCTGCCCCCCCCAAACAATGCACAGAGCAGGGGGGTATATAATGGGGGAGCTATGCGGGCTCCTGCCCCCCCCCCAAACAATGCACAGAGCAGGGGGGTATATAATGGGGGAGCTATGCGGGCTCCTGCCCCCCCCCAAACAATGCACAGAGCAGGGGGGTATATAATGGGGGAGCTATGCGGGCTCCTGCCCCCCCACCAAACAATGCACAGAGCAGGGGGGTATATAATGGGGGAGCTATGCGGGCTCCTGCCCCCCCCCCAAACAATGCACAGAGCAGGGGGGTATATAATGGGGGAGCTATGCGGGCTCCTGCCCCCCCCCAAACAATGCACAGAGCAGGGGGGTATATAATGGGGGAGCTATGCGGGCTCCTGCCCCCCCCAAACAATGCACAGAGCAGGGGGGTATATAATGGGGGAGCTATGCGGGCTCCTGCCCCCCCCCAAACAATGCACAGAGCAGGGGGGTATATAATGGGGGAGCTATGCGGGCTCCTGCCCCCCCCAAACAATGCACAGAGCAGGGGGGTATATAATGGGGGAGCTATGCGGGCTCCTGCCCCCCCCCCCAAACAATGCACAGAGCAGGGGGGTATATAATGGGGGAGCTATGCGGGCTCCTGCCCCCCCCCCCCAAACAATGCACAGAGCAGGGGGGTATATAATGGGGGAGCTATGCGGGCTCCTGCCCCCCCCCCCAAACAATGCACAGAGCAGGGGGGTATATAATGGGGGAGCTATGCGGGCTCCTGCCCCCCCCCCAAACAATGCAAGGAGCAGGGGGGTATATAATGGGGGAGCTATGCGGGCTCCTGCCCCCCCCCCAAACAATGCACAGAGCAGGGGGGTATATAATGGGGGAGCTATGCGGGCTCCTGCCCCCCCCCAAACAATGCACAGAGCAGGGGGGTATATAATGGGGGAGCTATGCGGGCTCCTGCCCCCCCCCCCAAACAATGCACAGAGCAGGGGGGTATATAATGGGGGAGCTATGCGGGCTCCTGCCCCCCCCCAAACAATGCACAGAGCAGGGGGGTATATAATGGGGGAGCTATGCGGGCTCCTGCCCCCCCCCAAACAATGCACAGAGCAGGGGGGTATATAATGGGGGAGCTATGCGGGCTCCTGCCCCCCCCCCCCCCAAACAATGCACAGAGCAGGGGGGTATATAATGGGGGAGCTATGCGGGCTCCTGCCCCCCCCCCAAAAAAAAACAATAAAAATTAAGTGCTATGGTTGGTTGTTTGGTTCCTCAGTTTACGGGCAGCGACAACGCGGTCATGTAGCCCCGTGTACTTTGGGTGTGTGTAGAATCTGTCTGATAGTCGGTGTTAATTGTGATGACTGTATTAATGCGTGTATCTGTTTTAGGTAGATTTCATTAGAAAGCTAACTATTGCAATGGGTACCATGTTTCGACTTCCAGAAAATTTCGACATATCTTCGCGTTTCACATCCCCCAGACCCCAAAACCACCGTCAGTTCAAAAGTTTATATATAATTTATGTATATATGTATATATATATCAGTTTCTTGTGGACACGATAACTGCCGTAATTTTGTACCAATCACTTTGAATTTTTTACATAATATGTATCCCTATAAAATCTCGGTCGAGTTCGTTAATGGGCAAAATCGGTCGAAGGGGGTGAAAATGGGGGGCTTTTTTCGAAAAAGTGAAATTTCGCTATAACTCTCTTAATACGTGAAATATCGAATCCATTCAAAGTTCATAATATGTGTCGGATAAGTGCCAAACATTTATGTCAAATAAGTTTTTTGATAGCACCAACCATTGACCAAAGGGGTGGAAAAAGTGGGTTTTTCGGGAAACATTAATCATATCTCTCTCAATAGGCACAATATCAAAACCGTACAAAATGGAAAATATTCGCCTAATAATTACCTAAAACTTTTGTCTGAAATAATTTTTGATATCACCCACCATTACGCCAAGGGACGAGAAAAATGATTTCGGAATTTTAAAAAATGCCAAGTGCCATCAGAGGTTACCATAACAACGCTTTTAAATTGATAAGGGATGATCTATCAGAGGTTGCCAAGAGAACGCCATTGACGAGATCACATTCATTCTTAGCCTACTTTTCACACTTTTCAAAAATGAGGAAAAAGTAGACCTAGGAGATCGATCCGGGAAAATGTGTCTGTCCTTCTGTCTGTCTGTCAGTCCTTCTGTCTGTCTGGCTGTGTGTGTGTGTGTGTGTGTGTCCCCCTATCAACTCCTAAACGGCTGCAGCAATCGAAACCAAATTTAGTATGAGTAAAGTTGTATACCGGAATATCTCAGGCCCATATTTGAAGAAGATGCCAGTGCTACCAACTGCTAAAAAACGCACTAGAAATTTGAGCTCCATGTTGGATATCTTGGAAGGTATACATGGGAGCTATTATAAAATTGGCGCAAATGTAGATAATACTATTTCAGTTTAATTTCCAGGTGGCCATACATGACAGCGTTGCCAAAATATTTTTAAGCCTTCTGATAAGTCCAATATTTAAATGCATATAACTTCTACACTATCAATTTGATTTCCACCAAATTTTGTATGTAATATGTGTACATAAACAGGTATGACTGAGTGTATTCTTAAGAGCCACCAGGGCTGCCAACTGTCAATAAATGTTATCTCTATTATTTTATCCAAATACCAATATATCTGAAAGTATGCAAGCCGACAGGTTTAAACTATGCACACGTAAATTACCTGACATTTTACATTAATTTGGAGTAACTTATATACGTCAGTTCTACCAACATGATTCTAAGCCTGCTGATAGGACCAATTTTTAAATACATGTAACTTCTATACCAACAAATGGATTTCATCCAAAATTGGTACAAAAAGATATAATATTTCAGATTATTTCTGACCAGCACTCGCATGACATTGTTGCCAACTTGCTTTTACGTGTACTAATAGATCCAATGTCTAAATCCATGTAACGTCCTTTGAACTTCAACCACATTTTGTATTCTGTACCTTAGGAGATGGAAGTAAGAATATATTCAGTCACCAGAGCTGCCAACTGTATTGCTCTATTAGGCTACATTATGCCTAGTATACCTTATTTCGAACTAATTAAGACATTTCGATATTACCCACTTAATTTCGTCATTATTCTAGATAGGTTCATATACTGTAGATTAATCTATGGCATGAATCTTAATTTTAAGAAAAGTAGGCTCTTTAGTTCGTCACGGAACTTTTTGTTCAATCTGACTATTAGGGAAGCGGCTAACTGGTAGCATGCTGAACTTCTATGCCTAAGGTCGCTGGTTCAAAGCCGGCCAAAGTCGCCGGATTTTCTAAGAGCGCTAAAAATCCGTCAGCATGCTTTCCTTCGGAGGGGAAGTTACAACGTTCGTTGCAAGTTGCTGGTTGCGGTGGCATCTAACAGCCAAGTTCACAGCTAGGTGTCGTTGACGTTAGTATTTGGTACAAAATTAGGTACTACTACTTAAAATTGACCGTCTGCAGACCTTACCTGAATTACAGACTAATACAGTCATCACAAATAACACCGTTTATCAGACAGATTCTACACACACCCAATGCACACGGGGTTACATGACCACCTTGTCGCAGCCCCTAAACTGAGGAACCAACCAACATCTCTGCGGGAGATAAAATTTTGCGTGAAGAAGTAACAGACTGTCAGATAGTTACACATTAGTTCCAAACCTTGCATAAGGACAGTGTGATCACAAGTATAAAAATGAACCCCAAATGACAAGAAGGTTACCATCCCCATAAGACAGTAAAATGTTAAAAGTATGCATAGAAAGACGAAAAAATGTTAACTAACCTCCAATTGTAAAATACTTTCTCGCAATAAATGAGGTCTGATCCTCCTACGAAAACCTGCATATTTTGCCTATTATAGCCTATCCCCTAGTTTGCCCGGTGAAATCTACCTCCGCCTTCCGGCGTGCCGAGAGGAGTTTTATTTAATTCAAGTAAGGACTGCAGACATTCAATTTTTTCAAGTAGTTCCTACTTTTGCCGCCAAACGCCACCGTCAACGACCAACTAGTTCAGAACTTAGTTACCAGATGCCACCGCAGATGTTCTTGACGACCAACGTAGGAACCTAAGAACGTTAGTCAAATGTTTAACCTTTATATAATTTAGCTACACACAGGTGTAATTAGTGCTTGCCACGGTGGGAGAGTGGTTATTGTGTCGGTCTACTAACCCCAAGCTTGCAGGTTTGCTCCTGGCCGAGGTAAGTGATTTTTGAAAGGCGGCAAACATACGACACGCATGTCATACAATGTTGGCATGTCAAAGAACCCATTTGAATTCAGTAGGCCGTGATCATAATGGCAAAATTAATCTCGGGAGTTTCCGCCAACACAAAGTTCCTCATTTCTCTACTAGAAAGCGCCTCCTTGACTTTCATGGTGATTCAAGAACAACGAAATTCGACATGCAAGCTACCCTCTGGGTGTCAAATTACAAAGCTTGCACCCGGCAGCCGAGGCCATACGATATTATTATTATTATTTAGTGGAAGGTTCTTTAACATGCCATGAATGTATGACATGGGACCGCCGGCTTTACTTCCCCTCCGAAGGAAGGTATACTGAGGGATTTTTAACGTTCTTAAAAAATCCGACGAATTGGGCATAGAAACTCAGCAAGCTACCAACTACGCCGCAAATACATTTGGTTGTACCCTAATCTTAACTTATTGGGTAAGTTATAAATAATATTAAGATTGAAATTACACTACCTCGTGGTGTAGTGGCTAGCATTCTTGGCTGCCACCCCGGAGGTCCGAATTCGATTCCCGGCTCTGCCAAGAAATTTGAATTCTGGTTCTGAGTACTGGAAGGTGTACACTCAGCCTTGTTAGACTGAACCGAAAATTCCACAGTACGGTATCCTTGAGAAATACATTATCAATTTGTAAAGAAAAAAAAAATGAAAACCTGTTTGCCTTTCTGCTTAATAAATTGACAAATATTTACCATTCATACTCCATAGGCCACAATAGAAAATACATCAAGTATAAAATATTTGTTTGTTGTGTTGTATTTTACTACTGTTTTGGTATTGCCACTAATTGTAGGCTGTGTAAACTTAGAATTTTACAATTAACACATATCTACACTATCTATACTAATATAATAAAGCTGAAGAGTTTGTGTGTTTAAGTGTTTAAACGCGCTAATCTCTGGAACTACCAATCGGATTCAAAAAATTCTTTTTTTATTTGATAGCCTGATACAAGAGGAATAGTTTAGGCTATGTAGCATTTGGCTACACCTCTCAGACAAACTTAAAGATTGATTTTTGTTCAGTAAGTCGGAAGAACAAGCGCTCGCGAACAGCTTCAATAATACCATAGTCTATTGTTGCCTGGCAATGCGGGCTGCAACACGTCGTCCCTACCAATCTTCTGGTGCAGAATTGCGAGCTGCTTATAAATTGCAGTCACGGGGAGTAATTAGTGCAGAAAGATTTCTTAGGCTCCTCAAAACAGTTATCATCATGACAATAGTATGCCTCTGTATAAGGGTGATGGTGTTGGTGCTGTATACTGAGGTTATCAGCTGCAATAAGCGTTGGTGCTTTCAAATTTACTTTCATTTATTCCGATCCTTATCCTTGAGTACTCCAGTTCCGTAGTTGTATTCATTATCATCCATTAAAGAAATAAATCCACCCGGCCAAGCCGGGCACTACTGCTAGTCTAAAATAATTACACAAAGTTATATGCACGAAGAGAAGAGGTCCCAGGATACTGCCCGAAGTTACTCCAGATAAGACTGGGAGCCAAGACGATACCGACACTGGAAGCACTACCCGTTGTTGCCTATTGGACAGGAAGCTTTGTATTAGGGACAGGACGGATCCATGTACGTTGTATCGTGAAGCAAGTTTGTGGAGGAGAAGGAATCGATTCAAGAAATCAAATGCTTTGGCCAGGTTAACGTAGATTACATCTAGCTGAGATTTTTGATCTCTTGCAGAAATTGAGAACAATCAGATTCGTTAAACATGATTTTCCAGGAACGAAGCCATGTTGTTCTTCTGAGAAGTGTGGTTTGGTGAGGAGACGGCGATGTATTATTCTTTCGAAGACTGAAGAGAGTACAGGGACGATAGATATAGGCCTAGGTCTGTATGAGTAAATTTCGTTCTTGCTGCCTGATTTAAAGACAGGTGTGACATCAGCTCTTTTCCATGAGTCAGGAACAGGCGCGGATCTAGAGTTTGCCTGGGGGGGGGGTCACAGAATTGAAATTGTTCAGAAAAATGGTATCACTAACAACGCAATCACAAAACACAAAATAACCAAACGTACAAAACCAGACCATTTTTTTTGCAAGCTACATGGATAGAAATTTTGATGCGTTTAGCGCACCAAAAATATTCATAGAAATTGCAACAGCGTGTTTTGCGACTTTTACATCAAGCTTCGAGAAAAGTATCAAGGTACGTTACAGTTTCGGCAAGTCGAGTTGGTACCGACAAAGGGAGAAAGTCACAGCTTAAATTGCCAACCAAGCTTGCAGTTTGGACGTCGGCAAAATGTTTTGATGCGAAAAAAGCCCCAAATTCCTATCCGTGCATTGCTGCACATTCATCGTGACATCACTCTAGACATCGATTCGGTAATCACAAGGTTTGCTAAACAAAATAGACGAGTTGATTTTTTAAATATGAATAATCGTTTTTATATAACAGGTATGAAGTTGTAAATATGTACAGTTGTAACAGAACATAATAATTGCAATAAAGATATTTTCAGTATTGAATAAAATGGAAATAACTGTTTATCAGTTAAAATACGCTAAGTTTTATTTGTCTGGTTATTGTGTTTTCGTTTTTTAAGTTTGCAAAAAAAATTTGGTCTCCGTTTGGGGGAGGGGGGAGGGGGGTGTCATGACCCCCGTGACCCCCCCCCCCCCCTGAATCCGCGCCTGGTCAGGAAAAGTGCCGGAAGTCATGCATCATCATATTGTAAAGGCTAATGCAACCACACACTCTTCTGACGTTGGCGGTTCGTTTCAGTTCCATGTAATTGTCACATCCCATTCTATTCTTGATGTCCTCCAAATACTTCGTCCTAGGCCGTCCTGTTCCTTTCTTTTCGAGCGTGGGGCGTGGTGGCGTAGCGGTCAAGCAGTATGCCTCTCACCAAGGCGAACCGGGTTCGATTCCCGGTCAATGCATGTGAGATTTTCGAAGTGAAATGCCATGTCCTGTGGTTCGGATTCCACGTAAAAAAGGAGGTCACGTGGCTTATGATCGCGAGATTGACAGACACGTTAAACTACAAGCTTCCTCCCTTTTTCTTTCCGAGCATCTTCCCTTCAAGAATGTTAACGATGAAAGTGTTGTGTCTGATGACATGTCCAATAAATTTAATTTTTCTCTTTCCCATTTCCTTCATTATTCTTCTCTCTTCTTTGACTTCCCTTAAGACTTCCAGGTTGGTGTTTCTTTCCATCCAGCTCGTTCTTGTCATTTTCCTGCATATCTACATTTCAGCAGCTTCCAGTCGATTCTTTTCCAATTTACCCAGAGTCCAACTTTCACTTCCATAGAGCAGTGTACTCCATACAAAGGATTTTCTTACATCTATATTCATATGTTTGCAGGATAAAATGTTTTTCTTAGTCATAAATGCCTGTTTTGCCAATGTAATCCTTCTCTTCACTTCCATTAAGCATCTGTGATTATACTGCACTACGGAGATAACAAAATTGCTTCACTTGTTCAATTCTCAAGTCATCAATTTTTACATTGGTTTTAATTTCTTCCATATTTTTCCGAACTTCCATTACTTTCGTTTTCGGAAGTCATGCACCAGTTGATTTATTTACTCGTGTCATGAACAAAAATATTACATAAGAAATTATGTACAAAATGGGCAACAAAAATGACAAAACTTGAACATTTAAGGTTCTAAATAAATCATGACCAATATTTTGCCATGTCACGTCCATTTGGTGTAGCCTTCACCAGATTCTCCATGGTGCACAGTATAAGACACAGACTGCACTGAAGCAAATGGCCCATAGTCTGTTCTTCACCGCATTCACAAAGGACCGAGTCGCAGCAAAAACCCCATTTATGAATGTTGGACTTGGATCTGCCAACCCCAGATCGCAATCTGTTGAGAGACTTCCAAGTTGTCCAAGCCTCCGTATGTCCTGCTGGGAGCCTTTCAGATGGAGCCATCCACTGAGTAATGTGGGGGCTTCTGGTCAACCAAGATGTAATCCTCAAAACCTGAGGTTTGTCAATTAGGCACTCAGTTGTGTGAAAAATAAGTTTCTTCTGGACTTCAGTCGAGAGTGGGCTGGTTGAAGGCTAAACAATGGATGTGCTTGAGACACATCAACCCTAGATCTCTCACATTTAGCTGCAACTTCTCTTCTGATATCTGGAGGTACAATGCCTGCTAAACAATACAGTTTATCACATGGCGTGGGTCTCAGGCAGCCAGTGACGAGTCTACACGTTTCATTTAATGCAGTGAACGACGAAATTCGACATGCAAGCTACCCTCTGGGTGTCAATTAACAAAGCTTGCACCAGGCACCCGAGGCCATACGATATTATTATATTATTTAATGCAGTATCAACCTGCTTGGTATGACACGACCTATACCACACAGGAGTAACAGAGAAGCACCAGATGAGTATTATAGAGAGACGCAGAGGTGTTTTTTAGGAACATAGGGCTTATGTCTGATAGTCCGATGGATCGGTTTGTGGGTAGACATTTTAGAATGTTTTGGATTTCATCAGGAGTCGTTGAAATTTGTGACAGTGAATCAGAACAGACGCTAGTAAGTTGAGGGGGACTGTGGATTGGTACAGGAACAGAAAAGGTTGAGTGAAAATATTCATTTAAATGTGTGGACCTTAAATCAAATGGGATTAGGTTTAAGTTAAGTGGAATCCTAGGAGTCTTTCTATGGGATGATATAAGTGTCCAGAACTTCTTCGGGTTGTTCTTGAGATTTCCTGTTAAGGAAGAAATGTAGCGGTTGTAATCTTCTGCCATATGAACTCTTGAAATTTTCCGTTGTTGAATAATTACATTACGTGTATGAGGATTATGGAGTAACTCGATGGTCATCAAATTGGCAGGTGAAAAGCTAAAGGAAGTAGGAGACTTCTGTTACTTAGGAAGAAAAATAACCAGTGATGGACGAAGCAAAGAGGATATAAGAAGACTAATAGTCAGTCTGAAAGACTAGACTTTATATCATTTTAAATGCTACAAATGCTGAAAAATGCAGGGTGAAAACCTCATGATCATGCAGCGAACTGCGTGAACTCAAAGTCCATTAGCAAGTGCAAACCAAGGTCAAAGGAGGTAGCTGCCTGGATGACGTTACGCTCACCGGACCGCGCGGGGAATGGAGGGAGCTCAAGCGGTACTATGACGTTACACACCTCAGTACATTCTCCGTACATTTCGTCCCGTCGCCGTAACGTAACGCCAGACCCCAGCGTAACGCCAGACCCCAACGTAACGCCAGACCCCAACGTAACGCCAGACCCCAGCGTAACGCCAGACCCCAGCGTAACGCCAGACCCCAGCGTAACGCCAGACCCCAGCGTAACGTAACGCCAGACCCCAGCGTAACGCCAGACCCCAGCGTAACGTAACGCCAGACCCCAGCGTAACGCCAGACCCCAGCGTAACGCCAGACCCCAGCGTAACGCCAGACCCCAGCGTAACGCCAGACCCCAGCGTAACGACGATAAAACTAGCTTGGCTCAGGCAAGAAAAGCATTTCTAAAAATAAAAAATAAAAAAAAATCTGTTCACATCGAATAAGGTGCGTTCAAAAAGTAACGAGCCGGAGGCTGGAATGCGCAAACCGGTGACGACATCGGCTAATCGTGGCGTGTGTAACGAGGTGTGGTTCCGACCAGAGCGTGGAAGGTCACAGCCCGTCGCTAGAGGGCACGCATGCATGTCACGTGACGATACAAAGCGAGCAGCAGCATGCATCCATCGTCCAACGCTGCTAGTCGCATTGCAAACAGTGACATGGAGGCGTCAACCGAAGAGCAAAGAGGTGTTGTTCGGTTTCTGACAGCGGAAGGAGTAGGGGGAACGGACATTCATCGCCGAATGTCACAAGTGTACGGCGAACACTGCATGTCCCTTGCAAGGGTCAAGGCGTGGCACAAGCGCTTCAGGGAAGGACGGGTGTCGTTAGCCGATGATGCCCGGTCTGGGGCACCCCCCCTGCATTACCGATGACAACGTCCAGCTGGCTGATGCACTTATTACCCAGGACCGCCGAGTGACAGTGAACGCCATAGCCGCCGTGGTCGCTCCATGACAATGCACGATCTCATTCGGCCAACACAGTCGCGGCACTCCTGCAGAAATTCAAATGGGAGATTCTCGGTCACCCTCTATACAGTCCAGACCTCTCTCTCTGTGATTACGCCATGTTTGGTCCCGTGAAAAGGGCTCTGCGGGGCCAACGATTCACCTCGGACGCCGACGTGCGGAACTGGTTCACATCGCAGCCCAGGGAATTTTATGAGACAGCCATTCACCGCCTCGTGTCACAGTGGGACAAGTGCCTCAACAGCCAGGGCCAATACTTCTAACATACAGGTACTGGTTTCTGTAATTATGCCTCCGGCTCGTTACTTTTAGAACGCACCTTATAGTTTGGGAGATACTGTATTGTGAACCAGTGAAATATATCACATGGATGCCAAGATGAGGGGCCCAGTGGAATAGGGACCGGGTGGGTGAAACTGTATAGGGAGTTTTGGTGCCAACGCTAGCTTGCCTTGTAGTAGTAACTGCTGACAAAGTTAAAAACGCTAGCAGTCATCGCGTACGACGATGTAGCTGAGTTATACTTCTATAGATGGCAGCAAAATCGGAAAATTGGTGAGTATTCTTGTTAATGTTGTATATTTAATTAATATTTGAATATATATCAATAGTAAATACATATTGCAGTGCTTAGAAAAGAATACAATCGGTTTCGAGCAATATTATACGAAGAAATTGAATTATATTTAATCACACATCGATTTTAGTCGATACACTGCGCTCGAAAACGATATCAGTTACTATCGATACAATTCAAAATAAGAGCTGGTTGTTCCAACGCTTCCCGTAATACAAACGTGATATTTCTTAATTCGACTGATAGGAAGTACCGCACTGACAATTAAATAATACTGGTGTGTGATAAGTGCAGCTGTAATTTTGTCTTACAATTCATTTGTAATATTGTAGTATATTAACCTACTCTTTCTATTTGTGCATATCTGTGGGGTAGGCCTATGTCATGCTATGTGCTTTGTGGAAACATGGGCTGATCACCTTGAAACATCCACAACTATTCTGATAGAGCCTGTGTTTTCTTCTCTACTGATATCACAAGGGGAAGAAATCGCCTATTATTAGACCAATTATTAAAATATGACCATTATAAGGCAGGGGAAAGAAAGAAAGGAAGGAATATAAAGTAGTGGGAGGGGGGGGGGTGGTGATAGAATAGGGGAAAGGGTCGAGTAGGCACGGCCGGGAGGGGAGAGGGGCCAGTAGGCCAGGTCGGGGACGGATCGCGCTCGAAAGTGCATCGTCGCGCCATCTCATATTGTCAGTTGGAACTACTTGCGCCGAGCAATAGGTTGGTATCAAAATTTTGCATTAAGTTGCAGCTCTACCCATATATCCTCCTTGATAGGGACACCTGCCACCTGTACAGGAAGCAGGAAGACAGCCGATGCCATCTAGTATCACGGGTAAGAACTTCTAGCGCAATGGCATGCGCCCATGCTTTAAAAGAGAGCAATTCCATATATTTAAAACATTAAGGGCATTTTTGTTACCGCGAGATTGAGAAAACGGCTTAACGAATCCACTTCGTAAAGCATTCTGATGAAAGCTCTTGGCCGGTAGATTTGCAGAGTGTCTTTAAAAGGAAAATATATGTAACGGTATATTTTTAAATAATTAAAGAAAAATGTAATATTTGTGGCAATTGTGCGTGCACACAACGGCGTTCCTTCACGATAGAAATGGCGGATGAAAGATCCACCACATCGTAGTGTGATCTTTGTTTATGAGAATAGAAAGGGGGGGGATATCGTTTATGATGTTCTCACGATAAATACTGGAATAGAATCATAAAAGACGGAAAATATTGAAGCACTTTAACTGGCAGTTGAGTGCGTTTGCTGTTTACGTCACTTAATATTGCTCTCGAATGCCGTTGTCTGGGTGGCTTATGGGCTAACATTGCGGCCAACGAAATGAATTTTGCATGGTCGAAGGAGTTCGAATCCCACTTCAGACATATATATTTTATTTCCCAATTATTCTTTCTTGCAATTGGTATTACATTGTCATAACATATTTTACTCTTATTATTCCCGTAAAGTAAGGAATTCTCCACGATTAACGTTGCCATATACTTTTAAATTATTAAATAAAAATGGCTACAATCATTTCCGCCATGAGATACAATTGGCGATCATAATTCATTCGATGGACTCAGACATCGTGGTCACTCAGCCCCGTCTACTTTGGTGTGTGAGTGTAAAATTTTCTCTGAAAGGAAATGATCGTGTGGCCTCCTGAGAGGCTGAGTGCAGGTCTTTCTAGTTGATGCCCGTGGGCAACCTGCGCGTCGTAATGAGGATGAAGTGATGATGGAGACGTCACATACACCCAGTCCCCGAGCCACGGGAATTAACACCAGGAGATTAAATCCCTGATGGCTCGGCCGGGAATCGAACCCGGGACACGGCGGGCCAATGCCTAACGCGCTAACCATTTAGCCACGTAGCCGGACATTTTCTCTGATAACCTGTGTTATTGTGATGGCTGTATTGATGTGTGCATTTGTAATTAAAGTGGGGAATGCGGAGTTGACGATCGAGGCTTTAAGTTAGGATCTATCCCGGCATTTGCCTGGAGTAGAAGTGGGAAACCACGGAAAATCACATACACGATTGTTGAGATGGGAATCGAGCCTTGCTCTTCTTAGTTTTGCCTCAAGAGTGCGCCCCGTTCGAGCCTTCAGACAAGAATTGATTTCTAGGCAGAGCAGGGATCGAACCCGGAATCCGGGCTGTTAGCTCAGAATGTAGTCTTAAGAATGGGCTTCCCTGTATTAATACGATTCTTGACAAGCACTGAACATATAATTCTAAAACTCCCTCCATTACGGTGGCTGGCGAAGTGAGTCTATGCTCATTCCAGTAGTTGGCGAAGTGATTCTATGCTACCTTGCATAATTTACTGTCATGGAAATGCGGAGGATTGTACCTACAACAGGTGATGGAAATTGCTTATTTAGAGCAGTTTCATTCTGTTTATTTCAAAATGAAGTTCGTCATCCTGAGTTGCGTTTGCAAGCAAATTGCAAAAATTGCAAGGATTTTATTATTGGCGATCAGTCTCATTGCATTCTCATCAGCAACCAACTTGAGAATGGAAGTCTCTGAACTTAATTGTGTAAGTGAATATTATTGTTTATTGATTATTTGTTTGGAGTACATAACAATGAATCTAACCACACTGTTGATTTTGGCAATCGAAGTATTATTTGCCATTTACAGTAATATTTGGTGGCTGCGTTGATGCAGGCCACTATAGTGTTATTGAATATGACGTTAATTTGCGGAGAAATGCTACTATAAATAAACCCATTTGACGAAAAAGAACATTAGCCACAAAGAAAGTGGGAAATCGGAGAAAAATACGAAGCCACTTTTATAATCCAATATAAATATGGCATTTCAGAAACAATTCCAGATATTATGCCATTGCAGTTTAGGGTCCTTGACGAACAAATGTAAACATTGTTCTGCACTGTATTTCTGTAGCGAGAAATATACACTTTGGTTAATTTGACCTTTGCTGTTGTATTGGTAAAATTGATCTGACTAAATATAAAATATTTGACAGGCTGCAACAATTTTTCACTTTAAAAGATATCTCATGGAATTTCAATAATCGACAGTACAATGCTATGTCCTTCATTTCATTTGGCGCCAATGTTACTGTGCCACATCCATACGGTCCATATTGTTTTAAAATGTTTGGAATTGCACATCATCGCATTTCTTCGTTATATTCCAAAATTATAAGGGACGGTTCTTGCGACCAGTTGTATATATTAGACTCCTCAAAATTCTTGAATCCCTTAGAATTAAATGATTTGCCTCTACATACTCCAAAAGCTCCTTAGAAATCTGAATGTTTCTCAAGGGCTCCTAAATGCAACCATTATTGCTTGGATTTGGAAATAATAAGTGCAGTTAAAATTAGGCAGAGAGGTCTAATCCTTCGACTTTTACATGTCATAAATCAATGACATGGGATCGCTGCCTTTACTTCGCGTCCGAAGGACGGCATACTGAGGGATTTTTAACGCTATAAAGAATCCCACGACTTCGGCCAGGTTTGAACTCACGATCTTCGGCACAGCAGTTCAGCATGCTACCAAGTAGCGATGCCGCTATATTAATTGTTATAATAATAATAATAATAATAATAATAATAATAATAATATCGTATGGCCTTACGGGGTGCACTCAGCCTCGTGAGGACAATTGAGTAGCTGCCTGACAGTGAGGCAGCGCCCCGATCACGAAAACCAAGATTAACGGCCGAGGGGACCCGATGCGCTGATCACGTGTCACCCCAATATCTGCAGGCCAAATGGCTGGGCAGCGGTCGCTTGGTAGGCCTAGGCCCTTCACGGGCTGTAGTGCCAGGGGTTATTATTTCGTATGGCCTTGGGTGCCGGGTGTAAGTTATGTTATTTGCGCCTATAAGGCAGCTTGCATGTCACATTTTGTTGATCCTTGGAGCGCTACGAAAGTCTAGGAGGTTAGATATCTAAGCTCCTTGACACCATAGCGCTTTCTAGTAGAGAATGGAGGAACTTTGTGTTGGCGGAAAATCCCGAGATTAATTTTGTCACTATGAACACGGTCTACTGAATTCCAATGGGTTCTTTAACATGCCAACAACGTATGACATGCATGTCGTGATTTTTGTCGTCTTTCAAAAATCCCTTACCACGGCCAGGTGCGAAGCTGCAATCTTGGGGTTGGTAGTCCGGCATGACAACCACTCACCCACCGTGGCAAGCAATCCAAGCTCCACTTATGCCGAGAGTGTTGTCCAGCGCTAAGCCTGTTGAGGCGGCACCAAATCTTCATTGGGAGATCAAAACCTTTAGGCTTCTGAGTAGGATCCAGCATGAGCCTCCGTGGTTCAAATCCCGGTCACTCCATGTGAGATTTGTGCTGGACAATGCGGAGGTAGACTGGTTTTTCTCCGGATACTCCGGGTTTCCCTGTCTCAATTTCATTCCAGCAACACTCTCCACTATCATTTCATTTGTCATTGATTTAATCATTACCCTAGAGGAGTGCGACAGGCTTTGGCAGCCGGCACAGTTCATATCCTCGCCGCTAGATGGGGGCTTCATTCATTCCATTCCCTGACCCGGTCGGTCGACTGGAAGCAGGCTGTGGATTTTCAGTAGGATCCACGGAGTGGATGTGTGCTTGCATTGTTCTTGTGGATCACTCATTCTTCTACCGGGTGAGTTAGCCTTAGCCGTGGTCATTACGGCATGACTGCTGGCAGTCGCTCACATCCGGGAGGCGAGTAGTTTCGAATCCCCCCGCCGGCAACATTGAAGATGGTCTTCTGTGGTTTCCCATCTTCCTTCCAGGCAAATGCCGGGGTTGGTCCCTAACTATAGGCCACAGCCGCTACCTTCCATCTCCTCGTTCTTACATTCCAACTTTCCTCCCCAACGGTACTTGTAGCTCACCCATTGAGTGTCCGTCTTGAAGCACCTACAAAACTCGCGAGCCGAACATGTCCTCGGACACTCCCGGCACTAAAAGCCATACGCTAAAAAAAAACAACTAAAAAACAAAAGCAGCTCCTTCTAATAAATATCAAACATCAAACCAATCCGCGAGAAGTTTGCGCACACCTACTGGTCTTGTTGTGGCGGACGGAAGAATTGTCTGTAATGTGGTAAAGAGGGTGATGCCCTGATCTTCTTAGCTTTTGCGCCCCAAGGGCTAACAAATTGTGGGACGTGGGTTGGCGACCATGGAACCCTAACATTGCTTCCACTAACTTGTGTCGGGCTCCTCTCTGTATTCTTTCCTCTCGACCTCCCTTGGTCAACTCTTGTTCTCTTCTGACCCCGACGGTATTAGGGTATCCGAGGCCTAGGGGGTCTTTCACTTTCCCACCTTAATTGACCCTTGTCTCGTCTTTCCTCTTTCTTCGAGGGGTCAGACCTCTTGTTTTCTTTTCATGTTATCTCCTGCGTTCTGCTCAAGGCCCTCAAGGAGGCCGGATGTATGTAGCCCCTCCACTGTGCTGCACCCTCAAGAGCAAACGTCTGGTGAGCTCGGGCGTTGGCGACCCCGAGGGTTTCCTGAGCTGGGTCGGATTTTCCTCCTTCTTCCATTGCCTTTGGGGCGGTCCCTCTCCTCCTTTCCTATCTGCCTTTCGTGGCTCTCCTTTCTTCCAAGTCACTTAATTCTCATTCATCGAGGGTTGAGGGCATTTCCTTTCCTCCTGTCTCTTGTTTCCCTTATTCTTATTGTTGTTTTCCATGTCCTCTTATTGTATGTAAGTTTTAGGTATAGTTTCATTTCATTAACCACTAGGGGCCGATAACCTAGATGTTAGGCCCCTTAATACAAAAAGCACTGAATATCCAGGCCCGATGACCTTTGAAGCATGACCCTGTAAATTGAAGCTTGATCATGAGCGAGCTCGTATCCTGGCTTCACCAGAACAGTGCAGCCTTGTCAGCGCACAAAGGGGTATTGTGCCCGTATGGACGGGCGAACAATCAGACATGTCTATCAGCAAAATATTACCTCCCCCACGAGTTGGCGGTTAAGAGTTCAATAAGAGCGATGTTTCCTGCTGTCCAAGCACAAGAGGGAACTGGATGACTGCACACTGATAGACGGGCTTCATGTAATTATCCACTTGTCTGGGAGTTGACGGCTCACTGCCCGAGCCACGTATGCCGATTGGCCAGCGGCAAAGAAAGAGAGAAAGACAGAAAGAGAGAAGGAAAGAAAGAATCAAAGAAAGAAAAGAAAAAAGAAAGAAATAGAGAAACAAAAAAACGAAAGAAAGACTAGAAAGAAAAGAAAGAAAGAAAGAAAGAAAGAGAGAAAGATAGAAGGAAAGAAAGAAAGATAGAAAGAAAAGAATGAATGTAGGAAAGAAAAGAAAGAAAGAAAGAAAGAAAGAAAGAATGAATGTAAAAAGAAAAGAATGAATGTAAGAAAGAAAAGAATGAATGAAAGAAAGAAAAGAATGAATATAAGAAAGAAAGAATGAATGTAAGAAAGAAAGAAAGAAAGAAAGAATGAATGTAAAAAGAAAAGAATGAATGTAAGAAAGAAAATAATGAATGAAAGAAAGAAAAGAATGAATGTAAGAAAGAAAGAATGAATGAATGAAAGAAAGAAAGAAAGAATGAATGTAAAAAGAAAAGAATGAATGTAAGAAAGAAAGAAAGAAAGAAAGAATGAATGTAAAAAGAAAAGAATGAATGTAAGAAAGAAAGAATGAATGTAAGAAAGAAAAGAATGAATGTAAGAAAGAAAGAATGAATGTAAAAAGAAAAGAATGAATGTAAGAAAGAAAGAATGAATGTAAGAAAGAAAGAATGAATGAAAGAAAAAAAGAAAGAAAGAAAAAGAAAACAATGAAAGAAGGAAAGAATGAAGGAAAGAAGAGGAAGAACGACCACCTCGTGGTGTAGCGGCTAGCATTCTTGGCTGTCACCCCAGAGGTCTGGGTTCGATTCTACCTCAGCCATCCTGAAATTGGTTTCCCACTTCTACTCCAGGCAATCTGTTTAACATATTCTAACCTTGGCCTACCCGTACAGTTCTTGTCCTCGACCCTTCCTTCCATAACGAAGCTTGCTATTCCTGGGTGTCTTAATATGTGACCCACAAACATATCCCTTCTCTTCATCAGCAGTCACCAGAAACATCTCTCCTCTCCCACTCGTCTTAATACCTCTTCATTTGTAATCCTATCTACACATCTGATCTTCATAATTCTCCTGTAACACCACATTTCAAACGCTTCAATTCCCATCTCTGCTGTTGCGCCAAACGTCACGTGGTGAGGATCTGATGAATCAGAGAAAACGACAAGGTTTGAAATTATTTCACCTGCAGTCTGTATTGCTACTTTTAAATTGTTCTCTATAGTTTCTTCTTCTTTTTCTTCTCCTTTACGCTCATTCAAAGAGCTCGTTGGCACTTGTTAGTTTTCGCCATCTTATCCTCCAAAAATCTCTTCACGTTGCTTCCTGCGTGCTTCCTTCTTAGGATTCTCGATGGATTTGTGCTTCCCTACTGTTGTACTAAAGTCTCCACTTTTAGGTAGATTTCATTAGAAAGCTAACTATTGCAATGGGTACCATGTTTCGACTTCCGGAAAATTTCGACATATCTTCGCGTTTCACATCCCCCAGACCCCAAACCACCGTCAGTTCAAATGTTTATATATAATTTATGTATATATGTATCTATATATATATATATCAGTTTCTTGTGGACACGATAACTGCCGTAATTTTGTACCAATCACTTTGAATTTTTTACATAATATGTATCCCTATAAAATCTCGGTCGAGTTCGTTAATGGGCAAAATCGGTCGAAGGGGGTGAAAATGGGGGGCTTTTTTCGAAAAAGTGAAATTTCGCTATAACTCTCTTAATACGTGAAATATCGAATCCATTCAAAGTTCATAATATGTGTCGGATAAGTGCCAAAAATTTATGTCAAATAAGTATTTTGATAGCACCAACCATTGACCAAAGGGGTGGAAAAAAGTGGGTTTTTCGGGAAACATTAATCATATCTCTCCTAATAGGCACAATATCAAAACCGTACAAAATGAAAAATATTCCCCTAATAATTACCTAAAAATTTTGTCTGAAAGAATTTTTGATATGACCCACCATTACGCCAAGGGAGGAGAAAAATGATTTCGGAATTTTTAAAAATGCCAAGTGCCATCAGAGGTTACCATAACAACGCTTTTAAATTGATAAGGGATGATCTATCAGAGGTTGCCAAGACAACGCCATTGACGAGATCACATTCATTTTTAGCCTACTTTTCACACTTTTCAAAAATGAGGAAAAAGTAGACTTATAAGATATATCCGGGAAAATGTGTCTGTCCTTCTGTCTGTCTGGCTGTGTGTGTGTGTCCCCCGCCCTATCAACTCCTAAACGGCTGCAGCAATCGAAACCAAATTTAGTATGAGTAAAGATGTATACCGGAATATCTCAGGCCCATATTTGAAAAAGATGCCAGTGCTACCAACTGCTAAGAAAACGCACTAGAAATTTGAGCTCCATGTTGGATATCTTGGAAGGTATACATGGGAGCTATTCTAAAATTATCACATATGTAGATAATACTATTTCAGTTTAATTTCCAGCCATACATGACAGCGTTGCCAAAATAATTTTAAGCCTTCTGATAAGTCCAATTTTTAAATGCATATAACTTCTACACTATCAATTGGATTTCAACCAAAATTTGTATGTAATATGTGTACATAAACATATATGACTGAGTGTATTCTTAAGAGCCACCAGGGCTGCCAACTGCTAATAATTGTTCTCTATTTTGTATCCAAATATATCAGAAAGTATGCAAGCCGACAGCTTTAAACTATGCACACGTAAATTACCCGACATTTTACATTAATTTGGAGTAACTTATATACGTCAGTTCTACCAACATGATTCTAAGCCAGCTGATAGGACCAATTTTTAAATACATGTAACTTCTATACCTACAAATGGATTTCATCCAAAATTGGCACAAAAATTTATAATATTTCAGATTATTTCTGACCAGCACTCGCATGACATTGTTGCCAACATGCTTTTATGTGTACTAATAGATCCAATGTCTAAATCCATGTAACGTCCTTTGGACTTCAACCACATTTTGTATTCTGTACCTTAGGAGATGGAAGTAAGAATATATTCAGTCACCAGAGCTGCCAACTGTATTGCTCTATTAGGCTACATTATGCCTAGTATACCTTATTTCGAACTAATTAAGACATTTCGATATTACCCACTTAATTTCGTCATTATGCTAGATAGGTTCATTTACTGTAGATTAATCTATGGCATGAATCTTAATTTTAAGAAAAGTAGGCTCTTTAGTTCGTCACGGAACTTCTTGTTCCATCGGACTATGAGGGAAGCGGCTAACTGGTAGCACGCTGAACTTCTATGCCCAAGGTGCTGGTTCAAAGCCGGCCAAAGTCGCCGGATTTTCTAAGAGCGCTAAAAATCCGTCAGCATGCTTTCCTTCGGAGGGAAGTTACAACGTTCGTTGCAAGTTGCTGGTTGCGGTGGCATCTAGCAGCCAAGTTCACAGCTAGGTGTCGTTGACGTTAGTATTTGGTACAAAATTAGGTACTACTACTTAAAATTGACCGTCTGCAGACCTTACCTGAATTACAGACAAATACAGTCATCACAAATAACACCGTTTATCAGACAGATTCTACACACACCCAATGTACACGGGGTTACATGACCGCCTTGTCGCAGCCCCTAAACTGAGGAACCAACCAACATCTCTGCGGGAGATAAAATTTTGCGTGAAGAAGTAACAGACTGTTAGATAGTTAAACATTAGATCCAAACCTTGCATAAGGACAGTGTGATCACAAGTATAAAAATGAACCCCAAATGACAAGAAGGTTACCATCCCCATAAGACAGTAAAATGTTAAAGGTATGCATAGAAAGACGAAAAAATGTTAACTAACCTCCAATTGTAAAATACTTTCTCGCAATAAATGAGGTCTGATCCTCCTACGAAAACCTGCATATTTTGCCTATTATAGCCTATCCCCTAGTTTGCCCGGTGAAATCTACCTCCGCCTTCCGGCGTGCCGAGAGGAATTTTTTTTCTCTGACGTCTGTGATAGACTATTTATTTCTTGGAGGTCTGCCTTAGTTTCATCTTGCCTTCTTTGAGCTGGTTACTTTAAATAATCTATAGATGTGGCCATAGAATCAGTAAACCTGTCACTTAACCCTTTATGGGATAGTGGTCTCTATATTAACCACCTGTCATAAGGATGCTGATAGTTGAATCTTTCAGTCAAATTTCGGAGAATATTCATGCCGAAGTGCTAGTATTTCTAAAAATCGAATATTATATAGGCTACGTATCTACTTGACGTAATAGTTTGGATAAAAAAATAAAAAAATAAAAATATTAGCAATATAAGTGTAAATCTTATATACATATAAAGGAATGTCTGTGTGTTCGTCTTTTATGAGTTCATAAACCATTCATCCGATTGCGATCAAATTTTGGTGAGTTGTTGTAAACACTTCCGGGAGGTTTATAGGCTTAGTTAATCCATTTCAAAATAGATAGCGCGCGAGTAGTTTAAACAAATGCGTAATGGCGATGCGTTCATATACAATTCATCCGATTGCGATCAAATTTTGGTGAGTTGTTGTGCACAGTCCCGGAAAAGTTATAGGCGTAGTAAATCCAATTTACAATAGATGGCGCGCGAGTAGCTTCAACAAAATGGCGTGCGTTTGTTTCAAGAAAGTCCCACATGCGATCATATGTCATTCATCCCATTGCGATGAAACTTGGGTGAGATGTTCTGTACACTTCAGGTAAGGTTTCTGGCTTAGTAAATCCACTTAACAATAGGTAGCGCACGAGTAGATTCAACAAATGAGCGACGACGGGCGAAGAGTTTCAACAAAGTCCTGTATGCGTTCACATACCATTCGTCCGATATCGATGAAACTCGAGAGAGAGGTTGTGTACACTACAGGCAAGGTTTCTGGCTTAGTAAATCCATGTTATAATAGGTAGCGCACGAGTAGATTCAACAAATGAGCGAAGCGTTTCAACAAATTCCCGTATGCGTTCATATACTATTCGTCTGATAGCGATGAAACTTGGGTGAGATGTTGTGTACACTTCAGGGAAGCTTTCTGGGTTAGTAAATCCACTTAACAATAGGTATCGCACAAGTAGATTAAACAAATGAGCGACGACGCGCGAAGTGTTTCAACATAGTCCCGTATGCGTTCATATACAATTCGTCCGATAGCGACTAAACTTGGGTGAGTTGTAGTGTACACATCAGGGAAGGTTTCTGGCTTAGTAAATCCAATTAACAATAGGTAGCGCACGAGTAGATTCAACAAATGAGCGACGAGGGGCGAAGCGTTTCAACAAAGTCCTGTATGCGTTCACATACCATTCGTCCGATATCGATGAAACTCGGGAGAGAGGTTGTGTACACTACAGGCAAGGTTTCTGGCTTAGTAAATCCATGTTATAATAGGTAGCGCACGAGTAGATTCAACAAATGAGCGAAGCGTTTCAACAAATTCCCGTATGCGTTCATATACTATTCGTCTGATAGCGATGAAACTTGGGTGAGATGTTGTGTACACTTCAGGGAAGCTTTCTGGGTTAGTAAATCCACTTAATAGGTATCGCACAAGTAGATTAAACAAATGAGCGACGACGCGCGAAGTGTTTCAACATAGTCCCGCATGCGTTCATATACAATTCGTCCGATAGCGACTAAACTTGGGTGAGTTGTAGTGTACACATCAGGGAAGGTTTCTGGCTTAGTAAATCCACTTAACAATAGGTAGCGCACGAGTAGATTCAACAAATGGGCGACGAGGGGCGAAGCGTTTCAACAAAGTCCTGTATGCGTTCACATACCATTCGTCCGATAGCGATGAAACTTGGGTGAGAGGTTGTGTACACTTCAGGCAAGGTTTCTGGCTTAGAAAATCAACTTTACAATAGGTAGGGCACGAGTAGATTCAACAAATGGGCGACGACGCGCGAAGCGTTTCAACAAAGTCCCGTATGCGTTCATATACTATTCGTCTGATAGCGCTGAAACTTGGGTGAGATGTTGTGTACACTTCAGGGAATGTTTCTGGGTTAGTAAATGCACTTTACAATAGGTAGCGCACGAGTAGATTCAACAAATGAGTAACGGCGCGCGTATGGTTTAAAAAAAAATGGCATGTGTTCATATAGCCTACCATTCATGCGATTGCAATGAAATTTAGAGAAATGTTGTTTCCACTCCCGCAATGATTTCTGATTTAGTAAATCCAGTTTACAATTGGTAGCGCACGAGTACATTCAACTAATGAGCGACAGCGCGTGAATCGTTTCAACCAAGTCCCGTATGCGTTCATATACCCGAGACAAACGCACCCCACGCACGCAGTCGATGGCCAGACTGAGAAATCAAAAAAGGTTTCTCGCATGCGCGGTAAAGGACCGGCCGTGGATGTAATAACCCAGTTGTGTACCTTTTTCACATTTTGAAACAGATGGAGATACAACTACTAAAAACTACACATCTCGAGTAAAGGTTGTAAATAAATTTATTAACAAAACAAGGTAAACGAGGGACGTGAGAAGCGCATGAAATGGTAAATGATTGGTGATGGGGCTGTAATAAAATATACAAGGTTAACAAAACGAAGCAATAATATAAATATTAACAACACAATAAAGATATAAAAACGAACAGAGAAACCTAACACTGGTTAGATTGGAGATCGCATCAAATGACAAATGAAATCAAAGGGAAAGCTATAATTAATAAATACGAAATAATACTTTCGTCCCACCAAAGGCTGATTACAAAGTAACCAGAAGAAATATTCTAACTAGCATATGAAGTCGTACAAGCTAAATAAACCCCTTAATAAATTAAAACAAAGAAATCACCCCCCAAAAAAATGGAGTAAAGGAAAATCGTTCAAAACATCCACCACTACAGAACGTTACCAACAAAACAAGAAACTCCAAGATAATAAAATAAAGATACAAACGTAACCCTTGAATAAATAACAACAACAACCCCTCGATCAAACATAACCCTACTTCATAAACCACCTGAATAAATCTTCTATCCGGACGAAGTATGAGATTCAGACATCTTGCCAAAAGTAAAATGAACATAGATAACAGGCCCGGGTCCATGCCATAAACATCCACGTCACTAACGGCAAGAAAACCTGATAAACCTCATTAATAAACGTAAGAGAGAATACGTGTTGCTTCTCAACTGAAAGTTACAAAACAAACCCCAAGAACTACCCTCAACTTTCAGTCAAGCTCCCACTTAAACAAACATTAATCCACCCTTAAATATGTGTCTAGAAACGTGATAATAATATGAGAAGCCTTTCGGTACATACAGGTTCTACTGTCCGTCCACTCCTTATGGGAAACGAAAGAAAGAGGGAAATTCCAAAGGAGCACTGGTCGACCGAACAGAAGACAAATACGCTTTCGAAGAAATGTCTGCCCAGACCTTAAGGACGAAAGAAAAACCCAGAGGGTTATCCATAAAGCAGCACAGATGACAGACATAGCGTAAAACACTAACTTAATAAAACAAAACAAACATTGTGTGTGTTCTCACTATTAAGACTGACGAGGTCAGCCAATGTGTGAACATCACACACTCCTACGTCTAGGCTCAAATTACAATAAAGCACAAACATTACTAACCCCTCAAGGTCCAAGAATCATCCCATACTGAAAACAAGGGGTAGAGGTTACTAAGAAATACCGCCCATACATATCAATCACGTTTCCTGACGAATAAGAAGAAAAACTCCACTAAAATATAACACAAAGAAAAACAAAACAAAACCACAACGACAAATAACCAGAAATAAGATTACAACCCAAACATCAACAGGATTCATCTCTACGTTATGTTATATAAAAAAGGAGGACAATAAATAACCCATAAACCAAAACAGGACAATCTCCAATCTAACCAAAAGGTCGAAGTATCAGGGACACATTAACACTGAAAGAAGGGAGGACATGACTATTTCTTCTTCAGAAATGCATTTCTCCGAGCCTTGCTAACACCAAGATAAATAAAGTATCACTTAGCTTTGTTGGAGACGATCAAGAAGTTCACAGAAGATACTCCTTTCGGAAATAATAGCCATACACATTTCTCTTATAGCCCGAGAATACAATCAGCCATTCCCACGTGTCTTCACCAACCTCTTCTTACGCTTTATGAATAATTTAGCACGGGAAACGAAACATTTTGCGAATCCAGACATGTCGGCAGACCTTCCGTTCTTCTTATTGTTATTGCGATCCTCTCGACATTACAATAATACAGATTGAGTTCCATAAATGCATAGCTTACACTCCTCGGCGGGTGCGTTTCATTCACATTGATGCGAAGTCGCTTCAAAAGGTAACCCACAGATGGCACCCTATATAATAGTATAATTGCGCACGAAAGTGCATTCACAAAATACATAAATACATAAATATCCTAAACCCTGTAATTTAGTTCACATTTCACTATACTCAGTGAGAGAAATTTGTCTTTGCTTGCATAAGGTGATATGGTATCTTTCACACACTGTATGGCACAGGCTGCACACGCAAGTATCGTCTGGCTCATGAAAGTGAGTCTTTACGCAGATCAAGTGGTGGTAACCGTGCACCGCCAACCGGGTCAGCACGTGTCGTAGTTTTTGGTTGGGTCCCATCCACGTTCGGTCTAGCATGGCATCTGTAGAGAAGAACTCCGGCCATATTTCTCGTCGTTTCTTCTCTCTCTCCTCCATTAAATTCCTGGTCGCATCGGTTGATTGAAGTTCGTAGTGTAGACGTAAGTCCTCTATAAGGAAAGTCTCTCTTGCCAGCTCATAGACGAGCCTTGAGAGCGTGAACCTTGATAACCCTAAGGCTGCTTTCAAGTAGCGGGCTTTCACCTTTTCTATTGCTGATAGGTCTTTTATCGTCAGTTTAAGCCAAATGAGGTCCAGACCATAGGTTAAGATTGGTATAATCTTTGCTTTGAAGAGAGCCATTGCTGTATGTATGGATAAACTTCTTATGTCTTTGATTCCATAAAAAGCTTTTATTGCTGCCGTCACTCTTTCCTTTATATGTAGCCGAAACGATGTCGTCGTAGTCTGAAGTGTGATGCCTAAGTACCGGAATGCATTTACTCTTTCCAATGGAGTGTCCTTGTAGTAAAGTATGTCTTCCTCTGCGGGTTTTCCCCCTTTTCGGAAGGTCATTTGTTGGGTTTTCTTCTCGTTTACTGTGAAGCTGTTTTCATTTGTCCATAGTGCTAACGCGTTGAGGGAAAGCTGGATGTCCTGAATGTTGGTCGATGCGAGAACCATATCGTCGGCATACATATAAAGTGAAGTAGACTTCGTTGCCTGTTTTATTGTCTTAATGATGTCAATTGTAGCTACGTTGAATAAAAGTGGGCTGAGGGGGTCCCCTTGTAGTACGCCATTGATCTGGATTAGGTCGTATGTTGTAGATACGGAGTCATCAATCGAGAACTTGTTGTAAGTTAAGATGTCCTTTATTATATTGGTCAGCGGGTGTTCTTCTCCGGTGAGCTGTTCTAATTTTGACACTAGGAGTTTTCTGTCGATCATGTCAAAGGCTTTGGAGTAATCAACGAAAACACAATGGAGCATTCCTCTTGGTAACCGTAAGGTATCGTCTATGTCATCCAGGAGGTTCTTTACAGCATGTAGTGTGCTTCTTCCTCTCCGGAATCCGAATTGCTCCTCTGGGATCAGATGGTCGATCTCTATGGTTAGGCGTTCAGTGATAAGTCTTGTCAGTACTTTAAACATGTTGTTTTCGAGTGCAATGCCCCTATATAACATAGCGTATTATCGGTCCGTTATCATGTAGTTACGTATCAATACCATTCATCCGATTGTGATAAAACGTTGGTGAGTTGAGTACAGTCCTGCGAAGGTGCATGAATTAGTAAATCCGTTTTTCAATGGGTGGCGCACAAAAGATTAAACAAATGAGTGAAGGCGCGTGAATCGTTTAAACAAAATCCCGTATGCGTTCATATGCCATTCATCCGATTACGATGAAACGTTCATGAGTTGTTGTGTACACGCCAGGGAAGGTTTTCGACTTAGTAAATCCATTTTACAATAGGTTGCGTACGAGAATATTCAACAAATGGTTGACGGCGCTCGAATCTTTTCAACCAAGTCCCGTATGCGTTCATATACCATTCATTTCATTGCGATGACACTTTGGTGAGTGGAACACGCTCCCATGGTTTTTTAAGAGATAGTAAATCAATTTTACAATAGTTTAGAGGTGGTTAACGGAAAATAAATAAATATTGGGAATCCAAAAGCACTTCAACAAACAAAGTTACAACGCCGACAGTTTCTTTGATTGGCATTGCAACGCATGCCGGGTGCAGCTAGTCTATATATATATACAGGGTGTCTATAAAAGAACTCCGGGGTTTTGAGGCAAAATATTGTAATGAAGTAAAAAGGTTATATTAATGTTTAATACATGACTGGAAAGGTTGCATTATCAAGTGTTTTTTAACAATTTAATAAAGTTCGTCAGCCCCGTTAGTGGCACGGCACACATCGTAACGGTATTCCACCTCTTCCCATGTCCAGGCCAGCATGTCTGGGGGGACGGTTACCACACAATTATTCGTTCCCTGAGATGGCCAACATTATGAATTTTCTCCGCATACACAAGCTTAATGATATGCCCCCAGAAGAAAAAGTCCAACGGAGTCATATCAGGGCTCCTTGGAGGCCATGGAATAGGTCTTTCCCTTCCAATCCATCTGTTGCCGAGTCGAGTGTCAAGTGCCTCACGCACTCGCAAACTGAAGTGTGGCGGTGCCCCATCTTGTTGGAAGTGGACTAGATTTCTAGGGCTTCGAAGCCATGAAACTCGGATTCTGTCCACATTATCTTGTGACACACGCGGACTACCCGGCGACTTTTGTTTTAAAACACTTCCTGTTTGTTTGAAAGCACTTAACCATTGGCGAATGGTTTTATTCGTAGGCGGATCAACACCATAATTACGTCAAAAGTTTTTTTGTACCGTAACCACAGAATTAGTTTCTATTAGGCAAATAACGCATTGAGTCTTTTGTTGCGGCGTCGCCATAACGTGGCAATCCAGACAGCACTGACTGCCACTACGTTGTATCAAGGTCAATGCTCCGCAGCGCTGCCAACTGTTGATGAAAACATTCCCAATTGGTATGAGTAAAACTTGATGAGCTACTCGTTTCAGAGAAATTAGCTACATTTTGCTATCTTTTACAGTTATTAAGATATGAAGTTTTAAAACCCCGGAGTTCTTTTATAGACACCCTGTATAAATCAATGTAACGTGATAGTTTGTCTGTAGGTATGTCTCCTATGCGTTCATATACCATTCATCCGATTGCGATGAAACTTGGGTGAGATGTTGAGTACACTCCAAGGAAGGTTTCTGACTTAGTAAATTACTTTTACAATAGGTAGCGCACGCGTAGATTCAACAAATGAGTTACGATGCGCGAAGCGTTTCAAACAAGTCCCGTATGTGTACATATACCATTCGTCCGATAGCGATGAAACTTGGGTTAGATGTTGTATACACTTACGTGAAGGTTTCAAAATTAGTGAATACATTTTACAGTAGATAGCGCACGAGTAGATTCAACAAATGAGCGACGACACGCAAAGTGTTTCAAAAAAGTCCCGTATGCATTCATATACCATTCGTCCGCTGGCTATGAAACTTGCGTAAAATGTTGTGTACACTTCAAGGAAATTTTCTGGCTTAGTAAATCCACTTTACAATAGGCAGCGCACGAGTAGATTCAACAAATGAGCTACGACGCGCGAAGCATTTCAACAAAGTCACGTATGCGTTCATATACCATTCGTCCGATAGCGATGAAACTAGGCTGAGATGTGTGCACTCCAGGGAAGGTTTCTGGCTTAGTAAATCCCTTTAAAAATAGGAAGAGCAGGAGCAGAATCAACAAATGAGCGACGACGCGCGAAGTTTTTCAACAAAGTCCCATATAAGGTCATATACCATTCATCCGATAGCGATGAAACTTGGGTGAGCTGTTGTGAACACTCCAGGGAAGGTTTCTGGCTTAGTACATCCATTTTACAATAGGTAGCGCAGCAGTAGATTCTACAAATGAGCGATGACACGCGAAGCGTTTCAACAAAGTCCCGTATAAGGTCATATACTATTCGTCTGACAGTGATAAATGTTTGGTGAATTGTTGTGTACACTCCAGGAAAGGTTTCTGGCTTAGTTAATCCATTTTACAATACGAAGCGCACGTTTAGATTCAACAAATGAGTGACTACGCGCGAAGCGTTTCGACACCGTCCCGTATACGTTCACATACCATTCATCCGATTGCGATGAAACTTGGGTGAGATGTTGTGTACACTCCAGGGAAAGTTTCTGGCTGAGTACATCCATATTACAATAAGTAGCGCAAGAGTAGAATCAACAAATGAGCGACGACACGCGAAGCGTTTCAACCATGTCCCGTATGCATTCATATACCATTCGTCCGATAGCTATGAAACTTGGGTGAGATGTTGTGTACACTTCATGGAAGGTTTCTGGCTTAGTAAATCCACTATACAACAGGCAGCGCACAAGTAGATTCAACAAATGAGGGACGACTCGCGAAGCGTTTCTACAAAGTCCCGTATAAGGTCATATACCATTCTGCCGTTAGCGGTGAAACTTGGGTGAAATATGCTGGACACTCGAAGGAAGGTTTCTGGCTTAGTAAATACATTTCACAGTAGGTAGCACACGAGTAGATTCGACAAATGAACGACGACACTCGGAGCGTTTCAATACACTCCCCTATGTCTTCATATCCCATTAGTCCGATAGCGATGAAACTTGGGTGAGATGTTGTGGACACTTACGTGACGGTTTCTAACTTAGTAAATACATTTTGCAGTTGGTAGCGCACGAGTAGATTCAACAAATGAGTGACGGGGCACTAATCGTTTAATCAAAATCCGGTATGCGTTCATATACTATTCATCCGATTGCGATGAAACATTGATCAGTTATTGTGTACACGCCAGGGAAGGGTTTCGACTTAGTAAATCCATTTCACAATATGTAGCGCAAGAGTAGATACAACAAATGTGTGCCGACGCGCGAAGCGTTTCAACAAAATCCCCTATTGGGTTCATATAACCTTCTTCGATTGCGATGAAACCTTGATGAGTTTTTGTGTACACACCAGGGAAGGGCTTCGACTTAGTAATACATTTCTCAATAGGTAGCGCATGAGTAGATTCAACAGATGAATGACAGCGCACGAATCGTTTAAACAAAACCCCGTATACGTGCATATACCATTCATCCGATTGCGATGAAACATTGATGAGTTATTGTGTACACGCCAGGGAAGGGTTTCGACTTAATAAATCCATTTCACAATTGGTAGCGCACGAGTATATGCAACAAATGGGTGACGACGCGCGAAGCGTTTCAACAAATTCCCCTATGCGTTCATATAACCTTCAATAGGTAGCGCACGAGTAGATTAAACAGATGAATGACAGCGCACGAATCGTTCAAACAAAGTCCCGTATACGTTCATATACCATTCATCCGATTGCGATGAAACTTTTGAAAGTTTTGAAAGTTGTTGTGCACGCTCCCACGATTGATTCTAAATTAGAAAATCCATTTTACGATAGGGGCAGTTAACGGAAATTGAAAAACATGTTGTGTATCCAAAAGCACTTCAAAAAACAGAATTTCAACGCCAACACTTTCTTTGATTGGCATTGCAACGCATGCCGGGTACAGCTTGTATAAAATATAAATGAATCGGTCATTGTTAGAAGGCACTAAGTCAATTCTTGTCGAAATTGAGATTTCCATGGATACGTATAGTATGAATGGCGACGCATCTAGCTATGTTAAAAGGAACTAAGTCTGTCCGTGCAGTTTGCTGTATCACTACTAGCTGAATTTAACATTCAGTGTTAAAGAGAACTAAGTCATTGATTTAGTTATAAACTTTCTTGCTTCTATTTGCCCACTACTGCATTGCTAGCATTGCAAATATAGTAATATGTTATACTGGTATCTATATATCTGTATATTTGTCATAAAAGTAAACTAACTACTTTTTAAAGATCTGGTTCATAAATTTCTTTGTCTATTTATTCTCTTTTTAAAAGGATAAATCCATTCAAATAGACCTGTCTACAACAGAATTATTGCGGGCAATGATATTTACACGTGACAGCAACTATGCTTTACAATTAAGTGAGAGAAACGGTTTTTGTCAATTATCTCAATCCTTACAAAAATTACATAGTGCCTTCTAACAATGACCGATTCAAATATGGAAATAAAAATCATAAAAAATACAATAATAAAAGAAATATACAAATTTAAGTAATGAACATAACTATACGGAAATTATGAAAGTAATTGTAGAAATCAATTTGAAATTAATTAAATAAAGAAATGAACATAAATACTAAATCTATAAGAACATAAATTAAAAATTAAAAATAAATATTATATAAAAATCCTGGGTCCTATCAAAGAAAACAGCGAGTACAGAAGGCGTCACAACCACGAATTATACAAGCACGTGGAGAAGATCAGTGACACGATTCGAAAAAGAAGGATTGCCTTTTATAACCACGTGACACGAATGAGCCCAGGCAGGATATCAAAACGGCTATTGACGTACTTCCAAGATAAGGAAACCAAAGTGGCATGGTTTACGGAAGTTGAGAAAGATCTACGTGAAATTGGAATTTCCCCTAAAGATATCCTGGAGCGTGTTCCACTTCAGGAAAAACTACGTACGCACAAAGGTTTCCAGGAAAAGTCGAAGCTGAAGACAGGAAAGGCTTGGTCCCAAGAGAGAAAAGAACAACACCCGAGACGAATGCGGGAACACTGGGCGGTAGTTAGAGCTTGGAGGAAGAGACAGTTGAACTGACGTGGTCCCTAGTTGGCCGAATCGAAGAAAGAAGAAGAAGAAATATATAAACATTGTCAAACGAAGAATACCATTAATAATTAAAATAAATCAAAATTTAAAACACATTAAAAAATGCCCTATAAAGGGTTAAGGAATAGAGGTCCTCTTAATGTACATTCCATTTTCTCTCGTGGGACCAGAACATTTTCGGAGAATTTTCCGTTCTTGCTTTACAATTTCTTTAATTTTAGAGCGACCACCGAGAGATATGGTTTCTGAGGCGTAGGCTATTAACACTTCCGACAAAACAACTGTGTTCTCCCCCCAGGGGATCACATCTAGTGGGACGTGTGTTGGGGACCACGGGGTCCCAACTGAGTCCGAAATTGCTTCCACTTACTTGTGCCTGACTCCTCTCCATCTTCTTTCCTGTCGACCTCTCTTGGTCAACTTTGGTTCTCTTCCGACCCCGACGGTATTGGGGAATCCGAGGCCTAGGGAGTCTCTACCTTTCCCGCCTTAGTTGGTCATTCTCTCATATTTCCTGATACCGCATTCTTTTTCTTTTCATTATATCTCCTGCCTTCTGTACACGGCCGTTAAGAAGACAGGGTGTGTTTAGCCCCACCATTTGTGGTGCACCTTGGATTGTGCTACACCCTCAGGGGCTCACAGCTGATGAGTAGCTTGCCACGGTGGGTGAGTGGATAGCGTGTCGGTATACTAACCCCAAGATTGCAGGTTCGCTCCTGGCCGTGGTAAGTGATTTTTGAAAGGCGGCAAAAATACGACACGCATGTCATACGATGTTGGCATGTCAAAGAACCCATTTGAATCCAGTACGCTTTGTTCATATTTTTTTTTTTAGTCGTTAACCATCCAGGTTGGTGGAACCCACGGACCCAGCGAGGGAACTCACCACTACCGTCTCTACGGGCAGTGTCCTAGAGCTGGGAACATCGAATAGGAGTGGATACAACTGGTGAGGTGTGATTGGCACCTCGCCCAGGTGGCCTCACCTGCAAAGCGAACAGGGGCCTCATGAGGGAAGGTAAGGGTTGGTGAGGATGGATAGGCAAGGAAGAGGGAAGGAGGTGGCCGTGGCCTTGAAGAAGGTACCATCCCGGCATTTGCCCGAAGACGAAGTGGGAAACCACGGAAAACCACTTCGAGGATGGCTGAGGGGGAATCGAACTCATTTGGGCCACCCGAGGCTGAGTAGATCCCGTTCCAGTCCTCGTACCACTTTTCAATTTTCGTGGCAGAGCCGGGAATCGAACCCAGGACCTCCGGGGCGGCAGCTAACCATGCTGACCGCTACGCTACGGAGGCGACGTGTTCATATTGGCAAAATTAATTTCGGGAGTTTCCGCCAACACAAAATTCCTCATTTCCCTACTAGAAAGCGCTATAGTGTTCGAGGAGCTTAGATATCTAACCTCCTTGACTTTCAAGGAACAACGAAATTCGACATGCAAGCTACCCTCTGGGTGTCAAATTACAAAGCTTGCACCCGGCATCCGAGGCCATACGATATTATTACAGCTGGTGAGTTATGGAGTTGGCGCCGAGGGATTCCTCAGCCTGATCCCCCATTTTCCATGGCCTTTGGGGAGTGTCATCTCCTCTTTCTCTCTGCCTTTCATGGCTCTTTCTAAGTCCGTCAATTATCTCGCCTTTCCTTTATTTCCCTTACTCTACTTTTAGTTTTAATTTATTATAGGTTCATTTTTATTTTCATTTTTCACGATCACCCAAACCATTAGGGGCCGATAACCTAGATGTTAGGCACCTTAAAACAGCAATTATCATCATTATCATCATCAACTGTGTTGTAGTGCCGTAGTTTTGCATTGTGGGATGACTCATTTTGTTGTAGTAATTCCACGTTAGTCTGTACGCCTTACTTTATAACCGATAATATTGAACATATTGAACTTCCTTAAAATCAAAATAAGATGGCGAAAGCTTCATTGTGTGTCGTTAGGTCCTCAAAGTGTTAAGCGACCGTAGAGAAACGTGTGATTCATCCCAGATAGTATTGCGGATGTGGTGTGAGTAATAGTGGGCAATTCTCAGTAACATATAATTTCCTGGTTGTCAGTCATACTTTATTGTCGCATTTACCACTAGCATGCACATTGTGCTCAAACAGGATACAAACCTGGTACTTAATAATCATATAGGAGAAACGTTATCTTAATGATTATCTTCCCAGACATAATATGTTGGGATTATAATTCAACTTTGTCAACGGATATTAATCATTGTAGGATACATATTGTCGCCTCCATTGCGTAGTGGTCAGCGTGCTTAACTGCCACCTCGGAGGTTCACGGTTCGATTCCCGGCTCTGTCACGAAATTTGAAAAGTGGTATGATAACTGGAACGGGGGCTGCCCACCCTCGGGTGGTCCAAATGAGTAGAGGGTGTTCGATCCCTACCTCAGCTATCCTCGAAGTGGTTTTACGTGGTTTCCCATTTCGTCTCCGGGTAAATGCCGGGATGGTATCTACCGTAAGGCCACAGCCGCCTCCTTCCCTCTTCCTTGCCTATCCCTTCCCATCCCTCATGAGGCCCCTGTTCGCTTTGCATGTGAGGCCGCCTGGGCGAGTTGCTGGTCCCACCTCCCCAGTTGTATCCCCTGACTAGGTGTTTCAAGCTCCAGGACACTCCCCTGGAGGCGGTAATGGCGGGATCCCTCGCTCAGTCCGAGGAAAAAGTCAACCTGGAGGGTACACCGACTAAAAAAAGAAAAAGGATAAATATTAAAACCAACGCGCTATCTCGTGCCTCACTGGCATCGGGAGGGCGTGGGTTTGAATCCCACCTCCACCGTCCTGAAAATGGTTTTCGTGCTTTCGCATTTTCACCACCAGGCGAATGCCGGGAAGGTTCCTTTGAATAGGTCCACGGCCGACTTCCTTCCAAAATCCCTTCCCTGAAAATAACATTGGCTGCATTAATAAAAGTATAAACAGTCTACTGGCGGACCCGTGCGAGAACTCTCGCCTGTGTATAAACCACCCTCCCGTCTTTACTGTTATGCGGGCTTCTATATGTATTTGTTTAACCACACTTTTTAAACAAATTGCTGTTATTCATGAAATCAGAGAGCAATTCATCACTGGTGCTGGTTGCACAATGGGTTGTGTGCACCCCATGTGTACCGACTACCCGCCTGGCACTAGTGTTATGCGGGCTGTACGCGACACAGTTCTGCCAGGGGCTATCGTCTTGTTTATTTGTTTAAAAGCACTTTATAAACCAATAAATATATTTCCGTTGACTTTTCAAGAAATGTAAGAGTTTCCCTGTACTATTGAGACGATTTGTAAGATTTGGTACAAACCACACCTTCTAACTCCCTCTGGTTTAGGAGCTTGAGTTTTGTGATACATACACTTTAGCGTATTATATACAGGGTGTCGGAAAATAAGATAGGGGGTGGGTCTGAGGAGCAATATGAGTTAAGATACCTGAGGGCGCAAACCAACCGTTAAGCCCCTGTGAGCATTTCCTATTACGAGGAAACTTGGCACCGTCGCGCAATGAGTAGCATCGAGTGCAGCGTCTACACTGTTTTGTGTTCCGAGCTGAGCAGCTGTCGAGATTAATGCGCAAATCTGTCGTGCAAAGAAGAGAAAGAAAGAGAGAAAGAAAGAAAGAGAGAAAGCAAAAAGAAAATACAAAGCGGGGAAAATATTAAGATTTTCCGGATTCGAATCCGAAGCAGATTTTCATTCATTCATTTATTTGAAATTGGGGGTGTGTCCCCCAGTGGCAAATTGGATATACATAACAAATACATAATTATACATAACAATTCAATAACAATTAAACTGGAGTATTTACACAAATCGTCAGTCTTTTCTTAAACACACCTATATGTTTGGGGAAAGGCTCTAAGACTGCGGCAGGTAGAGAGTTCCAATTATCAATGGCACGGTTTACGAAAGAATATTTACCATAATTTGTTCGCTGTGGTCGGCCCTTAACTTTGAAAGGATGATCGCTCCTACCCATGTAAGTAGGTTTTTCCATCCGTTTTCTAAGCTCACCCCATGCTGGTTGATTTGTATACGTGTTGTACATAGCGCAGAGTCCAGATTTCATCCTCCTAGCCTCAAGTGATTCCCACCCCAGTTTCTTTAACATACGGCTCACACTGCTCCTGGGATTAAAGTCACTGAGCACAAATCTAACGGCCTTTCTTTGTACCATGTCCAACTCATTTATGAGCCCTACTTGATATGGATCCCAAACCACCGAAGCGTATTCCAGAATAGGTCTTACAAGAGACAAATATCCTAATTCTTTAGCAGAGGTACTACTTCCTTTTATTACCCTCATTACAAAGTGCAGGGATTTGTAAGCTTTAGAAACTACACGTCCTATATGACTACTCCATTTCATATCATTCCTTACGTGAACGTCCAAATATTTGCAAGAATCTCCTTCTACAAGTATTTCCGAGCCAATGTTATATTGAAAATCTTGCCTTCGCACTTTTCCTATTTTTATTAGACTACATTTTCTTGTGTTTATTTTCATTTTATTTTCAATCGCACACTTATAGACCAGGTTCAGGTCATCTTGAAGTACTGCATTGTCTTACGAGTCATGTATCTTTAGATAAATTACACAGTCATCCACAAACAATCGACAGTCACTGCGAATCCCATTTGGTAGGTCATTTATAAACGCCAAAAATAACAAAGTTCCGATTACGCTGCCCTGAGGGATACCCGACGTTACGGTAATTTCATCCGAGAATCGGCCTTCAACTTACACTTTCTGGGAACGACCCGTCAAAAATTCTTGGATCCATAAAATTACTCTTCTATCAATCTTCGTTGAAGCTAATTTATGGTGTAGCATGTCATGCGGCACGACATCAAATGCCTTCGCAAAATCTATAACTACGGCGTCGACTGAAACTCCATCGTCAAACGATTCGCTATCTTGAAAAAGTGATAGCATCTGACTCTCGCATGAGTAATCTTTCTGAAATCCATGTTGCCTATCATTAAACCATGATAATGTCTCCCACTGTTCCCTGAAGTAGTCGCAAATGAGATGCCCCATCTGTTTACAAACGATGAACGTAAGACTAACCGGCCTGTAGTTGCCCAATTCAAGTCTGCTCCCTCCCTTAAATATTGGGACTACCGTAGCTCTTTTCCAGTCATCCGGGATTTGCGCATTGTTTATGGACACATTAAACAACACCTCTAAGTATCGTGCCACGGCCCTACCTCCTAGTTAAGTACTTCACTAACAATATTATCAGGATCCTTCGATATATTGTAACGTAATTTTTGTATTAGCTTTACAATTGCTGACTGGTTTATTTGGAGAAGTGGAGTCCCTGATTCACCGTTAAGGTCCAACACACAGCTATTGGATTTATTGAACACACTACCATAAAAGACATTTAATTCATTAGCAATGACTTGCTTCTCAGTAATTAATTTACCGTCACCGGACATTATCATCGACAAATTATTTGAATTTCCCTTTCTTCTCCTAACATAACCGTAATTTTTTTTCCACCCATCGCCTCCCGAACCAAGTAAACCTTGCATATAATTGTCATGAGCAGCCCTCTTTTTTAAGACGAGCTCTCTTGATAAGGACTTAAATTTCAACATATACTTGTCACTATCATGTCTTTTATTGTATAATTTCCTAATTTTCCGTTTAAGACTCCTGATTTCCCGTGTGTAATACTCAGGATCTGGGTTTTGTTTCAGTAATTTAAATGGAACAAATTTATCAATAGCGCTATTTAAAATTTTCAAAAAGTTAGTCCACAGGATGTTAATGTGATTTCCTTCCGATGCCCATCCTACAAATAGCTCATTCAAATACCCCTGAAATTTGCCCTGATCCGCCCTGCGATACTAGAATATGATCTTATTTGCTACATCAGAGTCTAATTTTGTAATGTCACCGCATCTAATATTTAATTCAACCCCAGAATGGTCACCAATTCCTGGTACTTTCAGACAGTTAATATACAGCTCTACAGGCCTTACGAGATAAACATCTAAGGTACTATTGCCTCTAGTTGGGAAGTCAACTACTTGGGAAAATCCCCCCTCCCTTAAGAATTTGTTTGCAGCGCTCTGAGATTGACCACAGCTAGTTGACTCACCAGACCAGTCTACTTTGGGGAGGTTTAAATCTCCGGCAATTATTATGCTCTTTTTCATAGCATTACCCGTACAAGTTTTATCATACAGTGTGTCGAGAAGCGAAAAGTTATCTTTCGGTGCTCTATACTGAGACCGTCGGTGGAGCTGTCAGGATAGCCAACAGCCGAAATGACTTCCCTAACATCTCATCCGTCGGACATAATTGCCGTGAGGATCAGGTGAACTTCCAAATAGGCCAAAGCGGCACGAGAAACTGTAGTCCACAGGGATCGTGGTACATGGTGACGATGGTCATAGACTGCCTAAGGAAAGGTTCACCTTAAAAACTAGACTGAGAAAATAAACATCCAGACTTATGTAAAACACAGTGAAAATTTATTGTTAAAATTCACAAGCCCCTAGCCTAGTTCGGAGGGTTTCAATCGGCTAGTCCGCAAGCTAATAAACAAACAAAAATAAAGAGCAGGTCCCTACCTGAGAAGTTACGGAAAACCCTCGCGAAAGATCTATCTCACAATAATAAAGCAACAACAGCAACACTAGGAAAATGGTACGACGCAAATCCCTAGTTCAAGTTACAAGATCAAGCTAATATCTGAATTTACATTTAACAGGGTAGCAAAACAAATCTAAGTTAGGATGATACCATCTCCACATTTACATTTAACGTTAATTCATCTAGCTAAGTCCTATCAATTAATAACAAAATTTACGCCGATGACGTCCGTAACAGAAAACAATTACATTCAAATCTAAGTGAACAGCCATGTAAAAAAAACCATTTAATTATTCTTAGTAACTAGGTGCTTACAGCACACAATAAGGTAACATGTAGGATTCATACACTTGTACATCATAAATAAGTAATGAAAGAGACAACAGTTTTATTAAAATGCCTGCCTGCACCTTGGTTTACTCTTTGTAAGCTATAGTCATCTAAAGTATGTAGTTACGGTGACGACTGCTTAGTAAAGACTACGTCTAACATCGCATGGCCTGCGCTCCTCATGCTACGAACTCAAGGTTCGAGCATGCTTCAGGTCGCTACAATAGTATCAGCTGTCTTAGTCATTTCCTCAAAAGAAATACCTTCATCTGCACGGCCATGTCAGCAGGTTCCAAATGCAAAAGAACAAAGTTAGATAGAAAGAATTCGTTAGTTAGCTTTTGTTTTACCAAAATTATGCGTTTTATTATTAAGATGTCGGTTTAGGTTTATCGTTGGTTTATGGCGAATAATACTGACAATAGCCTGGGCACGGAGTGTCTCCACTGAGATCAATCTCCACCAAAAAGCCTCGACTCAAAAGTCGGAATATAATCAACGAGCAATAACAACTCGGACACACAATAACACAAGTTACCAGCGGCGCAAAGCTCGCGTTCAATAACTCTGGGATGGGCCTGCACACTCCGTCACCCTCCAATAACATCTGGTCAACGGGAACAATCCCGGACAAGATACACACAAAATACCTTTATACAATAAATTCCTCCTATAAATGGGTAGCCTACAACATACTATAGAAAACCTGACATAACTGTACACGTCAAACGACGGTACACGCAACAGTGCGTTTAACTAACAAAAAACAATCTATAAAAACATGTGATCAGATACAAGAATGGACACTGGGTTCCATGAGCTAAGTTGCAAGGAAAGGAAAAGCGAATACAACAAGCATTCTGTCCTTCGTCAAAGTAATTCTGTTTCACAATACAAGCGTGCTCTCAAGGGCACTGGGTCACAAACCAGTTTGTGTCGCCACAGGCTACAACATTCCTGCGCGGCTGACACAGCACTCCAACTATCAAGGCCGGCGATTTAAACAAAATAAAAACTGTACAACTGGCCTCTCAATAAAATCTTTACCATAGGTTATAAACCTCGAAGAATACGTGAATAAAAAACACGCTATGAATCTGAATACAATAATATAATTCCGTCTTTCAAACCAAAGACATCTAAATGATAGCAATGTCACTATTGCTGGAGCTCTTTGCTCTCAAATATATAATTCAGTAGTTGCATGTACAACATCAAATAAATACGTGTCTTCACATGGCACTAACAAAATAATAATTGTGACGCAGATTCCACGTATCTGCTTAATGATACGTTGGGAACTGGGTTCGATGCTTGACAACGAAACATCCCTTCTACTTATTAGGTCCACACTTGACCAAGAATGGCTTCTGAGCTCATTTCAAATGAAATATAATGCAGTTACAAAACTGGTAATTACAGTCGATTACCTAAATGATACGACTGTTCTAACGAAGTCAGGGGTGTAACAAAGACTGGCTGCAAAAAATGTAGTTAAAGAAATAACCATGGCATCTGATTGCCATAACTAAAGTCAGCAAAGACTTGGAAAATCACCCCAAATAGGGTTAAACAAAGTAGCCTCAAATGACTACGGTCACGTTTAGCAAAAGATAGGCATTGACGTTCTACGACGTTCATCAAGCTGCACCAGGGTTGACCAAAATGTCTGACCCACGGGTGTCTCACTCTAACTGAAATAAATGACCTCTAATTAGACTAGTTACATTCCCTACCTATAAAAATGGCTGACACTGAGTTCGGTTGGTTCACAAACTACATTAAACCTACTATACCACCAGAAACTAGAACGGGAAAGGGTGTACAAAAACTCACGAAATGGAGGAGCTCTCACTCAGCCCTATGTTCAACGACAAGGGTTGTACAAATTCATCTCTGGCTTTCCGGAACGGTATCATCCTCATCTGGATTCCCATCTGGACTCCTCCAACGACCAGGGTTCGATCTGTCCCTGTCGATAACCTCGTGGATGTACTGGACATGCCTGGGAATGACATCCTGGGTTCCTTCCTCCTCGTTCGCTGTTCTGGAAGTTCCACCATCATGCTGGTTCCAGTAGAAACATCACCCTCATACCATGATGGTATTAGCCCATGATGTCGGTCTCAAACATGGTGTAGAATAGTCTGATCACGTGGGTGGTGAAATAAATCGTGTAGTAGTTCATTCTTTCACTTCAAAATCACAATGTTCGTAGTAAATGTTACAGGCTTTAATTGCAATTAATAACACAGCCTTTACTTCGCAGATATGAATTAATACGTGGGCAAGCACTGTTCTGTGGTTCTTCACGTGTGCTGACGCCACTTTTACTTCACGTGGCATCCGTGAAATGTGCGTCGTTTTGGAATTGAAAAATTCACTGTGGCAATTCAAATATGTTATACATTCATAATCACACTTATTCAAAGTAGTTATAACACGTTTACCTCTATATTTTTCACCAGGCACTCGGCCCTCCACAAACACGTGGGTACAAAAATGTGGTGTTACGGTAATGTTATAAAATTCACTATACTTGCCAATTATTTCACAATATGCTTCTTGTTGCTCACTGTGCATAAATAACAGTGATTTGCAGTATATTCGTGCACGATGGCACCTGATAATAACTTCCACGCTAAACAGCGGATATTTTCTACGTCTTATAGGACGGATGCAATTTCACGCCTACACGGGGCGGATTCTCCAGACGTAGTGCAAGGCACTGAGTTCCTCTAGGAAGTAGGTTGTCAAACCGAAGTCGTTGAGCGACTACTTACATTCCTGTTTGCGTATCTGCAAGGGTATTACCTTACCTTAAGCGAAATATAACATTCTCCAAAATGTTTTAATAATGCAGCATGACGAAATGGAATATTCTGAGTCTCGTGGAAAGATAAAATTAATTAATAAGACCTCAGATAAATAATTAGCAGACTTCACCAAAGTCAAAAGTGCGATTCACGGCTACTTCAAGCTCCACGTGGCTTTCTGGGTGTGTTCAAAGGTACTACATCCCATCATAAATGTTCTGTTATAAAAAATATCACATGAACCTTAGCTCAGCGGGTTCAATACGCCCCTATCACCTGAAGAGTGAATTTATTCCCTTTGTCCGAAATTTGTACACATAACATTTCATGATCCGTATCAGCCCACTTTAAGAAAGTAGCTATATTTTTGCGCACACAAATAAATAGCCCACCACCTCGCTTCCCCTGACCCCTTCTGTACATTTCGTAGGTCCCTTGAATGATTTCATTGCTATTTATATCCTCATATAACCAAGATTCAGTAGCAATGACAATGTCCGGAGAATACGTCTCTACAAGATTCCAAAATTCAATTAATTTATTTCCTAAACTCTGACAATTAACCTGCAGTAATCTTAGTAATCTCCGCAGCAAATATCCCGAAGTAGCTCCTTCTGTTACCGTGGGCTGGCAACCTCTGGACCTGCTCCTCCTCACAATTGCCGGCACGAACCGATGATCCTGTCACGTAGGCTTCCTAGGTTAAAGCGCCCCGTCGATTTAAATGCAGCCCGTCTCGGCGAAGTCACGGCCACCAATCCAGCAGTCAGCTTCTACGTACACTAATCCCAGTTGTGCACAAACCCAGTCCATGCGGTCATTTAGTCTTAACTCGCCTTAACGGAACATCTCCCCGCCGAACAATGCCACTCATTATATTTTTTGCATTTCTAAACTTGCTTTAACTTTTCTGCCTAGTTCGTAGAGCTCCCCCATGATGTAATCAGCTGTAGCCCTCTTCTTCAAATCGTTCGTCCCAACATGGAGCAACTACACTTTAACTTTGTCACAGTCCTCTACATTTGCTTCTTCCACTTGTTGGGCAAGCTGGTCAATTTTAATCCCCGGATAACACCGCACTTTTGCACTCCATCGTATAATAGAATCACCCATTATGATGACGTCATCCTCAATTTGCTCCTGCAGACTGATCGGTGCAAGCGCCTTTCTCACTTTTTTTTTAACCGACCTTTTTTTATTAGCGCTCTACAGAATTACAGAATATTCAGATAGTATAAATACCATACTATTACATCACAAGAAAATCCAACTAGTGTCCATATTTATCGTACAATTGTCCACTTACACTAAGCGTCCAGCGCTCTTTCTGCAGGTGATACATGAGATCCAGGAACGAGAAATGTTGATCATTGTCCATCAAGAAGTGTACATATTGGCCCATTATCCACACAATGGCAGTCTGTTTAATTTGAGGGAAGGCGGTCACTGACAAACGAATCAACTTCCTCTCATCAAGGTCACCCGTGGGCACATTTAATAGTTGACATACTTGTCTCTTACACTACAGCCACGTGGAGGCAACTCGCGTGCGTGTTGTGAAGCGATGTATCACCGTATCAGTTTGACCACATATAGTACACCATGGGTAAGATTCAGGACGGATGTTATATCGCCGTAGAGCCTTTGGGATGAGATCGTTGAGGAAGATAAAAACCTGGGAGTGTACAGCAGAAGAAATGGTCATAGCCCCAAAATTTTTCCAAACAGTGGGCCAATGGACGTAGAGGGTGGTGGCCTCGATTCGCGGTTTGGAGTGTACCACTTGCCGCAACATGGTATAAATACTTTTCGTCCTTGGAACAGTTCCTGAAGGCATTTGGCGATCAGTTTCCAGAAGGTGCTGTTGATGGTCCCTTAATATCTTCCGCAAAGCTCTATCACAACCACGGGCTGTGTTTCAAAGATCTTTGTATAGCGCTTTCGTAAAAGTGTCATGTTGAGAAAGGATGGTGATAACGTTCTTGCAGAGGAGTGCACGGCATTTCATGCCATGAGCTGTTAGCCCTAACCCGCCTTGCCGGGATGAGAGATGCAACTGTTCCCGTTGGACTCGAAACAAAAATCCTTGCCATATAAACCAACCTGTATATTTTGACAATTGGCTCTCAAACATTTTGGGAAGTGGGAAAAGTTGTGCGACATACCATATTTTAGAGAGCGCAAACACGTTGAGGACCATGACCCGTTGCACTATATTGAGGTTTCTTTGACCAAATTGGATCAGCACTCCCCTAACTTTGGCAATGACCTTACTCCAGTTTGCTTGCACTGTGTTCAGAAGCGATTGCTTCCAGGTAATGCCAAGAATTTTCACCTCATTTACTATCCGGAACCAGGGCTATCGGGTAATCACTGAGTTAGTATTGAGCGGAAGCAGAGCAGTTTTCTGGGAGTTCGATTGTACTCCAGAGGCGATATGGTATAGCTGAAGGACGCTATCGATGTGAGAGATGTCTTCATTATTGCGGATCAATATTGATACGTCATCAGCATAGGCGCACATGCCGAAAACATGTGTGAACAGTTTGTAACCCTGTAGCTTCACCTGGGTAGTCCGAATGAACGGTTCAAGGCCAATGACAAAAAGTAGCATGGAAAGGGGACATCCTTGTCTAACTGATCGTTGTATTGGAATCAGAGGGGAAAGAAAACCGTTGACGAGCACTCGAGATGTAGCATTACAATTTATCATACGAATGTAGTCAATAAGGATTGCAGGAAATTCAAAGTGCTGCAAGACCATGTACAAGTATTCATGACTGATGCGGTCGAAAGCTTTATCAAGATCTAAGGTGAGAAAACTCATTGGCTCAGTGGGGAGCACTTCGGCTTTTAGGTGTAGGTCCTGTAGTATCGCTAAGTTCGTTAACAGAGTTCTTCCAGGAATACTGCAACATTGTTCATCACCAATGATATCTTGTAGAACAGTCTTCAATCGGCATGCAAGTACTTTGGTAAGGACTTTATAATCACTGCAGAGCAGAGTAACTGGTCGGAAGTCTCCAACTGCCATGGGAGAGGATGTTTTTGGTATGAGGACTATGGTACCCTCGTGTTGTGATTGACAAAGAGCACGACGTTGGAGAATGGTACGCAAGACGTGACAAAATTATTTGCCAATGAGAGGCCAGAAGTGTTTATACAGTTCATATGGCAGGCCATCAATTCCAGGTGAGCGGTTATTTGGGAGGTGCTTAACCACAGAGTGAATCTCTTCATCCGTAATGTCCGCGCTAAGCAGAGTTTTGTTGTCCCTAGATAGGTGGGTACTGCAAGATGAAAGCAACAGGGTCACCTGCTGTGGATCAATTGGAGCCTTAGCCTAGAACCGCTGAAAAAATAATGATATTTCACTACGTATATCGTCAGGGGAGGTGACGACACTTCCAGTACTGGTGCGGAGGTGGTGGATATATTTACGTTGCCGCTCACGTTGGGCTTTGGCGATATGGTATACACTTGCACTTTCGTCCGGGAGCACTGTACGATCTTTTGAAGCTACGTTTATATGAGCGAGCGTTCGTTGCTGTAGAGACAGGAGCTTGGTTTTAACTTCCCGAATCTGGTCATAGATACGCTCTCCAGCATCAGATCTTTGCTGGAGCTGGCGAAGAACTCGATAGTAAAATTCAACTGTATCCCGTCTTTCCCGACCTCTTTGGTAGGATATATTCTTGAAGACGCGGCGGATTACTGGTTTAACTAAAATATCCCACCAGTCTGCACAGTCGCGAAAGTTGCATTTTTGTTGGACCCATCGATTCCAGGTTTGTCTGAAAATTTCTTAGCATTCCTCCTCCAGTAACAGCGAGCAATTCGATTTCCAATAACCTCTTCCTATGTGAAAAATGGGATGGGGGTAAGAGATTGTACATACGACTGCATGATGGTTAGTGAAACTGGCAGGTATCTCTTCATATCGTCTGGGCTGGATAAGTTCTTGGGTAAAGTAGATGCGGTCAATTCGTGATGAGGAGTTGTGACTTATACAGGTGTAATGGGGCAGGGGCAACCTTAAACTATCCACAGCATCAATGAGGTGTAAGGAAGTAAGGAGGGACCTGAGAGCCGGGTTGGCACCTTGGTATGGACTAGTGGAATCCTCCAGGCGTTGAATACAATTGAAATCCCCTGCAAGAATAAGTTTTTCCTTAACGTCGTGCAGATGAGGCAGTATACTCTGTTGATAGAACATTTTCCGTTCCACACGTTTGCTTGACCCGGATGGGGCATATACATTTATGAGGGTGGTATTGTTTATGTGTCCAGATATTATGCGTCCTGATGGATGACATAGCACACCTTCGAGTGGGATTTCATGTCTTATGAGGAAACCAGTCCCTCTATTATTAGTACCGGTATTGATGTATTGTTTGTAGAAGGCAGATATGGGAAGGCAGGGAATAGCAACTTCTTGAATGAAAGCAATGTCAATGTCTGCATCTCGAAGGAATCTCTCCAACAGTTGAAATTTCAGGGGACATTCAATTACATTGATATTCACAGTGGCCACAGTGAGAAATTGCGCCATTAAGAGGAGTATAAAGGCTGTGCTAGACATACTGGAAGGTGGACTCGAGAAAAAGAAGAAGGAATAAAAGGAAGATAGACACGGGTGAGAAATATACTGGTGCACTATGTCAAATTAGGGTGAGACAGTTCCTTATGAGTGCCATTCATGGGCCGGCTGTCAGCGTTTGAGAGCGTTCGTGGGTCCCTAGATGACATAGAAGGAAGATTTTGTTTATTTTTCACAGCTGGGGGAACATGTGTAGAACCAGTTGGATTCTTCGGGGCTGGTACAGCGATCGAGGCATTTGTTTTAATCTTCTTAGTTACGTTCTCAGAACCCCGATCAACCTGCTTCAGTGAGTCGGTAGGGCAGTGAAGGCAACATTTCTAGTGCAGCCTGTAGTGACGGAAGAATTGGCTCTATGGCTGCAATACCGGTGGCCGATGGCGCAGAGGCACTATGTACCTCGCTGATCTGGTCAGTGCAAAGTACGTGGTCTGCGTCATGTGTGGATGAGGCCACTTCTGCCGGTGTCCTAGCTGACTGATCAATAAGCATGTTTTCATGTGACGTTTGCTGTGTCACAACATCGGAGTATTGTACACGTCTTTGTTGGGTAGAAGTAATACCGAGGGGAATCATTTTCTTTGGGCAATTGATACGGAGATGAGTGTTAGCATTGCAAATTAAACAGGTCTGTTTCTGTCCATTATACGATATATAGCCAGAATGGCCACCAAAGGTCTCAGTGGAGGGGATATCTTGTTTGATTTCCATAGTGACGGCACGTATTCCATTATACACCGGGAACTGATAAGCAGAAGACCATTGTTCTTTCCTGACGTCACTCACAGTGCCATATTTCGACAGGACGGATTTGAAAATTTCAGGGGGAACTTGGAGTGGGACATTAAATATACGCACTGTGGTAAAATTTGAATCCGCTGTGGAGAGCTTAACATTAGTTACCTCGTCTGAGTCATACTGAAATTTAATAGGAGCTTCAAAAGTATTTAGCAATTTTTGATAAGTAAATATGCTGATTACCTTGATGTACATGGTTCTTTCTTGCGCATTTAACTGGATGGGTTCTACTTGGTCGACAGTAAACCGGAGGGTATCGCTAATCCAGCGGTGAATTTCTCCTGGTGTGGGGTGAGAACTCTGTCTGTCCCATTGACAGCGTACGGTGTTTTTCCTCGGGTATCCGGACATGATTTTCAGCGGGGTTTTCTGGGTTTCTTGATTTGTTGTTCTATCTGGAACACTACTTGAAAAAGTATTGTCCAAATGACACACGGAAGGTCAGTGCACCCGTGGAACTATCGGAAGCACCGGTATTAGGAAACGTACACTCTTCCAAGCGATCACACAACTCGCACACGTGCACCTCACTCGGCCACGACTAGTGACCAACTACTGAGCTACGAGAACTACAGTTCAGCTGCTCAGCTTGGAACACACAAGAGTGTAATCATCGTACTCGATGCTGCTCATTGCGTGACGTTGCCAAGATTCCTCGCAATTAGAAATGCTCACAGGGGCTTAACGGTTGGTTTGGGCCCACAGGTATCTTGACTCATATTGCTCCCCATACCCACCCCCATGCATGGTTTGATTCTCTACCTCTTAATTTCCGACACACTGTATTATAGATTTTGTGCAGATATGTTATAGCTAAGTTTCTTTCTGCCCGCAGGTTATGGCTGCAGCGTTCGACGTCACCAACGTGCTGTCGGTTGGCATTGTGGTGTGTCTGGCAGTCTATGTCATAGGCATGTGGCGATACGCCTTCTTCGCTCAGAGGAAGGTGAAGTTCATCCCCACGTACCCCTTCGTGGGCAACATGGTGCCCCTGGTGTTGAACACACGCCCCTTCCCTGATCTATTGCAGGACTGGTACAGGAAACTGAAGCGACACAGCTATGGCGGCATCTACAATTTCTGGACACCCATCGTCATACTCAAAGACCCAGATCTCATAAAGAAAATCATGGTGAAGGATTTCCACTATTTTGTGAATCACCATGACACCATCACGGAAGATGTCGACCCTCTGCTGGGGAAATGTCTGACATCTCTTAAAGGTACACCGTAATTATTCAAAACTAGACTGGATTAATTATTTAAAATACATTTGGCAAACAAGGGATGTAGCTCAAAGCTCTCAGTGTAGCCGGGAAAATCAATCAATCGATCAATCAATAAGTCTATCAATCAATCAATCAATCAATCAATCAACCAACCAATCAATCAATAAATAAATAAATCATTCAATCAATCAATAAATGAATCCATCAATAAATAAATCAATCAATCGATCAATCAATAAGTCTATCAATCAATCAATCAATCATTAAATCATTCAATCAATAAATAAATAAATCAATAAATCATTCATTCAATCAATCAATCAATCAATCAATAAATATATCATTCATTCATTCATTCAATCAATCAATCAATCAATCAATAATTCAATCAATAAAAATCAATAAATCATCCAATCAATCAATAAATAAATAAATCAATAAATCATTCAATCAATCAATCTATCAATAAATAAATCCATCAATACAGCAATCAATCACTAAATCAATAAATCATTCAATCAATCAATAAATCAATAAATAAATGAGTAAATCAATAAATCAATAAATAAATCATTCAATCAATCAATCAATAAATGAATCCATCAATAAATCAATCAATCAATCAATCGATCAATCAATAAGTCTATCAATCAATCAATAAATCAATAAATCAACCATTCATTCAATCAATCAATAAATCAATCAATAAAAATCAATAAATCGTTCATTCAATCAATCAATCAATCAATCAATAAATAAATCAATTAATAAATCAATTAATAATTCAACCAATCAATCTATCAATAAAAAAATCCATCAATAAATAAATCAATCAATCAATCAATCAATAAATAAATCAATAAATCATTCAATCAATCAATAAATCAATAAATCATTCAATCATTCAATAAATGAATACATCAATAAATAAATCAATCAATCAATAAACCAATCAATAAATCAATAAATCATTCAATAAATAAATAAATAAATAACAAAACGTTCGGTGCTTTTCAGTCGGTCAACACGAATGTATCTAAATGAGATGGTTATATCCTAATCCTGGAAACAATATCATGAGCCATATCTCTTATATAAAAACAAGTGTCCTGACTGACTGACTGACTGACTGACTGACTCATCATCGGCCAGCCAAAACTATTAAAGTTAGAAACATGAAATTTTGGGAATATGTTCGTTGTAAGTCGAAAACGCCCACTAAGGAAGGGTTTTTGGATATTCAGTTTCTAAAGGGGTGTTAAGGGGGTACACCTGCATTTCATTGAATAACAATATCTCCAGATTGCTTTCATTGGGGGATTTGATACTCGGCATATAAACTCATCATTAAAAATAAGAAGATACGTGTCTGAGGGTTTTTCGATGTGGTGTGTATTTTGAGGTGAAAGGGGTGAAAAGTGGGGGTTGAAGGTTTCCTAACCGAGCGTGTATCTCTTAAACGACATAGGCGAGGAGTTTGGACCTCAGCGGAAAAAAATCAGCATAAAAAATAACAAAATAGGTGTTTGACCGTTTTTTCATAAATCCAATATAAGGGGCCCATGGGGAGGGGTGAAAATATGGGGAGGGGGGAGGAAACGTAATATGTCTGAGTGTAAAGTTATACATGGCCTATGTTGTAGACAATAACACATTACATCTTTTTTGTCTCTTGCTATTTCATCATACGACGAATACTTAGGGAGTTATTAATGATTTTGTACTTTTTGGCCGGAATTTTCTAAGTCCCAGGAATGACATAAAAATTGATTCGAATGAAATTTCGAAAAATAGTTTTTTAATACTTTTATTATATTTTTCACGTCTTTTAAGGGTCCGGAACCAACATGATATTTTGATGTTTTTTTTCGTCCCATGCATTTTTGGTTTCAGGTGATTGAATTATTTTCCACTAGGACCGTTGCTTATCTCTTATATAAAAACAAGTGTCCTGACTGACTGACTGACTGACTGACTGACTCATCATCGGCCAGCCAAAACTATTAAAGTTAGAAACATGAAATTTTGGGAATAAGTTCGTTGTAAGTCGAAAACGCCCACTAAGGAAGGGTTTTTGGATATTCAGTTTCTAAAGGGGTGTTAAGGGGGTACACCTGCATTTCATTGAATAACAATATCTCCAGATTGCTTTCATTGGGGGATTTGATACTCGGCATATAAACTCATCATTAAAAATAAGAAGATACGTGTCTGAGGGTTTTTCGATGTGGTGTATATTTTGAGGTGAAAGGGGTGAAAAGTGGGGGTTGAAGGTTTCCTAACCGAGCGTGTATCTCTTAAACGACATAGGCGAGGAGTTTGGAACTCAGCGGAAAAAAATCAGCATAAAAAATAACAAAATAGGTGTTTGACCGTTTTTTCATAAATCCAATATAAGGTGCCCATGGGGAGGGGTGAAAATATGGGGGGGGGGGGACGTAATATGTCTGAGTGTAAAATTTTGCATGGCCTATGTTGTAGACAATAACAGATTACATCTTTTTTGTCTCTTGCTATTTCATCATACGACGAATACTTAGGGAGTTATTAATGATTTTGTACTTTTTGGCCGGAATTTTCTAAGTCCCAGGAATGGCATAAAAATTGATTCGAATGAAATTTCGAAAAATAGTTTTTTTAATACTTTTATTATATTTTTCACGTCTTTTAGGGTCCGGAACCAATATGATATTTTGATGTTTTTTTTCGTCCCATGCATTTTTGGTTTCAGGTGATAGAATTATTTTCCACTAGGACCGATGCTTATCTCTTATATAAAAACAAGTGTCCTGACTGACTGACTCATCATCGGCCAGCCAAAACTATTAAAGCTAGAAACATGAAATTTTGGGAATATGTTCGTTGTAAGTCGAAAACGCCCACTAAGGAAGGGTTTTTGGATATTCAGTTTCTAAAGGGGTGTTAAGGGGGTACACCTGCATTTCATTGAATAACAATATGACACGACTATGACGCGAGCGAAGCCGCGGGTACCTGCTAGTATATATATAAATCCAACATGGCGACCATCCGAAATATTTAGACGGTTCTCAATATCGACGAATCTATTACAGCAATCAAATTGAAAACTTGTATGTTGATAGAGGCAATTAACGTAAGTAGGATATATGAAAATTATTACTTGTTATTTATGGGGAAAATTGAAAAATACAGAAGTTTATGTTTGACCATGGTGAAATGTAAATATTATATGTCAGAAAACTGTACAGTGAGGCTCATTATAATACATGCTTTCATTATGATACAGTTTCTCCCACCAATCAGAGCTCAAGAAACAGTTGTGTGACCAATTAGGTAAGGATAGCATCGCACCTGCGCTGACATCCACGGCTTCCTATTTCACATTTCATTGCGTGGCTAGTGTCATACTGGGGTATTCGAGGAGGGCATGGTATTTTCTGCGTCCCATGCGCTCTGTTCAGTACATAAAACTGGCGAAATCTCCACAGATATTTATGAATATTTATGTTCGAACATAAAATAGTTATAATTATCGTCGAACATAAACAGCCGCATGCAACTCGCCTATCACGGTAATTAAGACACTCGTATGGAAATTATAATAGTGCATTATGCAACGAGCCTATAATGGCAATAGGCGAGTTGCATACGACTGATTATGTTCGACGATAATTATTATTACTATTTTATGTTCGAATATAAATATTCTTAAATATTTGTCGAGATTTCACCAGTTTTATGTACTGAACAGAGCGCATGGGACGCAGAAAATACCTTGTATTTGACCATGGCCTTCTCGATTACCCCACCACGATACTAGGCCACGCAGTGAAATTTAAATTAGAAGGCCTTGGAAGTCAGCACAGGTGCGATGCTATCCTTACCTAATTGGTCAAACAACTGTTTCTTGAGCTCTGATGGTGGGAGAACCTGTCCCATACTTTTACTATAATGAGCCTCATTATGATACAGTTTTCTGACACATAATAACTTATTTACATTTCGACATCGTCGAACAGAAAACTCGCTGCGCTCGTTTTATAAACATACTCGTGTCTTAATTATTGCATTATAAGCTTGTTGCGTAATGTACTATTGCATAATAGATACATTGTTAATTACTGCTGTTATTGCCGCGCAGGTAAGCGCTGGAAGGAGCTCCGCCTTCACCTGGACACTGCCTTCACTCCCAAGATGCTGAAGCACATGGTCGGATTGGTGTCTCAGTGTGGCCAACACATGACGGAGCACCTCACTGAGAGGTCAGGTGGGTTCCATACTCTCAGCTGAGATTATCGCATATTCCCCAGAGTAAACATCACAGCACTTGCTCTTACCACCAGGTGACGCCACATTGACGCTCGACATGAAGGATCTCTTCTGCCGCCTCACCACCGATGTGATGGCGTCGTGCGCCTTCGGTCTGGACTGTGATTCATTCAAAAACCCAGACATCACGTTCTACAAGATGGCAAAAGCAGCTCGAATTGTTTCCAATCGGTCGAACATGTTCATCTGGAGGGACCTCGTCAGTTCTGGACTATTGAGGGTAAGTCCACCCCCAAATTAAATAGAAAAAGTTTGATTTGCGATCCGAAGACCGGTTAGTTGTGTGGCGAGGTTTCGCTACTTGTCAGTCTTGAAACGTTGTGGACGCAATCATTGTACTATAAGAGGACAACGTGCGGAAAATCAGCCGCCAGATTGAACTGAAAGGCTCCGAAATCGTACCTGACATTCTGGTACGCAGGCATGACGGCTGGAGGAGCTGGACATCCCTGGCACTCGGAGTAGTCATACGGCGGGGCGTATATGCTGACTGGAGCGTGCGGCTACTTCCCTCCGGCCTTGAGTGCTTGGGTGGTCAGGGCTGTCCCTTCCAACATGTACGGTACTCGCTACCTCCCATTGATTTGTATGAGAGATTCGCCACATAATTCTGGAGCCTTGGAGTGCAATCTGGTGGCAGATTTTCTGCACGTTGTTCTCTTAGGGCCCCTTCAGAAGAGGCCGCTTAGCAGCGCTTCTAATCCGTTCTTAAATACTGTTGATAAATGAGAGCGTTTACACACAGCCACCGCCATAGAACAGTGGCGCAGCAGATGGTCTATGTAGTTGACTTAACCACTGGTGGCGGCCACAACAAGTAGCGCTTCACTTCGCGAAACCAGGAACTATATTGTTGGTTTCAGACGAGGCTGCAGCCACGCCACTAATTTAGTGGTGCATGCGTAGCGCGACGGTAGCACTACTAACGGCTCGCCACATGGTCGTGTATTTTCATATTCCCATGTTCCTGTTATTTCATTTTTACTGTGGGCTCGGGCCTGTATTTCTTGCCTTGTTTTCTGTACTCTTTCCGAATATTGTTGCTGATACCATCTAAAAGCTCTTGAAAAGAATTTTTGGACACACCAAGAATTTTCGTCTTTCTGTTGTAGATCATCGAATATGGTGTAGAACAGTGCTCGATTCTGTCTTTCCCAAACCAATGGATGAACCCAGAATCTTCTTGTTTTCCGTTGAAGTCTCTTTCTCCTCCGCATGAGGAACATGGCAAGAATTATATCAACTTCTACGTCCATGTTTACTGGAAAACTGACGAGTTTTCCACCTGGAATCAAACACTAGCAGGGCCATTAACGCTCGCTAGAAGTGCCACCAACGATTGATAGAAGCGCCACCAACGCTTGTTAGAAACGCCACCAACGCTTGATAGATGCGACACCAACGCTTAGTAGAAGTGCCACTAACGCTTGTTACAAGCGACACCAACGTTGTTAGAAGCGCCACCAACGCTTGATAGATGCGACATTAACGCTTAGTAGAAGCGCCACTAACGCTTGTTAGAAGCGACACCAACGCTTGTTAGAAACGCCACCAACGCTTGATAGATGCGACATTAACGCTTGGTAGAAGCACCACCAACAAGACACTAACGTTTGGTAGAAGTGCGACTAACGCTTGTTAGAAGCGCCACCAACGCTTGTTAGAAACGCCACCAACGCTTGATAGATGCGACATTAACGCCTGGTAGAAGCACCACCAACAAGACACTAACGTTTGGTAGAAGTGCCACTAACGCTTGGTAGAAGCGCCACCAACGCTTGATAGGTGCGATAATAACGCTTAGTAGAAGCGCCATTAACGCTTGTTAGAAGCGCCACCAACGCTTGGTAGAAGCGACACTAACGCGTAGTAGAAGTGCCACAAACGCTTGTTACAAGTGACACCAACGTTGTTAGAAGTGCCACCAACGCTTGATAGATGCGACATTAACGCTTAGTAGAAGCGCCACTAACGCTTGGTAGAAGCGCCACCAACGCTTGATAGATGCGACATTAACGCTTAGTAGAAGCGCCACTAACGCTTGTTAGAAGCGACACCAACGCTTGTTAGAAACGCCACCAACGCTTGATAGACGCGACATTAACGCTTGGTAGAAGAGCAACTAACGCTTGTTAGAAGCGACACCAACGCTTGTTAGAAACATCACCAACGCTTGATAGATGCGACATTAACGCTTAGTAGAAGCGACACCAACGCTTGTTAGAAGCGCCACCAACGCTTGGTAGAAGCGACACTAACGCGTAGTAGAATTGCCACTAACGCTTGTTAGAAGCGCCACCAACGCTTGATAGATGCGATACTAACGCTTAGTAGAAGCGCCAATAACGCTTGGTAGACGCGCCACAAACGCTTGGTAGACGCGCCACAAACGCTTGTAAGAATTTATCGGTGGCGCTACCAACGCGCCATGAAGCAGCGCTGCTAAGTGGCCTCGTGTGAAGGGGCTCCATTGTAGCACAACGATTGCGTCCACAAAGTTTCAAGATGGGTTTCAACCTCTCTTACCTGATACTTCCCTTGTGAGGAATTTGTTGTGCTGTTTCATTTTAGGGGCTTAAGCATTGTAGTATTTTCAGCGCCGTGAACATGGGTGTGTGTACCGTAGGATTTATCTGCTAACCATCATTGTTGTGGTGTCTGTTGTAGTGTGTGTATTTGTAATTCTGGAGAGGATTGGGTAGGAGGTGGCCGTGGCTTCAAGTTAGGAACCATCCCAGCATTTGCCTGGAGTAGAAGAGGGAGACCAAGGAAAACCACTTCTAGGAGGGCTGAGGTGGGAGTCGAACCCAGACCTCCTGGGTGACAGCTAAGAATGCTAGCCGTTACACTAGGAGGAATATTATGAATACAGGGTCATAATCTTTGTGCGCCCCGGTAATCGCGACAAACTATGGCATCATGTGCGGAGTGAGTGGACCTCGCAATACCCCGCTCCGCTGACTCATATCGTTAGTTGACACGTGTTTTGTCATTCATATGGACGTGTATCTGCAAAGCTTAGACGTTAGTGGTGCACGTTTAGTGAGTATTGTGATTACTGTACTGTGATTGTTGGTCATGCCTAGACACCAATTCACATTGCACGAACGTGTGTATATCCATTATTCTTATATGAAAAGCAGAAAGTCTTGTTCTGAAACAAAACGAAAATTTCGAATCAAGTTTCCAGGAAGACCTGTGCCTAATGTCAGTACAATTAGGAGGCTCGCTAAACGATTCAAGAAAACAGCTCCGTAAATAATAAAAATGTTGACAGACAACGTTGTGTTCTTACAGAATACAAATTAGATGAGGTTGTTGTCCATTCTTTGATCAGAAGATGTCACGTGTGTGTTACAAGAGAGGGAGGCCATTTTCAGCACCGCCTATGAGCACATTATTCAACATGTTAGGTAAAAGTGTAAAAGTGCGCGCCACCACCGACTGAACCGTATACGCGCGCCCGCGATCAGCCCCAGTGATCGCCGGCTCAGCTTGCCGTGTTTACCGGGGCGCAACCTGTAGTATTCCCTCCTCTGTGACACCCTATCAGGACAACTCACCTCACAGTAGGGAAATCCTGAAATATAACAATGTATTAACGTAGGATCTTCCTCTGATGTCCTGTTATGCGATTGTTGATTTATTGACGCTCTTATTGTTACAGTTTTTGAAACTTGAGGGTCTTCCAGCCAAGACACAAGACTACTTCCGGTCTCTAGTGGGTAATGCCATATATATCCGAGAGAAGGAGGACATGTTTAGAGCGGACTTGATCCACATTTTGATGCAACTGTGCGGAGAATCACAAGAAGATGGCCACGATACGGAAGAGTATGGTAAAGGTACGACACTAGAACTACCGGTACCTTGGCGATTAGCATGACATTCTACAATTTGGTTTGCAAAACAAATTAAACATTTGAGACTTTGAACTGTTTGAACACCTCATTTAAATTGGTAATTAGAATGATAACAGTCTCTGTGTCCAATGTCAGACTGCCAGAATGCAGCCTTCATTCTCATCTAACGAAAATCCACAGCCTGCTTACAGTTGACCAACCGGGTCAGGGAATGGAATGAATGAAGCCCCCATCTAGCGGCGAGGATATGAACTCTGCCGGCTGCCGAAGCCTATCACTGGAATGAAATTGTGAGACGGAAAATCGGAGTACCCGGAGATAAAACTGTCTGCCTCCGCTTTGTCCAGCACAAGTCTCACATGGAGTGACCGGGATTTTAACCACGCACCCAGCGGTGAGAGGCCGGCACGCTGCCGCCTAAGCCACGGAGGCTCCTTCATTCTCATCTAATAAATCTAATAAATAAATAAATAAATAAATAAATAAATAAATAAATAAATCAATAAATCAATAAATAATTAAATCAATAAATAAATAAATAAATAAATAAATAAATTGATAAATCAATAAATAAATAAGTAATTAAATAAACCGATAAATCAATAAATAAATAAGCAAATAAATAAATAAATCGATAAATCAATAAATAAATAAACAAATAAATAAATAAATCGATAAATCAATCAATAAATAAATAACTCGATAAATAAATAAATAAACCGATAAATCAATAAATAAATAAATCGATAAATCAATCAATAAATAAATAAACAAATAAATACATAAATCGATAAATGAATCAATAAATAAATAAAGAAATAAATACATAAATAAATCGATAAATCAATAAATAAATCAATCAATAAATAAATGAATAAATAAATAAATATTTAAATAAATAAATAAACAAGTGCTTGTCTGTTTGTTCGTCTCCAATGCCATCCATCAAATTACGATGTAACTTTGGTGAGTTGTGTGCGCACCCGCGAGGGTTCCTAAATTATTAAATCCATTTTACAGTAGGTGGAGCACGAGTCGTTTCACCAAATGAACTTTGTGGAGAATTTTTCTGAACACACCCGCAAATGATTATGAATTATTAATTTCATTTTACAATATATGGCGCGCGAGTGGTTTCAATAAATGAATGTTGGCCTTACAATAGGTGGCGTGCGAATTGTTTCAACAAATAGCAATATATTGGCGCGCTGTTGGTAGATCGACCAGCATATCGCGAAACAAAAGTTATTACGAACCTCTCAAAGAAGAGAGGAAAGACAAGCATTTTGTATTCATGTGGTTAATTGACGTTGTTTGTTTAAAAGCTGTTAAAAGATGCGTCATTTGTTTGTACACAGATTGTAAACACTGTTTACGCCCACATTGGAGCACCAACAATCAAACCTTATATACAAAGTCTTCAAATACTACAGTAAGTTCAGTTCTTAATTCTTGATAATTTTTTCCTTTCCCAATACTTCTTCATTCTGGAAGATCTTGCAGCCCGTTCTTCTTCTGATACAACATATTGCTTACGCTGTGAAATTTTGAATGTTAGTCGAGTGTATTTGTTATTCAGAAGCCGTTTCTCCTCTCTTTGTTCAATTTGATGCTTAGTAATTTTCAATTCGTCTAAATCCATTTGTATTTCTTTAAACCATGTGATTTTTGTTTTACTGTTCCAAAAGAAGTCAAAAAGTTGTTTCATGAGTCTAGTATTCGGCAAGCGGGATATGTTTCCAAAAAACGCAATCCTTCGTTTTCGGTAATCAGTGTTTTATTACATTAAAAATATAACTAAATATTACTGTATATAAAAACAAGATGTTCAGTAAAGAACATATAGCCTACTTTCTCCTAAATGATGGGTATTGTTATAACTATTTGTCCTTTTTAATGAGTATAATTGAATGACACTGAGTTGTCCCTTGCTAGTGCTACCTCTGTACCAAAGGTGGTTCGATATGGTTTCGTTGAGTTTCAATTGATAAGGGAGATCGACTTGCCCACATACACGGCCGCCATCTTCAAACTATTGGTCTGATGACCTTGTACTTTGGTCAAAAGACGCTACCCACATGGAGGTAGGTTTTTACAAAATTTGGTGGATATCAGATGATTAGGTTAGTCGTAATTTGGTTTAAACTTTGAACATTTGGGTGTTTGAATTGATATGGGGGGGGGGGGGGGGCAGACATTACAAAGCCCCCACCACACATAGGTCTACACACACACAGACAGATACACACTTTTTTGGTCCTGTGTAGATCTAATAAGTCTACTTTCAATTCTTGTAAAAACCGAAAGTAGACTAAAATCGCCTGAAGTGTGTGATTTAATCTGGAAAATACAGTATTTGTTTTTGCAGAAGACGGAAAGACCCAAAATATTGTACATCCGTTGTTGTTTGAGTCTTCAGTCATTTGACTGGTTTGATGCAGCAGCCATGCCTCCCTGTCCTGAACTAATCGTTTCATCTCTGTAGCTACCACACCCTACATCCGAGGCAATCTGTTTAACATAACCTTGGTCTACCCCTACAGTTCTTGTCCTCGACCCTTCCTTCCATAACTAAGCTTGCTATTCCTGGGTGTCTTAGTATGTGTCCTACCAACCTATCTCTTCTCTTCATTAGCAGTCACCAGAAATATCTCTCCTCTCCCACTCGTCTTAATACTTCTTCGTTTGTAACCCTATTTACCCATCTGATCTTCATCATTCTCCCGTAACACCACATTTCAAACTTTCTATTCTCCACTATTATGCTGCACCAATAGTCCAAGTTTCACTTCCATAGAGCGCCACGCTCCAGACAAAGGCTTTCAAAAATGACGTTCTAATACCAAACCTATATTCGTTTTCAACAGATTCCTTTTCTGTAGAAATGCGTTCCTTGCTTGAGCCAACCTAATTTTCCCCCTCTTTGCTTCGTCCATCACTGGTTATTTCGCTTCCTAAGTAGCAGAACTCTCCAACTTCCTTTAGCTGTTCACCTGCCAATAGGGGTCTCTGATTTCTTTCCACTGCATTCCAATATTTTTGTTTTACATTTATTAATTTTCAACATGAATTCTTTCCTCAAGACAGAGTCCAGACCATTTAAAATCCACTCCAATCCTCTGGTGTGTCGGCCAAGATGACGATGTCATCAGCAAATCTCACAGCTGAAATTATTTCTCCTTGAATCTTTACTCCTACTTCTACATCCGAAGGTGCTTGAATAGTTTAATTTCAAGTTCAGTTTAATACCCTACAAATCAGCGTCTTTCATTTATCCCCCCAGGGGCTCACATCTAGTGGGACGTGGTTTGGTGACCACGGGACCCCAGCTGAGTCCGGCATTGCTTCTACTTACTTCTTCCGGATCCTCTCCGTCTTCTTTCGACTCGACCTCACTTGTTCTCTTCCGACTCCGACGGTATTAGGGCATCCGAGGTCCAGGGAGTCTTTCACTTTCCTGCCTTCATTGGTCCTTGTCTCATCTTTCCTGATACCGTCCTTCTGCGAGGTGTCACCCTTCTTTTTGTTTTCATGTTATCTCCTGCCTTCTGCTCAAGGCCCTCAAGGAGGCAGGGTGTATGTAGCCCCACCACTTCTGGTGCACCCTGGATATTGCTACACCCTCAAGGTCTCATATCTGGTGAGTTTGGGAGTTGGCAACCCCGAGGGATTCCTGAGCTGGGTCCGTTTTCACCCCTTTTCCCACTGACTTCGGGGTAGGCCCTCTCCTCTTTCCCCTTTCATGGCTCTCCTTCCTTCCAAGTCCTTCAATCTTCTTTCTTCGAGGGCTGAGGGTATTTCTTTTCTTCCTGTCCTTTATTTGCCATATCCTTTATTTGTTTATCATTTCTTCTTCCAGTTTGTAAGTCTGTAGTTAGTATTAGTTATACTTTACATTCTCATCTCATCTTTCACCATCACCCAAACCATTAGTGGCCGATAACCTTGATGTTAGGCCCCTTAAAACAACAATTGGATTTATTTTTTACATATGAATGTGTGTGTTTTGTACATATGTACCTACTTGGAAAGAAAAAGAGGCATTGCATCCACATTATGATTCATACTTGCAGCAGACATGGTTGTGGATGACCATCTGGTGGCCCAGGCTGTTGTCTTCCTCACCGCGGGACTCGACACCGCGACCACTCTGCTCTGCTGGACATCCCACTTGCTAGCCACACATCCTGATGTCCAACTGCGCCTGCGCAATGAGATAGACACCGTGCTGGGGGACAGAAACAACAAGGTCACGAGCGAAAAACTGAACGACTTGAAGTATCTGGACATGGTGCTGTCTGGTGAGTGCTTACTTCTCTCTGGAAGTTATGACGTCAGCACCCGCTAAAAGTTGAGAACAGTCGAATCTCGATAACATTTGTTACAAATTGCAACATAACAACACATGCATTATGATGGTGATAATTGTTGTTTTAAGGGGCCTAACATCTAGGTTATCGGCCCCTAATGGTTTGGGTGATAGTGGAAGATGAGATGAGAATGAAAAACTATAACTAATACTAACTACAGACTTACAAACTAGAAGATGAAATTGTGAACAAATAAAGGATAAGAATGAGGATTGAGGGACTTGGAAGGAAGGAGAGTCATGGAAGACAGATAGGAAAGGGGAAGGGGAGAGGGCCTGTCCCAAGATTAGAGGAAAAAGGGGGAAAATCGGACCCAGCTCAGGAATCCATCGGGGTCGCCAACTCCCGAAGTCACCTGCCGTGAGCCCTTGAGGGTGTAGCACAATCCAGGGTGCACGAGAATTGGTGTGGCTACACACACCCTGCCTCCTTGAGGGCCTTGAGCAGAAGGCAGGAGATACTGTGAGCCCCTGAGGGTGTAGCACAATCCAGGGTGCACCAGAATTGGTGTGGCTACACACACCCTGCCTCCTTGAGGGCCTTGAGCAGAAGGCAGGATATACTGTGAGCCCCTGAGGGTGTAGCACAATCCAGGGTGCACCATAAGTGGTGTGGCTACACACACCCTGCCTCCTTGAGGGCCTTGAACAGAAGGCAGGATATACTGTGAGCCCCTGAGGGTGTAGCACAATCCAGGGTGCACCATAAGTGGTGTGGCTACACACACCCTGCCTCCTTGAGGGCCTTGAGCAGAAGGCAGGAGATACTGTGAGCCCTTGATGGTGTAGCACAATCCAGGGTGCACCATAAGTGGTGTGGCTACACACACCCTGCCTCCTTGAGGGCCTTGAGCAGAAGGCAGGAGATACTGTGAGCCCTTGATGGTGTAGCACAATCCAGGGTGCACCAGAAGTGGTGGGGCTACATACACCCTGCCTCCTTGAGGGCCTTGAGCAGAAGGCAGGAGATACTGTGAGCCCTTGATGGTGTAGCACAATCCAGGGTGCACCAGAAGTGGTGGGGCTACACACACCCTGCCTCCTTGAGGGCCTTGAGCAGAAGGCAGGAGATAACATGAAAAGAAAAGGAAGGCTGACCCTTCGAAGAATGAGGGGATCAGGAAAGATGAGACAAGGGTCAGTTAAGGCGGGAAAGTGAAAGACTCCCTTGGCCTCGGATACACTAATACCGCCGGGGTCGGGAAAGAACAAGAGTGGACCAAGGGAGGTCGACAGGAAAGAAGACGGAGATGAGCCCGGCACAAGTAAGTGGAAGGAAAGCCGGACTCAACTGGGGTCCCGTGGTCGCCAGCCCATGTCCCACTAGATGTGAGCCCCTGGGGGATAAAAACGCATAAAGTGCACTTACTTACTTACTTAGTCGGATCCTCTTCTACCCATCGGTGTCGAGGTTTTACAAAAGGAGCGCCAAGCCTTCCTGTCTCTGCTCAGCTGTTTTGCTTTCCTCCATTCTATTCCCCTCTCCTCGACTGCCCTCCTGACATTTTCCTCCCACGTAGTCCTTGGTCTCCCTCGTGTTCTATTACCCTGCACTTGAGTTTCACATACTATCTTGGCAATTCGTGATTCCGGCATACGTTGGATGTGGCCGTACCTCCTCATCTGATTCTCTTCGATCTTTTGCTAAAGTGGTACAACTCCTAAACCCGTTCTCATGGTCCGATTCCAGATCCTGTCACGTCTCGTCTTGCCCTCCACTTTCCTCAAATACCTAATTTCCATTGCCTGCACTTTGCTGCGGTACTTGTCTGTGAGGCACCAGGTCTCACTGCTGTACATAAGTACTGGTGTATAGACAGCCCGAAATATTGCCAGCTTTGTGTTCTTCGAAACTTCTCTGTTGTTAAGGAAAGTTGACTTTATTGAATTGAACAATCTACTGGTAGCATGCACTCTGCTATTGATTTCACCCTCAATTTTTCCATCTCTTTGTAGTGTTGCTCCCAAATATTTGAAGCTTTCAGTTTGTTCCAGGTTGGTTCCTCTTATATTCACCTGCTGCACAGTTTCTTCTCGTGACACTAGCATTGTCTGTGTCTTAGCAGTATTGATTTTCATCCCACTATTCGATAATTCTTCATCCCATACGTTAATGTTATGTTGTAGATGTTCTTGGGTGATTCCCATCAGCAGGATGTCATCTGCAAAAACGAAATGTGTAACAAACACTGGCCGCATGTTCCTATAGTCAAGATGGAACTTCTTCACTCTCACATTACAGTTTTTAATGACCGAGTCCATAAGAGTTATAAACAGGAGTGGACTTAAAATGCATCCCTGTCTCACCCCTGATGTCGTCTGCAACTCCTCTGACTCTGCATTTGATGTTCTGATATAGTTTCTATACTTCTTGTACATACTCTTCAGTGCTACCAACAGGGTGTCCTCCACTCCCTTCTGTCGCAAAGCTTCCCAGATCTTGTACCGCGGGACACTGTCTAAAGCCTTCTCCAAGTCGATGAAGGCCATGTGGACCTCCTTTCCCTTTTCCAGCATCTTGTCACTTATCTGTCTTGCACTGAAAATCAAATCCTGTGTACTCCTTTCTGGCCTAAATCCACACTGTGCTTCATCAAACTGGGGTTCTACAATTGTCCGAAGTCGGTCTTCCAACACTCGTGCATAAATCTTTCCTGGTACGCTTAGCAGTGAGAACCCACGATGATTCCCGCATTCCCGATTATCTCCTTTCTTAAAAATTGGGATGATAATGCTGACTTCCCAATCTTCGGGGATGCTCTTTGTCCTCCAGGCAATGTTCAATACTTTTAACAGTAGTCTCTCTCCCTCCTCTCCCATATACCTCAGCATCTCCGGGGTGATCTGATCATGCCCGGCTGCTTTACCCAGCTTCATTTTCTTCAGTGCCTTTTTGACCTCCTCCATTGTAATCTCTATTCCTTGATTAGTCTCTCTTCTTAATTCCTGTTCTTCTTGGTCTGTTTCTTGCCCTTCCGCTACTAAGAGTTCCTTAAAATGTTCCTTCCATCTTTCCATTATATCCTTTTCTGTTCTTAGTAGGTTTCCATGCTTGTCTTTTATAAATTTGAGTGGGCATTCCTTCCCCTTCCTCATATTCTTCATAACTTTATAGAAGAGTTTTTGATTTGTACTATAATTCTCTTCCATCTCTTTACCAAAATTGTCCCATGTCGTTTTTCTTGCTTCTTTAACTGCATTTTTTGTTTGTTGCCTCTGGTTTTTATAGAGATCATAATCCCCCTGTAACCTAGTTGTAAGATACTTCTGCCAAAGCTGCTTCTTCTTCTTCACCTCTGCTTGCACCTCCTCAGTCCACCATGCCGTCCTCTTCTGTTGTACTCCAGCCTTTGACACTCCACAGGTTTCTTCTGCCGCCCTCAAAATTGTTTGCTTAAACAAGCCCCATGACTCTTCCAAGTCCTCTGTTCCTATCCCCTGCAGTCTATCATATATCTTCTCCTGATATGCTGTTCTCACATATTCCTCCTCCTTGAGTCTATACCCCTTTATCTTCTTCTTAGGGTTTTTCCTCCCCTGCTGTTGTTTCGGCTTCGATGTAACTGCCAACTTCATAACCAGCAGGTAGTGATCGCTACCAATCTCGAACCCCCTGTGTACCCTGGCATCCAGCCTTCTCTACAAGCACATAGTCTATTATAGACTTCTCTTGTCGGTTTGGCTCTTCTCTGGTATACATATGAATCCTCTTGTGTTGAAACATGGTATTGGAGACAACCATCTCATTGCTGTAGCATAGGTCTAAAATCCTCCTTCCATTGTCATTTTGTGTCTCTTCACCATGTCTTCCCATCACCTCTTCCCACCCTTCTACTCTGTTGCCAACTCGGCCGTTAAGGTCACCCAGTACGAACACTCTTCCTTTTGCATCATCTATGGTCTTCTGCAGTTCTTCATAGAAGACCTCCTTCACTTCCTTAGTGTTATCCTCATTGGGTCCATAAGCCGCAATAAAGGTCATATCCTGAAAGTCTCTATCTCTCATTTCTATAGTCAGTTGTATGATCTTCTCACTAGTGTATTGCCATTGCCTGTATCCTTCCGGCACCAATATTCCGACTCCTGCGCTTGCTCTCTCACTCTGTGCCACTCCTGAGTAGAAAAACAGAAATCTTTTTCCACTTTCCTGATCCATTATTTGTTCACATCCTCGTCCTTTCTTCTTGGTTTCTGTAATAGCTAAAAGCTCTACTTGTGAGTTCTGGAGTTCAGTTGCTAGCTCTATTTCTTTCCCCTGTACACCCCTTACGTTCCATGTTCCTATTCTCATTATCCTTTTTCCTCGCATAGTCGTCAACGATTTAATCAGGCCGGTTTTCTCCTTTTGATTTATTTTAACTTTGGATTTTCGGGCTAGTGAGTTGTTGGCCCACTGCGCCTTAGTCCAGTGGAGGGGCTGCCTCCTCATAGTCCCTGGACTTACTAGATTTTTACAGGGTGTTCTCCCTTCTCCCATGTGGACAATCTCGTCCACTTGTCTCTGGTGTTCGAGACCTAATAGCTCGGGGATATACCGCCCCATCTCGGTCCCTGACTGGACTCAGCCACTGTAATTCAGTGTTGCCCGCCCCCACGACGTGGACGTGTCAGCCAAGAGTTGCCCAGATGCACACAGTTACAGCCCAAGCCCCCTGTATGCCCTAGGCCGAGGGGCACGGTGCACTAAGATAGATATTATTCAGGTCGCTACCGTCTGTGGTAGAATTGCGATGCTTGGCGAAGGGGTAGCAGTGTGATAGGGGTATAGGCTCACGAGAGGGCAACTTCTTTGAATGGGATGTGTCTGTGAGGGTGCGTGTGTGTGTCGCGGGATGTAGGGGCGAACGAGTGTAGAGGGAACGGAAATGGACTCAGGATGGGCATTTCCTATAAGTTGGTGTGCAGGCCACTTGCTCAGTTGATGGCACGCGTGTGCTACCTTGCTGAGACTGCTGGTTACTCGCTGAATCAGCGGGCTGGCTGCCGGCCGAGTTGCGTGTATTGCGAAGAAACAAGGATCGGGGCAATGAAACAGATATCCCTTGTTTACAGCTGGGGTTTATTACATCAAAGTCAGGGGGAGAGTGTTGACAAGGGTGCAGAGGAAAAGAAGGAAAAGTTGGCGCACTTACCATTGAAAGTCAGGCCTGGAAGTCTTGTAGTCTAGAAGAGCTGACGTGGACGCCACCTCGCCTCCGGTGACCGTCCGTCTTCTGTCATCGCACCGTTCCTCCCAGGGTGTCTCCGATCTAATTGTCCAACTGTCCGAACCCGTGTGTCCTCTCCTCGTACCTAATGAGAAGGGAAGACCCCCCCACGTTGTACCTGTGTAGCCGTTTTCACCGTGACCCACATTTTAACCGAGTGTGTGGATCTTGCTGACTTACGAAGAAACCTTGGTTTGCAAAGGACACTCAAACTTATATTAGCCGATGACGCGGTGGCTGCTGACCTCGTCATCAGCTTTATAAGTGAGAGTGGGTTAGGGCCAGCAATCTAAATTTTCCAGTGAACATTGACTCAATGACTTGTTCGTTTTCGAATGATAAACTTTTTGTTTTTCCGTAATTTTTGTTTATTTTTATAATTATTAGTTTTATTGTTTTAAATGATTATGTCGACTTTATCTGGGGTCTGGCGTTACAGGTTCTTTAACATGCCATAAATCTATGACATGGGACCGCCGGCTTTACTTCCCCTCCAAAGGAAGGCATACTGAGGTATTTTTAACGCTCTTAAAATACCGACGACTTCGGCCGGGTTTGAACCCGCCACCTTGGGCATAGACGCTCAGTCTAGTTGAACAATTAATATTTTAGCTTTCAGTCGGTCAACACAAAAATCATTTCAATTACTGGAAAAGTAACCTCAAATACATTACATATCTGTGCGGATTACTGAAGAAGAAGAAGAAGATTCAACAAATGAGCGACGACGCGCGAATCGTTACAACAAAGTCCCGTGTGCGGCCATATACCATTCATCCGATAGTGATTAAACTTTGGTGAATTGTTGTGAACACTCCAGGAAAGGTTTCTGGCTTAGTAAATCCATTTTACAATCGGTAGCACACGAGTAGATTCAACAAATGAGCGATGGTGCGCGAATCGTTTCAACAAAGCCCGTATGCTTTCATATACCATACATCCGATTACGATGAAACGTTGGTGAGTTGTTGTGCACGCTGCCACAAATGTTTCTGAATTAGTTAATCCATTTTACAAGAGTGTATAGGCAGTTAGCGAAAAAAGAAAAAAAAAAAGAAAAGTACTTCAACATACAATGGTACAACGCTAACACTTTCTTTGATTGGCATTGCCAGGTTCAGCTAGTCTTATATAAAAAAAGTCTCCTGACTGACTCACTCACTCACTCATCGCCCAGCCAATACTATTCAAGTTAGAAACATGCAATTTTGGGGATATGTTCGTTGCATGTCGAAAATGTTCACCAAGGAAGGATTTTTGCATATTCAGGTTCAAAAGGGGTTTTAAGGGGGTTAAACCTGTATTTCATTGGTGGTGCAGTTCTTATATTACACGCCGAATCCATCTGCCACATTTTCAGGAATCAAAAATTCTTTGATATATTTGAAAACCAAATTATGATTTCTTATTTAAAATTAAATGATAAATAAGTCATAGTATTCATGATTGAGACGTTGGTAAGTGTACTCTTCACAACTACAATATTCGCGCGCGAAGCCGCTAGTAGCTTTAATAAAAGCATGTATCTCATGAAAAGTCTTCAGACTGACTGAAAGCTATTGTTAATAAGGCAGCAGATAGCACAAATGGTTTAAAGGCTACCTTAACTCGTCTAGTTGAACCAGATTTCGTTGAGACTCTAGCTAAATACTTGTCTTCTGTTCCAGAGACCTTGCGCCTGTACCCGTCCACTGTAGTGACGGACCGGAAGTGTGTGAAGACGTACACAATCAGCGCCACCGGCCCAGACCCTAGTTTCATCCTCCCCAAGGGACAGGCGGTGTGGATTCCCATCTTCGCGCTACATCGGGACCCCAAACACTTCCCCCAGGCTGAGCGTTTCGACCCTGAACGCTTCAGTGATGTCAACAGGCGCAGCATCAAGCCCTTTACGTACCTGCCCTTTGGGGCGGGACCGCGTGCGTGTATAGGTGAGTATTCATGGCCCCACCATCCAAGTCCACTCTCACTACAGTATATTCGGGGAGGCAATTAGAAAATGTTAAACTTATACCAATTATTATAGACTACTTTTTCCTTTTTTTTCTTTCTTTATCGTTTAGGCCTACTTAGGACCACGGGGCTCGTATCTACTCTTCGGTAAAGTTGTTGCTTTCTTCTTCTTCTTCTTCCAATAGTCCCTCATTTTGAGTCAGTCTTCTGTCCACTTAGCTCCTGTAGTCTTCTTACTTGTAAGGGGACGTTGGGAAAACGCCCTGTCGGATGACCTGACGGAACTCAGACGGTCACGAGTTTGTTCCAGTGGGATATCTAGTTGTTCCATATCTGACTTAACTGACGCAATCCATTCGTTCATAGAAGCCTTGCCTCTTCTTGTTACTGTGAATATCCTTTTGCTGAGTCTTTCAGAATCCAGACGTGCCAAGTGTCCATAAAAGGCCAGGCGTCTTTTCCTTATAGACGTGATGATGTCCTCCTGGTGTTCATACAATTCAACATTATGACGGATTCTGTTAATGCCTCCTTCCTCTCTAATTGGACCTAATATCCTCCTCAGGATCTTCCTCTCTTTTAACTCCAGTTTTCTGAGTGGACCCTTTCTGGTCATTACAAGGCACTCAGAAGCATACAGAACAGATGGCTTGACGACGGAGTTATAGTGTCTGAGTTTGAGGTTCTTGGAGAGGCACTTAGATGAATAGATACTACGACAGGAATGATAAGCCCTTTCAAACTTGGTACATCTGGCATCTATGGCTAGGTTCTCGCTCTGATTCGCAGAAATCCATTCTCCCAAGTACTTAACTGCAGGTACCTTTCGTATGGTAGTGTCTGTGAGAGGAATATTAGAAGGGGCCTCTTTGATATTGGTCATAAATTGAGTCTTCTGGATGTTGATCTTCAAACCAGTCTTAACTGCTACACTATAAAGACTCTGTAGGTTGTAGATAGCCTCCTCTACTTTATTTGCCAGTAGAATGAGGTCATCAGCAAAAGCTAGGCAAGGGACGAAGAGGTTGTCTCTCTTGTAACCAAGCTTCAGTCCAGCTCCCGGTGGTAGCATCGTTCTCCATTCCCTAATGATCTTTTCCAGTACACAGTTGAAGAGAATACAGGACAGACCATCGCCCTGTCTAACTCCTGTTCTGATTGGAAAGCTTTCGGAGAGTTCACCTCTGAATCTGACCTTGGACGTCGTGTTTCTCAGAGTGGCTTGGACTAATCGTAGTGTCTTCCCATCCAGACCAAATTCCCGTAGTATGAAGAAAAGGGTATCTCTATCCACAGAGTCACAAGCTTTCTGAAAATCTACTAGAACCACCACCCATGGATGGCCACCTCGGTTCGTGTAGGTGAGAACTGTCTTAAGATTGTGTATCTGTTCTGGGCAAGATCTGGTAATACGGAAACCAGCCTGGTATTCACCTAATTCTGAGTCTAGCTGTGCAGTGACTCTATTGAGCAAGGCTACAGAGAGGATCTTGTAGGTATAGACTACTTTATAATATACACTTTACATTTTGACTGAATAATGTCTTGGTTATGATTAGGGCTCGGATTTTTGGGAAAAATCATATTTTTTTCTTTGTCTCTATTTTCGTACCCGATTGGTTTCTGATGCAAATCAAGTGATGATCGTCACAATGCAGTGGTTTTTATTTGTCATATAAATGCATATTTCGAACATTTTTTTACCATTAGGTCATATTTTGAACATTTTTTTTGGTAAGAACGTCATATTTCGGTAGTTTGACGGCAGCTGTATGTGTGCAATCATCCTCAACTTACCGAACGGGAACTAGTGTTTACACAAATACACTGTAAATAACCACTTAAACATGTATATTCAGAAAATTAATATGAACATAGGAATAAACAATTTAGTTAACAATTAAATCTCGAAGGGATTGTCGCTTGGATTTATAATTTAAAACAACGGCCAGATTTAAATCAGACATTTTCAGGTCATATTTTGTCACGTTTAACCCTTTATAGGACGAAACTTTTTTAAATGCTTTTTACATGTTAATTTATTATAATTATTAATAATATTATTTTTTTGTTTATGTAATTTTAATGTTTACATACAATTATTTTTAGCCTACTTTTCACATTTTGCAAAAATGAGGAAGAAGTAGACTTATGAGATCGATCCGGGAAAATGTGTGTCTGTCTGTCTGGCTGGCTGGCTGTGTGTGTGTGTGTCCCCCCCCCCCCCCCTATCAATTCCTAAACGGCTGCAGCAATCAAAACCAAATTTAGTATGAGTAAAGATGTGCACCGGAATATCTCACGCCCATATTTGAAAATGATGTCAGTGCTACCAACTGCTGAAAAAACGCACTAGAAATTTGAGCTCCATTTTGGATATCTTGCAAGGTATGCATGGGAGCTATTCCAAAATTGGCACACATGTAGATAAGACTATTTCAGTTTAATTTCCAGGGGTCCAACCATGACAGTGTTGCCAAAATAATTTTAAGCTTTCTGATAGGTCCAATGTTTAAATGCATATAACTTCTACACTATCAATTGGATTTTAACCAAATTTTGTATGTAACATCTGTACATAAACAGATATGACTGCGCGTATTCATAAGAGCCACCAGGGCTGCCAACTGTTAATAATTGCTCTCTCTATTTATTTATTTTATCCAAATACCAATATATCAGAAAGTATGCAAGCCAACAGCTTTAAACTATGCACACGTATATTCTGACATTTTAGATTAATTTGGAGTAACTTATATACGTCAGTTCCACCAACATGATTATAAGCCTGCAGATAGTACCAATTTTTAAATACATGTAACTTCTATACTATCAGTTGGATTTCAACCAAATTTCGTATGTGGTATGTGTACCATAACAGATATGACTATAAGTATTGCTAAGAGCAATCGGGGCTGCCAACTGTTAATAAATGCTGTATATATTTTTTTACCCTAATATCAATATATCAGAAAGTATGCAAGCCAGCAGCTCTATACTTTGCACACGTATAGCACCTGACATTCTAGATTAATTTGGAGTAATTAATACAAGGCAGTGCTGCCAACATGATTCTATGCCTGCTGATATGTCCAATTTTAAAATACATGTAACTTCTATACTAACAAATGGATTTCATCCAAAATTGGCACAACAAGATATCATAATATTTCAGATTATTTCTGAGCAGCACACGCATGGTATTGTTGGCAACATGCTTTTACGCATGCTGATAGATCCAGTGATTAACTGCATGTAACGTCCATTGGACTTCAACCAAATTCTGTATTCTGTACCTTAAGAGATGGAACTAAGAATATATTCAGTCACCAGGGCTGCCAACTGTAGTGCTCTATTAGGCTACATTATACCAAGTATATTTTGAACTAATTAGATATTTCGATATTACCAACTTAATTTCGTCATTATTCTAGATAGGTTCATATACTGTAGAATAATCATTGGCATGAAAAGTAGGCTGTATAGTTCTTCACGGAACTTCTTGTTTATTTCGAGTTACTTCTTGACCAGCAATGGGCGGAAGAGTGTGTTCCAACAGCTGTTGTTGTTGCTCATTCAATTTAGATGCTTGGAACATCTTGCTCATCAGCCCCGTGTAGTTGGATGTGTGTTGAACTTGTTTGGTAACCTGTGTGTAACTGTATTAGGGACAGGGAGGGGAAGTAGGTCCCCGGGACTTGAAATACGGCACTATGCCGGCATTTTCCTGGAGGAAATGTGGAAAATACACTCTCAGGATAGCCGCCGTCAGCGCTGGGATTCGAACCTGCGATCTCCGGACTTGCTGGAGCTGCCATCACGGCCATGGTGCACGATTTCACGGAAACGGCTAAGCCGCAGAACTGTGGTTGCAGCGAAAAGATGCAGGGTCTTTATATTTGCTTGCCTAGGACATTCTCGCTCACGCGCTCCGCTATCGTCGAACATAAAACATAAAATTCATTCCAGACATTCAAAAATTGGTTAATTGCAAACAAGCTCAAGTTTTTCATTAATGGAATAAAAGACGTAAAAGTTGAGTACAATGTGAAAGTATTCTTATATTAATGAAGAAGCCACAGCAACCATTTTTATGTTCTACTATGTCGAAATGTACAGTAAATATTATGTCAGAAAACTGTACTATAATGAGCGTCATTATAACACTATATTTCATTATGAAACAGTTTCTCCCACCAATCAGAGCTTAAGAAACAGTTGTGTGACCAATGAGGTAAGGATAGCATCGCACCTGCGCTCACTTCCACGGCCTTCTATTTTAATTTTCACTGCGTGGCTTCTAGTGTCATAGTAGGGTATTTGAGGAGGCCAGGGTCAAATACAAGGTATTCTCTGCGTCCCATGCGCTCTGTTCAATACATAAAACTAGCGAAATCTCGACAGATATTTATGAATATTTATGTTCGAACATAAAATAGTTATAATTATCGTCGAACATAAACAGTCGTATACAAGTCGCCTATAATGGTAATTAAGACACTCGTGTGGAAATTATACAACTCGCTTCGCTCGTTTTATAAACATACTCGTGTCTTAATTATTGCAATTATAGGCTCATTGCATAATGTACTATTTTAAAACTTTTCCTCCGTATCTAGCGACCCCCCAAGACACATCTCAAGGGGGTCGTGACCCACCAGTTGAGAACCCCTGCTGTAGATAAATGAATGTGGTCTTCTTTCAGGCTCCGACTTCACGTTGATGCTGGCGAAGGTCACGCTCTCTCAGTTGCTGTCCAACTTCACCCTGCAGGCGGTCAAGAAAACCAAGACTAGAATCCGCTTTGACAAGAAACAGCGGAGTTTGTCCCTCGAGAGCGGGTTTTGGCTCGGAGTGCAGCCGAGACCCAGCAGTTGAGTTGAGGGGCTACATTCAGGAGACAGTAACATTCTGATCTAGTCGCACTACATCTCGAGCAGTGGTAACTGCCGGTAATCCGTTGCAGGAAATAACAAGTAGTTCAGTGAAGAACTAAACAGACTATTTTCATATATGCTACTTATGTTAATTGCCTCTATCAACATACAAAATTTCAGTTCCATTGTTGTAATAGATTCGTATATATTGAGAACCGTCTATATATTTCGGATGGTCTCCATTTTGGATTTATATATTTAGGCCTTAGAGTTATGTATTATTACATTCAGATTATTACGTAGGTGAATTGTTCGCACTTCAATCGCCTGATGGTTCCTAAGTTTAGGGGCTGTGAAAACGCGGCCATGTAGCCCCGTGTACTTTGGGTGTGTGTACCTAGGTACAGTAGAATCTGCCTGATAAGCGGTGTTAATTATGATGGCTGAATTGGTGTGTGTTATCTGTTTTTAATTCAAGTAAGGACTGCAGACATAAGATTTTCAAGTAGTTCCAACTTTTGCTACCAAACGCCACCGTCAAAGACCAACTAGTACTGAACTTTGTTATTACATGCCACCGCAGTCGGCTCCTGGCGACGAACGTTGGAACCTCGGAGCATTAGTCAAATTTAACCTATAATTTACCTTCTCACAGGTGTACTTACTGTCGACCAAAATATTATGTGTACTCGAGTTTGAAGGTTGTTTGTGAAGTAACCAATAGACCTACATAAAATCCAATAACATCTTCATTTTCGTCGCTCTATTTTACGTTAGTTCATGTAGGTTTGGAATTTTTAATGTATATTTTCATATTTTTTTTATCGCAGTTGGAACACTAAAAGTGCCCATTTTTAAGCGTGTTTCAACCATGCGTCACATTTAAGAATTATTATCTCTCAAACCCGTCATCAGATCGAATCCAAATTTTAACACAATATACATTGGAATGTTGTATAACTGGTTGATTAATTTAAACATTTTGTGTGTCCAAGAAACACAATTGTTATCATTTTTAAAAGGTAACTTTTCTCGGCTCTGGGTGGTTGGAAAATGTAGTTCTTGATTGCGTTGTAATCCTTATATATCAAAAAGGTATACTGTGTGATTGTGAAATACGTAAATTAATTCACTTATTTTATATCGGTTTGTACTTGCACGGGGAATTAAGACATGGTTCAAAAGTTAGCCGCTCCGGTGAAAGCTGTACAACGTTGCCAAGATGGGCTCCATCACGCGTCATGGCGCGCCTCGCTCGGAAGTGATGGGCTCCATATCAGCAACGCTGTACACATTTCCCGGAGCGGCTAGCTGGTGAACCATGTCTTAATTCCCCGTGCAAGTACAAACCGATATAAAATAAGTGAATTAATTTACGTATTTCACAGTCATACAGCATAACCTTTTGATGTATAAGGATTACAACGCAACCAAGAACTACATTTTCCAACGACCCCGATCCGAGAAAAAGTTACCTTACAAAAATGATAACAACTTTCGTTCTTGAACACACAAAATTTTGAAATTAATAAACCAGTTATACAACATTCCAATGTATATTGTGTTAAAATTTGGATTCGATCTGATGACGGGTTTGAGAGATAATAATTCGTAGATGTGACGCATGGTTGAAACACGCTTAAAAACGGGCACTTTTTGTGTTTTAACTGCGATAAAAAATATTAAAATATAAATTAAAAATTCCAAACCTACACGAACTAACGTAAAATAGAACGACGAAAATGATGATGTTATTGGATTTTATGTAGGTCTATTGGTTACTTCACAAACAAGCTTCAAACTTGAGTACACATAATATTTTGGTCGACAGTAGTGTAAGATTCTTTGTCATGCCATTAATCTATGACATGGGACCGCCGGCTTTACTTCCCCTCTGAAGGAAGGCAAACTGAGGGATTTTTAACGCTCTTAAAAAATCCAACGACTTCGGCCGGGTTTGAACCCGCAACCTTGGGCATAGAAGCTCAGCATGCTACCAGCACGCCATCGCATGATTAGGACACAAGAAATAATAAAAACAGATTTTAAAATTTCGCAAAGCTACCATCTTGTGGTTATGAAAATAACTGAAATAAATTAGATGTAAGTGGATTAAAATATGTACGAGCATTTTCTGTACCAAGTTTTATTGCGTTCAGTTGGCTAAATCAGGAGAACTGTGTATTTAAATGTTTCAACTTTGCTTGGCCGCCATGTTCGTTTTGTACTTAACGGGTTTTTGTAGCTCACACAGGTGAAGTTCTAGTAGTGTTCCTTATCACCTTAAACAATTTCAGGGTGATATCAGTAATAGTTTCGGAGATACGGAATGCCGGGGAAATTATTCGCACAGCCGCCATGTTGGATTGGTGAGACGTATTAAAATTTGGAGGGCACGGTCGGGGACGAAGAAAATAGTTCTATGACCAAACCGGGTTTCATTGAAATCGCTCCAGCCATTCCGATTTCATTAGACACACACACACACACACACACACACACACACACACACACACACACACACGGACAAAAGGTGATTTCATAAGTCTATTTAAAAAATAATTAAAATAGGCTAAAACGGTTGTGTCCTGATTGCAAACTGCGGACAAGGCAAAATCCGTCCAGATTCCGAGCAAGTAAATATTGCAGATGTTGAAGCCACTTAACCCTGGAACGATAGCGCTAATTGTTATCGCCGACGACTACGATTCTAGAAACTGTTAATAAATATGCGCTTCATGAGAAAGGAAGTAGTGCACAGTTCGCTACTCCTGTTGGGGTCCGGGCGGGGATACCAAGATCCCGCTGATGAGCCAGCTTGGTGTCCTAGGTGAAACCCCACACAAGACACGGCACAAACCTAGAAATATTGCTAAGTTTTAATTCACTGGCCGTGAAAGCCAATAATTAATAATAATAATAATAATAATATTAATATTAATAATAATAATAATAATAACCCCTGGCACGACAGCCCATGAAGGGCCTAGGCCTACTAAGCGACCGCTGCCCAGCCATTTGGCCTGCAGATATTGGGGTGACGCGTAATCAGCGCGTCGGGTCCCCTCGTCCGTTAATCTTGGTTTCGTGATCGGAGCGCTGCCTCACTGTCAGACAGCTACTCAATTGACCTCATGAGGCTAAGTGCACCCCGTTCCAGCCCTCACGTCAGTTTCTAAAATCACTGAAGGAGCCGGGGATCAAACCCGGGGCCTCCGGATGGGAGGCAGGCGCGCTACCCCAACACCACGGGGCCGGCCCCGTGAAAGCCATTATACAATCTAATTGTTATTGTTTTGTTTTTGGAGTTTGACTAATTTGCTTCGTATTTTATGACTGCCTAAACTGGTGGGGTTGTACAAAAGAGACGAACGCTATCATTGTAGGGTTAAATGAAACTGAATTATCTCCTGTGTTTCTGCAGGTTTACAAGGCGGCCAGGCAGGAAGTAGACGTATCGTGGACAGTTCCAACCTGTTAGCCCCAGGTGCTAAATTTCACGCCGACTTGGGCCTCAATTGTCGGCACACAAATTATTACAAGCAATAGTAATCGGTTATGGAGCGAGAAGGTATTGTTAGGCTGTTCATTAGGGCGGGTGTTGCAGTGTCGAGTCATGGCCATCGTCATTAGCGACCTGCGGCGTATTGTTTACTCAAAGTATCATCGCCGCCATTATACGCTATCATATTCATTACATGCGAGCACAGGTGTTCCTAATTGCTATTGCTCCCTATTCACAGGAAACAGACTGGATACGAGGGCTGTCCTCTTTTCAAGTTCCGATGGACTGTATAAACATAACAGATTTCACCAAGAAAAAACAAGTAGTTCCGTGAAGAACTATACAGCCTATTTTCATATATCCTGCTCATGTTAATTGCCTCTATCAACATACAAAATTTCAGTTTAATTGCTGTAACAGATTCGTAGATATTGAGAACCGTCTAAATATTTCAGATGGTCGTCAGGTGGGATTTTTATTTTTGTACTATTACATTAAGATTATTGTGTACGTGTGGTATTCAAACTTCAATCGCATGATTAGAACACAAGAAGTAAGAACGAGATTTTAAAATTACGTACAGCAGCCATCTTGTGATTATGCAAACAATTGAAATAAATTAGATGCCAGTGGATCAACATCTGTATAAGCATTTAACGTGCAACGTTTCACGGCACTCGGATAGTTAATTCGCGAGAAACGTCCATTTAAATATTTTGAGGTTATGTAAACAATTGAACTAAATTAGACTCCAGTGCATTACAATGCGTATAAACATTTGCTGTACCAAGTTTCATTACGTTTGGATAGTTGAATCGCGAGAAAAGTCTATTTAAAAGTCTCAACTTCGCTTGACCGCCATGTTGGTTTTGTAGTCACCAGGTGTTTGAAAGTCTCATAGGTGAACTTCTAGTATTGCCCTTTATCACCGTACATAATTTCAGGGCGATATCGGTAATAGCTTCAGAGATATTGAATGCTAGTGAAATATTTCGCACAGCCGCCATGTTGGATTGGTGAGACGTAACAAAATTTGAAGGGCACGGTCGAGGTCGCCGGGAATAGTGCTATGAGCTTACCGAGTTTCATTGAAATCGCTCCAGCCGTTTAGATTTTATTAGGGGGGGGGGGGCACACACACACACACACACACGGACAAAAAGAGTGATCTCATAAGCCTATTTTTTCAAAATTGAAAATAGGCTAAAAATATGGACTTCACTAAATTTGTCGATTGTTGTATAACTTACCTCAAATGCTCTACACGTTTAGATCTCGAGAAGCTCCCTCCATCTTCTTTAATATTATTTGCTGGAAAACTGCATCTAAATGAGGTTCATTATGGTTAAAGTTTCATTATGATACAGTTTCACCACCAATCAAAGCTCAAGAAACAGTTGTGTACCAATTAGGTAAGGATAGCATCGCACCTGCGCTGACTTCCATGGCCTCCTATTTTAATTTTCACTGCGTGTCTAGTGTCATAGTGGGGTATTCGAGGAGGCCATGATCAAATACATGGCATTCTCTGCGTCCTATGCGCTTTGTTCAGTAAACGAAACTGACGGAATCTCGACAGATATTTATGTTCGAACATAAAATAGTTATAATTATCGTTGAACATAAACAGTCGTATGCAACTCACCTATAATGGTAATTAAGACACTTGTATGGAAATTATAAAACTAGCTTCGATCGTTTTATAAACATACTCGTGTCTTAATTATTGCCATTCTAGGCTCGTTGCATAATGTACTATTGTGCATACACATCGTACATTAACCAAGCCTAAGTGAGCTTGACCTAAAGATGAACGCTTGTGGTTCGAAACATTGTCATGCAATTAAGTACCCCGTGTTGCACATAAAAGCGTGTTACTTTGTACCAATATCTCCTTTCTTTCAAGTTAAGACTTGCAAATACTTGTTCTCCCGCCTAATGCAGTTGTGTTGACCGACTGGAACTAGGCCTAGTAGTCGTTGACGGTGGCATTTGGTGGCAAAAGTAGGAACTATTGGACACATTCAAAGTTGCAGTCCTTACTTGAATAAAAAAAAACAGATACACACACTAATACAGCCATCACAATTAACACCGGTTATCAGACAGATTCTACACTCACCCCAAGTGCACGGGGCTACAAGACCGCATTGTCGCAGCCCCTAAACTAAGGAACCAGCCGACTGAAAAGCTTTCTTTAATACAACTTGGCAAAACTGAAAAACGGCTTCTATCACTTCAATTCACTTTATAGGGAGGAGAAAGGCTGTGCGAGGTCTTAGAGCACAGTATGGATGTAGTGCCAGATGCGGTGGTCCGGGCAGGATCACCAAGTGCCTGCCTTGGTGCACCTAGGCGAAAGTCTGCTACAGAGTCCGTAAAAACGATGACTTCGATCGCTTTATTAGGACACAGGAAATACAAAATATAATTTTAAAATTTTGCACAGCCGCCATCTTGAGGTTATGTAAACAATTGAACTAAATTAGATGTTAGTGCATTACAATGTTTATAAACATTTTCTGTACCAAGTTTTACTGCGCCCGGATGGTTAAATCGCGGGAAAAGTCTATTTAATGCTTTCAACTTCGCTTGGCGCCATGTTCGTTTTGTACTTAACAAGTTGTTGAAATCCACATGGGTGTACATCTAGTAGTGCCCTTTATCACCGTACAAAATTTCTGGGTGATATCAGTAATAGTTTCGGAGATATAGAATGCCAGTGAAATGTTTCGCACAGCGGCCATGTTTGATTGGTGAGACGTATTAAAGTTTGAATAATGAACCTACGCAATAATCCTCATCTAATAGTGCACAACTCTATCCCCTACATATTAAAAAATCCCACATGGCAACCATCCGAAATATTTAGACGGTTCTCAATATCTACTAATCTATGACAGACATCAAACTGAAATTTTTATTTTGATAAAGGCAATCCGCATGAATATAATTAATGGCTATGGAAACCAATGTCACTGTGCTCTCACTTGGCTAGTAAAGCTACTCATTGACGGTATCTACGCCCCACTTCCCGTTATTAACGGCTCTGATAGAGCACGTGACTTGCGAAGACATCTGTCATCCTAGATGGAGTCTAGCATTGAGGTCACTGGAGTCAGGTATGCTCATTTGGCAAAATTACCAAAATTTTCTTGCATATTTTGACAGTCATTCATTTGATAGTGTCACGATTCCTCTGAAGAGGGAAGGTCGTGGGAGTGCAGTGGCCAGGACGGTCACGGTTCGAATCTCGGATGATATGTATGGTGTTTCCAGCACGAAATAACGATTATGTCGTTAGGTAAAAGGTGAAATTGCCGACCCGGTGGTTTGTTTCTAACTCCAGTACGTGAGGCAGGCAAGTTCCGTTGTATTATTGTTGCGTAATAAGCAAACATATTTGCAATAATTGACAATTGCAGGCATAGCAACATGAATGACTTTCGGAACTGAAGAACATAATAACGAATAATGACTTGATGCTCTGAGTAGGATTATTAATGTTGTCGGTTCCTGGAGGTTTATCTACATGCGAAGTACATCTCCGTTATAAAGAAATAAATTTGTGCAACTACTTTAACAATCTTTGCTAGTTATTTTGAAAATGATATTTACCAAACGAAACTATTATTAATATTCAGCGGGTCACATAATGACCAATAAAAGAAATGGAAGAAAACTTTTACTACACTCACCGGCATAAAACATTACGAATCTCGGACAAAACGCAAATGTTTATCTGTTTCATATCTGTTATAAATTGAATGTTGTAACTTTCCTGCGGCATGGCACTGTATCGTGAGTTAATCATGAGTTAATTAGCTCATTTGAGAAGTTTCAGCGCAATAATATTGCTACACATTGTTGATCGTGACAGTCACAACACTAATGATACCGTTTCCCGCCTTTGGACAAGAATAACCACAAACGGCTGTCTTAAGGTTTATTGCTGTGAATTCTCGTGCCGCGTATTTTTGTGGACATTAGGGTTTGTGTAGAACATTCGTAATCATACAGTGTTACAGTACGATGGATTCCAGGTTTCGACATTTCCAAATTCGTGTTTCTGCACTGTTGTGATTGCCTTGATCAATAATGTTTGTCAATTATTGTACTAATTAGGGTAATTAACTTATGATACATTGCCATATTGTTGTAATGTCGTAGTATTTGATTAACACAAGGTTTGGAACGGTTCAACATTGAGTTTAGTCTGAAATTCGTAGTGTTTCGCTTTTATTGCCGGTGAGTGTAGTTATTTTGGAGATGAAGTTTACCAGATGAGGAACATTACAACATTTTCATAGCTATTTTTCAAAAGATAAGATTTTTACTACGGTATTTATTTTGAAGAAGATACATGGCAAACGAGGACTATAATACAACATTTTCATAGATATTTTCAAAGGTTTAATGTTATTTCTTAATTATGTCTTAAAACTTAATGTAAGGATATCCATTTTCTTAGTTTGAGTCCACTTAGGCTAAGGTGTATTAATGTGCTGATGGACAGACCAACGAGTTTCGAAACATGTACACATAGTCTATAGGATATAGATAATTAAGTGTTTTTAGTATTGATTTGGACAATATATAACATAAGTGTTTTAATCATTGTTGCGTGGAGACATATTTGTTGGGTTGTGCTAGACTCGCAGGGTAGGTTAGTTGCAGGACCTTGTTTAGCTAGCGCCCTTCATTTCCTAATTTGCTCCCTGTTTAGTAGTTTGCCACGGTGGGTGAGTGGTCAACGTGTCCGTCTACTAACCACAAGGTTGCAGGTTCGCTCCTGGCCGTGATAAGTGGTTTTTGAAAGTTGGCAAAAGTTAAGACACCATGACATACGATCTTGGCATGTTAAAGAACTCATTTGAATTCAGTAGGCCGTGTTCATAATGGCAAAATTAATCTCGGGAGTTACCGCCAACACAAAGTTCCTCAACTCTCGACTAGAAAGCGCTATAGTGTTCAAGGAGCTTATTTATCTAACCACATTGACTTTCATAGTGCTTCAAGGAACAACGAAATTCGACATGCAAGCTACCCTTTGGGTGTCAAATAACAAAGCTTGCACCCGGCACCCAAGGCAATAAGATATTATTATTTAGGTAGATTTCATTAGAAGCTCCCTCATTGCCATGGGTACCAATGTTGCGACTACCAAAACTATTTCGACATATTTTCACGTTTCAAATACCCCAGATCCCCAAACTACCGTCAGTTCAAAAGTTTATATATAATTTATACACACTGAACGGCAAATAAAAACGATGACTTGAAAATTCAACATTACTTTCATTCAAATCATAAATATGAACGCTCTAGGGTCTAGGCCTAGTACATAACTTACTGTTTATAGCATGGAAGTAAGGTTTCCTGGATGTGTTATCATTCTTCATGGCAATGTCATTGTTTCACTTAACAATAGCGATTCATTGACATGATGCTGTTTCCCGCGGAAAGATGTGCGCGCCACCATTTTCGATCAGAGCCTCTGCTCTGGCAACATCTTCAGGCCTCAATCGCATATTCGTTTCTGAATTGCACAACAACAACTGAGGTTATGATCTTTTCCTACGCCAACAACCGGCAAAAGAAAAATAAACCGAAAACATTGCATTGTTGACGATAGCGATGGCGCGGGAAACAGCATCACGTCAAAGGATCGCTGTTGTTAAGTGAGACAAGGACATGATGAATGGTAATGCATCCAGGAAACCAACTAACCTTACTTCCATGCTATGTACTCTACTGGGCCTAGAGCGTTCATAATTATGATTAGAATGAAAGTAATGTTGAATTTTTCAAGTGATCATTCTTATTTGCCGGTCACGATAACTACTGTCATTTAGCATCAATCACGTTCAAGTTTAGGCCTATACATAAAATACTGTATAACTAATCATGATGAAAATTAATAAATGTAAAACAAAAATATTGGAATGCAGCCGAAATAAATCAGAAACCTCTATGGAGATCAAATTGGCAGGTGAAAAGCTGAAGGAAGTAGCAGACTTCTGTTACTTAGGAAGCAGAATAACCAGTGATGGACGAAGCAAAGAGGATATAAAAAGTAGGTTGGCTCAGGCAAGGAAAGCATTTCTACAAAAAAGGAATCTGTTGACATCGAATATAGATTTAAGTATTAGGAAGTCAGTTTTGAAAGCCTTTGTCTGGAGCGTGGCGCTCTATGGAAGTGAAACTTGGACTATTGGTGCAGCAGAAAAGAGGAGAATTGAAGCTTTTGAAATGTGGTGTTACAGGAGAATGATGAAGATCAGATGGGTAGATAGGGTTACAAACGAAGAGGTATTAAGAGGAGAGATGTTTCTGGCGACTGCTAATGAAGAGAAGAGATAGGTTGGTAGGACACATACTAAGACACCCAGGAATAGCAAGCTTAGTGATGGAAGGAATGGTGTAGGGCAAGGACTGTAGGGGTAGACCATGGTTAGAATATGTTAAACAGATTGCCTCGGATGTAGGGTGTGGTAGTTATGTAGAGATGAAGCGATTAGCTCAGGACAGGGAGGAATGGAGAGCTGCATCAAACCAGTCAAAAGACTGAAGACTCAATCATCATCATCATAACTAATCAAAATTTCGGTCGAGGTCGTTAAAGCGCAAAATCGCATCCAGAGGTGTACAAAATAGTACTATGTCCTTATCGAGTTTCATTGAAATTGCCCCAGCCGTTAAGATTTCAATAGGGGGGACATACGCACACACACACGGACACGGACAAAAGGTGATCTCATACGTCATAAATGAAAATAGGCTAAAATGTAAATAAAGAAAATTGATTTAGCCCTTATTTTTGAAATGGAGCCAGCTTCAGTTTAATTTGTATTTACCTCCATTATGTGTCTTTTTATGACGAGGAAAGATGGTTGGTTGGCTCCTTAGTTTAGGGGCTGCGACAACGCGGTCATGTAGCCCCGTGTACTTTGGGTGTGTGTAGAATTTGTCTAATAACCGGTGTTAATTGTGATGGCTGTATTAGTGTGTGTTATCTGTGATTCAGGTTGAAGGACTGCAGACGATTAATTTTTCCAAGTAGTTCCTACTTTTGCTACCAAATGCTACCGTCCACGACACTTAGCTGCGGACGTGGCTACTTAATGTCAACGCAGTCAGCATCTGGTGGCGAACGTTAGAACTAATATAGCGTTATCAAACTAACCTACAAATTTTAGCTTCCACAATTGCAGTTAGTGGAAGGTTCTTTTTCATGCCATAAATGTATGACATGGGCCCGCCGGCTTTACTTCCCCTCCGAAGGAAGGCATACTGAGGGATTTTTAATGCTCTTAAAATATCCGACGACTTTGGCCGGGTTTGAACCCGCGATCTTGGGCATAGGACCTCAGCATGCTAGCAACTACGCCACCGAAGCAGCCAATGATGAGGACAGATGATCACAATGTGCTTTACCCTGCGTAAGCTTTAAATACACATGGACGTATGATTTTTAGCCTACTTTTCACATTTTGCAAAAATGAGGAAAAAGTAGATTTATGAGGTCGATCCGGGAAAATTTGTGTCTGTCTGTCCGTCTGTCTGGCAGTGTGTGTGTCCCCCCCCCCCCCTATCAACTCCTAAACAGCTGCAGCAATCAAAACCAAATTTAGTATGAGTAAAGATGTGCACCGGAATATCTCACGTCCATATTTGAAAATGATGTCAGTGCTACCAACTGCTGAAAAAACGCACCAGAAATTTGAGCTCCATGTTGGATATCTTGCAAGGTATGCATGGAAGCTATTCCAAAATTGGCACACTTGTAGATAATACTATTTCAGTTTAATTTCCAGGAGGCCAACCATAACAGTGTTGCCAAAATAATTTTAAGCCATCTGATAGGTCCAATGTTGAAATGCATATAACGTCTACACTATCAATTGGATTTCAACAAAATTTTGTATGTAATATCTGTACATAAACAGATATGACTGAGCGTATTCTTAAGAGCCACCAGGGTTGCCAACTGTTAATAATTGCTCTATCTATTTTTTTAAATCCAAATTCCAATATATCAGAAAGTATGCAAGCCAACAGCTTTAAACTATGCACACGTATATTCTGACATTTTAGATTAATTTGGAGTAACTTATATACGTCAGTTCTACCAACATGATTATAAGCCTGCTCGTAGTACCAATTTTTAAATACATGTAACTTCTATACTATCCGTTGGATTTCAACCAAATTTCGTATGTGGTATGTGTACCATAACAGATATGACTATAAGTATTGTTAAGAACAATCAGGGCTGCCAACTGTTAATAAATGCTGTATATATTTTTTATCCTAATATCAATATATCAGAAAGTATGCAAGCCAACAGCTCTATACTTTGCACACGTATAGCACCTGACATTCTAGATTAATTTGGAGTAATTAATACAAGGCAGTGCTGCCAACATGATTCTATGCCTGCTGATATGTCCAATTTTAAAATACATGTAACTTCTATACTAACAAATGGATTTCATCCAAAATTGGCACAACAAGATATCATAATATTTCAGATTATTTCTGACCAGCACAAGCATGGTATTGTTGGCAACATGCTTTTACGCGTGCTGATAGATCCAGTGTCTAACTGCATGTAACGTCCATTGGACTTCAACCAAATTTTGTATTCTGTACCTTAAGAGATGGAACTAAGAATATATTCAGTCACCAGGGCTGCCAACTGTAGTGCTCTGTTAGGCTACATTATACCAGGTATATTTTGAACTAATTAGATATTTCGATATTACCAACTTCATTTCGTCATTATTCTAGATAGGTTCATATACTGTAGAATAATCATTGGCATGAAAAGTAGGCTGTATAGTTCTTCACGGAACTTCTTGTTCTCTACTAGATTCACTGAAATCGATATTGCTCGGTCTACTTTGCTCATAAATAAATTACGTTCTTCAGAAACCTTCCTCGAGAAATCCTTTACTGAATGGTGAAAACCGCATCAAAATCTATCCCGTGGTTCTTGAGATTACCCGGATCATCCAAGAATCTGGGACTGTTTTATATACTAAGCAGAGAAATAGCCTACCAGGTGAATTTGCTGCCCTAAGCATATTGTCTTATGCAGCCCAGAATAATGGACTCCCACAAGGATCTGTTTTGGCCACAATCCTTTTCAACCTGTATATTCATGACTTGCCAAATACTAAGGCAAGAAAGTTCATTTATGCTGACGATATTGCGCTTGTAACGCAGAGCAGAAATTTTGAAGATGCAGATAACACCCTTACTGAAGACCTTAAGAGTATGTCAGCTTTCCTTCAGTCCTGGAGATTGATTCCGAGCCTGAATAAAACAGAAGTATCTTGCTTCCACCTTGCTCATCGGTTTTCTAATTACAAACCAAATATTTTGCTTGACGGACAACAACTTAGATACAATCCCTTTCCTACTTATCTTGGAGTGACTTTGGATAGAACCCTGACCTACAAAGAGCATCTCACCAAGCTCTCCCATAAAATTGCTGCAAGAAACAACATCCTAGATAAACTTAGTGGTACTTCCTGGGGAGCCTCTGCCTAATTGGCATTAGCCTTGTCTATTCAACAGCAGAATACTGTGCACCCGTGTGGTTGGAAAGTGCACATGTGCATAAAGTAGACTCAAGATTAAATGATACAATGCGATGCATCAGTGGTACTATTAAGTCAACGCCTTGCCATTGGCTGCCTGTGCTGAGCCACATTCCTCCACCACATCTAAGAAGGAAACAAGCATTGTTGAGAGAGGCTAAGAAGATCAGGGCTTCACCTACTTTACCACTATACCATGAATTTTGCCATCCCTCACAACAGTGACTACGGTCTAGGAGGCCAACATGTGTTACTGCAGAAATACTATATGTGGATGGGTTTAATTTAAACCAAAGTTGGAGAAACGAGTGGTCAACTAAAACAGCGGGGACAAGTGCCCATTCTCTTGATCCTACAAAGGAACTGAAAGGTTCTGACCTCCCAAGGAAACTGTGGTGCCGTCTTAACAGATTCAGAACCGGCCATGGCTGCTGTAAATTCTTTCAACACAGATGGGGCTGGGCCAATTCAGCAATGTGCGACTGTGATCAAGAGGAGCAGACAATGGATCATCTGCTCCGACGCTGCCCTCTGTACTCGTTCCCTGGGAACCCTGCTGAACTCTTTCATGTCACTCCAAATGTCATAACTTGGTTGCAGAATGTGGATAATGTTGTATAATGTAAATTTTGTATATAATTCACCATACGATTAAATAAATAAATGCAGCCCAACTAACGTGTGTTATCGGGAAGGTTGATATTTCTCTGTTTGCATCCCGTACGGTACTAATGCACTGCAAGCATATCCTGCAAACGATACTCAACTCTATTGCTTTCCCTCGATGTGACTACAGACCGTTCGAATAATATAGCTAAATATTTTCATAGGAAAACATCAGTGATGGTAGAGTTCCAGTGCCTCAGAATATATGGATACACCTGGCGTGAGAAATTATTTGGCCTTCATGTTCTACGGACTTCAATCCTATCCCTTTATTTCCTTAGAAGACGCCGGTAGAAAATTAACAAGATGTAGGAACATGGATTGCCATCACTGCTGTTAATCGGCGGGTGAGTGGTTATCGTGTCGGTCTTTCAACCCCAAGCTTGCTGGTTCGCTCCTGGCCATGGTAAGTGATTTTCGAAAAGCGACAAAAATCACGACACGCATATCATACGTTGTTGGAATGTTAAAGAACCCATTTGAATTCAGTAGGCCGGGTTCATAATGGCAAAATTAATCTCGGGATTTTCCGCCAATACAAAATTTTCTCATTTCTCTACTAGAAACCGCTACAGTGTCAAGGAGCTTAGATATCCAACGTCCTTGACTTTCATAGTGCTCCAAGGAACCGACATGCAAGCAGCCCTCTGGGTGTCAAATAACAAAGCTTCCACCCGGCACCCGAGGCCATACGATATACAGTATTGTTACGTGCCACCCCCTAGTGGCACCTTTGTTAACTGGATTACGGTGGGTATAAAGCACAACACCAATTATTGCTTAAAGAAATAATTAATTTTATTGCAGCCAGAAAAATACACTACTCAACAGCAATCATTACCTTACTCCAGTTTCCTCACGTCGAGAATACTTTCCCTTTCACTTGTCAACAGACCACAGTTAATCCTCTTCGCTAATGAGTCCGCTCCCGTACGCTCGCTGGAAATAGCTGCACTAGGTCTGTCACTGTACTATACACTGTTTCACAAGCACCACAATAACTTCCTCGGTGTCAAGAGAATCAGCTTCACTAGGGGTTTCGCAAGTCACCACACTTCTGTCGCTCAAGATAATCGCTCGCACTAGCTCGTAAAACACAACAACAACCACTGCTTGACGGGTCACTCTTATATAGCAGGCCGGTGACTCAATAAAAGCTTCTAGATCCATCCAGGGTCCACGGCTTCTCGAGGTTTCCATCGCTGGACCAGTCACGAATATTCTGGACTATCCCTTTGTCCAGTAGCCCTGTTGCATAAGGCACACGCAATACAGGAGGCAGGCCACAGCCCAGCCCTGGGGCAGTTGTGACTCATGCGGCGAGTGATGACACAAACTCACAGCCGTAACACCACCCCCTTCCTAAAAAGGCTGATCGTCCCGATCAATCATTGGTCCGTCTGTGTCCCTCCGTAGGCTGCCAGGCGATCTCGGTGCACGATCTTCATCTTTGCCCTCGGGTTCCGCTGGATCCTGTAGACGACATCGTTGATCCGTTTCACGACTCGGTACGGGCCCTCCCAGGACTTCTGCAGTTTGGGTGACAGGCCTTTCTTCCGTAATGGGTTGAAGAGCCAGACCAGGTCGTCGTCCTCGTGGAATCCGCCGGCATCCGTCTGCTGATCGTATCGGGTCTTCATTCGGTCGGTCTCGATCCGTAGTTTCCTCCTCGTGAACGCGTGTACGTCCTCCAGTTGGTCGACCAGTTCTTGACAATACTGGCTTACCGGGATCGGATCATTCCCAGGTCGGCCGAAGGCAAGATCGACAGGTAGACGGAGCTCCCTCCCAAACATGGCCCGGGCTGGTGTGCACCCGGTGGCTTCATGCACGGCGGCGCGGTAGGCCAGGAGAAATAGTGGAAGATGCTTGTCCCAATCCCTCTGGTGCTCGCTGACGACTATTCGGAGATGGTTCTCGATGGTGCGATTGAATCGCTCTACCATCCCGTCGGACTGAGGGTGTAGCGGCGTTGTCATTGTCTTCCGGATTCCCAGCAGCTGGCATAGGTTCTAGAACACCTGCGACTCGAAGTTCCTCCCTTGGTCGGAGTGCAGCTCCAGGGGTACTCCTTACCGGCTGACGAATTCCTTCACCAGGGTCTCTGCAATCGTCGCGGCTTCTTGGTTAGGGAGCGCATACGCCTCCGGCCATTTTGTAAAGTAGTCGCTGACGACTAATATGTAGCGGTTCTCTGCCTCGCTTAACGAGAATGGCCCAGCAACATCGATGGCCACTCTCTCCATGGGGCCGCCCACGTTGTAGGTCTTCAGTGGACCCCGTCGTCTTCGTCCTGGGCCCTTGCTGGCTGCGCAATCGTGGCACCTCGCGCAGTGGTTCTCCACGTCTGTTCGGCATCCGATCCAGTAGAACCGCTCTCTCAGCTTCTCCAGGGTCTTCTTTATCCCTAGGTGTCCACCAGATGATCCTCCATGAACTTCCTTCAGGACTTCCTCCGTCATAGCCTTTGGAACGACGACTTGTTCCCGAGATGTCTTCCCGTCGGTGCTCTCCCAGGTACGGCAGATGAGGCCATCCCTTACAATCAGCGAGTCCCACTGTGCCCAGTAGGACTTAAACTTTGGGCTGCAGTCACACACAATGTTCCACCCGGGTCTGGGGACACAGGCCCTCTTCCATTCGGCTATCAGTCCCTGGTCATCATCTTCTGCTTGTGCCCGCGTGAAAGATTCGCGGCTCCAGCTCCCTTGAAGTTCCACGGTAGTCCTTCGGCACAGTATCCCGGCGTTCTCCTCCCTTCGGGCACAGAAGGTGCAGTCTTCGGGGCACGGTCTTCGTGACAGGGCGTCGGCGTTAGAATGCAGTTGGCCTTTCCTGTGCTGAATCTCAAAGTTGTACTGTTGAAGCCTCTCTAACCACCGCGCGAGTTGACCCTCGGGCTGCTTGAATTTCAGGAGCCACCGCAGGGATGCATGGTCGGTCCTGATGAGAAATTCTTGCCCGTACAGGTACTTGTGGAAGTGTTCAATGGTCTTCACGATGGCGAGCAGCTCCTTCCTGGTGACGCAGTAGTTCCTTTCTGGCTTTGACAAGGCCTTGCTGAAGTAGGCCACTACTCTCTCCTCGCCGTCCACTACCTGCGACAGGATTCCCCCTATGCCAAAGTCGCTGGCATCGGTATCGACGATGAACCTTGTTCCAGGTCTGGGGTAGGCCAGAATAGGCGCGGTGCACAGCCTGCTTGAGTTGTTCGAAGGCACTGTGGCATTCTGCTGTCCACGTGAAGAGTTGGTCCTTCTCAGTCAGTCGATGTAAAGGTTTGGCGATGTCGGCGAATCCCCTCACGAAGCGACGGTAATAAGTGCAGAGTCCCAGGAAGCTTCGTAGTTGGGACTTGTCCTTCAGAACTGGCCACTCCCTCACAGCTGCGGTCTTCTCTGGGTCGGTGCGCACCCCTTCCTCGGAGACGATATGCCCAAGGTACTGGACCCGCTTCTGGAAGAGCTGACACTTCTTGGGGCTCAACTTCAGCTGGGCAGCCCGTAGCTTCAACAAGATCTCCTTCAGGTTGCTGTAGTGCTCCTCGAAGCTTCTCCCCAGAACGATGACGTCGTCTAGGTAGACCAGGCAGGTCTTCCAGTGTAGTCCCCTCAAAATGGACTCCATTAGCCTTTCGAAGGTCGCAGGGGCGTTGCACAGACCGAATGGCATGACGGTGAACTGCCAGAGCCCGCTGCCCACAGAGAACGCCGTTTTCTCGCGGTCCTTAGGGTGGACCTCCACCTGCCAGTAGCCACTCTTCAAATCCAAGGTGAAGAACCACCTTGACCCTGATATGGTATCCAGCGTGTCGTCGATCCGGGGTAGAGGGTAGCTGTCCTTCTTCGTGACGTCGTTCACCCGACTGTAGTCCACGCAGAACCTGGTGGAACCGTCCTTCTTCCTCACAAGCACGACCGGAGAAATCCAAGGACTATGTGATGGCTCGATCACCCCTTGCTCCTTCATCTCTTCTACCATCCGGTCGACTTCGGCTTGCTTGGCGAGTGGGACACGTCGGAATGGGGCCCTAATCGGTGCGCTGTCCCCAACGTCGATTCTGTGCTGGACCAAGCTTGTCCTGCCGAAGTCTTTGCTCCCCACGGAGAAGACATCCTGGAATTCGCGTAGCAGGTCCTGAAGTTGGCGTGATTGTTCCTCGTCTAAATGGTCCTGGGATCCTTGGTACAGCTTCTGTAGTTCTTCTGGCAGTGTGCGTCTTCTTCGGTTGTCCGTCTGCAGGTGTCTGTCTGTCGTATCTGTGATGCGGGCAATCCAGGTTACGGGCTCGCAGACTCCTAGGTTGGTGTCCCGGTGAACCGTAATGTCGTAGTCGTTCAGGTTGGACAGGCGGACGTACGGCCGAGACGTCGTGTTGATGAGAGTCTTGGCAACTAGCAATCCTTTTGTCTGGATGTCCTCATATTTTGGTTCGATGAAAGCCGCCACTCCCTCAGCCGTTCCGTCGACAATTACGGCAGCGCTGACCTCCGTCCTGGCGGGAACGATGACGTCTTCTCTCAGCCTTACTCGTCGTGCGGTGATGGACTCGTGCGCAGGTTGCAAAGCAAGTTCCTCACCTCCGAAGTGCAGAGTGTTGGTACTCAGATCCAAGATGATGTTGTTCTGGTCCAGGAAGTCCAATCCGATGATCACTTCATTTGATACGTCAGCCACAAGCACTGGATGCTTTATCGCCCGTCGACCAATGACGAACTCCAGTGATGCTTCGCCATGTACCGGTGCAGTCTCTCCGGTCGCGGTTATTAGGTGGAGGTTCCTTTGTGTGGGTTGAACTCTCCACTTCGGGATCACGGTGGGACTGACGATGGTCCTCGACGCTCCCGTGTCGATCAGCATGGGCCAGCTCACTCCGTTGACGACTCCGTCGACCATCAGGCTGCTATTGTCCCTCCGTAACTTCGTCACACGCACTTGGACTTCTGGGGCTTGACGACTGTCACAAGCCAACCTTTGCCCCCCAAGGCTGGCTAATACTCGTTTCCCTGGGTCGCGCGGTTTTCAGACGACTGATTTCCCGTCGTATACCCTCGGCGGCGGCGATCACCGCAGTCCTTGCTCAGGTGGCCTTTCTTACCGCAGGTCCAGCAGGTCGGTAGTCCTCTTCCGGGCCGCCTCTCCGGTTGTCTTCCGGCTGTGTCGTTGGTGGTGGTGCCGCGACTATCGAAGAAACGGCTTAGCGCCTACATTAATTCGTCGGCCAGGGGCTTGGTCTCGTTGGTTTTTACTGGTTCGTCGACGTCCACTTGACGCACCCGCGCGTGCATTCTGGATGCCTGTTTTGCCGTCTCGAACTCAAGTGCGTGGCTCAGCGCATCTGCCAGGGTCTTATTGCGCGCGAGACGCAGCGCCTGTTGAGTGTCCGAGTCCCGTAGCCCGTCGGTGAAAGTCTGCGTCGCTATCTGCTCCAGAAAGTCGGCCGGCGCTGTTGGGTAGGCGAGCCTTACGAGGCGTGCGATGTCCATCTCGAACTCCTGCAGGGTTTCCGCGTTCTTCTGTACCCGGGTCCGGAGCTGCATTTGATAAGTCTGCTGAATATGGCTATCTCCATATCGGGACTCCATATGGGCGATCAGTGAAGCGTAGTCCTGGGATCCAGTCGGGATGGCCTGAAGGACGTTAAGGGCGTCACCTCTCAGCGCTACAATGAGAGCTGTAGCCTTTTCTGTGTTGTTCCAGTTATTTATGGAACAGGCCGCCTCGAACTGACGTAAGTAGGTGCTCCACGGGACCTTTCCGTCGAAGGTTGGGGGCGTCACTCTGCTATGTCCCGTTCCTGATATTCCCGGTGTAACGGTGGGCGGGCGTTGGCGCAGCTCGGCAACTTCCTCTCGTAGAGCGTTGAATTTCTCTTCCACCCCTGTCAGTGGGCGTTGGCGCAGCTCGGCAACTTCCTTTTGTAGGACGTTGAATTTCTCCTCCACCCCCATCAGCGGGCGTTGGCGCAGCTCGGCAACTTCCACATGTAAGGCGTCGAACTTCTTTTCCACTGCCGTGACTTCCTCACGCAGACCCAGTTCTAATTTCTTCAGGTCCTGTGTCAACTTATTCTGACCGTCTTCCATCTTTTTCTGGCCGTCCTCTATCCTTTTCAGGTCCTCTGCTAGCTTCTTCTGGCCGTCTTCTAGTTTGGCAGTTAGGTCCTCGGCTAACTTCTTCTGGCCGTCCTCCATCTTCTTCAGGTCCTCCGCTAACTTATTTTGACCGTCTTCCATCTTCTTCTGGCCGTCTTCTAATTTGGCAGTTAGCTCCTTGGTTAAATTCTTCTGGCCGTCCTCCATCTTGGTTTCCATGCCATTTAACTTTTCTAGCAATGCTGCCAATTTCTCCTCCATTTTAGTTGTTTGTCTTGTAAAGGGCATGCACTCACAAGAAAATTAGAGAAAATGACCTGCTCGGGTTTTGAAACCAGGACCGTCAGGTGTTGTGCTTGAGTTCGTAATCCGGCTTCTGACACCAGTTGTTACGTGCCACCCCCTAGTGGCACCTTTGTTAACTGGATTACGGTGGGTATAAAGCACAACAACAATTACTGCTTAAAGAAATAATTAATTTTATTGCAGCCAGAAAAATACACTACTCAACAGCAATCATTACCAGTTTCCTCCTCGTGAACGCGTGTACGTCCTCCAGTTGGTCGACCAGTTCTTGACAATACTGGCTTACCGGGATCGGATCATTCCCAGGTCGGCCGAAGGCAAGATCGACAGGTAGACGGAGCTCCCTCCCAAACATGGCCCGGGCTGGTGTGCACCCGGTGGCTTCATGCACGGCGGCGCGGTAGGCCAGGAGAAATAGTGGAAGATGCTTGTCCCAATCCCTCTGGTGCTCGCTGACGACTATTCGGAGATGGTTCTCGATGGTGCGATTGAATCGCTCTGGATTACGGTGGGTATAAAGCACAACACCAATTACTGCTTAAAGAAATAATTAATTTTATTGCAGCCAGAAAAATACACTACTCAACAGCAATCATTACCTTACTCCAGTTTCCTCACGTCGAGAATACTTTCCCTTTCACTTGTCAACAGACCACAGTTAATCCTCTTCGCTAATGAGTCCGCTCCCGTACGCTCGCTGGAAATAGCTGCACTAGGTCTGTCACTGTACTATACACTGTTTCACAAGCACCACAATAACTTCCTCGGTGTCAAGAGAATCAGCTTCACTAGGGGTTTCGCAAGTCACCACACTTCTGTCGCTCAAGATAATCGCTCGCACTAGCTCGTAAAACACCACAACAACCACTGCTTGACGGGTCACTCTTATATAGCAGGCCGGTGACTCAATAAAAGCTTCTAGATCCATCCAGGGTCCACGGCTTCTCGAGGTTTCCATCGCTGGTCCAGTCACGAATATTCTGGACTATCCCTTTGTCCAGTAGCCCTGTTGCATAAGGCACACGCAATACAGGAGGCAGGCCACAGCCCAGCCCTGGGGCAGTTGTGACTCATGCGGCGAGTGATGACACAAACTCACAGCCGTAACAGTATATTAAACTGCTGGTAATATAAGAATTATAGGCCTATTTCATTATGGTGAAGAGGAGGGGCATTTCTAAGCCCATTCGAAACTTAGAGAAACATTACAAAAATTAAGACATGGCATAGAACTCTGATTTTTCTCGCTGGGGGAGAGGAATATTTTCAGAACATGTTGTAAGTTGTATTTCTCTCCTCCCCCACCCTGTATTCATGATTTGTATGACACAGCGATTATGCAGCAACAATTGCAACCCATTTGTCATGTAGCAAAATAAATAACCGGGAGTGTCTACGCCTACGATGCTGCTAGAGTAATTGAGCGTCACAATCAGTGCATGCAATGCAATACAAGGTACAGACGTGCATTGTCGACAGCTGCTTGCGACATCTGCTAATTCCTTTGGTTTGTTGAGATCTCATCGCTCAACCAACTTCACAACTGTCAACCTCTGTCTTCGAAGGCATAAGGATGAACTTCAAGTACCCAAAGGTCTAGTGTTATCAAGACACCAGGGTTTGAACATGATGTCGGTTCTTGAACCTTCTCATACACAGTGTTTGTGGCAGTTAGCGATAAACACATCTCCTTTTATAACTGCTTTGTTGTTGCGGACGAAATATTGAGATTTGCTAATACCGTATCTAGTTAATGTGTATTTTTAGCCTACTTTTCACATTTTGCAAAAATGAGGAAAAAGTAGACTTATGAGATCGATCCGGGCAAATGTGTGTCTGTCTGTCTGTCTGTCCTTCTGTCTGTCTGTCTGTCTGGCTGTGTGTGTGTCCCCTCTATCAACTCCTAAACGGCTGCAGCAATCGAAACAAAATTTGGTAGGAGTAAACATCTATACCTGAATATCTCAATGCCGTATTTGAAAATGATGGCAGTGGTACCAACTGCTGAAATATCGCAATTGAAATTTGAGCTCCTTGTAGGTATCTTGGAAGGTATGCATGGGAGCTATTTGAAAATTGGCACGCGTATAGATAATAATATTTCAGCTTAATTTCCAGGAGGCCATACATGGCAGTGTTGCCAAAATGATTATAAGCTTGCTGATAAGTCCAAATTTTAAATGCATATAACTTCTACACTATTAATTGGAATTCAACCAAATTTCGTAAGTGCTACGTGTACATAAACAGATATAGCTGAGCGTATTCTTAAGAGCCACCAGGGCTGCCAAATGTTAATATATGCTCTCAATTTCTTTCATCCAAATACCAATATATCAGAAAGTATGCAAGCCGACAGCTTTAAACTATGCACACATACAGTACCTGACGTTCTATATTAATTTGGAGTAACTAATATACGTCAGTGCTGCCAACATGATTCTAAGCCTGCTGATAGGTTCAATTTCAAAATGCATGTGACTTCTATACTAACTAATGGATTTCATTCAAAATTGGCTCAACAATAGATCATATTATTTCAGATTATTTCTGACCAATACATGCATGACATTGTTGCCAACATGATTTTACGCGCGCTGTTAGATACAATATTTAACTGCATGTAATGTCCATGCTATCCATTGGACTTCAACCAAATTTCGTATTCTTTACCTTAAGAGATGGAACTAAGAATATATTCAGTCACCAGGGCTGCCAACTGTAGTGCTCTATTAGGCTACATTATGCCAGGTATACACCTATACAGTATTTCGAACTAATTAGAAACCTCGATATTACCAACTTAATTTCGTCATTATTCTTGATAGATCCATATAGATTAATAATTAGCATCAATCTTAAATTTTAAGAAACATAGGCTCTTTAGTTCGTCACGGAACTTCTTGTTGCTATTTGTTGCTCCTGAAGGTCTCTGTACTTACTGTGCCAGATTTATAAGGGCACCATGTACTCTTGGACATACGAATTGTGCACATTAGCTGTCATCATTACACTATGCATTGTTTGGGTTTATGGTCAAGGTACAGATATGATTTTTGTAAAACATAAAAAGCAGTATATTCCGAACTGATTATGGCCAAGAAATGCTACTTTGCTTTTAAAGAATGTGTGAAATCATTACGAATTTTGACATATAAATTTTCAGAAAAAGGTTACTTCAGGTAGGGCACACATTTCTCAGTTGTTTACCCAATCAAATACTCTCAAGTTTTGTTCACAAACTGGAAATGGATAATGTCAGACGAGTCACCACTTTTTAAATTAATAGTGGGTTAGAATGTATGGAAACAAATCCCAACAAACATATTTTAAAATTTATAAAAAAATCAAAATGTTTGTTTGGATTTCTTTCTTACATTCTATGTGAATAATAATTTAAAGAACGTGGTTACTCGTCTGTCATTATCCATTCCGAGTTTGTGAACAAAGTTTGAGAGTTTTTATTTGTAAACAACTGAGATATGTGGCCGTACCTGAAGTAACGAATACAATTTTTTTTCTGAAAATTTTATTTAAAAATTCGTACTCGTTCCACACATTCTATAAAAGCATAGTATTTCATGGCCATGATTAGCTCAGAATATACTGCTTTTAATATGTTACAATATACTATAACATTTAGCATTTATATTTGAAATTTATTTTCATATTTGTACACTGTTTATTATCAATAAATTATTCCTTCCTCCGCAAAGTTTTGGATATCCAGGCCTGGAAAGTTTTATTATTATTATTATTATTATTATTATTATTATTATAGAAGTGTGTACAGATGATGAATGTCAATGGATTGATACAATATACCAAGGAAGTAAGGTGTATCCTCTACATAGTGAAGGCCTCCTTCCTTCACCTCACGATGGTCGTGCTAGTCATTCATAAAGCAAGTCATATCTGTAATTTGAATGCTATTTGCCATTTGTTGAACAATGTCTCCTGACTTGAAGTACCGCTTTGTCCTGCCGTGACCAATATTTGTCGTTCCTCCAGGTCAGCAGGAGTTTTCGTGGTACCTCGATTAAAGATAATGCATTAAGAAGGTGGTTGATGCAGTAATTTGAGGGTTACGAGTGTTCCTATCATTAACCCTGGTTGGTTGGTTCCACAGTTTAGGGGCTGCGACAACGCGGTCATGTATCCCCGTGTACTTTGGGTATGTGTAGAATCTGTCTGATAACCGGTGTTAATTGTGATTACTGTATTAGTGTGTGTTATCTGTTTTAATTCAGGTAAGGACTGCACACATTCAATTTTCAAGTAGTTCCTACTTTTGCTACCAAACGCCACCATCAATGACAAGTAGTTCTGAACTTGGTTACTATATGCCACCGAATGCGGCTCCTGGCGACGAACGTTCGAACCAAACAGCGTTAGTCAAATCTAACCTACTGTATAATTTAGCTTCATACAAGTGTAATTAGTGGAAGGTTCTTTTAAATACCATAAACCATTGACATGGGACCGCCGGCTTTACTTCCCCTCCGAAGGAAGGCTTATTGAGGGATTTTAACACTCTTAAAAAAGCCGACGACTTCGGCCGGGTTTGAACTTGCGATCTTGGGCATAGAAGCTCAGCATGCTACCCACTACGCCACCGATGCTGCCTATCATTAACCCTGAGAACTTATTCTCTCAATTCTCTTCAAAAGTACTGACTGTCATTGGATTCACCGAGTACATCGTGCAGCCCGGAAGTTTGAATGCGGAATATTCTTCGTTTGAGGGGAGGCTCCACCCTAGTTTTTTTTTAAATCAATCGATATTTCAAATCTTTAAAGTGTTAGCTCTTAGATATCAAATCGATTTGGCTGTATTCGAATTGCAAATACGTCTAAAAATTATTGAAATATCGACTGAGGCACTGAATAGTGCTATGAACTTACCGAGTTTAATTGAAGTCGCTCCAGCCGTTTAGAAGTTATTAGGGGGGGGCACACAAAAATCCTTCACACACACACACGCACACACACACACACAGACACACCGACAAAAGGTGATCTCATAAGCCTATTTTTTTTCATAAATGAAAATAGGCTAAAATGGTTTTCAAAAAAAAAATGCAATCAAAATCATAAAAGAAATCCAACCGTGGACACCGCACTCAGTGGGGTCCGACCGACCCAGTCTAGTTGTAGTCATTTATATCGTATCTGATGAATTTCATCACTTGTTATTATTCTAGCTGTCTACTTTATAGTTAGAGGATACCGAAACATAATTAGTTTGATGCTTGTTGCTTACCTATTTAAATTAATAAAATTATGAACACAATGAAAGCAATTAGAGCCTGAATATCGCAGAGGTACATTAATTAGCCTACTTTTCACATTTTGCAAAAATGAGGAAAAAGTAGACTTATGAGATCGATCCGGGAAAATGTGTGTCTGTCTGTCTGTCTGGCTGTGTGTGTGTCCCCCCCTATCAACTCCTAAACGGCTGCAGCAATCAAAACCAAATTTAGTATGAATAAAGATGTGCACCGGAATATCTCACGTCCATATTTGAAAATGATGTCAGTGCTACCAACTGCTGAAAAAACGCATTAGAAATTTGAGCTCCATGTTGGATATCTTGCAAGGTATGCATGGGAGCTATTCCAAAATTGGCACACGTGTAGATAAGACAATTTCAGTTTAATTTCCAGGAGGCCAACCATGACAGTGTTGCCAAAATAATGTTAAGCCTTCTGATAGGTTCCATGTTTAAATGCATATAACTTCTTCACTATCAATTGGATTTCAACCAAATTTTGTATGCAATATCTGTACATAAACAGATATGACTGAGCGTATTCTTAAGGCCACCAGGGCTGCCAACTGTTAATAATTGCTCTCTCAATTTTTTTCATTCAAATACCTATATATCAGAAAGTATGCAAACCCACAGCTTTAAACTATGCACACGTATATTCTGACATTTTAGATTAATTTGGAGTAACTTATATACGTCAGTTCTACCAACATGATTATAAGCCTGCTGATAGTACCAATTTTTAAATACATGTAACTTCTATACTATCAGTTGGATTTCAACCAAATTTCGTATGTGCTATGTGTACCATAACAGATATTACTATTAGTATTGTTGAGAGCAATCAGGGCTGCCAACTGTTAATAAATGCTGTCTATATTTTGTTTACCCTAATATCAATATATCAGAAAGTATGCAAGCCAACAGCTCTATACTTTGCACACGTATAGCACCTGACATTCTAGATTAATTTGGAGTAATTAATACAAGTCAGTGCTGCCAACATGATTCTATGCCTGCTGATATGTCCAATTTTAAAATACATGTAACTTCTATACTAACAAATGTATTTCATCCAAAATTGGCACAACAAGATATCATAATATTTCAGATTATTTCTGACCAGCACACGCATGGTATTGTTGGCAACATGCTTTTACGCGTGCTGATAGATCCAGTGTCTAACTGCATGTAACGTCCATTGGACTTCAACCAAATTTTGTATTCTGAACCTTAAGAGATGGAACTAAGAATATATTCAGTCACCAGGGCTGCCAACTGTAGTGCTCTATTAGGCTAAATTATTCCAGGTATATTTTGAACTAAATAGATATTACGATATTATCAACTTAATTTCGTCATTATTCTAGATAGGTTCATATTCTGTAGAATAATCATTGGCATGAAAAGTAGGCTGTATAGTTCTTCACGGAACTTCTTGTTTTTATTTATTTTTGTTACCACTGTGGACAAAATTTCTCAAGTTTTGGGGTTAATAAATAGTTGTAGAACAGTCACTTGGAACAAATAGCAATGACAGTTTCCCTTAGTGAGGGGTTACGATATCCTTCACACGAGACGCAATCGCACGCCATGGCTCGGTGCCTCTGACAGAATTGCGACTTGAACCTGGGACTTCGATTTCAACTTCGGTGTCGCTTTCATATTCTGCAATGAATTCACTTTCGTGTTCACTATCCTCAAAAACATTGTCAGATACGAAATCTGAGTCACAACTGATATCCTGCTCACTGTAACTATTTTTTGACAATAGTTCCCTGATATTGCAATCAGACAGTCCTTTCTTGGAATTAGTTTCTAACACTAAGGAAGTTCATCTCACCTCGTCAATTAGCTATCAAGAACTGCAGCAGTAGCAGGAGGTTATGAAACAATACCACACTGGGGTCTCTATGACCCTGACCTATATTTATTCCTGTTTCAAGAAGGTTCTTGTACACTGACAGTTCTGAATGTACCTGGCCGACAGTAGTGAGCTATTATCCTAGTTAATAAACATGTCGTAGTAGCGTACTGTTTCGCATAAAACGATATTGAATACGGTAGAGTCCGTTCAAACCCGACAGAAGCCGTAGGATTTTTAAGAGTGTTAAAGATCCCTCAGTATGCCTTCCTTCGGAGGGGAAGTAAAGCCGGCGGTCCCATGCCATTGAGTTATGGCATGTTAAAGAACCTTCCACTAATTACACCCGTGTGAAGCTAAATTGTATTGGTTAGGAATGTAAACAACGTTGTTAGGTTTCTACGTTCGTTGCCAAGAGCCAATTGCGGTGGCGTCTAGTAGCTAAGTTCTGAACTAGGCCTAGTAATCGTTGACGGTGGCATTTGGCGGCAAAAGTAGGAACGATATGAAAAATTCAAAGTTGCAGTCCTTACTTGAATTAAAAAACAGATAACACACACTAATACAGCCATCAGAATTAACACCGGTTATCAGACAGATTCTACACACACACCCAAAGTACACGGGGCTACAGGTAGTTGTACAGTAGGGTACTGTTGGCAGTAGGAAGTAAACAAACGGTTCTCGTGCAGAGCGTTGTATTTATTTGAATGCGCATTCTCCTCAATTCTGTTTCTTTGCCGTCTTCGTGACGAGGCTTCAGGAAACAGGTTTCAAAGCAGAAAGCAAAAGAACATTACTTACTTTTTTGCAAAAAAGTAAATGGTAATTTTCATTAAGTGAAAAATCTATTTGCCTACAGGAATTGTTTTGTCCATAAACTGTACAGTGTACATATTATGAAAATAATTTGTAGGCCTAGATTTTCTTAGTTTTCTTTTATAATTTACAGTAATTGCTTCCCTTGATTTTTATGCAGCACAGTACTGAACTCTATATTCAAGTACTGTAAATGTAGTGGCTTAATCGTTTTAAAACTTATGTTTCTGTTAAAAACAAATAAATGTACTGCATTGCATAACTTTTAAACCAAAACAAACAGCTTATTTCTTCTCTTTAACACATTTCCCGCTAACCCGGCATTTTCGCGAATTTGGCCGCCCTTCGGTCCACATTAGGCCGAGTTTGCGAGACTCTACTGTAGTTTGCTTTTCGCAGCGTTGCTCAGACCCCAGTGTAGTGTTCCAGGGTTAAAATTCAATACAGTTCTGGACTTCAAAATATGAGCATTGTTACATCTTTACATTATAATAATAATAATAATAATAATAATAATAATAATAATAATAAGCACAAACAAAGGCATGATGCAGTTGCTAAAATCTTGCATCAGGAGTTGGCTGATAAGTTTCAGCTTTTGAAAGGAAAGAAAGTTCCGTACCACCAATATCAGCCAGAGTGTGTTCTTGTAAACAATGAATACAAACTGTATTGGGACCGAACTATTTTGACTGATCAATCGGTATCACACAACAGGCCGGATCTGGTGGTTGTAAACAAGAAAACCAAGCAAACTACATTGATTGATGTTGCGATTCCTAACAACAAGAATCTCCAGTCAAAACACATTGAAAAGATCAGCAAATACAGCGAGTTGGTCGACCCTATCAAAAGACAATGGCATGTAGAGCGAGTGAAGACCATACCTATCATTGTCTCGAGTACGGGCGTGATCCCAAGTACCTTGCTCCAAGGCCTTAAAGAACTGGATCTGGATACTGGACTCTACAAACTAATGCAGAAGGCAGTAGTTCTATCGACAACCAGAATCGTTCGGAAGTTCATGGGTAGCGAAATTCTAGCTTAGAAGTTGCTGTTTCCGTAGCTATATTTTGGTTCACTGAAGCCCGTATAGTTACGTTGTAATATACCAGAAATGTGTTATATGTTCTGTATAAACCGAAAATAATAATAATAATAATAATAATAATAATAATAATAATCTTTATTGCAGCCTGTGGCCATGTTGTTGACGTACAGTATATATTTCGTACACTAGTCTGTGCTGTATAACATTGTATTGATAACATCTTTACATTATAAACACGATTCTAAAATTTGATTAAAGCAAGCAAGTAGAAGAAAAGTTAAATTTTGTGCGGAGTCTACCCTTAAGGGGACCTGAGCCTTAGTTGTCAAATATCAGTAATTTTATTAAGGTGAGAACAAACCCCATATTTTATTGAAAAAGAATGATTTTCTCTTCTTGTTCTTGTTCTATATAAATATTCGCGTATTTCTGAATGTTGTGGTGCATCATCTTTGTACCAAAATCATTCAGGTTCATATTTGATAGCTTTTCAAATGTTTCTTGTTCACATCTCAGAAATTATATAATCTAATGGACTGTGATTTTGTTTTCTCGCTTCTCTTTGAGATTGGCTGCGCTGTTTGTGATTGCCATTTGTTTACTCGCCGGAAAAACCTTGTCAATAAGGCAATTAGTTTGATATTTGGTAGACTATATTACGGCGCATAGATGTTTCCTAGTGTCTTAACTTTGGTTTACTCAGAGCTTGGAATTTTCTGACTTAAGTCCCATTTTCTCAGGAAGTAATACAGATAAAATATGGAATTTGTGGAGCGTTATCTTTGAGTAGAGGTGATTATGTGGATTACACTGGTGTTATTGATTCTGTGTTGTATATGATACAGTTTTCCCTTTACAAAGAAGGGCTTGTGGAAATTAAAATGATTTCATAATTAAGTACAGGTTTTTAGGGCTTGTAGGCCGTGGTCCAGACAGGATATCTCCCGACGTTTCACCGGAAACTGCGTCCGGCATTACCAAGGGTTCCGCTTCTTTCCTTGGTCAGCAGTGGAATGAGGAAGAGGCTTGAAATAATGGGTAATGGTTTGTAGTGGGGTATTGTTGCTTGAATAAGACTGCACACGTCAACCTGAAGAACCTTCCCGCTACAGCCCGGCAGTCGCCCAGGGAACACCTGACCCTCACAAGCTCGGTCGCTGAAGCCGAAGCTCGCACCACACCCCGCAACATGTACGCGAGACCAGACGATCCAGCCAGAATGCGAAGAGAACGCTCGCCTCACCATGCTAATTTGATGATCCAAACTGCCTTCCAGCCGTTAATTCATCGCCATGATCCACCCAGCCAACAGTCTCTTCATTAGCAGTCGCCAGAAACATCTCTCCTCTCCCACTCGTCTTAATACCTCCTCCATCTGATCTTTGTCATTCTCCTGTAACCCCACATTTCAAATGCTTCTCACCTTAATGGAGTTTGTTCTAATTTAACACACGTAATCGTTATGCAGTATAAATATACTAGTTACGGCACATTCGTATCTCCATGAAGATTTTAAGATATTGTTAGTGGTGGTGATGATGATTGCTGTCGTAAGCAGCGATACTGTGCCCGTTTAGACCGGAGTCCGCACGACCACATATGCATTTTACCAATAATCAGTCAGCACGAGAGTCAAAATATCCCGGAGCGCCAGATGGGTTAAAGCAAATCGCAAAAACGACATCAAATTAAGAAAATGCTTTGCTGATTTTTGGCTCAATGCAACAATAAGGATAGAAGGAGATTTAATTGGGAGTAACACATCCTGTAAAATGATCTCAGTTTATTTTGAAGTTAAAATTGACTGCAAAGATGCTCAAAGTAGCATCACTCACGTGTGGCGACCCATACTCTTATTTACTCAATTTACAGAAATTTTCCAAACACATTTGACAATCTTTTTGGAAACACAAGTCCGATTAATAGTCCTGTGGACTGTGTTCCAAAATTATTAATATTTAATTCCAGTTCAAAGTTAATTGTCTCTACTGGAAATATCGTAGATCACTGTTTGACTATTTACATGATATTAACACTCGTAGAATAAATGTTCATAGAATTTTTAAACTTTCACTTGTTTTTCCAGTTTCAAAAATATATCGTCGAAATTATTATTATCATTGAAGCAATACAAATTATTTACACATATTAATAACATCTGAAAAGTATTTGACCATTGAGCATAGCATCGAAGAACTGTGCGAAGCACAACAACAATTAATTGTTCTTCTGACATTAAACATTCGAGAAGTGACTCGATTATGAACTTCAAGTTCCTAACAAAATATATGATCTCTGAATCATCAACTTGATCAATAAATGGTTGAACCATTCAACTATTCAATTATCCACTTGGAATCATTATTATAAAAATATTTATATTCATGGCCATTTTTAGCAATTTTCACAACTTGCAATTCTTCGACAGAATGCGGAAATTAGAATTGTAGTTTTATAATGAATTCGTTTACTTCATGGCACTAGGATTGAAAATATCCTTCAAATTATTCGTGGTTAAAGAATTATTTTTAATTGGCAGTGGCCCATTCTACTATTTGTGTAAGAACACAATATTACAACAACAACGGCAAAGGTCTTCCTCTGAAGAAGAATAAACTACTATCATGACAAATCCGGGTTCTAGCAAAATCAAAGTCTAAATGGAATTCGTAAACAAGGTTGAAATAAGAACTGATGGTTTCAAGAAATAACCTTCGGGTCATTCATCCGACGAAATGTGTAGTTCCAATACTCCTACTATAAACCTGAGCCATCGAACCTGCTATTTGATTGATGCTCGAAAAAACCTCTTCATTCCTGCGACTTAAACATGCGCACCTGGGAATGGCATTTCAACTACTCCACACATATAAATTTTCTTCCCAAAATTTATACAATAAATCAAGCCTCTGCTTGTTATCAACACTGGAAGATTTATAAACTTACAAGTTTATTTTATTTTACCATTCAGTTCAACCCGTGAATTTACCATACTTATGAAAATCTTTATTTCACTTTCGAGTGTATTTACGTCATGATTTTATATAAATACAAAAATATCCTATTTGATACAAATATCATTTGCTTCCCGTTTCATGCCTCTCCGTGTTATCTGAAAAATATACTTTGCTCAATGCAAATATCAACTGTTCAACCAGAACTGAAATGTTGGTTGAATGCGGGCTTGCGCTAACCACTATCCTTCGGAAAATCTCCTGTTCCAAACTAGAAATGATTAAACTACTTCACAGGCTATTTCTCAATACATATGATTATTAGAAAATATAATATCCAGGAATTATTTAGAAAAATTATAAAAATTATTATTATTATTATTAGTGGATTATTATTATTATTATTCGTTATATCATTTTAAATATGTTTAACTATCATCTCATTATGTGAGAATCCACATGTTCGAACCTTCGAATATGGAAAAAATATCCATTCCTCAACCAAAATAATTATTAACTCTTACAGTTACATCGGCTGATTACCGTGATTTCCCAAAAATATGAAATATTCAAATAAATGCTCGAAATGCTCGGTCATCGATCCTAAACTGTTCTGAGTGCTGAAAATACTCAGAATAACTCTAACAAGTCTTGCGTAAATCATTGCAAGCTTTAAATACGACGAAAAAAATATGTTGGTCATCTGCAGAAAAAATAGTTTGTTCCAATTAGCTAGGCATAATATAATTCAAATGTGGCTTACATTTCTTGATGGTCTTGAAGCGTAGTAAACCTGGTCTGTACCAGATTTATCCATAGACATGCCCTATCGGACAAGCACGTATAATCCTTGTATCGGCCGCCATCATATACCCACAATTCGTCTAGTCAGACATAGTGGTAGTATCTCTTGACGTTTGAATTAACTGTTGTTCCATTTTAATATGGGCTTCTATCAAAGCCATAACAGTTTGTTTAAATAGGGTCAGATCTAAGTGATCTCTTCTTAGATATGTCAGTTGTAACATAACTCACGGTAATCTTATCAGTACAAGAAAAACACTGACAGTCTAAGCAATTAACGGCTGTTCTGAAGATCGTTCCCTGGGCATGGTTTATTAAATCACCATCTACCATGCGCTAGGCAACTTGTAGTTTCCCTTGCGTAGACTAATGAACGCCACCGTTATAGACTAGTCTTCAGTGTACTGACAGATCGAAGTGGGTAACTAGTTACAAATATGAAAACTGACTTGAAATGGATTTAAATATCCAAGTATTATGTTATTACTGGACTGTGACAAAGTATTAGTTCTAGACAAAGTCTAGCATATGTCCATGGGAAATATAAATATTTCCACCAATGTCTGTAGAAAAATCAATCACCTCAGAGATTCTCCTCGCCGTAAACATACTAAGTTCCAACTCGTAGCGCAGCACTTTTCGTGACTATCACGACTTGAAATGAACTTCTGCGTAGATCCGGTAACCATGTGCCTTGGCTCAGCGTCGCAGCAACTTGCTTGCCAAGTGCTTGTGTTAGAATGAGCTGACCATGCCTCGGCCAGCTGGCTTTTATTCAAAACTGCCAGGGTCACGCGTCATCACCTGATATCTAGAAATCCTCATATCTCTTGAATCCCTGGTCCGATTTACTTGATACTAATTGCATTCTCTTTCTTTTGGCCGTGCCAGTAATCTGATCCCAGTCTCAAGTCTCTACTCCATAATTAACTATTAGGTAGATTTCATTAGAAAGCTAACTATTGCAATGGGTCCCATGTTTCGACTTCCGGAAAATTTCGACATATCTTCGCGTTTCACATCCCCCAGACCCCAAAACCACCGTCAGTTCAAAAGTTTATATATAATTTATGTATATATATATATATATATGTATATATATATGTATATCAGTTTCTTGTGGACACGATAACTGCCGTAATTTTGCACCAATTACTTCGAATTTTTTACCGAAGATGTATACCTATAAAATCTCGGTCGAGTTCGTTACTGGGCTAAATCGGTCGAAGGGGGTGAAAATGGGGGGCTTTTTTCGAAAAAGTGAAATTTCGCTATAACTCTCTTAATACGTGCAATATCGAATCCATTCAAAGTTCATAATATGTGTCGGATAAGTGCCAAAAATTTATGTCAAATAAGATTTTTGATAGCACCAACCATTGACCAAAGGGGTGGAAAAAAGTGGGTTTTTCGGGAAACATTAATCATATCTCTCTTAATAGGCACAATATCAAAACCGTACAAAATGGACAATATTCCCCTAATAATTACCTAAAACTTTTGTCTGAAAGAATTTTTGATATGACCCACCATTACGCCAAGGGACGAGAAAAATGATTTCGGAATTATAAGAAAATGCCAAGAGCTATCAGTGGTTGCCATGGCAACCCTACTAAATTGATGAGGCACGGACCATCAGACGTTGCCATGACAACGCACTTGCACGAGATCAGATTCAGTATTTCCATCTGATTAAGTGGTTGGTTGGTTGGTTCTTAAGTTTAGGGGCTGCGACAACGCGGTCATGTAGCCCCGTGTACTTTGGGTGTGTGTAGAATCTGTCTGATAACCGGTGTTAATTGTGATGACTGTATTAGTGTGTGTTATCTGTTTGTTAATTTAAGTACTGCAACTAACAATTAGGTAGATTTCATTAGAAAGCTAACTATTGCAATGGGTCCCATGTTTCGACTTCCAGAAAATTTCGACATATCTTCGCGTTTCACATCCCCCAGACCCCAAAACCACCGTCAGTTCAAAAGTTTATATATAATTTATGTATATATATATATATATATGTATATCAGTTTCTTGTGGACACGATAACTGCCGTAATTTTGCACCAATTACTTCGAATTTTTTACCGAAGATGTATACCTATAAAATCTCGGTCGAGTTCGTTACTGGGCTAAATCGGTCGAAGGGGGTGAAAATGGGGGGCTTTTTTCGAAAAAGTGAAATTTCGCTATAACTCTCTTAATACGTGCAATATCGAATCCATTCAAAGTTCATAATATGTGTCGGATAAGTGCCAACAATTTATGTCAAATAAGATTTTTGATAGCACCAACCATTGACCAAAGGGGTGGAAAAAAGTGGGTTTTTCGGGAAACATTAATCATATCTCTCTTAATAGGCACAATATCAAAACCGTACAAAATGGGCAATATTCCCCTAATAATTACCTAAAACTTTTGTCTGAAAGAATTTTTGATATGACCCACCATTACGCCAAGGGACGAGAAAAATGATTTCGGAATTATAAGAAAATGCCAAGAGCTATCAGTGGTTGCCATGGCAACACTACTAAATTGATGAGGCATGGACCATCAGACGTTGCCATGACAACGCACTTGCACGAGATCAGATTCAGTATTTCCATCTGATTAAGTGGTTGGTTGGTTCTTAAGTTTAGGGGCTGCGACAACGCGGTCATGTAGCCCCGTGTACTTTGGGTGTGTGTAGAATCTGTCTGATAACCGGTGTTAATTGTGATGACTGTATTAGTGTGTGTTATCTGTTTGTTAATTTAAGTACTGCAACTAAAAATTTTTCAGATAGTTCCTACTTTTGCCGCCAAGCGCCACTGTCAACGACTACGAGGCCAAGTTCAGAACTGAGCTACTAGACGCCGCCGCAGTCGGCTCTTGGCAACGAACATAGAAACCTAAGAGCGTTGTATACATTCTTAACCTATCCAATTTAGCTTCACACAGGTGCAATTAGTGGAAGGATCTTTAACATGCCATAAATCTATGACATGGGACCGCCGGCTTTACTTCCCCTCCGAAGGAAGGCATACTGAGGGATATTTAACGCTCTTAAAAAATCCGACGGCTTCGGCCGGGTTTGAACCCGGTATCTTGGGCATAGAAGCTCAGCATGTTACCGACTACGCCACCAAAGCCGCCTGATAAAGTGGGAAGCGGCTTCGGTGACGTAACTGGTAGCATGCTGAATGTCTATGCCCAATGTCGCGGTTTCAAAGCCGGCCGAAGTCGTCGGATTTTCTAAGAGCACTAGAATCCCTCAGTATGCTTTCCTTTGGAGGGGAAGTTCCAACGTTCGTTGCGAGTTGATGGTTGGGGTGGCATCTAGTAGCCAAGTTCACAGCTAGGTGTCGTTGACGGTTGTACCTGGTAGCAACATTAGGAACTACTGCTTGAAATTGACCGTCTGCAGTACTTACATGAATTCGACTAATACAGCCATTACAATTCACACCGTGTATCAGACAGATTCTACACTCACCCAAAGTACACGGGGTTAGATGACCGCGTTGTCGCAGCCCCTAAACTGAGGAACCAACCAGAGGTAGATTTCGTTAGAAAGATAACTATTGCAATGGGTACCATGTTTCGACTTCCGGAAAATTTCGACATATCTTCGCGTTTCACATCCCCAGGCCCCAAAACCACCGTCAGTTCAACAGTTATATATAATTTATGTATGTATATGTATATCAGTTTATTGTGGACACGATAACTGCCGTAATTTTGTACCAATCACTTTGAATTTTTTACCGAATACGTATACCTATAAAATCTCGGTCGAGTTCGTTACTGGGCTAAATCGGTCGTTGGGGGGTGAAAATGGGGGGCTTTTTTTTCGAAAAAGTGAAATATTGCTATAACTCTCTTAATATGTGAAATATCGAATCCGTTCAACATTCATACTATGTGTCGGATAAAGCCCAAAAATGTATGTTTGAAGAGTTTTTTTTATATAGCACCAACCATTGACCAAAGGGGTGGGAAAAAGTGGGTTTTTCGGGAAACATTAATCATATCTCTCTTAATAGGCACAATATCAAAACCGTACAAAATGGACAATATTCCCATAATAATTACCTAAAACTTTTGTCTGAAAGAATTTTTGATATAACCCACCATTATGCCAAGGGATGAGAAAAATAATTTCGGAATTATAAGAAAATGCCAAGACCTATCAGTGGTTGCCATGGCAACACTACTAAATTGATGAGGGATGAGCCATCAGACGTTGCCAAGATAACGCACTTGCACGAGATCAGATTCAGATTTCCATCTAAGTGTGAAGCGGCTTCGGTGACGTAACTGGTAGCATGCTGAATGTTTATGCCCAAGGTCGCGAGTTCAAAGCCGGCCGAAGTCGTCGGATTTTCTAAGAGCGCCAAAAATCCCTCAGTATGCTTTCCTTTGGAGGGGAAGTTCCAACGTTCGTTGCGAGTTGCTGGTTGCGGTGGCATCTAGTAGCCAAGTTCACAGCTAGGTGTCGTTGACGGTAGTACCTGGTAGCAACATTAGTAACTACTGCTTGAAATTGACCGTCTGCAGTCCTTACCTGAATTACAGACTAATACAGCCATCCCAAAGTACACGGGGTTACATGACCGCGTTGTCGCAGCCCCTAAACTGAGGAACCAACCAAAATCTCTGCGGTAGATATAATTTTGCGTGAAGAAGTAACAGACCGTTACATAGTTGCACATCAGTGTCGAAACCTAGCATAAGGACAGTGTGACCACAATTATAAAAATGGACCCCAAATGACAAGAAGGTTACCGTTCCCATAAGACAATAAAATGTTTAAAATAAGCATAAAATGACGAAAAACAAAGTTAATTAAGCTCCAATTATAAAATACTTTCTCGCATTAAATGAGGTCTGATCCTTCTACGAAAATCTGCATATTCTGCCTATTTTCGCCTATCCCCAAGTTTGTCCGGTGAAATCTACCTCCGCCTTCCGGCGTGCCGAGAGGACTTTTTTTTTCAGATAGTTCCTACTTTTGCCGCCAAGCGCCACTGTCAACGACTACGAGGCCAAGTTCAGAACTGAGCTACTAGACGCCGCCGCAGTCGGCTCTTGGCAACGAACATAGAAACCTAAGAGCGTTGTATACATTCTTAACCTATCCAATTTAGCTTCACACAGGTGCAATTAGTGGAAGGATCTTTAACATGCCATAAATCTATGACATGGGACCGCCGGCTTTACTTCCCCTCCGAAGGAAGGCATACTGAGGGATATTTAACGCTCTTAAAAAATCCGACGGCTTCGGCCGGGTTTGAACCCGGTATCTTGGGCATAGAAGCTCAGCATGTTACCGACTACGCCACCAAAGCCGCCTGATAAAGTGGGAAGCGGCTTCGGTGACGTAACTGGTAGCATGCTGAATGTCTATGCCCAATGTCGCGGTTTCAAAGCCGGCCGAAGTCGTCGGATTTTCTAAGAGCACTAGAATCCCTCAGTATGCTTTCCTTTGGAGGGGAAGTTCCAACGTTCGTTGCGAGTTGAGGGTTGGGGTGGCATCTAGTAGCCAAGTTCACAGCTAGGTGTCGTTGACGGTTGTACCTGGTAGCAACATTAGGAACTACTGCTTGAAATTGACCGTCTGCAGTACTTACATGAATTAAGACTAATACAGCCATTACAATTCACACCGTGTATCAGACAGATTCTACACTCACCCAAAGTACACGGGGTTAGATGACCGCGTTGTCGCAGCCCCTAAACTGAGGAACCAACCAGAGGTAGATTTCGTTAGAAAGATAACTATTGCAATGGGTACCATGTTTCGACTTCCGGAAAATTTCGACATATCTTCGCGTTTCACATCCCCAGGCCCCAAAACCACCGTCAGTTCAACAGTTATATATAATTTATGTATGTATATGTATATCAGTTTATTGTGGACACGATAACTGCCGTAATTTTGTACCAATCACTTTGAATTTTTTACCGAATACGTATACCTATAAAATCTCGGTCGAGTTCGTTACTGGGCTAAATCGGTCGTTGGGGGGTGAAAATGGGGGGCTTTTTTTTCGAAAAAGTGAAATATTGCTATAACTCTCTTAATATGTGAAATATCGAATCCGTTCAACATTCATACTATGTGTCGGATAAAGCCCAAAAATGTATGTTTGAAGAGTTTTAGGTAGATTTCATTAGAAAGCTAACTATTGCAATGGGTCCCATTTCGACTTCCAGAAAATTTCGACATATCTTCGCGTTTCACATCCCCCAGACCCCAAAACCACCGTCAGTTCAAAAGTTTATATATAATTTATGTATATATATATATATATATATATGTATATATATATGTATATCAGTTTCTTGTGGACACGATAACTGCCGTAATTTTGCACCAATTACTTCGAATTTTTTACCGAAGATGTATACCTATAAAATCTCGGTCGAGTTCGTTACTGGGCTAAATCGGTCGAAGGGGGTGAAAATGGGGGGCTTTTTTCGAAAAAGTGAAATTTCGCTATAACTCTCTTAATACGTGCAATATCGAATCCATTCAAAGTTCATAATATGTGTCGGATAAGTGCCAAAAATTTATGTCAAATAAGATTTTTGATAGCACCAACCATTGACCAAAGGGGTGGAAAAAAGTGGGTTTTTCGGGAAACATTAATCATATCTCTCTTAATAGGCACAATATCAAAACCGTACAAAATGGACAATATTCCCCTAATAATTACCTAAAACTTTTGTCTGAAAGAATTTTTGATATGACCCACCATTACGCCAAGGGACGAGAAAAATGATTTCGGAATTATAAGAAAATGCCAAGAGCTATCAGTGGTTGCCATGGCAACACTACTAAATTGATGAGGCATGGACCATCAGACGTTGCCATGACAACGCACTTGCACGAGATCAGATTCAGTATTTCCATCTGATTAAGTGGTTGGTTGGTTCTTAAGTTTAGGGGCTGCGACAACGCGGTCATGTAGCCCCGTGTACTTTGGGTGTGTGTAGAATCTGTCTGATAACCGGTGTTAATTGTGATGACTGTATTAGTGTGTGTTATCTGTTTGTTAATTTAAGTACTGCAACTAAAAATTTTTCAGATAGTTCCTACTTTTGCCGCCAAGCGCCACTGTCAACGACTACGAGGCCAAGTTCAGAACTGAGCTACTAGACGCCGCCGCAGTCGGCTCTTGGCAACGAACATAGAAACCTAAGAGCGTTGTATACATTCTTAACCTATCCAATTTAGCTTCACACAGGTGCAATTAGTGGAAGGATCTTTAACATGCCATAAATCTATGACATGGGACCGCCGGCTTTACTTCCCCTCCGAAGGAAGGCATACTGAGGGATATTTAACGCTCTTAAAAAATCCGACGGCTTCGGCCGGGTTTGAACCCGGTATCTTGGGCATAGAAGCTCAGCATGTTACCGACTACGCCACCAAAGCCGCCTGATAAAGTGGGAAGCGGCTTCGGTGACGTAACTGGTAGCATGCTGAATGTCTATGCCCAATGTCGCGGTTTCAAAGCCGGCCGAAGTCGTCGGATTTTCTAAGAGCACTAGAATCCCTCAGTATGCTTTCCTTTGGAGGGGAAGTTCCAACGTTCGTTGCGAGTTGATGGTTGGGGTGGCATCTAGTAGCCAAGTTCACAGCTAGGTGTCGTTGACGGTTGTACCTGGTAGCAACATTAGGAACTACTGCTTGAAATTGACCGTCTGCAGTACTTACATGAATTAAGACTAATACAGCCATTACAATTCACACCGTGTATCAGACAGATTCTACACTCACCCAAAGTACACGGGGTTAGATGACCGCGTTGTCGCAGCCCCTAAACTGAGGAACCAACCAGAGGTAGATTTCGTTAGAAAGATAACTATTGCAATGGGTACCATGTTTCGACTTCCGGAAAATTTCGACATATCTTCGCGTTTCACATCCCCAGGCCCCAAAACCACCGTCAGTTCAACAGTTATATATAATTTATGTATGTATATGTATATCAGTTTATTGTGGACACGATAACTGCCGTAATTTTGTACCAATCACTTTGAATTTTTTACCGAATACGTATACCTATAAAATCTCGGTCGAGTTCGTTACTGGGCTAAATCGGTCGTTGGGGGGTGAAAATGGGGGGCTTTTTTTTATCGAAAAAGTGAAATATTGCTATAACTCTCTTAATATGTGAAATATCGAATCCGTTCAACATTCATACTATGTGTCGGATAAAGCCCAAAAATGTATGTTTGAAGAGTTTTTTTTTATAGCACCAACCATTGACCAAAGGGGTGGGAAAAAGTGGGTTTTTCGGGAAACATTAATCATATCTCTCTTAATAGGCACAATATCAAAACCGTACAAAATGGACAATATTCCCATAATAATTACCTAAAACTTTTGTCTGAAAGAATTTTTGATATAACCCACCATTATGCCAAGGGATGAGAAAAATAATTTCGGAATTATAAGAAAATGCCAAGACCTATCAGTGGTTGCCATGGCAACACTACTAAATTGATGAGGGATGAGCCATCAGACGTTGCCAAGATAACGCACTTGCACGAGATCAGATTCAGATTTCCATCTAAGTGTGAAGCGGCTTCGGTGACGTAACTGGTAGCATGCTGAATGTTTATGCCCAAGGTCGCGAGTTCAAAGCCGGCCGAAGTCGTCGGATTTTCTAAGAGCGCCAAAAATCCCTCAGTATGCTTTCCTTTGGAGGGGAAGTTCCAACGTTCGTTGCGAGTTGCTGGTTGCGGTGGCATCTAGTAGCCAAGTTCACAGCTAGGTGTCGTTGACGGTAGTACCTGGTAGCAACATTAGTAACTACTGCTTGAAATTGACCGTCTGCAGTCCTTACCTGAATTACAGACTAATACAGCCATCCCAAAGTACACGGGGTTACATGACCGCGTTGTCGCAGCCCCTAAACTGAGGAACCAACCAAAATCTCTGCGGTAGATATAATTTTGCGTGAAGAAGTAACAGACCGTTACATAGTTGCACATCAGTGTCGAAACCTAGCATAAGGACAGTGTGACCACAATTATAAAAATGGACCCCAAATGACAAGAAGGTTACCGTTCCCATAAGACAATAAAATGTTTAAAATAAGCATAAAATGACGAAAAACAAAGTTAATTAAGCTCCAATTATAAAATACCTTCTCGCATTAAATGAGGTCTGATCCTTCTACGAAAATCTGCATATTCTGCCTATTTTCGCCTATCCCCAAGTTTGTCCGGTGAAATCTACCTCCGCCTTCCGGCGTGCCGAGAGGACTTTTTTTTATAGCACCAAACATTGACCAAAGGGGTGGGAAAAAGTGGGTTTTTCGGGAAACATTAATCATATCTCTCTTAATAGGCACAATATCAAAACCGTACAAAATGGACAATATTCCCATAATAATTACCTAAAACTTTTGTCTGAAAGAATTTTTGATATAACCCACCATTATGCCAAGGGATGAGAAAAATAATTTCGGAATTATAAGAAAATGCCAAGACCTATCAGTGGTTGCCATGGCAACACTACTAAATTGATGAGGGATGAGCCATCAGACGTTGCCAAGATAACGCACTTGCACGAGATCAGATTCAGATTTCCATCTAAGTGTGAAGCGGCTTCGGTGACGTAACTGGTAGCATGCTGAATGTTTATGCCCAAGGTCGCGAGTCCAAAGCCGGCCGAAATCGTCGGATTTTCTAAGAGCGCCAAAAATCCCTCAGTATGCTTTCCTTTGGAGGGGAAGTTCCAACGTTCGTTGCGAGTTGCTGGTTACGGTGGCATCTAGTAGCCAAGTTCACAGCTAGGTGTCGTTGACGGTAGTACCTGGTAGCAACATTAGTAACTACTGCTTGAAATTGACCGTCTGCAGTCCTTACCTGAATTACAGACTAATACAGCCATCCCAAAGTACACGGGGTTACATGACCGCGTTGTCGCAGCCCCTAAACTGAGGAACCAACCAAAATCTCTGCGGTAGATATAATTTTGCGTGAAGAAGTAACAGACCGTTACATAGTTGCACATCAGTGTCGAAACCTAGCATAAGGACAGTGTGACCACAAGTATAAAAATGGACCCCAAATGACAAGAAGGTTACCGTTCCCATAAGACAATAAAATGTTTAAAATAAGCATAAAATGACGAAAAACAAAGTTAATTAAGCTCCAATTATAAAATACCTTCTCGCATTAAATGAGGTCTGATCCTTCTACGAAAATCTGCATATTCTGCCTATTTTCGCCTATCCCCAAGTTTGTCCGGTGAAATCTACCTCCGCCTTCCGGCGTGCCGAGAGGACTTTTTTTAATCAATAAATAGCCTCCACCTCTGCTATTACTCGCTACGTCACTTGACATCCAACTATCGGTAAATTCCTTCCAAATGCTTCGAGAAGCAATGTAGCGCGATATTAAAATATCTCAACTTTCAAAAGCGGCTACAGCCTTTCCCTTGATATCTAGGTATCTGAATCTTGGAATACCCATTCCTAGAGTTGGGCACAATACATCAAGGTCATCCTCTCCTAACGGATCAAACTAACTTACACACTAAAAGAAAAATGTATAGAATTAAAGAAGTCAGGTAAATAAAAGACAGGGGATGTGAAATGTCATCAACGCTCGAAAGATTAGGATTGTTTGTTTGTATATCCACTCTTTTACAACAAGTAACAGTGTAATAAGGAAATAAAATAATATGAAATGATACATCTCAAGAAGCTCACACAGTGAACAAATATAATAATAATAATAATAATAATAATAATAATAATAATAATAATAAAATTAAACCTACGATGGTAGCGTCTGACCCGGAACGGGCGGCTGCCAACAGCGTCTGTATCCCATGTTAGGGACGGCTGATAACAAAACCTGGCTATAGGTATAAAAGGCAAACCCATCTAATGCATGATGGAGAAGTTAACGAGTAATGCCTCGGATGAAATGCCGCTGCCTGGGGAGCGCTGGGGCACGTCTGGAGCCGGTGCTGGACGTGACAGTATGCGAGCCGCCGGTGGTAGAGGGCGAACAGGCGGGCCCCTACCGGGAAAGATCCCGAAAACACTACAGCCGACAAGCGTTTGCAAGATGAGCCTGAGCAGCGAAGTGAATCATTATCTAGTACTTCACCTGCTGAACTCTACCTGTGCTCAACCAGGCAGGACTGCCACGACAGCGTATTAAATGGACAAATGTCATGAACGAAACCTTAATATGCACTTATTTTAGGGTTACTGACTTCGGGCACAATTCAGTTGGTTATAGGCAACGCTTACATTCTGAATTTCTGTTGCATTACCCTGAACTAACTGTGACCGAACAGAGAGTATCTGATCAATACAGGGCTATTCTCCGGAATAATCTTATCCCTGAAGCCAGAATGGACACCATTAAGGAAGAGGTACGGCGTGAGAAGGAAGGTGTGAATGGAGATACTCAGAACAGTTTTCCTGAAGTACTGGAGTCGGCACAAGCTAATAGCTGATTGTGTACGTGTAGCATTCACACATCAATCACATGATTAGGACACAAGACGTAAAAACTTAATTTTAAAATTTCGCACAGCTGCCATCTTGTGGTTATGAAAACAATTGAAATAAATTAGATGCCAGTGGATTAGCATTTACCTTACCGAGTTTCACTGTACTCGGATGGTTAAATGGCGAGAAACGACCATTTATATCTTTATATATATAATTCTTCGACACGTGTGTAAGTGACTGAACTCCTCCTAAACGACTGAAACGATTTTGATGGAATTTGGTATGTATATTAGGGTGGGTCCATGTATGGTTTAGATTCACAATCTGACCCGGTAGGTGGAATGAACACAATTTTAGAACCACAATTTACAGTCAAAAACTGTCGTCATGGAAACCACTAGCCTTGGCCTTCGTGAAAGCTGATGTCTTTGGACGGTTTGTCTCTGCACGTTAGAGCCACCTGGTCGCAACCTGTGCAACTACCGCCATTACATACATTCCGCCCGTGGCGGAAAGTTGTGTTTTATACCAAAGGTGGCAGTGATGTCTAATTCTACTGTTTGTCTCTGCACGTTAGAGCGTTTCAAAGTCCCGTATGCGTTCATATATCATTCATCCGATTGCCATGAAACTTGGGTGATATGTTGAGTGAGCTCCAGGGAAGTTGTTTGGCTTAGTAAATCCATTTTACAATAGATAGCGCTCGAATAGATTCAACAAATGAGCGACGACGCGCGAAGCGTTTCAAAAAGGTCCCGTATGCGTTCAAATACCATTTGTCCGATAGCGATGAAACTTGGGTGAGATGTTGTGTACACTCCAGGGAAGGCTTCTGGCTTAGTAAATCAATTTCACATTAGGTAGCGCACGACTAGATTCAACCAATGAGTGACGACGCGCGAAGCGTTTCAACAAAATCCCGTATAAGTTTATATTCCAGTCATAGATTGAGATGAAATTTCGATGAGTTGTTGTGTACACTTAAGTGAAGGCTTTTAACTTAGTAATCCATTTCACAGGAGGTTGCGCACGGGTAGATTCAACAAATGAGCGGTGTCGTGCGAAGCGTTTCAACAAAGTCCCGTATGCGTTCAAATACCATTCGTCCGATAGCGATGAAACTTGGGTGAGATGTTGTGTACACTCCAGGGAAGGCTTCTGGCTTAGTAAATCAATTTCACATTAGGTAGCGCACGACTAGATTCAACCAATGAGTGACGACGCGCGAAGCGTTCAACAAAATCCCGTATACGTTTATATTCCATTCATAGATTGAGATGAAATTTCGATGAGTTGTTGTGTACACTTAAGTGAAGGCTTCTAACTTAGTAATCCATTTCACAGGAGGTTGCGCACGAGTAGATTCAACAAATGAGCAGCGTCGTGCGAAGCGACTCAACGAAGTCCCGTATGCGTTCAAATACCATTCGTCCGATAGCGATGAAACTTGGGTGAGATGTTGTGTACACTTACGTGTGAGGGTTTCTAACTTAGTAAATCCATTTTACAATAGGTAGCTCACGAGTAGATTCAACAAATGAGCAACGTCGTGCGAACTTTTAATCAAAGTCCCGTATGCGTTCATATACCATTCATCCGATTGCAATGAAACTTGGGTGAGATGTTGTGTACACTTACGTGAGGGTTTCTAACTTAGTAAATCCATTTCACAGGAGCTTTCGCACGAGAAGATTCAACAAATGAGCGACGACGCGCGAAGCGTTTCAATAAGGTCCCGTATGCGTTCAAATACCATTCGTCCGATAGCGATGAAACTTGGGTGAGATGTTGTGTACACTCCAGGGAAGGCTTCTGGCTTAGTAAATCAATTTCACATTAGGTAGCGCACGACTAGATTCAACCAATGAGTGACGACGCGCGAAGCGTTTCAACAAAATCCCGTATACGTTTATATTCCATTCATAGATTGAGATGAAACTTCGATGAGTTGTTGTGTACATTTAAGTGAAGGCTTCTAACTTAGTAATCCATTTCACCGGAGGTTGCGCACGGGTAGATTCAACAAATGAGCGGCGTCGTGCGAAGCGTTTCAACAAAGTCCCGTATGCGTTCAAATACCATTCGTCCGATAGCGATGAAACTTGGGTGAGATGTTGTGTACACTCCAGGGAAGGCTTCTGGCTTAGTAAATCAATTTCACATTAGGTAGCGCACGACTAGATTCAACCAATGAGTGGCGACGCGCGAAGCGTTTCAACAAAATCCCGTATAAGTTTATATTCCATTCATAGATTGAGATGAAATTTCGATGAGTTGTTGTGTACACTTAAGTGAAGGCTTCTAACTTAGTAATCCATTTCACAGGAGGTTGCGCACGAGTAGATTCAACAAATGAACAGCGTCGTGCGAAGCGACTCAACGAAGTCCCGTATGCGTTCAAATACCATTCCTCCGATAGCGATGAAACTTGGGTGAGATGTTGTGTACACTTACGTGAGGGTTTCTAACTTAGTAAATCCATTTTACAATAGGTAGCTCACGAGTAGTTTCAACAAATGAGCAACGTCGTGCGAACTTTTAATCAAAGTCCCGTATGCGTTCATATACCATTCGTCCGATTGCAATGAAACTTGGGTGAGATGTTGTATACGCTTACGTGAGGGTTTCTAACTTAGTAAATCCATTTCACAGGAGCTTTCGCACGAGAAGATTCAACAAATGAGCGACGACGCGCGAAGCGTTTCAATAAGGTCCCGTATGCGTTCAAATACCATTCGTCCGATAGCGATGAAACTTGGGTGAGATGTTGTGTACACTCCAGGGAAGGCTTCTGGCTTAGTAAATCAATTTCACATTAGGTAGCGCACGACTAGATTCAACCAATGAGTGACGACGCGTGAAGCGTTTCAACAAAATCCCGTATACGTTTATATTCCATTCATAGATTGAGATGAAACTTCGATGAGTTGTTGTGTACACTTAAGTGAAGGCTTCTAACTTAGTAATCCATTTCACCGGAGGTTGCGCACGGGTAGATTCAACAAATGAGCGGCGTCGTGCGAAGCGTTTCAACAAAGTCCCGTATGCGTTCAAATACCATTCGTCCGATAGCGATGAAACTTGCGTGAGATGTTGTGTACACTCCAGGGAAGGCTTCTGGCTTAGTAAATCAATTTCACATTAGGTAGCGCACGACTAGATTCAACCAATGAGTGGCGACGCGCGAAGCGTTTCAACAAAATCCCGTATAAGGGCATATTTCATTCATAGATTGAGATGAAACTTCGATGAGTTGTTGTGTACACTTAAGTGAAGGCTTCTAACTTAGTAATCCATTTCACAGGAGGTTGCGCACGAGTAGATTCAACAAATGAGCGGCGTCGTGCGAAGCGTTTCAACGAAGTCCCGTATGCGTTCAAATACCATTCCTCCGATAGCGATGAAACTTGGGTGAGATGTTGTGTATACTTACGTGAGGGTTTCTAACTTAGTAAATCCATTTTACAATAGGTAGCTCACGAGTAGATTCAACAAATGAGCAACGTCGTGCGAACTTTTAATCAAAGTCCCGTATGCGTTCATATACCATTCATCCGATTGCAATGAAACTTGGGTGAGATGTTGTGTACACTTACGTGAGGGTTTCTAACTTAGTAAATCCATTTCACAGGAGCTTTTGCACGAGAAGATTCAACAAATGAGCGACGACGCCCGAAGCGTTTCAATAAGGTCCCGTATGCGTTCAAATACCATTCGTCCGATTACGATGAAACTTGGGTGAGATGTTCTGTACACCCTACGGATGGTTTCTGGCTTAATAAATCCATTTTATAATAGGTAGCGCACAAGTAGATTCAACAAATGTGTGACGGCACGCGAATCATTTCAACCAAGTACCGTATGCGTCCATATACCATTTATCCGATTGCGATGAAATATTGGTGAATTGTTGTGTACACTCCAGGAAATGTTTCTGTCTTAGTAAATCCATTTTTTAATAAGTAGCGCACGAGTAGATTCAACAAATGAGCGACGGCGCGCGAATCGTTTCCAAAATGTCCCGTTTACGGTCATATATCATTCATCCGATTGCGATCAAACCTTGGTGAATCATTGAGTACACGCCAGAGAAGGGTTTAGGCTTAGTAAATATATTTTACAATAGGTAGCGCATGAGTAGATTCAACAAATGTGTGATGGCACGCGAATCGTTTAAAGAAAATCACTTATGGGTTCATATGTCATTCATCCGATTCCGATGAAACTTTGATGAGTTGTTGTGTACACGCCAGGGAAGGTGTTCAACTTGGTAAATCCATTTTACAATATTGGTAGCGCACGAGTAGATGTAACAAATGAGTGAAGACGCGCGAAGCGTTCCAACAAAATCCTGTATGCGTTCATATACTATTCATCGATTGCGATGAAACTTTGATGAGTTGTTGTGTACACTTACGTGAAGCTTTCTAACTTAGTAAATCAATTTCACAGTTGGTAGAGCACGAGTAGATTCAACAAATGAGTGACAGCGCACGAATCATTTAAACAAAATCACGTATGCGTTAAATGCCATTTGTCCGTTTGCGATGAAACTTTGGAGAGTTGTTGTTCACGCTCCAACGAATGATTCTAAATTAGTTAATCAATTCACGATAGTTTGGAGGCAGTTAACAGAAATTGAAAAAAAATTGTGTATCCAAAGGCACTTCAAGAAACAAAGTTACAACACTTTCTTTGATTGGCAGGACAACGTCTGCCGGGTCAGCTTGTATATATATATATAGTTCGCGTCACCGCCATGTTGGATTTGTGCCCACCAGGTTATTGAAAGTCCTATAGGTGAACGTATGATCTCTGAAAATAAAATAAAATCAGTTTGATAGCTGTAAAAAATTTGTAGATATTGAGAACCGTCTAAATATTTCGGATGGTCGTCATTTTGGATTGTTATACAGTAAGTATAGACCATCGAGTTATGTACCATTAAAGGAAATATATTGGGTAGGTTCATTAATCTAAATTTCACTTCGATCGCAAGATTACGACAAAAGCAATAACAACTTAATTTTAAAATTTCGCACAGCCGCCATCTTGAGTTTATGTAAACAATTGAACTAAATTAGATGCCAGTGGATTACAATATATATAATCATATAGCCTATTGTACCACATTTCACTGCGCTCAGATGGTTGAATTGCGAGAAAAATCTATTAATATGTTTCAACTTCACTTGGCCGCCATGTTCGTTTTGTACTTCACAGGTGTTTGAAAGTTACATAGATAAACGTGCAGTAGTGCCCTTTATCATCACACAAAATTTCACGGTGATATCAATAATAGTTTCGGAGATATAGTATGCAAGTGAAATATTTCGCACAGACGCCATCTTGAGGTTATGTAAACAATTTAACTAAATTAAATGTCAGTGCATTACAATGTGTATACACATTTGCTGTACCAAGTTTCATTGCGTTTGAATGGTTAATCGTGAGAAAAGTCTATTTAAAACTTTCAACTTCGCTTGGCCACCACGTTGGTTTAGTAGTTACCAGGTTTTTAAAAATTCCATAGGCAAACTTCTAGTAGTTCTCTTTATCACCGTACAAAATTTCAGGGTTATATCGGTAATAGTTTAGGAGATATTGATGCTGGTTAAATATTTCGCACAGCCGCCATGTTGGATTGGTGAGACGTAGTAACATTTGAAGGGCACGGTCGGGGTCAGCCAAAATGGTTCTATGACCTTACAGAGTTTCATTGAAATCGCTCCAGCCGTTTAAAAGTAATTAGGGGGGAGGGTCACTCACACATCACACAGACACACATACGCACATACACACAGACGAACAATAGGTGATGTCACTAGCCTATTTTTTCATAAAATGAAAATAGGCTAAAAATCAATAAATTAATTAATCAATTAACAAATAAATAAATAAATAAATAACGAATAATACTGATTGATATCATGAAATAGATGAAGTTAAGAACATTGTGGACGTAACAAAGGAAACAGGAACACAGTCAAAGGATGAACAGATTTTGGGAAGAGAAGAGGAAGAAGGGAGGGAAGGGGATATTGCGTCATCGTGAGATACTGTATTTAAGTTCAAACACTGTTTATAAGAGCAAAAATTATGTAATAATAATGATGATAATAATAATAATACTAAATAAATGACACAGACACCATCACAGAGAAATTTAGGAAAATACGCCTACAGTTCTATGGACACCTGTGGAGGATGAATGAAAACAGACTCACTAGGAACATTTTTAACATCATTATTACAAGTAAATTAAAAGTACACGGGGCTACATGACCGCGTTGTCGCAACCCCTAAACTAAGGAACCAACCAACCAACAAGTAAATTAAAGACCAGTTGTATGAGAGAAACACAGGAGGACCTGGAACGATTCAAAATCTCTGAAGACGATATTAAGGACAGCAATCAATTCAGAAATAACATCGGATCAAGAAATTTGAACAACAATAGGGAAAAAATGGACAGAGGAAAGAAAGAAAAAGCACAGTGAATTAATGAAGAGGTTTTGGGAGAAACGGAGAAGAGGAAAAGGAAGTGAAGCTGTGATTGGCTGAAGTTTGCACGCTCTCTCAAAGGGGAAAAATCGAAAAATAAATAAATAAATAAATAAATAAATAAATAAATAAATAAATAAATAAATAAATAAATAAATAAATAAATAAATAAATAAATAAATAAATAAATGTATTGTACCCATGTGAGTAATCTCGACGGAAAATATGCTTCTGCCTCCAGCTAGCGTCAGGACTCAGGCGTGTACCGTTCTCCCATTGGGCAGTTGCATATTTTGGATTTGAGGCTAAAAGGTATCAACTCTACAATGATAAGGCACAACTCTACTCTAAAGACTTTAATTCAGTAAAACTCATGGCTTCAAACAAATAATGAGAACACAAATCCCATAAACAATACACAAACAAACAAAGTTACTCCCACAATCCATTAATTATTCACATAGTTGAATAAGTTAAATCCAAATCACTATTCAATCTTTTACCATTCAGTGGACTTTAAACTTTACTCAAGTGCACTGATGCACATGTAATGTTTCACAAAACTGAACTATTACATTCATGTCACCTAATGTGACTTCTTTATATTCACAAAGTTACTTGTATCCTACAATACATCTGAATTTACATCATGTGTACTATCTGTGTTACATCTCTCTCCCCCACCAAATGCTTTCATGCATTAGCCAACTCATGGTTTGCACTACGATCTACTTGCAACACCACAATTACGTATGTCTACCCCCTCCACTCCCTTCTTTTTATAGTTACACAAAACTGAACTATTTCACAAAACTGAACTATTACATTCATGTCACCTAATGTGACTTCTTTATATTCACAAAGTTACTTGTATCCTACAATACATCTTAATTTACATCATGTGTACTATCTGTGTTACATCTCTCTCCCCCACCAAATGCTTTCATGCATTAGCCAACTCATGGTTTGCACTACAATCTACTTGCAACACCACAATTACGTAAGTCTACCCCTCCACTCCCTTCTTTTTATAGTTACACTGCATGTCATTGTGATTTCATTAAATAACTTCTGTTATCGTTGTGTCGGATAGTATACTATTACGCTACCCTTACGAGCGTAGCCTGTGGCAACGAGTAACCAACTTCATTAACTAGGTGTCAGTGACAGTAACAAATACAACATCCAACCATTCGTTAGATTGCTAAATTTTTATATCATCAGGGAAATCTATGATTAGCAATGTGTTTTTAAACCACACACATTCATTACACATTATAACAATTCTTCCTTTCATTACAAGCAAGGTCTTAAATCTGTCCGCTGAAGAACGCAAACCTTCACAGTTGGTTCAGCAACCCCAGCCCCTTGGACTGCCTGCATACAATGGCACGGAGTAGGGTCGTTCACGGCTGTAAACCGCCCCTTGTCTCCCCGTTTCCTGGACTTTTACCTCCCAAGCAGTATTACAACTTTGAATATAACATTGTGGTCACAAAGATCCACGTGATCCCATATGATCTGAACTGAATATTATGCAATGGTTCTGGGTGAGCTTGAATATTTAATCCTATCCTTAGGACATTAATAACGGCCTCAACCGGTCCGTATCACAATATGAAGGCACGAGATTCATAGAACACAGGTCTAGTGGTTAGCCGGTATCTCAATACATATTACGGTCAGTCAACAGCTGCCGCTAATGATTCGCTTCAACAAGCCGAATCACTCAACAATGAGTTCTCGGGGAATCAGGTATAGCGTCGAGGTGTCCAATGTTCTCCCCGCGCTTACCACAGGATCCGAACCCGGAACATTTCATATCCAACATCGGAGATAGGGTACACACTAAATATGCTCCGGCATAAATTAATATCTCTGTACGCTCATGCTGTACGAGATTTCACACGTCGATTAGATCACCTGGCCCCTTACCTGTCCACGATCTCGCCTTATAATAAAGAGAACTCTAACTGTACTCTACAAGCTTAATCAAGCCACAAATTCAATTCACTGTCAAGCTCCAACATTCCCGTGCATAATTATATTCCCATTAATACAATCTATTTAATATTAACTCTTTTCTCTTCCCTTAATGTAATCTACTGCTTGGCTAGATAAATAATCCAATTAGCGTAAATACCTCTTGCTTAAAACCTTTCATCCTGATGTATTCAATTATACCGTTTATCATTATTATAATTATTATTATTATTATTACTGACATAAATTATCCTTCCGACACAACGTAACTGCTTCAATGATCGAACATTCGCGTTCGTCACGTTAAGTTTCACATAACTGAATTGCCATTATTTATTAGTAGCATTATTAGTGGTAACGATTAATCCACTCTCTGATGTATTCAACATCTTAACTTTACTGAAATCAAACAATAAACATATGAGGATATGCCTCCTAATATTGATTCTTACTGGCATATTTTATACTTCCGAAATCACATTACATGCAGTGACTATCCTTCTATAATAACATGATTTTTGGGGTACTTACGTCGGCTTTATCCAGGTGGCTCCAACCACCATATTCCAGTGTCACCTGCCATCGGTTTACTTAGTGACACATTGCCATCTTGCAAATACACATATTATATGACATCTACCGGGTGAGTTAGCCGTGGTGGTTACGGCATGACTGATGGCAGTCGCTCACATCCGGGAGGCGAGGAGGTTCGAATCCCCCCGCCGGCAACCTTGAAGATGGTCTTCTGTGGTTTCCCATCTTCCTTCCAGGCAAATGCCGGGGTTGGTCCCTAACTATAGGCCACAGCCGCTACCTTCCAACTCCTCGTCCTTACATTCCAATTCCCCTCCTTCCCTCCCCAACGGTACTTGTAGCTCACCCATTGGGTGTCCGTCTCGAAGCAGCTACAAAACTGGCGAGCCGAACATGTCCTCGGACACTCCCGGCACTAAAAGCCATACGCTAAAAAAAAAAAAAAAAAAAAATATGACATCTGATTTATAAACACACGACACTTTTCCATTTTTATAATGAAGCTAATGCTTCCAAAACGCATAACACTATATAACACTGGTTATATTATGACTTTAAGAGATATTTTACATAACATCGGTGCACAAACACACGTTACACTTTAATTCCTGATTGGTTGACATTCCCTAGCATGTATCGAAAGTACAGGTGCGGACGGCCCTTTCTTCGGTCCTACCCCTTCCTGATTGAATCTCCCGATCATCTGCTCACGGATTCACCAACAGTTTCTCGATCATCCCTTGATAATCTTCCTACTATTGCAGCGATATGCTTACATCTCGTCATGAACGCTACTTACTGGTATACTCCAAATATGTATAACCAATCACTATACTTTACTGCGCTCAACATTGTACATTGTATTTACATGAATTATTACTTTTCACAGTCCTGCCTAGTATATCACACGGCACTTAATAAACATTATATAACAGTCTTACTGCACGGCTTCCCACATTGAAGTCCGAGCATCCTCTCCTAACTTCGGTAACATGCATTTCGCATAATCAAGTTTGTTAATTACCGACTTCATTCTTAGTTCATGACCATGCATGAATATATTCTCACATGTGTGTTACATTGCACAGCTAACATGCTGATTACCAGTGAAATGTTTAAGTCTTTGTGTGCGCCTGGGCGCTCCGTGTCCTTTTCAACTGCGACTGCTTCAAAACAACTCTCCCTCCGACTGGGTCTAAAACTGTCACGAACTGTAAGTTTCAACTGCAACTGTGGTCAACTGTCCGCTTCGACTGGGTCCACCCTCTTATATCTGTTTCACACAAAAAGTAGGGCAAGAATTTCCGCGATAAATCAGCTCCTCTCCTAGGGTGATTCTGAACTTGGAATAATATCCATATTGTTCCTTTTTCTTCGCTGGTCACAAAAATGTATGTGTGTTCGAGGATCGATCGGCCACTTAATTTATATTAATTATCTTATCCATGGCGTGGGGACGCTACTTCACTGGGAATCCCTGGCAACATCCTCAAGTCCATCCGCGAACACCCATAGTCCTGTAACATTACGCACTGCATTAAACATGCCTTGATTTCGCCGTTTTATGGCTCTAAAATTAGCCTCCTGGCTAAAGATTCACCTGTGCGCAACTCTCATGTCATTGCATTGCTCCCATCATGAGTAATCAATGATCTTCCTTGGGATCTTCCCGTTCCATTCTCAAGTCTATTCTCAAACGGGGAAGAACCTGGTCATTATTTAACCTACCGACCCCTTGCAGACGACTTATCTGGGTCAGCAAGATTGACGTGGCGCCACGGGCCTCCTCCCACAATTCTGGGGCTATTTGCAAAACGTCAAACTTTGAAACTCCTGTGTTTCAAATCCAGCATAGCCTACTTCATGTAGTCCAAATAATGCTATCTTCCACTATTTTCCTGCATTATTTCACTAAATAATGTCAGTAACAACTGATATCACACCAGTAATTAAATATATAATTTCTTCTAGGGGTTCTTACAATGAAATACCCTCAACAGATCTCGGGTTCGTTCCCTGGTGGAACCTTCATTCAGAGCTCAACTTATCTCCGAGATCCACGTTCGAGACCAGTCAGCATGACCACCTCGGGTTCAGTATGTCTACCCGTTATTATTCCCGTTTCCAATGGGGTCGGGGATGAGATGCGATGGAAGTCTTTGTGGCGATGTTTTTACGGCCGGATGCCCTTCCTGACGCCAACCTCATGAGAGGAGTTAATGAGAGATGAAATGAATGATGGTGAATGAAACTGGGCAAGGATGTGGAAGGAAGCGGCCGTGGCCTGTCAGAAGGTACCGTCCCAGCATTTGCCTGGTGTTGAAAATGGGAAACCACGGAAAACCATTTCAAGGACGGCCGACGGTGGGGCTCGAACTCTCGCGTCTACCGAGTCAGCAGAGAGCTTGGCCCCATGACCTAATGCTGTGCTTTAGCCAGCGTAGCCACTACTGTCGGTTAAATAAATAAATAAATAAATAAATAAATAAATAAATAAATAATAATAATAATAATAAATGATCCGTGTTGGAATACCTCTTTACCATACCTTAAGGCAGTAAAATCTGCAAACTTACCACATCGTTAAGAGTCATTGTTGTTGTTGGAACTTTGACATAGGAAGGAATCTGCTGTGTTGACAGCACGAGTGGGGGTGGCCTGTGACCAGGGACATGGGACATGGGCTCTCGATATTCCGTGATTGCCCGGGCCTTATTTGTGTGCTCGTAGAGAGAGTGAACAGCATACTGTAATGCCAATGACACCAATAACAACATTCTTTCTTACCTTTAGCGTATTTCATCACGTCATCCCCTTCTTCTTTAAATTTGTGGTGACTGCATTTGTAAAATATTGCGATTAGGACAGGGAAGAAAGTGGAAGAGGAAGCATTTTGCATTTGAGGAGGAAATGGGATAGTGGCCCATTACTGTAGAACTCCAGTTATTCGGATAATTGGGCAAATCATCAAATGTCATTTATTTAAAAGGAGCTAAATTTGTGTATACTCTAATATTAGTTTAATGACTTCAAAACACAGTTCTTGAACATATCGGTGCGAGTCAGTTGTTGTGCTGACTTGTAGCCGCTACATAACCAGCGCAGTAGCAACAACGGTCCAACACGTTGCGCAACCTAACTGTATTCATGTTCGCGGGAAGATTTTGGCTTTTAAAACATTCGCCGAGGCTTGGGTTTAGAACGATAGAGAAACCTACTGAATGTAAGAACAACTGTCGAACAAATCTATCTCGCTGGTTTAAGAAAGTAATTTTAGTTTTGCATGTATTAATGATGAAAACATTTTTATGTTCGACCCTGATTAACATATGTCAGAAAACTGAGGCTCATTATAACACTATTTTAGCTTATTTTCAATTTTGAAAAAATAGGCTTATGAGATCACCTTTTGTCCGTGTATGTGTGCGTGCGTGTGTGTGTGTGTGATTCGTGTGTGTGTCCCCCCCTAATAAAATCTATACGGCAGGAGCGATTTCAATAAAACTCGGAAAGTTCATAGCACTATTCCCGGCGACCTCGACCGTGCCCTTAAAATTTTGTTACGACTCACCAATCCAACATGGCGGCTGTGCGAAATATTTCACCAGCATTCAATATCTCCGAAACTATTACTAATATTACCCTGACATTTTCTATGGTGATAGAGGGAACAACTATAAGTTCACTTATGTGACTTTTGAAAACCTGGTAACTACAAAACCAACATGGCGGCCAAGCGAATTTGCGACTTTTAAATAGACGTTTCTCGCGATTTGACCAATCAAACGCAATGAAACTTGGTACAGTATGTGTTTATGTACATTGTAATGCACCGACATCAAACTTCGTTCAATTGTTTACATAATCACAAGATGGCGGATGTGCGAAATATTTCACCGGCATTCTATATCTCTGAAACTATTAGCGGTATCTCCCTAAAATTTTGTACGGAGATAAAGGGCACTACTGGAAGTCCATCTATAAGATTTTCAAAAACCGGTTAACTACAAAACGAACATGGCGGCCAAGCGAATTTGAACATTTTAAATAGACCTTTCTCGCGATTTAATGTTCCAAGCGCACTGAAACCTGGTACAGGAAATATTTATACACATTGTAATCCACTGGTATCTAATTTAGTTCAATTGTTTACATAACCTCAAGATGGCGGCAGTGCGAATTTTAAAATTAAGTTTTTATTTCTTGTGATGTAGTCATGCGATCAAAGTGAAAGTTTGAATAATGAACCTACGCAATAATTTTCCTTTAATGGTACATGACTCTATGGCCTTTACATTTAACAATTCAACATGGCGACCATCCGAAATATTTAGACGATACTGAATATCTACAAGTCTATTTTAGCAATCAAACTGCATTTTTTAATGTTCATAGGGGCTATGAACTTAGTTCACCTATAGGACTTTAAATAACTTGGTGTTCACAAATCCAACATGGCGGTGACGCGAATTATAAATATTCACATGGACGTTTCTCGCAATTTAACCATCCGCGTGCAGTGAAACTTGGTACAGTAAATCTTTATCCGAATGTTAATCCACTGGCATCTAATTTATTTCAATTGTTTCCATAACCTGAAGATGGCAGTGGTGAAAATTTTTTAAATCTCCTTGTTTTTTCTTGTGTCCTAATTATGCGATTGAAGTTCGAATACTACACGTTCACAATAATCTGCATGTAACAGTACATAACTCTAGGACCTACATATATAAAATCCAATATGGCGACCATCCGAAATATTTAGTCGGTTCTCAATATCTACGAATCTATTACAGCAATCAAACTGAAATTGTGTATGTTGATAGTGGCAATTAACATAAGTAGGATATATGAAAATAGGCTGTATAGTTCTTCACGGAACTACTTGTTCATTATGAAACAGTTTCTCCCACCAATCAGAGCTCAAGAAACAGTTGTTTGACCAATTAGATAATTAGATGCACTGAGTTCCACAGCCTTCTAATTTAAATTTGACTGCGTTGCCTAGGTCATAGTAGGGTAATCAAGGAGGCCATGGTCAAATACAAGGCATTCTCTGCGTCTCATGCGCTCTGTTTAGTACATAAAACTGGTGAAATCTCGACAGATATTTATGAATATTTATGTTCGAACATAAAATAGTAATAATACTTATCGTCGAACATAAACAGTCGTATGCAACTCGCCTATAATGGTAATTAAGACACTCGTATGGAAAATACTCGTGCCTTAATTATTGCCATTATAGGCTCGTTGCATAATGTACTATTTAGTTATAATCTACATGGCTTTAATGTTGAAAATATTTGTAAACGCCATTAACAGCACTCAGGGTTCAGTTTAGAGTGAAGCTATTTTGACAATTAATTGTGACAAGACTTACAAGACCCGGAAAAGTGTACAAATGCATGGTTTGAAAAACTCTATCATATTACAAAATAAAATTACTTCCGGCTTTTTGAAAAAAAAAACACACGTGCTAAAAAACGCTTGTTTATAAAATGGAACGTGTTCTACAGATTTAAATGAAATGAAAGTTTTACTGTTTTAATCTATTCTTTGATTCTTTATCTTCAATTTTTTGGGAAGTATGTATTTGAATTTCTCAAAACGGAAGTAGATATTTTTATTTTCATTTGACCATGTATGAGTCGATACTAGCACTCGTAGTGATTGAACTACATACGATAAAGGATGGGTCTAATACTTGGTGTCCATGACATGTCAGTTTAGTGTGTGTCAACACGCAAGAGGCGTTTGGTTAATGCACAAAATATTCAACAGTGGAATAACAACATTAAAAGCAGGAAGTAGTAAGTAGGACGAACCTGGAACGAGTCGCCAACAAGTTGAAGATTTTGTAATCATTGAACGACCAACAACTACAAATGGAATTACTTCAAAGAAATGCAAACCTCGCCAACAGAAGACGAAGAGAGACGATACTCGTATTCAAACAATACATGGAAACCAACACTTAGACCACATCCTTTGTCATATATAGTTCACTAAATATATCACTACGAGCGCTAGTGTTAACCCATACATTGTCAAATAAAAATCGAAATATCTACTTCCGTTTTGACTACAAGTCATGGACACCAAGCGTTAGAACACAGCTTTCGTCGTATGTAGAGTTCTCTAATTTGATCTTAATTTTATTATTTCTTTTCTTTTTTGTTATCATAAAATCTAAGTTATGTTTTCAACATTATGTTCCCAGCCTGAAGGGCTAGAATTGTGATTTTTTTCCTCAAAGCGATCCGGGAAATTGCCGATCCGGATTGTTGGAGTTCGGGTAATTCAGGCCACGCCATCGCGAACACTTAGTGCTTGCGCGCTCCGGTGAAGCACAGAGCGGCACCGGTGCTTTTCCCCTCCCTCCCCTCTTTCCACCCGTGTAATGGCGGGAGCACAGTCAGACTTGGATGATGAGCATCACGGGGTATTTAAATGATTTAAAAATCTCGTTCCAAGGCAAAAATAAATTAATCAGTAGGCAGTGACCGTATTGAAAGTTTCAAATTGCAGCTAGTGCTTTTTAGAAGTCAGCTTCAAGAAGGTAATAGGGACAATTTTCTCTCTCTAAAAACCTTGAATTTAAGTACTTATGAACACATCAGTGAGTACACAAAAGCGTTACAGTCATTGCGTAAAGAATTTGAAGATAGGTTTCAAGAAATAGAACAAGTAAAACCGCCACTCAAAGATTTTATGACGCCTTTTTCGGTGAGCCGGGAGGATGCCCCATCAAGTCTCCAAGTTGAGCTGATAACACTACAGTGCGATTCCATTCTGACAGACCGCTATTACCATTACAATGGTGATTTGATTCCATTTTATAAAGGCGTCGAGGAACTAGAATTCCTGAAGATTCATGCCCTTGCCATGAAATTTGTTGCTATGTTCGGAACAACGTTCGTTTGAGAACAAATGCTTTCAATTATAAATATTAACAAAACAAAAAAGGGTCAGCTTGTCTGATGCTTCCTTGGAAGCTATACTTCAGATAGCAACTGCCAAAACGATTGTTTCATATATCGGAAAATTAGGGGCTTCAAAGCGATGCCAAAGATAATTTAAAAAAATATTAAAAATTAGTGCAAAATCAGGAGCGCAATAAAACTATTATTTCTGTCTGTACACGAAATTGGCATTATTATTATTATTATTATTATTATTATTCGTTTTCATTCCGATAAGTCGCCTGACGTGCGCTTATTTGCCCAGCCCCATTCACCAAACAACTAAACGCTGCATCTACACGTTCCTTTCCTACCGGTGCTCGCCAAGCACCGAGTTGGCGTGGCCTGGGCTAATTGGAGTTCTACTGTCCAAAAATAAGTAACGTTGCAATTCTGCCCCGTCCGTGCTTATTGGTCACCTTGGTCACCGCCTTAAAGCTAGAATCATCTCAGTCACAAGACTTCTTTCCAACTTCCCCTGCCATGATCTGGTGTAGAACTCACGACCTCTGTAAAGGCATTTCAGCTTTCTTAGACTAAAAGCTAGAGAAAGCAATACGTATAAAATAGAATCGTGGAAGATAGATCCTGTTCAGCTGACATACATTTAGCTGACATAGTGTGAGCGCGTTTCCCAGGGACTGAAACACGTATGTTCCAGTCAATTGCCTGTCTGATTCTCATTTTGCATGGGAGATCAATAACAAAAGCTACATCTTGAGCGTAACATTTGCTTCCATAAAAACATAATGACTGCTCTTATTTGCTGTTGGCGATCCGGAAAGGTGTGCTCCTCTGCCCTCCATTAGCAATTCATCACAGCTGTATATTTACGTTCAGTGGAGCAGAATGGAAGGTTACACACTCGGGTAACATCAGACATTTGCGATTATAAGGTAGTTGTAGCGACTTGGCGACATCGTGATAATGTGGCGCCGTATACTTTGGTGTGTGTGGAATTTGTGTGATAACCCGTGCCATTGTAATGGCTGAATTAAGAACAGAATAAAGAATAAGCCAATTTCGACACTTGAACGAAAGAGATAGTCTATAGTAAGTTTTACTTGTATATCCAATAAGATCTACGGAATAACAAATATATTTTAAAAGATAAATTGCAGAATAGCTTTCAAAACAAATAACACTACAGTTAAACTTTTAAATAATTTTAATTCTTTAAATAAGGAGAATATATTTAATAAATGAGGTGTTTGTAAATTGACATGTAACGATTGTCAATCTACATACATAGGCCAAACTTTTCAGCAAAGATATTATGAACATGTAACGCAATTAGATACAGAAAACACTCTAGTATGGGTGAACACATCTATGAGTCACTTCAATAAACACAGATTCAACGATACTTCATTTAAGGGATAAAGGTAGGATTTTAGACATACTTGAAAAAATAGACATTTGCATCAACCAGAAATTAGGTACTTGTCGTAATCTTAATGAAACTGTTAATGACAATAACCCCAATTCTATTATTGACTTTCAATTTTACTCATTACAGACTAACAAGGCAGCATCCCCCACAGAGAACAGATTAAACTTCTTTTCTCATGAGTTATTCTCTTTCATTTCACCAAACCCAATCTAAACTTAATATATAACTAACATAATTGTTCCTATAAAACATTTCGCCATTATAAAAAGAATTTCTGCTGTTATCTACTATATAAAGCTCAAATACCACTCACTCACTGACTGATTCAATCATCACGAAATCTCAGAAACCACCGAACGGATTGGAATGAAATTTGGTATGCAGCTTCCTCAAGGGCCGCAAACGCCCACTAAGAAAGGATTTTTGGATATTCGGGTTCTAAAGGGGTGTTAAGGGGGTAGACCTGCATTTCATTGAATAGCAATATCTCCCGATTGGTTTCATTGGGGGATGTGATACTCGGCATATAAACTCATCATTAAAAAAAAGAAGACACGTGTCTGAGGGTTTTTCGATGTGGTGTATGTTATGAGGTGAAAGGGGTGAAAAGTGGGGGTTGAAGGATTCCTAACAGAGCGTGTATCCCTTAAACGACATAGGCCAGGAGTTTGGAACTCAGCGGGAAAAAATCAGCATTAAAAATAAGTAAATAGGTGTTTGACCTTTTTTTCATAAATCCAATTTAAGGGGCCCATGGGGAGGGGTGAAATTATGGGGGGGGGGGACGTAATATGTCTGAGTGTAAAATTATACATGGCCTATGTTGTAGACAATAACACATTACATCTTTTTTGTCTCTTGCTATTTCATCATACGACGAATACTTAGGGAGTTATTAGTGATTTTGTACTTTTTGGCCGGAATTTTCTAAGTCCCAGGAATGACATAAAAATTGATTCGAATGAAAATTCAAAAAATAGTTTTTTTAATACTTTTATTATATTTTTCACGTCTTTTAGGGTCAGAAACCAACATGATATTCTGATGTTTTTTTTTCGTCCCATGCATTTTTGGTTTCAGATGATAGAATTTTTTTCCACTAGGACCCATGCTTATCTATCTGTTTAACTAATGTTACAACGGGATTCCAAATGTTATTGCGGGCGAAGCCGCGGGTAACAGCTAGTACTATATATTTGAATCATATATATATTATGATTTTCAACCCTAATACACTTCCCATACCTTAAAAATTACTTAATATCAAACCTTCTCACTAAGTCACATTTATAGCCAAATTTTCATTCTGCAAATTCTATTTTTATAACACGATATATTTCTAAACGTGTCGTTCTTTAATACATGTTGGCGCTTCCAAAGTATAACAGTGCCGCAACGATCTTCAAGACAACTAAACATGTGCGGTTTTACTCCTTATAATTTTTGCGTCCGCTTGGCTTCTTAGATCGTTCTTCCAATCTCATAATATTTCCACTTTGACTCTCGATATTGTCACATTATTACAATAATTAGCCTACTTGTTCCACTTTTGTTTTATCATGTTACTTAATTGAATTTCTGAACTTATCATTTCATTGGATTATCAATGTCGAAATATTTTACACATCCCATTCATTATTAGCCTATTAGCCCGGTCAAGTTAGACACGCAAGGTTACAAAAATTCGCATAGAGCTTAAAATTTGTACTAATGGTCGAAACACAATTATAAATAAAATGTGAAAAGTCCCCATCGATCCGACAACGGAAAAAATAATTAAGGTCAAAGTTCGCAAATATGGGTTCTTTGCGTTTTTCAGCCAAACGGTAAGTTTTATCATAAAACTAGATCAGACTAAAATTGAAGACCATGTCATTATCTATAAAAATTGTCCAAACACTTTTCCCCCTAAGAGTCACCGTTTTTGAGATATAACGATTCAAAAAGTTGAAAGAGTTGTATTCTTCATAATATGCACACGTTTCCACGCCACCTGTGAGGTAGTGTACTTGGCGCGTTTTTTTAACGTGGTTTCCCCGGTAGGCCTATTCCACTATCTATTGTGATCCTGTTCCATTCAATAATATTTAATAATAAAGAAGAAGTTCCGTGAAGAACTAAAGAGCCTACTTTTCTTAAAATTTAAGATTCATGCCAATCTATATAGACCTATTTAGAAAAATAGTGAAATTAAGTTGATAATATCGAAATTTCTAAATATTTCGAAATATACATGTAGCCTAATAGAGCACTACAGTTGGCAGCCCTGTTTTTTTTGTCGTGTAGCCTCCTGAGAGGCCGAGTGCAGGTCTTTCTAGTCGACGCCCGTGGGTGACCTGCGCGTCGGGATGAGATATGGAATGAATGAGGATGAATGAAACTGGGCAAGGATGTGGAAGGAAGCGGCCGTGGCCTGTCAGAAGGTACTGTCCCAGCATTTGCCTGGTGTTGAAAATGGGAAACCACGGAAAACCATTTCAAGGACAGCCGACGGTGGGGCTCGAACCCACGCGTCTAACGAGTCAGCAGAGAGCTTGGCCCCTTGACCTAACGCTGCGCTTTAGCCCGCGCAGCCACTACTGTCGGTGGCAGCCTTGGTGACTGAATATATTGTTAGTTCCATCTCTTAAGGTACAGAATACAATATTAGGTTGAAGTCCAATGGATAGCATGGACGTTACATGCAGTTAAACATTGGATCTAACAGCGTGCGTAAAATCATGTTGGCATGAATGTCATGCATGTATTGGTCAGAAATAATCTGAAATAATTCGATCTATTGTTGTGCCAATTTTGAATGAAATCCATTAGTTAGTAGCCTATAGAAGTTACATGCTTTTTAAAATTGGACCTATCAGCAGGCTTAGAGTCATGTTGGCAGCACTGACGTAAATTATTTTCTCCTAATTAATCTAGAATGTTAGGTACTATATACTCGTGTGCAAATTTTAAAGCAGTTGGCTTACATATTTTCTGATATAATAATATTTGGGTAAAAAAATTGAGACAGCCATTATTAACAATTGGCAGCCCTGGTTGCTCTTAGGAATAAGCATAGTCATATCTGTTATGGTACACATAGCACATACGAAATTAGGTTGAAATCCAATCGAGAGTATAGAAGTTACACGTATTTAAATTTGGTCCTATCAGTAGGCTTAGAATCATATTGGTAGCACTGACGTTTATAAGTTACTCCAAATTAATGTAGAATATCAGGTACTATACGTATGCATAGTTTAATGCTGTCGGCTTGCATACTTTCAGATATATTGGTATTTGGATTAATAGAGAGAAAATTTATTGACAGTTGGCAGCCCTGGTGGCTCTTAAAAATACGCTTAGTCATATCTGTTTATGTGCGCATATTACATACAAAATTTGGTTGAAATCCAATTGCTAGTCTAGAAGTTATATGCATTTAAAAATGGGACCTATCAATGGGCTTAGAATCATTTTGGCAACACTGCCATGTATGGCCTCCTGAAAATTAAACTGAAGTATTATCTATCTATCTATCTATCTATCTATATATATAAGAATGACAGTTTGTCTGTTTTTTTCTGAATTTCTACGGAAATTTGCGTTATTTACGCGTTTCAGACTGTTTTATGACGGATGCGCGCGAAAATATTTTTTTTGTCTGTCTGTATGTATGTCTGTCTGTTTGTCTGTGGACAAGTATGTTCCCTTATAACTCGAGAACGGCTGGGTGGATCAACGTAAAATTTGGTACAGATATCCTTCAGAGGCACGACACTAATCATTGATGTAACACTTCTCTGTATCTCCAATAAAAGGGGGCCTACCCCCTTAAAACACTTGCTGAAATAGGCGTAGACGGGCGAGACAAAGCTCATTTTCAGCCCCTCAATGTGAGAAACGAAACTCGGAAAACCACATTTTAAGGCCCTAAAACCAACAGTTTTTGAGATATTTCCAGAAAACTAATTTCATTTAATACAATAACGAAAGAATGCTAGCCGGTTACCATGGCAACGGAATCTCCCAGGTCCATCTATTGTTGTAAGACGCAATACAATTCCATTTATTACATTACTGAGATAGTTTGCAAACGGCTATAAGGTTATAACGGAACCAAATTAAGCTGTAAAATTCATCAATGTCATATAATGATCTTAAAGGGGTCAAGGTGTACTCTAGATTTTTTTCACGCGATTTACACTTGCGGGTGTGGTACGGAAGGTCTATTATATCCCTATCCATATATTTTCATATTATTATTATAATTATTATTATTATACTACGGCCTACAACGACGAGACAAAGCTTATTTTCAGGCCCTTGGTGTCAGAATCAAAACTCGGTGCCCCTAAATAGCAGTAAAGGGTTCCCGAAAAGTACATTTTAAGGCTCTAAAACCAACAGTTTCTGAGATATTCCCAGAAAAATAATTTCATTTAATAAACTAATGAAGGAATGCAAGCCAGTAACCATGACAACAATATCTGAAAAGGTGACATCCGACTTTCCATCTATTTCTGCAAGAAGTAAAGCCACTCCATTTACTAAATTTCTGTGAATGTTTGCAAATGGCTATAAGGTTATTACGGAATCAACTAAAACTGTAAAATTCATCACTGCGTTTAAGGGGATCAAGAGGTACCCTAGATTTTGTTCACAAGACTTAAATGTGCGTTATGTCGTTCAGAAGGTCTATTATTTCTCCAAACAGAAACATTATTTTCAAAAATTCCTGAATTGAAATACAGTAGTTTTTTTCTTGGAATTTTGGCCATTGGAGTCTAAAAAACCTGAATTTTCATGCACCACAAGCCTTTATAAATTATTAAAGGGGTCTTCCTCTGGATGGGGACTTGACACAACAGTGAAGGTCAGTTTTATTTGACGTGTATTGCGTTTCGTCTACGAGGTTTTCATTTTTTTTTTTCACGTCCGGAAGTACACGTTAGGTAAATTTAGTTTCAGAGCATATTTTAACTAATCACTTTTCTTTGTCGAGAAGCAGGTTCCAAGTCTCTAACCATTGCAACAGTAGCTCAATTGATTACGTCTGGTTATTAATACCGAAGACCGTTCGAAGAATGGGTACTTCTGCTAGTTATCTATATGTGCCAATTTTGGAATCGTTCCCATGGATACATTCCAAGATATCCAACATGGACCTCAAATTTCTATTGCGATTTTTCAGCAGTTGGTAGCACTGACATCATTTTCAAGTGTGACATTGAGATATCCCGGTATAGATCTTTACTCATACCAAATTTGGTTTCGATTGCTGAAGCCATTTAGGAGTTGATAGGTGGGGGACACACAGACAGACAGACAGACAGACAGACAGACAGACAGACAGAAGGACAGACAGACAGACAGACAGACAGACAGACATTTTCCCGGATCGATCTCATAAGTCCTTTTTCCTCATTTTTGCAAAATGTGAAAAGTAGGCTAAAAATGGTACTATTGGAAATTATGAAAGCGGTGTGAATTTTAAGAAATTGGGGGAAATTATTCGGAATCAGCTAATATTTCTGCATCCTCATAGTACCATTTTTTAATTACTAGCGGACCCGTGCGAGTTCATAAACCACACTTTCCCCAATAGGTTTATAATGAGAGACTTAAGGAGGAAGGTTGTTATGATTTTCTTCAACCAAATGATTATAGAACACTATTTACATTTCAGTTAGAAATCCAAGTTCTACGTTCCCTAACTTAAGAAGGCAATCACTGAAAATTGGATCGTCATAACACTCACCGGTTATTCGATATTTATGAAATTATACGATTTGAGTACTCATTCCTTTGATTTACTGTTTCTGAAATCCATCCAAAATGATAAAGGAAATACCTCAGATGTAAAAAAAAGACATGAAACAGGCGTCACAGCGGTTAAAATGGGAAGTGGACAGCAATTATGGAGCGTATTTTCCTACAGCAACAGCATATGCAAATCGCACACTTCTTACATTTTTTTGGAAGTCACTTTTTAAGGAAAGTATAGATATTTATGAAATTAGAGTGCAATTCGTCACTGCTAATGTCTATTCTTTTTCATTAGAATGTTCATTTGTCACGATCGGTCTCTCGTAAGCGCCGGAGGAGGGATCTATACTACTGAAATAATATATATGACGATTAAATATTATTGAATTAAATAGGATCACAATAGATAGTGGAATAGGCCTACCGGGGAAACCACGTTAAAAAACGCCAAGTACACTACCTCACAGGTGGCGTGGAAACGTGTGCATATTATGAAGAATACTACTCTTTCAACTTTTTGAATCGTTATATCTCAAAAAACGGTGACTCTTAGGGGAAAAAGTGTTCAGACATGGTCTTCGATTTTAGTCTGATGTAGTTTTATGTTAAAACTTACCGTTTGGCTGAAAAACGCTAAGAACCCATATTTGCGAACTTTGACCTTAATTCTTTTTTTTCCCGTTGTCGGATCGATGGGGACTTTTCACATTTCATTTATAATGGTGTTTCGACCATTAGTACAAATTTTCAGCTCTATGCGAATTTTTGTAACCATACGCCTATTTTTTGTGCTAACTTGATCGGGCTATATATAATTACCTAGCAAATATACATCAACCATTTTGAACAGTGGACGGAGATAACCAACAAGCAGGCCTATGTCTTGATGCAAACTGTCCCATGTGCAAAATTTATTGAACTGACTGACATCTCTGGTGGATGTGGTACGACCAAGTATTTCACACATCCTATAATATTTGTGACCTATCATTTATTTAAATTAACGACTTATTGTAGGGATATCCATTTTATTTTTAGTTTTTTGTCAATATACCGTAGTTTCTAAGATTTTTCCCGCTGACGAAGTTATCATTGATATAACGAAACATGGCCGTGTTAATTTAATTATTAACTACTTTCCAGTGTTTGACGAGGCGGCTTTATAGTTTGAGATTAATTAACCACGTCAGCCATCTTCGAAGTGGTTTTCCATGGTTTCCCATTTCGTCTTTGTCCGGATGGTAAGTCCACGGCCACCTCCTTCCCTCTTCCTTGCCTATCCTTCCCATCCCTCACGAGGCCCCCTGTTCGCTTTGCAGGTGAGGCTGCCTGTGCGAGGTGCTGGTCCCCCCGACCAGGTGTATCAAGCTCCAGGACTCTGCCCTGCCGGCGGTAATGGTGGGATCCCTCACTGAGTCCGAGGGAAAAGCCAACCCTGGAGGATATATTGTATCATATATCTTTAAGTAATGTACAATCTTTGTAAAACAAATTGAAACAAAATTGTTCCTGCCCTAAATTGTAAACATTGAGCAAGAAACCAAAATCTTTGCTGAAAACATTTTTTTTTCTATGAACTCCTTCCCAATTTGATTGATGTTAGTCCTTCCACTATCACTGACTCTTATTGTTAACATACACAAGGAACGGCTCTTTGTATATTTAGGCTCACTGTATCTTTTATACATTTCTATACAACATTGCGGAAATAAGCGTTACTCAATCTAGGCGTTGTGTTCTTATTTAAACTTCTCTTGTTATCTCGCGTCTACTAATCAATTTATTGGCTAGCGGATTAATGGATTGAACGGGTAGTCAATAAATAGTTTTCTGGTAATTTCAAATTATTCGTTTAATCGATTATTGATTAGGCAAACGTCGGTTATTAGCATCTCTAAAAGACAGCGTTAATAAGAGCAATCGTTAGCAATTGAAGGGTCCACGGGAAGAAGGAGGAATGTCACTCAAAATGTAAATGAGATATCAGCGCGATCTGGTGGCATTCAACACATCTTTATGTTCGACGGTGTCGAAATATAAACATTATGTGTCAGAAAACTGTATCATAATGAGGCTCATTATAACACTATTTTTCATTATGAAACAGTTTCTCCCACCAATCAGAGCTCAAGAAACAGTTGTGTAACCAATTAGGTAAGGTTATCTTCGTGCATGCACTCAAAATCCAATATGTCTATATAAATTACCGAAATGGAATGTGCACCTTCCATATGTTTGCGTAAATAAACTGGCGAATATGAGACAAGAAATAGCACAGTACCTTAATATCCCCAACTCCAATTTCTACACAGCGCATTGCTTTCAAACGACTTGGTGACAATATTAGTGAATGCTATAGAGCTGGACGGCAGGCTGTAAACAATAGGTGTTCTGTGTTGGCAAGCAAAGTGAAAGGTCTCTGCTATTGGAGTGCCTTGACCCACGCATGCGCTCTGTTCAGTCTGCGCGCCCTTTTCACTAACTGAAGTAACTGAATCCCACAGATATTTATGAATATTTATGTTAAAACATTTAATATAGTTATAATTATCGTCGAACATAAACAGTCGTATGCAACTCGCCTATAATGGTAATTAAGACACTCGTATATAAATTATAAAACTCGCTTCCGCTCGTTTTATAAACATACCCGTGTCTTAATTATTGCCATTATAGGCTTGTTGCATAATTTACTAATTTTACACGAGCTAAAATACTTTTACATACACAAAACATCGGATTTTCGCATGACTAACGTCAGATATAAAATTCTTAAAAATGCAGTTACTTTATTAAACAAGTAGTTCCGTGAAGAACGAAAGCCTATTTTCATATATGAGGCGTTCAGATGCAAAAGGGACATTATCCACTTTTTGTGAAATTAGAGTTATTGATACTGATCTTGGTGAATTAAATATTCATCTTTTAGTAGTAGCATTTTACGTCAAAACGGACTTTATCCTTGTTAAGTTACACATGGAATATTGCGTCTTTCTGCATAAGGGACATTATCCATGCAGCGGTGTACTGCTAAAGGTACACTATCCTCTCCACCAATGAGAGACATGAATACGGAGTACATGATGTCAACAACAAAGTTGGCGTAAAGCACACAGTTGTGATTACATTCTTGTTGCAATGGTTGGTCATTTTCTGTCAAAAGCTCCAGTGAATATTACAGAGATAAGCTTATATTTCCGGTCACTGGTCACATCTTCTTGCCACCTGATCGTGTTTTTGGTTTAATTGAGAAAGACATTAAGAAGTTAGAGTCGATTTATGATCCTCAACAGTATATTGATTTAATTTCAAAACACTTTAACGTGCTCAAGCTAGGAAGTAGTGGTTGTGCAAATGATGATTGGAAAGCATCGAAAGAGACAATCATAAAGCCCGTAGGGAAATGGAACTTCAAGTATAATGAGTTGTTGTAAAATAGTACTTCTGGCAAGAAATACGAAGGGAAACATCACGGTTCAAGAAGAAGATGTCTATAGATTAAACATGAGGACTCTACGATCTGTCTGCACGCCGATGAAAACGTTTAGTGACCTAGCACCTCCTATAATCACCAAAGGCAACAGAATCAGAAAAGCAAAATATTTATAGTCTTCTCACTAAACATTATGGAGCAGATTGGCGGAATGACAACAGGATAAAATTTTACAGCAGGCGCAGATCAAGATTTGAACCAAGGTGACACTACGTGTGAAGTTACGGAAGATGCTCCACTTCTAAATATTTGAAAGTTTCTGTTAGTTGCTGCATTGTTATAACAAAAGTTATTTTTGAAGTGCATATTGTCCAATCCATCATTTCCAATCAAAAGGGACATTGCCCATGTTATAATACTTTTTTTGTTTATTTCTTATGATTTTTGTAACTGGAAATTGCAGACTTAAAATTTGTCATCAAATGTCAATGAGTTAGTGAACAGAAATCAATAATTGCAAAACTATATGAGTAATTTTACGTTGTTTTCTCTTCCTGTAATTTAAGAAAAGTGGATAATGTCCTTTTTGCATCATTTCCAATCAAAAGGGACATTATCCATTTTTCAATACAGTTTTTGTTAACTTCTAATGATTTCTGTAACTAAAAATTGCACAACTTTATGAGTGACTATAAGTTTTTCCCTCTTTCTGTAATCTTTTAAAAAGTGGATAATGTCCCTTTTGCATCTGAACGCCTCATACATTACTTATGTTCATAGCCTCTCTCAACATACAAAATTGCAGTTTGAATGCTATAATAGATTCGTAGATATTGAGAACCGTCTAAATATTTCGGATGGTCGCCATGTTGGATTGTTATATGTACAGGCCATAGAGTTATGCTCCATTAAATGAAAATTGTTGCGTAGATTCATTATTCAAACTTTCACTTCGATCGCATGATTACGACACAAGAAATTAAAACGAGATTTTAAAATTTCGCACAGCTGCCATCTTGAGGTTATGTAAACAATTGAGCTAATTTAGATAACAGTGCATTACAATGTGTATAAGCATATACTGTACCATATTTAACTGCGCTCAGATGGTTAAATCGCGAGTAAAGTCTAATAAAATGTATCAACTTTGTTTTGTACTTTACAGGTATTTGAAAGTTACTTAGATGAACTTATAGGCGTGCGCTTTATCACCGTACGAAATTTGACGGTGATACATGTAATCGTTTCGGAGATATAGTATGCTAATGAGTTAGTGAACAGAAATCACGATACTCATGTCATACGTTGTTGGCATGTTAAAGAACCCATTTGAATTCAGTAGGCCGTGTTCAATGGCAAAATTAATCTCGGGATTTTCCGCCAACACAAAGTTCCTCCATTCTCTACTTGATAGCGCTGCCGTGCCAAGGAGTTTAGATATCTAACCTCCTTGACTTTCATAGCGTTCAAAGGAACGACGAAATTCGACATGCAAGCTACCCTCTGGGTGTCAATTAACAAAGCTTGCCCCAGGCACCCGAGGCCATACGATATTATTGTTATTATTAGTATGCCGTTGAAATATTTCGCACAGCCGCTATCTGGAGGTTATGTAAACAATTGAACTAAATTAGATGCCAGTGCATGACAATGTGTACAAACATTTGCTGTACCAAGATTCATTGCGTTTGGATGGTTAAATCGCGAGATAAGTCTATTTAAAAGGTTCAAATTCGCTTGACCGCCATGTTGTTTTGTAGTTGACAGGTTTTTGAAAGTCACATAGGTTAACTTCTAGTAGTGCCCTTTATCACCGTACAAACTTTCAGCGCGATATCGGTAATAGTTTCGGGGATATAGAATGCCGGGGAATTATTTCGCACAGCCGCCATGTTGGATTGGTGAGACGTAATAAAATTTGAAGGGCACGGTCAGGGTCGCCTTAAATGGTGCTCTGACCTTACCGAGTTTCATTGAAATCGGTCCAGCCGTTTAGAAGTTGTTAGACACACACACACACACACACACACACACACACACACGGACATAAGGTGATCTTATAAGTCCATTCATAAATGAAAATATGCTATAATCCGGATTAATATTCGTTTGTCTTTAAAATATTTGATGAGTAGCTTCTTCTCATAACTACTTCTTCATGCTTCCCTGAATCTTGTATTTAGAAGACTAGAAATATCCAAGGTGCGTGTTTAAATTGTTGTTTTCGTATTGTTTTTATTAACCATTTGTTCCCTGCTTGATACGAGGTTCTGGGAAACATGAAGTAGGGATTATCAGAAGAAGCTAATCATCAAATATTTTGAAGACAAAGGAATATTATTCTGAAATTTTTATATCTGACGTTAGTCATGCGAAATTCCGATGTTTTGTGAATGTAAAAGTATTTTAGCTGGTGTAAAAAGACGTGTAAAATGTGTATGAAATATTTTAGTAAACTAAGAATGACTGATGATGGCATAACAATGCCGAAACATGAATCGTGTATTTTAGAGTAAAACACTAAAACCAAATTGTATTGAAAAGTGGAAACCATAATCAGTAATTAATTTGATATCTTGTTGGTAGAAGCTATCCTAGTGGTAGCTTCTGAGAGGTAGACAAACCGAACTGATGTCCGAGCTCTTAAGTGAATCAACAGTTTTGTCTGTTTGATTAAAGCTGAGGAATTCCCCTTAAGTTGGCGGTCACGTGGGAAACACAGAGCGAGTAATTATGAATGGAGAAGTTGATTGGTTTAGAGGTCGTGCGTTACGCCTGAGAATTCAATCAGGTTTAGCATGGCCCAGAGCATCTAAGTACGCTGTGCACATTCTCGGCTGTCACCTCCGTGACGAGGTGCGGATCGATTCCCGGCTTTATCAAGGAATTTAATTCTGTCTGAGGACTGGGACGAGATTTGTTTTTGTTTCTACTATTATTATATCGTATGTCCTCGGGTGCTGGGTGCAAGCTTTGTTATTTGACATACAGAGGGCAGTTTGCATGTCAAATTTTGTTGTTCCTTGGAACGCTATGAAAGTCAAGGAGGTTAGATATCTAAGTTCCTTGACACTATAGCGCTTTCTAGTTGTTGTTTGAGTCTTCAGTCTTTTGACTGGTTTGATGCAGCTCTCCATGCCTCCCTGTCCTGAGCTAATCGTTTCATCTCTACATAGCTACCACACCTTACATCCGAGGCAATCTGTTTAACATATTCTAATCTTGGTCTACCCCTACAGTTCTTGTCCTCGACCCTTCCTTCCATAACTAAGCTTGCTATTCCTGGGTGTCTTAGTATGTGTCCTACCAACCTATCTCTTCTCTTCATTAGCAGTCGCCAGAAACATCTCTCCTCTCCCACTCGTCTTAATACCTCTTTGTTTGTAACCCTATCTACCCATCTGATCTTCATCATTCTCCTGTAACACCACATTTCAAATGCTTCAATTCTCCTCTTTTCTGCTACACCAATAGTCCAAGTTTCACTTCCATAGAGTGCCACGCTCCAGACAAAGGCTTTCAAAAATGACTTCCAAATACCTAAATCTATATTCGATGTCAGCAGATTCCTTTTTTGTAGAAATGCTTTCTTTGCCTGAGCCAACCTACTTTTTATATCCTCTTTGCTTCGTCCATCACTGGTTATTCTACTTCCTAAGTAACAGAAGTCTCCTACTTCCTTCAGCTTTTCACCTGCCAATTTGATCTCCATAGAGGTTTCTGATTTATTTCGGCTGCATTCCAGTATTTTTGTTTTACATTTATTAATTTTCATCATGAATTCTTTCCGTAAGACGGAGTCCATACCATTCAAAAACTCATTCAAATCCTCAGGCTTGTCGGCCAAGATGACTATGTCATCAGCAAATCTCAGAGTTGAAATTATTTCTCCTTGAATCTTCACTCCCACTTTACATTTTTCTCTAATTTCCTTCATTGCTTGTTCAATGTAAAGATTGAAAAGTATGGGTGATAAGTTGCAGCCTTGCCTTACACCTTTCTGAATACCAGCTTCTCTCTCATGTCCTTCAACTCGAATGACTGCTGTCTGGTTTCTGTATAGATTGTATATCACCCTCCTATCCCTGTACTTTATTCCAATCGATTTCAAAATGTCAAACAATTTAGTCCAATCAACGTTATCAAAAGCCTTTTCTAAGTCTACAAAATCCATGAACGTTCTCTTATCTTTCCTTATTCTACCTAACAAAATCAGCCTAAGACTTAGTACAGCTTCCCTTGTTCCTACATTTCTCCTGAAACCAAACTGGTCTTCACCCAACTCCGTTTCTATCTGGCTTTCAATCCTCTTGTAAATTATTCTAGACAGGATCTTTGAAGCATGAGTAATCAAGCTGATTGTACGGTAATCTTCACATCTGACAGCTCCCACTTTCTTTGGTATAGGGATGATTACATTCTTCTTGAAATCAGGGGGTACCTCACCTGTCTCATAAATCCTACACACCAAGTGAAATAACCTGATCAGACCTTCATCTCCTATGCAGCGTAGCAACTCAATCGGTATATCATCTATGCCTGGTGCTTTGTTCCTGCTTAAGTCTTCCAAAGCTCTATCAAATTCTGATCTCAATATTAAATCTCCTTTCGCATCCTCATCAATTTCCTCCTCCCTTTCCATTACATGATTCTCAATCTCCTTTCCCTGATACAAACTCTCTATGTAAGCTTTCCATCTCTCAACCTTTTCTTCCCTATCTGTTAGAGGCTTTCCATTTGTGTCCTTAATATTACAGCACTTAATCTTCTTTTCCCCAAAAGTATTCTTAATCCTTCGATAAGCTGTGTCTACTTTTCCTAATTTCAGACAATTTTCTATGCCTGCACATTTTCTTTCAACCATTCTTCTTTCGCTTCCTTGCACTTCTTGTTAACCTAATTTCTCAGACGTCTGTATTCTGCTTTCCCCTTTTCATCTCTTACATTCTTGTGTTTCCGCCTTTCATCCATCAATTCTAGTATATCCTGAGTGATTCACGGTTTTCTACCTATTCTTTCTTTCCTACCAATGTTTTCTTCTGCGGATTTTGTTATTTCATTCTTCAAAAGTGCCTATTCGTCTGCAATTGAAGTTTGTTTAGGGATTTTCATTAGTCCTTCCTTTATACTCTTCTTGAATCTTTCGTTTACATCCTTCTCTTTCAGTCTGTCTATTGCCCACCTTTTTGGCTTTTGACTTTTCTTCAGTTTCTTCAACTTTAATCTGCATTTCATTACAACCAGATTGTGGTCAGAGTTTATGTCAGTAGAAAGAAAGAATTTTGTGTTGGATCGATTCCTGGCTTTGTCAAGGGATGGGATTTCTATTTAATTGGTTGGTTGGTTCTTTAGTTTAGGGGCTGCGACAAGGCGGTCATGTAGCCCCGTGTACTTTGGGTGTGTGTAGAATCTGTCTGATGACCGCTGTTATTTGTGATGACTGTATTAGTGTGTGTTATCTGGTTTTTAATTTAAGTACTGCAACTTAGAATTTTTCAAATAGTTCCTACTTTTGCCGCCAAGCGCCACCGTCAACGACTACTAGGCCAAGTTCAGAACTTAGCTACTAGACGCCACCGCAGTCGGCTCTTGGCAACGAACGTAGAAACCTAAGAGCGTTGTTTACATTCTTAACCTATCCAATTTAGCTTCACACAGGTGTAATTAGTGGAAGGTTCTTTACATGCCATAAATCTATGACATGGGACCGCCAGCTTTACCTCCGAAGGAAGGCATACTGTGGGATTTTTAACGCTCTTCGGCCGGGTCTGAACCCGCGATCTTGGGCATACAAGCTCAGCATGCTACCGACTACGCCACCAAAGCCGCCGATTTCTATTTAGGGGCTTGGTCATTTAGCCTCGTGTGCTAGGGTGTGTGTGTGTGGATGTTTGTCTGATAACCTATGTTATTGTGACGGTTGTATTGGTGTGTGTATTAGAAATTAATGTGAGCATGAGGCAGCCGAGGTCTTAGGTTAGGCACCATCAAAGCATTTGCCTGTAGTAGAAGTGAGAAACCACGGAAAACCACTTCCAGGATAGCTGAGGTGGGAATCGAACCCTCCTCTTCTCCGTTTTACCTCACATGACTGAGTGTACCCCGTTCCAGCCCTCAGACCAGAATTAAATTTCTTGGCAGAGCCTGGAATCTAACCCGGACCTCCGAGGCGATAGCTAGGAATGCTAGCCACTACACCATGAGTTGGTCAGGACGGGAGTTTATCCTAACTTGAGGACACGGTTGCCAACATTCCAATCCTAATACAGCCATCATAATGACGCAGGTTATGAGACAAATACACTGAACTGCAAGACCATGATGATAATATTAATATCGTATGACCTCTGGTGCTGGGTGCAAACTTTGTAATTTGACGCCCAGTGGGTAGCTTTCATGCCGAGTTTTGTCGTTCCTTGGAATGCTATGAAAGTCAAGGAGGTTAGATATCTAAGCTCCTTGACACTATAGCGCTTTCTAGTAGAGAAATGAGGAACTTTGTGTTGGCGGAGAATCCCGAGATTAATTTTACCATTATGAACACGGCCTACTGAATTCAATGGGTTCTTTAAGGGGGGATGTTCATGAAATGGATTGAAAATGTCAATTTTCAATTTATTTTTAGCCTACTTTTCACATTTTGCAAAAATGAGGAAAAAGTAGACTTATGAGATCGATCCGGGAAAATGTGTGTCTGTCTGTCCGTCTGTCTGTCCTTCTGTCTGTCTGGCTGGGTGTGTGTCCCCCCCCCCCCCCCTATCAACTCCTAAACGGCTGCAGCAATCGAAACAACATTTAGTATGAGTAAAGATGTATACTGGAATATCTCAAGCCCATATTTGAAAATGATGTCAGTGCTACCAACTGCTGACAAAACGCACTAGAAATTTGAGCTCCATGTTGGATATCTTGGAAAGTATGCATGGGAGCAATTCCAAAATTGGCGCACATGTAGATAATACTATTTCAGTTTAATTTACAGGAAGACATACATGACAGTGTTGCCAAAATAATTTTAAGCCTTCTGATAAGTCCAATTTTTTAATGCATATAACTCCTACACTATCTATTGGATTTCAACCAAATTTTGTATGTAATGTGTGTACATAAACAGATATGACTGAGCGTATTCTTAAGAGCCACCAGGGCTGCCAACTGTTAATAATTGCTCTGTATATTTTTATATTCATATACCAATATATCAGAAAGTATGCAAGCTGACTGCCTTAAACTATGCACACGTATAGTACCTGACATTTTAGATTAATTTGGAGTAACTTATATACGTCAGTTCTATCAACATGATTCTAAGCCTGCAGATAGTACCAATTTTTTAATACATGTAACTTCTATACTATCAGATGGATTTCAACCAAATTTCGCATGTGCTATGTGTAACATAACAGATATGACCATAAGTATTCCTAAGAGCAATCAGGGCTGCCAACTGTTAATAAATGCTGTCTATATTTCTTTACCCTAATATCAATATATCAGAAAGTATGTAAGCCTACAGCTCTATACTTTACACACGTATATCACCTTTCATTCTAGATTAATTTGGAGTAATTAATATAAGTCAGTTCTGCCAACATGATTCTATGCCCGCTGATAAGTCCTATTTTAAAATACATGTAACTTCTATACTAACAAATGGATTTCATCCAAAATTGGCACAACAAGATTTATAATATTTCACATTATTTCTGACCAGCACACGCATGACATTGTTGCCAACATGCTTTTACGCGTGCTGACAGATCCAATGTCTAACTGCATGCAACGTCCATTGGACTTCAACCAAATTTTGTATTCTGTACCTTAAAAGATGGAACTAAGAATATATTCAGTCACCAGGGCTGCCAACTGTAGTGCTCTATTAGGCTACATTATACCAGGTATATTTTCGAAATAATTAGACATTTTGATATTACCAACTTAATTTCGTCATTATTCTAGATAGGTTCATATACTGTAGATTAATCATTGGCATGAATATTAATTTTAAGAAAAGTAGGCTCTTTAGTTCGTCACGGAACTTCTTGTTTATTTATTAAAAGAACTCATTGACTGTAAGTTCTCAAAGTTTCAGAGATAAAATCGCATCTGAGGTGGCTGGAAAATTTAATGTGTAGCGCGACCTTCCTTTTGAAGTAACTCTTAAATACTAGCACGGTCAACAACGATTCCGTGGATTACATTCAAGCAAAACTGCGCGGGATACATCCAGGAGGCCGTGATATATACTCTTATGGTTTTTACAGATAACCTGCGACTCTGTGCCGTATCTTAGAAACCAGCCTGTTGAGGACAATTGAGTAGCTGTCTGACAGTGAGGCAGCACCCCGGTTACGGAGACCAAGATTTACGACCGAGGCGACCAATAATCTGGCTTCATAGGCTGTGGCGCCAAGGGGTTTGGTTTAAATTTTTATGGTGTTGGAAGCCATTTTTCAGTGTAATCGAAATTCAATGTTTTTCAGTTGGTCTACACGATTGTACCCAATTATTAATAATAATAATATCGTATGGCCTCGGTGCCGGGTGCAAGCTTCGTAATTTCTCACCCAGAGGGTAGCTTGCATGTCGAATTTCGTTGTTCCTTGAATCACTATGAAAGCCAAGGAGGTTAGATATCTAAGCTCCTTGAACACTATAGCGCTTTCTAGTAGAGAAATGAGGAACTTTGTGTTGGCGGAAACTCCCGAAATTAATTTCGCCATTATGAACACGGCCTACTGAGTTCAAATGGGTTCTTTGACATGCCAACAACGTATGACATGGTGTCGTATTTTTGCCGCCTTTCAAAAAAAAATCACTTACCACGGCCAGGAGCGAACCTGCAAACTTGGGGTTAGTAGACAGACACGCTATCCACTCACCTACCGATGCAATTGAAATGGGTGGTTTCCCTAATACTGAAATTACCTATATTTATAAATCACTTGTAAATTGTTTTCAGGATTAGGAAAGCACCCATTACTATTGGACACAGGCAGCTGAACTGCTGTGCCCTAGATCACGGGTTCAAACTCGGCCAAAGTGGTCGGATTTTTTAGAGCGTTAAAAATCCCACAGTATGCCTTCCTTCGGAGGGGAAATAAAGCCGGCGGTCCCATGTCATAGATTTATGGCATGTAAAGAACCTTCCACTAACTACACTTGTGGAAGCTAAATTTGTAGGTTAGTTTGAAAACGCTTTATTAGTTCGTTCGCCGCCAGGTGCTGGCTGTGATGGCATCTACTAGTAGCCAAGTCCACAGCTGGGTGTCGTGAACGGTAACATTTGGTAGCAAAAGTAGGAACTACTTAAAAAAATTGACCGTCTGCAGGCCTTACCTGAATCACAACCGGGTGAGTTAGCCGTGGTGGTTACGGCATGACTGATGGCAGTCGCTCACATCCGGGAGGCGAGGAGGTTCGAATCCCCCCGCCGGCAACCTTGAAGATGGTCTTCTGTGGTTTCCCATCTTCCTTCCAGGCAAATGCCGGGGTTGGTCCCTAACTATAGGCCACAGCCGCTACCTTCCAACTCCTCGTCCTTACATTCCAACTTCCCTCCTTCCCTCCCCAACGGTACTTGTAGCTCACCCATTGGGTGTCCGTCTCGAAGCAACTACAAAACTGGCGAGCCGAACATGTCCTCGGACACTCCCGGCACTAAAAGCCATACGCTAAAAAAAAAAAAAAACCTGAATCACAGATAACACACACTAATACAGCCATCACAATATTAACACAGGTTATCCGACAGATTCTACACACACCAAAAGTACACGGTCTATATGACCGCGTTGTCGCAGCCCCTAAACTAAGGAACCAACCAACAGACATCCGTTTCATCCAGATTCATTCTGAGCAGACTGGACCAAGGATTTTCCTGAATATTATCCTTGCTTGTTTCTGTATCTCTTTAATGAGAGATCTGTCTCCCATGCTCAAAGTTATTATTATTATTATTATTAAGAAGCAATATCGAGGAATGGCCCATTTCAAGAGCCTTGTTGCGTTGGTAACGATATAGGCCTAGCATCACTCAGGCATTTAAAATAACACGTTGAAAGAAATTTGAATTTAGTTATTTTTTGGGATTTTAAGTTGACACTAAAGTTTTATGTTGGTAGCACTGATTTTTAAAATTTAATATGACACTTGGAGATGATAGAAGAAAAAGAAACAAAATTTTAATTGAATCTTTGTAGGCTACTATTTGTATCTCGCGACCGATAGGCGTGCTAACTTTCAGTAATAGTAAGTAAGATGTTTTTAGAAACATTGCGGTGTTTGAAGCCATTTTTCAGTGTTGCCTTCGCTAACAAAAGTTCGATGCTTTTCAGTCGGTCAACACGATTGTACCCAGAGAAAATTTATTGACAGTTGGCAGCCCTGGTGGCTCTTAAGAATACGCTTAGTCATATCTGTTTATGTACGCATATTACATACAAAAGTTACATGAAATTAAAAACACTTGGGTGACCAGTTTCGATCGTCAAGAGATCATCATCAGATCCATTATACTTAGGCTATAAAATCTATGTCTGAAAATATGGGTGAAAATATTTACAATATGTACACTTATTTAGTTGCAGTATTTGTTAGTTGTGGTCTATGCGATGTTTTGTTGAGATACTGGAGGTGGTGATTGACCCACGGAATTTGCTTGTTTGGAGTGAATATGTGGTTGTTGTAAATGGTCAATTCAGATTTTATTGTGCAGGCTACTTATCTGGTTGAGTCTTGTGCGGGCCTGTTGTGAGCAGTTAACATGGTCACTGTTTGCACTCGACTGAGGGGAAATTACGGTGTCTGGACAGTTCCCCACACTGACACTTCCACACACTACAAAAATACTGACACTTCCACACAGCCCTTGGACGTGGCTACCTGTTTAATAACTCAGAAATAATCTCGACTGACATTTCCACACACATCTCCACCATCCCCCTCCCCCAAGGCTACTATGAAAACGATCAAGTTGAAATTTGGCCTACTGTTGTTTAGCACTTTTAATATATCTGGAATCACATATTATATTCTTTAACTACTGAACTACTGTATAAGGTTTGAGGCAAAAATGTTTAATACTCTTCAGCTATTATGAGTACAAGTACAAGTACTAGTACATTAAAAATGGGTTGCGTATTCACAGAAAATGGAGTAGGTTAATATTATTGTAGAAAAAATATGACAAAAAAATACAAAAACAACTGACGAAGCCAAGAAAGCTGATTTTAAACACGCCAAAATGATAACAAGACCAAAATGATCGGTTTTGTTATAATTTTGTCAGTCCACAGCCTGGTTAAAGTGTGATGGAAATCAGACTGCATTTATTTCATTTTGATGGAAATTACTCTACATTACAATGATATTTTCGAGACCGTGTTAGTAATGAAGTAGCCTACATAGACCAAGCGCTTTTCTTCACTCCAAAGGAGTATTATGTTAAGGTGCATTGTCACTCGTGCGGCTGTAACGAAGATCGCTGAAGCCTATAACCTTAGGGGCGTGGGGGATGTGTGTGGAACTGTCCGTAGAGATTATTTCTGAGTCATTAAACAGGTAGCCGCGTCAAAGGGCTGTGGGGAAGTGTCAGTATTTTGGGCAGTGTGTGGAAGTGTCAGTGTGGGGAACTGTCATGTAATCGAAATTACTGTGTGTGAGAGTCTCTTATCTCGTTGGGCTATTCCCCCTCTCGCATTCCTAACTGCCATGTGTTTCTCGTACAAATGTAACTGTAAGTTGCTAAGTCTAGTCTCTCTAATGTGGTGCATGTTACTCTATTCAGGATAATCTTCAACCATTAAAAACCTGGTTTGAAACTCTCGAGGCATAAGCTAAAAATCCTTCTCAACGCACAATCGGTCTTTTGTGAATGTCCCGGCACCTTCAATACCAGCCTGGGTTTATTTAAGAAAAAGATACATCGTACATCCTGATCCAATAACATGTTTCCCTTATTAATCCCTTATCTAGCTTGGCTGCATCGTTATGTTGTGTCTTGCTTCTGACGGGGCGTGTTTTCTAGTAGAGTGAAGAGGGGTGAACTCTCCATGAAAGTGTGTTTGTTCAAATTATTGGGTACAATCGTGTTGACCGACTGAAAAGCACCAAACTTTTGTTTTTAGCAACATATATATATATCTGGTTGGTTGGTTCTTAAGTTCAGGGGCTGCGACAATGCGGTCATGTAGCCCCGTGTACTTTGGGTGTGTGTAGAATCTGTCTGATAACCGGTGTTAATTGTGATGACTGTATTAGTGTGTGTTATCTGTTTTTTTAAAATTCAAGTAAGGACTGCAGACTTTTGAATTTTTCAAATAGTTCCTACTTTTGCTGCCAAACGCCACCATCAACGACTACTTGTTCAGAACCTAGCGACCAGACGCCACCGGAGTCGGCTCTTGGCAACGAACGTAGGAACCTAAGAGCGTTGTTTACATTCTTAACCTATACAATTGGCCTTCACACTGGTGCAATTAGTGGAAGGTTCTTTAAATAGATATCTCTACTGAACTAGATTGCAGCTGCCATGGTAACCACCGTGTCAACGCCAGCTCTAAAACATAGCCTCGGCGATGAATCGATCTGCCCTCCAATATCGATGTTTGTTAGCCTACTTGTCACGATCACACTTGAGGAAGCAGCAATAAGCTCAACTTGACCTGAGCCATAACGCGTGAATTATAGAACAGAGTCAACAACGCGTACAAGTGGGAACTTTCACTCAAATCAACTTTACCTGTTGGTAATTCGTGTACGTGGTCATCAGTCCCGTGTACTCGCCTCTGTATATCTGATAAACTGTGTTTTTGTGGTGTCTAGCAGTGTAACTGTAATTATAATAGTCCACAATGTGCATTAAATACATAAGTCTGGTCTCAGGTCTGTGTACGAAATTTCCAACCATAAGAGTCCAAATTATTCGAGTTCCACTGAAATAACAATAATGATAATAATATTTATTTTATTAATCGTATGGCTTTTAGTGCCGGGAGTGTCCGAGGACATGTTCGGTTCACCAGAGTCTGTAGCTGCTTCCAGCGGACACCCCAAAGGGTGAGCTACAAGTTCCGTTCAATTTCAAGTAGTTCCAACTTTCGCTACCACATATCAATGATACCTAGTGGTGAACGTTGGAACTTGGATAGAGCGTTACAACGAAATCTAACCTACAAAGTTAGCTTCACACAAGTTTAGTCTGTGGAAGGATCTTTTACATGCCATAAATCAATGCCATGGGACCGCCCGCCAGCTTTACTTCCCCTCCGAAGTAAGGCATACTGAAGGATTTTAACGCTCTTAAAAAATCCGACGACTTCAGCCGGGTTTGAACCCGCGACCTTGGGAACAGCAGTTCAGCATGCTACCAACTACACCACTGAAGCCGCTATAATAATAATAATAATAATAATAATAATAATAATAATAATAATAATAATAATAATAATAATAACAAAACGCACTGCTGGACCGATCAAGAGACTTGAAGTTCAGGAATTAAAATGAATTAGGAAAATTCTCGGTCCTAAGTTCAAATATGGAGGTTACAAGCTCTCGAGTCATTCAGAAACCTCCCACACTGAAAAGATCCCAAGTGTAATCCGGAAACGCAGAATAACATTCTATGCCCACCTCCTCAGAATGCCAGTCAGAAGATTCTCCAACAGTCTATTACCATATTTCCACCGACAGCAGTGACTATGCTCGCTAAAGCGCAGCGTTAGACCATGGGGCCAAGCTTCTGCTGTCCTGGTAAACGCGTGGGTTCGAGCCCCACCGCCGGCCGTCCTTGAAATGGTTTCCCGTGGTTTTCCATTTTCAACACCAGGCAAATGCTGGGACGGTTCCTTCTGATAGGCCACGGCCGCTTCCTTCCACATCCTTGCCATCTCTCATCCCAGCGCGCAGGTCGCCCATGGGCGTCGTCTAGAAAGATCTGCACTCGGCCTCTCAGGAGGCCACGCGACCAAAAAAAAAAAAAATCATACTTCCGAGGTTTAAAGGTGATGCCTATTTGGCTGGTGGAAGTGGATAAGGACTTGTTAAAATTTATAAATTCTGAATCAGATATCTTGCTCAGAACCCCATTGAAACAAAAATTCCGTCAGGTTCATCAAGAGGAAGTAAAACCCAGCAAGAGATATGTTCACTCGGATGAATGGAAGAAATGCCATTCGGAAAGGATGAAGGCGTGGTGGGCTAACAAGAAGAGATCGCGCGGTCCCTAGTGGCCACAACGATAACTAATAATATGTATTGACAACGAAGTTATTAGAATATAAATACATTTGGCATAGCCTATTAACAAAGTATTTGTGATATCCGTATTGATAGATAATGTTCTCAACAAGTAGTTCCGTGAAGAAATAAAGCCTATTTTCATATATCCTACTTATGTTAACTGCCACTATCAACATGCAAAATTTCAGTTTGATTGCTGTAATAGATTGGTAGATATTGAGAACCGTCTAAATATTTCGGATGGTTGCCATGTTGGATTGTTATATGTGTAGGCCATAGAGTCATGCCTCATTAATGGAAAATCATTGCTTGGGTTCATTATTCAAACTTCACTTCGATCGCACGATTACGACACAAGAAATAAAATCTTAATTTTAAAATTCGCACAGCCGACATCTTGAGGTTATGTAAACAATTGAACTAAATTAGTTACCAGTGCATTACAATTTGTATAAACATTTCCTGTACCAGGTTTCATTGCGTTTGGTTGGTTAAATCGCGAGAATCGTCTATTTAAAAGTCGCGACATTGCTTGGCCGCCATGTTGGATTGGTGAGACGTAACATAATCGAAGGGCACGGCCGGGGTCGTCCGGAATAGTGCTATGGACTTACCGAGTTTCATTGAAATCGCTCCAGCCGTTTAGGGTGGGACACACACAGACATACACACGGACAAAAGGTGATCTTATAAGCCTATTTTTTCATAAATGAAAATGGTCTAAAATTGTTAAATATCCGCCAACCAATACATAACTAAAACACATCAAAGGTACATATTTCAATGTAGAAACGAGGTCCTCTTCAGCCAACTTTTACAAGTGGTCTTATGAAGCATGTGACTAGCAAAACTGCGACTATGTTATTAAGTTGTTCCGTTATCCGGAATACATGACGACGGATATGCAAGATATAGGCTAGGTACTATCCAAGTAGATGGGGAAGACTTGCCACGTGTAACAACATTTAAATATCTCGGCTCTATGATCACTAATGATGGAAGTCTTGCACAACAGATCAATACGAGAATCAGCGCAGCTTGGATGAAGTGGCGAAGGACAACTGGAGTCACCTGCGATCGAAGGATGAAGGACAACCTCAAGTCTATCGTAATGTCGCATTGTACGGATGCGAGTGTTGGCTAACAACAACAGAGACAGAACGTCGCTTGGGTGTTATGGAGACCAAGATGTTCTGATGGACAGCGGGTGTCACCAAATAGGATCATGTTTCCAATGACAACATCAGGAAACGGTTTGGGGTTGCACCAATCAGTGACAAGATGCGGGAGTGCCGTCTGCGTTGGTTTGTGCAAGTTCTACGAGCGGATGCAGACACAATTGCAAAGACTGGCTACACTATACAAGTCGTCCGCAAGAAACCTAGGGAAGATCGAGTCAACGGTGGGACGATACGCTACATGGAGATCTGAAGAACCAACACCTGGCCCGAGACAGAAACAAGCGGACCCTGCAGATAGGCGGGACAAACGCTAAGAAGTTGTTCCGTTATCTATCAGTGGTATTCATTCAATTTCATGTGAAAAGTAAGGTACATTACGCTAAGAAATAAGTAATTTTAATGATAATTTAATACAATATTAATAATATCGAGTCGCCTCCGTAGCGTAGCAGTCAGCATGGTTAGCTGGCGCCCCAGAGGTCCTGGGTTCAATTCCCGGCTCTGCCACGAAATTTGAAAAGTGGTATGAGGACTGGAATGGGGTCTACTCAGCCTCGGGTGGTCCAAATGAGTAGAGGGGGTTAGATTCCCACCTCAGACATCCTTGAAGTGGTTTTCCGTGGGTTCCCACTTCGTCTTCGGGCAAATGCCGGGATGGTACTGTGCCCGAAAATACCTTCCCTTTACCTGTTGAAATCCCTCGATGGTAGCTGGATCGTAGGACCTGAAAACCCCCCGGCTCAGAAAAATCCCCAGATCCTACCAACATGGGAAAGGGAGTATTAGGGTGCAGTAAAACCTAACAGAGGTGGCATTAAGCACGACCAAAGCATAGCAGCGAACTGCTCTAAGAACACGAGAATCGTGGGAAATCACCCTCTCAGGAGTGTGGGAAACACTAGAAATATCTAGCTATGGCCCCCCTTAATGCGACCTATTTATACTTCTGTAAATCATCACATCACGCGATTAAAAGAAAAGACAAAGTATTTATTTCCAAAAGAAAATCTGACAGAGGGTCAGATCAAATTGTCCTTGACTGGACACAAACACAAAGAAAATAGGCACTAGAATCATGCCAATAAATGCATTAGCTGTCCCCATGGACCAAGAATGCATTTAACCCTCAATTGGACCGACAGTAGTGGCTACGCGGGCTAAAGCTCCGCGTTAGGTCAAGGGGCCAAGCTCTCTGCTGACTCGGTAGACGCGTGGGTTCGAGCCCCACCGTCGGCTGTCCTTGAAATGGTTTTCCGTGGTATCCCATTTTCAACACCAGGCACATGCTGGGACAGTACCTTCTGACAGGCCACGGCCGCTTCCTTCCACATCCTTGCCCAGTTTCATTCATCTTCATCCTTTCCATCTCTCATCCCGACGCGCAGGTCGCCCACGGGCGTCGACTAGAAAGACCTGCACTCGGCCTCTCAGGAGGCTACACGAAAAAAAACCCTCAATTGGAATTATTAATTATATGAACAATAGGAGATCCCTTAAGAAGCAAAAAAAAAAAAATTAGATAAATCGCCTTAGTGGTTCTTCCACCGATTCCATCAGTAGAAAACACGTGAATTAAATCAGATATATATATACATATTTACTTATTTACAGCGAAATCATTATGAATGTTATTACACCCTCAGATGTAAATGCCTTCGCAAACAGGTAATTCTGCACTCCTCATTGGTGCTTTGTCAAAATTGAGATTGCATAAATTATATTGCCTTAGCAATGTAGTCAAAATTTATTTTATCAATCAAGCACTCAAGCTAAAAAGACGTGAAATTCGTAATTCAAAATCTCTAAAGTTTCAATAATTTCTTAGTATAAATGTACTTATTTAAATGCATCCAAAATTTATAATATAACGATCGTGAATCATACCTAACACTGCTTAAATCTTATAAACTGAGCACAACCGAAGAATTAATTAAATGGGAATGCCACACAAAAACAAACTCTGAGGCTTAACAAAACTAGATCCATAATTGGAAATGCCAATTTTATCAATAAATCGTAACAAGAAATGCAAAAAGAACAGAGACTATGTTCTTTCACAAACATTCATAAATTAGTATAACCTTGCACTGAATTACTGTCATTATAGTGGTCACTCATGACCTCGATTTCTGAATACGGGTGGGCATTGCCACCAACATCACCAAGTTTATATTTTTATAAGCGCATTACATATTATGCTTTCACTAGCATCTTAATATTAACGTACTTCAACGAGTACCACTGTAAATATATTACACGCCCATTGACGTTTCTTCACACACTATCACCCACATGGTGATTATTTTATTCGATAACCAGTAATCAGATATATTCAGCTGTGTTTCTTAACTATTATGTTTTCTCATTCCAATGCATCATAAATTTAACATGAGTGGCTACTTAATCAAGTCCACTGGATCACAAAAAGCTTGCCTTACAGAGTTGTATTTACAGTCACATAAGAATTAATTTTCCCTTAAAGTTAATCCCTGGGATCTGTTTCGAAAAAGATTCTTGTTCTTCAAATAGTACTCTAAAGCAATGTTCTAAACAAGAAAAACTCGAAAGACTGAATCAAAGTTCAGTTATAGCAATATTAATTAATATAAAGATTAACGAGGTGTATCCAAGTACACGTGACTACAAAATCAAACGTTTAAAGTTGATCAGACGAAAATAGAAATGTCCCCTCAAGAGAATTCACGAAAATCAGACTGGATCTACAGCATGTATCCAGGTAACAACTCCAGTTAACTCCTGTTGACACATTAGAATTCAGTATGACAGCGTTTATTCTCAAGAGAAAAAAATCCCCATTCTAAAAGAATGATCAAACTTCACATTCTAAATTATATTTTACTAGTTATAATGCAAGAGTGCATAGGCAAATTCGAATCTCGCAATTGTCGAACACAAAAATAATGGAACGACAACCCCTCAAGCCAAAGCTTGATAAAAAAACAAGTAATTCCCTTTGAGAATAACGTAGATTTCTTCCCCTAAGAAGATCTGTTCTCCACAATCAAGAAGTTCGGAATAAATTTAATGCATTTAATTTAATTTAATTATTAAGCTGAAAAATAAACAATTAATTCATAACAAAATATTATGAAATGAGTGCACCTGATTAACCAGGCCTAAACTCGACTGAAAATGAAGTCACACATGACATGGGATAGCCATGCATCAACCTCACTCCACAATCATACTACTCAAAAAGAATTAAAAAAAAACAGATGGCAAAGTGTTTACACCGGACTATCTACCTTGCAACACTACGTGAAAAGTTGTTCCTCTACCTGGCTGAAGATTCTAGAAGGCGATATGGAGCGCGAAGATGCCCACCATCTGATTCCACCATGGTATAGCAGGACTACACGGTTCCATTCCAATTTCCAATGAACGCACTGGGAATTTCTTACTCCAATGTCCCAAGTCCACTGATAGTAAACGAACTGCTTCCTCATCCCGGAAATTGTCCTAGCCCGAATTTCGAATAGTTCCAGCCCGGCTCGAAAATACATCACGCGCGCGAATGCAACATCGCAATAAGCAGATGGACACATGACGGTAGCCTGAGTTATTTTCGACTGCATGTTACCAAAAGTTCATGTTGCACAAGCCAATAGCCCGCGTCGCGAGTGGGCTATTTTCCACTTCGCAAACAGCATTGTAGTCACTCGTGACGTCCACTGCATTTGCTTGGAGAGCGATGTCCACACTAAAATGCCTAGCCGCACATGGCTAATATGTTTATATACATCCTAGACATCTCTCCCACTACCTCGGATTTCCAAGCACTATACATTGGTAAACAGTGTTCACTCGGAATGTACTTGACATTTAGTTGCAATAGTCTTGGCGTGAGAAAAGACAGCACGCCTTCTCAGTGTGCATGGACTTCAGAAACAAGCCTCTTAATGTATCACTGCACTTCGCTCCTCCTCTATACATGCATTTAAATCACGTGAAAAGAGACTGATTCCTTTAACTGAATATTGCCCGCATACAATGCCAGGCGCTCTGACGATTGAAGTTCTCATTCGACACTGAACTTTAAGTATATTGGCCTTAATACGTCGCAACACGATGTATAACCGCGAACTGGCACCGCCGTGAACTCAGAATAACTTGACACTTCTTCCAGCCGAAACAACATTGCGATACGAGTCCTTGCTTAGGTGTGTATTCGTCTGAGTTTAAACATGCTCTGCCTGTCGCACACCTGCGTCAGCCTGCAGGAGACAACTGGCACGCTGTCGCTTCTGCGCATGACGAGACGATCTCTCTGAGACAGGTCGATATATTAAATCTATATTCTTGATGTTGCAAATGCTATTATCATTAAAGCAAGACCGCATTGTCTCTCTCTGCTGTAATATCGAACTTCAATATACACATGACATCATAACTGTGCCTTATTTCCAAATAATATTCAAATGTAAATGTCAATCTCCCCACTACTGCAGGCTCAAGGACTCCTGCGCATCCTCGCGGCCTACAAGCGAAACACTCTTCCGAATGTTGTTGATGAGACATCAGCTGAGCCGAATGATCACGTGGCTATTTGCGCTCTCCAAACTAGGTCAAAACCTGACGTTTGCGGCAGCGGTTCGCATAGGAAAATGTACCGTAAATGAGGCCAAATAAAAGAAAACGGTACAGTACCTACTGTAGGGCCACGGCCGCCTCCTTCCCTCTTCCTAGCCTATCCATCCCAATCTTCCATCCCTTCCCATCCCTCATGAGGCCCCTGTTCGCTTTGCAGGTGAGGCCGCCTGGGCGAAGTGCTGATCACACCTCCCCCGTTGTATCCATCCCGACCAGATGTTCCAAGCTCCAGGACACTGCCCATAGAGGTGGTAGTGGTGAGTTCCCTCGCTGAGTCCGTGGGAACCACCAACCTAGAGGGTAAATTGACTAAATAATAAAAAAATAATATCGTATGGCCTCGCGTGCAAGTCTTTGTTATTTGACGCCCAGGGGCAGCCTGCATGTCAAATGTTGTTGTTCCTTGGAGCACTTTGAAAGTCAGGAAGGTTAGATATCTGAGCTCCTTTACACTATAGCGCCTTCTAGTACAGAAAGGAGGAACTTTGTGTTGGCGGAAACTCCCGAGATTAATTTTGCCATTGTGAACACGGCCTACTGAATTCAAATGGGTTCTTTAACATGCCAACGAAGTATGACATGCGTACCGTGATTTTTGTCGCCTTTCAAAAATCACTTACCACGGCCTGCAAGCTCAAAATGAAGGACAGTGTTAGTAACAGTATCAGGCGCTGCACGCAGGGCATGGCCATACCATTGGAGCCGTCTCTCCGCTCGGTTGCTGGATAGTTTTGTGGGAGTGATTTTGAAAATTGGGGACGGAAGTGGATCGGAACGATCGAGCTGGCAGTGGTGGATCGAACGGAAGTATGCACTGCCCGTGATTGAAACAAATAACATGGTACATTTTCGAAGTCTTCGTATCAGTATTTAAATGGTAAAATGCCTTAATATCAAACATTGTAAGTAGTCGGCATTGCCGGTATTATGTTTCTGCACAATGGCTATTCAAATATTAACCCACATATCGGTAATGCAGTCATCAATATAATATAATCGTTGTGGTTATACGAGAATTGAGCAAGCCTTCATGAACTATTACTGAATACATTCTCTTGTCTCACAAGAGGGCCTATTCATAAGGCATTTTAAACTCAATTTCACGCAGGAACATTATCGAAACAAGCAAAATATAAATGAAACTTCATTCCGTAATGCAGTATTATTGGAACGTGGAAATAATTCACCATTTTGTGCAGAATATTTGCGTAGTCGAAATAGCCGTGGGGTTAGTGCGTATGAGTGTGAATCTAGAGATCTTGGGTTCGAATCCTGGGCGGGGTAGATGTTTTTGCTACCAGATTATCATTTTAAACGATATTTATCATATCAATATGACTCATTTTAACAGAATCCATATGATATTACGTGTTGGTCTGTGAATGAAGAAGACCTGTTTATAAGGAATTTAAGGTTATGAGCGGTGTCGCGTCTATTAATCTAGTTGATCCATATCGTACTCTTTATTTAGGCCTGTGCTGGTGGAAGCTACAAATCATCTAATAAAATGAGTTCCGTGTTATAAACTACAATGTATGTAAAACACTCCCTTTTACAATAGATTAATATTTGTGCCAATAATAGTATAAAATACCGGTGTATCAACAATTTCACGTGATGTTTCTTCTATGTCAGATGTTACACATCATATGCGACTACTGCAAAGTCGCCTCCGTAGCGTAGCGGTCAGCATGGTTAGCTGCCACCCCGGAGGTCCTGGGTTCGATTCCCGGCTCTGCCACTAAATTTGAAAAGTGGTATGAGGACTGGAACGGGGTCTACTCAGCCTCGGGTGTTCCAAATGAGTGGAGGGGGTTCGATTCCCACCTCAGCCATCCTCGAAGTGGTTTTCCGTGGTTTCCCACTTCGTCTTCGGGCAAATGCCGTGATGGTGCCTTCTTAAAGGACACGGCCGCCTCCTTCCCTCTTCCTTGCCTATCCATCCTGACCATCCATTACCTTCCCTCATGAGGCCCCTGTTCGCTTTGCAGGTGAGGCCGCCAGGGCGAGATGCCAATCCCACCTCACCAGTTGTATCCACTCCGATTTGATGTTCCCAGCTCTAGGACACTGCCCGTAGGGGTGGTAGTGGTGAGTTCCCTCGCTGAGTCCGTGGGTTCCACCAACCTGGAGGGTAAACGCCTAAGAAAAGAAAAATGCGACTACTTCAAGGCTCGTAATTTTATTTACTTATTTATTTGTGTTTTATAATAATAGTGATAATAATTTGTAAGGAAGCCTGTGATATGGTGGCTGGATCCTAAAGTGTCTAGCTTTCCCCTGCTCGATGTCAACTGTCTCCACATTGTTTTCCTTGGCCACACCTCAGCTGTTTCAATAACAACAGCGCTCATATAAAACACTGGGGTCACAGATTCCTCCGTCACACGTCTTCAACCAACAGGTAGGTCTACAGTGTGCTTCATTCTTTTTACCGTGTTCAGTTATATCCCCTGTTTCTGTTCGTGTCGCTTGTTTTAAGATTTTATGCGTTATTTGGGTTTATTATTACTATTACTGTTTGAATTTTCAGTCTCCATTCATCCCTCCCTTTCCTGAGCTAATTATTTCATCTCTACATAGCTTCTTCTTCTTCTTCTACTTCTTCGGTCCCCCGAACTTTTGCGATCGTAATGGAAAAGGCGCCTCTGTCCACCGCAAGTCGGAACAATTCTTCAACAGATCGAATCCGTGACCACTCCTTGATATTCTGAAGCCAGGCCATCTGTCTTCTGCCACGCCCTTGTCTGCCATCTATTCTGCCTTGTAGTATTAGTCGAAGCAACTGATATTCTTGGTCTCTAAGTACATGACCCAAATAGGCAGCTTTTCGATACTTAATGGTAGACAACAGCTGAAGATGACATTTTGTATCAGTCCATTGGTCTTCCCCTACAGTTCTTATCCTCGACCCTTCCTACCAGAACTAGGTTTGCTATTTCTGGGTGTGTTAGTATGTGTCTTCTCATCATTAGCAGTCACCAGAAACATCTTTGGTTGGTTGGTGGGTTGGTTCGTCAGTTTAGGGGCTGCGACAACGCTGTCTTGTAGCCCCGTGTACTTTGGGTGTGTGTAGAATCTGTCTGATAACCGGTGATAATTGTGATGGCTGTATTAGTGTGTGTTATCTGTTTTCTTAATTCAAGTAAGAAGTGCAGACTTTCAATTTTCAAGTAGTTCTTACTTTTGCTATCAAACGCCACCGTCAACGAACGTTGGAACCTAAGAGCGTTAGTCAAATCTAACCTATAATTTAGCTTCACACAAGTGTAATTAGTGGAAGGTTCATTTACATGGCATACATTTATGAAATGGGACCGCCGGCACTACTTCCCCTCCGAAGGAAGGCATATTGAGGGATTTTTAACGCTCTTAAAAAATCCGACGACTTCAGCCGGGATTGAACCCACGATCTTGGGCATAGAAGCTCAGCATGCTACCCACTACGCCACCGAAGCCACTTTAGAAACATCTCTCCTCTGCCACTCGTCTTAATACCTCTTCGTTTGTAACCCTATCTACTCATCTGATCTTCATCATTCTCCTGTAACACCACATTTCAAACGCTTCAATTCTCCTCTTTTCTGCTGCACCAACAGTCCAAGTTTCACTTCCATAGAGCGCCACGCTCTAGACAAAGGCTTTCAAAAATGACTTCCTAATATCTAAATCTATATTCGATGTCAAAAGATTCCCTTTCTGTACAAATGCTTTCCTTGCCTGAGCCAACCTACTTATTATATCCTCTTTGCTTCGTCCATCACTGGTTACTTAACTTCCTAAGTAACAGAAATCTACTTCCTTTAGCTTTTCACCTGCCAATTTGATGTCCATAGAGGTTTCTGATTTATTTCGGCTGCATTCCAATCTTTCTGTTTTACATTTATTAATTTTCATCACGAATTCTTTCTTCAAGACGGAGTCCATACCATTCAAAAACTCATTCAAATCCTCAGGCAAGTCATCAGCAAATCTCTGAGTTGAAATTATTTCTCCTTGAATCTTCACTCCCACTTTAAATGTTCTCTAATTTCCTGCATTGCTTGTTCAATGTAAGTGTAGATTGATAAGCTTGGGCGGTATTATTATTACATTATATTATGTGAACCAGCCAAAACTAAGGACCACGCAAATATCATTTCATTTCATTCTCATAGTTCTTTCTTCCTTTCTCTTCCTCCACACTTCCTTAATTTTTTCAGAATGTTGCGCCTTTCTCTCTGCCGTCCATCTTCCTCCCCTGCGTTCTCTCTTTTCTCCCACAAGAACCTTTATGTTCGAAAGTATTTCCCTGAATTGTGTTCTGTCTCGAAAGTCGTCATCTGTAATTCCTAGCCCCCGGAGTTCTTCCTTCATCTGCTTGGTGTTACCCCCCTTGGCTCTTCAGATTATATATTTTATCAAAAATGTGTTTATTTATTCTTTTTGGAACAATTCTAACTTTATGTCCATAGAAACGTAAACGTCTGTTCATAACTGTTGTTTCCAGGTCTTCCACCCTTTCATATATCTTCTTGTTTGATCTTAGTCTGTAGGTCCCTGTACCAATTTTGGGCCGTAAATCCTCCTCAATATCCTCCTTTCAAACTTCGGAAGTTTTTCCAAGTTCATCAAATTTGCCGTTTCCAGACCATTAAGATCTCCGGTTTTACCGCAGCATTGTAGTGTTGTAGTTTGGCATTATTAATTATTATTAATTATTATTGATGACTTTATTGTGGTGAAGTTGGGACTCTTGCCCCTCTCTTGCACTTACCACATACAATGCAACTAATTACAAATGAATACTTATATATGTCATTCTTCACCTATCGTACCTAACTTAAATAGTAGCTGTTGTGTTGGCAGTAAGCACAAGAGTGTAGTGCAGTATCTTTGACATAGTCTTTGAGATCAGTGAAGTTCAGTGTCAAAAACAATATGGTGTGTGTCGTGTGAATGGTGAATCTTTCCACAACAAATAATAAAATATGCATTCTAGAGGAGTCTATGTGATTTATTAAGAAGTGAACCTAACATTTTATGGCGACCGTGACAGGATTCATTCATAGTAAAAGGCTCCCGTGAAGAAAGAAGATGGAAAGACTCGCTAAAGAAAGAACCGTAAAGCGGCGGTTATTTACGCGCTCACACAATCAACTAATGGCGTTGTTAGAAGATGATCAAACTGAAACGGAAAAAGTGCAAGTGCAACTTGAAATCCTTCAAGAAAAGTATGATGATATCTCTAATTTAGATGGATTAATATTTCAACAGATGATAGACGACGAGTGTGAGGATGACGAAATAGAAACGGAATGTGAATCAGCTGATGATTACAAACACAAATTCCTTAGCTGTAGAACAAAAGCAACACGTTTTATGAATCCCGTTGTTTCCATCACCCCTCCACAAAGTGTAGTGAATGACAATGTTTGTGATAAAAAGAAATATAGACTTCCAAGAATAGAATTTAAGAAATTTTCTGGTGAAATAATTGATTGGTTATATTTTTGGAGCCAGTTCCGTAAAATTCACGAGGATGAGGACATTGGGAAGGAAGATAAATTCCAATATTTAATTCAGGCTATGACAGAAGGTTCCAGAGCATATGAATTAGTTACTAGTTTTCCACCCACTGCCGAGAATTATGACAAAGCTATAGAGAGTCTTCAAGCTCGATTTGGTAGAGAGGACTTGCAGGTGGAAGTTTATGTTCGTGAATTGCTCAAACTAGTATTGACGAATGCAGTCAATTCCAAAGAAAGGCCAACACTGAGTAGCTTGTGTGATAAATTAGAGTCACATCTCAGATCGCTGGAAAGTTTAGGCGTTACTACAGAAAAATGTACTGCAATGCTGTATCCCCTAATTGAATCATCTTTGCCAGAAGACCTATTAAGAGCATGGCAGAGGAATACTTCCTTCAGGTGTGATTCCGTATCCAAAGATCGTTTGCAGCAGCTCATGGCTTTTCTTCAAAATGAAGTAGTAAGTGAAGAAAGAATTTCATTGGCTATGAAAGGGTTTAGTATTAGCACATCCCAAGGATCTAAGATTAAGGGAGACAAGAAACCAAGGGATGTTATTGAACCAAATATACCTACTGCTTCTGCTTTGTTTGCTGATGTTTCTAAGAGACAGGAGTGTGTTTTTTGTCTTAAGCCTCATTCGAGCCCAGAGTGCATTAAAGCTCAAAAAATGACTGTAGGGGAGAAAAGGAAAATCTTAACTGATAAACACTGTTGCTTCAATTGTTTAAAGAAGGGCCATGCAAGTACAGCTTGTAAATCGATTGTCAGGTGCATTGTTTGTGGTGGTAAACATGTGGTATTAATGTGTTATAAGCTCCGTGACAAAGAAAATGAAAGTGTGTCCAAACAGAATTACGAGGAAGACAGGAATTTGGTTCACCAGGATGGCAATAATGTGGATAAGGCTTTAGCTAATGTGTCTTGTTCTCCTGAGGTGTACTTGCAAACCCTGGCAGTTGTCGTTAAAGGAAAGGGTAAACAAAAAACTGTACGAGCTGTCATTGATACTGGGTCTACTAAATCCTACATTGCACGTGACCTAGCCGAAGAAATGGGGTATCAGTCAATCAGGAAGGAAACATTAATACATTCCTTGTTTGGTGGAGTACGTTCTCGAGAAGCAAAACACGACTGTTACAGAATAAGTTTAAAGCGATTGGAGGGAAACTATTCCAAGGAGCTGGAAGTTTTAAGCCAAGATATTATTTGTGAAGATGTCCCATATATTAAGAATGGTTCTTGGAGTGAGGAGATAAGGGATCTGAAAATATGTTTAACTGATGTACGAGAGCGAGGGCCTGTGCAGATTCTGATTGGGGCCGATAAGGCGGGTGAACTGCTCACTGGGAGGAAACATCAACTAAAATGTGGCCTAGTTTTGGTGGAGACTTCCCTAGGGTGGACACTAATGGGAAAAGTCATAGGTAACAAGGCCCAAAGGGATTCGGCATCATTATTAGTGTCATCATTGTTTTCCCAACATACAAGAATTTCTGATCTCTGGGACTTAGAAATTCTTGGAATTACTGACCCTGTTGTGAAAGAATCTATCGTCGAGAGGAATGAGCGTGTTAGAAATAACTTCCTTGAGACTGCACGACTAAATGAAGATAACAGATATGAAGTGTGTCTGCCTTGGAGTGAACAACATCCACCTCTCCCTGACAACAGAGAAATTGCTCAGCACAGATTAGAAATCACTACAAAGAAACTACAAGCTGAACAACATTATCCCTCAGTATGCCTTCCTTCGGAGGGGAAGTAAAGCCGGCGGTCCCATGTCATAGATTTATGGCATGTTAAAGATCTTTCCACTAATTACACCTGTGTGAAACTAAATTGGATAGGTTAAGAATGTAAACAACGCTCTTTGGTTGCTACGTTCGTTGCCAAGAGCCGACTGCGGTGGCGTCTAGTAGCTAGTTCTGAACTAGGCCTAGTAGTCGTTGACGGTGGCGTTTGGCGGCAAAAGTAGGAACTATTTGAAAATTCAAAGTTGCAGTCCCTACTTGAATTAAAAAAACAGATACACACACTAATACAGTCATCACAATTAACACCGGTTATCAGACAGATTCTACACTCACCCAAAGTACACGGGGCTACATGACCGCGTTGTCGCAGCCCCTAAACTAAGGAACCAACCAACCAACAACATTATCAGGAGTATGATAATGTCTTACGAAGTTGGTTGGAGCAAGGAATCATCGAGAGGGTACCTGAAGAAGAACTGAAGAATAGTGGACACTATCTACCTCACCGACCTGTCTTCAAAGAAAACAGCACCACCAAGATCAGGCCTGTTTTTGATGCCTCGGCGAAGCAGAGAAACGCTCCATCTCTGAACGAATGTATTGAAAAAGGGCCTAACTTCATAGAGTTGATCCCTAGTTCGCTACTGAAGTTCAGAGAAAATGAGATCGGTGTGACGGCTGATGTAGAAAAAGCATTTCTTCAAATAAGTGTCAATCCTAGAGACCGTGATTTTCTGAGATTCCTTTGGTGGGAGGAGGAATGTACAGGGAAGGTAGAAGTGTTCCGTCACAATAGAGTTGTCTTTGGACTTGCATGTTCTCCGTTCCTATTGTCGGCAACCATCAAACTCCACTTGAACGAGTTGAAGAGACAAACAGTCGATAATAGTTCCTACTCAACTTCAACAATAGAAAGATTGGAAGAATGTTTTTATGTGGATAACTGTGCTATTAGTGTTAACAACAGAAATGACCTTCATTCATTCATGCGAGAGGCAAGCATAATAATGGATAAGGCATCTTTCAATCTCCGAGGGTGGGAGTATTCTCAGGATGGTACAGCTGAAAATCTTACTCATGTGCTAGGGCTCATTTGGAATAAAGGAGAAGATACCATTGAACTGAATCTAACTCATGTTAACGATTTCAAATATGATGTAATCACCAAAAGAGCTATACTAGGAGCTGCACATAAGGTGTTTGACCCTATTGGCTTCTCATGTCCGGTATTTCTCTGTCCAAAATTAATCTTGCAAGAACTATGGGCCACTGACTTGGGTTGGGACACCAGAGTAGACGAAACAACAAAGAGAAGATTCATGAAGTGGTTGGCAGAACTACCTCAGCTGTCTGAGATTAAGATTCCTAGATGTTTGATCGGTAGTGTCCAGTCGGTTGAAGATATATATCTTCACGTGTTCTGCGACGCCAGTCAAACTGCGTATGCTGCAGTTATATTCTTGCGAATACAAAGGTTTGACAATATAGAGCTACGATTTGTACAAGCCAAGACAAGAGTGGCACCCAAGAAGAGTATCACCATACCACGCCTGGAATTATTAGCAGCTACAATAGGGGTTCGACTAGTGACGTCAGTACTGCCAACATTAACTGCAAAAGAAATCTTTACGTATTATTGGAGTGACTCGTCGACTGTGTTGTCCTGGATCAAGTTAGACGAACCTTGGGGGACCTTCGTTTGGAACAGAGTGCAAGAAATTCGAAGACTGTCCAGAATAGAACAGTGTCGTCATGTTCCAGGAACCATGAATCCGGCTGACCTGGCATCAAGGGGATGTAGCACAAAACAGTTACTTCAACAGAGATGGTGGGAAGGGCCAAAATGGCTAAAACAATCCACTACACAATGGCCTAGCCCCGAAATTTCAACAAACGATGATGAAGTCTTCCAAGAAAGAAAAAAGAAAGTCAACACTATGACGGTGTTAGAAGACAAGTCCAATACCCAAGAATGGCACCTTGACTATTTCTCAAGTTTCCGTAGAACAGTTCGTATGATAGGATGGATCTTGAGGTTTCTGTATAATTGTCGACAGAAAAATACAGAAGAACCACATTAGGAAAAGTCATCACATACCCTGCGTAGGTGAAGTAGTACTGGTAGCCAGTGACAACACGAAGAGACTAGACTGGCCGCTGGCAAGAGTGACGGAGGTCATCCCTGGCAAAGGTGGTGTCGTGAGAGTTGTTCGCTTGGTGACTACAAAAGGAGAGCTACTGAGGCCAGTACAGAGGGTGTATCCACTTGAAGTGACCTCTGGAGAAGATCATGCTTTAAGACTGCAAGTTGAGCGGAATGAAAATGAGAAGGAGAAAAATCCAAAGACAGTTAAGCGATCTACTAATACTTTTGATCTCATCAAAACCAGTAGTGGGAGAGTGGTGGTTAAACCAAAGAGATATTTTGAGTGACTTATTTATTTCTGTGTTCATTTATTTTGTGAAAATATGTGTGTTATATTATTTTATTGTTTTGTTGAGTTGTTTCCACAACTCAAGGTGGGAGAATGTTGTGTTGGCAGTAAGCACAAGAGTGTAGTGCAGTATCTTTGACATAGTCTTTGAGATCAGTGAAGTTCAGTGTCAAAAACAATATGGTGTGTGTCGTGTGAATGGTGAATCTTTCCACAACAAATAATAAAATATGCATTCTAGAGGAGTCTATGTGATTTATTAAGAAGTGAACCTAACAGTAGCATTGAAGTGGCAACTAACCATCGTTACCTCCGATTTGACGTGTCAGTGCTACGATAAAGCTAGCGGTCAGAAGTGAACTCCCTGGCAGTCATTCAATCGATATATCACGACAAATAGAATTTCGTTCGCTAAATCGCTACATCACGTACGAAACTCTTATTTGTCGTGATATATCGATTTGAATGGCTGCATGTGATTGGCTAGTTAAAGTAATTTCACTTCTGACCGCTAGATAGCTTTAGTGTAGCACTGAAACGTCAAGTCGGAAGGAACGATGGTTTTACTATAATTATGTGATATCAAGTAAGCCATAAAATTATAGGACCACATGACCTAAACGTTCCGCCCTTTAAAGCAACAATAACTAATTAACATAAAAATACATACGGTAATAAAAATGCAGCCGGCCCCGTGGTGTTGGGGTAGCGCGCCTGCCTTTCACCCGGAGGCCCCGCGTTCGATTCCCGGCTCCGTCAGGGATTTTAGAAACTGACGTGAGGGCTGGAACGGGGTACACTCAGCCTCGTTAGGACAATTAAGTAGCAGTCTGACAGTGAGGCAGCGCCCCGATCACGAAAATCAAGATTAACGGCAGAGGGGACCCGATGCGCTGATCACGCGTCACCCCAATACCTGCAGGTCAAACGGCTGGGCAGCGGTCGCTTGATAGGCCTAGGTCCTTCATGGGCTGTATAGTGCCAGGGGTTATCTTATTAATATATACATGGTGATTTAGTAATTGATCGATTTATTATTTTAGTATTAATGCTTGTTTTGTCTATAATGCTTTTAATTATTAGACCTAATTTAATTAGAATTCTTTAAGGGTGGGATGAGGTGTACTTTCATTGCGAAGTCGATAGATGAGTGCACATATTTGCGGATTTCTTTGCAGTTCTACTTTTAATCAGGAAAGTAGAGCATAAAGTTAATAATAATAATAATAATAATGTTATTGGTTTTACGTCACTTTTAACTATTGTGGCTTTTAGAGACACCGACGTGACGGAATTTCGCCCCGAATGGGATCTTTAACGTGCTAGAAAGTTATATCCTCACATTAGCGTACCCTCAAATGCCAATGGCCTGTTCTAGGATTCGATCCTGCAACCTTTGGAACAGCAGGCGAGGTCGTTACCGCTTCACCACGCAGCAATTCCGAATTCGAGTAAATAACCTCAATGTTCCGGCCCTTAAAACAACAATTACCACTCCACAAACATTCGAGATGTTTAACAGTCAATTTTATGTAATGTTCCTATTTCTGCTTGCCTTAAGGAATGTATGGTATCATCTCTTGTATTCCCCCCAGGGGCTCACGACTAGTGAGACGTGGGTTGGCGACCACGGGACCCCAGCTGAGTCTGGCATTACTTTCACTTACTTGTGCCGGGCTCCTCTATGTCATCTTTCCTGTCGACCTCACTTGGTCAACTCTTGTTCTTTTCCGACTCCAACGGTATTAGGGTATCCGAGGCCTAGGGAGTCTCTTCCTTTCCCGCCTTAATTGACCCTTGTCTCATCTTTCCTGATATCCTCATTCTTCGAGGGGTCAGACCTTTTTCTCTTCATGTTATCTCTTGCCTTCTGCTCAAGGCCCTCAAGGGGGCAGGGTGTGTGTAGCCCCACCACTTCTGGTGCACTCTCGACAGTGCTACACCCTCAAGGGCTCACGGCTGGTGAGTTTGGGAGTTGGCGACCCCGAGGGATTCCTGAGCTGCGTCCGATTTTCCCCCCTTTTTCCACTGACTTTGGGGTGGGCCCTCTCCTTTTTCTCCTTTCCTATCTGCCTTTCATGGCTCTCCTTCCTTCCAAGTCCCTCAATCCTCATTCTTCGAGGGTTGAGGGCAATTCCTTTCTTCCTGTTCTTTATTTGCCTTATCCTTTATTTGTTTACCATTTCTTCTTCTAGTTTGTAAGTCTGTAGTTAGTATTAGTTATAGTTTTAATTCTCATCTCATCTTTCACCATCACCCAAACCATTAGGGACCGATAACCTAGATGTTGGGCCCCTTAAAACAACTATTATCATTATCATCATCTTGTATTCCAGAAGAAGTATGAAGGCTACAGCCAATCAGCGGTATCGCCAGATGGCGCTTGTGTTGGTTGTCTTTCTGCCTACAATGCCAGCCGAGGAGTACTCATACCGGGCCTCCAACATCTCGCGGATCATGACAGTTGGTAGCAGTGGTCGACAAGGTGCTATGGGGTATCAAGAGGCCATGTATTACCCCGCCACACCGAGTCCTGTAGGGGGTGGCTACGAGATGGGGTACTCCTACCCTAGCTACCAGTTTCCCAGCTTCCAGCAACCAGACGACCATCAGCCCCAAGACAAACCCTACTTCCACAGTAAGAGAATATTCACAACTTCTTTGGAGGAACAAAAACCGAATGATTCAATGTTTGTACTTTTGCCAATTTTTCTCGCACTAATGTTGTACCATTTCTAGGGCAGCTAATTTAACCCTTAGACCCCGTTCATACTAATCCGATGTAAGATAACCGATACACAATACGCCACACGCACAGACAGATACGTGAAATGTTAAGGGAGGCGATAAAAAGGGTTCACAGCCCCGCGATTGCACAACATATCTCTCGAAGTACCGCTTGCTGGTCTCTTGAGTGATATAGGGCCCGGATGTTGATGTCCAAAAAAGTCTATAAAATGCTCTTAAAATTTTCAAAAATGACAGTAATAATTGACCTAAAAATTCGAAAAATGCACTATAAAATGGAGAAAATGATCTTATAATAGTAAACTGACCAATATTTCAAAAAAAAAAGAAAAAAATAGAAAAATGCACTATAAAATGGAGAAAATGATCTTATAATAATAAACTCACCATTATTTCAAAAATGACATCTTAAGCTCAGCCAAGCTAGATAAAAAAGGGGGGAAAATAGTGGTGTTTATAGGTAAATGTTATTTGGATCAAGTGTACTATGTACATTTTTCTGCAATAAACCTAGGCCGATATGCGCGGCAGTATTAAAGGTGCCGGGACGTCTTCAATAGACCGTGTACCGCTTAGTATAAATGGCTTTTTTTAGCCCATGCGTGGCGAAGATAGTTCCACGGTCTTTAGTAGTTGCAGACTCCTGCATTCAATAGCACACACTTTTATCTAGATTTGGCAAAGTCACACAAATATACATGGCACTGACCTCTGGAAGAACATAGCAACTAAAGGGGGAGGAAGGGGAAAACCAGTTCCACCCAGCGAACACTCGGGGTTAGTCGACTGCAACTGGTGTCTATGGCAACACGCAACTGCTTCAAGTTCCAGTTAAAGAGACAACTCGATAAGTATAAGCTTGCATTATTTCAGTATAACCATAGTTGATTTTGTAAAACCATATAATCACCCCTAACAGACAAATTCCGGATTTTCATCACTATTTTGGAAGTTTACCTAACATTAGATATACCACATTTAACATACACCGACTGTTGCATTACCAACACTGCAACTAAATAATTGTACATATTGTATATATTTTTCACCTGGAGTCTCAAACATAGATGTTATAGCCTAAGTGTAATGGATCTGATGATGATCGCTTGACGATCGAAACTGGTCATCCTAGTGTATTTATTAATCTTATGTAATTTATTTCAGGATCAGGGCATAACCCATCTCATTTGGGTACATTCGTGTTGACCGACTGAAAAGCACCAAACTTTTGTTTACTTAGGCAACACTGAAAAATAGCTTCAAACCTCACAATGTTAAAAAAAAAATGCTCTTAAAATGGAAAAATAGCAAAATATTCAAAAAGATGCAAAATAAAAATCACATATTTGAAGACGGGGTGCCCCGTCCGGATTGTTTGTTTGAGCATTGTTTTAGACAGCTCAGTAAAAAGATGACATGCCATCCACATCCGGGCCCTAGTGATTGGTATCGTAGATAGTTCGGGCTGTAAACATGATGACGGGAAGAAGAGTAATTCTGCAATTCCTTTAATTAATTCCTCGAGACACGAGACTTTTCAGGAAATGAGTTTCATTCGATAGAACTCCCTGAATTTTGATTCATGTTGAGACAGCAGTCGAGAAACAACGGCCGAGCTATGGTGCCCAGTATTACCGTGTCCTTCTTCTCCCCATCCTACCTGAACCAATAAGCTACAACAATGTCTTCCTCACTTGAGCTCATATTTGTAACTGAAGTAGTGAGAATTGTGTTTTTATCGCCCAGGTCGCGTCGATTTATCGCCTTCTGTCTAGCAATAGATTGTCGCAGAATATTCCTTACGACTATCGCCTTAGTATGAACGGGGCCTTACAGTGCCACGAGGCCGATAAACCGACTGAGGGAGCTTCTGCTAGAAATGCAACCGGCCAATCTATCGGCCCCGTTTTTATAGAAACAAAGCGCTAACACTGTTGCAACCAAGACAAAGTGGGAATCAGTATGTTTATGACACGAGCGTAGCGATTGTCATAATTTCCATACGAGTGTCTTAATTACCATTATAGGCGAGTTGCATACGACTGTTTATGTTCGACGATAATTATAACTTTATTTAATTTAATTTTATGTTCGAACAGAAATAGTCAATAATTAGCAATAGAGCCCGGCTTCGCCCGGTGGATTTGTGTGTTTTATGGACGATAATGAATACTACTACAGAACTGGCACATGCTACTTAAACTAACAGAAAAAAATAATTACAAATGTAACTTTTTGTGGTGGTGGTGGTGTTGGTGGGGATGATAAGTAGTACAGTATAATGGCCGTAACATTTAGGTAATTTTCCCCTAATGATAATGACAATCATGGATAGGAAAACGGCTATTTATTATCTACAGTACTGACACATGTAATTTACAAACGAATTGACAAATATGATTAGAAAGGGCCTATATCTCATTGGCTGTTAGAAAAGTAGTGACCAATAGTGTCGTCTTTTGTCACATAGTGCTATAGGAAAATAATCACAGCACTTTGGAAAACTTCGGCAGTCCCGAGCTCCTGAAGTAGCAATAGTGTCATTTAACGCCACATACCGCTCAAGGATAAGGATATGAATAAATGAAAGAAAATTTGAAAGCACCAACACTATCGCACTTATACAGAGGCATAATATTTTCATGATGATAACTGTTTTAAGGGGCCTAAGATATCTTCTTGCGATAATTACTCCCAGTGACTCCAATTTATAAGCAGCGCAAGTTGTAAATATTTTCGCAATTCTGGTAGGGGTGACGTGATGCAGCTCGCATTGCCAGCCAACAATTGACTTATTAAAATATTCTTAAAGTTACACTATACAGACATGAATGGTTCTAGGACCTTAAAATGTAGTTTTCAAGTTCATTTTGTATGTTGTTCTAAATGTAGGGAATGGAGAGAGTTGTCCAAAATATCAAGTGGGCAGTGTTACCAGCAGGGTTCAAAAGGGTAAGTACATTAAGTTTGGTTAAGATTGGTGAAACGATGTAGACTTGTGCCAAAGGGCCTACATGCAGGGAAAGGAGTGGTCTGTCCGAAATTTCACGTAGACAGTGTTACTCGTTGGGTTCCAAAGGGTAAGTACGGTATGTAAAATTTGGTTCAGATCAGTGAAACGGTGTAGATTTGAGCCAAAGGGCCTAAATGCAGGGAATGGAGTGGTCTGTCCGAAATGTCATGTAGACAGTGTAATTCGCAGGGTTCCAGAGGGTAAGTATACAAATTTTGGTTCAGATAGGTGAAACGGTATAAATTTGTGCCAAGGGGCCTAAATGCAGGGAATGGAGTGGTCTGTCAGAAATTTCATGTAGACAGTGTTACTCGCAGGGTTCTAAAGGGGAAGTATACAAATTTTGGTTCAGATCGGTGAAACGATGTAGATTTGTGCCAAAGGACCTAAATGCAGGGAATGGAGTGGTCCGTCAGAAATTTCATGTAGACAGTGTTACTCGCAGTGTTCCAAAGGGTAAGTATACACATTTTGGTTCAGATCGGTGAAACGGGTAGATTTGTGCAAAAGGGCCCTAATGCAGGGAATGGAGTGGTCGGTCCGAAATTTAAGGTAGACAGTGTTACTCGCCGGGTTTCAAAGGGTAAGTCTTCAAATTTTGGTTCAGATCGGTGAAACGGTGTAGATTTGTATAAATAACAGTCAGACAAACCAACATTGAGTTATATATATATATAGTTTTACACATGCTAGTGCAACAATCTCAATAACTCAGGTTATCACATAAATTCTACACACACACCCATGTACACGGGGCAACATGACCACGATGTCTAAGCCCCGCAAATGAAATATTAACTGTGGATAAGATAGCATAGAGAATATTACAGCCCAATAACTCCTTGAGCAACACTGAAAAATGGCTTCAAATACCATATCCTATCTCCAATTTACACATGCTAGTGCAACAATCACAATAACGCAGGTTATCACAAACATTCTGCACCCACTCCCATGTACACGAGGCAACATGACCACGATGTCTATGCCCCGCAAATGAAATAACAACTGTCTACACATGAAAACTGCAAAATGGTGATACGAGAGGAATGTTTGCCACTATTTTTCTCTGACAGGATAGCAAGTCCAATAAATCCTTGAGCAACACTGAAAAATGGTTTCAAATACTATATTCTATCTCCAATTTACACATGCTAGTACAACAATCACAATAACGCAGGTTATCACAAAAATTCTACACACACACCCATGTGCAAGAGAGAACATGACCACGATGTCCAAGCCCCGCAAATGAAATGACAACTGTCTATACATTAAAACTGCAAAATGGTGATAGGAGAATGTAGGAATGTTTGCCACAATGTTCCTCTGACAGGATAGCATTACATTACAATTTGCTAATATGCTGATTAACTGTGCATACGATAGCATAGAAAATACTACAGTCCAATACAATCCTCGAATGTCAATCGGTCAGTTTTTCCATGTGTCCTTTAGCAAATTTTACCGGACTATCATGATACAGAGTTAATCGTTGTTGCCTAGTGACAACCTGTCCATCAATGGTGCGGCGTTGACTAGCATGGTACAGAGTTAGTCGTTGTTACCTAGCGACAATATGTCCGTCAAGTTATTAGATCGGTGAAACGGTGTACATTTGTGCAAAAGGGCCAAAATGCAGGGAATGGAGTGGTCTGTCCGAAATGTAACATAGCCTAAACTATTCCTCTTGAATCTGGCTATCATATACAAAAATATGTTTTCGAATCCGACTGGTAGTTCCAGAGATTCGCGCGTTTAAAGACACAAACACACAGACAAACTCGTCAGCTTTATTATATTAGTATAGATATCTGTCGTGATACAGTCACTTGAATTTAGTGATCGGAGTGCAAGCGCCGAGTTTGTTCTCTGTGATTTCCAAGTTCGCTAACCTACGCATGCGCTTTGTCTGCTTGGCAATGCCATAAATGTCTACAGCCTGCCGTCTGCACCAGCATTCACTCAAACTGTTCCCGAAGTTGTATGATAGAATACCCTGTGTAGAAATTGGGGTTGGGGATATTAACGTACAGTGCTATTTCCTTTCTCTCCGATATGTTTAAGTTCCGGATTTGTTGGTTCCTTAGTTTAGGGGCTGTGACAACGCAGTCATGTTGCCCCGTGTACTTTGGGTTGTGTAGAATCTGTCTGATAACCGGTGTTAATTTTGATGGCTGTATTAGTGTGTGCTATCTGTAATTCAGGCAACAAATGCAGGCAATTATTACAAGTAGTTCCTACTTTTGCTACCAAATGCTACCGTTCACGGCACCTAGCTGCGGACTTGGCTACTAGATGCCATCGCAGCAAGCACCTGGTGGAGAACGTTGGAACTAATATAGCATTATCAAATTAACCTACAAATTTAAGATTCCACAGTTGTAGTTAGTGGAAGGTTCTTTTTCATGCCATAAATCAATGACATCGAACCGCCGGCTTTACTTCCCCTCCAAAGGAAGGCTTACTGAAGGAATTTTAACGCTCTTAAAAAATCCGACGACTTCGTCCGAGTTTGAACCCACGATCTTGGGCATAGAAGCTCAGCATGCTACCAACTACGCCATCGAAGCCGCCATTAGTTCAGGGAATAACTGGATTCATAATAAGTATTCCTGTCCTGAATAATTTACAAGAGGATTGAAAGCCAGTTTGAAGCGGAGTTGGGTGAATATCAGTTTGGTTTCGGGAGAAATGTAGGAACAAGGGAAGCTGTACCAAGTCTTAGGCTGATTTTGGAAGGTAGAATAAGGAAAGATAAGAGAACGTTCATGGCATTTGTAGACTTAGAAAAGGCTTTTGATAACGTTGATTGGGCTAAATTGTTTGACATTTTGAAATCTATAGGAGTAGTGGAGTAGTGGCGCTTCTGCTTCACCCATTTTATTTGTACCAGACTGTACAAGTTAAAATAATTAATATCTCTCAAACGCATGGTCCGATGTTGACAAATGAGGTGTCGTTGGACTCGGGCTGACGCCCTCTTTCCAATGGACCATTCATTTCAACCCCTAAATAAAATCTACCCCTACTAGGGGGTGAAATTGTATTTTTTTTAGTGAAAGTCTCTTTTCAAATGCGACATGTATAAGGTGCGCTGCTAAAATGAACTTAAACGTTGTTGCCCATATACCGCATGCGTTTTACGGGATGCCGCTATGGATGAACATTTTTGTTTTTGTTTTTTACGCATACGCACTTGGGATTTTTGTAAGAGGGCGAGCTTTTTTGAAAAAAATGATTGATAAGAAGGGGTTTTGGTGGTGAGGAGAGAGCCAGATAGTCGCCTACTTTCCTACGAAGTTTGCCGATATCTCTCAAACGCAAGGTCGGATTTGGACGTGTGACGTGTCAAATCGCTTGTCTCGAAGCCCTATACATGGTATTAATAGGTTAGAGTTTTGAGAATGAGGGAAACAGGCTTTTTGGGGGTAAAACCATGATTTCAGACTTTTTCTGATATTTCACGAATGCATGGTCGGATTTGGTCCTATGACATGTCAAATGGCTTGTCTCGAAACCCTCTTTATTTTTGTAATAGGTTAAAGTTTTTGAGAATGAGGGAAACAGAATTTTTTGTTGTAAAACTGTGATTTTAGACTTTCTGTTATATCTCACAAACCAATAACGCCAGAGACGTATACGAGGGGTCGTAGGACTCGGGATGACGCCCCTCCCCTCTCTCTCTTTCGAATATAGTATTTATGTTTTAAAAAATGCGAAAAGGCCTAACGACACTTATGTTGAAAACATTTCAATTTTTAAAACTTTTCTTAAATTTGTCTAAAATGTTCATGACGAGTGGTTGTAGATAGAAAGAGACGATACCACTGGACACGTGTTTCAACGAAGCTATTACTGGCCACGGTGGTGATATACCAATACAGTATTCGCTATTTCAATGAGACGGCGGGTCGAGGGTTCGTTTTCTGATTTTTCCTATGATGGAATTCCTAATTCCTAAACCCCCTGAAGGGGGTCTTTAACGTGTAAACGATTATGAGTGACATGACAAATGATAATTCCTTGATTCGATGAAGTTGGCTTTAGATAGAACAAACAGAACTTGGTTATATGTTGCTTGAAGTGAGTATAGAAAACAAACTTGCTGGGGCAGACTGACAGGATGTGAATGTTATTTGAGCTTATTGGAATGCATTGACTTGACTTGACAACAGGGCAATGAAAAAAAGCACAGAGATGCTGAGGACACTTGAAGGTCAAACGATATGGCAACCATGGTGGGAGGGGGAAGCTAGGATGATGTCGCCGATCATGTTCAATGTTCAATGGATGAATTTATATTTTGCGAAGCATTGTTCGGAGAGGGTCATGTGACGACTTGTTTTAAGGGTATTTATTTTTTCGATGTTTCCTATGGTGGACTCATTGATTGAAATAATCCAAAACTGCTAGGGCATGGCCTTGAGATTTTATAAACCGATAATGGGATTTTGACATACAAGATCCACTCAGAACTTGACATGATGCCATTCTTTTTATGGCTTATGAATTTCCCCAAAAAAGACCCAAAACAACAAGATCATGGACTTTTGCTTTTCTTAATATATTGCAAACCCATAATGTAAGATGTTTACTGTGAGTGACGAAATCTAGCTAGGTAAAGAAAGAATTATTGCAGGATATATGTATGGTGACTGACACGTCTTTGACCATTGAAACTTGTTTTCAGATCTGACTGTAGTACATAGGGAGTATATGTTGTAGGCATGGATTGACAAACGGTGCACACAAAATTCAATTTATCGATTCAAGAATTAAGAGTAGACTATCATTAATTAATTGGTTAAAGAGTGTAGCTAAAAATAAAAAAAAATGGTGACTACATTAAACTAAACTGAACCAAGTCGAATCAATCCCAACTGAACCAAACCAAGCCTAAAGCAAACCAAACCTAATCAAGAACAAGCCAAGGGCTTAAGTGTAAAACTTGTGGGGGAATGCAGTCATTGGCAATGTCCAAAGGAAGGGATAACGCTCTACCTCTAGAGGGTAAGGTAAAGCTAGCGCATGGTGCTAATGCATATTCCCAAGTACATGAACCACACACACACACAACTATCCTATTCTGTTTTTATGAGTTAACTGTTAAAACTTACTCAGTGGTTACTGAGCAAGATGGTCGCTACACACAACAAGCTTTAAATACTTGAGGCTAATAATCTATACACACACACACACACACTTGTTCTAAACTAAACTGTCTTGCTGGTAGTGCTCACACAGTAGGCAAATGACAGAAATGTTTGGCTAACAGAAATACAATCATTTTCGTTTGTCTAATGTTACCAGCTAAACATTACGTGCTATAGTGGTGAGCACAAGTGCCTCTTGCACTGGAGATCGTAACTCGATTTCTAGCTCTAAGGCCTAGAACGAATCAAACTAAGAAAGAAGGGTATGGTGACGCAGTGGTTAAACTGTTACCTTTCACTAAGGTAGACTAGGGTTTGATTTTAGGTTAATATACATGTCATAAACAAACAAACAAACAAACAAACAAACAAAAAAGCAGAGATAATGTTTAAAACTGATTACACTTGTCTCTTTTCAAATTATTACTTAGATTGCAAATACAAAGGTGGACTGGGTTTGATATACAGTTAATGCTGTCTATCGCATACTAGCCTGTAAGAAAGCCAAACAAGCAAAAGGCGTAGGTAGAGCAGTGGTAAAATCGCTATGTGTAGAGAACTACCTAACGGTTTCATGAATTGGCAATGGTATGTCGCATAAACAGTGCAGGATACAATCCAGCAACCATAATTTTTATCTTGTAGAGCAGAGAAAACATATATAGAGAGATATAGAAAGCTTGTGTATGTATGGGTAGCATTGATTGTTTGACCAGAGAAAATACGATGAGGTAGGGTGGGGAGAGGGAGAATTAACACTTATATATGAATGAATGGTAAATAGTATTTTTGTTTTTTTCAATAGTTTTGTTTTTCAAATGCAGTGGTAGATAGCCGTTATTTTGTAAAACATTCTTACTTGCAGTAGTAATAAGACTCTATGGTTCCGCTAACACATAGATAGACTGTATTATTGCCATGGTCAAGCACTCACATTAAGATCATTTACAAAATCATAAAATGAAAAATAAAAAATCTTGTTTTGGAAATATCATTTTTCAACATACACAAAATAAATATATAAAAAATTTGTAAACAGCAAAATGGAAAATCCATGGCCAAGCACTCACATTAAGATCATTTACAAAATCATAAAATGAAAAATAAAAAATCTTGTTTTGGAAATATCGATTTTTTTCAACATACACAAAATAAATATATAAAAAAATTTGTAAACAGCAAAATGGAAAATCCATGTTTCCATATAGACAAAATTTAAAAACCTTAAACGGACATTTAAGAAAATATATGCAAATGGGAAATTGACAAATGTGTAAATATGAAAATGGAAAAATCCATGTTTCCATGAAATTGAAAAACATCAAACTGTCATTTTAAAAAAATGCAAATGGAAAATTGACAAATTGCAATGTGTGAAATGTGAAATTGAACAAATGGCTATCATTATTTAAAAAAAAAGAACATGGTGCTCTATGGTTGAGGTGTGAATCAAACCCTCTCTACTTATTTGGACCACCCGAGACTGAGTAGACTAGTTTCAGTTGTCATGCCGCTTTTAAAAGTTTGTGTTAAATCTAGGAATTGAACCCAAGAGCTTGTAGGGGAGATCCAAGGTTATAATATGTTTAACAGATAGCCTTGAATGTAGAGTGTGGTAGCTATACAGAGATGAGACGTTTCGCTCAGGGCAGGGAGGCATGGAGATCTGCATCAAACCAGTCAAAAGACTGACGACTCAAACAACAACATGTAGAGCTCACCAAAATAATGTTGTGTAACGGTAAATGTTAGTCAACGAACAGTAATGCATTACTAAAACCCATGACACGATACCTAAGAGCTTTTCTAAAATTATTTTAAAATGCCTTTAACCCTATATTAAACACCCAGTTCACAAGACTCATAACTGCAATGTTATGGTCAAACAAAACAAAATCTATATTTCAAAACAAACAAGTGGTTTAGTCAATGTATACTGGAAAAAGTTTTATAAACACTCAAGTCCACAAAAATAATTAAATTAGTAACTGTCAGGTTGACCGAGTGGTTATGGTGTTTGACTTAAGTTCAAATTTTCTGAACAAGAAAGCAAGGGTTCGAATCCCTTATCTGATATAACTATTGCCTCAACATGGCTTGACCACACTGTATTATTGTGTACTCGGTACACAAACCATAGATAGAGTGTATTGTTTAAGGTCACTCTCTTTGCGAACATAGTCAGAGACTGT